>CP053146.2:5874816-8812225 GCA_022674325.2 Grapholita molesta | reverse complement strand
TCAAATTTTCAGTAATAAAATTAGAAATATATCGTTTATTGTTTTTAGGTTGCTTAGGATATTATCACTGAAACTTGTGGTAAATACATTTTATTCTATTTTATCTTTTTTTCCACAATAACTTAAATTTTCTGCACAAAAGTCAGTTACGTGGTCAGGTTCGGATTATCCCTGACTACTTTGTAGTATTGTAAAAAATACAAGGTATAGAAATACTTGCTGTTTAAAACATGGATTGAATGTTCATAATATGATATACCATGCATGCAAACATAAAAAAAATTAGGACATTGATAAGACTATTTTTTTCTACATTTCCCGTTGTTTCAAAATACACCATCATTTTCGTTGCCACACTTATTAAGTAATATTTTAAACAAAAAAAGAGGACAAACCTCCTGTTAATCATTTTTTAACTATAAGCAACTTTGAAAATAAGACTGCATCAATATGATGTATAATGTTTATCGCAAGCCATAATTATTTATCTATAATTAATGTAATAAAGGTTCAAGTTAGATTTGCGTCAAAGATCGAGCGTCATTTTCGTTACGGTTGCGACTTGGTGAGTATTGGGTAAATAAATATAATGTTTTACTGGAGCTGTGTCATTTGCAGTTAAGATATTCCATATTGATTTCATTTGCTTCAAACCTATAGGATATTTACTGCAGAGTCGCGAAAGTAAGAACTTTTCAATTTCGTGGTCATCATTTTCGTGGTGCTATGGGCCACGAAACTGATTAAAAGACCACGAAAAAGATGATTTTCCCTACAAGTAGAAAAAATACAGAACACTTTTTATAGAATTTTCTGCTTTTTACAATGTAATCGTTTATGCCGTTATGCCGTCGTTACGAGACGTTACAATGGAAAACATAAAATATTAAATAAAAATCTTCTAATCTTCTTTTTTACTTACATGACAATAATAAATACAGTTTTGCTGATAAAGTAAGTTTTCACACTTCTTATCATTAGTAACTGTTTGGGATCATCTGCAGCGTGACGTTAAATTGATGTAATCGGCATGAAAAGTACCGGACCGTTTAATAATTATATATCGATATTTCCGATATTGTTACTTTTATTCCTGCACTGATATATATATTATTATATTCCCGTGCAGGTCTACGGTAGACCCCAACGAAATTTTGTTACACCGAAATAACACAACAAAATGTTCCTCTAAATGACGTAGTTTTTTTAATATTTAGATATATACATTTCACACAATGTACGTGGGAAATAATTCTTGAAGATAGAGAGGTATTGAAAGCTGTTTGTTTGTGAGTTGAAGTTATTAATCTTACTTTAATCAAATAATTTCTAGATAGTATTTAAAAGGTTACAAAAATGACAATTTGAAGTCGTCATTTTCGTGGTCAAGTTTTTTTTTTTTTAATATATATATATCGATTGTCTATTTCTGTTGATACCTGATTAATTAAATAATGCTTATTCATTTTCTCATTATCATCGGATTTTCATTCAAATAGTACAATTATAACATTTAAAAATAAACAAAATGTTCTTTTTCGTGGTCATGGTGCTCATTTTCGTTACCGTTAAAATTTGAATTTTGCTTTTTTTAACCAAAATAAACTTTATCGATCTCTTATAATATAAAGTATGTTATCGGTATATACCCTTATGTTCAAAATAAAACAGACCACATCAAAATATGTGTTTTTATTTCTGTAACATTTATCTTACACCTCAAATAATGACCCATTTATGCTTTCCAAACATCTGTGTGTATGATGGAGCCTTCCTCTACTTGCTTTTTTATAAGTGGCACCAACGATTCAGCAGAGCTGTCATCATCAGGACACACCTTCAGCCGCAATTTGTCATTGTTGTTTTCCCAATGTCCAATTAACCAATCTCCTTTTGTCTCCCACGGTTATATTTTCTTTTTCCAAATTTCAATTCATCAATCTGCACCACTTTGATTTTCAAGTGCATATATACAACCATGTTTCCCGGCAGTAGTTGACTGGAGCTACCAGACAACAGGTACAACAGCTCCTCGTAGAATGAATGATCTGAAATATCATAGTCAAGGTAAGCCAAGGGTTTTAAAAGCATGTTCCAATGGCCCGGGACACTGGCTTGATCTGGCTTCTTATACTTAAATATATTGGTTTCAGTATAAGAAGTACACAGTTATACAATACATGCCAGATAATAATAAAAAAATGAAGATTTATAAAACTAACTCGTACACTATAATTACACTAAAAAGGCCACTCAGCATAATGCCAGGAGCTCCTGCAGCAGGTGTTGGCGCTGGTCTTCCGTGGACCTGCAGGGAGCGTAGTTGCGAGCAGCTAACAACTACAGCTGTTACTAACTACAATACAGACACTTGATAAACTGACAATAAATAACCAAGCGGTATTGAAGCAGTATAGAAAAGTTTGATAAAACGTTGGTTTACTGGTAGAGAATGCCTCATGGCAATAAGTCCGCCATTTGGAAATTCATGTATTATGGAATAAAGATTAAGTAATATAAGATAAGTATGTATAATAAATAAATAAATAGTAGGTACTTAGTCATATCCGACACATACATACCCAAAATATTAACCAGTTAATCATTCTGAAAATAACTATTATATTTTTATTTAGTAGTACGGTACAGCACAGTACACTATAAAACGTAGACGTAGTTACGGTTCACACGGTAGACATCTTGTCACTGTCAGTGTCAGTGTCAGGCAGTCCATCAAGCAGCTGTCATTCTGTAACAGTGTTGCAAACTCGAAATTTAAAAAATATACCAATGTCTAGATATTGCTCTCCGAGGGCCCGCCGAGAAAATTGAAGTTCGTTTTCGAATGATTGTCTCTTTCACTCGCATTACTCCTTAATTGGAGTAAAAGATAGTTTTCCTTTACTCAAAACCCTCTCGTTATTTTTATTTAATTTAATTTAGGTAGTCTACTGACTCTCTCCAAATCCGATCAGTAGCTCGGTGCCTTATTGTTTCTCTATCTATGGTATTAGCTAACGGTTAGTTTTAGATATAGAGCTTAAGAAGTAGGTAACTAATGTAGGACTTGATTACTTTTTCCTGTTGGTATCTAAATGCTGACTAAACATTACGAATGATATTGTAGTGTATGCGTTTATGAGACTAACTCAAATAGCATACATACGCTGTCTCGTGTGTCCTTGTATTGGCGGGAAAGCGGCAGAATAAGAACTGTCACTGCTATGGGCCGATGGCCGGGGAGAGAGAGTGAAAACCTAAAAGTGGATTAATATTATAATACGAGGACATTGTCGAGCCGGTGTTTGGTTTGGTGTTGTTAATAGCAAGTGTACATAACAATTTAGCATTCACTATAAGTGGCGACGAGCAAAAGGTAAATTTTATTGCTTTAATGGAATGACCGGTTCTGGTCCAAATGTAAGGTTATAATTTCATTCTTAAATCAAAATAGTTTCGTAATAATGATTTTGTTTCGTTATTAAACTAACTATACATGAATACTTATTTACTATACGTTTAGTCGATCCTTACTTATAATTTGATAACACAATGTAAGTGTGTGTCCAAACTTTGGTCGTTGCCGGCCATTACAAGTTTACAAAAACAAATGAAAGTTTCGATTCGTCAATAGCTTAGCTATCGTGTACAGTTTGGACTAGTTAATTGTCACGTTTAGATACTGTAACCATGCAAGCTAAGCATTATGTAACCATTATTTAAATGAACAATATGGAAGCACCACTTTAAATTTCAAGTCTTTCAATTATGATTAAGTAATACTTAGTTACACAAATTAGCTTTAATTAGCGTCAAGGTTAATCTATATTCCTTGTTATAAAGATAACTGTGAAATAAACATTTTTCGTTTACTAATTCTAACTGGACATCTAAATAAAACCAATAAATAAAAATGAAATGAAAAATTACTCACTGCATGAACTAAACTATTGTTTAATATTTTAATCCACAATAAGGCTGAATATTTCAACTAGTCGTATTGGTTAGAACAAGTATAGGTATATTTAAGGAAATATGTTTTCATGGTCGGCATAACCCCCATTAAATTGGAAAATGTCTGGCAGTTCAAATGAATGCCTCCATTAAATTGGAAATGGTTGACATAACCCCCATTGAATTGGAAAATGTCTGGTAGTTCAAATGAATGCCTCCATTAAATTGGAAATGGTTGACATAGCCCCCATTGAATTGGAAAATGTCTGGTAGTTCAAATGAATGCCTCCATTAAATTGGAAATGGTTGACATAACCCCCATTGAATTGGAAAATGTCTGGTAGTTCAAATGAATACCTCCATTAAATTGGAATTTGTTGACAACCCTCATTTAATTTCATTTTGTTATTGATATTATAGGTTAACTTAATAAATGTTTCAGATTGCCTTATCAGGATTATATGAGCATTATGGCTCAATTACCATCATTAACGTTGGAAGGGTTAGATTTGGATGGAGACCGTAGCTCCATAGGCAGCAAATGGGAAAGATGGAAAAGGTCACTTCTTATATATCTTGATGCAGCTGAAGTGAAGTCTGACCTCAAGAAAAGAGCAACATTACTGCATTTTGGAGGTGCAAGTTTGCAAGAGATATATTACAATTTACCTGGTGCAAATATTGAAGCAGAAGCTGGAGCGGAATGTATTTGCCACAGCCATAAAAAAATTGGATGAATACTTTGTCCCCAAAGCAAACAGAGTTTTTGAGAGACACATGTTCAGACTGATAAAACAAGAGGATAAAGAAAAGTTTGAAAGTTTTTTAGTAAGACTACGGAAACAAGCTGAAAAATGCAACTTTGACAATAAAGATGACCACTTAATTGACCAGATTACTGAGAAATGTATCTCAACAGAACTACGTAAGAAGATCCTTACATTAGGTGACAGCATTACTTTGGAAAAAATTGTTACTGAAGCTAACACATTAGAAGTTGTTAATGACCAATTGGAGATATATGAAAATAAAAAAGAAGGCAGCCATGACTATAGCCAAGGTAACCAGGAGGTTAATGCAATATACAATAGAAACAGAACTTTAGGACCTTTTAAATCTAAGAAGGAAGGAACATACAATAAATATGTAAAACCTTGTGGACGTTGCGGAAATAAAAGTCACCAAACCGATTACCAGCATTGCCCTGCATTAGGAAAAACATGTTTTGTATGTAACAAACCAGGACATTTTCGACAATTCTGTAGGTCAAACAGAACAAATGGTACAAAAAGGAAATTTGACAATCAATCAAATACTAATACTAAAGGGAGTAAGAAACCGAGAATAGAAGTTGATTATGTTTTCAACATAGATGATGATACCACAATTGAATGCACTCTAGGCGGTATCAACACAAAGATGTTGATTGACTCAGGATGTAAAGTGAATCTCCTTACAGATCAAACATGGGAAACATTAAAAGCTTTAGGAGCTTCAGTAACCAACCAGACACCTTACCCCACAAAAACACTTTATGCATATGGCAGTCACACTCCACTCAATGTTAAAGGCTCATTTGAAACTGATATTGGAGTAAATGGAAGAACAGAACATGCAACTGTTTATGTTATTGTGGGTGGTACCAGAGACTTGCTGGGGAGAAAAACAGCAACACTCCTAGGTGTTTTAAAGGTTGGTTTAGATATAAATGAGGTTAATGAAGATTGTTTAAACATTGTAACACCACCATTTCCCAAACTAAAAGATGTACTGGTAGAAATTCCTATTGATATTAATATACAACCAGTATCACAACCATACCGGAGAATACCATTGCCTATTGAGGAAAAAGTCGAGAACAAGATCCAGGACTTACTTGCCCGAGACATCATAGAAGAAGTGAATGGACCTTCCAGATGGGTATCCCCAATGGTTCCAATTTTAAAAGAAAATGGTGATTTGCGGTTGTGTGTAGACATGCGCCGTGCTAATGCCGCGATTTTAAGAGAAAATCACCCATTACCATGCATGGACAAATTACTACCTGGAATTGGAAAAGCTAAATACTTTAGCAAACTCGATATTAAGGATGCTTTCCACCAGTTGGAATTACACCCAGATTGTAGACACATCACAACTTTTATAACAGCCAAAGGCCTCTACCAGTATAAGAGATTAATGTTTGGAATCAGCTGTGCTCCAGAGATATTTCAAAAAGTACTAGAAAAACTCTTGGTTAAATGTAATGGAGTGTTCAATTTTATTGACGATATATTGATTTTGGAGACAATGAAGAACAACATGACCTGCGACTAGAAATGGTATTGAAAGTACTTAAGGAAAATAATGTACAACTCAATGAACAGAAATGCATATATAAGGTAAGGAAAGTAAATTTCTTAGGACATGAATTATCAGAAAGTGGAGCAAAACCATTGCCAAAGTATATAGAGAGTATTACTAGCTTTAGAGTCCCGGCAACAATTGAAGAATTACAGAGTTTCTTAGGACTAGTCAACTATGTAAATAAGTGGTTACCAAATTTAGCTACAAGAACAGAACCTTTAAAAAGAAATGTCAAGGAAAAAATTGGGAAAAAAGGCTGACATAAAATCATTTTGGTCACATGAACAGGATAATGCATTCATAGATCTGAAAGAAGCATTAACTAAAATACAATCTCTAGGATATTATGATATTAAGGACAAAACCCAAGTTATTGCTGATGCTAGCCCTGTAGGCCTGGGTGCTATTTTAATACAGACTGACTCAAGTGGTCCGCGAATAATTGCCTATGGAAACCGGACATTAACTGATTGTGAGAGAAAATACAGTCAAACCGAGAAAGAGGCGCTTGGTTTAGTTTGGGCTGTTGAGCATTTCAACATTTTTCTATTTGGCAAGAAGTTTGACCTCATCACTGATCACAAACCCTTGGAAATACTGTTTGGAAAAAAATCTAAACCCTGTGCGCGCATTGAGCGATGGGTGCTTAGACTTCAGTCATATGAATATAATGTGATCTACAGGCCGGGAAAGGTAAATATCGCTGACCCACTATCGCGCTTATGCAGATTAACAGATTCACGAGACGATTCACGAGATTCAGGAGACGAACACATACATCAAATTGTAGAGCAAGCAAGACCACGGGCGATTTCGATGTCTGCTATAATTGAAGCTTCAGTTATTGATGAAGACATAAAAGGAGTAAAAAGGAGTCTATGAAAACAGTGGCAAGACAGTGTTAAAAGCTATAAAATATTTGAAAATGAGTTGTGTTTTACGGCGATATTTTACTGCGAGGAAACCGAATTGTGGTACCCCAGAAACTAAGGAAAGGGGTACTTGATGCTGCACATGAAGGTCACCCGGGGATTGTTGCGATGAAAGGTAGGCTCAGATCAAAAGTGTGGTGGCCTAGAATGGACAAAGATACAGAAAATCTAGTGAAATCCTGTAAGAGCTGCACTTTAGTTGGATTACCAAATCCTCCAACACCCATGAAGAGACGTGAAATGCCTATAGCACCCTGGGTTGATGTTGCAATGGATTTGTTAGGACCATTACCTAATAATGACTACCTGCTGGTTATAGTTGATTATTATAGTCGCTACAAAGAGGTTAAAATTTCCAAAATAGTAACCAGTGGCCAAATAATAAACATACTTAAAGAAATATTTAGTAGGCTGGGCTACCCTGTCTCGATTACTGTTGACAACGGCAGACAATTCGTGAGCCAAGAGTTTCGATCATTTTGTGAAGAATGTAATATCGTAATCTACAATACAGTGCCCTATTGGCCCCAAATGAACGGAGAAGTCGAAAGACAAAATCGCGACATCTTAAAACGCCTAAAAATCAGTCATTTAGAGAAGAAAAACATTAAGGAAAGCCTGATGGAGTATTTATTGATGTATAACAGCACGCCTCATTCATCAACAGGAAAGTCACCATCCGAGCTGTTCTTTAGGCGGCAAAATAGAGACAAAATCCCATCAATAGATAGATTAGAAAGCACTGCTATAGACTTGGATGTGCGAGAACGTGACAAGATTCAGAAAGAGAAGGGAAAAGAATATGCTGACAAAAGGAGAGGTGCTACTGAATCTAGTCTAATGGAAGGAGATAAGGTGTATGTCAAAAATATGGACAAAGCAAATAAGTTAAGTTCAAACTACAACCCGACATCTCATACGGTACAAAGTACGAACCAAGGAGATGTCACAGTGAAGAATGATTTAACTGGGCAAGTACTGAGAAGAAATGTAGTTCACCTAAAGAGTTGAAGGACAGTGGGAAGCTGTCCAGAAGAATGATCAGGAAGAATATGAGACAAGTTATAGTGAAAGCGAGTAAATTCAGTTTGATTTAATTGCCATAATTCAGTTATATGTTTGAAGGACTTGATTGTTAAATAATATAATTTTCTATTTTTTTAATGCATATAAGATGCAGTTATGTTCTGTTATGTTTAACCTAGAAGACTGATTACTTGTTATGCGAGTATTTTATAATATATCAATTTGTTAAAATTATATTACTTGTTGTTTATTTATCTATTTAACTTTAAGGGAGGGATGTAGTGTATGCGTTTATGAGACTAACTCAAATAGCATACATACGCTGTCTCGTGTGTCCTTGTATTGGCGGGAAAGCGGCAGAATAAGAACTGTCACTGCTATGGGCCGATGGCCGGGGAGAGAGAGTGAAAACCTAAAAGTGGATTAATATTATAATACGAGGACATTGTCGAGCCGGTGTTTGGTTTGGTGTTGTTAATAGCAAGTGTACATAACAATTTAGCATTCACTATAGATATGATATGAATAAAATCATTTAATGATTGTGCAATGTCGGTCGGCGTGAGGCGGCGGCGGCGCCCGCGGGCAGTTGCGACACAACATGAAATAATTTACTCATTCCTTACCCGACTCCGACTGTCCTCCAGAAGGGCTACCACGAAAATGGAAATCAACAACTTTCGAATTCTTGTCCCAGTCACGCTAATTATGCCTTCATTAGAGTTAAAAAGAAAGAAGCCCGAAATTTAAAAACTTCGATTTTTGCGGTAGTTTCTCAGTTACGCTTACCGCATGTTCCAGGCAAGGCACAGGCATGCTTAATCATGGATACTCGTGGATTGAAATTGACGATATATTAAAGGCATCAAGATTTGAACCTCATCTCCAGCTGAGGCGGTTGACGCGCTGCCCATTTAGACCACTCTAGGGCTGACAAAAGTTGGCACTCTCCTAATGGCAATGCGGAAGACGCCGCTGAGTTTTTAGTGGGTATTCTCTTCCCCTCCTCTTGGCTAGCAAGAGGAGCAGCGAGGAGAGAGTCCCACATACCCCCTCACTACCATCATGGGCCCAGGCCCGGGAGGGATGCGTAAACGCATTTTCCTAGCGACAAAAAAATGTGCTTACAAGGGTCAAAATTCGCAATTTCGTAAGTGACTACCGATAACGCAAGGAAGACGTAACAATGTGTACATAGGAGAGGTACCTACTTACATTTATAAGGTGCATGTAAACATATATTATGTTGTCACTGTGTACGTATCTATATGTGTAGTTGACCTTCACTATTAAGGCAGAACAACATAATAAATCCGGCGCAACATTAGTTGTTTTTGAACCAAAATAATTGGTTGTTGTGCGCCGGCGCCGAGCGAAGGGACGGGCGAGTAGCTGACTAGTTAACTACGACAGGTTTTCAGAGTTCCGCGCCATTAACGTGCGGAAGGGACTATTATATTATGGTGTATATATCTCTGTCTGTCACGTACCCAATATACCCACTAGCGCGACAGATATATATGTCTAAAAGTCTCAAATAGTAGTAGTAGAACTCTGGTAGTTTATTTAATCTTTGACGCACAAAATAAACTGGTAACAAAAAGTCAACTTTATGTGACTGCGCATTTAAACTACATTTAAACCCTGTTAAACTAGTGGTCATTGCTAAAGGGGAAGCATGTGAAACATAATCAATTAATCAAATTTATATAGTTACTAGCTGTGCCCCGTGGTGTTACCCGCGGTTTATTAGGGAAAAAAACGTAGCCTATGTGTTAATCCAGGGTATTAGCTAACTCCATACCAAATTTTATTAAAATCGCTCGAGCTGTTTAGACTTGAAGAAGTAACAAACATACACACACAAACTTTCGCCTAGATAGAGACTTTCGTGTAGATAGTGTAGATAAGGAACACCTAGCTAGACTATTAAAATTGTATGTAATGACTGGAATAAATAGAGCTAGTTAAGTATTTAGGCAAGTGGGATGTCATACGAAATGGTTCTAACTTTAAATCAAGCTTCTTGAAACTGTTAGGTTATTTCAAGCAATCTTTGTGATATGCTTTTTCTTCCTCAATACCAAATCGAAAAAAATAATTAAATGATTACATTTTTCTCATAAATAAAGACCATATTTAACAATATTTGTTACCCTACATTTTTATTTAAACTACGAGTATCCTGTCATGCAGAAACTACCTTCTTTAAAATGAATTCTTAGAACATTTGCATGCATTTTATCAAAAGTAGCGCGTTAAGATTCCGGCGCTAGGCTCGGCTCGCACTTGGCCGTATATTTTTTATCAGTGACGTAATAATATGTTATGTTTTAGACGCCTGCGCATCTCATCTGTCTCCGTGTGCCAGCCAGTGTGAGCCGAGGCGCGCCTGCGCCCCACCGCGTGTGTTCTGTCAAACATAAATATACGAAACATAAACTTTAAATATATTTAAATGAGCATTCGTAAGTGAAGTCGACGTGAATTGTTTACTTAACGTTACATGTAAGTATTTATTTATAGTAATCATTCAAATATTTATACTTTAATTTAAATCTTAAAAAAAAAAAGATATTTAGTAATTTTCTTACATCCCACTGCTGGGCGCAGGCCTCTCATAACATGACCTGAAGATATAAATAATTATTTACTTAATTAGCATAATAGAATACTATAATATAAATGCGTAAAAGTGTAATTAGATATAAATATTGAAATCTCATAAGTTCCCGATTTACGTATTCGTTACTTATAAAGTTTTATTATAAGATCAAAATTTTTGTGATTACTTATAATGTATTATATTTTACCTAGCTTACCTTTTTTCTGAATACCCTAGAATAAAGAACGAATACTAAAATGAATATTTTTCATAATACTTTAGAGATCTTTCTGGCCAAGGGCGGCCCTAGAGTAGGTAGGTATAGGTACTATAGTGTAGGTGTACTATAGTATAGTACACTATTAGTATTCCGTGTTAGCACTAGCACCACGAGTGTTAGCATTAGCTCAACTTAGTAAACACGCCGAGTACACGTCAATAACAATATCCACACTAGCAGTCGACATTACTGACATGTACACAAAAACCTGCATCTCTGACACAAAATAACTAAATAACACGTTTCCATACATTTATTGAATCAGACAACTTCCACGTACCCGCCATAATTACTGTTTAATTAATATCCGTGTAGTAATTTATTTGATTCGCACTTTTCTGTGGGTACGCCACAAGTTTGGTTTTCAAACCTTGCTTTTCTGAATTATTGACAGACAAAACATGCATGGCCCACACCAGAAACTATGGCACTGGTCCCACCGCGAGCTAGTAGGCTATGAGCTATCAGCTATTTCAAAGGACAAAAGATAATCGCTCCCGTGTAAATAAAAGAGAGATATAATTATATTTATAGCTCATCGCCCGGCGATGAACTACGATCGCCCGGCTATGACATATATGTATCTTTTATTTACACGGAATCGATTATATTTTGTCCCTTGAAATAGCTATAGCTCATAGCTTACTAGCTCGCGGTGGGACCAGTGCCTATAACTAAACCGCCTAGCATTTATACTGCCAGATTATTTAAATGTCACAAGTTCAGGTACGAAAGTATATCAAAGCACGTATATTTCGTGTAATCAAATTTATTTATAATCGTCACACTGGGGAAGTATATCGTATCTGGTAAAACTAAATATATATCGCAGATATATAAAATAAAACATTTGAAAAATTCGTCCCTTTTGAAACCGGTTAATAATAACCTGATAACATTATTAACTATACGAGTAGTCAATTGAATAAAGCAGAGCATATCACTGTTATCTGTCGAGATAGGAGATAGGTTTTATCGTGCGTCGTCTACAAATGCCCTCTCTTCCTGTACCCGTACCATGAGTTGTGACATTGAGGTTTTTGATAACGAGTATCGAGTTTAGTATCTGTGCATCTAGTTCGCACTAAAATAGCACAAGCGAGATGCACAGATAGTAAACTCGATACTCGTTATCAAAAACCTTAGTCACAACTCATGGTAAGGCTACTGGCAACACTGATAGCGCCGTCTCGATGGTTCACTATGAGTAGGTGATTCATATCATATGTTATCTGTGATAACTGATAAAGATATTTTCTACTTCATAATCTTCTTCTAGTTCTGCCCGCGACTTCGTCTGCGTCAAATTAGTATTACTCTGAGCATGCTCTGAGCAGTCTATGTTTAATATTGGAAAACACAATACCGTCATGCAAATATAAAGAATTCTTTGCCAATAACAACTAAATACGTAGAAATCAAATTAATAATTAAAACTAACGATAGAATTTAACTAAAACTAACATAAATCTAAAAAAAGGCCCCTGTGGCATGGCACCGAAGACGCTGGCAGCATTCCTCGCTGAGCGAGGTAGCTGCCAGCTCTTCGGTCTCCTGTGGCGTCTCTGAGCCTCTTTGAGACTCAGAAGCTCAGAACGCCAGGGCCCCACGGACCGAGGGACTCGACGCCATTAATATTATACTTAAACATTGTACGATACATAAAGTCAAATACATATTTATCAATTTATAACACATTACGGCATGGAGCCAAGTTTTTAATTGTTTTATTTCACTTTCTTTTCTGTAATTTTGGAGAAAATCAGTAAATAAATATAATTACTGAACATGTGTGAACGATACTTCATTATAGCTAATCTTACTGCGCCACTTCAATATCAGAATAGTAGCATTAGCATGGAGAAACTCTCAAGGACCTGCTACAATGTGATAACTGATTATCATGTGTTTTATACGAACACCGTGAAATTAACAAAAATATGATTGTAAATAAAACACAGCTAAGCTAGGCATTACAATAACTATTGTTAGTCTTAACCTCTTTACCTATTCTACCTACTTAACTAGGTACAATTAAACTTCAATTAAATTACTACGGTTTCTATTAAAAATGACAGTTCTGGTATGCACAAGCTTTTATTGGCGATTGTATTTTTTTGCACAATCGTCATCTACTCATCGAAAGGATTCTAAATACTCGTACCACGGGTTTATGTTCTGTATTTTAGGAGTTGCTTTTGCTACCTTCTAGCTCCAGCATCAGATCAAATCAATGGTACCATAATATTGCATTATCACCTAAATTACATAAGTGTGCTAAATTTCAACTCAATCGGTTAAAGATTCAGAATGAGTTGCAAGATTCGATTTTCGCGGCCCTATACCACCAAAGTTCTGCTTACCGCGAGCTTATCGTGGGGCTAAGTCAATTTGTGAGAACATACTGAATTACTGATAACCTTAGGATAGCAGGATATAAACAGAAAGTTTATATAACAGTGCACAATAAGAGGGTCTCGTTATTTCAATAAATAACGAAGCGCTCATGTTCTGTACAAACGAGCTAATTGTCCGGCGACGTCCACAGTTTGAGCTAATCGTGAAATAATAGTCATACGACAAACTATTCTCTACCTTAACACATTATGTGAAGTCGCTATTTCGAATGACACTTCCAATAGTATCGCTGCAGAGTATAATGTTTGACATAATAAGGTAGAATATCCATCTATGAATAAGCGTCCTTGACATTCGGTCCACGGCCGCTCGCGTCATTATCAACTAATTGTTTATGATCGTAGTTGAGGTTGTACGTGTAAACACATGAATTATATGAAATATACTTTTTTTTTGCTAACTACGAACGTGTATAATTGTCCGAGAAGGGCATTGTTTGTGTGCACGATGACTCGATGAGTTTGTTGCTGGGACGTAGGTATTCACAGAAAACACTCGTAACTAATTATATATTGAGTATTTGTATATTATACATGTCAGAATCAGAATCAATATCATTTATTCGTCAAACATAGGTATCACATGCAACAATACATTGTAGAATATGGTATAGTAAATGTCGTTGGCTGAGTCTTCAAAATTTAAAAATATAAACCTTCTATAAACTCTTAAAAAATAAAGTCTAGTTTCATGAACTTAATTCATATTTTTTGATCTACAGTTCAAAAGTTATAGAAGGAAAACATAAATTTTTCACGGAAAATATTTACTTTATTTAAGGTAATCCCCTCTTTTGCAAATACCTGTCTGACCTCACCCGTAGAATCACACTCAGAGGTTGAACCGACCACAAATTAGGTACTTCACCTGCAGGGAACGTACCTACCATAAAATTGTTTTTTTTTTAATTTGACCACTTTGACCCCGTGAATATTTACATATTCATAACAGATTACAGATTTCTAGGTCTAACGGTACTGAGCTAAGCCGGGGACGGACGGACAGACATGGCGAAATTATAAGGGTTCCTAGTCGTCGGTGGAACCCTAAAAACGATGTACAATTAAGACTGTCATGGTGTTAAGTACCACTGATGAAGTAATTGTAGGGCGAGCACACATTAGCTAGCCACCTCGTTCCTTGTCACAGTGAAAATCTATATGAAAGACGCAAAAGATTTCTATTAACGTCACTGTGATAACGTTCGAAGTGGCCTAGAAATCAAATTAGTTGACTATCCATATCCTCTTTTTTATCAAATTAAATAAAATCTTTAAAAAAGTACCTATAGATAATTTTGGGTTATTTTTAAGTGTAATATGTCCTGCTCACTGTTATTTATTATAATGGCATGTTGTCTCGTTTTCTGCTGCATCACGCTGACACATAAACATGTATCATTGTGGACAGAATGACTTGCATATACATAGTAACACTATTTTAAATTTTTAATAATAATTTGTCGTGTCATGTCATGTAAGTATAATTAATGATATCATTGATATCAGATCAGATTACACAATTAAGATATTATATAGTATAATCAACATTGAGTAAATAACCGACTGGATCGTAGATCCGCCACTGAGCAGTAATTAGCAATTAGAATAAAGACATGGCGGCGCGTCGCCTTCAACGTGCCTAGCTTCAGGTTCACTGGAATCAGTTCCGGTTGTGGGTTTCAATATAACTCCCAACTTGCATCTCTGATAGTACAAATCTGGACATTAAGCATTTCACATAATTGCGTTTTCTATCAAGTGAGTGCGACATCCGGGTATTGGACAAGTAATTAAGCTAAAGGAAAAGATAACCTTCTTTACTACCACGCTTGTTAGGTGACCCGGATACACATAAAACTACCACAAAAATGCATGGTTTAATGTCTTTCGATATCATAAAACTTGGGACCCAGGGGACGGCAAGGAGACAGCTGATTGAACCATTTACATATTGGTGTAGTAAGTAAACAATATGTTCCAGTTAGGAGATGAAGCTGGTACTCCTGGCGGCGCTGGCGCTGCTGCCGCCGGCGCTGGGCTACCGCATCCTGGCCGTCTTCCCGGTGCCCTCCAAGAGCCACAACCACCTCGGGCAGGGCGTGGTCGGCGCGCTGCTGAAGGCGGGGCACGAGGTAAGCTTCCAGTGGCGGTGCGGACATGCAACCCGGTTCGGACTAATTTTAACAGTTTCGGTCATGAAGACTTTTCTTCATGACCAAAACTGTTAAAATAGGCCAAGCCAAATAGGCTCCGGATTGCCTCAGGGACCATGGGCAGCTTCCAACTGATCTTAATGTTATGAATATGCACTTTTGATTTGTACGTCAACTAGCCATGTCTGATATAGAGACTTTAGGATTCACTAAATAAAACAAAAAAAAATGAATAAAAGTGCGAGTCGGACTAACGCGCGCTTACTTTAAATAAAAACTATATATTTAATCTTTTCGACCTTCAAGAAGACGCTAAGTACGCTCATATTTTAGGGTTCCGTAATCAACTATTCCTACGCCGATAACCGATTCCTACGCAGTTTTTCATTCTTTACATTTGCTCCCGTTAAAGACAGGGAGTTAAGTTGTCTGTCAGCCTCTAAGAGCAGTAATGTCTGTTGTCCAGGTGACGTGGGCGACGCCGTATCCCAAGAAGGAGGCTCAGAAGGGCCTCACCTACATCGATGTCAGCGAAACCAAAGACATTATTGCGCGTAAGTGACACTATATCCTATAACAAGTAGTGCCTACACATCGAAATAATACCGGGCTCGGAGTGGATGGGGCCCAAGTGTGATCCTCAAACTACGTCCAGGATTACCACAGATACCACCGGAGGGCGGGCATCAGTGTCTCTCAAGAGTGGTAGAACATACTGAGATCGCCAACCCGCCAGTAAAGCGTGGAGATTAGGCATCTAATGGTGTCGGTGTCCACCAGTGGACCGCTGTGGTAACGAAATAATACCACTAGGAATTTTCAGAAAAAAATATACCTTTGTTACCGATGTTCCCGGCCAGTTTTGTGATTGATTAAACTGGGTTATGGACGTCATTTTCCTCATATATCTTTTCGTTCAATATTCCTCGGCATCTGAAGACCAGACCAGATGATTTAATTTAGGCCCTTCTCTGAAATTTCTGGAACTTTCTGGTTCATCACGAAAAAAGTTTGTCAACACTGACCTAGTAGTCTTTTGCAAACATCCGAAACTGCGTATTCCCATTCCTGTCAGAGGAATGGGAATACGCAGTCATCAGTTCAGTCGCCACCAGATATATCTGAGCTGTGGAGGTGGTCGACAAATATCGGAACAACGCCTCTATCAAGGCGGTAAAGTGCATGTTCCGATAATTATGACCACGTCCACAGGTCCGATATATCCGACGGCGACTGTAGCAATGCTTGTGCCGTGTAACTGACTAGAATAGCACCATCCCATCTCCTCCCGCGGGTGTCGTAAGAGGCGACAAAGGGAAACATCCTATGGCAGCAGCGTCCGTCGAAACCCAATCTACAGCTACTGCGGTCGCCAGCCAAGCGTGGCGACTGGCAACTACCCCCAAGGTGATACAAGTCATATTTGAGGGAGGCTTATGTCCAGCAGTGGACTGCATGCGGCTGAAATGCTTGCAGACGTGGACCCGCTGAAGGTGCAGCACATGAGCATCGGCATGCTGCTGGAGTTCGGGCGCAACATCTCGACGGCGGCGGCCACCAACCGCGGCGTGCAGGCGGCGCTCCTGCAGGACTACGACGCCGTCATCACAGAGGTCTTCTTCTCCGATCTGCAGGCCGGGTACTTAAACTACTTTACCACGTTTCCTTCCCTTGACTTCTGTTCTCTGTCCGTTCCCTTTCATTCCCCTACTTTGCCTTCCAATCCCTTCCCTACTTATATCCTTGATTTAATGATACAAATTAGGACGCCCTTGGTATTGAGCTGCGTTTTCACTTAGTGTTCTGAGCGAACATTTTGCATACAAATTGTTCTTTGGTTCATGTCATGTTCAATCAAATGAAAGCTACTTAGTTACTAATATCCTTCCTCAACTTCCTCAACTCAACCAAACTCTTAATTGACTCATCAGTTTAATTGTGAAGAGGTAACAAACAAACATATTGTATGAATAATATACAGAGAACTCTTCAATGCTCTATTACTCAACGTGAATGTAATCATTTTTCCTTCCCTTTCATTACATTCCTTAGTGTGACGCGTACTAGCAAACATCTAGCATAGGTGTTTATAACTTTAACGGCAAATTATCCAATATTGGGCAACAAATTGGATGCTACCATATACTAACAATACTTGACACTGATCCCTGGCCACCTGTCGCAGGTTCGCAGCCGTCCTGCAGGTCCCCTGGATCGTGCTGAGCGGCACCGTGGTGCACGCCGGCGTGGAGGCGCTGGTGGCGGACGTGGGCAGCGTGGCGCTGGTGCCCTCCGTCATGAGCGACTTCCCGCTGCCCATGACGCTGTGGCAGCGGCTCTGCAACACCGCCGCGGTCGGTCTCATGACCGCCGGCCGCCTGTAAGTCGTATGCTATCGCCGTACTGCCATTGCCCTGCCCTGCTGCCCCTGGATCGTGCTGAGCAGCTCCAAAGTCCAGAGTACAGGTTCATATACCACAGTGGCGATGCGTCAATGAGACCCAAATTTTCAGACAACTAAGTAGTTTTTTACCACTTATGAAGAAACATAAAGTTGGCTTATCTACAAATGCAGACGAAATGAATTTTATTATGCTGACCTTTCTGCATAATAAAAATAATTTAGAAAGTAACTACATTATTATCGATGAATTCTCAATTCAAATTGACACTTCGATGCCGTTAAAAGTGTTCAATACGCTTGCGGTAGACGTGTCTACACGTCACCTATGATGACGTATACGACGATGGGATAAAATAGTAAAAATTTACAAGTCTAAGCGATACTCGAATAGCACAATTGGTAGTGCCCTGGGCTAGTGATCCAGTGGTCGTGAGTTCGAGTCCCGCTTCGAGTATTTTTTTTCTATTTTTCTTCCGATTTAAATATCGAAGATATTCGCTAGCAGCCGTTTCTCTTATTATCTACAAATGTTCTAAACGCGCAGCTATTGATAGAAGTACAAATATACCTTAGTAAGTATGTAACAAAGACATCACAAGTGAACCAGTGTTGTGATCTCCAGGTGGGACATATCAGCGAGCGAGAAGTACTATAAAGAGATCTTCGAGCCGCTGGCCAACAAGAAGGGCGTCGTGCTGCCCCCTTACTCCGTGGCCGCCAGCAACATCTCCATCCTGCTGTCGAACTCGCACCCGTCGCTGGCGCCGGCCATCAGCCTGCCTCCGAACGTGATCGACATCGCGGGCTACCACATCGCCGACCATCATACGCCGCTGCCTAAGGTGAGGTCTTTCACCCTCCATACATCTTATAGCAAACAACTACGAGTAGACTAACCAATGAAAACCGACGTCATTTTCTGAAGCTTGCGTGTCGCAAGCCGCAGTACCAATATGTATTTCTGGGTGCACACAGACAAGCATCAATTCACCGTTAATTCATTAATTCCGCCGGTGATGTGCGAGGATGCGTTGCGAGGGTTGGTTAAGAATCGCCGAGCAGTTCCCACTATAGAGCTATCTAAATGAAGTACTTCTATAGGTTTCGAAAACCAACAGCTCCGTCGAAGAAAAAACAACACAGACCAGAAATGGACAGTTCTGTTTATAATAATGTTGTTCTTCTCACACCAGGACCTCCAAGAGCTCATGGACAACTCGACGAACGGCGTGGTGTACTTCAGCATGGGGTCCGTGGTGCAGGCCAGCGCGCTGCCGGAGCGCACGCGGCGCGAGCTGCTGCAGGTGCTGGGCGCGCTGCCGTGCGCCGTGCTGTGGAAGTTCGAGGAGGAGCTGCCGGGGCTGCCGGCCAACGTGCACGTGCGGCCGTGGCTGCCGCAGCCGGCGATCCTGGGTATCTGACCGTTGTAGCTCTATGTAACAAGCTGCCACATACACCTAGGAGGATATAACCAATATGGAGTAGCCATTAACAGGCGTTCCCCTCTGCCAAAATTACTAAGCGCTTTGCTTCTACTTTTCTGATTCGCACAGCTAGGGAGTGGAATTCTCTTCCAGCTGATCTATTCCCGGAGCAATACAACCTGGGTATCTTCAAGTCGAGAGTGAATAAGCACTTGCTAGGTAAGCATGTTCCATCGTCGGCCTCATCGTCACTTACCATCAGGTGAGATTGGGGCCAAATGCTAACCTATCATTTATAAAAATAAAAAAAAACTCGGCCGCCGGTCGTAGTTCTTGAACTTGTGTGAATATAGTTTATACTAGTGTTTGATAATTTTGTCGTGTGCGTGTGTAGCCACGCACGTAAAAAATGCATTGGTTAACATTATTTATGTGTGTTACCTCACCCCGCGCCGAAAACGGCAGAATTTTTCCGACAAAAAAATGCGTGTGTCGGCTCCATATTGGTTATATCGTCCTAGACATTCACATTACGTATTTTAAGTCGATAACGAATCGTGCTTCATATAGTTCTTGAATGTTACTTTAAAGAGTCCGAGTAATACGCATCCCAATTAACGCATTCACTGCCACCAACGCACATGTGCGTTCATTTCCATACATTTTTGAGGAGGTGGCAGCGAATGTGTTAATGGCGACCACTTTTTTGTACGCAGATTGATGGGTCGAGCATTGTTGCCGTGTAAAACGTTTGGATTGCTGTTCCGTAACACGTTTGTTTTGTACGGACCGAGAACGCGCAGCCGAAGAATTTACGAGCCAACAATCGGCGTCCATTAGGGTGACGCGCATTAATTCTCGGCCTGTACCAATATTGCGCGACCCCGGATTACTCAGCCTATCAAGAGACGGCCCAACAATCGGCGACCAAATCATTTCTAAAATAATTTCATATTAAAACGTCAGTTCTGGCTGTTTGCTCGCGGCTAACCTAACACCCTCCTCCTCGCTTTGCTCGTCATCGCACCTAAACTCTATCTCATATGATATTTCTGTGGCAATTGCTGGGTTGTGACTTGTTGGGTCGCGCTTTATCAATCCGTACCCACAATACACATCCTAATAATTCAAAGCCATGGTGACTCTGATTGTTGGACGTGGATTGTTGGGTCGAACATTGTTGCCCTGTACAAAACGTGACTCCGGACTGATATTTCTTAGTTCGAAGACGCGTAATAGTCTAGTAACCTTTACTGTTGATTGTCATTTTTCTGCCCATCCTAATTGCATAACTGTCAGCGACTCGTCGACCAACTAAAGTCCAGCTCGTATACTAAGTGAACCCCTTGCCGTTCCAGCGCACCCTCACACGCGGCTGTTCATCACGCACGGCGGGCTGCTGAGCACGCTGGAGGCGCTGGCGGCGGGCGTGCCGCTGCTGGCCGTGCCGGTGTTCGGCGACCAGCCCGGCAACGCGGCGCGCGCGCAGCGGGCCGGCTACGCGCGCGCCGTGCCCTTCGCGCCCGACCTGGCGCCGCGTCTGCGGGACGCGCTGCAAGACATGCTGACCGACGACAGGTGGGGCTACCGAGTTTCTAGACATACACGTACATATATGTTACCACGTAGATTCCGATGCGACCGTCTCAACCAATCTCACTGGAAGCGTAAACTCAGTAGAATATTCCATAATAAGAATATTCCAGTACAAATCAAGTCTGGAGCGGAAGGGTCCTGGATTTTCCCCAGGCCACCTTCCCCCCACACAGTCCGATCGGTCTAATTTGCCGGAACGGTCATAGAGCCCAAGACATCAGGTTCCAAAAAAAACAGAGCCAACAAATCCGAGTTCTCCACTGTGTGCGGACCTGGGATGTGTACACCCGGCACCCGGTACCGCGAACATCGAAGTTCGTATTTTTCGAGCATCTTTCTCTTTTACTCCAATTAAGGCGTCATAGTGACAAAGACAATTAATCGTCCGAAATTTACGAATACAGTTTTTTACGGTATTATATAGTTAAAAGAGAAAGATGCCCGAAATATACGAACTTCGATGTTCACGGTACCGCTCCAGCTTACAAACATTACTTAAAACGGAATAGTTGCCATGTTAAATGAGTTTCCGATATTTCGGCATTGTTGCAAGCGCCATCCTCACAGAAAAACTGAAGTTCTGCGAGATTTAACGGTGATCAGACTACACTCCGTAACGACCTACCCTCTTTGTTGCGCTTTGTTTGTGGATCCCGTTTTAAGTAATAATCAGAAGGAGCATGTTGTTGCAGCTACTACAAGCGCGCCAAGGAGCTGTCCCGGCTGTTCAACACGCGGCCCGTGCCGCCCGCCAAGCTCATCGCGCACTACGTGGAGCTCGCCATCGAGACCAAGGGTACCTTCATCTTCACACATCACATTCCTCGCATTGTCCCGGCTTATGTGGTCCAGCAACTACTTAATCTTAGAAACTGACGTACGCATTAGTTTTTAGGCTAGGCGTGCATAAGCAACGCTGATTTTACCACCAGGCGGGCAGTACGGTTGTTTGCCACCGTCGTAGTAAAAAAAAAATCACCATGTGAAAAACGTTAAATTATGTCAGTTTTGTGGCAAAATTAATCATGAACTCTGTATGGAAATTATATTTTTGCAGCTCTAAGCAATTAGAGTTTATGAAACTAGCACCAAATCTAAGTGTTTATAGAAATTTCAAGCTTAATTTTATTACCGCCACAAAACTAACATAACTAGTTAACTTTTTACAAGTCACGCTAATTGGGGACCTTTTGTTCTGAAAACTCCTAAGATAGAATATGAAATGGTTTTCATTCTGAAAATGAGGAGCAGAGAGTCCTCTTATCTTTGGTCACGTTATCGAAGGACGCGAACTGAGGCGCTACCGCCAAAAACGATATTCATCAATTTCGGGGATCTTTCTTTTTTACTCCAATCATGAGAGTAACAGAGACACTAGTCCGAAAATTACGAATATCGTTTGCGGTAGCTGTTGTTTGACTCATATCCTTGCTCGTGTACAGGAGCGCTGCACCTGCGCTCGCCCACGTACCAGTACGCGTGGTACGCGCGCTACATGCTGGACCAGCTGGCCGTGCTGCTCGCGGCGCTGTACGCGGCCGTCCGGCTGCTGCGGGCGGCGCTCGGCGCGCTCTTCGGCAAGCCCGCCAACAAGGAAGCTAAGAAAACTAAGAAGCATTAAATAGTGTTCAGTTTATTGTTATTTTACTAGGCAAAGTTGTAAATAAGAATCGTTCATGAAAGCCATTTATTTGTATAAGCGAGATTTATTTTATATAGGTAATTACGTTAATAAAAGTCCATTACTTAAAGCTAATAGGAAATATGGTATGAGATTATATATAAAAACAAAGTAAAGATAAAATGTAAGTTTAATTTCACCTGATTACAACAATGAACTGTGATAAACATGCCTCATAATAATGTTATTTTTGATATCACTGTTTAATATGGAACACCCTAAAATAAATGATATTTTGATATTTTGTTTTTCTCTTCCTCGGGCCTACCACGAAAAAAACGATACTCGTAAATTTCGGACGATTGTCTCTGTCACTCTCATGATGCCTTAATTGGAATAAAAGAGAAAGACGCTCGAAATATATGAACTTCGACGTTCGAAGAGAGAGAAAAAAACAGAAGAAATTTGTTATTTTCTCAAAAAAGACCGCCCTAGTACCGGGCGGTCTTTTTTGAGAAAATAACAAATTTCTTCTGTTTTTTTCTCCATTTATTTGTTTTGTATATCCATAATGACTAAAACATTTATGCGGATAAGCCGTAGGCCGACCAACTAGTACTACTTACCTACTAAACTAAGAGTGAGTGCTCTGGCCTATTTGGTTTTATTTACTTTTTAGTATTCCAAATGTGGTCACCATAGATATACTTTTATAACTAGATCGAGTACTAGCCCGAAAAAAGCGAGCCTAGTGAGATAGCTACCACGCAGACCTTTGTCTCTTTCTATAGGGTGACCACGTCAATTTTAGAAGTTAGGAAAATTCCATTAAATACAATAGTGTTCTGATGTACTAGATCGGTGTAGAGACCACGCCGGCAGCTCTGTATCTATTTGACATACTACATGCGTTTTTTTGCTTCCCAAAAATTTTAACTTCGAATACTCATAAAATTTATTCAAAATCGTCTGTGGTATCTAATTACAAGAAATTAAATGGTAAAAGAGATTATGACGATGATTTCTAAAATTAAATATAAATAACCAGATGGTGAAAGAATAAAAATAAGCTCTTGCTGTGTTCACATTTAAGAGTGTCGGTGGAGTAAACACCAATCTTCTCTTAAATCTTTACCTGCTGAAAATTCGCATTTTGCACACTTATATTACATTCTATATGTTTATTAGGTATATCAAAAAATACACGCAGGAAATTAAACCACTATAACCCCGCTTCTGTGGGAATTACTTTGCCCCAATTGCTATATTCCCTCTACTATAATATACAATGACAATGAAACCACATTTTACAAATATTAATAAATATGTTTAATGTACTTTATCTCAACACCAACATTAATGTTGTCCTGTTGTGTAATTGTCCTCGTCTATTTACAAGCATGGTTACCATAGCATCTAGTTGACTTTGGGTTGCCATAGATCTAATATTATTCTAGGAATAGCATCATTCAGAAAGGGACAGAGGTCTGTGTACTAGCTGTCCTACTCGGCTCGTTTTTTTTCTTCATATTCGGCGAGCGAAAGTAAACCTTAATAAGATGCATCTAAAGCACGTTTCACTTATTGGTATTTTTCACAGGGCTTATTCCAGTTATACTAAAAATTCCTTGGTGGTCACACTGGAAACGTCACTTTCGACTGTCAATCAATAGCCGAGACTCGAGAGCCAAAATCCCCTGCCGTGGTCCGATTCACGTTTTGAGCACGCTCACGGTCGGTCCGTTTCATTATTTCTGTACTGAGCTGTCAGGACTGTTAGCTCAGTGAGCAGTGTGAGCGGCACTCGGACCACGACTCCAGAAATAATCCAAATAATCCTATAATCCGATGTCCGAGTATTATGGCTATAATTGTCTGACTGTAACTTTTACAATTCTGTGTTCTGTATCATTATATTCTTTTGTGAACCTACAACAATTGGGCGACTGCATACCCACGGATAGTGTTTATATTAGTGATAATGTCCACTGCCGGTCAGTAGTTTGCTAGCTCGGCCAGGGACCGCTGAGGATGGAGGCTGTTTGGGTTAAGGTGGAGCCCCGCTGGGAGGAGGATCCGGAGCCCGAGGGGTCGCCGGAGACCCCAGAATCAAAACAAGGTGAGTTAATATTAGAAGAACTAAGACAGCAAATATTCCTTTGATTTATTTAGTAAGTTTACAATATCGATTTTATCTTCTTTGGTATAATTTTCTACTTCTGATAATTATTCTAGTTTTTTTATTTTTTTTAAGTTTATCTATATTGTATTACCAAATAATATTAATTTGTGTTAAAAAAAAAAAAAAAATTATTAAGAATAATTTCTTACTGAAAATGAGATTGCTCCTCAAAAACGAATGATGGTTAGATTCTAGTTAGTTAGTATAATGCCTTTTGCCCAAGAATATTGGTGTAATAAGCAGGGTACCCCTAACCAAGGGTAGGCCAAACATGTTTCCAGTTTTGCATTTTATAATTCTAGACCTTGGCCTGCGGAGAATTAGGTTGTAGTTGTTAACACTATGTGTGGCAGCTGTGTGCTACACTCACACACTACTACTATCACAGATTTTGCCACTTTGTAGAGGAAATTAACAACTAATGGAGTACCAACTCGGAGGGTCCACATTATTGCAAGTGCGAACTATGGTGTGACGACAGGCCCTAAGTATTTTCCTACTAAATGTAGCAATAATTATTGCCTTCTACAGTAGGTACTACAGGCATACCAAAAATGTCAGTAACAGTAGGAGAAACAGACTGTAACCATCCCTTTTATATAGATATATAATGCATGCACATTTGCTTGCTTGTTTTTTTAAGCCGCTATGGTTATGCAAATTCTAAATGTCTCTGATTCCCACGATACAGGCTTAGCCTGGTGTGGGAGTCGCCGATAAAACTGTGTAATGTGTTTATACTATTATTTGGTAAATAAACTTTTTACTTTTTTTTACTTTACTTTTTTTGGAGTCACAGTACTCTATCTCAATACACACATTATATATTGTTTATGGTATTCTGTCAGCCATTTTTAGTGTTTTCAAGTCAGTCGATAAATAATACCTCAGTTTCAAGTTTTATGGCACCAAACTCAGTCCCACATATTTTTTTACCTCAACTGGCCAAACTATCTCTTATTTACTAAAACATACAATTGCTATTGTCAAAATGTCCAGCAAAACCTGAGTTACATTAGTATTCTTGGTAAGTCAAGGTAAATTATTTCTTGAGTAACTCTCAATGCGGAAGAGCAAAGCAAAAATGCTAAATAAGCCATTCTTTATTGAAAGATTCACAGTCCCCGTACAAAATGTTTTGATTCCCACATGGTCCAAGCAAACAAAGCACATATGGATATCTAAGGAATGCCCAGGTATGCACTTGGCTAAATAAGATATATATATTATATATTATAGGAAGCAGTAGTCTAGAGAAATATTAACAGAGAAATCAGAATTATCTTCATGTTATGAGCACCATTGACTGCAGTAGGAAGTAATTTGAATTCAGTGCATACCTAGTCAGTTATAGTGACCCATGTGTGTGGCACAGGCTTGTGAAGATAGTTCATTGTGACCCATATTTGGGGCACGGTACTGTGGATGCCTTAATATGAAGAGCTGCCAGTTCCAGTGTAATTGTGTTTATCTACATTTCTGTACTCCCTACTTGTGTAAAGTGTAGAGACGTGTATGTTTGTTTGCATTCAATAGAATAATCTGACCCGAGAAGATTATTTACGGCATACAACTTGGTGGGACTCATTTTTTCAAAACTACTACACAAAATTATGTAGGTACACAAGTACTTTAGTGCATCATTATGCGTAGTCCCCCAAAAAAAACATATCAAACAGTTTAATAAAAAAGCAAGATGTATCAGGAAATACTAAAATATGAAAATAACAATGTGTATAATCGAGGTATTGTAGACCTTTATATAGCTTTTTTGTATTTAAACTTTCGTGAGTCACGTATATTTTTTTTTAGCTTTTAGTAGCTCTCTGTTGGATATAGCTTGATATATATATAACTAGCAGAGCACGCCGCGGCGGCGGGGCTGGTGAGCGTGAAGATTGAGCCGTGGGACGAGCCGCGCGACGCCGGCGACGCCCCGGCCGAGCCGCCGCCAGGGTCCGTCGTCACTCAGCAGTGTGAGTATCCTGCCTGCCTCGGACGGATATAGCTTGATATATATATAACTAGCAGAGCACGCCGCGGCGGCGGGGCTGGTGAGCGTGAAGATTGAGCCGTGGGACGAGCCGCGCGACGCCGGCGACGCCCCGGCCGAGCCGCCGCCAGGGTCCGTCGTCACTCAGCAGTGTGAGTATCCTGCCTGCCTCGGACGGATATAGCTTGATATATATATAACTAGCAGAGCACGCCGCGGCGGCGGGGCTGGTGAGCGTGAAGATTGAGCCGTGGGACGAGCCGCGCGACGCCGGCGACGCCCGGCCGAGCCGCCGCCAGGGTCCGTCGTCACCAGCAGTGTGAGTATCCTGCCTGCCTCGGACGGATATAGCTTGATATATATATAACTAGCAGAGCACGCCGCGGCGGCGGGGCTGGTGAGCGTGAAGATTGAGCCGTGGGACGAGCCGCGCGACGCCGGCGACGCCCCGGCCGAGCCGCCGCCAGGGTCCGTCGTCACCAGCAGTGTGAGTATCCTGCCTGCCTCGGACGGATATAGCTTGATATATATATAACTAGCAGAGCACGCCGCGGCGGCGGAGCTGGTGAGCGTGAAGATTGAGCCGTGGGACGAGCCGCGCGACGCCGGCGACGCCCCGGCCGAGCCGCCACCAGGGTCCGTCGTCACCAGCAGTGTGAGTATCCTGCCTGCCTCGGACGGATATAGCTTGATATATATATAACTAGCAGAGCACGCCGCGGCGGCGGGGCTGGTGAGCGTGAAGATTGAGCCGTGGGACGAGCCGCGCGACGCCGGCGACGCCCCGGCCGAGCCGCCGCCGGGGTCCGTCGTCACTCAGCAGTGTGAGTATCCTGCCTGCCTCGGACGGCGAAGGACCTCGGCACTTTTTCTTAAGTATACCGTTTTTTATAACACCCGGTATGGACCATCTATTTATCCATACTTATACTACTGTCTGTCACCTCTTCACGCTTAAATCGCTGAACCAATTGTGATGAAATTTGGTATGGGGAGAGTTTCAGCTACGAGAATGGTCATAAATGTCATAATATTTTTTATCCCACAACCATACTTTAAATACGGGCATGGCTGGCCGACGAAGTCGCGAGGAAAAGCTAGTCTTTAATAAAATGCTTCAACAAAGAGACAATATAAAGAGGAAGAAAATGGTACATTACCTACCTGGTAAGGAAAAGTAAAACTGTTTTTTTTTTATACGTAGGCATCAAGGTTGAGGCGGAGTTCGTGAAGGGCGAGCCCGCGGAGGGGGAGAGCGGGAGCGGGACAGCAGACCAACGGGGGAGCGAGACCGCGCACGCGAAGGACAAGCCACCAGGTAATTATTCAGACGAGATGTTCAATATTTTCGTGACATCCTGAGCGGGTGAAGGGTTTCAAAATGACCTACATCCGCTCTTATTCTCTTGACAATAGAGATGTGTTGACCTCATTTTGAACACCTCAACCGCTAGCCGCTTCTGCTGCTGACTGTACTGGTTGGTCAGTGTATATTTTTTCTCAATGCACTACAATGTTGACATTATGTTCCTTATAATAGACTTCGAAGTATGTGGTCGCAGGTTTGGCTAGGCGAGAGGCACGAGAGGTCGTTAGGGTTGATATGGCCATTGGCCAGCCTTAGGTCATCTTTTTTAAAAATTTGTGACACAGCATGTTAGAGATTGGCCATTAAAAAATATTGGTAGTATTATGACATTCTTCACCTACGCCTATTAAAACAGTGATCAATTTATCCTCTAGCGGCCCACAGATCAAAACCTGCCAGGCCAAATGCAACTATGCTTTGTCATAATTAAAATTCAAAAAAGCATTCAATGGGAGACCTTTTTATAGGTCTCCGGGCGACTAAGAGGTTATGGTGAATTACAATTTAGTGATCATTTACTTTACTTTATGGGTTTCTATTTTACTTTAAGGGTGAATTGCAAAAAAATACCTAGTTAAGGTGAGTTAATAAATTAATATGTGTTACGAAAATTAGTCAGTTGCTATTTAAGTTACAGTGTGTTGATATGTTCTGTAAACATAGATAAGTACAATTAATACAATACAGCTAACACCGTTAATTCTCGTAACACAACTAAAATTATTAACTAATGCATGTCCTTAATTAAGTACAATATTTTTGCAATTCACCATTATCTGGTGTTCCGGTAAACATAAGCCATAGAATCCAACAGTTCAATTTCTGACAGGCAGCACCTAAGCCCTAGGACTAAGAAATATGTTTGAATGTGACAGCGGCCGAGCCGGGCCGGACCGCCGCGCACGCCAGCCGCGGGCCCGACGCCTGCACCGTGTGCGGCAAGCGGTTCAAGCAGTCCTACAACATCAAGGCTCACATGCGCATCCACGCGGGCGACAAGCCCTACCCCTGCGAGCGCTGCCACAAGCGGTTCATGACGCCGCGCGACCTCAACACCCACGCGCGCACGCACACCGGCGAGAAACCATACAAGTGCGCAGTCTGCAGCAAGGTGTTCTCCCAGCTCGGCAACCTGAAGACGCACGAGCGCACCCACACGGGCGACAAGCCGCACGCCTGCCCAATATGCCAGAAACTATTCGCGGAAACGAGCAGCCTGAAGAAACACGAACGCATCCACACCGGTGAGAAACCCTATTCGTGCGATATATGTAAGAGAGAGTTCAGGTTGTCGAGCATGCTGAACAAGCATCAGCGCGTTCATATGGAGGAGAAGCCGCATCCGTGCGCGGTTTGTGGCAGACAGTTCGTGCTGCTAGCGGAGTTGAAAATACACGAACGGATGCACACAGGTGAGAAGCCGTACGCGTGCGGAGTCTGCGAGAAGGAGTTCACGCGACAGAACACTTTAAAGCGACATGAAAGAATACACACGGGAGAGAGACTCTACTGCTGCGGAACCTGCAACAAAGACTTTACTAACTCTAGCGATTTAAAGAAGCACGAGCGAATACACACTGGTGAAAAACCATACTCTTGTGAAATCTGTAAAAGAGATTTCACGGGTTCCAGCAGCTATAATAGACATAAACTGATTCACACAGGGGAGAAACCATATTCGTGCAACATATGTCACAGGGAGTTCAGACAGTCGAGCAGCCTGAAGGAGCACGTACGAATACACACAGGAGAGAAACCTTACTCGTGCGGACAGTGTGACAAGGAGTTTAGGGAATTAAGCGCTTTGAAGAGACATAATCGAACGCACTTGAGTGAGACTGTGTGATAGTGAGTTTGAGCGCAACTAGAAATAGTGAGTGATTAGCAAATGTAGTCAAATATTACAATAATATATAGTAAATTATTACATGTCATTTGTATTTATTTTAAGGGTACCTCCTCCTTACAGAAGACCACAGCCATAATAGCACTGCTATCTTTCAGGTATGTAGTGTTGTGTTCCTGATGGTGAGTAAGGTTTCCAGAGCTCCAAATACTTTAAGGGTATGCAACGCGCATTTAAATCCTCTGAAGTTGCAGGCGTCCATAGGCTACGGTAACTGCTTACTATCAGGCGGGCCGTATGTTAGTTTGCCACCGTCGTTGTATAAAAAAATATGTAGCATAAAAGCCAGCGCTAATCTTCGGAAGCAACCATTGGGCCAAGTCACAGCAGGAAACAACGCTAACAACAATTTTTCTCATATAATAAGTATAATAACGCATTTTTGTGTATATTTATAGTAGTTTATGTATCTGTGCATAATGAAGGGCATTACAACAAGAGTAAATATCTTTATCTACGTACATATCATAAGTGCTCTAAAATGCGTCCAGAAACCGTAGGCAATGACCAGCATTACCAACCATCAGAAATGAATGGAGATGTAATGTTAACATTACCTACTGAAATCCATAGGTTATGAGTTTAAATTTGGAACAGCTGTCAAATTCAAGTGGGGTGTCTATTCTAGTATCTATAGATATTAATACGAAACGCCAATTCGTTAAGTTTTTAATATAAATCGAACGACAATTGAACTCGAGTGACAATAGAATAGGGAGATCATTCGCTTGTCTATGGTTTAAAAAATATTTGACTGAGATATGAAATACGCAACGCCGCCATTCTAAGCTGTCATTTGTTTTGTTCGTTGACTTTTTGATGTTTCAAGTAACACTAGTAATACTGCAGGTCATTTCCCTACGGTTCCTGAACCCATCTTAAAACATTTATATTATTATTTTATATTTGAATAAACGTTTGACTTTTTTCATAAACATGCATTTAACTCCTCGACTGATCTCACTGAGATTCACTATAGTTTTGCTTAGCAGGTCTCTCTTTATGACAAAAAAAATGTTTATTCTGTAGTAATTACCGCAACTTCGGTTGAAAACACAAGAAAACTGGAATTGTATTTGTTTGTATCCCTCCAACTTTAACAGTTTGGAGGGTTCAGTTTTGAAGGGGAACAAAAATATGTATATGAGACTATGACAAGGACGGACGAAAATAGCGCCGTCTCTGCCATACTTATGGAAAAATTAAATAGGCATCCATCTCCTTTCGATCGTGGTATTATTATTAGCACGCTGCGTCTAGGTAAATAGTATGTCTACTTATTTATGCTGTGGCTTATTGAGTATCGAGTCGAGACAGGAAGTGGCAGAAGTGGGGGAATGACAAGCAAGAAGTTGTGTCAACGGGTTGTACAAAGGTGCCCGTGTATGAGCAGGTCAAATATAGTGTGACGGACAATCCAACAAACTGTACAGTCAGCAGCAGAAGTGGCTAAACGGTTGAGGTGTTCAAAATGAGGTCAACACGTCTATTGTCAAGAGAATAAGAGCTTCACCCGCTCAGCCACTTTTGCTGCTGACTGTACATACTAATTTGTCGTTTTCACGCCAAAAATAGCAGGACAATTTTGAGTGTAGTTTTATTTCATACTCATATCTCCTGAAAGACGTCCACTGCTGGACATAGGCCTCCCCAAAGCGACACTCAATGACGCGTAATCCGTGTCCAGGGGGTTCTGCCCACACCGCGACTTCCGGTAAGTGGTCACCACTCAAGAACCTTTACCCCTATGACCATCGTATCCTCGTGAAATGTACCCCGCTCGGGATCCCTTTGATTCCCATAATTTTATTCGTCCGATTTTCGAAAGTCAGAAATTGTTACCCATATTGTTTTAAGTCATAACTATCATAAGTCATAACAGTTATCAGACATACAACTAAATAAATATAATAATTAAATGCAATAATGTTACACGTCATATAAGACAAAAGTCATAAAACTAATCAGCATAATATCAAAATTCATAATCCTACAGAAACGAACTGTTACCAGAAAAATGGTTTAGGTTAGGTTAGAACTGCGACCCCACAGAAACGAATTGTTACCAGAAAAATGGGTTAGGTTAGATTAGAACTGCGATCCCCACAGAAACGAACTGTTACCAGAAAAGTGGGTTAGGGTGGAACTGCGACCGCTACAGATACAAACTGTGACCAGAAAAATGGGTTAGGTTAGGTTAGAACTGCGACCCTCACAGACACGAACTGTTACCAGAAAAGTGGGTTAGGTTAGGTTGGAACTGCGACCCCCACAGATCCAACTTGTTACCAGAAAAATGGGTTAGGTTAGGTTAGAACTGCGACCCCCACATATCCAACTTGTTACCAGAAAAATGGGTTAGGTTAGGTTGGAACTGCGACCCCCACAGATCCAACTTGTTACCAGAAAAATGGGTTAGGTTAGGTTAGAACTGCGACCCCCACATATCCAACTTGTTACCAGAAAAATGGGTTAGGTTAGGTTGGAACTGCGACCCCCACAGATCCAACTTGTTACCAGAAAAGTGGGTTAGGTTAGGTTGGAACTGCGACCCCCACAGATCCAACTTGTTACCAAAAACGTGGGTTAGGTTAGGTTAGAACTGCAACCCCCACAGATCCAACTAGTATGCCTCTTGACTTTCTACCTTTCAATACAATTACTATATTGAACGTTATGACCAATAACGGTATGAAATTCAATAGTTATGACTAATAATAACGGGTAAAAGAAAATTCTGACTTTTGAAGTTATGACTAATGACAATATGGCTACCAACGAGTATGACAAACATCGGTATGGATAAAAAAAATCGAAAGTTTAACATTATGGGAGTCAATATAGACCCGCCCCGCTCACTACTACTTAAGTCAAGCGATCCGGAGAGTTATATCGATTACTTTGGTTCTGCTGCAAATGGCAGAAACACTTCTAGCATAGCCCTTTAGCCTAGAATACACGACGCTAGTTTTTCAAGCCAGTATAGTAAGCTAGTAAACTGTCCTCGCTTGAACACAGGCTAATGCTGTCTACATGATGCCAGTAATTTTAAGTCAGTTCGAGTGCCAGTACCATTGCTAAGTAAAAATACGTAAAAAAAATCGTCAATATGAACGTAATTCGTAAAAATAACATAGTATGAATGAAACAATTACTTAAGAAACTATGTAAATGTGTACTAGGTGAATTATTTGAAGATATATTAGAAAAACGTGTATGGACTAGACTAGACCTACAGATACTAGCTTCACCGGCCGCACGAAGATAGTACACACGCCAGGCTAGCGAAATCGCTACTAGGTCAAGATAGAAAGACAAGCTATTAAAATTATCCTGGCTTCAGCACTAGCTTACTAGCCTGAAAGTTAAGCTAGTTGTGTATACACGAAGATAGACGCACTAGCTTGCTAGCTTACTATACTTGGCTTGAAAAACTAGCCTCGTGTATTCCGGGCATTTGGGTGATTTTGAGCCGTCTTATACATTACATCATACATATGTATGTATGTATGAGCCTTCTTATGAGGCCCATAGTAAGCGACCACGTTTCAGGGGCGCTACCGCGAACATCGATATTCGTATATTTTTAGCTTCTCTCTTTTACTCCAATTACGGCGTCATGAGAATGACATAGACGATCGTCCAAAATTTACGAATATCGTTTTACGCGGTAGCGCCGCAGTACGGTAAGGGACTTTAATTGTTGGGCCATTTAGGGTTCACTTCACATTGGGCACTTCATAGAGTAAGTATTAAACAATCTTACACAGATCGACCTAGTCCTACGATAAAATACTGAGCTTAAGGCATGTGTTGTAGGTACTTGATGACGATATTATCTCACCCAATGAAATGCCCTGACTGGGATTTGAACCCAGGACCATCAGCTTCAGGCACTACCCACTAGGCCAGACCGGTCGTCAAATAAGTGATAATTGTAAATATTTTACCTGGACTAGAGACCCGGTACCACGAACGTCGAGGTTCGTATATTTCGAGCATCTTTTCCTTTTACTCCAATTAAGGCGTCATGTCATGAGAGTGACAGAGACAAATGTCCGTACGAATACGTTTTTCGCGGTATTAGTAGTATAGCGTATCCATCTATCAATTTTACTTGCACTTTCCGCCATGAGGGTAGAGGGAGAAAAATCAGGGATGAATTTGCCAGTGACTGGCCGAATTTCACGACTAGATAGCTATGAAATAAAAAACACACATATTGAGATGAATAGTTTATTTCCGTTTCCGTCCAACGACTACAGCAGCAGCTCATCAAACAAACGGACAAAATAAATAAAAATATAATTTATTTAAAAATAAATTAACATGATTCACTTATGCAACATGGTAATTAATCACATCGGGTCTATTAATACGGTGTGGAATCCTCGGCGCGATGCGACCGACTTATCAACTAGAAGCCATTGACAGATTTGATAAAATTCAAATATTAAAATTTACAGCTTGTTTGATTTGTTACTTCACTGAAACAACAAATCAAATACAAGAGCATGAACGTGTACACACTGAGGTGGCAAACAAGCACACGGCCCGCCTGGTGGTACGCAGTCACCGTAGATCAAGGACCACCCCGTCGACATAGGGAAATACCGACGGATCGGCAGCAGCGGCCGTCGAAACTCAACAGCCGCTGCGGCCAACCCGCCTGCCAAACGCGCAGACCTACATACACATTCACGCCCTCAGCTCGCCGTAAACCCCTGTCAATGAGCTCCGTGTCGCGCGCGTGGCTAGCCTAGACTAAGTCTCGTCCTTTATATGGTACAGCGGGCGGCGGCGGGCGGCGGCCTACAGCTTGCCCTCGGCCTCCAGCCGCTTGCGCATGGACTCCGGCATCTCGGCCGGCGGCGGCCGCGGCATGCGCAGCCACACCTGCAACACACGGCTCGTCAGCACACACAATAAAACTAGTGCCTACGCCAGCTGGGATTAGTTGCCAAGCGGACTCTAGGCTCATCCTTAATCCTTACACAACTTGACTGAGCCCCACGGTAAGCTAAAAAGCCTTATGTTGTGACTCAGCCAACGATATACCGGGTGGAAAAATCGAATGCCACATGGATGGCAACTGCCTTAAATATTATAAATAGTACATTCTATTTGTTAGAGAACAATGAACCTTATCAATTACCCTTTCAATCTGTATGATAAATCATAAAATGCGGCACGTTATTTTTAGACATTTGACCGGTTCGAGTCTCGACTGAGGCAATTTTTCATAAATCAATAAATACAAAATTTATTGTATTTAAAAACAAATTAAAGTCTTTACACAGAATGTGCTATTTACAATATTTAGGGCAGGTGCCATCCATGTGGCATTCGATTTTTCCACCCGGTATATCGTTGGCTGAGTCACAACATAAGGCTTTTTAGCTTACCGTGGGGCTCAGTCAAGTTGTGTAAGGATTAAGGATGTGTGGCATTCGATCTTTCCGTCCTGTATATAATATATATTTACTTGATAAAACCCATGACTTAGGAACACATCTGTGCTCATCAGTGATACACAAATAAGTGTTTTAACTGGGATTTGAACCCAGGACAGTCAGCTTCATAGGCAGGGTGACTACCCAAAACTATCGTGAGATTGAAACAAATTAATTGTATAAAAGCGGGTAACTCACGTTAATATGTTGCATATTAATATCTTTATCTACGTACATATCATAAGTGCTCTAAATTGCGTCCAGAAACCGTAGGCAATGACCAGCATTACCAACCATCAGAAATGAATGGAGATGTAATGTTAACATTACCTACCGAAATCGGTTATGAGTTTAAATTTGGAACAGCTGTCAAATTCAAGTGGGGCGTCTATTTTAGTATCTATAGATATTAAAACAGTCATTGATACGAAATGCCAATTCGTTATGTTTTTTTAATAAAAATCGAACGACATAAGAACTCGAGTGATAATAGAATACGGAGTTCATTCGCTTGTCTATGGTTTAAAAAAATATTTGACTGAGATAAGAAATACGCAACGGCGCCGTTCCAAGCTGTCATTTGTTTTGTGCGTTGACTTTTTAATGTTTCAAGTAACACTAATACTGCAGGTCATGTCCCTGCGGTTCTTATCCATCTTAAAACATTTATGATATGTGTGTAGATAAAGTAGTGTATGTAACTATACATAATTAGGCATTACAACAATCGTGTGATGTTGATGACCCTCAGCTGTTGCCGGCGTCGAGTGCACGGTCGCGGAGAGCTGCGGCCCGCAGTCTGCGTCGGTTAGCCAACGCGAATGGCTCATGATTATGCTCCTCGTTACGAAGTGAAACATGTCGAGCAATATTCGACTTATAAAACGTGAGTTACCAGCTTTTATACAATTAATAGGGTGACTACCCACTAGTCTTCCGGCTGGAATGTAAGTGGGGATATACCTTGACGGCGTCGTAGATGAACCACTGCAGCGCGGTGAGGGTACCGATCATCACGATCCTGGGCCCGAGCCCCTTCCACACGCCCGCGAAGCCCAGCTTGCCCACGATGGAGCCCACCGTCGCTGTCTTGTCCTGTCACGAACAATATTATCAGCACACGGAATATATTTTTTTTTTTATATAAAAGACTGACCAGCGTTTGACCTCGGTCGCACCTGATGGTAAGTGTCGACGAGGTCGAGGGTGTAGCACGCTGGTTCAACAGCCTATTCACACTTGCCTTGACCCAAATTATATATTACCGAAGTCCGAATTATATATTACGAAGGGAGCGAATTCCATTCCTTAGCAGTATGCATTAAGAAGGTAGAAGCGAATCGCTTCGTGCGAATGAATGTAATATTCACAACGTAAGGATGAAACCGCTCCCCTCGCCTGGACGTCCGGTGGTGGAACTAAATCGTGCAACTCTTGTGCACACTCCAAAATGTATCCTGTAAAACACAGACAAACTAGCAACCCTGCGACGGTGCTCAAGGCTCTGTAACCTTACACTCAGTGATTCAGGATCGCCAATGAGTCTGCGAGCACGGTTTATACAAGCTTTTATTTAACTTGCAATGTAATTAAGAGGAAATCAAATTATTATTTATTAAATATTTTATTTTGCTTTGATTTTTAAGTGTAGCAGCCGCAATAGCTGGAGATGCGGGTTCAAGTCCCGTCTCGGACGCCAGAGGTCTTCGTCGCCATCCTATTTCAAATATTATTGACTGAGCGGTAAGCTCAAGAATACCCATGCTTAGAGACCGCTCTAGCCAGCTCTGAGATCTGTATCCAGCAGTGGCCGTCTGCAGCAAACCTTTGCTGGAGAGGGTCCCGTGGCCAGCAGCAGGGGGAGGGGGAGGGAGGGAGGGGCCCACGACAGTACCTGGTTGAGCTTGGACACGACGGTGTCGGCGGGGTGGGACACGATGGCGCAGAACACGCCGGCGATGTAGCCCGCCGCGAACGTCACCACCAGCTGCTCGCCCTTGCTGCACTCCGCGCGCGGCTTCGGCACCACGTACTGCAACACAGCTTTGTTGGCAACACCACCGGCTAACAAGCATACAGCACCAGGCGTGCCAAGTCTCCGTGCCCTACGGTCTCTGGATCTCATTGTAGGACATGTTTACCAAATGCCATCTCTCACAAATCGGGAGAGCCGGACCAGGGAAGTACCTCACAGAAAACAGTCAAATAGCAGTTGACCTTACTCATAGCGTTGTGTTCCTGTCGAACATCGAAGTTCGTATATTTCGAGCATCTTTCTCTTTTAATGCAAGGCGTCATGAGAGTGACAGAGACCATCGTCGAATGTCGTTTTTCAAAGTTCAAACGTCGGCTTATACTTATACCAACGAGGTTTTCGACACTTATGTACGAAATATCATTTTATATTTACCAATCCTTTCGGTAGGAAAACATCGTGCCGGAACCGGAATAATCCTGACAAGACCTAGTGTACTGGGTTGGACAGTCAGATGGCAGTCCCTTGCGTAAATCAAGTGCCTATTCCAAATCCTAGGATTTAGTTGCCAAGCTGACTCGGATAATATCTAAAGCCGAGGGTGTAAGGTTAGCTTCAGTAAAATATTGGTGTCATTTTTGGGAGACATTTTGTACTGAACACAAAGTCTGTATATTCAGTCGCTAGTCAGCTGATAGCGACAGCTTATGTCCTTGCCACATCAGTGATTGAACACCAGGATTATGCCGGGCTCCCATGACATGAGCCCTGGCGGCAGAAGGCCGGGACAACCCGAGGATCATGACCTGATGAATGAGTGTACCTTGTACAGCAGTTCGACGGTCTTTTCGAAGCAGGCGAACTTCATCATGGTGTAGGGGATCTGGCGGCCCCACAGCGGCGCCAGGCCCTTGTAGAAGGTGCCGTAGCCCTCGTTCTGCACCATCTTCGGCCACGCCTCGCGCAGCGTGTTGGCGAAGCCCGGCATCGTCTGGATGCGGACCTGCGCACATTACACAAACTATTAATTAATATTACCATTTAAATAGACGAGGCGTGCTAATAATACTACGAAATAGTAACTAACTTTCCATAGGTATGGCAGATGGCGCTATTTTCATCTATCTTTGCCAGTCTCAAATATTTTTGTTCCCCTCCAAACTGAACTTTTCGGAACTATGAAAGTTGGAGGGATACAAACAAATACAATTGGAGTTTTTTTGTGTGTTATTAATACAGAATAAGCATATATTTTTGTAATTAAGAGTGCGTGCCAATAATAATACCACGGTCGAAAGGGATGGTCTTATGTAACTTTCCATAGGTATGGCAGATGGCGCTATTTTCGTCCGTCCTTGCCAGTCTCAAATATTTTTGTTCTATAAGAACAAATCAAATTATTTTTTATGAAATATTTTGATTTGCTTCGATTTTTAAGTAGTAATACTACTATATAAATTAAAAGTTGAAATAGATGACATATACTTAAAAGCGACGAGGACCTCCAGCGTTCGAGACGGGATTCGAACCCGCATCTCCAGCTATCGCGGCTGACGCCTTAACCAATTAATAATTAATAATTTTTGTTCTCCTTCAAACTGAACCTTTCAGAACTGTCATAGTTGGAGGGATACAAACATATACAATTGGAGTTTTCTTGTGTTTTCAACCAAAGTTGCGGCGATTAAGCCGTTTCAACCAGAGATGGGGGAGGATGCGTTGCGAGGGATGTGTTTGTTAACAACCAAGAGAATTCTTCACTTCACTTCATTCCCCTATCCTCGATAAATAATATGATTCTATTTGTTCTTAAAAACTCATTCCTCGCTCATCTCTGGTGAAAAGTGGAAACGCAGCCAAATACGGAATAAGCTATTTTTGTTTTAAAGAGTGTCCTGAATAGAAATATTTCATTTTAGGCTGCAAAGCCGAGAGAATCTTTGACCATTACTAGCGTATGCTACGTTATTTTTTTTTATGATATAGGAGGCAAACGAGCAGACGGATTGCCTGATGGTAAGCAACTACCGCCGCCCATGGACACTCGCAACACCATAGGAGTCACAAGTACGTTGCCGGCCTTTAAGATCCTTATACGCTCTTTTCTTGAACGTTTGGATGTCATGTGCTAGTCATTATTCCTCCTAGCTCCAGACAGACCATGAGTTTTTAGAAAGTAGAGTGTTACCTTGGCGGCCTCGAGCGGCGACAGCGCGATGTCCGCGAAGAACTCAGCGGAGGCCGACGCGGCGAGGTACACGAAGGTGCGGTAGGAGTAGGCAGTCTCCTCGTCCAGCAGGTTGTTGTAGCCCACCTTGAACACCTCGTACAGCCCGAACTTGCACAGGCCCTGCGGGAACGGCGTGTTAGAGCGGAGCGATAGGACAAGTGTGGAGCCGGTACCATGAGGGGCTCATGGGAAGCTTGTCTACATGGTTGTTCGGTAGGAACAATTGGTATTTTATTATAATCATTGCTGTTGTCTGATAAAGCTTAACGTCACCTAAAAGGGAGGGCTACCCTCGAAACTCTGCGAGATCACATCTGAAATGTCATTCGCAGAACGAACCAAAGTGTGCGGCGAAGTGTTGGTTTTGATACCAAGTGCGTGACATGCCGACGACGCGAACGGGGGCTCGGCACTTTTAGTGCTTGGTGGAAATCTAATCTTGCTATGATAAAAGCTGGGTTTGAAAATATTTTTTTAATATAATTACCTTATCAAAAGGAAAATTACATCTAAGAAGTCTAATATTTTCATTTAATTTATTTTTAATGCACAAAACACAAAGTACAAAAGGTGGACTTAATGCTACAAAGCATTCTCTACCAGTCAACCTTTAGGCAAAGCAGAGAAGTTAAAGGTGGTTCATCACATAATAAATTTATATAAACATAAAACAAAAACACATTTAAGTATAAATTAAACATAATTATACACATTTTAGTTGTAATAGTCTTAGTTTTAATAATCATTATTTCAATTTATGTAGTTTAATATGTTTCTTAGATATATCTCCTGGTGTGACAACATACCTGCAGGGAGTACCCAATGAAGGTGGGAGCCCAGCCCTTGGCCAGGCCCCGGACGCCTTCCTCCTTAACTGACACCTTGAACCCGTTGACCACGTTCTTGTACTTGTCGGGGTCCACCTGCAGCCGGCACTTCACCAGGTCGAGGGGAACCACGGCCGTGTGCGTGATGCCTGCGGACGGATGGCGGTGAGACTGGGTTTGTGGATAGAGATTGCTTGTGTGGCAGGGGGGGCTCATCGGAGGTTTGTCTTCAGGGTTGTTCGGTAGGAACAATTGGTAGTTTTTATAATCATTGCGGGACCGTCATTATTCGGATCGAGGGTGTAATTTGGAATGAACGACCTTAAAAGTTATACTTAATATGGATGTAACTTGGGATTTTGTGTTAATAATTAATAACATTGTCGATATTTAAATCGAAAGAAAAATAGAAAAATTTGACTTGGAGCGGGACTCGAACCCACAACCACTGGATCATTAGCCCAGTCAGTGCACTTTATCCGAGTACCGCTTAGACTTGTCAAATTTTTCTATCTTATCCTTCGTGGTATACGTCATCATGGGTGACGTGTAGTCAGATCAGATCTACCGTCAGCGTATTGAACACTTAACGGCATCGAAGTCTCAATTTACATTGAGAATTCATCGATAACAATGTGCTACCCCATTCTAAATATTTTTTTATTATGCAGAAACGTCTGTTACCGAATATCTTCGATATTTAAATCGAAAGAAAAATTGAAAAATTTGACTCGTAGCGGGACTCACAATTCGGATAGCACAATTGGAAGTGCACTGGGCAGAGCACTGGGCTAGTGATCCAGTGGTTGTGGGTTCGAGTCCCGCTCCGAGTCAAATTTTTATATTTTTCTTTCGATTTAAATATCGAAGATATTCGCTAACAGACGTTTCTGCATAATAAAAAATAATAACATTGTGTCAACTCATTAGAAAACAAGATTTTCTGGACTCTTGAGCGTCTGGACCGCAACAGGCTGAGATATTGAGTGACGAATCACAGCGAGCGAAAAAAAAAATGGTAAACTAATTTTATTTTAGTGTATACATATCCTAAATAAAGCGCTAGTGAGCTAGCGGTAAGAGCGTGCGACTTGCAATCCGGAGGTCGCTGTTTCAAACCTTGGGTTGTACTTTTACTACTTCAGGATATTTACCAGTCGCTTTTCGGTGAAGGAAAACATCGTAAAGAAACTGGGCTAACCCTAATAAGGTCTAGTTTACCCTCTGAGTTGGAAGGTCAAATAGCAGTAGCTTTCCTAAAACTAGTCCCTACCCCATAGCTTGGGATTAGTTGCCAAACGGACCCCAGGCTCCCATGCGCCATGGAAAAATGTAGGGAAATGAGGAAGACTTTGAAAACTTTTATTGACATAGAATTACAACTATTTTTGAATAGCGGGATATTGCGTATTGGATAATATCTAGAGCCAAGGAAGTAGGGGGTCTGTCAGTAGAATATTGGTGTCATTTTTGAGAGACATTCCGTACTGGACACGATGTCTATGTATGTTCAGTCGGTGGTCGGCTGACAGTGATAGCTTATCTGTCCTTGCCACACCAGTGATTGAACGCCGGGATTATTTATACCCGGTTATCGGCATTTTCTTATCGTGTATGTGTTTTAATGATTGATTATTGACTCAGTTGTCTAAGAAAAATATAAATTGAGCATACTATAGGATAAGGTGGATTTGTGTATTTCAGCCGTATGCAGTCATAGGCCTCCCACAAACATGACTTGTATCATCTTGGTGGTAGTTGCCATAGTCGTCACGCTTGGCAGGCGGGTTGGCGACCGCAGTAGCTGTATATTGGCTTTGGACAGACGCTGCTACCCGTCCGTAGGATTTTTCCCTTTGTCGCCTCTTACGACACCCGCGGCAGGAGATAGGGTGGTGCTATTCTAGTCAGCCGGCATCACACGTTACAGAACATCCTTACACAAATTGACTGAGCCCCACAGTAAGCTCAAGGCTTGTGTTATAGCTCAGTCAACAATATATATAATATACAAATACTTAAATACAAAGAACATTCTCCTGACTCAGGAACAACCTATGCTCACACAAATAAATGCTCTTACTAGGATTTGAACCCACGACCGTCAGCTTCATAGACACTAATCCAGACCTGTCATCAAATGTATATATTTTTTTATCTCTTTATTTAGTTTCTAACTCCCTATTGTTTTACCATAATGTTATTTACTAGTAGACTTCTGAATGCTGGACAACAAAGAAGCCGCACGAACAAAAGGCTCATACCAATGAGATGAAGATGCTCAGGTGGGCGGGAGGTGTAACTCGAATGGACAGAATCCGCAATGAATACATACGAGGTACTTTCAAAGTTGCACCAATCGCGGATAAAATCCTTGAAAACCGTCTTCGTTGGTATGGCCACATTGGCCACGTCAAAAGAAGAGAAGAAGACCACGTGGTACAAATTGCTCTAAACCTACCAGAACAGAGAACAGGCAGAGGCCGCCCCCCTTCTACATGGTGGAAAAACATCCAAAGAGACCTCAAAACAGCCCAATTGCCTGACCAGACAACCCAAGACCGCTCAACTTGGCGCAGAAAAGTGAGGAGACCCGACCCCAAATAATGGGATAAGGAGAAGACAAAGTTATTTACTAGTAGACTAAATAAATATCTATATTTATATATTTATCTATACGAATCCATGAGTCACTATGGCAATACTACACTGTATTACAATATAATTACAATGTAGTAGTATTACCATAGTGACTTTGCGCCACTAACATAATTGGACGATGGCAGCCGCCCAAGAGTTCACGGCCGCGCGCGTTCTCGTGTTACGTAAGGAGAGCTACTTGTGTTGTCGGGTGTACGTTGCGTCATTACGTCGATGAGAATTACAGTCGCCATCAGATATATCGGAGCTGTGGAGGTGGCCATAAATATCGGAACATGCACTTTATCGCCTTGACAATAGAAACGTTGTTTCGATATTTGTGACCACCTCCACAGCTCCGATATATCTGATGGCGACTGTACAATAAAATATATAATAGAAAATTTAAATAAATGATAGTTATATACTTAAGACACAGTGACGTGGTTCTCCTCAGTCCGAGACAGAATCCTGTTTATAATGTATTTAGTAGTGTTACTTAAAATTAATTTGATTTGGATGACAGTAAATAAATAAATAAATATTTCGGGACAAACTTACTCAAATCGACCTAGTCCTACGGTAAGCTCAGTAAGGCTTGTGTTGTAGGTACTAGACGACGATATATAATAGATAGATACATAAATACATAGAAAGCACCCATGACTTAGGAACAAATATCTGTGCTCATCACACAAACAAATGCTCCGACTGGGATTTGAACCCAAGACCATCGGCTTCATTGGCAGGGTCACTACCCACTAGGCCAGCCATGTCTATATAAAGTCGCGTTCCGCGTGGCTATTTCTCTTTTCGGTACTATGTACAGTCAGCGTCATATAGTTGGTAGCATCCAAAGTACTCAAAAAGTTCGGTACACCATAGAATTAGTATGGTGTACCGAACTATTTGAGTACTTTGAATGCTACGAACTATATGACGCTGACTGTACCGCAGTGCCATCTATAGATACATGTTGAGTTATTTTGACAGCGAGACATCTCAGAACTAGTAGCACTGAGTATTGCTGTTAAACGTGATAGATGTCGCTAGTGTGTAAAGAATTCTAAGAACATTTTGTATAAACAGTCATTTTAAGTCTATTAATTGCATAAAAGCGGGTAACTCACGTTTTATAAGTCGAATATAGAACGTGAGTTACCCGCTTTTATACAATTAATATGTTTAAATCTCATGATAGTTTTGTGTTTAAAATATTACAAATCTTGTATGTTCCTTGTTTATAATATACTAGGTGTACCCCGCGGTGTTACCCGCGGTTTATTAGGGAAACAATGTAGCCTATGTGTTAATCCAGGGTGTCAGCTAACTCCATACCAAATTTTATCAATATAAAATCGCTCCAGTCGTTTAGACGTGAAGAAGTAACAAACATACAGACTCACAAACTTTCGCCTTTATAGTTAATATCCTAATCGGATACCGGACGACCGGTCTGGCTTAGTGGGTAGTGACCCTGCCTATGAAGCCGAAGGTCCTGGGTTCAATTCCCAGTCAGGGCATTTATTTGTGTGATGAGCACAGATATCTGTTCCTGAGTCATGGGTGTTTTCTATGTATTTAAGTATTTATATGTATCTATTTATTATATATATCGTCGTCTAGTACCTACAACACAAGCCTTAACGAGCTTACAGTGGGACTAGGTCGATTTGTGTAAGATAGTCCCGAAATATTTATTTGTTTTATTTATTTATTTATAATATTAGTATAGATATGCCTTTCCGAGCTGCTGTGTTAAGCAGTGTGCTTACCACAGGAGAGGATGCCTCCGAGCCCGCAGAGCGCGAAGTACTTGGTGGAGCCGAACTCGCAGGAGTCGCCGACATCAGCCGCGTTGGCGGCCATGGCCTGCAAAACAAAAAAAATAAATAAAGGTATTCATATAGGAGGTGCAAACACGTAGTGTTTCACCTTAGAGCTGGTAGACGGTGCCTACAACCGTTAAAATAAACAAGATCACATATACTTGATTAATTTCGCCGGGTTCCGCTGTGTACAGTCGCCATCAGATATATCGGAGCTGTGGAGGTGATCACAAATATCTGAGCATGCACTTTATCGCCTTGACAATAGAGGCGTTGCTCAGATATTTGTGACCACCTCCACAGCTCCGAATATATTTGATGGCGACAGTATGGGTAGCCAAATTGGTTAAAGGCTTGGTCACATAAAGGCTTGGTCACATAGGGCGCGTTTTGTGGCGTGGCGCAGCGGGGCGCGACGCTGCCGTCCGAATGTGTGCCTTATCTCGTTACATTAGCCACACCGCTGTCACGCCCCGCTGCGCCACGCTCTCAAAACGCGCCTATCTGCCCAAGCAAGCATTACGCATGTATGTTTAAGATTTTTTTGTATACTGTTTTGAAAAAATAAGTCCCGCCGAGTTTCTTGCCGGTCATAAAAGTCAAAATACTTCTCGGGTCAGAGGTGTAGGGTTAGAACCGGTGTAGTTTTTATTTTTCTCTTTTACTTTTGTATACTCGACGTGTAAAAGTGCCCTTGTGGCCTACTTACTGAATAAACGTTTGAGTTTGAGTTTAAGCCTTAAGGCGTCAGCCGCGATAGCTGGAGATGCGGGTTCGAATCCCGTCTCGAACACCGGAGGTCCTCGTCGTTTTTTCTTAAGTATATGTTATCTATTTCAACTTTTAAAAAAATAACAGTTGACCATAAACTTCAACTCTGAATATTATTTTTCAGTCTAAGTTGAGACTGAATTAGTCCTAGCTCAACGAGCCCTCAGATCTCATAATCGTTGGTCACAGGGCACCCCCGCCGCGGGCCCACGCGCCGCGCCCGCAGCCGGACGGATGCGGGCGCGGCGGGCGGCGCCGCGCGCAGCCGAGCGGCCGCGGCGGTGTCCCTCCGGCATGAGTTTTCATCATTGGGCTGGTTTTTTTTACATAAATACTTAGATTTACCCGTGCAAAGCCGGGGCGGGATGCTATGTCAATGTTATTATCAGTAATTGGATGTAGGATGCAAGAAGAGGGGTTGTAGTCCGATATTTGAACATGGATATGACTTGTTACCAACTTTTATAAAAAGTCAAATACCTAACTAATAAAGGTAAAAAAGTGGTAACTGATTTGTTCATACAATTACATTTCTGCTTAAGTTATTTTATAGGTATCTAAGTATTTCTAAATGTATAAAAAAAAATTATACAACGACGGTGGCAAACAAGCATACGGCTTGCTTGATGATAAGCAGTTAAACATAGATAAAAAAAAACATTCATTGATTTATGCAGTTTAACACTCGACAAAAGTTATTAATTAAATAATTATTAACAGCTTCAATTCAAAATCCCGGGAAATCCCGAGTCACATCCATGTTAAGTATAACGTGTGACGTCGTTCACACCAAACTGCATCTTCGATCCAGACACTGGTCGTGTGTGTGTGTGTGTGTGTGTGTGCGCGTGTGTGCGTGTGTGTGTGCGTGTGCGCGCTCACCTGTGCGGGGGCCGCGACGGCGTCGCACCGGGCCGGAGTGAGCGGCCCGTGGAACGGCGAGCTGCGCGCCGCCTCCAGCAGTGAGGAGAACATTATTCTGGAACACCACGCCAACATATAAACAACCAGAAACTAGACACGTAGCATTCATTATATTGTATACACTGCCAGAGTTCAGAAGAAAACATCAATTTTTTATATATTTGTAATATTATCTTTTTTATTTTTTATATACAAATCTCTCTAGGTTTTTGTTATTATTTTCAACTGTGTTCTTCTCCTCTCCCTGGTTGCCCTGAAAATCAGCGCCATGGCTAAAAATCGTCGTTAGTCATCTGCATATGCTGAGCGGCATCCATTTTGGTGTTATCGACCTTAGTATAATATAGTATAATATTTTTCACCAAAATAAACATTTTTCATTACATTTGATTTCAAAGGCATGTTTATTTGTAGTCAAATTTGTTTATACATTATTATTTCAGCTGAAGGATGTCCACTGCTGGACATAGGCCTCCCCAAAAGAGATTCGCAGTGACCGATTTTGCGCGTCTCTGACTGACCTTTACCATGTCGTGGGGCCGCCTTAAGGGGAGTTTGTTTTTTTCGATACTCGATTTTTTTTATACTTTTATTATATTATATTCCCATATTAAGAAATCAGTTTCTCACTCCCATTTTTTTATTCAAATAATAAGTCTCGGACGTAGTGGCAAACATTATTAAGGTGTATCACGTAATCTCATAATTGGGAGTTTACAAAATTTGGTACACCATTGGGTGTGTTCGCTAATTGTAGCGAAAGCTGTTAAAAAAATTAATTCACTGTCAGTTTCGTGACGACAATTAAGCATTAAATCTTTATGAAGATCGAATTTTTGCCTTTAATTATGTTGTAATATCGAATGAAGTTTATAAAACGAACAGCAAAACCAAGTTTTTATCTAAATGTGATGCTTAATTGTCGTCACGAAACTGACAGTGATTTAATATTATTTAAAAACTTTCGCTAATTGGGTGTACCCAATTTTGAAAACTTCCAAATGTAAAATTTTGGATAATTTCGAAAATGTTATTTGCATAAGTAATTTTCGTTATCTGCTAATTGTATTATGCGAATTACCGTAATACACCTTATGTAATATTTGCTCAATTAACACGTGCAGACTTACTACAAGTCGCCCTGAGGTTACGGGTCAGTGCAATGTAAATAAACATAGCGGAGACATATCTACTATAGACGACCGGTCTGGCCTAGTGGGTAGTGACCCTGCCTACCAAGCCGATGGGTTCAAATCCTAGCCAGTGAAGTGAAGAATCCCAGTCAGGTCATTTATTTGTGTGATGAGCACAGATATTTGTTCCTGAGGCATGGGTGTTTTGTATGTATATAAGTATTTGTATATTATATACTGTGTGTAAGTCTAATATGGACGAAGAATTAAACCAGACATAGGATTTACCAGTATAATCATTAACCAAAGGGTTTTTCTTTAATTATACCTATTATACAAATGTAATTAATTTTTGTAAAATTTCTGAGCAGTAATGTACAGCGAACATTACGCGATATTAGCTTTTGAAACGAACTGTCAACGAGTGTTTAACTCGAGTGTATTGCATTACATTGCGGGCCGATTTTTTTTATATGGATTAGTTATTTGTGCAACAAGAGAGGAAAGTTGTTTTTTCTTGCGAGTGTTAATTTTGAGTCCCGAGTAAGCGAAAGATTCTATAATTGAATCACGAGCGTAGCGAGTGATTCTAGTGTTAGAATCTTGAGCGTAGCGAGGCACTCAAAAACACGAGATGTAAAATAACTTTACTCTAGTGTGACACATACAACTTTTCACCTCAGTAGTGAGAACATATTAAAGGTTAAATAAGTTGCCAAAAATGTCATTTTTAGTACAAGCTTTTATTGCCGACTGTACTTTTTTCACAATCGTCATCTACTCTTCGAAAGGATTCTAATGAGCCTAAAACACCACGGGTTTATCTTGTGTATTTTAGGAGTTGCTTTTGTAACCTTCTGGCTCCATCATCAGATCAGATCAGTGGTACCATAATATTGCATTGTAACCGAACTTACATAGGCGTGCTAAATTTCAGCTCAATCGGTTTAAGATGTCTGCTTCAAATTAGAGTTACATTGCAAGTTTCCACCCGGATAAATATACAAATACATACATCAAGTTAAATGAAATCTTATAAAAAAAATAACATCAAGTTAACCACATTCATTTCAGTGAACTGCACTGGCTTCATTACTTAATGTTTTGTTTAAATGATTTCATTTTAAAATATATTATGTGCCTACATTTGAAAATCATAATATTTTATTAATTTGTGAGTTTCCGAACGTGTTAGTGGTGTTTAGGGGGTCCATTATGTCCTATTATAATATATAGATACATATAAATACTTAAATACATAGAAAACACCCATGACTCAGGAACACTAATAAATGGCCTGACTGGGATTCAAACCCAGGACCACCGGCTACATAGCCAGGGTCATTACCTACTAGGCCAGACCGGTCGTCAATTAAAAAGCTACTTTGTCTCACTCCCTGGAGTGACGAAAGTAACTACTTTCCTCACTCCTTTAAAAGTGAGGAAAGTCGCACTTTCCTCACTCCCTGGAGTGAGGAAAGTAGTCATGTTCGAGCTGCTGAGGTGAAAAAAATATTAATTGCACTTCTAAGCAAAAGTTATCTAAATATATTTCTTATGTCCTATTCTACCCTCCATTAAAAGATTCGCCCGTATGAGACTTACACACTGTATATCGTTAGCTATCTTGAGCTTACCGTGGGGCTCAGTCAATTTGTGTAAGATTGTACTGAAATATTTATTTATACCTATAGCTATCTGCAATGAGTCTAATACACGTGAATCTCTTATCATTTGGTATGAGATTCTGGTTGGTTCGTATATATTTAGATAACAACGTATCAGCATTGCGATACGAGGAAATGCAGCCAGCATCCTTGGTACAATGCCTCAAGGGATTTTTAGATTTTATACTGTAACTAGTTAAGTACTTGTAGTTATCACTTATCATAATACGATTGTAATTTTTAGATAACTCAACCGATTGATATGAAATTTAACAATTACGTAAGTTTAGTGACACTGCAATATGGTACCACTGATCTGATCTGATGCTGGAGCCAGAAGGCAGCGGTAACAACTCATAAAAATCGCAAAATAAACCCGCGGGTTCGTTAGCATCTTCTCCATGAGTCTTTTTTCTTCTTATGGCCTTCAGGGCGGTGTTGCCCGTAGCCAGTGTTAAGTAACAGGGACTCTCCATAAGTTGATGATTGTGTAAAAAACGTAGAATCAATAAAAGCTTGTAGTATAGGTGAAAAACTTAGCTAAAACACCTGACCTATGTAGGAGTAACGTGTGTGTAGTCAAGGTCAGAGATGGGTACGAACATAGTGCCAAAATATGTATTATATGCACTTTAAGTCTTTATTTAAGCACGTAATTAAACGTTTATTTTATTTTGGAAGTGTTTTCGGTATCAATATTTTTTACCTTGACCGTTACACGTATGTCGGCGTTCTATATTCAAATGTTGACGTAAATTCCATATTAACTCCACACAACTACATAGACATGGTCCTTCAGTTAGGTTTTCCAACTACCTATAGGTGGTTAAATTCCGCCAGGACCCGAGCCGCCACAAACCGACGAGTTGACGAGCCTTTGCCAGAAGATACACAAAAATCAATACTTAATATTATAAATATAGGTAGTTTCACGACAGTTGAAGTCACACACACAACAACATATCATGTAATGACAGGAAGATTTTGAAATTACTCATTCATTCCATTCATTCAATCAGTACTTCATATAGTTGTGTGCGTAATCCATTCGCCTCAACTCTCGTGGGACTACCTATAAAGGGTGAACACTATTAAATTGTCGCAGGTCGAATATGCTACAGACGACAAAATAAAAATCCAAAGTGCTCAAAATTCTTTATATGACTAATTTTATACAGCGTAAAATCATTTTAAAAAATATTAGGGCTATTTCGTCGAACGACGAGAAAATTTCCGGACATTACTTTTGACGTGATTCATTGAATTTCGCACGGAATCATCGCTTAACAATTTTGTGCATTTAATCCATTTTCGTTGAAAATCTGGTAATGAAGTGGCAGGTTGGCAAGTTTTTCGCAGTTTAGTTTTTATATTAGCCCAATATTTTCGATGGGGCGAAGTTCGGGACAGTTAGGTGGGTTACTCTCCTTAGGCACTACCTCGACTGAATTCGCCTTATACCATTCCAAAGTTCGAGACGAATAATGGCAACTTGCTAAATCTGGCCAAAACAATGTTGAGGAAGTGTGTTTCTTTATGAATGGTAACAGTTTCTTTTTCAAGCATTCTGATATATAAATATCGGTGTTAATTGTCCCGGTAGTGATAAATGGTGAGCTCCTCATGCCGCACTGGCATATAGCTTGCCAAACAAGGTATTTTTTGCAAATTTTTCTACCGGGATCACCTTTTCCGATTCGTCAAGATTCGAGATGTCACGAGAGGAATAGTACTGGTTACCTGGTAAAGACTTGAAATCTGCCTTGACGTAGGTTTCATCGTCAATAATTAGGCAACATTTTTCTCAATCAACAAGGTATACAATAACCTAGAACGTCTAACCGCACGATTATATTGATCCACAGTTCTCTTGGGAGCCTTTTGCTTCTTATATGTTGTAATGCCGCATTCTTTTTAATTTTTGGACATTTGCTTGACTAGTGCCTACTTTTTCGCCACATCCCGGGAAGAGATACTCGGATTCTTGTCAAATAGCTTGCACACCTTTGATTGTAACTTAACATTAGATTTTCTGGTGGGTTGACCTTCACGCCGCTTCCTATCTATAGTTTCACCTTGTTTAATTTTTTTTAGGGTTCGTTGAACCGTCCTCCGAGTTGTTTGACAAGATTTTGCCAGATCTAAAGTTGATAAATGAGGATTTTTACTGAATTCTTGCAAAATTAATTCGCGAACATTTTTTTCGTGTAACGCCATTTTCATAAATAAAAAACAAATGAACATTTTATGGTTGTCTAATATATTACGAGCCTTCTAAATTTAAAATTTTAAAAGAATATTCAAAAAAGGTTCGATGCAACACGCTAGCAAAGTAAAAATGTAGGCGACAATTTAATAGTGTTCACCCTTTACGATGCGAAAGTAACTGTCTGTTACCTCTTCACGCTTAAACCGCTGAACCAATTGGGATGGAATTTGGTATAGAGTATGAACTACGAGAAAGGACATAGGTTATTTTTTATCTCGTAACAATACTTTAAAGACGGGCATGGCTGGCCGAGGAAGTCGGGAGGAAAATCTAGTATTATATACCTACCGACTTGTTCAATGATAATAGAATACCTATTGTTAATATTTCTAAAGTAGGCTATAAATAAAAAATAATATCATCATCATCAAACCACCCGCAGGCTGTCCACTGCTGGACATATCCCTCCCCCACGTTTTCTACGACAGATCCATTCCGCGACTTGGACCAAATCGTTCGTCGAATTTATTCATAAATAGGTAGATTTAAATTGAGTTTACTCGCGACGTGCCATTTAAAAAAAAACTACGACTGTAGCAAACAAGCATAGGACCCGCCTAATGGTAAGATGCTACCGTAGCCACACGCGTCGTGCCAACCCAGGCTCCAAGCGAAGTGCGAGTTCAAAACGACTTATACCTAATAGAATAACAATTTTATTGAAGCGGAATACGTAATTGTTATAGGTATCCATGGAGAAATCAATTTGCGACGGTACAGAACAAGAACAATTTGAGTTATACTAGTAACAGACGTTCCGATTTGGCTGGAGCCGACCGTCCGACCACGACCAAAACGGAAAGTGTGTAGGGCGGTCGGTCCAACATAATTATTATTATTACTGGTTGGACGTGGTCGGCTCGCCGGCGCATCCGACAAGCCGACCGTCCAACCAAAACGGAACGTCTGGAAGCTTTGTTCCGACCAAAAGCAGCTCAGTCGCATTTGCAACGCCGCCGACGCAGGACGTCAACATGGAGGATGACGGAGAAGGAATGAATGCGCATACAGAACGCGAGATAATAATCAACATCTTAGAATTATACAAAAGGTTTCCTTGTTTGTGGGACTTGTCCCATTTTTTAGAGGCACTAATGTAGCTGCCACAACTATAGCGGCTATCGCCTGTTTTGAAAGGGTGGCCGGCATGATGGCCGTTCACTATTCAGAGCAAAGACAACTGTAGGGTACAGGGGCGCTACCGCGATACACGATATTCGTAAATTTCGGACGATTGTCTCTGTCACTCTTGTGACGCCTTAATTGGAGTAAAAGGGAAAGATGCTCGAAATATACGAACTTCGATGTTCGCGGTACCGGGCCAGTTGTGGGGACGGATGGTGAGGGACCATGAGTTGTGACATTGAAGTTTTCGATAACGAGTATCGAGTTTACTATCTGTGCATCTCGCTTGTACCATTTTAGTGCGAACGAGATGCACAGATAGTAAACTCGATACTCGTTATCGAAAACGTCAAAGTCACAACTCATGGTAAGGGTACTGACGGCTGGATAGCCAACCGTCGGAACGTCTGTAGCAATGTTGGAACTTTCCGTCTTGGTCGTGGTCGGTCGGTTGGCTCCAGCCAAATCGGAACGTCTGTTACTAGTATTAAAGTCGTCATCGTAAGATTCGTAAGTACTGTCAAAAAACATTAGGTAATTTGAATAACTTAACCTTCTTTTGTCAAAATTAACTTAATTTCACTAAAACACTGTTAAAGCGCTGGTAATACATATCGGGATATGAATTAATCATGTAACATTACATTCAAAAGCAGAAATTAACAAATGATAAAAAAATCGTTGGTTAATCAATACCGCTTCGAACCGGGTTAACCCAGCGACCTACGAGATATAACGCCAATTAAAGACATTAGCTTTCAACACGTATAAGTATAATTTCTATAAATAGTTGAGATATATAAATTATAAACCCCTAAAATATAGGGCAAGGTCACGTGAGAATAATTCCATTAACACATTACGTAAGAAAAACTTAAGTTTTTACTAATGTGTGCTACATTTACGGGCTTAAGATCAATCCTGTGGTAATACTGAACTTAATACGCAGTAATAATACAGAAATTTTTGTTACTTACATGTCTTAAAATCCTATTTTTGCCGTTAACACTCCACACCGCGCCTGACGCACAGTGCTAAAGGAAATGCAGGGGCGAAGCGAGCGCCATTGACGGAAGTTATGTAATCACGTGTAACCATTTTGACGTTTGTAATGTCATGTTGGACGCGTTCAAGATTAATGAAAGATACACTGATAATAATAAAGTAAAATCATATTTTTGGGTCATTGAAATAGTAAACTAAGTTTAGATTGGCTAAATTTATAATGCGATTGCATATTTTAATTTTTATAAAGATATCTCATGCATTTTAATTATCAATACGAATATTGATTACAGCGTCATCTATCGGCGAGTAGCCAAACTGATGTACAAAAAGAAGCACGATTGACTGACATCTGGCGGCATTGAACTTGGCAACAAATTTATTTATCTGACCTAAAGCTTTTCACCTATCATAATTATACATATATTACATTTCGAATAGTAACAAATATAAGAGCCGGGGCAGAGAGTACCATTTTGTACTGTCTGGTTTAGAGACGCTAGATCCTAGCGCACACAAACTTTTTGCAGAAATCGCGAAGCGTCTGGTTGTAACTGGTGACCGAAGATGCCTTTTTTAGATTTAATAACTAGTTAAGCCTTTATAAGGCACAAGGAATATATTTCCCACCATTAATTGAACTTTATTTCAGAGTGATAGGCTTCAGTTTTGCTTGATTATTGTAATCAAATAAGCAGTAAGGAAGAAAAAAAAAAACTTATTTATATTATCATCATCATCATCATCATCGTGGATCGCGCATGGTTTCTGTATATCAATGTAAATAAATATTACAGGACATTCTTACACAAATTGACTGAGCTTCACGGTAAGCTCAAGAAGGCTTGTGTTGCGGCTCAGCCAACAAATAAACACAACACCCATGACTCGGGTACAAAATTAAAAATATGCTCACAATTTAATGTTTTTACTGGGATTCGAAACTAGGACCATCGCCTTCATAGACAGAATAGATATATAATTGTCCCCAAGGACTACAGTATGAGGTTCTTCAAAAAAGGAGTGTATAAGTTTCTTAAAGGGTATGCAACGCGCTTGTGAATCCTCTGTTGATGAAGTTGCAGGCGTGCATAGGCTACGGTAACTGCTTACCATCAGGCGGGCCGTGTGCTTGTTTGCCACCGTCGTTGTATATAAAAAAGACAGTATCACCAGAGCCAGACCGGCCAATATTTTTGTTATATTTTTAAAATATGCCAAATAAAACCAGTGATATGTTCGCACAATATATTTCTCTTATCAAATATCAACACAATAGTTGTAAGTTTAAAAATAACACAAAAATCAATACTGACTACAAAACGTTAATTTTATTTGTATTTTAGGCACACAGACTTAACCCTTCCAATGGCCAGTTCCGACGGATAAATGTGTCTCAGACGCTAAAGGGTATACAGTATACATATAATTATCTATTAATCTATCTATATCTGTTTTGAGCCATGTTACTACTACCACAGTGTAGCTATATACCAGTGAACAAGCTCCGGCTATTTTCAGAGCAACGATGGGGGGTGTTCGGGGAAGTGGGCGGGGAGGATTTACCGCGCAATTTTCATACAAATTGCGCGGTCTATTTTTAAGGTGTGTGAAATTATTATGAGTAATTAACCAACTTAGGAAAGGTCGCGTGTATGTAATTTTTATAAAGGGTCTGGGGCATATTTAAATACAAATCCAAAATGTTATAGTTTTATTTTTTACTTACTTATAAAAAAATATAAGAGTAGAGTAAATAAACATCTGATATGGCCGTGTTAAGAATAATTATAATATAAAGAGTTGGAAACCGGCATCGGCTCCATCTCAAATTTCGCCACTTTTGATCCGATTATATTGAAAATCGATATCAGAGAATCCGAAAGAGGTCTTACTACGATACTAAAGTCAACATTGCAAAAACGGCCGCCATCTTGAATTTCGTCATTTTTTATCCGATCATGGTGAAAATCGATATCTGAGAATCCGAGACACTTCTTAACACGATACTAAAGTCAAAATTGCAAAAGACGGCCGCCATCTTGAATTTCGTCATTTTTGATCCGATCATGGTGAAAATCGATATCTGAGAATCCGAGAGACCTCTTAACACGACACTAAAGTCAAAATTGCAAAAGACGGCCGCCATCTTGAATTTCGTCATTTTTGATCCGATCATGGTGAAAATCGATATCTGAGAATCCGAGAGACCTCTTAACACGACACTAAAGTCAAAATTGCAAAAGACGGCCGCCATCTTGAATTTCGTCATTTTTGATCCGATCATGGTGAAAATCGATATCTGAGAATCCGAGAGACCTCTTAACACGACACTAAAGTCAAAATTGCAAAAAACGGCCGCCATCTTGAATTTCGTCATTTTTGATCCGATCATGGTGAAAATCGATATCTGAGAATCCGAGAGACCTCTTAACACGACACTAAAGTCAAAATTGCGAAAAACGGCCGCCATCTTGAATTTCGTCATTTTCGATGCGATCATGGTGAAAAACGATATCTGAGAATCCGAGAGACCCCTTAACACGACACTAAAGTCAAAATTGCAAAAAACGGCTGCCGTCTTGAATTTCGTCATTTTTGATGCGATTTAGTTGAAAATCGATATCAGAGAGTCCGAAAGGGGTCTTAACACGATACAAAAGTCAAAATTGCTAAAAACGGCCGCCATCTTGAATTTCGTCATTTTTGATGTGATTTTGTTGAAAATCGATATCTGTGAGTCTGAGAGACCTCTTAACACGACACTAAATTCAAAATTGCAAAAAGTCAGATTCACATCAAGAAGTCTCTTGGATCATCTGATATTGATTTTTACCATGATCTCATCAAAAATTACGAAATTCAAGATGGCGGCTGTTTTTCGCAATTTTGACTTTAGTATCGTGTTAAGAGGTGTCTCGGATTCTCAGATATCGATTTTCACCATGATCGGATCAAAAATGACGAAATTCAAGATGGCGGCCGGTTTTCGCAATTTTGATATTAGTGTCGTGTTAAGAGGTCTCTTGGATTCTCAGATATCGATTTTCACAATGATCGGATTAAAAATGAAGAAATTCAAAATGGCGGCTGTGTTTTTAAATTTTGAGTATAGATCCGTATTAAGATGCCTCTCGGATTCTCGGATATCGATTGTCAACATACTCGAACAAAAAAAGATAACGGCAATCTTTTGGGATTTTGACTTCAGATTCATATTAAACGCAGGTAGGTCAAATAAATGGGCCTTTAATTAATATTAAGAAATCGAATTTCAAATTAATTAGATTACTTAATACCTATACTAAAACTTAAAATGGTGCTAACAATTAATATCTTTGTAAGAACAAAAATAAATAAAACATCAATTTTAACAACAATTTTTTTGACAACCCTGACCCTCGAGCGCAAGTCGTCAGTCGAGGCGTTGAACGGTTCGGTTGTATAGAACCTTTTCGACTGTATATACTCGTTAGGCTGTGCTACTACTACTCAGTGATTGATACACCCTGCCCCCAAGCGGTGCCCTGACTCGGCGTCAACATGGCTACCCGAAACATGTCGCCTAATGCGATATAAGTACAGTCAGTAGCAAAAGTTGCTAAGCGTTTGAAGTGTTCAAAATGACCTACACGCGCTCTTATTCTCTTGACAATAGAGACGTGTTGACCTTATTTTGAACACCTCAAATGTTTAGCTACTTCTGCTGCTGACTGTACACCCGAGTTAATGGGAGTTTTCAAAATTTGCTACACCCAATTAGCGAAAGTTGTTAAAAAAAATTCACTGTCACTTTCGTGACGACAATTAAGCATGAAATCTTTATGAATATCGACTTTTTGCCTTTAATTATGTTGTAATATCGATTGAAGTTTATAAAACGAACATCAAAACCAAGTTTTTATAGAAATTTAACGCTTAATTGTCGTCACGAAACTGACAGTGATTTAATTTTTTTTAACAACTTTCGCTAATTGGGTGTGCACCAAATTTTGAAAACTCCCTAATCCGTTTGTAACATTGTTTGTAGTATTTTGTCACTCGTTTCCATAGCAACGTTCCCCTGGGTCATTCTTACAAAAAGTCTAAATCAAAACATCGAAATGCAAAAAACATGCACAAACATATTCGTGGTAATACTATATGTCCCTTTCAAAATAAATCATTCAGTCGCCATCAGATATATCGGAGCTGTGGAGGTGGTCACAAATATCTGAACATGCACTTTACCGCCTTGAGAATAGAGGCGTTGCTCAGATATTTGTGACCTTCATAGCTCTGATATATTCAAGGTCAGAGATATCAATACGAACAAAATACCAAAATATGTATACATGCCCCTTAGTTTATTGTTTTAATATTAAAGCACACGTATACAGTCAGCGTCATATAGTTGGTAGCATCCAAAGTAGTCAAATAGTTCGGTACACCATATTAATTCTATGGTGTACCGAACTTTATGAGTACTTTGGATGCTACCAACTATATGACGCTGACTACACATATTTTTGAACTTTTTCCTTATCGATATCTTTTACCTTGATTGTACCAAAGGTACAGGTCAACTTTTAATTTACATAGTAGTATTACTACTTCAAAATAAAAGCAAATCAAAATATTTCATAAAAAATGATGATTTGTTCTTAGTTGTACCAAAGGTGTTTGTAGAAGGCGATGCCACATTTCTTCTAACAAACTATGATTCCGTTGTCTTCTGGCTGACGGGACAGAGTAGCAATAGTTGATCCAGTCAAGTATAATAAAATTTCGACCGATCGGCTCGCAGCGGATCGCAACGGTCCGCAACGGATCGCAACGGAAATAATTTTACACGCCGCGTCTTTACACAGATCTCCGCAGTTTGCCGTCTAACTATAGGGTACAGGACAGATAATTTTCAACAAGTTACCTATAAACCATTAATCTTAGATACCACAGTATCTTTTACACGAGGATTGTGTTTTCAACAAGGCTTATTTGTGGCATGCCACGGATAAACGTACCTTATGGCTATTGGCGCTTACGCTATTGTTAACGACGCTCCATACCAATGTGACGCTTCGCAACGTAAGCGCCAAGCGCCATTAGATACCTTTATCCGTAACGTCACATTTCTTTATGTAAGCAGGGGTTATTTTTGTCAGAAAAACTTACAAAACCAAGCCGTATTGACATAAATAAATAAGTCCTTTTGAAACGACACTCCTCAACCCCAACAATATCGCCCTAAAAACTGCAATGTTTCAAAAAATTTCACTAATATTTCTTAGGAAGGAAAAGCCAACTGCCTCAGGCGAGATTCGAACTCGCGACTCCGGGATACATGTCCGCACCTCTACAACTGAGCTTGCGCATTTCTGCACAATATCCTTCAATGCACCTAGCGACATCTATCGTAAAAGTTGGTTTTTTGATTTTTTTTCTTCAAAAAATTATCGTGTAAGCTATCAGACTTTTCTGCTTAGTACCAAATGAATTTAATCTTTACCAATGTAGCGTGTGTGGAACTTGGAGAGACAAGTTTAACATTCAATACATTACAATATAAGAATTCATTAATATACTACTCAGTTATATTATATTATACTTGACAATCTAAATTCTAAAGTGCCTAAACTGAAAAATAAAGATCTTTAATTTTATCTTATTTTTTATCTGATATTGTCTTCGTTTTTACGATAATTGCTCATCAAATAAAACAACTGAAACGGATTATATCGCGTACACTAATTTAAACTTCATCCGAGCTCTTTCGAGCCGTTTCGAGCACTTTAGCAGTGTTGTGTCATCGGGTGGCCTGAGGAAAATATTAATTAACCTCCATCCAAAATTATAAAATTCCTTTTTTTTTTACGTAACCTATGTTGTGTCCCACTGCTGGTCAAAGGCCTCCCCTCGCTTTAACCACTCGTCACGGTCTAGTGCAATATACTACCCACATATAAATTAATAGACAATGTTTGTGCTTGCACATTATAATTGCACACGCCAAAAAGTTTGAATACAAAATGAAAAAAAAAAACAACGAAGAAAAAAGCTGACATGTTTAAATTAGTATACAGTTTCAATTATTTTATTTCATGAATCTAAAATCTGTTAATATCTGTAGTGTTAGTATGTCTATTTATAAATCAGTCTTATTTAGTTGTCCACTCGCCGTCAGATATATCGGATACAGTTCCGTTCACAAATATCTAAACAACTATTGTCAAGGCGATAAAGTTCAGATATTTGTGACCACCTCCAAAGATCTGATGGCGACTGTACAATTTAATTTCCAACCCGCCTAAGGTATCGCATAGCAGTCACTATAAAGCAAGCCAGAACGCGATGTTACTTTGACGTTGTCTTGTTAGTAACTAGGCAACTAGTTAACTAATCTAACGTGGACTATTAAACTTGGGACGATAACCTCTATCCGCCCGGAGACCTATAAATAGGTATCCCATTAAATGCCATTTTTAATTTTAATAAACTGTTTGATATGTTTTCTTATCGGACTACGCATAATTATGTACTTTAAGATTTGATGTATCACTGTATTGAAAAAATAAGTCCCGCCGTAGTTTCTAGCCGGTATCTTCACGGGTCAGAGGTGTAGGGTTGGCACCGGTGTAGATTTTGCATTGACGTTCATAAGTGCATGTAATGTGCCTAGATTGAGAAATAAAGATCTTTTATCTTTTTTTTTAATTATGACCAACTATAGTCGCATTTGGCCTGGCAATTATTGATCTCTGGGCGGCTAGAGGTTAAAGCACTTTGCTTCAATATTGGCTCCGTGTTGCCTAAGAAAAGAATAGACCCGCCGCGGCTGCTGTTTCTGCAGCCATGAGCAAAAGTTTATAAGCAGACGAAGTGTTCAAAATGTGCTTGACACGGCATTATTGTTAAGATAATAGGAGTGTGTTTAGATTATTCTGAACACATGGCCCGCATAGCTACTTCGACTGCACGTTAAGATATTTTAAAATTAAGCATTCATAAATGTGTATAAGAGGTTTTAGTGTAGTAATTATTTACATGGCGACCGCGCCAAGCCGGACAAGTTTCAGGATCCTTGCGAACAGTTCCGAGTGTCCGTGACGCTACTCGCTGAGCATGTCGTCTTCCGGCTTCAGGGTTTTCAAGTACTTGAATAGGAGCCTGTAACAAAATTTGGGCGTCATGAAAAGCAGCAGAGTTGATGGATTAGAAGTAAGTCATGCGCGATTTTGTAGCTGAAGGTCTCTGGTTCGAGTCATTAGGTTACATGAAAGGGGGAGGGCTGCAGCACGGCACTCACCAGACGGCGCGGGGCACGTGGCCCCAGTCCTCGGGCAGCGGCCGCAGCAGCCGCCGCAGCAGCGCGGGGAGGGCGCGCACGGGCCACGACGCGGGGGGGAGGGCTGCAGCACGGCACTCACCAGACGGCGCGGGGCACGTGGCCCCAGTCCTCGGGCAGCGGCCGCAGCAGCCGCCGCAGCAGCGCGGGGAGGGCGCGCACGGGCCACGACGCGGGGAGGGCTGCAGCACGGCACTCACCAGACGGCGCGGGGCACGTGGCCCCAGTCCTCGGGCAGCGGCCGCAGCAGCCGCCGCAGCAGCGCGGGGAGGGCGCGCACGGGCCACGACGCGGGGAGGGCTGCAGCACGGCACTCACCAGACGGCGCGGGGCACGTGGCCCCAGTCCTCGGGCAGCGGCCGCAGCAGCCGCCGCAGCAGCGCGGGGAGGGCGCGCACGGGCCACGACGCGGGGAGGGCTGCAGCACGGCACTCACCAGACGGCGCGGGGCACGTGGCCCCAGTCCTCGGGCAGCGGCCGCAGCAGCCGCCGCAGCAGCGCGGGGAGGGCGCGCACGGGCCACGACGCGGGGAGGGCTGCAGCACGGCACTCACCAGACGGCGCGGGGCACGTGGCCCCAGTCCTCGGGCAGCGGCCGCAGCAGCCGCCGCAGCAGCGCGGGGAGGGCGCGCACGGGCCACGACGCGGGGGGGAGGGCTGCAGCACGGCACTCACCAGACGGCGCGGGGCACGTGGCCCCAGTCCTCGGGCAGCGGCCGCAGCAGCCGCCGCAGCAGCGCGGGGGTGGGCGCGCACGGGCCGCGCCGCGGGGAGGGCTGCAGCACGGCACTCACCAGACGGCGCGGGGCACGTGGCCCCAGTCCTCGGGCAGCGGCCGCAGCAGCCGCCGCAGCAGCGCGGGGAGGGCGCGCACGGGCCACGACGCGGGGAGGGCTGCAGCACGGCACTCACCAGACGGCGCGGGGCACGTGGCCCCAGTCCTCGGGCAGCGGCCGCAGCAGCCGCCGCAGCAGCGCGGGGAGGGCGCGCACGGGCCACGACGCGGGGAGGGCTGCAGCACGGCACTCACCAGACGGCGCGGGGCACGTGGCCCCAGTCCTCGGGCAGCGGCCGCAGCAGCCGCCGCAGCAGCGCGGGGAGGGCGCGCACGGGCCACGACGCGGGGAGGGCTGCAGCACGGCACTCACCAGACGGCGCGGGGCACGTGGCCCCAGTCCTCGGGCAGCGGCCGCAGCAGCCGCCGCAGCAGCGCGGGGAGGGCGCGCACGGGCCACGACGCGGGGAGGGCTGCAGCACGGCACTCACCAGACGGCGCGGGGCACGTGGCCCCAGTCCTCGGGCAGCGGCCGCAGCAGCCGCCGCAGCAGCGCGGGGAGGGCGCGCACGGGCCACGACGCGGGGAGGGCTGCAGCACGGCACTCACCAGACGGCGCGGGGCACGTGGCCCCAGTCCTCGGGCAGCGGCCGCAGCAGCCGCCGCAGCAGCGCGGGGAGGGCGCGCACGGGCCACGACGCGGGGAGGGCTGCAGCACGGCACTCACCAGACGGCGCGGGGCACGTGGCCCCAGTCCTCGGGCAGCGGCCGCAGCAGCCGCCGCAGCAGCGCGGGGAGGGCGCGCACGGGCCACGACGCGGGGAGGGCTGCAGCACGGCACTCACCAGACGGCGCGGGGCACGTGGCCCCAGTCCTCGGGCAGCGGCCGCAGCAGCCGCCGCAGCAGCGCGGGGAGGGCGCGCACGGGCCACGACGCGGGGGGGAGGGCTGCAGCACGGCACTCACCAGACGGCGCGGGGCACGTGGCCCCAGTCCTCGGGCAGCGGCCGCAGCAGCCGCCGCAGCAGCGCGGGGGAGGGCGCGCACGGGGCACGGCGCGGGGAGGGCTGCAGCACGGCACTCACCAGACGGCGCGGGGCACGTGGCCCCAGTCCTCGGGCAGCGGCCGCAGCAGCCGCCGCAGCAGCGCGGGGAGGGCGCGCACGGGCCACGACGCGGGGAGGGCTGCAGCACGGCACTCACCAGACGGCGCGGGGCACGTGGCCCCAGGCCTCGGGCAGCGGCCGCAGCAGCCGCCGCAGCAGCGCGGGGGAGGGCGCGCACGGCGCCACGACGCGGCCGGCGCGCACGTCGACGGCGCGCGGGTGTCCGGCCGGCGCCAGCTCCACGCGCAGCGACACCTCCCACACCGAGCGCAGCGGGATGTTGGCCACCTGCCGGGCAACGGACGACCCACTGTCAGAAAGAGGACAGATGTGCGTGTTTCTCTGGTCTTCTCAGACCTGTCTTTGTCGAGTTCGGTCAGGGTGCACAGAATACCATCTAATCCACCATATATATAACTGGCTCGGTCTTCTCAATAAGGCAAATGTCACCTTTACGAAGACAGGTTAAAGCTAAAAACCAACTCGGAGTCGCACACTTTCCAAATTTATACGCGACCAGAACTAAAAACCAGAAATTTTGTACCGAACATCATTAAACCAGGCAAAATTGAATGGGCATCGAGGAAACTCAATCCGTTCAAATCCCCGGCAAAAAAGGAGTGCTCTCTGCATTACTACGGCAAAAACACAGAAGTTCCTTCCAAAAGTTTTTCGTGAAAAACTGTTCTCTGCCTAAACCCTTCAAATAGATTTGTCTAACTTCTTCCTCACTCAAAACAATGGAAAGAATCATTGATCAGCCCACCAGAGAAAGTTCTTTGACAGGAAAACCGCTCATTCCCAACCAGCATGTAAGCCAAAAGGGAAACTACACAGAAACAGCCCTAAATGATGGTTGACCCGGTGCAAAAGACCCTAGAAGACAAACAATGCGCTATTTTTGATGTCGAAAACACTTTCCATAGCACACCTACAGAGATCTAAAGGGAATGGAATCAAAAAGGTTTGATGAAAGCATCAGTTGAGCTCAAACTGATAAGGTGGTTGGCAAAGTATACAAACCAATAGGGTTTGGTCTTTGACCCTTAACACAACGGAATATTCAGGACCCCGAGTATTGTCCTTGAACTCCAGGAACCACTGGAAGACAGCCACCAGCGTCCGGTTCTTTGCCCACTGTTGTGCACCCTGGCGGTGGACCAACTCCTCGCAGGATGTCCACAAGAAGACGTTCTATCCCCACTGCTGTGTATCCTGGCGGTGGACCAACTCCCCGTAAGATGTCCACAAGGAGACGTTCTATCCCCACTGCTGTGCACCTTGGCGGTGGACCAACTCCTCGCAGGATGTTCACAAGAAGACGGTCTATCCCCACTGCTGTGTGCCCTGGCGGTGGACCAACTCCTCGCAGGATGTTCACAAGAAGACGGTCTATCCCCACTGCTGTGCACCCTGGCGGTGGACCAACTCCTCGCAGGATGTTCACAAGAAGACGTTCTATCCCCACTACTGTGCACCCCGGCGGTGGACCAACTCCACGCAGGATGTTCACAAGAAGACGGTCTATCCCCACTGCTGTGCACCCTGGCGGTGGACCAACTCCTCGCAGGATGTTCACAAGAAGACGGTCTATCCCCACTGCTGTGCACCCTGGCGGTGGACCAACTCCGCGGAGGATGTTCACAAGAAGACGGTCTATCCCCACTGCTGTGCACCCTGGCGGTGGACCAACTCCTCGCAGGATGTTCACAAGAAGACGGTCTATCCCCACTACTGTGCACCCTGGCGGTGGACCAACTCCGCGGAGGATGTCCACAAGAAGACGTTCTATCCCCACTGCTGTGTATCCTGGCGGTGGACCAACTCCCCGTAGGATGTCCACAAGGAGACGTTCTACCTAGTCTTCTTTTTATGAATTTGTATGTATGTTTTGTGTAGGTAAATTTGTGTGTTATCTGTCGTGGCATCACCGAATGGGCTCAGCGGAAGATCAGCGCTGGCTCCTGAGCTGGCAATATGCTGAGTTGAGTCCATTTTGTGATGCACACCAGGTGTATTGTTTTTTCTTTCTTTGTTTGACATTGTTTTTGTATATGTGTTGTCACAAATAAATGTTTTTTTATCTTTTTTATCTTTTATCTTTATCTTCTATCCCCACTGCTGTGCATCCTGGCGGTGGACCAACTCCTCGGAAGATGTCCACAAGGAGACGGTCTATCCTCATGGACACAGCAACTGGAACCTTTTTTCTATGCGATAAGTAGCAAGTACTTGCTGCTGTAAGTTTTCATCAGACAGAGTGAGCCGTGAGGGTCAGCTAGGAACATGGCAGATGTGGGTACCGACCTTGAGCGAGATGCGCCGGTCGGCCGACACGGAGAAGGCCAGCGCGGCGCGGGCGGCGCGCATGCAGCGGCCCCAGCGCAGCGCCACCTGCCGGCAAGTCGGAGGTCACACAGGGATAGTGTTATATATTTAGGTGCCGTAGATGAATGGTAATTAATTATTACACTTCACAACACGGATCAACACTGAAATATATTTTATTTAATTTAAAATACATGTACAATAACGTAACTGTTATACTCCAAACAACAGAAGAGAACCATTCTTATTCCGCGGCGTTCATATGTCAATCACTGAATGATTGAATATACTACAGATAGCCATATCGTACTATCCTTACACCATGATGTCCGGGATCTCAAAAATATAACCGCCCAAGATGTCGGGAATTTATTTATTTATTTAACCTTTATTGCACAAAACACAAAAGTACAAAAGGCGGACTTAATGCAACAAAGCATTCTCTACCAGTCAACCTTTAGGCAAAGCAGTGAAGTTGTAGGCGGTTCATAAAAAACATAAACCAACACACATTAGAATCTAAATTAAACATACTTATATACATTAATTAATATACATGCATAAACATAGGTACATACATAAACTGATGGAAATACAGGTATGAAATCAGATGAAACTCTACAAAATGTTATATATTTAGGTGCCGTAGATGAATGGTAATTAATTAATACACTTCTCAATACGGATCAACACTGAAATATATTTTATTTTATTTAAAATACATGTACAATAACGTAACTGTTATACTCCAAACAACAGAAGAGAACCATTCTTATTCCGCGGCGTTCATATGTCAATCACTGAATGATTGAATATACTACAGATAGCCATATCGTACTATCCTTACACCATGATGTCCGGGATCTCAAAAATATAACCGCCCAAGATGTCGGGAATTTATTTATTTATTTAACCTTTATTGCACAAAACACAAAAGTACAAAAGGCGGACTTAATGCAACAAAGCATTCTCTACCAGTCAACCTTTAGGCAAAGCAGTGAAGTTGTAGGCGGTTCATAAAAAACATAAACCAACACACATTAGAATCTAAATTAAACATACTTATATACATTAATTAATATACATGCATAAACATAGGTACATACATAAACTGATGGAAATACAGGTATGAAATCAGATGAAACTCTACAAAATAGAAATACTAAGGTTTTTCAGTACTACCAGCAAAGTATACATAAAGATTTTTGAAAGCAACCCTATTCTGGCACTGTCTAACTTTAACAGGAACACCGCCCCAAAGTCCATACGAAGAAAAAAAAAAAAAACTAACAGGGTAATCTCCCTGGAATAATCATTCCAGAGGCGAGCAGCCTGAACGGAGAAGGAATAGGACATGAAGCCAGTACGGTGAGACGGAATTGAAAGAGAAAGGTTGCCAGAGGAGCGAAGCTGACAAACACGAGAAAAACCATAGAAATGGAAGAAAGATTTTAGGTATTCAGGGGACTGAGGAATGCTCAGTGTAGAGTTCCATTTGGTAGCGTTTGGCGTAAGTAGAAATGGTGTACTCACCCGCACCACGGCAGCACAGCGGCGCAGCAGCGCCGGCACCTGGCCGGCGCGCGTCACGCCCTGGCCGGCCATCTTCTGGATAGCCTCGGTGGCCAGGCACAGGCACAGCGCCGCCACCGGGTCCGCGTCGTCTGCCAACCGACAATCAATGATTCCATTAAAAACTTATAATTTCAGAGGGCTGAAATTATTGAAACAATATTGATGTGTCTGATTGCCTTGACGGGTGTCATGCTGCAGTCCTACCTGGTTGCCGGGTATCGTGCTGCAGTCCTACCTGGTTGCCGGGTGTCGTGCTGCAGTCCTACCTGGTTGCCGGGTGTCGTGCTGCAGTCCTACCTGGTTGCCGGATGTCGTGCTGCAGTCCTACCTTGTTGCCGGGTGACGTGCTGCAGTCCTACCTTGTTGCCGGGTGTCGTGCTGCAGTCCTACCTTGTTGCCGGGTGTCGTGCTGCAGTCCTACCTTGTTGCCGGGTGTCGTGCTGCAGTCCTACCTTGCTGGCGGGTGGCGTGCTGCAGTCCTACCTTGTTGCCGGGTGTCGTGCTGCAGCCCTACCTTGTTGCCGGGTGTCGTGCTGCAGTCCTACCTTGTTGCCGGGTGTCGTGCTGCAGTCCTACCTTGTTGCCGGGTGTCGTGCTGCAGTCCTACCTTGTTGCCGGGTGTCGTGCTGCAGTCCTACCTTGTTGCCGGGTGTCGTGCTGCAGTCCTACCTGGTTGCCGGGTGTCGTGCTGCAGTCCTACCTTGTTGCCGGGTGACGTGCTGCAGTCCTACCTTGTTGCCGGGTGTCGTGCTGCAGTCCTACCTTGTTGCCGGGTGTCGTGCTGCAGTCCTACCTTGTTGCCGGGTGGCGTGCTGCAGTCCTACCTTGTTGCCGGGTGTCGTGCTGCAGTCCTACCTTGTTGCCGGGTGTCGTGCTGCAGTCCTACCTTGTTGCCGGGTGTCGTGCTGCAGTCCTACCTGGTTGCCGGGTGTCGTGCTGCAGCCCTACCTTGCTGGCGGGTGGCGTGCTGCACGAGCAGCAGCCGCACGGGTGTGTCGGCCCGCACGAGGGCGCGCGTGGTGTTGGTGGCGCGGTGCTGCAGCCGCACGAGCAGCCGCAGCCGCGCGCGCATGAGCCGGAACGACCACGTGTCGCAGGCGCGGGACTCCCACTCGCACTCGGGCGTGCTGCGGACACGGTACACGCGGTTAGTGGGGCGAGGATCGCCATGTAAGGGCTCGGCCACGTTGCGGCGTCGCTGCCGTAGACCGGAAGGTGCCGTCAATGCGAAACCTCGCGTCGCGGCGTCAAAGTTGCCGCGTCAATGTGACGGACTATACGATACCCAGTTAGAGCGTGGCCGCATGTCCACGTCACGGCGCCGAAAACGTAAAACGACGCGGTGTCGCGTCGGAGCGCGGCACGTTTTCTACCGTGAATATATACGTTGCCGCGTCGTGCAAACACACGTTGCCGCGTTGTGCATATTAACGTTGCGGTGCCACGTTCGATCACAACGCCGCAGCTTCTCGTACATCTCCAAAATATTTTGCGATCAGTTTTCAATTCGACAAAATTCCTATCCCACGCATTTTGCTCTTGTTGGTTTTAAGAAGAAGCACGAAGAAAAAGTAGAGGAAAAGAAGATATTGAATAAATCCTTATCTTTCTATTACGAATCATGATGACAGTCATTTGAAAAGGAAGTACGAGACGTTAAAATGCACCCAAAAGGAATTTTAGAACTCGATGGAACTCTTTCCATGGACTAGATTTCAAAAAAAAATCTTTGTAATCGTCATTTGTTTTATCTCAGAGCGTTGGACGTTCTTCTACCAAAGAAATTAACAAATCGGAATCGATATTCTCAACCATCTTGAAAACTTAAGGACGGATTGGCGTTTGACTTTTTCTCGCCATGCGCGTTACACTTGCACTATCAGACAGTCAAGACGACGCGGCAACGTGTATCTACACGACGCGCAACTTGTGTTTCCACGACGCGGCAACGTGTGTTTGCACGGCGCGGCAACGTATATTCTCACGGTGTAAAACGTGCCGCGCTCCGACGCGACACCGCGTCGTTTTACGTTTACGGCGTCGTGACGTGGACATGTGGCCACGCTCTTACTTACACCACTGCTTAAAATACGCAGACGCGGCGTATACGCCATACGAAAAATCTTTGAGGCAGCGCAATTTGCGGTGCGTATGCGGAATTTTAAGCGGGGAGTCAAGACGTTTACAAAAATTCCTGTAAGTGTATTTTTCTACTCCGATACTTTTATCTGTAAATTATATGGTCCCGCGAACGAATATAAAAGCGTGTCTTATGCAAAGTATATCTAGCCTATAATTCATAAAACCCCTAGAGTGATTATAGATATAATGCAACTGCTAACAGAAGTGTCTAGGCCCGGTACCGCGAAAATCGAAGTTCGTATGTTTCGAGCGTCTATCTCTTTTAATCCAATTTAGGCGTCATGAGAGTGACAGAAACAATCGGTATCGCCGCAGTGAATCCAACAGATAAAAATAATAAGAAAAAACTAAATTTACAGCGAAAATCAAAACTGCCAACCTAACAAACAACTGAATTTATATGGTTTGGAGCAGTAACAGAACTAAAATAATTGCTGCCAACATAAGGAAAAACACAAGTAAGTAAATGACAGTTGTAAAAATGACATATATTACCGTGTCTATGATTACGTTCTGTCGGCTGTCATTTGTCACTATCCAACTTCCCGCTCTTTTTTATTCTGTATTGCTGTTTGGTTAGCATTCATGAAATAGTTATATATTGCGTTTTATGTAATCTCTAGTCGTAGAAAAAACGTTGTATAAAGAGGTCAAAAAAGGCTCATGGCGTCTATATTAACAATTTTCGGCTTCGCCTCTAATTGTTACAAACGCCACTCATCTTTTTTGAACCCTCTTAGACAAATTGCAAAAAATAGCCTAGGTACTTTTTAATTACGGAGCAATTATTAACGAAACTATTCGTTTTATTAAAAAAACTTTTTAGAAGTTTCATATTTTTTTCAAGAGACCTGTAGCATACACAAGAAGCCACCTTTTAGACTATCGTTACGGACCCGTGAACCAAAACGAGGACTTAAAACAGAGGCGCTACCGCCAAAATCGATTTTCTTAAATTTCGGGCATTTTTCTCTTTTACCCCAATTAAGACGTCATGAGATTGACAGAGACACTCGTCCGACATTTACGATTATCGTTTTTGGGTGTAGCGTCTCAGTTGTCCAATGGACCGTTACTATGGCAACTGTAACAACTTACCCCATGAAGGGAAGCACGTCGATCTTGGCCACCACGTTTACTCCCGGGTCCTGCTCGGAGACCAGGTTCTTGGAGCTGGGCTCGTGCAGCAGTTCAGGCTTCCAGTCTGACACTACACACCATAAATATATACACACATCACAAATCGAACGGTAAGCACAAGAAGGCTTGTGTTGTGACTCAGCCAACGATATATAATATACAAATACTTAAATACATACAACACACAAGACTAAGGAACAAATATCTGTGCTCATCATCATCACACAAATAGCTCTGGGAACACAACCCAACATATCTGAAAGGTAGCAGTGCTATTATGGCTGTGGTCTTCTGTAAAGAGGTACTTCCAAAGTTGGGCTTCTCCAGACTCAGCGTGATACTTCGCTGTGCCTACCTCTCATTGTTAGTCGTAGTTTAAGGACATACCCGTTCGTTTAATAATAATTATACGTTTTTCAATTTATTTATTTTTATACAGAAACGTCTGCAAGCGACGTTTACTTACACCATGTATATGGTATACGTCACCCATGATGACGTCCACGAAGGATAAGATAGAAAAGTTTGACAAGTCTAAGCGGTACGATAGCACAATTGGTAGTACACTGGGCTAGTAATCCAGTGGTTGTGGGTTCGAGTCCCGCTACGACTAAATTTTTTCTATTTTTCTTTCGATATAAATATCGATTTTATCTTTTTTTTTTTTTATGACATAGGCGGCAAACGAGCAGACGGATTGCCTGGTGGTAAGCAATTACCGTCGCCCATGGGCACCCGCAACACCAGGGGAGTCACAAGCGCGTTGCCGGCCTTTAAGGGGGGTTGGAGTTCTGGGAACCTTACTCACCATCAGGAACACAACACTACAGACTTGAAAGGTAGCAGTGCTATTATGGCTGTGGTCTTCTGTAAGGAGGAGGTACTTCCCCAGTTGGGCTGCTCCAGATTCAAGCGTGATGGTCATCGCTGTGCCCTACCTCTCATTGTTGGACGTAGTTTAGGGACATACCCGGGTCCAATTGTCCCGGGTCGGGATCTTGTAGGCGACTCACCCCTGCTGCACCAGGACTCGGTGGGCGACGGGGAGGTCTCGCTGCGCGCGCACATCGCCACCATCACCGACGACCCTGCACACACACCTGCCACTCAATAACGCGAGCTCCCAGGTTCGGACCCCGGCTGGTGCAGCCAACCAATTTGATCTCTAGGCCACTTTTAACCTTGTCACAGTGGCGTTAATAAGCAGAGCCCGGATTTTTCACGGTAAAACAAAACACTATCGTAATCTAGCCAGTGATAGAAACATTATTTTATCGATATCGATAATTGGTGTAATAGAAGAAACTAATAACCAAATATAACATATATATAAAATAAAAAAATTACGTGAAATGTGTATGAAATTATATTATAATTATATGAAATTATATATGAACAGATAAAGATTCTTCTCATTTTCATTTTTATTAATAACTGTAATATTATGATATTATACGTATATCAAACAAATCGGTTTCAAAGCGTTATAAAAAATAAATAATATCTAGACGCAATTTATGTTTTATACGTAATAAAATGACATATTTAAAGTCTTCTGGAGTAATAATTGACCATAATATATATTATTTTCAACGAGGTGGTATGGTCATTATCACAACTTTTTAATTGTGTTTACTTTATGGCGTTTCCGGAACAAAAATACACTTCTAGTTTTTTATTCAAAAAAATTAATAAGGTTGTTTTGCACACTGTAAATTGTCAATAATGTAAAAATATATCGGCGTGTTATTTTTATATCTATGTACAGTCAAGTGTAAAAATACGTTCACTGCCAAAGTTTCAAAAATATGTACCGAGCAACTCTGTTGTACATTAAATAAGGTTGTAGGACGTATTTATGAAAGGATTCTTTCGGTACGTATTTTGCACTTGACTGTACTTAATAATAATCGATATCGATAAAAATAATATTTCTATCACTGGCTAGATTACGATAGTGTTTTGTTTTGCCGTGAAAAATCCGGGCCCTGTTAATAAGAGATATTTTACGTCTTTCGTATAGATTTTCACTGTGACAAGGAACGAAGTGGACTATAAATCAAATTGGTCGACTGTACAGTCAACGTCATACTTGGTGAACACGTCTGCTACATTAAGATTCGTAGGGACATATACCATTTCTACGTTAAATCTATCAAATACATCTCTAACGTAATGAAATCTTATTTCTATATACTTGCTCCGTCTGTGATGAGTATGGTAGTAAGCTGTATAGCAGATTGATTATCACAATACATGACCAAACACCGGATTGACGGGGGCAAAAGTGCACCAGTGCTAGTGATTATTTAAAAATTGACAAAATTTATCGACATCGTAAAAAATCATTAAATTGTGTGCAAACTTCTTTCATTTATACTTTCTCTCTCTTTCTTACATTCCGATTAATTACGTCTACCTTTATTTATTTTTTTAAGTCTGAAATGTGGAAAAAAATTTGATTGTACATTATGAAAATTATACAAAATATTAAAAAGGTTAATTGCTCATAAAGTTTATTTATGTGTATGACGTTTTCTTCTTATTTCACATTACACATCGGTTGTACGTCATTTTTATCGATATCAATTAATAAAATTAATTTAATTTGTCCTCGCACTATTAAACGTCAGTTCAGATTTGCCCCCGTCTTTCCGGTGTTTGTACATGACTATTTTAAAACTAGTTATCATTAACAATTCCCTAATTATAAAGGCTACATTTTTTCCCTAATAAACCGCGGGTAACGCCGCGGGGCACAGCTAGTTTATTATAAATTGAAAATAGATGACTTTTTTTATATAAGACTGACCAGCGTTTGAACTCAGTCGCACCTGATGGTAAGTGTCGACGAGATCGAGGGTGTAGCACGCTGGTTCAGTAACAGCCTATTCATTCTTGCCTTGAAAATACCCAAATGAAACCTTACCGGGTATACAGACGAATCGAGCCAATTCCATTCCTTAGAAGTCCGCATTAGGAAGGTAGAAGCGATCGCTTCGTGCGAATGAATGGAATATTCACAACGTAAGGATGAAACTGCTCCCCTCGCCTGGACGTCCGGTGGTGGAACGGAGATGGCGGAGCTGGTAGCCCTGGTGATGAGGGGCTCACCTCTGCTGGAGGGGCTGCAGTCGTATCCGCTGCTGGAGTCGCTCCGCAGCCTGCGGGCCAGCTTGGAACCCGTCGACACCTTCTGCACCTTGAGGGCCGGCTTCGGGGTCATCTGTCGGCAAACATTCTAAATCAAGTGAAAAATTTAATTATAGAACCAAGGCAGTGACTGAATATAATGGGTGTTATAAAAAACGTGATACAAGATTATCAAACCGGCATCTGTTCATGATTTTGAACATCTTTTACTATGGGGTCAAGTTTGTAAAATTATTTTTTATTGTCAATTAATATTCCTTTTTGTTTTGTGTTATTTTTCTTGACATCACCAAATAGGCTCAACGGAAGATCAGCGCTGACTTCTCAAGCCAGCGTTACGCTGAGTTGGGTCTACAAAATGGCTCCCAAAAATGAATCCCGAACTGTATATATTTTTTTAATCTACCTAAACTGGCCACCTTCCAGTTATTGGAGCACATTATATTAAAATTATATTAAAAACCGGCCAACAGCGTGTCGGTTCACGCTCAGTGTAAAATTCCGTAGTTTTCCGTTCCTCACAGTAAGTGTCCCCACAGAGTTAAAAAAAAATGAACACCGCCATGTAGGATATGAGCGTTCAATGTACAGTGACATCTATCGGCAAATTAAGTAAACCTTTGCGCGAGCCTAAAGTATCGAAGACCATTTTTATGGGATCATTCTTTATTGCGTGAACCGATTTTCACCGTTTTTACTTTAATTGAAAGTACGTCATTTCATTGTGATTTTGTAGAAATAACAGGTACAATAAACACCTGACTATACGGTAAAATTACAAACTTAGTTCAGAAATGATTTTGTATTTTTTTTCCTAAACTATTCAACCTATCAAGTTCAAAATAATTTTCCTAGAAAGTTTTTATAACGTTCTACTTTTGAGATTTTTTCATATATTGAAAAGGGTTTATTATCGAAAACATTTAGAATATCCTGCGTTAGAATCCCAGTAAGGTCATTTATTTATATGATAAGCACAGATATGTGTTCCTAAGTCACGGATGTATTCACCATAGAAAACACTCATGAGTCTCATGACTCAGGAACAAACTGTGCTCATCACAGAAACAAATGTCCCGACTTGGATTCACACCCAGTACCTTCACAGGCTTCACAGGCAGAGTCACCACCCACCAGTGGCGGCGCGTTTATACAAGCCGATTCCCGCCGGCTTGCCTAACTTTACTGCAGTTCAACGGTTTTCCTTGGGCTCAAAAAGAAAAGGCAAGACATATATCGGCTCCGTCTTGCCTAAGAAAAAAATTGACGCGCCGCCACTGCTACCCACTAGGTCAGACCGGTCCGCCGTTTACCTTCGCCGCCGCCTTATATATAGCTACACTGTGCCCACGGTCCGACACCTACCTCCGCCGCCGCCGGCGCCCGGCCGCGCTTCCTCCGCAGCAGCTCCTCGGACACGTCGGAGGTGAGCTCGGAGCCGAGCCGCACGGACGAGCGCGCGTCCTCCAGCCGGAAGATGTATATAGCTACACTGTGCCCACGGTCCGACACCTACCTCCGCCGCCGCCGGCGCCCGGCCGCGCTTCCTCCGCAGCAGCTCCTCGGACACGTCGGAGGTGAGCTCGGAGCCGAGCCGCACGGACGAGCGCGCGTCCTCCAGCCGGAAGATGTATATAGCTACACTGTGCCCACGGTCCGACACCTACCTCCGCCGCCGCCGGCGCCCGGCCGCGCTTCCTCCGCAGCAGCTCCTCGGACACGTCGGAGGTGAGCTCGGAGCCGAGCCGCACGGACGAGCGCGCGTCCTCCAGCCGGAAGATGTATATAGCTACACTGTGCCCACGGTCCGACGCCTCCCCCCGCCCCGGCAGCTGCCCGCCCGCGCTTCCCCCCGAGCTGCCGATCGGACACGTCGGAGGTGAGCTCGGAGCCGAGCCGCACGGACGAGCGCGCGTCCTCCAGCCGGAAGATGTATATAGCTACACTGTGCCCACGGTCCGACACCTACCTCCGCCGCCGCCGGCGCCCGGCCGCGCTTCCTCCGCAGCAGCTCCTCGGACACGTCGGAGGTGAGCTCGGAGCCGAGCCGCACGGACGAGCGCGCGTCCTCCAGCCGGAAGATGTATATAGCTACACTGTGCCCACGGTCCGACACCTACCTCCGCCGCCGCCGGCGCCCGGCCGCGCTTCCTCCGCAGCAGCTCCTCGGACACGTCGGAGGTGAGCTCGGAGCCGAGCCGCACGGACGAGCGCGCGTCCTCCAGCCGGAAGATGTATATAGCTACACTGTGCCCACGGTCCGACACCTACCTCCGCCGCCGCCGGCGCCCGGCCGCGCTTCCTCCGCAGCAGCTCCTCGGACACGTCGGAGGTGAGCTCGGAGCCGAGCCGCACGGACGAGCGCGCGTCCTCCAGCCGGAAGATGTATATAGCTACACTGTGCCCACGGTCCGACACCTACCTCCGCCGCCGCCGGCGCCCGGCCGCGCTTCCTCCGCAGCAGCTCCTCGGACACGTCGGAGGTGAGCTCGGAGCCGAGCCGCACGGACGAGCGCGCGTCCTCCAGCCGGAAGATGTATATAGCTACACTGTGCCCACGGTCCGACACCTACCTCCGCCGCCGCCGGCGCCCGGCCGCGCTTCCTCCGCAGCAGCTCCTCGGACACGTCGGAGGTGAGCTCGGAGCCGAGCCGCACGGACGAGCGCGCGTCCTCCAGCCGGAAGATGTATATAGCTACACTGTGCCCACGGTCCGACACCTACCTCCGCCGCCGCCGGCGCCCGGCCGCGCTTCCTCCGCAGCAGCTCCTCGGACACGTCGGAGGTGAGCTCGGAGCCGAGCCGCACGGACCGGCGGGCGACCCGCCGCCAGTCCATGCACATGGCCACACCGCGCCCACGGTCCGACGCCTACCTCCGCCGCCGCCGGCGCCCGGCCGCGCTTCCTCCGCAGCAGCTCCTCGGACACGTCGGAGGTGAGCTCGGAGCCGAGCCGCACGGACGAGCGCGCGTCCTCCAGCCGGAAGATGTATATAGCTACACTGTGCCCACGGTCCGACACCTACCTCCGCCGCCGCCGGCGCCCGGCCGCGCTTCCTCCGCAGCAGCTCCTCGGACACGTCGGAGGTGAGCTCGGAGCCGAGCCGCACGGACGAGCGCGCGTCCTCCAGCCGGAAGATGTATATAGCTACACTGTGCCCACGGTCCGACACCTACCTCCGCCGCCGCCGGCGCCCGGCCGCGCTTCCTCCGCAGCAGCTCCTCGGACACGTCGGAGGTGAGCTCGGAGCCGAGCCGCACGGACGAGCGCGCGTCCTCCAGCCGGAAGATGTATATAGCTACACTGTGCCCACGGTCCGACACCTACCTCCGCCGCCGCCGGCGCCCGGCCGCGCTTCCTCCGCAGCAGCTCCTCGGACACGTCGGAGGTGAGCTCGGAGCCGAGCCGCACGGACGAGCGCGCGTCCTCCAGCCGGAAGATGTATATAGCTACACTGTGCCCACGGTCCGACACCTACCTCCGCCGCCGCCGGCGCCCGGCCGCGCTTCCTCCGCAGCAGCTCCTCGGACACGTCGGAGGTGAGCTCGGAGCCGAGCCGCACGGACGAGCGCGCGTCCTCCAGCCGGAAGATGTATATAGCTACACTGTGCCCACGGTCCGACACCTACCTCCGCCGCCGCCGGCGCCCGGCCGCGCTTCCTCCGCAGCAGCTCCTCGGACACGTCGGAGGTGAGCTCGGAGCCGAGCCGCACGGACGAGCGCGCGTCCTCCAGCTGGAAGATGACCCGCACGGGCGCGCGCGCCGGCACCGCCACCTCCACGTCGCCGCCCACCACCGCGGCCTCGTCCACCAGCGTCAGCGACGACGCGCCGGCTAGCAGCTCGCGGTTGCCTGGGGACAGGATCAGACATTATACTTGACGCGACACTCGACAGATGGCGCTATTTGCACTTAGTACTGAATATGTAATACAATTAAAACTGTTGTGAGCCATGTTACTACTACTTAGTTACAAACGGATAAACTCACGTTTAATTATATCGCACTAGGCGACATGTTTCGGGTAAGCTCTGGTACCCATCTTCAAGCCGAGTCAGGACACACCGATCGCGATAACTGGCCTCCACGCAGGCGGTAAGACCCACCGCCAGCGTGGAGGCCAGTTATTTCGGGTCTGAAGCAGAGTACGGGTTTTGATAGTGAAGTAGATACAGTCAGTTCAGTGTGCGTTTCGTTAACTGGGTTCGATGATGATTCACCGCAAGCGAGTGTAGCGCCTTTACAAAAAGTGCAAGCAATTTCTCAGCGGGCGCGACGTGCAGAACGCCGTGCAAGGCAGCGGACAGCAGTGAGTGATACACCCTCATCGCGATCGGTGTGTCCTGACTCGGCTTGAAGATGGGTACCAGAGCTTACCCGAAACATGTCGCCTAGTGCGATATAATTACACGTGAGTTTATCCTTTTGTAACTAAGTAGTACTGAAAATGTACTTTTAACCAGCTGAGATCTAGTCTTAGGTCAATTAATGTATAGAGCTATAAATGAGCAACATTATGTCTTCATTTCGTGACATTAACTCATGCACTTCGGAGTACGTATAAATATATATATTTTTTTAAGAAATTATTGTTAACTTTCATAAAAAATTGAAGTAGATTACATATACTTAAGAAAAAGTGACGACGACCTCCGACTGAGATAGGATTTGAACCCGCATCTCCAGCTATCGCGGCTGACGCCTTAACCAATTGGGCCATCCGAACAACGGAGCCCGCCGAAATTTTTCAAGTATATTCAACCTCTAGCCGCCCAGAAATCAAAACTTGAAAGGCCAAATGCAACTACGGTTTGTCATAATTTAAGTTCAAAATGGCATTCAATGGGTGACCTTTTTATAGGACTCCGGGCGGCTACAGGTTAATCTTTTTTTTTTTTTTTATGACATAGGCGGCAAACGAGCAGACGGATTGCCTTGTGGTAAGCAATTACCGTCGCCCATGGGCACGCGTAACACCAGAGGAGTCACAAGCGCGTTGCCGGCCTTTAAGGGGGGTTGGAGCTCTGGGAACCTTACTCACCATCAGGAACACAACACTGCATACCTGAAAGGTAGCAGTGCTATTATGGCTGTGGTCTTCTGTAAGGAGGAGGTACTTCCCCAGTTGGGCTGCCCCAGATTCAAGCGTGATGGTCATCGCTGTGCCCTACCTCTCATTGTTGGACGTAGTTTAAGGACATACCCGGGTCCAAATCTTCAAATCTTGTTCCTATTTTAACCGTTTTTGCCACAACAACTCTACGGTAAAACACTACGTGTTTGCGGCTCCTACATGCCTTACCTTTCATAGCTATCGAAGTATTAACTTCAGAATCCATCAGTCTTTTCTCGCTGGCGAAGGCGCTGTTCTCCATGTCCATGAGCACCATGCCCACCTCCGCATCCCGACTGGGCCCGGCCTCCGTCTGGCAACTCTGGCTGTCCATGCTCGGGGCTATGCTGGGGACTATACTCTCATTGGACATCTTCGGGTTATACGGATGAGCTATAGCTTGGTCGACCGGTGGCAGAAGTATGTTGTTCAGCGGATTGATGACATCGAAGTATATCACTGATGAGTTAGGCTTCCGTTCTACATGCTCCGGATGGGATTCAGACTGTCGCAGGCAGGTGTGGGGAGATATCAAAACTGGTTGAGATGGTACTAAGTCTATCTGGCTGGACAGTTGCTGGTCCGCTTGGGAACTATTGGAGACTTTCTCCTTGTGTAACGTTTGGTCTACATCGGCCAGCGGTTTTATAAGATCTTTCATAAGTTCCTTAACTGGATCGGTGATTTCGAAACTTGGTATGACTGCTGAGAGTCGACGGGGCGAAGGCTCAGCTGATGCAGGTTTTTGTAGTATTTTGGTATCCAATATAGACTCTTCATCTTCGAAGCGGAGAGTTTTGACAACTTCTCCACTGAGACGAGGCGGGCTAGGCTCGTGTTCATCAGAGCTGCCTCCAGCTTCCAACTCTTCCGTCTGCTGCATTTCATTTTTGAGAAGAGCTTTGGCCATAGAAATTTCTCTGAAGAGATCCTCTCTGGATATGACCATGGATTTCCTTTCCGGAGCTGAAGTGCGCCTGGTTTTCTCCGGACTTGGGACCGGTTCGAAATCACCAGAGCGCCTAGTGTCAGTGAAGTCGGATAAAGCGTCCAGTATGGCGCGGGTGTCGTCCGCTTGGCATTTGGTTGCGTTTCCGGGCAAATTATCATCCTCACCGGAACTCGTATCCATGTGTGTATCTTTCTGGGGAGCATCCTGGTACTCCATGAATATTCTTGAGCTCAAGTCTATTTTGACTGTTTTGGTCTTATCCGAGGGGCTTGTGGAGTTTCTGACAGCACTCTTTGGGTATACTTGACTTTTGTTAGTTTGTGGAAATTCTGAGCTCTCATCGTCTTTTTTATGTTTCTTAGGTTTCTCTTTGACCTGAAGAAAGTCTTTAAGCTCGCTAAGCTTTCTTTGGAGCTTGCAGACTATACCATGCTTCTGTTTCTTATACTCTATGGCCAACTCTTCATCATCAGAAGCTGGCAACTCTGAGGAATTGTCTGTTTCATCATCTTTAACTAGAATGTAGCCCTCTGATGCACGAACACTATTGGTTATGGTTGTATCGCTGACTGGTCGGTTTTCATCACACATCTCATCAACAGAAGCCCGTGACATGTCGAGTAGTTGGTCAAGAACTGCTTGTCCTATTGGGGATGACTCGACTTCTGTTGGTGATGGTTTGGGTTCAATAGATGCTGTCGGTGATTTGAATTCGGGCAAATGATCAGCTGAGCTGGTTGATAGAATCGTTAAACCATTTCGCGATTCTTGAAGTTCGGTGTCTTTAGGGTTTACGTCTTCTGTAAAAAAACAGCTCTTAGGTTCGCCTATGGCTGTTGCCCCATAGACCAAAACTTGGTTGGCGGACTTATTCATGGATTCTGAAGGTAAATTTTGAGAGTTGTTCATTGTGGAACATTCTTGGTCGGCCAAAGTGTTGTTGTATGTTGAGGGAGGATCACCCAAAGATTTCCCAAGTGTGGTTGACATTGGATCAGCCAAAGACTGTGTGAAGGAATGGGCCTGGTTAGCAGAAGATTTATTGAGTGTTTTGAAACTTTCCCGCTTGGCTGACGAGTCAGCAGTACACGCGTGGTCAGTAAAGGTCTTGTTTATAGTAGCAGAACGAAGCTCAACTACGGATTTATCAAAGGTTTGATTGGCCAAAGGGTTTTTGAGTGAACAGTTTTGGCCGGCCAGGGATCTGTCGAACATAGAACGCTGGCCGGTTGAAGATTTGTTGAATGTGGTTGAGCATGGTTCAGTGGTGAGTGCATACACATTGACTTCTGACATAGAACCATCAGGATCTTCGTCAGACTCTACCAGTTTTGGCATTGTGACTGCAGCTATTTGTTCAATTTGATCATTTTCTTCAATTTCTATTTGTTTGTGCTGATGTTCTGTATTATCATATAGAATGCTGGTAAGCGTCTCTGGTACTACGACATTGGTATTTCCTGATGTAGTTTCACCTTCACCCGGGCTCTCTGTCATAGATACGTCACATTCGTAAGCGGTAGTTTTTGTCGGAGATTGAATAAGTTTTGGTTTTTCAATAATCTTTTGTGGGGCTGTTTCTAAAGTTTTTCCAGAATTTATATTGAGTGTTGGAGCATTGAGTTTATCTTCTTGGAGCATGGAGGCTAGCAGATTGCCAACAGCACTGCGATTTATATTAGCTTGCTTAACTTTAGCATCATCTATATTGGCTGCTACAACTCTATTCATAGACATTCTATATTCATTTCCGTAGACTATAGATTTTCTATCATTTACATTTGTTGATGTTTCTTGTATACTTTCTGGTACTACACCTTTCACAGACATATTACCGCCAACTCTGTTAGCTTGTGTATTTGTTTGTACTTCTTGAATATTTTCTTTAGCATCTTCAAACAGCTCTGATGCTTCTGATGTAACAGATTTCACATCATCATTTTCATTTATAGTTTTACGTTCTGCGTGTGTTACTCCAGCTTGTGTATTAATTGGTACAGCTTTTGATGTTCTGCCTTCTACACTTGCGAATTTTCTATGATCAAGAATATTAGAAGGTACTTGAGACATAGACCTATTGTCAGTGCCATAAACGTTACTTTTTCTATCTGTGGTAGGAAGTGTTTTGGCTTCAAGTATATCAACTGGTACTCCAGTAACGGTTTTTCTGAGTTTCATGTGTTCACCTATTTTAACCTGTTCAACTCCAAACATGGACACGTTTTCATCATTACCATCAACAATTGTTCTTCTCCTATCAATATTAGGTATTTTATCATCTTTCGTTTCATGTACATTGTTGCCTGCTGTTACTTTAGCTATTGACATATTATTTTCAAGCACATTTCTACGATCTATAATAACCTGTTGTTTAATATTTGCTTCATCTATTACATTGGCTGTAACAACACCAGTCATAGACACATTCCCATCGTCATTATCATAGACTATTGTTCTTCTGCGGTCATTATTTGGCTGCTGACCGACATTTGCTTGATCAATTATATTGGCTGTAACTACTCCAGTCATTGACACGTTTCCATCATCATTACCATAGACTATCGTTCTTCTGCGATCATTATTTGGCTGCTGACCGACTTTCGCCTGATCTATTACATTGGCCGTAACAACACCAGTCATAGACACATTCCCATCGTCATTATCATAGACTATCGTTCTTCTGCGGTCATTATTTGGCTGCTGACCGACATTTGCTTGATCAATTATATTGGCTGTAACTACTCCAGTCATAGACACGTTTCCATCATCATGACCATAGACTATCGTTCTTCTGCGATCACTATTCGCCTGTTGAACGACTTTAGCTTGATCTGTTATATTGGCTGGTACAACCTCGGTTGTAGACACGTTTCCATTATCATCACCATAAACTACCGTTCTTCTGCGGTCACTGTTTGGCTGCTGACCGACTTTCACTTGATCTATAATGTTAGCTGTAACTACTCCAGTCATAGACACGTTTCCATCATCACCACCATAAACTACCGTTCTTCTGCGGTCACTGTTTGGCTGCTGACCGACTTTCACTTGATCTATAATGTTAGCTGTAACTACTCCAGTCATAGACACGTTTCCATCATCATCACCATAAACTATCGTTCTTCTGCGGTCACTGTTTGGCTGCTGACCGACTTTCACTTGATCTATAATGTTAGCTGTAACTACTCCAGTCATAGACACGTTTCCATCATCATCACCGTAAACTATCGTTCTTCTGCGGTCACTATTTGGCTGCTGACCACTGTTTGCTTGATCTACAATGTTAGCTGTAACTACTCCAGTCATAGACACATTCCCATTATCATTGTCATATACTATTGTTCTTCTGCGATCACTATTAGCTTGTTGATCAACTTTCGCTTGATCCATTGTATTGGCTGTAACTACTCCAGTCATAGACACATTCCCATAATCATTACCATAGACTATTGTTCTCCTGAGATCATTATGTGGCTGCTGACCGACTTTTGCTTGATCAATTATATTGGCTGTAACTACTCCAGTTATGGACACATTCCCATCATCGTTACCATAGACTATTGTTCTTCTACGATCAACATTTGCCTGTTGACCGACTTTCACTTGATCAATTATATTGGCTGTAACTACTCCAGTCATAGACACATTTCCATCTTCATTACCATAAACTACAGTTCGTCTACGATCAGTATTCGACTTCATGTCGACTTCTGCTTGATCAATTACGTTAGTTGGTACAACCCCAGTCATGGACACATTTCCATCATCGTTACCATAGACTATTGTTCTTCTACGATCAACATTTGCCTGTTGACCGACTTTCACTTGATCAATTATATTGGCTGTAACTACTCCAGTCATAGACACATTTCCATCTTCATTACCATAGACTACAGTTCGTCTACGATCAGTTTTCGACTTCATGTCGACTTCTGCTTGACCAATTACGTTAGTTGGTACAACCCCAGTCATGGACACATTTCCATCATCGTTACCATAGACTATTGTTCTTCTACGATCAACATTTGCCTGTTGCCCGACTTTCGCTTGATCAATTATATTGGCTGTAACTACTCCAGTCATAGACACGTTTCCATCATCATTACCATAGACTATTGTTCTTCTACGATCAACATTTGCCTGTTGGCCGACTTTCGCTTGATCAATAATATTAGCTGTAACTACTCCAGTCATAGATACATTTCCATCGTCATTATCATAGACTACAGTTTTTTTGTGATCATTATTTGTCTTTTCACCAATATTTTCATCACCTGCAATACTGACTGATGCTACTCTAGCCATCGACAAATTACCATCATTACCAACAGTTCTTCTGTTTAGATGCTGACTTTCTTCCGGTTTACCTATCACATCAGCTGCCACAATCTCAGTTATAGGCACATCATTAGCACCATAAACAACCATTCTATGTTCTGAATTAGATGTTTTTGTTTCAATTATATTTGCTGGCACGACTCCGGTCACAGATATATTTCCTTCATCATTGCCATAAACTATAGTTTTTCTCCGAGCAGGTATTTGAGCATTAATATCTACACACGTTGGTACAACATTGCCATCATTCTGTACAACTGTCCTTCGACTGTCATGTAGGTTCGCCTGCAGCCCCAGACTCGACCTAGGGCCCAGTAGGCCTCCGGGCACGGCCTCCGTCATGGACATGTGTCTGATGTCGTCAACTGTTCTGCTGGCCTGGGGTTCGTTTTGAACGATGTTTGTCGGTATGGCCTATGACAAAAAAAATTAGTTACATTAAAATCCAAATATTTTACACTCGCAGTCTCAATATATAAATAGATTAAGCTAAGTACCCATGGCATGGCAATTATTTATTTATTTATTATAGTCACTACAGTGGCGGCTCGGTCATAGAGCCTGATTCCGGGCAGCTTAATAATATTTATACAGGATGCATTTTTCCTTTGGCTCATCGAAAGCTATGGTTCAATTTTGGTTGCTGAATAACGTTAGAGATCAAAGATGCAACGACTTGTGGTTTGGCCGGATACCGATACCAAATATTTGACGAAGCCGCGCCGTGCAGCCACCGAAAACCCGTCCCAAAGTTTAACCTAAACTGAAGTAACGCGTGAGTGTGCTGGGCGACTTCTTTCTCGCTGTCTTTGATAGAAATTGGGATCAGTACGCAGTGCGTACGTCGGACATTTAATGAAGGTATTCTGAAAGATTAAACAGTTATTTGGTATGTTAACTGTTATGTATTAACGTACTATCCGGTATCCGGCCGTATACTAGGCCACTATCCGGTATCCGGCCGTATACTAGGCCACTATCCGGTAACAGACCGTATACTATAATTCTGGGCAGATATCCGTTGCATCTCTACTCTAGAATAGAATCGAAGTTTGAAACTGAAAATCTATTTCAAGTAAATTTGAGAATTAAATGGGACAGAAGCCCATTTTATAAGTCTCAATGCAGTGAAAGGAACTAACCTGTGTAACCGACATGTCCAAACCGTTGAAGTACACAGTCTTCTGATTCTCCTTGTCATCTCCCCCGGGCATGATGTCAGCAGCAACCGCCTGTGTCACCGACATGTCTCCGTCTTCACCAAACAAAGTCCTGTGCCTTTCACACTCATCCTGCATGTCGTGCACTGTTACCGGAGTTGGCAGTGGTCCCGAGGCACTTCTAGCTTCATCGCTAAGATCCAATTTGGACTGAAACTTGCACTTTTTCCCGTCAAACACTAATATATCGTCTTCACATGTGAACTCAGCCGGCGGAGGCGCGACGTACGGATTCACGACTATATTCTCTTTATCAGCAGTCCAGTCGATCTGCGATTTTCTAATCGCACCGACTGAAAAGTCGACCTGCGACTGTTCAGTCGCTTCCACCGCGGGGCTGCGGATGGTATCCGTTATGGACATGTCGTCGTCGGCCTTGAGGCTGAAGTGCGTGGCGTTGAAGTCCACATCGATAGAGACCTCGTCAATGTCGTGGTGGGGCTGACGCTGCAGGTCCTGGCGGAGCAGGTCCAGGCCGTCGGGGGCGAGCGGCGCCATGGCGGAGAAGTCCACGTCGATGGTGCCGGTGGGGTCGCGGGGCGGGTTGGCGTCTAGTTGGAAGAACTGGAACATATGAATAAGTATTAAAGAACATCCTTACACAAATTGACAGAGAGCTGATGGCTGGATTTCCGCTTTTGATAGAAATTACATTGAGATTTACTGAATAATTTAGGTTGGTTCTTCTTACCCTTCGTTTACCGTTACCGTGTTTGGGACCCGGGTATGTCCTTAAACTACGTCCGACAATGAGAGGTAGGGCACAGCGAAGTACCATCACGCTCGAGTCTGGAGAAGCCCAACTGGGGAAGTACCTCTTCCTTACAGAAGACCACAGCCATAATAGCACTGCTACCTTTTAGGTATGTAGTGTTGTGTTCCTGATGGTGAGTAAGGTTTCCAGAGCTCCAACCCCCCGACCCAAAGGTCGGCAACGCGCCTGTGACTCCCCTGGTGTTGCGGGTGCCCATGGGCGACGGTAATTGCTTACCATCAGGCAATCCGTCTGCTCGTTTGCCACCATATGACATAAAAAAAAAAAAAAAAAAAAAAAAAAATCAAATCTATGTGTAAACGTACTATCCGGTATTTGGACGAGTACTACGCCACTATCCGGTATTCCAACGAGTACTACGCCACTATCCGGTATTCGGACGTGTACTACGCCACTATCCGGTATTCGGACGAGTACTAAGCCACTATCCGGTATTCGGACGAGTACTACGCCACTATCCGGTATTATGCTGAATGGTAAAATTGTGGCCGGATATCCGTTGCATCTACTCTGGACCTGTCCATACATGTACAGTTCCTATCATACGCTGTCGGAGTTAGCTAACATCGCAGTTAATTACCATACCCCGGGGTTTTCGGTGCGGGAATAACTTGAGAAAGAGTAGAGATAAACAGATAGGTTATTTTGATAAAATATCATTTTGTGCCTAATGAATACATATTTTCCTGCGAATTGTAAAGAAACTACAATTTGATTTTAACTTAAAGTAGGAGGTACTTTAGCATTTCTACGAAGCCCTACGAGATAATAATAAAAATGTTTATTAATCACCTACTGTTAATCACTAGTTAAGAGGTTGATAAGATAATAAATTACTGACCATTGTATTTGATATTATACTAGATGTTACCCGCGACTTCGTCAGCGTATTTAAATGAAATATTTTCAAATAAACCAATAAATGAACGTATGTTTTTTTTTAAGTATCTTTTTATCTTTCTTTGGCTAATGTCATTAATTCCCGCACCGAAAACTCCAGGGTATGTTAATCACTGTTACACGTAAGGATTGCCGGGTACCTGCAGGGTGTCCACGCCGGTGGCCTCGTCCAGCAGCGCGGCGGGCGGCGCGGGCGCGTCGTCCAGCTCGTCGGCCTCCGCGTCCTCGAAGTGCGCCGCCCGCCCGCCCAGGTGCGACACTCGCCGCGGCGCCGACTGGGACAACACACAGGTCACATGGTATAATGAAAGAATCGATGTCGAACCGAATAGGCAATCGATTATTGACGACCGGTCTGGCCTAGTGGGTAGTGAGCCGATGGCCTTGGCTTCAAATCCCAGGGCAGCAGAGCGCGCGTTTGCCTCGGCCGCGGCAAATTCGCACGTCTGCACTCACCGAATGCCGCGCGAGGAAATTGGCTCGCGAGGCCGTGCGTTCTGTGGGGACGCGCCTTTTTATTTGTGTGATGAGCACAGATATTTGTTCGAGTCATGGATGTTTTCTATGTATTTAAGTATTTATATGTATCTATCTATGATATATGTCGTCGTCTAGTACCTACAATACAAGCTTTACTGAGCTTACCGGACTAGGTCGATGTGTAAGATTGTCCCGAAATATTTACATATTTATTGAATGAAACAGTCTCTGCACATCAGAAATTATCTCACAGAAATTTACGAATATCGCCTTTCGCGGTAGCGCCTCTGAAACCTGCTAGCATTTAAATCATCAATTGTATGTACTGCCAAATTATTTAAATAACACAGTTCAGGTAAGAAAGCATATCAAAGTACGTCTATTTTGTGAAGTCAAATTATATTTTTAGTTATATCTTGTAATCTCTTTGATATGTTTTCTCTTGGACTACGCATCTATATATATAAAAGAAAGTCGTGTTAGTTACACCACTTATAACTCAAGAACGGCAAAACAGATTTGGCTGAAAATTGGTAGGGAGGTAGCTTAGAGCCAGGAGACGGACATAAGATACTTTTTATCCCGTTCGACAGCGTTCCCGTGTGACTTGACATGAAACGTCAGTCACTATAAAACGTGGTATAACAAAAAATAAATCAGACTTGGAATAACAAAACGCAAATCTTATATCTTATCTTATCTTACATATCTATATATATAAAAGAAAGTCGTGTTAGTTACACCACTTATAACTCAAGAACGGCAAAACAGATTTGGCTGAATATTGGTAGGGAGGTAGCAAACCAACCAAAACTGTGCAACGGTACGCGTTTGGTGGTTAGAAAATTGATGAACAATGTAATTTACGCTACGATAATGATAGGAAAATTCAAAGGTGAGGAAGTTCTCATTCCGAGGATCCCGATGATCCTAACCGATATGCCGTTTGAATTTAAAAGACTTCAATTTCCGATACGTCTTGCATTTGCCATGACCATCAACAAATCACAAGGCCTATCCAAAAGTTTGTGGTTTAAATCTAGAACATTCATGTTTTTCCCATGGTCAATTATACGTGGCATGTTCACGGGTCGGAAGACCATCTGCGTTGTTTGTTTTTGCGCCTGATAATAAAACAAAAAATGTCGTGAATCACAAGGTACTTAAGTGAAGAGCAACCTATGTACTAAAATACAGAAATAATAATGAATAATTAATGTACGTATTTAATTTTTTTTGTATTTTTTCTAATAAAAAAAAAATCTGCTTATTTATTGCCATTAAGGCGGAACAAAGTTCGCCGGGTCATCTAGTAATTATATATACTTTAAGATTTGATGTATCACTGTATTGAAAAAATAAGTCCCGCCGTAGTTTCTTGCCGGTATCTTCTCGGGTCAGAGGTGTAGGGTTGGCACCGTTGGTAGAATTTTCTTTGACGTTCATAAGTGCGTGTAATGTGGCTAAATTGAAAAATAAAGATATTTTTTTATCTAATGTGTGGTAACGCCTCACCTTGACTCCGGACTCGTTGGCCGACGACTCGAGAGATTTGTTGTGCTCCTCATACACATTCTTCCACGCGGTAGTTGCTTCGTTAATTTCAAATTCTCTGTAACAATTTATTTTTATTACAATACATGTGCTGAATAGAGGTCTACACTACGGGTGATTTTACCAGAACCGAACTGGACTGTCATCTATTTTTTTTTTATTTTTTTTTTTTATTAGCCTGTGTTTGTGTCCCACTGCTGGGCAAAGGCCTCCCCTCTTTTTCTCCACTCAACCCTATCACTTGTGTGATCCCGCCACTGTATGCAGAATGCGTCCAAGTCATCCCGCCATCTCCTTTTCGGATGTAGGTGTTAAGACCGCCAAGCTAAAATGGGACTGGGCTGGACATGTCTGCCGCATGCACCCGGAAAGGTGGGCTAAAGTGGTTACAGAGTGGGACCCACGACACACCATAGACAGTGCACACCGGAGTGCAGGCAGACTGTCATCTATTACAATAGGAAAATCGTCCACTTGAAATTATACGTCAAAGTGGAAAGATGTGAATTTAAAATATAACAATAAGAAAAATAGTCTATAATGAATAATGGCGAAAAAGGAATATGTACACTAAAAATGTCAAATATGAAACAAGTCAAAGCATATTTGTCCAGTCGCCATCAGATATATCGGAGCTGTGGAAGTGGTCATAAACATCGCAACATGAACTTACCGCCTTGACAATAGAGACGTTATTCCGATATTTGTGACCACCTCCACAGTTCCGATATATATGGATGATGGCGACTGTACATTTTTGATTACGTACATTAACTTAAAAATATCAGTTGTAAAAGTCCTATCTGAAATTTTCTGAAAAGATCTCAATTTCTGACGCGGCGGCTCTTGGCCTGGTCGGGGGTGGCCACGTCGAGCTCCAGCTGGGACAGCGCGCGCTGGCAGTAGGGAGGTACTCACGCCACGCCGGTGCGGCGGCTGAAGCTGACGCGGCGGCTCTTGGCCTGGTCGGGGGTGGCCACGTCGAGCTCCAGCTGGGACAGCGCGCGCTGGCAGTAGGGAGGTACTCACGCCACGCCGGTGCGGCGGCTGAAGCTGACGCGGCGGCTCTTGGCCTGGTCGGGGGTGCCCGCGTCGAGCTCCGCCTGGAACAGCGCGCGCGGGCAGTCGGGAGGTACTCACGCCACGCCGGTGCGGCGGCTGAAGCTGACGCGGCGGCTCTTGGCCTGGTCGGGGTGGCCACGTCGAGCTCCAGCTGGGACAGCGCGCGCTGGCAGTAGGGAGGTACTCACGCCACGCCGGTGCGGCGGCTGAAGCTGACGCGGCGGCTCTTGGCCTGGTCGGGGGTGGCCACGTCGAGCTCCAGCTGGGACAGCGCGCGCTGGCAGTAGGGAGGTACTCACGCCACGCCGGTGCGGCGGCTGAAGCTGACGCGGCGGCTCTTGGCCTGGTCGGGGTGGCCACGTCGAGCTCCAGCTGGGACAGCGCGCGCTGGCAGTAGGGAGGTACTCACGCCACGCCGGTGCGGCGGCTGAAGCTGACGCGGCGGCTCTTGGCCTGGTCGGGGTGGCCACGTGGAGCTCCAGCTGGGACAGCGCGCGCTGGCAGTAGGGAGGTACTCACGCCACGCCGGTGCGGCGGCTGAAGCTGACGCGGCGGCTCTTGGCCTGGTCGGGGTGGCCACGTGGAGCTCCAGCTGGGACAGCGCGCGCTGGCAGTAGGGAGGTACTCACGCCACGCCGGTGCGGCGGCTGAAGCTGACGCGGCGGCTCTTGGCCTGGTCGGGGTGGCCACGTGGAGCTCCAGCTGGGACAGCGCGCGCTGGCAGTAGGGAGGTACTCACGCCACGCCGGTGCGGCGGCTGAAGCTGACGCGGCGGCTCTTGGCCTGGTCGGGGGTGGCCACGTGGAGCTCCAGCTGGGACAGCGCGCGCTGGCAGTAGGGAGGTACTCACGCCACGCCGGTGCGGCGGCTGAAGCTGACGCGGCGGCTCTTGGCCTGGTTGGGGGTGGCCACGTCGAGCTCCAGCTGGGACAGCGCGCGCTGGCAGTAGGGAGGTACTCACAACGCCGGTGCGGCGGCTGAAGCTGACGCGGCGGCTCTTGGCCTGGTCGGGGGTGGCCACGTCGAGCTCCAGCTGGGACAGCGCGCGCTGGCAGTAGGGAGGACTCACGCCACGCCGGGGCGGCGGCTGAAGCTGACGCGGCGGCTCTTGGCCTGGTCGGGGTGGCCACGTCGAGCTCCAGCTGGGACAGCGCGCGCTGGCAGTAGGGAGGTACTCACGCCACGCCGGTGCGGCGGCTGAAGCTGACGCGGCGGCTCTTGGCCTGGTCGGGGGTGGCCACGTTGAACTCCAGCTCCGACAGCGGCGCGCGCACGCAACGCTGGCTCTTCAGGATTGATGAGCGACGCTTTCTCCTGCCACATGATAATAGACACAATATTGGTTGCTGTTTATAGTATATTTGATCACATACAAAGTACCACTAAGGGTTGTTTCACACGTACCACAACCACACCACAACCACAACACGTGGTCGGGCGCATATTTTGTATTAGAACTAAATAGTACAATTCACACGAACCACATTTTGCAGTCATTATCGACCACGTCTGTGGCAACGGCCAGAAACTACACAATTCACACGTAACCACTGCGTGACCACATTTTGACGCTGCGACGTGGTGTGGTTGTGGTCCGTGTGAAACAACCCTTAGATATAATATTGTCATTGGTTGCCGCGATAATTACTCATGAAATAATACAAGTGAAATTGATTATATTGCATCTGTGGTTGAACGCGGCTACGCGACTAAAGGGATGAAGTTTAAATTAGTATAAGCTACATTAATCAGTTTCAGTTATTTTATTACTTACTGCTTACTGCTAGCCTTTTTTAATATATTTTATTACTACCTAGATAATTTTAAAAGTAAAAAAAGAAATAAATATAAAGTAACTTATTGTCGCAAAGTATAAGCATTGATGAGTACACTGGGGCACTTCTTCCTAATGGTCTATTTAGAGAAAAGAATTTGATGGTATCACTAACTATTTTCAATTTCCAAAATAAATAAATAAATATGTCCTAACCAGTGCGTGCACGTGCACTTTGCGAACTCTTCGCGTGCGGAAATTTCACTTTTTAAGGCACTTGTTGTAAAAACTTCTTTAAGACTCGAGTGATTGTCACCCTTGTTTCACTCGGGCTCCAACTTTCACCCTCGTCGAAAAAAATTTTTTTTTCACTAGTATTGAAATGTACTATTGCAGGACATTCTTACACAACTTGACTGAGCCCCATGGTAAGCTTAAATAGGCTAGTGTCGGGGGTACTCAGCCAATGATATAATACAATATACAAATTACTTAAATACATAGAAAACACCCATGACCGAGGAACACATATCTGTGCTCATCACATAAACAAGGGCCCTGACTGGGATTTGAACCCAGGACCTTCAGTTTCATAGGCAGGGTCACTTGTCAAAGGCCTCCAGCTCTCCAGCAGCTCCATTGGGGTCAATTGTGAGCCCCTCTAACATTAACTATCTATGAATAAAACTACTAACTTAAAAATAATAATAAACCTATAAATTTAATTACAGATGAGGCCTGTTGGAAAATAGTATCAATTGTTATAAAAAATGTTCTTTAAATTTTATGCTTTAATTATACCTAGGTACCATAAAATTTATTTTATGAGGGATAAAAATACAGCACCAAATGTAGGTAAAAATCTTGCACAAATCAATCTCTCACACTCTCTGTAAGAATTGTATTTATGGGTACTAATAATATTTCATATATGTATATTATGTAGTAAAATTGTATAAAAAAATCTTTAAAATCTCCAAATAATTGCTGTATATGTCCCGTTATTTCATTTTTATCTGTTGTCATAGTAAAATCAGGTGCTCTTAATCTTAATACATCAGAGAATTCATAAAATTAAGAGGGATTTCATACTTGTAATTTTTTTTTTATGTCTGACCAGCATTTGACCTCAGTCGCACCTGATGGTAAGTGTCGACGAGGTCGAGGGTGTAGCACGCTGGTTCAGTTACAGCCTATTCACTCTTGCCTTGAAAAGACCCAAATTATATATTACCGGAATTGAATACCATTAATTCATTATAAAATTTGTTTCTTTTCCTGCTGACTGGATAATGCAGAGGCAGGTATTATTATAAAGGAAATTTCAAATTTTCACAAGAATATAAGTAGAGGTGATGTTTAAAACAATAGGTAATGGGAAAATTCATAAAATATCACTCACGTCGCGGCAGCATCAGACTTTCTCGGCTTTGAGCCGTCCATTTTGTACAAACACCAACCAAACACAATTTTATCAGCTACTACAAAATCATTGTTCAACACTCCTCTCTCTCATATATTTAGGAAATTCATACAATAAGTACAAAGTATAAACTAAACAAACTAACTCAATTATACACGCACAACAAACATCAACGTACAATTTTCAAATAATTTTGACAGCGGCACGGCAATACGGCGATAGACAATAGACATAGACAAGTAAATTTTTCTTTACATCACATTCAGTGATTTTGAGCCAGTCGTCTTTCTTTTGATTGAAATTATAATTATATGAATATTGTTTGAGTACATTTACGAAATTCGAATAAACTTAAAATCAACAAAGTTTTTTCTTTGGACATAAGTTTATCGCGGTAAACGGGAGCAGGTGGATATCAAAACAAATCATATAGTTTATTCCTTGCATGCTGTATGTGTACATACAAAAGTTTAATAGATACATAGCTATGCTGAACATGATAGAAACTACATCCACAAAATTTTTAAAAACATACTTACAAAATGCAAATAACAATAAGTACAGTAACAACGAGGAGGGTCGTATAGGCACCGAAAATATGAAGCCAAAATATAAATAAGGTGTAGTAATCTACGTTTGCACCCTCTGGGTTAAACATCAGACACCACGTAAAATTTATGCCTTTTCATTTCACAACACTTTTTTTTTGGGTTTTTTGGGTTTAAAAAAATAAGTTATAAAAGTAAATTTTGACACACCAAATTACATTATTAGACAGACTTCTGTCAGAATTTGCTGTCAGAGTTTTTCTTCTCATTTTTTTGCTTAAATTAAAAAGTATTTATTGATTTGCAAAGAAGATTTATAATTTTCAATGATAAATTCAATAATTTTTTCCACAAACCTTCAGATAACTTGCAGTATCAAAACGTCGAATTGTCATATGACTATGAGTAGTGCTACCAACATCACAGACGTCCTCCATTTTCCTAGGGGCAGCTGACATTTGTTTGCGAGAGAAAAATTACAGGAATATAGCAAACACTCGCTGAAAATGGGTGCCTCTGCGATTCCTATTGCTGTCTTCACCATCCTATGGGGCGTCGTTGGTATCGTGTGCCCCTTCTTTGCCCCTAAGGGCCCTAACAGAGGGTAAGTGTTGTCTATCTATCCTAACTCAATGATTCATACATTTTGGCATTAAAACTAACGTTTACCCACTATATTCCAGGATTATCCAGGTGGTGTTGATGCTAACAGCTGCCACATGTTGGTTATTGTAAGTATTATTTACTTTTTTCCTTAAAACATGTGACTAACAAGTGGGTGTCCTTGTTGGTTCACAATTAGTCAGATTTAGATTAAAGCAAGCTCTTAAATAGCTTAACTCCAACCAGTCCTGTATTTTTACAACATTTGAGACGTGATACTAACATTAACATCCCATAATAAGACAGGTATGGCCTGATGATTTATGAATCTGATGGTCCTGGGTTCAAATCCCAGTTAGAGCATTTATTTGTGTGATGAGCACAGATATTTGTTCCTGAGTCATGGGTGTTTTATATATGTATTTAAGTAATTGTATATTATATATAACAGTGGCTGAGTACCCGCAACACAAGTCTTCTTGTGCTTACTGTGGGGCTCAGTTAATTTGTGTCAGAATGTCCTGTAATATTTATAATTTATTTCCTAGTATTGTATACATTGCACACAAAGACTCTCCATTAACTTGTTAATAAATGAGCCAGAAGCACTTTGTATTAATGGTTTTCACTAATTAAGAACTATTCCAGCTATAATACATATCATTGAAACAGAGATGGGCAAAATGTAATTGACTAATAATTAACAATTGAAATTAACAGAATTAATTGCGACTGACAATTGAAAAGGACGACTGATCAACCTTAGTTGTGTAGAGCGCAACTAGTTTAGTTGCAATTAAATTAGTTGCCAATTAATTTTGAACAACTAAATTTTGTAATTGACTAATTAGTTAGACTACTTTTTCGCGACTAATGGTAGGTAGAAGCAAATTAAATGGAAAACCTCGGTATTGCTATGATCAAAGGTGACAGACTGAATAGGACATCTTAACGGATGCATAAAAATAAAATAGTCATGTATTACTTACGATACTAGATCTCTTTGCTAACTATTATTCTCTTTGATAGTACCAAACAAATGAGCTACAATTGTGTATCACACGTAAGTTGGATGGCAATGTTACATATTGCAAGTATATATGATACGAGTACCTACTTGTACATTGCAAGTTAAATAAAAAATGCAGAAACGAGTACTGACTACCAAGCTATAATATAGATTCAATCCTGAAATTTAGTTGATTGAAACTAAAACTAATTTAATTAGTAGTTGAACATTCTCACAACTAATTTAATTGCAACTAAATTAATTACAATTAAAAAATGTGATTGATATTTTTAGTCGATTGATTAGTTAACTAAAAAAATAGTTGATTAATGCCCATCTCTGCATTGAAACCTATATACTTAAGTAATAAAGAGAGAAAAGAACCAATCACAGCCTTGCCTCTTGTCTTTGCACATTTGTGTGTGAAAGAAATAATACCAACATACAAAGAAGAAGATGGCCAGATACCCTATGCCCACCAGTCTTGTGCCCAATTTGAATTCCCAGGATGCTGGGTTATGCTAAAAAATTCTAGTTTGGTATCTCGCTCATGAGGAGTCTTGCTCATCACAAGATATGAGACATGTGCATGATCAGAGCTCAGGGATGAGCTGTTTCCAGAGTTATACAAACATACATACCTCTTGCCCATTTTGCTCATCATCATCATGCTGGGACTTGTTGCCCAGCACATGCTGAGACTGGGACCCACTAGTTCCTTAAGTTTAACCAATATGTGGCATTATCTATGAAAAGGGACCTTATTGTCGATGGCGCTTACGTCGAACTGAACTAGATTTATACTGCACCATTATTAACAACAGCATAAGCACCATCAACAATAAGGTCCCTTTTCATTGATAGTGACACATATTGTGTATTTTTTTTTTCTTTCTTTCGATTTCTATATGTAAATTTAGTATATTTAAGGTTCTTTTTGGCAATAAATAATATTCTTATTGAAAATAATTCACTTCACTCACTTGAGCTGACATAAATTTATTCCATAAGTGAAAGAAATTGAAAATTTCTTTATTACTTTTATTTTAATTTTATTTTATTTTATTCGGAGATCCAACAGCTGCTAATATTATTATAGATTTGGCAAATATGACACATGAAGCCATTAACAGGTTCTCACCAGTAATAACATTTTAGTAAGAACAAATGGTGGTTAGCACTAATAGTTGAACAGATGTTAAAGATACACTTTTAGGGCCAAAGCCAGCTAATAACCTAATGAAAATAACAGCAAGTAACTATAGAATAAGTGACTTATAAATAGAATATAACAAATCAAAGCCAGTTGTGACATTTGGTGACATTTGGTCAAAGTCAATTACAATAAGATAAAAAAAAGTAAATAAATAAAAATCTTTGTAGGTTTAGTCACCGTCATATAGTTAGTTACAGTCAGTATGGCCCAATATATCAATTCAGATCTTTATTTATATAGCAGTAAGGATGTGTATCAATATATGTGGTCATACTGACTGCAACTAACTATATGATGCTGACCGTACATAATCATTTTGTACATTTATGTTTATTTATATTTAGTAATGTTTTACTTTCTTAATTTTTTTATTTTTAAAGATTTATATTCTGTATCTGCACTTGACATTCATGACAGCTAACCTGCTAATCATGAGACAACAGGTTTGGCCTAGTGAGCAGTGACTTACCTATGAAGCCTGATCCTGGGTTCAAATCCCAGTAAGGGCATTCACTTGTGCAATGAGCACAGTTATTTGTATATTATACTAGCAACCTGAGTACCCACAACACAAGCCTTCATGAGCTTACTGTGGGGCTCAGTCCATTTGTGTAAGCATGTCCTGTAATATTTATTTGGGTCATTTCACACGAACCACAACCACGCGACCATGTGGTCAGGTGCAAATTTTGTATTAGAAATAAATAGTACAATTCACACGTACCACATTTTGCAGTCCTTATCGTCCACGTCTGTGGCAACGACCAGCAACTACACAATTCACACTTAACCACAGCGTGACCACATTTTGACGCTGCGACGTGGTGTGGTTGTGGTCCGTGTGAAACAACCCTTTATGTGACATGAAGTGAACTGTCTTGCTCATCACATTATGAGGACTACTTAGACAGAAGACTGGCACTCCTATTCATCATGAGACAATGAGCCATAAGACTACAACTCTTGCTCATCACAAGACAGAAGACTAGCACTCCTGCTTATCATGAGACAGAAGCCTAACCCTCTCGCTTGTGTTTCCAGCTGGCTGTGCGCGTACATGGCGCAGATGAACCCGCTCATCGGGCCCAGACTGACCAACGAGACTCTCATCTGGATCTCGCGCAAATGGGTACCTATTTCTTTTTTTTATGCTGTGAGATGCCGGCTGACTAGAATAACACCACCCCTCCTCCCGCGGGTGTCGTAAGAGGCGACAAAGGGAAAAATCCTACGCACGGGCAACAGCGTCCGTCAAAACCCATTCTACAGCTACTGCGGTCGTTAACCCGCCTGCCAAGCGTGGCGACTATGGCAATTACCCCCCAAGATGATACAAGTCATATTAGTGGGGGGCCTATGTCCAGCAGTGGACTGCATATGGCTGAAATGTATGTAATGATGTTTTGTAATGGCGTCATAGCCCTGCTGGTAGTGAGTCTGCCTACGAAGCAGGAACAGTGGCGTAGCTGGGCGTAGGCACAGGGGCGGCCGTCCACGGCAATAAGTAAAAAAAAAATGTTATTCAATTTAAGCCTGTCAAACTCAAACGTTTATTCAGTAAGTAGGCCATAAAGGCACTTATACACGAGTATACAAAAGAAGAAAAATAAAACTACACCGGTTCTAACACTACACCTTTGTCCCGAGAAGCATTTTGACTTCTATGACCGGCAAGAAACTCGGCGGGACTTATTATTTCAAAACAGTATTACAAAAGATATCTTAAACATATTACATAATGCGTTCTTCTTCTTCTTTTAAAAAAATATGGCTTCCATCAATAAATCAATCGATGATTTCGCCAATGTCAAGTAGAATAACATACAAGTTTGCCCTTAGAGCATGACGTTGTTCGGTAGTAGGCCTTGCGTTTTGTAAAGTGGTAGCTGGACTTTACAGAAAGCTAAGAGGCGGCCGGGCGTGCCGGGCAGGCGCCTGGCTGCTCTATGAGCAAACTTGTTAATTACTCGATTGACTTGCTCCAATCACTTCGACACTGGCGAAATCGTCAGAATTGATGGAAGCCATTTTAATTTAAACTATCTATCTATCTAATTATCATAAACGCAAAATACGCTCCAGTACGAATTCTGCAGATATAAGTCCTCAATTCAAAACTCCTTATTTTTTACTCTCTTTCATTTACCATAGGACTAGGTCGATTTGTGTTACATTGTCCCGATTTTTTTTATTTTATTTGATTACGATTTCTTAGTGTGGCGTAGTGTGTCGACGAAATTATTACGGTCAAGGCGGTCTGCTTGTGCCAGTGGCGCCACCTACGAAGAGTTTTACGTAATATTCCCATGTAAAGACGAATTTGGCCTAGTGGGTAGTGACTAGGGTTGCCAACCTTCCCGCTATATCCCGTTCCCGGGGCCCTAGAGCATGCGTCCCGGGACGCCGATTGTCCCGTTTTCAGACTAGACTAGAATATCAGCACCAAAACGAGCGTTGATTTTCATGTTACAATAGTTTTGTTGATGTGAGAACTTGTTAGATGTGATTAAATAAAAGTCTGTTAACTATAAATACGTACCTACTTTTTTATAATAGATTATATGCAACGGCTACTTTTTCACGCCTCGTGTTACCGGTTAACACATTGCATTCAATGAGAGTGAGGCTTAGGTGTGCCGCGGTTTTAGCCTGGTCCCTCAATGTGATCGTAAATGTACCGCGAATCTCTGGATCACAGTTGGCAACCCTAGTAGCCCTAGTAACCCTAGTAGTGACCCTGTCTATGAAGCCGGTGGTCCTAGGTTCAAATGTCAGAAGGGGAATTTTATTTGTGTGATGAGCACAGATATTTGTTCCTGAGTCATGGGTGTTTTCTATGTATTCAAGTATTTATATGTATCTATCTATTATATGTATATATCGTCGTCTAGTACCTACAACACAAGCCTTACTGAGCTTACCGTAGGACTAGGTCGATTTGTGTAAGATTGTCCCGAAATATTTGTTTATTTATTTTATTTATTTATTAATAAAACAAGATTTTCCGAGTAAGCAATGTATTTTGAAAACAGAAGTTTGTAGGTTGACAGTAAACTTCAACTAGACTATTGGACGCTGTTCATTGAACATACTATTTAGTTTGTTAGAAAAAAAAAACCAAGTAATAAATTACACAATTTTTTTAAGTTTTAAAACAAATGTTGCTACGTTGGTGGTGTTGAGCGATCCCTAAGGTTATTGCTATCATTACACACACCCGATAGACATTTAAGTATTTTTATATTATATATATCGTTGGCTGAGTCACAACACAAGCCTTTTTGAGCTCACCGTGGGGCTCAGTCGATTTGTGTAAAAATGTCCTGTAATATTTATTTATTTTTCGGACCCGGGTATGTCCTTAAACTACGTCCAACAATGAGAGGTAGGGCACAGCGAAGTACCATCACGCTTGAGTCTGGAGCAGCCTAACTGCGCAAGTACCTCCTCCTTACTGAAGACCACAGCCATAATAGCACTGCTACCTTTCAGGTATGTAGTGTTGTGTTCCTGATGGTGAGTAAGGTTCCCAGAGCTCCAACCCCCCTTAAAGGTCGGCAACGCGCTTGTGACTCCCCTGGTGTTGCGGGTGCCCATGGGCGACGGTAATTGCTTACCATCGGGCAATCCGTCTGCTCGTTTGCCACCTTATGTCATAAAAAAAAAATTGAAATTATACATAGAGACTGAGAAGAGAGAGAGAAGGTCCGGTACCGCGAACATCGAAGTTCGTATATTTCGCATCTTCTTTTACTCCAATTAAGGCGTCACGAGAGTGACAGAGGCAATCGTCCGAAATTTACGAATATCGTGTTTCGCGGTAACCCAAGTATACTTTCACTGCGTAGTTTGACACGAGACAAGTGCATTCAGGTCGAGGGTTATCGTCATCGAAGTGTCAGCAAACCGGTCGCTGAGTCTAAACGCGTGGACTTACAAGCCCGTATTATTATAACTTATACTGTGTGCAAGTCTAACACGGACGGAGTATTAAACCAGACATAAGGATTTACCAGTATAATCATTAACCAATAGGTTTTTCTTTAATTATACATATGTAATAAATTTCTGAGCAATAATGTACTGCGAACATTACGCGATATGAGCTTTTGAAACTGTCAATGAGTGTTTAACTCGAGTGTGTTGCATTACATTGCGGGCCGAATTTTTTTATATGGATAAATTTTTTATTGTACTTCTAAGCAAAAGTTATCTAAGTTATATAAATTTCTCATGTCCTATTCTACTCTCCGTTCAGAGATACGCCCGTATAAGATTACACACTGTATGTCTTCTCTGTAAATGGAACAATGGTGTTCCGGACATTTGGGAGCCGTACGCGGAGCCGGATCGAGCCAACGCGCAGAGGCCCTTTTGACAATTTAATGATATTAAGGGGTACACTAAGCGGATGTTGTTCTGTCCGTGTCATGGGACGCGAACAGAGACAGCACCCGCCATGGTGTAAGAGTTTTAATGGAATCTAGAATGTGCTAGGCTATTGAGTGGAAAGGATGGACTAAGCTAATACTGGGCTATTGCGTAAAAATATTATATTCATTATTAATAAACGGGATAACAGCGTATATTAACTTAGCCCGTCGGCTCCATAGGCAGTCACTAACCACTAGGCCAAACTTGTCGTCAAATTGAAGATCTCTTTATTAACATATACAGGGTCTAATCTTTGTAGCAAGCGATTATTTCGTAAATATAACAGATATCGCAAAAGTATAAACTGATATGGGAAGTGACTAATTATGATCGTTCATTTATTTTGTCTCTTACGTTAGGTTTTTTACAATACTTTTATAAAAGTACAATATAAAAATACATCTAAAACAATAAAAACAAAATAAACCTAACCTAGAGTGCCGCCGGCAACGGGGCAGGGCCCAGGCTGCCGGTGGTCAGGGCTGCGATAGGAACCGCCGGACTATGCGCGCCGTGTCCAGGATTACCGCCTTCTGAATCTGACCCTTGATCCAACCACAACCACGTAGCGAGAGTCTCTCAAGATGTCGGTCGAGACTCTTCGCTATGAGACCGTTCGCGGAAACAACTATCGGTACAATGATCGCCGAATCAACTTCCCACATGGCGGTTACCTCGTGAGCCAAGTCTAAGTACTTGCTGGGCTTGATGACTAACATTATTATTAACGTTTTTTTCAATAACATAAGAAATTACCAAAAACTAAGTCTCCAACAACACCAAAGTGAGAATTGTGAGAACTGTGGTCTTTTCGATTTTTCTCTACGGCTCGGAATCGTGGACAATCGCTCGACAGAACCACAGACCGAACGCAAGAAAATAGAGGCTTTCGAAATGTGGCCCTGGAGGCGGATGGTTTTTTTTTTTTATGACGCGGCAAACGAGCAGACGGATTGCCTGGTGGTAAGCGATTACCGTCGCCCATGGGCACCCGTAACACCAAGGGAGTCACAAGCGCGTTGCCGGCCTTTAAGGGGGGTTGGAGCTCTGGGAACCTTACTCACCATCAGGAACACAACACTAAAGACCTGAAAGGTAGCAGTGCTATTATGGCTGTGGTCTTCTGTAAGGAGGAGGTACTTCTCCAGTTGGGCTGCTCCAGATTCAAGCGTGATGGTCATCGCTGTGCCCTACCTCTCATTATTGGACGTAGTTTAAGGACATACCCGGGTCCGAAAATGCTACGTATCCTATGGACAGCCAAGAGAACCAACGTTTCCATCCTTAAGCAGCTTGGAATCCGGACAAGGCTATCACTTGCTACCAAAGGATTCTTGGCTATTTTGGACATATTGCCCGCCGTGAACCTGACAACTTAGAGAAACTTGTGGTTGTTGGGAAAATAGACGGCAAGCGGCGACGTGTCAGGTCTCCTACCCGATGGTCAGATCAGGTTTATGCTCTCACAGGCCTCACAGTGACGAGCGGCATCAAGAAGGCTGAGGACAGGGTGGGGTGGAAGCGATGGGTGACAGGGGTCATCAGAGAATTTCAAGACGGACACAACATTCAGCAATGTAGTGAACAAGTAATTAATTGAACCAGGCGTTACTTTGCGGAATTCCATATTATTAACAACAATAATATTACTTTGCTATTCCGCTGAGAGGCTATTTTGCGGACGTCAGACCGACAACATCTCAAGCGTCTCCTGAGGATGCCTCGTAGAGAGGCGAAACACGTGTCGAGTTTTGGTATTATTGGTGGTGGTTTGTTATGTTTATTTGCGTATTTAATTTTGCGGTGGAAGAGAGGGAACATTAATGCATGACAAAATACGCAAGTAAATATAACGGGTTGGCACTGATTGACTAGCACGTGATTAAACAGCGGAATAGCAAAGTAATATTATTGTTGTTAATAATGTAGTGAACGACTAGAGAGAGAAATTACCAAAATATTAAGAGATAAATTATAGATTTGTGATATAATTGGCACTCCGTCCACGTGCAAGCCTCACGTGGCGCGTGGCGTTCATTCACGCCACGCACGCGGAAGAGCGTGGCGCCAAATTATCAGAGCGATATATAATTATCTGAGTCCGATGTCACTTGCATAATTATTGGCTGACTAGAATAGCACCCCATCTACCGCCGGTGTACAGTCAGCGTCATATAGTTAGTTGTAGTTAATATGGCCAAATATATCGATACACATCCTTACTGCTATACCGGGTGTGGCCTGTAATAGCAGCAAAAATTTTAGGGATCGCTTCTACACCACGAACGAAAGAACATTTGTTCTACAACTTTAAATAATTGGGTAATTTATTACTTGTGATTTTTCGAACAAACTAAATAGTATTTTTAATGAACAGCATCCAATAGTCTAGTTGACGTGTACTGTCAGCCTACAAACTTCATAGTTTTCGCAATACATTACTTGCTTGGAAAATCTTTTTTTATTAATATTTATTAAACTAATAGTCAAAAGTCGTAGAACAAATGTTGCTACGTTTGTGGTGTAGAAATGATGCCCAAAGTTAATGCTCCTATTACAGGTCACACCCGGTATATAAATAAAGATCCGTATTTGGCCATGCTGACTGTATGACACCGTGCGATGCGTTCGGTTATCTACAGTAATGAGATAATTACGATTCATTGGGTACTTGCTTAATTTACAAAAAAGTAAAAATATATATTATTTCAAAATAGATGACATATACTTCCGGCGTCCGAGGCGGGATTTGAACCCGCGTCTCCAGCTATTGCGGCTGACGCCTTCAAATGACGCAAAAAAATAGGCAGATAATTTCAAATTTAAGAACACCAAATCGCCATATTCAATTATTTCTAATCGAACCTTCGGCGCTACCGCAAAATACGATATTCGCAATTTTTTTTTTTTTATGACATAAGCGGCAAACGAGCAGACGGATTGCCTGGTGGTAAGCAATTACCGTCGCCCATGGGCACCTGCAACAGCAGGGGGGTCACAAGCGCGTTGCCGGCCTTTAACGGGGGTTGGAGCTCTGGGAACCTTACTCACCATCAGGAACACAACACTACATACCTAAAAGGTAGCAGTGCTATTATGGCTGTGGTCTTCTGTAAGGAGGAGGTACCTCCCCAGTTAGGCTGCTCCAGATTCCCAGATTGCCCCAGAGTTTAAGGACATACCCGGGTCCACGGGGTTTAGGACGATTGTCTCTATTACTCTCATGTAGCCTTAATTAGAGTAAAAGAGAGAGATGCTCGAAATATACGAACTTCGATGTTCGCGGGACCGGGTCTTAGCACTTTTGACAATTTAAAATTCTTTAATGTAACCTTATGGCGTTTGACATAACGCGTGCAGCCAATATCGTCAAAGAGGTTTCTTAACAGCTAATAGAATCACTTCATTCTTCTATCCTCGATAAATAATGTGATTCGATTGGTCCTTAACCCTTTGAACGCCAAGTACCACTAAAGTGGTCGCGTGATTTCGTGCCTGCTATGCTGCGTGGCTATAGCAGACGCTGTCAAAGCATTACCCTACTGACAGATAAGGTTTATATTTGTTCTTCACTAGTCGATACGTCGGCGTGCACGTCACATTTTGACGCGAGAGGAAAAGCGTTCATACATACATACTTTACAGCCGAATGCAGTCCACTGCTAGACATAGGCCTCCCACAAATATGTTTTGTATCATCTTAGAGGGTAGTTGCCACAGTCGCACTTGGCAGGCGGGTTGGCGACCGCAGTAGCTGTAAATTGGGTTTCGACGGACGCTGCTGCTCGTCCGTAGGATTTTTCCCTTTGTCGCCTCTTACGACACCCGCGGGAGGAGATGGGGTGGTGCTATTCTAGTCAGCCGGCATTCAAAAGGTATCCTTGCTCATCTCTTAGACAGGACGTCTGACGGATGCGCTAGTCTTTTATATTTACAGAATAATCGCCTGGCTACACTTTACGATCACATGTTGTATAATTGAGTTTTAAATTCGTGTTGTGCTTGTGTAGTCAGTAAGTAGGCCAGAAAGGCACGTTTATTTCAAAGTATTATGTCTTGAATAAAACAGTTCAAATTAATTACACTTACACACTTCAGCCGTAAATCGTCCACTGCTGGACATAGGCCTTCCCCGAATATGACTAGTATCATCTTGAGGGGTAGTTGCCATAGTCGCCACGCTTGGCAGGCGGGTTGGCGACCGCAGTAGCTGTAGATTGGGTTGCGACGGCCGCTGCTGCCCATCCGTCAGTTTTTTCCCTTTGTCGCCTCTTACGACACCCCTATCTCCTCCAAATTAATTCCTCACACGAAGTAATGGGGTTCAGATTTTGCGTCATTTTTGACACCCTTATGGCCGTTAAAGGGTTTACAGACATTTAACCTAACTTTTTTATTATTTTATACAAGACTGACCAGCGTTTGACCTCAGTCGCACCTGATGGAAAGTGACGACGAAGTCGAGGGTGTAGCACGCTGGCTCAGTAACAGCCTATTCACTCTTGCCTTGAAAAGACCTAAATTATATCTTACCGGGAATACAGACGAAGGGAGCGAATTCCATTCCTTAGCAGTCCGCATGAGGAAGGTAGGAGCGAATCGCTTCGTGCGAATGGATGGAATATTCACAACGTAAGGATGAAACCGCTCCCCTCGCCTGGACGTCCGGTGGAGGAACGGAGATGGCGGAATTAAATCGTGCAATTCATGTGTTAAATTTTTTTTTTTTTAAATAAACCCATTTTTTTTGTTCCAGGGTAACCCCATCAACATGACAGCGTAGATGTACCATCATTATGTTTTAATTTAACCTTTTGTGAATATCTCCCGAACATTCGAGGGGCTGTTGAATTTAATGTAAAATAATCTGATACACTTGTTCCGGTGTGAGTATTTAATATTTATTATCATTCCACGTTCTGCTATAAACTTGTGGCATTGTAGATATTTTATTTCAATAAAGTTATGTGAGTTAAAATGGTTTTTTTTAATGAGAGTGGTCCGAGGAATTGTTCGGTTTAATCCCTGCTGCCTCCTTCCGCCAGCGCTCTACACGACAACACAACTTCCTGCCTCGCACAGCAAAACTTTGGAATGAATTGTCGTGTGCAGTATTTCCGGACCGATATGACATCCAAACCTCCAAGAAAAGAGCGTATAGGGATCTTAAAGGCCGGCAACGTACTTGTGACTCCTCTGGTGTTGCGAGTGTCCATGGGCGGCGGTAGTTGCTTACCGTCAGGTGTACCAATCCGTCTGCTCGTTTGCCTCCTATATCACAAAAAAAAAATATTACAACGACGGTGGCAAACAAAGCATAGCCCGCCTGATGGTAAGTAGTTACCGTAGCCTATGGACGCCTGCAACTCCAGAGGATTCACATGCGCGTTGCCTATCCTTAAGAACTTATACGCTCCTTTTTTGAAGAACCTCATACTGTACTGTCCCTAGGGAAAACCTCTGCAGGGAGTTCATTCCACAGCCAGTACGCTTACCATGAGTTGTGACATTAAGGTTTTCGATAACGAGTATTGAGTTTACTATCTGTGCATCTCGCTTGTACTATGTAGTGCGAACGAGATGCATTTTTTTTTATGACATAGGCGGCAAACGAGCAGACGGATTGCCTGGTGGTAAGCAATTACCGTCGCCCATGGGCACCCGCAACACCAGGGGAGTCATAAGCGCGTTGCCGGCCATTAAGGGGGGTTGTAGTTCTGGGAACCTTACTCACTATCAGGAACACAACACTACATACCTGAAAGGTAACAGTGCTATTATGGCTGTGTGTCTTCTGTAAGGAGGAGGTACTTCCCCAGTTGGGCTGCCCCAGATTCAAGCGTGGTCATCGCTGTGCCCTACCTCATTGTTGGACGTAGTTTAAGGACATACCCGGGTCCAAAATCGGGCATAGATAGTAAACTCGATACTCGTTATCGAAAACTTTGTCACAACTCATGATAAGGGTACAGAGCGTTCGCGGGAGGAAATTCCTCTTAAACCGCGTAGTGCGCGACTCTTTAAGCTTTTTTCATCAACACGTCGTATTTTCAAGATTAGATGAGTAAAGGTCGATTTTGCCTATGTTTTTTCAATTGGTTCAGTAATCGCGTAAATAGATTTAAGATTCCGATGTTAATTTTATGGTGAAATTGATCACCCCACTTGAGTGCGAGCTACTCACCCAAAGATTAAATACAAAATATTTTTTGCTTGTAGATTACAGGAAGACCTATAAGAATTCTATTGAGGTTTAACCGCAAATCCCACGCCACAACATATCAATTTGGTCACAGGATTGTGACGTGCAATTCTTGACGTGGCGGCCAAGAGGTTAAGTCAAGGAATCCATAGTAATATCAGAAAGTATATAGTATATAAATAAAATATCTTTGGTAATATTATAAATGCGAAAGTAACTGTCTGTCTGTTGTTCACGCTTAAACCGCTGAACCAATTGGTATGGAGAGAGTTTGAGCTACGAGAAAGGACACGCGTGCGTAAATTTCACTTTTTAAGGCACTTGCTATGAAAAATTAGGTTCGATACTCGTGTAAAAACTTCTTTAAGACTCGGGTGATTGTCACCCTCGTTTCACTCGGGTTCCAACTTTCACCCTCGTCGAAAAAAAAAATGTTTTTCACTAGTATCGAAATGTACTATTTTATACAAAACTGACCTCAGTCGCACCTGATGGTAAGTGTCGACGAGGTCGAGGGTGTAGCACGCTGGTTCAGTAACAGTCTGTCCACTCTTGTCTTGAAAAAACCCCAAATTATATCTCTCCGGGAATACAGACGAAGTTTAATATAATAGTAGGTAGACTTAACTTGTAGTTGACTAGATTAGTTTTAATATAATAGAAAGAGACAAAGGTCTGCTGGTAAATTACTCACTTGACTAGCTATTATCGGGCTAGTGTTCAATGTTATTATATTGTATACCGGGTGTTATAAAAAAACGTGATACAAGATTATCAAACCGGCATCTGTTCATGATTTTGAACATCGTTTACTATGGGGTCAAGTTTGTAAAATTAAATAAAAATTGAGATGTTCCATAGAAAAGGTCAGGTATAAGTTGACGAAAATGTATGAGAGAGTTGTTTTTTTTTTACAATTTACAAATTTGACCTCATAGTAAAAATTGTTCCGAATCATGACCAAATGCCGGCTTGATAATCTTGTATCACGTTTTTTACCGGTACATTTATGGGTTAAGTATACGTAACCGGAGTTAGCACAAATGTGTTAATTGATATTCGACAGTCCCCGCAGAGATCCACTACAATTGTTAGACTCACGATTATTGGATTATTTCAGGCCACTTACGCCATGACGGGGTTAGCCGTTAACCCGGAGTGAAGCATTGTCAAATATAAGGATTAATTAATATTATTAATAAATTATTATGATTATTAATTTATTAGTAACCATGTAAATGTAGTAGGTGTTTTTTTTTTTATGATAAAGGTGGCAAACGAGCAGGCGGATTGCCTGATGGTAAGCCATTACCGCCGCCCTTATTGTATCGCAGCTGATACGTTGTGCGAGGAAGCCACTAGCTCTTTGGTACCAGTCGCGTCAACCAGACGCTTCGCGATTTTTGCAAAAGGTTTGTGCGCGCTGAGACCCCATGGACCTAGCCAAACACCGAGCCAAACGGTATAAATTTCAAGTAATCGCAAAGCTACCTGCGTAGACACGCTAGCGCCCCAACGAACTATAATATAAAAAATATAAAAGCGGACGCAGCGGCGGAAAGCGCCGAAATTTTTAAACCTAACAAATATAAGCCTGTACCGTTTGGCGTAGAGACGCTAGGTCCCAGCACGTACAAACTTTTTGCACAAATCGCGAAGCGTCTGGTTGAAATAACTAGTGACCGAAGAGCTGGCGGCTTCCTCGCACAACGTATCAGCATTACAATACAACGAGAAAATGCCTCCAGCACTCATGCAGGACCTGCATCCTTGGGCATTGTACCAAGCGTGAGCAAGAGCTAGCAAAACGGCTCAAGGGCCTTTTTTTAGATTGAATAACTATTTAGGTACAGTCAGCAGCGAAAGTGGCTAAGCATTTGAAGTGTTCAAAATGACCGCGCTCTTATTCTCTTGACAATAGAGATGTGTTGACCTCATTTTGAACACCTCAAGCGCTTAGCCACTTCTGCTGCTGACTGTACTTGTATTTTAATGAATGTAATTATTGTAAATGAAGATTTATTATATCCCCAAGGCCACAATCACTGCACTTGATAGTGTCAAGTGCGTACCCGAAATATCACGTGGACAGGAGTTATGTAAGGAGCCGCGCGCACTGGCGACGCGCCAGCGCGCGGCATAACCAGAGCAAGGTCGCTGAACGTAGCTCGTAGGTCAACCGATATTTATAAGAATAACTTATGTAACGAGCATGGAGTATTTATGGTGCCCTGCGGAGCCCGGCTAGAATAGCACCACCCCGTCTCAGCGTGTCGTAAGAGGCGGTAGGACCCGGGCATGTCCTTAAACTACGTCCAACAATGAGAGGTAGGGCACAAGTACTATTACGCTTGAGTGGACCCGGGTACAGTCAGCAGCAAAAGTGGCTAAGCGTTCAAAATGATCTACAGGCGCTCTTATTCTCTTGACAATAGAGATGCGTGGACCTCATTTTGAACACCTCAAACGCTTAGCCACTTCTGCTGCTGACTATGTCCTTAAACTACGTCCAACAATGAGAGGTAGGTCACAGCGAAGTACCATCACGCTTGAGTTTGTACAAGCCCAACTGGGGAAGTACCTCCTCCTTACAGAAGACCACAGCCATAATAGCACTGCTACCTTTCAGTTATGTAGTGTTGTGTTCCTGATGGCGAGTAAGGTTCCCAGAGCTCCAACCCCCTTAAAGGCCGGCAGTGCGCTTGTGACTCCCCTGGTGTTGCTCGTGGCCATGGGCGACGGTAATTGCTTACCATCAGGCAATCCGTTTGCCACCTTTGTCATAAAAAAACGATGGATGGGCAGCAGTCCATCGACCTACTGCGTCGCCAACCCTGACAAGCGTGGACTAGGGCAAACTACCCCCCAAGATACAAGTCATTTGGCTTATGTCCAGCAGTGAACGATTCACAGCTGGATGGGTTTTGTGGTTGTTTCGTAACGGATCAACCGTTATTGGCGAGCAACGGCGGTGTGTCCATCCGGCTTAACAAACGGTTCGACAGTTTTCCTTGGACTCCTGTACCCTTACCATGAGTTGTGACATTGAGGTTTTCGATAACGACTATCAAGTTTACTATCTATGCATCTCGCTTGTACCATTTTAGTAATTTTACCTCCTTGTGAATAAAATGCAGTTTTGCTATCTGTTTTTAAAAGACTCTCCGAACAAGCCGGGTGCAAAATAAGTTGAATATCATTAGCAACGTGGAAAAGCGGCACCTCTGGTCTGGTACAGTCAACGGCAACAGTATCTTACTATATCAAGATAGCATCTTAAGTCAATGCCGTGTGATGCCGGCTGACTAGAATAGCACCACCCCATCTCCCGCGGGTGTAAGAGGCGACAAAGGGAAAAATCCTACGGACAGCAGCGTCCGTCGAAACTCAATCTACAGCTACTGCGTTCAACCCGCCTGCCAAGCGTGGCGACTATGGCACCCCAAGATGATACAAGTCATATTTGTGGGAGGCCTATGTCCAGCAGTGGACTGCATACGGCTGAAATGTATGTATGTATCTTAAGTCAAGGCCATTAAGGTGCTGTCAGAATTTTTTGCGGCCTTGGCATCTTAAGATATTATTACCGGTGACTGTACAGTCAGCGTCATATAGTTGGTAGCATTCAAAGTAGTCAAATAGTTCGGTACACCATACTAATTCTATGGTGTAACGAACTTTTTGAGTACTTTGGATGCTACCAACTATATGACGCTGACTGTACAATGCCTCCCTTAAGGGCCTTTTTTAGATTTAATATAGTACCTGTATGTAAGGTTAATGTGGGTAAGACCGGCATACTATATTTATAAGGGAAGTCCGTCATATGACACTAATTACCTATGAGATAAGATAATGTAGGAAATTGGTTGGTAGACGGTTTTTCCAGGTAGACGGTCTTACCCACATTGACCTTAGTAAAGTACTTAGCTTTTATAATACTTTCTGTAGTTATCATATAATACAAAGCATTTGTGGTAGTCCACATGGAATGGTACCTTATGGCGCTTGGCGCTTACGTTGTAAAGTGTCACATAAGTATTGAAGCGTCATTAACAATAGCGTAAGCGCCAAGCACCATAAGATACCTTTATGTCACACTGGGCGGTAAGAGAGATTTACCGCCCTTAGGCGCGACGGAAAATCTCACTTTACACCCAGGTGAAGACGTAAAACTATGTACGCCCCACGGGCGTTAATAAAGAAGACCTCAGATCGCTTGGTTATGGTCCTCACCTCCGGTTCGAGCCACAAATACCCGCGATGTGAGCCATTCTTTGTTTTACCGCCCTGGGTACGTAATTTATACTATTCCATGTGGACTACCACATTTTAGTAGGCAATGTGTAAAATCAGAAATAACCTGAATATCTCACGTTGATATAAAACGTTACTATTTTAAATACCTACTTGATTACCTAGTAACCAGTCACATGTTATCAATCTTATCAAACAATTATCATTTAGTGAGCATTATCAGTCGACGTGACTGTCTGTTACATAACCATGGCGCCGGTGTCTACACATCTACACAACTTACTATTTAACACGTTCACAGTCCCTATACTAAATGTATTGACTTCCTCATACGTCCAAGCCACTAAGTACTACCTTTATCTGTGGTCCAAGCAGATTACTTCCATAGCACGTCCGTGCTCCATATATATATATTGTAGTAATCCGAGTACTGAGGCTATAACTGGGCGTTTCTTAGCGACCCATTACGTGGCAAACGAGCAGACGAATTGCCTGATGGTAAGCAATTACCGTCGCCCATAGGCAACTGCAACACCAGGGGAGTCTCAAACGCGTTGCTGGCCTTTAAGGGGGGTTGGAGCTCTGGGAACCATGAGAAACACAACACTACATACCTGAAAGGTGCTATTATGGCTGTGGTCTTCTGTAAGGAGGAGGTACTTCCCCAGTCGGGCTTCTCCAGACTCAAGCGTGATGCTACTTCGCTGTGTTACCTCTCATTGTTGGACTTAGTTTAAGGACATACCCGGGTATGCTACTGAATTCAGTTGTCTATGTAACAGAAATATTAATAGAGAAATCAGAATTATCTTTATATTCTGAGCACGATTGAATGCAGTTGGAAGTGATTTGATTTCAGCGCGTACAGTCAGCAGCAAAAGTGGCTAAGCGTTTGAAGTGTTCTAAATGACCTACACGCTTATTCTCTTGACAATAGAGATGGGTTGACCTCATTTTTAACACCTGAAACGCTTAGCCACTTCTGCTGCTGACTGTACCTGATCGGTTATAGTGACCCACGCGTGGGGCACGGACTTGTGAAGATTCGTCATGACCCATGCGTGGACTGTGAACGTGTTAAAAACCGACTGATGGTCGCCAACCCGCCAATTGATCAGAGCCCGTGTAAGTTTTTAACGTAACAAAACGTCACCACAGCGTTTGGGTTTCCCATATAAATATAAACCAATATAAACGATCCCATATAAACGACCGGTCTGGCCTAGTGGGTAGTGACCCTGCCTATGAAGCCGATAGTCCTGGGTTCGATTCCCAGTCGGGGCATTTATTTGTGTGATGAGCACAGATATTTGTTCCTGAGTCATGGGTGTTTTCTATGTATTTAAGTATTTATATCTATCTAATTATTATATATATCGTCGTCTAGTACCTACAACACAAGCCTTACTGAGCTTAGCGTAGGACTAGATCGATTTGTGTAAGATTGACCCGAAAAAATATGAAACTAAGAACAAATCAAATTATTTTTTATGAAATATTTTTGATTTGCTTTGATTTTTAAGTAGTAATACTACTATATAAATTAAAAGTTGAAATAGATAACATATACTAAAGAAAAAACGACGGGGACCTCCGGTGTTCGAGACGGGATTCGAACCCGCATCTCCAGCTCAGCCGCGATAGCTGGAGATGCGGGTTCGAATCCCGTCTCGAACACCGGAGGTCCCCGTCGTTTTTTCTTTAGTATATGTTATCTATTTCAACCGAAAAAATATATTTACTTATATAAATAACATTATCAGTAACGCGTTCGAGGCGTGTTTTTACGTTAAAAGAAACTTACACAAACCTATAACGACCTAACTCACAGGAAGCTATAGTAAATATAGTAAGACAGGCATTTGCTGGCACGTGGTTACTTCAGCATTGCGTCAAACGATTACCCCCATAAACATGTACACACATCTCAGCCTTAAGCCATTGAGATAAGAATCAAATTGTCTACATATTTATGACCTTAACTAATCACGCTTCTTACGTTATCTGATAATATGACCCAGCGCCCGAGAGCATGCCACCGATTTGCACTTAAGACTTTTTAAGCTGTGTGTGTATGGAATCGGAGGTAATAAAGGCGTAAGCGCCTATCCTGTTGGCTATCAGTCTTTTTGACGCAATTAGCTAATTTAGCGAGTAAGCATATTATATGACTAGATTTTTTTTAATGTAAAGGTTTTTGACTGACGACCGGTCTGGCCTAGAGGGTAGTGACCCTGCCTATGAAGCCGAAGGTCCTGGGTTCGATTCCCAGTCAGGGCATTTATTTGTGTGATGAGCACAGATATTTGTTCCTGAGTCATGTGTGTTTTCTATGTATTTGAGTATTTATATGTATCTATCTATTATATATATCGTCTAGTACCTACAACACACGCCTTACTGAGCTTAGCGTAGGACTAGGTCGGTTTGTGTAAGATTGTCCCGAAATATTATTTATTTAAAGATATACTTCCAAATACTCATCATCATCAATGTCATCATGTAGTTGCCAGTAATCAAATTGCCAAGTAAAGAAATATCACAGGACATCCTTACACAAATTGACTGAGCCCCACGGTAAGCTCAAGACTTGTGTCGTGTCTCAGCCAACGATAGGTATATATAAAAACATTCATTTGAAAAAAATAAATATCTCTGGATTTCTTTTTTCGAAAAAGACTTCACTTATATTCACTGTAACAAAACTATTAAAAAGGTTATTACGAGAAATAAATTAATAAATATTACAGGACATTCTTACACAAATTGACTGAGCCCCACGGTAAGCGCAAGAAGGCTTGTGTTGGTAGACGTCTATATATCATTATAATTATACAGTACGTAAAAAAAATATAAAAGCAGATCGGTCAGAGTCAATAAAACTATAAACAAATGTTGCAGGTTTGGACAGTCGCCATCAGATATTTCGGAGCTGTGGAGGTGGTCTCAAATATCGGAACATGCACTTTATCGCCTCGACAATAGAGACGTTGTTCAGATATTTGTGACCACCTCCACAGCTCCGATATATCTGATGGCGACTGGACAGCTCAGGGGTGCCGCCAATATTGACACCGGTCGTTGAGTAGCCCCAACGTCGAAATAACTGTTCCCTCTTTGCTCGAGTCCTGACACACTCCAATAAGAAGTGCTGCATATTCTCAATCGTTTCGCAGTCTTCGCAGTTTAGGGACTTTTTCATGAGGTGTGCTTTGTTTAATGTATAGTTTCCCAAAGTTGTCCATACCGCCCCCCAGTGGGCGCTGAAGAGTTCCAGGGGGGCGATAGAGGCCTCGGAAGGAACTGGGGGGCGTTTATGCTGCCCAGGGGGGCGCTCCCACGTGTGAAAAAAAATTTAAATGATTGGTAGAAATAAATATATAAATTTCTGTAAATAGAAATACCTAAATTTGAGGTTTATTTGTTGTACTTCTCTATCATTGAAATTCGCAATTTATTTTAGATCATTTTTTTTTATGACATAAGGTGGCAAACAAGCAGACGGATTGCCTGATGGTAAGCAATTACCGTCGCCCATGGGCACCCATTCATTCACTAAATAGTTGCAAAAAATCTTAGCGAACCTCTGCATACGTCGCTCCGATATGTACCTAACTAAAGCTGTTAATAAACTAAACAGTAATTACTTGAATAACAGATTATTCAGCCAATTGTGTGAGGCTCATGCTGTTTTTAACAAAAATTGAGCCAGACATTAATAAATTGACAAAATCGCATCAAGCACATCCTTCGCACTGATATATTTCTGAAAAAGGCAATATTGTGGTAATATAAAGTGATCAAAAAGTTATAGTTGTTTTTATAACTTAATAAACAAACATCCACAATAATTTGAATAGAACTACATAGTTACCTATCCCTCTCTGCATTAGGTAAGTCGTATAGGGTTAAGCCGTCTTTGTTATGTTATATATATGTTTTTTTTTAAAGAAGTGACTAAATATGTACCTTATTTCAGCTATTATTTTGTGATGGTGGGCGCTGTTTTTTTGCTGATACCTAAGTGGGCGCTAGCCCAAAAAAGTTTGGGAATCTATGGTTTAATGGAATGTGCCCGGAGAGAAGTTTTTGGGCACGGACAATCTTCTCTAGAACAGTCACAGCGTCTCTATTGTCAAGGCGATAAAGTGTATGTTCCGATATTTGTGACCACCTCCACAACTCCGATATATCTGATGGCGACTGAACAAGTATCTGGAATACTACTTAGTTACAAAAGAATAAACTCACGTGTAATTATATCGCACTAGGCGACATGTTTCGGGTAAGCTCTGGTACCCATCTTCAAGCCGAGTTAGGACACACCGCTCGGGGAGTTTAAGAGCTTACATGCAAAATGTCGCCTAGTGCGATATAATTACACTTGAGTTTATCCGTTTGTAACGAACTGGAAGTAACATGGCTCACAACAGTTTTAATTATAAGTATCTGGAGTATCCATCCTTTTTTTTTTATGATATAGGGGGCAAACGAGCAGACGGATTGCCTGGTGGTAATGGTAAGCAATCACCGTCGCCCATGCACCCAAAGCACCAGGGGAGTCACAAGCGCGTTGCCGGCCTTTAAGGGGGGGTTGGAGCTCTGGGAACCTTATTCACCATCAGGTACACAACACTACCTACCTGAAAGGTAGCTGTGCTATGCTGTGGTCTTCTGTAAGGAGGAGGTACTTGCCCAGTTGTGGTGCCCCAGATTCAAGCGTGATGGTCATCGCTGTGCCCTACCTCTCATTGTTGGACGTAGTTTAAGGACATACCCGGGTCCACAACACACTTTAGAACGTTATACCCAGGTTAGGTTACCGCGGCGCGGGAGTCGTTTTCCATTAGTATGTAGCGAGGTATACCGAGGATAAAGTTACATTGGGTATCATGTGGACGTTTATACTGATAACTTGTGGGCACATTCCATGACATGACACCATGACTTAGTACTGACACCTCCATTAAAGATATCAATGCTACAGTCAACCAATTTGATTTATGGGCCACTTCGTTCCTTGTCAATATGGCAGAGTGCAAAGCGGGTGGAGGGGGTAGCCTAAACGATCACAGCGCTCGCTACGGCTAATATTGTCATTTTTGTCGCTGACTTGAGCTGTCAAATCCATATTGCAGTAAACATTTTCTAATCTTTTTAATAATGTTACTGACTACCATTGTCCAAAATTGTGTAATATAGTAAAATAACACAAGATTTAATTAATATTTTTCACAATATTTACTTGCTTCTTGTTTGACAGCGGTGACAATATTGTCCATAATGGCCGCCTGTCACGTGGCGCTGTCGTCGCGCTCGGTCCCAATATGAAAGACGCAAAAGATTTCTTATTAACGTCACTGTGACAAGGTTCGAAGTGGCCTAGAAATTAAATTGGTTAATTGTACATATAACCCAGTGGACAGTTTTCATGGAGGGACAGAATGTTTTAGGAATATCAACAGGTTGTTATGGGGTAGTGACCCTGCCTATGAAGCCAATGGTCCTGGGTTCAAATCCCAGTAAGGGCATTTGTTTGAGTGATGAGCACAGAAATTAAAATGGTAATGCAAAAGTATATTTTCTGGATCTATACGTGATTACGATCAACTTTTACTATGGAGTCACAACCGAAAAATCAGTTAAAAAACCAGACCTTCCCATACTAGCTGCTATAGTTGTTAGTATGGGCAGGTCATTGTTCAGTTATAGCTGCATAGTAAAAGTTGATCGTAGGGGAGACCTAGGAGAGTTGACACAAATTTTACATTTTCGTAGATAACTTCTTCATTATACAAGCTAGAACTTTGAAGTTGATATCATTACAAAGCAAATTTCATACTTCAATAATGGATTACAATTTGGATGGTAATTAGTAATTAGAACATTATAAAAACATCGTTTTTCTACACCAAGTCCACTTGTGTCAACCCTCCTAGTACCGAGGTCAGTTGAAACAGGTACCTAGGCAAGTTGACACATAAAGAGAAATTAAGGTATTAATGTAAACAAATACACAATTTTGAGAATAATCAGTTTTATTTAACACAAATATAATATTTTAACGTTACAAAAACGCATTTAAAAATTATCAACTACAAAAAATACTTATTAGAATTTTTTTGAAATGTAATGAGTGAATCAAATTTTAAGTAGGTTTATCCCCCAATATTGCAAAATGTTTAAAATCACTACGAGAAATAAATCTTTTAACCAAACTTCACCAGCCATTATATTCGTTTCCCAGAGACTGGATATTTTTTATTGTAGGATTTTGTCAGTTGATAAGCCAGTCGCCTTGCATCTTTAGCACTCAGTCCATAATTAGCTGCTGCACAATTTACAAAATAGTCAGCCAATACTTTTCTTCCTCTGGAGTAAATATAAAGTTATGCACATACCCCATTGTTACGTTATTCTCACTATCACACTCTCTTTCTTTTCTTTTTTCTTGATGTACCGGTACAACGAAGATAAGTTTAAGTTATAAAGATTTTGCGTACGCATCCCGAAGACTTTTGCCTCTTAAACGAACTTCTTTAGCTGCCAATTTATTATATTTCGATGTTGTCGTCGCCTATATTTGTCTTTCGTACGTATGTATTAGGCATTCTAGAAGAGAAATTATCTATTTACCTTCTAAACTTGACACCGAGGAGGGTTGACACAAGGTGTTTCAACTTACCTTACCTTCCAAAAAAACGGTTTTCTAAATTTCATGGGGATTATAACCAACAAGCGGTTTTTGTATATAATAACAAAAATAAACTCGTAATACATATTTTACTACGTATTACAAATGATTATTCAAAGTACAAAATACGTGACATATCATGTAAATAAACGGCATTGAAAAATAGGTAAAAAACTTACTTTTCGGTTAATTTTCGATACAGTTGCTATATCTCCACAATCGTTCGCCTGGCGGCCGCGGCGTGTACTGACAAGTCAGTGCGAGGGAACTATGGGTTAGAACTGCGTTATTGCCAGACTTCTAATGTCTATAGTTGCCGAGATTTTGAAGTTGTGTCAACTTACCTTTGTGTTAACTCGCCTAGGTCTCCCCTAATAATTAATAATGAATAGATTCAGAAAATATAACTCTGTATCACCATTTTGATTTCACTTACTATAAATACCTACTTAGTTTCGGTTGTCGTTTAATAAACTGTTATAGTCTCTACAAGCTTAAGTGGCAGTGGGCGGGGCACGTTGCGCGCAGAAGCGATGGCCGTTGGGCCGGAAAGGTTCTGGAGTGGCGACCACGAACTGGAAGACGCAGCGTAGGTATAGGCCTCCCACAAGGTGACGACTTAGTTAGATTCGCGGGATACCGCTGGATGTGGAAGGCGCAGGATCGGGCTTCTTGGGTCGTTCTGGGGGAGGCCTATGTCCAGCAGTGGACGGCTTTCGGCTGACATGATGATGATGATGATGATGATAGTATCTACAAGTAACATTACTTTACTACATGCCAATTTTTTAAAAGTCCCATCACCAGAGGACGGAATTTTCATGGCAAAACAAAAGACTATCGCAAACTTACTAGTGTTAGATGCATTTTTATCGATATCGACAAAGTGAAATGACGAGTCATTAATTTACTTTGTCGATCATTCAGTTTACATAAATGGCTTTTATAGTGATAAACGAAACTGTCTACTCCCAGAGAATGTAGGGAAATTAATTATCATATACTCTTATTACTATCAGAAACCAAATAAAACATCATGTGATGCTGCGTCTATTGACGTGGATTTCGTACAACTTTCATCTGGTTCTACGTAATTTTAAACCTTACGTATTTTCTTTGTATTAATATTTTGTTTCTGTTTTGGATAGTTTTATTTTTCCATTACACAACTGTCGATGTCGATAAAAAAATGCATCTAACACTAGTAAGTTTACGACAGTCTTTTGTTTTGCCATGAAAATTCCGGGCCATGCCCATCACATTAGTGCGAGTAGTTCTGGAACACTCGAGCCGAGCAGAGCCGCGCGGCGGTCGATGCACCCAAGGCCGAGCCGTGACCTATTAATCTAGACGGCGGTAGTACCGCCAATATACCATAGACTAGGTGAATTTTTTAATTTACTTATTGGCGTTGCGAATTTTTTTCCAAAATGTTGGAGGTTACTTTTTTAATGAGTTTAGTTATTGAATGCTTAAAAGCATTTTGCAAGTTAATTGTAAATAAAAAATATAATTTATTCCATTTAACAATACATAAAATATAAATAAAAATGTCACCTTTGTTAAAAAGGTATTTTTATGGTATTTTAGATATTTTTATTTACCTTAATCTTAAAAAGTAGATAAATAAAATATATCCCAGAAATACTAAAAAACATGGTAAACACTTATATTATATACCTCCTTAATAAAATAACCGGAAGGTCAATATGACAATAGGTTTGGCCTAGTGACCCTGCCTATAAAATGATGCCGATGGTCCTGGGTTCAAATTCCAGTAAGGGCATTTATTTGTGGGATGAGCACGAGTTCCTGAGTCATGGGTGTTTTATTTAAGTATTTGTACATTATACCGGGTGTGGCCTGTAATATGACTAATATGAGCAATAACTTTAGGGATCGGTACACCACGAACGTAATAACATGTGTTTTAGAACCTTAAAAAATTGTGCAACTTACTTGGGAATTTTTCGAACAAACTAAATAGTAGGTATTTAGCCCAACTGGAGAAGTACCTCCTCCTTACAGAAGACCACAGCCATAATAGCACTGCTACCTTTCAGGTATGTAGTGTTGTGTTCCTGCTGGTGAGTAAGGTTCCCAGAGCTCCAACCCCCCCTTAAAGGCCGGCAACGCGCTTGTGACTCCTCTGGTGTTGCGGGTGCCCATGGGCGACGGTAATTGCTTACCACCAGGCAATCCGTCTGCTCGTTTGCCGTATATGTCATAAAAAAAAAAAAGTATTTTCAATTAACAGCATCCAATAGTCTCGTTGACATTTCTTCGTTGACAATCGTTTTTTATGAAATATTAAGTACTAGCTGTCCCGGCGAACTTTGTACACACCTCAAAGTCTAATAAATGGGGTATTTTTGATTGTTTTTTTTTAATAATTCAAAATTTTGACCAAGATGATCACAACGAACCAAAAATCGTCCAAATAGGTTCAGCTGTTCTCGAGTTATAAGTGCCGGAACTAACACAACTTTCTTTTATTAATATAGATTTAGTAAAATGTAGTTAGTACGTTTGTGGCGTAGGTAGAACTAGAAGCGATACTTCAAGTTATTTTTCCTAACTAGTGCGCTTCGCGCTTCGCGCTTCGCGTGCGTAATTTTCACTTTTTAAGGCACTTGCTATGAAAAATTAGGTTCGATACTCGTGTAAAAACTTCTTTAAGACTCGGGTGATTGTCACCCTCGTTTCACTCGGGCTCCAACTTTCACCCTCGTCGAAAAAAATGTTTTTTTCACTAGTATCGAAATGTACTATTATTACTCTTATTACAGGCCACAAGTCTTGCCGTGCGAGCCGTGGGGCTCAGTCAATTTGTGTAATCATAATCATGTCCTATATATTCATCATTATTATATATTATATATGTATATCAGATGGTACTGTACAACAAACACAAGTACTTAGAACAATGTATTATTTTTAACCTCCATCCGCCTGCCACAGAATAACCTCTGGATTCTTGAAAGGCGCCCAAACTCTTCAGTAACGATGCAAAGGGCACTAGCGACTACATTAGTGACATTACATTGTTGGTTTAAATATTTTTTTCTTACGTTACTAGCTGGGAAAGGTCAGAGGTTTCAGGTTTGAGTGGGGTGCGCCAGGGGCGCTACCGCGAAACATGATATTCGTAAATATCGGACGATTGTCTCTGCCACTCTCGTGACGCCTTAATTGGAGTAAAAGGGAAAGATGGTCGAAATATACGAAGTTCGATGTTCGCGGTACCGGGCCAGTTTCGTATTGCTACCAACAAACTGCAGTAGCAGTTTAGCGATAAGGTTTAAAAGTAATAAGTAGGTTTGCCGTGTGATGCCGGCTGACTAGAATAGCACCCCATCTCCTTCCGCGGGTGTCGTAAGAGGCGACAAAGGGAAAAATCCTACGGACGGGCAGCAGTGTCCGTCGAAATCCAATCTAAGCTACTGCGTTCAACCCGCCTGCCAAGCGTGGCGACTATGGCTACTACCACTAAGATAATACAAGTCATATTTGTGGGAGGCCTATGTCCAGCAGTGGAATGCATACGGCTGAAATGTATGTAAAAAAAATGAAAGTAGGTACAGTCAACCATTTTGATTCATGGGCCACTCGTTCCTTGTTTCAGTGAAAATGTATATGAAAGACTTAAAATATCTCTTATTAACGTCACTGTGACAAGGTTCGAAGTGGCTTAGAAATCAAATTGGTTGACCGTACTTTATCTACACCAATATTATAAAGGCGAAAGTTTGTGAGTGTATGTTTGTTACTTCTTCACGTCTAAACGGCTGGAGCGATTTTTATAAAATTTGGTATGGAGTTAGCTGACACCCTGGATTAACACATAAGCATAAGCTACATTTTTCTTTAATAAACCGCGGGTAACACCGCGGGGCACAGCTAGTGATGAATAAATTCAAAGTGATTGTTGGTCAAAATCTGAGAAAGTGTGTGATAAGAAACCAATTGAAATGCGACTAATGATTTTTGACCGCAGGAACAAATATCTGTGCTAATCACACAAATAAATGCCCTTACTGCGATTTGAACCCAGGACCATCAGCTTCATTAAAACCCCTCTAACTTAGAATTGTAGAATCTTTCGCTTTGATTCTCAAAAAATACTCGCAAGAAAAAACAACTTTCCTCTCTTGTTACACAAATAACTACTTATATTCTTATTCAATGTGGAAGGCGCAGGACCGTCGGGTCGTTTTGGGGGAGGCCTAGTCCAGCAGTGGACGTCTTTCGGCTGACATGATGATGATTATTCTTATCCAAGTAGGAAAGCATTATATCAGTTTAAAGCCAAATCATCGCGTACGCATACGGGTTGCCTTGAATAGCTATTTATAGCCACTTAGCCACAATATCGTCCGTCAGTCGACACTGCGCACTCTAGAGCACAAATATGTACACACTTCTTCATACTATGCCATGGCTTTAAGGACTAAATTTGAATACATATTAATTGTTTATTGCCCGTGTACCTTCCGAGCAGGTAGTCTGCTTTAGAAAAAATCCCGCCTGCCTTGCATCTTTTGATGAAATTATTTACTGCCTACCTGGCCCCTATTTCACCACAGCGACAATTGACGTTACAGGAGTCCATTGGTTGCATTGACCGCTTACCCTCGGGTGGGACGTGTGCCTGTTTGCCACCAACACGTTAGTTTCAATAAAATACCGTTATTATTTATTATATCATCAATAGATAGGTAGCAGTTAGTGTCACGAGAAATACGACAATTGACGCGATTTTCCGACATAGAACTAATCACATGTCGAAAAATATCGAAATTTCTTCTGAGAATCGTGACAATTGTCAAGAGCTCTTCACCAAACTACTACCTATGTATTGACGATATAATAAAAAATAAGAGCATTTTATTGAAACTAACGTGTTGATGGCAAACAAGCACACGTCCCACCCGATGGTAAGCGGTCAATGTAACCTATGCACACCTGCAACGTCAGAAATTTACATATGTCGGGAATCGTGACAATTGTCGCTGTGGTGAAATAGGGGCCAGGTAGTCTGCTTTAGAAAAAATCCCGCCTGCCTTGCATCTTTTGATGAAATGATTTACTGCCTACCTGGGTACGTTTTTTTCATCTCGTATGTAGGTAGGTAGTGCTTTTAAATGGAGTAAAAACTTAGGTAGTCGGAACCGGGTTTAAACCGGTTTTACTGTTGGACACGGTACAAAGGATGCGAATATTATTCGCTTAATTAATAGTTAGAAATTTATTTACAGAAGACCACAGCCATAATAGCACTACATAGCTGAAAAGGTATGTAGTGTTGTGTTCCTGATGGTGAGTAAGGTCCCCAGAGCTCCAACCCCCTTTAAAGATCGGCAACACGCTTGTGACTCCCCTGGTGCCCATGGGCGACGGTAATTGCTTACCATCAGGCAATCCCTCTACCCGTTTGCCACCGTATGTCATAAAAAAAATACTTAATTGCAATTTTGACGACACGATTTTAATTGACAACAGATTTGGCCAGGTGGGTAGTGACCCTGCCTATGAAGCCGACGGTCCTGGGTTCAAATCTCAGGATATTTATTTGTGTGATGAGCACAGATATCCCTGAGTCATGGGTGTTGTATGTATTTAAGTATTTGTATATTATATATCGTTGTTTGAGTCACAACACAAGCCTTCTTGAGCTTACCGTGGGGCTCAGTCAATTTATGTAATAATTAATATTTTATTAATTACAAATATTAACTAGATAATTAACTACTCTTTAGATTGAGTATAATAAAGGCCTTGAGGCATTGTATCTTCGTTGTATCACAGCTGATACATTGTGCGAGGAAACCGCCAGCTCTTCGGTCACCAAGTTACGTCAACCATAGTTTGTGCGCTCTAATAGGAATATTCGAGACATATAACCAAGTTTAAATTGATAAGGCGGCGCGGCGGCCGGTAGCGGGCGGTTCGGCCGAGACACAGTTTTGCTCCGCTTAATGGAATAATTTGCATGGAAGTAGTGGCGAGCGAAAATGTTGGAAATATCAAGAAAAATACTAGTGTAAGTATAGCAGGAAGGATATTTTTTTTTTATTAGCCTGTGGTGTCCCACTGCTGGGCAAAGGCTTCCACTCAACCCTGATCCCACCATTTCCTTTTCGGTCTGTCTGCACACCATCATTTCACCATCATTTGGACCCGGGTATGTCCTTAAACTACGTCCAACAATGAGAGGTAGGGCACAGCGATGACCATCACGCTCGAGTCTGGAGAAGCCCAACCGGGGAAGTACCTCCTCCTTACAGAAGACCACAGCCATAATAGCACTGCCACCTTTCAGGTATGTAGTGTTGTGTTCCTGATGGTAAGGTTCCCAGAGCTCCAACCCCCCTTAAGGTCGGCAACGCGCTTGTGACTGGTGTTGTGGGTGCCCATGGGCGACGGTAATCGCTTACCATCAGGCTATCCGTCTGCTCGCTTGCCACCTTTTGTCATAAAAAAAAAATCATAATTGTGTAGAATAATTAGATCCCAACTTTTGTGATAAAAATAATTAACTAGCATCTCCAAACCAATAAAATTTTTATTAACAATAATTACATTCACTAAAAGTACTTAACTAGTTATTGAACCTAAAGAAAGCCCTTAGGCATAAGGATGCTGGCGGCATTTCCTAGTTGTATCGCAATGCTGATACGTTCTGCGACGAACCCGCCAATTATTATCTCCAAAACTAAATTGTAGTAGTAAAATATACATGCGTCATAGAATGTCCCCGTGGCCTGTCAGGAGCGGGGTAACAAAAAACTGCCGCTCCGCCGAGGTCAGGGAATAATGAACCTCCATCAAGGACTGTCATCATTTAGTGTCGTACCTACATCTGCCACTTTATAGTATTGGGCCGCTTGGTCAGGATAAACATTACATCAACTTTATAGCATCATGTATTTTAGCAGTAGGAATATTTAGTATTTTATCATGTAGGTGAGCGTTTTCAAAAAATTGTGCATCCAATTAGTGAAAGTTGTTAAGAAAAGTTAAATCACTGTCAGTTTCGTGACGACAATTAAGCATTAAATATCGATAAAAGCTTGGTTTTGATGTTCGTTTTATAAACTTTAATCGATATTACATAATAGAAAACAAAAAGTCGATCTTCATAAAGATTTAATGCTTAATTGTCGTCACGAAACTGACAGTGATTAAACTTTTTTTTACATCTTTCGCTAATTGGGCGTAGCAAATTTTGAAAGCTCCCAGGTATGAGCCGTGACAAATGTCGAGGCAATGCGAGAAAGATGATGAACGTTAACAATGGAATCTTAAATCTTATTTACGAGTATGCTGAAATAATTAATGAAACAAGTATTTAGGCAAAATCGACCGTAATTTTTGTAATCCATATAAAATACGAGGTATAGCGAACTATCCCCATATTTTAAAACTAGATAGATATATAAATATTTCGGGACAATGTTACACAAATCGACCTAGTCCTACGGTAAGCTCAGTAAGGCATCATCACATATATCGGAGCTGTGGAGGTGGTCACAAATATCGGAACAACGCCTCTATTGTCAACGATAAAGTGCATGTTCAGATATATGTGACCACCTTCGCAGCTCCGATATATCTGATGGCGACTGTACTAGACGACGATTATATATATATATATATATATATATATATATATATAAAACACCCATGTCTCAGCCTGAGACATGGATGACAGCCTGAGACTCTCAGGAACAAATATCTGTGCTCATCACACAAATAAATGCCCTGACTGGGATTTGAACCCAGACAGGACATCGGCTTCATAGGCAGGGTTACTATTCACTAGACCGGACCGGTCGTCAGATAAATCCTGTTATTTCTATAACAAAAATGGCACAGTATTAACAAAATAAAATGCATTCACTAGAAATGGTCGTAATTCGAACGATTGTCTCTGTCACTCTCATGACGCCTTAATTGGAGTATAAGAGAAAGATTTACGAACTTTTATGTTCGCGGTACCCTTAAGACCAGACTTATTAAAATAAGTACATGTGTACAGAAAGGGAGGTAGGAATAATAAGTTTCAATTATGCCTACCCAACATTACAAACAAAAACGTGGCGCCACTGTCGCACGTGAACATCTTTTTTTTATGATATAGGAGGCAAACGAGCAGACGGATTGCCTGATGGTAAGCAACTACCGCCGCCCATGGACACTCGCAACACCAGAGGAGTCACAAGTACGTTGCCGGCCTTTAAACTTCTTACTTGGGGCGCTACCGCGAAAAACGATATTCGTAAATTTCGGGCATCTTTCTCTTTTAACCCAATTAAGACATCATGGGAGTGAGAAGAGACAATCGTCCAAAATTTACGTTTATGGTGAGTAAGGTTCCCAGAGCTCCAACCCCCCTTAAAGGCCGGCAACGCGCTTGTAACTCCCCTGGTGTTGCGAGTGCCCATGGGCGACGGTAATTGCTTAACACCAGGCAATCCGTCAGCTCGTTTGCCGACAATGTCATAAAAAAAAAAGTTTATCGTGTTTCGCGGTGGCGCCTCTGAACTTTACAACCCTACATCGCGCTATCAGAGTTCTGCGCAAACTTAAACCATATCCAACGTGTTTTTGCACAAACCCGGGGGTCAGCTTTCTCCTGGTAAATCAGTACAACCCCAGCTGACAAGAATGGGCGACGACTGACTGTTGTTCTGTCTACACCTGACGCTTGCTGTTGGCACGGCTCGGGCCGAGCTATACCCACGACCGGGACCACATCCCGGTACCAAGGAGAATCTGGCAGATTTAACGATATCCGATATAGTGGATAACGCGACCCCTTTTTGTTTTGTTTATGGGAAACAAACAGGAGCGCTATCGCGAAAAACGATAAACGTTAATTTTGGACGATTGTCTTTGGCCATGGCTCCTTATTTGTTGAAATTCCAAAAGGTTGGAGTTTGTATTGCTCTTTGTGTGCAATCGATAAAAACATAAAAGTAAGGAATTTGGATGAAGCCCTGGTTGAAGGAACGACTCACTATGAGTCATTTAAATTTAATGAATCTGCTCGATTTCCTTCAGTATCTCACGTTCGTTGGCCATCCTTGTCCTTCGAATGGTTTACAACAAGCGGCCAGACGATTCTACCACTGTTTCTGCCAATGGTTTCAGCGTACGCCCGTCTACCAAGGGCGAGGAGGGTCAATCGAAATTTGGTTTAAAACCACTGGCTACATGGTTTAAAACCACTGTTTTTCTACCAAGGTCACCTGGCAGACACAGTTATAGAATGCCGTCTGGCGTATGCTTTAAACATATACAAAACACCACCACACGAGCACATGACTCAGGGCCAGGACCAAAAACTTGTGCTCATCACACAAATAAATGCCCTTTCTGAGATTTGAACCCAGGACCATCAGCTTCACAGACAGGTTCGCCGCCGACTAGGCCAGACCTTTTGTCGTAATAATTATTCATTAGAACAATGCCAATATTAATTAAAGATTAACCCGTTTCAACTCACGTTTTTTAGTCACTCGCGCGACATTTTTCGGAGAACATAGGCCTCCATTTTCATGCACTAAGAGTGCTGTGTGTCCGTTCGGTTCGCCGCTCGCGTCGCCGGCCCGTCGCGCACTCAGTCAATCTTAATTTTATATAATGTCTCACGAAAGTTTAAATACAAATGCCAATATTATTTAAGTTATCCCTTAATGTTCGTTAGTTTCTAGCAGAAATAAAGTAAGGGGTAGGTTTTACAATTCCACCCCAGTCAGCGCGGCGCCGCTTACGTCACGGCCTGGTACCGCGAACATCGTACACCAGAATTTTTCTCTTTCACTCCAATTATGGGGTCACGGGAGTGACAGAGACAAACGTTCGAAATTTACAAATATCGATTTTAGCGGTTGCGCCGCTGATCGCTGCAGCACCCATAATCTTTTTCTATTAACCTAGTTGTCACTATATCCTATTATATAACATAATATCTTATTATTCTTATTAAACACTTAATCGTACCTTATTTGGTGTCCTGTAATATTTATTTATTTACCTGCAGTTTAAGTGACCGAATCAGAAATGAGGAGATCCGTAGGCGAACTAAAGTCACCGACATAGCCCAGCGGGATAGCAGGCTGAAGTGGCAATGGGCAGATCACATTGCACGCAGAGAAGATGGCAGATGGGGTTGAAAAGTGCTCCAGACCACGGACTAGCAAGCGCAGCGTAGGACATCCACCCACAAGATGGACAGACGACCTCATTAAGTCTCCTTGCCGTTGTTGCTGGCAGATGGGACAGTGTCTTAATTAAACACTGGACCTCCCAACATTTAAGTTTAAGAACAGTCATCCTTGGTACAATGCCTCAAGAGCCTTTTCTAGATTTTATACTGTAACTAGTTAAGTACTTGTAGTTATCATAATACGATTGTAATTTTTTACATAGTCATTTAACCCTTCATAGGGCAACTTCAAAATTGCAATGCAAAAATGACCACCCCACAACAGTCTTTCTGTATTTTTTTCTTAACAAGAATCATTAGGCCAATCGAGCCGCGATGAAGCTTGAGCGCACGACCACAATGACTTTTGGGCGTTAAAGGGTCAAGTATTTTTTTTACTAATCCTAATTCTATTTGTAATTGTATGCTTGTATATATATGGACAGCTGTGGTCTGAAATAAATGATTTTATTTTTAATTCACTTAAATGCAAGAAACAATTTGTGGAAGAGCAGTATCTCTTAATACAAGTATCAAAATACTTAAAAAGTGGTTCTGGCACAGCTACTGTAAGTACTGCCTGTTACACAATTTTTTTTTCTTGTTCATTCATAATTTTTACAGTTGTGCTGAAGCACATTAGTAAAAGAGAAATGAGCGTTTCTCAAAATTTTTGCCATTTTTCTCAACCAAAAAATTTTTGGCAAGTTTTATGTTTTTTCTGGTCAGAATCACCAGCTGATTCGATTTATGCAATAAAAAAATATGTCCCAATTAATTCCATATATTTTTGAATTTCCTATTATGTTACCTCCATAGAAAATATATATAGAAAAAGGTAACACAATAGGAAAACAATCTTTGGGACACATTTTTTTCTTGCATAGATCGTATCAGCCCGCGATTTTGACAAGAAAAAACATAAAATTTACCAAAATATTTGAAGTCGAGAAAAGTGGCAAAAAATTTAAGAAACGCTCAAATATAGGTATGCTCGAATAATACGATATTCGCGGTACCATGAAAGTTTTTAACGTAACAAAACGTCAACCATAAGCGTTTGAGTTTCCTATATAAATAAAATTATCACTAACACGTTCGAGACGTTTTTTTACGTCAAAAGAAACTTACACTAAAGCTTCAGGTATAGGTAGGTTTGTCTATAGAACACTTAAAAAAGCACAAAAAGGGGGGTCGCAGTATCCATTAGGATATAGATGGTCTGCCAGTGTCTCCTTGGTACCAGGAAACCGCGCGCGATTCCTGATCGTGAGTATTAGGTGGGCTCTGTACGGGATATCAGTCTTTCGTTGCCCATTTAGATCAGCTGGGGTTGTACTGATTTACCATGAGAAGGCTGACCCCTGGGTTTGTTCAAAAACTATTTGAATATGCTTTAAGTTTGCTCAGAATTCCAAAAGCGTGATGTAGGTTTGTGGCGGTAGATGTATTTACACGTCATGATGACGTATACGACGAGGGATAGATAGAAAAATATGACATTATCTGTGAAAAGGGACCTTATTGTCGATGGCGCATATGTCGTTGTTCAAGATGTTACAATACAAACGCAACGCGACTCGACGTAAGTGCCATCGACAATAAGGTCCCTTTTCCTAGATAATGACACAAATTTGACAAGTGTAAGCGGTACTCGTATAGCACAATGGTAGTGCACTGGGCTAGTCCAGTGGTTGTGGGTTCGAGTGCCGCTGCGAGTCAATTTTTTGTATTTTTCTTTCGATTTAAATATCGAAGAATTCTGGCAAGATGTTCAGTCAGCAGCAAAATTGGCTAAGCGTTTGAAGTGTTCAAAACCTACACGCGCTCTTATTTTCTTGATAATAGAGATGTGTTGACCTCATTTTGAACACCTCAAACGCTTAGCCACTTCTGCTGCTGGCTGTTCATGTACAAAGACGGTGGCGCCACTTTGTTTGTAATGATGGGTAGGAGCATAATTGAAACTTATTCCTACCTCCTTTTCTGTACACATGTTTATTCGTAATTATCATAATTCATAACTATGATACAAGAATTTATGTAATGTTTAGTAGTAATGTTTCAGACGTATAAAATATTAGTCATATTGATTTTAGAATTAATATTTTACTAACAAGAAATTGAATTAGAGAAGAAACAGCAAATTAAACATTTTTTATTACTTCTATTTCGTTGCCGCGGTAACGGAATAAAATAAATAAAACTTTACAACATTATTTTCCATCAAGATCGAAATCTCGTAAGTAAAAAAGTAGATAAAAAAAATATATACTTAAGAAAAAAGCTACGAGGACCGCGGGCATCCGACATAGATTTCTTAAAAAATAATTTGATTTGTTCTTAATTGGTACAGTCGACGTCAAAGATATGTTAACACCTCTTCACCTTAATCCCTTGTAAATAAGGTGCAAGTGTAAACATACATATTTTGGACGTCAACTGTACATTAAAAAATGAGTACTATGAATTGAAGATGTAAAAAATTATGAGGACCTAAGGCGTCGGGTGTTCGGATTGGGATGGACCAATCGGTTAAGGCGTTAGCCGCGATAGTTGGAGATGCAGGTCCGAATCTTACTTTTTATGACATACTAGCTGACCGGGCGAACTTCGTACCGCCTAAAAAGCGACAAAACTAGTCATAGGTTTCAAAAATTTTTTAGTACCTACTTAATGTCTTAATCAGGGCTGTGATGATTCCAACCAATCCAAAATCATTTTAATCGGTTCAGCCTGTAGCGACCATGTCCTACATTCACCCAAATCTTAGATGCTATTCATGATATTGCCAATAGGTAATTATCAAATATTAAGTTATATTGTTACCTTTCCAAGTACGCACCACGTGTACGAATTAGCAATAGACCCAACATCTGTATTATATTGTTTTATAGCTAGTCTTATATTGTTACTTTTACGAGTATACACCACGGGTACGATTTAGCAACAGAGCTAACATTTGTATTCTATTGTTTAATATGTAATCTATTCGTTTTAGGGATAAACGCTGTAAAAGCTTTGTATAGTCTTTTCTAGTTTATCACCTCACGATTTCTGTTCAGCTTTGTTTCTTTGTCGGCACCACGCCGGCTTATTATTTTGTATGTTATTGTTTTGTCAGTACGCTCAGACAAAACATTATTCATTTTTATAATTGTGCTCCTAGCACATGTGTTTAACCGTTATGGTTACCTGAACTCCCACCATCCCGAGGAGGCTTGCAAGCCTATCTGGATGAGGATAGACAGTCGTTACACATCCGCTGCTCGAGACGTTACTAATTCGCTCGCTCTTAGCGTGTACTATAGCCATAGGTCCTTCTGGTCGAAGTTGAGTCACCTGCTCCTCCCAGTATTTGTACCTACCGACTCCGCGTTCAGTTAGTCGAGTTTTATTATAATACCTATACTTGGTATCATTCCTGACTTACGTGTTAATTTATAAGTGTTCGCTTAGATAAGTTAATTATTCGTGTGTACTTTAAATATAGTCTATTTTACCTCACGTGTGAACTTTTATTGCAAGCACAATCCCAACACTCCGTACCTATAAAATACCAATAACCTAGTGATTGCCAAATTGGTGACCCCGACGTGATTAGTAACTAAACGGCAACGTTGGTTGGTACGTGTGTTGTGGACATTTTAACTTCAGTGCTTTCGTTAGTGAAGTGAAGTGTTTTATTGACTCTAAAATGGTAGACCAAGTCGCACCTGTCCAGAACGAGCGACTCACAAGAGCCTTAGTGAGGCTACCGCCATTCACAACAGGGGATCCTACCCTTTGGTTTACACTGGTTGAACTAAATTTCCATAACCTGGGGATCACTAATGACGACGACAAATACACGTATGTCGCGCCAGCCCTGCCACCACCGCAAGCAAAAGAAATGCGGGACCTTCTTGTAAACCCACCTGCAATCGACAGGTATGAGACTTTAAGAAGGAAGTCATTAAAAGGCTTGGTTCCTCGCAAGAGGCCAATACGCGACGGCTTCTCGAAAAAGAGAAGATTGGTGACCGCAAACCATCACAATTTTTGCGGCACCTAAGAGAGCTCGCTGAAGCCGCAGTGCCCGAATCGATCTTGCGTTCTTTATGGCTAGAACAGTTGCCCAGATCCATGCAGATGATCCTGGCAACTCAAGCAGACGTGAGCCTGGATAAAGTAGCCGATGTAGCTGATGTCATTGCAGACAGCACTACCCCGATGGCGGCTATTGCATCAACCGTCGCCGTCGAAGACCCAGTAACGCAACAGTTAAGTGCATTATCGCGTCAGTTAGCCGCTATGGAACGTAGATTTGACGTTTTGTCTGTCGACCCAAGTAATAGACACAGAGGTAGATCACACTCGCGTGCCAGATCAAGATCTCGATCCCGTTCCCGTAATGTATCATCAGGCATGTGTTGGTACCACCACAGGTACGGTCCCAAGGCTCATAAGTGTCTTACACCATGCACGTACAGCGCTTCTAACTCGGGAAATGCGAGCGGGAACCATTAGTGGCGAATGGTTGCCCAACAACAACATCAACGTCACAACGAGTATTCATCGTCGACCGAAACACCGGTACAAGATTTTTAATTGATACCGGAGCGGATTTAAGTGTTTACCCTCGCAGCCTAGCCCCACAAAATCAGGAATTGTGTATGTACGAGCTAGTTGCAGCAAATAACACGCCGATCAAAACTTACGGTTTCTCGTCGATGACCCTGAACCTTGGTTTACGCCGGGATTTCCCATGGCGATTTGTTGTTGCTGACGTAGATAAGCCGATAATTGGCATAGACTTTTTAAGCCATTATGACTTATTAGTCGATTCACGAAGGCATAGATTAATAGACGCCACGACTCACTTGACCGTCACTGGAGAGGTAGCTGAGTCCGAACCAGTAAGGTCTATAAAAACAATAGCCGGCGACTCGCCTTATCACCAGTTATTAAAGGGGTTTAGCGATATTACTAAACCCGATGGATCAGCTGCAACACAAAAGAAGCATAACACAAAACACTACATTACGACTAAACCGGGACCGCCTGTAGCACAAAGGCCTAGGAGATTAGCACCCGATCGTCTTATCGCCGCGAAGAAGGAATTCGATGCAATGTTAAAGTTGGGTATCGCCCGTCCGTCACAAAGCAGCTGGGCCTCACCGCTTCACATGGTTGAAAAGAAAGACAATGGATGGCGACCGTGTGGTGATTATCGCGCACTTAATGACCGCACCTTGCCCGATCAGTATCCGGTCCGGCACATCGAAGATTTTGCCCAGACTCTCAGTGGTAAAAAAGTGTTTTCTACTTTAGATTTAGTGCGTGCGTTTAATCAAATTCCAGTGGCGGAGGAAGATATACCTAAAACTGCAATTATAACGCCCTTTGGTTTATTTGAATTTGCTTATATGACTTTTGGCCTTCGAAACGCAGCTCAGACGTTTCAACGTTTTATGGACGAAGTGTTACGTGGTTTAGACTTTTGTTATTGCTATATAGACGATATTTTGATTGCTTCCAGTGATAATGATGAACACTTAAAACATTTAGAGACAGTATTTAAACGATTAAGTGACTATAGTGTAGTGATTAACCCTTCCAAGTGTGTTTTTGGCCAAAAACAAGTACAGTTCTTAGGTTACCTAGTGTCTGCTGAGGGCACGCGTCCTCTACCTGGAAAAGTAGAAGCTATACGCTCCTTTCCACCTCCAACAACGGCGAAGCAACTACGACAGTTCTTAGGTATGCTAAACTTTTACAGACGTTTCATACCTAACGCTGCAGCGCATCAAGCCAATTTAAACGACTTGCTCAAGGGAAACCTCAAGGGCAAAGCGCCTATTCACTGGACACCTGACACTACAAGGGACTTCGAGGCTTGTAAACAATGCCTAGTCGATGCAACAATGCTAGCGCACCCTCAAGACAATGCTGACCTGGCGCTATTTACCGATGCATCAGGTAACACGATAGGCGCCGCACTTCAACAAAAGGTGGACGGCGCGTGGCAACCGCTAGCTTTCTTTTCTAAAAAACTTACAAACGCTGAAAAGAAGTACTCTACATATGACAGGGAACTATTTGCGATATATTCTGCAGTTAAACAATTTCGTCATAATTTAGAAGCACGAACATTTACGATTTATACAGATCATAAACCGATCGTGTTTGCATTTGCGAAAAAGGATAAACAATGCACACCAAGGCAGTTCCGCTACCTGGACTTTATCGGTCAATTTACAACCGATATCCGTCACGTTAGCGGAGATCAGAATATACCTGCCGATGCAATGTCTCGCATCGAAATCGATCGCATTGAACAAAGATTGATTGGAAGGCTCTAGCTATTTCTCAAAAGTCTGATGACACTTTACAATCGCTGCTCAATAAAACTGATTCGACACTACAGCTCAAACTTGTACAGTTACCTGGGTTCGATGAAAGTATATATTGTGATATTTCTACTCCGTCTGTCCGACCCTACATTACTGAGCCCTTCAGGAAAACTGCTTTTAACACCGTGCATCAACTTTCGCATCCGGGAGCAAAGACTACTATAAAATTAGCCACTCAGAAATTCGTCTGGCCATCTATCAAATCAGATTGCAGAGAATGGACTAGAAGCTGTTTAGAGTGTCAACGAGCTAAAGTTACGCGTCACGTATCCGCCCCAGTTGGATCATTCGCGCCTCCTTCGACTCGCTTTGAACATGTCCACATCGACATCGTAGTCATGCCCATATCAGAAGGTTGCAGATATATTTTAACATGCATAGATCGTTTCTCTAGGTGGCCTGAAGCTATACCTATCGAGGACCAAGAAGCAGAAACCGTAGCACGCGCATTTTACGCTAATTGGATCGCACGTTTCGGCGTACCTTTACGAGTCACTACAGACCAAGGCCGAAACTTTGAATCGCATCTGTTTAGAAGTTTAAATAATCTGACTGGTACGACTCAATTGCGAACAACGGCTTACCATCCCGCTGCTAATGGGATGATTGAGCGATTTCATCGCCAATTAAAAGCTGCTATTAAATGTCATCAGGACGCCCAATGGACACGAGTCTTACCTACAGTCATGATGGGTATTCGCGCAGCATTCAAGGCCGATTTACAAGCTACACCTGCCGAAATGGTTTACGGCGAAAATATTCGTTTACCTGGAGAATTTTTGGTTCCTAAAACGACCAGGGATTGCAATGCGACGGACTTCGTCACTCAACTCAAAACTAATTTTGCCGATCTACAACCAGTCGCAGGGACTCAGCACGGGTGTAAACAGATATTTATATACAAGGATCTGATGACAACGAGTCACATGTTTGTTCGTGTTGACGCCCCGAAACGACCCTTGCAACCGTCTTATGAAGGACCCTTTGCTGTTGTCTCAAGAAATGATAGAACTTTTGTTATCAACAGACGTGGTCATAACGTAACTATTTCGGTGGACCGGCTGAAGCCTGCTTATGTACTAGCCGATGACATAGAATCGCCGCCTGAGCTTGAAGACGACATAGCACAGTTCTTTGTTAATAGAACAAATAACACCACGAGTGCAGAACCACCAGCACCTGCGCCTACTGCACAAGAAGCACCGCCTACGCCTGATAGCGTCGCCAGAACTAGATCCGGTAGACGAGTCCGCTTTCCGGATTATTACCAGGCAGGCCTTAAATAATTATACGTGTTGGAAATAATTAATCAACCTTAGTTTTGTAAGGATTTATACACTATTACTTTTTAACAGTTGTAAATAAAATCTTAACTTTTTGTATTTTTATACCCTTTCTTAATGTTTATATGTGTGTTACTAACATAGCACTTAAGAGAAATTGTAACTAACTGTTTTATACATTGTTATTCTAGTATCATTTTCAATGTGTTTTATGTGTACTGCTTGTTACGTTTGTGTACATTCCTAGTGTATTAGTCTTAGCCTTTTCTAAATATTGTGTTGTTACCTATTGTATTTTATTATAAACTTTTATCGTGACTTCATCACTAGTAAGGGGTACTGTAGCGACCATGTCCTACATTCACCCAAATCTTAGATGCTATTCATGATATTGCCAATAGGTAATTATCAAATATTAAGTTATATTGTTACCTTTCCAAGTACGCACCACGTGTACGAATTAGCAATAGACCCAACATCTGTATTATATTGTTTTATAGCTAGTCTTATATTGTTACTTTTACGAGTATACACCACGGGTACGATTTAGCAACAGAGCTAACATTTGTATTCTATTGTTTAATATGTAATCTATTCGTTTTAGGGATAAACGCTGTAAAAGCTTTGTATAGTCTTTTCTAGTTTATCACCTCACGATTTCTGTTCAGCTTTGTTTCTTTGTCGGCACCACGCCGGCTTATTATTTTGTATGTTATTGTTTTGTCAGTACGCTCAGACAAAACATTATTCATTTTTATAATTGTGCTCCTAGCACATGTGTTTAACCGTTATGGTTACCTGAACTCCCACCATCCCGAGGAGGCTTGCAAGCCTATCTGGATGAGGATAGACAGTCGTTACACATCCGCTGCTCGAGACGTTACTAATTCGCTCGCTCTTAGCGTGTACTATAGCCATAGGTCCTTCTGGTCGAAGTTGAGTCACCTGCTCCTCCCAGTATTTGTACCTACCGACTCCGCGTTCAGTTAGTCGAGTTTTATTATAATACCTATACTTGGTATCATTCCTGACTTACGTGTTAATTTATAAGTGTTCGCTTAGATAAGTTAATTATTCGTGTGTACTTTAAATATAGTCTATTTTACCTCACGTGTGAACTTTTATTGCAAGCACAATCCCAACACTCCGTACCTATAAAATACCAATAACCTAGTGATTGCCAAAAGCCGTTCTCGAGTTATAGGCGGTTGAACAAACCCCACTTTCTTTTATATATATAAGATATGTCATTTATTTTCAACGTATAATTTATATTGTAGGTAGTGTTACTACTTACTTAAAATCATCTTCTTCGCGTTGTCCTGGCATTTGCCGCGATCTAGCCCTCAAAAGAGGTTGTGGTCACTAACCCACGTTAGTTGCACGTTAGGGACACTAGACTGGGTAGATAGGTATTTTTACGCTGTCTCAGGAATCGTAAGTATGACGTCACAAGTCTATTAGGGCTGTGGGTGTGCCCGTCGTGCCCGCAACGGTGGATCCGCGCTTGGCCACGGCTCTTAACTAATTACTTAATTAAATAAGTTTTTTAAACAACGACGGTGGCAAACAAGCATACGGCCCGCTTGATGGTAAGCAGTTATCGCCTATGGACGCTTACAACTCCAGTCAAAGCAAATCAAAATAATTAATAAAAAATAATTTGATTTTTTCCTAGTTGAGTTTTACTTTTAATAAAATAGGGGTCAAAGTAATTCGTCAGAATTATGCGCCTCGTTGGTCCCGGGGCGGCGCCCTAGCCTCGGGTCTGAGTATTAACAAGAAGCACTGGGTATGCGGGCGAGCTTAGCCTCTCCTCTTCAGGTGGGCTGCCATTTAGCTCAGCTGGTTTCACCACTGACTAACCACGGGGCGACTGACCCCCGTGACATGGTGTTTGAGGTTATCTTTACTTTTTAATTAAAAAAAAATCAATAGCGCGATGCAGGTAAGTTAGCGGTTGGTTTTGGAACTAAGATGTAATCTATATTAATAAAAGAAAGTTGTTAGTTCCGGCTTTTATACTTAACTCACGAACGGCTGAACCGATTTGGACGATTTTGGATTCGTTGTTATCGGCTTGGCCAAAAGTTTAATAGTACTTATGCTTTAAGAAAGAAAAAAACTCAAAAAAGACTTTACAGACTTTCAGGCAGTACAAAGTTCGCCGGGGCAGCTAATAGTAAATAAGTTATGGGTGGTTATTTGTGAGAGTTGATCGTAACTAGTTCACTTCGCGAACTTCGTACCGCTTTTTTATGTTTTTATAGATATAGATTCTAATAGTTATAATTTTATTCTAAGAGGAATATGCACAAATCAAACAAACCTGAACACAGTACCAGTACCATGTACTGTTTGGCGTAGATCTTTATATTTAAGTCGAACGATATCCATTTAGACCAGGCAAGAACTTGCATACGATTTTCATTACATTGCGGGCTATCGGCGTACGGCGAATTCTGTCGCTTTATATAACCCCGCAATGTAATGAAAATCGTATACAAGTTCTTGCATGGTCTTAATGGGGCTTGATACATGTTCCTAGTATTGTTTGATATGTTTTCTTATCAGACTACGCATAATTATGTAAGTACTTTAAGATTTGATGTATCACTGTATTGAAAAAATAAGTCCCGCCGTCGTTTCTTGCCGGTATCTTCACGGGTCGGAGGTGTAGGGTTTGAACCGGTGTAGATTTTTTTTTTTTTTTGACGTTCATAAGTGCATGTAATGTGCCTAAATTGAAAAATAAAGATCTTTTATCTTTTTTTTTTTTTTTGAACTAATAAAAAAATATTTTTAAAATGGGGGGTCGAGTTTTAGTGCCATTTTGTGGTGCCGGAGACAGCGCGCGTGCCCCGGCCTCCGAGTATTTGTGTTGTGCGCTGGAATGTTGACGAAGCAGCCTTAGGGATATTGAGCTGACCCATTTAGAGCAGCTGGGTGACCACTGCCTACCACAAGATGGCTGACCCCACTGTCATAGCGTTTATCATTTAAATAATCTCATATTTTTTTAAATTTTGATACCGCGATGCAGAATTACAAACTTGTCTAGGTTAGTGGTCAAATTTGGAACTAGTGTATTCTTATTTATGTATATAGACAGTGGCGCCATGTAGACGTGTAGGTAAGTTTGTAATTGTTTCTTCGAGGGTAGATAGATTTTAAATCTACCTTTATTTTGTTAAACAATGTCGACAGTCGTTTCCCGCATCACACACATCAGCGACATCTATCATGTTTAACAGCAGCACGTCTCAGCTATACTAGTTCTACAGAGATGTCTAGCTGTCAACGTAACTCAAGATGTATCCATAGATGGCGCTGTACCTAGTACCGAAAAGAGAGAAGTGGAGAGAAATATGTGTCATTATCTATGAAAAGGGACCGTGTTGTTCAAGATGTTACAATACAAACCCAACGCGATTCGACGTAAGTGCCATCGACAATAAGGTCCCTTTTCCTAGATAATGACACATATAATGTCACATGTCATAGTATGTTCCTTGATTTTTATGTAATATTACTAACAGGACCACTAATCGTTGATGGACGGGCAGCAGCGTTACTTCAGAACAAGCCCGGTACCGCGAACGTCGAAGTTCGTATATTACGGGCTTCTTTCTCTTATACTCCAATTAAGGGTGTCATGAGAGTGACAGAGACAATCGTCCGAAATTCACGAATATCATTGTTCGCGGTAGCGCCGCAGTGGAGCCTCCCCGCCCCCTGCCAAGTGTGGCGGTTATGGTATTAAAACTGGTATTAAAGCCTCATACCTTTGCTCATACTTAGAGATCGCTCTCTAAGGTGTGCTAAACAATTAACTATTATAAAGAAAACTCCAAGTCTCTTCAATACAAATAATTATATATCACACAACAGATGCTACGACAGAATACCAGCCAATATTATATTATATCTCTCATTTTCTTTTTTGATAGCTCAATTTTTTTTTAAACCGCTGTCCCGCCATTGCCGCCTTATGTTTTTCTCGTCTTTTTTTAAAGTTGTGACAGCGGCCAAGAACGTTGCCAAGAACCGAATGCCATAAGGTTTAATATTACTTAAATATTTTATTTTATAATCATTAATAATTCTATTCTAACGAGCCTAATTCCATGGTGGATCTTGTGTATTTTAGGAGTTGCTATATTGGCTACAATTGGCTGCATAGCATCAAATCAACTGTACTTTCACGGGCAATAATATCTTACGATATCATGACCGCAAGAATATCTGACAGTACCTTATTGCCTTGACATAGTTCCATACAACAATAATATTGCATTGTCACGGAACTAAGTGTACACAATTTCAGCTCAATCGGTTAAATAAAGATATCTGCTTCAAAATTGAGTTGCAAGATTTCACTCTAACATATATAGGTCGATTCACGATAGTTGGGGCCGTATACTAGCCGTATCATACGGCCCGTATGTCTATATAAAACTTGACAGTTCAGTACAAAATTCACGCCAATATGAAACTTATGAATCGACCCATGGGTACATACCTACTTACATTGCAACTTAAATAAAAGCTTGCATTTTTATGTATAAGTCAAATGAATTTATGATATACCTCGTACATCGAACTCAATTCTCATTAAAGTGCACAGATAAAGTAGATAAACCCGGTTCTCAGCAGTTCAATGCAGTTGTATGAGCCGCTGAGCGACCGGTACATTACCCAAGCACCGTGACGTCACAGCAGGCCATTCACTCGTGACGCAGAGATGACGTTACCCCACGCTCAATGAACAGGATCTTCCGTCTCGCTCTACGTTACATAAGTTTGCTCTATGAAAGTTATGTAATTGCTAGAAAAAAACTGAAAACGCCTAGTTTTTGGACGGAAAGGAAGTGTCGTAGGATTTCATAATTTTAAGTTCCTTATTTAAAAGCCACGCACATGAAGGTTCTGTTAAATATCCTCTTGCTTCGAATAAAACTCGATGAGGAAAAAACTCCTTAGTTATTTATTTTTTCAGAAAATACTGCATTCCATAAGCGTGACAATTAAAAAGTTAAATTTTGACAGTTTTAACGGTAATAAGGCATTAAAATTCTAACTATACAACTTAGATTTGGTGATCGTTTCACAAACTTCAACTAATATTACAATGCAAAAAGACATAAAATAAATTTTTAGAGATTTCATGCTTAATTATCGTCACAAAACTGTCATAATTTAACTTTTTACTTGCCAGGCCAATTGATTACACTTTTTACTGAAAGAGTTGAGTTAGCCTTCCTACAGACAAACTATCCAAACTGTTTTGCAGAACTGATAACTTTGAACTGTGTAAAAACTTTTTTAGTATGTTTAACCCATTATAGACTAGCGGTACCATATGGGACCGTTTATTTACGACTTTTAATTTTAAATAATAATAAATTATACAATTAAATTAAAATTTATTACTCAAATTTCGTTACATAAGCTCTAATAAAGAACATATTAAAAAATTACAAAAATTGGTCACCTCAAAAAAACTCAGTCTATAATGGGATGGGTTAATAAATAAACAACTAAAATAATAAACGAATTTGAAAGTAGACTTCGGCAACGATACTTCTTTCAGTACATATGTACTATTAAGTTAATTGCTTATTCCAAGAATTCTGAAAGACTTGTATCAAATAAAATATCCTTTATTACTTCATAGAATATTTTAAGAAATTTATCCTTAAATATTCTGATGTCCTAAACCTGTTTTACATATTAATAAGTTTCTGGGTTCTTTCAAATATTTAATTTTTGGTACAAGCGTGTATTACTTTTTTGAGAGGTTGTAAGTCATGGTTAATGGCTTCAAAACAAGAGTTTCAAAATTCAACCCGAACATACTTAAATTGCAAACCTGTAAAATTTTATAGTTTCAGCAGTTAGGCCCATAGATATAAGAATATTATATATATAATTCCTTGGTTAGGCTAGGAAACTTTTCTTTCAGTCAGACATAGAAGAAATTTTAAGAAATCATATATAATCTCAAAAAAGGTTTAATCTAATAGTAATAATAGAGAACTTTTTTAATTTGCTATTAGCACAGGCAGTCTAGCCATTTTCACATAATAAATGTCAGACATGACAGAATAAACATTACATTAAGATTTTATGAAGAATTACATTAAAATCTACATATCCTTATGAAGAGATTAATAATTTAATATAATATCTATATGCAAGAGAGTGTACTATGTAATATACAGGTGCAACACCTTAAATTATCTGGAAAAAAAAGTCTGGGATAGAAAAGAAAAATCAAGGTATTTTTAACATTATCTATATTATAATCACTCGTAATTTGCATGAATTTTTCTCACAAAAAACTCACACCGAGGAAACACGATTGTTCTTAAAATCGAGATGGAACTTCGACCTACAGCTTAAATGAATGTTACCTACAGAATACAGTGCTGTCTCAGCGTTCAGAACGCGACCCGAGTAACCAGCATTCACACTGCACACTACTGTTACGTAACAGCTTGAGAATCACAGAAGTTAATGTCGGCATTACATAACAGAGTTACAGACACTTCCAAAGTACAAGGACTCCGTGTTCATGCCGAGCCAAGAATACCATTAATGCCACAGCACTTTCTTGCTCACAACACAACACTGGAAATAGAACTACAGCCGGCCTTGCCCTCGATGGGCGGAATGAAATGAGGCCGTTACATAACTGTCACCAACTGAATCAAAGTAAAGACAAATTATGTGATTCCAAAGTCTACTAACCAAGCTAGGTGGAAGCTTATGTAACACTCAACATTTACATAATTTAATAAAACAATACATATTGGAATCAATGTATAACACTTTATTTAACTAAAAATAAGTTACTAGGTTCGTTTTTCGCTTCTAATAATACATGATTTCAGGGAGCGGCTTGCGGTGATGGGAATCACAAAGATGGTAACAATTCTTAAGAGTAGATTTACAGGACCTTCTTGATCTCTTCGTATAGGACGAGCACGAAGGCGCCACCGGTGCCTCTGAGCACGTTGGAGAAGGCGCCCTTGAAGAAGGCGGAGGAGCCCTCGGTCTTGGCGATGGTGGCCCAGCAGTGGAGGGTGTTCTTGTACAGGATGTCGGCCTTGGCGCGGCCGGACTGCATCATCATGCGCCTACGGACCGTGTCGAAGGGATAGGACATGATTCCGGCCACGGTGGTCACCACCTGCGCGATGGCCCAGCTGATCACGATGGGCGTGTTCTTGGGGTCGGGCAGCATGCCGCGGGCCGTGTCGTAGAAACCGAAGTAGGACGCGCGGTAGATGATGATACCCTGCACGGACACACCGAAGCCTCTGTACAGACCGATCAGGCCGTCGGACTTGAAGATCTTGGTGAGGCAGTTGCCGAGACCGCTGAACTCGCGCTGGCCGGCGCCCTTGCCGACGTCGGCGGCGAGGCGGGTACGCGCGAAGTCGAGCGGGTACACGAAGCACAGGGAGGTGGCTCCAGCGGCACCACCGGAGGCCAGGTTACCGGCGAACCAGCGCCAGAACTGGGTCTTCTTGTCTACGCCACCGAGGAACACCTGCTTGTACTTGTCCTTGAAGGCGAAGTTGAGCGCTTGCGTGGGGAAGTACCTGATGACGTTGGCGAGGTTACCGCGCCAGAAGGAGCCGAAGCCCTGCTCCTTGGGGATGCGCACGAAGGCATCGACGATACCCTTGTAGCGCTGGTCCTCGGTGATTTGCTTGCTCACGTGCTGCACCTGGAGAAGCAGCTTGACGCGCTCGATGGGAGCCACGGCGGTCTTGGAGACCGCGGCGGACACGCCACCGGCGATGAAGTCCTTCGCGAACGCGACCGGATCGGCGAGGTTCGACATTTTGAAAAGGGGTCTACACTGGGGCCTCGCGGGCGTAGAGGTGTAGTCTACTTAGGTCACACACGGGATGGTGGATTCACGAAACACTAACTCCCGATATTCGTTATCAGGAGATTTTGAGTAATTTCGTGATCGCGGGAGCACAGGGGTAGGTGTGTGCCTTTTTTGAAATTCGATCGATCACGTTCTCTCGCTGTTCTGCCCGTGGAGCGGCGCAAAAGAAGGAGGAAGGGGCAGATGTTACCAACCTAACGACAAAGTACCACGAGGCCGGTGTGGCCATTACAAATAGTGAAAAACTCCCTACAGGAAAAATTTGCATTTTATTTTATTTATCATAAAATGCATTCAAAAATTTTCAAATACTTATTTTTTTTTATCTATAACATTTATAAACACTATCAGTACCTAGTTATTAGTTACGGAAATCAAATACAAATTATTTTTATCTTTTTAGTTGCATTTTCCAAATATCATAATTAAACTTTTAACTAATTTATCTACTATTAAAGAACAAAGCAAAAGTTTAAAATTTAGTAATTATTAAATTTATAATATATTTTGCTCGATTTCCGGGTAATAGTATTTATAATGGTAATACTTTCGTGACGAGCACAAAATGCGTTTCGTTATTGCTTAAAAAAATCAATATGATCGTTATGCAATCATTTCGTCGATGCGTTGGCTATAAAGTAACGTTCAATTTTTTTTTTTGCAGTAATTTGGCTTCGTTCGCAATATAAAATATATATATATCTTTCAAAAAAAAATTTCGTCAATATAAATGGAAGAAAACAAATACATTATGGCGTTATAACATCTTCACTTGAACTCATCACTGCGCCAAAACCTTTTTAAGTCATAATTTCATATTGAATACCTACTGAAATATTGTTAATTGTTCGTTAAACTAAAAACTTTTTGCCTTATAGATAATGTATATTTAGTCAGTATTTAAAGTAATTTATTAGATTCAAGTAAACTTATTTTAGCTTATAATTTCTGATTAACGAAATATTGCTTTAACTATTTGTTAAAATTTTCGGAAATTGTTCTGGAATAATTAATTATCAGTCATTAATTTTAAACGCGTTAATTCAAATCTTGCGCCATCTGTTGTGGAGTAGCAAAAAACGCTAAGCCAATGACTTCTTAAACAATTGACGCTGTCAACGGAGTTTTTTTTTGTTTATCTGTGGTCACGAACATTTGTGCTTCAGTGATTGTGATATTTGTGACTCGCAATTTCGTTTTCTAAAACTAATTGTTCCCGATTTTAACTATTATTTTCTTGCGGTTGTAATTTATTGGATGGAATTTAAGTTTAACAACATGCAGATGGGCCGCATGGGATCTCCATCTGTCGGGATTGACGACGATAACGGCGCGGGTCATGTTCTCAGCGATTTTCTCTTGCAACTCGAAAACTACAATCCTTCCATTCCCGATTCAGTGGTTGCTCACTATCTAAATATGGCTGGTTTCGAGTCTCAAGACCCCAGGTGAGTGTATCGACTTACTACAATCACTTGCGAATCAACTCGACTAAAAAAAAATGTATTGACAAAACAATGGTTCGGTTCATTAGCTTCTAGTATGTTTATTATAGTTTATATGTATTAAGTTATAATTAGTGCAGTATTGGTGTATAATTGTTGTAAAGTATTGTTCAAACTCGAATTGATTATCTTAAAATATCAAACATTTGATTGAATAGTAAAGTTGTTGTTACACATATCAAGTTTTGGTCACGCAAAATAGCCTTCAATGTGTGTGATTAAATGCTGAAACTGACTATGATTTAGTATTTTCTAGGCTATGTAAACATTTATTAAACTCCTAGTAAAGCCAGAGATGACTACAACTAGCGTTGCCAGGCTGCCAAATCTAGGGTAGAAAGGATGGACACTATTTAGGATTTGGGATTATTAAGGATTTTGTGACTTGGTAAAGTCAATTCACCTGTGCTCAGCTATGCTGAAGCGTTTCTGATCTCAACCTCCTCAGTGTGGATGCCCTGGTGATGCCTGGGGCTGCGGTAAAATGTTCGTGATCCTATGGCGGAGGGCTAAGAGAGTGAAACGGAGCAGGATATAGTTGATGAGGCCAAGCTTTCCTCTCAGAGGGGGTGACAAGAGCAGTGAGCTCCACATACTCCAAATCTACCGTGGTCAGAGGAGACTGACTTGTATTGGTATTAAATAAAGAAGCTGAACATTGGCACTTGGACTAGTAACAATTATTATTATAGCTCTATCCCACATCAGTGGTCCCCAAGGGTATAAGCCTCCTCCATCTGTCTCCACCTCTCCTTGTCGGTGGCAACGTCCATCCAATTTTTCCCTGCAGCCTGTGTGATGTTGTCTGTCCATCTTTTCCATTGCCTTCCCACTCTTCTTTTTCCAACTGGGCCAGGCCATTTCGTTACTAGTTTTGTCCATCTTTGGTCCTGATATCTTGCTATATGACCTGCCCATCTCCACTTTTGTTTCAAACTAAACTGCAGGGCATCTGTTATCTTTGTTCTCTTGCGGATGTCTAGTACTAACTAGTAACAATACCTGTGACTTATTCCAGGTTGGTCCGGCTGATCGCGCTGGCCTCGCAGAAGTTCCTCTCGGATGTGGCCAACGACGCGTTGCAGCACAGCAAGATGCGCACGTCCAGCCAGGTATGAGTACATCATCATCATCATCAGCCTATCGCAGTCCACTGCTGGACATAGGTCTCCATCATGCCATCATGTTTGACCTTCGGATGTTCGCATCCAGTACATAAATTAATTTTATTCCATTGTTGATCATGTTACTCTCTTCTTCCTTGCTTTGTCCTGGCACTTGCACAGCTCATGGGAGCCTGGGGTTGGTTGGCAACTAATTCCACTAATATAATCAAAACTGTTGTGAGCGCTGTTCCTACTACTTAGTTACAAACGAATAAACTCGTATTGAACTGGGTACCAGTGCTTACCGGTAACATGTCACCTAATAAATAATATAAAATAATAAAATAAAAAGCCGTTTATTCAAATCAAGTTTCCCAGGAATATGTTACATTTAATTTTGTTTTGTTTTAGTTTTCTTTGATTTGAATCCCTCCTTGGGTGAAGGCCTCCTCCAACTGCTTCCACATTTGTCTGTCCTTGGCCTGAGTCAGCCAGGTTATGCCGGCAACTTTTATTAGGTCGTCTGTCCAGCGTTGCATCGGCCTGCCAACCCGTCTTTTTCCCGTCGGTCCCTTCCATTGTGTAGCTTCTATGGTCCATCTCTTGTCGGAAAGACGTGCTACGTGGCCGGCCCAACGCCACTTTAAACTCAAAGCATGACCAAGAGCATCGATTATTCCTGTCTTTTGTCTGATTTTGACACTTCTTACTTTCTCCATTTTCCTGATCTTTAGAATACTTCTTTCCATCGCCCTTTGGGTTGTTGTAATTTTTTGTTTGACCTTTTCAGTGTACACCCACGTTTGGCAGCCATATAGTAGACATGGTAGAAGGCAAGTGTCCATGACCACTTTTTTCATGTTAAGATTGTATTTTCCTTTTAGGATCTCCTTCATTGACCAGAATCTTCTCCATGCGGCGTTTATTCTCCTTGTCACTTCGTCTTCATTATTTGTTTTTTCAAATGATACCTGTTTCCCTAAGTAAATGTAATTATTGACATAGTCTATATTTTTTCCTTTTATAGATATGGGTCTTGTGAGGTAGTTCGTCATGATTTTGGTTTTCATTGCATTCATTTCCAGGCCTACTTTTGAGCTTTCTCGGTCTAACGATTCCAACATTTCTTCTAGGTCTTTTGGCGTTTCTGCGAGTATGGCGATGTCGTCGGCGAATCTGAGGTGGTTTAGATAACGACTTCCTATTCTGATGCCTTTGTTGGTCCAGTTGAGCTGGCGGAAAATATTTTCTAGGACAGCAATGAAAAGTTTTGGAGACATAGGGTCACCCTGTCTTACTCCTCTTTGTATGGTTATTGGTTTTCCTCTCGTTTCGAGTTTTACTGTGCTAGTGCTGTTATTGTATATATATTTTATGATGTTTATGTACTTCTGGTTTACTTTAAATTTGGTAAGGGCTTCCCATATAGAATTATGGCTTATGCTGTCAAAGGCTTTGCTATAATCTATAAATGCCACATATAAGGGTCTATTAAACTCATGTCACCTAGTGCGATATAATTCCACGTGAGTTTATCTGTTTGTAACGGGTACAAATATTTGTGCTCATTACACAAATAAATGCAGTTACTGAAATTCAAACTCAGGGCCATCGGCTTCATAGGCAGGGTCACTAGGCCAGTCCGTTATTAATATTGACCATAGGAGACACAAAAAATTTTGCCTCAAATGTACATCTATTTTTCTTCTCCAGGTCAGCTCCAGTTCCAAGAGCCAGAAGGGCCCCAAGGAGAAGAAGTACATCATGACGATGGAGGACCTGGTGCCGGCGCTGCAGGAGTACGGCATCGTGGCCAGGAAGCCCCACTACTACGTGTAGGCTGCGTCACCCAGCAGTGTCCAGATCGCATGTAGGCTAAACATTGGATTATTGGCTTAATGGAGATACTTGGTTAGTTAGCCACGGTGATTGATTATATAGATAGATGACGCAAGGCTCGGATACCGGTTAAATTTCAAAACCGTTATCATGTGCGTGGCGCAAAACCTTTTCATTTCGGTTCCACTCGCGAAACCGGTTTTTAGGGGAACATGTTCATAAAGTTCTTATCAAGTTAACCGGTTTGGACGTTTAAAAACCGGTTTATTCCTAAAAGCATAAGTTGCTAGTAGCATTTTGCTACGTGTCGTATCGTGTTTCGAATAAACCGGTTTATTTAGGTTTTAATAAAGTTCTTCAAACATTAGCGTTCTCATAATAGTTCGGAGTAAAACCGAAATAAACCGGTTTTAACCGCTCTTTTTTAAACCTGTTCCGAGCCTTGAGATGACGCATGAAATGCTTAATGGCCTCAGAATACTGCTCTATAAAGGCGGAGTCTACAATAGTCCTACCGCGCAAGAGGTTTGACGTATGACTTTTTAGCAAAGCAAAACTGATGGACCAATGACAACTTATAGCTGGTAAATACGGGTTCCCTTTATTTGGCATAATTTGTTTTGTCCGAATCTTAATATGCATACCAAGTTTCGCATAATTTATTTACGACGAATATTATTGTTGCCGAATTTTTATTTAGCATAATTCTGTATTAGCCGAATACTACTTTGTCCGAAAATATATTGGCATACTATTTCTAGGCCGAATGTCCGAAGTGGGTTAGGTTAGGTTAGAACTGTGACCACAACAGAAAAACAAGGTGGGTTAGGTTAGGTTAGAACAGCGACTACAAAATCTTAATAACACCATTCGGTCTTTCCAAATGATGCGTACCAACCATTCGGCTTCGTTCAGTTCTGTATAATAGAATTCGGCGAGATCAGTTTTTGCTTATATACAATTATGCCAACACTGGGTATGCGATTTAAAATTATTACAAATCAAATTATGCCTAAACAAGGGGAACCTTAGATGACATCTAAAGCCGAGGAAGGGGGTAAAGGGTATGTCTGTCAAGTATTGTGGGAGCCATTTTGTACTCGAAACGTCTATGTATATTCTGACGCTGCTGAACCGGGAAGCTAGCTTCGTAAACGGAATATTAAACAACAGTTTTTTGACTGTTTTTAACAGCGCTATCTGTCGAGACTAGCTTGTAAGTATACAATTCATTTTCAATATAACTCGGCCGGTTATTGAAAGGTGGCCGGTTCCAGGATCGAAAGATAACGTGATTCTAAGTAGAAAAAAAAATGGAACAATGGCGTCCGGTTTTTATCCAATAGCCCAGTAGCTAGTCCATCCTCTCCACCCAATAGCCTAGTACATTTTGGATTCCATTAAAACTCAATAGTCCTTACACCATGGCGGGTGCTGTCTCTGTGCGCGTCACATGACTCGGACAGGGGCAACATCCGCTAAGCGTACCCCTTTAAACTGTCGAAAGTGCCTCTGCGCGTTGGGTCGATCCGGCTCCGCATACGCCTCCCAAATGTCCGGAACACCATTGTTCCGTGTACGGGAAAGACTATAAAAATTTAATAATGACCCATTTTGTTTAGAGTATGTACTATACTGAAATGATTTATTTAATTGTTTTTTTTTTTCGATTCTGTTAGGCTTAAAATATCATACTGTTTATTATATTAGCCGTTACCGCCTTATGAAATCTGTGAAAAATGGTAACGGCATACTTAGAAAAAACTAATCAGACGGACTAGTTATTGTAGTAAGGGCATTTATTTGTGTGACGAGCACAGATATTTGTTTCCTGAGTCATGGCAACATGTCTAGCCTAGTGGGCGACCCAGCCTATGAAGTCGACGGTTCTGGGTTCAAATCTCAGAGGACATTTTGTTTGACGAGCACAGATATTTGTTCCTGAGTCATGGATATGTGTATTTAATTATTTGTGTATTATATATTGGTTGAGCCAGAAGCCTTCTTGAGCTTACCATGGGGCTCAGTCAATTTGTGTAAGAATGTTCTGCAATATTTATTTATTGTATGCACACAGACCCGGACACCATACACTACTAGTCTGTGGTTAAAAATAATTCTTCAACTCTAACGTAAAATAATATATTAGAGCAATTTCACTTTCAGGGACACCCAATTACCTTAATTGTCAAATAAAAGTTAAATCAGTGGTCAGTTTGACGACCACTGACGACAATTAAGCTTGAAATATCAATACGATCTATTGTTTTATGTTCAATCCATAATTAATACGTGTTATTGTAATAGAAAAATGCGAATAAAGATGATTTACATAAAGATTTCAAGCTTAATTTTCGTCACTAAACTGACCACTGATTTAACTTTTATTTGACAATTAAGTTAATTGGGTGTCCCAGTAAGTGAAATTGCCCATTATGGGTTTTATTGTAAGCATTTAGCAAGGCTGAGAAAAACGCCCATCATTATGAAAACAACCCTGTTCCGTGCTATGGAGACTTCCTTGTGTTATAAAAAATATTATTTTAAACATTTTTTTTATCATAATTTACAGGTATACATTCAGCTAATATTGATCAATGGTGCTTGTATGGTAAGTGTAAGTAAATATAAATAAATAAATATCACAGTACATTCTTACACAAATTGTCTGAGCCCCACGGTAAGCTCAAGAAGGCTAGTGTTGTTCAACTATATATAATATACAAATACTTAAATACATATATATATATACCTATGACTCAGGAACAAATAGCTCATCACACAAATAAATGCTCTTACTGGGTGAACCCTGGACCGTCTGCTTCATAGGCAGAGTCACTACCCACTAAGACAAAGCTGTTGTCAAGTGTGTAAAGTAAAATTTACTGTCAAAAAGAAATATTTTTTCCATGTTTTACTTGTGAGGTCTTGTATAGTGGGATTGAATTCAGGTAGGATAATAAAAAGTTTCAGTCATATAATTTATGAAACGAGCGCCAAAAACATATATTTATCCAATTTGCTTATTTATCGTCACAAAACTGACATTAATTAACTTTTCTCAAGAACTCTCGCTAATTGAAAACTACCCTGTATATGATCACGTCTGAAAATATATATGTATACGTTTTTTGAACGCTTTTCGCCTCGCGTCAAAATGTGACGTGCTCGCCAACGACTCGACTAGTGAAGAACGAAACCATATCAGTCAGCAGAATTGATATCGCCAGTTGCCGACCCCTAAAGTGGCTATAGTGTCCATTAGCCACTTTAGGGGTCGGCAAGGTCTTGGCGTTGGAAGGGTTAATAGGAATACATGTATGGGACTTAGAGCGTGGGCACTAGCGATCGTTCGCATAAAAAATTGTACAGTCAAACAATTTGATTTCTAGGCCACTTCGTTACTTGTCACAGTGAAAATCTACATGAAAGCAAAGATGGGTTAGTCTTACACGGACTAGAACGTAAAACGAGCACATCAGCCCATAGTCCAAAACTCAAAATGGCAGAAACACAAACTGCAATACAATTAATTCATTGAATATGGCGTTACTTTGCGGAAGTCCATATTATTAATAACAATAAGAAGTAGAAGCGGTGGTGATGCAATAAATATGGCCGACCATTCTGGACAAGTCATTCCGTTGTCGGACGTCAGACCGACAACATCTCAAGCATCTCCCGAGGATGCCTAGTAGAGAGGCGAAACACGTGTCGAGTTTTGGTATGTTTTGGTGGTGGTTTGTTATGTTTATTTGCGTATTTAATTTTGCGGTGGGAGGGAGGGAACATTAATGAAAAAACGAACATAACCTAAACATATCTATAGGACATTTTATATTTCCGCATCAGAGGCTTTAGTGTGTTTCTTTTGGCGTAATAAAACGTCTCGAACGCGTTAGTGATAATGTTATTTATATGGGTAACTCTAACGCGATCGTAAAGTAATATTACGTTAAAAACTTACACTAGAGCCTCTGGTGTTTTTTCGTATGTGACTAATTGTTGTAGTTGTAGTCATTTTGTGTTTCGGTCATTTTGAGTTATGGACTGAGTCGATGTAGTCATTTTGTGTTCTGCTCCGTGTGAGACCTAAGCCAAAACACTTTTTTTTATGACAAAGGTGGCAATCGAGCAGATCGATTGCCTGATGGTAAGCAATTACCGTCGCCCATGGGCACCCGCAACACCAGGGGAGTCACAGGCGCTTTGCCGGCCTTTAAGTGGGGTTGGAGCTCTAGTAACCTTACCACCAGGAACACAACACTACATACCTGAAAGGTAGCAGTGCTATTATGGTTGTGGTCTTCTGTAAGGAGGAGGTACTTCCCCAGTTGGACTGCTCCAGACTCAAGCATGATACTTCGCTGTGCCCTACCTCTCATTGTTGGACGTAGTTTAAGGACTCTCGTATTAACGTCACTGTGACAAGGTTCGAAGTGGCCTAGAAATCAAATTAGTTGACTACACTTGGCGTGCCGTTTATGGAATCGTCAGTAAAACGCCGCTAATGTGCCCTTAATGCTAGTGTTTAGTTAAGTATCAAATAGCAATAATATTGTTATAGTAATTTATGTCGATGTACTATGAAATAAAACAAGTGATAAAACAGATTGTACATTTATTTCAACCCCAGTCCATCTAGAATTAGAATCTAGAACTAGATCTATTTAGATAACAAAATTCTGATGCAAAATGTATGCATGTATATAGTAGTGTAGTGACACTACTAAATCCATACTTTCATATAATATTATAAATGCGAAAGTAACTCTGTCTGTCTGTTACCTCTTCACTCTTAAACGCTTAACCAATTGGGATAAATTCGGTATGGAGAGTTTGAGCTACGAGAAAGGACATAGGATAATTTTTATCCCGCAACCATACTTAGGCGGGCTGGCCGAAGAAGTCGCGAGGAAAATCTAGTATATTATAAATTGGAATAGAAGGTATAATGCTTATGAAAAAGTGAGACTGGGTTTGAACCCGCATTTCCTGCTACCACGGCTGACGCAGTAACAGCGGAACCCATCGAAATTGTTCAAGTATATGTCGGTGACTCGTATGTTCCTTGCCGAATACCAAATACAGGCATGTATCCAGACTTTTGGTTCGGGGGTGACAAACGTTGAAACAACCATGTGAACTTTGTAAAAATCGTAATCGCCATCTACTATCTGGTACCAGAAAGTAATGGAAGATTCTCGAAGTTCTCGATATTTCCCTACTCGACGACCTCTCTACGATGACAGTATTGACAGTAATGACATCGTCGTCGATATAGTAGTCCAATCATAGACATAGCATTAATCTAGACGGAGCGTGCTAATAATAATACCACGATGGAAACGGATGGTCTTATGTAACTTTCCATAGATATGGCAGAGATGGCGCTATTTTCGTCCGTCCTTATCATAGTTTCACATGTTTTTCTTCCCCTCCAAACTGGGAGGGGAACAAAAGGGACCAGTACCTTCAGAACTGTCAAAGTTGGAGGGGAACAAACAAATACAATTGGAGTTTTCAACCAAAGTTGCGGTAATTAATACAGAATAGGCTAATATTTTTGTTATAAAGAATATCCTGTAAAGCAAAACTATAGTGAATTGCTTTATTTTGGGCTACAAAAGCCAAAATATCTTTGTCCCTTACTGGCGCTCGCGGATGCGTTCTCCAGTCATTATTCCTCCTAGAGTCGAATAGTAGTCTACTATGTTTCTCTCTAAATAGGTTAGATGGCGCTACTAGTATATCTATATTTTTATTTACCTACTTATTGTAAGAACATGCTAGCGAATAAATAAACAGACGGCAAATTCCGGGGGGGATAAATCCCAACTATCCCCCTCTGGATACGTGCCTGACGAAATATATTAAACTTATCTCTAGTCAATCATAGGTAACTCTTAAGATTCTTTAGTGTACACAGCCTTCAGATGTTCAGTGAGTTGTGTGTCCTCAGTCTCCATATAAGTTGTGACTTCCAGAGTACTCGCATCCAGAAGCTTCCAGACTCTTTTCAAACTCTTAACAAACGGCGGTTTGGCAAACGACATCCTAGAGATGTTAGTGGAAGTCAGCACAACTTGCTGCGACTCGGGCTCAACGTGGCCTTCCTCGAGGGAGGTCAGGCCGAAGTTGTGGCTGACGATAAAGGCAAGCTGGTTGGTGCCGGGCTTGATGCGGAGGAACCCGCGCTCCTGGTGCATCGGGGTTTGCTTCTCGGGGTGCCGGGATGTGGAGGTGAAGTTGAGCATTGGTTGACCTGAGTAAAGTGAATTAGGGATGTTATGGATATATAATTTCGGATCCAGATATGGATATTGGTAAAATATAATATCAGTTACGGTTATGGATTATGGATATAAAATTATTTCGGATTATCCGATAGTTTCGGTTACGGAACAACACCGATCCATAACAACACTGCTTTAGGTATGTGCATAATGAAGGGCATTACAACAAGAGTGTGGGTTTATGAAACGAGCCGAAGGCAAGTTTCATAATAATATCACACGATTTACTTACTGATTTCAGTAGGTAATGTTAACATTACCTACTGAAATCTTTCTGATGGTTGGTAATGCTGGTCATTGCCTACGGTTTCTGGACGCATTTTAGAGCACTTATGACATGTACGTAGATAAATAATATTTACTATAAAGTATAACCCGTACGAATTACCTATGCAGTGTGCACCTCGCGCTGTGACGTCATTAATTAGCGGGAGAGGTGTCGCATGCCAGCGGAGTGCACAGTTAATTCGTACGAGTGTAGTATTTAGTTAGACTCCGCCCTATCCGAATATCCACAACTTTTATTTCGGATTCGTTTACGGTTACGGATATGAATATCCATAACAACACTGAAGTGAATTTATATACCAGCGGAAATAGATTTTGGGTCAGTAAAGGCTGCTACCAGATCCCGTTGCTAGTCGAAAATGGTCTTAGATCTTCCTTCGATTTCAAATTAATGAACATTGGCGTTTACAGATTTTGTAAAAAATATAAACGGTGCGAGAAAATGGTCTATTTGACAAACTATTTTTTTAATGCCGATGGATCCCATTTCTATCCAGTATTAATAGTTTCCTTAAAGGTTAAGCCAGCATGTATGAGGTTCTTCAAAAAAAGTATGTATAGTATATATAGGTTCTTAAAGGGTAGGCAACGCGCATGTGAATCCTCTAGAGTTGGCTACGCTAACTGCTTACCATCAGGCGGGCCGTATGCTTGTTTTAAACGGAAAACTATATCTACAGCTACTGCGGTCGTTTTTAATATTATTGTTAGTTTTTAATTATTAATTGTATTTCTAGTTATCTAGTTGTTTCTTTACGTCCATGTACTTAATAAGGTACAAGATTGTATTCAGAATTTCCGATATTTCAGACGCTTATAAGTATACCGGCTCGCTAGTTGAAATTATTCTGCTTTACCCACTTAATTCATGCCAATATTGTAGACGACAATATTTTATAAGTACTTAACAGCTACAAGACAACAAAACTAAATTAATTAGAATTACCAATGCAGCTAAACTCTAAAACTTCGTGGTAATGAAACTCCGGGATGTTGGGGTATTTTCCGGCTCCATTTTGAGTCTTCCACCGACCGGTGAGCCAGCTTATCGGTTTTAAGGCTTCGGGTATATCTGCTGAAGCCGCCATGGTCTTTAAGTCTTGTGAAAATTGTGGAATTCGTGTTTATATAAACTGCCGGCACAGTACAATTTTTTATTGATTTTTTTTTTTTTTTTTTTTTCGTCCATCTGGACAGGCTAAAGCTCTAAGCCATACTGCCTTGTCATAAGTAGTTATTTTTTATTGAACATTTGACAGTTGACACGCATATGACATTAGCTTAGCCGTGGTCCGAATTACACTCACACTGGAGCTACCGCGAAAATCGATATTCGTTTTTATTTTATTATTATTTGTTTAATAAATCAATTTACAATCCTTAAAATTAAATACATCGTCCCGCAAAATTGTTTACACAGTTTGCTGTCGCTCTCATGACGCCTTAATTGGAGTACAAGAGAAAGATGCTCAAGCCTCAAACACTGTAAGCGCTGTGAGCACTAAGCGTGAACCGGACCACAGCTGTTCCTTAGTCGAAACTAAAATTCAGAAAAAAAGCGCGGGAAACGTGATACGCGGCGGTCGAGGTTTTGGTTTCTCGTAACTTTAAATTCAATGTTTATATTATAGATCAAGATATTGGTCATTTGTATATACTTTATTTTATAGTTTGTAAATATTATTGTGTTTGTATATACGTAGATAGTGAAAATTCATCATATTTGGTAAGTTTTAGGATTAAGTCTCTTTGATGGGGGACGAACCCCCCGACCCTGGAGGTGATAACCTCCAGGTCGGTATGAACGTAGTAGTCGAAATAGAATCGAATAATTCGAATATGGATACGGATACTTCTGTATGTAGCAGGAGTGACCGTAAAAGGACTAAAGCTTACGCCCGATGCAAGCATTGCAATAAAAAACGAAAAAAAAATAGCGGCGGAGAGTTAAGTTGTGATTGCCAGACTAATAGTTTAAAGGAAAGTCTTAAACAAAATAACATGAACACACCAACAAAAACAAATTCCTCTGACAATACACATTTAAATAACAATAAAAATGATAGCAGTTCTAATGATACAAATGCAAAGGTTAGTAGGAATTTGTTTTCATCTACCGATATTGCACCTTTCACAGTACACGTCCAACTTAAACAGTATGAACCAAACTCGTCTCTGCACCCGGTGTCATTTGGTAAATTTCTAGAAAAAAAGGCTTCAGAAATATTATAAATGGAAGTGTAAAACGCATAGGCAGGACTAGAATAACCATGGGTTTTCATCCCACATAGATGCAAATTTATTTATTACGGATCCATGTCTTGAACGAGAAAATCTTACAGCATTTATACCGTCATTTACAGTAACACGTATAGGTTTAGTTCGTGGAATCCCAACGCAATGGTCAGATGAAGATATTATAATGAATGTTTCGGTACCCATTGGTTGTGGGAAAGTTATCAAAGTACGACGATTGAACCACAGAGTCGTTCTAAATGGCTCAGTTTCATGGCAACCATCTGAAACAGTAGTGCTAACTTTTGATGGCCAAGTTTTACCAAAACGAATTTTTGCATGTTACAACTCACTTCCTGTAGACTTATATATCTTCCCTCTATACAATGTTTTTCTTGCTGCAAGTTTGGTCACACTAAGAACAGTTGTAGATCAAAACCCAAATGTTTTAAATGTGGGCATATGCACATTGGACATACATGCTCCGTGGAAGAGGATGATGCCATTTGTTGTTTATGCAATGGTTTCCATTTCGCCACAAATAGGTCATGCCCAGAACACAAGAGGCAAAAAGATATTAAAATTACGATGGCAAAGAACTGTATCTCATATGCTGAAGCGATTAAATTGCACCCAGCAGTTACAAAATCATTTGCAGATGTTGCTAGGTCACAACAAATGACACAGGCAGAATCACCTCATAGGACTCAAAATTTAGTTTCAGGTTCAATTAATCTCCCGCAAAATACTAGCAGTAAAAGAACTACATTTTTGAAACCTCGCCCTGCTGTTATTAAAACCGTCAAAGGTTACGACAAGGTAGCACATCATGCACTTATTAGTGAATACTCCATACCATCCCCTTCAAATGGCTGTGCTTTACCGCAAGAACCTAATAAGGAAAAAGAACAGTCTCTGGCCGACACTATACAGTTTTTAATTGATAGTTTATCCGATTTATCTAAGTCCAATGTTAATTTACCGTCCCACGTCGCCCCTATGCTTAATACTCTTGCACAAACAATAAATAATGGACCATATTCTTCAATGGAATTGCAGAAGTTTGACCAATAAAAAACATGATTTAGTTTATTTATTAAATAAATTTAATCCTTTTGTTTTCGCCCTATCTGAGACATGGCTCAGACCTGGGGCCCTTTTTAGAGCCACAGGCTATTCATGCCTCAGAGAGGACCGTACTGAACGCGGGGGCGGGGTGGCCCTGCTAATCAGAAACTCTATTCAGTTTTCATCTTTCCACCTTCCATCTCACAGTGACGATTTTTCAATTGTTGCTGCCATTGTAAATAGCATCTGTATTGTCTCTGTATATATTCCACATCCATCATCATCTATTTTTCATGAGCTTGAACAAATTATTTCTTCTCTTCCGTCGCCTATGTTGATTTTAGGAGATTTTAACTCCCATCATCAGTTTTGGGGTAGTTCTGTATCTAATTATCATGGAGACTGTGTGTTGAAAATCATAGATGATAACAATCTATGTCTGTTAAACACTGGTAGTCCAACTCGCCGAACAGCACCTTCAGAATCAATAAGCGCTATTGATTTATCAATCTCTTCCGTGGAACTTGCATCTTCTCTCACCTGGTATGCTCTAGACTCAACATTTGGTAGTGATCATTTCCCCATTGTAATCTCATTTCCTTCTCATGCTCCACCTCCACCTAAACCTAGACCTAGATTAAAGTAGAATTTGTGTAATCCTGATTGGAAGCTTTTTAAAAACAATATAGATGAGAAACTGGTAGATTTACCTAGTTTCAATGATTCTGATTTAGTCAGTTGCTCTGTTGCTTTAGCTCGAGTGATAATAGAGGTAGCAGATGAAGTATTTCCTCTTAAAAATAGTGCGACAGGCAAAATTCCCTCCCCTCCTTGGTGGGATAATGATTGCTCCGTAGCAATTAGAGAACGTAAGGCGGCTGAAAGACAATACTGTCGCTCAATGACAAATGAAAATCTCGAGTATTATATGCAAATTGCCCGTAATACAAAAAAACTGTTACGCAAGAAAAAATACGACGGGTGGAAACATTTTTGCGAATCTCTTAATCCAAATGTGAAACCCTCCATAGTATGGAATAATATTAAAAGATTCAAACATGCTTTCAATGAGCCTTCTAGACACAAATTGCCTCCTGATCTTTCTCAACAATTTATGGATAAATTAGCACCTGCCTCAGTCCCTGAAGAGTATGTCTTCCAGCCCCTTACCTTTTCATACGTTCCCTCAAGCTCTGCTACTCTTAATGGTCCTTTCAAAATAGAGGAACTTAAAGGTGTGTTAAGCAATTTAAAAGATACAGCACCTGGTGAAGATGGGGTCCCCTATTCATTTCTAGCAAATGCAAGTGATGGCATACTCATTTATTATCTGCACCTAATTAATTCTGTCATACAGTCAGGTATAGTTCCAGATGCATGGAGATCTCAAATAGTTATTCCGATATTAAAACCTAAAAAAACGGTATCTGATGTTTCCTCTTATCGTCCAATTGCCCTTTCCTCTGTATTTGCAAAAATATCTGAACATTTAATTAAAAATAGATTAGAATATTTCGTTGAAAAAAATCATTTACTCTCCCATACCCAATTTGGTTTTCGTAAAGGCAGATCAACTTATGATGGTTTAGCAATATTTGTTTCTGATATTCGTTTGGCATTTTCTAGAAATGAGTCTGTAGTAGCGGCCTTTCTGGATATTAGTGCTGCCTACGATAATGTTTTAATTTCTGTTTTATATGAGAAAATGCATAGGTTGGGTATACCAACAATGCTAACTAACTTTGTTATAAATCTGCTGTCTCACAGATCTATTAGTCTTTTTGTGGATGATACAAATAAAATTTCCCGTAATGTATGGAGGGGCCTCCCCCAAGGATCGGTACTCAGCCCATTATTATATAATATTTACACATTTGATTTAGATTCATCTCTAAATGGCCTAGTAAAAGTCCTGCAATATGCTGATGATTTGTTATTATACTCATCAAACGTTTCTGTTGAGCAGGCCAGTAGAGCCATCACCAGCTCTTTAAATTTATTAAAATTATGGTTAGATTCTAATGGTTTGGAACTCTCAGTGCCTAAAAGTGTAGTCGTCTTATTTACAAGAAAACTGTTTCCTCCTCCAATCACTGTGCAATTTGATAACTCTATCATTGCTGTTAAGCCACAAACCAAATTCCTGGGGGTTATTCTAGACACCAAATTATCAGGCCTTCCACATTGTGATTACATTGTATCTAAATGTGAGAAGAATATTAATATCCTTAGGTGTGTATCAGGAGTCTGGTGGGGTGCACATCCTTTTTGTTTAAAACTGATGTATAATGCCTTAATAAGGAGTGTTTTGGATTATGGAACTTTTTTGCTAGAACCAGGAAGCGCTGCCGGCTTCAAAAAGTTGAATAATATACAGTCTAAAGCCCTCCGAATAATTTGTGGAGCCATGAAATCTAGCCCAATCAACGCTATGCAAGTTGAGTGTGTTGAACCTCCACTCCCTTTACGACGTCAATTCCTCTGTGACAGATATTTATTACGTTGCTCACAATTTTCTAATCATCCTCTATGGAATATCTTATCTGATCTTTTGGTACAAATAACTACTTCCAACTATTGGACACACAAGAGTCCTCCTTGTATAATAAACAGCTTTCAAAAGGTAAAATCTGTATCAGCTCCTACAATTAGTTCTTCAACACTTCCAGTCTTCCAGCATGAATATGAATCCTTAATACTTGTCCCTTCCATTCTCCTTGATATAGGTATTTCAAAGAATGACGTAGAACATAATCAACTATTTCTGAGTTTCCTTAATACAGTTGGCCAGGGTGCTCATCACTTGTATACAGATGCATCTAAGACATCAGTCAATGGATGTGTCGGCGTTGGAGTTCTTCATATTCAATCTAATATCTATCAAAAAATAAAGTTGCCTCCGGAATCCTCTGTATACAGCGGCGAGTGCTTTGGAATTCTGAAAGCAATAGAATTCATTATTATTATGCGTCTTAAAAATACAATAATTTTCTCTGATTCTCTTAGTTCATTACAAGCAATAGCTAAATTCCCTTTCAAATCTAAATCACATAATCCAATTATCTATCAAATCCGCAGCCTATTATTAAAATGCTACACAAAAGGGTATTCTGTTTCAATTGCCTGGATTTCTGGTCATAGAGGGATTAAGGGCAACGAAAGGGTAGATGAGATAGCTCGAGATGCTGTTATTTGTGGGGATATGTTTCCATATAAAAATATTACTGAAGACTTGTTAGCTTTACCAAGGTTATATCTTCGAAGGTCATGGAAGAAATTATGGGCGTCTGGTGCAGGGGCTGCGGCTTTACACTATCGGCGCATACAATCATCGATTCCAGTCAAACCATGGTTTGCTAAAATTGCATTATCCAAACCGGCAACCAGTATGATTATACGTATGAGGTTAGGTCACGCATGTACACCGAAACAATTGGCGCTTCAACATCGCGTGCCCAGCTCTGCATGCGATTGTGGAGCTGATCCCGCAGATCTTAACCACATATTTTTCGCATGTTATTGTAACCTTTATGATCGCTCTGTGTTATTTAGTCAGCTGTCACTCCTTAAAGTTCCGTTTCCCACGTCTATTTCATCGCTCCTACATATTTATGACTTATCTATATCCACATCTATATATAAAGTATTATATTCATACCTTTCTCATAATAACATTAAACTATAAAATGTACCTTTCCTGATCTAATCCTTTTCCAAAATTCCTTCTTATCCGATCCGATTATTGACATATTAATTCCGTTTCCCCACTTTACTCGTTTGGCTGAATGCGCCAGGAGCGCGATGCCATAAAAAAAAAAAAAACTAAAATTCAAAAAGACATTTATTGGGAGACGTTTTAATAAGTCTGGGCAACTAGGGGATAAATATCAGCACAAAAAAAAGCTAATCATGTCTTGTTCTGAGGAGTTGGCAGAAGCTTAGCAGCTGTTATTTCGACGACGGGATGCGAGCTGAGCGGGGCCCCCAGCTCGCGCATGGCGTCGAACGTTCGAGACGGCAGCACCACCTGCAAAAGGGAATTTTTAAACATTGAATCAACAAATCTATCGCCGAAATCACAACCTAAGTGACAATTTCATATCCATTTAATAGAACTTTATTGTTTATGTCAAATATCATTTTTCACATAGACGTTTTACATTTAACACTAAAGTGAATGGGTAGAAAAATTTCACTAATACAATTCATTGATCTCCTTTTCTATGGCTCTACTACAAAAAAGTGGTTCGCTGCCACTTTCGTGTAGGCCTTCACATCCAGGTTTGGAATTTGGTACAACGATATTTAAGACAAATTAACGCACCAAAGAAAGCTATTACGTGCTAATTTTCTGATATTTTCAGACACAGCACGTCTCATATTTTGACACAGCATGTTTTAATACTAGTAGCGACATCTGTTGGCGTGTAGAACTACAAAGTCCCGTACCCGACCGAACACGACGCTGCGCAGGTCGAACTGGTGCAGCTGCTTAAATGTGATGCTGAAGACGCCGCACACCTCGTCGTCCGGAGACACCTGCATCGTCAGCAACCCTGGCGACATACCATACTGTCATTTTGAGAGTTATTCTTCCTGCTAAGGATGTGTACACATAATCACAACCATTAAGGCTGCGCCGAAAAAATTACAGCATAGTTCTCGTGCTACTCGATTCTAGGCATTACCTATTGCGGTCAGTGCATGTGCAGTGAAATGTCATGCGCGAACCGAGCACTTATTTTTTTTTTACGTAGCCTATGTTGTGTCCCACTGCTGAGCAAACACCTCCTTGCTTTAGCCACTCGTCACGGTCTGCATGCTCCCGCCAATCGCGATAGCGGCGCTACCGCGAAACACGATATTCGCAAATTTCGGACGATTATTGTCCCTGTCACTCTCATGACGTCTTAATTGAGGTAAAAGAGAAAGATGCCGGAAATTTACGAATATCGTTCTTGCCGGAGCACCTCTGAAACCATGGTCACCCCAAGGTCACCCCGCCATCTCCTTTTAGCGCTTATAAAAAAAAATATTTTTGAAAATGTAAGACGTATACGTTATAGAAAATAAGTAATTCTGTTATTATTACATATATTACACTTGTGGCGAATCTTATTTGCCTGTGGATCGCTGGCAGCTAGGCTGTCAATTTAATCTGGAGTGATGTTACATTTTAGTTTGTCAAGTAATTGATTTTTACGTTATATAAATAATTTTTTCACCTCACTCGCTCGGAAAACCTTAGTTTATAGCGCGAAATCTGCGTGGAAAAGCCTATTTTATCCGCTAGCGTGCAAAAGTCATTCGAATTTCGAAGCCGATGATTGTAATTCTCTGTGGTGCATGTAACTTTTTTTTAAAGTATAAAACTCCTTCAACGCGTAACTGGCGCGCTACCGCGAAAAACGATATTCGTTAATTTCGGACGATTGTCTCTGTCACTTTCATTGGAGTAAAAGAGAAAGATGCTTGCAATATACGAACTTCGATGTTGGCAGTACCGCGGTGAGTTCATAGTAACCATAGATAATAACCATACAGAAAAATGTTTTTGATTACAGATTTTTAACTTTTTTTATTTTTACCTACACTTTATTTTATGTCAAATAGGTTTTATTATATATACTTATAGTATTTCAGTTTAATTAACATATTATTCCATTAAATAAAACACGATTTCAATGTTTATTTGATAAAGAAATTGAAATATAATTACATACTATTGTAATTTCTGAACGCAAACGAAAAAATTTTTATAAAGTTTTAAGTTATCACAATTCACGTTAATTTGTCGAATTTTTCCTGTGCTAAGCTCTTTGAACTCAACGTTTGAACTATAAAAATGAATGATTCTAGTGGCGATGCCGATATGATTTCCCTGAAAAATCACGCGATAAGTTTTGTTTTATTGTTTTTCTTGCCGCTCGAATTTTCCTCGCTGTAGTGAGGTGAAAAATTGTGTGTTCCGCATGACTGCAAAATTATTTGGCGTCTCGTGTCTTGAAAGCCTCGCTACGCTCAGGAATCTATCTTTGAACCATTCGCTTCGCTCATGGTTCAATCTTAGCTTCCTTCGCTTGCTCAGCTTTCAATTTCAACACTAGCGCCAAATAACCACTTTGCAGCCTTGCATAACAAATAACTATTTTTGGAAACGGGTATGTCCTTAAAGTACGTCCAACAATGAGAGGTAGGGCACAGCGAAGTACCATCACGCTTGAGTCTGGGGCAGCCCAACTGGGGAAGTACCTCCTCCTTACAGAAGACCACAGCCATAATAGCACTGCTACCTTTCAGGTATGTAGTGTTGTGTTCCTGATGGTGAATAAGATTCCCAGAGCTCCAACCCACTTATAGGTCGGCAACGCGCTTGTGACTCCCTTGGTGTTGCGAGTGCCCATGGGCGACGGTAATTGCATCAGGCAATCCGTCTGCTCGTTTGCCACCTTTGTCATAAAAAAAAAAATATATATATATATATATGTTGTTTAAATTCTTCCAATAAATACCTGGTTGTTATCTACATTTTAAGTCCCACACACTTACCGAAAGCGTTTTCGTCACTTACCAGGCGCGCTGTGAGGGAAGTGGAAGTTCTCCGGCGGGAAGGCGCAGCGCCGGCACACGGCGCCGCCGCTCCAGAACAGACCGGGCACCTTCCTGAATGAATATAGTTATTTATTTTATTTCATCGACAAACAAGCTTTTTTATTTGTGATGCTACCGCCACACATTCGCATGAGTAACGAGGCGAAACCCGAGCACGCATGTGTACACGGACGTCTCGCTATTCCTCTCGTCCCTTGCATCGCGTTTTTGTATAGGCAAAGTCTCGTAGAACGTTTCGACGAATAGCGAGGCGAGCGACGAGCCAGCATGTCTAAACGCGGAGTTATACAAGGGAGCAAAGTCAGTGTTTACCTTCTCGTACTAATATTGAGACCCGAGCTAGCGAAAGATTCCAAAATTTAACCACGGGCATACAAAGAGTGGAATCTTTAGTATAGGAGGGTCGCAAAGCACGAGGGGAACACACTTTGCTGCCGAGTGCAACACACAATTTTTCACCTTACTACCGCATGGAAAACTTTGACTAAAACTTTAAAAATGTAATCGAAATTATTAATATCTAACATTTATCATTCAGAAACATTAACTCAATCAATCAAAAAAACACTCGATTAGTAATAAACAATTTGTATGAAATTTGCACAATTGTGAATAAAATGCAAATTTGCTATCCGTTTTTAAAGAATAAAACAGTTTTTAAGGTGCTAGTGAGGTGAAAAATATTGTAAGTATGTTTTGTTTTTTCATTTATCGTTAGCTTATTATATATTTAATATTTCTGTGGCCCTAGTACATAGTACTATATACTACTATATACTAGTAGTATAGGTAGTTTCACGAGAGTTGAAGTCACGCACACAACATCTCGTGTAATGCTGCCGCCACACATTCGCACTAGTAGCGAGACGAATGGCGTGGCGAAACGCGAGCACGCATGTGTACGCGTACGTCTCGCTATTCCCCTCGTCCCGCGCGTCGCGTTTTTGTATGGGCAAAGTCTCGTCGAATGTTTCGACGAATAGCGAGGCGAGTGACGAGCCAGCATATCTAAACGCGGATTAATGATAAGAAGATTTTGAAATTACAGTTCTTTTTTCATACCGATAGCAAGTTCAACAGTGAATTGAGTGAATACAGACTACAAAGTTGTATTAATCCTCTTCAAACGTGACTGGCACTGGTTATTTTTTTTATTTACATTCATTCCATTTATTCACTCTTTTTGCAATCAGGCCCGGTACCGCGAACATCGAAGTTCGTATATTTCGGGCATCTATCTCTTTTACTCCAATTGAGGCGTCATGAGAGTGACAGAGACAATCGTCCGAAATTTACGAATATCGTGTTTCGCGGTAGCGCCGCTGTACTTCATATAGTTGTGTGCGTAATCCATTCGCTTCAACTCTCGTGGAACCCTATATGAGGCTATATGAAACTTACATAGCTTTTCACAAAGGCCACAGATGTATTTATTTCGTTTGACACTTACATAGTTTTTTTTGTCTGAATATTGGAGGAGATTCGGATTATATATAACGGAGTCATACAACTGGTAAGATGTAATAAATATTACAATTAACTTAAACTACATTGAAAATTCGAAAAGAAGATCAAAATGATTGAATGTCTTAAGGATGAATGAATGTAATGCCAAAGTGAGTGAACGCTGAGTGATACTGACTTGTACCCTTACCATGAGTTGTGACATTGAGGTTTTAGATAACGAGCATCGAGTTTACTATCTGTGCATCTCATTCGCACTAAAATAGTACAAGCGAGATGCACAGATATGCAGAGATGCATAGCAATACTAGGGGAGTCACAAGCACGGCGCCGGCCTTTAACAGGAGCCCTGGGAATCAAAATATTTCATGTCGAAGAATACAAACATTTAATCACACGAAAGTATATTCCAGAGCAAGTTTCATGCAACAAGATCAACAGACAGTCCCTGTAGTTAACCCGTCTGCTATCTCTGCCTGGACGTCGAGGGCCGGCCCTGCTCCTCGCTGAACTGGTTGACGGCGAGGCAGTACTTCTCCGAGTGGTAGGTCCGCGAGATCTGCGACAGCAGCGGGCTGCCGCGCGGCGAGGAGAGCCAGAGCGCGGCGCTGTTGGCCGGCCCCACCATGCCGATGAACGCCACCAGCATGCGCGTGTTCAGGAGCCCACGCTGGATCTGGACCAGACGTAGCTTGGGTCATATAGAGCATATAGGATCCTGTGGAGATTACATATAAAATATTTCGGGACAATCTTACACAAATCGACCTCCTACAGTAAGCTGCTTGTGTTGTAGGTACTAGACGACGATATATATAATAGATAGATATATATAAATACTTAAATATATAGAAAACACCCATGACTCGGGAACAAATATCTGTGTTCATCAGTTTCATCACACTAATAAATGCCCTGACTGGGATTTGAACCCAGGACCATCGGCTTCATAGACAGGGTCACATCCACTAGGCCAGACCTGTCGTCAAAAGTCAAGCATTGAAGGATTTAAGGCTTACATTTATATATCAGCATAAATGGCTCTATATCCCCTAAAATCGGTGACATGGGTTACAAATTTTCCCATACTGACCGATCAATTTTTTTAATACAACGACGGTGGCAAACACACATACGGCCGCCTATGGACGCCTGCAACTCCAGAGGATTCACATGCGCGTTGCCTGCCCTAAAAGTTGTAGGAGCTCTGGGAACCTTACTCACCATCAGGAACACAACACTACATACCTGTAAGCTAGCAGTGCTATTACGGCTGTGGTTTTCTGTAAGGAGGAGGTACTTCCCCAGTTGGGCTACTCCAGACTCAAGCGTGATGGTACTTCGCTGTGCCCTACCTCTCATTGTTGGACGTGGTTTAAGGACATACCCGGGCCCAATTAATTGGCCACACTGTATATCACTGTCTGACAAAAACATACGCCATATTTTGACATGAGGAATGGTTAATACTCGCAGCTACGGAGTAAGTATGTGTACACTTCTGCAGGCAGGTTCTGTCTTGCTCATACTCCGGCAGCCAGGCCCGCCCTCGTCACCTGCTGCTGCTCCAGCAGCGCCCGCAGCACGGCGCCGTCCGGCAGCCCGTCCACCAGCTCGCACACGCTGGCGCCGCGCTCGCCCAGCAGCCAGGCGGCGGCGGCGGGCGGGCTCCGCCGGTGGCCCGCAGCGCGCCCTCGGCCTCCGGCGCCGCCCAGCCCAGCTCCCGCAGCGTGGCCAGCGCCTCGGCACCCGGCGCGGGCGCGCACGACATGCGCCACAGGCGAAACTCATCCAAGAATCTGACATATTTTACCCTTTTATGTAACAATCTCTTACACTATTGACAGCTAGCGGATGAAGCTCATTACAACAGGTCACGAGGGAAGTCCAAATATAGGTACCACTTAATAAGATTGTATATAGACGTGTTTTGCTTTCGATATTGTGGTAACCTTGATAACGTAGCAGTCGATATAGGTAAGATGTTTTTGAAATACTAAATTATCTTTTAAGCACCGTCGCATATGTACACGGCAAAACATGACATATTACAACTCAAGTTGCAAGCGCCGTCCTCACGTGGGTCCAGAAAGAATGCGAATCGGACCACGACTAGGAGGAATAATGACTGGAGAACGCATCCGTGTGCGCCAGTAAGATACAACGATATTCTAGCTCTTGCAGCCCAAAATGTAACAATTCACTATAGTTAGTTTCGACTTACAGGACCTTCTTTATAACAAAAATATTATCAAATTTGTAAAATTAGGCTTTTATTTGTGTTGTGTTGCTCTACCGAACCCTCGCTTACCGCAACTTTGGTTGAAAACCGTTTCAACCAAACCGTTTTAACCAAGAAAACTCCAAATGTATTTGTTTGTTTCCCTCTAAGTTTGAAGGGACCAGTTTGGAGGGAAACAAAAACATGTGAAACTATGATAATGACGGACGAAAATAGCGCCTTCTCTGCCATACCTATGGAAAGTTACATAAAACCATCCCTTTCAATCGTGGTATTATTATTAGCACGCTCCGTCTAGTTAAATGGTATGTCTTTGGACCACGGCTGAGAGAATCCAAAATGGCGGTGTTCATTTTTGACATTTGGCGGTTACAAGTATAAACGTAGTACCTCTGCAGATGCTCGGCGCGGCGGTACACGTGGCTGCCGGCGGGCGGCGCGGGCGAGGGCGCCGGGCCCTGGGCCTCCGCCACGCGCCGAGCGATGTCCTCGGGCGTGATCACCTGCGCACGGATGCTCGGTCATTGGTCTGGACAGCGACTTTCAGACGATCGTCTCTGTCACTGTCATGACTTAATTGGGGAGAAAGAGAAGGATGCTCGAAACATACGAACTTAGATGTTCGCGGTACACCGATTTTGATTCGTTTATTAGATGAGAACCCTGCTTCGCTCGGACAATAAACTTTCACGGGCCAACCTGCCGTTTCAAACAAAAGTTTCTGAACGCACCCGTCACTGTCAAGCTGTCAGTCAATAAATTAAATATGGCGGACTGAATACGTCATTAAATGAACACTTTTAAACGCAAAATACGCGCCATTGCGAATTTTGCCGATATATGTCTTCAATTCAAAACGTTTAATTCTTGACACTCATTTATTTGTGGTCAACGGTCACAGCGTCAACGGGTTGTACAAACGTGCCCGTGTAAGGAATACGTCATTAAATGAACACTTTTAAACGCAAAATACGCCACATGCACAGATAGTAAACTCGACTCATGGGGGACCGATTTTTGAGAGCCGTTCACTCGCATTCTACTCGACTCGTGACACTTTAGACTGTAGGTATCTTAAAAACATGAATGATAGAAATGGGTAACTGTGGGTATCGAAATATGATCGAAACTATACATTTTGTGCAAAAATAATGGTAAGAAACTTTTGTGTGTCATTATTTTCGTTCTTAAACCGGTCTGGCTTAGTGGGTAGTGACCCTGCCTATGAAGCTGATGGTACTGGGTTCGATTCCCAGTCGGAGCATTTATTTGTGTAATGAGCACAGATATTTGTTCCTGAGTTATGGGTGTTTTCTATGTATTTAAGTATTTATATGTATCTATCTATTATATATATCGTCTAGTACCTACAACACAAGCCTTACTGAGCTTACCGTAGGACTCGATTTGTGTAAGATTGTCCTGAAATATTTATTTATTTATAAGCGACATGCACAGATAGTAAACTCGACTCATGGGGGACTGATTTTTGAGAGTCATGCACTCGCATTCTACTCGACTCGTGACACTTTAGACTCTATGGTATCTTAAAAACATGAATGATAGAAACGAGTAACCGTGGGCATCGAAACTATACATTTTGCGCAAAAATAATGGTATGAAACTTTTCTCTCAAAAATCGGCTCCATGGTAGAGTGGTGACGTCACCTCGAGCACGGGGTTGTTGGGCGGGCGCGGCGGCTGCAGGGCGGCGCGCAGCTGCTGGAGGGCGCGCGCGTGGTGCGGCCCGCCCGCCGCCAGCCGCGCGCCCGCCTCCACCAGGCTGATCAGAATCTGAACAATGAGCATGTCTGAGACGCTACCTCCAAAAGCGATATCCGTAAATGTCGGACGATTGTCTCGGTCACTCTCATGGCGTCTTAATTGGGGTAAAAGATAAAGATGCCTGTAATATACGAATTTCGACGTTCGCGGTATCAGGCCTGATGATTTTTTATTGTTTAACCTTTTCAATTAACGCTTTACCTTTCGCGTCAAAATGTAACGTGTACGCCAACGTCTGGACCTGGTCGGTTGGACCCGGCTATGACCTTAAACTACGTCCAACAATGAGAGGTAGGGCACAGCGTTGACCATCACGCTTGAATCTGGGGCAGCCCAACTGGGGAAGTACCTCCTCCTTACAGAAGACCACAGCCATAATAGCACTGCCACCTTTCAGGTATGTCGTGTTGTGTTCCTGATGGTGAGTAAGGTCCCCAGAGCTCCAACCGCCCTTAAAGACCGGCAACGCGCTTGTGACTCCCCTGGTGTTGCGGGTGCCCATGGGCGACGGTAATTGCTTAACACCAGGCAATCTGTCTGCTCGTTTGCCGCCAATGTCATAAAAAAAAAAAAAATTATAAATGCGAAAGTAACTCTATCTGTTACCTCTTGACGCTTAAACAGCTGAACCAATTGGGTTGAAATTTGGTATGGAGAGAGTATGAGCCACGAGAAAGGACATAGGATATTTTTTATCCTGCAACCATACTTTAAAGACGGGCATGGCTGGCCGACGAAGTCGCGAGGAAAAGTTATTCTTAAATAATTGAACATAAGAGCGTTTTCAATAATCCTAAATCTTTCTTCTAGATCTGGACGTGCCAGGGCACTAAATAATAATAGGGTGGCGTAATGGAACGGGAATTTCGGGACACTTTTTTTTATTAATCAGGATTACAAGTGGTTGTCGGCCTTTAATGGGGGTTGGAGCTCTGGTAACCTTACTCACCATCAGGAACACAACACTATATACATACCTACCTGAAAGGTAGCAGTGCTATTATGGCTGTGGTCTGTAAGGAGGAGGTACTTCCCCAGTTGGGCGTCTCCAGACTCAAGCGTGATGTTACTTCGCTGTGCCCTAGCTTATTGTTGGACATAGTTTAAGGACATACCCGGGTCCAAATCGAATAATAATAAATAATCGAGATATCTAATAATAAATTATTTAAAGTCTCGACTCTATAGTCTTGTTTCATGTCCATATCTGTTTCTGCGATGACTTGTCCGAGCCCTGCTCATAACTTACTAGATCGCGGTGGTACAGTCGCCATCAGATATATCGGCGCTGTGGAGGTGGTCACTAATATCGGAATAACGCCTCTATTGTCAAGGTGATAAAGTGCATGTTCCGATATTTGTGATCCCCTCCATAGCTCCGATATATCTGATGGCGACTGGAGTAGTGGCTAAGAGGTGTCACCTTGCGCAGCTCGTGCGACAGCTCGTTGGTGGACAGCAGCGCCTGCAGGTTGGGCTGGCGCGGGGCGGCGCGCGGCGCGGGCAGCGCGGCGGTGGCGGCGGCCACTGCGCCCGGCGCCGGCGCCCGCACCGCGCCCAGGTCCAGCGCGCCCGCCATCGGCACACGCAGCTCCACCAGCAGCAGCTCCTCCTGCCGGCGCATACGAGCTCAGTGTGGGCGACTGCTGTGGAGAACCACTACCCAGACGTCTAGGGGACTTTTTATATACAACTAGCTGACCCGGCCAACTGCGTACCGCCTAAAAAGCGACAAAAGTAGTGATAGTTTTCAAAAATCACGGGATTTTTATGATTTTTTTAGTACTTAATGTCTCAATCAGGGCGTGACGATTCCAACCAATCCAAAATCATTTTAATCGGTTCAGCCGTTCTCGAGTTATAAGCGGTTGAACAAACCCCACTTTCTTTTATATATAGAAGATGGTAGTTACCGTCTACCTCCAGAGGATTCAAATGCCCACCCTTTAAGAATCTATACACTCCTTTTTTGAAGAACCTCATTCAACGTTTCTGGACAAACAAGACGCCAACGTCGACGTGTGAAAGACACCACAACAGTACATCTCTATAGCGACCATTGTGACGCAGACGCCGTACGCGGCTGATGGCGTTTAACAGTGACCATGGCTTCACGGCGCGCACGCTTTTGGACCCGGGTATGTCCTTAAACTACGTCCAACAATGAGAGGTAGGGCACAGCGATGACCATCACGCTTGAATCTGGGGCAGCCCAACTGGGGATGTACCTCCTCCTTACAAAAGACCACAGCCATAATAGCACTGCTACCTTTCAGGTAGTTTGTGTTCCTGATGGTGAATAAGGTTCCCAGAGCACCAACCCCCCCTTAAAGGCCGGCAACGCGCTTGTTACTCCCCTGGTGTTGCGGGTGCCCATGGGCGACGGTGATTGCTTACCACCAGGCAATCCGTCTGCTCGTTTGCCCCCTGTATCATAAAAAAAAACGTCAAGTTGACATCTGTTGTTCCTACAATTCATACGAGCGGAATGTCATGTTGATTTTGCGTTGCGTTAACTGATTCCTAACAGCTGTGAGTAGTGTGAACGTGAATCGGACTACGGCTATGGTGAACAGCTGCGCACCAGGAGCTGACCTGCGGCTGCAGCTGCTCCTGCGCGAGGGTCAGGAAGTCGCGGAGAGAGACGGAGTCGCAGACGCGCACCAGCTTGTACCGCGCCGCGCCGGCCTCGCCGCGGTAGAACGACTCCACGGCCCTGCCGCATCAACATTAGCCACAACAATTAAGAACAAAAACGAAGATAAAATACTCTCTACGGTTTTACAGGGACCTATATAACAACATTATCAAAAATTTTACAAGTATCCATCTATCTATATATATTTTGCAAAGATGCCAGCGGCCGACTAATCTGATGGAAAACAGAGAGCCTATATACAGTCAGCAGCAAAAGTTGCTAAGCGTTTGAAGTGTTCAAAATGACCTACACGCGCTCTTGTTCTCTTGACAATAGAGACGTGTTGACCTCATTTTTAACACCTCAAATGCTTAGCTACTTCTGCTGCTGACTGTACCTACCGCGGAAATTGGAGTTCCAAAATTCCGGATCTCTAAATGACAGAGGCCAGTAAATGACGTCGCCTATCATAGGCATATTCAATACAGTGCATGTTCAGATAATTATGACCTCCACATCTCATATATCTAAGAATAATTGTACATGAATAAAAAGAAGTTATCCGTCATTAGGGGTTCGCTATTTAGGGTTTAGACCCTTGACTCGTGGGGACCTATAATGCTCTAAACTTTTTATTGAGCTGTCTAAAAGACCGATCGTCTTCACTGGTGACCGAAAAGCTGGCAGCTCGTTATACCTACAGCGAGGAACTGCCAGCGTCCAGTACCATACCAAATTAAGCCGAATTTTTAACCGACGAAAAAAACGGAGGAGGTTCTCAAGTCGACGCGTATATATAATTATACATTTTTTTATGTATGACCAAGCATAACTTTTTACAGAGTAGTTCGATCTTGATTTTTTTTTTATTAGATAGGGTATACCCCAAAGTTGGTCCTATAAAATCCTAGTTTTTATAAATGTATTTTTCTTTTACTAAACAGTTTTTTTAGACTTTTTATTTTACTTAGTATTAGTTTTAGTTTTTTTTTTATAGATAAGTTAGTTTAATTATTCTTATGTTTTTGTAATTTGTGTTAATATTATAATTAAATAACTTTATAAAATAAAACTAGTAATATATATCAATCACAAACTCACCGGTTCTTCACTTCCTCAACGAGCGTGTCCTCAGGATAGTAGGCCACGAGGGTCTGACCTTCCGGCCCGATCACCTTCAGCAGCAGGTCGCTGGCAGCGCCAGGGTCAGGCACCAACATTTCAAGGTCACTTCACTTTTACACAATTTTTCACGGACCACTTTTATTCCTTTGTAATGTATTTTTCGAGAGGTAACAAGCGTTTAAATATACGGTTTTAAGTATACGTTTATAGTAAAAATATATTAAGTGTAAAAATAAAAATGGTTTGGCAATAAAATGTCAAATGAATTTGTCCGACTGTCATTGTCGCGAGCGATGGTCGCGAACGTCAGAAAAGTAAAAACTTTTTGCAGAAATCGCGAAGCGTCTGTATACAACGTGTGCAATGCCTGCATCCTTGGTACAATGCCTCAAGGACCTTTTTAGATTTAATGTAGTAGTTAAGTTAATTGTAATGCTAAGTGTATTATTTGAAAAAAAAAATTGCACAAAGGTCAATATTATTTTGCTTAATCAATCTTTTATTTAAAGGCTGATATTTCAATATTTAGATAAGCCTTATTCGGTGAATAGAAAAAAAACCATAGAGTTATGGGTATTCTTATCTGACAATCTAAAAATCGGCCCTAAGAAGAATAACAAAAAAACCGGCCAAGTGCGAGTCGGACTCGCGCACCGAGGGTTCCGTACAAACCTGCAAGGTTTACAAAGTTTATATTTATTAAAAAATATATATTTTGTAATGTAACTAAAAATTTAAGGTTTTCGGAATTTTTCCTTTATGTGTGCTATAAAACGTTGCTTCATGCCAAATTTCAAGATTCTAGGTCGACTGGAAGTACTCTTTAGGTTTTGATTCCCTTGCGAGTACTTGCGAGTTTCAAAATATGCAGCTTAAATTGCTGTTTCTTTTGATTGCGTTGACATAGAAGTTTGATTTTGCTACAGCTTAAAGGTATTATAGACCTGAGTATTTGGTATGAATTTCAATTTAATACCTCTACGCGTTTATGAGGAAATGGGTAGTAAGTTTAAAATTATTAAAAAAATATATATTATGTGATGTAACTAAAAATTTATGGTTTTCGTAATTTTTCCTTTATCTATGCTATAAGACGTTGCTTCGTACCAAATTTCAAGATTCTGAGTTCACGGGAAGCACCCTGTAGGTTTTGATTCCCTTGCAAGTGTCGAAAATTTGCGGCATAAACGGCTGTATCTTTTGATTGCGTTGGCTTAGAAGTTTGATTTTTTCACAGCTTCAAGGGACAGTAGACCTGAGTAATTGATATAAATTTCAGCTTCATACCTCCACGCGTTCCTGAGAAAAAGGGTCTTGACAGACGGACGGACGGACAGACGGACAACAAAGTGATCCTATAAGGGTTCCGTTTTTTCCTTTTGAGGTACGGAACCCTAAAAACATATAGAATTAGTAACAAAACTACATTTACGTTTAGATACATATAACTAAAGCTAACTTAAAATTACACTTAAGTCCACGATTACACATGCTGGCTCGTCACTCGCCTCGCTATTCGTCGAAACTTTGCCTATACAAAAACGCGTGCGAGGGACGAGAGGAATAGCGAGACGTCCGCGTATACACACATGCGTGCTCGTGTTTCGCCTCGCTACGCGTGCGAATGTGGCGGTAGCATTAAAATTAACTTTTTTTTTTTTTTTTTTTTATGATATAGGAGGCAAACGAGCAGACGGATTGCCTGATGGTAAGCAACTACCGCCGCCCATGGACACTCGCAACACCAGAGGAGTCACAAGTACGTTGCCGGCCTTTAAGATCCCTATACGCTCTTTTCTTGAAGGTTTGGATGTCATATCGGTCCGGAAATACTGCACACGACAATTTATTCCAGAGTTTTGCTGTGCGAGGCAGGAAGTTTCTAGAAAAACGCACAGTTGAGGACTGCCAACCATCTATGTGGTGAAGATGGAAATGTTGTCGTGTAGAGCGCTGGCGGAAGGAAGCAGCTGGGATTAACCCGAACAATTCCTCGGAGCACTCTCCGTAATAGATGCGGTAGAAAATGCAGAGTGAGGCCACATCTCTACGCAGTGCCAAGGAGTCAAGCCGGTCCGAGATATCCTGGCTGCCGACAATTCTAGTCGCTCTCCGCTGGATGCGGTCCAAAGGGAGAAGCTGGTATTGGGGTGCCCCTGACCAGAGATGAGAACAGTATTCCATATGTGGACGTACTTGCGCCTTGTACAGTTGTAGGCGGTGGGCCGAACTGAAATACTGCCTCGATCTGTTGAGCACACCAAGCTTCTTCGAGGCCAACTTGGCCTTTCCCTCTAAATGACCGCGGAACTGGACTGAGCTAGAGATGTCGACACCCAGAATTCCGATACTGGCTGTGGCTGTTAGGAGAGTGCCCTCAAAGCGAGGCGATACGACAAACGGGAGTTTCTTTGCCGTGAACGCGCAAACCTGTGTCTTACTGGGGTTAAATTGAACCAAGTTCATTCGGCCCCATTCTGAGACTTCTTTAAGGGAAGTCTCAACTTCAGACACAAGCTTGTTCCGGCTCTCGATGACACTTTCCCGAGAAATGTTGGCACGGCCGGTATAGCAAGCATCACCCGTACTGTCATCCGCATAGCAATGAATACCGCTGGTCTGCAGCATGTCATTGATATGCAGGAGAAATAACGTGGGCGATAGCACACAGCCTTGAGGGACACCAGCATTCACAGACATGGAATCCGAGCATTCACCGTCGACTACGACCTTAATGCTTCTGTCTGCTAAAAATCTGCTGACCCATTCGCATAATTTCTCGGGAAGCCCATAGGATGGTAGTTTCGAAAGAAGAGCCCCGTGCCACACACGATCGAAGGCCTTCGCTACATCCAGACTAACTGCCAATGCTTCACCCTTCGTCTCGATCGCCTGAGCCCAACGATGTGTCAGATAAACTAGAAGATCACCAGCCGAGCGACCACTACGGAAGCCGTATTGACGGTCACTAAGCAGCTGGTGGTTCTCTAGGTACCGGAGGAGCTGGCAGTTGACAATGGATTCCATTATCTTCGAGAACAAGGAGGTGATAGCTATTGGCCTGTAGTTGGAGGGATTTGAGCGGTCGCCTTTTTTAGGGATCGGATGCACCAAAGCTGACTTCCACGAGATCGGGACTACGCCAGAAGAGTAGGAGAGCCGAAAAAGACGCGTTAAAACTGGTGCCAACTCAGGAGCACACATCTTAAGAACAATTGCGGGGATCCCATCAGGCCCACTCGACTTTACTCCTCAGAATAACCTTAATTTGGACCCTTATGTAGGGTCCCCATCACGCAGGCAGTAATCCTTTGTGCAAGTAAGCTGCCAGCGCGAGGATCACCTGAAGCGCTACCGCCAAAAATAATATTCGTAAATTGCGGGCATTTTTCTCTTTTATCCCAATTAAGACGTCATGATAGTGACCGAGACAATCGTCCGAAATTTACGAATATCATTTTTTGCGGTACCGCCGCTGTTGCCCCCCTGAGGCTGAGGTCATAGTTAATGTTGATTTAGATACTTTGATGTCAAATTTTATTTTAAAGACCTTATACATATTATGAATGTGTGATCTTAAAATTACGAATCTCCTCCAATTTTTTTATACATATTGCTCTGGACATAATATGTCAAGCCGATTCTGTACAGTCAATTGTAAAAATTCGTTCACTGCCAAAGTTTCAAAAATATGTACCGAGCAACTATTGTACAGTAAATAGGGTTGTAGGACGTATTTATGAAAGGATTCTTTCGGTACGTATTTTTGCACTTGACGTACATCACTTGGGGTGAGGTTGCGTCACGTCATATCGCCAAGTGCGATATAATGTAAACGTGATTTTATCCATCATCTTCCTCGCGTTGTCCCGGCATTTGCCACGGATGAATTGATCCTGGGGTCCGCTTGGCAACTAATCCCAGGACTTGGCGTAGGCACTAGTTTTACGAAAGCGACTGCCATCTGACCTTCCAACCCGTAGGGTAAACTAGGCCTTATTGGGAATAGTCCGGTTTCCTCATGTTTTCCTTCACCGAAAAGCGACTGGTAAATATCAAATGATATTTCGTACATAAATTTCGAAAAACTCATTGGTATGAGCCGGGGTTTGAACTTGCGACCTCCGGATTGCAAGTCGCACGCTCTTACCGCTAGGCTACCAGCGTGATTTTATCCGTTATAACTTTAATTTAGTTAAAATACTGGACCTGTGAAAGCAAGATCCGATGTAGTGTGGCAGCAGAGCAATGAAGATGGCGGCGGTGCGCGGGCACGCCTCCGTGAACAACTCCAACTTCAGGTCGCCCAGTGCGGCAGCGCCGCGTATACGCAGCGATAGGGACACCCTGCGAACAATGGCATACTTTAGAACAAGAAATGACAATTTTTATACATAGTCGCGTTCTTCCGACATGCTGGCTATTTCTCTCTGTACTTGTTGAGGTTGTATATAGTTTTTAAGTATTTATTATTTCTTTTATGTTTCGATTTTTAACTTATTTTTTCATGTTTGATTTTTGTATGTCAATTTATTAGTTTTGTTATTGAATCAGTATATTTTCGTTGCTCCAAGCTGTTGGTGTGTTATTTACAACAACCCCGTGTCCTTTTTAGTACTATTTGGCGCAGCTCCATCTATGAATCATCTCCATAGAACTATTTTAGCACCGAGACGTGCTGTCATATCTGACACTCCAACTTGAAACGCAGTAACTCTGTACTCATTTCATACATAGTTACGTCATTTTTATTTTTATTACCAGAATGAGTTACAAGGTTTTTCAAAGTAGCGACAATGTGTCGGTCGAAATGTATATCTTAAAAAGTAAAAAATAATAAAGAAGGTATTTTTTTATGATATAGGAGGCAAACGAGCAGACGGATTGTCTGATGGTAAGCAACTACCGCCGCCCATGGACACTCGCAACACCAGAGGAGTCAGTACGTTGCCGACCTTTACGATGCATATAGGTACGCTCTTTTCTTGAAGGTCTGGAAGTCATATCGGTCCGGAAATACTGCAAATGACGATTCATTCCAGAGTTTTGCTGTGCGATACAGGAAGTTTGACGACCGGTCTGGCCTAGTGGGTAGTGACCCTGCCTATGAAGCCGATGCTCCTGGGTTCGAACTTCGAATCCCAGTCAGGGCATTAATTTGTGTGATGGGCTGATGGGCACAGATATTTGTACCTGAGACATGGGTGTTTTCTATGTATTTAAGTATTTATTTATATATATATCAATCTATTATATATATCTAGTACCTACAACACAAGCCTTACTGAGCTTACCGTAGGACTAGGTCGATTTGTGTAAGATTGTCCCGAAGTATTTATTTATTTATTTATACAATTAAGAATACTTAATATTATTGATATGGTAATCACATGCGCGTTCCACTCTATCAAGTACCTTGGCCTGGTGACGCCGCCCGGCGCGTCGAAGGCGGGGTCCATGCGCAGCCTGGGCGGGTCGAGCAGCCAGGGTCCCGCCGCGCGCCGGTCCCGCTCGCGCCGCGTGCGGGACCACCACCGCTCCAGCTCCAAGGTCGGGGTCAGGCGAGGACCCTGCGTCACCAGACCCAGCAATTTTAAATTAGCTAATAGCTGGCGGCTTCCTCGCACGACGTATCTGCTGCGATACAACAAGGAGCCGCCAGCATCCTAGGTATAATGGCGCAAGGGCCTTTTCTATATTGAATTTAATGTAAAGTAGTTAAGTTAAGTTAGTAAAATGCGTAGCTAAACTTGAAAATAAAGATTGTGAAAATCATGAATTTAAATCGATGACATATACTCCGATATTTAAATCGAAAGAAAAATAGAAAAATTTGACTCGGAGCGGGACTCGAACCCACAACCACTGGATCACTAGCCCAGTGCACTTCCAATTGTGCTATCCGAGTACCGCTTAGACTTGTCAAATTTCTCTATCTTATCCTTCGTGGTATACGTCATCATGGGTGACGTGTAGTCACATCTACCGTCAGCGTATTTATTGAACGCTCCGAGTCAAATTTTTCTATTTTTCTTTCGATTTAAATATCGAAGATATTCGCTAGCAGACGTTTCTGCATAATAAAAAATAATCGATGACATATATTAAAAAAAAAAGAGGACAATAAGTTTTATTTATTTACATTATATATAATTACACAACATTAAAAACTAACTTAAGGATATACTATATGTACATATTTACAAGTAAAAAATAGGGTCAAGTTCCGAGCAGGATGGTAGGGTGCCCAGAAGGCTGGCAGAATTGCCCCGCTGTATGGCAATTCCGATACGCTGGGCGAGGAAGAAACCAGCCCTCTGGTCACCCGTAGTATCTGTCAGTCTTTTTCTTAAAAAAAAGTGACGTGGACCTCCGTACTAGGTGTTGAACCCGCTACTCCAGCGGCTGATGCCCTAACCAATTGGATTATTTGTGATTTAAAAATGTAGTCTAAGTTGTAAAGTCGCTATCAGATATATCGGAGTTCGCCTCTATTTTCAAGGCGGTAAAGCATGTTCAGATTTGTGACCTACACAGCTCCAATACAGATGGCGACTGTAATGGCACGGAATCCTCCGTGCGCGAGTCTGGGGGCCGACTTTTAAGAGTTGTGCACTCAATTCATAAATTTTTGACAGCGAAAATTGACACACAAAAGTTTCTCACCATTATTTTTGCACAAACTGTATAGTTTCGATACCCACGATTATTCATTTATACACCCCGTTATCTAACGCTCATTTTGGGGGCAAGCTAAAATAGTGATATTGCTTCACATAATTAGTCGATTCATATTTATCTTTAAAAGTTACATGACAAACAAAAAATCTTCTTTAGTGAAAGCCCGAGAGATAACTCATTCATTTCTCTTTATACTTAATCAGATCGGAGGGTGACAAATATAAATATCGAATGTCGTCAATTTGGGGTCCAATTTTTGAAATAGTCACAGAGTAATCTTCATAGAGATTCTCATTCATTCTCTATGGAAATCACTTCTAAAGTGACTTTTTCAAAAATCGGAGCCAAGATCTTTTGACATGTTATTGAGTGAGCAGTCAACTTAATTTTTTTCATCACACTTGCTCGTCAATGGCGTTGTTACTTGCGAGAGTACAGAGCAGTTATAGCCGATTTAGCTCACACGGGCTGTTAAGTTTAGTTTTAAATATATATAGAACTCATACTTCACTTCGGACTGAGGATGTTTCCAAACAGCCAAGGTGTATTTCATATCTTCAAAAGTTTGCTACAACCAACTTTTAATATGTATAAAACATATCTTTATATTCAATTTGACTGCAATTTATTGTTTAGTATTTATTAAAAATAATTGTTTTATATTTGATTTTGATAATTGATACTATTTGGCAGGATGATCTGTCAAATTCGAAAACAAAACGCAGTTGTTAACATTATCTGTGGAAGACAATGAAAAAAGTTGACATTGTTGACAATCTTTTTTAGTGGATGAGGTCTGATTGTAGTTTTCAAAGTGTATTTTGATTTTAAGCCTACATAAGTACTAACTAATATTTTACCAACGAATTTATTTTATTTCCTCGCAAATGTGATGAAAAACATTGTGTGTACCACGGGTGGTAAGTGTATAACAAACTTGAGTCATTAAAAGCCCTCCGACTTCGTCGTCGGGCTTCTAATAGACTCGCGTTTACTATACCTTACTTACCATCCTCGTTGCACAATGTACTATTATCGACTTAGATTATCGTAACTGCCCAGTCACTTGCCCCTAAACTGAGCATAAGATAACGGGGTGTTTTCATTTATAACATTCATGCTTCTACAATACCATTTCTTCGTGTTTGAGTTTAAAATGTCACGATTCGAGCGTCGAGTGCAGTCGGCCCCTGTCTTGTCCAGTTTCGCATACTGACCGCATTAGCAAACTGTCGGTACAGTCGCTGGTTCTCCCTGTGTGTCTGCTCGCTGAAGTCGACCCGGGCCTGGTGGTACTGGCGGTTGCCGGCCGGCAGCGCGGCCCACCGGCTGTCCACGCGGCCCTGGGGACGACAAATTGAATGTATTATACTTGGATTGGGATTGGTATAGTAGAAGCCCGTTTCTCCACCAGCTCGTCCCGATCCATAGTGTTTGATTGATTAATAAATGTAAGATATATCGCTATACACGCGTTAGGCAGAGGGTCATATTCGAGTGCCTCGGAATGATCTCGATATCTACTGTTTACAGACCTGTATATTTACCTACTGTGAGGGTTCTAGAAAGCCTATCGCAGGGATATAAAAGGAGTTTATCGATTGCGATTCCAAGCGATTAACATCGGAGTGCGAAAAGTGATCTAAGTTTTTCATTATTGTTGTGTGATCATTGAGAGAATTCAAGTTGTGTTAAAGTAAGGTTAATGGTGAGTAAGGTTCCCAGAGCTCCAACCCCCCTTAAAGGCCGGCAACGTGCTTGTGATTCCTCTGGTGTTACGGGTGCCCATGGGCGACGGTAATTGCTTACCACCAGGCAATCCGTCTGCTCGTTTGCCGCCTATGTCATAAAAAAAAAAAAAGTGTTTCAATACCCTTACCTCATGGTACTTTGTGGTTTTTGATAACGAGTATCGAGTTTACTATCTGTGGATCTCGTTTGCACTAAAATGGTACAAGCGAGATGCACCGATAGTAAACTCGATACTCGTTATCGAAAACCTCAAAGTCGACTCATGGTATCTAAGGGTACAGTCCCTTACCAAGTTAAACGTGAACGTTAGTGTCCTCTCCCTTAGACGTTTCCAAAACCGAACGCAAATTTCCGGGCCCTATTCATAAATGCATGCAATGTGCCTAAATGAAATAAATAAACTTTTAACAAAAAATAAACCCGACTTCAAATATGAACTAAAAAGCAACAAATAATTGTTTTCTTTATCACTTGATAAGTACTTTGGGACTATTTAGAACAAATACATTCTTAGGACAATTAAATATAATTATTTTTGGTTTTGGTGTCGGTGCCAGCCACGCTAATCAACATACAATTGACACTCAGATTTTTTACAACGCTGCACGTGCATGTCAGCTGTTTTGATTTGGATTTGTTGGCAAATGGAATAAGAAAAAATATATTACATATATATAGTGCAGAGTGCACCGAGGGGGCAGTGAAATATTGAAACATATCAATTTATTCACAACTGCACAAGGCTTCTGGAAACGAAAAGAGTGTTTGTGAGGTTTAGTTCGAATTGATAACCTCCTCCTTTTTTTGAAGTCGGTTTAAAATAAAGATCTTTTATCTTTTTTTTTAACGATATGATGTTGACTGTACGAAGGATGCTGGCAGTATTCCCGTGTATCTGAAGGTGCTGACCCTGGTGAAGTGGTTGTTCCTGATGTGTCGCAGCAGCGTCATGTTCTCCAGCTGCAGCCGGAGCGCGGCGGCGGCGCTGCGGAGCGCCAGCGGCGGCGGCTGCCGCAGTCGCGGCGGGAGGTGTCCACCTTGCAGCGGACGTGGCCGAACTGCAACGTAAAACAATAGTAAATTACATCAGAGGCCGGGAAAATGAGAATTCCGGCCAAGTGGGTATATACGGCTAAGCGAGTGTGCGAGCGAGGCCGGATAGCGATACGAGGCCGGGAATCCGTTTTCACGACGAGGCATGTATAGTGCTTTTCTCAAACATACAATGAAATAAAAGAAATGCTTCTAAATTGAGATTTGCAAAATCACAACTGCTAAATCACAATGAAATCGAAATGTATTAAAAATTAACATCAGCTGTTTGCTATGACACCCGCCATCTTTGCCTCTGTATGGATATCGTCGAAAAAAAAGTTATATGAAATTCCATTTCCGTCCCCTTCAGTTGCCGCGCCCAAAAAAACATACTTCCGGGTCTATTATAATATAAGGAATGTAAAGACAATATTTCATTGCATGTTTGAGAAAATAAATATTACAGGACATTAACAGTCCGTTCGGTTCGCCGATCGCGTCGCCGGCTCGTCGGCGGCGGCGAAACGAACGGACGCTCAGCACTCTTAGTGCTAGAAAATGGAGGTTTCTCCGAAACATATTATGAGAGGTAGGGCACAGCGATGACCATCATGCTTGAATCTGGGGCAGCCCAACTGGGGAAGTACCTCCTCCTTACAGAAGACCACAGCCATAATAGCACTGCTACATTTCAGGTATGTAGTGTTGTGTTCCTGATGGTGAGTAAGGTTCCCAGAGCTCCAAACCCCCTTAAAGGTCGGTGACGCGCTTGTGACTCCCCTGGTGTTGCGGGTGTTGTAATTGTTTGATATGTTTTCTTGTACGTCAGCATCAAAAGTCGCTATACGCTCCAGGTGCTCAAAGAGAGGTCAACATTTAAACCATCAAAAAATGGTTAACTGTCATGGCTGTATTTATACGTGAGCACTTAACGAGTCAGAAATATCTTAACAGTCGCTATTCAATTATTTCTATACTTTCAAATAGTCATTATTACCGAAGCTGTCAAAAAACCAGTAGTATCTAAGCAGTCAATGCGTCAAATATATCTGAACAACATGGGAAAACGGACGTTTATAGCATATAAATATGGTTGAATATTTAATGAAAAGTTGCCATACCAATTTTAGGTAAGCGTTTTGACAATCATCGAAAGCAGTACAGCCTTGTCATAAAAAATAAAATAAAAAAATAAAAAATAAGATTTACAAATTAATTATATGTATAATTAAATAAATAAATAAATAAATATTCCGGCACCATCTTACACAAACCCAGCTAGTCCTACGGTAAGCTCAGTAAGGCTTGTGTTGTAGGTACTAGACGACTATATATATAATGGATAGATACATATAAATACTTAAATACAAAGAAAACACCCATGACTCAGGAACAAATATCTGTGCTCATCACACAAATAAATGCCCTGACTGGGATTTGAACCCAGGACCATCGGCTTCATAGGCAATAAAGTACTACCCACTAGGCCAGACCTCCGTGCGCCTTTGCCCCACGGACCGTGTTTGTGAAGCGTTACCTTGTCGGCGGGCTTCCTCCGCCTGCGCAGGAGTTGCCGCAGCGGCGCGGTGGGCGGCGGAGGGGAGCGCACCGACTCGTGCGACTGCACCTTTCGTAGCAGAGTATCCAGCTTCATTCCCGACCTGGACCGAGTGACTACTAATGATAAATCAAAAAATTACTCATCATCATCATCATATCAGCCCTTTATGAAAGAAAGAAAAATTGCTTATTGGGCGTAATAAAAATAAATAGAAAAAAGAACATTAAAGGATGTGACAACATATAAAATACCAAACAGGATGCCACTCAGCATGAGTCGTTACATGACTGGGCTGCAGCGACGCTGATTTTCAGTGCACCCCAAAAAAACAGGAATATAAAATAATATACATAGTAAAAAACTACTATCACTATGGCAAAAGTTAAACATTATATAAATTTTAAGTTACAGAACATAAAATACAGGTAGTTATGTAGGTAGCGAATGTAACAGTAGTTGAAACTGGAAAAATGAAATAAAATAACTAAACTGATGAAATAATACGAGATTTATGTGAGATATTAAGAATTTAATGTTAAAAACAAATAAACAAAAGCCGCGTATGCATAGCGAGAGAGACCCGTTGCGACTTTTTATAGCAACTCGTGCACTTGACGCGTTACTATTAAATTTCATCAGGCGCTATGTGTTTGTGGCCTTATTCCAACATAAACAAGCAGGAAGTAAAGCTGAATAGGTACAAACATCTCCACTTAGGTATTAGCAGATTGTTGTGAAATTAAATATTTTTAAAGATTTTAAAGAGACTATGGGCTATGGACTTTGTCGCCCACTGCTGAGCATAGAGGCCTCTCTTCTAGTACGCCACTTGTCCCGGTCCTGAGCTAATCTCATCCAGAAGTGGCCCGCAATCTCCCAAATGTCGTCTACCCAACGTGCCATGGGACGCCAGGGGCTTCTTCCATTCGAAAGCGGCCACCACTCCGCTAACATTCTAGTCCACCTGCCATCAACATGCCCTGCCCAATTCCATTTGTAATGACGTCTATGATATGTAATAGATATATACATAAAACAGAATGCAGCTATATCTTATGCCTTGAGGCATTAAGACCGCCTATTGAAGTTGTTGTAATGTGCAATAAACTTTTCATAAAATGTATCAATAAATAATTGTGGTACAAATATTTGATAAACACGCAAATCAATGCCCTTACCAGAGGATATCAACTCGGGACCTTTATTGATAACACACCGAGTCACACAGACTAGTCTAGGAGGTAGTTACAACTAAATTATTTTAATATTATAAATAATTACAAAAAAATACTACACATAAATAAATTCCACTGAAATTTATGTCATTGCAATAATAATAATCTATATGGCTTAGCTGTTATCTGTGTTGATAAACGAACATACAACTTACAAGACTTTTTTTTTTTTTATGATATAGGAGGCAAATGAGCAGACGGATTGCCTGATGGTAAGCAACTACCGCCGCCCATGGACACTCGCAATACCAGAGGAGTCACAAGTACGTTGCCGGCCTTTAAGATCCCTATTGGGACCGAGCGCGACGACAGCGCCACGTGACAGGCGGCCATTATGGACAATATTGTCACCGCTGTCAAACAAGAAGTAAGTAAATATTGTGAAAAATATTAATCAAATCTTGTGTTATTTTACTATATTACACAATTTTGGACAATGGTAGTCAGTAACATTATTAAAACGATTAGAAAATGTTTACTGCAATATGGATTTGACAGTTCAAGTCAGCGACAAAAATGACAATTTTAGCCGTAGCGAGCGCTGTGATCGTTTAGGCTACCCCCTCCACCCGCTTTGCACTCTGCCAATACGCTCTTTTTCTATTATTTTATTTAATATAATTATCAAGCATGTGTCATACGAAGGTTTCTGAATATAGCCCCATAAAACTCTACAACGAGTTTGACTATGGGATCGACAGACTCTAGTTAAGCAGATACTTTTATACACGAGCTAATTTAACAAATTACTATGATTAAAGTATATGGCAGTGTATGAAAGCGTTTCTTTAACAATCTTTTGAAAATTCTCTTTCGGTTTTCACTTCTCATAACTTCAGGCAAACTATTCATTATGTATGGGATACGTTTTCTAAGGGTTCTATCCCCGTAGTAGTTGTTAATTCTAGGAACAAATAGTTTGCCTGATGCCACAGTTTTGGTATTGTAAGCATGATTGACCGGTAATCAAATAGAATTTTATGAGAGGTAGGGCACAGCGATGACCATCACGCTTGAATCTGGAGCAGCCCAACTGGGGAAGTACCTCCTCCTTACAGAAGACCGCAGCCATAATAGCACTGCTACCTTTCAGGTATGTAGTGTTGTGTTCCTGATGGTGAGTAAGGTTCCCAGAGCTCTAACCCCCCTTAAAGGCCGGCAACGCGCTTGTGACTCCTCTAGTGTTGCGGGTGCCCATGGGTGACGGTAATTGCTTACTATCAGGCAATCCGTCTGCTCGTTTGCTGCCTATGTCATAAAAAATAAAATAAAAAAGAATCACCCGAGTTAGGCTCTGGACAGCCATGGTTATTCACAGCAAACAGGTAAAATATTGCATATTTTGAATAGATTTCTATAGTTTCCTTTGCATTTAAGTTTGGTTTTATTATTGACAAGTAATTTTAAACATTTAATGACAAATGTCTATACAAAACCGCGTCCTTGCACCCTGGCGAACAAATAGCGACATCTATCTTGTTTTTTTATGACAAAGATGGCAAACGAGTAGGCGGATTGCCTGATGGTAAGCAATTACCGTCGCCCATGGGCACAGGCAACACCAGGGGAGTCACAGACGCGCTGCCGGCCTTTTAAGGGGGCTCTGGGAACCTTACTCACCATGAGAAACACAACACTACATACCTGAAAGGTAGCAGTGCTGTTATGGCTGTGGTCTTCTGTAAGGAGGAGGTACTTCCCCAGTTGGGCTCCAGACTCAAGCGTGATGGTACTTCGCTGTGCCCTACCTTTCATTGTTGGACGTAGTTTAAGGACATACCTGGGTAATACTTCAATGTTGTTTTATATTTTGTAATAAACTTGAGATTGTTCGCCGTTCAATAAACATTATCTATTAACGCCATCTACTGGGGAGTAGTGAATCTAATAAGTGAATGTGTTGGAATACGGAAAAAACGCGGTGGAATTTCAAAAAAAAAAAAAACAAAATTTAAATTCTCTAACACCTAATAAAAACAAAATCCAATACAAACTTTGCACCCCTATTTCCCCCTTAGGTTTAGAATTTTGCAAACCGCTGGAAACTCCTTGGATTTAAGTACATAACCTTTTTACTAATGTTAAAGTCTTCTGCTCAAAAAAAATCCCACGTACAAACGTTGCACCCCTATCTTACCCCTTTATATTTAAAGTTTATCAAAACGCAGAAAGTACTTTTTTATATTCCAATAAATAACCATTTTACAAAATTTTAATTTCTTAACTACATACAATAACATACAAACTGTGCACCCCTGTTTTACCTTAGGCTTAGAATTTTGCAAAACGTTGAAAACATTTTCTTTGGAATTAAGTTTTTGTCTTCAATATTTAAATCGAAAGAAAAATAGAAAAAATTAACTCGGAGCGGTACTCGAACCCACAACCACTGGATCACTAGCCCAGTGCACATCCAATTGTTCTATCGGAGTACCGCTTAGACTTGTCGAATTTTTCTATCTTATCCTTCGTGGTATACGTCATCATGGGTGACGTGTAGTCACATCTACCGTCAGCGTATTGAACACTTAACGACATCGAAGTCTCAATTTACATTGAGAATTCATCGATAACAATGTGCTACCCCATTCTAAATTATTTTTTTATTATGCAGAAACGTCTGCTAGCGAATATCTTCGATATTTAAATCGAAAGTAAAATAGAAAAATTTGACTCGGAGCGGGACTCGAACCCACAACCACTTATGTGTACCACAGCAACCATGTATGTGGGATTTAAATATCGAAGATATTCGCTAGCAGACGTTTCTGCATAATAAAAAATAATTTTTGTCTTCAGTAAAAAAAAAAAAAAATTATACAAACTTTGCACCCCTAGCGGTAAAAGTGTGCGACTTGTTGTGTGAAATGAGTTTTTCGGAACTTATGTACGCAATATCATTTGGTATTTACCAGTCGTTTTTCGGTGAAGAAAAACATCGTGAGGAAGCCGGACTAATCCTAATAAGGCCTAGTTTACCCTCTAGGTTGGAAGGTCGGATGGCAGTCGCTTTCGTAAACTAGTGCCTACGCCAAATCCTGGGATTAGTTGCCAAGCGGACCCCAGACTCCCATAACCGTGGCAAAATGTGACAACGCGATGAAAATGATGACAGACTTTGCACCCCTATTTGATCCCCGTAGGGGTGGAATTTCCAAAAAATCCCGTCTTATCCCTTGCATAACTAAATTGGAGACCAAAACTTCAAGAAAAGAGCGTATATCCATCTTAAAGGCCGGCAACGTACTTGTGACTCCTCTGGTGTTGCGAGTGTCCATGGGTGGAGGTAGTTGCTTACCATCAGACAATCCGTCTGCTCGTTTGCCTCCTATATCATAAAAAAATGGAAGTTTCTAGTTCCTGTAGTTTCAGCTGTGTGTTGATGTTAGTTCGGGACTTCTTCTCTTAAATAAAACAACTCAAGTAGGTTATTTAATTATTTATTTAATATTAGCGCTACAATTACAAATGTAAAAATACAAATTAATATATTTTAGTGAAATTACAATAAAATAAAATAATCACAAACATAAAAGAGATCATTAATCTTCACATATCATATTAAGGTTATATGTGTCATTATCTAGGAAAAGGGACCTTATTGTCGATGGCACTTACGTCGAATCGCGTTGTGTTTGTATTGTAACATCTTGAACAACGACATATGCGCCATCGACAATAAGGTCCCTTTTCATAGATAACGTCACATATTACATATAAAAAAATAATAAACTCTAGTTTTTATACAAGACTGACCAGCGTTTGACCTCAGACCTGATGGTAAGTGACGACGAGGTCGAGGGTGTAGCACGCTGGTTCAGTAACAGCCTATTCACTCTTGCCTTGAAAAGACCCAAATTATATATCCGGGAATACAGACGAAGGGAGCGACTTCCATTTAGCAGTCCGCATTAGGTAGAAGCGAATCACTTCGTGCGAATGAACGGAATATTCACAACGTAAGGATGAAACCGCTCCCCTTACCATGAGTTGTGACTGAGGTTTTCGATAACGAGTATCGAGTTTACTATCTGTGCATCTCGCTTGTACTATTTTAGTGCGAACGTTATGCACAGATAGTAAACTCGATACTCGTTATCGAAAACCTCAGTCACAACTCATGGTAAGGGTACTGGGCGTCCGTCGCGATTTTACAGTTCTGGGGAGACTCTAATGATGACTATAGAAATTATTTCGAAAAAAAAATCTATTACAATTAAACTGTGACTTTTTAAATTAGACTAGTTAATAAAAAAAAATACCTATAACATCACTGGAATGCGACTAGTGATAAAAATATGCGTGTCTCTTAAGAAATTACAATTAAACACTTCTTAGAAATAAAGAAAAAAATCAACTGCCCCGGGCGAGACTCGAACTCTATCAACAGCTACAGAGGCTTGCTCAAAGACAGCGAATTTCTAAACCATATCCATTTGAGACGTTCCCCGTTCCGGCGGAAAGTCAGATTTTTTTCAATTTTTCGTTTATTTCTAATATAAGAATTGGGTTTAACAATTAACTCTAGTAATACAAATGTTATTTGGTTATGTATAAAAATACTGTTACATTTTTTTTGATCTAAGAAATTATACGTCTAAGTGTGTAACAAAAGTACATAATTTTTTTATTCCTTTTTTAAGGAAATTGTAGGTTGCCTATGTAGTAGTAACGTGTGTACACGCATGTCGGCGTTCTATATTCAAATGTTGACGTAAGCTCCATATTAATTCTCTGCACAACTACATAGACATGGTGCTTCTGTTAAGTTCGCCTTTTTGAAATCTAAATAAATCGTAACGGAATAGAAATCTGAGTGAAATGCTCATAAAAAACTAATAAAAAAAAAGTTGCGTATACAACTTTAAATAAATAGCTACATTACGCCACGGGAAAGTGTGCCGTAAGTCAACGGACGTAGGAGCGCGAGTCGGGCGGCGCGGCGGTGTGCGCGCGCGGCGCGGCGGACGCGGCGGCGCGCGGACGGACGCCGGCGGACGCGTACGACAGCAGCCGCCGCGACAGGTCCGGCGGCTCCAGCTGCCGGGAAGAAAATACTATATTTAAGGGCCGGTACAGACGGACAGCATTTCAACTGCAACCCAGCTGCAAAGTAGCAGTTCCAGGGCAGTTTTGATGCAGTTGCACAAACTGCATCAGAACTGCAAACCTATTATGCAGCTTACAGGTGTCGTGCAGTCCTGTCAACCGCACAAGCAAGCAAGCTGGCTGCACTTTCGTAATGCAGTCGTATTGCAGTTATACTGCAGTTGGTACGACTGTAATATAACAACATTATAATTAACCCATACATTATGGTTTCGCTTCATCACGTCGACTTCGACGACGAAGCAAAAGAAGCAGTAAATATTTCGTCAAATTTCACTTCCACAAGTAACTGGCGGAGCGGAACACTACACACATTATGAGCAGTTTCATTGTAGTCGTATTGCAGTTGCCTCAACTGCAATACGACTGCATTACGAAAGTGCAACCCTGGAACTGCCACTTTGCAGCTGGGTAACAGCTGCTCGTTCCAGTGCACGTACTGCTGGATCAGTGACATGAGCTCCTATACGTGTGACGGCCACTCACGTGCTTGTGGCGGCGCGGCGCGGGCGGCGCGGCCATGTTGTTGCCGGTGTAGGCCACGCAGCGCACCTGCCACTCGCCCAGCTGCTCGTTCCAGTGCACGTACTGCTGGATCAGTGACATGAGCTCCTATACGTGTGACGGCCACTCACGTGCTTGTGGCGGCGCGGCGCGGGCGGCGCGGCCATGTTGTTGCCGGTGTAGGCCACGCAGCGCACCTGCCACTCGCCCAGCTGCTCGTTCCAGTGCACGTACTGCTGGATCAGTGACATGAGCTCCTATACGTGTGACGGCCACTCACGTGCTTGTGGCGGCGCGGCGCGGGCGGCGCGGCCATGTTGTTGCCGGTGTAGGCCACGCAGCGCACCTGCCACTCGCCCAGCTGCTCGTTCCAGTGCACGTACTGCTGGATCAGTGACATGAGCTCCTATACGTGTGACGGCCACTCACGTGCTTGTGGCGGCGCGGCGCGGGCGGCGCGGCCATGTTGTTGCCGGTGTAGGCCACGCAGCGCACCTGCCACTCGCCCAGCTGCTCGTTCCAGTGCACGTACTGCTGGATCAGTGACATGAGCTCCTATACGTGTGACGGCCACTCACGTGCTTGTGGCGGCGCGGCGCGGGCGGCGCGGCCATGTTGTTGCCGGTGTAGGCCACGCAGCGCACCTGCCACTCGCCCAGCTGCTCGTTCCAGTGCACGTACTGCTGGATCAGTGACATGAGCTCCTATACGTGTGACGGCCACTCACGTGCTTGTGGCGGCGCGGCGCGGGCGGCGCGGCCATGTTGTTGCCGGTGTAGGCCACGCAGCGCACCTGCCACTCGCCCAGCTGCTCGTTCCAGTGCACGTACTGCTGGATCAGTGACATGAGCTCCTATACGTGTGACGGCCACTCACGTGCTTGTGGCGGCGCGGCGCGGGCGGCGCGGCCATGTTGTTGCCGGTGTAGGCCACGCAGCGCACCTGCCACTCGCCCAGCTGCTCGTTCCAGTGCACGTACTGCTGGATCAGTGACATGAGCTCCTATACGTGTGACGGCCACTCACGTGCTTGTGGCGGCGCGGCGCGGGCGGCGCGGCCATGTTGTTGCCGGTGTAGGCCACGCAGCGCACCTGCCACTCGCCCAGCTGCTCGTTCCAGTGCACGTACTGCTGGATCAGTGACATGAGCTCCTATACGTGTGACGGCCACTCACGTGCTTGTGGCGGCGCGGCGCGGGCGGCGCGGCCATGTTGTTGCCGGTGTAGGCCACGCAGCGCACCTGCCACTCGCCCAGCTGCTCGTTCCAGTGCACGTACTGCTGGATCAGTGACATGAGCTCCTATACGTGTGACGGCCACTCACGTGCTTGTGGCGGCGCGGCGCGGGCGGCGCGGCCATGTTGTTGCCGGTGTAGGCCACGCAGCGCACCTGCCACTCGCCCAGCTGCTCGTTCCAGTGCACGTACTGCTGGATCAGTGACATGAGCTCCTATACGTGTGACGGCCACTCACGTGCTTGTGGCGGCGCGGCGCGGGCGGCGCGGCCATGTTCTTGCCGGTGTAGGCCACGCAGCGCACCTGCCACTCGCCCAGCTGCTCGTTCCAGTGCACGTACTGCTGGATCAGTGACATGAGCTCCTATACGTGTGACGGCCACTCACGTGCTTGTGGCGGCGCGGCGCGGGCGGCGCGGCCATGTTGTTGCCGGTGTAGGCCACGCAGCGCACCTGCCACTCGCCCAGCTGCTCGTTCCAGTGCACGTACTGCTGGATCAGTGACATGAGCTCCTATACGTGTGACGGCCACTCACGTGCTTGTGGCGGCGCGGCGCGGGCGGCGCGGCCATGTTGTTGCCGGTGTAGGCCACGCAGCGCACCTGCCACTCGCCCAGCTGCTCGTTCCAGTGCACGTACTGCTGGATCAGTGACATGAGCTCCTATACGTGTGACGGCCACTCACGTGCTTGTGGCGGCGCGGCGCGGGCGGCGCGGCCATGTTGTTGCCGGCGTAGGCCACGCAGCGCACCTGCCACTCGCCCAGCTGCTCGTTCCAGTGCACGTACTGCTGGATCAGTGACATGAGCTCCTATACGTGTGACGGCCACTCACGTGCTTGTGGCGGCGCGGCGCGGGCGGCGCGGCCATGTTGTTGCCGGTGTAGGCCACGCAGCGCACCTGCCACTCGCCCAGCTGCTCGTTCCAGTGCACGTACTGCTGGATCAGTGACATGAGCTCCTATACGTGTGACGGCCACTCACGTGCTTGTGGCGGCGCGGCGCGGGCGGCGCGGCCATGTTGTTGCCGGTGTAGGCCACGCAGCGCACCTGCCACTCGCCCAGCTGCTCGTTCCAGTGCACGTACTGCTGGATCAGTGACATGAGCTCCTATACGTGTGACGGCCACTCACGTGCTTGTGGCGGCGCGGCGCGGGCGGCGCGGCCATGTTGTTGCCGGTGTAGGCCACGCAGCGCACCTGCCACTCGCCCAGCTGCTCGTTCCAGTGCACGTACTGCTGGATCAGTGACATGAGCTCCTATACGTGTGACGGCCACTCACGTGCTTGTGGCGGCGCGGCGCGGGCGGCGCGGCCATGTTGTTGCCGGTGTAGGCCACGCAGCGCACCTGCCACTCGCCCAGCTGCTCGTTCCAGTGCACGTACTGCTGGATCAGTGACATGAGCTCCTATACGTGTGACGGCCACTCACGTGCTTGTGGCGGCGCGGCGCGGGCGGCGCGGCCATGTTGTTGCCGGTGTAGGCCACGCAGCGCACCTGCCACTCGCCCAGCTGCTCGTTCCAGTGCACGTACTGCTGGATCAGTGACATGAGCTCCTATAGGTGTGACGGCCACACACGTGCTTGGGGCGGCGCGGCGCGGGCGGCGCGGCCATGTTGTTCACCGTGTAGGCCACGCAGCGCACCTGCCACTCGCCCAGCTGCTCGTTCCAGTGCACGTACTGCTGGATCAGTGACATGAGCGCCCATACGAGCGCCCGCCACACCCCCGCTTACGTCGCCGCGGCGCGGGCGGCGCGGCCAGCTTGTTGCCGGTGTAGGCCACGCAGCGCACCTGCCACTCGCCCAGCTGCTCGTTCCAGTGCACGTACTGCTGGATCAGTGACATGAGCTCCTATACGTGTGACGGCCACTCACGTGCTTGTGGCGGCGCGGCGCGGGCGGCGCGGCCATGTTGTTGCCGGTGTAGGCCACGCAGCGCACCTGCCACTCGCCCAGCTGCTCGTTCCAGTGCACGTACTGCTGGATCAGTGACATGAGCTCCTATACGTGTGACGGCCACTCACGTGCTTGTGGCGGCGCGGCGCGGGCGGCGCGGCCATGTTGTTGCCGGTGTAGGCCACGCAGCGCACCTGCCACTCGCCCAGCTGCTCGTTCCAGTGCACGTACTGCTCGATCAGCGCCTGCGGAACACACAAACTCTCTTTAAATGTCGGTTTATCCCTTTAACGCCCAAAAGTCACTGTGGTTGTGCGTTCAAGCCTCCTCGTGGCTCGATTCTCGTAGTGATTTTTGTTAAGAAAAAAATACATAAAGATGATGTTGCTGTGTAGTCATGTTAGGATTGCAATTTTGAAATTGCCCTATAAAGGGTTAAATCTACAGAATCAGAACATGATTCCGGACCTATGATTCGGCATCATCTGACATATATCTGACATACCTTTGACATCAACCTGACATGTTGACAGTGCGACCAGAACGGCTCGCACATATTGCTGACATAAACCTGACATTTGACAATGCGACCAGAACGGCTCGCACATATTGTTGACATAAACCTGACATGTTGACAGTGCGACCAGAACGGCTCGCACATATTGTTGACATAAACCTGACATTTGACAGTGCGACCAGAACGGCTCGCACATATTGTTGACATAAACCTGACACTTGACAGTGCGACCAGAACGGCTCGCACATATTGCTGACATAAACCTGACATTTGACAATGCGACCAGAACGGTTCGAACATATTGTTGACATAAACCTGACATTTGACAGTGCGACCAGAACGGCTCGCACATATTGCTGACATAAACCTGACATTTGACAATGCGACCAGAACGGCTCGCACATATTGTTGACATAAACCTGACATGTTGACAGTGCGACCAGAACGGCTCGCACATATTGTTGACATAAACCTGACATTTGACAGTGCGACCAGAACGGCTCGCACATATTGTTGACATAAACCTGACACTTGACAGTGCGACCAGAACGGCTCGCACATATTGCTGACATAAACCTGACATTTGACAATGCGACCAGAACGGCTCGCACATATTGTTGACATAAACCTGACATTTGACAGTGCGACCAGAACGGCTCGCACATATTGTTGACATAAACCTGACATTTGACAGTGCGACCAGAACGGCTCGCACATATTGTTGACATAAACCTGACACTTGACAGTGCGACCAGAACGGCTCGCACATATTGCTGACATAAACCTGACATTTGACAATGCGACCAGAACGGTTCGCACATATTGTTGACATAAACCTGACATTTGACAGTGCGACCAGAACGGCTCGCACATATTGTTGACATAAACCTGACACTTGACAGTGCGACCAGAACGGCTCGCACATATTGTTGACATAAACCTGACATGTTGACAGTGCGACCAGAACGGCTCGCACATATTGTTGACATAAACCTGACATTTGACAGTGCGACCAGAACGGCTCGCACATATTGTTGACATAAACCTGACACTTGACAGTGCGACCAGAACGGCTCGCACATATTGCTGACATAAACCTGACATTTGACAATGCGACCAGAACGGCTCGCACATATTGTTGACATAAACCTGACATGTTGACAGTGCGACCAGAACGGCTCGCACATATTGTTGACATAAACCTGACATTTGACAGTGCGACCAGAACGGCTCGCACATATTGTTGACATAAACCTGACACTTGACAGTGCGACCAGAACGGCTCGCACATATTGTTGACATAGACCTGACATCTCGACAGTGCGACCAGAACGGCTCGCACATATTGTTGACATAAACCTGACATTGACAGTGCGACCAGAACGGCTCGCACATATTGTTGACATAGACCTGACATCTTGACAGTGCGACCAGAACGGCTCGCACATATTGTTGACATAAACCTGACATTTGACAGTGCGACCAGAACGGCTCGCACATATTGTTGACATAAACCTGACATGTTGACAGTGCGACCAGAACGGCTCGCACATATTGTTGACATAAACCTGACATGTTGACAGTGCGACCAGAACGGTTCGCACATATTGTTGACATAAACCTGACATTTGACAGTGCGACCAGAACGGCTCGCACATATTGTTGACATAAACCTGACACTTGACAGTGCGACCAGAACGGCTCGCACATATTGTTGACATAAACCTGACATTTGACAGTGCGACCAGAACGGCTCGCACATATTGTTGACATAAACCTGACATGTTGACAGTGCGACCAGAACGGCTCGCACATATTGTTGACATAAACCTGACATCTCGACAGTGCGACCAGAACGGTTCGCACATATTGTTGACATAAACCTGACATTTGACAGTGCGACCAGAACGGCTCGCACATATTGTTGACATAAACCTGACACTTGACAGTGCGACCAGAACGGCTCGCACATATTGTTGACATAAACCTGACATGTTGACAGTGCGACCAGAACGGCTCGCACATATTGTTGACATAAACCTGACACTTGACAGTGCGACCAGAACGGCTCGCACATATTGTTGACATAAACCTGACATGTTGACAGTGCGATCAGAACGGCTCGCACATATTGTTGACATAAACCTGACACTTGACAGTGCGACCAGAACGGCTCGCACATATTGTTGACATAGACCTGACATTTGACAGTGCGACCAGAACGGCTCGCACATATTGTTGACATAGACCTGACATCTCGACAGTGCGACCAGAACGGCCCGCACGTATTGTTGACATAAACCTGACACCTTGACAGTGCGACCAGAACGGCTCGCACATATTGTTGACATACACCTGACACCTTGACAGTGCGACCAGAACGGCTCGCACATATTGTTGACATACACCTGACACCTTGACAGTGCGACCAGAACGGTTCGCACATATTGTTGACATAAACCTGACATTTGACAGTGCGACCAGAACGGCTCGCACATATTGTTGACATAAACCTGACATTTGACAATGCGACCAGAACGGCTCGCACGTATTGTTGACATAAAAACCTGACATCTCGACAGTGCGACCAGAACGGTTCGCACATATTGTTGACATAAACCTGACATTTGACAGTGCGACCAGAACGGCTCGCACATATTGTTGACATAAACCTGACATTTGACAGTGCGACCAGAACGGCTCGCACATATTGTTGACATAAACCTGACATTTGACAGTGCGACCAGAACGGCTCGCACATATTGTTGACATAAACCTGACATCTCGACAGTGCGACCAGAACGGCTCGCACATATTGTTGACATAAACCTGACACCTTGACAGTGCGACCAGAACGGCTCGCACATATTGTTGACATACACCTGACACCTTGACAGTGCGACCAGAACGGCTCGCACATATTGTTGACATACACCTGACACCTTGACAGTGCGACCAGAACGGTTCGCACATATTGTTGACATAAACCTGACATTTGACAGTGCGACCAGAACGGCTCGCACATATTGTTGACATAAACCTGACATTTGACAATGCGACCAGAACGGCTCGCACGTATTGTTGACATAAAAACCTGACATCTCGACAGTGCGACCAGAACGGTTCGCACATATTGTTGACATAAACCTGACATTTGACAGTGCGACCAGAACGGCTCGCACATATTGTTGACATAAACCTGACATTTGACAGTGCGACCAGAACGGCTCGCACATATTGTTGACATAAACCTGACATTTGACAGTGCGACCAGAACGGCTCGCACATATTTTTGACATAAACCTGACATTTGACAGTGCGACCAGAACGGTTCGCACATATTGTTGACATAAACCTGACATTTGACAGTGCGACCAGAACGGCTCGCACATATTGTTGACATAAACCTGACATTTGACAGTGCGACCAGAACGGTTCGCACATATTGTTGACATAAACCTGACATTTGACAGTGCGACCAGAACGGCTCGCACATATTGTTGACATAAACCTGACATTTGACAGTGCGACCAGAACGGCTCGCACATATTGTTGACATAAACCTGACATTTGACAGTGCGACCAGAACGGTTCGCACATATTGTTGACATAAACCTGACATTTGACAGTGCGACCAGAACGGCTCGCACATATTGTTGACATAAACCTGACATTTGACAGTGCGACCAGAACGGCTCGCACATATTGTTGACATAAACCTGACATTTGACAGTGCGACCAGAACGGCTCGCACATATTGTTGACATAAACCTGACATTTGACAGTGCGACCAGAACGGTTCGCACATATTGTTGACATAAACCTGACATTTGACAGTGCGACCAGAACGGCTCGCACATATTGTTGACATAAACCTGACATTTGACAATGCGACCAGAACGGCTCGCACATATTGTTGACATAAACCTGACATTTGACAGTGCGACCAGAACGGCTCGCACAGAGTTTCTATTAACAAATTTATTTATATCTATCGTAACACGGCCGCGCAGACGCCCGGCCAGTATAAAAATAAAATACATAAATATTTCGGGACAATCTTACACAAATCGACCTAGTCATACGGTAAGCTCTGTAAGGCTTGTGTTGTAGGTAGACGACGATATATATAATAGATAGATACATATAAATACTTAAATACATAAAAAACACCCATGACCCAGGAACAAATATCTGTGCTCAACACACAAATAAATGCCCTGACTGGGAATCGAACCAAGACCATCGGCTTCATAGGCCGAGTCACTACCCACTAGGCCAGACCGGTCGTCAAAGTATGCGCGGGAAGAATATTTTGTCTGCGGGGGCTATCTACCGGTCAATGTCAATTCTATCTGCTTGTGAGAGCGACCGTGTCCTACGCCGACGACGGTATCTGCCAGTGTCTGCCACGCAGTGTTGGCATCAGTGCGCGACGGGCCGGCGACGCGAGCGGCGAACCGAACGGACACTCAGCACTCTTAGTGCTTGAAAATGGAGGCCTATGTTCTCCGACACATGTCGCGCGAGTGACTAAACAAACGTGAGTAGAACCGTGTTAATCGTTAATTAATATATTATGTGTCACGAAATTTTAAATTAATGTGACGACCGCTCTGACCTAGTGGGTAGTGACTGCCTATGAAGCCGATGGTCCTGGGTTCGATTCCCAGTCAGGGCATTTATTTGTGATGAGCACAGATATTTGTTCCTGAGTCATGGGTGTTTTCTATGTATTTAAGTATTTATATGTATCTGTCTATTATATATATCGTCGTCTAGTACCTACAACACAAGCCTTTCTGAGCTTACCGTAGGACTAGGTCGATTTGTGTCAGATTGTCCGGAAATATTTATATTTATATTAATTAACCAATTAATTCTCACCTGGTACTCCTTAGGTATATAAGAGTCCAGCACCAGGTCAGCCAGCTGTATCTCCCTCCGCAGCGCTCGCACGGAGTCCAGGATGCCCTCCATCTCCCGCTGCTGCTCCCTCTGCTGGTCGGCCAGCTCAGCCTTAGCAGAGTTTAGCAGTTGCACAGCCCGCTTCAGCTTGCGGGTCTTCGCTGCGTTCTCTTCTTGGAGGGAGGAGTATCGTTCTTCTATGTCTAGGCGTTCGGCCTGGGAGAAAAAAGGTAAGAATAGTCATGGATAAAAATAGATATTTCAATCGATAGAAAAATTTGACTCGCAGGGGGACTCGAACCCACAACCACTGGATCACTAGCCCAGTGCACTACCAATTGTGCCATACGAGTACCGCTAGGACTTGTCAAATTTATCTATTTTATCCTTCCTGGTCATTACGGGTGACGTGTAGCAACATCTATCGAAGAGTATTGAACCCTTTTTTTTGGTGGTTGTGAGTTCGAGTCCCGCTGCGAGTCAAATTTTTCTATTTTTCTTTCGATTTAAATATCTATGATATGCTAGTAGACGTTTCTGCTTAATATAAAAACAATGGATAAAAGTACCGGAAGTCCCAGCGTGGACCCCCATAAGGTGGACCGACGATATGGTAAAGATAGTAAGAATCCACTGGATACGGGTGGCGCAAAAACGGTGACTGTGGGTCGTTTGGGGGAGGCCTATGGCCAGCAGTGGACGTCCTTCGGCTGATATGATGATGATGAAGTAAAATACTCCTTTTCTTAAGTATGAACTTAAAAAAACAGTGACCAAAGTCCGAAGGAGTCTTCAGCAGTCGCGGGTGACTCCATGACCTGCCTGCTGCTGCAGCCACCGCTGTCCGCCTTGCCTAGCAGGTCCTTACCTCCGCCGAACCAGCAGTTCCAGCACAGTACCTCCTTCTTCTGCAGGTCCTCCTGTCGCCGCAGCTCTATGAGCCTCTGCTCCAGCCGCCACCGCTGTACGGCAGCTCCTCGCCTCCACCTCCCCCTCGCCCAGCAGTTCCAGCACAGTACCTCCTTCTTCTGCAGGTCCTCTTGCAGCCGCAGCTCTATGAGCCTCCTCTGCTCCAGCTCGCGGGCCGCCTGCTCCAGCAGCCGGCGCTGCGTTTCCGCCTTGTCCAGCAGGTTCTCTCCTCCGACGAGCACCTTGGACTCGAGGCGCTGCAGCTTGTCCTTGAGTTCTTCCTGCTGTTTCCTGATAAGATAACAAAAGAGGAAGTTATTGTCAAGACCACTGGCTGTCGGAAGGTCACAGTTTAAGCAATTTTTTTTAATACTCGACTGACCAGCGTTTGACCTCAGTCGCACCTGATGGTAAGTGTCGACGAGGTCGAGGGTGCAGCACGCTGGTTCAGTGACAGCCTATCACTTTTCTTTACAAAACCCTAATTGAAACTAGAATTATAAATAAACGGGACCTAACCGCGTAGGATAAAATTTAATAAGTACCTCCGACGTTTCGAGAAGTCTCGTACTTAAGTTTATTATTATGTGTAAAAACCGTGAAAGAAAGTAAATCGAAACTTTCATTTTCTCGATAGTTACTATTGAGATATAATTTGGGTTTCAAGGCAAGAGTGAATAGGCTGTTGAACCAGCGTGCTACACCCTCGACCTCGTCGACACTTACCATCAGGTGCGACTGAGGTCAAACGCTGATCAGTCTTGTATAAAAAAAAACATCTAAAAAAATAAATTAAACAAAGTGAGACACTAACTTGGTCCTCTGTAACTCTGCCTTCTTCTCTTCTAGAACCTTCCTCGCCTGATTAGCTTTCTCTCGGTTCTGCTTCTCCTACAAAGATAAAAAATATTTTAATTTAGGCACATTAAAAAAATATATTTTAATTTAGGCACATTAAAAAAAACTTTCAGCTGTCAGTCAATAAGTCCTTTCCCCTCTTTGTGTAACACGCCTCCTCAGCTGCTGCTGCTCCCACTCCTCAGAGCCAAGGTCCAGTTCCTTGGTGAGGGTGTCTTTCAGCTGTCAGTCAGTCCTGTCCCCTTTCTGTCTAAGGGCCTACGCTAGCTGACGCGGACGTCCGCCGCTTGATGATATAAAAGTCGCCCGCCGCGCGGATTTAAATTTATATGGGCACGCGGCGAGCGTCCGCGTCAGCTAGCGTAGGCCCTAACAAGTGTACCTTCTCCCACCTCAGCCGCAGCTCCCACTCCTCAGGTCAGAGGCCCAGCTCCTGTCTGTCAGCTGTCTGTCCTCTCCCCTCTTTCTCACGTCTACCTCCTCCATAGACATACCATTTAACTAGACGGAGAGTGATAATAATAACACGGTCGAAAAGGGATGGTCTTATGTATCTTTCCATATCAGAGACGGCACTATTTTCGTCCGTCCTTGTGATAGTCTCACATATTTTTGTTCCCCTCCAAACTGGACCCTTCAGAACTGTCAAAGTTGGAGGTGACCAAACAAATACAATTGGAGTTTTCTTGGGTTTTCAACTAGAGTTGCGGTAATGAATACAGAATAAGCTAATGTTTTTGTTATAAAGAATGTCCTGTAAAGCAAAACTATAGTGAAATGTTAGATTTTGGGCTGCAAAAGCCAGAATATCATGGTCCCTTACTGGCGCTCGCGGATGCGTTCTCCAGTCATTATTCCTCCTAGACCTGCTCCGTCCTCTGCAGCAGCAGCTCCTACTCCTCAGAGACCCAGCTCCTGTCTGTCAGCTGCATACACCGGATTGACGGGGACAAATCTGAACTGACGAATAATAGTGCGAGGACAAATTAAATTTATTTTATTACTTGATATCGATATAAATGACCTACAACCGTTGTGGAATTATTTAAATGCATTTTTGACCGACTTAAAAAACAAAAAGGTAGGATTAATTAATCAGAATGCTAAATAATATTGTTGTACTGAATTAATTATTCAATGTAGCTTCAATACTTGTCACAAGTGACTCGACACCGTCAATGTCAGATATCGGTTGATTATCCTTGTGATAAATAAAGAAAGATAAATAAAGAAAGAGGTTTGCATACAATTAAATGTTTTCAAACTTAGCCATTTCGATATTGGTGGATAAAATTGTTTTTACGATGTCGATAAATTTAGTTGATTTTTTATTAATCACTGGCACTGGTGCACTTTTGCCCCCGTCCACCCGGTGTTTGGTCAGCTGATCATCTCCCCTCCGTCTAACAAGTGTACCTTCTCCTCCCTCCTCAGCCGCCGCAGCTGCTTCCTCTCCTCAGGGCCGAGGTCCAGCTCCTCCTCGGTGAGGGTGTCCGTCAGCTCGCCGTCACTCAATCCACCTTCCTCTTCTTCTTCCAATTCTGGAGAATACCATACGATCAAGATCATTGACAACAATTTGACGACCGGTCTGGCCTGGTCACTACCCACTGGTAGTAAGCCTGCCTATGAAGCCGATGGTCCTGGGTTCGATTCCCAGTGAGGGCATTTATTTGTGATGAGCACAGATATTTGTTCCCGAGTCCTGGGTGTTTTCTATGTATTTAAGTGTTTATAGATAGATAGATACGTATGTTAATTTTTATTAATTAAAAAAAAAATATTTTTTAATAAATATTTCTGGACAATCTTACACAAATCGACCTAGTCCTACGGTAAGCTCAGTAAGGCTTGTGTTGTAGGTACTAGACGATGATATATATATATATATATATAATATAATAGATAGATACATATAAATACTTAAATACATAGAAAACACCCATGACTCAGGAACATATCTGTGTTCATCACACAAACAAATGCCCCGACTGGGAATCGAACCCAGGACCATCGGCTTCATAGGCAGGGTCATTACCCACTAGGCCAGACCGGTCATCAAAATTTAATTTCATAATTTCATTTGTTCATTCTTAGTTGTAGAAATATTAACTAGAGTTTTGAGTTTAGTAACTTATGACGACGGATTATTATACATGAACGGGACTTAAGCGCGTATGACACGTTTGGCCTAGTGGGTGGTGACCCTGCCTATAAATGTAAGCTTCCTGGGCTTCAAATCTCAGTAAAGTCATTTATTAGTGTGATGAGCACAGATTGTTTCTGAGTCATGGGTGTTGTATGTATTTAAGTATTTGTATATTATATATATCATTGGCTGAGTCACAACACAAGCCGTCTTGAGCTTACCGTGGGGCTCAGTCAATTTGTGTAGAATGTACTAATTATTTATTTGTTTATTTAACTTACCATTCTCGTTTTCTTCCAGCTGTTTCTTGAGCTGATCAATTTCCTGTTGGAACCTGCAAAATAACATATTATAGGTAGGTATGATAAAAAATCTTAAACATACATGAGTTATATTATATTAAAAGATATCAAACAATTACAGGAATTAAATACTATAAAAATATATATATAAAGATGTATGGTTTCTTTGAATGGTCTACAGTGCACAACTCGGTCGGTAAAGTAGAAGTTTACTTATAAGGACAGACAGATGGCGCTGAGATGTTTTGGATAAATAAAAATGGCGAATTGTGCTGTGGTGAGGTTATAAAACCGGAGAGTGAAATTATAACAAATTAAATAAGTTCAAATATAAAAGTGATCGACATGCCAGTTAATAGTCTTTAAATGTCGTTTCTTTGTTTTTCAGGAATGTTTTTAGTGTGTTTAAGTAAATAAGTTTAGTTTCTAAATGTAAAGTTTTAGTTAATAAAATCTTTGTTTTTCAGAGCAACACATTGTGTTTATTTTGATGGATTCCTAACAATCTTTGAGAATAGTCTTATATATATTCTCGTAAGGCCCACCATACTAAAATATTTAATAGTTAAAACTGTAATGATCAACGTTAGAAAGAGACAGCTTGACAGCTGATGGCGTCTGACTGATGAAAAATGTTTATTTAAATGTTATAGGTTATTGAAAGTTTGTAAAAGGATGAGAGTGATTCTTTTGTTTTAACAGACTAATGTACATTTTGTAAAATATAAAACTATTAATATAATTCATACTTTCATTTACTAAAACCAATCTTACTGTGCAGTGAATTGGGTTGAATTTAGTTTTGAACGGGAAATGATTAAACAAAAGAAGTTCTACTCTATTTCCTTTCATAAAAGATTTAAATTTCAATGAAACGGGAGGTACATTGTAATGTACACTGGGTCTTACGAGGATATAGGTAAAATTACTTACAAGTCCAAATATGACTGCTTAGAATTAAATTAACATGACGTTTGATATGCTTTCTTATCTAACTTGTAGGGGTTGAAACCGGGATGAAACTGGGTTGAAAGTAACCCCAGTACCTGGTGAGCAGCGCGTCTCCCGGCTCGCTGTTGACGTGCGTCTTGTTCTCGATGTTCTTGGCGCGGTTGGCGTATCGGAGCGTGCTGATTGTCTCCACGTAGTTGCTCTCCGCGGGGCCGATGGTCGCGATCTGTGATAGAAACAACATAATAGTACATCACTACAGGGGCCGGGAAGTAAGGCTGCCGGCCGAGTATAATGTTACGAAGCCAGCAACCCCTTTTCACGTATGTATAGTGCTTTTCTGTTAAAAAGAGAAGAAAAACTTTTTTGGTTTCCCCTTTATTTAGCATAATTTGCTTTGTAATAATATAAGAGAAGGCTCCATACAGAAGACCACAGCCATAATAGCACTGCTACCTTTCAGGTATGTTGTGTTGTATTCCTGATGGTGAGTAGATTCAGAGCTCCAACCCCCCCTTAAAGGCCGGCAACGCCCTTGGGACTCCCCTGGTGTTGCAGGAGCCCATGGGCGACGGTAAGCTTACGATCAGGCAATCCGTCTGCTCGATAGCCACCTTTATCATAAAACAAATGCGTAAACAAGGGAAACCGTTGCTCGACTGTGGCTATGCTGAATCGCGGCAGAATCGACTCTGCATCTATACAGAATCGCTGCATTTAATATTAAAATTATTTTGACGACCGGTCTGGCCTAGTGGGTAGTGACCCTGCCTATGAAGCTGATGGTCCTGGGTTCGATTCCCAGTCGGGGCATTTATTTGTGTGATGAGCACAGATATTTGTTCCTGAGTCATGGGTGTTTTCTATGTATTTAAGTATTTATATGTATGTATCTATTATATATATCGTCGTCTAGTACCTACAACACAAGCCTTACTGAGCTTACCGTAGGACTAGGTCGATTTGTGCAATATTGTCCCGAAATATTTATTTATATTTATTACCATGACAGTTTTCGAGTTCCCTCCAAGAGAGTCCTGTAACAATCTGGTGAGCTTCGAGTTCCGGTATGGGATGTGGGTGCTCTTCCCGTCCACCAGGGCGGAGATGACGTTCCCGAGGACCGAGAGAGATTGGTTGATCTTGGTCGCCTCCTTCAGGCGTGTCCCGGTTGCCTGGGTCTTGCTTTGGCGCTCGGAGCCCTGGGAATTAAAAAAAATAAAGAAATAAATATTATAGGACATTTTTATACAAGACTGACCAGCGTTTGACCTCAGTCGCACCTGATGGTCAGTGTCGACGAGGTCGAGGGTAAACGCTGGTTCAGTAACAGCCTATTCACTCTTGCCTTGAAAAGACCCAAATTATATTCCGGGAATACAGACGAAGGGAAATTTATATTTATTATTTTAATTATTTATATTATTTTAATTTCATTTAGCAGTCCGCATTAGGAAGGTAGAAGCGAATAATATAATATATATTTATAGGAAGTAGTTTATGTATAGGAAGGTAGAAGCCTGAGTCTTGCTTTGGCGCTCGGAGCCCTGGGAATTGAAAATGTTATAAATAAATATTATAGTACACGAAGTAAGCCCCACGGTAAGCTCAAGAAGGCTTGGATTGTCAGAATATTTATATATTAATCCATACTTCCATACTAAGAGTAAACGAGTATATACTAATATTCAGAGCCCGGAAAATCCATAGCAAAACTAAACACTGTCGTAATCAAACTAGTGTTAGAAACATTTTTTTATCGATATCGAGTTTATCGATGTCTTATGGAATACTGATTCTCTGAAGTCTATTATTTTCAATGAGATTGATTACCTCTTTGTCACCAGACTACGGCCAAGCCAAAAGGTAAGGGTTATTACTTAATATGAAATATAAATAACGTTGATGATTACGTTGCGTTTTAGATGAAATAACAATAAAACAAACCCTAACTTTACCACTTCTTTTGCGTTTGGCGTGAATGATTATAAAATAATGTACCTAAACATATCGGTATGATTTTTTTAGACAAAACTCACTCGATATCGATAAAAAAATGTTTCTATCACTAGTTTGATTGCGACAGTCTTTTGTTTTGCTATAGATTTTCCGGGCTCTGCTAATATTATAAATACGAAAGTAACACTCTCTGTCTGTTTGTTACCTCTTCACGCTTAAACCGCTGAACAAATTGGGATGAAATTTGGTATGGAGAGAGTTTGAACTACGAGAAAGGACATAGGACAATTTTTATCCCGCAACCATACTTTAAAGACGGCATAGCTGGCCGACGAAGTCGCGAGGAAAAGCTAGTATTATATATATCGTTGGCTGAGTCACAATACAAGCCTTCTTTGAGTTCACCGTTGGGCTCAGATAAGTTGTGTTAGGATGTACCTATAATATTTATTTATTTATTGAGTCCATCTCATCATCACGTGATGTAGAAGACTGGTCGTGTCTGATAGAAGACCATTAGACAAAGACGTGAAAAGAACTCACGACCGGATGTCCGGTCTGGCCTAGTGGGTAGTGACCCTGCCTATGAAGCCGATGGTCCCCGTTCTGGCCTAAGTGGATAATAACCCTAGTCTGAAGCCGATGGTCTTGGGTTCAAATCCCAGTCAGGGCATTTATTTGTGTGATGAGCACAGATATTGATGAGTCATGGGTGTTTTCTATGTATTTAAGTATTTATATGTATCTATCTATTATATATATCGTCGTCTAGTACCTACAACACAAGCCTTACTGAGCTTACCGTAGGAGGTCGATTTGTGTAAAATAGTCCCGAAATATTTATTAGCTGTCTTGCTGGAGTGTAGTACTCACAGCCAAGTCCACGAGATGCAGCTTCCCCATCTTAACGTGGGTCTTGTTGTCGGCGCCCTTCTTGCTGCTCTCCACCGTGATGGAGAAGATGGCGTGGCTCCTGGAAGACTCCGTGTTCATGGCGGTGGCACCGATGTGGCGGTTCTTGTTGCCAACGAACATAATCTTCTCCAGCTCGTCAGCGTTGTGGACTACGTAGCCTGCGGACGATGGAATGAAGATATGAAATCATTTATGAGCAGTGATCGGTTATTTGGTTTAGACACGGAGTCATCGACCTTAATAATAGGCATGACTACTCATGTTACAAATTCTAATAAAATTAAGTTATTTAAATCGAAAGAAAAATAGAAAAAATTGACTCGCAGCGGGACTCGAACCCACAATCACTGGATAAAAAGCCGTAAAAAGGGTTCAAAACTCTTCGGTAGATGTCGCTACACGTCACCCGTAATGACGTATACCAGGAAGGATAAGATAGAAAAATTTGACACGTCTAAGCGGCGCTCGTATATCACAACTGGTAGTGCACTGGGCTAGTTATCCAGTGGTTGTGGGTTCGAGTCCAGCTGCGAGTAAAATTTTTCTATTTTTCTTTCGATTTAAATATCTTTTTTACTTCTCATGCTCTAAAAGTGTGTCATATTATGCTTGCCTAGGCGGACTAAAGTAATACATTTAGCCTCTTGGGAAAATATGTATACATATTTATGATATACAAAACGTTTTAAATTGACCAACCAGAACACTTCATCTTATTAAATCCACCAATCACGACACATATCGAAGTTAATCGCAACTCTAGATTCTTTTTTGGTGCGAATACTGTTGGATATGCCCCGGGAATGAGAGGTAGGGCACAGCGATGACCATCACGCTTGAATCTGGAGCAGCCCAACTGGGGAAGTACCTCCTCCTTACAGAAGACCACAGCCATAATAGCACTGCTACGTTTCAGGTATGCAGTGTTGTGTTCCTGATGGTGAGTAAGGTTCCCAGAGCTCCAACCCCCCTTAAAGACCGGCAACACGCTTGTGACTCCCCTGGTGTTACGGGTGCCCATGGGCGACAGTAATTGCTTACCACCAGGCAATCCGTCTGCTCGTTTGCCGCGTATGTCATAAAAAAAAAAACCTGATGGACGGCTTAAGGATGAATTGCTCCAGGGCGCCCACTGACCTGTGAGGTCCTTGACGAAGACCCCGATGTCAGGTCGCTCCTTCACCTCCAGGGACTGGTGGGGGTTGTTCCCCAGGAGGTCGCGCACCTCCTCGTTGTAGATCTCCAGGTATGTCACGCATACCAGGAACCTGGGGGGTTGGGGGTTCCGTAAATAAAAATATTTATTGCACAAAAGGCGAACTAATCAATTCTCCATCAGTTAACATTAGGACAAAACTGATGTGATTTGATATTCTGCATGATATTGAGCATCAACTGGTTTAAAGAGATGGTTTTAGTAACTAGTGGCCTAGTGGGTAGTGACCCTGCCTATGAAGCCGGTGGTCCTGGGTTCGATTCCCAGTCGGGGCATTTATTTGTGTGATGAGTACACCCCGTTATCTTATGCTCAGTTTAGGGGCAAGTGATTGGGCAGTTACGATAATCTAAGTCAATAAAAAATTAAGTTATCTTACTCACTCAATAACATGTCAAAAGATCTTGGGTCCGATTTTTGAAATAGTCACCAAGTGATTTCCATAGAGAATTAATGAGAATCTCTATGAAGATTACTCGGTGACTATTTCAAAAATCGGACCCCAAATTGTCGATATTCGATATTTATAATTGTCACCCTCTGATTTGACTAAAAAGAGGACTGGATGTGTCTATAGCTTTCATAAAAGAATAATTTTAGCTTGACAAATAACTTTTATAGATAAATGCGAATCGACTAATTATGTGAAGCAACATCACTATTTTAGATTGCCCCCAAAATTAGCATTAGATAACGGGGTATAGTGATGAGCACAAATATTTATTCCTGAGTCATGGGTTTTTTCTATGTATTTACGTATTTATATGTATCTATCTATTATATATATCATCGTCTAGTACCTACAACACAAGCCTTACTGAGCTTACCGTAGGACTAGGTCGATTTGTGCAAAATTGTAAAAAAAAAACTTTACATACTGTATATAGTATAAACGGCCGGGTCGCCATGAAACTCACTTCTCGTCGTCCTTGGCGGTGGCAATATGGCTGAATATGTGCGCGAACGAGTTGGGTATGATGCCTCGCAGCTCGGGAGCGGCCGTGGCTCCAGCCATGGTGTAGGTCTTTCCTGTTCCGGTCTGCCCGTACGCGAAGATGGTGCCATTGTATCCCTTCAGGACCTGCTCCACGATCGGACTCGCTGTTTGCACGTAGATGTCCATCTGGAATTGGGATTTTAACAGTTAGAGCAGACTTAAAGTAGAAGTGAAAATACTTGGCTCTAAAAAAAATATCACTTTGGTTTTGTAGTTTTTCCCTCTGGTGGTTTTCGCAACTACGAATCGTAGCCAGTTGCGATTAAAGAATTTTCACTATCTTGTAGTAACCAATATTTTTTTATTCATTTTAAATCTTAAGGTAGGTCTTATATTTTCAATTTTGAAACATGCACTTTACCGCCTTGACAATAGAGGCGTTGTTGCGTCAGATCCGATATATCTAATGGCGACTGGACGAATGTGATTTTTTATAGGCATTGTCAATCTTTAATATCATCCTTCGTCTTGCCAATTTTTTTTTTGTTCAGCCGCCATTGCAGACAATAGTTTTTTTGGAAACACTCATTCCGCCGACTCGGCTTGAAGATGGGTAGGTACCAGAACTTACCCGAAACATATCGCCTATTGCGATATAATTACACGTGAGTTTATCCGTTTGTAACTAAGTAGTAAAACACTCATTATTTAATATTCATAGTTTACTTTTTAACCATTATCAGCAGTGATCGGCACTAACAGTGCAAAGCTTTGACAAAACTTGTTGAACTATCAGAAAAATACGAATTAACTTTGGCAAATGACTGTCCAATTCAATTGTATATCGGAATCTCGATATGCATATAATATGCATATATTTGGGTGTAAGCATATAATTGTTATTATGGCTCTATACACTCTTTTGTCCACTGAACAAGTTTAAAAAGTTGAAATAGATGACATATACTTAAGATAAAGCGTTCGAGACGGCAAACGTTCAAAACAAATCAAATATTTCATAAAAATATATATATAATAATAATAATTTGATTTGTTATTAGTTTTAACAAGTTTTGTTGAAGTTTTGCACCGACAGTGCCGATCACTGATTATCAGAAACTAAAAAAACAACTAAGTATTTATTTAATAGGTATGATAATATCTGATGACAATGCATTTCGTATTTTTCCCTACTCTGATTATGGACTGATCTATAGGTATGGATTAGACTGTATTTGGCTAGGTACAGTCAACAGCAGAAGTTGCTAAGCGTTTGAGGTGTTCAAATTGAGGTCAACACATCTCTATTGTCAAGAGAATAAGAGCGTGCGTAGGTCATTTTGAACACTTCAAACGCTTAGCTACTTTTGCTGCTGACTGTACTAATACAGTTCTGATTGCGCTCTTATTTCTGTCTGAAATGCGCTGACTATAAGTTACTAGGAAAGCTACGGGCAGGTTTCATACCGGAGACTAGTAGAAATACAGACAGTTGATGGGGTAAATTGTTTTAGGATCGGATTCGTAGGATCAAATTTTTCACTTTGTGAATGAATGAATATTTGTTTTAGACATACCACACAAAGGCGACAGAAATACAAATAACATAAAACATACAAGGTGGAAAGTGCCACGAAATGGTCTCATCTCAGCGTAATGCTGGCGACATCCAGCGCTGATCTTCCGATGAGACCATCAAGTGAAAAAGTATCACGGCAGGTAACACAGAAGGTAAAAGAAATTAAGAACAGAAACAGATTTTCCTTTATTTGATTATTATTATGAAATAAAACAACTAAAACGGATTGGGTGGACCCTCACAGGACAGTCCACCCGATGACCATGAACGCTGCTAAAGGGTTCAAAATGGCGGGATGAAGTTTAAATTAGTATACGCGATATAATTCGTTTCAGTTGTTTTATTTCATGAGTAATTATCACGGCGACCGAAGACAACATTATGACTAATAATTATTGGAGTTGTATTTTGATTATATTTCGAAATGAAATATATACATTTATACTTTGACAACCTAGGATTTCTAGATATGTATACCTACATCTATTGACTTACTTTTTATATTTACATCATTTTCTGTACATTTTATTTGACTTATTGTAATTATGACAGTCTTCTATGGAATTAATTATATTTCGTTATGTAAAATACTGTTCCATTTTCTAAAATAAATAAATAAATCTATCTAAAGAGTAAAGACCAGATTCTATAGTGTAAGAGCTCTGAAAAATGATCATTCTATGAAATTAAAATATGAGAAACATTTTCTATGAACCAATATTCTGCGAAAATGTAGTCTATAAAACAACGTACAACCCATTTAAACATAATCATTTTAAGGTAATTTATTAGTGTTCATCCAAATTTATACAATACATGTTTTATATACATTTACTTATTTAATTATCAAGTAAAATAAATTCCTATAAACAGTCCAGGGCATTTTTTTTCACACAATATAACACATTTATAGACCTGACCCCATAGTAAAAAAAAATCAATATCATGAACAGATGCCGGTTTGATAATCCTGTAGCACGTTTTTTATAACGCCCAGTATGTTACTGCAGTCTTATATATTTAGTTGTCTCTGGCAGACAGCGGAAATAATGCAATGTAAAATAACATACAATGTTTTGTTACTAAGAAGCCGTTCATCTCGATTGCTAAGGATTCATTGTAAGATTATGTTTTTAAATACAAGGTAGAAGGATTAAGAGATTCGAACCTTTCATGCACAGCATAAACCCAGGTCCCTATTTTACCACAGCGACAATTGTCACGATTCCCAACATATGTACATTTCTGACGTTGCAAGTATCCATTGGTTACATTGACCGCTTGGATGGAACGTGTGCTTGTTTGCCATCAAAACGTTAGTTTTAATAAAATGTTGTTATTTTTTGTTATATCGTCAATAAATAGGTAGTAGTTTGGTGAAGAACTCTTGACAATTGTCCATTGACAATGTTCCATATGTTTAATTTTTTTTAATGTATAAGTAGTTGTAGTATGGATCGGTAAATTAGATTTTTAGATATTTATGATTTACTCCTCAGAAAATTTAAGTACTAATCAATAATTATTTTATCAGCATGGATTTTGAGTTTCTCGGAGAATATTTTCTATAAAGAAAAATAATCCACAAATATCTAAAAATAAAATTCATTTATCCACCCTAAAACACAGTATTTTAGTGCATAGATTAGATAATGGTACGGAACCGTCAGAGCGCGAGTTCAACTCGCACTTGACCGCTTTAAAACAAGATGGCCGCCCCGCCACGTGCGGGTCAGATACACCCAGCAACACTCTTAGCTGTTTGGTAGACCTTATTACATAAGGCATAAGGTCCATTGATGTACAGCTATATGTTGCTGTGTGTACCCGCTAGTTGATCTGGCCTCGTCAACTAGGCCACCGGGCCATCAAACTAGGTCGCGGCCGTCTCGGTCCCGCCCGCGCGGCCGGCGCAGGTGCGAGCGGGAGGGCGGAACAAAGAGATGCCGGTATCGATTGGGGCACACTACGAATTCGCTCCTTGCTGTTCATGTGACTTGTAGGTTCCCGGGATTGTGCAGAAAATTGGGATATAATATTTCAGACGTGAGTCCACTGCTGGACATAGGCCTCTCTCAAATAACTTGTATCTTGGGGGAGATGCAAGTCGCCACGCTTGGCAGGCGGGTTGGCGACCTCAGTTGCTGTTGTCTTACGACACACACTCAGTTCACTGCAGTATTGTCATACAGAAAATGTTTTTTTAGCAAGGATATATTGTTACCTCTAGTACACCTAAGTAGATATTTTTCTAGCACGAACGATTTTTTGTAAGTGATTGACTAAATAAAAACATCGACAGTCCTGTTATCGATAAGTACCACTTCAACGTCATGCAGGTAATACGAAAACAAATATTGAGTAGGGTGCATTAAAAAATAGATAATAATTATAAATTACTACACTATCAATTTATTTATATTTTACGTTCTCCATAAAACAATTATAAAAATAAGTTGGATCAAATGTGTACGTCTTGTTGTTGGAGTAGTATGTACTTATCTATAACAGGATTGTCGATATTTTTATTCTGGCAAGCACTAAGCAAATGTTATTACTGCTAGGAACATATTTAGGTATAGTAATTAGAGTCCTGGTAGTCTGTAGGTAGGGTCTAGGTAGCCTATAGGTAGTGTCATGCACTACACTAAGAACGCACGACCATAGCTGCAAGTACCTATTCGCCATCAGATATATCGGAGCTGTGGTCACAAATATCTGAACATGCACTTTATCGTTGACAATATCGTTGTTCAGATATTTGTAACCTCCACAGCTCCAATAACTGATGGCGACTGTACCAACTAGTGTGTGACCTCCTAAGCAAGGTCTGTGATACGGAAGTTGCGGGGACACCACATTATAACTTCTTGTACCTTATCGCAAAGGCATAGATTTGTTTTTCGTACAGACAAGGTCAAAAATATCGGTCCGACTAAAGTATAGCCACGCTTGGCAGGCGGGTTGGCTTTTGCAATGTTCCACCACTATAGAGGGACGCTGATTAGTAACTGTTTTGTAAAAGTAAGTCCCGTCGAGTTTCTCATAATCTTCTCGAGTCAGAGGTGTATCCTCATAAGGCCCAAGGTCCTACCTATAGGCTTAACTAACACTCATTCAGACTCAGCTCCTGTAATACTTGTGTGTAGAGTACCATGGTCCTATCCGTAGGACATATTAAGAAACCCGAAAGTTTCAAATGTAATCAAATTTTGATTTCTCGCTAATATAAATTGTCACTTTCAAATGTCCAAAAAGGTATCATATAGTGATAATGCATCGGTACTATACAAGTAGAATAACATTTAAAAAAAGTGCCCTAAGTACTTGAGCCTGAATGAGTATAAAACATTAGTACTACTGGTAGTACGGTCAAGGAATTTAATTTTAACCCATTTAGTACCTTGTCATATTAACAACCAATATAAAAGCCAATAGAGATTTCCTCAAACATTCACTATGACAAGGTACCACTAGGGTCCGCAATGACTATCTACTGAATTTTGCGTAGGGCCTTAGGAGGATAGGGTTTGAAGTCAGAACTGGTGGAATAATATTTTTGACGTTCACAATTCATGAGTGCATTGTAGTATTCTTTTTTCATACAACGACGGTGGCAAACAAGCATACGGCCCGCCTGATGGTAAGCCGTTACCGTAACTTATGGACGCCTGCAACTCCAGAGGATTCACGAGCGCGTTGCCTACGACATGGCACCCGTCTTAGGGTGGTTTCTGGTTGCAGTGGACGTCATGACTCATGACATGAGTCATAAGATTATACAGTCAGCAGCAAAAGAAGCTGAGCGGGCGACGTGTTCAAAATGAGCTGGACACGATTTTATTGTTAAGAGAATAAGAGCGAGTCAACTCATGTCAAGATGATTGACACGTGGCCAGATTAGCAACTTTTGCTAATACTTCCTAATTGTTTTCTGTAAAGTATGTAAAATATAAATATGTCGACCGGTCTGGCCTAGTGGGTAGTGATTGCCTATAAAGCCGATGGTCCTGGGTTCGAATCCCAGTCATAGCAATTAATTGTGTGATGAGCACAGATATTTGTTCCTGAGTCATGGGTGTTTTCTATGTATTTAAGTATTTATATGTATCTATCTATTATATATATCGTCGCCTAGTACCTACAACACAAGCCTTACTGAGCTTACCGTAGGTCGATTTGTGTAAGATTGTCCCGAAATATTTATTTATGAAATAAATAGATAGTTTTGTTATTGGTTTTTATTTTTAAACCTATTAGTCATATTATCCTATATTTGTTTTTGTATTACCTGTATGACGTTGAAGTGGTGCTTATCGATAACAGGACTGTCGATGTTTTTATTTTATCAATCACTTACAACAAATCGTTCGTGCTAGAAAAAATATCTAAATGAGCATTTCTCAAAAAGTTTGTACATTTGGACCCGGGTATGTCCTTAAACTACGTCCAACAATGAGAGGTAGGGCACAGCGATGACCATCACGCTTGAATCTGGGGCAGCCCAGTACAGGCAGGGCTGAAGACAGTAAGGAGGAGGTACTTCTCCTGACTTACAGAAAGTTTGTATGGCACTTTCCTTTTTTGTTACCGAAAGTCTATAGAAATTTGGTAACAAAAAAGGAAAGTTCCATACAAACTTTATGGGACATTTTGGGAAACATGATAGATCTTGCTCAGCATCATTTACTCTATCAGTCTACCGCTTTTAATCAAAATCGAAGAAGTGATCCAAATGTACAAAGTTTTTGAGAATTGCTCAGGTATACTTATGAGTATGTCTATGGCTATCATTACGTCATGCCTTATCAAAACGAGATGCAATAGTCACCAAGTTATATCGGAGCTGCCACGGTGGTCAGAAATATCTGAACAACGCCTCTATTGTCATGGCGATAAGTGCATGTTCACATATTTGCGACCACAGCTCCGATATATCTGATGGCGACTGTGTCAGCAGCAGAAGTGGCAAAGCGTTTGAGGTGTTAAAAATGAGGTCAACACGTCTCTATTGTCAAGAGAATAAGAGCGTGTGTAGGTCATTTTGAACAGTTCAAACGCTTAGCCACTTTTGCTGCTGACTGTACAATGTACATATACGCCTCTCTTTCTGTCTAATTGGAGCTCTCGCTCCCCCATACTCTATCCAATTGCGGCGCTACCGACCTAGTTATATTTAGGGCAATGTGAGATTTAGGTTAGCAACTAAATTCTCACTCCGTTTGAACGGGAGTTGATGGAGACAGTTGTACTATTACACTATTAGTGGCGACTAAGGAAAAGGTAGGCAAGAAATTACAATTTGCCGGAAATAGTAAAGAGTTTTGAAAAAAACTTCCACTTTTTTTTTATGACATAGGCGGCAAACGTGCACCTTGCCTGGTGGTAAGCAATTACCGTCGCCCATGGGCACCCGCAACACCAGATGAGACAAGCGCGTTGCCGGCCTTTAAGCGGGGTTGGAGCTCTGGGAACCTTACTCACCATCAGGAACACACACTACATACCTGAAAGGTAGCAGTGCTATTATGGCTGTGGTCTTCTGTAAGGAGGTACTTCCCCAGTTGGGCTGCGCCAGATTCAAGCGTGATGGTCATCGCTGTGCCCTACCTCTCATTGTTATACAATAACATTTTCGACATGTGATTAGTCCTCTGTCGGAATTTTGCGACATTTGTCGTATTTCTCGTTACAATTACCAAAAACTTTTTCACGAAATATTCGTTATTGTAGGTCATCTATGAAATTTTATTTAAACGTCACATTGGCATACAAACATACAACCCGCATTATAGGAAGCGGCCTCCGTAACAAGTGGACGTCTGTTACGCCAGAAACTACATATGTCGCACCTGTCAGTTTGGTGAAATAGGGCTCAGTACCCTTACCATGAGTTGTGACATTAACGTTTTCGATAACGAGTATCGAGTTTACTATCTGTGCATCTCGCTTGTACTATTTTAGTGCGAACGAGATGCACAGATAGTAAACTCGATACTCGTTATCGAAAACGTCAATGTCACAACTCATGGTAAGGGTACTGACTTGATTTGTACTGATATACATAGGTATAGTCAACCAATTTGATTTCTAGGCCACTTCGAACCTTGTCACAGTGACGTTAATAAAATCTTTTGCGTCTTTCATATAGATTTTCAATGTGAAAAGAAGTGGCCTATGAATCAAATTGGTTGACTGTACTCCTATTGAGTTTACACTTCCAGCGAGATCGGTTGTGGAGATCTCAACCGAATCTGAGGCTCTAGTGTAAGTTTCTTTTGACGTAAAAAAACGTTTACGAACGCGTAAGTGATGTTATTTATATGGGAATCGCAAACGCGTTCGTGATGTAAAGTTACGTTAAAAACTTACACTCAGTGGTGTGTGGTGTCGGAACTAAAAGTAACATTAGCTAAGTAGTTTAAAGTACAAACGAAACAGCAGCCTATTGAATAACAGAGATAAGAGATATGCGTAGCAAACGACCTTCGCGCGTACTCTCACGGCCGCGCAAATCAAAATGGCTGCCGTGACGGCGCTTACGCCCTTTTAGCACACACGCTAACCTTATTCACTTGAGTTAAGGTTGAATATCGCGTATCAGCTAATGTACTTACGCCCGTTGGTAACGCGTAAAAATTTCGACATAAGTTGCATTAAGGCTTATTATCGCTTGGCAATACGATGGACCGTAGCTCCTTATCTCCTTGTGTTAAGGTTTACTATCGCGTAACTGTGGCAGCTAAGCTATGTAGACCGTAAGTCTTTGTGATAAGAGTCAATTTTGTTTAATTCGTTGAGCGAGGTTATAATTGAGTACAGTAATACGGCATGCGCCAGAACTAAGGTTTAGTTTGACGTTAAATAACCTTGGATAACGTCTGTTAGCAATGTGGATTTGGTTTTTCTTCAGGCCCACCGTACAAGTAAAAATGCTACTCGAATACGTTCTTTATAGTGTAGGAAATAAAGTATAATCTCTTTTATGTCAACATCGAAGGAAAGATAAAATTCAACTCTGTTCCAATTTTTTCAAATATCATTTATTTTTCACCTCACTAACCGCTCGGAAAGAACTGTTTTGTTCTTTTAAAACAGATAGCATGCATTTTTTTCACTAGAGTGCAAAGTAATTTCATACATTGTGTATTACTAATCTAGTGTTTTTTGACGTGAGCTGGTTCGATGTTCTTTTATTTAATGTTTTTGAATGATGCCAATAATTTTCATTACATTTTTATAGTTTTAGAGTTAATATTTCCCTCGCGGTAATGATGTGAAAAGTTGTGTGTTTCACTTGGTAGCAAAATGTGTTCACCTCTCGTGCTTTGAGACTCTCCCATGCTCAAGATTCCACTCTTTTGGAATCTTTCGCTAGCTCAGGTCTCAATATTAGCACGAGAAGGTAAACTAACTTTGCCCCCTTGTATAACAAATAACTATTTCATCACACTTGCTCGTCAATGGAGTTATTACTTGCGAGAGTACAGAGTAGTTATAGCCGATTTAGCTCACACGGGCTGTTAAATTGAATGGAGAACAGTTCATGTATCTTCGGTATGAAGTGTTTTTATAACAATAGTGTTATTAGTAGGAGATTGTATCCCGCTCGCTGCAGATTGTGTGATTTTTGCCGTATTTTTAATGCTACTGCTACAACGCAATTGATTTATCCTTCTAACATTTTTCATCAAATAAATATTAATTTAACCTATATATATAAATATTCCCCCTTTCTAAAAAGACAAACAAATCAGTTGTCAAATAAAATAAAATGTGTTACGCTGATAGCTACTCCATTATAGTATAAGTCCTGTTATTTAAATCGAAAAAAAAATAGAAAAATTTGACTCGCAGCGGTTGCGCAATCCAGTGGTTGTGGGTTCGTGTCCCGCTGCGAGTCAAAAATTTTTCTATTTTTCTTTCGATTTAAATATCTTTCATATGCTAGCAGACGTTTCTGCTTAATATAAAAAATAAGTCCTGTTCCTAATGTCATTTGCACTCTTCCGTCCGATGCCTACATATTAAGTACAGAATCCTAAAAACGGGCCCACGAATGACGGTGACAACTAAAGAAAGAGTTATATTTACAAACGAAAAAAAATTGTCTATGTCAGTCCCACCACGGGTAGTGGGAAAGGGTTGTACATGGAGTGATAACCAGCGTCACTTCAAATCAGTGAGACCCCATTAAATCAGTAAAAATATTTAATTTTATTTTTAACAACTATGGTCGATTCCAAAAATGAACACATTTTTTTTTAATGCATTTATGCAGTTTTTCTTGTCCCTAAAATCGATGACATGGTTTCTAAGAGATCTTCGTATGTCTTATAGTTTCAGACTTTCGCATACTGACCTATTTAAATGGGCCATCCTGAATATTTGTAGTAATTAATAATTTAAACATAAAACAACATGCCACCCGAATTGATAACCTCCTTTTTTTGAAGTCGGTTAAAAATGTAATACACGCAGTTTGAGAAATACTCAAAATATATTACGAATTATCCGCGCTCGTTATACATATGTATGTAGTAACATAAATATTTCATTAGAACGTCGGAAATGGGTCAACACCGAAACTAGGTCGCGCTCCCGACACGAATAAAAACTACGGCTTGCCTAATGGACGTAGGTATAACAGAAGCGTTAAGTCGGACAAATGTGAGTTGGGCTCGCACGCCGAGGGTTCCGACTTTGATGATGAACGGAGTCAAAAAGTGAAATAAGTAGTCTATTTTTATATTAAGCAGAAACGTCTGCTAGCAAATCAAAGATATTTAAATCGAAAGAAATTTAGAAAAATCTGACTCGCAGCGGGACTCGAACCCACAACCACTGGATATATAAGTAGTCTACTTAGAATTATGAGTTCTCTTAATAAGAAAAAGTGGTTATATATCGTTATTTTTTTAATTATTCCTTTGTTTTATACACAGGAATAATAAATAAAAAAAAACACACAACACCAACCACAGTAGGTATATGGGTACCAGTCTACCAGAATGCTAAATTATTTTTTATTATGCAGAAACGTCTGCTAGCGAATATCTTCGATATTTAAATATAAAATATAATTTAGAAAGGGGTAGCACATTGTTATCGATGAATTCTCAATATGAATTGAGACTTCGATGCCGTTTAGTGTTCAATACGCTGTCGGTAGATGTGTTTACACGTCACCCATGATTTGACAAGACTCAGCTCAGCGGTACTCGTATAGCACAATTGGAAGTGCACTGGGCTAGTGATCCAGTGGATGTGGGTTCGAGTCCCGCTGCGAGTCAATTTTTTCTATTTTTCTTTCGATTTCAATACCAGTATGCTGCTGGCTCGGTACCGCGAACATCGGAGTTCAGTTTGCATATTTCGATTAAGGCGTCCGTGTGGTGCCGGCTGACTAGAATGGCACCACCCCATCTCCCGCGGGTGTCGTAAGAGGCGACAAAGGGAAAAATCTTACGGATGGGCAGCAGCGTCCGTCGCAACGCAATCTACAGCTACTGCGTTCAACCCGCCTGCCAAGCGTGGCGACTATGGCAACTACCCCCAAGATGATACAAGTCATATTTGTGGGAGGCCTATGTCTAGCAGTGGACTGCATACGGCTGAAATATATGTAATTAAGGCGTCATGAGAGTGACAGAGACAATTGTCCGTTTACGAATATAGTTTTTCAGCGATTTGTAATTTTTTGATAATCGTAATATATTTATTTAATTATTATTAATTAGTGGATGGGGATAAGTTAATTAAAAACAACTCTCTCATAGAGTAAGCGGCAAAAGTGGCTGAGCGGGTGAAGTGTTCAAAATTACCTACACACGCTCTTATTCTCTTGACAATAGAGGACGTGTTAACCTCATTTTAAACACGTCAACCGCTTAGCCACTTCTGCTGCTGACTGTAAACGACCTTTTCTATGGAACAGCTGAATTTTTATTTTATATTACAAAGTTGACCTCACGCACTAAGCGGTTTAAGAGGAATTTCCTACCGCGAACGCTCCGGCTATGGTTTTCCGTAGGGACTACCGGTTCTTCATAAAAAGAGTATAGGTTTTTATAGGGCAGGCAACGCGCATGTGAATCCTCTGGAGTAGGCGTTCATAGGCTACGGTAAGTGCTTACCATCAGACCGTATGCTCGTGTGCCACCGTCGTTGTATATAAAGAACTAACTATATCATGCTGCATTGTACAGGTACAAGTCTTGGGGAAGGCCTGTCCAACAGTGGACATACGGTTGGATGAGGCTGCTGGTGAATAAATGAGCAGGCCGGTAAATGTTTTATTAGGTCGGCGAATGAGGTCGGGTCGCGAAACTAGGTCGCGTCCCCTCGCCGACAAAGAGGAGGTTTAGTTTTGGATATGTACCAGGACAAAGGAATGCTCACGTAATCATCAGACCTCGGACAACTCGGGGCAAATCATAGGGATTTGATATCGATAAAAAATGTCGATATATATTACTACTCGATACTTCATTAATTTCCAGTTTTCAATCAGTTAATAGTAATAAGCCATAGCTGGGATAACTAGGGGCAAGTTCTAGATATTTGATATCGGTTAAAAAAGATGTCTATATAATTGGTCATTGTCGATTACTATAAAAAGGCTCAATATCATATCTGATATAGAGCCTCTTAAGATAATAAAAGTATATTTTCATCTACACGGCAATCATGAATACCGAGGAACATAGAAAAAATATTGAATGTATTTTATATTATGAAAACTATTTTAAAATAAACATGTAAAATACCCTTTTTAATTATTTTTTTTTAAATGACTAGAAAATAAATAATATTTATATGTCTAATACAATTAAAACTGTTGTGAGCCATGAGGAAACGCCATCAAATTTTCAAAGCATTAGGTGCTTTTTAGTTCCTATCACAAGCATTAAAAAAAGTTTAAATCGTTGGCAAACTCTTTGAAGCCCAAATTATAAATTGTCTATGGCATTTATTCACGGCGTAGATATATCCTATCTGTATCAAAGTACTGAAAAAAAAATACAAAGATTGCCAAATTAAACATTTTTGACTAAGAATTCATTGCAGGCGATAAAATTGTATTTGTTTATTGTTAAAATGTTACTTTATTTTATTTTCTCGCAATCGAAGTGAAAACTAGTATGTATAACTCGGGTCTAAACGCCATATTACCCCTCGAACAATTTTACCTCACTTCGTTCGGGAAAATAACCATCTCGTGGTACTGTGGCCTACTTTAGCCCCTTGTTTTATTTAAATACATTTAAGAATTTTAAAAAAACAATTGACATGTATGTACAGTCTAGTGTAAAAATTCGTTCGCTGCCAAAGTTTCAAAAATATGTACCGAGCAACTCTATTGTACAGTAAATAAGGTTGTAGGACGTATTTTTGGAAGGGTTCTTTCGGTACGTATTTTTGTACCTACATTAGATTCTAAGAATATACCTATGTAAAACAAAACCTTTTTATTTGCCTTGAAGCTTGAATTAATTGATTTATATATATATCTTTGCTCATCACACATAGCATACTCGGATTTGAACCAAGGGTCATAGGCAGTGTACAGTTAGCAGCAAAAGTGGCTGAGCAGGTGAAGTGTTCAAAATTACCTACACGCGCTCTTATCTTGACAATAGATGTGTTGACCTCATTTTGAACACAACCGCTTAGCCACTTCTGCTGGTGATTGCACCAATGTTGGACACTTTAAGCTGACAGGCACCAATGATGGACACTTAGTTCTCAATTCAAAAACCATAACGTTATGAATTGAATATGTACCAACAAATGCACATTGACTCCTTTGAAATGAGCACTTATGTTCATGATTGGTTCCTTGTCCATTACTGGCGCCGTCACCCGACTAGGTTAGACGGTAGATAAAGACATAGAAACTAGATCTATCTTAAAACTAAGTGTGGTCTTCTCCCGTCGTGTTAGACGCAACATTCTGGACGCAACGACGGCAAACGCCGAGACTTATGATGCGTACGGAATGTTGTATCAAAAGTGCTGCTAGAAATTTACACAAATATGCAAAAGTGAGAAATAGTACATTAAGAGTACGAGGCTGACAACCCCTTTTGTTATGTATACAGCAAAAGGGGTGGTCGGCATCGTAACAAACCGTCTACATTTACTCGGCCGGCAACCCCTTACTACCCGGCCCCTGTAGTATAGTGATTTTCTCAAACATGCAATATAATATAATATAATAATTAAAAATAAAAGATTTCTTTTTTTGAAAATCTAATAGTAAACCAATAAATATTCTTTTAATGGCCAATATCCATGATGCTGTGTCACAAATTTATGTGCAGACATCGGATTCCGTGGGGCGAAACTTCTGAACAGCTAGGGACTTCCTACGTCCATAAACTCATTTATACTAGTGATCACACAAAGGTTTGCTTATAAAATATTTATTTATTAAAAGAGTATTATATAATAAAATAAGAACTCAATTTTCTTCTTCTTTTTTGAAAACGTTTCTAAAAGTTTACTCGTCACAATTTATTTCTTCATGACTGTCCCATCTATTATTTTTTCCATATTTTCGGGCGTTAAGCGTCTCCGTCTTGGCTGAAAAATCCATTTCAGGTGGCTAAAAGCCTTTCCAATTTCTGTGGAAGTTATAGGAACATAGCAAAATTTCATAAAGTGATCCATGGTATTTCGTTTATTTTTCGATTGTAATGTAACTTCTTTACCTTTTAATAACTAGTATCGATAAATGAGTTTATCGATATAGGAAGTCCCTAGCTGTCAAGAAGTTTCGCCCCACGGAATCCGATGTCTGTTTATGTGGAATGGCAATTAAAAAAGAGGATTACGGCCTTATGTGACCCTAAACGACCTCTCGTGCCTCTCGCCTAGCCAAACCTGCAACCACATACTTCGAAGCCTATTATAAGGAACATAATATCAATATTGTAGTGCATGTTTGAGAAAATAATATTAGTTATGTAAGCCTAGGACGTGAGGCGGGAAATATGTGTCATTATCAATGAAAAGGGACCTTATTGTCGATGGTGCTTATGCTGTTGTTAATAATGGTGCAGTACAAATCCAGTTCCGTTCGACGTAAGCGCCATCAACTATAAGGTCCCTTTTCATAGATAATGCCATATAATACATTTAGCGTTTACAATAATAAGTGCTAAATTATTTTGCATCAAATTCAAAGCTCGCTCAAATTCCACGATAAGTATTCAAGTCGCTTACTTACTAAAGACTTATCAAATAAAGATTCTTAACTATTACACTGTTGTTTATAGTGAATTTATTAAAAACATAATTTAATCCTATTCAATTTAAATAAATATTACAGGACCCTTACACAAATTCACTGAGCCCCACGGTAAGCTAAAGGTGTTGTGGCTCAGCCAACGTTCTATATAATATACAAATACTTAAATACATAGAAAACATTAATGAACTAATTATCAGTGATCGGCACTAACGGTGCAAAACTTTAACAAAGCTTGTTAAGCGGACATTAATGAGTTTAATTACTATAAAGAGCCACAAAAACAATTATATGCTTAGACCCATATTGAGATTCCGATATACAATTAAATTAGACAGTAATTTGTCAAAGTTATTCGTATTTTTCTTGATAGTAAGTATTGCTATACCTCAGTTCAACAAGTTTTGTTAAAGTTTTGCACTGTTAGTGCCGATCACTGCTAATTATTGAACCCATGCCCATCGGTTTCATATGCAGGGACACTACCCACTAGGCAAGACGTTTTTAAACATAGTGTAAATTGGTATAGGTGACAAACTTAACTGAAGCACCATGTCTATGTAGTGCAGAGAATCAATATGGAACTTACGTCAACATTTGAATATAGAACGACATGCGTGTACACACGTTACTACTACATAGATCGGTCAGTGAATCAACTATTTAAAATTGTTACTACTATATAGTTACAAACGGATAAACTCACGTGTAATTATATCGCACTAGGCGACATGTTGAAGATGGGTACCAGAGCTTACCCGAAACATGTCGCCTAGTGCGATATAATTACACGTGAGTTTATCCGTTTGTAACTATGAATCAACTATTTGTTGTTATTCTGTCCCATCAGCCAGGACAACTGAAGCATAGTATGTTACAAGAAAAGCCCTGCGTACTGACGCGCTTGGTAGGTGACCCATCATGGAAGGGCCATATAGCTTCTACAAATATCTATATCTTGTATATTTAGATGCAATTAAACTGTGGTGACCCAGGGGAACGAGGGTTGATTGAGCCAGATACCAAGATTTTCACCTATATACATGTTTAACAAGACTTTTAATGTTGCAAGAACTAAACGGTTCGAGGAAAAGAATACGCTGTTGTAACAAGTTGAGGCCGTATTGAATTCAAGACCTTCGCGGTCACGGAGTAGGGTGACCCCGAGGCATGGCACGCGAACCATTCCAAGGTTCTGAACTAGATTTCATTGGATATTTGCTTTGATAGGGCATTTTATTTCTTAACCCAGCAAGCAGGCAGGGTATCTAATACCCCATCAGTCTCTTATGCCAATAATGATACGGTCTATTTTCCCGTAATATTCTTTCACATCATGCTCCCCGGGTTAAGAGTTAACTCAAATCCGACGGAGAACCGATGGTCATTGGGGCGGAAAGGTTCTGTACCCACACGAATTGTTACCCCACCTGGTAAAGATCGCGGGATTCCAACAGGGTCTTTGTGGGAGACCCATCAATGGCAGACCTTGTTCTTGAAGTCAGCAGCAAAAGTGGCTAAGCGTTTGAAGTGTTCAAAATGACCTACACGCGCTTATTCTCTTGACAATGGAGATGTGTTGACCTGATTTTGAACACATCAACCGTATATAAGTTTTAGTGAAAAATTGTGTGTTTCACTCGGTAGCAAAGTATATTCCCCTCTCGTGCTTTGAAACCCTCTAATGCTCATAATTTGGAATCTTTCACTAGCTTGGGTCTCAATATTAAATAACAAAATAAATAAATAAAATAAAATAAAATAATCTTTATTTCAGACCTAATATATTAACACGAGAAGGTAAACACTAACTTTGCTCCCTTGTATAACAAATAACTATTGTAGGTTTTCTAACATACAATTAAGTCAATATATATTGACAACCCTATGGACATAGTCTGAAATGAAAATTATGAGTTTGAATTTGAAAATCGAGCGTTATTTTTCTAATAGTAACAAGTTATAGTAGAATATAATATAAATCACCAATATATAAAAAAATTGAAGTAGCCCGTTGTAAAAGACATCACCCACCCACCATTCGACAAGACTGATGCATGGACAGCAGCAGTCGAGCCAAATGATGGACGGGGAACGCCAGTCTCCGCTGTCCGCTGGCACCTGCACCCTGGCTCCGGAGCTGACACATTCGGAGCAATTCTAGATGTACTGGATCTCTATTTCATAGGAAATAAAGAGCTAGAATATCTAGCAACTCGTATACTTTTAGCCTGAGAAATACCTATATTCAAAAAAAAAATACACTGTGGCATAGTAAGTAAAGGACAGGAAAAATAGATAGCAGCAGCATCTGTCGAAACCGAATCAACAGTTACTGCGGTCGCCAACCCGCCTGCAAAGCGTGGTGACTATGGCAAATCCCAAAAAAATTATACAAGTCATATTTGGGGAAGGCCTCTGTCCAGCAGGTAAAGTGGGCAAAGATGACTTTACAATGGGTAGCTTGAAACATCTTTGTGTACTGAAGAATTAAAATTATCATCACTCTGTAAAAAAAAACAAATTTCCCCACTTTATTTAAAAAAAGATTTATGGTATGCTTAAGTACCATAAATATAACCTGTATTTCAACAGACAGAAACATTGTTGAACAGTCTTAAAAAAAAATTGTGTATATTTGACACAAAAAAAATCTTGTATAATTTAGTAACTAATTAGATAAATAATAATATTACATTTATCTCTTTTCAAACTTCATATCAGCACACTATAACAAATATGTAAATAATATATAAGTGACAGTAAAAAAAAATATAGGACATACATTATAATAAATTTATTATAATAACTGTTAAATTGAAAGAAATAAAAGCTTACATAAATAAGTAATAATAAAATAACTATGTTATAAAAATGCTAATCGGATTCTTATTAGAAAGTAAAAAAGTAAACAGTAGGCCAAATGAAAGTAAGAATATGTGGGGCATGACTTAAGACACATAAACATGTCATAACCTCGGAACTGTGTCAATTGTGTCACTATCAGCGGTGCACAACCACGAGTCGTATCAGTCCACAAGCACTGATAACTTATCATACTACAAAGAATGCCTAGATAGTACCGTAGTATGATACTAGAGTAACTGGTAATCTTAGTACAATTCTAGTCGATATGCAGTTTTCAAGGCAAAACAGCAAGCATGCCTGATGAGCAGTCAGTGTAGCCTTTTTTTTGTTTTTTTATACAATGGTGATAAAATGTTACCATAATATGATGGTAAGCAGTTACTGTAGCCTATGGACGCCTGCAGCTAAAGAGGATTCATATGCACATTGCCTACGTTGTTGGAGGATTTTATTTATTATACAGGAATCAAGTACATAAGATAGAACTACAATTTTGATAGTTATGATGTAGATGGCACTTATGTAGCACAATTACAGGAAAACACATCAGCAACTCCAGATGATTCACATGTTACCTACATTTCAAGGATAAGTTCTGTGGTGACTTTACTCACTAGAAGAACACTATGAGTTTCACTAATTTAAAATGCATTGTCATCAGATTTGATTATTATAATAAGAATATTTCCTGAAAAATTTCATATAAGTCCTTTTCGATATCCAATTAGATTGACCTAAGTCATATTGGAAAGAAATTGGAGCTGTAGCGTACCTGGCTGGTGCTAGAGTCGAAGACGGCATCGTAAGCGTAGACTCTCGGCGGCTCGGGCGGCGCGGCGTTGGAGCGCGTGACGGCCACGGTGCCGTGCACGGCGTCCACGGACACGCAGCACGGAGCGCCCTCGAGCTTCTCCCGCTGGTCCATCGGCCGCACCCGGACCACAACCCGGACATTTTCCACCGTCGGCGCCAACTCCGCATCCTGCCAACAGAGAATGCGTCAGACACCGCACACGTCCGCCGCGCGCGGACTCCCACCGACATATAACGTTCTAGACCGAATCAATCGCTAGTGCGCAGTTACTAAGTCGCAAACGCCTACGATGGTGTGACCCTGAAACGCGAAATACGTTATGACTCATTTTCGACGCCTATAATTACTATTATTAGCGTTAAACTCTTTTGATAAGACTTGTGAATTAGCAAAAAACGTGCACCATTTTCCTTCATCCATGCGGTTTTGCAAAAAAAGGAAATGAGTTATGAAATCATCGTGATACGATTTCCGGAAATCACATGATAGCTAATAATTATACTTACGGGCATTTTAGACGACTCCGCCTCGACGCGAACACGAACACAATAAATCGGTTTGCACAAAGCCGCGCAACGCGTACGTTTCTCGGATATTAGGTAAAAATCAATACTCACGACCTAGTTTTTCAGGGTTTCCTATTCCCTTTTGAAATTATGAAATCGGAATGACAAGACGTTTTCGGTTTCGTTGCCATGTAAAATGAAAAAAGAAATCGATGTAGAACAAACAAGCGGTTTCTAATAAGAAAAGAACGAGTGAAAACCAATAGGATTAAAATGATTGGACTGAAGCAATGTATTGGAAAGTTGTCTTTTTCTATTATTTCTGGTTATTTCTATAAAAAATTGTTAATAAATAGTTGTAAACAGCATTTCTATTAATAAAATAATTCCTTATTTAATTTATGGCAACATTCTAACCGGAAGTGTAAATGTCAATTTGGATCGACCGTATGTGGGGCCCATAAACCCTGAAATATACATGCGAGTTTTAAATTAATTATTAAAAAATGAATGAATACAAACTTAAAGCCACCTTTATATTTTTGATTCTAAATTACGAATGCATGGTAAAATGTACTTATAATGTAAGAAAGTGGAACATATTGCCAAAAAGGTTAATCTATTATTTGTGTTTGTGCACTGACCTTTACAAATAGAGTATTTTATTAAGCTTACTTTACTCATGTTTTGTTACACAACCTAGTATACCAGAACAAAACATAGTTCTTTCGTAACTCACGAAATTGTAGCATAGATAGACCTGTTAAATATATTTTATTTAATGACTATCAAAAAATTTAAATCTAAAAGAGAAATCAGAAAAGAATATAAAAAAAATCACTTTCTTCATACTACAAGTCGTATTCGGTTATGGTATCTTATCTGTTTAAACACCTCTGATAGAAAATGTCAAACTAGATGTTTATTTTTGTTCACAAAAAGTTGGTCAAAATCCTAGCTTAATGGCTTTCGCGCTTTCTCGTCGGCTTATAAAATTGTTAGTTCGACAGTCCATTTAATTAAATGTCATAATAATGTCCTCCGACGACGCGGGGTCCCCGCAGGACCCAACCCATATTGTGGATGTCGACGTCGACGAATCTATTGAAAGAAATGAGTCTGTGTGCGAATTGGCCACTGATTCTGGCCTGGAATTAAACTCTTCAGGGCTTGCAGAGGATATGACTTCATCTAAGATAACTACAACAGCCGGAGAGGCAACATATAACAATGAACAAGACGAGACAAAAGTTAAGTTGGATGAAACTGACACTGGACCCAATTCACTCTCCTCAGGCTCTTGCTCTCCAGCCAACACCTCGGACCTCGTCTCCAACTTCGAGGAGCTCTCAGCCAGCCACCAGGATGTCATAAACTCTAATATGCTAATCAATGATAAAGTAGCCAATACATCATTAACAGATAATCTAGATACACAAATTACCATAGATAACAACACAAATATTGGTGCTTCTAATGACTCCTTAAATGACAATCCAAAGCTTGACACAAATAAGACTTTAGCAACTTCAACGGTAAGTTTAAATGAGGCAACAGACTCCAACGTTACAATAAACAAGTCTGCGTACAGTCGTAGCGCTGAAAACATATCAGTTGATATCAAAACGGACCAAATGGTAGACAAGGATGCAGTATTGTCCCAGTTTACGAGTCAGAAGAGTAAGGCTAGCGCTACACAAGCAATCCCAGAAACGAATGCAAATACAAATTTAGATGTACGATACACTAGGATACCCAAGGAACTACTGTCTCAAGATCTTGGGAGTATCGTTAAAAATGTCCACGGTATCTTCTCTTCTGTTAGCGGGAGCTTAAAGAATGCGTACACACATAGAGGGAACATACCGTATATGAAAGCTGCAAAACCAATACCAAACGGAAAAGTTATGAGCGATATATTTGAAGACGAACATGACGAGAAGATTACAAACAGTATAGAACAAACGAAAACTGAGATTTCGGATACAACTGAGACTGGCAATACAAATTTAGAAAATGGTGATGTTAAAGACGTGTTAAGGCTGCAGGTAGAATCTTTAGAGAGAGTTTTAGCTGAGCAAAGAAAAGAGAATACAGCATTGAGGGAGACGGTGAAACAGCAGGCCGACAAGCTGTTGGAGAGGGACCAGACTTTTAGAGAATTGGAGAGTAAAATGGATTTGGTAAGTTGTAATCATTATAGACCTTTTTTAACCAGTAATATCAAGAATGATAACAGTTGAAAATGGGGCTCGATGCTGTGTTGTCTCTGTTGCTCAGAGGGGGGGAGATTGGCCCTACCCACTAAACTCCGGCATTTATACTCCATGGCATGTAGGGCCGTGCAGTACGGGTCCCGTCCCGCTACAGTTTATAATGGCCTGTACTGTAAGGTGGCTAGAAACATTTCTTTCCATTAATTTCAAAATAATTAAGATCTTGGGGGGGTAGTTGCCATGAAATAGTATACTACGTACCACGGGCGGTAAAACAAAGAATGGCTCAGATCGCGGGTATTTATGCATAAACAAGCGATCTGAGGTCTTCTTAATTACCGCCCGTGGTGCGTACATAGTCTTACGTCTTCACCTGGGTGTAAAGTGAGATTTTCCGTCGCGCCTCAGGGCGGTAAATCTCTCTTACCGCCCAGTGTGACGTAAAGTATATTGATGTCCAGATGTCGAAGCGCGTGGAGCACGCCGAGCGCGAGAAGGACGCGGCGGTGATGCGCTACGCGAGCGTGGAGCGGGACGCCATCGAGGCGCGCGGGGCGGCCGAGCGCGGGGAGGCGGGGCCGCGCGGCCGCCGCGGAGGCCGCTCTGGCCGGCGCCAAGCTGGCGGCCGCGCGCGACGACAAGCGGCGGATATGTCAGCTGTACGACGACAAGGTACCTGGGTCGAACAGGGCATAGACATCAGATTTTTTATGACAAAGGTGGCAAACTTTCAGACGGATTGCCTGATGGTAAGCAATTACCGTTGCCCATGGGCAACGCCAGTGGAGTCACAAGCGCGTTGCCGACCTTTAAGGGGGGTTGGAGCTCTGGGAACAACTCACCATCAGGAACACAACACTACATACCTGAAAGGTAGCAGTGCTATTATGGCTGTGGTCTTCTGTAAGGAGGAGGTACTGTATAGATGTTACAGAGCTCCGGAAGATGGGTTTAAAACATCCGATTCGCTTCCAGTTCTGCTACTTTTAAAACAGAAGTTATGTCGGATGTCACAGCAACGCAGCGGGGAACATGAGCGACGTACATCAGAATTAAAAAGGTTTATTTGCTCATGTCCTGCTTGTCACGTGCTGCTTACGTACTATATACATTTCAGCCGTATGCAGTCCACTGCTGGACATAGGCCTCCCACAAATATGACTTGTATCATCAGGGTAGTTGCCATATTTGCCACGCTTGACAGGCGGGTTGAACGCAGTAGCTGTAGATTGGGTTTGGACGGCTGCTGCTCGTCCGTAGGATTTTTCCCTTTGTCTGTCTTTTCTTACACCCGCGGGAGATGGGGTGGTGCTATTCAGTCAGCCGGCACACGGCACTAGAAACAATTAACACTTCTTTTTTTTTATTTTAGTGCCATGAGCTGTCCAACAGTGAGCGCGAGCTGGCGAAGGTGAGGGAGGAAGTCAAAGAGCTGGAAGGCAGGCTCAAGTGGACCCAGAGCAAGCTGCGTATGGAGATGGACGCCTACAAGGTACACTCGATATTCTAGACCTGGCTCAATCAACTTTGAGCAATGAGGGACATTGCTCATTCTTCAAACCACAGTAAAGTTGCATCTAAAATCAAAATACACAAAACATAGATTAGAAGCTCCCTTCTATAATGGGCAGAGATCGGACAAATTTGCGTTATTGCTCGCAGAAGTGTAGACATGACTCCAAAAATTAATCAAAAGGTTATTCAATTAATTATTTTTGAAATAAAATTTTACTTTCTTATATTTTATATTTATTATGAAAATGTTCTTTAAGTTGACGGCACCAGTAACGGACAAGGAACCAATCATGAACATTAGTGCTTATTTCAAAGGAGTTAAGTGTTGTGCATTTGTTGGGACATATTCAATTTATAACTTTATGATTTTTGTAATAAGAACTAAGTGTCCATCATTGGTGCCTGTCAGCTTAAAGTGTCCGACATTAGTGCCATTACCTTAATGTGGTTAGTATTTTCGTCAGAACAAGTTACGAATCACAATTAAGGTTCAATATTAGCAATGTTGGTTCAGGACAGCGCGGAACGAGTTGAGAAGCTGACTGCGCAGCTCACGGAGATGGAGGCGGCCGCAGCCGGCGCGTGCGACTCGCAGGCGGCCAAGCAAATGGGTACGTTTTTACAGATGTAGTGGTATACTCGTATCTCGACCCGAAAATGGAATGAGTGACAATTTCATATCCATTAATATCGAATTTTATCGAATTTACATAAACCGCCGGCTATCGACTATATGAGATAAGATAAGATAAGATAAGATAAGATACCATTTATTGTCAAACTGTGTACATGCAGATGTCATAATTACAGAAAAAAAATCCAACAGTTTGCCCATTTCGGGCGCACAATAATAAACTTACAACTAGATAAAAAATAAAACACTACGAAAACATTCCCTACCCACATTTAAAAAATAAAAGAATAGTTTTACTCCGTGTGATTATAATATTCTTTCAGACTGTAAAAACTCTTAACTAAACCTAAATTAACAACCAACTCTTGAGCATGTTTTTGAATTTTATCCAATTTTGTGATCTAATGTGATCGGGCAAATGATTGTATATTATAATTCCAGAGACATATGTGCTCTTTTCTAGGATAAAGCTCGAAGGTTTCACCGTACATAGATCATGTTTATATTTATATTGTGTTCTGATGTTATGTCAAGACCCCATCCATGCATACTTTGGCCACCTCTCTCGTCGTTCTCCTGATAGCCTGGAGAAGACTGTGACGGGCAAAGTTGAGGGCCAGAGGACTCGCGGCAGACCAGACTAGATGGAGCGCCCAAGTTACTGCACCGTTGCATCTACATCTGCGGGAAGCCGTGCATTTAGCGGGTGACATAAACCTATGGAGGAAACTGGTCTCCAACATTAGGACATGATGTCACTTTGACGTTTGACTTTAAAAAATAAAGCTATATAATCTTATCTTTTTTATCAATTGAGAATTTAAAATGACAAAAATATATATAATAATACTAAACCGCCAACGATATACATAATATACTAGTCAGTAGTATATTATGTATATCGTTGGCTGAGCCACAACACAAGCCTTCCTGATCTTACTGCGGGACTCAGTAAATGTGTGTAAGGATGTCCTATAATATTTATTTATTTTATTACATATTTATTTATTAGTCCAATAAGTCCTAAGTTTACCCTCTGGGTTGGAAGGCCAGATGGCAGTCGCTTTCGTAAAACTAGTGCCTACGCCAAATCCTGGGATTAGTTGCCTAGCGGACCCCAGGCTCCCATGAGCCGTGGCAAATGTCGGGACAACGTGGGGAAGATGATGATATTTAATTATTAGTCGCGTCGAAGACTACGCTAATCTGCCTAGAACATTTATCGCGTCCGATCACTGCATTATGGGGCATTAGTATTACTTTGTGATTTTTTTTACTGATACGCTTTAAACACTGTATCTTCCTAATATAATATACACGAAACTGTCGTGAATGTATCTTTATGGCCTCTATTGTCAAGGCGATAAAGTGCATGTTCTGATATTTGTGACCACCTCCACAGCTCCGATATATCTGATGGCGTCTGTACTTACGTATTTCCCACATCAGAGTAGAATAATGATTTTAGTCGCAAGTCGTCCGCTGCTGGACATATGCTTCCCCCAAATATTGTATCGTCTTGGGGATAGTTGGTATACTCGCCACGTTGGTATAGTTGGCAGGCGTGTTGGCGAATCCAGTAGTAGTAGATTGGGTTTTGATGGACGCTGCTGGACAAAAAAAAAATACTTATATATATTTCGGGACAATCTGATACATATCGACCTAGTCCTACGGTAAGCTTAAGTTTGCGTGACGAGTAAAAAGTTAAATTATGTCAGTTTTATAAAGATAATTAAGCATTAAAATTCTATAAACACTTAGATTTGGCGGTCACAAACTAAAGGACCCGGGTATGTCCTTAAACTACGTCCGACAATGAGAGGTAGGGCACAGCGAAGTACCATCACGCTCGAGTCTGGAGAAGCCCAACTGGGGAAGTACCTCCTCCTTACAGAAGACCACAGCCATAATAGCACTGCTACCTTTTAGGTACTTAGTGTTGTGTTCCTGATGGTGAGTAAGGTTCCCAGAGCTCCAACCCCCCTTAAAGGTCGGCAACGCGCTTGTGTTTCCCCTGGTGTTGCGGGTGCCCATGAGCGACGGTAATTGCTTACCATCAGGCAATCCGTCTGCTCGTTTGCCACCTTATGTCATTAAAAAAAAAGTAATATTGCAATGTAAACAAAAACCATACAGATTTCATGCTTAATTATCGTCACAAAATTGACACAATTTAAGTTTTTACAGTTTTTACTTGTCACGCTAATTAAGACCAGACACAGAAAAATTCCAAAATAAATAATATTTCGGGACAATCTTACACAAATCGATCTAGTCCTACGGTAAGCTCAGTAAGGCTTGTGTTGTAGGTACTAGACGACGATATATATAATAGATAGATACATATAAATACTTAAATAAATACAAACCACCCACGACTCAGCAACAAATATCTATGCTCATCACACAAATAAATGCCCTGACTGGGATTTAAAGCCAGGACCATCGGCTTCATAGGCAGTGTCACTACCCACTAGGCCAGAAGGGTCGTCAAAAAAAAAAGTTTTTTTTTATTCACCATGCAGAGACCGAGTTAAAAGAGACCATGGCCGCCCTGATCTTGTGTCGCCACGAGCGGGAGTCGCTGGAGCGGCGTCTTGTACAAACGAGCCAGCAGCTCGACACCACCGCGCGGGAGCGAGACGCGGCCGTCGCCAGCAATACTAGCTACTTGTCTGAGGTTCGTGTATTAAGTTGAGAGACCATGGCCGCCCTGATCTTGTGTCGCCACGAGCGGGAGTCGCTGGAGCGGCGTCTTGTACAAACGACCCAGCAGCTCGACACCACCGCGCGGGAGCGAGACGCGGCCGTCGCCAGCAATACAAGCTACTTGTCTGAGGTTCGTGTATTAAGTTGAGAGACCATGGCCGCCCTGATCTTGTGTCGCCACGAGCGGGAGTCGCTGGAGCGGCGTCTTGTACAAACCACCCAGCAGCTCGACACCACCGCGCGGGAGCGAGACGCGGCCGTCGCCAGCAATACAAGCTACTTGTCGGAGGTTCGTGTATTAAGTTGAGAGACCATGGCCGCCCTGATCTTGTGTCGCCACGAGCGGGAGTCGCTGGAGCGGCGTCTTGTACAAACGAGCCAGCAGCTCGACACCACCGCGCGGGAGCGAGACGCGGCCGTCGCCAGCAACACAAGCTACTTGTCTGAGGTTCGTGTATTAAGTTGAGAGACCATGGCCGCCCTGATCTTGTGTCGCCACGAGCGGGAGTCGCTGGAGCGGCGTCTTGTACAAACGAGCCAGCAGCTCGACACCACCGCGCGGGAGCGAGACGCGGCCGTCGCCAGCAATACAAGCTACTTGTCTGAGGTTCGTGTATTAAGTTGAGAGACCATGGCCGCCCTGATCTTGTGTCGCCACGAGCGGGAGTCGCTGGAGCGGCGTCTTGTACAAACGAGCCAGCAGCTCGACACCACCGCGCGGGAGCGAGACGCGGCCGTCGCCAGCAACACAAGCTACTTGTCGGAGGTTCGTGTATTAAGTTGATAGACCATGGCCGCCCTGATCTTGTGTCGCCACGAGCGGGTGTCGCTGGAGCGGCGTCTTGTACAAACGACCCAGCAGCTCGACACCACCGCGCGGGAGCGAGACGCGGCCGTCGCCAGCAATACAAGCTACTTGTCTGAGGTTCGTGTATTAAGTTGAGAGACCATGGCCGCCCTGATCTTGTGTCGCCACGAGCGGGAGTCGCTGGAGCGGCGTCTTGTACAAACGAGCCAGCAGCTCGACACCACCGCGCGGGAGCGAGACGCGGCCGTCGCCAGCAATACAAGCTACTTGTCTGAGGTTCGTGTATTAAGTTGAGAGACCATGGCCGCCCTGATCTTGTGTCGCCACGAGCGGGAGTCGCTGGAGCGGCGTCTTGTACAAACGAGCCAGCAGCTCGACACCACCGCGCGGGAGCGAGACGCGGCCGTCGCCAGCAACACAAGCTACTTGTCGGAGGTTCGTGTATTAAGTTGAGAGACCATGGCCGCCCTGATCTTGTGTCGCCACGAGCGGGAGTCGCTGGAGCGGCGTCTTGTACAAACGACCCAGCAGCTCGACACCACCGCGCGGGAGCGAGACGCGGCCGTCGCCAGCAATACAAGCTACTTGTCTGAGGTTCGTGTATTAAGTTGAGAGACCATGGCCGCCCTGATCTTGTGTCGCCACGAGCGGGAGTCGCTGGAGCGGCGTCTTGTACAAACGACCCAGCAGCTCGACACCACCGCGCGGGAGCGAGACGCGGCCGTCGCCAGCAATACAAGCTACTTGTCTGAGGTTCGTGTATTAAGTTGGCGCCAATCTTGTGTCGCGAAAGAACGGACTACAATTTAAATTAAATTGGTAGATGTTTTCACGATGTAGCGTCCAGCTAGTACAACCCAAGGTCGCGCTGGCAGGGTCGCCATGTAGTGAGCGTTAAGGATACAACTCGCTTTCTAGTATTTATTATAATATGTCTGAACGTTGTTGGCGATAATATAGGCTTGTGTGACGCTTCAGAATTAGACCATGCAGTATTTTAATGGAGAATAACCCACTTTGAAACTAAGTATATATGTTTAAGATCTCTTTTGTAATACTGTTTTGTAAAACTAAGTCCCGCCGAGTTTCTTGCCGGTTATAAAGGTCAAAACGCTTCTCGGGTCAGAGGTGTAGGGCTAGAACTGGTGTATTTTTCTGTTCTCTTTTCACTTTTTGTGAAAACACTCGACGTGTAAAAGTGCCTTCGTGGCCTACTTACTGAATAAACGTTTGAGTTTTTAGTTTCTTGTACAAAAATATGTTTTCAAATAACTGTGTTTGTAAAATTTACTTGTTTCACTGTGTCTGTATTTCATTCTAATGCTTAATAAAATTCTTATTCCTATTACATTTCTAAACGAATTAGCTTACAAAAATATTTCTGCGCGCAGGTGGAGAGCCTGCGCGCGCACAACGCGCGGCTGGAGCTGGAGGCGGCCGAGCTGGCGCCGCTGCGCGCGCAGGCCGCGCTCGCCGACGCGCTGGGCGTGCAGCTGCAGCGGTGCGTTCTCCACACTGTACTACACTGTACACTACACACTCGACTATATACTACATTCCTCTCTACATCCTACACTATACACTACATTCCTCTCTACATTCTACACTATACACTCCACACTACACTCCATTCTATACTATACACTCCACTCTGTACTATACATTCCACACTACATTCTATACTATACACTCCACTCTGTACTATACATTCCACACTACATTCTATACTATACACTCCACTCTGTACTATACATTCCACACTACAATCTACACTATACACTCCACTCTGTACTATACACTCCACACTACACTATACACTCCACTCTGTACTATACATTCCACACTACAATCTACACTATACACTCCACTCTGTACTATACACTCCACACTACACTATACACTCCACTCTGTACTATACATTCCACACTACATTCTATACTATACACTCCACTCTGTACTATACACTCCACACTACATTCTATACTATACACTCCACTCTGTACTATACATTCCACACTACATTCTATACTATACACTCCACTCTGTACTATACATTCCACACTACAATCTACACTATACACTCCACTCTGTACTATACACTCCACACTACACTATACACTCCACTCTGTACTATACATTCCACACTACAATCTACACTATACACTCCACTCTGTACTATACACTCCACACTCCACTCTACACTATACACTCCACTCTGTACTATACATTCCACACTACATTCTATACTATACACTCCACTCTGTACTATACATTCCACACTACATTCTATACTATACACTCCACTCTGTACTATACATTCCACACTACATTCTATACTATACACTCCACTCTGTACTATACATTCCACACTACAATCTACACTATACACTCCACTCTGTACTATACACTCCACACTACACTATACACTCCACTCTGTACTATACATTCCACACTACATTCTATACTATACACTCCACTCTGTACTATACATTCCACACTACATTCTATACTATACACTCCACTCTGTACTATACATTCCACACTACATTCTATACTATACACTCCACTCTGTACTATACATTCCACACTACATTCTATACTATACACTCCACTCTGTACTATACATTCCACACTACAATCTACACTATACACTCCACTCTGTACTATACACTCCACACTACACTATACACTCCACTCTGTACTATACATTCCACACTACATTCTATACTATACACTCCACTCTGTACTATACATTCCACACTACATTCTATACTATACACTCCACTCTGTACTATACATTCCACACTACAATCTACACTATACACTCCACTCTGTACTATACACTCCACACTACACTATACACTCCACTCTGTACTATACATTCCACACTACATTCTATACTATACACTCCACTCTGTACTATACATTCCACACTACAATCTACACTATACACTCCACTCTGTACTATACATTCCACACTACATTCTATACTATACACTCCACTCTGTACTATACATTCCACACTACATTCTATACTATACACTCCACTCTGTACTATACATTCCACACTACAATCTACACTATACACTCCACTCTGTACTAAACACTCTACACTACACTATACACTCCACTCTGTACTATACATTCCACACTACATTCTATACTATACACTCCACTCTGTACTATACATTCCACACTACATTCTATACTATACACTCCACTCTGTACTATACATTCCACACTACATTCTATACTATACACTCCACTCTGTACTATACATTCCACACTACATTCTATACTATACACTCCACTCTGTACTATACATTCCACACTACATTCTATACTATACACTCCACTCTGTACTATACATTCCACACTACATTCTATACTATACACTCCACTCTGTACTAAACACTCCACACTACACTATACACTCCACACTCCACTACATTTTACACTATAGTATACACTCCACTCTACATTCTACATTATACACTCCATTCTACACTATATAATACACTTTACACGTTACATTTTACACTCTGTACTCTACAATACACCAGTTTATACTATATTTTACACTACACTATACACTTTACTATCTACACCTCAACATTTTAATCAATGATTTGTTATACATCTTACCGTAATTGTATATATTAGTTTATTTTTTTAATATTTAAAGAGAAACCGACCGCGCCTCGGCCGCGGAGGAAGCCCTGGGGCTGGAGCGCGCGCGCGCCGAGACCTGCGCGCGCCGCGAGGCCGCCGCCCTCGAGCACGCCGCCCGCCTCACCGCGCGCCACGTGGCCGCCCAGCAGCAGCGCCGGCACACTGACGACCAGGTACTGTGTGTCCCGCACCGCGCCCAGGGAGGCCGCCGCCCTCGAGCACGCCGCCCGCCTCACCGCGCGCCACGTGGCCGCCCAGCAGCAGCGCCGGCACACTGACGACCAGGTACTGTGTGTCCCGCACCGCGCCCAGGGAGGCCGCCGCCCTCGAGCACGCCGCCCGCCTCACCGCGCGCCACGTGGCCGCCCAGCAGCAGCGCCGGCACACTGACGACCAGGTACTGTGTGTCCCGCACCGCGCCCAGGGAGGCCGCCGCCCTCGAGCACGCCGCCCGCCTCACCGCGCGCCACGTGGCCGCCCAGCAGCAGCGCCGGCACACTGACGACCAGGTACTGTGTGTCCCGCACCGCGCCCAGGGAGGCCGCCGCCCTCGAGCACGCCGCCCGCCTCACCGCGCGCCACGTGGCCGCCCAGCAGCAGCGCCGGCACACTGACGACCAGGTACTGTGTGTCCCGCACCGCGCCCAGGGAGGCCGCCGCCCTCGAGCACGCCGCCCGCCTCACCGCGCGCCACGTGGCCGCCCAGCAGCAGCGCCGGCACACTGACGACCAGGTACTGTGTGTCCCGCACCGCGCCCAGGGAGGCCGCCGCCCTCGAGCACGCCGCCCGCCTCACCGCGCGCCACGTGGCCGCCCAGCAGCAGCGCCGGCACACTGACGACCAGGTACTGTGTGTCCCGCACCGCGCCCAGGGAGGCCGCCGCCCTCGAGCACGCCGCCCGCCTCACCGCGCGCCACGTGGCCGCCCAGCAGCAGCGCCGGCACACTGACGACCAGGTACTGTGTGTCCCGCACCGCGCCCAGGGAGGCCGCCGCCCTCGAGCACGCCGCCCGCCTCACCGCGCGCCACGTGGCCGCCCAGCAGCAGCGCCGGCACACTGACGACCAGGTACTGTGTGTCCCGCACCGCGCCCAGGGAGGCCGCCGCCCTCGCGCACGCCGCCCGCCTCACCGCGCGCCACGTGGCCGCCCAGCAGCAGCGCCGGCACACTGACGACCAGGTACACAGTGTCCCGCACCGCGCACTGCCCTGACTGGGATTTGAACCCAGGACTATCGACTTCATAGTCACTACCCACTAGGCCAGACTTTCGTCATTATGACCCTCAACCGTTCTGGCCTAGTGGGTAGTAACCCTGCCTATGAAGCCGATGGTCCTGGGCTCAAATCCAAGTTGGCATTTATTTGTGTGATGATATTTGTTCTTGAGTCATGAGTGTTGTATGTATTTAAGTATTTATATGTATCTATCTATTATATATATCGTCATCTAGTACCTACAACACAAGCCTTACTGAGCTTACCGTAGGACTAGGTCGATTACTGTAAGATTGTCCCGAAATATTTGAAATAAAAAATATTAATTTTTCGTCAAGTTTATTTATTTTACTACAACTGTCGCCAGGCGGCAGCACTGTCGGCGGACAACTCCGCGCTGCGCGAGCGCGTCTCGCAGCTGGAGGCCGAGGTGGCGGCCCTGCGGGGGTCGCTCGCCGAGGAGGGCGAGAGGAGGCACAGGGAGAGCCGCGTGCTGGCACGAAAGGTACAACTATGTTCATACAGGATGAAATTTGGGTCGTGATCCAAAATGTCAAAAAGTGATAAAGATCATACTGAACAACTTTTCCTAACTGGGGAAGTACCTCCTTACAGAAGACCGCAGCACTGCTACCTTTCAGGTATGTAGTGTTGTGTTCCTGATGGTGAGTAAGGTTCCCAGAGCTCCAACAACTTTTAAGGTAGGCAACGCGCATGTTGAATCCTGCGGAGTTGCATACGTAGGTTACGGTAACTGCTTAGCATCAGGCGGGCCGTATGCTTGTTTACCACCGTCGTTGTATTAAAAAACCTATAGTTATTCGACCTTAAGACACGTGAGTGACTAGTTTTATATATATTTTAGTATGTCTGAGTCTCGCGGGAGTTTTCTATTAAAAATATGTAAGAATAATACATAAGAATATGTTCAAGGTGGCAGAGTTACAAGAGGAAGCGACGGAGGCTGCGAAACAGCTGGAATGGGAGAAAGGGGAGAACGGGGTGCTCAAGAAGAAGCACGCCAGCCAAGTCAAGGTCAGTACCCCGCCTACCAGTCGCGGACCTCCGCTGCTCCATACATCCTAAGACAAACCTAACCTAACCACGTACTTCCAAAGTCAAACTTCAAATTCAAATTATTTTATTCCTGATAAACTGCATTAAACTACAAACATGTAACATAATTATAAAACTATTCATACTAATATTATAAATGCGAAAGTGTGTCTGTTTGTTTGTCCGTCTTTCACGGCAAAACGGGGCGACGAATTGACGTGATTATTCAAGTGGAGGTAATTGAAGGGATGGAGAGTGACATAGGCTCCAGTGGGAAAACATCTCATTCCCACGGGAAGGCTCGAGGTGTTACATTTTCCTCTAACCATGCGGGCGAAGCCGCGGGCATCATCTAGTTACTACATACTAGTTACCAGACTGCTGAGTGCCCGTTCGCCTCGCCGCTCGCGTCGTTGTGTTTGTGTCAAAATCGTAGGAAACAAATAAAAGTCAAATCACTTCTAATTTTATAAAAATCATTTTTTTTTAACTACTTAGTACTACATGTTGCCTCGTGGGCCTTCAATAATTAACTCGAAATAAATACCTTGCATTTGAATACGCCCTGCGTATAGATTTAGTGCAGTTTTTATTAATAACTGCTTACAACAGTTACAACCAAGTTGCAAACTTGCACAGCGCACGCACACGTGTTCAAAACTTCATTTTAAATTAAACTTTGGCTGGATATCCGGCATATGTCTCCACCGGATATTCGGTATCCGGCAGATGTCTCCACCGGATGTTCGGTATCTGGCAGGGGTCTCCATCGGATATTCTGTATCCAGCCAAACGACTATTCGTTGCATTTCTACTAATAACTCAAAATGAGAATTGTAAAATGTATACAGAGAGGTACGACGCAAAGGTCCTTTCGCAAATATTAGATCATTTACCCGATAAAGAGATTTGTAATCGTTAACTGAGTAAAAAAATAAAAATAATAACTTTATCGTTTGCTCGGTATTAAAACCTTTTCGATAGCTCGCTGTCTAACAGCAGGTTTCGAATATTTTTTGGATTTGACGTAAATAAAAATGTAACTCTGTATTTCTTGGTTTTTATAAAAAGCCCTTTTTCATTACAAAAATCCGGCTCGATGGACCAAAAGTGTTTCGGATATGTCTATATATTTTGTAATGAAAAAGGGCTTTTTATAAAAACCAAGTAAAGCAGAGATACACTATTTTTATAAACTATTTCCCGTACAAATATCATTCTTACATGGCGACCCAGGCAAGGTCGCTTGGTTGATATACTTCTATTGTGCCAGGAGCTGAACCGGGAACTGGCTCGCGCGCTGAAGCGAGTGGAAGCGCTCGAAGCCAAGCAGAGCACTCAGCCGTCAACTCGTGCTGGTAACTATACAAAACTTTCTGTTATTCAAATATTCACTCTTTTATTCTTTACGCTATTTTACTATTTAAATAATCATTTTTCATAAAAACATCAAACATTATAAGGGAAGGAGCACTGCTTATTCTGAAGCACAGGCGCAAGTACGGCCACATATGGAATACTGTTCTCATGTCTGGTCAGGGGCACCCCAATACCAGCTTCTCCCTTTGGACCGCATCCAGCGAAGAGCGACTAGAATTGTCGGCAGCCAGGATATCTCGGACCGGCTTGACTCCTTGGCACTGCGTAGAGATGTGGCCTCACTCTGCATTTTCTACCGCATCTACTACGGAGAGTGCTCCGAGGAATTGTTCTGGTTAATCCCAGCTGCTTCCTTCCGCCAGCGCTCTACACGACAACACTTTCATCATCACCACTTGGATGGTTGGCAGTCCTCAACTGTGCGTTTTTCTAGAAACTTGGAACAAATTGTCGTGTGCAGCATTTCCGGACCGATATGACATCCGAACCTTTAAGAAAAGAGCGTATAGGGATCTTAAAGGCCGGCAACGTACTTGTGACTCCTCTGATGTTGCGAGTGTCCATGGGCGCCGGTAGTTGCTTACCATCAGGCAATCCGTCTCCTCGTTTGCCTCCTATATCATAAAAAAACACTGTAATTTTTAATATGGACTATTGTCTGCAATAAGCCATTCTTTTATAATACTTCCTGTTATTGAAATATTCACTCTTTTATTGTTTACGCGATATATTTTTAATGTTAACGTACCTACTATCCGGTATCCGGGAGAATACTGGATAGTGGCCTAGTATACCGGATATTACAGCCGCCATAAGATATATCGGAGCTGTAACAAATATCTGAACGATAAAGTGCATGTTCAGATATTTGAGAACATCACAGCTCTGATATATCTGATGGCGACTGTATGTTGACATTATAAATACTACTAACCTACTACTAAAATACTACCATTATTGATAATACTATCCGGTATCCGGTCGAATACCGGATCGTGGTCTAGTATTCAGCCGGATACCTAGATATTCAAGTAACATAGAACAAGATAGTTTTTCAACATAGTGACGGAATGTTTGCGTCAGGGTCGGTGACGTCTCTGAGCAGCGGGGAGAGCGCGGCGCAGGAGGAGAGCCGAGTTAATGGCCACGAGGATACGGCGCTGCCAGACGTCCAGGTACCAATTATTATTAACCAAGGTTCCCAGAGCTCCAACCCCCCTAAGGTCGGCAACGCGCTTGTGACTCCCCTGGTGTTGCGGGTGCCCATGGGCGACGGTAATTGCTTACGATCAGGCAATCCGTCTGCTCGTTTGCCACCTTTTGTCATAAAAAAAAAACTAACTTTTGCCCGCGGCTTTGTACGCACTAAACAATCCCCTTTTTTCATCACTTAAGGGATGAATTTCAAAAAACGCTGAAATTACTTTTCTTTTATTCGAATAAGGAGTTATTTAAAAAAAAATCAAGCCGCTAGCTTTAAATTTTACGCAATCCCTATACAAGCCTTCAACCCCCGGCCCCGTTTACCCCCGTCTACCCCTTAGGGGTAGAATTTCAAAAAATCCATTCTTATTGCTTCTCTAACTTATCAAAATACCCTACCCTGGAAGTTTCAACTCTCTAGCTTTAGTGGTTTCGGCTCGGCGTTGATAATCGGTCAGCCAGTCAGTAAGGCCAAACGATTATTATGTATATAGATTAACAGGCCTGGCTTGGTGGGTAGTGAACAATTGACTAGTGACCCTGCCTATGAAACCGACGGCCCTGGGTTCAAATCCAAGTAAGGGCATTTATTTGTGTGATGGGCAGATATTTGTTCTAGTCGTGTTTGCTATATGTTTTATTTATGTATATCGTTGGCTGAGTCGCAACACAAGCCTTCTTAACACACACAACACACATGCACACACACAATAACACACAAATTCACACTCGTAAATACAGGCGCGCTAAACTGCATATCACGAAATGTTTATTATTATTTATTTAATCATTAAATTATGTATGGGGTTGGTTACTTAAAATTATGACTACGTATGGGGTTCTTCAAAAAGGGTGTAAAGAGGTTTTAACGGGGTCGGCAACGCGTTAATGATGCCTTAGTATTGTAAACGTCCATAGGCTGCGGTGACCGCCTACCATCAAGCGGGCCGCATGCTTGTTTGCCACCTTTGTTATATATAAAAAAAAATGGTTTATAATTAGGTACAAAGTCTAGAAAATTGTTTCGCTTATTGCAGTCCTGGGTCCCCAAGACACAGGCTCAGCCTAGATCGGGGTCTGCCGGGTATACCTGTACTGTACACTATAAAACAAATAAATATTTTTGTATTTTCGCTTACCGTGTGGCTCAGACGATTAGTGTAAGGATGTCGTGTAATATTTATTTATATTTGTACTATACAACTATATGTCCATTATCGATATTTAAATCGAAAGAAAAATAGAAAAATTTGACTCTGAGCGGGACTCGAACCCACAACCACTGGATCACTAGCCCAGTGCACTTCGTGTGCTATCCGAGTACTCGGATACAATTTTTCTATTTTTCTTTCGATTTAAATATCGAAGATATTCGCTAGCAGACGTTTCTGCATAATAAAAAATAATTATATGTCCATTACATAATGGATATACCAAAGGTGTCAATAAAACGCAGTGCGACATTTCTTCTACTATGCCACAGATAACAGTTACCTATATCCTCCTAAGACCAACCATACAAGTAAAATGCTACTCGAATTCGTTCTTTATAGTCTAGGAAATAAAGTATAATTTCTTTTATGACAAAATCGAAGGAAACAAATGAAATTAAACTCTGTTCCAATTTTATAAAGTTCAAATTTCTTTAAAGTAATTTCTTTTAAGTATTACAGGAAGGCCTTACGAGGATAAGTGTATTTGTTCAAATTAATTTCTATTTATTAATATTTATAAATAGAAATTAACTTGATACAACATAGCATATACTTGATACACAAAAATATAGTTTTTAACTATCTGCTACAAGCCTATCTTAGTTAAAAACTATATTTTGCATGTTAACTTTATTATTGTACGTATTAATTTACCTAGTCCAGAATAGATGGCGTTACGCGTTCTAAAAATCAACGCTCATGTTTGTTTACTTCAATAAACTGTCTTGCACTTCATATTCGCTTGAACGGTGCGTTTTTAATTCTCCCACGCCCCCCATCGCCCGGTACAGTATTTCATTTATAAATATTATTGCACGCCGCCCAGGAGTCCCCGAACACAACGGTAAGTGTGAGCGTAAACTAAACGTTTTTCTTTTTCAGATCGAAAACCCGAATATTTTCAATACGTTGATTAATAAGGTTTTAATTTGATTTCTAATCGTTTTATTTTTAATCCCCAACGCAAAAAGAGGAGTGTTATTATGTTAAATCTCTCCGTTCGTCCGTTTGTTGACCGGTAGAGAATGCCTAATGGCATTAAATCTGCAATTTTGGCGACAGATTTCGCCTAGTTGGTAGTGACCCTGCCTCTTAAGCCGTTGGTACTGAATTCAAATTCCAGAGAGACCTTTTATTTGTCTGATGGGCACACATACTAGTATTTGCTCCTGAGTTATGTGTGTTTTATATATGTATTTAAGTATTTGTATATTATATATATCGTTGGCTGAGTACCCAAAACACAAGCCTTCTTGAGGGGTCCATATTGGCTCATATACAATTTATTGTTCGAATATTTATAATAATACCGCTTTGTAGTTATAATCATCATTTCTCCGAAAATTGTTTCTCATATATTTTTTTCATCGTTATTTGTACTACTACCTTCATTATTCATAACGATTCATATTCCGTTTTTTTTTTACTAATACTGTTATCACTGAGAATGTATATGTGCCCATAATGTTATCTGTAAGAATTTCTTTATTTATAAACTTATTTCATACAATCATTTGTACTCATATGATCAGAAGAGTTATATTACATGTTTTATTTATGTTTTCGTCGTCGTACCTAACGGTGACTCTGGGACTCTATTTCTTTTTTGACAGCGAGTCGGGTGTGTTGTGATCGCAAGATACCTAACACTACTCCTCGCTTCGCTCGTCGTCGTACCTATCGGTGACTCTGGCACTGTATTTCGTTTCTGACAGCGAGTCGGGTGTGTTGTGATCGCAAGATACCTAACACTCCTCCTCGCTTCGCTCGTCGTCGTACCTATCGGTGACTCTGGCACTGTATTTCGTTTCTGACAGCGAGTCGGGTGTGTTGTGATCGCAAGATACCTAACACTCCTCCTCGCTTCGCTCGTCGTCGTACCTATCGGTGACTCTGGCACTGTATTTCGTTTCTGACAGCGAGTCGGGTGTGTTGTGATCGCAAGATACCTAACACTCCTCCTCGCTTCGCTCGTCGTCGTACCTATCGGTGACTCTGGCACTGTATTTCGTTTCTGACAGCGAGTCGGGTGTGTTGTGATCGCAAGATACCTAACACTCCTCCTCGCTTCGCTCGTCGTCGTACCTATCGGTGACTCTGGCACTGTATTTCGTTTCTGACAGCGAGTCGGGTGTGTTGTGATCGCAAGATACCTAACACTCCTCCTCGCTTCGCTCGTCGTCGTACCTATCGGTGACTCTGGCACTGTATTTCGTTTCTGACAGCGAGTCGGGTGTGTTGTGATCGCAAGATACCTAACACTCCTCCTCGCTTCGCTCGTCGTCGTACCTATCGGTGACTCTGGCACTGTATTTCGTTTCTGACAGCGAGTCGGGTGTGTTGTGATCGCAAGATACCTAACACTCCTCCTCGCTTCGCTCGTCGTCGTACCTATCGGTGACTCTGGCACTGTATTTCGTTTTTGACAGCGAGTCAGGTGTGTTGTGAACGCAAGATACCTAACACTCCTCCTCGCTTCGCTCGTCGCGAAATTAGATTAAAATAACCTTAATATTATTTACCCAAATATTATTGCTTAAAATCGATATTTCGAGTAATGATATATGCATAAATTTTAGTAATAGAGATATTTATGTAGAATGACATTATGGATATAATAAATTCGAAGTTCCAATGAGTATTGTTTAAAATGAAAATGTATAATGATCATTAGGATGTAAAATTGTATCAGATACATTTTCGGAGTTTCAATAATCGAATTCGCAATTTTATATGAACTTTGGCGCACCCCTTCTTGAGCTTACCGTGTGGCTCAGTCTATTTGTATAGGCATGCCCTGTAATATTTATTTATTTAGTCTGCCATTCTTCTTGCAATGAATATTGAATAAATAAATAAATGAAAACAGGGATAGTATAAGTTTGACGACTATGAATGTCTGTGTGCATCTTAGCTCGCAAACGGGTGGGACAATTATGGTGCATTTTTTATATTTAAAAGCAGGTGTTTTAGCGATGGTTATGAGACACGTATAATCAAAATTGGTTTAGCCGTTTCCATGTAATCATTGTTTTTTTAAATGTTCGCCTTGCTTTTTTCGTTGGGGGTTTGTAATTTATGCGAGTGTTAGATATAGTTTTATTTAGTTTTATCTCTAATTAGATTTTATGCTAGTCTTTTTTTTTTCCTAATTTTCTAGAGCGCTAGTAGCCTAGGCCAGTAAGAGCGTGCGACTTGCAATCCGGAGGTCGCTAGTTCAACCAATGAGTTTTTAGAAACTTATGTATGGAAATATTGATATTTACGAGTCGCTTTTCGGTGAAGGAAAACATCGTGAGGAAACGGGACAAATCTCAATAACGCCTAGTTTACCCTCTGGGTTGGAAGGTCAGATGGCAGTCGCTTTCGTAAAACTACGTAGTTCTACGCCAAATCCTGCGATTAGTTGTCAAGCGGACCATAGGCTTACATGAGCCGTGGAAAATGGCAGGACAAAGCGTCTTTGATGATTTATTATTTTTCTTATTTTTGTAAATAATTTTTACAGTTGGATTAATAAATAATAAAGGTTACATTTTGAAATAGTTTTGCGTTATATTAATATTTAGATATGATAGATATTTTCGCTTTGGTTGGTAGAACTACCTACAATATATTTTCTGGTAAGAGAATGCATTGTGGCATTAAGTTCGCTTTTTGTACAATAAATATTTAGTAATTTGTTTTTAGTTATTTATTATTGTAGGAGTATAGTTGGTGTTTTGAATTATTTATCTTTAGGTAGACGTATTTTTTGTAAAAAATGATTTTAGAGTATATTTGAATAGTCAACGTCATATAGTTGGTTACAGTGCGAATGTCCAAATATATCGATACAAATCTTTATTTATATAGCAGTAAGGATGTGTATCTTTGGCTATACTGAATGTATCTAACTATATATGACGCTGACTATATACATGTGGCCCTAGTGAAAAAGGGTATAAGTCAAATTAGCACAGTGTACAAGTGCCGTACAGTTTATAGGACTGGTGGCCTTTTGAGCATTACTTTATAATCAGTGATCCAATTTGGGTGAGACTCGGAGTGAATGACCTCAATCATTATGTTGCTATGAATATTAGATATCCAACGAATAGTTGTTTGTACGGATACCGGATATCTGGCGGAGTCAAAGACCGGATATCCGGTGGTTTTCACGGCCGGATATCCGGCGGAGTCAACGACCGGATATCCGGCGGAGTCAACTACCGGATATCCGACGGCCAGATATCCGTTAAGAAATTTAACCTAAAGGTGAGAGCACATCTTTGCTTACAATACGGCGGGGGTACGGAATCACAGTGACGTATTCGCGCCGTTTTTACCGCACGCTGTCCACACTGCTGCTCAAAATACGCAAACGACACGGAATCGCAGTGGCGTGCCTTAAACATCACGCCTTAACTAATGCTCTCCACGCCGCTGTTCAAAATACGCCAACGCAACTTGTACGTTGTGACGTACGAAAGATGGTTGATGTAGCTCAGTTTACGGTACGTCTGCGTGTTTTAAGTGTTCCAGTATTAGTCTTGTGGTTATTTTATTTTTATTTTTTGAATGACCAGCGTTTGAAGTCAGTCGCACCTAATAGTAAGTGTCGACGAGGTCGAGGGTGTAGACGCTGGTTCAGTAACAGACTATTCACTCTTACCTTGAGAAGACACAAATTATATTTTCGGGAATACAGACGAAGGGAGCGAATTCCATTCCTTACCGTTCCGCATTAGGAAGGTAGAAGCGAATGAATGGAATATTCACAACGTAAGGATGAAACCGCTCGCGTCCGCTGGACTTCCGGTGGTGGAACGGAGATGGCGAAATTAAATCGTCCAACACCTATGCACTCTCACCAAAATGTATCCTGTACAACACAACTACTAATAGTGGGTGTTATAAAAAACGTGATACAAGATTATCAAACCGGCATCTATGCATGATTTTGACATACTTTACTATGGGGTCATGTTTGAAAAATAAAATAAAAATTGAGCTGTTCCATGAATTCCAATTCCAGAAAAGGTCAAGTATAAGCTGACGAAAATGTATGAGTGAGTTGTTTTTTTTTTACAATTTACAAAGTTGACCCCATAGTAAAAATTATAATCTTGTACCACTTTTTTTATAACACCCGGTATAACTTTACGTTAAGGGCTTAAACTTATTGCTAGCTGTGTTAGTGCTGCGATCTGGCGGCAGAACGTTCCAGTAATACTCCCTATTGAAGTAAATCTGTGCCACAGGTGCGGGAACCGGACCGGCAGGCGCTGGTGGAGCGCATAGTGTCCCTGCAGCGAGCGGCGGCGCGGCGGGCGGAGCGCTGCGACTTCCTGGAGGAGCACGCGCGCCAGCTCACGGACGAGCTGCGCGGCAAGGTACAGGTCGGGGCCCAGCACGTCCACTGCTGGACATGTGTCCCTGCAGCCGGGCGGAGGCGGAGGACCCCAACGTATATCCTTATGATGAATCGTTTTGACCGGTATGATAAAGCTACAGGATATTTTTTCTCGTGCAGCGGGTTCGATACCGGTTCAACCATGTAATTATTTTAAAATATATGAATGCAGTTTAAATTATTTATTCAATTAAAATAATGTCTTCTTTCTGTAAAATCCGTCTGCAATATTCAAGTTACTTTCCCTTTATGTGAAATAATCGTGGGATGCGCTGTATGTGATAGTGTTATTATGTTTAACTTTAACGTTGGTGATATCCCTTCGTTCCTCACCAACATCTTGAACGCCCTGATTGTTCCAGTCGCGGCTCCTGAGACACTTGCTGCCCAACCTGCCGGCGCAGGCGCTCGCCTCTACCGCCAGCGACTCCAACAAGGTACACCATCATAATTATCATCTACTACCTTTTGCCCGCGGCTTCGTACGCGCAGAAGAACCCCCTTTGTGACCCCTTAAGGGATGAATTTAAAAAAAACGGTGAAATCACTTTTCTTGTATTCTAATAAGGAGTGTTTACACAAAATTTCAAGTTGCTCGCTTTAAATTTTACACAATCCCCATACAAACTTTCAACCCCCTTTTTACCTCCATAAAAGTGGAATTTCCAAAAATCCCTTCTTAGTGGATCCTTACGGTATATAAACTACCTATTGTGAAAAAATCAGCTATCTAGGTTAAGCGGTTTGGGCTGGGCGTTGATCAGTCAGTCAGGACTTTCACGTTTATATATATAGATTGACGTTGACTACAGCTCTGGCCTTGTGGGTAGTGACCCTGATTATGATGCCGATGGGTTCAAATTCCAGTGAAGGCATTTATTTGTGTGAAGAGCAAATTTGTTTCTGAATCATGGGTGACAACCAAAACTCACTAACTACTAAAACTTAATTAAACAAAAATCAACCTTATTGGGATTTTAATATGATTCACTATGGCTATTAACTTGTGATAGAAATTAGTGAGTTTTGGTTGTCACCTGACGATATATGTATTTAAGTATTTGTAGGTATATTATATACCTATATCATTGGCCGAGTCACAACACAAGCCTTCCTGAGCTGACCACGGCGCTCAGTCAATTTGTGTGAGAATGTTCTGTAATATTTATTAAAATACGAATAGTGGTTTGCCTGGATACCGGATATCCGGCAAACTCATCAGCTGAATATCCGGCCGTTGAATATCCGGCCAGAAATTTTACCACGTGTACATCCGCCATCAGATATCGGAGCTGTGGTGGTCACAATTACCTGAACAACGCCCATATTGTAAAGGCGATAAAGTGCATGTTCAGTTATTTTTGAATATCTCGTCCGCTCCGATATATGTCGCGACATGTGTCATCAATGAAAATTGACCTTATTGTCAATGGCGCTTATGCTTTTGTTAATAATGGTGCAGTACAAATTCAGTTCCGTTCGACGTAAGCGAAATCGATAATAAGGTCCCTTTTCATAGATAATGCCACATTTGATGACGACTGTATAAATATAAGTAGATTCTGACACACGCGTGCATGCGATATGTTAGTTGCAACTTGTATCTCGCTCTAAACAGTACATGTGTGATATAAATTATGCTAATTCTACGCAGTGCGTATTAAAAAGCGGATATTGATAGTCTGAAAGATTAATCCGATGCTTGATCGTTATATACGTGTATCCGGTATGCGGCATAATACTATGCAACTATCCGGTATCCAGTATAGTAGAATTCTGGCCGGATATCAGTTGCGTTTCTACTTTAAATATAATCCAAATAGAAATAATAGTTTGTTATATATACAAGGGAGCATAATTAGTGTTTATTTCCTCATTGGGGCTCATTCAAAAATCATGTGATCGGTTTTGGGGGGAGGGGGTCAAAGAAATATCACGATTGATCACGATGGGGGAGGGGGGAGTCCAAGACCACATCACGTGTACTTTCGTTTAGTTTTAGTAGTACTGTTTTCGGTTTGATGTAACATAATTTCGTTGACTTTGTAGTGAAAAGTTTCAAGTCAAAAATCACTCTGAAACTACACGTGATCTTGACTCTTGGGCGTTAAGATCACCAAATGTCACCAAGGGGGGTGTCAAAATAAGGCCAAAAACGATCACATGATTTTTGAATGAGCCCTTGGGACCGAGCTGAGTGGTAAAATTGAACCACGAGCAATGCGAATGGCGAATGATTGGCCGGGTTTTAAGCCACGAGAGAGGAACAAACTTTACTTTACTGCCGTGTCGAACACAATAAATTTTCAATAACTAATTTTACTTTGCTCCTTTGTGAATATAAAACTCAGTATATATTATAAATCTATATGTTATAATTATCTATTTCCATTTTTAATTTGACTAAAATATATTTGTAATTCACGCTGCGTTCCTACTGACAGCCACTTCGGAGGCTAACTAAGGTAAGAGATATAATGTACACCTCCCCCATAGGCCGCCACAGTGATCTATGAGCTATGAGCACGGGTTCAATGTTGTAATCGCCACGCTAGGCAGGCGGGTTGTCCGCAGTATGTGGGACGCTGCCCGTGGTGCCTGGTCGTTTGGGGACAATACCCGAATCCCCAGATCGCAAACGCATTACTTGTTTGTTAAATATTTATCATCATCATGTCAGCCGAAAGACGTCCACTGCTGGACATAGGCCTCCCCCAGAACGACCCAAGAAGACCGATCCTGCGCCTTCCACATCCAGCGGTATCCTGCGACTCTAACTAGGTCGTCGGTCCACCTTGTGGGAAGCCTACCTACGCTGCGTCTTTCAGTTCGTGGTCGCCACTCCAGAACCTTTCCGCCCCGTAGCTATCGGCTTTCCGGTGGCGAATGCACTAGTCCCAAAACGCACTATTAGTCAATATACTCTAATTTCGAAAGCCCCTCTTCTCATAAGAAACTAAGCCCAAAATACCATATTTCCAAAAAGGCTCAATCTCGATTTACACGAGAACCATTGAGCACTAGTCCCAAAATACACTTTTCCCAAAATACCCCAAATTGTGTTCACCTGTGAGTATTGTAATACTTTATTCTCATAACGCATAGCTCTCAAAACACTCTAGTTCCAAAATACCCTATTTTTTTAGAATATCTCTTTATTGTGATTGCTTTCATTCGAAACCATTACCCGTTTGATGCCAAAAATAGGATTTATTTAAATAATTATTATTTTGATCTACAGGGTGTCCAATAAATGACACCTCACAGTGACTCTGGAGGTAGACTAGGTCAAAAGGTACCAACCAACTTAAGATGACCCCAGTATAAAAGGTCCCAAGTGGAGCTACGGCGGCGTGTGTTCGAAGCAGCACTCAATGATATCCTTAATAAACTTTCTTTTATTCGTCAGTCGGGTAAAAAGGTAGGCATTCCGCAAACAATTGAAGGCCAACGAATTGATATTGAAAATTTCCTAGTTGTAACTTATTTTTATGAGGCATTCGAAAGATCATAATTATTCCTATTTTATTGCAGGAAGGTACATGTATCATACTATTTTTAAAACTGATTTATACTAATATTTTGATGATATTTGCTCATTACTTTTATAGTTTTTTTTTTTCACGACTGGTAGTTAAAGTCGAAATCCATGTTTCGCTGTGAATTAATTCAGGATCAAACTTTTAGCTTACTTATTTTTTTATTTAACTTTGTTTTTGGATAAAATTTCATTTCTGTAACCTTAATAATTAACAATTCATGGTACCGTACACATAAAAAAAACTAACCTTCACACCTTTCCGAGTGCACACTGGCACTAGTAATGTTAAAACGGTCAAAGTTCATGAAAAACTTTAATTCGACAATAACTCAAAAACCGTGCCACTTTTACTGGGGTCATCTTAAGTTGGTTTGGTACCTTTTGCCCTAGTCTACTTCCAGAGTCACTGTGACGTGTCATTTATTGGACACCCTGTAGATCAAAATAATAATTATTTAAATAAATCCTATTTTTGGCATCAAACGGGTAATGGTTTCGAATGAAAGCAATCACAATAAAGAGATATTCTAAAAAAATAGGGTATTTTGGAACTAGAGTGTTTTGAGAGCTATGCATTATGAGAATAAAGTATTACGATACTCACAGGTGAACACAATTTGGGGTATTTTGGGAAAAGTGTATTTTGAGACTAGTGCTCAATGGTTCTCGTGTAAATCGAGAATGAGCCTTTTTGGAAATATGGTATTTTGGGCTTAGTTTCTTATGAGAAGAGGGGCTTTCGAAATTAGAGTATATTGACTAATAGTACATTTTGGGACTAGTGCATTCGCCACCGGAAAGCTTTGGGTGACTTTGAGCCTTCTTATGAGGCTCATAGTAAGCGACCACGTTTCAGCACCATATGTCATCTCTGGCAAAACACACTGGTCGAAGACCTTCGTCTTGAGACACTGCGCTTGCACACTGCTGCTTGCTTGCACTGTGCTTGAAATATTTATAACCTTTATTAATTAGTTTTTGAGTTTTGATATTTCTTATGTGAGTCGTGCAGATTAAGTTCGCGTCTTACCTGTGGAAATTGTGAAAGTTAAGAAGTATAGAGCAAAATATGTTCTATGAACTATCAAAACTTGAACCCGGACCCGGGTATGACCTTAAACTACGTCCAACAATGAGAGGTAGGGCACAGCGTTGACCATCACGCTTGAATCTGGGGCAGCCCAACTGGGGAAGTACCTCCTCCTTACAGAAGAGCACAGCCATAATAGCACTGCCACCTTTCAGGTATGTAGTGTTGTGTTCCTGATGGTGAGTAAGGTTCCCAGAACCCCAACCCCCCTTAAAGGCCGGCAACGCGCTTGTGACTCCCCTGGTGTTGCGGGTGCCCATGGGCGACGGTAATTGCTTAACACCAGGCAATCCGTCTGCTCGTTTGCCGTATATGTCATAAAAAAAAACCGCTCCTCCTACGTAGCACTATACCACAAAAACATAACTTGTAATCCTATATGCCGTTAACTATTGACCACAGAAAAGACGATTTTTATATTAATAAGTGTTATAATTTTTACTTAACTTGCAAATCGTTTCAAAGCAACTTATCATGAAACAACAACAACAAATGAATAAACAATAAATAGTTTATTATTTAAACAATTATTTTAACTATAATTATTACAAATGTATTACAGAAAGAAATAGCCAAGTTTGGTGGCGGAGCTATGGCCGCGCTGTGGGGAGGCGACCCTGGGGGACTCTCGCTGGAGCTGTCGCTGGAGATGAACAAGCGGCTGCAGAGTGTGCTGGAGGACACGCTGCTCAAGAACATCACACTTAAGGTAGGCGAGGCTGGTGTTAGACAGAGGGCGGAGATGTCACGGCTCGCTGTGGGGAGGTGACCCTGGGGGACTCTCGCTGGAGCTGTTGCTGGAGATGAACAAGCGGCTGCAGAGTGTGCTGGAGGACACGCTGCTCAAGAACATCACACTTAAGGTAGGCGAGGCTGGTGTTAGACAGAGGGCGGAGATGTCACGGCTCGCTGTGGGGAGGCGACCGTGGGGGACTCTCGCTGGAGCTGTCGCTGGAGATGAACAAGCGGCTGCAGAGTGTGCTGGAGGACACGCTGCTCAAGAACATCACACTTAAGGTAGGCGAGGCGGGTGTTAGACAGGGAGCGGAGATGTCACGGCTCGCTGTGGGGAGGCGATCCTGGGGGACTCTCGCTGGAGCTGTCGCTGGAGATGAACAAGCGGCTGCAGAGTGTGCTGGAGGACACGCTGCTCAAGAACATCACACTTAAGGTAGGCGAGGCTGGTGGTTGACAGAGAGCGGAGATGTCACGGCTCGCTGTGGGGAGGCGACCCTGGGGGACTCTCGCTGGAGCTGTCGCTGGAGATGAACAAGCGGCTGCAGAGTGTGCTGGAGGACACGCTGCTCAAGAACATCACACTTAAGGTAGGCGAGGCTGGTATTAGACAGAGGGCGGAGATGTCACGGCTCGCTGTGGGGAGGTGACCCTGGGGGACTCTCGCTGGAGCTGTTGCTGGAGATGAACAAGCGGCTGCAGAGTGTGCTGGAGGACACGCTGCTCAAGAACATCACACTTAAGGTAGGCGAGGCTGGTGTTAGACAGAGGGCGGAGATGTCACGGCTCGCTGTGGGGAGGTGACCCTGGGGGACTCTCGCTGGAGCTGTCGCTGGAGATGAACAAGCGGCTGCAGAGTGTGCTGGAGGACACGCTGCTCAAGAACATCACACTTAAGGTAGGCGAGGCTGGTGTTAGACAGAGGGCGGAGATGTCACGGCTCGCTGTGGGGAGGCGACCCTGGGGGACTCTCGCTGGAACTGTCGCTGGAGATGAACAAGCGGCTGCAGAGTGTGCTGGAGGACACGCTGCTCAAGAACATCACACTTAAGGTAGGCGAGGCTGGTGTTAGACAGAGGGCGGAGATGTCACGGCTCGCTGTGGGGAGGCGACCCTGGGGGACTCTCGCTGGAGCTGTCGCTGGAGATGAACAAGCGGCTGCAGAGTGTGCTGGAGGACACGCTGCTCAAGAACATCACACTTAAGGTAGGCGAGGCTGGTGTTAGACAGAGGGCGGAGATGTCACGGCTCGCTGTGGGGAGGCGACCCTGGGGGACTCTCGCTGGAACTGTCGCTGGAGATGAACAAGCGGCTGCAGAGTGTGCTGGAGGACACGCTGCTCAAGAACATCACACTTAAGGTAGGCGAGGCTGGTATTAGACAGAGGGCGGAGATGTCACGGCTCGCTGTGGGGAGGTGACCCTGGGGGACTCTCGCTGGAGCTGTTGCTGGAGATGAACAAGCGGCTGCAGAGTGTGCTGGAGGACACGCTGCTCAAGAACATCACACTTAAGGTAGGCGAGGCTGGTGTTAGACAGAGGGCGGAGATGTCACGGCTCGCTGTGGGGAGGTGACCCTGGGGGACTCTCGCTGGAGCTGTCGCTGGAGATGAACAAGCGGCTGCAGAGTGTGCTGGAGGACACGCTGCTCAAGAACATCACACTTAAGGTAGGCGAGGCTGGTGTTAGACAGAGGGCGGAGATGTCACGGCTCGCTGTGGGTAGGCGACCCTGGGGGACTCTCGCTGGAACTGTCGCTGGAGATGAACAAGCGGCTGCAGAGTGTGCTGGAGGACACGCTGCTCAAGAACATCACACTTAAGGTAGGCGAGGCTGGTATTAGACAGAGGGCGGAGATGTCACGGCTCGCTGTGGGGAGGTGACCCTGGGGGACTCTCGCTGGAGCTGTTGCTGGAGATGAACAAGCGGCTGCAGAGTGTGCTGGAGGACACGCTGCTCAAGAACATCACACTTAAGGTAGGCGAGGCTGGTGTTAGACAGAGGGCGGAGATGTCACGGCTCGCTGTGGGAGGTGACCCTGGGGGACTCTCGCTGGAGCTGTCGCTGGAGATGAACAAGCGGCTGCAGAGTGTGCTGGAGGACACGCTGCTCAAGAACATCACACTTAAGGTAGGCGAGGCTGGTGTTAGACAGAGGGCGGAGATGTCACGGCTCGCTGTGGGGAGGCGACCCTGGGGGACTCTCGCTGGAACTGTCGCTGGAGATGAACAAGCGGCTGCAGAGTGTGCTGGAGGACACGCTGCTCAAGAACATCACACTTAAGGTAGGCGAGGCTGGTGTTGGACAGAGGGCGGAGATGTCACGGCTCGCTGTGGGGAGGCGACCCTGGGGGACTCTCGCTGGAGCTGTCGCTGGAGATGAACAAGCGGCTGCAGAGTGATATACAATATAGGTGAAAAACTTAGCTACAGCACCTGACCTGTTTTTTTTTTTATGACAAAGCTGGCAAACGAGCAAATGGATTGCCTGATGGTAAGCAATTACCGCCGCCCATGGGCACCCGCAACACCAGGGGAGTCACAGGCGCGTTGCCGGCCTTTAAGGGAGGTTGGAGCTCTGGGAACCTATCTCAGCACAGGAACACAACACTACAGACCTGAAAGGCAGCAGTGCTATTATGGCTGTGGTCTTCTGTAAGGAGGAGGTACTTCCCCAGTTGGGCTGCCCCAGATTCAAGCGTGATGGTACTTCACTGTGCCCTACCTCTCATTATTGGACGTAGTTTAAGGAAATACCCGAGTCCTAAATTTACACTACACGGGATTTACAGTTTTACACTATATTTATTTATTTATTAGCCTATAAGAGTATCCCACTGCTGGGCAAAGGCCTCCCCTCTTTCTCTTACACTATATATGTTTTTTTTTCTTTTTTTAGGAAAACATGGATACCCTGGGGGAAGAGATCGCGAGGCTAAAATCACAGAAAAACACAATTACTAACAACTAACATCTTAACTTATCTTTAAACTAAATACTTTATTTCCAGTTTAAACTTCACTAGCGTTTCAACCGCCGGCTCCATTGTGTTACGATTCAAGATGACGGGCAAACTTTCAAGTGTCAGAAAGTTCGGAGGTCCAGAATTAATAAATGTTACAGAACATTATTATACTAGTTGATGAGTCCCACGGTACGCTCAAGAAGGCTTGTGCTGTGACTGTGACTCAGCCAACAACAGAGCCAACTCGGCCATAAACAGAGTTCGTATAATGTTGTATAAATTTACGTCATAGAAAATAATTTACTCGAAGTAATACTAATTTGACAAAATAAAGAATTAAAAAAAATAATTGACAAAGGTGAAGTCGCGGGAAGTAGTCTGTTATGGGTCATAAATGTAAATGTCTTAAATTTACTCCATTGTGGCATACGATTCGTAACACAATGGAAAGGGTGCCATACGATGGAACGAAAATGACTTAAACTTGTAACGCAGTCGATTTGGTATGTCTTAATTTTGTAACGCAAATGGAATGGGTATGTCAATTTATAACACAGTTGAACATACACGTGTAACACAATGGAACTAGTATATCATACATTTATAACACAATGGAAGGAGTATGTCATAAACATAAAATAACACGATGGAACGAGTATGTCATACATTTGTAACACAGTGGAACGAGCGGTTGAAACGCTTATGGTACTTATAATATATTGACCTATACTCCGTCCACGATAACGAGCTGGTACCAGAAAACTCAGAACGCACGTGATTGGTTAGCGATAATGGCGATGAATGTGTAACGGGTGAGTTTACATGTCGGTCAACTCTGTCTCTTGTACGGTGCGACGCATCTATTGTTCTCCATTGTATCGATTCCCGTTTAAGTAATCTTAATTTAGTCCACCTATTTGTCAATTCAGTATTGATCATAAATATGCAGTTGGTTATTAAAAGCTAACTGACAAGTGTATAAAATAAGTCTTATAACCATAAGAAATTTATAAAAATAAAATAATGGTAGCGTCGGCATGTAAGCCGAGCCGGACAACGAGGTGCCATTGTTCACGCCCACTGCCCTTTTTTGTCCTTTTCATTTACATACAAAAGTGCAAAAGAGGCGTCTATACTAGCTCGTTATCGTAGACGGAGTATTATGGTCAGGCATTACATTAAAAATGAATGTATCATTTCAGCAATCATTTAAATAAAAACTTTCAAAATGCTAATATTAAAATATGTCAGAACATCCATTATAAATTATAGTTTATTCTGTATGGATCTAAAAAAAATATGTATATAATATAATAATAATATTTTATTTCTAATATGGTCGCTAACATTCCAAATATAACTGTATGGCAATTAATGTTTTTTTTTAGATCCATAGATAATACATATTTGTTTAAATTGACGTTATTTCATAATATTTTGACAATTTTTTGATTAGACTAATTATAAACTACGGTACTTAATGTTATTTAATTAATGTACAATCGTCATCAGATATATCGGAGCTTTGAAGGTCACTAATATCTGAACAACGCCTGTATGTCAAGGCGATAGAGTGCAGATATTTGTGACCACCTCCACAGCTCCGATATATCTGGTGACGACTGTATAAGGGAGGACTCAGAAAGAAGAAGAAATATACCCTATTAGTGTGACTAGTAGAAGTTATATTATCTCAGTTTTGTGACGATATTGAGCATGAAATTTCTACAAACCGGGTGTGGCCTGTAATAGGAGCATTAACTTTAGGCATCGTTTCTACACCACAAACGTAGCAACATTTGTTCTACGACTTTTGAAAATAACTTATAGTTTAATAAATATTAATAAAAGAAGATTTTCCAAGCAAGCAATGTATTGCGAAAACTATGAAATTTGTAGGTTAACAATAAAAGTCAACTAGACTATTGGATGCTGTTCATTGAAAATACTATTTAGTTTGTTTGTAAAAATCACAAGTAATAAGTTACCCAATTGTGTAAAATTGTAGAACAAATGTTGTTACGTTCGTGGTGTAGACGCGATCCCTAAAATTTTTGCTCCTACTACAGGCCGCACGGTATAAACACTTAAAAAAAATAATACATTTTATTTGCAATATTTCTCAGTAATATACATTTAAATTTCCGATGAGTCCTATCTATAGATCTTGGAACAAATATAATTATTACAGGACATTCTTACACAAATTGACTGAGACCCACGGTAAGCTCAAGAAGGCTTGTGTTGTGACTCAGCTAACGATATATATATTTGACGACCGGTCTGGCCTAGTGGGTAGTGACCCTGCCTATGAAGCCGATGGTCCTGGGTTCGATTCCCAGTCAGGGCATTTATTTGTGTGATGAGCACAGATATTTGTTCCTGGGTCATGGGTGTTTTGTATGTATATAAGTATTAATATGTATCTATTTATTATTTATATCGTCGTCTAGTACCTACAACACAAGCCTTATTGAGCTTACCGTAGGACTAGGTCGATTTGTGTAAGACTGTTCCGAATAAGTATTTATTTAATATACAAATACTTAAATACATACATAGAAAACATCCACTCGAGAACAAATATCTGTGCTCATCTCACAAATATATGCCCTTACTAGGATTTGAATCCAGGACCATCGGTTCCACAGGCAGGGTCACCTGTCTACTTATATTTAGTGCTCGTTTCATAAACAATATTATAAAATACAGATTTAATACTTAATTATCGTCACAAAACTGACGTTATATAACATTTTACTTGTCACGCTAAGGCACTGGTCCCACCGCGGGCTAGTAAGCTATGAGCTATCAGCTATTTCAAGGGACAAAATATAATCGATCCCGTGTGAATAAAAGAGATATATATTATATATATTCGCTTCTACCTAATGCGGACTGCTAAGGAATGGAATTCGCTCCCTTCGTCTGTATTCCCGGTAAGATATAATTTGGGTCTTCTCAAGGCAAGAGTGAATATGCTGTTACTGAACCAGTGTGCACCCTCGACCTCATCGACACTTTCCATCAGGTGCGACTGAGGTCAAACGCTGGTCAATCTTTTATAAAAAAAAAAAGAAAAAAAATATATTTATAGCTCATCGCCCGGCGATGAACTATGATCGCCCGGCTATGAACTACGATCGCCCGGCTATGACATATATGTCTCTTTTATTTACACGGGATCGATTATCTTTAGTCCCTTGAAATAGCTGATAGCTCGCTTACTAGCTCGCGGTGGGACCAGTGCCTAATAGGCACTTTTTTTTTAAATTCCCACGATTATTTATTTAATTAATAAATTAATCCCAGGACGTATAGCATGGTTGCCATATGATCGTCATACGCAATAGGATTCCTTTCGCACTTACATTATTGGTAAAGCGTGAGAGATATTATGATAAATGATAAAAACCTGACTATATTATACGGCCTAGTTTACTAGGCTTAGGTCAGATGGCAAACGCTTTCGTAAAACTAGTTCCTCCGCCAATTCCTGGGATTGCCAAGCGCAGCCCAGACTCGTATGAACCGTGGCGAAATGCCGGGACAACGCGATTATTTATTTAAAAAAAAATATGACTTAATGCTTTTTGTCTTTTTGTATATATTCCGCCTTTTGAACAAACTTACGTAATTTATAAGAAAAAATGATGTATTTGGTGAATTGTATTATGTATTGAGTATTATTGTTGTTTGTGTATAAAAAAAAAATGAATTTATAACAAGTATGATATAAGGAGGGATTGACAATGTATTTGTATATACAAAACTGTTTCTCTTAACCAAACGTACAGGTCGATTCACGAGAGTTGGCACGAATGGAATGAATGAAAATGTATGTTCTTTTTTTTTTATACCAAAAAGGTGGCAAACAATCATGCGGCCCGCTTGATGGTAGGCGGTCACCGCAGCCTATGGACGTTTACAATACCGAGGCATCATTCACGTAATGTGTGTGTCACATTAACCAATAAAATAGTGGCTCGATTGTATACCGATACAAGTGTCACTCATACAATGAAAGTTTCGTTCAATCCATTCGTGCCAACTCTCGTGAATCGACCTGTATATTTTCAGTACTAAGTGCAGAAAGCGCCACCTAGGGCATCGTGTGTATTTTGCAGGCGTTTGCCAGCGAACAAATTGTATGCGACTTAGATTTATTGCTGTTTAACACTAGATGGCGCTAGTGTTTTAGCCAGCAATGCAGGAAAAATATATACAAGACTGACCAGCGTTTGACCTCAGACCTGATGGTAAGTGTCGACGAGGTCGAGGGTACACGCTGGTTCAACAGCCTTGCCTTGAAGAGACCCAAATTATATTTCCGGGAATACAGACGAAGAGCGAATTCCATTTAGCAGTCCGCATTAGGAAGGCAGAAGCAAGCTTCGTGCGAATGAATGGAATATTCACAACGTAAGGATGAAACCGCTTCGCCTGGACGTCCGGTGGAACGGAGATGGCGGAATTATGTTGTGTAGTTATATCGACATTGGCTATCTAAGTCTTATATCATGCTTGGTTTATAGTAAGAATCGCCTGAAAAACTTGTATTTATGACACAGAGCATTTTTCTAAAAACACTCAAAAAAAATTTTTTCCGTAAATTTCATGTTTTCTCTACTCAGAATCCCGAACTTTTTCTAATATAATAGGAAATAATGTTATTCCTAACTTATTTTCCTATGCTATCTTCAACATATTTTGGTAAGGCGGTAACTAAGTAGGAATTTCAAAAATATACCGGGTGCGGCCTGTAATAGGAGCAAACATTTTAGTTCGCTTCTACACCACGAATGTAACAACATTTGTTGTACAACTTTACACAATTGGGTAATAAATTACTTGTGATTTCTTCGAACAAACTAAATAGTATTTTCAATGAAGCATCCAATAGTCTAGTTGACGTTTACTGTCAGCCTACAAACTTCATAGTTTTCGCAATACATTGCTTGCTTGGAAAATCTTTTTTTATTAATATTTATTAAACTATAAGTTATTTTCAAAAGTCGTAGAACAAATGTTGCTACGTTTGTGGTGTAGAAACGATGCCTAAAGTTAACGCTCCTATTACAGGCCACACCCGGTATGTTAAAAACTTAACTGAAGCACCATGTATATGTAGTTGTGCAGAGAATCAATATGGAACTTACGTCAACATTTGAATATAGAACGACATGCGTGTACACACGTTACTACTACATAGGTCGGGTGCTTTAGCTAAGTTTTTCCCCTATATGGCATTTTTGTGACATTTTTTTTGTCAAAATGGTTTTTTTTTGGAAAAATGCTCTTATAATAATTTAGCTTGGTAAAATGTTTGTTGTATAGTATGGAATTTTAACACGTGGTTAATATGGTTATACTTATGTGAAATATATTTTGAGCAGTCAATTTGATTTTTATTGCCCCTTAAAAAATGTAGCATGAACAATTATTTTCAGGTCAAATTATTTATTTATTGGATTTGTTAAGTTGGGTTTCAAATATGAATAATTTATTTTAGAACCAAAAAGGTTACATAATTAACAAAACTAACAAAAACTCCATCACAAATACTTAGAAATTTACTCACTAACCTACGTCCCCTGAATCTGTTCATAAATAATATTTTTCAGGTAAAAAAATATATTTGTTTCATTTCTTAAGTTAGGTTACAGATATGTATAATTATATTCAGGTCATATTATTTATTAAGAGCGGTGGCTTAGCGGTAAGAGCGTGCGACTTGCAATCCGGAGGTCGCAGGTTCAAACCCCGGCTTGTACCAATGAGTTTTTCGTGACTATTGTACGAAACATCATCTAATATTTACCAGTCGCTTTTCGGTGAAGGAAAACATCGCGAGGAAACCGGACTAATGCCAATAAGGCCTGGTTAACCCTCTGGTTGGAAGGTCAGATGGCAGTCGCTTTCGTAAAACGAGTGCCTCCGCCAAATCCAAGCGGACCCAGGGCTCCCATGAGCCACGGAGAACAACGCGAGGAAGATAAAGATGATGATTATTTATTTATTTATTTCTGAACCTTTTCGACGCCATCGACTTGATATGCAGTCGGAAAATGTTGTCACGCCTCGACTTGATATCAAGTCGAGAACTTGAACATACGTACTGAGAGGTAAGGTTTATATCCGCTTGCTAGTAAATACCTTTGGCGTGTGACGCATGTAAGAAAATTTTGTTATTTATAGACACAAATACGTGTAACTGGCATAGGAGATCAATAAATTTTGAACACAGATGTTGTGTCACTGGCATTGGAGGTTTAATATGAAATAAAATAACAATTATGAAAATTAACTTTTTATTCAAATACAAAAAATATAATCTTAATTATTTTCACAGCCCAGCTCAGGTTATAATTATAAACAATATCTTAAATTATATTAACTGGGTTTTTGGTCTTTTTTTTTTTCAAAATAATCCACCATGTGTCAGGTTCACACCCTCTAAAGACCCACGGGTCTACATGTAGTTAGCGATGAAAATTACATGAAAGATACATTTTTTTTTTATGACATAGGCGGCAAACGAGCAGACGGATTGCCTGGTGGTAAGCAATTACCGTCGCCCATGGGCACCCGCAACACCAGGGGAGTCACAAGCACGTTGCCGGCCTTTAAGGTGGGTTGGAGCTCTGGGAACCTTACTCACTATAAGGAACACAACACTACATACCTGAATGGTAGCAGTGCTATTATGGCTGTGGTCTTCTGTAAGGAGGAGGTACTTCCCCAGTTGGGCTGCTCCAGACTCAAGCGTGATGGTCATCGCAGTGCCCTACCTCTCATTGTTGGACGTAGTTTAAGGACATACCCGGGTCCAAAACGGGTGTATCTTTGAAACCGAAAGTCTATAGAAATTTGGTAACAAAAAAGGAAAGTTCCATACAAACTTTATGGGACATTTTGGGAGACATGGTAGATCTTGCTCAGCATCATTTACTCTATCAGTCTACCGCTTTTAATCAAAATCGAAGACGTGATCCAAATGTACAAACTTTTTGAGAATTGCTCAATTAGTGAAAGTAGTTAAGAAAAGTTAAATCACTGTCAGTTTCGTGACGTTACAACATAATTAAAGGCAAAAAGTCGATCTTTATAAAGATTTCATGCTTAATTGTCGTCACGAAACTGACAGTGATTTAATTTTTCTTAACAACTTTCGCAAATTTTGAAAACTATATACAACAAAATCATAACTTGTAATCACAGAAGCAGTTAACTTATGACCACAGAAAAGACGATTTTTGTTTTAATATATATGAAGTTGGTGGGTAGTTTGGTGGGCAGCCAACAGGTTAAAAGCTATGATGGTCGCCCGTCTCATTCTCCAGCCGTTATCGCTTCAGTACCATCATAGGCTTGTCTATGTTGAACGCCTTTATCAGCTCCTGAAAAAAAAAATTTTTTTTTTAAACAAGACTTACCAGCATTTGACTTCAGTTGCACCTGATGGTAAGTGTCGACGAGGTCGAGGGTGAAACACGCTGGTTCAACAGCCTGTTCACTCTTGCCTTGAAAATATTCAAACTACAGAGACCGGGAAGTAAGGGGTTGGCGGCCGAGTATATGTACGTTACAAGGCCAACAACCCCTTTTCACACCGAGGTATGGATAGTGCTTTTCTTAAACATGCAATACAATAGTTTAAAAAAAACTCTATATTAATTTTTTTGTAATAAAAGTTTCACTTTTAGAAAAACTAAAAGTAACTGCAAAGTTTATTTTTTATTGTGTTTATTCTGTCCCATCAGCCAGGGGACAACTGAAGCGTAGTTTGTTACTAGAAATGTGGCGCCGCGTACTGACGCGTTTGGTCGACGCCGGCAACAACTGAGGGCGGGGAGGCGAGAAACTACCCTCATTTTCAGCAATATTGTCAATAGTAGGGTTGCACACTACACTTACTACGTCCGTTGGCAAAGGTCCGTCCACACAAAACGCCGACGCACCACACAAAACAGTTCTCCAACTAGGGGGCACAGACCATCCACAGTCACGGTTAAAGTTCGGATAACGACTCATTTCAATAGCCTCCCGTACTTTGCGCTGAACTACAAATTTTTCCTTCGAAAGTACGGTTACCTTATCGAAACGTATGTAATGAGTCGAGTCCGAGTCCAATATATGCTCCGTCACTGCAGAACCACGGCTGTCCCTGTTTTTCATGCTGCGTATGTGTTCTGATATCCTGGTGGCAATGTTGCGGCCCGTTTCTCCTATATAGCTCTTCCCACAGGAGCAAGGAATCCTATATACACCTGGACAGTTCAAGGGCTCTTTGTCCTTCGGCGAACGCACCAACTGCCTTAACTGCATATGAGGGCGGAAAATCGTCTTAATGCAATATCTCCGGCGTAACAAGTGTCCGATCTTATCCGTCACGCCCTTAATATACAATTAATATGTTTTAATCTCACGATAGTTTTGTGTTTAAAATGACCCACAGAGGAACGTAACCATGGGAACGAGGGACAAAGAATAGTTGACCAGCGCTTTTTGGAGTAAAAGAGAAGAATGCAAGATATTTTCGAAGTTCGAGGTCGACAGACCCTTGGATCTTACGGTAAGGGTTAACTGTGTACCTGCCAGCGCTGCACGTCCAAGCTCACGATGAACTGGTGCTCGGCGGCCAACCCGCCTCCGCCGTCGCCGGACGCGGGAGCGGCCACCGGCACGACGAACGGCAGCCCGTTCTCTTCGTCTATAATCAATGCAATAAATATCAGCCAAAAATGTCCACTACTGGACCTATGTCCACCTATGTGGACCTATGTCAGTCACTGCTATGGGGGAGGCATAGGCTTCCCCCATAGCGAGCCACAGTGACCGGTATTGCGCCACCTTGCATCCAATTGATTGGGCAGAGTGAGGGTCAGTATGATGATGCTTACCCACGTGGCAGGAGACGACCCCCTCCCTCACCAGGAAGGACAGGTGGTACACGTTCTCCACGGAGCGGGAGAAGCTGCCAGGGTCCAGGACGGTGTGGAAGTAGCTGAGGGGTTCCCCGGTATTCTGGTAAGTCTTGGTCACGAAGCGGTTGACTCGCTTCACCATCTCGGCACCTTCTTCTGTCTTGTCCATCCTGAAAGTGATATAGAAACATAATGATGATTTTGTGGGTTTGTAAATCCAAATGGGTTCTGAAGTCAGGGTTGTAATTCTGCGTTCTGAAGTGTGGGTTCTAAAGTCAGGGTTGTAATCCAGGGTTCTGAAGTGTGGGCTCTAAAGTCACGGTTGTGGTCCAGGGTTCTGAAGTGTGGGCTCTAAAGTCACGGTTGTGGTCCAGTGTTCTGAAGTGTGGGCTCTAAAGTCAGGGTTGTAATCCAGGGTTCTGAAGTGTGGGCTCTAAAGACAGGGTTGTAATCCAGGGTTCTGAAGTGTGGGCTCTAAAGTCACGGTTGTGGTCCAGGGTTCTAAAGTGTGGGCTCTAAAGTCAGGGTTGTAATCCAGGGTTCTGAACTGTGGGCTCTAAAGTCAGGGTTGTAATCCAGGGTTCTGAAGTGTGGGCTCTAAAGTCAGGATTGTAATCCAGGGTTCTGAACTGTGGGCTCTAAAGTCAGGGTTGTAGTCCAGGGTTCTGAAGTGTGGGCTCTAAAGTCAGGGTTGTAATCCAGGGTTCTGAAGTGTGGGCTCTAAAGTCAGGGTTGTAATCCAGGGTTCTGAAGTGTGGGCTCTAAAGTCAGGGTTGTAATCCAGGGTTCTGAAGTGTGGGCTATAAAGTCAGGGTTGTAATCGAGGGTTCTGAAGTGTGGGCTATAAAGTCAGGGTTGTAATCCAGGGTTCTGAAGTGTGGGCTATAAAGTCAGGGTTGTAATCTAGGGTTCTGAAGTGTGGGCTATAAAGTCAGGGTTGTAATCGAGGGTTCTGAAGTGTGGGCTCTAAAGTCAGGGTTGTAATCCAGGGTTCTGAAGTGTGGGCTATAAAGTCAGGGTTGTAATCCAGGGTTCTGAAGTGTGGGCTCTAAAGTCAGGGTTGTAATCCAGGGTTCTGAAGTGTGGGCTATAAAGTCAGGGTTGTAATCCAGCATTCTGAAGTGTGGGCTCTAAAGTCACGGTTGTAATCCAGGGTTCTGAAGTGTGGACTCTAAATTCAGGGTTGTAAACCAGCGTTCTGAAGTCTGGGTTCGAAAGCCAGGGTTGTAAACCAGAATTCTGAAGCTTATGATCTGAACCAAGGTTTTGAAGTCAGGGTTCTAAAGCCAGGGCTCTAAAGCCTGCATTTTGAAGTCTGGGTTCTGAACTAAGGGTTGTAAATCCAGGGTTCTGAAGCCAGAATTCAGTAGCGTAAGCGCGCCCCCCATTCTCACAGTAATGAACCCAGGGTTGGGAGTTCAGGACTCGGAAGCCAAGGATACTCACTTGTCCACGTTGGCGGGTGCCTTCTGCTCGGCCAGCGCCTGCCTCTGTCCGCGGCGGCGCTCGACGCGCGGGCGCAGCTCGGGCTCCGCATCGAACGTGCCGCACAGCGAGCAGGCCGCCGGCGCCTCCAGAGGGAAAGGCAGGTTCCAGAATTCGGGGTTCTCTTTCTGGTGGGAATCAAGTCAGGATATAATTATGGAGCAAGTGAATAGAATAAAAATAGAAGTGGATGAAGTTAGGTAAGGATCACCAATGACACATAATCTAATCACCCACAGGATGGGTAACCACCAACATGATGGGTAACCACCAACTCGATGGGTAACCACCAACTCAATGGGTAACCACTAACTCAATGGGTAACCACTAACTCAATGGGTAAACACCAACTCAATGGGTAACCACCAACTCAATGGGTAAACACCAACTCAATGGGTAACCACTAACTCAATGGGTAACCACCAATGCAAAAGGTAACCTCCAACGCGAATTTAATAAAGCTGGTGATTATTTTGCAGAAACATTTGGTAATGATACCATCCATCCATACTAATCCATACTTAATATTAGAAATGCGAAAGTAACTCTCTAGGTCTGGGACCTCTTGACGCTTAAGCCGCTGAACCAATTGGGATGGTGAGAGTTTGAGCTACGAGAAAGGATAATTGTTATCCCGCATCCACACTTCATGGTAGCTGGCCGACGAAGTCACGAGGAAAGCTAGTAATTCTTATAAGTAATAATGGGTATGTTTTTGGTAGCTCTGTCGACAGAAGAAATGTATTCCAGAGCATATTAGGATACCAACTCGCTGCTGGACTAGTCCAGAGTGGACAGCCATTTCTGCTTTATTCCTTAGTTTTAGTCGGAGCAAGCCTGCCTCCGTGGAGCTGCAGCAGACGACAGCGCTCACCATGTGCGCGGCCAGCTGCCGGCGGTCGTACACGTTGACGGCGCCGGACACGCCGGCGGCGCACGAGGCCGCCATGTGGCTCGCCGCGCGGAGCACCCGCGACGCCAGAAAGCTCTCCGCTGCAACACGAGTTTTATTTTACATCACTTCTTCACATTATCCTCATAACACCCAGTGTATAATCAACCAATTTTTGGACCCGGGTATGTCCTTAAACAACATCCAACAATGAGAGGTAGGGCACAGCGTTGACCATCACGCTTGAATCTGGGGCAGCCCAACTGGGGAAGTACCTCCTCCTTACAGAAGACCTTTTTTTTTTTATGACAAAGGTGGCAAACGAGCAGACGGATTGCCTGGTGGTAAGCAATTACCGTCGCCCATGGGCACCCGCAACATCAGGGGAGTCACAAGCGCGTTGCCGACCTTTAAGGGGGGTTGGAGCTCTGGGAACCTTACTCAGCATCAGGAACACAACACTACATACCTGAAAGGTAGCAGTGCTATTATGGCTGTGGTCTTCCGTATGGAGGAGGTACTTCCCCAGTTGGGCCGGGTCCGGGTCTTCTTCACATTATCCTCGTAACACCAAGTGTACATTGCTATGTACAGTCAGCAGCAAAAGTAGCTAAGCGTTTGAAGTGTTCAAAATGTCCTACACGCACTCTTGACAATAGAGGCGTGTTGACGTCATTTTGAACTCCACAAACGCTTATTGTGGAGTCAAAATAAACGTGCCGGCCGAGCCTTAAATCTCCGGGCTGGCCACTTCGGGCTTTCGAAATTATGAGTACAGACTATTCGGCTTAGTTTAGTTCTGCGGAATAGAATTCGGCGAAAAAGAATTATTCGAGATCAGTTTCTGCTTATAAACAATTATGACAACATTGGGTATGCGGTTTAAAATTGTGACAAAACAAATTATGCGTAAACAAGGGGAACCCTAAGACTTGCCCCCAAATTTTGGACCCGGGTATGTCCTTAAACTACGTCCAACAATGAGAGGTAGGGCACAGCGTTGACCATCACGCTTGAATCTGGGGCAGCCCAACTGGGGAAGTACCTCCTCCTTACAGAAGACCACAGCCATAATAGCACTGCCACCTTTCAGGTATGTAGTGTTGTGTTCCTGATGGTGAGTAAGGTTCCCAGAGCTCCAACCCCCCTTAAAGGCCGGCAACGCGCTTGTGACTCCCCTGGTGTTGCGAGTGCCCATGGGCGACGGTAATTGCTTAACACGAGGCAATCCGTCTGCTCGTTTGCTGCCTATGTCATAAAAAAAAAAAAAATGAGCATTAGATAACGGGGTGTAATCATGATTAACAAGACTAGTACTTGGATTCTCCACACGCTCCTCCATGGACCCCTTCTGCAGCAACTCATCTGCCTCCTTGATGACGTTTGTGGTGTACTCCATCTTCTCATCCATGCTGGCTCCCTCAAGTTCTGTAAATTTTACAAAACATTTTTTACATTACATACATTTCAGCCATATGCAGTCAGTGCTGGTCATAGGGCTCGCACAAATATGACATGTATCAGCTTGGGGGTAGTTGCCATAGTCGCCACGCTTGGCAGGCGGGTTGAACGCAGTAGCTGTTTGGGTTTCGACGGACGCTGCTGCCCGTCCGTAGGATTTTTCCCTTTGTCGCCTCTTACGACGCGGGAGATGGGGTGGAGCTATTCTAAATATATATTTTTTTTATTAAAAATAGATAAGAAAATGTGAGCAGGTCATCCGGAGGCTGGATAATTGCAGCAGTTGTCCAGGTAAAGTCAGTGGCTGAAGTCGAAGTAGGGCTGCGAAGCGCTCCTTTCTTTCTTAATTACTCGAATAAATAAATAAATAAATAAATATTTCGGGGGACATCTTACACAAATCGACCTAGTCCTACGGTAAGCTCAGTAAGGCTTGTGTTGTAGGTACTAGACGACGATATATATAATAGATAGATACATATAAATACTTAAATACATAGAAAACACCCATGACCCAGGAACAAATACCTGTGCTCATCACACAAATAAATGCCCCGACTGGGAATCGAACCCAGGACCATCGGCTTCAGAGACAGGGTCACTACCTCACTACCCACTAGGCCAGACCGGTGGTCAAGATAAAGATAATATATCAATAATCAAGATCAATATGCAAGATAAATAGGTAACTAGTCAATTTTAAATTCATTTTCCAATTAATTTTCGATATTCACAGTAGCGCAATTAAAGCATAACAGTCCTTAAAGCCTGCGATTTTAATGTACAGTCAGCAGCAATAGTTGCTAAGCGTTTGAAGTGTTCAAAATGACCTACACGCGCACTTATTCTCTTGACAATAGAGACGTGTTGACCTCATTTTGAACACCTCAAATGCTTAGCTACTTCTGCTGCTGACTGTACTTACCAAGCCTTGAAAATCCTTCGAGGAATGTCCGATATTGCATTTTTCTGTCCACGCTCATCCTTTTCCTCGACAAAGACGTGCCGGAGCCGTGGTTTGCACTTTTATCCCTTTTCTTACTCATTTTCTATCTCTTTAAATATAATTAAGAAGAATTATAAATTTTATAATATTTGTTTTGGCTCTCAGTCATCACAATGGCGGGCGCGGGGCGTGCATTTGACAATTGACAACTTAACAGTACTGTGCTGCCAGCCTAATGAATTGTATTCCCACGAAATAAATATAATGGTAAGATATAAGAGATCTTTATTTGCAACCTAAAATACATAAATATGTACATGGACCCTGATAGGGTGTAGCAACATAGGTGTTAGTGTAAAAAAAAAACATGGTATTAACAGTCGCATGGATAATATGGATATTCGTAGTCATGGAGCTTAAATCTCTCAAACTACACAACAGATTTTAATGCGATTTTAATAAATATGTAGACTCGTTCACAATTCTGGTTTCATTTTGATGTATTGTAGCAACACCCAAAAAATTTATCTATTTAAAATGCGAAGTTTTCTCCCCGCTAATCTTGTTGGTGTGGTTGCATTACTTTTACTGGCCATAATCTATATATCTGTAATATAGCTGATACACGAATTTTCAAACAAAATCCATTAGTAAAAACACAATCGGCGTATTGGCGTATTAACACGTAACTTAATTAACCGAAACCAGGCCCGGTACCGCGAACATCGAAGTTCGTATATTTCGGGCATCTATCTCTTTTACTCCAATTGAGGCGTCATGAGAGTGACAGAGACAATCGTCCGAAATTTACGAATATCGTGTTTCGCGGTAGCGCCGAAGGGTCGGGTCTAAAATCGACCAAGCGCCCTAATATTCATATGAGCACATGACATTAATACTCGGTAAACGGGATGGTTGTAATTATTAGTTTAAATTAAAGGAAAGTGGCATAGTTATGGAGTCTTAACGTCTCACGTCTTAGCGTTCTATACATCTGACATACTTTTTTTTTTATGTTCTATTTTACATAAAAATAGAAAATATGGGAAGAACATAAGATAACAGATAAATAAATAACAATAAATTAAACTACAATAAATCTAAATAAAACTAAAATAAGCTACTTTAAAACTAAAATAAAAAGAAAAACCTAATTATAAAAAGAAAAGCCCTTCCAAAATTCCTAGCTGTGGCATAGAATTCATGACGCTGGCGGCGTTACCTCTCTGCACAGCGAGGGTAAGGGAAGAGGTACGCGCCAGCTCTACGGTCTCCAGATACGTTGACCAGCCGTTTCGACAGGGCTCCTATAAAAAAATTCATGTCAGCTGACCAAGGACCCATTGTCTCCACAGCAAGCGCCGCAAACATTACATTTTAGCCGTATGCAATCCACTGCTGTACATAGGCCTCCCACAAATATGACTTGTATAATCTTGGGGGTAGTTGCGACCGTAGTAGCTGTAGATTGGGTTTCGACGGACGCTGCTGCCCGTCCCTAGGATTATTCCCTTAATCGCCTCTTACGACCCCCGCGGGAGGGCGGCATCATACTTAGCGTTCTATGGCGCTTTTATACTTAAATTGAAGATTTTTTTGTGTTATGGCAACACAAGTCTGTAGTGACATTTGAGAGACGTTTTTTCGGAATTTTTACTATAAAATTATAAATGACGCAGTTGTAACATTTGGTGATAAATGAAGGCAGAATGGCCTAGTTCCAGGGTCATTCGGACATGAAAAAAAAAAGAGTACGCGGTGTAAAGACAATGCGTTTGTGATTATAATTACGATAAAACGAATTTATTGTAAAATAATTAATAATTTTATACAACTGTAAATAAAATAATGTACAAATTAATTACACAAATCGTTGTATACAAAAAAGTGTGACAAATAGTGTTTTTATTTTTCACGTCCGTGACAGTTGTGAGCAAGGTTATAAAATAGTAATTTTGTGAGTTAGGTAGGTTCTAGTGTAAAATAATGGATTCGGCGCCAGCCCAGGAAGTCACGGAGCTGCTGAAGCAATGGGAGGAGCAGCATTTGACGCCGAATTACGATCCAATACCCACTCTTACGAGGTAAGACATCTTCGGTACCAAATGTCAGATTATCACATTGTGTATCGAGATCGACGTTACAATTCTTATTTTTGGTGACGGAGATAACTACCCTGCCGTAGCTATCCACAAAAACGCGAAACTATTAAAATGAAAATCCATATGTTCATAATCATAGCCAATCTTGTAAGCCATTAGCACACTTCTTTGAAACTATATTTGTTTTTATTTCACAAGTTTAAACTTGTTGATGAGCAGATGTTAATTATACCACATTTTGTAATTTAAGTTTAGAAGGATCTAGAAATTGGTTCAAACTATATAATTCTTATGTTGTATGGTGGATATTTATGATTTGAAACTGTTACTCTCTATGGTATAACTTATATATTCATTTTCTAATAATAAATCCTAAGTTTTCAGAGAAAAGTTAAATTATATTAGTTTAGTGATAATAATTAAGCATAAAATATTCTATATGTACTTACTAAGAGTTTGTGGTTGTTTCAATACACTAAAATCAATATTACAATGTGAAAGTCAAGAAATTAATTTCCATAAAGACTTCATGCTTATATATTGTCACATAAGTGAAATAATTGAACTGATCTACAAGTCACACAAATTATAAAAAATAAAATATAAATTATATTAATTATATACATTACAATGAGTAAGGATATAAACTAAATTTCACATTAATTAATATAATTTAGATTTGCTTGTTGTTTGCCACATTCGGTACCTGCAATACTAATTCCTGTCTTTTTTTATATATACCTACTAGTTTACCTTCAGCAAATGAGTCAATATAGATATTTAAATAGAAAGAAAAAATAGAAAAAGTTGACTCGCAGCAGGGCTCAAACCCACAACCACTGGATCACTAGCCCCATGCACTACCAATTGTGCTATACAGTCAGCAGCAGAAGTAGCTAAGCATTTGAGGTGTTCAAAATGAGGTCAACACGTCTCTATTGTCAAGAGAATAAGAGTGTGTGTAGGTCATTTTGAATACTTCAAACGCTTAGCAACTTTTGCTGCTGACTGTACAAGTACCACTTGGACTTGTCAAATTTTTCTACTTTATCTTTCCTGGTATATTTCACCTAGAACCATGTTAACTTGTGTACTCTTTCTATTTAAATATTGGTGAGGTTAGCAGACTTTTCTGCTTAATATAAAAGCAGTGTTGACTTAGGTTTATTGTTAGGTAATTTTCTAATGTTCTTTAGAATCAGATTTGTAATTCATCATTATTTAAGTCATTTACATCCCTTGCGTAGAATGATGGCTTTTACCTCCCATACTAGTTATTATGGAGATGAATATAAGTAAAACAAAAACCATGACAAACTCTAAAAAAATAGATATCATTGTAGACAACAAACCATTAGATTATGTGGAAAAAATAAAAATAAAAAGCCTTTTATTTCCTTTCATATACAAAGTATTACTTAATTTAGTTTCTAGGAACCCCTTAGGTGAAGGCCTCTTCCAAGGACGTCCATTTTCACGGTCTTGTGCTACTGTTTTCCAGCTTGGCACAGCTATTCTTTTGATGTCTTCCTCCCAGCGCATGTTTGGTTTGCCTTTCCGGCTTTACCACCTGGGCCTTTCCAATTTGTGACTATGGTTGTCCATATGCTTTAGTGCATACAGTATCAAAAATGATACCGTTTATCAAAACTGAAGTGACACAAGTCATATTCAAACGAATGTAAATTATAGAATGTGACATATACAGAGTGTCAAATGCTACATCTGTGTGATTGTACATAAGGCACTTTAGAAGCAAATGATTGAAACTTCATGCACCTAAGGGTTAAATAAATAGATAGTTTTGTTATTGTTATTTATTTTTAACTGTATATATTGTAATCTATTATATATATTGTCGTCTAGTACCTACAACACAAGCCACTGAATTTACCGTAGGATAGATCGATTTGTGTAAGATATATGTCCCTAAAAATATTTATATTTATATTATTTGTCATTATATTACATGTATGATATTGAAGTGGTACAGTTGTCAAAGATATGTTTACAGTTTTTCACCTTAATCCTTTGTAAGAAGGTGCATATCTTTGACGTCAAATGTACATTATCAATAAAAGGGCTCAATCAATGATTTTATTTTGTCAACCACTTAAGGCTTGGGCACATAGGCGCGTTTTGTTAGCGTGGCGCAGCGGCGCGACGCTGCCGTCCGAATGTGTGCCTTATTGCGTTACATTAGCCACACTGGTGTCACGCTGCGCTACCCCCACGCTCACAAAACATCCATGTGCCCAAGTCTTCACTTAGGTACAGGTCGATTCACGAGAGTTGGCACGAGTGGAATGAATGATAGAATGAAAATGTGTATGTGTGTGTCACATTAACCAATAAAATAGTGGCTCGATTGTATACCGATTCAAGTGTCACTCATACAATGAAAGTTTCGTTCAATCCATTCGTGCCAACTCTCGTGAATCGACCTGTATACTCACGAAAGTTTAAATACTTTCATTTCGTGTTTGTGAAAACATAATCTAGCTTACTGTTCTTTGTTTCCAGAATAGCGGAAATAATAGAAGCGGAGACGGAGAACTTCATGAAGAAGGATCCAGACCCGTTTGACGAGCGGCACCCGTCCCGGACGGACCCCGAGTGCGCCCTGGGCCACGCTCTCAAGGTCATGTTCAAGAAGGACTCCTTCATGACCAAGGTACGTGGTCACGTCTACCTTGGCAGGCATCTACAGTACCTACTAAGGCACTGGTCACACCGCGAGCTAGTAAGCTATGAGCTGTCAGCTTTTTCAAGGGACTCATGTAAGGCTGCGTTTCCACCAGAGATGAGCGAGGATGCGTTGCAAGGGATATGTTTGTTAACAACGGATAGAATTACTTAATTTCACTATTCTCGGTAAATATTCGGCTATTCAAAAACACATTCCTAGCTACACTTCCTCGCTCATCTCTGGTCGAAACGCAGCCTAAATAAAAGAGACATATTTGTCGTAGCCGGGCGATGAGCTATAAATATATATATCTCTCTCTTTTATTTACACGGGATCGATTATCTTTTGTCTTGAAATAGCTGATAGCTCATAGCTTACTAGCTCGCGGTGGGACCAGTGCCTAATATTATAAAGGTGAAAGTTTGTGAGTGTGTATGTTTGTTATTTCTTCACGTCTAAACGGCTGTAGTGATTTTAATAGAATTTGGTATGGAGTTAGTTGACACCCTGGATTAACACATAGGCTACGTTTTTTCCAAAATAAACCGCGGGGCACATAGCTAGACTGTTTATAAATAAATCTTTTCTGGAGGTCGCACGTTCAAGCTCCGGCTTGTACCAATGAGTTTTTCGGAACTTATGTGCGAAATATCATTTGATATTTACCAGTCGCTTTTCGGTGAAGGAAAACATCTTGAGGAAACCGGACTAACTCCAATAAGGCCTAGTTTACCCTCTGGGTTGGAAGGTCATATGGCAGCCGTTTTCGTAAAACTGGTGCCTACGCCAAATACTGGGATTAGTTGCCAAGCGGACCCCACTCTCCCATAAAATAAGTTCCGATAAACTCATTGGTACAAGCCGGAGCTTGAACGTGCGACCTTCGGATGGCAAGTCGTACGCTCTTACCACTAGGCTACCAGCGTTCTCCCGGTAGTAGAAGTTTAGTTGTCAGATCGCCATATTTTTTTTTTTTTTTCTATTGAGCCTCAATATAAATATGAAACATTTATTACAGCTAGTGAACGACTACGTACGCGACACGTACTACTCCCGTCAGAACATCACCGGGCGCGACGTGCACAAGCTGAACGTGGCCGCGTGCCGGCTCACCCTGGACCTGATGCCGGGGCTGGAGATGAGCGTCGTCTTTCAGGTAACCGTGTCCTACTACCATACCTTTTTAGGGTTTATATCTACAGACAATGAGCGTGCCAGACACGTGCCTTGGCAGACACCGACAGACATTGTTTATTTATATCGATCGTTTGACGACCGGTCTGGTCTAGTGGGTGACCCTGCCTATGAAGCCGATGGTCCTGGGTTCGATTCCCAGTCGGGGCATTTATTTGTGTGTTGCTGATGAGCACACATATTTGTTCCTAAGTCATGGGTGTTTTCTATGTATTTAAGTATTTATATATATCTATCTATTATATATATCGTCGTCTAGTACCTACAACACAAGCCTTACTGAGCTTACCGTAGGACTAGGTCGATTTGTGTAACATTGTGCCGAAAAAATAAATAATATCTACAGACATTAAGCGCACCAGGCCCGTACCGGGACTGACTCCGTTATTCACATCTAGCAGAAGCGTGCCATAAACAGACACCAAGTAAACAAAACAAACTTTTTAATACAGGTGCTCAAAATTGGGTACTTTTCGTAGCTGTTTAACGTGCGGAAAGTTGGATTTCGCGCACTAGTGCTTTTTACTTTTCCAGTTTTTTTTTATTTACACTTGTTCCAATTCATGGATTACTAATGGGTGTTAATACTATAAGTCTCCTTTAAACATCTTAATAAACAAATAACCTACTGTTAATGTAAGAATAAGAAATAACATAAACATGTCATATTTTATTACTTACCTCTTCATCAATCATCATTATAACAAGCTTATTTTTAATATTGAAAAACCATTCTTAAAAAGTTGTTAGAATGAAACGGAACAGCTGCCGAAACGCCTGTCAAACAAGAGGCGTTTTTCCTACTGGTTACTGGTTATGTTTCCAAAGGTAGCATTCGATATTGTTTTTATAAATATACACAAATAATAGTAAAAAACGTAGTGTTTAAGTAAAATATTGTATATTTACAAGTATGTATGTATTTTATACATACATTTAAAAACTTTCATGGAAATGGATTAATAGTAATACTTAAAAAATTCCACTCTAGTCGAATTTAAGCTAAAAAAAGACACCTCTTTATAATGTCAAAAATTGTCACTGCGATAATCGAACTTGTTGTTGAATGAGTAGTTGTTTTTTTAGTTTATTTCTTATTTGTTTTTTCGCAACTGTATTAAAAAACGTTGTTCGATACACGCGCGGAAATGTCATTCTTCACTCGGCCCGAGTATCGCCACTCGCCTTCGGCTCGTGGCAAAATATCTCGGACCACGTGAAGTAATGACATACTTTCCACACTAGCATCGAAATATACTATTATTTGCACGGTTCCGGTGCCCTAATCACAGACTGGCAGATAGCCACAGACCTGTAGAGTCAAGTGTAAAACTTCGTTCACTGCCAAAGTTTCAAAAATATGTACCGAGCAACTCTATTGTACAGTAAATAAGGTTGTAGGACGTATTTATGAAAGGATTCTTTCGGTACGTATTTTTGGACTTGACTGTACAGACATGCACCGCACAGACAAAATATTCTTTTCCTAACTAGTGCGTAAAAAGTGCACTTTGCGTATGCCTCTCGTGCGTAAATTTCACTTTTTAAGGCACTTGCTATGAAAAATTAGGTTGTGGTAGTGTAAAAACTTCTTTAAGACTCGGGTGATTGTCACCCTCGTTTCACTCGGGCTCCAACGTTCACCCTCGTCGAAAAAAAATTTTTTTTCACTAGTATCGAAATGTACTATTCCGCGAATACTGGTCCGGCGCGGCCCTTGTCTGTCGGCGTCTGCGCGGCCGTGTTACGATAGATATAAATTTGTAAATAGAAACTGTATAGAAGAATATTTTTTTGTCTGCCACAGCAAGTGTCTGGCACACTCAATGTCTGTAGATATAAACCGACCTTTATACACACATAGGCGCTTATTGTGATAAGGTAATGTAAATGTGCTAATGTAACGAAATAAGGCACACATTTGAACGGCAGCGTCGCGCCATGCTCATAAAACGTCATCGGAAATAAATATCTATACTCACCCCCAAATAAATGCCCCGACTGGGATTCGAACCCAGGACCATAGTCACTAGGCCAGACAAGTTGTCAACTTTTATGTGCCAATTTTACTTTAAGTTTATTGTTTTAAATAAAACTTAGATTTTTTGAAGTTTTTTAACTAATATATTGCATAACATTACTCGGCGTGAAAAGGGGTTGTCGGCCTTGTAACAATCCGGCGTCACTGCGTTCAGCCGTATACTCGGCCGGCAACACCTAACTTCTTGGCCCCTGTAGTAATGTACTGTTATAAATTATACCCTATAGGTATGTGACTTTGATAAAGGCACTGGCTTTACGGAAGCCTAGCTTCGTCAAGCCTATAATTGTTCCTGCCTATATTTAGTCTATATTTGTTCCTGAGTTATGGGTGACGTATGTATTTAAGTATCTATCTATCGGGTGTTCCAGAAAGTATAAGCACAACTTTGCAATGTTACCTTTTTGGTTTATAATACTAAATAGAAAAAAAAAGTTATGTGTCATTGTCAGTATACTAAGTGCCATTTTTTCTTTACATTCTTTGCGAAGTTTGTGTGTAAAATACGGGAAATGCGAGGGATTTCTCCAGATAAACGGAAAGAGATTGTGCACAAATGGTGTACAATCCCTAACATCACGCTCAAACAGTTGGCGAATTCTGCAGAAGTTAGCATCGGAGCCGTACGTACCGCAATCCGGAAATATGGTGAGGATCTCAGCTTTCCGGACGCACCAAAAAGTGGTCGAAAAAAGGGCCCTGTGAATCCAAAATTGGACCGCAAAATTGCTGAAGTGTTTAGCAGAAAAAAAGATTTATCTGTTAGAGATGTGGCCAAAAAACTTGGAACTTCGGCTAGCAACGTCCAACGTGCCAAAGCAAGAATTGGTCTAAAGACCCTTAAAAAACAAAAGAAACCAAAACGGACCGCTAAACAGGCCGCATGCGTAAAACCTAGGGCGAGAAAGTTTTATGATAGGTTATTGTGTCGAAAATCGGCGTGTATTGTTATGGACGACGAAACCTATATTAAATTTGATTATAAGATAATAATATACATATATATATCGTCGTCTAGTACCTGCAACACAAGCCTTACTGAGCTTACCGTAGGACTAGGTCGATTTGTGTCAGATTGTCCCGAAATATTTATTTATTTATAGCCAGGATCACTACCCACTAGGACAGACCTGTTGTAAGATTCGTAATTGTATATATAATATAATTAAAACTGTGTTAACTGTTCGGGTAAGCTACCCATTTTCAACCCGGGTCAGATAATACACCCGCATATATATAATTTTCAGTGATACCACCGTAACGCGAGCGGTGTGAAAATGGGTACCAGAGCTTACCCGAAACATATCGCCTCATCATCATCATCATCTCAGCCATAAGAGATCCACTGCTGAACATAGGCCTCCCCATTGGACCTCCACATGTACCGGTTGGAAGCGACCTTAATCCAGCGTCTTCCGGCGACCTCAATGAGGTCGTCTGTCCATCTTGTGGTTGGACGTCCTACGCTGCGCTTGCTAGTCCGTGGTCTCCACTCGAGCACTTTTCGACCCCATCTGCCATCTTCTCGGCGTGCAATTCTTGCTAACCCGGCACATGTCGTCTAGTGCGATATAATTACACGAGAGTTTATCAGTTGTATATACGATTGTTACAGGACAACGACGCCCTGATCCACAGGCTGGTGGGTTGGGCCACGAACTCGGCGGAACCGCTCCAGTGCTACGCGACTGGTCTCCTGGCCGCCGCCATGGAGGTCCAGGAAATCGCCACCAACTTCAGGTACAGTCGACCAAATTGATTTATGCGCCACTTGGTTCCTTGTCACAGTGAAAATCTATATGAAAGACGCAAAAGATCTCTTATTAACGTCACTGTGACAAGGTTCGACGTGGCCTAGAAATCAAATTATACATTTTTTTATAGTAAACAAAAGCAAGGACTCTCTCGTCTTTAGGCCTTCTTGCAACCCCCCCCCCAAAATAACTTCACGTACCGTTTAGGTTTACACTCACTTTTTTTAAATACAACGACGGTGGCAAACAAGCACACGGCCCGCTTGGTGGTAAGCCGTTACCGTAGCCTCTGGACGCCTGCAACTTAGGTTTACCCACACTTGTAATTTTTTTTAAATACAACGACGGCATTTTATGACATAGGCGGCAAACGAGCAGATGGATTGCCTGGTGGTAAGCAATTACCGTCGCCATGAGCACCTGTAACACCAGGGGAGACACAAGCGCGTTGCCGGCCTTTAAGGGGGGTTGGAGCTCTGGGAACCTTACTCACCACCAGGAACACAACACTACATACCTGAAAGGTAGCAGTGCTATTATGGCTGTGGTCTTCTGTAAGGAGGAGGTACTTCCCCAGTTGGGCTGCCCCAGATTCAAGCGTGGTGGTCATCGCTGTGCCCTACCTCTCATTGTTGGACGTAGTTTAAGGACATACCCGGGTCCAAACTGTACTTGATTGAAACTCGGGAAGACCTTAATAAAAACACAATATTTATTCGAAACTGCACGTCACTCGCCACGCTCGCTGGTCGACTCGGTCCTCGCTCGTCCGGCCGATGACAGGGGCGCGGCCATCTTGGATCCCATTCTTGAGAAACTGCCCATGTTCAGAAACCTCGACGGATCCAGGAAGCTCGTCAACAGTTCCAACTGAGGTGCTGAGAATACTAGGTGGAGGAAAAGGATTAGTGTCACGTATTTCATGGTGGGTTGGAGAGTTGGCAGTGGTTGGGATGTTGTGGTTTATATACTGAAGTTCACCAAAGATATATATTTTGATAGAATACGTAATATATATAATTATATATGTGACATTGTCTATGAAAAGGGACCTTATTGTCGATGGCGCTTATGTCGTTGTTCAAGATACAATACAAACGCAATGCGATTCGACGTAAGTGCCATCGACAGTATAGATAGTAATTAGTGACGACCGGTCTGGCCTAGTGGGTAGTGACCCTGCCTATGAAACCGATGGTCCTGGGTTCGATTCCCAGTCGGTGCAGTTATTTGTGTGATGAGCACAGATATTTGTTCCTGAGTCATGGGTGTTTTCTACGTATTTAAGTATTTATATGTATCTATTATATATATCGTCGTCTAGTACCTACAACACAAGCCTTACTGAGCTTACCGCAGGACTAGGTCGAATTGTGTAAGATTGTCCCGAAATATTTATATAAAAAATAAAAGTATATATATTAGTATGAATTTCCTCCAACAAAAAACTTCTATTCCTAAAATATCTGTGGTAATAATTGAATATGTATTATTAAATAGTGCATGAAATTATTACATTAGATTTTCTAACTGTTACAGTTTATATAAATCTATAATTTCACGGCTGTAATCATCATCATCATCAGCCGAAGGCCTCCAAAGCGACCCAGTTTTGGGCCACTGTCATCCAGTGGATTCCAGCAGTCTTTGGGTGATTACTCGGGCGTTTGAACCGTTCTTATTACTCTGTCCAGATTTCTGTAGAAGTGCCTGCATTTTATTAAGTAGGTTTTGGTTGTCCTTTAGCCAGCCCAGCTGTCTACTAGTAAACAAAAAATAACACCAAACTGTGTGATCATTTCTACAGAAATCTGGACAGAGTAATAAGAACGGTTCTAACGCCCGAATAATCACACCTATACCGTGTTGTCCACTTGTGGACTGCGCCTTCCGGTACGCGGTTGCCACTCGAGAACCCTTATGCCCCTGCGGACATCGGTTCTCCGTGAAATGTACCTCCACCGCAACGCCACTTAAGTTTATATCGGTTACTTAGGTTCTGCTGGGAATGACATTACTTCTGCGTAGAGACACTCCCAGCATAGCTCTCTCCATTGCGCTTTGGGTGACTTAGCCTTATGAGGCCCATAGTAAGCGACCACGTTTCAGTACCATATGTCATCACTGGCAACACACACTGGTCTAAGACTTTTTGAGAAGTAGGGCACAGCGAAGTACCATCACGCTTGAATCTGGAGCAGCCCGACTGGGGAAGTACCTCCTCCTTACAGACCACAGCCATAATAGCACTGCCACCTTTCAGGTATGTAGTGTTGTGTTCTGGTTGTGAGTAACGCTCCCAGAGTTCCAACCCCCCTTAGGCCAGCAACGTGCTTGTAACTCCCCTGTTGTTGCAGTTGCCCATTGCCGGTGGTTATTGCTTACCATCAGGCAATCCGCCTGCCCGTTTGCCACCTTTGTCATAAAAAAAAAATCTTGGAAGAAAAGACTTGTAGTTCCTGAACGCCAAGCCGAGTCGTATTCAATTATTGACCTATCTCAAACTTGGACATGCCTAACTGGACAGATATAGTGTAGGTGAAAAACTTAACTGAAGGACCATGTCTATATACCTAGATATTTTTCTAGCTGGAACATTTGCCTAATGCTTACCACAGTAAAAATATCGACAATACTGTCATCGATTAGACAGTACATCAACGACAAGAGGTACAGTCAGCAGCAAAAGTTGCTAAGCGTTTGAAGTGTTCAAAATGACCTACACGCGCTCTTATTCTCTTGACAATAGAGACGTGTTGACCTCATTTTGAACACCTCAAATGCTTAGCTACTTCTGCTGCTGACTGTACACACAGTCTTATATCGGCTATCGCGTGCCACCGATCTTGAACTAATTGAACGTAATCCGTACACTTTTGATCTAATTTACTTTAATAATTTGAAATAAATAGTTTCAAATTGTTTTCTAAAGTATTTAAAACATAAATAAATACATAGTACAATAATTAACGGTTAACACTGCTCTACTCACGTTTATTTAGTCACTCGCGCGGCATGTGTCGGAGAACATAGGCCTCCATTTTCAAGCACTAAGAGTGCTGAGTGTCCGTTCGGTTCGCCGCTCGCGTCGCCAACTCGTCGCGCGTGAGTCGGGACCGGGTCGTGCGAGAGACTAAATAAACGTGAGTAGAACCATATTGATCGTTAATTACTGTACTACGTCTCACGAAAATTTAAATACAAATAAATAGATAGTTTTGTTATTGTTATTTATTTTTAACCCTATTACCCTATATTTGTCTTTGTATGACATTGAAGTGGTACTTATCGATAACAGGACTGTCGATGTTTTTATTTTGTCAATCACTTACAACAAATCGTTCGTGCTAGAAAAGTATCTAAGTATACATGTCTATATTTGTGCCCGCCGAGTTTCTCGCCGGTCATAAAAATCAAAATGCTTCTCGGGTCACGGGGTCAGATATGTAGGGTTAGAACCGGTGTAGTTTTTATTTTTCTCGTTTACTTTTGTATACTCGACGTGAAAGTGCCCTTGTGGCCTACTTACTGAATAAACGTTAGTTTGTGCAGAGAATTAATATGAAACTTACGTCAACATTTGAATATAAAACGCCGACATGCGTGTACACACGTTACTACTACATAGGTCAGGTGCTTTAGCTAAGTTTAAAGTTGAAATATAAATCAGTTTATGGTACTTGAAATAAATTAATTTGAATTTGATTAGAATTATTCTGTTACAGAGATATCAACGCAATGCTGGTGCCCCTCATGCTACGGCGACTCCACGTGCTTAGGAATAAGAATTTAGAAGAAAAGGTTAGTAATAGTATATTACGTACCCAGGGCGGTAAAACAAAGAATGGCTCAGATCATGGGTATTTGTGGCCCGAACCGGGAGGGAGGGTCATAAACTAGCGATCTGAGGCCTTTTTTATTACCGCTCGTGGTGCGTACATAGTTTTACGTCTTCATCTGGGTGTAAATGAGTTTTTCCGTCGCGCCCTAGGGTAACCCTAGGGTAAAAAACGGTAAATTAACTGAGCCCCGCGATAAGCTCAAGAAGGCTTGTGTTGTTCAGCCAACAGTATATATAATATACAAATACTTATATACAAAACCACCCATGACTCAGGAATCTGTGCTCATCGCACAAATAAATGCCCTTACTGGGATTTGAACCCAGGACCATCGGCTTCATAGGCAGGGTCACTACCCACTAGGCTAGACCGGTCGTCCTACATATGATACACGATACTTGACCCAGCGGACCGTATCCTTAGTAACGAATGACATTAAATACTCGATTATTTTTCCAGCAAAACAACCAGAACATAACTCCGCCTAGTCAGACGAGACACTTCGCGCGTTTCGATAAGAAGAGGCAGAACGATGTAAAGTGCAACGGCCCCAGCGACAAGCCGGGCAGGAAAGGTAAGCATTACACACACGGCCGGGAAGTAAGGGGTTGCCGGCCAAGTATATATAGACGGCCGAACGCAGTGAGGACGGATTATTACGAGGACGACAACCTCTTTTCACGCCGAGGTATGTACAGTGCTTTTCTCAAACATGCAATACAAACATTAAAAATAATTACAAAAAATAAAAGTTTAATTTTCAGAAAAAACTAAAGTAAACATGCCAAATGAAACAACAAAATGAACGAAAATCTGATTATTGTTTTTCATAGGCGTAGGGGCAGAATGTCATAAAATCACCTATATTTTTTTAATGGCCAATCTCCAAGATGCTGTGTCACAAATCTATGTGAAATGTCATTTAAAAAAGAGGACTCTGCCGGCCACATACAACCTGCAACCACATACTTTGAAGCCTATTATAAGGTACATAATGTCAATATTGTAGTGCATGTTTGAGAAAAGTTATGTGTTACCATACACACGGATTTTGTATGTATGTACATATACAACTACAATGGCAAATAAGCTTAAAAAAAAGTGTACACCATTAGCGTCGTAGAACAGTTTATTAGTTTTGAGCATGAAATCTGTATACATACATACATTTCAGCCGTATTCAGTCCACTGCTGGGCATAGGCCTCCCGCAAATATGACTTGTATCATCTTGGGGGGTAGTTGCCATAGTCACGCTTGGCAGGCGGGTTGAACGCAGTAGCTGTATGTGTTTCGACGGACGCTGCTGCCCGTCCGTAGGATTATTCCCTTTGTCGCCTCTTACCCGCGGGAGATGGGGTGCTATTCTAGTCAGCCGGCATCACACGGCAAATCTGTATAGCATAGTGCAATACTGCAATGGCCGGAGAGTGATAAATTTGGATTCCGCTGTTCGGGTGGCTCAATTGCTTAAATCGTCAGCCGCGATAGCTAGAGGTACGGGTTCAAATCCTGTCTCGCATGACGGAGGTCCTCGACACTGTTTTTTAAGTAGGTATATGTCAAAAGGTGAAATAGATGACATATACTTAAGAAAAAGCGACGAGGACCTCCGGCGTTCGAGACGGGATTCGAACCCGCATCTCCAGCTATCGCGGCTGAAGCCTTAACCAATTTGGCCACCCGTACACAGCGGAACCCGTCGAAATTAATCAAGTATATGTAATCTTGTTAATTTTTTTTTAAACGGTTTTGGGCACCGTTAGGTATATGTCAACAATTTTTTTTAATGTATACATGTATTTATTAATAATACAAAAGAATACAGTGTGTAAATCTTATACGGGCGAATCTCTTAACGGAGGGTAGAATAGGACATAACAAATATATTTAGATAACTTTTGCTTAGAAGTACAATTAAATTTTTATCCATATAGAAAAATTCGGCCCGCAATGTAATGCAACCAGTGAACGGAAATAAACATGGAAGCAGCATGCGCGAACATTACCTTTAAAATTATCGGGACAATTATCTCACAGACACAAATACGCTCACATTGAAATATGACGTTATATATACACAGCGTTTATTCGAAAATACTAAGTGAAATTATAGTCATCTCTTTTACACTGTTCTACATAATAGCGTGTAAAAGAAACACATATTTAGGCGATAACTACCAATCTCTAAGGGCACCAACATTTCGGCTAATAGGGTTTTGACAGCAGCAGAGATATTCGCCAATCATACTTCATCAGGGATCCTATTTTAAACCTCGTCTTTCATTCGTTCGTCTATTTAGCTCTCTATTGTTCCTATATCCAAGAGCGATGGAGACAAACGAACGAACAAGGTGATTAGCAATAGCCCCTCAGATGACATGGATAGGTTTATGCAATACATTAAAGTGACAGTCAAATAACTAATACCAAATAATAAATATATTAAAATGTTGTAAAATAAAAAAATATATTTTATAATCTAATAATAATTTTAAATAGTAATTTGAAATTGTATTTTTATGCGTTATTTTCATTTTCGCCGATGCCCCTGTCCGTATCACGGGACGCGCACAGAGACAGCACCGGCCATGGTGTAATAACTATTGAGTCTTAATGGAATCTAGAATGTACGAGGCTATTGGGTGGAAAAGGGTGGATTAGCTACTCGGCTATTGGATAAAAAACCGGAGTTCTGCCTAATAAAATGGTTTACAATTGTATTTCCTGCAGATGGTGACTCGCCCTATGCGAGATGGACCCCCACAAAAAGCGACATCAAAGATGTCTCAAGGGTAACACCGGTGCATAGGGCTAAGGGTAGAGATGTGTCACTGGACTTAAAACATATCGCCAACTCGCCACTTAGGTTTCCACATCTACCCTCGAGAACGTAGCTCTAGCGACCCGACTCTGGACGGCCGGTTAAGGCAAGCTAGAGGCAGGGGACCTGTCCCACCTGTCCTAAAGGGCACCCCTGGTAATTATTATTTATCGTTTATTTATCTTATCTCTTACGGTAGGTTTATTACAATATTTTTATAAAAGTAGAATATAAAAATACATCCAAAAAATATCAAAACAATAAACAGATTATAAAAAAACCTAACCTAGGGTGCCGCCGGCAACGGGGCAGGGCCTAAGCTGCCTGTAGTTAGGGCTGCAGAGAGAGGAACAACCGGACTATACGCGCCATGTCCTGGATTACTGCCTTCTGAATCTGACCCTTGATCTAACCACAACCACGTAGCGAGAGTCTCTCAAAGATTCTTCGCTATGAGACTATTCGCGGAAACAACTATCGGTACAATGATCGCCGAATCAACTTCCCATATGACGGTTACCTCGTGAGCCGTCTAAGTACTTGCTGGATTTGTCCTTCTCGGCCTTCACAAGGTTCTCGTCACATGGGACGGTGATGTCGACGAACATTGCCCGGCGCTGCGATCGATCTATCAACACGGTATCAGGCTTATTGGCTACAATAGTCCTCTCCGTGATAATAGATCGATCCCTATAGAGCGTGGCACGACCATTTTCGAGAACTGGTGTAGGTGTGTACTTGTAGTGCAGAACTTCGTGGTCCGCAAGTTCATACATAAGAGCAAGCCGCTGGTGTATAATCCTGGCTACAAGGTTGTGTCTGTGCAAGTACTCGCCGTTAGCAAGATGAGAACAACCGGAAATTATATGAGTGACTCTCCGGCACGGCGGCATGCCCGATAAATGTCGACTGTACCGTCCTTCAGGATACACTTCTGGTAGTTATTCGTCATGATAACTTCATCCGCAATTGCACAGGCAAAACCCTTGGTTTCCCCGAAGAGGTCCCCAAATCGTAGCCAGTTCACCGACGCGGGCAGGTATACGTCTGGTCCCGTTAGGGCCCTGTAGAACCGCCCATGTAGCTCCTTACTCTTCCATACGGCCTTGCGGTCCTCGGTGCTCGGTGCTTGCCAAGGAGAGTGGTGTGCGGTTCCTGTCTACTGCCACCACATCACGCTGCATCCCACATTCGTGGTTAAGCAAGTAATTCCTGACATTGCACACCTCACGGTTATGGAGACTTTTGGCATTTAAAAAGCCGCGGCCCGGCCGATATACAATCTCATAACCGACGAGCGTGGGTATAGCAGGCGATGTATGGTGATTAGTAGTCGGACCCTGCGATCCAGGGCATCCACCTCGGTCTGCGTTGGACCTTCTGTGCCACAGGAGTGTATAAGTAAGGGTATTTACCCAAGCGTTCAAACTTGTTGCCACCTGACAAAATGCTTTTAAGTACTATTGTCAGTCGACCGAAGAAGTGCTCCTTCACCGCCTGTCTAATAGCCACATCCTCGAGACCCAAAGACTGACATTCCAAGGTATTTATAGGTTTCTGATTTGGAGATAGATCTGAACGATATCGTCTCAGAAAGCTGTAAATTTGTTGAATTTACTACTTTCCCCCGCTGTACATGCAGAACCACTTGCATGTACACTTATCGACAACAAACTCCATCTTGATGGCACTACTGAACACTTCAGTGGTTTTCAGTAGTTCCAGCAAGATTCGGTTATTTGGCGCAAATAATTTGAGGTCGTCCATATATAGAAGGTGAGAAATGACTTCACCGTCTCTCCTAGTCCCAAATCCTTAAGTAAACTACTGAGCGGATTCAGAGCTAGGCAGAACCATAGGGGACTTAAACTGTCACCTTGGAATATTCCTTGCTCGATCCTTATGAAGTCCTGCGGGACTGGATAGAAACGATGGCAAGCGGCCGGATGGCATTAAGGAGGGTCATACCATCTTTGGAAGTTAGGAAGGCCTCTTGTCTCAGACGCCACATGTGCGGATACTTTTGCGCCATCCTACCTTCCAAAGACCTCGGTCAACGCTGCAGCGGCATGAGAGGCAGCGGAACAACGAATTATTATTATTTTAATTACATCGGATGTTATAACAGCAATAACTTTAGCTATAGTTCCTACACCACTAACGTAGCAACATGTGTTCTACGACTTTAGATAATATTTTTTATAATTTACTAAATATTATTAAAAAAAGATTTTTGCAGAAAGTAAATGTCAACTGGACTATTGGGTGCTTTTTATTGAAAATAATATTTTAAAAAATTCCGCTTACACAAGTCACATTTTTTAAGTTGTAGAAAAACATTTTGCTACGTTCGTAGTGTAGAAGCTATAACTTTAGGGATCGCTTCTATTACTGGTCACACCCGGTATGTAACTATCAAAGTCATAAAGGGCAGTGCGTAAATCTGATTCATGTACCCATGCCTAAATGTAAATTTAAGAATGATATATCAATCAATATTGATAACATGTACACACATTATGCGTAGGCTGACAAAAATAGGAATAGTAGGGGTTCAATGAATATGGTATTGATAGTATAGTACAAAATGAAATAAAAACAATCCACATTTTCGAACACTATTTTAGAAACTAAGTCATTGCTGCTACATTTACAAGCAAACAAGAAAACTTGAGCTAGTATAATTTTATATATTACTAGAGATCAGGTACGTATGGTACAATTGCTTTACGTATTGTTAGATCGATTATTGCCAATAATTATGCAAATATATGTTATAAGCTCATATTAGAATTCAGGACGCTCAGTTATCCAAGTTGGTCACATACTAGTGACCCCAATATAGCGTGTTTGTTTTTTTCCAAATATTAGTGCTAGTACTAAAGTGGAAGAAAACAAAGCAAGAGTAATATACTAGAAATAAATTAGACTGATAGACATTTCGTAGGACTCGGTGTTTCTGTTATATTTTGTTTATTGTTTAATGTGAGTGTCAGCGTCTTAAGCAGTATAATAATACAATAAAATTTTGTTGCTTTTGTTCCTTCTTTTCCTGTCTCTCAAATTGTATATTTTTTCCATAGATCTTTAGGAAAACTGAATAAAAGAAAACAGTATTATTATTATTAATTTTGAGTTCAATATACAATCAATAGTTAGGGATTTGTAACAACCATCGTCATCCTCCTAGCGTTTGTCCTGGCTTTTTGCCACGGCTCAATTGAATCTGAGGTTCGCTTTACAACCTAATCCCATGATTGGCATGGTAATAGTTTTTTCCGGAAGTGACTGCCTTCTAACCTTTCAACCCAGAGGGGAAACTAAGCCTTATTGGGATTGGGTCCAATTTCCTTACTACGTTTTTCTTCACTGAAAAACGACTCGTAAATACCAAATGATAAGTTCCGAAAAGCTCAGTACGGCCCGGCTTTGAACCCGGTACCTTCGACCTAATCTCTTACTAGGGAATGCAACCCGGGTACCCGGGTACCCGTCCAAATTTATGGTCGGGTAAAACCCGGGTTTTCAACATGGAACCCGGGTTTACCCGAGATTAAGAAATATTGGTAAAAATATTTAAAAACGCGAACGAAATGTCAAAGAATGGTCTAATACACCTTTTAATCTTAAATAACATTTTATTTTGGCCTCTAAATACATTTTAAACACTACATGGATAATATGCCAAAATAACTCTTACAAAATCTGACAGGTTGGTCAAATCAATTTTATTATACTAACTTAAAAAAAATAAGCATGACTATTGACTAAATATGTTTATAACCAACACTTCCTATTAATTATTGTATTTAAAAATTTTGTAGGCTATTTAGGCTTAACCTTAACTATGAAACAAAAATATACGTTTGGTTATTCTGGCGTTTCCTTTAAGCCTTATAATAATAATTTCATCGTCTCGTAACTTGGCTTATACGCTTATCTTAGCTTCATGAATGTTAAGACTATTAACAACTTTTTCTGAACTCGGGCCTCCACCATAGATCACCACAGTTTAATGTCGAATCGTAATCGCTACACTTGGTTCCACCACTCTAAGTGACGCTGCTTGTCCTCCAATGGTGTCTGGCCGTCGTTAATTGACAATATCGGGTCAAATTGAATTAGTACTGTGTAAGGGGTTTTTAATTATAGTACTGTGATATTATAATTTATTTTTATTGCTAAAAATTCTGACTTCTTATTATATTGTTGATTTCGACTAATAGATGTTTAAATTGTTGAAACTAGTACTGTCGTTTTTAGTTGCCTAAAAAGTAACATTTGACCCAATTTTGGTGAAACCCGTTTATTACCCGGGTACCCGGGTTTTGATACTTGAAGTCGGGTAATACCCGGGTTACAGATTTGAACGGGTATTGCATTCCCTATTTCTTACAATACACACACTAAATATTAAAATCCAGTTACACAATACAATAATGTTCTTCATTTGGCATAACATCATCCCCATAGAGAAAATGACGTAATATTAGTTTGCATATTTCTGTGAAATTATCCGTTTAAGTACATGTGTAAACTTTATACCTAGATATTTTTCTAGCAGGAACGGCATTTGTTTTGTGCTTGCCACAATAAAAATATCGACAATCCTGCTATCGATAAGTACATACTACTTCAACTTCAAGATGTACACACAGTCTTATATCGGCTACCTACCTAGACGCCGCGTGTCACCGATCTTGAACAAATTAAACGTAATCCGTATACTTTTGATCCAATTTACGTTTATAATTTGCAATGAATAGTTCCAAATTGTTTTCTGAAGTAGGTATTTAAATATATATTGACTTTTATTATTGTTAGTTATTTTTAACCCTATTACCCCATATTTGTCTTTGTATTACCTGTATGGAAATTGAAGGGGTACTTATCGATAACAGGACTGTCGATGTTTTTATTTTGTCAATCACTTACAAGAAATCGTTCGTGCTAGAAAAATATCTAGGTATAGTAAACTTATCCCACTATCTTTAAAATTATTGGAATGGCTTTTGCACCACTTCACTGCACATGCGGGCATGTTTAACTAGTGTAATTGTATTTTAAAACATTGTATTAAAATACAATTTTTGGCATCCGTCACTCACTGTCATAGAATCGCACTGAAGTCGACTCAGGTGAAGTCTAAGCTAAGCCCGCCCACCCAGGTAAAGTATAAAGCTAAGCCCGCCCACCCAGGTAAAGTTTACGTGGTGCTATTATTGAAGGGACAGAATGCTTCCATGTTTTATTTCCGTTCACTGAATGCAACACACTCGAGTTAAACACTCGTTAGTTTCAAAAGCTCATATCGCGTAATGTTCGCAGTACATTACTGCTCAGAAATCTTAATTACAAAAAATAATTACATATGTATAATAAGTAATTAAAGAAAAACCTTTTGGTTAATGATTATACTGGTAAATCCTATGTCTCGTTTAATTCTTCGCCCGTCTTAGACTTACACACAGTATGTACAGGTCGATTCACGAGAGTTGGCACGAATGGATTGAACGAAACTTTCATTGTATGAGTGACACTTGTATCGGTATACAATCGAGCCACTATTTTATTGGTTAATGTGACACACACATAGACATTTTCATTCAGTCATTCATTCCATTCGTGCCAACTCTCGTGAATCAACCTGTATATATTTATTTATATCTATATATATATTTATTTATTTATAATTTACAGTGGAGCTACCGAATGTGGCGCGTATTACTATTACAGGTTTTTTTTTTATATTTATTTTTACAAGTAACCAAAAATAATATTTAATAATTTCTAACGAGCTTATTTTAAAGCTGTTGTAAATATGCCCTAAATACTATTTTTTTGTGTGTAATTTTAAAAAATGAGTAAGCAGGAGAACTCCAGAGGATTCACATGCGCATTGCCTACCCAAAAAGTGGTTGGAGCTCTGGAAAACCTTACTCACCATAAGGAACACAACACTACAGACCTGAAAGGTAGCAGTGCTATTATGGCTGGGGTCTTCTGTAAGGAGGAGGTACTTCCCCAGTCGGGCTTCTCCAGACTCAAGCGTGATGGTACTTCGCTGTGGTCCGGGTGTCGCTATTTTGTGTTTATTTATCCATACTAATATTATAAATGCGAAAGCGTGTGTGTTTGTTTGTCCATCTTTCACGGCAAAACGGAGTGACATATTGACGTGATTTTTTAAGTGGAGGTAGTTGAAGGGATGGAGAGTGACATAGGCTACTTTTTGTTTATTTGCAACCCCTCACTTTCCTAAAATTGGGGGTGGAAGTTTGTATGGAGCATTCCGCAAATTTCAAGGTAGAAAGCTAAATATATATATATTTTTAATCTGCCCCCAATCCCTTAATTGGGGGGGGGGGGGGGTGAAATTTTATATGAAACATTATAGACATAGGAAAAAGCTACTTATTTAAATATACGACTCTAATAATGACTCCTCTGGTGTTGCGAGTGTCCATGGGCGGCGGTAGTTGCTTACCATCAGGCAATCCGTCTGCTCGTTTGCCTCCTTTATCATAAAAAATATTGTTTTCAGACCGCGAGAAAGACTCCGGAGGAGGGGGCGATGTGGAAATGGAGGCTCTGTCGCCGACGGACCCCTCCACACCAGTGAAGAACTGCAATTGTGAGTTTTTTTATTTATATTTAAGCTTTGAGCCATTCTCCGTGCTCACAGACCCCCTGTAGCGTACAAAATCTACACTAATATTAAAAAGGCGAAAGTTTGTGAGTGTGTATGTTTGTTACTTCATCACGTCTAAACGGCTGGAGCGATTTTAATAAAATTTGGTATGGAGTTAGCTGACACCATGGATTAACATATAGGCTACGTTTTTCACTAATACACCGCGGGGCACAGCTAGTAAATAAATATATTTCTAGATATCCAGCTAAGATAAAAAATCAAATTATTTTTATTAAATATTTTGATTTGATTCAATTTTTAATTAGTTGACATATCCATATTAATATAAGAAATGTGAAAGTTACTGTTTGTTACCTCTTCACGGTTAAACCAATTGGGATGAAATTTGGTATGGAGAGAGTGTGAGCTACGAGAAAGGCCATAGGATATTTTTTTATCTCGCTAACATACTTTAAAGACGGGCATGGCTGCCCGACGAAGTCGCGAGGAAAAGCTAGTTTATTTATTTATTTAAGTCGCGGAAAACTGAAAATAAATAATATTACGGGAGTTTTTCAGAGAATTAGCGTGAATAGAGTAAACTTAAATTAGGACGTGGGGCAAGTTGTCTGAGCCCCACGGTAAGCTCGAGAAGGCTTGTGTTGTGACTCAGCCTGTATATATATAATATACACATACTTAAATACATACGAAATTAAAAAATATATATATCTGTAGTGACGGTTGAAAATACAAGTTTTAAAACATGCAACCCAGCAACAGCAAAAACATACAAAAGGGTGTAGCAGGATAAGCCTTAAAAATTGCCCCCAAAGCTTTGAGTTCAAAACTACTACCAGTTAATCATCAAATGAAAATAATCAATACTAATTTTAAACCCTCTACTGCCACCTGGAACCCTTCTGCCCTGTCCTGCCCTTCAAAGAGTAGAATCTTGACTATCTTGAGTAGGGCTCGCGGTCGCGTCCGTGATTCGTGAACCCGAAGCCGTGCGTCCGGTTTCGTGAATCACGTCAACGGTTTTCTAGTCCGTTCCGCACGTGACATTCGGTTACGTGAAATTAGGTTAGGAGAATCCGTGTAGATCCGTGAAGAACACGCCGGTTCGATCCGCCCGTAATACATACTAAGTGGTAACTCAATTCAATAAAACTTAGTCCTTATTTATTTTTCTCCCGGGGGTGGCGAAATTACGAAACGTGCGATAAGTATCTAACGGAATCGAGCCCGAAGCTCCACACACGGACGCAGGTACGGGCTACGTGTCACGGCGTGTCACGTGAATCCGGATGAGAACGCAAGTACGTGACACGTACCTGGCCGTGTTCGTGAAATTCGTGATCTTAGTACCGGCGGTGTTATGAACACGTAGCTACGGGTCGGCGTACATCACGGATACCAGGAGCCCTAATCTTGAGTATTGGGATGGTTTCAAAGCATGAGAGGGGAACACACTTTGCTACCGAGTTACCGAGTGAAATACACAATTTTTCACCTCACTTTCGCGAGGAATAAATTAAACTAAAACTCAAAAAATGTATTCACAATTACTGGCATCCATCATTTCTTATTCAAAAACAGTATATAATAGAATATCCAACCTAACATCAAAAACACACTTGATTAATAACAAACAATTAGTATGAACTGATAAACTCATGTGTAATTATATCGCACTAAGCTTGAGTGAGTGATACACCCTCAACGCGAACGGTGTGTCCTGACTCTGCTTGATAATGGGTACCAGAGCTTAACATGTCGCCTAGTGCGATATAATTACACGTGAGTTTATCCGTTCGTAACTAAGTAGTAGTAACATGGCTCACAACAGTTTTAATTATATTAAATTAGTTTGACATTATTTTGCACTCTTGTGAATAAAATGCAACTTTACAATCTGTTTTTAAAGAACAAAACAGTTCTTTCCGAGGGGAAAAATGCATAACTCATATCTACATTTGACTATATTTTACCATGTGTGGTCACTACTTGACATATCCATGTGTATGGGCCATATATATATCGCCACTACAATGTCGTGTGGTGTGGTTGCAGCGGCGGCGTCCCCCCCCCTCGGCATGATGTCCCCGCCGCCGCGGCCCCCCCCGCCGGCGGCGCCGCACGAGACCGAGTCCAACTCCAGCTGGGCCGAGATGGAGACTTACGTTATAGGTAACCCTTTGTCTCATCTCTGTCTGAGCAGACGGATTGCCTGGCCCCTATTTCACCACAGCGATAATTGTCACGGTTCGCAAACGAGCAAACGGATTGCCTGATGGTAAGCAATTACAGTCGCCCATGGGCACCCGCAACACAAAGGGGAGTCACAAGCGCGTTGCCGACCTATAAGTGGGTTGGAGCTCTGGGAACTTTATTCACCATCAGGAACACAACACTACATACCTAGAAGACACTTCTGTAAGGAGGAGGTACTTCCCCAGTCGGGCTTCTCCAGACTCAAGCGTGATGGTACTTCGCTGTGCCCTACCTCTCATTGTTGGACGTAGTTTAAGGAACCGGGTCCAATGTCTGTTTGACTGTCCATTTTTTTTTATACAAGACTGATCAGCGTTTTACCCCAGTCGCACCTGATGGTAAGTGTCGACGAGGTCGAGGCTGCAACAAGATCCTAAATTAGTGAGTGTAAGGTTACAGAGCCTTGAGCACCGTCGCAGGGTTGCTAGTTTGTCTGTGTTTTACAGGATTACACCCCGTTATCTTTAGCTCAGTTTAGGGGCAAGTGATTGGGCAGTTACGATAATCGAAGTCGATAAAATGAAGTTGACTTACTCACACAATAACATGTCAAAAGATCTTGGGTACAATTTTGAAATAGTCACCAAGTGATTTCCATAGAGAATGAATGAGAATCTCTATGAAGATTACTTGGTGACTATTTCAAAAATCGGACCCCAAATTGACGATATCCGATATTTATAATTGTCGCCCTCCGATCTGATTAAAGAGAGGAATGAATGTGTCTTTATAGCTTTACCTAATGAAGAATTTTAGTTTGCCAAATATCTTTTTTAGGTAAATATGAATCGACTAATTATGTGAAGCAACATCACTAGATTGCCCCCAAAATGAGCATTAGGTAACGGGGTGTATACCCCGATACATTTGGAGTGTGCACAGGAGTTGCGCGATTTAATTCCACCATCTCCGTTCCACCGGACGTCCAGACGAGGGGAGCGGTTTCATCCTTACGTTGTGAATATTCCATTCATTCGCACGAAGCGATTCGCTTCTACCTAATGCGGACTGCTAAGTGGAATTCACTTCCTTCGTTTGTATTCCCGGGAATATATTTTGGGTCTTTTTAAGGCACGAGTGAAGGCTGTTACTGAACCAGCGTGCTACACCCTCGACCTCGTCGACACTTACCATTAGGTGTGACTGAGGTCAAACGCTGGTCAGTCTTGTATAAATAAACCATACGAATTATTTTAGACTCAGTCAGTGGAATCGTAAGTTGCTGCTCTTCTATACTGCAGCATAGTTTTTTTTATTCCTTGCGTTGTTCCGGCATTTTGCCACGGCTCATAGGAGCAACTAATCCCAGGATTTGGCGTAGGCACTAGTTTTACGAAAGCGACTACCATCTGACCTTCCAACCCAGAGGGTAAACTAGGCCTTATTAGGATTAGTCCGGTTTCCTCACGTTGTTTTCCTTCACCGAAAAGCGACTGGTAAATATCAAATGATATTTCGCAAATAAATTCCGAAAAACTCATTGGTGCAAGCCGGGGTTTGAAGTTTGAACCTGCGACCTCCGGATTGCGAGTGGCACGCTCTCACCGCTAGGCCACCAGCGCTCATAGTGCGGTGTTGTGTTACAGGAAATATCCAGATCCACCCGCCGACGGACGCCACCAAACAGATGCTGATACTTCGCTACCTGACGCCCATGGGCGAGTACCAAGAGGTAATGGTCTCATAATAATAACTAAATATTTCGGGACAATCTTACACAAATCGACCTAGTCTTACGGTAAGCTCAGTAAGGCTTGTGTTGTAGGTACTAGACGACGATATATATAATAGATAGATACATACTTAAATACATAGAAAACTCCCATGACTCAGGAACAAATATCTGTGCTCATCACACAAATTGATACCCTGACGAATTTGAACCCCGGACCATCAACTTCATAGGTAGGGTCACTACCTCACTAGGCCAGACCGGTCGTCGTTTATTCATTATTCATCCATACTAATAGTATAAATGCGAAAGTAACTCTGTCCCTCTGTCTGTTATCTCTTCACGCTTAAACCGCTGAACCAATTGGTATGGAGAGCGTTTGAGCTACGAGAAAGGAAATAGGATAATTTTGATCCCGCAACCATACTTTAAAGACGGGCATGGCTGGCCGACGAAGTCGTAAAGCTAGTTTTATGTATGTCGTTAAGGGAATGGCCAATATGTGTCATAATCACCATCATACGGACGTCCACTGCTGGAAATAAGCCTCCCCCACCCACAGTGACCGGTTTTGCGCCACATAAATATATTTCAGTGTCCCTTATATAAATTTTCTTAATCTCACAGTAAGCTCATGACATGTGTTGTGACTCAGCCAACGATATATATAATATACAAATACTGAAATACATACAAGACCCATGACTCAGAAACAAAGTGTCTATGCTCGTCACACAAATAAATTCCTGGGGGTTTGCAGTCACTAAGACCTATCTGTCAACAGTTCCTATCGCACGTGTTCGCCCAAAACGCGCTCGGACTGATCCTCGGCTACCTGAACGTGCGCGAGTCCCGAGACTCCAGACTGGCCTTCGAGGCCCTCAAGTACCTCGCCGCTCTGCTGTGCCACAAGAAGTTCTCCATCGACTTCATACACATGGGCGGGCTGCAGGTGAGACAGGGACGGAGCCTTCGAGGCCCTCAAGTACCTCGCCGCTCTGCTGTGCCACAAGAAGTTCTCCATCGACTTCATACACATGGGCGGGCTGCAGGTGAGACAGGGACGGAGCCTTCGAGGCCCTCAAGTACCTCGCCGCTCTGCTGTGCCACAAGAAGTTCTCCATCGACTTCATACACATGGGCGGGCTGCAGGTGAGACAGGGACGGAGCCTTCGAGGCCCTCAAGTACCTCGCCGCTCTGCTGTGCCACAAGAAGTTCTCCATCGACTTCATACACATGGGCGGGCTGCAGGTGAGACAGGGACGGAGCCTTCGAGGCCCTCAAGTACCTCGCCGCGCTGCTGTGCCACAAGAAGTTCTCCATCGACTTCATACACATGGGCGGGCTGCAGGTGAGACAGGGACGGAGCCTTCGAGGCCCTCAAGTACCTCGCCGCGCTGCTGTGCCACAAGAAGTTCTCCATCGACTTCATACACATGGGCGGGCTGCAGGTGAGACAGGGACGGAGCTTTCGAGGCCCTCAAGTACCTCGCCGCGCTGCTGTGCCACAAGAAGTTCTCCATCGACTTCATACACATGGGCGGGCTGCAGGTGAGACAGGGACGGAGCCTTCGAGGCCCTCAAGTACCTCGCCGCTCTGCTGTGCCACAAGAAGTTCTCCATCGACTTCATACACATGGGCGGGCTGCAGGTGAGACAGGGACGGAGCCTTCGAGGCCCTCAAGTACCTCGCCGCTCTGCTGTGCCACAAGAAGTTCTCCATCGACTTCATACACATGGGCGGGCTGCAGGTGAGACAGGGACGGAGCCTTCGAGGCCCTCAAGTACCTCGCCGCTCTGCTGTGCCACAAGAAGTTCTCCATCGACTTCATACACATGGGCGGGCTGCAGGTGAGACAGGGACGGAGCCTTCGAGGCCCTCAAGTACCTCGCCGCTCTGCTGTGCCACAAGAAGTTCTCCATCGACTTCATACACATGGGCGGGCTGCAGGTGAGACAGGGACGGAGCCTTCGAGGCTATTGGCCAAATAGATCATCATCATCATCATCAGCCGTGCCCAGTGCTGGACTTGGGCCTCCCCCAAGTATGACATGCATCATCTTGGGTGGGACTTGCCGCCATGCTTGGCAGGTGGGTTGGCGACTGCAGTAGCCTTAGGACAAAACTGACATAATTTAACTTTCCTACATGTCACGTTAATTGGGGACATTTTTTTCTGAATACTCCCCCATGAATTACGAAAAACCAGCTTTTTAAAACCGTCTGATGGGCAGCAGTGTAAACCACAAATCGAAATTACATTACATACATAAATTTCAGCCGTATGCAGTCCTCTGCTGGACATAGGCCTCCAGCAAATATGACTTGTATCATCTTGTTGCCATAGTCGCCACGCTTGGCAGGCGGGTTGAACGCAGTAGCTGTTTGGGTTTCGGACGCTGCTGCCCGTCCGTAGGATTATTCCCTTTGTCGCCTCTTACACCCGCGGGAGATGGGGTGGTGCTATTCTAGTCTAGGCGTGCAATTCCGAAACGTAGACTGTTTGCAGAAATTCCTCGAGGTGCCCCGGCCGTCCGTGGCGGCGACCGGCGTGTCCATCTGCCTGTACTACCTGGCGTACTGCGAGGATGCCATGGAGCGCGTCTGTCTGCTGCCGCGCGCCACGCTGGCGGACCTTGTCCAGTGAGTGCCCGCCATTTACACATATTATACATAAATATTACAGAACAATTAAAAAAACGATAAATAGTACATTACATCAGAGACCGGGAAAATGAGGATTTCCGACCAAGTGGGTATGTACGGATAGTGATACGAGGCCGGGAATCCGTTTTCACGACGAGGCATGTATAGTGCTTTTCTCAAACATACAATGAAATATAAGAAATGCTTCAAAAAATATATGTGAAATAAGTATACCTAGATATTTTTCTAGCAGGAACGGCATTTGTTTTGTGCTTGCCACAATAAAAATATCGACAATCCTGCTATCGATAAGTACATACTACTTCAACTTCAAGATGTACACACAGTCTTATATCGGCTACCTACCTAGACGCCGCGTGTCACCGATCTTGAACAAATTAAACGTAATCCGTATACTTTTGATCCAATTTACGTTTATAATTTGCAATGAATAGTTCCAAATTGTTTTCTGAAGTAGGTATTTAAATATAAATAAATTGACTTTTATTATTGTTAGTTATTTTTAACCCTATTACCCCATATTTGTCTTTGTATTACCTGTATGGAAATTGAAGGGGTACTTATCGATAACAGGACTGTCGATGTTTTTATTTTGTCAATCACTTACAAGAAATCGTTCGTGCTAGAAAAATATCTAGGTATACAAATAAGCATACCGCACTTACCAAATCAGTTTCGACACATGTATAAATATTTTTGTCTACACCAATATATAATGGAACTATAGGTTTAATCGTGTATCTTATATGTTAATATTACAATGTAAATGACCGTTTGTTTCTTAAAAAAAAATTGCTTTGTCACAACTAACAATAAAATGGAAATGTATTAAAAATTTACATCAGCTGTTTGTTATGACACCCGCCATCTTTGCCTATGTATGGATAATCGTAGAAAAAAAGTTACTTTGCAGGCCTAAGCATGTAAAGTTATATGAAATTCCATTTCCGTCCCCTTCAGTTGCCGCGCTACCAAAAAAACATACTTCCGAGTCTATTATAAGGAATGTAAAGACAATATTTCATTGCATGTTTGAGAGATCTTTATTTTTCAATTTACGCACATTACATGCACTTATGAACGTCAAAGAAAAATCTACACCGGTTCCAACCCTACAGCTCTGACCCGAGAAGATACCGGCAAGAAACTACAGCGGGACTTATTTTTTCAATACAGTGATACATCAAATCTTAAAGTACAGTCGGCGTCAAAAATATGTATACACTTTTGCACCTTATTACACGGGATTAAGCATATCTTTGACGTCTACTGTACATAATTATGCGTAGTCCTACAAGAAATCATATCAAATACCGACAAGAAACTAGGCTGGACTTATTTTGACCTGGGCTAGTGATCCAGTGGTTGTGGGTGGGTGATTATTCGGGCGTTTGAACCGCTCTTATTACTCTGTCCAGATTTCTGTAGAAATGATCACACAGTTTGGTGTTATTTTTGGTTTACTGGTAGACTGGGTTTGGACCTACGTCCTTAAACTACGTCCAACAATGAGAGGTAGGGCACAGCAATGACCATCACGCTTGAATCTGGGGCAGCCCAACTGGGGAAGTACCTCCTCCTTACAGAAGACCACAGCCATAATAGCACTGCTACCTTTCAGGTATGTAGTGTTGTGTTCCTGGTGGTGAGTTAGGTTCCCAGAGCTCCAACCCCCCTTAAAGGCCGGCAACGCGCTTGTGACTCCGCTGGTGTTACGGGTGCCCATGGGCGACGGTAATTGTTTACCACCAGGCAATCCGTCTGCTCGTTTGCCGCCTATGTCATAAAAAAAAAGACAGCTGGGCTGGCTAAAGGGCAACCGAAACCTACTTAATACAATGCAGGCACTTCTACAGAAATCTGGACAGAGTAATAAGAGCGGTTCAAATGCTCGAATAATCACCCAACCACAACCACTGGATCACTAGTCCAGGTCAAAATGAGTCCAGCCGAGTTTCTTGCCGGTATTTGATATGATTTCTTGTAGGACAACGCAAAATTATGTACAGTCGACGTCAAAGATATGTATATACTTTTTCACCTTAATCCTGTGTAATAAGTAGACCCCGCTATCGCAGGTGCAAAATGGTAGCTGTCAAGTCCTTAGGGATGGGTAATTAACTAACCATATTTGTGATGTCGATATCGATACTCGATTTTTCAATACATTTTTTTTATATACAAGTACCATTTATTTGTCTACAATTTATAATAATTAATAGGAAAATAAACATAAGAAAAGTAATAGCAACCATAAATTTTTTATTGTACTAATAATGTTTTATTTTTTTAATGTCAATGACTATCATAGATCCCAAAAAAAGTTAAATTTTATACAAATAAATGGTACAGTAAATACAAAAAATGTATTGAAAAATCGAGTATCGATATCGATATCACAAATATGATTAGTTGATTACCCATCCCCAAAAACTTGACAGCTACCATTTTGCACCTCTGATAGCGGGGTCTAATAAGAAGGTGCAAAAGTGTATACATATTTTTGAGTCCCGCTTCGAGTCTAAATTGTTTCTATTTTTCTCTCGATTTAAATATCGATGATATAGTTATCGTTTTTAAGTTATATTCTCGTTTCCCAGATACGCCCTGTGGCTTCTAGAATGTTCGCACGACTCCGGCCGCTGCCACGCCACCATGTTCTTCGGTCTTTCCTTCCAGTTCCGGGTCATACTCGAAGAGTTTGATAACCAGGTAAGTGGCTCCGTGAAGTTATTTTTTTTTTTTTTATGACATAGGTGGCAAACGAGCAGACGGATTGCCTGGTGGTAAGCAATTACCGTCGCCCATAGGCACCCGCAACACCAGATGAGTCACAAGCGCGTTGCCGGCCTTTAAGGGCGGTTGGAGTTCTGGGAACCTTACTCACCATCAGGAACACAACACTACATACCTGAAAGGTAGCAGTGCTATTATGGCTGTGGTCTTCTGTAAGGAGGAGGTACTTCCCCAGTTGGGCTGCCCCAGATTCAAGCGTGATGGTCTTCGCTGTGCCCTACCTCGCATAAAAGTGAAGTCCAAGGATGAGAGGAATACTGGCGTTCCGCGTGGCTTTATACAATACCATATTCTAAAGCCCGCTCTACACTCGCGGCGCGAAGCCCCGCGAACGCCCGCGAGTGTAGATGTTGTTCACGCCTTCGCGTTCGCGTTTCGCGTCATTCCCCGATCAGTGTCGGTTTTTGACGACCGGTCTGGCCTAGTGGGTAGTGACCCTGTCTCTGAAGCCGATGGTCCTGGGTTCGATTCCCAGTCGGGGCATTTATTTGTGTGATGAGCACAGATTGTTCCTGAGTCATGGGTGTTTTCTATGTATTTAAGTATTTATATGTATCTATTATATATATCGTCGTCTAGCACCTACAACACAAGCCTTACTGAGCTTACCGTAGGACTAGGTCGATTTGTGTAAGATTGTCCCGAAATATTTATTTATTATTTAAATATTTATTTTTGACCCGCGACAAAGGGTATGCAAGGGTAGCTTTGCGAGTGTGGAGGCACACAGGTGTGAGCGAACCGCTGCGTAAATTCAGGCCGTAAAGTCAAGGAGCGAATTCGCGCCGCGAGTGTAGAGCGGGCTTTAGAATTTTTTTTTCACCTCACTAGCTCGGAAAGAACGCTTTTATTCTTTACAAACAGATAGCAAAGTTACATTGTATTCACATGCAGTCAGTATGCAGTCCACTGCTGGATGAGGCCTCACACAAATATGACTCTTTGGGGTAGTTGCCATAGTCGCCACGCTTGGCAGGTGGGTTGGCGACCGCAGTAGCTGTAGGTTTCGACGGACGCTGCTGCCCGTCCGTAGGATTTTTCCCTTTGTCGCCTCTTACGACACCCGCGGTCCTCTTCTAGTCGACCGACATCACACGGCAAGAATGCAAAGTTATTTCATATTATTAATCGAGTGTTTTTTTTTTTTATGTTAGCTGGTTGGATGTTCTGTTTAATGTTTTTGAATGATAAATGATGGATCCAAAATATTTTGAATACATTTTTAGAGTAAATTTTTCCTCGCGGTAGTGAGGTGAAAAATTGTGTGGTTCAATCGGTAGTAAAGTGTGTTCTCTTTTCGTGCTTTAAAACCCTCCCAATGATAAAGATTCCAGTGTTTGCTATGCTCATGGTTCAATTTTGCTATAATATTTTTTTTTAATTAAATGGGGTAAACTGACAGAAGTTTTCATACTAAAGTTGTGAAATGACCTGTCAAATGTCAAAATTGATTTTAGCTCGGGTCTCAATATTAGCACGGGGAGGTAAACATTAACTTTGCTCCCTTGTATAACAAATAACCATTTCCATTTTTTCTTTATTTCTAAGAATTATTTTAGAAAGGGTAGCACATTGTTATCGATGAATTTGTGACTTCGATGCCGTAAACAGTAGCGGTACCGCGAACATCGAAGTTCGTAAATTTCGGGCATCTTTCTCTTTTACTCTAATTAATGTGTCATGAGAGTGACAGAGACAATCGTCCGAAATTTACTAATATCGTTGTTCGCGGTAGGGCCGCAGTTCAATACTCTTTGGGTAGATGTCGCTACACGTCACCCGTAATGACGTATACCAGGAAGGACAAAATAGAAAAATTTGACAAGTCCAAGCAGTACTCGTATGGTACAATTGGTAGTGTACTGGGCTAGTGATCCAGTGGTTGTGGGTTCGAGTCCCGCTGCGAATCAATTTTTTCAATTTATTCTTTCGATTTAAATATCGATGATATGCTAGCGGACGTTTCTGCTTAATATAAAAACAATGTAAGAATGATGTTCCGACGGCGTGTGGCAGGACGGGCTGCGGAAGCTGTACAACGTGGTGTCCACGCTGCCCATCCTGGGCTCCGACGAGGAGGAGGCGCGCGTGTCCGAGGACGAGACCTGCGCCGCGCGCCAGATCGTGCGCCACGTGTGCGTCGCGCTGCGCAGGTACCTTCCATGCAGTCACTATCATCATCCAAACTAGACTTGACTATAGTAGTTGATGTATCTGTGCATAATGAAGGGCATTACAACAAGAGTGTGGGTGATAATATCACACGATTGTTGTAATGCCTAATTATGTATAGTTACATACACTACTTTATCTACACACATGTCATTAAGTGTTTTAAGATGGGTTCAGAAACCGTAGGGAAATGACTTATTACTAGGGTTACTTGTAACATTAAAAAGTCAACGAACAAAACACTTGACTATAGTAGTTGATGTATCTGTGCATAATGAAGGGCATTACAACAAGAGTGTGGGTTTATGAAATTATGAATTATGAAATAATATCACACGATTGTTGTAATGCCTAATTATGTATAGTTACATACACTACTTTATCTACACACATGTCATTAAGTGTTTTAAGATGGGTTCAGAAACCGTAGGGAAATTACTTATTCCTAGGGTGACTTGTTAACATTAAAAAGTCAACGAACAAAACAGATGACAGCTTGGAACGGCGGCGTTGCGTATTTCGTATCTCAGTCAATTTTTTTTTTTAACCATAGACAAGCGAATGAACTCCCTATTCTACTGTCACTCGAGTTCAAATGTCGTTCGATTTATATTAAAAAAACATAACGAATTGGCGTTTCGTATCAATGGCTGTTTTAATATCTATAGATACTAGATTAGACACCCCACTTGAATTTGACAGCTGTTCCAAATTTAAATTCATAACCTACTGACTTCAGTATCGTAATGTTAATGTTAACATTACCTACTGAAATCTTTCTGATGGTTGGTAATGCTGGTCATTGCCTACGGTTTCTGGACGTGTTTTAGAGCACTTATGATATGTACGTAGATAAAATTGCTTATGCTTTCTTCTTGTCGAAACACTCAAAAACTAGTCTGAAGCTGCGTATCAACTGCGCGCGGCAAACCATCGAACATTGGCTCGCGCGTGGTGGCGCGGCAAGGGAGCGTCAGTGTGTTGTGCGCCCGCAATTGGGACGGACCTTTCACTTAGAGACGCACGGCGAGATGGATAACGAGTGTCGGCATTTGATTACATTATATGGCTTAAAACCTTCCTTTGGAATAGTAAATGCACTGAGTATCATAATAAATATCTAAGAAAGTATATATAAAGATAAAAGATAAAGATAAAAAACATTTATTTGTGACAACACAAAAACAATGTCAAACAAAGAAATAAAAAAATAATACACCTGGTGTGCATCACAAAATGGACTCAACTCAGCATATTGCCAGCTCAGGAGCCAGCGCTGATCTTCCGCTGAGCCCATTCGGTGATGCCACGACAGATAACACACAAATTTACCTACACAAAACATACTTACAAAACAAGATGAGATGATATGATGATAAGAGCCGCAGCTGCACGTCGCTGACGTGAACGTCCATGGTTGCCGCCCACAAAATGAATGTTTGTTCACGAATCGCCTGCCGCGCACAGCCGTCGCGCTATATGAAAATGTGCGTTTTAAATTGGCTCGCGCACCAAAACGCAGGTTTGCCGCGATCGAACATCGCTCACGCGGTAGTCGCGCGCAGTCGATACGCGGCTTGAGATGTTCCCTATACTGTACCTTATTGTCGCTCGCGGTAAGAATGTCTTCTTAAGTTGTGAATAAAAAAGTCCAAATTTCCATGAATCAACTGAAAAGTTTGAGCAGCACAACGAAGACCAAAAGGCATCACCGGAAATTCGAATGACCCAAAAGTGTAACAATGCAGTTTCCAACATCTTGCGTATCTGTATACATTACGCCTTATTTATATATAAGTTTAGCGCGTTATATTCCCTGCGAGAGCGAGTAATGTTACTTTAGGTTACTTCATGTGGCATCATCATCATTTCAGCCGTAAGTCGTCCACTGCCGAACAAAGATTTCCTCCTTAGTGCCGACTCGCATAGTAATGTAGTTTTCTGATCAATGTGCCACTTTCAAAGGCCGGTACTATAAGCTAAATCACCGTTGCCGCAGGTACCTGGAGGCGCACCTGCGGCTGCGCGCGGCGCACGCGGCCCGCGCGCGAGGCGACAGCGTGCCGGAGCCGCCGCCCTACAAGGTACGCACGCGCACACGGGTTAAGACATAGATAAATTTAGCTACACACATAACATAAACCCTCTATGATACGTTCAAAATCCATATAATACTGACATTTAAATTTCAAAGACACAGATAGAGCAATTGGTTACTTACTGTAGAAATTATATGAGAATTCACCTTGACTCTCGATTGTATCTGAATTAGTAAAAAACTACTGTTTCTAAAAATAAGTTATCATTCGCCGACATTAGAAATATTCGTTTGACTTTTCGTTAGCGGTTTTAGAAATTACTATTGAGAACTTATTATTGTGTGTAGTTAATTGTACTATATTTAAAAAAATATATTTCAGACTATAAAAAATCCATATATTGGAGCATTCTATAAAAACATCAACTTTTTGTCGCTTACGTAACACTATGGCTAGCATAATAAAACGTATTAAAAAAACAATCCTAATTTGTGACATTATCTATGAAAAGGGACCTTATTGTCGATGGCGCTTATGTCGTTGTTCAAGACGATACAATACAAACGCAAAGCAATTCGACGGAAGTGCCATCGACAATAAGGTCCCTTTTCCTAGGTAATGGCACAATTTACTTCTCTGTGGTATTAACCTCGTAAGACCCAGTGTACATTACAATGCACACCTCCTTTCATTGAAATTTAATTTTTTTCTTAAAGGAAATAGAGTAGTACTTCTTTTGTTTAATTATTTTTCGTTCAAAACTAAATTCAACCAAATTCACTGCACAGTAAGATTGGTTTTAACTATTAAATATTTTAGTATGGTGGGCCTTACGAGGTTAAAAAGGTGTCGCTTACGTAACGTTTTCATGCTCCTATTATATAATCCAGGCATCAAAATCATCGCCTGAAGAGATCCAAGAACAAATAGAACTGCTGCAATCCGTGGCCTGGTCGCGCTGGGCGCCCGTCGACGAGCTGGTGGAGCTCGGTGGCATCTCCCTGCTTCTCCAGGTGGTGGGGCTGGCGTACGAGTGGAACTTCAATGGCAGGTACGTTATGTGCTCCTGGTACTGTACCCTTACCATGAGTTGTGATTTGAGGTTTTCGACTTTTTTTTCACACTTTTTTTCTCTTGTCATGCTCGAAAGAGCTCATGATTCTGAGTAGAAACCACACGAAAAAATCCAAATTAAAAAAAAGTTTACTGTACAACTTTAAATAAAACGGCCCATGGACCCGGGTATGTCCTTAAACCACGTCCAACAATGAGAGGTAGGGCACACCGAAGTATCACGCTGGAATCTGGAGCAGCCCAACTGGGGAAGTACCTCCTCCTTACAGAAGACCACAGCCATAATAGCACTGCTGCCTTTCAGGTATGTAGTGTTGTGTTCCTGATGGTGAGTAAGGTTCCCAGAGCTCCAATGCCCCTTAAAGGCTGGCAAGGCTCTTGTGACCCCCTTGGTGTTGCAGATGTCCATGGGCGACGGTAATTGCTTACCATCAAGCAAACCATCTGCTCGTTTGCCATTTTTGTCATTAAAAAAATCGAGTTTACTATCTGTGCATCTTGTTCGCACTAAAATAGTACAAGCGAGATGCACAGATAGTAAACTCGATACTCATTATCGATAACCTCAATGTCACAACTCATGGTAAGGGTACCTGATATCGGAGCTGTGGAGGTGGTGGTCAATGGAATTTGAATCTTTTATAGAGGAAATAGAGTAGCATTTACCTTGTAAATTCGCAATTCACTGTATGGTCTGAATATCAATATAGTATACTACCATAGGAGGGAAATAAGGGGTTACCGGATTGTTGCGAGGCCGGCAACCCCTTTTCACTCCGAGGTATGTATAGTCTCGAACATATAATACGTGGAGTGTTCCATGGCAGGTGTACAGCTGTGAAGGTCACAGCACTCACTTCTAATGAGTTCGGATGGAAGACTCCGCTGTGTGTCTGGTTGAGCTTGTCGAACTTGTGGATCTCCTTGCCAGAGTTTACGTCTCACAGCACGCCGTCTGCAACGAGACATACATACAAATTAATGTCATAAGCATTTCTCGCCTGTCTGTCTGTAGGGCAATTCTTTTTTAATGATAGGTGGCAAAAGAGCAGACGGATTCACAAGCGTGTTGCCGGCATTGAAGGCGGGTTGGCGCTCAGGGAACCTTACTCGCCATCAGGAACACAACACTACATACTTGAAAGGTAGCAGTGCTATTATGGCTGTGGTCTTCTGTAAGGAGGAGGTACTTCCCGGCCGCTCCAGACTCAAGCGTGATGGTACTTCGCTGTGCCCTACCTCGCATCGTTGGACGTAGTTTAAGGACATACCCGGGTCCAAAATATGACACAGTTTTAGAGCATGAGAAGTGAAAACAATGTGATCTCCCGCAGGTCAGAGACGGTCCGGTCGGCCCTGGACGTGATCTCCGTGTGCTGCGTGGCGCCGCGCGTGCAGCTGCTGCTGACGGAGAAGGTGGACATGCGCGACGCCGACATGACCACCGGCGTCAACATTGTCCTGGGTGAGTCGCGTGATCCCTAGCAGCTGTCCGTCGGTGGATGCTCCGAATTCTCCGCCGCCACCGCTTTCTACCACCGCACCGCTCGCCGTCGGCAGTACATTCATCCTCACACCCTGGAGCCTACGGGTCACGCACTAAGCGGATTAAGAGGAATTTCCTCCCGCGAACGCTCCGGCTGTGGAATTAACTCCCTGCTGAGGTTTTCCCTAGGGACTACAATATGAGGTTCTTCAAAAAAGAGCGTATAGGTACTTAAAGGGTAGGCAACGCGCCTGTGAATCTTCTGGAGTTGCTGTCGTCCATAGGTTACGGTAACTGCTTACTAATAGGCAGGCCGTATGCCTGTTTGCCACCGTCGTTGTATAAAAAGAGTTCCCAAGTTCAATTTGTGACTAACTGTTAGTCGGTTACGGGAACCTTCTACCATCAGGCGGGCCGTATGCTTGTTTGCCATCGTCGTTGTATAAAAAAAACCAATAATCTTTTGGGTTTGAAAATTAAACAGAAGAAAATATTCTTCTCACATTAGAAAAGCAAAAGCACCCAGAAATTTCGTCTTTAAAAAGTCTTAAGTATCTATTTCAAGAATTGTTGTATCAACCGTAGTTATGGATAATTGTCGAAAAAAAAGTTATATGAAATTCCATTTCCGTCCCCTTCCGTTGCCGCGTCCAAAAAATCATACTTCCGAGTCTACTATAAGGAATGTAAAGACAATATTTCATTGCATATTTGAGAAATAGTACATTACATCAGAGACCGGGAAAATGAGGATTTCCGGCATGTGGGTATATATGGATAGTGATACGAGGCTGGGAATCCGTTTTCACGACGAGGCATGTATAGTGCTTTTCTCAAACATACCATGAAATAAAAGAAATGCTTCAAAAAATGAAATTTGCAAAATTACAACTAACAATGAAATCTAAATGTATTAAAAATTAACATCAGCTGTTTGCTGTGACACCCGCCATCTTTTCTTCTGTATGGATAATCGTCGAAAAATAGTTACTTTGCAGGCCAAGGCTTATATGAAATTCCATTTCCGTCCCCTTCAGTTTCCGCGCCCAAAAAACCATTTTTCCGAGTCTATTATAAGGAATTTAAAGACAATATTTTATTGCATGTTTGAGAAAATCAGTTTTTCGGGAATGAAAAATGTTTTTTTTCTTTCTGTGACGCCTTGGCAGGCGCGGCGGACGGCGAGATCGCGCCGGAGCCCGAGGTGCAGAAGGCGGCGCTCAGCGTGCTCGTCAACTGCGTCTGCGCGCCCGTGCACCGGGTGAGGACACTCTACTTTTCTAACCGCGTACCGTTTTATACCCCAAGCGCTCAGACTTAAGTCTCCCTTTAAATGTCACTCTGGCTATTTGCACACTAGTTGCAAATGAAGATTTTTCAAGTGGTTTTTAAATTCAACAAGTTCATTGTACATTTCGACTTTTAGGGAATTCATGAAGTTCACTTGCAAATGCAACATTTTGACATTCAACATTATATAGATTCAACTTTTTGCAAATACAACATTTTAGGAATTCAACTTTTTGTTGCTGTACGATAAATCTTAGTAAAAAAAAAAAAATTTTATGTCACACTGGGCGGTAAGTGTGAGATTTACCGCCCTAGGGCGCGACGGAAAGTCTCACTTAACACCCAGATGAAGACGTAAAACTATGTACGCACCACGGGCGGTAATAAAAAAGGCCTCCGATCGCTTGTTTATGGCCCTCACCTCCGGGCCATAAACACCCGCGATCTGAGCCAGTCTTTGTTGTACCGCCCTGGGTCCGTAATGTACTATTAAGATATCCATGTACGAAGCAATGTATTTGTATATACAAACGTCAAACAAATTTGTAAAGGACCGTTTTGTTCCCAGGCGGGCACATCGACCACCCGCTTCTCAATAACCGGCTCGAGCAAGAAGAAGACCGCTCTCAAGTCGTACGAGGACGTCATACAGAAGGTGTGGGAGAGCGTGCGCTCCAACAACGGCATCATGGTACGTTGCACACACACACCATACACTTACCTCATCAATACACACATGCACACACACCATACGTCATCAACACACACTTCACCAACACACTTGCACACACTTCACCAACACACACTTCACCAACACACCCTTGCACACAACCTCACCAACACACTTGCTTGAACACGCACACTATTCACACACTTGCAGACAGTTCACTAACACACACATGTACACACACTTGCACACACTTAACCAACACACACTTGCACACACTTCACCAACACACCCTTGCACACAACCTTACCAACACATTTGCTTGAACACGCGCACTATTCACACACTTGCAGACACTTTACTAATACACACATGCACACACACACTATACACACGCTTGCACACACTTCACCAACACGCCCTTGCACACACCTCACCAACACACATGCTTACACACACGCACTATTTACACACTTGCAGACACTTCACTAACACACACATGCACACACACTATACACACGCTTGCACACATTTCTCCAATACACACATTCACGCACGCACTATTCACACACTTGCATACACTTCACCAGCACACCCACACACGCACACGCTCATACTTCCCCACTATGTTTTGATAAAAGTTCTATAAAGGTCCTTGAGGCATTGTACCAAGGATGCTGGCGGCATTTCTTCGTTGTATCGCAATGCTGATACGTTGTGCGAGGAAGCCGTCAGCTTTTCGGTCACCAGTTATATCAACCAGACGCTTCGCGATTTCTGCAAAAAGTTCGTGCGCGGGTTTATTATTTTATTATATACAATGGATGTATTGCCTTCAGGTGCTGTTGTCCCTGATGATGGTGAAGCAGCCGATCACGGACGCGGACCGGCTGCGCGGCCTGGCGTGCCGCGCGCTGGCCGGCCTGGCCCGCTGCGCCACCGTGCGCCAGATCATATCCAAGCTGCCTCTGTTCACCACCTCGCAGATACAAGGTACGTCACGGAGCGGGTCTCTCACGGACGCTGGCCGGCCTGGCCCGCTGCGCCACCGTGCGCCAGATCATATCCAAGCTGCCTCTGTTCACCACCTCGCAGATACAAGGTACGTCACGGAGCGGGTCTCTCACGGACGCTGGCCGGCCTGGCCCGCTGCGCCACCGTGCGCCAGATCATATCCAAGCTGCCTCTGTTCACCACCTCGCAGATACAAGGTACGTCACGGAGCGGGTCTCTCACGGACGCTGGCCGGCCTGGCACGCTGCGCCACCGTGCGCCAGATCATATCCAAGCTGCCTCTGTTCACCACCTCGCAGATACAAGGTACGTCACGGAGCGGGTCTCTCACGGACGCTGGCCGGCCTGGCACGCTGCGCCACCGTGCGCCAGATCATATCCAAGCTGCCTCTGTTCACCACCTCGCAGATACAAGGTACGTCACGGAGCGGGTCTCTCACGGACGCTGGCCGGCCTGGCCCGCTGCGCCACCGTGCGCCAGATCATATCCAAGCTGCCTCTGTTCACCACCTCGCAGATACAAGGTACGTCACGGAGCGGGTCTCTCACGGACGCTGGCCGGCCTGGCACGCTGCGCCACCGTGCGCCAGATCATATCCAAGCTGCCTCTGTTCACCACCTCGCAGATACAAGGTACGTCACGGAGCGGGTCTCTCACGGACGCTGGCCGGCCTGGCACGCTGCGCCACCGTGCGCCAGATCATATCCAAGCTGCCTCTGTTCACCACCTCGCAGATACAAGGTACGTCACGGAGCGGGTCTCTCACGGACGCTGGCCGGCCTGGCACGCTGCGCCACCGTGCGCCAGATCATATCCAAGCTGCCTCTGTTCACCACCTCGCAGATACAAGGTACGTCACGGAGCGGGTCTCTCACGGACGCTGGCCGGCCTGGCACGCTGCGCCACCGTGCGCCAGATCATATCCAAGCTGCCTCTGTTCACCACCTCGCAGATACAAGGTACGTCACGGAGCGGGTCTCTCACGGACGCTGGCCGGCCTGGCACGCTGCGCCACCGTGCGCCAGATCATATCCAAGCTGCCTCTGTTCACCACCTCGCAGATACAAGGTACGTCACGGAGCGGGTCTCTCACGGACGCTGGCCGGCCTGGCACGCTGCGCCACCGTGCGCCAGATCATATCCAAGCTGCCTCTGTTCACCACCTCGCAGATACAAGGTACGTCACGGAGCGGGTCTCCCACGGACGCTGGCCGGCCTGGCACGCTGCGCCACCGTGCGCCAGATCATATCCAAGCTGCCTCTGTTCACCACCTCGCAGATACAAGGTACGTCACGGAGCGGGTCTCTCACGGACGCTGGCCGGCCTGGACCGCTGCGCCACCGTGCGCCAGATCATATCCAAGCTGCCTCTGTTCACCACCTCGCAGATACAAGGTACGTCACGGAGCGGGTCTCTCACGGACGCTGGCCGGCCTGGCACGCTGCGCCACCGTGCGCCAGATCATATCCAAGCTGCCTCTGTTCACCACCTCGCAGATACAAGGTACCTCCACCGCCCGCCGCTCCTGGGCCTGGCCCTACATACCAGTTATTTCAATTTATTTACAGTGTGGTACCAATTCAACAAGGTGGACCGACGACCTAGTTAGGGTCGCGGGATACCGCTGGATGTGGAAGGCGCAGGATCGGTCTTCTTGGGTCGTTCTGGGGGAGGCCTATGTGCAGCAGTGGACGTCTTTCGGCTGACATGATGATGATGATGTGGTACCAATTCACTTATATTCACCGATCCTGCGCCTTCCACATCCAGCGGTATCCCGCAACATTAACTAGGTCGTTGGTCCACCTTGTGGGAGGCATACCTACGCTGCGTCTTCCAGTTCGTCGCCACTCCAGAACCTTATTCCCCCTATTGCTGTGACGTAATATGTAGTCCGTTGCCCCGTTGGCCTGTGGCCCCTTAGTGTCATTACCCAACAGGCCAGACCTGGCAATGATGATGTTTTCTGTTCTCAGTGTTGATGCGTGACCCTATACTACAAGAGAAGCGTCAGGAGCACGTGATGTTCCAGAAGTACGCTCTAGAACTTCTAGAACGAGTCTCCGGGAAGAGCAAGCATATGGGAGCGGAGTTCGAGACCTCGTTGGCGAACATACATCGGGTAAGTCCTTACTTTAATACTATAAATGCGAAAGGAACACTCTCTGTATAGGTGAACCAGAACTATGGGAATATTGTCAAGAGGGCGCTCGTTTTGAATTTTATATAGCAACAATTTGTATAGTGCGGAAAATGGAAATTGGGTGATGATTTTTGTTTTATTCCGACAACTTTGGTTTGGATATTTGTTCGGTTTTTACGCTATAAAATTCGTGAATTTTACGCCGTATGAGACATAATCAAAATCATCCAAATATATTTTCTTATTTTTAGGTTTTGTCGTTTAATTCCGCCCTTACGCCCTTCGCTAGCAAGACGTGATACCGATACATGCGATAAACCTAATACACAAATCAAATTATTACTAGACATCAACCAAATCGTGACGACCTGACTACATTTGTCCATAAGTTTGAAACTTACCCGTCAATTCAGATGCTAATATCGTTATGTTTTCTAATGGAAGAAATTTCTCTCCCGCACGTTTTTTTCCAATAAACAACTATATACACTATTTAATTTGTAAATTTAAGCTGTTTTCTATGTAAAATCTATAACTTTCGGCATGATTATTGCAGTCTAATAATAATTCACACGAAACTAGACAAAGCAATGTTTACATTGTCAATATTGACAACTATCATAGAGGGTAGATGTTGCCTATTATTAAAATTGTTGCCATTGCTAGAAATTAGTACCAACAAATTTCTGCAACATGGCGCACCCTCAATAGATCATGGTTCACCTATATTTCTGTTAGCTCTTCACTCTTAAACCGCTGAATCAATTGGGATGAAATTTGGTATGGAGTTTGAGATGCAAGATAATAGAGGTCAAAGATTTCGTATTTTGTGACTTTACCGAATACCGGAATTTGAACTCGCCTAATCTATGCTATTGACTTATAAAAAAATTAAGCTCAGCAGTTAAATTGTGGTTAGTAAAAATGTTGCACACAGTTGTTCTACTGGCCGGTTTTACAAGCGGCGAACTATTTAGGGCTCGCGCCAGGCCAGAGACCCATAAGCTGAGTCGGTGCTTGTTCATGAAACGCAAAATATAATGTGATAATACAACTTTGACCGAGACATGTCTTTGATTCAAATTTTCGTTATTTTTTACGAGCTTTCATTTGAGTATAATTTAATTCAGGTCTACCCTAGGCCTCAGCGGAATTATTAATATAGATTTGTGAATCTGTGCTTGCATATCGCCTCTTTTAGTGTATGTTATGGTGATTACATATTTCTGGTTAGATTTTTAACTGTTAATCATCCATAAGGCAACGTCCGCACTGGCAGGTGGCTTGCTTGGTGCCTAGAGCCTAGCGCATCATCGCATTTTATGAGAGGTAGGGCACAGCGAAGTACCTTGTACCTTGAATCTGGAGAAGCCCAACTGGGGAAGTACCTCCTCCTTACAGAAGACCACAGCCATAATAGCACTGCTACCTTTCAGGTATGTAGTGTTGTGTTCCTGATGGTGAATAAGGTTCCCAGAGCTCCAACCCCCCTTAAAAGCCGGCAACGCGCTTGTGACTCCCCTGGTGTTGCGAGTGCCCATGGGCGACGGTAATTGCTTAACACCAGGCAATCCGTCTGCTCGTTTGCCACCTTTGTCATAAAAAAAAAAAAAAGTAGCTTAGTTAAATAAACGTCCTTGAATGTTTGCGACCGGCCGCACTGCGCGCATGGCGGCTAGCTAGTCGCTTAGCGTGTGTCCAAGTAAACAAGTCTGTTGGTGTTTTGTGGCGAGGATACTAGGCTCTAGGCGCTAAGCAAGCCTGTCAGTGTAGACGTAGCCTAAAGGTTTCGTTAACCTATTTATGGCCAAGCTTCGACTAGCGTACTGAATACGATGGGCCATCATGCATTTAGTTTTTAGCTTAAAGTGCATGACTCAGCAGATGAGTCACGAAATTGGCGCGAGCATTAAATCGATCTCTGCTCGTAAAGTCGGTCAGTTGAAAAATTTCACGCTTCGTTTATGATTAAGTAGAGTATTCAGGACTCGCATGCGAGTCGTTGGTACTGCGGAACCGCTTGTTTATGATTATGACTTATACGCTGAGTCACCGACCCCGACCGGTTAATAAGATTCCCGGTGGTCCGCAGGCGAACGTGGTGGCGCAGACGCGCATCAACTACAACGAGCGGCAGCTGCTGCAGCTGGTGGCGGCGCACCTGGCGGCGCGCGGGCTGGCGGACAGCGCGGCCACGCTGCAGCGCGAGGCCGGCCTGCCGCCCGCGCCGCCGCCCGCGCACGCGCCGCCGCCGCCGCCCGTCTACACGCCCGCGCCGCCCGCCACGCCCGCCGCCGCGCCGCCTCCGGGTGAGTGCTCCTCTGTCGTGGTCACGTCGAGGCGCCCCTTGACGGCCCGGTCACGACAGTGCGCGACTTGCGGCGCGGCAAGCGTTTTGTCTGTTCGTTGCGCGATGAAGACGCGCAATGCACTGCGGTTACTTGGGATCACACGCAATGAACAGATAAAACGCTTGCCGCGCTGTAATTCGCACAATATTGTCGGCCGGGCTGTTAGCTACAGAGGCGGACGCGGCTTTCGTCACAAAGTATTGCAGTATGCGCGGCTGTACTACGGTCGATAGACGCTCTGTGATGCCAAGTTCCTGGATTATGGACACATTGGTGCAGAACTCCATCACCACATTTCCAGAGCATTTATCTTCCCTTTTTCCAACTCATAAGAATCATGAACAATGTAATGATTTAGGATGTATCCTGTAATATTACATTTTTATTTACTAAATTAGAATATGTACAGTCGCGGTTGTCCGGCGCCCGCGGCGGAGGCTCGCTGCTCCGCGAGCACCACGACAGCAGCCACCTCTTCAACTCCAGCTTCGAGGACAGCCCTGCGCCGCAGGTCATCAAGCTCAGGTAACCGAAACCATACCCGTCTAGTTATTTGACAATTGGACCTTCCAGCTGAGTCGTTAGTGACCCTGTCTACGAAGCGGCAGGCCCCGTTCGAATCTTGGCTAGATCATTTATTTGTGTGTCTTATTACATTTGTCATTGCGGGTCGCTTTGGGGAGGCAACAGTGAACGTGGTTCGGCTGATATAATGATGATGAATTTCTTATTTTATCATATTTTTTTTGACGACTGGTCTGGCCTAGTGGGTAGTGACCCTGCCTATGAAGCTGATGGTCCTAGGTTCGATTCCCAGTCGGGGCATTTATTTGTGTGATGAGCACAGATATTTGTTCTTGAGTCGTGGGTGTTTTCTATGTATTTAAATATTTATATGTATCTATCTATTATATATATCGTCGTCTAGTATCTACAACACAAGCCTTACTGAGCTTACAATAGGACTAGGTATATTTGTGTAAAATTGTCCTAAAATATTTATTTATTTATTCCAGAAAAGTCCAGAGCCAGTGCATGTCGCCGGGCGCGGCGGGCGAGGCGGGGCAGCGCCGCTCGCTGCAGAAGCAGCTGAGCGCCGCCGCCGGCGACGCCGCGCTCACCGCGCACCGCGTCACGCTGCACTCCATCATCACCGAGTACCTCTACAACCAGCACGCGCTCTGCAAGAACCCCGTCGTCACGTGTCCACAGTTCAACCTGTTCGAGTGAGTGACATGCGGTTTAACCAGATCGAAATTCAAAAGATGTGTAAAAATGGGACTCAAGTTCAATGTTAACAGATTTTGACTTCTCTGACCGTTTGGTCATGAGTGCATGTTTATTCACTCTCATAAGACACTAGGTACTAAACATCTGTGCGCGTTAGGCAAAATGCCATTAAAACCTTCAAATAAGTTAATGCCGGAGGTTGCCCAAGGTCGAGTGAAGACTGCATCACTACACCATTTTGACTTTTTGAATTCCCACGTATGAGCTTTGGTTTGCGCAATGCACCTCAAATGTTTCAGCTGACTCCTTAAAGGATTTTAATTTCTGTCAACCCTTCAGAATATTAGGTCTCCTGATTCAGTTCATAGAAAACACAATGGGAACAATAATAAATATGAATAGTAGATCTTAGGACACGTGATATTTTCTTCTATACATTACTCTCATATCTTTTGCATTATATATTTTACAAACTATTAATCTTGTATATTGTCCCAGTTGTTGAGTGGGCAGAGGGGGGAAACAAAACGCAAGACATAAGGACTTTGCCCGTGACACTAAAATGTTTCGGGTGCGTTGCGCAAACCAAAGGTTATAAATGGCAATTCAAAAAGTCCAAAAGGTGTCGTGTTGCAGCTTTGCGCGACCTTGGACATACTTTCGCTTTCGGACAGCAAGATCTGATAATGAAGTTGCTAGTAACGATCACCACATGCCAACTATGTAGTTGGCTTACGACATGCCAAATATGTAGTTGGCATACGCGCTCATTGATAAACTTGGAGAGCGCATGATATTTTGTTAAAACATTACTTCTTCTAGTCCCAAATGCTGAATGTATAAATTTAGTCCCAGCTGTTTATTGTTTAACACATACTGTCGGACGTCTGTGGCAGGCCGCACAAGTGCCCGGACCCGCGCGGCCAGGGCTCGCTGGCGGCGCCGGCGCCCAACGTGTGCGCGCGGCTGCTGCGCCTCGAGCTGGGCGCGCCGCCCGCCGCCGCGCGCCGCGCGCACGCCAAGCTCGCGCACTCGCACTTCGCCGCCGCGCGCACGCTGCGGCTGCAGGACGACGACGCCTACTTCACGCACACCATCTTCCACGTGAGCACACACACACACACCACACGCACGCCAAGCTCGCGCACTCGCACAGCGCCGCCGCGCGCCCGCTGGGGCAGCAGGACGACGACGCCTACTTCACGCACACCATCTTCCACGTGAGCACACACACACACACCACACGCACGCCAAGCTCGCGCACTCGCACTTCGCCGCCGCGCGCACGCTGCGGCTGCAGGACGACGACGCCTACTTCACGCACACCATCTTCCACGTGAGCACACACACACACACCACACGCACGCCAAGCTCGCGCACTCGCACTTCGCCGCCGCGCGCACGCTGCGGCTGCAGGACGACGACGCCTACTTCACGCACACCATCTTCCACGTGAGCACACACACACACACCACACGCACGCCAAGCTCGCGCACTCGCACATCGCCGCCGCGCGCACGCTGCGGCTGCAGGACGACGACGCCTACTTCACGCACACCATCTTCCACGTGAGCACACACACACACACACCACACGCACGCCAAGCTCGCGCACTCGCACTTCGCCGCCGCGCGCACGCTGCGGCTGCAGGACGACGACGCCTACTTCACGCACACCATCTTCCACGTGAGCACACACACACACACCACACGCACGCCAAGCTCGCGCACTCGCACTTCGCCGCCGCGCGCACGCTGCGGCTGCAGGACGACGACGCCTACTTCACGCACACCATCTTCCACGTGAGCACACACACACACACACCACACGCACGCCAAGCTCGCGCACTCGCACTTCGCCGCCGCGCGCACGCTGCGGCTGCAGGACGACGACGCCTACTTCACGCACACCATCTTCCACGTGAGCACACACACACACACACACACACACACATCACTTCGTGCTGATGTCAATAGAATATTGGACATTTCATTAAGCACTAAGATTAGTGCATTTTTTCTCTCGTAAAACCGGAGCTAGCCGAGCAAGTGCCCGGACCGGAGTATCTTATTTTATCTTATCTTATGTTATGGGGACCCTTTCGGATACACCTCGACCCATTGGGATCTTTTGTGTAGTTGTCCTCCGATGCGCCTATTCCAGAGCATTTTTAACCGTAGCCATAGAACGGGCAAGTAAGATGATCCCCTTTAGTATCGCGACGCTGGCAATCCCTAAGACATTATGCGTTTGAATGTTTTCTCAAGAATTTACACTACCGTCAAAAAGTTTAAGACCAAACACAAAAATGTATGCAAATAATCAACTTTTTCATACTAGCACCTGGGTCCTTTTATATTAACTAGGATGTTATTTGAAGAATTGAGAGCTGCGATTCTGAGAGAGAGATTCTTAGAACAAACAATATCGTTTAAATCTCAAATTTTGAACATTTACTTTTAAGTGCCTTCTCAATCAAATACTTTTTCCTTACAAATGTATAGAAAAGAGTATTTGCTAAAGGTACAAAGCCAAAAATAATAAGTTTACCTTGTTATTGATTGCAAATTTATTTTGATGTTATTTAGAAGAGTTTATAACAATAAACTAAACATTGTGTTTGGTCTTAAACTTTTTGACGGTAGTGTATATTGCAATTTTATGAATATAAAAACAAAATTGTATACCTTTACAGCCGACGCAACAGCAGCTGCTAGCGGCGACGTCGTCAGGCGATATCCGCATATTCAACTTGTTCAGTGGCGCCGAGGAGAGCACGTACCAAGTGCACGAGTCTTACATCTACCACATGCAGGTAACCTCTCCAGCCACGGGTGTCCATTGCTGGAAAGGCCTCCCCCATAGACAACCACAGTGGGCGGTACAAATTATTTAATCGTTATAACTAGTTTTGTACCCGTTTAGTGTTTTAGTTTTGGACCCGGGTATGTCCTTAAACTACGTCCAACAATGAGAGGTAGGGCACAGCGATGACCATCATGCTTAGATCTGGGGCAGCCCGACTGGGGAAGTACCTCCTCCTTACAGAAGACCACACCCATAATAGCAGTGCCACCTTTCAGGTATGTAGTGTTGTATTCTTGATGGTGAGTGAGGTTCCCAGAGCTCCACTTAATACAAGTACTTAACTACTTAACTTATTACGAGTACATCTAAAAAAGGCCCTTGAGGCATTGTACCAAGGATGATGGCGGCATTTCCTCGTTTTATTACATTTGTTGTAATTTTAAATAACGATTTTGGATTTTTCCCTGTATTACCAAAAGTAGGTAAACACTAACTTTTCTCCCTTGTAATAAACTATTATACCTTGCAGGCAAGCCGCGACGGACTGCTGCTGTTAGCGTCGGCGACCACCACGTGGCGCCCGCTGTCCGCTTTATGGAACATGAAGGAGTTTGAGCAGATGTAAGTGGCCTTCTTAAACTTTCTTTTTAACCTTCGCGGTCGGTGGAATCACTATGACGCCAATAGTTCAGGGTTCAAATCCCTGTAAGTTTAGTTCTTTTTTTCTGTAGCCTATTTTGTGTCCCAATGCTGGGAAATTTATTTATTTAGAAACAAGAATTTAACTCAGCATTATAGTTTATACCAATTTGCCGAGAAACTAAGCAATAACATATATAATATATAATCAATACCATTTTATTAGGCAGGCCTCCTGTTTTTATCCAATAGGCCAGTAGCTAATCCATCCTTTCCACATAATAGCCTAGTACATTCTAGATTTCATTAAAACTAACCGTCGTTACATGGCCGGTGCTCTGTGCGCGTCTCATGATACGGACAGGGGCAACATCCGCTCAGTGTACCCCTTACATTTCATTAAATTGTCGAAAGGGCCTCTGCGCGTTGGCTCGATCCGGCTCCGCGTACGCCTCCCAAATGTCCGGAACATCATTGTTCCGTGTGCTACCTTGTATAACAAACTAGCTTTTGCCCGCAGCTTCGCACGCGCAGAAGAACCCCCTTTTTGACCCCTTAGAGGATGATTTCAAAAAACCTCTGAAATTACTTTTCTTGTATTCGTATAAGGAGTGTTTACACAAAATTTTAAGTTTCTGGCTTTAAATTTTATACAATCGCCATACACATTTTCAACCCCTTTTTTACCCCCTTAATGGTGGAATTTCCAAAAATCCCTTCTTAGTGGGTGCTTACGGTATACAAATTACCTATTGTGAAAAAATCAGCCATCTAGGGTAAGCGGTTTGGGCTGTGCGTTGATCAGTCAGTCAGTCAGGACTTTCACGTTTATATATATAGATAACTACAATTCCCAGGTTCCAACTGGACAATGAGGAGTACGTGGAGTTCTCCAAGATGTCCGACGACCGGATCATCGGCACCAAGGGCGAGACGGCGACCATCTTCGACACGCGCACCGGCCGCGAGCTGCTGACCCTCGCGCCGACCATCTCCAACCAGTACGCGAAGAACAGAGCCACCTTCAACCCCACGGACGAGCTGGTGCTGTCAGGTACGCGGACAGACGGACAGACACACAGAACAGACAGGAGAACTGCTGGCCGTCGCCAACTGGCACACTAAGAACTGCTCCATATTCAAGGGTGAGTTGGTTCTGTCAGGTACGCAGACAGACGGACAGACACACAGAACAGACAGGAGAACTGCTGGCCGTCTCCAACTGGCACACTAAGAACTGCTCCACATAAAGGATGAGGTGGTTGTGTCAGGTACGCGGACAGACGGACAGACATACAGAACAGACAGGAGAACTGCTGGCCGTCTCCAACTGGCACACTAAGAACTGCTCCACATCAAGGATGAGGTGGTTGTGTCAGGTACGCGGACAGACTGACAAACATACAGAACAGACAGGAGAACTGCTGACCGTCTCCAACTGGCACATTAAGAACTGCTCCACATCAAGGATGAGGTGGTTGTGTCAGGTACGCAGACAGACGGACAGACATACAGAACAGACAGGAGAACTGCTGACCGTCTCCAAGTGGCACACTAAGAACTGCTCCACATAAAGGATGAGGTGGTTGTGTCAGGTACGCGGACAGACGGACAGACATACAGAACAGACAGGAGAACTGCTGACCGTCTCCAAGTGGCACACTAAGAACTGCTCCATATTCAAGGGTGAGTTGGTTCTGTCAGGTACGCAGACAGACGGACAGACACACAGAACAGACAGGAGAACTGCTGGCCGTCTCCAACTGGCACACTAAGAACTGCTCCACATAAAGGATGAGGTGGTTGTGTCAGGTACGCGGACAGACGGACAGACATACAGAACAGACAGGAGAACTGCTGGCCGTCTCCAACTGGCACACTAAGAACTGCTCCACATCAAGGATGAGGTGGTTGTGTCAGGTACGCGGACAGACTGACAAACATACAGAACAGACAGGAGAACTGCTGACCGTCTCCAACTGGCACATTAAGAACTGCTCCACATCAAGGATGAGGTGGTTGTGTCAGGTACGCAGACAGACGGACAGACATACAGAACAGACAGGAGAACTGCTGACCGTCTCCAAGTGGCACACTAAGAACTGCTCCACATTCAAGGATGAGGTGGTTGTGTCAGGTGCAAAGACAGACGAGGACTGCTGACCCTGGCACCGACCATCTCCAACCAGTGCACGAAGAAAAGAGCCACGTTCAACCCCACGTACGAGCTGGTGCTGTCAGGTACGCCGACCGACGGACAGACATACAGACACCTTTTGGACCCGGGTATGTCCTTAAACTACGTAAGCTGAGTAAGGTTCCTAGAGCTCCAACCCTCCTTAAAGGCCGGCAACGCGCTTGTGACTCCCCTGGTGCCCATGGGCGACGGTAATAGCTTACCATCAGGCAATTCGTCTGCTCTTTTGCCATCTGTCATTTAAAAAAAAAACTGCCCTACAGACAGACAGGCGAGAAAAGCTTATGACATTAATTTGTATGTATGTCTCGTTGCAGACGGCGTGCTGTGGGACGTAAACTCTGGCAAGGAGATCCACAAGTTCGACAAGCTCAACCAGACACACAGCGGAGTATTCCATCCGAACTCATTAGAAGTGAGTACCGCCTCCACAGCTGTACACCTGCCATGGATCACTACACGTATTATATGTTCGAGACTATACTTACCTCGACGTGAAAAGGGGTTGCCGGCCTCGTAACAATCCGGGAACCCCTTACTTGCCTTCTATAGTAATACCTCATACCTCAATTCATCAATAGATATACAGTGAATTGAGGTTTTCCCTAGGGTTTTCCCCAATATGAGGTTCTTCAAAAAAACCAGTGAACCATCTGGAGTTACAGGCGTCCATAACTACGGTAACTGCTTACCATCAGGCGGGCCGTATGCTTGTTTGCCACCATCGTTGTATTAAATAAAAAATGTGTTATGTTTACAAAGTAAATGCTACTAGTTTATTTCCATTTATAAAAGGTTCAAATTAGATTGAAAAATTGTACATTGTAATGAACACTGGGCCTTACGAGGTTAGTATATGTTTTTTTTTTTATAAGTATTTCTTTTTTCAGGTAATATCAAACACAGAAGTCTGGGATCTAAGAACTTTCCATCTCCTTCGGACAGTGCCAACTTTAGATAAATCAGAGGTGAGATTGTTTTATTCCGATTCAGACTAAGAGATATTTTTTTATATTATTTTTTTAAGCTGGGTGTATTCAGAAAAAAAATGACCCCTGTTAATGTGACTATATACTCTGTCTGTTTAGGTAGTTAAAAAAGGTAAACTCGACGTGTCTTTTTAATGAATAACGCTTTTTTAAAACTGACTATTACTTACGAAAGCAAAAAAAATGTAAATAACCATAGATTCATAATTGTCACATACTTGTACCATCACGCTTGAGTCTGGAGAAGCCCAACTGGGGAAGTACCTCCTCCTTACAGAAGACCACAGCCATAATAGCACTGCTACCTTTCATGTATGTAGTGTTGTGTTCCCGATGGTAAGGTTCCCAGAGCTCCAGCCCCCTTATTAGTTTTTACTCCCCTGGTGTTACGGGTGCCCATGGGCGACGTTAATTGCTTACCATCAGGCAATCCGTCTGCTCGTATGCTACCTTTGTCATAAAAATAAATGTGTAAGGGTGGACACCCTGTAAAATTTTACTTTTTATTATGCAGAAACGTCTGCTAGCGAATATCTTTGATATTTAAATCGAAAGAAAAATAGAAAAATTTGACTCGTCGAGGGATAAATAGAAAGATTTGACGAGTCTAAGCGGTACTCGTATAGCACAATTGCTAGTCCACTGGGCTAGTGATCCATTGGTTGTGGGTTCGAGTCCCGATGCGAGTCAAATTTTTCTATTTTTCTTTCGATTTAAATATCAATGCATGGCTAGGAGGATATAATATATAGATATGAGGATACAATATGGAGTAGCCGTTAACAGGCGTTCCCCTCTGCTAAAATTACTCGGCCGCCGGTCATAGTTCTTGAACTTGTGTGAATATAGTTTATGCTAGTGTTTGATAATTTTCTTTCGATTTAAATATCGAAAACCCTGTAATATTTGTTTACTTGCAGGTCATATTCAACCCCACAGTGTCGGCTTTGTATGCCGTATGCTCGGACCAGGACTCCGAGGAGCGAAGTCAGTTCGACACCAGCTTTAAGACCCTGGACCCCTTCGACTACTCCAGCATAGGTATCATACATTCTTTCTTCCATACTAATCCATACTTTTATTATTACCGGTCTCCCTTTCAATAAAATACAGGCAAATACGGTTTCATTTTAAAACTTGATCGTTGAAAAACCGTTGACAGTTCGCTTATGCCGTCACAGAAATGTCGGTTCTTATAGTAAACTAACAGTAAGGTAATGGCACCAATGTTGGACACTTTTAGCTGACAGGCACCAATGATGGACACTTAGTTCTTATTTTAAAAATCATAAAGTTATAAATTGAATATGTCCCGACAAATGCACAGCAGTTAACTCCTTTGAAATAAGCTTTAATATTCATGATTGGTTCCTTGTCCATTACTGGTGCCGTCACCTTAAAGATAACAATTACACTTGAATTAAACTATTAACTTTTCAATGTACAAAACTATTTACATTCTAAAACACTTACTATTTATTTTAAATATTTAAATACGCTAGGCCCATTTGGCGTTTATACTCGATTAGTGTTGCCAGCCATATTTAGGGCATTTATTGGTGTGATGAGCACAGATATTTGTTCCTGGGTCATGGGTGTTTTCTATATATTTAAGTATTTATATGTATCTATCTATTATATATATCATCTAGTACCTACAACACAAACCTTACTGAGCTTACCGTAGGACTAGGTCGATTTGTGTAAGATTGTAATAAATATGTATTGTAATAAATACTTACATAGAAAACACCCATGACTCAGGGACATATTATATCTGTGCTCATTACACAAATAAATGCCCTGACTGGGATTCTAACCCAGAACCATCGGCTTCATAGTTAGGGTCACTATCCACTAGGCCAGACCGGTCGTCAAAGCCTATTTGGTAATTAATGGCTTATTTGTGTCATTATCTTGGAAAAGGGACCTTATTGTCGACGGCATTTACGTCGAATCACGTCGTATTTGTATCGCGTTATCTTGAATACCGACATAAGCGCCATCGACAATAAGGTCCCTTTTCGTAGATAATGTCACATTTTTTTTACCACATCTAATAGTAATTTCCCGTTGTCCACAGCTACAATAGACGTGAAACGCAACATCTACGCGCTGAGCGTGAACCGGTGGGGCACGCAGATCAGCGTGGTGGAGAACATGGGCGACTTCGACCAGATGCAGGAGTCCGCCGTCAAGATATACGACGTGGGCCGCAAGCGGGACCACGAGGACGACGCGGTGCGTGGCTTGTGTCTGTGTGTCTGTGTCTGTTCGACTGTGTCTGCGGTTGTGTGTCTGTGTCTGTGAGGCTTTGTCTGTGTGTCTGTGTCTGAGCGTCTGTGTGGCTATGTCTGTTCGACTGTGTCTGTGCGGTTGTGTCTGTGCGGTTGTGTGTCTGTGTCTGAGCGTCTGTGTGGCTATGTCTGTTCGACTGTGTCTGTGCGGTTGTGTGTCTGTGTGTCTGTGTCTGAGCGTCTGTGTGGCTATGTCTGTGCGTTTGTGCGTCTGTGTGTCTGTTTGTCTGTGTGTCTGTGCGTCTTGTGTGGCTGTGTGTCTGTGTATGTGTCTGCCTCTCTGTGTATATGTGCGTCTGTGTGTCTGTGTGACTGTATGTGAGTCTGTGGTCACTGGGTAGGGTGCCCTGAAGGCTGGCGCACATTCCCGCGTTGGATCGCAATGCTGATCCTCTGGGCGAAATAGTAGCCAGCCCTCTGGCCGCCAGAAGCCTCAATGAGGCGCGACGCAAACTCTTTGTACCCCAGGGTTTCAACCCATGTAGCTACTGCACAGCGACACATGAGGTTTTCAGCTGTGGATGCAGCCGATTTCGTGGCAGGAATTTGGTACGACGCCAGGGTGTCTATACAAGTAGCATCCCGTCCGCCGTCCCAAACTCCAAGGCACCAACGTCATTCCGTCGAGCCTCTTCTATATTAATAATCCGTCGAGAGGTACGGTAGATCCGAATGAAATCGTGCTCAAATGATACAGCATAAAAAATAAAGAATTTTGAATCGAGGACATATGTCGGCAAAATTCGTATCCGCGCATTTTGCGTTTAAAAGTGTTAATTTAATGACAAATCGGTTGGCCATATTACATCTTCTTCTTTTAAAAAAATATGGCTTCCATCAATAAATCAATCGATGATTTCGCCATTGTCAAGTAGAATAACAAATAAGTATAATAACATATAAGTTTGCCCTTAGAGCATGACGTTGTTCGGTAGTAGGCCTTGCGTTTTGTAAAGTGGTAGCTGGACTTTACAGAAAGCGAAGAGGCGGCCGTGACCCCGGGACTGCTGGGTGATGACCAAAATAGTGGTGAAACACGTTTTGAAATCAATTCTTCATTAGCTGCACAATTCTGCGTTAGATCACTGCATAATACGCTATCAATATTACACACTAAACTACGTTTGAACAAAAAACAAAAAATATATTTTCAAGACTACTTCGCCATTTCGAGGTTCAACCGTCAATCCCGGTCGGCCATATTAAATTTGGTTGACAAGATGACAGTGACGGGTCACGTGGGCGGGTTGCGTTCGGATACTTTGTCCGGAATTTTGGCCGTGTAGGTTCATTATGCCCGAGCGAAGCCCGGTTCTCATCTAGTAATTTTATGATTTTGTAATAAAATAATTTGATTTATTCAGAATTGAATAAATTGATTGATTGAATGATTGATTGATTGATTGATACAGGAGGAGGAAGACGAGGAGGAGATGGCCGGGGGCTCCGAAAACGACGACGCGTCCGACTCGGGCTCCGGAGACGAAGAGGGTAAGTCCATTTAACGCGCATTAATATTTAAATCGAAAGAAAAATAGAAAAAATTTGACTCGCAGCGGGACTCGAACCCACAACCACTGGATCACTCTGTGCACTACCAATTGTGCTATACGAGTACCGCTTAGACTTGGCATTTTTTTTTGCTATTTACACATCTTTTGAAATTTCTAAACCCGCAAACGAAAAGTCAAATGAACATTAAGTCAAGCCCAGTTCTCATATATTTTCTATAGTACCAATTGTTGTAGTACCAATTGTTTTGTTTTTTTAGAGACGTTCAAAATTTGAACGTCATAATAACACAGATTTTTTGTTTATAATTGAGCTATAACATTTTCACAGATAAGAAAATTATTGTAATGAAGGAGTTTGACATTATGCTAGTTGTAATATGCGGTTTTTGAACGCATTAAAGAGGGTTTATGATATAAATAAATAAATATCTTACACAAATCGACCTAGTTTTACAGTAAGCTTGCGTTGTAGGTACTAGATGACGATATATATAATAGATAGATACATATAAATACTTAAATACATAGAAAACACCCATGACTCAGGAACAAATATCTGTGCTCATCACACAAATAAATGCCCTGACTATGCTCGAACCCAGGACCATCGGCTTCATAGGCAGGGTCACTACCCACTACACACCGGCCAGACCGGTTGTTATGTGTAGATAAAGTATTTGTATATTATATATATCGACGGCCGAGTCATAATCACAACACTTGAGCTTACCGTGGGGCTCAGTCAAGTTGTGAGGACGTGCTGTAACCCTGGTGTTGCTGCAGCGTCCAGCCTGCTGCGCGACGCCGTGCTGGAGCTGGCGGGCGGCAGCTCGGGCGAGAGCAGCCGCGACGAGCGCCCGCGCCGCCGCCGCGCGCGCCGCAGGCGGGTTAGTGACCTCATATACATTATACGTTTACGTCACACTGGGCGGTAAGAGAGATTTACCGCGCTATGCCGCGAAGGAAATCTCACTTTACACCTAGATTACGACGTAAAACTATGTACGCACCACGGGCGGTAATAAAGAAGGCCTCAGATCGCCTGTTTATGGTCCTAACCTCCCGTTCGGGCCACAAATACCCGCGATATGAGCCATTCTTTTTGATTTACCGCCCTAGGTACGTAATATACTATTGCGAATTACAAGCATCTTCCTCGCGTCGTCCCAGCATTGCGGGACATTGGTGGCGTCCTCTTGATGGGTTCCCTTTAGCGGTATTTCCGGCCCGATACGATCCTCATACCTTCAAGAGCCTACTCTTATCTTAAAGGCCGGCAATGCGCTTGTGACTCCCCTAATGTTGCTTACCATCAGGCGATCCGTCGGCTCGTTTGCCACCTTTGTCATAAAAAAAATGTTTTATACTCGCATGGCTTTCCTCCCAAGAATATAACGTCGTAAGACCCAACATACAAAAAGTTTTTATAGTTAAAATCTTGTTGTACATTAAATTGGGTTGAATTTTCTTTTTTTCGTAAAATAATTAAACAAATGAAATGCTACTTTATTTCCTTTAATAATAGATTTAATTTCCATTGACAGGGAGTGTACATTATCATGTACACTGGGTCTTACGAGGTTAAGTTCTTCATTCGCAACTGGTTCTGATAAGAGGTTGAAAACTCCTAAGTCGCACTAAACGCAGTTGCGATAACGGCCGAAAAGCACTTTGAATGGAATTCTGATTATACTTTGTATATAGTAACAATTAATAAAAAAGAGGCTGCTAGACGGACACGGTCGAATTTACAAAATTGTTAAAAATTCTAGACATCTACCGGCGGGTAGCGACAACCTAAGATGTACTTAATTTGTCGCTACCCGCCGCTATTTGGCGCTAGTATCTTCACATACCGTTTATTGACTTGCAGCCAACGGAGGGCCACAGCAGCAGCGACGACGACGACGTGCGCCTGGACGACATCATCCACTTCGAGCTGGACTAGCGAACAATAAACGCTCACCTTACTGCCCACACGCGTTTCATTTCATCAACCCCCTACCAGTCTCGGCTACTTGCCGCTAGATGTCGTTGAAACCCTGAGCTTGTGTTATAAAAGCATACGTCGGGCATTTTGCGGGAATGTCAAAATAAGGTTCACAAATCAATCAATACAAAATGTAGTAGTCAGAAGAAGGTATTTGTGTGTAAGCCCCCAAAATTGTTTAATAATTTATATGTGGGTAGGTTTGCATTTTGTAATTTTTTGAGGATGGAGGTAAATTAATATTTTCCCTCAGTCCACCCGATGACCACGAACGCTGCTAAAGGGTTCGAAACGTCGGGATGAAGTTTAAATTAGTATACGCGATTTAATCCGTTTTAGTTGTTTTATTTCATGAGTAATTATCGCGGCAACCGAAGACAATATTAAGGTATTTGTACTTAGTAATTGGTACCTAGTATTTGTAATGTGCAATTCCGAATACCTTTTTTTTTTTTTATGACATAGGCGGCAAACGAGCAGACGGATTGCCTGGTGGTAAGCAATTACCGTCGCCCATGGGCACCCGTAACACCAGGGGAGTCACAAGCGCGTTGCCGGCCTTTAAGGGGGTTTGGAGCTCTGGGAACCTTACTCACCATCAGGAACACAACACTACATACCTGAAAGGTAGCAGTGCTATTATGGCTGTGGTCTTCTGTAAGGAGGAGGTACTTCCCCAGTTGGGCTGCCCCAGATTCAAGCGTGATGGTCATCACTGTGCCCTACCTCTCATTGTTGGACGTAGTTTAAGGACATACCCGGGTCCAACTTTTTTTAGAAACTAAGGTTGGTTTGGTCGTTAGTTAGGTGTTTATATTCTATATCCATTCAATTGTAAATAAAAATTAGATAGAATAAATAAATATAAATATATCGGGACAATCTGACACAAATCAACCTAGTCCTACGGTAAGCTCAGTAAGGCTTGTGTTGTAGGTACTAGACGACGATATATATAATAGGCGATACATATAAATACTTAAATACATAGAAAACACCCATGACTCAGGAACAAATATCTGTGCTCATCACACAAATGCCCTGACTGGGAATCGAACCCAGGACCATCGGATTCATAGGCAGGGTCACTAGGCCAGACCGGCCGTCAAAAGACGTCGCTACTGGCCGCTAGATGGCGCTAGTATCCTCACGTTCGTTTGTTGTCTTATATTCCAGCCGAGGGTTACAGCATCTAGTTCAAACGGGACTAGAGAAAACACTCTCAAACTGGTTTCATTTACCACAAATCATGGATTGACAAAGTCACGTCTCTGACACGCTGGCCATTAGCGCCATCTATGGATACATGTTGAGTTATTCGACAGCGACACATCTCCATAGAACTAGTATAAGTCTGACACATACTGCTGCTACACATGATAGATGTCGCTAATATCTTCGCCAGGAAGTGGGGAACGCGGTTTTGTATAGACAATTCCATATCGCATGTTTTTGCACAACGCCTTTCTTTCTTTGCTACTTGCCGCTAGATGGCGCCTAACAGCTATAATTAGGTGTGTTTCTATGTAACTCTTGCTAAATAGGTAGCAGCTGGGGCGCTTCCGCGAAAAACGATGTACGTACATTTCGGACGATCGTCTCTGTTACTCTCAGTACGCCTTAATTGGAGTAAAAGTTCTCATTTATTATATTTTATGCTCGAAATATACGAACTTCGATGTTTGCGGTACCGGGCCTGTTTAACTCCGCATTTAGACATGCTGGCTCGTCACTCGCCTCGCTATTCGTCGAAACGTTCGACGAGACTTTGCCTATACAAAACGTGAGGCGAGGTGCGAGAAGTATAGCGAGACGTCCGCGTACACATGCGTGCTCGCGTTTCGCCTCGCCATTCGCCTCGCTACTCGCGCGAATGTGTGGCGGCAGCATAAGGAATAAACAAATATCTGTGCTCGTCACACAAATAAATGCCCTTACTGGGTTTTGAAGGGAATACATACGCAGGGTCACCACCGACTAGGTCAAACATGTCGTCAAAAATAATAATAATAAAACTCGTTTGTATTGTATTATGTTCATTTAATGCACTTTATTATTATTTCGTATCATAAATAATATGTTTGGTATATCACAATTTATTTGTTCATTACTTGCCGAAATACATTACATTATAACGTAAGTATGAAAAATAAAATAAAATAAAGCAAGCATCATAATAATGTATTAACAATGTCTACAAGATCGCGTTCTTCTGGCATATGCACTAGCATCTATCAATTTTAACAATAATCTTATTGCTATACAGTGTGTATTTTTCATACGGGCGTATAAGTTGCCCCCATACAGTATCCAGTAATACGACTCGTATTAATAATTTTGTTAAATAGTGTTATAACATAGTTGTAACGATTTTTTTAAGTCTGACCGGGCAGCAATGTACGCAGTCCCACTTATTTTGACATGACTAGTAATACTGACATGACATGACGCATCCGTACGTTAATTGCTATGTATATAATACATTGCGTGCTTAATTTTTATATAAAAATAATCTATTTTTTTAACAAAATCAATGTAAATGCGTTCTTGAGGTCCAATACTAATGGGCACTACAATATACGTCCGTATGAAAAATACACACTGTATACTTGTTCTGGGATGTCTCGCTGTCAAAATAACTCAACATGTGTCCATAGTTGCCGCTGCGTCACAAGGTACTGGAGCGGTACCGCGAACATCGAACTTATATTTCGGGCATCTTTCTATTTTACTCCAATTAAGGTGTCATGAGAGTGACAGAGACGTCCGAAATTTACGAATATCGTTGTTTGCGGTAGCGCCGCTAAATAAATAGCGTGTCGGAGGAACGTTTATATAGACATTGTTACACTATTTTTATGATCCTTGATAAGTTAAAGTTTACATAGAGTCTATAAAATCTTAAATACTATGTTTTCATACAATATCATCGAAATCATATGTATGTAGCTTTTTTAATGACTTCAGTACACAATCGTGCTTTAAACTCAGACTTTTGGCATCTTTCTCTTTTACCCAATTAAGGTGCCATTAGAGTGCCAAATTAATCGTCCGAAATTTACGAATATCAGATGTTCATCGAAATCTGATCGAAACATGTTAAAAACGACGACGCGCGACGGTACGGAATCGCAGTGACGTGTCGTAAAGTTCTGGACATACTGCTTCAAATACGCATACGTAAATTTAGCTACGACAATCATCTTTCGTATGGGATACGTCACGGCGTACAAGTTGCGTCTGCGAATTTTGAGCAGCGGTGTGGAGAGCATGCGTTATGCTACCGCCACACATTCGCACGAGTAGCGAAACACGAGCAAGCATGTGTACGCGGACGTCTCGCTATTCCTCTCGTCCCTCGCATAGTTTTTGTATAGGCAAAGTTTCGTCGAACGTTTCGACGAATAGCGAGGCGAGTGACGAGCCAGCATGTCCAATCGCAGAGTTAAAGTCGTGACGTTTACGGTGCGTCACTGCGATTCCGTGCGGACGCCGTTTTCTTAACAACGGTGTGGTCGCACCTTTACACTAGATTAAAAAAATGAAGTGTCGCAAGTATTTCCACTAAGTTCACGAAGGTTTAGTTGAAACGAGAAAAAATGCCAAACTCTTCTAAAAAGCTCTGAAAATTGTCTACGGTATATATACACTACGGTAAATACACTATTATTGTCTGTGCGTAGCCCGGCACTTCGCGGCACTGGCGGGAAATTTTTCTTAAGCGCCTTTTAAACTATCCTTGTTGTACAATTTCTAGTGAGAGAGACGGATAATAAACTGTTTTATTTGCCTCTCTAGAAAGTGTCGGTTAAAAGGAATGTTTTATTTATAGCGTTCTTAGTGTTCTATTATGTTTTGGCGAAGAGCTAAACGCGGGAGCATTTTATTTTTATGTTTTAGTCCACAGTGGCCAAAGTCATAATTCGAATAATGACTATATCTCTCTCTATCGCTCCTGTAAGTACGAGTGATAAAGAGGCAAACAAACGAACGAATTGTTTCGCAGCAGGCTATCTGATACTATTAAAATAATGTTTACTTAATTTGATATAAATAGTTAATTTCCAATAACTTTTACGACGATCTGCTTTTCAAATAAATACCTCATTACTTGAAAAATGTCCATAATTAATTAATTATTCAGAAATCGCGAAGCGTCTGGTTGATGTAACTGGTGACCGAGGAGCTGGCGGCTTCCTCGCACAACTTATCAGCATTACGATACAACGAGGAAATGCCGCCAGCATCCTTGGTACAATGCCTCAAGGGCCTTTTTTAGATTTTATACTGTAACTAGTTAAGTACTTGTAGTTATCATAATACGATTGTAATTTCTGTAAATAAATGTATTCCCATTTTAGAAGTAATAAAAATGTTTTGTTACTAACATTCCTTTTCAGATCTCTATGTATATAATACTATAAGTTTATACCTTAAATTAATACATTTTAAATCTATTATATTTACAAAAATATTTACAAATCGCTTACATTTAAAAATATCAGGCAAGATAGAGTTACATTTTAAAATATATGTAAAATAAAGCTACGCTTACGTATATACTAGTCCTATAACATTCTACATTTGTAACCTAATTTTCATTTACACAACCGATATTTTCCTTTGGAAAAATCTAAAAAAAATCTCGCAGTTATTATGTATTAAAATCATGATTATACTTTTTCCTAAAGATAAATAAAAATAATATGCAATTTGGCAAGTATACAGGATAAACAAATAGCCTCAAATATCACGGCTAACCTCAAAATTTCCCCCGTCATCAGTGCACGAACTCATTTACCCCTCCCCCGTGGTGATGGAACTGCTGTGTGTTATCCACAATGACACTAGTGTATCCCTCCGCGGCGGGACTGGCGGCCATCTTGCTGAAATTCCCGCCAAAACTGTTGTCAAGCGGGCGGCCATTTTGTTGAGGATAAAACGATATTAAATTAGTGTAATTATACTGCTGATTAGCGACTTCCGTGCTACTCTCCATTGATGAACAAGACGATGAACTAGCCGAGTAAGGTCTTTGGTTTTGAGGGAGCATGTAATTAGGCGCGATTTCTTGTTCTGGATAATTTTCGCTATAAAACATATCGTGATATGTACCGTTCTGGAACTCTTCTTGCTCGTACGGCGGTAGAACTGGCAGGTACTCGGAGTATTGGTAGCTGGAGTCATTGAATTCGCTGTCTAGTGGGACGTGGTTGAGCTTGTCTTGACGTAGCGGGGCGGGGGTGGCGGGCGCGGGGTGCGGGGCGGGGGTGTCCGCGTGTAGTTTTGGCGGGCCTTGGTCGAGGTTTAGGATAAGATGTTTTTCTTCAATGTCGCTGGAAAAAAAAATAATGAGTTGGTTAATGTGTGCACTGCAGATGTAAGAGTGACTTTAAGTTATTTATTAATCCCAGTAAGACACTCGCGGTACTCTTTTAATGTGACTGAGTGAAACACAGAGTGCATATACGCAACGAGTCTTATGTATGCAGTTTTTCTTGTCCCTAAAATCGATGACACGCTTCCTAAGAACAGATCTTTGTATGCTTTATAGTTTATGATTTCCCCGTACTGAATGATCTAAATGCGCCACCCTGTATACCAACTTTTAAGTGTTTAAAAAATATTTTTTAAATTATATAATTAAAACTGGGAGTCATGTTACTACTACTTGGTTTCAAACCGACTCACGTGCACTTATATCGCACTAGGCGTCATGTTAGGGGTCAGCTATGCTATCAATTTTCAAGACGAGTCAGGACACACTGGATGAGGGCGCGTCACTCAGTACTGTTCGCTGCCTTAGTTGTTCAAGAAGCAGGTTAAAAATGTACGGTTAACCAAATTGATTTCGCCACTTCGAACCTTGTCACAGTGCCTTTAATAAAGGATATTTTGCGTCTTTCATTTTGTTTTTCACTGTGGCCTATAAATCAAATTGGTTGACTGTACATTACGTACAATTTCCAACAGTTACCTTAGTACATAGTTGACGGAGACTATACAGTGTGGCCGCGAAGACCGGCTGTTGTGGACGATGGTAGCGTAGCTCTGCATCCACACCCAGCCGCCCGACTTCGTCAGGAAGCGGTAGTAGCGAGACGTCACCTGGCCTTTGGTTAACACTGTGGAGCAAAAGGAGCCGTCAAATAAATATGGAAGATTTTTGAGAGACGGAATTAATCGCACACAAAAGTATGCCTTAAGTATCCATTAGTGCTTGAAAATGAACGCCTATGTTCTCCGAAACATGTCTCGCGACTAAATAAACGTAAGTCGAATCGTTAATTATATTACCCCCAATTTATTTGCACAGTATCGATAGTTTGGATACCCACGATTATTAATTTCTGTCATTAATGTCTTAGAAATACCATTTCTTCGTTTCTGTCAAATTTTAAAATGTTACGAGTCGACTACTCGACGCTTCAATTGAAACTCAAATACTGCACTCAAATTCATAAAACTTTAAAAACGAAAATAATCGCACACAAAAGTTTCTTACAATTATTTTTGCACAGAATGTATGGTTTCGATACCCACGATTATTTATTTATATCATTCATTCTTAAATACCATTTCTTAGTGTTAGAGAGAGTTTAAAATGTCACGATTCGAGCGTCGAGGGCTCAAAAATCGGCGTCTGACCCGAAGACACATCCCGTGGCATTAACTTCTGGATTACGGGCCTCAAGGTTGAAAACAATTTAAAAACATCTTCCAATTGAAATGTTTTGTTTCTTAATTTCATTAATTTCTTAATTCTTCTTTATTCTCCATCCTCTCCACTGAGTGCCATTATTATCTGCGTGTTGTACCTATTGTTATGATACATAAAACATAAAGTAATCACAACCGTATTGAAACTACATACATGTTAGCCTGCTTGTCCAGTCGCCACCAGATATATCGGAGCTGTGGAGGAAGTCACAAATATCAGAACAATGCCTCTATTGTCAAGGCGGTAAAGTGCATGTTCCGATATTTATGACCACCTCCACAGCTTCGAGATATCTGATGGAGACTGTACAATTGCAAAAACTACTTACAAGTGCAGTGAGAGTATCGCATGTGCAGCACGTCCGTGCCGTGTATGTAGTGGTACAGCGTCTTCTCGATCAGGTCCTGCGGCTCGTAGCCCGTCAGCGACGCCACCCTGTATAAACAAACGTAGTGTTAAGATGGTAGACTTTGGAACTACTAACGCCATCTAGTGGCGAGTAGCGGTCAACTGCTGTTTGAGCAAACATTTTATTTTGAAATGGCTATATTACTGTGTTAGAATTGTTGCGACGAAAAATTTGAAGATATCTTCCGTATTCGAAATTAGTTTTTGTAGAAATCTATTCTTATAACGGACAAAACATAAAATAATCTACTTTCAATAAATCAAAGGTTCGAATTTCCAAATAAAACATACTAACTTAATAATTTATTATTGACCATTTTGTACAATCTACTAATAAAACATTACAATTGAAGAGCTCAGAAGGTTAAAGTTAAAACTTGGCGAAGTGCGAGTCAGACTCGCGAACCGAGGTTTCCCTACAAATCCGAAGGTGTATAAATAAAAACTGAAAATGTATGTTTTTCGCGATATTTGCTTTATCTTTGCTATGAGATGTTGCTTCATACCAAACTCAAGATTCTGAGTTCACGGGAAGTACGCTGTAGGTTTTCATCCCCTTCACATTTCAGCCGTGTGCAGTCCACTGCTGGACATAGGCCTCCCACAAATATGACTTGTATCATCTTGGGGGTAGTTGCCATAGTCGCCACGCTTGCCAGGCGGGTTGGCGACCGCAGTAGCTGTAGATTGGGTTACGACGGACGCTGCTCCCCGTCCGTAGGATTTTTCCCTTTGTCGCCTCTTACGACACCCGCGGGAGGAGATGGGGTGGTGCTATTGTAGTCCGCTGGCGTCACACGGCAAATCCCCTTACGACTGTCAAAACTTTACAGCATAAACGGCTGTATCTATTGATTGCCTTGGCTTTTAAGTTAGATTCTTTTACAGCTTCAAGGGATATTAAAACTGAGTATTTGATATTTTCAGCTTGGTACCTCCACGCGTTACTGAGAAAAATGGTCTTGACTGACAGACAGATGGTGGTTGTTGTTGTCCCCTGGCTGATGGATGCAGGTTGCAAAGTTTGTATGGGAACTGCACGTCGACTGCATACCGACTCTAAAATTGCAGTTAAGTTTCAGTCAGTCTGTCTAGACTCTAATCCGCAGCACTATGTGTTTTTTTTTATGATATAGGCGGCAAACGAGCAGATGCATTGCCTGGTGTTAAGCAATTACCGTCGCCCAAGGGCACTCGCGACACCAGGGGAGTCACAAGCGCGTTGCCGGCCTTTAAGGGGGGTTGGAGCTCTGGGAACCTTACTCACCCTCAGGAACACAACACTACATACCTGAAAGGTGGCAGTGCTATTATGGCTGTGGTCTTCTGTAAGGAGGAGGTACTTCCCCAGTTGGGCTGCCCCAGACTCAAGCGTGATGGTCAACGCTGTGCCCTACCTCTCATTGTTGGACGTAGTTTAAGGACATACCCGGGTCCAAAATGTAATGCTTCAAGAGCGTCGATGCAAAATCCTTTTACACATAACCCAATTGTTATGCATGTTAAATTAAACTAAACCCAATACCAATTTCAATTCAATTGAAAAACAATCATTTAATCCTCACACGCTCGACTAGGGTCGCAGGGGTTTCAACCCCTCGGCGTTCAATACGGGGGTTAATTGGCGGAAGTCTCGACAACAGTTTTTCCGGCCGACAACCGACGCCATTGTTCCATAATCACAGCTTGATATCTTCTGATGTTTTAAGCCCTTTAAAGTTAAGAGGGAAACGATCGATTTTCATCCCTTAAATCGGGGTGATTTTAAACAGAAAACTATCGTAAAATATTACCATATTAATAGTATAGAAGTTATTATTCGCGGAAAGCCTAGGTAGAACGTAAAATGACTAGTGTAATATTTTGCCTACATCGCAAACGGTCTATACTCTGTCTGTTTAGGTAGTTTCAAAAAAATCTTGACATGTCTTTTTATCGAAAATCAGTTTTGATAAATAAATTATGACAAGTATCTGACAATTATGAATCACATATGGTTATTTTCATTATGCTTCTTATATATTAATTATGTGAGTTACCCGCTTCTATGTAGCAATCAAGCATACGGCCCGCCTGATGGTAAGCAGTTACCGCGTAGCCTTAACGCCTGCAACTTCATGCGCGTTGCCTGCCCTATAAAAACCTATATACTTCTTTTTGAAGAACCTCATACTGAGTCCCTAGGGAAAACCTAGAATTTTTTTTTTTTCACCTGGTGGCCTCATCGAAAGATCACGCCGGCTATTCGATAGCAATATGCTGAGATGAGGCCATTTCATGGCACTTTTTTTGTATTCTGTTTTTTTTTCTTATGTAATATGTCTGTATCGCGATACAGAGAGGGAATGCTGCCAGCATCCTCGGAACCATGCCGATATATTTTAGTTTTATTTAGTTATTATCTAGCTTTTAGTTCATAATAACATTACAAATAAATGGGAAATAATGTCCGTGTTTGTGCCTACGAATAAAAACAAAAACTAAACTAATATTCTCTTAGGTTCGAATATTCGACCTTAGACTATTATGTAGGTATATTTGCTATAATAAGGTTTCTCATTACTACTCAAGGATCTTTCTTAGTCACCTATAAGTTGATTGAAACGTTATCTGCCGGCTCAGGTTACAAAACAATGTCGCACCAACATCCACCAATAAGGGCAGCGCTACAGTTCCGAGACACGTGTGTCGCCAGATGTTCTGTTACTGAGTCAGCATTGCCCGAGGATAAAAACTCAAATAGATTGACAATAAGTAAATAAATAATTAATAAATATTTCGGGATAATCTTACACAAAACGAACAAGTGGGCGATTTTTGCGTACTCGATGCATGAATCGTGACATCTTAAACTCTCTCAAACACGAAGAAATGGTGTTTAAGAAGCATGAATGATATAAATAAATAATAATGGGTATCGAAACTATACAGTTTGTGCAAATATAATGGTAAGAAACTTTTGTGTGTGATTATTTTCGTTGTCAAAGTTTTTTGAATTCGAGTGTACGACTCAAAAATCGACACCCTAATCCTACGGTAAGCTGAGTAAGGCTTGTGTTGTAGGTACTAGACGATATATATAATAGATAGATACATATAAATACTTAAATACATAGAAAACACCAATGACTCAGGAACAAATATCTGTGCTCATCACACAAATAAATGCCCAACTACGTCCAACAATGAGAGGTAGGGCACAGCGATGACCATCACGCTTGAATCTGGGGCAGCCTAACTGGGGAAGTACCTCCTCCTTATAGAAGACCACAGCCATAATAGCACTGCTACCTTTCAGGTATGTAGTGTCGTGTTCCTGATGGTAAGGTTCCTAGAGCTCCAACCCCCCTTAAAGGCCGGCAACGCGCTTTTGACTCCCCTGATGTTGCCCATGGGCGACGGTAATTTCTTACCATCAGGCAGTCCGTCTGCTCGTTTGCCGCCTTTTGTCATAAAAAAAGTATTTATAGAATCTTGCTTAGTTATCGTTACAAAACTGACATTATTTAGCTTTTATTGTCACGCTATTTGAGTACACTTTCTGAAAACTCCCATGTAGTGGTAACTCCATGCAGAGGATATTTTGACGACCGGTCTGGCCTAGTAGGTAGTGACCCTGCCTATGAAGCCGATGGTCCTGGGTTCGATTCCCAGTCAGGGTATATATTTGTGTGATGAGCACAGATATTTGTTCCTGAGTCATGGCTGTTTTCTATGTATTTAAGTATTTATATGTATCTATCTATTATATATATCGTCGTCTAGTACCTACAACACAAGCCTTACTGAGCTTACCGTAGGACTAGGTCGATTTGTGTATCTATTTATTAGGCGATGAAGCCAGCTCTTCGGTCACCAGTTACATCAAAACGTGAAACTAACTCCAAACAGTTGAGTCACAGTTCGCGGTAATGACTTCTTAGTTGTTGAAAACGAATATCATCACTTGCAGCGTTCAACAACATTATAAGTCCTATATAGTTTTGTGTGTGTTGTGTCGTTTTTCTTTTGAGCGTAGTTTTGTTTAATATACAGTTAAAAGGAATATTCTTAGAAAGTGCATACTATATAGCATATCTATATCAAGGACTATCAAAATGCATCGAGACGTTTCGAAAGTTGCAAAACTGCATTTTGTTCACAAGGGAGCAAAGCATTTCATAAATATTGTGTATGGTTCTTTACTGTTAGCTGGGTTGCATTTAGTTTTCATAAGTAGAATTAGTATTATTTTTCTTTATTCATTTTACATCTTAGGTTAGGTGTTATAACATTTTTATAAGTATTATAATTAGTATTATAGTTACTTTTAGTTATATCTTGTATTAAACTGTTTGATATGTTTTTATGTGGGACTATGCATAATTATGTAATCCTCTATTTAATCAGATCGGTGGGCGACTAATATAAATATCGAATATCGTCAATTATTCAATAACGTCCATTTGGGGTACGATTTTCGAAATAGTCAGGGAGTAATTCTTCATAGAGATTCTCATTCATTCTCTATGGAAATCACTTGGTGACTATTTCAAAAATCGGGCCCAATATCCTTTGGGCAACATCCATCCGTCCTTCGCAAGGGATGATGATCGTGGATTTCGGACGATTGCACTCTCATGACGCCTTAATTGGAGTAAAAAAGAAAGATGCTCGAAATATACGAACTTCGATGTTCGCGGTACCGGGCCAGGTTTTCATTTAGCGTGTATTCTTTTATTTTTTATTTATTTTTCCTTCTTTTCTTTTTTGTTTCTTCTTGTGTATATGTGTTACTTGTCGTCATGGCACCTGATGGACTCATCGGAAGACCAGCGCTGGCTGCTGGCATTACGCTGAGATGAGGCCATTTCGTGGCACACGTCGTTTGTGTAATGTGTTTTTTTTTGTTGTTATTATTATGCTTGTGTCATTAATAAATGTTTCTATTTATCTACCTATCTTTGACATGTTATTGAGTGAGTAAGTCAACATCATTTTTTATCGACTTATATTATCGTAGCTGCACTATCACTTGCCCCTAAACTAAGCAGTTTCGAAAATCATATGTCGGTTCTGATTTGTTTGTGCAAAGAAATTCGCAATAAATATCAACATTAAAACAACTCCAAAGTCCCAATCGTAACCTTGAACGATTAAAATCAGCAAATATTTTTATAAAAACATTAAAACTATCTAACGCCTCGTACGTGCCAACCGGCCCGGGCGTCTTCCGCGCGGTCAGCATTTCGCCAGTTTATGACGCAGAGTCGACGACAGGTCTGGTTTAGTGACCTTGCCTATGAAGCCGACGGTCCTGGGTTCAAATCCCAGCATTTATTTGTGCGATGAACATAGATCCTACCTTCCTCATGCGACTGCTACGGAATTGAATTCGCTCCCTCCGTCTGTATTCCCGGAAAGATATAATTTGTTTTTTTTCAAATTATAAGTCGAATATTGCTCGACATCTTTCGCTCAGTAACGAGGAGCATAAAATAGCGGCTCACCGCGTTGGCTGACCACAACAGAGTCTTAAGTGTACTCAACTGTGGCGACTCAATTTTTTTCTTAGCTACGAGCCAAGATATATATATCCCTTCATTATACCTTCATGCCCAAAGAATCCCGAATCACGCGCGCTGTTATCAAATCCACGGTAGCGATATCATGTTGACATTGCCAGTCTTTATTTGTCACTGTGTGTACACAGTGGTAATACAAAACGTAATATGTAACAAAGCGCTAACGCCGCTTAAGACTTTTTGTTATTACGTGTTCCACCCCTCGTTGGGGTAAGGGTGAGTAATTGCCCGCTGTGTGCAGAGTGTCGGATGTCCGATTGATAAAGAATACAATTCAAATTGATACAAGCGTAAAAAAACAAATTTATACGACCCGGAGTACTAGTGCGAACCGGAGTACGGATGAGGGTTATGTGATATTTAATATTACAGGGCACATTTACATCTTTACATTTTTTTTTATGACATAGGCGGCAAACGAGCAGACGGATTGCCTGATGGTAAGCAATTACCGTCGCCCATGGGCACCCGCAACACCAGGGGAGTCACAAGCGCGTTGCCGGCCTTTAAGGGGGGTTGGAGCTCTGGGAACCTTACTCACCATCAGGAACACAACACTACATACCTGAAAGGTAGCAGTGCTGTTATGGCTGTGGTCTTCTGTAAGGAGGAGGTACTTCCCCAGTTGGGCTGCCCCAGATTCAAGCGTGATGGTCATCGCTGTGCCCTACCTCTTATAAAACATTTCAGCCGTATGCAGTCCACTGCTGGACTGCCTTCCACAAATATGACTTGTATCTTGGGGGTAGTTGCAATAGTCGCTACGCTTGGGGGTAGTTGAACGCAGTAGCTGTTTGGGTTGCGACGGACGCTGCTGCCCGTCCGTAGTATTTTTCACTTTGTCGCCTCTTACACCCGCGGGAGATGGGGTGCAAATTACAGGAAAAAAATATCTGTGCTTCATCACACATCATAAATGTCCGTACTGGGATTTGAACCAAGGACCGTCGGCTGCATAGGCAGGGTCTAGATCAGACCTAGGGTCTAGACGTCAACTAGACACCTCGCCATTTCTGCAATAAGTATATTTGTGCGCGCTGGGACCCCATGGACCTAGCGTTTGTACGCCAAACGGTACTCTCTTTGTTTAATTGTATTTTCTATTTGTTTATACTTTTTTTACAAAGGTGGCAAACGAGCAGACGGATTGCCTGATGGTAAGCAATTACCGTCGCCCATGGGCACCCGTAACACCAGGGGAGTCACAGGCGCGTTGCTGACGTTTAAGGGGGGTTGGAGCTCTGGGAACCTTACTCACCATCAGGAACACAACACTACATACCTGATAGGTAGCAGTGCTGTTATGGCTGTGGTCTTCTGTAAGGAGGAGGTACTTCCCCAGTTGGGCTTCTCCAGACTCGAGCGTGATGGTACTTCGCTGTGCCCTACCTCTCATTGTTGGACGTAGTTTAAGGACATGCCCGGGTCCGGCGTGTTTATACAGTAAAAAAAAAATGAATGATCACGGTATACATTTCATCTGTAGTATGTATGTCTGTATATATGTATGTATGTCTGTTTCCTTGAACCGCGTGCTGATTGGCGTGAACTAATAAATAACAGGTGTGCTCCACACTCGACATAACTCTTTGAAAACTTTAATTAATTATTTTTATTTTATTTATAGTATTGTTCGTAAAGTGAGACTAGAAATCAACGGAGTAAACTGCGATCGCCAAACCGCCTGCCAAGCGTGATTAGATATCTCTGGCGGTTTATGGAGGCCTAGATCCAGTAGTGGGCGTTTTAGCAGCTAAATAGTAGACTTTAAACTTCAACCGTAAATCGTCCACTGCTGGACATAGGCTTCCCACAAATATGTCTTATATCATTTATTTATTATTTATTTACAAGAACAATGTAAATTACAGTAAAAACCAATGCGCTGAGAAAGCAATAACGTATAAAATACATAATCAAATAATAAAAAATAACTTATTTATAGTAAGGTGCTGGATGGCCTATCATCCATCACCTCACAAAACCTCAAGCATTCACGGCACACAGCCGTCCATCTCCAAGCAAACAGGTCACATTCAGGTGATGATGTCAGAAGCGCATTGAGGAGTGTTAACGCACGCGGAAGCGGCGAGTTTGCTTGGGGGGCGAGTTGCCATAGTCGCCACTCTTGGCAGGCGGGTTGAACGCAGTAGCTGTAGATTGGGTTGCGACGGACGTTTCTGCCCATCCGTAGGTTTTTTTCCCATTGTCGCTTCTTACGACACCCGCGGGAGGAGATGGGGTGGTGCTATTCTAGTCGGCCGGCATCACAACCACTGGATCACTAGCCCAGTGCACTACCAATTGTGCTATACGAGTACATACATGCGGGTAAATCTAACTGTGGTGGCGCGCATCTATTCTACCCTCATTCATTGACACATATATTACACCCACGAATAAAGTCGTATTCCATTCTATGATCCGTAATTATGGCTGTATTGTAATTGAAAATAAAGTATCAAGTACAACATAGCTTCATCATCATCATTCTTTTAAGAGCCGGGCTCTTGTCGGTGTAGCTAGATGTAGTTGTCTCCATTTCTGCCGGTCTGAGGCCAGCCTCTTGATGTCCTGGTACGACACGACGTTTACATGCTTCTTTATCTGGTTTATATAACTTTTCCGTGGTCTGCCTCTCCCTCTCCTTCCATTTATCTTCCCTTCTATTATGTTTCTAATGAAATGCCGTATCAGGTGCTCTAGCATTTTTCCTCTTCTATCCCTGACTGTACTCATCAGGCTTCTCCTTTCCTTCACTCTACCAAGTACGTCTTCGTTGGTCACTCGCTCTGTCCAGCTTATTCCTTCCATCCTTCGCCAGCACCACATCTCGAATGCTTCCAAGTATTCTTCATCTCTTTGTGTTATTGTCCATGTTTCGCATCCGTATAAGGCAATGGACCATATATAAGTCTTTATAAATCGCTTCCGTATACCTATTGAAATTTTAGACTTTAGCAGTGTTGTCTTTTTATAGAAGATCTATCTACAACATAGCTTACGTATATTAAAAAAAGTCTGGGCCCAAGCGCAGTAAAGAGTGAGCCAGGGTTTTGTTGCTGGTTCCCGGAACGTTTCTCCACGGCTAGTGCTGGCCCGAGCTCCGGTTTTTAACTCTCACTTATATTTTTTATTCAATATACCTTTGGTATATCTTAGTTAAATAATATTTGATCATACGCGGAACTTGAAGAAGTAACGTATAGTCAACCAATTTGATTTTTAGGCCACTTAGAACCTTGTCACAGTGACGTTAATAAGAGATCTTTTGCGTCTTTCATATAGATTATCACTGTGACAAGGGACGAAGTAGCCTATAAGTCAAATTGGTTGACTGTACGTATATGGATAATTTTGTCGACCGGTCTGGCCTAGTGGGTAGACTGGGTAGTGTTTTCTATTTAAATATTTATATGTATCCACATATCTATTATATATATCGTCTAGTACCTACAACACAAGCCTTCCTGAGCTTACAGTGGGACTAGGTCGATTTGTGTAAGATTGTCCCGAAATATTTATTTATAATTTGTCATATTGTGTAAATACCGTGTAAGTTTTGACCTTAGTGAGTTACTAGGTTTAGAAATATCTATTGTCGTTAACGATTAACGTTTGGCACCACCGCGTGACATGTCTCGGCGCTAGCGTGTAATCGCTCTGCGCCGGCGCACGCGTTAGTGCCGCTTAAATCATTTGTTAATGGTCTCAGCGAACATAAATGGCTAGTGAGTTTAAACTCTTTTCTGCTGATATTAAAAATAAAGGTCTAGAAAAGGTACGCTAGTAGCCTAGCGGTAAGATCGTGCGACTTGCAATCCGGAGGCCGCGTGTTCAACCCCGGTTCGTAGCAATGAGTTAGAGTAGAATATCATTTGATATTTAAGTACCAGTCGGTTTTCGATGAAGGATAACATCGAGAGGAAACCGGACTAATCCCAATAATACCTAGTTTACCAAGTTTGGTTAAAAGGCCAGATGGCAGTCGCTTTCTCAAAACTAAGAGTGCCTACGCCAAATCCTGGGATTAGATAACTGTATCTTTTACCTCTTCACGCTTGAACCACGGGACCAATTGAGAGAGTTTGAGCTACGAGAAAGGACATAGGATAATTTTTATCCCGCAACCATACTTTAAAGACGGGCATGGCTGGCACGAAGTCGCAAAAGCTAGTATTATGTATATGGTTGGCTGAGTCACAACACAAGCATCCTTTTTTATATGACAAAGATGGCAAACGAGCAGACGGATTGCCTGATGGAAAGCATTTACCATCCCCATGGGCACTCGCAAAACCAGGGGAGTCACGAACGCGCGTTGCCGGCCTTTAAGGAGAGTTGGAGCTCTACCATCAGGAACACAACACTACATACCTGAAAGGTAGCAGTGCTATTATGGCTTATGGTCTTCTGTAAGGAGGAGGTACTTCCACAGTTGCGCTTCTCCACACTCAAGCGTGATGGTACTTCGCTGTGCCCTACCTCTCATAACTATAACTCATTCTTCAGCTTACCACGGGACTCAGTTAATTTGTGCAAGGATGTCCTGTAATATTCTTTTTTTTAATGATGCCGTCTGTTGCCGGCTGACTAGAATAGCACCACCCTGTCTCCAGCGGGTGTAAGAGACGGTAAAGGGAAAAATCCTACGGACGGGCAGCAGCGTCCGTCCACCCAATCTACAGCTACTGCGCTCAACCCGCCTGCCAAGCGTGGCGACTATGGCAACTACCCCAAGATGATACAAGTAATATTTGTGGGAGCCTTATGTCCAGCAGTGGACTGCATACGGCTGAAATTTTAATATGTATGTATGTTAATGGCACTGACCTGGCGTCGAGGAAGATCAGCCTCATGTCCAAACTGGCTCTGAACATGAACATGTTGCTATGCAGCTTCAGCTCCGTGACGGCGGAGGGGGGGAGGGAGTGGCCCACGGCGACCAGTCCGAGCGGAGCTGCCCCGTCGCCAAACCGCCGCGCGCGGAGGTAGCCGGAGCAGTGTATCACCTGAAACATAGCTTAACTTAGCTAACTCAAAGTTTTATTCAGTAAGGCCCACTTTTTTTTTTTTTTTTTTTTATGACATAGGCGGCAAACGAGCAGACGGATTGCCTGATGGTAAGCAATTACCGTCGCCCATGGGCACCCGCAACACCAGAGGAGTCACAAGCGCGTTGCCGGCCTTTAAGGGGGGTTGGAGCTCTGGGAACCTTACTCACCATCAGGAACACAACACTACATACCTGAAAGGTAGCAGTGCTATTATGGCTGCGGTCTTCTGTAAGGAGGAGGTACTTCCCCAGTTGGGCTGCTCCAGATTCAAGCGTGATGATCATCGCTGTGCCCTACCTCTCATAAAACTGCGCCACTCCGAGTTAACCGGTAACCCCAGAGTTAGTGTCATAAATGTATGGACTTAACCGGTTAACCTCGGGTTAATTGGCTAACCTTGAGTAGCGCAAGTGGGCGTAAGTAGCCCACAAGGGTACTTACACGTCGAGTATATCTACACTAATTTACACTTTTTTACACGATTCAACGAGGAAATGCTGCCAGCATCTTCGGTACTATGCCGCAGGGGCCTTTTTTAGATTTATATTAGTTTTAGTTAAATTTATTGTTAGTTTTAATTAGTTTTAATGAAAAGAATAAAACATCAAAACTACACCGGTTCTAACCCTACACCTCTGACCCGAGAAGCATTTTGACTTTTATGACCGGCGAGAAACTCGGCGGGACTTATTTTTTCAAAACAGTATTACAAAAGATATCTTATACATATTACATAAAAATGCGTTATTCTTTAAGAATTACTATTACTTATTAGTTACAGTCAGTATGGCCAAAATATATCGATACACAATCCATCATCATCATCATGTCAGCCGAAAGACGTCCACTGCTGGACATAGGCCTCCGCAGAACGACCCAAGAAGACCGATCCTGCGCCTTCCACATCTAGCGGTATCCCGCGACCCTAACTAGGTCGTCGGTCCACCTTGTGGGAGCTCTACCTACGCTGCATCTTCCAGTTCGTGGTTGCCACTCCAGAACCTTTCTGCCCCACCGGCCACTGGTTCTGCGCGCAATGTGCACCCATACTGGTGTATAAATAAAGATCTGTATAGATATATTTAGCCATACGGACTGTAACTAACTATATGGCGCTGACTGTACGTACTCTACTTGGGGATTATACAGGCTGCTCCAACCACCTAATCATACAGGGTGCTCGATTATACAAACAATACGAGGGCTTATTAACATTGCACACTCCGTTCAGACTAGGGTGACTTTGAGAAGCCATTAACACCCTTATTATTATGGAGTTAAGGACTATTTTACTATTCCCGTTGTGATAACTATATGTTAATGTATTTAGGTACAGTATGCAGAAATCACTAAACGGGCCAAGTGTTCAGAATGATCTTAACACGCTTGTTCTATTAACAATAAAGACGTGTCTGCCGGAAATAAAATTGTATACCATTTTATTACCTAGATCTGGTAGATCCCCGAACTAAATAAGCTGAACGAATAAAGCCTAAGTCAAAACCATTGTACGTGGTCACGCTACCAGCGTTATGGGGACATTTGGATGCTTCGAGACCCATAGTTATTGATGTGACTTAGAAAATTTGTTTCATGACTAATCTTTCAACAGATGTGTATATAAAGATGTCTTAAACCATAGACATACCATTTAAATAGCATGCTAATATTAATACCACGATCGAAAGAGATTGTCTATGTAACTTTCCATAGGTAGGCAGAGACGGCGCTATTTTTGTCCGTTCTTTGTCATAGTCTCACATTTGTTCCTCTTCAAACTGAATCCTTCAGAGCTGTCAGAAGTTGGAGGGTAACTAATACAATTGGAGTTTTCTTGTTCAACTGAAGTTGCGGTAATTAATACAGAATAAGCTTATATCCATACTAATTATAAATGCGAAAGTGTGTCTGTTTATTTGTCCGTCTTTCACGGCAAAACGGAGCGACGAATTGACGTGATTTTTTTAAGTGGAGGTAGTTGAATTGATGGAGAGTGACATAGGCTTCTTTTTCCAGCGGGAAAACATCTCATTCCCACGGGAAGACTCAATATGTTACATTTGCCTATAACCATGCGAGCGAAGCCCCGGAGCATGCATCATCTAGTTTTTGTTATAAAGAGTCTCCAGAGCCCTGAGTGTAAGTTTTTAACGTAACTTTACGACACGAACGCGTTTGCGTTTCCCATATAAATAACATTATCACTTACGCGTACGTAAACGTTGTTTTACATCAAAAGAAACTTACACTAGAGCCTCTGTAAAGCAAAACTAAAGTACCTAAACTATTACATTTTGGGCTGCAAAAGTAAGAGTATCTTTTCCCTCTACTGGCGTACGCGGATTCGAGCTCCAGTCATTATTCCTCCTAGCTCAAACGTACCTTGTACCCTGAGGTAGTGAGTCCTGCATTCCGTTTGGCAAGAACACATTTCATTCTGATGAAGAAGGCTCGTTCGCATTCGATGTCCACGGACGGACCCCACGTACCGCCAACAGGGTACCTGTTACATCCAATCATTACAGATTTAATGTCTATAATAAAATCCCACGCGGCAAACTGTCAACACAATATTTGGATTATTATTTATTATGCAGAAACGTCTGCTAGCGAATATCTTCGATATTAAAATCGATATTGCATCGATATTCGAATGGGGTAGCACATTGTTATCGATGAATTCTCAATGTAAATTGAGACTTCGATGCCGTTAAGTGTTCAATACGCTGACGGTAGATGTGACTACACGTCACCCATGATGACGTTATACCACGAAGGATAAGGTAGAAAAATTTGACAAGTCTAAGCGGTACTCGGATAGCACAATTGGAAGTGCACTGGGTTGATCCAGTGGTTGTGGGTTCGAGTCCCGCTTCGAGTCAATTTTTTCTATTTTTCTTTCGATTTTAATATCGACAATATTTGAAATTCTGTAATAACATTATACCAACCGGTCTGGCCTAGTGGGCAGTGGTCCTGGGTTCAAATCCCATGTATTTATGTGATGGGCACAGATATTTGTTCCTGAGTCATGGGAGTTTCCTGTATTTAAGTATTTTTATGCATCAATTTTTTTTATACAAGACTGACCAGCGTTTGACCTCAGTCGCACCTGATGGTAAGTGACGACGAGGTCGAGGGTGTAGCACGCTGGTTCAGTAACAGCCTATTGACTCTTGCCTTGAAGAGACCCAAATACATATTATATACATATTATTAGCTAAGAGTGTTGTTGTGTGTACTACGCAGTAAATCTAAGAAAAAATGTGACCTTATCTAGCAAAATAGACCTTATTGCCGCTGGCGCTTACGTCGAACCGGGTTGCGTTTGTATTGCGGCATCTTGAACAACGGCGTAAACGCCATCGACACTAAGGTCCCCTGTGATAGATTGTCACAAATAAATTCTTACCCTAAACTGGGGTATTGGTGCCCAAGGTAGGAGTGAGGATGCTGTAGACTAAGCACAGCGCTCATCTCCTCGTGGTCAGCCTGGTGGATGTACTCGTAGATGGAGTTCCCCGTCAGCTCCACCTGCCACAATCCTGAATGTAGTCAGAGTCCTCGAGTAGAGATATTTTTTTTAATACAACGGTGGCAAACATGCTGTCCGCCTGATGGTAAGCAGTTACCGTAGCCAACGGACGTCTGAAACTCCAGAGGATTCTCATGCGCGGCGCCTATACTAAAAGTTGTTGGAGTTCTGGGGACCTTAGTCACCATCAGGAAGACAACACTACATACTTGAAAGGTAGCAGTGCTGTTAGGCTGTGGTCTTCTGTAAGGAGGAGGTACTTCCCCAGTTGGGTTCTCCAGAGTCAAGCGTGATGGTACTTCGCTGTGCCCTATCTCTCATTGCTGCTTATAGGTGAAAAACTTAACTGAAAGACCACAAATAGAACCCGGGTATGTTCTTAAACTACGTCCAACAATGAGAGGTAGGGCGCAGCGAAGTACCATCACGTTTGAATCTGGAGCAGGGAAAGTACCTCCTCCTTACAGAAGACCACAGCCATAATGGCACTGCTACCTTTCAGGTATGTAGCGTTGTGTTCCTGATGGTGAGTAGGGTTCCCAGAGCTCCAATCTCCCTTAAAGGCTTGTGACCCTTTGGTGTTGCGGGTGCCCATGGGCGACGGTAATTGCTTACCATCAGGCAACCTGTCTGCTCGTTTGTCATAAAAATAAGTGTTTATATAACAGAACTTACTTGACTAAGTCCAAGATGCACTGAAGCCGTCTCACTAATATACATGATCTTGCCGTCTGGTGCCACCACGAAGATGAATCCATCCAGGGTCTGGAGTAGATGGCTGCCCAGCTCGCGGATGGAGAGCTCCCTGGGCTGCGGTGGGGGTGGAGATGCGCCCCATGCGTCACCCAGACCTGTGGGTGGTGGAATGTTGGTTTAGGTATTGTTGTGAAGAAGTTTCTGCCGTGTGCCGTCTGAATAGCACCACCCCATCTCCTCCCGCGTGTCGTAAGAGGCGACAAAGGGCAATATCCTACGGGCAGCAGCGTCCATAAACCCAATCTACAGCTACTGCGTTCAACCCACCTGCCAAGCGTGACTATGGCAACTACCCCCAAGATGATATGTCATATTTGTGGGAGGCGTATGTCCAGCAGTGGACTGCATACGGCTGAAATGTAAGGATGCCTTTGCCACTTTTTCAGCTCGACGGGCTGTGAGCTGCAGCAACAGAACTCCGCATTCTTCTACCACAAGTCCTTACCGTCTGGGAAGACCTGCTACATCTTCAGGTAACTAGTGGTGAGTCTGATGATGGCAGCTTCGTCCAGCTGTGAGGTGGCTTAGGGGCCAACCTCATCCGCTTCAGAACTCCGCTTTTCCCTACCTCTTACCATCTTGGAACTGCTGCATTTTCAAGTAGCTTTTGGTGTCTGAAGATGGCTTGTCCACTTTTTCTGTTCGACGGCTGTGGGGAGCAACTTCATCAGCTCCAGAATTCCGCGTTCTTCTACTACAAGTCCTTACCATCTGGGAAGACTTGCTACATCTTCAGGTAACTAGTGGTCAGTCTGATGATGGCAGCTTTGTCCAGCTGTGAGGTGGCTTAGGGGCCAACCTCATCTGCTTCAGAACTCCGCTTTTCCCTACCTCTTACCGACTTGGAACTGCCGCATCGCCAAATAGCTTTTGGTGTGGTGGCTCCCGAATTCCGCGTTCTTCTACTACAAGTCCTTACCGTCTGGGAAGACCTGCCGCATCTTCAGGTAACTGGTGGTGAGTCTGATGACCGAAGCTTTGTCCAGCTGTGAGGTGATGGCGGCGGGGAGTGGGAGCAGCTTAGCAAGCTCCAAGAACTCGGCGTTCTCCTTCTCCCTGCGCGAACGGGCCGCGTTCTTGCTTTTTTCTTTCATTATGGCTGCCGCGTCGAGCGGCGTGGGCCGCTGGTCTTTGCGGCAAGCTGGGAAGAAATGAATTCATTCAACTTCCGTAAGATCTTAGTGCCTATACTAATTATCAGTGGTGAAAACTCGTTAAGCGGACACAAAAGAGTGTATAGAGCCATAAAAAACAATTTTTCCCCTCACTAGCTCGTAAAGCGCTTGTTTATCCTTTAATACGAGGGGGTAAAAACGCATTTTATCCACTAGTGATTAAAGTAAGTTGACTTCTCATAGCTCTTATTGCTATGGTTTTAAAGTCTAAATTTTGCGCAAGTACTTGCCTCGAAATGCATTCGAAAATCGCACTGGCCACCACAAGCTAACCAAGCTAAAGGCACCTTTTGTAAAAATGTTGAATGTATCTAAACACAAAGAAAAAGTCAATGCGACTTCAAAACCTTTTTTTACATGTTTGACTTTCCTCGCTGTAGTGAGGGAAAAAGTTTTGTGTTACACACGGGTGCAATTGTAATTTACTTCTCGTGTATTGAAACACTCGCTAGGCTCAGGATTCTATTTTAAAACCACTCGCATTGCTCGTGGTTAAACTATAGAATCCATTCGCTTGCAATGCTTCGATATCCAATTAAATTGGACACTTTCAGTTCAACAAGTTTTGCTAAAGTTTTGCACCGTTAGTGCCGATCACTGCTAATTATACTTGGATTAGTTGCCATACGGACCCCAGACTGCAATGAACCGTAGCAAAATGCCGAAGGAAATTCATTTAATTTCGTAAGAACTAGTGCCTACACTAATTATACTTGCACTAGCTTTTGCCCCCGGCTTCGCACGCGCAGAAGAACCCTTTTAACCTCTTCGGGGATGAATATCAAAAAACGCTGAAATTACTTTTCTCGTGTTTGAATAAGGAGTGTTTACACAAAATTTCAAGTTTCTAGCCTTAAATTTTACACAATTCCCATACACACTTTCAACCCTTTTTTACCCCCTTAATGGTGGAATTTCCAAAAATCCCTTCTTAGTGGGAGCTTACGGTATATAAACTACCTATTGTGAAAAAATCAGCCATCTAGGTTAAACCCGGCTTTGGACCCGGTTATGTCCTTAAACTACGTCCGACAATGAGAGGTAGGGCGCAGCGAAGTACCATCACGCTCGAGTCTGGAGAAGCCCAACTGGGGAAGTTCCTCCTCCTTTCAGAAGACCACAGCCATAATAGCACTGCTACCTTTCAGGTATGTAGTGTTGTGTTCCTGATGGTGAGTAAGGTTCCCAGAGCTCCAACCCCCCTTAAAGGTCGGCAACGCGTTTGTGACTCCCCTGGTGTTGCGGGTGCCCATGAGCGACGGTAATTGCTTACCATCAGGCAATCCGTCTGCTCGTTTGCCACCTTATGTCATAAAAAAAAAACGGTTTGGGCTGTGCGTTGATCAGTCAGTCAGGACATTCACGTTTATGTATATAGATTAGTTGCCATACGGACCCCAGGCTCCATTGAGCAGTAGCAAAGTGGATAATGCGAGGAAGCTCACACACTTTGAGATCTCTATGGGTTGTTCTGTATACCGCCATAATTGACGGTTCGACAGTCGATTACGACGGATATAACTATATGTATAAATATGACCAGTCTGGCCTAGCAGGTACCCTGCCTATGAAGCCGATGGTCCTGGGTCCAAATAGGTATGGGCATTTATTTGTGTGATGAGCACAGGTGTTCCTGAGTCATGGGTGCTTACTATGTATAAGTATTTGTATATATCAGTGGCGGCGCGTTTATACAAGCCGATTCCCGCCGGCATGACTAACTTTACTGCAGTTCAACGGTTTTCCTTGGGCTCAAGAAGAAAAGGCTAAGACATATCGGCTCCGTCTTGCCTAAGAAAAATTTGGCGTGTCGCCACTGGTATATATACTAGCTTTTCCTCGCGACTTCGTATAAAAATTATCCTATGTCCTTTCTCGTAGCTCAAACTGTCTCCATACCAAATTACGTTCCAATTAGTTCAGCGATTTAAGCGTGAAGAGGTAACAGACAGACAGACGGACAGAGTTACTTTCGCATTTTATAATATTAGTATAGACTTCGTTAACTGAGTCACAACACAAGCCATCTTGGGGCTCAGTCAATTTGTGTAAGAACGTCATATAATATTATTAATATTATATATGACTAGCGTATATGCTTAAGTTGAAGACAGGGTCATAAAACATGTAACGAGCTCTTTTGTTCTTCCCACGAGAGATAAGGCACGCCTATGATTTAGCTGTAACAAATATGTAGGTATGAAAACATACGTTTACTATTAAAAACAGGTAATTGTGTTTCGCAATAATTATACCTTTTGAAGGTCTGGCCTAGTGGGTAGTGACCCTGCCTATGAAACCGGTGGTCCTGGGTTCAAATCCCAGTCAGTATTTATTTGTGATGAGCACAGATATTTGTTACTGAGTCACGGGTGTTGTATGTATTTAAGTATTTATATGTATCTATCTATTATATATATCGTCGTCTGGTACCTACAACACAAGCCTTACTGAGTTTACTATAGGACTAGGTCAATTCGTGTAAGATTGTCCCGAAATATGTGTCTACATGTTTTCACCTCACTTTATTCACTAGAGTGCAAAGTAATTTCATATTAATAGAATGTATTTTTTGATATTAGTTGGTTGGATGCTCTTTTGAATATTTTTTTAATGATAAATGATGTAGGTATTATGCCAATATTTTTAGTTATTTTTTCCTTGCGGTAGTGAGGTGAAATATTGTGTGTTCAGCAGCAAAATGTATGCCTTTTAATACCCATTAAGATTCCATTCAATTTCGTAATCTTTCGCTAGCTCGCTAGCTCGGAGCCCTGAGTGTAAGTTTTCAACGTAACTTTACGTCACGAACGCGTCTGCGTTTCCCATATAAATAACATTATCACTTACGCGTTCGTAAACGTTTTTTTACGCCAAAAGAAACTTATACTAGAGCCTCTGGCCTCAATATTAGCACGAGAGAGTAAACACTAACTTTGCTCTCTTATTTGTTTTTCCCCTTTCCTGTACTTAAGTTTCAGTCAGTTTTTTCATACCCCGACCTGTCCCAAGTTGTACATTAATTCAGGAATTAGCATGACGTAATGATGCATGTGTAGTTATTTATGCGTCCGCGCGTACTCGCGGGATCTGCGTGTAGGGTTGCCCGGAATATATTGTATGTTATAAAAAACGTGATACAAGATTATCAAACCGGCATCTGTTCATGATTTTGAACATCTTTTACTATGGGGTCAAGTAAAATTAAATGAAAATTGAGCTGTTCCATAGAAAAGGTCAAGTATGAGATGACGAAAATGTATGAGAGAGTTGTTTTTTACAATTTACAAAGTTGACCCCATAGTAAAAATTGTTCCAAATCACGTTTTTATAACACCCGGTATTTTTCTTATAAATATCGCATTTTAATGTATGTTTAAGATCTCTTTTGTAATACTGTTTTGGAAAAATAAGTCCCGCCGAGTTTCTTGCCCGTTATAAAAGTCAAAATGCTTCTCGGGTCAGAGATGTAGGGTTAGAACTTAGAACCGATGTAGCTTTTATTTTTGTCTTTTATTTACTTTGTATATCTGCTCGTGTAAACGTGCCTTTGTGGCCTACTTACAGAGGCTCTATTGCACGTTTCTTTTGACGTAAAAAAACGTCTCGAACGTGCAAGTGATAATGTTATTTATATGGGTAACTCTAACGCGATGGTGACGTTTTGTTACGTAAAAACTTACACTCAGGACTGAATAAACCTTTGAGTTGAGTAATATTACTACAAAAATAATATATTCTGTCAAAAATGACATTTTAGCTACGAGATTTAAATGCCGGATGTACTTTTTTGTTACTACAGCGTAAGTCAAGTAAAAAAAAATATCAGTCAAATATTGCTGAACATGTTTCTCTCGTAGAGGAGCGTAATCGTAAGCTGACCGCGTTCGCTCCTAGTTACGGAGCGAAACATGTAAAGCAATATTTGACTTATATTACCCGTTTCCGTATAATTAATATTGCCTATAAATACTTGTATTTTAAAATTTTAAGTCCAAAAGTTGAAATAGATAACATATACTTAAGAAAAAACGACGAGGACCTCCGGTGTTCGAGACGGGATTCGAACCCGCATCTCCAGCTATCTATAGCCACTTAACAATCAAAGCAAATCAAAATATTTCATAAAAAAATCATTTGATTTGTTCTTAAGTTCATTTTATAACTAATTTCAACCTGTCAACCCTAGATAAGGCAACCCTAGGAGTACTCCATGTTTGGCGGGAAAACAACAACGGTAATGAATTATTTCAGCCAATAGCGTATCGTGTAGCAGTCTTGCTGAGTTCCTATTGGTCGGTTGACACGAGGCGAAATATTTCGCCAACCAGCGTTAGTGATTTTTGTTTTTTTTATTATCCAGAAACGTCTGCTAGCGAATATCTTCGATATTTAAATCGAAAGAAAAATAGAGTCCCGCTCCGAGTTAAATTTTTCTATTTTTCCTTTTAATACCCATTTAGATTCCATTCAATTTCGTAATCTTTCGCTAGCTCGCTAGCTCGGAGCCCTGAGTGTAAGTTTTCAACGTAACTTTACGTCACGAACGCGTCTGCGTTTCCCATATAAATAACATTATCACTTACGCGTTCGTAAACGTTTTTTTACGCCAAAAGAAACTTATACTAGAGCCTCTGGCCTCAATATTAGCACGAGAGAGTAAACACTAACTTTGCTCTCTTATTTGTTTTTCCCCTTTCCTGTACTTAAGTTTCAGTCAGTTTTTTCATACCCCGACCTGTCCCAAGTTGTACATTAATTCAGGAATTAGCATGACGTAATGATGCATGTGTAGTTATTTATGCGTCCGCGCGTACTCGCGGGATCTGCGTGTAGGGTTGCCCGGAATATATTGTATGTTATAAAAAACGTGATACAAGATTATCAAACCGGCATCTGTTCATGATTTTGAACATCTTTTACTATGGGGTCAAGTAAAATTAAATGAAAATTGAGCTGTTCCATAGAAAAGGTCAAGTATGAGATGACGAAAATGTATGAGAGAGTTGTTTTTTACAATTTACAAAGTTGACCCCATAGTAAAAATTGTTCCAAATCACGTTTTTTATAACACCCGGTATTTTTCTTATAAATATCGCATTTTAATGTATGTTTAAGATCTCTTTTGTAATACTGTTTTGGAAAAATAAGTCCCGCCGAGTTTCTTGCCCGTTATAAAAGTCAAAATGCTTCTCGGGTCAGAGATGTAGGGTTAGAACTTAGAACCGATGTAGCTTTTATTTTTGTCTTTTATTTACTTTGTATATCTGCTCGTGTAAACGTGCCTTTGTGGCCTACTTACAGAGGCTCTATTGCACGTTTCTTTTGACGTAAAAAAACGTCTCGAACGTGCAAGTGATAATGTTATTTATATGGGTAACTCTAACGCGATGGTGACGTTTTGTTACGTAAAAACTTACACTCAGGACTGAATAAACCTTTGAGTTGAGTAATATTACTACAAAAATAATATATTCTGTCAAAAATGACATTTTAGCTACGAGATTTAAATGCCGGATGTACTTTTTTGTTACTACAGCGTAAGTCAAGTAAAAAAAAATATCAGTCAAATATTGCTGAACATGTTTCTCTCGTAGAGGAGCGTAATCGTAAGCTGACCGCGTTCGCTCCTAGTTACGGAGCGAAACATGTAAAGCAATATTTGACTTATATTACCCGTTTCCGTATAATTAATATTGCCTATAAATACTTGTATTTTAAAATTTTAAGTCCAAAAGTTGAAATAGATAACATATACTTAAGAAAAAACGACGAGGACCTCCGGTGTTCGAGACGGGATTCGAACCCGCATCTCCAGCTATCTATAGCCACTTAACAATCAAAGCAAATCAAAATATTTCATAAAAAAATCATTTGATTTGTTCTTAAGTTCATTTTATAACTAATTTCAACCTGTCAACCCTAGATAAGGCAACCCTAGGAGTACTCCATGTTTGGCGGGAAAACAACAACGGTAATGAATTATTTCAGCCAATAGCGTATCGTGTAGCAGTCTTGCTGAGTTCCTATTGGTCGGTTGACACGAGGCGAAATATTTCGCCAACCAGCGTTAGTGATTTTTGTTTTTTTTATTATCCAGAAACGTCTGCTAGCGAATATCTTCGATATTTAAATCGAAAGAAAAATAGAGTCCCGCTCCGAGTTAAATTTTTCTATTTTTCTTTCGATTTAAATATCAGCGTTAGTGATATTCGTAAATTTCGAACGATAGTCTTTGTTTTTCTCATGACGCCTTAATTAGAGTAAATGAGAAAGATGCTCGAAATATTCGACGTTCGCGATACTAGGCCAGGCCAGTGCCCGTACCATGAGTTGTGACATTACGCGGTTTTCAATAACTAGTATCGTATTTACTATCTGTGCATCGTTCGCACTAAAATAGTACAAGCGAGATGCACAGATAGTAAACTCGATACTCGTTATCGAACGTCACAACTCATGGTACGGGTACAGGGGCCTATTTCTCGAACACTTTTAACTTGTGAAGTTTGTGATAGTTGTGATACAAGTGGAAGTTCCTTTTTGACACCTGCTGTCCGAGAAATAGACCCCAGGCCTACCACGAAAATTAAAATTAGCAAATTCCGAAACATAGTTTTGTTTTTTAAACGAAACATAGTTTTGTTTTGGCTTTACGTTTATTTCGTTATGGCGCGACATGTTTTAAAAGTGATAAAATATAATAATGATTCACGAAAGATTTAATACAAATATCGTCTCTGTCACTCTAATTAAGCGTCAATTGGAGTAAAATAGAAAGTTCTTGCTCGGTTCCCATTGGTTGGTTAGAGGAGGCGAGATGTTTAATCAACCAGCATTAGAAGCAACTAAAATAAAAATTCGCATGTTTCAAACGGATGTCTCTTTCACTATAATTACGCGTTGATTGGAGTAAAAGAGAAAGACATCCGAAATTTTCACGATAGGCCTTGAGAGCGTAAAAAGAAACAGTAACTCCGTATGAAAATTATTAAATTACAAAAATAAAAAATAAAATGTATTGCGAAAGTCCTGTTGGGCTGTTGCTCTGTCACGTGACAACTACGTACTGAACGGATTTTTTTTATTACTGAGTTTTCTTAACAGATTATAAAAAAAGTGTAAGAAAAAAAATATAAGATTTTAAAACTGATTATAATAGTTTCTTACATTCTTATTAGATAGACAGTGTTTGAAATTAAATTACAAAAAAATATTTGAATATTTAAAATTAAATTAAAAATAAAATTTTAGGCACTTAACTAATGTACAAAAAAAAATTGTCTTCATTTGCTGCGATAATTATTTATGAAATAAAACAACTGAAATGAATTTTGAGTCCACCCGATGACCACGAACGCTGCTAAAGCGTTCGATACGTCGGGATGAAGTTTAAATTATACGCGAAAACTAAAAAATATACGCAATATGATATATTTTACAAATATCTTAAAAATTACTAAATTAATAAACTTACGTAGATCCACAAAAATTTCGCTAGTGAATCTTGCCAAATTCTTCCTGCACGGATACTTCATATTGAAAAAAAAAATTAAAAAAAAACCTAATCCTCACTGCAACACTTAACTGATCATTTATAGAATTGCACCTCACTCGGGCAGGTTCAGTTGCATACTGGCAGAACACCTCCTTCCTATGTCCGTTTCCGTAAAAAAAAAACAACAGGTACAATAATGGAGGACAACTGTCAAATAATAGAGCCCGTATGTTTGACGCGATTGGTTGTTATTGTGTGTCGATAGTATTGTACGTTATTGTATTATGGGGTATTTGGTGATTGTATATCATAAGATGTTTATTTGACAGGTAATCTTTGGGTAACAATAGCGTTTAAGTTAATCCGTTAGATTAATCCCGTATCTTTAGCGCAACCATATTTTACAAATTATTTTTTATTATGCAGAAACCTCTGCTAACGAATATCTTCGATATTTAAATCGAAAAAAAATTGACAATTCTAAGCGGTACTCGTATAGCACAATTGGTAGTGCACTGGGCTAGTTATCCAGTGGTTGTGGGTTCGAGTCCCGCTGCGAGTCAAAATTCTTCTATTTTTCTTTCGATTTAAATATCGAACATATTTTACAAATATGAGAGTCTGCGCAGAGAAATTATAAGAACCATTTTATAGAATTTGGCGTAGAAACGCTAGGTCCATGGGTTCCCAGCACGCACAAACTTATTGCAGAAATCGCGAAGCGTCTGGTTGATGTAACTGGTGACCGAAGAGCTGGCGGCTTCTCACACGACGTATCAGCTGCGATACAAGGAGGTAATGCCGCCAGCATACTTGCTACAATGCTTCAAGGGCTTTCTTTACATAGAATCTGCCCGGTCTATGTAGTAGTAACGTGTGTACACGCATATCTGCGTTCTATATTCAAATGTTGACGTAAGTTTCATATTGATTCTTTGCACGAATACATAGACATGGTGCTTCATTTAAGTTTCTCACCTATATATAGGAGTTTTACAAAATTTATAATAGCGAAACTTGTTAAGAAAAGTTAAATCACTGTGAGTTTCGTGACAATCAAGCATGAAATCTTCATGAAGTTCGACTTTTTGCCTTTAATTATTCTGTAATATCGATTGAAGTTTAAACAATGAACATCAGAATCTAGTTTTTATAGAAATTTAATGCTTGATACATTTATTTACAGAAATTACAATCGTATTATGATAACTACAAGTACTTAACTAGTTACAGTATAAAATATAAAAAAAGGCCCTTGAGGCATTGTACCAAGGATGCTGGCGGCATTTCCTCGTTGTATCGCAATGCTGATACGTTGTGTTTAATTGACGTCATGAAACTGACAGTGATTTAACTTTTCTTAACAACTTTCACTAATTTTTGAAACTCCCATATCCCGTTTAAATAATTGTAATATGAATAATACAATTAAAACTGTTGTGAGCCATGTTACTACTACTTAGTTACAAACGGATAAACACACGTGTAATTATATCGCACTAGGCGACATGTTCACTCACTCAGTGAGCGATACACCCTCAACGCGATCGGTGTGTCCTGACTCTGCTTGAAGATGGGTACCAGAGCTTACCCGAAACATGTCGCCTAGTGCGATATAATTACACGTGAGTTTATCCGTTTGTAACTAAGTAGTTGTAATATGAACGACCATGTTAGCTTAAAATTGAGTTAAAAATAATTATTTCTCAAACATACTACGAAATGTATGCGTTAATGGCACGAAATGATGCTAAGAAGTTGCACATTTATGGACTAGGCCGTGAATAAATGTATGGAGTTAGTATGAAAAGCACATTATTGTCCGCAGCTCTAACTTTTTTTTTGCCAACTAAGATTAGACTGACGAAGGAAAAAATACATACATCCAAGTTACAATCTCTTTGAAAACATAATTGGTATTATAATAATTGGTTAAACATGGTGCTGGAATAGCTTTTGCCAATGTCAAATCATTAAAAAAAAACGAAATATATGAACCATAGATAGTTATATTTTTATAAGCAGTTAGAAAAGGTGTACGAATAGCTTTGTCGAATATGTTTTTTTTTTTGTATAAAAAGTAAAAAAGGCGGCAATTTACTGTTATTTACTTGATTGCTTTGTTGTTATTTTAATTTTATTATTTTCTTGAAATAAACTCACGTGTAATTATATCGCACTAGGCGACATGTTTCGGGTAAGCTCTGGTACCCATCTTCAAACCGAGTGAGTGAGTGATACACCCTCATCGCGATCGGTGTGTCCTGACTCGGTTTGAAGATGGGTACCAGAGCTTACCCGAAACATGTCGCCTAGTGCGATATTATTACACGTGAGTTTATCCGTCTGTAACTAAGTAGTAGTAACATGGCTCACAACAGTTTTAATTGTATTTTCTTGAAATGTTTGAGAAAAGCACTATACAGGCTTCGGCCTGAACAGGGATTAAAGGACTCAATTTATCCGGCCTCGTCTCCGACTCGGCCGTCTACCGCAATCTCGTCCTTGAATCCCTTACTTCACGGCCTCTGCAGTAATGTACTATTAAAACTCCTGTGACTATTAAGGATACTAAACATGTCCTAATGACTTTATAAGTTCCTTCAATAAACGTACAAAACCATTCAAATTGAGAATAATAAACAATAAGTGAAATCAGCCGCCATTATGCGCGGACACAGCCGTGTTTAATAGTAATACTAAACTTAAGGACAAATCGATAAAATGAATTGAATGCGGATATTTGCATATCTGCAATCTTCGGGGGTCATCCACAAAGCACGTGTCGCTTAAGGACGATACACCGACACCGGGCCGTACAGCGGCGGTACCGCCAAAAACGATATTCATTAATTTCGGGCATCTTTCTCTTTTAGCCCAATTAAGACGTCATGAGAGTGACAGAGACAATCTACTTAGTTACAGGATAAAGTCACGTGTAATTATATCGCAGTCAGTGAGAGATACACCCTCAACGCGAGCGTCGTGACTCCTGCTTGCGTTATAGGCACGCGGCATAGCGCTTTTTTATTTTAGGTTTTTTTAATGTCATGTAAATTACAGTTCTCTACATGATGGAATCAGAAATGAGGAGATCCGTAGGCGAACTAAAGTCACCGACATAGACCATCGGGCTAGCAAGCTGAAGTGGCAATGGGCAGGATACATTGCACGCAGAGGAGATGGCTGATGGGGTCGAAAAGTGCTCGAGTGGAGACCACGGACTAGCAAGACGGTAGGACGTCCACCCACATGATGGACAAACGACCTCATTAAGGTCACCGGAAGACGCTGGATGCAGGTCGCTTCCAACCGGTACATGTGGAGTTGCAAGGGGGAGGCCTATTTTCAGCAGTGTACGTCTCATGGATGAGATGATGATGATGAAGTTCAAGTTGATTTTAAGTATCTCCTTTATAAAGAACCTTCGTATTAGAAGGTTTAAAATGATATGTTATCTTGTAGAGATAAATTTTTCTGTAAGTAAGTGGTGTGTATTTTTTTTGTGTAAGTTGTTTAATATAATAAATGATTATAAATAAATATTTTCCAAAAATAAACAAATATACAAACTAGTACGCAAAATAAAGTCACATGATTTCTGAACGAACCCTTGGCTGTTTGGCACGTCACCTGAGCCGAGGGCGCGAAAAAAATGAAATTTGAGTTGCGGTTATCTATGGAAGATGCTTTTAAAGATAGAAGGCCGTGGGCACCCCATATGACCAGATGTCTTTATGAACAATCTTTTGGCTTTATGAAGGATAATACAGTAAGATAATTCAGATTTGAGCACCGGCACCGTCGCAGGGTTGCTAGTTTTTAATTCCGCAATCTCGGACCTCCAGGCGAGGGGAGTGGTTTCATCATTACGTTGTGGATATTCCATTCATTCGCACGAAGCGAAACCCTGCCAATGCTCAAGATTGCATTCTTTGAATCGCTATACCTACTCTTGGTTCAATTTTGGAATCTTTCGCTAGCTCGGGTCTCAATATTAGCACGAGAAGGTAAACACTAACTTTGCCCCCTTGTATAACAAATAACTATTATATTGTATTTAGCTCAAAAACACTTCAATACGCTTCTCAAACAGTGATCCGAAACAAAGCCGCGCACGTGCATCTAATCCCAGGATCCAAGGATGCGGGGCCTCCCCGGTGGTCCTCGTCTGCCCCACACCTCACCCCCTCGAGTTCCCGTTCCCTTATAGGCGAAGAACTTAGCTAAAACACCTGTACCCTCACCATGAGTTGTGACATTGAGGTTTTCGATAACGATCTAGTATACTATCTGTGTAGCATAGATAGTTAACTCAATACTCGTTATCGAAAACCTCAAAATCACAACTGGGCGCCAATTTTTGAGTCGTGCACTCGAATAAAAAAACTTTGAAAACGAAAATAATCACACACAAAAGTTTCTTACCATTAATGAGAAAAGATTGACATATTGTTTTAAAGGGGACGTTATTTGTGCAGCGCATAGATAATTTATGTTGTTTTTTAAAATTTCTAGTGTTTATGGTGCATTTGGAGCGGGATTATGAGGTTTAGTTGTGAAAAGGGGGTGTGAGGGATGTGCTTTAAATAAATATTTGTAGTTGTTGCGTGGTGTTGGTAGTTATCAAGGATTTAAAAAAAATATTATTTGAATAACATTCGAGTCGCTTAGTGATGATAATGATTTTTTTTAACAATTTTACAATTTTTTTCTACTAGCGAATATCTCCGATATTTAAATCAAAAGAAAAATAGGGATAGATAGAAAAAATTGACAAGTCTAAGCGGTACTCGTGTAGCACAATTGGTAGTGCACTGAGCTAGTGATCCAGTGGTTGTGGGTTCGAGTCCCGCCGCGAGTCAAATATTTATATTTTTCTTTCGATTTAAATATCGAATTTTACTAATTATTACAAAATATATCTGTGGTCATATAAGTTTCATAGTAGTAGTAAACTTATATCGTTTGTCACTAGGGTATATAGTGGTTTTAACTGTTATCTATCTATATTAATTAAAGCAAGTTGTGTTAGTACCGGCTTTTATAACTCGAGAACGGCTGAACCGATTCGAACGATTTTGGGTTCGTTGTGATCGTCTTGGCCGAAATAGTGGAAGAAGTTACGCATCGCTCCCATACATAACCCAATTTTTTTTATAAAACAACTAAAAATCCGCAGTCCATGTCAGGAGACAAACTTCAGTGCCTCTCCAGTAACTTCAGTCTGGATATATAATGGATTCCTGTTTGGTCCGATTACCAGATGTCGCAAGAAAGGTTACAAAATTCGTAAAAATCACATTAAAAGAATTATTTGTGCTGTAAACTGCGGAATTTCAGGCGGTACAAAGTTCACCGGGATAGCTAGCAAGTAATATTTTGTAAATGGCGTCTGACAGTTAATTCTGTTTTTTTCTTCCACTAGTGAAATCAGTTTTATTTTATATTCTGTCAAACCAAATTTGACTGTAGCTGTAGAACGCAATTCAAACTATATTCATCGCAAAAATCTAAATTCGTTCGAGCGACTGTCTGTTACTCTAATTACGCCTTAAGGTGACGGCACCAGTAATGGACAAGGAACCAATCATGAACATTAGTGCTTTTTTCAAAGGAGTTAAGTGTTGTGCATTTGTTGGGACATATTCAATTTATAACTTAACTTTATGATTTTTGAAATAAGAACTAAGTGTCCATCATTGGTGCCTGTCAGCTTAAAGTGTCCGACATAAGTGCCATTACCTTAATTGGAGGAAAAGAGAAAGATGCCCGACAGTTTTGGTTTTTTTTGCGGTATATCCACAGAAATGAATATAGTTTTTTTTTTTCATTCTACTATTACTCCTATGTTTTTAATAGAATATGAAAGTTTTCTCCGAGTAAATTAATAAGTAATAAAATTGTTTTATAGAGAAATAAATCAACTATAAAGTTACACACAATAAAAGCTAATTAAATAAAAGGAAAAGTAAGTACTTAAAGTACTAATCGCAATAAGACGTCACAGATGCTTTTGCGACATCCGTCATCTGAAAAGGATTTTAAAATGGCTTACTAACACCTTAATCTTACTAAAAATTACAATTATCTATTGTCAGTCGAAAAACGTAGTAACTCCTATAGCTGTTATAATAATCACATCCTAATAACCAAAGAAATAAAGCATCAAATACAAAACCACTATAAGACTCGTCCGAAAACTGACGTGGGAAAAGGACGGCTCAATAAAACGCGCCAAAAGTCATCTTTGTTTTTTTTTCTAAGCGCCATTGTCTCTCGCCGCAACGCACGTGTCTATGGCACGGTTTTTTCTGTTTACGCCGTAAACTTTAGACACCTGCTGCGCCGTTCTGCCATTCACCGGTTTGTAATCATTCAATAATTTGCATAGCTGGCATGGGAACGGGCGGGTGTACCTTACACCGTCTTTTGTTTCTCATCACGTGAATGAAACGTAGTAATGAATGAGCCGATTTGTTCATATTTTATTTGTTTTTTTATTGTGACGTTCTAAGTTGCATCTTTAATATGACGTTCACCATTCAACGTTTATTAAGAATGAATGATAGTATTTTCTTTATCTGTATTGATAGAGTTTGATAGTTAAAAATAAGTTTTTTTTTTTCAGTTTAGGAACATTACAGTGCATTTATGAATGCCAAAAAAATCTACCACTTGCACCGGTTTTAACCCTACCTCTGACCCGAGAAGATTATTAACGTCAAGAAACTCAGCGGAACTTATTTTTACAAAACAGTAACACATTAAATCTTAAATGAAACTAATGCCGACTTATATTTTCTAAGCAACATAAATAGGTATGTCCACCTCTAACAGATATTGGTTGGCTTTCGCAGAAGTGGAACTTTCGAGAGATTGAAATTGGATCGAGTTATTTCTATTTACACAAATGTTAAAGTATTTAAAGTCATTTTACAAAATTGAATAGGGAAACACCAAAAGAAGGTATGAAAAAACGTACGTATTTTGTCATTGTGCAGTGTGTGTCATTTCAGAAACATGACTCACGACTTAACTTTTCGATATTTACAAAGATTTCAAAACGTAAACTTATTTGAACGTTAGTTGCTAAGAAAGTTTCTCACGAATTTTTTTTTAAACTTCGCACCTCTATGCGACAATTGTCAACTATTTGCAACAATTACGTTAAGGCGTTTTTTTATTGTCTATGGTTGAACGGGTGACGTTTCGGCGGGCGGTCTTTGTTTTGCGCGGGAACGCGGGGCACAGACAATGACGCCTCCGCTTTTTTTTCGTAATCACTTCGGTTCTCACGATTGACTAGTTATGCATTATGATCCAATATTTTGACGAGTTTTTTTAATAAGGATAAATACGCAAGGCGGCGTTATAATTGTTTTTAGAAACAGACAAAAAAGTGTGTAAACTTGTTAAAGTGTCTTAATTTTAAATATAGTAAAATAAACCTTCATATCAATAAATTTTGGCTTTTATTGAAAAAAAAAGATTACCTACTTATTTGTTGATGTAACGTGCTAAGTGCGAATAATATTGAAATAAATTGCAGCAGAATTATTTTCATCACAGGTCTGGCCAAGTGGGTAGTGACTCTATGAAACCGACGGTCCAAACTTCAAATCTCAGTGAAAACATTCGTTTCACGAGCACAGGTTGTTCCTGAGTCATGGGTATTTTCTATGTATTAAGTATTTGTATATTACATACTAGCGACCCGCCCCGGCTTCGCACGGGTACAATGCTGATATTAGTATTTCATCACTATTTAATGGATGTTATTATACATATAAACCTGGTTCTTCAATCACTCTATCTATTTAAAAAAACCGCATTAAAATCCGTTGCGTAGTTTTAAATATTTAAGCATACATAGGGATATAGGGACAGAGAAAGCAACTTTGTTTTATAGTATGTAGTGATATCGTGGGCTGAGTCACAACACAAGCCTTTTTGAGCTCACCGTGGGGCTCAGTTAGCTCAAATTGAGCTAATGGGAGCTTTAGCTAAGTTTAACACCTATAACATCTTATATATATGTATATATATAAGCCATTAAAATGTAATGTAAAAACTTTTTAAAACTGTTTACCGACCATGACCTTGTTTAAACCGAACATACTTGCGCAGTACTGCGTTGCGTTTTATTTCAACCAAAACTCACGTTTAAGTTAATGAGTTGCACAATGAGGTAAGGTTTTATTTATTTTCAGTATTTTCACCTCACTAGCTCGGAGAGCCCTTTTTTATTGACCTACCGCTACCCTACTGGGTTGTGATCCTGCCTATCAAGCCTTCGGTCCTAGGTTCAAATACTAAGGGCATTTGTGTGATGAGCATAGATATTTATTCCTGAGTGGATGGGTGTTGTATGTATTTAAGTATGTATTTGTACAGTTGCCATCGGAACATGCACTTTATAGTCTTGACAATAGAGGCATTGTTCAGATATTTGTGACCACCTCCACAGCTCCGATACATTTGATAGCGACTGTATATTATATATATCGTTGGCTGAGTCACAACACAAGCCTTCTTGAGCATAATATTACTTTACGTAAATATAATAAATATTGTTTTATCCGTTTGTGTGACTTTATTCAAATAACTTTTTAAAAGATGGATGGTTCTCACCCGGCCATAGAGCAGAGGGTTACATTACTCATCGCGCTCCAACCATAGATTAAGCTTAAGCTATGGTATTAGTAGCTGCGCGGGAGTCGCACATCTGGTTAGGTAATTGTCGGCGATTGAGCGGAAGTACCCGATTCTTTGAGATTTGGGTATTTGAGTTAATAACAATATATATATTATTTTTATAGATTCTTACTTTACTTTCTACGAAGTTATGACTTTAATAAAAAAAATTACCTATCGCAGAGTACGATGAGATTTTTATTTATGGTGACGTGAATTATTGCGGTAGATGCTTGATTTTGTGTGTATTCAGTATGGTGACATTTACTATCATACTCGGCGAAATGTGAAAATTAAAGTCATAACTCCCAAAATACGAAAAATCTCGGAACATACATGGGAATGATTCAAATAGCCACCTTGGACCTAGGTCCTCTACCTCCCAGTATATCACTACTTCTTGGGACACCCTGTATTACAGAATTATACGAAACTATACTCTGTTATTCATACTTTAAAAAATCTTTGTCTTTCGAAGATCCGTAAGCTTCTTTTTAAGATGTCCTTAAAAACATAGGCTATTCTTAGTTTAGAAGTAAGTACATGAGGTAATTTTACAAGAATCCAGAGTCTCAATAACGATAAAAAAACAATTGTCTATGAAAATTATAATTGATAGATTGTATTGTATGTGTCAAATCACTATTTTTGTAAGTAACATTTTTGATTGACGGTTGAACTTCAAAATGGCGAAGTCGTCTTGAAAATATATTTTTTGTTTTTTGTTCAAACGTAGTTTAGTGTGTAATATTGATTGCGTATTATGCAGTGATCTAACGCAGAATTGTGCAGCTAATAAAGAATAGATTTCAAAACGTGTTTCACCACTATTTTTGGTCATCACCCGGCAGTCCCGGGGTCACGGCCGCCTCTTAGCTTTCCGTAAAGTCCAGCTACCACTTTACAAAACGCAAGGCCTACTACCGAACAACGTCATGCTCTAAGGGCAAACTTATATGTTATTATACTTATTTGTTATTCTACTTGACACTGGCGAAATCATCGATTAATTTATTGATGGAATACATTTTTTTTTTTCAAAGAAGAAGAAGTAACATTTTATTTTCAATGTATAATTAAAAAAGCCATGAGCATACACATATCTTTTTATTATAAAAAAAAAAAAATTTCGGGACAATCTTACACAAATCGACCTAGTCCTACGGTAAGCTCAGTAAGGCTTGTGTTGTAGGTACTAGACGATATATATAATAGAAAGATACATATAAATACTTAAATACATAGAAAACACTCATGACTCAGGAACAAATATCTGTGTATTTACTTATAATTTTTTTAAGTTAAATTGCACATTTAGATCCAAGTACCTTGCCCGCGTAAACAGAAAATGTATCAGCCCCTCTAATTATTCCTTAATTGGATTAAAAGAGCGTTGCGCGGAGTTTTCAAACGACGAAGTTCGACGAGGGCCCACCCTCAGGGTATCCGACATAGTTGAAAAATGGCTTCCTAAGATTACGGGATTAAGTTGTTGTGAGTGCGGGGTACAGCATACGCGGCATCTGGCGTTTTTTGTACATACTGTAATAACATAAAATTATTAGTGTTGTCAAAGAAAATATGTGACGTTCCGTGGATAAAGGTACCTTAATTGGCGCGTACGCTATTGTTAACGACGCTCCAATACCAATGTGACGCTTCGCAACGTAAGCGCCAAGCGCCATTAGGTACTTCGGAACGTCACATATATCCATCTTCATCATGTCAGCCGAAAGACGTCCACTGCTGGACATAGGCCTCCCCCAAAACGATCCAAAAAGAACGGTCCTACGCCTTCCACATCCAGCAAAATATACTTAGAAAAAATAGGGATACTAATCGAAAATTATTAAATATAATTTAAATAATAAAGATACAGTTTCTTCCGTATATAACATATTTTTACAGAATTTTCCGCAATGGGTTACATTGCCTACTATTTCACATTAAAAAAAGCAGTTCAAAGTAATGTGCGTTCTAACAAAGAAACGAAAATACATATTTCCATAAGTAAAAATCAATACACCGCCACATTAGCGCGGTAATCGCCGCAAACAACTGTTTCTGCTAATCGACCGTCCGCCCTTTGTGTCCGCACGTTTTCACACTTCACACCCAGAACGGCGCACGCGCATCCTACATACCCGTACTTATGCCCTTTTGTAACCAACACACACCACCAGTCTCTAAAAACATAATGGCGTGAGCGCTACATAGAAGTACTATGCTCATGTCCATTTCAAAACCGCGTAGGGCAAGCGTGTATGGGGTAATATTTACAATGTAAGCAGCACTTTGAGGTGAGGGTACTTCGTATTTGGGACGTTCGCTAGCGAATTGTGTGGCGATTTATTTTCATTAGTTAAAGTACCTGTTGTTAGCAACAATGGCGGCGATGCTTATGTTTTATTTGGTGTAAATAATTTGTTATGGAGTAACTCACGTATTAACTTACGTTTAATGTGACTGTGTTTCAAGATTGTGTTTTAAATAGTTATGGAGTCTACAGAGATGGTTGCACATTGGATCGCATGGCAAGTAATGCCAGGGTGCCTTAGGGTTCAGATCTATCTGCCACTATCTTTTGCATATAAACGATTTACTAAAGCCCGGTATCTTTGGGTATGCAGACAGCACACTGAGAGATATATTTCTGACGCTTAAACTACCAGTGGAGAGAGAGTCCTTTAGGGAAGCTTTGGTTGAGCGAACGAACTGACCTTAAAGGCAGTTGATGAGTGAGGCGAAGCCAACTTGGTTAGGTTTAACGCCTCCAAGACACAGGCGTGTTTATTCACCGAAAAAAGAAGCCTTTATAACTTGACTCCTAGCCCGGTACCGCGAAAATCGAAGTTCATATATTGCGAGCATCTTTTAGTACAATTAAGGCGTCATGAGAGTGACAGAGACAACGTCCGAAATTTACGAATATTGATCGAAAATGTTCGCAATTTTCGAAACTTCGGCGGTGCATGGGAGGCAATTTTTGTGAAATTATAAAAAAGATTTTTTTATATGAACTCGAATGATAGAAATGAATGATTGTTATCGAAACTATAGATATAGTTTCGATGCGCGTACAATTTATTTTCGCCCTCAAAGTTTTTCAAATTTCCAAAAAATCTTCCAAGCATTAGCCCGAGCCGAGCCTTCACCGGCTTTTCACCATAACATAAAATATATAAACATCAATGTAAGTATATCAGAAAACATACCGTCACCTCGCAACAATGCGCCTTTAAACCAAAAGGGCTGAAGTGTTATACGAATTGTCGCTTACGTCGGAATGTATAGTCAGCAGCAGAAGTAGCTAAGCATTTGAGGTGTTCAAAATGAGGTCAACACGTCTCTATTGTCAAGAGAATAAGAGCGCGTGTAGGTCATTTTGAACACTTCAAACGCTTAGCAACTTTTGCTGCTGAATGTACGCTACAATGTGTGAAACATATCGAACGTGCTCCGCGCGTAAATAGAGCGGGTTGGCGCGCGTGAGCACGTACGCTAGCGCTCGTGTTAGTGCAGTATGCAAGGTGGGAAAACTAATAAAAACAACATTTTTTAGAATGTTTTGTAGTGATAGGAGTAGTTTTCGTATTGCAAGTGCATTTATTCGTGTGCTTATATTATGTAAATATTACAGAACATTTATACATAAATTGACTGAGCCCCAAGGTAAGCTCAAGAAGGCTTGTTGTGGGTAGGTACTCAGCCAACGATATATAAAATACAAATACTTAAATACATATATAGACCCATGACTCTGTGATTATCACACATATAAATTCCTTTACCATCGGCTTCATAGACAACGAAAACCACAATGAAGGGTGAAACCACAGGGTTACTACCCACTAGGCCAAACTTGTCGTCAAATATAAACACTGGATCTCCTAACATTTAAGTTTAGGAACTAACATAGTCATTTAAGTCTTTTTACTAATCCTATTTGTATTTGTATAATCTGAAAAATGTTTTGAAGTTATGGACACATGTGATGTGAAATAAATTATTTTTATTTTTATTTATTTAAATATATATACATATTGTTCTTTAATAATGGAGGTTATCTATATTCATCTTCTTTTTTTAACATACCTATTTATGCAGTTTATTTTGTCCCTGAAATCGATGACATGGTTCCTAAGAACAGATCTTTGTAGATATGTCTTATAAGACACTACTTGAACTACTTATAGTTCAAGGTTAAAAAAATAGCTGTTTTTTTCACAATAGGTAGTTAATACCGTAAGGACCCGCCGTGCCGCGTGATGCCGGCTGACTAGAATAGCACCACCCCATCTCCTCCGGGGGTGTCGGAAGAGGCGACAAAGGGAAAAATCCTACGGACGGGCAGCAGCGTCCGTCGAAACCCAATCTACAGCTACTGCGGTCGCCAACCTGAATTCCAAGCGTGGCGACTATGGCAACTACCCCCAAGATGATACAAGTCATATTTGTGGGAGGCCTATGTCCAGTCAAGTGCAAAAATACGTACCGAAAGAATCCTTTCATAAATACGTCCTACAACCTTATTTACTGTACAATAGAGTTGCTCGGTACATATTATTGAAACTTTGACAGTGAACGAATTTTTACACTTGACTGTCTAGCAGTGGACTACATATGGCTGAAATGTATGAATTTATGTATGTAAGGACCCACTAAAGAGATTTTTGCAAATCCCTCCATTAAGGGGGTTGAAAGTTTGTATGGGGATTGTGTAATTAAAGCGAGAGACTTGAAATTTTGTAATATACCCTCCTTAGCGTTTTTTGAAATTCATTCCCTAACTTTATCATGTTTTTGGTAATTTTAGTGCATTTGATTCGATTAATTTTGAACGTAGTTAACAGTAGATATAATGTCATGTAAACAAGTATAATGTAATGTCATGTCATGTCACATAATGTTCTTTATACGGTAAAATTAAGTCGCCATTTTGAATTCTGTCATGATTTACAGCTGATTTTCATTGTCCACTTGTCACACATAAGCAGAGATTGAATACCGGTATAATTTTCATAAAAATTAATCGGTACAAATTCTGTTATCTCAGTTGTTGTTGCATTTTATTCAGCCAATCATATTATGTATTTTTCTCACCCAAATGTCATTTAAGAAAATCAAGGAAAAACACAAATAAACGGCAAAATCGGTTTTTCATTTATAATAAGCGTTTATTGGGATCATTAAGTCAAACTTGTCGGTGACATTGACTTAAACTAAATACCATTCGAAAAGACAATTTATGAAACATAATTTAAAAACATTTTAAACAAAAGCGAGGCGTTGCGCGCAAACAATAAACAGATACCTGTCGGAATGTAATACAAGACGCGTTTTCATAAACCACTGCAGACAGCCCGGCGCCGAACGTGGGAACGGGTCTCATCAAAAGCCATTCATTCATTCACTCATTCATACATTCATTTATTTCGATTTTGGAACAGGTTGAAACAAACACAAAATGGCGCAGCGGGCGATGGCTAAACGTAAAAGAGTTTTTGCGAAGTTGTGAAATTCGGTGAAATACGAGTGGTCACGTAATAACGAGATAGTGTGAGAAAAATTGTTGACGTATTCGACAGGTAACACGTCTCAGATGTTTTAGTAAAACCATAGATTTTTTATAATGTGAAAGTTTTTTTTTACAGGCCTGAGACTAATATATTTTTATTTCTTTTTTAAGTTCAAAATAAATACACACAAATCGACGTAGTCCTACGGTAAGCTCAGTAAGGCTTGTGTTGTAGGTACTAGAGGACGATATATATAATAATAGATACATATAAATACTTAAATACATAGAAAACACCCATGACTCAAGCACAAATATCTGTGCTCATCACACAAATAAATGCCCCAACCGGGATTTGAAACCAGGACCATCGGCTTCACAGACAGGGTCACTACCCACTAGGCCAGACCGGTCGTCAAAAAGTTATCTACGACAGGTTGGGCCTAGTGGATAGTGACCCTGTCTGTGAAGCCGATGGTCCTGGTTTCAAATCCCAGTCAGGGCATTTATTTGTGTGATGAGCGTAGATATTTGTTCCTGAGTCATAGGTGTTGTATGTATTTAAGTATTTTTATATCTATGTATAGTTAGCTGAGCACAACACTAGCCTCGTGTAAAACTACGGCACTGCAAAGAATCTGTATACTGCGAGCAAGTGTTACTTACATTGTAATTTGCTCATACCGTTTGTAAATAGAAAGAAAATACAAACTGTGTAACTAACTAGCTGTGCTTACTATTAAGTAGACTAAGTAAATAACACTTTTTTATTTATTTTATACTTCTTTCCAAGCCAACAGTTATTTAAGCCGTAAAATCCAAATATCCAATGCTGGCTATGTCCATCATTGGATATTTTACGGCTCCTCCCCCAAATGTGACTTGTATCATCTTGGGGAAGAATTGCCGTAGTCACGCTTGGTAGGCGGTTTAGGGACCGCAGTAGTTGAATTAGCTTCGACGGTCGCTACTGACCATCCTTCAGATTTTCCCCTTTGTCGCCTCTTACGACACCCGCGGGAGATGGGGTGGTATTCTCAGCCAGCGCCTCGCGGCAAAATATTTATTTGCTAAAAATATACACATTAGAATTACTCGAGCTGTTTAACTAGCTTAAATCTAAATAAGGCTATTGATGCATTGTACCAAGGATGCTGGCATTTCCTCGTTGTATCGCAGCTGATACGTTGTGCGAGGAAGCCGCCAGCTCTTCGGTCACCAGTTACAACCAGACGCTTCGCCATTTCTGCAAGGTTTGTGCGCTGGGACCCCATGGACCTAGCGTCTCTACGCCAAATGGTACTCCCTGCCGAGGCTTCTATATTGATTACGTTTTGTACCCGGGTATGTCCTTAAACTACGTCCGACAATGAGAGGTAGGGCACAGCGATGACCATCACGCTCGAGTCTGGAGAAGCCCAACTGGGGAAGTACCTCCTCCTCACAGAAGACCACAGCCATAATAGCACTGCTACCTTTCAGATATGTAGTGTTGTGTTCCTGATGGTGAGTAAGGTTCCCAGAGCTCTAACCCCCCCTTAAAGGTCGGCAACGCGCTTGTGACTCCCCTGGTGTTGCATGGGCGACGGTAATTGCTTACCATCAGGCAATCCGTCTGCTCGTTTGCCACCTTATCTCATAAAAAAAAAACCTAGCGTTTCTACGCCAAATGGTACTCTCTGCCGAGGCTTTTATATTGATTGCTTTTACTAATGAATATGTCATGACTCATGAAGCATTTTCGAAAATTGCTTTTCTTATTACGTTAAAAATGTCACGTATTAGAGACTAAATGACGTCAATACAACCAGAAAACACTTATTTCCTTAATATTGTTTTGTTAAAATCGAAACATATTATAACGAAAAGATTTGCTTCAACAAATATAGCACAATACTGTAAATAAATAAATATTTCGGGACAATCTTACACAAATCGACCTAGTCCTACGATAAGCTCTGTAAGGCTTGTGTTGTAGGTACTAGACGACGATATATATATGAACCACATAAATTTACATATTAATTGTATAAAAGCGGCAGTCTGCGTCGGTTAGCCAACGCGAATGGCTCATGATTATGCTCCTCGTTATGGAGTGAAACATGTCGAACAATATTCGACTTATAAAACGTGAGTTACCCGCTTTTATACAATTAATATGTTTCAATCTCACGATAGTTTTGTGTTTAAAATCACATAAATTTACATTATTTTCGTAAGTAATAGTCACCGATTTTCAAAAAGCGTTTTTCAATAAAAAGACACGTCAAGTTTGCTTATCTTTTTTTTAAATACGTAAAAGTCTAGACTATAGGTAAACTATGGATCTGTCGTAACGACAAATCGCAAACGAATCGTACCATCTAAGGGCACCATAAAGCCTAATTCTAAACGTCATCAATTCGCCATCTCCATAAACCCGCATTCCTGTAACAGTCCGCTAATGGCGACTCCGTGACTGCCGAATGCATTCCAAAGCAATAAAAACAAATATAGAAGTAAAATACCCAAAAACCGTCGCCAGCGCAAAGCTTAACAGATCGCTTTCGTGCGTGACGTTACGGAGATTTTTTTTAGAGTTTTTTTTATCTATGGTCTGTCTATTTATGTTGGGTCATTGAGCACGTAGAAGTTAGAGCGCGTGGTTGAAAAAGGACACATGACGCGTAAAATATGTTTGAGATATGTACATTTTTCAGTTGAATAACTTGTTTAATACTATTTGGTTGTAATAGGGTTTAGTGTGAGTGTTATAAAAATAGAATTCGAGTGTTTTTTTTGCATTGTACACTTATTCGTACGTGTCGGCGAGCTATGCACCCGGTATTAAGGTAACATAATAAATGCAGTGAAAATGATACAAAAAGGTACGAAACGAAACGGCCTATTATTGAAAACTTAAGTAAAGGAGTATAGGTCTATGTAGTTGTGTATGTACTCGTAATATTGCAATTATTGTAAATAAAATAAAAAAAAACATGTATAAAAAATAAAATATACGCTAACTACTATACACTGACATAAAGAAATGGACTCCTACACGCGAACAAATTATGGAGAAAAATATGGCACTAAATTACATTCCTATCACGTTCCAGTTTATACTAATAATGCTAATTTATAATCTTCTTTTAGATAATGTAATCAAACAAAAAAGAGCTCAGTGTTCTAATTATTAAGTATCAAACTTCACTATTGATAAAGTAATAATAACTTTTTAGTCATTGTTGACACTTGCACTGACAGCGGTTCAAAGAAGACTAACTAAATGTGCCGCCCAAGTTGTTGTTTTTAGAGCCATTTTTGGGGCTGATTGTGAATCTACGTTCATTATACTTCGATGCTACTATATACACAACATACATATTATTAAAATAACACTTACATTATTATTCCATATTATAAAGTATTTGACGACCCGGGACCCGGGTATGTCCTTAAACTGCGTCCAACAATGAGAGGTAGGGCACAGCGTTGACCATCACGCTTGAATCTGGGGCACAACAAACTGGGGAAGTACCTCCTCCTTACAGAAGACCACAGCCATAATAGCACTGCCACCTTTCAGGTATGTAGTGCTGTGTTCCTGATGGTGAGTAAGGTTCCCAGATCTCCAACCCCCCTTAAAGGCCGGCAACGCGCTTGTAACTCCCCTGGTGTTGCGAGTGCCCATGGGCGACGGTAATTGCTTACCACTAGGCAATCCGTCTTCTCGTTTGCCGCCTATGTCATAAAAAAATAGATTTTTATTTGTAAAAAATAAAATGTATGCTAACTACTATATACACAAACGCTTTATATTATCAAAATAACAATTGCTTTATTTTTCCATATTATAAAGTATGTGACGACCTAGGCATGACGATCATAGTTAAGTATCATTTTGTAATGATCATTTCGAGCAGAAAATGCGAGTTTCAGACTTTAACTCTCATTTCTGAATTTAGTTGAGCTTTTACGCAATCGATGCCTGCGATATTTGATCCTCACAACGAAATACATTATTGATACCATAAATTAAAGGCTTATACAGATTGATTAAAATAAAATCGTCTTTTCTGTAGGCAATAGTTAATGGCATAAGTGATGTGTTTTCGTAGTATACAGTGTTATGTAAGAGGGGGAGCGGTTTATGTTAATCTACACTGATATTATAAAGGCGAAAGTTTGTGAGTGTTGAGTGTGTATGTTTGTTCTTCTTCACGTCTAAACGACTCGAGCGATTTTAATAAAATTTGGTATGGAGTTAGCTGACACCCTGGATTAGCACATAGGTTACATTTTTCCCTTAAAGAACCGCGGGTAGCAACGCTGGGCACAGCTAGTATAAAATCAAAAAAATTGGCTTTAACCCTTTAACGCCCAAAAATCACTGAGGCCGTGCGTTCAAGCCTCCTCGCGGCTTGATGTCCTAATGATTCTTGATAAGAAAAAAATACAAAAAGACTATGTTGTTGGGTGGTCATTTTTACATTGCAATTTTGAAGTTGCCCTATAAAGGGTTAAAACCCTTAACTTTCACAATGTCCACAGACAAGACGCGAACCTTGATCTGTATGAGTTGTATGACCTTAAAAGTAAATCGTCTCATCAATAAAACATTCTGTACAGATAACAGCTTGTATTTACTGCGTACGGTTTTTGTAAACTCATTCTTGGTTGAGTATTTAGAGCGTATGGATGGGCGGAGCGTTGGCACAGGCGGGGCGCGAGGCGGCAGCTTGCCAATAGAATACATATTACTAGCTGTTCCGTGTTCGTCGGCCAGCCATGCCCGCCTTTAAAGTATGGTTCATCATTATCATTATCTCAGCCTTAAGACGTCCACTGCTGAACATAGGCGTCCCATTTGGACCTCCAAATGTACCGAATGGAAGCGACCTGCATCCAGGGTCTTCCGGCGACCTTAATGAGGTCGTCTGTCCATCTTGTGGGTGGTTACGCTGCGCTTGCTAGCGAGCACTTTTCGACCCCACCGGCCATCTTGCGTGCAATGTGACTTGCCCATTGCCACTTCAACTTGCTAACCCGGTGGGCTATGTCGGTGGCTTTAGTTCGCCTACGGATCTCCTCATTTCAAAGTATGATTGCGAGACAAAAATTATCCTATGGCCTTTCTCGTAGCTCAAACTCTCTTCATACCAAATTTCATCCCAATTGGTTCAGCGATTTAAGCGTGAAGAGGTAACAGAGTTCCTTCGCATTAATATTATTAGAATGGATAGTATGGACTAGCAGACCCGACAAACATACGTGCTCTAAGAAATTATACTATATTATTTTACTCCAATGAAGGCGTCATGAGAGTGACAGAGATAATCGTCCTAAATTTACGAATATTGTTTTTCGCGGCAGTAGCGGACTAAGTCATTTGCATTAGTAAGTACAGTGAACCAATCTGATTTATGTGCCACTTCGTTCCTTGTCACAGTGAAAATCTATATGAAAGACGCAAAAGATCTCTTATTAACGTCACTGTGACAAGGTTCGAAGTGGCCTAGAAATCAAATTGGTGGACTATACATAGCAGTAATAGTAAATATATATATTAGTGTGCATGGCGGCTAATTCATAGTTATATAAGACAGGACAAGGTATAGGTGAAAAACTTAGCTAAAGCATGGCCTATGTAGTAGTAACGTATGTACACGCAAATCGCAGTTTATATTCAAATGTTGAAGTAAGTTCCATATTAATTCTCTGCACAACTACATATATAAACATCCTTCGGGTTAGCCTTCACGGACTGGAACATAAAATGAGTGGGATACATCGGCTCATAGTCCAAAACTCAAAATAGCAGAAACACAAAATGACTACAATAGAATTATTAGACTATTTTCTCATGATGCCTTAGAGTAAAATAGAAAGCTGATCGAAATCATTGAACTTGCCCGACTGTAGACTGAGCCTTTTATTTCTTTAGGGCCATGTTCCCAAAACATTTTAGGTTCCAAAACAACTTCGAAAACGGTCCATTCTCGGAAAACGAGCGGCCATGTTGCTACCGGGCGTAAGTTTGCTGAAGGAACTCGTTTGGTTGAAAAAAAAAGAAAACCTCTTTTGTTGTCTGTGGTTCTGTGTCATTTGATTTGTCGGCGTCAGTTAGGTGCGTTTAGCAGTTGCTTTTATTAAACTTTTTTGTGATCTGTTATATTATATTTTATTACAGGTTAATTTTTTTTAAGTTTTTTATGACTGTGACTTTGCTAAGGTAATCTATTATGACATTTGTGGCATTAAACACATTAAAATATAAGGAAAAACCGTTATCACTAATATAGCGATAAAATGTATTTATTGAATATCGAAAGAATAAACTAAACTTCTAGTTTATTAGAGAAAGCAATGGTTTGACCACAGTCACACCTGATGGCAAGTGTCGACGAGGTCGAGGGTGCAGCACGCTGGTTCAACAGCCTATTCACTCTTGCCTCGAAAAGAACCGAATTATATCTTTACTAAGTACGTTTTTTTTTATGACATAGACGGCAAACGAGCAGACGGATTGCCTGGTGGTAAGCAATTACCGTCGCCCATGGGCACCCACAACACCAGGGGAGTCATAAGCGCGTTGCCGGCCTTTAAGGGGGGTTGGAGCTCTGGGAACCTTACTCACCATCAGGAACACGACACTACATACCTGAAAGGTAGCAGTGCTATTATGGCTGTGGTCTGTAAGGAGGAGGTACTTCCCCAGTCGGGCTGCTCCAGATTCAAGCGTGATGGTCATCGCTGTGCCCTACCTCTCATACGTAAAGTTTGTTGTGTTTTACGAGAAGCGGTACCCTAAAACCACTTTATCGTTATTATTCTGATCGCAGTGCTAATAGGACGAAATGGTTTGTAAACTTCAACAAAACAAACAATCAAATAACCCTTTTCCCTTCGACATAAAGCTCACAATCGCTTAAACGATCACTACACATCTACATCAAATTAAATTGGGAGTTATGGGACTTTAGATCGTATTACAAGCAGGTAGGAGTTAAAATTGCGAAAATCGTTTGTTTAACTGGACAGTGGTGGGTACGATAAAATGGAGTCGGGCCACCGCGAACATCGAAGTTTGTATATTTCGAGCATCATTCTCTTTTACTTAGGTAAAGGTGTGATGAGAGTGACAGAGACAATCGTAAGAAAACGAATATCATTTTTCGCGGTAGCTCCGTTGCTATGTACGGGACTAAGGCATTTGCATAGTAAGTACTAGTATAGTAAATATATATTTTAGTGTGCATAACGGCTAATTCATAGTTTATAAGAGGGCAAGATATAGATGAGAAACTTAGCTATAGCACCTGATCTATTTAGTAGTAACGTGTGTACACGTGTGTCGGCGTTCTATATTCAAATTTTGACAAGTTTCAAATTAGTTCATGCGCTAATACCTACATGCGACATTTAACGACAGTGACAGCCTAGTGGATAGTGACCCTGCCTATGAAGCCGGTGATCCTGAGTTCGAATCCTAGTAAAGGCATTTATTTGTTTGATGAGCACAGATATTTGTTCCTGAGTCATGGGTGTTTTCTATGTATTTAAGTATTTGTATATTATATATATCGTTGTCTGAGTCACAACACGTGGGGCTCAGGCAAATTGTGTAAGAATGTCCTGTAATACGTATTTATTTACTTAGACATGGTGCTGCAGTTATTTATTCACCTATACGTCGGGTCCGCCATAGTATAAACATTACGTATGAGCAGTTCAGACTTCGCTCCCCGCGTGTAAAGTGACGCATCGGCGCAACTGACAGTTGACAGATAGTGCTGACAAGTCGGCGCCCGAGTCGGAAGTAGAGTAGGTTAGTTATGGTTGTAACTTTCAAGTATACGTCACATGTAACCTCATTTTGGTTAGCTAAAAATATACAATCGAGTAAATCGACATTTGTAAATATCGAAAGATTGTCTCTGTGACTCTCATGTAGGCTTGCCATCCGTCCGGGTTTCCCCGGATTTGTCCTAGTTTAGAGGGCATCCGGGGAGTGTCCGGGGAAGGTTTCATTTAAAAAAAAAATTAATTAAGAAAAAATTTGGGCCCCCCGCGATACACGCACTATGCTCGGACACCACGTTTTTCCTTCTTGTTGACATGTCCGGCTATCGGACTCTAAAATCCGGGGTTTTCAAGCGTCTTGTCCTGTTTAGAGATGGCAACCCTACTCTCATGACGCCTTAATTGGAGTAAAAGAGAAAATTTTTTGAAATTTAGGAGCATCGATGTCGGATTTTATGATTATTGTATTTCGCATAATTTAAACTGTTGTGAGCCATGTTACTACTTAGTTACAGACTCACGTGTACCTACTTACCAATAATATGCAATTATTACGTGTAATGAGCATTAAACCCCAGTTATGGGTGTTTTCTATGTATTTAAGTTTTTATTTACAGAAATTACAATCGTATTATGATAACTACTCGTACAAGTACTTAACTAGTTACTGTATAAAATCTAAAAAAGGCCCTTGAGGCATTGTACCAAGGATGCTGGCGGCATTTCCTCGTTGTATCGTTGTGCGAGGAAGCCGCCAGCTTTTTTAGTATTTGTATACTACAAAAATGTAACATCAGTGTTATGAAAACCTAACTTATAAGATGAAATAAATAAACAGAGATAATAATACAATATAACAAAAACATATTTACATATAAAAATCGACTCTAATTTCAAGTCGGACGGAAGAGTGCCCAGTATATAATATACAAATTTGAACCCAGGACCGTCGGTTTCATAGGCAGGGTCACGATCGACTAGGCCAGACCTGTCGACAATATTCAAATATTAGGAACTCCAAAACACTAATAAACTAATAAATACACCGTTAATAATACTTTTAGAGACTACGTGGTTGTGGTTGGATCAAGAGTCAGAGTCAGAAGGCGGTAATCCTGGACACGGCGCGTATAGTCCGGCGGTTCCTCTCTCTGCCCTAACCACCAGCAGCCTTTGCACTGCTCCGCCAGTGGCACTTTAGGTTAGGTTTTTTATTATGCAACTAAGAACAAACCACTCACTTTTTCTTAAGTATATGTTATCCATTTCCAATTCTTTATTAATGTCTTTACATTTTACTTTTATAAAAATACTGGCTCGCGACTTTGTCGGCCAGTATAATAGTATGGTCCTTTCTCGTAGCTCAAACTATCTTCATAGCAATTTCATCCCAACCGGTTCAGCAGTGAGTCAAGAGGTAACAGACAGACAGAGAATTACTTTCGCATTTATAATATTAGTATGGAAAGTATGGATAATAATGACCCTAGTAATAGAGTGGAGACTGCGTCTCGGCAAGCGTAGTGTAGGACGCCCTCAGGCAAGGTGGAGTGACGACTTACGCAAGATGGCTGGCAGGAGCTGGATGCGAACAGCCGAAGATCGAACACGATGGAAATTGGGGCCTATGTCCAACAGTGGACTGCGATAGGCTGATGAGTAATAGTGATACGTTTTGTCTATGCAATGTCCTATAATTCATAGATTTCATAATTATAACTCATAACATATTCTGTCGTAATTATGTATTTATGAAACTAGTATGAGTTAAACCAGTAATTAGATATGAAATACTATCGTTAAATTAGGCATTTCGTAGACTTTTGTTAATCATGAAAGTAATGGAATTAAAAAATGGATTTAACCATGTCATAGTCCGAATCACGCTCATACTGCTCATAGACCTAACAGTACTGACAGCTCAGTTCAGAAAGAATGAATCGGACCGACCGTGAGCGTACTCAAAGTGCTCACGTGAATCGAACAACGAACCGAGACAAGCCTTACTGAGCTTACCGTAGGACTAGGTCGATTTGTTTAAGATTGTCCCGAAATGTAAAAAATAATTAAAAGATTATTTCTCAAACATGCAATGAAATATTGTCTTTACATTCCTTATAATAGACTCGAAAGTAAGTACGGAATTTAATATAACTATGCAGGCCTAGGCCAGCAAAGTAACTTTTTTTCGGCGATCATCCGTTCAGAGGCAAAGATGGCGGGTGTGATAGCAAACAGCTGATGTACATTTTTAATATATTTCGATTTTTAGTTGTGATTTTGCAAATTTCATCTTTTGTAGCATTTCTTTTATTTCATTGTGTTTGAGAAAAGCACTATACATGCCTCGTCGTGAAAACGGATTCCCGGCCTCGTATCACTATCCGGCCTCGCTCGCACGCTAAGCTATATACCCACTTGGCCGGAAATCCTCATTTTCCCGGAATCTGATGTAATGTACTATTTTTAAATTCACCCGGTCTTAAAACAGTTTTCCAGTGTCCGTTACTAGGTAACGTGTGATATGTAAAAGTTGATACACCCAATTGTATTATATTTGTGTCATTATCTAGGAAAAGGGACCATATTGTCGACGGCACTTACGTCGAACAACGTTGTGTTTGTATCGCGTTATCTTGAATAACGACATAAGCGCCATCGACCATAAGGTCCCTTTTCGTAGATAATGTCACATTTATCTATTTGTTGTGCAAGATATTGCAGGTGACATTACAAGGTAATTTCATATTTTAGCTTCGTTTTAAAATATTGATTGGCTGACAACTAATTTCAATTGTTAATTTTTTTCTTATTTTTTTAATTTAAGTTCCGTAGGGTTGAGTAGGGATTGGTTAAGTTAAGATTATGTATTATTCTTAATTAGTAATGCATTGGTGAAATTATTATATAAAAATATTTATATGTAATTGTGTAACACGAAATAATGAAATATTTTGTATATAACTGAGGAATATACTTTTTATACAAACTAAATAGGTGAAAAACTTAGCTGAAACACAATGTCTATGTAGTTGTGCAGAGAAATAATATGGAACTTACGTCAACATTTGAATATAGAACTCCGACATGTGTGTAACACACGTTACTACTACATAGGCCAGGTACTTTAACTAAGTTTTTCACCTATAAAAATATCTTAAAAAAAAAAAGTTTAGCCTATACGTCAACATATTTTCGTTATCTCTGTTTACCTAATATTGACAGAGGCCCATATAGTTTGCAATATTCTATACTATCTATGTCTTTTATTAACGCTAGTTTGCCTGCATAACATCGTAAACCAAACATCTTACCGGAAATTTTCATTCTCATTTACTTCCGACACCACCAACACAACACTAAAACACTAGCACAACACTAAACTCTCGAACCGAAAACAAATTTTAAAAATTCAAATACCGAACGCCCGTTTCATATTCCGAAATATTGTCTAAACGCATCGAGATGTTTGAGCCAATTAATAAAACTGTGTCACGATTTTCCCAACTTGCAGATCTCGACCAATGTCACTGCGTTGCTTGGTCAGCACTTGTTTCACAATGAACGTCCTCAATAATGATATAGTGATATATGCTTGGTATTCTTTATTAATCACCTTTGTGCAACGGTATGCGGAAACCGGCATTATCGCCGTTTTAAAGTTGTGGCGGCCATGTGTTTTTTTTAGCGTAATCTGGATACGAGGCTATTAAGCCAAAGATGGCGGGAATTTTCGGGGTTGTCAGTGTATCTAATAAGAATAAATATGCTTTAAAAAACTACTTTTGGTATATTTAATGAGGCACCCTTTTTATTTATTTAGGGCGTTTTCAAAAAATTGTGCACCCAATGAGTGAAAGTTGTTAAGAAAAATTAAATCACTGTCAGTTTCGTGACGACAATTAAGAATTAAATATCGATAAAAGCTTGGTTTTGATGTTAGTTTTATAAACTTCAATCGATATTACAACATAATAGAAGGCAAAAAGACGATCTTCATAAATATTTCATGCTTAATTGTCGTCACGAAACTGACAGTGACTTAACTTTTTTTAACATCTTTCGCTAATTGGGTGTACCAAATTTTGAAAACTCCATTATAACAAAAACATATAACTATCCTTACAGGCTTGTCCTATTTCGACAGTTGGGTTTAACAATTTTATTACAAAAAATTAAGTAACACATTGCTTTTAAGTATTGTCATAGCATACTACAAATAGCGCCCTTGTGAATTCGTTCAATGAACAGTCAGCAGCAGAAGTGGCTAAGCGTTTGAGGTGATCAAAATGAGGTCAACACATCTCTATTGCCAAGAGAATTAAAGCGCGTGTAGGTCATTTTGAACACTTCAAACGCTTAGCTACTTTTGCTGCTGACTGAACAAGAGAATAGATCTATCTCGACCGCAACACAATTGCTCGTGACAAAGGCACCCGAAGAAGCTGTGTTCGAGCGCGCGGCTCGGCCAGCAAGCTCGGCCGCAGCCGTCGCCACACAAACCGGAACGCCAGGATTGCACAACTTGAATTGGACCCGGGTATGTCCTTAAACTACGCCCAACAATGAGAGGTAGGGCACAGCGTTGACCATCACGCTTGAATCTGGGGCAGCCCAACTGGGGAAGTACCTCCTCCTTACAGAAGACCACAGCCATAATAGCACTGCCACCTTTCAGGTATGTAGTGTTGTGTTTCTGATGGTGAGTAAGGTTCCCAGAGCTCCAACCCCCCTTAAAGGCCGGCAACGCGCTTGTGACTCCCCTGGTGTTGCGAGTGCCCATGGGCGACGGTAATTGCTTAACACCAGGCAATCCGTCTGATCGTTTGCCGCCTATGTCATAAAAAAAAAATTGCCTTGCAACAGTTTAAAAATATATGCCAATCCAAGTTCCCTTCTAACTTCTAATTTATCGTACCCGTATGGTAAAGATTGCGGGCACACATTGGATGTAGAGGTGGGTCAAAGCTCAAAGCCGGTCATCGTGAGCCGCTTTGAGGGAGGCCTGTATCCAGCAAGGTCTTTCGGCTAATATTATGATAACAAAATATAGATATGTTATATCGAACATATACATGTATAAAATAACGCCCTACCTGCAATCTGAAAAGATTATTATCACAATTTATTACAAAAATCCTGAAAACAGAATCAATCCATTATCCCCACACATCAATTATGCATGTAACATTTTACAAAAAACCTAACCTTATAATCGGATTGCGTACGTCACTATCGATTCCCGCCAAAACGAAATGGGTCATAGACAATAATACGGCTCGCGCTTGCCGCGGCACGCACCGCGCGAACCTTTTCCCGCCGCCGAATTTAAAAAGTAACATGTGTCATGGCAGCGCAGCCATTTTGTTGCGTACTGGAGCGAGTATGGTAGTTTAGCCCCGAGTCTGATTTATCGTTCGGTGTTTTGTCTGAGTTTAATGCCATCTGAATGAACGGATGTTCACATGTATGGCCTTTGTAATTTTATGTGATTAGTTATGTGTTAACTGTAGCGCCCTCGCTTTGTGGATTGGGGTGTGATGTGGTCGTTTATGTATATAACCTACTATCTTTTCCGAGCGACTTCGTCGGCCAGTCATGCCCGTCTTTAAAGTATGGTTGCGGGGTAAAAATTATGTCCTTTCTGGTAGCTCAAACTCTTTCCATACCAAATTTAATCTCAATTGGTTCAGCGGTTTAAGTGTCAAGAGGTAACAGACAGGCAGAAAGAGTTACTTTCGTATTTATAATATTACTTATACAGAGTGTCATTTTTTACCTAATTCTAAGGCGTTACTATTTACTATACAGGTATATCATTTAATTTAATAGTCCGTCTAAATTAATTCATAAAAACAACTTAATTGTTTCAGCTGTGGGATGCCAACAAGATGATCCACTAGGACCTGCCATTTTTAGTTTGGCTATTAACTCGCTTATTCACAGTCTCACTTCCAAATTAAACGTGTGGTACTTGGACGACGGCACTCTCGGCGGACATCACCAAACAGTTTTGGCAGACTTATCTAAAATTATTAAAAAATTTAGTGACATGATGAACTGTACATTTCTGAAAAAATTGAACCATCTTTTGGTACATTAAATAGTAATATGGTAATGAAGTATTGATCAGTCGCGGAAGTCCATTGCTCTAGGTACATATCCCCCATATCTGAGCTGAGTATGAGGCGTTCAATGCCATAATCGCCATGCTTGGCAAAGATAGAGATTGCACTTTGGTCTACCGCTTTAAGAGAAAACGATTCCGACTCCCGTTTTCTGATTTGAAATTCGCCGCTGCTCGCCCTTTGTTGTTTTCTGGTTGCAGTTGTAGACAATACCAGCCAGCCAGTACATAAACGTCAATTGAGAAAACAAAAAAAAAAATAACATAAGGCATGAGACCTGTTTCTTCAAATAAACAACAATAAGTAAATGGTACGACACTTACAGGCCTTACAGCAGAAACTCAAGTCCATGAGATGAGGTCCATGGAGTCTCATCGCGCACAAGCTATCATTTACACATAATAAATATTCATAAAGTTCTAGCAGAGCATTACTCTAAAAAAATCTCTCTTTTTAGTGTCAATGGACGAAACACGATATCTTCCGAATTCAATAAACCAAAAAAATGTCCCTGAAAATTATTTTTTAGAAACGCTCAGAAATAAACACGATTAACACTGTATTACTTAACTACTACCGTTACTATTATACAAATAAAGTTTAAGGCTAAATATACATTGTTTACATGAATTTTAATTAACACAAGAACAGTTATTGTGTTTTGTTTTTTCAGAAATCGAGAAGCATCTGCCCCGATACCTCGAGGCTCGAAGAAGTTCGTACTATATTTCGAGATTTTATACTCTCTGTCATGAGAGTGATAGAGACAATCGTTCGAATTTTACGAATATCGTTTTTTGAGAAAGCCCCACTGATTGAGGGTGACCGAAGAGCTGGTTTCCTCACACAACTTACCAGCATTGCGATACAACGAGGCAATACCACCAGCATCCTTGGTACAATGCCTCAGTTAATCAATAACATAAAAATGTATACAATTTACTTATCATAATGGCTTTAGAAGTGTACACATAATTATGCTCTTACGGACTCCCCCAGGGCATCCTGTACGTGACGACACAATGAAGCTCCGCACCAGCCCAGTTCCCACGCGTGGGAGCGCAGTTATCGACACTCGTTTAAGGCTGTTTGCGTCAATAGATGGCACTGCTACTAATTTGTAAGACCAATGCTACTGTTTGAGTTATCTTTTGAATAAGAGTATACGATTACTTACGGTAGGCAAAGGATTTTTTTAATGCTTTTTTTCGGAGCGTTTTGGTTTGAAGTATTTCCTTAAAAGGTAATAAATTTCTGACGTTGTTGATACCGCAGCTTACTAAAATAGCCCCCAATATTCTACTGGTAGTTATCCCCTTACCTCCTCTGCTTTAGATATTATCCAATAAGTAAATTCACGCTAATAAAAAAAATGTTTCCTCGCACAACGTATCAGCATTGCGATACCGCCAGCTCCTCGGTTACCAGTTACGTCAACCAGGCTCTTCGCAATTTTCACAAAAAGTTTGTGCAAAACTCCATGGACCTAGAGTTTCTACGCAAAACGGAAAGGTATAACAGGTGAAAAACTTAACTGAAGGACCATGTCTATGTAGTTGTGCAGAGAATTAATATGGAACTTACGTCAACATTTGAATATAAGTAGAACGCTGACGCATGTACACACGTTACTACTACATAGGGCAGGTGCTTTAGCTACCGGGGAGTGTCACCGTCAAGTGCGATCGTGATCCAGTGGCACTCCCCCAAACGGCAATGCGGACGTCGCCGCTGGGTTTTTAGTGGGTATTCTCCTCCCCTCCTCTTGGCAAGCAAGACGAGCAGCGAGGAGAGAGTCCCACATAACCCCTCACTACCATCATGGCCCTATCCCAGGCCCGGGGGGGATGCGCAAACGCATTTTCCCAGCGACAAAAAAAAACGGTGCTTTAGCTAAGTTTTTCGATTATTCTTAAAATGGTTTAGTCTTACACTGAAACTAGACCTCATACCGCGAATACTGAAGTTCGTATATTGCGAGCGTCTTTCTCTTTTACTCTAATTAAGGCGTCATGAAAGTGATAGGTAATCTTCCGAAATTTCGAGACAATATCGATTTTCGCAGTAGCGCCCTAGAATACAAAACTACTAGATCGGCTACAGTCCATAACTCAGAATGACCGTACCGCACTGTGACGTGCAGCTAAGTTTTTCACTTATAACTATATTCGGATTCCAGTTATTCAGCCATAATCAGTACATTCCGTTGTGCGCAGCCAATCTAAACTGAGCAGTCACAGCCCTTCAATCAAGAGGTCAAAACTCTTTGGTATTTTTACTTTTTTGCGCATACGTCACGAGGCCACGGCGCATTATTCAGCCGCACGCACGGCATTGTGCACTTTACGAGCGCACCGGAACGGCGATTAAAAAATAAACTGCCCTTTATCTGTGGTCGTAACTTTTTAATTGCAGTAATCGTTCTAAAATACAGATTAATGTTTTGGATGGTAGATATTTGTGTGCCAAATAAACTTGTATTATTTTTATTAGCCAAACACCACTGCTGGATAGGCTCTTCTAATGAATTCCTCGCGGCCTTGGTCCATGTTATTGAGGGCCTTACCAAAGGGCTGAGCACGTTGCTCAATGTACCGGTGTTTCAAAATAAAAACTACAACTAAGTTAATACTTAACATTTATAAAAAAAAATTAAAAAATATAATAAATGTTTTCTTCAGTTGCCGCGATAATTATGAACTAAGAACAAAACAATTTATTTAATTTATTAAATGAATTGTTTTTTAAGTAGTTAACACTTTTACATAAATTATAAATTGAAATAGATGTCATCTAAATGGTACAGAATTTATGTTCAATAAAATACGTGAAAATAAATTTGAATTAAATTAGTTAGACGCGTCATAATTCGTTTTCATTTGTATTAATTAAAAAATATTTAGCTAATATCAATAATATTTTCATGCTAATAATGTAATTCAATACTATATTTACTTAAATAAACGCTCTTGGATTTGAATCCAGGACCGTCGGCTTCATCGCCAGCGCTACCCACTTAACTAAAATGTGTAATTAGTTTCCATGAAAGTTATCACTGAGCCATTTAAATAACACTTCCATAAATAGATTTAATATATGACGAAATAATGGATGTAAATACATATTTTTTAATAATATTTAAAGAGCCTGACTGCTAAAAAAAAGCAGTCCCATAATAAACCTTGTTTTTTTTTTGGAAGGGTTGGGGCGGATTTTTGAGTGTCGCGTCGAGTACTCGAATCGTATTTTAATTTATGTCATAAACAGAGAAATGGTAATTAGACATTAATCATAGAAATTAATAATCGTAGAGTATATATTTTGTGCAAAAATAATGATCAGGAAATTTTGTGTGCGGTCATTTTCCACCTCAAAGTTTATTGAATCCTACGTCTCTCAAAAATCCTGAAAATGTTTTTATTCTTGCTTGATTCTTGTTAGATTTGAAGAAATCTAATTACATATCAGCGTTTAGGCCGTTCGTTAACAATTCCTCGGTCCGTGGTCGTTAAAAAAAAACAATTTAAGCGGCATTCACGGCGCACGGTGACCGTAGACAAGACCAGTTTACTTTTTAAACCGCGAGGCGGAGCGGCGCGGGCACCGCCCACCGCCCCGCATGTCATCGATTACAAATGTCTACCGCGCCGTGTCGCTCGAAATTCACATTTATTACAACATTCACTGTAAAATATGTGTTGTTTAATAAATTGTTTTTGTTATCGTCTTTGTTTTTGATATATACTAATCGAAATTGCTCCTGGGCAGAATTTTAAGTCGTGCATTCGAATTAAAATACTTTTGACGCAAAAAAAAAATGCAAAGGTATAACTTAATGCTTATGTGTGCAAAGAGCTGTAAAAAATAAACAACTACTTTATTTATAATAAATACATTCATTAAAATACGACTACTTAACTAGTGATTAAATCTATAAAAGCCCTTGTAGGTACCGAGGATGCTGGCGGCATTTCTTCGTTGTATCGCAAATATCGCAATGCTGATACGTTGTGCTGCCAGCTCTTCGGTCACGAATTAATATTAAGGTTAAATTTATTTTGTTCTGGCATTTCTAGCCGGTTTACATAAAATATATCTGTCACTAAATGTAAACATTAAAATATAGTTCAATAATACAATAAAATACTTTTTCCTAACTAGTGCGTAAAGCGCTGATTGTCACCCTCGTTTCACTCGGGCTCCAACTTGCACCCTCGTCGAAAAAAATTTTTTTTTCACTAGTATTGAAATGTACTATTTCCTAACTAGTGCCTAAAAAGTGCACTTTGCGCACGCTTCCGGTGCTAAAATTTCACTTTGGCACTTGTTATGAAAAATTGGGTTCGATACTCGTGTAAAAACATCTTTAAGACTCGGGTGATTGTCACCCTCGTTTCACTCGAGCTCCAACTTTCACCCTAAAAAAAATAATAATTTACTAGTATCGAAATGTACTATTTCCCTTCATAATACTGCTTTCTTTGTCAGATGGCAGTCGGTAAAACTAATTCCTGCCAATTCCTGTGATTAGTTGCCAAGAGTGAATAGGCTGTTACTGAACCAGCGTGCTACACCCTCGACCTCGTCGTCACTTACCATCAGGTGCGACTGAGGTCAAACGCTGGTCAGTCGTGTATTTTTTATAAAGACTGACCAGCGTTTGACCTCAGTCGCACCTGATGGAAAGTGACGACGAGGTCGAGGGTGTAGCACGCTGGTTCAGTAACAGCCTATTCACTCTTGCCTTGAAAAGACCCAAATTATATCTTACCGGGAATACAGACGAAGGGAGCGAATTCCATTCCTTAGCAGTCCGCATTAGGAAAAATAAAAAAACGACCCTACGCTCCCATGAGCCGTGGCATAATGCAACAACGCTAGTAAGATGATGATGATAAAATCAAACTGTGTATTTAACAATGATAAACAATTGTAAAACAAACACGCGTACACGAGACCACTCAAGCGCGTGCGCTATTAACAAATATTATAACAGCTAAGCGAATTCTAATCCAATCAAATAAAAATGGAGTCCGTTAAGCAAATACCGTTAATCTATACACATAACCCCCCCGTGATTCAAAAATAGAACAACGACGCACATAGTACACTTAATTGTTACAACATATTTTTTATCTATGTTAAATGTTATAAAACTCATAACACTGGAGCGGTACCGCGAACATCAAAGTTCTTATATTTCGGTCATCTTTCTCTTTTACTCCAATTAAGGTGTCATGAGAGTGACAGAGACAATCGCCCGAAATTTACGAATATCGTTGTTCGCGGTAGCGCCGCTGATATTTAAATTTCGAACGTTTCTGAAAAACAAATGACTTGGTTACTTATCTACTATAGATACGATATGAGAATTGGGCTTGACTCTAGTTTGTCTCTGAATCAAAAAAAAACTACGTTTGCTAAGAAAAAGTTTTCATTCGCCATTACAAATATTTGTTTGACTGTTCATTTGCGGTTTTTTAAATTATTATAGAGAGCTTATATTGTGTGTAGATAAAGCAGTGTATAATTAGGCATAAAAATACTCATTTAATGTTATTACTTTCTGGACCCGGGTATGTCCTTAAACTACGTCCAACAATGAGAGGTAGGGCACAGCGATGACCATCTTGCTTGAATCTGGGGCAGCCCAACTGGGGAAGTACCTCCTCATTACAGAAGACCACAGCCATAATAGCACTGCTACCTTTCAGGTATGTAGTGCTGTGTTCCTGATGGTGAGTAAGGTTCCCAGAGCTCCAACCCTCCTTAAAGGCCGGCAACGCGCTTGTGACTCCCCTGGTGTTGTGGGTGCCCATGGGCGACGGTACTTGCTTACCACCAGGCAATCCGTCTGCTCGTTTGCCGCCTATGTCATAAAAAAAAAAAATATATGCAACTCAGCTTGGTATCGTATCATAAAACCAAACTTGTATTTTTATGCCTTACATTATAGCAGTTGCATAAACTACTATTAAATTATTGTAGAAAGCTTTGAAATATAAACTAGAACAACTCTACTATGAGATAGCAAAAACTCGCTAGCGTCTGCGAAAAATATAGATAAGATAGTATATGAAAAAATGGCTTGAATCAATTCAAATTTCACCAGTGCTAAAGTGATTGTAGCACATCGAATAACATAACAAATTTGCTGTAGAATGCCAGTGTATGGTAGTAGGCCTTGCGTTTTGTTAAGTGGTAGCTGGACTTTACAGAAAGTCAAGTGGCGGCCGTAGACTGCCGGGTGATCAAATAGTGATGAAACGCGTCTTGAGATCAATTCTTCATTAGCTGCACAATATTGCGTTAGACCAGTATAAATATACCATCATTCCACTGCTGAAAATGACCCAAGAAAAGCCCAATGACCGGTTTTGCTCCACCCTGCACGTCCAGTGGATTGATTTTCAGTCGAAAGTTTTATTGTGCTTAATTTATGCATGCCTTCTACTCTTACAAGACTGCAATGTTTTGTTGTGCATTCTAATTAGGTGCTCACGTTTAAGGAAAATTCACTTCGTTCTTTCTGTTTGACCAGCATTTGGTTAAACTAAAAATATAACCAGTCCATTGTCAATTAAAATTTTGCCTTGACTTCGAAAATTCGACGAGGGTTGCACCGGCAATTTTCGTGGATAACTATAGCCTTACCTCGAAAATCGAAGATCGAAAATCTCTGACAACTTTTTCTTTTACTCATATTCTAGCGTAATTAGAGTGACAAATTTTATCACAGTACTAATAGCGAGGAAACTGCCAGCTCTACGATCACGTAGTGTCTACCAGTTTCTTTGAGATGACCTTTTTTTTATACATAACTGACCAGCGTTTGACCTCAGTGGCACCTGATGGTAAGTGTCAACGAGGTCGAGAGTGCACGCTGGTTCAGTAACAGCAATCACTATTGCCTTGAAGACCCAAATTATATCTTTCCGGGAATACAGACGAAGGGAGCGAATTCCATTCCTTAGCAGTTCGCATGTCCTTGAAGAGGGAGTGGGCATAAGGCCCCTACAAGCTGAGGGAGAAATAAGCGAAGGTGTATCGGTACCGAGACCCTTAATATCGACCGTAAGTCATCCATTAGTAGATATGGTCCTCCCCAAAAAAATAATAACATATCGCTAATTAGAACTAATAAGAATCTTGGTGTCCTGTGTCAACAGCTAGTAGGTAAGTAGGTATTTAAGCGTTTTCCGGAAAAAAATTAAAGCTTGTGAGCTTTAGAAGAAGAAACATGACATTTACTCAGAAATGAATTTACTCTGCAATTTATGAAAGAAATGTTCACTTGTAGAAATTTATAGGCGTATACAGAAGACAGTGCCCCCAAAAAAAACAGTGAAAATCGTTGAATAATGACGGTTTTGTGATGATAATTAAGCATCAGATTCTGTATGATATTTTTGCATTGTATTATTGCGTAAAGTTTATGAAACAACCAAATCTTAGTATTTATCGGGGTCGGCAACGCGTGAATGATGCCTCGATATTGTAAACGTCCATAGATAACCGCCTACCATCAAGCGGGCCGCATGCTTGTTTGCCACCTTTGTGGTATTAAAAAAAATAGAAAAATACTTAATTATCGTCACAAAACTTCTACAAGTCACACTAATTGGTGACTTTTTTGTCTGAAAATCCCTTAGTTGCATATCTTACTTGCATCAACCCTAGACGAGCTCGCAGACGCAGTGTACCTCCAACGCTAACCGTCATAAAAAGAACACCTTTAAAATTAAAATGACAAACATTTTCAAAATCCTCTCACCCCCGGGTGGCGCGCGCCGATTGGTCGGCGGCGGGGCGCGCGGCTCCCGGCTCCGCCAATCAGAGGCGCCCGTGCAAACGTGCTCTATCTCTATTTCCCCCCCGGATTTGAGGGCTCTAGGGATGTGTTTACGCTGCATTTTCGTTGTTTGTCGATTTAATTGATGTTCGTTTTTTAAAAGGTATTTTGAAGGGCCGTTGAAGTGACAGCGCTCGGGTGTCGGGCGCGGAGTGGCGGGTGATCGGGATTAGGTTTCTTTTGAGGTGTTTTTCTTAGATAGAATTTTGTGAACTCAGCTTAGCCATCTAAATAAAGTACCTACTTAATTTGTTTTTGCATCTATATCTCACATCTCGATTTATTTTTGTTATTGTATGCTGTAATAATGTATAAAAATATTGCTGTATAAACACTTCTCAATTCTATTCTATTTATATGTATAAACTTTTGCGACGAAATAAGGCGTCCTAACTTTGAAGGATTCTAACGAGCCTAAACACGGAGAGATCTAGTGTACTTAAGCGTTGCTATTATCATGATACTAAAATACTGATAGAATCATCATGCTTTATTATCAGTTCATGTACTACACGATACTACTCTAATTGTTGGCGACTGGCAGGGTTAAACCTTTACTTTTATATTGTTCTTTGGCTCAATCAACTGTTTTATGCCACTCGTTCTCCTTATTACAGCCCCCTGGGTTTCTCTTAAAAATCAGTTTTACGGCATCTAAATCACACGCTGGTCAGTCTTCTATAAAAAAAACGTGCATACCTATTTGTGGTAGTGTGGAATCTATACAGAAGTAGAAACTCCACGATTAATCTTCAGAAACTATTTTTTTTTTTTAATTAAAATATTCATTTACACGAAATTTATTTCAAATCATAAAAGTGACATTTTGACAATTAATATTATAAAAACTAATCTACGTTATAAATACTAATAATATTAACATGTTTTAAAAACTAATTCTAAACTTAATATTTAAATAGGAAAAACTAAAAATCTATTTGTAATGATTTTCTTGATTTTCTTGGGCAAAGGTTGTCCATCGCGATTCAGCGCGGTAACGCAGCGAGTGTGATGGGCACCTTTGCGCTTGGTACGACACGGGGCGGGTTGTTTGAGTAGGTTAGGCTTGTTTTAGTTTTTATCAATGTTTGTGTATTGTTTGTCATGTATAATTAATTAATTGGTTTTCTTTTTTTAATAATGACTTGACTTGTAAATTGTTTATGGATGTGTATATTTATAATAAATTGTATTTCTAATGATTTGTGTATTTAGATGCCGTAAAACTGATTTTTAAGAGTAACCCAGGGGACTGTAGCCAAAGCAAAGATTAACAAAATATTTGATTGAGCCACTTAATTATCCTATCGCCATTAGAAGTGTTAACTACCGACGATAAATAAAATAACGAAACGCCACCCGACACCATTTTAACGGCCATATTTAAAACAAAGGACAAAAGCTATAATTCAAATTGGAAATCGTTCCAAACGAACAAAGGTTTGTTTTTAATTTTTTACATTTGTAACGCGACACTGTTTTGACGCTGCCCGGCCCGACGGAACGCGTGTTCCATTTTTAAATTTTTATTGCCGCTAGCATGAATAAAGTATCGATACTTTTTATTTGGTATCGATAAGCGTGGGATGCGGTTGAGGTGACGAATTGAGTTAATTGCAGTATAGGTGAAAAACTTAACTGTAGCACCATGTCTATGTAGTTGTGCAGATAATTAATATAAATAAATATTTCGGGACAATCTTACGCAAATCGACCTAATCCTACGGTAAGCTCAGTAAGGCTTGTGTTGTAGGTACTAGACGACGATATATATAATAGACAGATACATATAAATACATAGAAAACACCCACGACTCGAAACAAATATCTGTGCTCATCACACAAATAAATGCCCTGACTGGGATTCGAACTCAGGACCATCGGCTTCTTAGGGTCACTACCCACAAGGCCAGACCGATCGTCACTATATGGAACTTACGTTAAAATTTGAATATAGAACGCCGACATGCGTACACACGTTACTACATAGGCTAGTGCTTTAGATAAGTTTTTCATCTATATATAGGTACTACTAGTTTAGCATGCTGCTACATTTTGCCACAGCTCATGGCAGCCTGAATGGCTTAGGCACTAATTTTACGACCTACTTTGAAAACAGGGTCACTAGCGACCGACGATGCCAATACCATTCCGGTTGACTAACTCCGTTCAACAAATTGAATGGCGGCAACTCTCAAGATGGCTCTTCTATATATGATGATGATGATGATGAATTGTAAAACATAACCTCCTAAGGCCCACTATACAAGTAAATGATACTTGTATTCGTTCTTTATTGTGTAGGAAATAAAGTAAAATTTATTTTGTGTCAAAATCAAAGGAAACAAATGAAATTAAATTATGTTTCAATGTTATAAAATTCAAATTTATTTTATTACAAAGGCGGCTAACGCGCAGACGGATTGCCTGATGGTAAGCAATTACCGCCGCCCATGAACACCCGCAACACCAGGGGAGTGCCGGCCTTTTAGGGGGGTTGGAACTCTGGGAACCTTACTCACCATCAGGAACACAACACTACATACCTGAAAGGTAGCAGTGCTATTATGGCTGTGGTCTTCTGTAAGGAGGAGGTACTTCTCCAGTTGGGCTGGCAGGACAGGTGGGCCGTGGGCCTAACGAGGATAATAGATTTTCGACAAGCTCTTTCAAACCCGATGGAAGAAAAAAACGTGTCCAAAAATTGGAAAAAGATGACGTAATACTTAAAAAGCATAGACATACCATTTACCTAGACGGAGCGGGCTAATAATAATACCACGATCGAAAGGGATGGTCTTATGTAACTTTCCATAGGTATGGCAGAGACGGCGCTATTTTCGTCCGTCCTTGTCATAGTCTCATAGTCATATGTTTGTTCCCCTCCAAACTGGTCCCTTCAGAACTGTCAAAGTTGGAGGGTAACAAACAAATACAATTGGAGTTTTCTTGGGTTTTCAACCAAAGTTGCGGTAATTAATGCAGAATGAGCTAATATTTTTGTTATAAAGAATGTCCTGTAAAGCAAAACTATAGTGAATTATTACATTTTGGGCTACAAAAGCCAGAATATCTTTGTCACTTACTGGCGCTCGCGAATGCGTTCTCCAGTCATTATTACTAGTACCTCTGGTGTCTGAGGCATGATTTGAACCCGCATCTCCAGCTATCACGGCTGACGTCTTAACCAATTGGGCCACACGTGACGACACGAACAAATAAATAATAATAAATTTTGTAGACTGGTCTGGCCTAGTGGGTAGTGACCCTGCCTATGAAGCCGATGCTCCTGGGTTCAAATCCCAGTCCCTATTTATTTGTGTGATGAGCACAGATATTTGTTCCTGAGTCATGTGTTGTATGTATTTATATGTGTCTATCTATTATATATATATATAGTATGACAATAGTACTGAACTTAGGTACCGTAGGACTAGTACCTTTACCAAGAGTTGTGACAAAAGATAAAAAAGATAAAAGATCTTTATTTTTCAATTTAGGCACATTACATGCACTTATGAACGTCAAAAAAAAAAATGGGTACGGGACACAAGGGTATAGGTCGATTTATGTAAGATTGTCCCAAAATATTTATTTATTGTAAATAAATTCTTCTTCGAGTGCCCAATGGCGAGATATATCTATAAAAAATTATAAATAATACATGACATCCTTACACAAATTGCCTGAGCCCCACGATAAGCTAAAGAAGGCTTATGTTGTGTCACGTGTAATTATGTCGCTTAGTGCGATATAATTACACGTGAGTTTATCCCTTTGTAACTGACTTATTAGACTTTTAAGATTAAGGTAGATTTAACTAGTCTAAGCGGTACTCGTATAGCACAATTGGTAGTGCACTGGGTTCTAGTAGTTGTGGGTTCGAGTCCCGCTGCGAGTCAATTTTTCTTTCGATTTAAATATCGAAGATATTCGCTAGCAGACGTTTCTGTATTATAAAAAATAAGGTAGATTTAGAGTGTCTCATTTAATTCTCTGTTTTTATTTGTGGGGTCCGCCTGCACTGCCAGTTGGCTAAACGGCTGGTCGGTGTCACAAAAAAGCTGGCAGCTTCCTCGCTCAAAGCATAAGCATAGCAGGTCAGCGGGGAAACGCTGCCAGCATCCTCGGCATGCCACAAGGGCCAACTTTAGAATTACATTTTTAGTTTTCCCTTTTCTCTTAGTTCGTATTTAGATTTAATAATGAGAATGAGAACAATAAATTTATTTACAGAAATTACAATCGTATTATGATAACTACAAGTACTTAACTAGTTACAGTATAAAATCTAAAAAAGGCCCTCGAGGCATTGTACCAAGGATGCTGGCGGCTCCTCGTTGTATCGCAATGCTGATACGTTGTGCGAGGAAGCCAGCTCTTCGGTCACCAGTTACATCAACCAGACGCTTCGCGATTTCTGCAAAAAGTTTGTGCGCGCTGGGACCCCATGGACCTAGCTCTACGCCAAACGGTGCAAAATGGCCTCTGCCCAGGCTTTTATATTTGTTACGTTTAAGAATTTCGGCATTTAATAATTATATTTTTGAATAGTTATTATAATATCGTCAGTCTTGTATATATTGTTCAATCACAGAATGCATATTGTTAAAGTTTTGCAATACAATTGCTAATCTTCAGTTATTACTGACATAGTATTCTTAGAAAGACAATAATAGCTTTGTTTAACAATATGTCCTTACCGTATGTAATATTGTAACCTTATATTGGTGGTGTAATTTTATTATGACAACTACGCGGCATTACATAGATAAAAAATATAATATGTATACAGTTTGTTTTATTCTTTTTTTCCACTCCGTTTCTTTTATCTGTAAATTATATGGTCCCGCGAACGAATATAAAAGCATGTCTTAAGTATAAAAAATACAGTATATAAACATTAACTCAAATAATAAAATAATACAAAAATAGGACTAAAAACTAACTATACTAAATCTAAAAAAGGTCCCTTCGGCATGGTGCCGAAGACGCTGGCTGCGTTACCCCGCTGAACTGCGAGACAGATGCGTTGAGCGAGGTAACTGCCAGCTCTCCGGTCACCTGTAGCGTCTCTGAGTCTCTTCGAAATAGCTTTGAAAAGACTCAGAGCGCTAGGGCCCCAAGGACCTAGGGTCTCAACGCCAAAAGGGATAAAGCAATATTCGGCGCTGAGACCTCTATACTTGTCAAACTTTCCATTTTCCGCCGCGGTTGCAGCGGCTGCCGCCCTTAAGGAAGTAACTTGGAGATGGGACGGGGCTAGTGTGACGACGCAGGTTGCATCCCAAACTAGCTCCCGCCCCATACTCCAAGGGACTAAGGACATTCCGTCGGGTCTCTTGCCGTCGCTTCTGCATATCCCTGTTGGCTCCAAAGCATGTCTTATACAATTTCTCAAAAGTTTATCTAGTCTATACTTCAAAAACAGCATAGCTAGAGTGATTATGTGTACAAATGCAACTGCTAACAGAGGTATCTAGGCCCGGTACTGCAAACATCGAAGTTCGTATGTTTTTACGCGTCTATCTCTTTTACGACGTGACAGAAACAATCGTCCAAATTTTAAGAATCTCGTTTTTCCATCCAACAGATAAAAATAATAAGGGTGAATCCTGGTTTCGTGTAAGGACGAGGAGGTACTTCCCCAGTTGGGCTTCTCCAGATTCAAGCGTGATGGTCAGCGCTGTGTCCTACCTCTCATTGTTGGACGTAGTTTAAGGACATACCCGGGTCCTCAATATTACAGGACATTCTTACACAAATTGACTGAGCCCCACGGTAAGCTCAAGAAGGCTTGTGTTGTGACTCAACCAACGATATATATAATATACAAATACTTAAATACATAGAAAATACCCATGACTCAGAAATAAACACAAGTAAATGCCCTTACTGGGATTTGAAACCAGGACCGTCGGCTTCATAGAAAGGGTCACTACCTACTAGGGCAGACCGGTCGTCATATTTATTTTGGCGACAAACGTCAAAATAGTTGATCCGTGTGATGCCGGCTGACTAGAATAGCACCACCCCATCTCCCGCGGGTGTCGTAAGAGGCGACAAAGGGAAAAATCCTACGGATGGGCAGCAGCGTCCGTCCAAACCTAATCTACAGCTACTGCGGGCAACCCGCCTGCCAAGCGTGGCGATTATGGCAACTACCGCCAAGATGATACAAGTCATATTTCTGGGAGGCCTATGTCCCGCAGTGGACTACTCACGGCTGAAATGGTGACATAAAAACTATTTTTTACTTGGAATACGTATATGTTTTAAGCTTATTTCAACAAAGAAAACTGACGTACAAAAGGCGAACTTAATACCATACTTAACTCATTCTCTACCAGTAAACCTTCAGGCAATGCATAGTAATTGCGGGTTGTGCTACAACTGGACTAATTTACTTCATTATATATAAAGTTCAAATCTCTGTATTTAATTCATACATTACATTACTGTAGACTTATGTAGTTAATTGTCATTTATTTAAAACATCTAAATACGTAAAAAAACAATAAATCATTAAAACTAATTAAAACTAACAATAAATTTAACTAAAACTAATATAAATCTAAAAAAGGCCCTTGCGGCATAGTACCGAAGGTGCTGGCAGCATTTCCTCGTTGAATCGTAAGACCGATACGCTGAGCGAGGTAGCTATATATTATATTCATTGATAAGTATTTTTTTATGACAAAGGTGGCAAACGAGCAGACGAATTGCCTGATGGTAAGCAATTACCGTCGCAACACCATATATGAAAACGCGTATTCTTAATTAATAAATATATTAACATATCTACTAGTGTAGTGTAAGTTTAATAAACACAATTAAGATCAAATCAAATTATTTTCTATTAAATATTTAGATTTATAGTAACACTACAATAAGTTATAAATTAAATATAAGGAGGCGAGGCTTTTACGCCGAAGTTCACTATTTCTTAAGTATATGTCATTTATTATCAATATTACACATTTGAGTCTTATTTTATTTCATTTCGACGATAATTTAATAAATATTTTTTACAACTTGTTATAATCAGTTACAAATGTTTGATAATAAAATTATATCTACAATTAATTATTAATGCATAAAAAAAACATGTTTAAACGTATTGAAAACTAACAAATTCAAATTAATATTTAGTCATTGTTAGCAGTTGATACAAAAGTGCTCATAATTCTTTCGGTATTACCACGTTGTATAACTATATACAGCCTAATAATTATATCTATTATTATCTACATCCATATTAATAAAATAAAGTTGTGTTAGTTCCTGCTTTTATAACTCCAGAACGGCTGAACCGATTTGAACGATTTTGGATTCGTAGTGATCGTCTTGGCCAAAAGTTTAATAGTAAGCTTAAAAAAAACAATCAAATCAAAAAGACCCCATAAACGATTTTAAGCTAAACATGGTCATTCACATTACAACTATTACTTAAAAATTTAAATATGGTAACTATACCGCTTTAAATAATCGTTGTAATAAGACCCTATAAAGACTTCCAGGCGGTACAAAGTTAGCCGGGAGAACTAGTTTATTTAAAAACATAATATTACCTTATAAGAATCCAATAGGCGATGAAAAAGTCCGAATCCCCCAATCATTCCCGTTCATCACTCACTGAAACACAAATATCGACTCAGCACAACACTACACACGCGGATTCAAAATTCGAACATCACATTTTCCATAGACAAAGGTGCGTTCCGAAACGGTTTTATTGATGATTAATTAGTTGAAAGCTCGTGTCGCCGCTCGCGCGGTCGGCGGTTGACTGACAGCGAGCTTTCGTCTCGCTCGCGCTTATCTGCTCTCTCGTCGAGCTTTAGGGAGCTTACCTTGCTCATTTTTGATAACTGCCTATTTTCGCGTGATGCTTATGGAAAGACTTGGTGTTACAACGTCATGGTACAGTCAGGGACTTTAATTGTTAAGCCATTGAGGGTTCAATTTACATTGAGCATTTCATAGTGTAAGTATTAAACAAAAGATAATAGCTTGAACCGTAAGTGGCTCAATAATTAAAGTCGGTGACTGTACGATTTTTGCTGCATATTGGTGATAATGATAACTATTCATGAAAGAAAAAAAAAGTTGTTTTCTAATTGTAAATCATAGTGTAAATTGATATTCCTTTTTTTTGTGTTATTTTTCGTGACATCACCAAATGGGCTCATCGGAAGACCAGCGCTGACTGCTCAAGCCAGCATTACGCTGAGTTGGGTCCATTTCGTGATGTCTTACTTATTCTTGATCTTGTATTCTGTTTATTGTATGTGCACGTCATGAACAAATGTATTTTATCTTTACGAGTATCTTTAACTAAAATAAAAATACTAAGTCGATAATTATTAAAAGAACTTTATTTTCATATAATATACAGTCGCCATCAGATATACCAAGGCTGTGGAGGTGGTCACAAATATCAGAGCAAATTATAGCCTTGACAATAGAGGCGTTGTTCAGATGTGACCTCCACAGCTATATGTGGACCTCCTATAAGAATTATAATTATCGTATAATAACTAGTCTATCTCTAAAAATGGTTCTTGAGTTCGCAAATTTTAAACGGTTGTCCCTTCTAACTAGGCCCTAAACCACGGCATACGAAGCCTTTTTGTTACAATTTTCAACTCTATTTAGAATATGTTAAAGTTCTAATTTAAACAAATATTTTTGTCATGCAGTAAAGGGTTAATTGGAGTAAAATAGAGAGATAAAATTTTTGTATTTCGATTTTAGTGTACCCTTAGAAATCATCGGAGGTAGTAATCGCAAATAAATAATTATAAAGTTATAAATATTTCGGGACAATCTTACACAAATCGACCTAGTCCTACGGTAAGCTCAGTAAGGTTTGTGTTGTAGGTACTAGACGACGATATATATAATAGATAGATACATATAAATACTTACATGGAAAACACCCGTGACTCGAAACAAATATCTGTGCTAATCCCACAAATAAATGTCCTGACTGGGATTCGAACCCAGGACCATCGGCTTCATAGGCAGGGTCACTAGGCCAGACCAGTCGTCAAAAAGTTTAGAATGGCAATCAACCCGCCTACTAAGCGTGGCGATTATTGTATTGAATCCTTACAAGAGATCGCTCGACGTGACTGTCTATAGGGAAGCCATGTTCAATGGACATTGGTGTTTGATATTAGGTGGGTATGAATCAGGGATCGAATACCGGTATTATTTTCATACAACTTAACCGGTATTCCATTTCGGTATCTCGGTTGTTATTGCACATCTTTGCATTTTATTTTGCTAATCAGATAAAGTATTCTCCTTACCTAAATACCATTTAAAAATATAATGGTTTTATTTTATTTTAACGACAAAATTTAGGTTTTTAGTAGTACAGTCAGCAGCAAAAGTTGCTAAGCGTTTGAAGTGTTCAAAATGACCTACACGCGCTCTTATTCTCTTGACAATAGAGAAGTGTTGACCTCATTTTGAACACCTCAAATTCTTAGCTACTTCTGCTGCTGACTGTACCGGTAACGATCCCTGGTATGAATACATTATTGATGGCAGGTCTGGCCTAGTGGGTAGTGACCCTGCCTATGAAGCCAGGGTTCAAATACCAGTAAGGGAATTTCTTTGTTTTTTTGTTATGATATAGGAGGCAAACCAGCAGACGGATTGCCTGATGGTAAGCAACTACCGCCGCCCATGGACACTCGCAACACCAGAGGAGTCACAAGTACGTTGCCGGCCTTTAAGATCTCTATACGGTCTTTTCTTGAAGGTTTGGAAGTCATATTGTGTGATGAGCATAGTGGAGCTACCGTAAAAAATGATACTCTTAAATTTTGGACGATTGTCTCTGTAACTCTAATATAAAATTCAAATTCATATTTTTATTCCTGATAAACTACATCAATTACAGAAATGTAACATAAAAACAATTATAATATTAAAAAAAGTGTAAATTAAAAAGTTTACCACGAAATGGACCAGCCTCAGCATAAATGCTGATCCGAGAGTCAGCGCTGATCTTCCGGCGACTTAATTGGAATAAAAGATAAAGATGCCCGAAATATACGAACGTGGTACCAGGCTAAATATATTTGTTTCAGAGTTAAGTGTGTTTACTATGTATTTTGTAAGTTTTTGTATGTTATATATACCTATCGTTGGCTGAACAACACAAGCCTTCTTGAGCTTACCATGGGCCTCAGTCGATTTGTGTAAAAATGTTCTGTAATATTTATTTGACGACCGGTCTGGCCTAGTGGGTAGTGACCCTGCCTCTGAAGCTGATGGTCCTGGGTTCGATTCCCAGTCGGGGCATTTATTTGTGTGATGAGCACAGATATTTGTTCCTGAGTCATGAGTGTTTTCTATGTATTTAAGTATTTATATGTATCTATCTATTACATATATCGTCGTCTAGTACCTACAACACAAGCCTTACTGAGCTTACCGTAGGACTAGGTCGATTTGTGTAAGATTGTCCCGAAATATTTATTTATTTATTTTACTAACTTTTCCTCGCGACTTCGTCAGTCAGCCATGCACGTCTTTAACCTCTAGCCGTCCAGAGACCTAGAAAAAGGTATCTCATTGAATGCCATTTTGAATTTTAATCATGACAAACCAGAGTTGCATTTGGCCTGGCAAGCTTTGCTATCAGGGCGGCTAGAGGTTAAGTATGGTTGCGGGATAAAAATTATCCTATATGTCCTCGTAGCTTAAACTCTCTCCGCACCAAATTTCATCCCAATTGGTTCAGCGGTTTAAGCATGAAGAGATCACAGACGGACGGAGAGAGTTTCTCATTTATAATAAGTATACATTTAATATTTGTGTTGTAGCCATTTTTATAGTGTATAAAAAGTCGTTTGTTAAGCTAGACTAGTATTCTAAATAAGATTCTTATTTGTTTGACAAAATAATGTTAAAACCACAGACAATAACTGTAGCTTCTTTACGATCACATTGCCGGCGAAATGCGCAATGAATCAGAATAAAACTCCCATTTTCCCGCCATAAACGAGTTCTTAAAAAAAAAAACTCAATTTGCATCTGACGTTTGCCCCTTCCCGCCCTCCCACCGTCAGCGATTGGCCGCGGCCGCGCCAATAGATACCAGCCGATTTCAAATTTTGTAATTGGAATAAATTGACTCGGTAACTTTTTTAATTCAATCTGTCAAAGACAGTATTTTTAGCATTTTGACGTGTCATTTGTGCGTTTAGCGCCGAATAAATTATTATTACATTTAGTTTTTTGAAATAAAGGGGTTATCAGAAAAAAGTGTATAGGTGAAAAACTTAGCTAAAGTACCTGGCCTATGTATTAACGTGTGTGTACACGCATGTCGGCGTTCTATATTCAAATTTTAACGTAAGTTTCGTATTAATTCTCTGTACAACTTCCATATAGGCAAAATATTACACTAGTCATTTTGCGTTCTAGGCCATCCGCGTATAACCCAAAATAGGTATATCAGTTTTGTGACGATAATAAAATATTCAGTAGTTAACCTAAAATAAGAGCCTGGGCAGAGAGCACCATTTTGTACCGTTTGGCGTAGAGACGCTTGTCCATGGGGTCCCAGCGCGCACTGATGTAACTGGTGACCGAAGCGCTGGCGGCTTCCTCGCACAACGTATCAGCTGCGATACAACGAGGAGCCATCAGCATCCTTGGTACAATGCCTCAATGGCCTTTTTAGATTTTATACTGTAACTAGTTAAGTACTTGTAGTTATAATAATACGAATCTCTCTAAATAATGCATTAATATTCAACCTGAAAACACATGTTGAAGTAATAAAAATAAAGTATTAACGAGCTGAACAAACAGCAACTAATGTTAATAGCGTCCGCCATTTTGGGACAAATTGAACTAATTCGCGCCCCTCGAGTCGACGGGGGGCTATTCTGATCACACGCGACATTCCACGCGATACCCGTAGGGTTAGTAAAATAATTGTTGTTCCGTGTATGGCTGGTGTGTAATTTTTTTCTATGTATTTAAGTATTTATATTAGTCTATCTATTATATATATCGTCGTCTAGTACCTACAACACAAGCCTTTCTGAGCTTACCGTAGGACTAGGTCGATTTGTGTAAGATTGGCCCGAAATGATTAGGTATTTATTTATTTAATTTTGAATGTGGAAAAGTGGAAAAATAGACAATATGTGGCATTATCTTTTTTTTTTATGACATAGGCGGCAAACGAGCGGATTGCCTGGTGGTAAGCAATTACCGTCGCCCATAGGCACCCGCAACACCAGATGAGTCAAGCGCGTTGCCGGCCTTTAAGGGGGGTTGGAGCTCTGGGAACCTTACTCACCATCAGGAACACAGCACTACATACCTGAAAGGTAGCAGTGCTATTATGGCTGTGGTCTTCTGTAAGGAGGAGGTACTTCCCCAGTTGGGCTATCATCATCTATGAAAAGGGACCTTATGGTCGATGGCACTTACGTCGAACCGCGTTACGTTTGTATCGCGTCGAACAACGTCATAAGCGCCATCGACAATATAAGGTCCATTTTCATAGATAATGTCACATATTCTATTTATTTCATCATCATCACCATTTCAGCCGTAAGTTCACTGATCTTGTCCAATATACTTGTATTGTCTTGGGTAGTTGCCATAGTGGTCGCGCTTGGCAGGCGGGTTGGCGACCGCAGTAGCTGTAGATTGGGTTGCGACGGACGCTACTGCCCCTCCGTCGGTTATTTATTTATTTAAACTTAATTACACAATGAAAATGTATAAAATGCGGTTTTAACTCCAAAAAGCATTTTCTACCACACAACCATTTGGCAAAACAGACATCTTGTAGGCGTTATAAATGTTATAATATTCGGAATTACTAAATTCGTTTTTAGAATGATGTTTAGGTACAATGTTTTTTTTTTATACAAGGACGGTGGCAAACAAGTACACGGCCCGTCTGATGGTGAGCAGTTACCGTAGCCTATGGACGCCTCCAACTCCAGAGGATTCACATGCGCGTTGCCTACCCTAAAAGTTGTTGGAGCTCTGGGAATCCCTACCTCACCATCAGGAATACAACACAACATACCTGAAAGGTAGCAGTGCTATTATGGCTGTGGTCTTCTGTAAGGAGGTACTTCCCCAGTTGGGCTGCTCCAGACTCAAGCGTGATGGTACTTCGCTGTGCCCTACCTCTCGTTGTTGGACGTAGTTTAAGGACATACCCGGGTTTAATGTTATAAAAAAAATATGTAGAAAATATCATTAAATTTCAGGCGTACCTAAATAAAAACATTATCTAGAACGGAATAGTCCCCGGCGAGTTAAATGACAAAGTTTTAATGAGAGTCCCCGCCTCCTCCTATCGAAACCCCGGCATCAGCTCCACTGTGCAAAGTTGACTTTTCTCACTAATATTCATAATTAATTCGCACTAAACTTAATGGAAGAACTTTGTCTTTTAATCGTTAAGATTTCTATCTATACGTGAATATAGATACATAGACTACGTCAGACAAAATGGCGGTAGGTCCATGAGGTCCCAGGGGGCCTATTTTTGAGAGTCGTCCACTCGAATTCATAAAACTTTGAGAACCAAAATAATCACACACAAAAGTTTCTTATCATTATTTTTGCACAAAATGTATAGTTTCGATTTTTTTATGATATACGAGGCAAACGAGCAGACGGATTGCCTGATGGTAAGCAACTACCGCCGCCCATGGACACTCGCAACACCAGAGGAGTCACAAGTACGTTGCCGGCCTTTAAGATCCCTATACGCTCTTTTCTTAAAGGTTTGGATGTCATATCGGTCCGGAAATACTGCACACGACAATTTATTCCAGAGTTTTGCTGTTTACCCACGATTATTTATTTATATCATTCATACTTCTTAAATACCATTTCTTCGTGTTTGAGAGAGTTTAAAATGTCACGATTAGAGCGTCTAGTGCTCAAAAATCAGCCCCCTGATTGGAGAAAAAATGTGTCATAATCTTCTTTATTCCATTCCGTTACTCTTTTTCATACATTTTCAATGGCGGTAACATTACACAATTTTTTTTTTTCTATCAGGCTCGAAAGAACTCTTGATACTGAGTAGAATCCAAGAATCCAAATTAAAAAAGTGGGGTATACACTTTTTTTTATTGTGCATTAAATGTATGCTAGCAATCGAAATAAAAATAGAAAAAAAATTACCCACAATCACTGTGGGTTCGAGTCCGCTTCCAGTCAATTTTTTTCTGTTTAAATATTGAGTGAAAATAAAACTTTAAATGAAATGGCCCAACTCACGGTTGGTGCTAGTTCAGAGCAATAGCTGTACCCTTACCATGAGTTGTGACATTGAAGTCTTCGATAACTAGTATCCAGTTTCATTTTAGTGCGAACGAGATGCATAGATAGTAAACTCGATACTCGTTATCGACAATCTCAATGACACAACTCATGGTAAGGGCTCTGAGTGTAAGTTTTTAACGTAACATTACTTCACCATCGCGTTAGTGTTTCCTATATAAATAACATTATCACTTACGCGTTCGAGATGTTTTATTACGTCAAAAGAAACTTACACTAGAGCCTCAGAGTTCTGACGTAAAATGAAGTCTATTGTTATTTCATGTCAACGATCGCTCTAATGAGCGAAAAACAGAAGTTAGAACAAAGCCAATGGCGTCCACGCGTCCTCGTTACCGACACGTGGCGCGTCACGCCGCCTGACTTTTTAAATTAACGCAAAATGGAAAAGAAAAAAATATTGTTTATCGACATGCAATATAAGAGGTGCGATATGCGAGGTTTAAATCAGTTTTTTTTTTATGACAAAAGGTGGCAAACGAGCAGACGGATTGCCTGATGGTAAGCAATTACCGTCGCCCATGGGCACCCGCAACACCAAGGGAGTCACAAGCGCGTTGCCGACCTTTAAACGGTGTTGGAGCTCTGGGAACAGTACACGAGGAGCGGTCCAAAGTCTCTGGCTGGAAAAAAATGACGGGTTTAAAAAAGAAAAAAATATATCATCACAATTTTCATTTATTCTGCTTCTTTGTATGTATGGTTTTGGGGTTTCTGTTGGTTCATAGGAAGTCGGAAAATTCTCGAAATGTTGAAATTGGAATATCGTTCCGTGATCAAATTCCTGACCAAGGAAGTGGTCAGCCCGATCGATATAAAATACGGTTAGATGCCATGTACGGGGATTCCTTTCCGTTGTTATCCATCGTATTAAGAATGGTGTAAGCAGTTTCGTTTAGGGCGGTACTCCATTGACAACGAACTTCGCTCTGGCCGGCCTCTGGAAATACTCACCGAGGACTGTGTCAAGTTAGTGGAAGAGGAGAGTTCTGAGTGATCGAAGACTTGAGACTAAAGAAATAGCGACAAGAACAGGGCTTTCGAAAACTTCAGTACTTAGGATCCTTCATGAACATCTTCATATGAATAAAGTTAGTGCTAGTTGGGTACCCAAACTTCTATCGAGCTAGCAACGAACTGAACGAAAAGCGTGTTTTCAAGAAGTTTTAGACGCGTATAGGCGTTATTAAAAAAGTTATTTGGGTTATTGTTTCAGGACACGAAAGCATAGTTCTGTACTACTGATCCGCTGTCCAAAAGGGAATCGATGGAGTGGCGTCGTCATGGCGAAAAGCCGGTTAGAAAGGCCAAGGTCACGAAATCCACCAAAAAGATAATGGCAACGGTATTCTGGGATTGTCACGGAATCCTAATGATTTATATAAAAGAAAAAAAAGTATTTCGGGACAATCTTAACACAAATCGACCTAGTCCTACGGTAAGCTCAATAAGGCTTGTGTTGTAGGTACTAGACGACGATATATATAATAGATAGATACATATAAATACTTAAATACATAAAAAACACCCATAACTCAGGAACAAATATCTGTGCTCATCACACAAATAATTGCCCCGGCTGGGATTCGAAATTCATACATTTTGAGGACTAAACTCCGGAGTATTTTTTCGAGGGGATAAAGATGCTTAGGTGCGAGATCTGCAATAGAGGGGGACTATATCGAAAAATAAAAAGAATGTTTTGTATGTAAATATATCAATTTGTTTTCTTTGTTAGGCCGGAAACTTTTGGACCGCACCTCGTACAATTCTTTCTGCTATAGATCATTGATACATGTTGAGTTACTTTGACAGCGAAACATCTCCATAAAATAAATAAATAAATATTTCGGACATTCCCACACAAATCGACCTAGTCCCACGGTAAGCTCAATAAGGCTTATGTTGCAGGTACTAGACGACGATATATATAATAAATAGATACATATAAATACTTAAATACATACAACACATGACTTAGGAACAAATATCTATGCTCATCACACAAATAATGCTCCATAGAATTAGTATAGCACTGAGTTGTTAACATGATAGATGTCGCTAATGTGCTCGCCAGGATGCGGGGAACGCGGGTTTGTATAGATATTGTCGTTCCTGGTCTTGTATGTTCCTTATTTCAAGCTATAACAAACTCTTAGTCATTATTTTCGCAAATCCTTAGTATCTATACTAATTCATACTTCCATACTAATATTATAAATGCGAATGTAGGTATAAATCTCTCTGTTAACTCTTCACGCTTAAACCGCTTAAGCAATTAAGATGAAATTTGGTATGGAGAAAGTTTGAGCTACGAGAAAGGACATAGGATATTTTTTATGGCGCAACCATACTTTATTATACTGGCCGACGAAGTCGTGAGGAAGAGCTAGTTAACAAGTATAACATTTCTAGACTGCTAGCGTCATCTATGAAATTATATGAGTACTATTTGTTTATTGTCGCAACTCGCCACAAGATGGCGCTGTTATAACAATTTATGTTTACCCCTAAAAATTTAAAAATATCTGTTATGCATTGAGTTCGACGATTATGAGCATATTTAATATTCGATAACTTGCAATTTGTATGCCCTTAGTATTTACTTTAGGTATTTTTATTGTATTTTGTCATTATTTCAACTGTAAGACTTCCACTGGACATAAGCCTCCCCCAAATATAACTTGTATCATATTTTGGGCAGTTGCCATAGTCGCCACGCTTGGCAGGCGGGTTGGCTCTTGCCCGTCTTGTCTTGCCTCTTACCCACGCGCAAGGAAATAGAGTGGAATTATTGTATTACGTATTTCTTGTGTTTCGTCATAGTTTATTTACGACAGATAGCACTAATCACATCATACACATCACATCATCAGCCTATCGTAGTCCACTGCTGGACATAGGCCTCCCCAATTTCACGCCATCGTGTTCGATTTTCGGCTGTTCGCATCCAGCTCCTGCCAGCCATCTTGCGCAAGTCGTCACTCCACCTTGCCTGAGGGCGCCCTACACTACGCTTGCCGAGACGCGGTCTCCACGCAAGAACTCGTTTACCCCAACGGTTATCGGTCCAACGGCTAATATGGCCAGCCCACTGCCACTTCAACTTGCTAATACGGTGGGCTATGTCGATGACTTTAGTTCTCTGCCGGATTACCTCATTTCTGATTCGATCCCGCAGAGAAACGCCGAGCATAGCCCTTTCCATAGCCCGCTGAGCGACTTTCAACTTGTGGACCAGCCGTACCGTCAGTGTCCACGTTTCGGCTGCATACGTCATGACGGGTAGGACGCACTGATTGAAGACTTCCGTCTTTAGGCACTGTGGGATCGACGATGTGAAAACTCGACGTAACTTCCCAAATGCTGCCCAACCTAGCTGAATTCTTCTATTCACCTCGTCCTCGAAGTTGTTTCTACCCATCTGCAATGTCTGCCCGAGGTAAACATATTTTTGAACAACTTCGAGAAACACTAATAGCACTAATGTTACAATTGAAATAAAACACAAAATAAAAATAATTATTTTACTTACAATAAATCTTATATACTAACAATGTCGCTCATATGATAACCCAAGTTTCTATGTAGGTATAAACAGAAGTCGTAAAATTGAACGTACTTACCGTCAGCAGCAGAAGTGGCTAAGCGGTTGAAGTGTTCAAAATGAGGTCAACACATCTATTGTCAAGATAATAAGAGCGCGTGTAGGTCATTTTGAACACTTCACCCGCTGAGCTACTTTCGCTGCTGATTTTTTAATGGAATATTTTTATTTGTATGGAAGGTCGAATCATTAGTACTAATGGAAATGGAAAAAGACACCTAAAGATTGGGATATTTGATTCTTATTAACCCTGAATTAGGTATATTTTGCTCTGTGGTCAGTGAACTATATAACCAGTTGTTGCGGCGCTACCACGAAATCGATATTTGTAAATTACGGACGATTGTCTCTGTCGCTCTCATGACTCCTTTATTGGAGTAAAAGAGAAGGATGCTCGAAATATACGAGCTTCGATGTTCGCATTGGAGCTGCGGTGTTGATATATGAGACGTTGAAAAAGTTAATATGTGAGACATGGCCTAAAAACAATATTGCTAGAAAGAGTTCAAGTCCATAAAATAATGTCTGTCATTTTTTTTTAAACCAGTTAATCTCCTATTTAACGCATTCACTGCCACCGACGCACATGTGCGTTCATTTCCATACATATTTGGAGGGGGTGGCAGCGAATGTGTTAATCAGGCAAGTTTTAAGTTAATAAATTACTTTTAGTATTTGTTAACTTCCTTGCTATTAGTACAGGTGTCTTTTCTCATATATTCAAAACGGTCCATACATACAAATTCCATACACTTTTAATATCAAACTATTTAGAACGCAAGCTTCTTCATCAGCAGGTACATATGCTGATCGACCTCAAAGCCGTGTAGATTGTTGGCGTCACCCTGCAGCCTCATGAGAAGCCCTCCGAAAGACACGTAGGCAGCGAGTCGTGATGCTGTCTCCATCGCTGCCTCGTCACCTTCTATCCTGTATATAAATGTGTAGTTTAGTTAAAGATAAAGAGTCTTTATTTCTAGAGATTGAAGAATAAAATTAAAATATTTCAGAACAATGTTACACAAATCAACCTAGTCCTACGGTAAGCTCAATAAGGCTTGTGTTGTAGGTACTAGCTGACTATATATATAATAGATAGATATATGTAAATACATAGAAAACACCCATGACTCAGGAACAAAATATTTGTTCTCATCACACAAATAAATGCCCTGACTGGGATTTGAACCATTGGCTTCATAGGAAGGGTCACTACCCACTAGGCCAGACCGGTCATCAAAATATAAGTTTTCTTGAGAAGTAGGCAAGCAGTAATAATATCTACTGATAGTGGCTGTATCCAGAATAGTCTTGGCAAAGTTCAGGCTATATATTATGCTAATCCAAATTGTTTTTAAATTTATTTTGATTTGAGTTTGAACCTCTTGATGGATAAAAGTGTTTTATTATTTATTCACTGATTATATTTTATTTTTTTGTTTTATTTTATTTAGAAACAAACAGTCATACATTAACATTATACAGACAATTAGGAACATATATTAGACCTATAGTTTCCTAAGTTATATAGATTATAAATTTATAAAGGGTCGGCAATGCGCACGTGACACCTCTGGAGTTACAGGCGTCCATAGGCTGCGGTAACTGCTTATCATCAGGCAGGCCATATGCTTGTTTGCCACCAACGTCATTTATATAAAAAAAATGTAGCTAATTTAATTGATTGATAGTGAATGAAATCACTGAATGCACACTGCTGAGAATTCATGTGTAATTTTTTTTAATCTCATAAAAACAACCTGATATTTTTATGTTATCTTTTTGGTCATCTATGTTCCATTGGCCATAATATAACCTGGATTTATGTCGTAATGTAATAGCCACAGGACAGTTTGCCATAGACTAGTAAGGTACTAGGCTGGGGTATAATTTGCTTTGTATTCCATTTGTTCATAATACTGGTCATTTTTATATATGTAGCAGTTGAGCATATAGTTGTTCTAGTATTTATTCATCGTTTTATACTAACATCTCTGCCATTTATATGATTTGTCAATATGAAACTAACCTATAAACCTTTCCCGACATAACATATTCGAAGCTGTCGGCGCGGTTTCCCTCCGTGTCCAGCGGGTTCCACTCCCCGCCGTCCGGGTACCCGTTCTCCCGCAGCGTCGTCGCCAGCACCAGACGGAACTTATCACCCAATTCCATGGGATATATCCATGAATTTATATCCAATATCAGGTCCATTTTGAACGACTCTGATTCGCAGTGTAAACGACTGACGCGGTCGAATTTCTTGCCCTCAGGATCCATGTCTTTTACGTTAAATATGTCTTCGAATAACACTCCTGCCATTATGTAGTGCTTGAGTTAGTTTTATTTAGAAAAATGCTGAGAAAACAAACCGCCTAAAACTCATGCCCGGATTGTTTGACAATTTTGACGGCTGACTGACGCTGACGTTTAGTTTTTTTTTTTCGGTTTTGTGGGTGTTGCAATACGATTTATTTGAATAGTTACTACAGCAATTCGGTTTTTACAATATTTGATATGTTCTTATTTTTAATAATCAATGAAAAATCATGTTTTATGAAAAATACTGAATTTATAACTATGATAGCATTGATAGCAATATATGCCCTTTATTAAAAACTACTGCTATGCTAGGTAATTATGCCTGTATTCATCATATTTGTTTTACATACAGAATAAATGCCAAAATTTGTGTTAGCATAAATATAACAAACACAAAATTTTAACATGTATAAAAATATATATTAACGTTAATCTATTGCTGGTGAGCTTTATTACCTATTGTGTCATGAACGCGCCTTATAGTGTTGCCATATCCATGCCAAGTCCAAGTCCGTACACCACATTTATCGTAAAAAAACAGCGGAAACATTTTCAAGCTAACCTCTAACCCAAAACGCTGCACGTGTTGGGTTATTGTGCGAGTTTAAAATCAGTGAACGGCACCAGTGCTCTAAAAACCCGACCTGGGTTACTTGTTTAAGTGTCCCAAGACGCTCCCGCGTGTGAATAATACACACGCATACTAATTTCGTCCAAAATGACGGAAGTATTACAACCCGGTCCGGACGTTTTGTCCGAGAAAAAGAAGAAGAAAAATAAGGATACTGTGTCACTGGGCGCGTTTCAGAAGCTGGGAGACTTCAAGATCGAGCCATCCGAAAGTGTGAAGAAGCTAGACACCGCATATTGGCCGCTGTTGCTGAAAAACTTTGATCGTCTTAATGTGCGTACCAACCATTACACGCCGCTACCATTCGGACACTCGCCATTGAAGCGCCCTATCACCGACTACATCAAATCAGGCTTCATTAACGTCGACAAACCCAGTAACCCGAGCTCTCACGAGGTAGTGTCCTGGATTAAACGTATTTTGAAAGTGGAAAAGACTGGCCATTCGGGCACGTTGGATCCCAAGGTGACAGGATGCCTGATCGTGTGCGTAGACCGCGCAACGCGGCTGGTGAAGTCGCAACAAAACGCCGGCAAGGAGTACGTGGCCGTGTTCAACCTCCACTCTGCTGTGGAGAGCATAAAAAAAGTGACACAAGGTCTAGAGAAACTGCGAGGCGCGTTGTTCCAGCGCCCGCCTCTGATATCTGCCGTCAAGCGACAACTCCGTGTCCGTTCAGTATACGACAGCAAACTACTTGATTTTGATGCTGAAAAAAACATTGGTGTGTTCTGGGTCAGCTGTGAAGCAGGCTCATACATCAGAACAATGTGCGTCCATCTAGGACTCATGCTGGGGGTCGGAGGACAGATGATTGAGCTCAGAAGAGTCCGCTCCGGCATCCAGGGTGAGGGAGAAGGCATGGTAACTATGCATGACATTTTAGACGCACAATGGGCTTACGAAAACCACAAAGACGAGACCTATCTCCGCAGAGTCATCAAGCCTTTAGAAGGTCTCCTAATAGCTCACAAGAGGATCTTCGTGAAAGACAGTGCAGTCAATGCTATCTGCTACGGAGCCAAAGTTCTTTTACCCGGCATTTTAAGGTACGAAGATGGCATAGAAATTGACCAAGAGATTGTCATTGTAACAACTAAAGGAGAAGCTATAGCGTTAGCTATTGCGCTAATGACCACCTCAACTATGGCATCTTGTGACCATGGAGTAGCTGCTAAGCTAAAACGGGTAATCATGGAGAGGGACACATATCCACGCAAGTGGGGGCTCGGGCCGAAGGCATCACAGAAGAAACAGCTAATACAGCAAGGAAAGTTAGACAAATTTGGAAAACCAAATGAAAATACTCCGTCGGAATGGCTAAATAGTTACAAAGACTACAATAAGGGCAAAGCGAAAGAAAATGGAGAAACCTTCGCACAGGATGCAGAGGAGGAAGGCAGCAGAAAGCGTACAGCCAGCACTGCTAACGCTGACGACACTAACAACTCAATTGAAGTGAAATCAGAGAAAAAGAAGAAGAAAAAGAAGCGCGACTTAGACGAGACTGCAGAAGGTGAGACCACAGAAGCAGCAGACACAACCATGGAGGTTACGGAAGATGGAGAACAGAAACAAAAGAAAAAGAAGAAGAAGAAGGACAAACAGAAAGACGTAGAGGCGGAATGAACACTATTTTGTTAACGTCAGTGAGAATATGTGAAATTGAAATAGATGGTACTAATGTAGCTTGGATTCCGTTCTCTAAGAGACTTGTAACAAAGGAGAGAGGTTATTAGCTAAGGTGTATATTTCAGCAGGGCCTGAAACTATCAAAACATTTTATGGATATGTAGTTTAAACTATAAGGCATTAAGCTAAATATTTTATTTCTTAAAATTTTTAAATATCTTTTTTCTCAAATTTTACATAGGCAGAAACCAACAGTAATCTGAATTTAGATCATTTAAAAAAAAAATATTAACTTTTTTTTGAATGTAACAGTTTTATATTTAAAAAAAAATGTCCTGCTAAAGTCCCTTATACAAGAGTGCTATATTTAGAAATAAGTATTTAGTCTCTTAATGCTAGAAGCAATTTGTTCCATTTGTTTTTTTTTTTTTAGTTTAAGCTAGTTATTGACCACAGATGCAGTACTTGCTACAGAAAAAAATATATGGAAGTGTCAAAGTTCAATTTGGCTCGTAAAATAATCTGACTAAGCACATTTAGTGACTAAATAGTTCCCCAGTGTTACTCCATGTGTAATAGTAATTGTTTTTAAATTTATTCATATTCTAGCAATTTTTTTTAAATGTTTATAGGTGAAAAACTTAAGGACCATGTCTATGTAGTTGTGCCGATAATAAATATAGAAGTTTAAAATTTAAATATGGAACGCCAACATGCGTGTACACACGTTACTACTACATAGACACAGTGCTTTAGCTAAGTTTTTCATGTATATACTGGTGTAGCTGCCTTGTGTGGCAATTTCATGCTCAGTCTGAGTAGACCTGCCTGAAAACCCAGTTCAATAAGTTCTTGTGTGCGAGTGGGAAATTAGATAGTGTTGTCTCAGATGCCAGTGTTGCCTACATTATGTATGAATAATAGTTTTTTTTACATTGCAATATAAGATAAAATAAATTGTTTTTATATTTTTTCATAATTGCTAGAATATTAATAACATTGAATTTTTATGAAGTAAGCTTATGTTAAGAGAAATCTGCTAGATAGTCCTCGCTACGGGTTTTGCATTTTCTACTGACCCCTAATAATATAGTCGCGTATTGTTAAGGCAAAAATGTTTTATTTGAGACGTTAATAGTTTTAAGTTATATTTTAAGGTAAAATGTTGGAGTTATCAAAAACTGGTCAACATTAAAATGTGAAAAATGTATTATTGTTTTATATTACATAACCTTTTTTCCGTTTGTAAGGCGTCAGTCGATGCTACAGTCATGAGCTGCTCCACATGTGGACTTCAATGGTAGGTAGAAGAGTTCTACATATAAACTGTTCTATAGGTTAATTATACAGGTATATAAAATGATCTCCTGATCTTTGATTAGGGATAAAAGTAGATTGTGCTGTGTAGGTGAAAATAGCTAAAGCACCAGCCATCAAAATTTACGTGTCTAGTAGGCCTTGCACAAGTGGGGCGCGACAGTATCTCGAGCCGAGATAGAATACCCGTCCTTTTCTAACTATATTATCTGTATTTAATTACGAATAAATTTATTACAAATTTTATTATGCCCTATAATAGAACTTATCTTCCGAGAAGATGTATTATTGATTGTGCTAACCTGTTAGCATATAATATTGAAGGCCCCGTCGTGTTTAATTCGATGGATTTAGAGAGGATGCCGTCTAATGTAAATAATTATACTAATAAATGTTTTCAATATAGGGTAGTCTATCTCAGCTCGAGATACTGTCGCGCCCTACTTGTGGTAGGCCTATAGATTTAATTCTTAATTTCTTATGAACTTAGTACTGTAAACTAGTGTCATCAACTGATCAGTGATCAAGCAATTAAGTGATAATTCTACTCGCCGCTAGATGGCGCTACAATTAACATAAGGAAAATGGAATTTCTACTGAACATCATATTATTATGATCCCTTCCGTACACGGAACAATGGTGTTCCGGACATTTGGGAGGCGTACGCGGAGCCAGATCGAGCCAACGCGCAGAGGCCCTTTCGACAATTTAATGAAATGTAAGGGGTACACTAAGCGGATGTTGCCCCTGTCCGTATCATGGGACGCGCACAGAGACAGCACCCGCCATGGTGTAAGGACTATTGAGTTATAATGGAATCTAGAATGTACTAGGCTATTGGGTGGAAAGGATGGACTAACTACTGGGCTATTGGATAAAAAACCGGACGTCTGCCTAATAAAATGGTATTCAATTTTATTTCCGGCAGACGGTGACTCGCCCTATGCGGGATGGGCCCCACAAAAAGCGACATCAAAGATGGCTCAAGGGCAACACCGGTGCATAGGGCTAAGGGTAGAGAGGTGTCACTGGACTTTAAACATATAGCCAACTCGCCACTTAGGTTTCCACATCTACCCTCGAGAACGCAGCTCTCGCGACCCCACTCTGGACGGCCGGTAAAGGCAAGCCAGAGGCAGGGGACCTGTCCCACCTGTCCGACAGGGCACCCCGGGGGCACTCAGGTACGTGGAGTCGCTACTCTCCAACAGCTCGCCACAAGCTGCCCTGCGTTGACTGATTGCACTGGAGAAAACCAGTGGGCGATGGGGTCGTCACATCCCTACGCCATGTTATGATTATTATTATGTCAAAACGAAAAAACTCAAGATTTATTGTACTTGACAATAAATCTTGAGTTTTTTCGTTTTGACACGCGGTATTGTTTAGGAGCAGTCGAAGTGACTAAATATATTTTATTAAGAACACAATACTAATAAACTTATTTGTTACTTCGGGGGTCGATTTTTGAGCACTCGACGCTCGAATCATGACATTTTAAACTCTCTCAAACACGAAGAAATGGTATTTAAGAAGCATAAATGATCTAAATAAATAATCCTGGGTATCCGAACTATACATTTTGTGCAAAAATAAAAGTTTCTTACCATTTTTGTACAAAATGTATAGTTTCGATACCCACGATTATTAATTTTTAGCATTCATATGGTGAGAAAGAATGGTGTCAAAGTTTTCGAAAATCGGCCCCCTGTGTACATAATATTTGCTAGCTACAAAGTATTTAAAACGAACTATAGGTGAAAAATATATCGTTTACCTTTAAATTTACATGTATTATAGAGCTTAAGACCACAGCTTAAGACTTAATGCTTATGATAAACTTTAATGATTTTAAACTTTAAATACAATGTGCAATGTCGAAACGCTTGTATGCCAGATTGTCCTATTGACAAGACAACTTGTTTATTTGGGGTTGTTTGGTACAATTTGTATCTATTTGTTATTCAATGTTATTTATTTGAACTAAAATCATTTTATATATGAATAAGTGTAATTAAAATAGTTGAATATATAAACGGATATATTTTCTGTTATAAAAATGTATGCTATTAGCTCGTTGGACAGTAATATTTACAATTATGAATATTTTCTACTTGAAGACGTGTGCAGACTCTGTTGGAAAAGAAATGCCACCCAAGAAATATCATTCAAAACTGTCGAAAATGAAAAAGAATACAGCATTCACCTTTTAGACCAGATACGGGATTGCCTGGACATAGTTTTGAGTCACGAATATCGTCCTAACAAAGTATGTACCGGCTGCATTGACGAGGTGAAGAGGTTCTATGAATTTAAGAAATTTTGCCAAGAAACTGACAGAAAACTTCGAGAAATATTACAAACTTACGCCAAAACCAATAAAAGCTCAAATCAAACTAATGAATGTTACGTAAAAGTTGAAAATGAACTGCCCGCAGTTTTAGAGCAGGATCAATCATTTGACGACTTTCTAGAGTCGCTCCAACATTCTGATTCTAGTGAAAACGTGAACAAACAAAAGAAAGTTAAATTAAAACAAACTTACAAGCCAAAAAGATCACCAACTTACTGTAACATCTGCAGATTAGACCTAAAAACCATTGACCAATTCACACTACATAATTCCCAAAATCATGGCATAGAAGGTAATTTTTACAAATGTTTCGGTTGTGAGAAACGTTTTAAAAGCCGTAAAACTAGGATTGGGCATGAAATTAACTTCTGTAAGGGCTTGAAAGACGGCTACCGTTGTACTGTGTGTGATCGGTGTCTCCCAAAACGGAGGATGTATGAAGCACACATGAGAGACCATAGAGAGAATGTGGCTATAGAGTTGCCAGAGGAGTTGTTCAAGTGCAAGCAATGTTGTGTCTCTTTCAAAACCAGAGAGGGCCTGAAAGAGCATGTATCTGGACATGAAATTTCTAAGAAATATATCTGTGAAGTAAGTAACTATCTTTACAAATGAGTTTTCGATATTTTGGCACTGTTGGAAGCGCCTCACGGAATAACCTCAGTGCCGAAATATTGTAAACTCATTCAAACTAATATACATGGTAACTATCCCGTTTTAAGTAATAGTTGTAATGTGACATGTTAACTTATAATAGTATATTAAATATAGTTATTTAATATATGATTCTTCTTCTTAGTCGTTCTTTTATAAGGGAGTATTCACAGCTGCAATAACTTTGCTATATATTTTGGTATGCACAAACACAGAACACTACAAAACAGGAACACTAGTCCCCGGTGGTGAGTAAAGGCCTGCACAAACCGGGGGAGCACAGCACAGATCACAAAGTTTCTCAACATTTATTCTTTTCTATTTTAATCACATTAAAATTTAAATTAGATCTTCTGAGTCCAACCTCTGAGCACAATACATCTGCTGGTTATCTCTGGCTGCTCCTAATTTAACTAGGATCTTGGCTGAAAATCGGGCCCATATCTCGGTCTTGGTTCTCGGTCAAAATTGACCGAGAATCTCTGCCGCGACCAAAACTACATTGAATCTGATTGGTGAATTTAATTTCATCTCGACTGGCGCTGGCGCGATTGGTCACTATAGTTGGACTAGTTGGAGTTGTAAGTTTAAACTGTATGAAAGAAAGTGAGGGCAGATACTCAGTTAACTTGTGATGTAAATTAATAATAAGCTAATATTTTTAGCTATAAAGAGTGTCCTGTAAAGCAAAACTATAGTGAATTGTTACATTTTGGGCTACAAAATATCATTGTCCCCCTTACTGGCGCTCGCGGATGCGTTGTTCCCCAGTCATTATTTCTCTTACGTCACGAGGTTTTTTCAAAGTAGTGTGTAGGTACGATATTTATATCAAAACCGGCTCGACAATGCTCGGAAGTGGATGCAAATAATTACAAATGTGTGCGTCTAACTCGCGCGCCATCTAAGCTGTCAAAATATAGCCAAAGACAAATGGCGGTAAATACAAAAGTTGAAAATATTCGTATTCGCGAATATAAGCAGCATATGCATTTGCGAATATCTAAAAATTTACATTCGTTACATGTTACATCACTACAGTTTACAATGCAATGCAATTGTTTTATTTTTTTTTTATTACAGAGTTGCGGTCGCGTGTTCACCAGACAAGACTACCTACACAAACACAAGCTCACTCATACAGGCACGAAGCAGCACGTGTGCCCCCACTGCGGCTTCCGGGCCACGCAGCGGTCTTCGCTCATTGTGCATATCAGGTACAGTTGTTGGCAGAGTCTGGAGTTTTCATGGTGAAACAAAAGACTGTCACAATGTTACTAGTGTTAGGTGCATTTTTTATTGACGTGCTGCCTTTGTGCGTCCCATGATACGGATAGGGGTAACATCCGCTTAGTGTACCCCTTACATTGCATTAAAGGGCCTCTGCGCGCCTTATTTTAGTATGTACCCGGGGTGGGTATGCACTTGTCGGTCCTGGGGTCGAATCCCAGCCAGGGCATTTATTTGTTCCTGAGTCATGGGTGTTTTCTATGTATTTAGTATTTATATCTATCTATCTATTATGTATATATATATCGTCTAGTACCTACAACACAAGCTTTACTGAGCTTACCGTATTAGGTCGATTAGTGTAAGATTGTCACGAAATATTTTTGTATGTCACCATGGCGGGTGCTGTCTCTTGCGCGTCCCATGAAACAGATAGGGGCAACATCCGCTCAATGTACCCTTTATATTTCATTAAATTGTCGGGCCTCTGCGCAGTTTTTTTTTACTTTTTTTTTGTATGTGGTGTGTATCCAGGAAGCACACGGGGGAGCGGCCGTACCCATGCGACATGTGTCCCCAGCGCTGCATCTCCAGCTCCAACCTGCGCGCGCACCGCCGCCGTCATCTTGGCGTCAAGACGTTCCAGGTGACGCAACTTCTATATTATATTTATTTTTCACCTCACTAGCTCGGAAAGAACTGTTTTGTTCATTAAAAACAGATTGCAAAGTTGCATTTTATTCACAAGAGTACAAAGTAATTTCATACAAATTGTTTAATACTAATCAAGTGTTTATTTTATATTAGCTGGTTGGCTGTTCTTTTATTTAATGATTTTATTTTTATATATTCAGTACATTTTTAAAGTTTTAGAGCTAACTTTTTATTCGCAGTAGTGAGATGAAAATTGTGTTTCGATTTGTTCTCCGAAATCTTTGAATCCGTCCCAATGCTCAAGATTCCACTCTTTAAACCATTTGCTATGCTCGTTATTCAATTTTGTAATCTTCCACTAGCTCGGGTGTCAAGCATGAGAAAATAAACACTAACTTTACCTCCTTGTATAACAAATAACTATTCTTAATTCCATTTATAATGGCACTACTTAATTCATACTAATATATCCTTTGCTCGTTTGACAATATATTTATTTCTTACAGTGCACAATATGTGACAAGAAGTTCGGATACAAAGTAAGCTTAGAAGAACATATCTCATCCACCCACCACCGCTCACAAATGTACCCCTGCCCGCACTGCGGGGCGCATTACTCCCGCAAGCGGGGCCTGAAGCGCCATCTCTTGGCTAAACACTGCGACAATGAAGCTAGCGACGATGGTGATAAAGTTGACAGTTTGTTGAAGGCGTTGTAATGCTACTGGCCGATAGATGGCGCTGTAATTCAAGATGTGATTTAGTCTGCATTTTTGGTCTTTGGGCCCATTATTATTACCAGTGATCGGTTTTTTGGATTCGACACGGGGTGAACGACCTCAATCATTATGTTAGTATGGATATACCCCGGGAATCCGGGCTTTATGTTCTTAGAAAAGTCAAACAAAATACAATGTGTTTATTTTATTACACTTTAAAACATCTAAGTAGCTGATAGACTCGCGTACTTACTCGCCGTTCTTTTGTACAAATTGAACAAATGAGCACAAGTGTTCACACTGACAGCTCTTTCTGCCACCAAAGCGGCACATTTTGTAACGTTTGTATAAAAGTTCGACGAGTAAGTAAATAAACCCTTGCAGACAATTTAAATTGTTTTATTTTTGAAAGATTTGTTCGGTATCGCGAGAAACTGTCGTATCTATATTAACTTTCCTACACGATATCCCGCGAGAGAGAACCCATGTAACCGATCACTGATTATTACTATAGTCCAAGGAACATACAACATGGGACAATGTCTATATATAGTCGCGTTCTTCTGACGTGCTGGCTATCTTTCTTCTCGTTACTATTTGGCGCAACGCCATCTATGGATACATTTTTGACAGTGAGACATCTCCATAGAACTAGTATATCACTGAGACGTATTGCTGTTAGCCATGATGGATGTCGCTAATATGTTTGTCAGGATGTGAACAACGCGGTTTTGTATAGACATTTTCGTGGCTTTGATTGCAAGGATCCCAGATAAATTTGTTTCTTGGTTCATCTACTTGGCAAAAGATGGCGCTGTGCGTTTGGAATTCTATAACGAACAAATATTTATCCTCTAGCCGCCCGAAGACCTATAAAAAGGTCTCCCATTGAATGCCACTTTGAATTTTAATTATGACAAACCATAGTCACATTTGGCCTGGCAAGTTTGATCTCTAGAGGATATTGTTACTATTATGTTAATAATTTGACTCATACCTTCAGAATTATAATAATATTAATGGAAAGGAGTTGGTTAAATAAAAAATATTTTTGTTTACACGAATTTTTATTTTCAAAAACTGAATTAAAAATAAAATTTCTCTAGAAACGATCTATTTAGAACGCTACCATGCACGACGTGAGTATGAAAATGAGAATCAATAGTCATTTTATATCTTAAAACTAAATTTTGAAATGCTGATTATTGCGTCAAGAAAAAAAATTCAAAATAATTTAGCACGCGTAATAATGGTGGCAAGCTTATGTACGATTCTAAAATACAGTGAATAAATTAATATTATTACCTCAAACCGTAATCAAACGTAGGTTTTCGTACTATGAACAGATATTGCAAAGTAATTTTAAATTAGTCTTTACCACTAAAGCGTTATAAATTTTGAATTATTTTGTATTGCATACACTTGAAGCGACAGCTATGACGGCATCGCTAGTAAGATAAAGTAGCGATATATTGCGTAGTGAATTATTTTATAAGGAAAGGAAAAGAAATTCGTTAAGGGTTATTTTCATGAACATAGGTTCGTAGCACTGGTCTGGTTAAAATTTGAGGTAATATTAAAAATACTTTCCTTGATTTTGATAGACTTAACTGTCACAAGTCAAACCTAGAGAGAAGATTTTTGAGTCGCACACTCAAATAAAAAAAAATAGGACGTAACTAATTGCACACGAAAGTTTCTCACTATTTTTGCATAAAATGACAAATTTGATGTGTGTGGATCCCATGATTATTAATTTATATGATTCATTTATATTTCTAAGATACCATTTTGTTTACTGATGACGGAATTTAAAATGTCATGAGTTGAGTACTCAACGGTCAAATACTTAATACTCAACGCATCTAAAATGTCTCCCCCATTTTAGAATCATCAAAGATAACAAGCTTGGGTATCAGAAATTATACATTTATTGTAAAATAGTAAACGCAGACATGCCCCATGTACAATCGCCATCAGATATATCTGAGCTGTGGAGGTGGTCACAAATATCTGAACATGCACTTTAACGCCTCGACAATAGAGGCGTCGTTCAGATATTTGTGACCATCTCCACAGCTCCGATATATCTGATGGCGACTGTACCATGGAGTCGCGAGGTCGATTCTCGCCCGAGGTAATTGATTTGACCTTTATTTCTAAGAATTATGTTTTTGTTAGCATTAGTTTCTGCTTAAAATAAAATGTAATAAATAGTCAGAAAATGTCCGCCATTTTTACAATTTTGGTTATACCCGAATTAATTCATTCCTTTTGATTCTCATTTTATTACTAAATAAAAATTTATACAATAATTATTTACATTTTTACAGTTAACCATAATTAATAAACTCACTTATAATTATATCGCACTATTATAAACTCGGCTTGAACATGGGTCAGAGCTTACCCGAAACATGTCATAGTGCGATATAATTACACGGAGTTTATCCGTTTGTAACTAAGTAACATGGCTCACAACAGTTTTCATTATATTAGTAAACCAATTCGAGTTAGTTATTTAAAATGCAGATATTTTCATTAAAACTTTAATGTCGTCAGTGATCCAGAATAAATATTAAAAATCAGCAGTTGCCCATTGGCGACGGTAATTGCTTACCATCAGGCAATCCGTCTGCTCGTTTGCCACCTTTGTCATAAATAAAATGTTATAACTCCATTAATCAATTTATAAATAAAAGTATTTATTCTCAGAAATCTTATAAATATTTTTAGTAAGTACATTTACTAAGAAATCCAACTACAATAAGTATATATTGTCAAAGAGGAACTTGCACTTTTACGTACTAACCAGAGACATATAAATACAGACTGTTAATCTCCACGAACAGAGCGTTAAAATTTACAAAATCAGTCAATGAAGATATAGAACCTGCTACCTTTCAGGTCTGTAGTGTTGTGTTCCTGATGGTGAGTAAGGTTCCCAGAGCTCCAACCCCCCTTAAGGGCCGGCAACGCGCTTGTGACTCCCCTGGTGTTGCGGGTGCCCATGGGCGACGGTAATTGCTTACCACCAGGCAATCCGTCTGCTCGTTTGCCGCCTATGTCATAAAAAAAAAGAACCAGTATGCTTTTAAGGGCAAATCATCTTCATTTTACCACGGTTCACGGGAGCTTGGGGGATTTAACGTAGGCACTAGTTTTATGAAAGCGACTGCCATCTGACCTTCCAACCCCGAAGGTAAACTAGGCCTTATTGGGAGTCCAGTTGCCTCGCGATGTTTTCCTTCACCGAAAAGCGACTGGTAAATATCAAATGATATTTCGTACATAAGTTCCGAAAAACAGATTGGGACAAGCCGGGGTTTGAACCTGCGACCTCTGGATTACAAGTCACACGGTCTTACCACTAGGCCATTAGCAAATAAACTATTATCCCTTGATATTCTGCCAAGTCAGACGAAATCTTGGTTACTATTTCTGACTATACAGCTTAGAAAATTCATCATAAGAATTCTATTTTAACCTACAGAAAGTTCACTAGATGGCGCGTATATGTTCGGAATACGAGTGGCGCCATCTAGAATATTTTTTAGACATTTAAATCGAAAGAATAATAGAAAAATTTGACTCGCAGCGGGATCCGAACCCACAACCACTGGATCACTAGCCCAGTGCACAACCAATTGTGCTATACGAGCGCCGCTTAGACGTGTAAATTTTTTTTATCTTATCCTTCCTGGTATACGTCATTACGGGTGACGTGTAGCGACATCTACCGAAGAGTATTGAATCCTTTTTAGGGTAACGAAGTCTCAAATCTACATTGAGAATTCATCGATAACAATGTGCTACCCCTTTCTAAAATTATTTCTTTTTACGACGTTTTTAATTATTATTTTTTAGACGTTCAGCTATACATGGAGATTGACATTCAGTTTTACATATTCCACTCCTATAAGACCCAACTTAATTATAAGTTAGGTATCCTTCACATTAAAACTAAGACTTATGACCTATATTTTACCTCGGACTTACAGAAATTAAAAATAATGCCCACATAAATTATATATTTTTGTTTAAATATCTTTTTTTTATATTTCAGTAAGGTAATGGCACTAATGTCGGACGCTTTAAGCTGACAGGCACCAATGATGGACACTTAGTTCTTATTTCAAAAATCATAATGTTATAAATTGAATATGTACCAACAAATTCACAACACTTAACTCCTTTGAAATAAGCAGTAATATTCATGATTGGTTCCTTGTCCATTACTGGTACCGTCACCTTAATGACGAAATATTTTAAAAAAGAGTAATAAGTAAATTTTATTACTTATTTATTGACATTAGTGTTAAAGAGAAAGATACCGAAGTTTTAAATATTACGGAGCTGTCTCTGTCATATTAGACATTATTTTTAATTTATCCAGTCCATCGCATAAGTACTATATTTACATATACCTACATAAGTACCTACTAGAGTTTCAACATTCAGATTTTAAAAGGAAAAAATCACTATGTCTCCAAAATTCAATTTTAATACTGAAGGTTTTACATCGAAATTATTTTATATCCATTCTTAAAAAGATTTCACAAGAGCACTAAATGTATTATTTAATTGGGCATTTTCATAAACTCAATAGTGTAATGGTTGAAACGATATACCATTAATCTAGACGGAGCGTGCTAATAATAATACCACGATGGAAAGGGATCTTATGTAACTTTCCATAGATATGGCAGAGATGGCGCTTTCGTCCGTCCTTGTCATAGTTTCACATGTTTTTGTTCCCCTCCAAACTGGTCTTTCAGATCTGTCAAAGTTGGAGGGGAACAAACAAATACAATTGGAGTTTTCTTGGGTTTTCAACCAAAGTTTCGCTAATTAATATAGAATATGCTAATATTTTTGTTATAAAGAATGTTCTGTAAAGCAAAACTGTAGTGAATTGTTACATTTTGGGCCACAAAAGCCAAAATATCTTTGTCCCTTACGGGCGCTCACAGATGCGTTCTCCAGTCATTATTCCTCCTAGGTAGAAACCAAGCGACATACAACACGTGCAATGACAATTACCCTCACCATGAGTTGTGACATTGAGATTTCGATAACGAGTATCGAGTTTACTATCTGTGCATCACGCTTGTACTATTTTAACTTCGCGTTTAGACATGCTGGCTCGTCACTCGCCTCGCTATTCGTCGAAACGTTCGACGAGACTTTGCCTATACAAAATTGCGATGCGAGGGACGAGAGGAATGGCGCGACGTCCGCGTACACATGCGTGCTCGCGTTTCGCCTCGCTACTCGTGCGAATGTGTGGCGGCAGCATAATGCGAACGAGATGCACAGATAGTAAACTGCTCGTACTTTCATTATTTTACGTCACGACGGCCGCAAGATGGCGCTGTTATCAAAGTTCGTCATCAGTTAAGTGCTGCCATCTAGTAACGAAAGTGGAGCGCGAGTTTATACAGATATTGACAGTCTTTATTATTAATCATTAATTATATTCCAAGCGAGGCGACTATGGCAACACATATTTGTGGGAGGCCTATGTCCAGCAGTGGACTGCATACGGCTAAAATGTATGTATGTAATTATATTTCAAACTGAAGTTAAGATTGAATCTTTCGTTTTATGAAAACACCCATAATTTACACAAACGCATTTCTCAAAAAAATTGCCACTAATATTTTTGTTAATTCTACAAGTAATACAATAGAAAAAATAATACCATTTTTTTTCTAGTGTGTTACCATCTTCATCAATTGTATGGTGACCAAAAAAGAGGATTTATCAAACAATGTTTTATATTTTATGTCTGTGATTTTATGTGGTTTTTTTTTACATAGGGTAAATCGCCAGTTACTGGCCACCTTTCAAATAACTGGCCACCATATACTGAAAATGGACTCTATTTACCTATAAACAGAGTTCATTTAAGTATAAGGTGGCCAGTAATTGAAACCCCATTTGAAAATGTGTTCTATTTATAGGTAAACAGAATTCATTTTCAGTATAAGGTGGCCAGTTATTGAAAGGTGGCCAGTAACTGGCGATTTACCCTATTTGTTAGTGGCGATTTTTTCGAGAAACTTAAATGTTACTATACATCTTAAACTATTTATAGATTCCACCGCGAATAACATTAAAAACAACAGTAAAGTAAATCACATTTGTCCGTAAAATCTATTTTATTTACAAACAAAAGAGTATTGAACTAATTCGAGAGCATTTGTCTCTTTCTAAGGAATGAGCGTGAAAGAGACGCTAGAATGTTCAACCAAAATATGACCAAACTTAAGCTTAATTCCTTACATAGACACACCTATTAGAGACAGAATTATGTCTCTCATGCGCGAAGTACCATCACGCTTGAGTCTGGAGAAGCCCAACTGGGGAAGTACCTCCTCCTTACAGAAGACCACAGCCATAATAGCACTGCTACCTTTCAGGTATGTAGTGCTGTGTTCCTGATGGTGAGTAAGGTTCCCAGAGCTCCAACCCCCCTTAAAGGCCGGCAACGCGCTTATGACTCCCCTGGTGTTGCGGGTGCCCATGGGCGACGGTAATTGCTTACCACCAGGCAATCCGTCTGCTCGTTTGCCGCCTATGTCATAAAAAAGAACCAGATGAAGGCTCTTTAGTAGCCATTTTGAACAAATAATTAAATAATATGTTAGTATTCTGACAGTTATTACATAAAACAGAATATATTTTTTAAACTCATCCCTGTTTTTTTATACAAGACTGAACAGCGTTTGCCCTCGGACCTGATGGTAAGCGACGAGGTCGAGAGTGTAGCACGCTGGTTCAACAGCCTATTCACTCTTGCCTTGAAAAGACCCAAATTATATCTTTCCTTTTGATTTGCATTGCACGTATTTACTAAAGACTAGAACGGTTCTATCGCAAATTAAAAAATACTGTCAATATCGATGTTAGACCCGAGTAAAAACACCCGTTCTATAGAACTTTCTTTTTGTCGTTAGTAAATATGTGTAGTAGTACCCTTACCATGTGTTGTGACTTTAAGGTTTCGATAACCAGTATCGAGTTTACTATCTGTGCATCTCGTTCGCAAAATAGTATAATGCCCGGAATACACGAGGCTAGTTTTTCAAGCCAGTATAGTAAGCTAGTACTAGTAAGCTAGCAAGCTAGTGCGTCTATCTTCGTGTATACAAAACTAGCTTAACTTTCAGGCTAGTAAGCTAGTGCTGAAGCCAGGATAGTTTTAATAGCTTGCCGTTCTATTTTTTGAGCTAGTAGCGCCCCCCACCAACGATTTCGCTAGCCTGGCTTGTGTACTATCTTCGTGCGGCCGGTGAAGCTAGTATCCGTCCGGCTAGTGCCATGTGTCCGTACACGTTTTTCTAATAATTGTTTCATTCATGCTATGTTATTTTTACGAATTACGTTCGTATTGACGATTATTTTACGACACTTTGCAAAGGTACTGGCACTCAAACTGACTTAAAATTACTGGCATCATGTAGACAGCACTAGCCCGTGTTCAAGCCAGGACAGTTTTACTAGCTTACTAGCTGACTAACTAGCTTACTATACTGGCTTGAAAAACTAGCCTCGTGTATTCCGGGCATAAGTCCGACCGGTCCGGCCTAGTGGGTAGTGACCCTGCCTATGAAGCCGAAGGTCCTGGGTTCGACTCCCAGTCAGGGCATTTATTTGTGTGATGAGCACAGATATTTGTTCTTGAGTCATGGGTGTTTTCTATGTATTTAAGTATTTATATGTATCTATCCTTTATATATATCCTCGTCTAGTACCTGCAACACAAGCCTTACTGAGCTTACCGTAGGACTAGATCGCTTTGTGTAAGTTTGTCCCGAAATATTATTATATTATAAGTGAGATGCACAGATAGTAAACTCGATACTCGTTGTCGAAAACCTCAATGTCACAACTCATGGTAAGGGTATAGGAAAGTTAAAGTATATTACACAGTTAACGGACGCTAATGAATAAAAAGATAACTTTGGATTTAATTATCATTTAGAATATTCACAATAAATTGTGTTTTGGCTTCTATCAGATACTATATACAAGTCTTATACTGACGAATCTCTTAACGGAGGGTACAATAGGACATAAGAAATATATTTAGATAACTTTTACTTAGAAGTGCAATTAAAATTCTATCCAAATAAAAAAATTCGGCCCGCAATGTAATGCAACACACTCGAGTTAAACACTCGTTGACAGTTTCAAAAGCTCATATCGCGTAATGTTCGCAGTACATTACTGCTCAGTAATTTTACAAAAATTAATTACATGTGTATAATAGGTATAATTAAAGAAAAACTTTTTGGTTAATGATTATACTGGTAAATCCTATATCTGGTTTAATTCTTCGCCCGTATTAGACTTCCACACAAGCAAACATAGGCAAAAAACATTACAAAATGAGAAATCCTTTTCCCATAAGCAGCGTTTCCAATATACATCTTTTTAACGTCTTAACTGGGCTCCTGTATTGTATGAAATACAGGAGGGATGACAAATAACGTGACCCATCTTGCCCAATATGAAAAACTTAGCTAAAGCATGGCCTATGTAGTAGTAACGTGTGTACACGCATGTCGGCGTTCTATATTCAAATGTTGACGTAAGTTCCATATTAATTCTCCGCACAACTACATAGACATGCTTTAGTTAAGTTTTTCACCTAAAGTGTCTGCTAAGATATAGCGCTCATTTGTCTGGCGACCTTTGACGTTCAAATGCCAGCTAAACTATAGCATTCAATTGTCTGGTGAGATTTGGCGTTCATTTGTCTGCTAAGCTATAGCGCTTAATCTGGTGAGCGTTAGCGTCCAAGTGTCTGCTAAGCTATAGCATTCAACTGTCATGTGAGATATGGCGTTCAAGTGTCTACTAGGCTATAGCGCTCAATTGTCTGGTGAGCTTTGACGTTCAAGTGTCTGCTATAGCACTCATTTGTCTGGCAAGTTTTGGCGTTCAATTGTCTGCTCAGCATACAAGTCTGGTAAGCTAATACGGCATGTTGTCCCTCAAGTACGCCCGTTTGGTGTACGAGCGGCGCAGACACCGGCCCCACCACGACCGCTGTGTGCAGGACTTGACGGGTTTCAACACGAAACAACGTGTCTGGACGACGTTGAAGAACAGCTTGCCGACCATGTTGGACATGGACGTGTTGGCCAGTTTCAAGCAGGCACGGAACCTGGAATTAGAAGGTATGATTAGCAATCCCTTTGACAGATAATAAATAAATATTTCGGGACAATCTTACACAGATCGACCTAGTCCTACGGTAAGCTCAGTAAGACTTGTGTTGTAGGTACTAGACGACGATATATATAATAGATAGATACAATTATAAATACATAAAAAACACCCATGTCTCAGGAACAAATATCTAATACTTCTTTAATCTACACTAATCTACACTACGAGTATCTACAATCTACACTAATATTATAAAGGCGAAAGTTTGAGAATGTTTGTTACTTCTTCACGTCTAAACGGCTGGAGCGATTTTAATAAATTTGGTATGGAGTTAGCTGACACCCTGGATTAACACATAGGCTACGTAAAAAAGGGTTTAATACTCTTTCGGTAGATGTCGCTACACGTCACCGGTGACGTATACCAAGAAGGATAAAGTAGATTACACGTCCAAGCGGTAATGGTATAGCACCATTGGTAGTGCACTGGGCTAGTGATCCAGTGGTTGTGGGTTCGAGTCCCGCTGCGAGTTATTTTTTTTTTCCTTTTTTCTTTCTATTTAAATATCGATGATCTGCTAGCAGACGATTCTGCTTAATATAAAAACAATAAATAAATATATAAAATATCGAGTTTTCACAAAAATTATGGATCAATACTTCACACTAAGGCTGTATCTTTTACTATCCACATGCTTTAAAAGTAATAAAATTTTAGATCCTCGCCAGACTGCGAAAAAATCATACGTTGAAGTTATAAACCGTTAATGCTTGCATTTCAGTCGCTTGTGAGATAAATCTCAGTTTTACGATCTTATCTGTAATAATATTGAAGGAACGGACTGTGTGGCAGGTGCTTAAGACATTAAAAAAAAGTTTCTGTCAAAAATGACATTATGATATAGGAGGCAAACGAGCAGACGGATTGCCTGATGGTAAGCAACTACCGCCGCCCATGGACACTCGCAACACCAGAGTCACAAGTACGTTGCCGGCCTTTAAGATCCCTATACGCTCTTCTCTTGAAGGTTAGGATGTCATATCGGTCCGGAAATACTGCACACGACAATTTATTCCAGAGTTTTGCTGTGCGAGGCAGGAAGTTTCTAGAAAAACGCACAGTTGAGGACTGCCAACCATGTAAGTGGTGATGATGGAAACATTTAAGTACCTACAAGTTTTCATGGCGGACTGTACTTTTTTTTGGATTTTTAAACTACTCCTCGATGAGTAGTTGTAATGAGTATAACTTTTTTAACACAAATAGCAATCTAATCTAATCTTAAAACTATCTATTCCTATTTAAAATTTAACTTTTGGTGACTCTCGGATCAGCATTTATTTCTTTTATTTTTTTTATGACATAGGCGGCAAACGAGCAGGCGGATTGCCCGATGGTAAGCAATTACCGTCGCCCATGGGCACCCGCAACACCAGAAGAGTCATAAGCGCGTTGCCGGCCTTTAAGGGGGGTTGGAGCTCTGGGAACCTTACTCACCATCAGGAACATAACACTACATACCTGAAAGGTAGCAGTGCTATTATGGCTGTGGTCTTCTGTAAGGAGGAGGTACTTCCCCAGTCGGGCTGCTCCAGACTCAAGCGTGATGGTCATCGCTGTGCCCTACCTCTCATAAAATATGCTGAGGCTGGTCCTTTTCGTGGTAAACATTTTTAATTTACACTTCTTTTTTTATATAATAATTGTTTTTATGTTACATTTTTGTAATTTTAATGTTAGTTTATCACGAATAAAAATTTGAATTTTAATACCAAAAAGGTTGCAAAATAAACAAAACTCTAAAAAACTACGTTATAAGTAGACCCTAGCTAGCGTATTTCTCGGCCAAAGAATAGGCATAGCCATTCAGCGGGGGAATGTAGCCAGCCTTATGGGCGCCCTTCCGCAAGGGACAGACTTAGGGGACTTAGGTTAGTGAGTATATATTTAAATTAAATAAAGAAATATTTCGGGACAATCTGACACAAATCGACCTAGTCCTACGGTAAGCTTAGTAAGGCTTGTGTTGTAGGTACTAGACGACGATATATATAATAGATAGATACATATAAATAGTAAAATACATAGAAAACACCCATGACTCAGAAACAAACATCTGTGCTCATCACAAATGCCCTGACTGGGAATCGAACCCAGGACCATCGGCCTCATAGGCAGGGTCACTACCCACTAGGCCAGACCGGTTGTCAAATATTTCTAAGTATTTAAAATTTTACTCCATCATCCTCGCGTCGTCATTTTGCCACGGGTCATGTGAGACTGGGGTCCGCTTGGCAACTAATCCCAGTATTTGGCGTAGGCACTAGTTTTACGAAAGCGACTGCCATCTGATTCCAACCCAGAGGGTAAACTAGCTCTTATTGGAATTATCCCGGTTTCCTCACAATGTTTTCCTTTACGCAAAAGCGACTGGTAAATATCAAATGATATTTCGTACATAAGTTCCGAAAAACTCGTTGGTAACAAGCCCGGGTTTGAACCTGTAACCTCCGGCAAGTCGCACGCTCTCACCGCTAGGCCACCAGCGCTTCTTTGGCCTAAATGTCCGACCGTTATATCCGTTTTATTGAGCCACGTGTCAAACCGCAATAATATCAATAGTAAAACCTTTCTGCCCTTTCTGGTCATATAACTTTACGTCGCCATTAAAATGTACGCAATTCTATAAACGCATTCACAATTCTACGTATAAAGACAAAAAAACTACATATTTCACCACAGCGACAATTGTCACGATTCCCGACATATGTAAATTTCTGACGTTGCAGGTGTCCATTGGTTACATTGACAGCTTACCATCAAGTGGGACGTGTGCTTGTTTGCCACCAACACGTTAGTTCAATAAAATACCGTTATTTTTTAATATATCATCAATAAATAGGTAGTAGTTTGATGAAAGGCTCTTGACAATTGTCACGAGAAATACGACAATTGTCGCGAAATTCCGACAGAGGACTAATCACATGTCGAAAAATATGGAAATTTCTTCGGAGAATCGTGACAATTGTCAAGAGCACTTCACCGCTTTACTACCTATTTATTGTTGATATAATAAAAAATAACAGCATATTCTTAAAACTAACGTGTTGGTGGCAAACAAGCACACGTCCCACTTGATGGTAAGCGGTCAATGTAACCAATGGACACCTGCAACGTCAGAGATTTACATATGTCGGGAATCGTGACAATTGTCGCTGTGGTGAAATAGGAGCCTGTTGATACCTTGTCGTGTACATATAACTACCACAGGACACTAAAACCAAAATAAAATGAAAATTAAACTAACGAACTTTTCTAACATCGAAATATTTTAATCTGTATTCCCGCCCCTATCGCCTTTTAAAAATAGAACGTTCGAAAAGTCAAAGGAATAGTGCGGGCAAACTCCTTGGTCAGCACTTTGGCTAACGAGTGAAAAAAAAACAAGTGGCCAGTATTTCGTTAATTCCGTTTCGGGAGCGTAAGCCTTCTTTTGTTCTTACCCGCATTGATGGTTGTTTGACTGTAAGTACTGTAACTAAGCCACTTATGGCTTACGCGGGTGGCTGTGGGGAGGTGATCGGTTCACCGTTATTGCCGATATCGATAAAAATGTGTAATAAAATAGTACATTTCGATACTAGTGAAAAAAATTTTTTTTTTGACTAGGTTGTAAGTTGGAGCCCGAGTGAAACGAGGGTGACAATAACCCGATTCTTAAATAAGTTTTTACACGTGTATCGAACCCAATTTTTCATAACAAGTGCCTTAAAATGTGAAATTTGTGCACTTTTTACGCACTAGTTAGGAAAAGAAACTGTTTAATTTTAATCACAAAACTATTGTGAGATTGAAACGTATTAATTGTAAAAAAGCGGGTAACTCACATGAAATATGAAGATGAAAGATGAGTGAAACATGTCGAGCAATATTTGACCTATAGTTACCTGCTTTGATAAAATTAATATAGAAACTGATTATTTGAAATGTTAGTGTTACTTATAAATACTTGGTTACAATATCTTGGATATTGTCTTAGCTTAGTCTGGTCAGTATATCCTTGCCTAGTGTGCAACAATGAACTGTTTTTGAAGTGATGGATAATTGTTATTAAGAGTTTTACTTCTTCGTATTTAACAAGTTACTTTTAAACACATAAATATATCACATGTAACGCAAAATTATTTGTGTTATCTGGTATTTTTAATAATTTACTGTATTTACTGCACAAGTCGCTTGTAAAAATTAGGTTAATATTAAATCTTATGTAAAAAATAATTACATTAACCTTCAAACTCAGAGTGTAATATTGCAAAACTATAACATCGAACGCATAGGTTTTTAATAAAAAATAAAACAGAAAGTTGTGTTAAATAATAAATGAGTATTACAGGACAGTTTTACACAAATCAACTGTGCCCCACGGCCAGCTCAAGAAGGCTTGTTGTGGATAATCAACCAACGATAAATATAATATACAAATACTTACATACCTACATAGAAAACACCTATGACTTAGAAACAAAATATGTGCTCATCGCACAAATAAATGCCTTTACCAGGATTTGACCCCAGGACCGTCGTTTTCATAGGCAGAGAACTTAAATAATACTTGATTTATAGGTCGAGTGAAACTACACATTCAAAGGGCTACATTTATTATTTTATGAAACAATTCGACATTCTATTCTCAAAAGAATCGATACTAAATCACTGTTGTTGACGTTTACCGACTATTATGTGTTATGGTTTTATGGTCATAATAGGTTCATTGAATTTAATAGTAAAAAAATATTTTGCAAGGTTTTGAACGCAATATCGGAAGTTTTATTTTTGTAATTAAATTTCGTATTGAGTAATTACAAAGTAAAAAGATTTTTTTTTGTCATTGGTAAAATATTAAAAAAATAGAAGATAATAATACAGTCCGACAGGTTTATTTAATGAAGTAGTCATTATTAACACAGCATACTTTTTATCGATATGCATCGATATATAATTCGATTTTGGTACAGCCCTGCCGCTTGACCAGAAGTTTGGCAAATCAAGCAGAGAGTGCGCCACAAGTCGCGCAGAGTATCTCCGCTAACAGAGACGGTGAAATAATACATTTTTTATGTTTATTAATTCAATAATTATTGCACAATAAAAAATGGTACAAATTGCGAGCTTATGTCTTTAGAGATTATCTTATAGTCAACAAAGGGGCAATAAAAAAACTAAATATGAGAAGTATATTAAAACTTCAATTATTGATATACTTACATACATCCAAATAAAAAGTCAACTTATATATTCATATAGTATATATACCTGGTGTGAACTTTTGATAATTATAGTAATTGTACTTAATTGCTAAATGCTTTTAATATGCAATAATATTTATTGTAATGTAAAACACTGTATTTTTTCATTGATTATGATATTATAATGTTCTGAGTTATGGGTGTATTCTATATATTTAAGTATTTATATGTATCTATTTATTATATATATCGTCGTCTAGTACCTACAACACAAGCCTTACTGTGCTTCCCGTAGGAATAGGTCGATCTGTGTATGAATGTCCCGAAATATTTATTTATTTTTATTTTTATTTTATGTATAGTTCTCGAGTGACGAACGAGTACTGCGGCGCTACCGCGAAGAACGATATTCGTAAATTTCGGACGATTGTCTCTGTCACTCTCATGGCGCCTTAATGGGAGTAAAAGAGAAAAATGCCCGAAATATACGAACTTCGTTGTTCGCGGTACCGGGCCAGTCCACGTAGTGAATCGACGACCGATAATCGCGGGAATCCACTGTATGCCGGCGCAAAACCAGTCATTGTGTGCGACTTTGGGGGAGGCCTCTGTCCAGCAGTGGACGTCCTTCGGCTCATGAAAAAATGATGAACATAATAAATAATAGTACATTTCGATAGTAGTGAAAAAAATTTTTTTCTGCGATAGTGAAAGTTGGAGCCCGAGTGAAACGAGGGTGACAATCACCCGAGTCTTAAATAAGTTTTTACACGTGTATCGAACTCAATTTTTCATAATAAGTGCTTTAAAAAGTAAAATTTACGCAAAGTGCACTTTTTTCGCACTAGTTAGGTAAACATTTTTTTCTCTCTACTCCACCCTACTCTATGCTCCTTAAGAGCATACAGAGACGTAAGTCGAGCTGATCCCGCGATTAAACACCCACTTGCGAGGGAATTCCTTTATAAATATACTTATATTGTTGTATTGCCCAAATTACTGATCTGACCAATTCAGGCATTTTTTTATTTCTTAATCAAGTTTGGCATTTTGACCTTAGTCAGTAGCGCCAGAAAAAAACTATACTCATCGCATTTTAGGATGACACGAGTATAAGCAGTGTTAGTGAAAGACAGTATGATTCTCTCTGTATGCTTTAAGTGATCTTAGTGGAACGATCAAACTTTTCTCATAATTAACTTTTTAAAATATTAAAAAAAAAATAGAATTTGATAGAATACAGTAGAACACAATAGAATTTGAACGACGATATACATGATTGTCATAATTAAGATTATTTATACACTATATTTGGTAATTAATTGCAGATGGGTATTTAAGTATATTATATATATATGGCTGGATCACAACACAAGCATTTTAGAGCTTACTGTGGGGCTCAGTCGATTTATGTAAAAATGTCCTGTAATATTTTTTAGTAATTACTGTATTTCTTTCTAATTTTAGTCTATAATACATATATATATATATATGTATTTATTATTCTACATATTCAACAATATGGTCTGAATATATAAACCTACCTAAATTCATAACAGACTGTCCATGAAATACGCAAAGAAATTTAAAAAATAAAAAGATAAATGAAATTCTTCCCGCCGACTTGAATGCACAGATAAGCGCACTCGAACAAGCATAGATAATAGACTGGGGTGTCGTCGCAATGGCATAACGATCGGAAGCGAGCTTTTGTGTCAGTGTGGCCAGTTTAAGTGTAAACTTTAAAAATTAAATAAGTATTATAGGACATCATCATCATCATGTCAGCCGAAAGACGTCTGCTGGACATAGGCCTCCCCCAGAACGACCCAAGAAGACTGTTCCTGCGCCTCATCTAGCAGTATCCCGCGACTCTAACTAGGTCGTCGGTCCACCTTGTGGGAGGCCTGCGCTGCGTCTTCCAGTTCGTGGTCGTCACTCCAGAACCTTTCCGCTTTCGCTTTCGAACGACACTGTTTGTCTTACAGGGCATACAAAAATTGACTAAGCCCCATGGTAAGGTCAATACTTGTGTTGTGACTCAGTCAACGATATATATAATATACAAATACTTAAGTAATAGTAACCTCCTACTGGCAGCAGACGGACGGGACGCCCAAAAAGCACATGGAGGCGATTAGTTGAGAAAGAGGCTGGCTCAATTGGTATTAGATGGGAAGAGCTGGAAGTAGCCGCCCAACAACGTGACAAGTGGAAAATTCTTCTACGAGCCCTATGTCCTTAATGAGGGATTACAGAATTACATCATCATCATCATCATCATCATCAACCTCCCATAAGGCAGGAATGAAAATCTGCGCTAATCACACATATTGCCCTTGCCCGTGTCATACGGACGAACATAGTGTAAATAAGTGTTCGGATTTTACATAAAATTTCTTTTAGTGCACAAATGAAAATCTTAGCTATATATTATCTAATACTATAAATCATTTTAGCTTTGGAACACTGAAAAAAGAATCCGTTATCTTTATTGGCGGTTAAAATCTTTTTACATTTAATCGAAATCGGAATTCGCTTTCCAACCATTGTCTATGACACTCTTATTAATAAATTGGAGTAAAAGGGAAAGATGCCGGAATCTAGGACCCGGGTATGTCCTTAAACTACGTCCTACAATGAGAGGTAGGGCACAGCGATGACCATCACGCTTGAATCTGGGGCAGCCCAACTGGGGAAGTACCTCCTCCTTACAGAAGACCACAGCCATAATAGCACTGCTACTTTTCAGGTATGTATTGCTGTGTTCCTGATGGTGAGTAAGGTTCCCAGAGGTCCAACCCCCCTTAAAGGCCGGCAACGCGCTTGTGACTCATCTGGTGTTACGGGTCCATGGGCGACGGATTTTGCTTACCACCAGGCAATCCGTCTGCTCGTTTGCCGCCTATGTCATAAAAAAAAATCTGAACATAAACTTTCGGATATGCCCTCTGACTAGTCGAATATTGAAAATCCCACATATTTGAAGCGAGTGGAACAGAGCCACTGCATTTGACAAGCCGTGACGGACCGCACCATTTGTTGGCGATTTGGCGCTGCCATCTTGGCACGGTGTCAATATACGGGGACCGCTTAAAAGTATGAATGGGCTTGAGGCTAGGAGGAATAATGACTGGAGAACGCATCCTCGTGCGCTTTGTGGTCGTTTGTAGCCCAAAAGTTGCTTACCATCAGGCAATCCGTCTGCTCGTTTGCCTCCTATATCATAAAAAAAAAAAACACTATAATTTTGCTATACAGGCCATTTTTTATAACAAAAATATTAGCTTATTCTGTATTAATTACCGCAACTTTGGTTGAAAACCCAAGAAAACAAATGTATTTGTTCGTCCCCCTCCAACTTTAATAGTTCTGAAGGGTCCAGTTTGGAGGGGAACAAATATGTGTGAAACTATGACAAGGACGGACGAAAATAGTGCCGTCTCTGCCATACCTATGGAAAGTTACATAAGACCATCCCTCATCAGACCCTTTTTATCGTGGTATTATTATTAGCACGCTCCGTCTAGGTTAATGGTATGTCTATGACTTATTGAGGCGAAGTTTGTGTGTATATTCTAGAAATGAGAAAGGAAAAAATATTAAATGACAGGTCTGTCCATGAAGATGTGTCCACACATGTCCTTGGACCCGGGTATGTCCTTAAACTACGTCCGACAATGAGAGGTAGGGCACAGCGAAGTACCATCACGCTTGAATCTGGAGCAGCCCAACTGGGGAAGTACCTCCTCCTTACAGAAGACCACAGCCATAATAGCACTGCTACCTTTCAGGTATGTAGTGTTGTGTTCCTGATGGTGAGTAAGGTTCCCAGAGCTCTAACCCCCCCTTAAAGGTCGGCAACGCGCTTGTGACTCCCCTGGTGTTGCGGGTGCCCATGGGCGACGGTAATTGCTTACCATCAGGCAATCCGTCTGCTCGTTTGCCACCTTATGTCATAAAAAAAAAATGAAGCCGACGGTCCTGGGTTCAAATCCGAGTAAGAGCGTTTATTAGGGAGTTTAAAAAAAATAGTGCATCCAATTAGTGATTTGACAAGAAAAGTTAAATCACTGTCAGTTTCGTGACGACAATTAAGCGTTAAATTTCGATTAAAAACTTAGCTCTGATGTTCATTTTATAAACTTCAATTGATATTACAGAATAATTAAAGTCAAAAAGTCGATCTTCATAAAGATTTCATGCTTAATTGTCGTCACGAAACTGACAGAGATTTAACTTTTCTTGACAACTTTCGCTTATTGGGTGTACCAAATTGTGCAAACACCCATTTGTGAGGTGAGCGCAGATATTTGTTCCTGAGTCATGGGTGTACATATTAACTCTAGGTCCATGGAGTCCCAGCGCCCACAAGTTTATTCATTGCAGAAAATGCGAATGGTATTTGACGTATAGGATCTAGTTAGTGACGCTGCCTATGAAGCCCATGGTCCTGGGTCCAAATCCCAGTAAAGTCAGTCGCAGTTCCGTCATTTCGTGGCACATTTTTTGTATTCTGTTTTATTCTTATGTAATATGTCTGTGTTTGTGTCTACTAATAAAACAAAAAACTAAACTTAAGTCTCGCCGAATTTTTATTTAGCATAATTCTTTATTTGGCCGAATACTATGTATTGACGAAAATATATTGGCATACTATAATTAAGGCCGAATGTCCGAAAGTGGGTTAGGTTAGGTTAGAACTGCGACCACAACAGGAGCAGTACCGCGAACATCGAAGTTCGTATATTTCGAGCATCTTTCCCTTTTACTCCAATTAAGGCGTCACGAGAGTGACAGAGACAATCGTCCGAAATTTACGAATATCGTGTTTCGCGGTAGCGCCCCAGTACCGCGAACATCGAAGTTCGTATATTTCGAGCATCTTTCTCTTTTACTCAAATTAAGGCGTCATGAGTCATGACAGTGACAGAGGCAATCGTCCGAACCATTTTTCGCGGTAGCGCCGCAGTTTCTGCTTATACGTATACAATTATGCAAACACTAAATATGCGATTTAAAATGATTACAAAACAAATTATTCGTAAATAGAAGAACCGGGACAATATAATCGATTCCAACAAAGTATAATTAAAGACCTATAAATATTAATACCAAATGTAATGAATAAGTTTGCGTGCGGCAAAAGTATCAAAGTATCCATTATCCGTCGATCAGTGTTGCCAACATTGTTGCCGCCCACACGGAAGTCCGGGCATAGACTAGAAATTTGTTATTTTACGCGGCTTGTAAGCTATAAACTGGGAAGAAACATAACAGACTTTACGGTGCAACCGGAGTTACAAATAAACTATTAAAATGAAGGCGGTAGAATTAAGTTATCGAAACTTAAGATTTCATGATCGCTCGCCGTCGGCAGTGCATTCATCCTCACACCCTGGAGCCTAAAGGGTCGCGCACTAAGCGGTTTAAGAGGAGTCTCCTCCCGCGAACGCTCCGACTGTGGAATGAACTCCCTGCCGAGGTTTTCCCTAGGGACTACAGTATGAGGTTCTTCCGTAAAGGAATGTATAGGTTCTTAAAAGGTAGGCAACGCACATATATATCCTCTGAAGTTGCAGGCGTCCATATGCTATGGTAACTGCTTAGCATCAGGCGGGCCGTATGCTTGTTTGCCACCGTCATTGTATAAAAAAAAAACCTATCCACCTACCTAACTTTCTACCGCGAAATTATATTCGTAAACGGACGATTATCTCTGTCACTCTCATATTGCCTTAATTAGAGTAAATGAGAAAGTACCTCGAAATACACGACCTTCGACGTTCGCGATACCAGGTCTTGACTATAGGTCTGGCCGAGTGACCCTGCCTATAAAGCCGATGGTTCTGAGTTCAAATCCCATTTATTTGTGTGTTGATTCTATACTGACAGATATTTGTTCCTGAGTCATGGGTGTTCTATGTATTTAAGTACTTGTATATTATTTATGTCGTTGGCTGAGTCACAAACAAGCTGTCTTGAGCTTAGATAGAGGGTGTACTATAAAAATCAAGCCGAACTTAGCCTCGTCGGAGTCGTGGACCGAGGGTCCCGTACAAAATATTATAAATATTTTTATTATATGATGTACATTGGACCAGTTTGATTTGTGTGCCACTTCGTACCTTGTCACAGTGAATGTCTATATGAAAGACGCAAAATATATCTTATTAACGTCACTGTGACAAGGTTCGAAGTGGCCTAGAAATCAAATTGGTTGACTATACCTAACCAAAAATTTCGTAATTTTGTCTTTATCTGTACTATGAGTTGTTGTAGTACCAAATTTCAAGATTCTGAATTCACGGAAAATACCGTGTAGGTTTAGATTCCGTTACGAGTTATATTACAAATAAGTTAACTGAAATTAAACTAAAGATTATTCCTTTATGTCAACGGACGTAAAATAGCCGTGCGCACCCTTTCTTTTTAAACTAGGTTAAGTACAAACGCATGGAGGCAGAATAGACAAATCAATATTTATGTTTACGCCAAACCATAGACTCAAGATGAAATGAGCCAGAGACTCATATTTCCGCAAACTGGCCATTTGCGCGACAAGTTGACACGCGACGCCATTTTCCGAGACGTTCTGAATTTGAAAATCGCGCGCGCGGCTGAGTGGGCACGCAATGGCGCGGAAACCATAGACTAAACAGATGTTTTGGGTTTTTACTTGAATCAGGGATTGGAGTCAAGTGTCAAGTAGCTGATATTTTGGAACTGTTGGTTCCTGTTTTTTTTTTCTATTGTCGTTGTCACGACGGCGTAGAAGATTAGACTATGAACTACAAAATTACAATTTTTTTTTTATATTAAGCAGAAACGACTGCTAGCATATCAAAGATATTTAAATCGAAAGAAAAATAGAAAAAATTGACTCGCAGCGGGACTCGAACCCACAACCACTGGATCACTAGCCCAGTGCACTACCAGTTGTGCTATACAGTATGCAGTTGTGTATAATTTTAGAAAGGGGTAGCACATTGATATCGATGAATTCTCAATCTGAATTTGAGACTTCGATGCCGTAAAAAGGGTTCAATACTCTTCGGTAGATGTCGCTACACGTCACCCGTAATGACGTATACCAGGAAGGATAAGATAGAAAAATTTGACACGTCTAAGCGGCGCTCGAATAGCACAACTGGTAGTAGGCTAGTGATCCAGTGGTTGTGGGTTCGAGTCCCGCTGCGAGTCAAATTTTTCTATTTTTCTTTCGATTTAAATATCTACAATATTACTACTCGAAATAAATGTGACAGGACATTCGTACACTAATTGCCTGAGCCCCACGGTAAGCTAAATACGGATTGCCTGATGGTAAGCAATTACCGTCGCCCATGAGCATCCGCAACACCAAGGGAGTCACAAGCGCGTTGCCGACCTTTAAAGGGTGTTGGAGCTCTGGGAACCTTACTCACCATCAGGAACACAACACTACATACCTGAAAGGTAGCAGTGCTATTATGGCTGTGGTCTTCTGTAATGCTACCGCCACACATTCGCGCGAGTAGCGAGGCGAATGGCAAGGCGAAATGCGAGCACGCATGTGTACATGGACGTTTCGCTATTCCTCTCGTCCCTCGCATCGCGATTTGTATAGGCAAAGTTTCGTCGAACGTTTCGACGAATAGCGAGGCGAGTGACGAGCTAGCATGTTTAAACGCGGAGTAAGGAGGAGGTACTTCCCAAGTTGGACTTCTCCAGACTCAAGCGTGATGATACTTCGCTGTGCCCTACCTCTCATTGTTGGACGTAGTTTAAGGACATACCCGGGTCCAAAAAAGTGCTGTAAAAGCAAAACTATACTTAATAGAACTACCAATTTAAATAATATAGTTAGAAAAGGATGGGTATTCTCGCCGCGACATATTGTCACGCCCCTCTTGTGCTAGGCCTACAGATGTTGCGTCTCCGTCAGTTAAACTCATTAGTTTTGTTTGTGTGTTTCACTTTAAATAAGTTTATAAACATTACTTAGTGAGCGTTGGTATCGAATCAAACATCCTTCTCTTTCATTCACATATCATTAAACTGGATTAAAAGATGCTAGAACATATTGATGACAGGTCTGGAGAAGTGACCCTGCTTATGAAGCCGACGGTCCTAGGTTCAAGCCCAGTAACAGCATTTATATGTATGCTGAGCATAGGTATTCATGGGTCATGGGTGTTTTTTTATGTGCTTAAGTATGCCTCCACGGGACAGGCATAAGACTGTACCCATGTAAGATTATTTTGAAGAAACATTTTTTATGTTTGTTTATTACATATTTCTTCAGCTGAGTACCCACAATACAAGCCTTTTCAGCTTACCATGGGGCTCTATCAATTTGAAAAATAAAAATAATCTTTGTACTCACTCTCTCATTGCTATTCATTATTATACACTTAAGGACAGTTACAATAAATTGGCTGTTAACATAATTTTTATCTTTTAATTTTTTTATCATAAAAGCTTAAAGTAGGTACCTAAGCTTAAACGATATTGGGCATTAAAAGAATATTTTTTAGCTTCATAGTACTAGGTACTGTATCAGTATAATTCTCTGCAAATTTTCATTAATATAATTAATCGGGAAATATTAATTAATTAATTAACCAAGCGCAGACACTTAAGCACCGCAAATATGCTTTCCTATCGAAAGAATACGACTTTGCGGTGCTTGCAGTAGAAACTCTAGGGCCTTGGTCAAGTGACACCAAAAAGTTCCTAAAAGAAATATCGTCCCGGCTTACAGTTGCCACAGGGGACTACAGGGCCGGATCCTTCCTGGCCCAAAAACTAAGTCTGGCAATCCAGAAGGGCAACGCCGCCAGTATTCTGGGCAGCATTGCCGGAGGCAGGGGGATTTGGCGAGGTTTTTTACATTTAATTTTATTTTATTATAATACCAAACTGTATGTTTAACACTAAGTTGTAAAATATATGTTACTTTTTATCTAAATATACGAGCTAAAAAGATTAACAACGATAAAATACCATTCCCGCCAAAACCGCTGTCAGAGAACTGTCAAACGGCCGCCATATTGGCTTTATGGTTGCGTTCCGTTATCGCGCGATTTATAATGTGTGAGTAATGCGCTTAAATACGTAGTCTGACAATACATAAATTATGGACGGAGGGTGGAAAGGTGTGGTCTTTGTCGCAGATAACTATTTTCTTGTTTATCGGGGCGGAAAGGTTTGGGTGACAACAATGGTGTATACCTTCTTAGGGTTTTCTGATTCCATTTTTCATGTGTACATTCTCATTGCTAAATGGCGATACTAATATTACGGTTTATCTGCGTGCTCAGCTGTTAATGATAACTGATAATGTATAGCAATGAAATGAGTAAATAAAAGAAGTCAGTCTGACAATCAAGAAAGGCAACGCTACTATCATGCTGGCCAGCATACCGGAGCCAGTGGAATTTGGCGAGGTTTATCTTTCCTGATAGGAGAAAAAATGAGTCTCAAGCTTTATTATTACATTCCGTTACTATTTTTCATATATTTCCTATGGCGGTAACGGAAAAGAAGTAATAAAACATGTACTTAAGAAATTCTACGAAGCTATGAAGGTTTCTTTACATTATTTTTGTGTTTTATTCACTTCGAATATAAGTTGTTTAGGCTTATTAATTGAGCCTAATTTATTTGTTTTAAGATGATCCTTAAATATTTAAATTATATATATATATGACAAAGATGGCAAACGAGCAGTCGGATTGCCTGATGGTAAGCAATTACCGTCGCCCATGGGCACCCGTAAGACCAGGGCAGTCAAAAGCTCGTTGCCGACCTTTAAGGGGGGTTGGAGCTCTGGAACTACTCACCATCAGGAACACAACACTACATACCTGAAAGGTAGCAGTGCTATTATGGCTGTGGTCTTCTGTAAGGAGTACTTCCTGAGTTGGGCTTCTCCAGACTCAAACGAAATATATATTTTTTAATTTAATGTCTATTTTATACCTGACTGACCGGTGCCTTGGTCGCCTCTCAAATTAAAACTAACTATGTGTTTATGGCATCAATACTTTTTTTTCTAATCAATAGGGCCGTAGCGCGGTCGTGTTCAGCCTATTATGTCTGTCGCCATCCGTAGATCGGTAAAACCGATACTGTTCTAAAATGCCTACAATAAAATACCCATTTCAATTTTTTGTCGATTTCGGGTGACTTCATTGTGTGATTTGGACCCGAATGAATTAATGTCGGTGATCGATCCTTTGTAAAAGGTTAATAAATATATAAATCATTTGTTTTTTTATCTTAGCTCTTATGAGTGAAAGAATTTGATGAAATTAGTGTTCGTTAAGTTTTTTTTATTAAATACTTTTCACACCTTTTTAGAGAAGGAATAGTTAGGCAGGCAGGCAGATACGTGGTCATACTTCCGAAGGCCGAAAATAAATTCTATGTACTTAAACTATTTTCCATTTTAAATGACCCATCTACCTACATCATCCGGCTACATAAATAAATGCATACTAAAAATGTTGCACTTCAAGACTTGTTTTTTTATTTAAATAAAACGACGATGGCAAACAAGCATACGACCCGCCTGATGACCACTGCTGGACGTCCACTGCTGGATATATTGTTGCCCTATACATCGCCACATGCCATGGCAGGCGGGTTGGCAATTGCATATTTTTTATAACATAGGCGGCAAACGATCAGACGGATTGCCTGGTGGTAAGCAATTACCGTCGCCCATGGGCACCCGCAACACCAGGGCAGTCACAAGCGCGGTGCCGGCCTTTAAGGGGGGTTGGAGCTCTGCGAACCTTAATCACCACCAGGAACACAACATTACATACCTGAAAGGTACCAGTGCTATTATGGCTGTGGTCTGTAAGGAGGAGGTACTTCCCCAGTTGGGCTTCTCCAGACTCAAGCGTGATACTACGCTGTGCCCTACCTCTCATTGTTGGACGTAATTTAAGGACATACCTGGGTCCAGAATCGGGTCGGCTGGTTCAATAGCTCTAAGGAAAGCTGCCCGTCGCCACAGTTTAGGAATAACCCGAGTTTTAAAGTTTGCCAACGCAATTTAACCTCAGTCACAATGATAAAGAGTCGCCAATTGATTGGTGATTATGTACTGCACGAAGGACACCGGGCCCGAAGGGGTTAAACCAACTTTCAACTCGTAAATTTTTTTTTAAATAACAATTTTATTATTAATTATTTCATTTCGGATATAAACAGAATAATTTATGAGGGCCAATTAGGGATCGAGATAGTATCGGAGTTTTTCTAATTGCCAGTAGGAACAGAGGTGGGGTGGAGTCGCCTTCGTTTTTTTTTTATGACATAAGGTGGCAAACGAGCAGACGGATTGCCTGATGGTAAGCAATTACCGTCGCCCATGGGCACCCGCAACACCAGGGGAGTCACAAGCGCGTTGCCGACCTTTAAGGGGGGTTGGAGCTCTGGGAACCTTACTCACCATCAGGAATACAACACTACATACCTGAAAGGTAGCAGTGCTATTATGGCTGTGGTCTTCTGTAAGGAGGAGGTACTTCCCCAGTTGGGCTTCTCCAGACTCGAGCGTGATGGTACTTCGCTATGCCCTACCTCTCATTGTTGGACGTAGTTTAAGGACATACCCGGGGCCAAAAAAGGGTCCTTCGTTTGTTGTCAAAAAAATAAACATCAGACAATACATTGTTATCGATGAATTCTGGCCCGGTACCGCGAACGTCGAAGGTTTTATATTACGGACATCTTTCTCTTTTACTCCAATTAATTGACGACCGGTCTGGCCTAGTGGGTAGTGACCCTGTCTCTGAAGCCGATGGTCCTGGGTTCGAATCCCAGTCAGGGCATTTATTTGTGTGAGTACAGATATTTCTTCCTAAATCACGGGTGTTTTCTATGTATATAAGTATTTATATGTATCTATCTATTATATATCGTCTCTTAAATGCAAAAGCGACACAATCCAAAATAATACCTAGTTGCAATTAAAATTTTATAATGACGTGTTAGAATTGTCATTGCAACAAGATCTTATTTTGAAATGTGTCGCTTTTGTATTTAAGGGACGATATATCGTCGTCTAGTACCTGCAATACAAGCTAAGGTTTGAGCTTACCGTAGGACTAGGTCGATTTGTGTAAGATTGTACCGAAATATTTATAATATTTATTTATTTATTATAGTTTTCTACTCTACATCTTTCTCTTCCAAAATCTCTCGTCGCCTATCGCGTCCGACGACATTAATTTTATTTCTTTTTATTTCCCATTCATTTTTACTATTTCGTCGCTTCGTTTGGAAAATGACTCCATTAATATGCATCCGTAAGGAGACATCTTGAATTCGTGGTCAAACGATCTTAATTTCAAGGTAAAATAGTTAAACGTAATTCGACATTGATTATCAGGAAGATTAAACTATATAAAAGATTAAAAAGTTTTCTGGGTAAGGTCGTTAATTAGCTATAAAGAAAGTACACGTTTTATAGAAAAAGTCAAAATGTAATTTCAATAAGTGCTTCAAAAAACCACAGAGTGTACAAACGTATAGTGCAAAAACAAAACACAAACAACATGCACACCGACTGCCAACATAACGCACTTACCTTTTCAAATTCAAATTTCGAGCAAGCGCGAAACCATAAACATTTACGTTTTTTAAGCCTAAGGCTAAGGACATTCAGCCACAAACCTTTCGTCGCAGCGGCAATGCATTAGCGTGTTGACTCGCCAGTTGTACAGCCCATATTTCTTCTCCATGCCCCCGATCCAAAAGGGGCATCGCAGATCATGAACCCGGCAGCAGCGGTCGGTGCGTGTGTAGCCCCCCAGCTGGGAGTACCGTGTGGCGGAATACCCCTTCCCACACCACTTCGTCCCTGGTACTCTTAGTATCTCCATGGCGTCGCGTTTTGTTCTGTCAATTTTTCTTTTTTTTAATTCCTAAACCCCAGCTTTGCGAGTGAAGAAGCCGTTTTTAAAATGCCATTTTGTAACGGTTTTTTAAGGTTTTTCAAATCTGTACGTAAATAGCTATCAAGAAAATCGGAATTATATAATCTGTGCAAAAATATAGGTGTCAAACTTATGTCCCATTATTTCCCCCCTCAAAATTTGTATTCAAACGCTCGAATGTCAATCACGCCACAGATAACTAATTTTAATCTAATCTGCAATTTTTTTTATCGCGTAAATCGATGGCATTCTAAGGACTTCCAACGTTACCTGTAATAACCTATTCCGTTACCATTTCGTAACGACAGACCACCAACGTGTTTTTATGATTTAAAATAATAATCGTAAAGACGATCGTCTTGAAACTAACGCCACTTTAAACATGCCGACGACGCGAACACTAACCGTTTAAATTTACTAAGACATCTTATTTGTTGGATGGTATAGTTAAGTTTGTACAAGTAGATCCAGAGCTGTAAAGACGTTGCCAGCGCAGCTGTGAATGATCCATCGATCACAGCGGTTTATGGTTTTATAGATCAATAAGTGTTGTGCGTGAAACTGAACGCACCTTGCGAGTACAAATTGATATTAGAAAATCGTTTGTAAACATGATTATCATTTATGTTACGTTTAGTATTGGTTGTTTGCAATAAGTATATTTTTTAAATTTTTATGTGAATACTTAGCTGAACTGAAAACTTTTAGTATTTATGTTTTTACAGTTTCATCTGATTTCATACTTATATTTCCGTCAGCTTATGTTTGTATTATGTATGTATTTTTAGTTTCAAATATTGCCAATTTATTTTTGTTTTGAAGTTAAACTTAAATAACATAATAAATGTATTGTTATGTTATGTATGTTTATGCATGTATATTGTATTAATATATATTTATATTTATTAATTATGTTTTGTTTTATGTTAATATAATTTTATTTTGTTATGAAACGCTTTCAACTTCTCTGCTTTGCCTAAATGTTCACTGGTAGAAAGTGCTTTGTAGCATTAAGTTTGCTTTTTATACTTTGTTTTTATGCAATCATGGTTAAATAAATAAATATTTATTTCGAAATAGTGTTATTATTATGTAGATAAAATAAGAATATATGAATTGTAATTTGTACGTATTATTTTAAAGTTTAGTGTTTATATAATGAAATTAGTGAAGCTGTATGTTTTTATATAGTATCTAATTAAATTAACAACTTTGTTTTATAATTAGCCATTATGTGATGTCAAAACTATTCTTATATAAGATACTAGCTATGGTTGCGGAATAAAAATTATCCTATGTCCTTTCTCGTAACTCAAACTCTCCATACCAAATATCATCCCAATTGGTTCAGCGGTTTAAGCGTGAAGAGGTAACAGACAGAGAGAGTTACTTTCGCATTTATAATATTAGTAGGTGTATATTCAGAGATAAGAATTTTGCACCCAGCGTCTTCCAGCGACCTTAATGAGGTCATCTGTCCATCTTGTGGGTGGACGTCCTACACTGCGCTTGCTAGTCCGTGGTCTCCACTCGAGCACCTTTCGACCTCATCTGCCATACCACATATAGGAACTCTATACTAGGCAATATTTTACATCCCCCCATTTTCACTGTATTTTCAATGTATAGTCTCCATCAGATATATCGGAGCTGTGGAGGCCACAAATATCTGCACATGCACTTTATCGCCTTGACAATAGAGGCGTCGTTCAGATATTTGAGACCACCTACACAGCTCCGATATATCTGATGGCGACTGTACCATGTATTCTCTCCTTTAATTTGTGCGTTGTAAATTATTGCATTTTTTATCGTAGTACATACACACATAAAATCCTATAATACACGCCCCTAATTAAGATCCTCTTGATATATCTAACGACTTCTCGGAATGTAATTGGTGTTAATAAAAAATACGATCGTTCACATATTAATGCCCTCCAAACCACGGAATAGTTATAAAAACGGAAACTAAAAAACGTTATTGACAAAGCAATCAATAAAAAATAATATTAAACAATTGTTTTATGTACAGTGTAAATAACAATTTAACCACCACCAAAACACCCACTCAAACTCGTTGGCATAAAAGCGTGACCTAAAGCTCCGATCAAATTAAAAAAAAAAAACCAAACCTTCTGTCACACGCGCAGTTCGAAATCGTGAACGGCCTAAAGTTGAAATAGCCGAATCTTCGTCGGAACGCGCCAATGTTGAGTCGGCAGTTGTCATGGGCCCTACAGCATGTATCTTCCTTCCTATTCATTCCCAATTCGCTGTACTTCTCTGCCAGGTCGCCGGCGCCGCACCATTTCGTCCCCGGCACTATGAAATTCTCTTTCAATGACCGTCGAGACCTGTTTGTTAGTCTGTGGTTAGTGTTAAAAAATGTAACTGTCAGTTTCGGCGGGAAACTTAGATCAATTGTAATGTTATAGATAGAAAGACCGAATGAACCCATAGATTGCTATACGATTTTTTTTGTGTTTAAATGATATAGTTTTGAGATTGTTAAAACTGGAAAAAAAAGAAAATTAAAATGACAAAAGAAAAGAAAAAGTTATGAAGAGGATTATAATTGATGTTAAATATTTACAATATGTTAAGTACGTTGCAGTTTATTAAAAAAATGTCAGTAGGTTTTTTTTTTTGTGAAGTGTTTAGTTTTTTACGTAACCGGATAAAGTTTAGCGGTAGATTTTTTTTAATGTATGTATGACATCAGTATAATTAGATAAATCTCATCTCAAACGATGCCACAAAGAATTAGCATACAATATGAAACTCTAACATATTTTTTCTAATAAGCCATAACTGTACTTATCTGTAGTTAATTTATTTATTGCATTGTAGTTTTTGCGGCACTAAATATTATTATGATTCTAAACATCTTAGTAAGATTTGTTTTTGCGAATATACGAAGATTTTGATTACTAAATGTTTTGTAGTAATTTATTTTATTTTATATAGGATTGTAATTATATGTAAAAAACGTTTAAAGGCTAATTACACTATTTGTTGATAACAACCACATTCAACCAAACAACGAATGGACGTTCATTGAGATCAGAAGTCTCAAGCATTTTATTTTACTAGTTTTTTTTATTGAATGCCTTAGAATGTCTAAGAAAAAGAATAGAGCGAGAACGATTATCATCCTTTTTCTATTTATACTTATGTAGTAGTGTCAATGGAAATTAATATATTTAACTTTGTTTATACTATAAGCCTATTTTCAAGGCATCTAAAATCTAAATAAACATATTATAGTATAAAGTATATAAAATTATTAAACTTTTTTTCGTCTCCATATTATGTTAGTGTACAGATACTATTTGTACAGATATTATTTGTACACATATTATCTGTAAACTAACATAATTTGGACCATAAAGTTGTCTGAGAAAGATATATATTTTTTTTTTAATTTTTTTTTTATAAAATTACGTTTTCGTGAGCTCTTGGTATATATGCTCTATCTGCAATCAGTCGCAAAGTTACTTAAAGATATTTTTAGTTTATTTTCCTTCCTATTTAAGTAATAAATGTGTAGAAAACATATCTAGAAGCAGTGTGGCGATCAGTGGTGGTCAGAAACGGTGGAATAGGTCATTGCATGGCCATGGTCGTGAAACATGATTTTCGTGCTTATACTAACATAGCGTAGCTCTGAACAAACTTTTAAAACTTAAAGAATACAATCGGCAACAAAGGTTGCTTTTATACTAGTGCGTGACCGTCGAAAGCTTTTTTAGTGACTGTACAGTCAGCAGACTTATCGGAGCTGTGACAACAACTTCTTTTTTTTAATGAAACGTTTGACAGCTGTCAAACGTTGACGTAATATGAGTTACTTGACTATAACAATTAACACTTATTATTATTAACAATATGTCTGATAATTATTTGAGCCTGATTTAGCGCTTCTGCGCAGTTTGTGTTAGTATATTTTTTTAAATGTATTGACATTAAAAAAAATATAAAGCTAAAGTCTTAATTTTCAGGAGTTATAGTCACACGCTTTAAAGGCAGTTCAGGCTACGTCAAAATGAAGAAGCAGGCACAAAAAATAAATTGTTCTCGAATTGTAAGCGACTATTAAAATATAAATGGTTAATATTTTTGAGAAAATTACTTCAGTAAACCATGCGTCTATTTAAAAAAAAATACTACCTTTTAATGTGGTTAATGATAATTTTATAATTTCGACACAAAATCATAATGTATTGTAGTGATAAGTGTACACTGTATGTTGGTCTTCTAATAAAAAAAATATAGATAAATAAACTCACAACAACATCAGGTGCGACTGAGGTCAAACGCTGGTCAGTCTTTAAAAAATATATATATATTAAAAAAAACTTTTACTATCGTAATAGTGGAAAGAAATGTTACTAATTTGTTTTCGTTCTGTTGACGAAATATGAAATATATTAAAAAAAAGGCAACATTGAAATCACGCTTAGCACACAGTTCTCTCAAAAGAGATTATGATATTGAGTGAAATAATAAAAATCGAAATTTGAATTTTAATTCGATGTATGACGAATGGTATTAACCAATTTTGTGTTAAACATATATCGCTTACAATTCGTGTATCAACAATAGGCAGTTTTTTTGAATACTGAATGTCAAAAACATAAAAGTGAAATTTCGTGAAAATGCCCTTAATGAATTAAAATTAACGAATGAGGACTAAATCTGTATATCGATAAAATAGGCGATCGAAAATGTGCTAAAATCCTGCAAATTCTCATTACTATGGCCATTTTTAACTCGTTTAAAGAGGAAGCATTAATTAAAAAAAAAACCTTTTATGTTTAAGTTATTCAGAAATTTAAAATCCCGCCAAAGCATTTTAAAAATAAACCGCGTTCCCCGCATCCTGGCAAACACACTAGCGACATCTATCACGTTTAACTGCAATACTCAGTGCTACTAGTTCTGAGATGTCTCGCTGTCAACATAACTCGACTTGTATCCATAGATGGCGCTTGCGCCACATAGTACCAAATAGAAATAGCCAGCATGTCGGAGGAACGCGACTTTATCTCGTAAGTTTTTTTTCAGGTAGCTAAAACATAGCAGTTTTTAAAAAGATACGATAAGTACCATTACCATGAGTTGTGCCATTGAGGTTTTCGATATAGGCGAAAGGCGTTATCGAAAACCTCAAAGTCACAACTCATGGTAAGGGTAAAGAACCCTTATTCACTAAGTTAAAGAAAAATTGAAATAGATGACATACTTAAGGAAAAGTGAACAAGACCAGCGATGTCCGAAGCAAGATTTGAACCCGGGACTTCAGTATTAACGCCCTGACCAATATACCATTCAAACAGAGTTGATCAGGCCCACTCAAATACGATTGAGATCGCCTCAACTGATATCACTTGAGGCGAAAACTCAGTAGGCCTATTCCAATAGTACAGTCAACCAATCTGATTTATAGGCCACTTCGTACCTTGTCACCAGAGCCCGGAAAATCTATAGCAAAACAAAAGTCTGTCGCAATCAAACTAGTGATATTTTTTTATCGATATCGAGTGAGTTTTGTCTAAAAAAAATCATACCGATATGTTTAGATACATTATTTTATAATCATTCACGCCAAACGCAAAAGAAGTGGTAAAGTTAGGGTTTTTTTTATTGTTATTTCATCTAAAACGCAACGTAATCATCAACGTTATTTATATTTCATATTAACTAATAACCCTTACCTTTTGGCTTGGCCTAGTCTGGTGACAAAGAGGTATCATAGCAATCTCATTGAAAATAATAGACTTCAGAGAATCAGTATTCCAAAAGACATCGATAAACTCGATATCGATAAAAAAATGTTTCTAACACTAGTTTGATTGCGACAGTATTTTGTTTTGCTATGGATTTTCCGGGCTCTGCTTGTCACAGTGAAAATCTATATGAAAGACGCAAAAGATCTCTTATTAACGTCACTGGGACAAGGTTCGTAGTGGCCTACAAATCAAATTGGTTGACTATACATATCAAGTCTGGTGCGGAAGGGTCCTGGATTTTTCTCCATGCTACCTTCTAGCACACAGTTCGCACACTTTAGCACTCCATATGGAATATAGAACCTTAGTCAAGTCACAGAAGTTAGGGCATCAACTGCAATTGCTGAAGACGCAGGATCAAATCCAAGCTTGCACGTTAGACTTGGTCTGTTTCTCTCAGCTTTTTCTTTATTATTTGTTAATTGTCATCTAATCCAGTTTAAATTTTTAATACAGTCACCATCAGTCGTGGAGGTCACAAATATCTGATCATGGATTTTATCGCCTTGACAATCATTTGTAAAGAAGTCTCGGCATATAGTTGCAGGGGACCACAGGGTCGGATCCTTCCTGGCACAAAATCTGAGTCTGGCAATCTAGAAAGGCAACGCCGCCAGCATTTATAGCCAGCATAGCATAGACAGAGGTATTTGGCGAGATTTTTCACATTTAATATTATTTTATAGTTCATAAATTCAGTTATATAGTGCCGTGTGATGCCGGCTGACTACAATAGCACCACCCCATCTCCTCCCGCAGTTGTCGTAAGAGGCGACAAAGGGAAACTTCCTACGGACGGGCAGCAGCGTCCGTCAAAACCCAATCTACAGCTACTGCGGTCGCCAATCCGCCTGCCAAGCGCGACGACTATGGCAACTACCCCCCAAGATGATACAAGTCATATTTGTGGGAGGCCTATGTCCACCAGTGAACTGCATAGGGCTGAAATGTATGTATATATAATATATTATCATTTATTTATAATACCTAATGTGTTTTATTTATTTATAGAGGCGTTGCTCAGATATTTGTGACTACCTCCACAGCTGCGATATATCTGATGGCGACTGTGTTACATAAAATTAAAGCAAAACAAATGAAAAATTACCTTGCGAGGGCAGTGTCCGAAACCTTATTTTTATTAGCCAACATGAATCTCAACTCTTCATGTCTTTCCAAGCATTCCATTTTCAACTTCTCAAAATCCAACCAGCTAGCGACATCTATCGGCAGCTTGTCTCCGTTTCTCAAAATACGAACTGTCATATTACTAAAATGGCGGTAATACTTTTCATCGTCAAAAATCTTTTCATGTTGCGTTAATTTAATGCTTTGTTCTTCTAATGCTAGTTTTAGTTCTTTTCTTAATGTTTTAAGGAAATTGCGTGCTGATTTAGCTTGGGTTATGTATTCGCAGTCTTGGATGGCGCCATTTGGTGTGTATATGACTTGAACAAGATGGCGACCGTCTGTCAGCTGGCGTAGACGCAGTCCGCTTCTGTGGACAAAAGATACAGTGAAGTTGTAATTTGAGTGCAATGTTTGCAAAAATATGTCACATAGCTTTTGTGAGTCACGCTCGAAAATAATCGTAATACACATAAGTTACTTAACATGTCGTCCCTTATTTCTTAGATCGATTTGTAAGGGATGACACTACAGTGTTGGCACTTTTTAATTTCTACTCTTTTATGTCGGGGTATAATTTTGCACATGTATAATGTTGTTACCTACATTTATAATATTTTATTATTCATGTTCGAATACTCAAAAATTGGCCTTAGGAGATTGAAATAAATTGTAAAAAAAAATATTATTTTTAAATTTTCTGTGTATCGAAATTAAATAGAAATAATATATTTTAATTGTAAGTTTAGATATTATATTATCTAATTGTTTCTTCTGTAAAATGGTTTTAAATTACAAGACAAAGGCTCCCAAATAAGATTTTAAAACAAGCAAGCGTCCCAAAAAACCAAGATGCTGAATACTCTTAGAAAAAAAAGGATGGAATGTTTAACAAGCACTTAAATGGTACCAAGTTCAAGGAGTAAATAAATAACCCACAGGGTCAGGTATAAGTACATAGGAGACAAGCTAGGAGGAATAATGACTGGAGAACGCATCCGCGAGCACCAGTAAGGGACAATGATATTTTGGCTTTTGCAGCCCAAAATCTAACAATTTACTATAGTTTTACTTTACAGGACACTCTTTATAGCTAAAATAGATAATTCTGTATTAATTACCGCAACTTCGGTTGAAAACACAAGAAAACTCCAATTGTATTTGTTTGTGTCGCTCCAACTTTGACAGTTCTGAAGGGGCCAGTTTGGAGGGGAACAAAAATATGTGAGACTATGACAAGGACGGACGTAAATAGCGCCGTCTTTGCCAAATCTATGGAAAGTTACATAAGACCATCTCTTTCGATCGTGGCATTATTATTAGCACGCTCCATGTAGTTAAATGGTATGTCTATGGAGAAATAAATGTCCTCCATTTCCAAACTACGACAGCTCTGGTCTTGTGACCCTGCCTATGAAGACGACGGTTCTGGTTCAAATCCCTGCAAGAACATTCATTTGTCTGAGGAGTACAGGCATTTTTTAGGCATTTAGACCGCTGGTAGCCTAGCGGTAAAAGCGTGTGACTTGCAACCCGGAAATTGTAAAAACAAATAATAAAACGTATATCGAAACGTCGGAGCCCGAGGTACTAGACTTTATAGATAGATCACAACTTAATTACTCGTGAACCAATTTTAACGAAACTTTTCTTATTGAAATTTGTTCAATACAAGCATATTTGATCTCAGTCACACCCGATGGTAAGTGTCGACAAGGTCGAGGGTGTAACACGCTGGTTCAGTAACAGCCTATTCACTCTTGTCTTGAAAAGACCCAAATTATATATTTCCAGGAATACAGACGAAGGGAGCGAATCCCATTCCTCAGCAGTCCGCATTAGGAAGGTAGAAGCGAATCGCTTCGTGCGAATGAATGGAATATTCACAACGTAAGGATGAAACCGCTCCCGTCGCCTGGACGTGCGGTGGTGGAACGGAGATGGCGGAATTAAGCCGTGCACGTTCTCCAAAATGTATCCTGTAAAACAGGCAAACTAACAACAGTGCTCAAGGCTCTGTAACCTTACACTCATTAACTCAGGATCGCCAATGACTCTGGGAGCTTTTTTTGAGTTTTTGTAGTGCTTTGTTTACATGTACTCCCGTTTAAGCTTGATCAAAATCTGACTAGTACTTCTGCGGTGTACTCCCTTTTTGGTGAAATAGGTATGTTTCGCCGAATTTCATTTCGCAACCAACTTTTCGCCAAAGTTTCATTTGACAAATCAATAGTTGGCATAACCTTACTTCGCATTTTTCTGATGTCGCAATATTTTCATATTGCAAAATGTTACTTCGTTAAACTTTTATATAGCAAAACTAAGTAAGAGTATGCCAATTAATGCATTTGGCGAAAACATTTTTGACGTCATGATAAAATTCCCAAGTAATAAGTTGCTTTAAAATAATTTATCAAATCATTAGTTGCCAAATGATGGGATTGCGAGGTGTTGTATTGGGAATTAACAATTTGCCCAAATAAAAATATGGGAATAATTGTTTTGGGTCTAATAATTTGCGAAATAATTTTCGCCTAAACATTAGTAATCCACTTCTGCAGATATCCGTAACAATTTTTATGAAGTCGATATTTTGTTTATTACTACTCCCCCTGTTATCTCTTAGCGATTTGTTAACAAGTTATAATGCAATTGTTCCCGATGCAGCCGCTAAGTGCAGATCTGAGGGGTGGAATGCACCCTTCGGTGTAACCAGTGCTCGGACAAATCATCGCAAAATAATCGCAACACGGCAATAGACAAGACTAATTATAGAAATAGAAACGCATTAAGTACAGTGTGTATTGTATTTTTCAATGATTTTTATTACTGCAACCCAAAATTTAAGATTAGTTTTTTAATGCTAATTTTGCACCATATATATAAATAACTATATTCAAGCAAATAATTGTATCAATTTAAATTGTCACCACAAAACTGCTTCAAGCATGCAACTTGGACAAATCAATGACAGATACGCGACTAAAAAGGTCAAATGTAAAATTACGATAATATCAGTTTTAAATAATAATAATCTTAAATCTCGACTCTATAGTCTTGTTCCATGTCCAATATCTGTTTCTGCGATGAATTGTCCGAGCACTGGGTATAACTTAGCTTGGGACACTCAATCCAATAACGAACCAAGGTGATGCTCTTCTTTATTTACAATATTAATTACATTCATTCAAATACGAGTACTTAATTAGTTATTAAATCTAAAAAGGCCCTTGAGGCATTGTACCAAGCATGCTTTTTTTTATTATTAGATAGGGAGGCAAACGAGCAGACGGATCACCTGATGGTAAGCGATTACCGTCGCCCATGAGCACCTGCAACAATAGAGAGTTACAAGTGCGTTGCCGGCCTTTAAGGTGGGTTTTAATTTTCTTTACAACTTATTACACTAAAACACTAATATATTTTGACGACACGTCTGGCCTAGTGGGTAATGATACCAATAATCCTACTTAGTTACAAACGGATAAACTCACGTGTAATTATATCGCACTAGGCGACATGTTTCGTGTAAGCTCTGGTACCCATCTTCAAGCCGAGTCAGGACACACCGCTCGCGTTGAGAGTGTATCACTCACTGTATCAGTGAGATGGCTCACAACAGTTTTAATTGTATTACTAATAACCCTGCCTATGAAGCCGATGGTCCTGAGTTCAAATTCCAGTAAGGCCATTTTTTGCGTCATGGGTGTTTTTTATGTATTTATCCGTTTACATATCGTCGTCTAGCACCAACACAAGCCTTACTGAGCTTACCGTAGGACTAGGGTGATTTGTGTCAGATTGTCCGGAAATATTTATTTATTTAATATGTTCTGTATATAAACCTGCCCAAATTCATAAGAGATGTAACTAATTAAGTATTTGTATATTATACCGGGTGTTTCCTGTAACTGGACCAATAATTAAACTGGAGGCTGTACTCCTTCAACTGAACAACATTTGTTCAACGACTTTTAAAAATAACTTGTAGTTTGGGTTTGAGAACACTTTAAACTCTGTCGGAGACGCAATGTACTTCGAAATTGTCTTTATCAGTGTCGTGACAAGGTGACAAGCGATGTCAGTTTGATTGATTTTAATGTACATTGAAAATGCTTTTTGGTTTGTATGAAAAAAATCTACAAACTACATAATTTTCAAAAGTTTGTTGAACAAAAGTGACATGGTTTAAGGAGAAATAAATAAATAAATAATAATAAATAAATAAATATTTCGGGACAAACTTACACAAATCGATCTAGTCCTACGATAGTACGCTCAGTAAGGCTTGTGTCGTAACTACTAGACACGTTACCCATGACCCAGGAACAGATATCTGTGCTCATCACACAAATAAATGCCCTTGCTGGAGTTGAACCAAAGACCATCGGCTTCATAGGCAAAGTCATTACCCACTAGGACAGAGCCCTGTGTGTTTTTAATGTAACTTTACGTCACAAACGCGTTTGCGTTTCCCATATAAATAACATTATCACTTACGCGTTCGTAAACGTTTTTTTCAAAAGTCGCTGAACAAATGTTGTTCAGTTGAAGGAGTACAGCCTCGAGTTTAATTTATTGCTCCAGTTACAGAAAACACCCGGTATAATATACAAATACTTAATTATATACATCTCTTATGAATTTGGGCAGGTTTATATATTTCAGAACATATTAAATAAATAAATATTGCCGGACAATCTTACACAAATCGACCTAGTCCTACGGTAAGCTCAGTAAGGCTTGTGTTGTAGGTACTAGACGACGATATATATAATATGCAAATACTTAAAAACATAGAAAACACCCATGACGCAGGAACAAATATCTGTGCTCATCACAAAAATAAATGCCCTTACTGGGATTTGAATCCAGGACCATCGGCTTCATAGGCAGGGTCACTACCCACTAGGCTAGACCTGTCGTCAAAATATTGTATTTTAGTGTAATAAGTTGTAAAGAAAATAAAAAAATAAAAAAACATACACCAATTGACTTTTAGGCCGGTTTTTCATAATTTTAGCCGTAAATCATCCACTGCTGGACATAGGCCTCCCCCAGAACGATCCAGGAAGACCGATCCTGCGCCTTCCACAACCAGCGGCATCCCGCAACTAGGTCGTTGGCCCACTTTGTGGCAGGCCTACCTACGCTGCGTCTGTTTAATTCTTAGAAATAAAGGAAAAATGGAAAATCAAGTGTCAAACTCGGCTCTAGAATATGCCCATCGCTATGAGACATTTTCAGAAACTGAAGTACTCCGAATTCAAGAATGTGATCTACCCAGAAAGTAACTAAATGAGAATATGCCTAATGTAGAATGCGATTTTATCAGAAACTGACGTACTACGTACTCCGAATTTAATCTAATAAGAACACGATCTACCTACTCAGAAGCTGACTAAATAAGAATCTGGAATAGTTTTTTTTTTATGACATAGGCGGCAAACGAGCAGACGGATTGCCTGATGGTAAGCAATTACCGTCGCCCATGGGCGGGTGCAACACCAGGGGACTCACAAGCGCGTTGCCGGCCTTTAAGGGGGGTTGGAGCTCTGGGAACCTTACTCACCATCAGGAACACAGCACTACATACCTGAAAGGTAGCAGTGCTATTATGGCTGTGGTCTGTAAGGAGGAGGTACTTCCCCAGTTGGGCTGCCCCAGATTCAAGCGTGATGGTCAACGCTGTGCCCTACCTCTCATTGTTGGACGTAGTTTAAGGACATACTCGGGTCCATCCGGGTGTTATGATCTGTAATATTTATTTATTAATATTGATATCACAACTTGACGACACCCGTAATAGGATGTAAAATAAACATCAAATCATTTTGATGTTGGGGGATTAATTGAATTACTTTATAAGTGTCATAGATACATCGAGGGGTCGTTACTGGTCCCTGGGGGAGGCTGCATTTTGACATAACGTAATATTTTTAGGGTGACACATGATACGATTTATCCACATTATTATTTAATGAGAGGTAGGGCACAGCGATGACCATCACCCTTGAATCTGGAGCAGCCCAACTGGGGAAGTACCTCCTCCTTACAGAAGACCACAGCCATAATAGCACTGCTACCTTTCAGGTATGTAGTGCTGTGTTCCTGATGGTGAGTAAGGTTCCCAGAGCTCCAACCCACTTATAGGTCGGCAACGCGCTTGTGACTCCCTTGGCGTTGCGAGTGGCCATGGCCGACGGTAATTGCTTACCATCAGGTAATCCGTCTGCTCGTTTGCCACCTTTGTCAAAAAAAAATAGGAATCATCGTCTATCTCCCGTTGTCCCGACATTTGCCACTGGAGCCTAGAGTCCGCTTGACAACTAATCCCAGGATTTGGCGTAGGCACTAGTTTTACAAAAGCGACTGCCATCTGACCGTCCAACCCAGAGGGTAAACATGGCCTTTGGGATTAGTCCGGTTTTCGCGGTAGGCCCATCAGCTCCGAAGTCCAATACCGGGTAGTTCTAAATACTCCGCCATTAATCATTGGTATACTATGACAGTTGGTCAAACACCGGTATGAAGTGAATTAAGAAAACATCGTGTTTTCTTTCACCGAAAAGCGACTGGTAAATATCAAATGATATTTCGTACATAAGTCCCGAAAAACTCATTGGTATATAAGCGGTTGAGGTGTTCAAAATGAGGTCAACACATGTCTATTGTCAATAAGAGCGCGTGTAGGTCATTTTGAACACTTCACCCGCCCATCCACGTTTGTTATTAAATAACAATTAAATGACAGAATTATTAATTAACGACCGGTCTGGCCTAGTGGGTAGTGACCCTGCTTATGAAGCCGATGGTCCTGGATTAAAATCGCAGTCGGGGCATTTATTTGTGTGATGAGCACAGATATTTGTTCCTTACTCATGGGTGGTTTCTATGTATTTAAGTATTTATATGTATCTATCTATTATATACAGTGTGTAAATCTTACCTACGGGCGAATCTCTTAACGAAGGGTAGAATAGGACATAAGAAATATATTTTGATAATTTTTACTTAGAAGTACAATTAAAATTTTATCCATATAAAAAAATTCGGCCCGCAATGTATTGCAACACACTCGAGTTAAACACTCGTTGACAGTTAGTTTCAAAAGCTTTTGGTTAATGATTATACTGGTAAATCCTATGTCTGGTTTAATTCTTCGCCCGTATTAGACTTACACACAGTATATCGTCGTTTAGTACCCACGGAGGTCGATTTGTGTAAGATTGTTCCGAAATATTTCTCATTCTTATTTCTTATTACTTTGCTCCCTTGTGTGACAAAATAACAATTATTGCACTGTGTCGATGCCACAATTGCATATCAATAACATAGACATTTTATTCTGCCGAGTGCACTGCGACCCTCGCTAAATTAAATAACAATAAACATATAACAGTGATTAAATGCACTGCAAAATGCAACAAATGGTATGTGCACCCTCCGTGAATTTCTCAGTGCATTTGGCGATTACGACATTTTCGAGTCTTCGATACTATAGGGAACTTTTGACGACCGATCTGGCCTAGTGAGTAATGACCCTGCCTATGAAGCCGATGGTCCCGGTTTCAAATCCGAGTCAGGGCATTTATTTGTGCGATGAGTAGAGATATTTGTTCCTGAGTCATGGGAGTTTTAAGTATTTACATGTATCTATCTATTATAAGTATACTAACTGACCCGCCGAACTTCGTACCGCCTAAAAAGCGACTAAAGTAGTGATAGCTTTTAATTAGCTAAAACATATATGATTATAATTAAATAAACATAATGGCCATAATGGCGACCATTCAATTGAGGTCATATTTATTTTACGAAATCACGGGATTTTTGACTTTTTAATACTTAATGTCTCAATCAGGGCTGTGACGATTCCAACCAATCCAAAATCATTTGAATCGGTTCAGCCGTTCTCGAGTTATAAGCGGTTGAACAAACCCCACTCTCTTTTATATATATAGATATCGTCGTCTAGTACAGTCGCCATCAGATATATCGGAGCTGTGGAGGTGGTCACAAATATCGGAACATGCACTTTATCGCCTTGACAATAGAGGCGTTGTTCCGATATTTGTGACCACCTCCACAGCTCCGATATATCTGATGGCGACAGTACCTACAACACAAGCCTTACTAGGTCGATTTGTGTAACATTGTCCCTAAATATTTATAAGTCAGAAGCAAAGGGCTGTAAGCGACACATGACGGACCATTAAACAGATCGACACATATATCGGCCGACACATTTGCCGGGCTGTCATTTGGAGTCAATTGATGCACTTTCTAATTGGTAGCAATGGACAATGGAATTTGTGGCGAGTGACATTGCGTGGGGATATTATTGCACTTTGGAGTTGATTTAAACGCATGTTTTGTTTTGAAGTAGCTTAGAAAACTAGAAAAACAAATTCGGGACAATCTTACACAAATCGACCTAGTCCCACGGTAAGCTCAGTAAGGCTTGTGTTGTAGGTACTAGACGATATATATAATAGATAGATACATATATGTAAATACTTAAATATATAGAAAACACCCATAATGCCGCGTGATGCCGGCTGTGCCGTGTGATGCCGGCTGACTAGAATAGCACCACCCCATCTCCTCCCGCGGGTGTCGTAAGAGGCGACAAAGGGAAACATCCTACGGACGGGCAGCAGCGTCCGTTGAAACCCAATGTACAGCTACTGCGGTCGCCAACCCGTCTGCCAAGCGTGGCGACTATGGCAACTACCCCCAAGATGATATAATTCATATCTGTGGGAGGCCTATGTCCAGCAGTGGACTGCATACGGCTGAAATGTGTGATGTGATGTGATTATAAAAATAATTATAAAATTTATTAGAGATTCTAGGAAAGTAACTACTGTAATGCCGGTACAATAAAATAATACTTTAAAATATTTTTTTTAAATAATTTATTTTCTTATTTTTTTGTCACACTGCCAGTTCAGAAATGTGATGGGATATTTATTTTCAATTTAGGCACATTACATGCACTTATGAACGGCAAAAAAAAAATCTACACCGGTTCCAACCCTACACCTCTGACCCGTGAAGATACCGGCAAGAAACTACGGCGGGACTTATTTTTTCAATACAGTGATACATCAAATCTTAAAGTACTTACATAATTATGCGTAGTCCGATAAGAAAACGTAACAGTTAGTTTATTACAAGATATGAAAATACAAAAAAAAAATGAAAAAAAAATATGTTACATAACCTATCCTGTGGCATAACGCCTTGTGATATTGATGTCTCTTTCTTATTTCATGTATTAGAAAGGGATACATTCTGTATACATATTTATGCTGTCTGTACAGTGGAGAGGATTAAAAGTAATATTAGTTTAAAGCAGCACTGTCCGCAAACACCTGTCCCGTTCACACGCGCCGCGCGGTAATCTTTATTGCTCGCTCGGACTAGTGTTGTGTCGAGGGGCAACGGAATGTTCCCAAGTGCACGGGAAATTCCCAATGTAATCCTTTGACGACAGATGCTACCGTCAAAAACTGCTGCCCCTGGTGTTGCGGGTGCCCATGGGCGACGGTAATTGCTTACCATCAGGCAATCCGTCTGCTCGTTTGCCGACTATGTCATAAAAAATAAACTATATTCGTTTTCGGACGATGGTCTCTGTCACTCTCATGACGTCTTATATATATACATACATTTCAGCCGTATGCAGTCCACTGCTGGACATAGGCCTCCCAAAAATATGACTTGTATCATCTTGGGGGTAGTTGCCATAGTCGCCACGCTTGGCAGGCGGGTTGGCGACCGCAGTAACTGTAGTTTGGGTTTCGACGAACGCTGCGGCCCGTCCGTAGGATTTTTTCTTTTGTCGCCTCTTACGACACCCGCGGGAGGAAATGGGGTGATGCTATTCTAATCAGCCGGCATCACACGGCAAATCATGGCGTCGTAATTGGGGTAAAAGAGAAAGATGCCCGAATTTTATGAATATCTTTTTTGGCGGTAGCGCCTCAGGTCTGGCCTAGTGGGTAGTGATCCTGCCTATAAAGCCGACTGTCCTGGGTTCAAAACCCAGTATAGTATTTATTTTTATGATAAGCACAGATAATTAATTGTTTTGTTATATATGTCTTATTAATAAAATAATGTGATTTATTAAGTACCAAAAAACAACTAAATGCGTAGAAAAATAAAAATTATTTTAAGTACAATTATAAGTAACAATAACATTCAACTAAAACTAACATAAATCTAAAAAAGGTCCCATGGTACCTATGACGCTGGCAGCATTTCCTCGCTGAATCGCACAACGTATCAGCATGAGGAAATGCGGAAAGCATCCTTGGTACAATGCCTCAAAGGCCTTTCTAAATTTAATGCAGTAACTAGTTAATTATTCGTAGTTATCTACACTAATATTATAAAGACGAAAGTTTGTGAGTGTGTGTATGTTTGTTACTTCTTCACGTCTAAACGGCTGGGGTGAATTTAATAAAATTTGTAATAATTAATAAAATATAAAACGGGGTTAGCTAACACCCTGGATTAACACATAGGAATCTTTTTTCCCTAATAAACCGCGGGTAACACCGCGGGGCACAGCTTGTAAGTAATACATAAATTCATAAAACTACAAATGACTTAGTAACTAATATATATTAATATATTATAGGCATTATATTTTAAGTTCTAGTTTACAATTTATTTTAACTAGATTGTATTTTAACCGATTTTACTAACTGCCGCGCAGATTTTCTCTCTTACTCCCACTTACTTACTTAAAAAGACAAGGGAGTTAACTGTTGTCAGTCAACTGAATATTCCCAGCATATAGGAATATTCCCGGGAATTCCAATGTCGGACGCGGCACGCCCCGGCTCGGACCGCAGACGGATTGCGGAGAACTCACTTCGTTCTCTAGCGCTTATGGGCGCCTGGTACTTGCGATGCAGTTTTGCTTAGTTTATTTATTTAATTAAATTGAAATTTTACAACTAATATTATTTTTTATTAAATATTTTGATTTGTTTTTTATTTTTAAGTAGTAATCTAAACTAAAACGTGAAAGTCAGTCCCTAACTTAATCACTACTTACTTACAGATGACATAATAAAAATTAACGGTATTTTATTAAAAGTTACGTCTTGGTGGCAAACTAGCACACATCCCACCAGATCGTAGGCGGTCATTGTAACCAAATGGACACCTACGACGTCAGAAATTTACATATGTCGCGAATCGTGATTGTCGGGCCTTATTATTTTTAGTGTTTTTTAGGATCTGCAGCCTCTGTGATTTAGCCCAACCCTAAAGTGCCACTGAAAAAATAACTCGACAAAAACAAATCGAGCCAGACCATAGACATACCATTTAACTAGACGAGGCGTGCTTATAATAATACCACGATCGAAACGCATGGTCTTATATAACTTTCCATATATATGGCAGAGATGCTGCTACTTTCGTCCGTCCTTGTCATAGTCTCACACATTTTTGTTCCCCTCCAAACTGAACCTTTCAGAACTGTCAAAGTTGGAGGGATACAAACAAATACAATTGGAGTTTTCTTGTGTTTTCAACCGAAGTTTCGGTAATTAATACAGAATAAGCTAATATTTTTGATATAAAGAGTGTCCTGTAAAGCAAAACTATAGTGAATTGTTACATTTGGGGCTGCAAAAGCCAAAATATCTTTGTCCCTTACTGGCGCTCGGATGCGCCATACATTTAATTAACGTAATTCGAAAAAGGTTAAAAACAACCGTTAAAAACAAAACACTCGAGCCCGCGAAGAAAGCGTTCGAAAGAATTCGATTTTTGAAATAACATAAATTAATGATGTTTCTATTGACAGCGACAGAACAACTTTAAAAATTCACTCCACTCTCAACCCTACACACCTTATTGTGATAGTAATAAAGACGAATTTTGAATAGCGAACAGTTTGTCAGCTAGTTTTATTGTTTATGATTTTAGTAATAAATCTTGAGATGCGATGATTCATTGGTCCCATCATTACTAATGACCAATGCAATGATATTGACTTGTGGTATCATCATCATCATATCACCTAAGTCTACTACTGGACGTAGGCCTCCCCAAAGCGACTTATTACCGGTTTTGCGCTACCCACATCTAATAGCTTGTCCTGGTCTTTGAAATGTGCTCGGTCCACCTTGTGGGGGGTATGCCCACGCCGTGACTCTCGAGAATCTTGACACCCTGTCGGTCATCGGTTCTACGTGCAATGTTCCCCCTCACTGCCACATACCACGGCTCATGGGAGTCTGGGGTCTGGCAATATTAATATGACTTGTATCATCTTGGGGGGTAGTTGCCATAGTCGCCACGCTTGGCAGGCGGGTTGGCGACCGCAATAGCTGTAGTTTCATATTTGTGGGAGGCCTATGTCCAGCAATGGACTGCATACGGCTGAACTGTAGGTATGTAATATTAATATTAAATTAAATAAAAAACCCCTTCAGCGTAAAAAACTAGAACCTAAATACCTTCAAATTATTCCAAAGTTAAATCTCAATGCCGCTGTCTCGCGGGAATCCATTTTGTAAGTTTGACGTTCGCGCCAAAATGGCGGCCGCAAATGGAGGACTAATCTTGTTGGCGACTCGGAGCTGTGGTCGGCGGGCGCTACAACTATTCTATGCTAGTTTAGAATTGCTATTTAGTATTTCTTTATCTATTGAGGTCTGTGTTCAATGGGGAAATTGAACCCTATCACTAACCCTATCACTTTTGGACCCGGGTATGTCCTTAAACTACGTCCAACAATGAGAGGTAGGGCACAGCGATGACCATCACGCTTGAATCTGGGGCAGCCCAACTGGGGAAGGACCTCCTCCTTACAGAAGACCACTGCCATAATGGCACTGCTACCTTTCAGGTATGTAGTGGTATGTTCCTGATGGTGAGTAAGGTTCTCAGAGCTCCAACCCCCCTTAAAGGTCGGCAACGCGCTTGTGACTCCCCTGGTGTTGCGGGTGCCCATGGGCGACGGTAATTGCTTACCATCAGGCAATCCGTCTGCTCGTTTGCAACCTTATGTCATAAAAAAAAGACTGTCCGTATTAATGTATGTGTGTCTGTTTGTCTGTCAGTCCGTCTGTCTGTATTTGTCTGTCTGTATGTTTGAGTGTCCGTCCGTCTGTCTGTATATAAGCATGTTTGTATGTATGTATGTATGTATGTCTGTGTGCCTGCCTGTCTGTCTGTCTGTCAGTCTGTCCGCCTGTCTGTCTTTATGTCCGTCTGACTGCCTTTCCCTATATATGTCTGTCTATGTGTCTGTCCGTCTTTTTATCTGCATGTCTGTCTGTCTGTCTGTCTGTCCGTCTGTCCGTCTGTCCGTCTGTCCGTCTTTTTGTATGTATGTCTGTCTGCCTGTCCGTCTGTCTGTCTTTATGTCTGTCTCTCTGCATGTCTGCCGTCTGTCTAGCTGCCTTTCCCTATATATGTCTGTCTATGTGTCTGTCCGTCTTTTTGTCTGCATGTCTGTCTGTCTGTCTCTGTATGGCTGTTCTGTCTGCATGTATGTCTGTGTATGTGTGTCTGTCTGTCAGTCTATCTGTCTGTCTGTAGATATGTATCTCTGTCTGTCTGTCTGTTTGACTGTCTGTCTGTCGGTCTATCTGTCTGTCTATAGATATGTATGTCTGTCTGTCTGTTTGAATGTCTGTCTGTCAGTCTATCTGTCTGTCTGCAGATATGTATGTCTGTCTCTCTGCATGTCTGCCGTCTGTCTAGCTGCCTTTCCCTATATATGTCTGTCCGTCTTTTTGTCTGCTTGTCTGTCTGTCTGTCTCTGTATGGCTGTTCTATCTGCATGTATGTCTGTGTATGTGTGTCCGTCTGCCTGTCTGACCTGGCTGGGACTTGGTCTATGTCTGTCTGACTGTGTATCTCATGAACCGTGATAGCTAGACTGTTGAGTTTTAAAATAACAAAATAAAATATGTATTTAAGTGCAAGTGCATTCAACAGTGTATTTTATAGTAGACAACACATATATAATATGTATACATATACTGTCTAAAGTTGTATAGATAATGGTACGGAACCCTCCGTGCGCGAGAATAACTTGCGCTTAGACATTATTATATTTAAATCATTAATTTTCTACTAGCTTTTCCTCGCGGCTTCATCGGCCAGCCACGCCCGTCTTGATAAAAAATATCCTATGTCCTTTCTCGTAGCTCAAACTCTCTCCATACCAAATTTCATCCCAATTGATTCAGCGATTTAAGCGTGAAGAGGTAACAGACAGAGAGAGTTATTTTCGCATTTATAATATTACTAGCTGTGCCCCGTGGTGTTACCCGCGGTTTATCAGGGAAAAAACGTAGCCTATGTGTTAATCCAGGTTGTCCGCTAACTCCATGCCAATTTTTTTTTTTAATTGTTGCAGCCGTTTAGATTTGAAGAAGTAACAAACATACACACTCACAAACTTTCGCCTTTATAATATTAGTGTAGATGGATGCAAGTATTGGATATTAATTCTTACTCTTGGGCTAGGTTTACATCTAAAACATATTAAAAGGAATAAAATATTATAAAAACCTAACCTAGGGCGCCGCCAGCAACGGGGTAGGGCCCGGGCTATTTTAAGTAATGAGAAACAAAAAATTCTTAAAACATATTAAGCACAATGTGTTTAAAAGTAACTATTAAGCGTAACAGATAAAAACTTCGTCTCAAACATAAAAACATAACTTGAATCGAGTCATTATTCAATTTCAACTGTATTAATATCAGGTTAAGGTCGAAATTACAGTGAAGAAGTTTGGCAGTTAGGTGTTTTTGTTAATTAGAAACGCTTGCAAAAACTGCGGAGCTTTGAACTCCGGCGCAGACATGCTGCCCTGGTACCGCTGACTTCGCTATTTGCGTCCTTTTCGCTAATATGTGAGTGAAAGAGAGGCTATTATTCAATTTTGGAATGTTTCGCGACATTGTTCTAGTTGCTTCGCTAGACGGACAATTGTATGTCAACGTATCAGCTGCGTACAACGAGGAAATGCCGCCAGCATCCCTGGTACAATAAGTAAAGTATTAGTTAGTCCTTTATATTTCATCATCATTTCAGTCATCATCATTTATTCATTCCTCGCGTTGTCCCGACATTTACCACGGCTCACGGGAGCCTGGGGTCCGCTTGGCAACTAATCCCAGGATTCGGCGTAGGCACTAGTTTTACGAAAGTGACTGCCACCTGACCTTCCAACCTCTGGGTTAATAAACTAGAGACCTTATTGGGATTCGCTTCTACCTTCCTAATGCGGACTGCTAAGGAATGGAATTCGCTCTCTTCGTCTGTATTCCCGGTAAGATATAATTTGGGTCTTTTCAAGGCAAGAGTGAATAGGCTGTTGAACCAGCGTGCTACACCCTCGACCTCGTCGTCACTTACCGACTGAGGTAAAACGCTGGTCAGTCTTTTATAAAAAAAAATGAAAACATTTATTTATACTATTTATTTATATTTATATACCGGTATATGCCATAATCGCCACGCTTGGCATGCGGGTTGGCGATCGCAGTGCTTCCACCGCACTCTAGGGATGCTGCTGCCCATCCCCCGGTGGTCTTGGCCGTAGTTTTAGGACATACCATAAGGCGCAGGATCGTTCTTCTTGGGTCGTTCTGGGGGAGGCCTATGTCCAGCAGTGGACGTCTTGCGGCTGACATGATGATGATGATATACCGGTAACGGGCCAGGTCGGGCCGATTGGGTGGAGTGAATAATCGACTCCAACAAATCGGAACATAAATCTGGTCAACTAGTTGGAATCAAATTGGTTTGGCCAATTGCAGTGAATCCGAACACGCGCTTATGTAACGTTCGCTTGTGTTCGATATTCAATTGCCTGTTGCTGACCAATTAGTTGCCAAGTGAAATGGAATACAAATAAACTTCAAATATAAGTAGTGCGATTTCCAAAGTGGTTATTTTTTGTATCCAAGTTCTCAGATGTTAAAACCAAATTATTGGCCTAGCGGTAAGAGCGACTTGCAATCCGGAGGCCGCAGATTCGAACCCCGGCTTGTACCGATGAGTTTTTCGGAATTTATGTACGAAATTTTGATATTTACTAGTCGATAGGAGAAAAAATGTGTCGCAATTTTTTTTATTCCATTCCGTGAGTATTTTTCATATATTTCATATGGTAGTAACGGAACGGAAGTAATCAAAAATATATGAAAATTATGGGACACATTTTATCTCATATCAGGGTCGAAAGACCTAATGATTCCGAGTAGAAACCACACAAAAAAATCCAAATAAAAATAAGTTGAGAATACAACTTTAAATAAAATGGCCCATACATTTTTTTCTAAATACAAAATTAAACAAAAACAAAAATTAATATAATAAACACCCTCAGCTCATTCCATTATACGCCCGCACATTCGAAATTCGAACATGTCAATCAGTGCAACTTAACCGATCGAAAATGACGTTTCCTGCTCGCGCGCCTTTTAACTTTTTAATTTCTGTGTGGCCAGTGTCATTCTACGGGTCGCTAGAGTCTGGCTAACCAATTATTACTCGATTGTTACTCTTAAAGTTGAAAAAATAAACTATACTCATCCCTTTTTTTGGGGTCGTAGTGCAAGCGAAAGAAAGAGACGGTATGATTCAATCGTCTATGCTTTAAGTGAGTAAACCAATTTTTTTTCACTGGCCAAACTCTAACGGTTTTAGTATTATAATGGAACTGTTTCTTCCACTACGTGTTTTCGTCCAATGTCCAATGAAAATACATTGCCTCAGGAGCGGTACCGCGAACATCAAAATTCGTATCGGGCATCTTTCTCTTTTGCTCCAATTAAGGTGTCATGAGAGTGTCAGAGACAATCGTCCGAAATTTACGAATATATATTCGCGGTAGCGCCTCAAATCCCGCTCCTGGAATCCCATTTGTCGTATCCAGAGAGTACACCGCCAGTATTTTGGGGAAAGGCAAAAGGGATATTTGGAGAGGATTTTTACATTGATTTTTTTTTATACAACAGACCACCTTTCGCCCTCAGTCATACCTAATGGTAAGTGTCGATGATAGTGTAGCACGCTGGTTCAATAACCCTTCACTCAAATTATATCTTTCCGGGAATAGAGACGAAGGGAGCGAATTCCATTCCTTACCAGTCCGTACTGTAAATGTCAAGAAATATCAGAAATTCAGCTGTAACTCCGCCATATTAGATAGCTATAAACAACTATCGGTACAATGATCGCCGAATCGACTTCTAACATTACTTTTACTGTTCATGGCATATTATTATAGCACGTCTATGATCAATACTAATTGGGGACTTACGGTATTGTTATTGTACATGCAAAAAAATAAGTACCTACTTCTATCTGAATGTAGGCGACTATAACAGTTTATTTTTTATGAACTCTTGTGGTCTATGACATCTGACAGGCCGTTGACTGGCTAAGCAAAAAGTCCGCGTGTGAAATGAGTAAGACTTTCACGTAATTATTTCTTCTAAATATTGCTAACCTGAGGCTCGAAATGGCGAAGTCTTCTTGGGAATATTTTGTTTGTTCATTAACGTTGTCTAGTGTGTAATATTGATAGCTTAACAGTGATCTAACGCAGAATTGTGTAGGTAACAAAAAATTTTGGTCATCACCCGGCAGTCCCGGGGCCGAAACCTCGTGGCTTCCTATAAAGTCCAGCTACCACTTTACAAAACGCAAGACCTACTACCGACTCATGCTCTAAGGGCAAACTTGATGTTATTTTACTTATTTGTTGCTTTACTTCACATTGGCGAAATAAATGATTGTTGTATTGATGGAAGACATATTTTAAAAGATAAAAGGCTTTTTAGTAGTAAGCAATAATCACAATGTGGGTACACTCTGTGCTAACTTATTTATCTACTAGCTTTTTCTCGCGACTTCCAGCCATGCCCGTCTTTACAGTATGGTTACATACATACATTTCAGCCGTATGCAGTCCACTGCTGTACATAGGCCTCCCACAAATATGACTTGTATCATCTTGGGGGTAGTTGTCATAGTCGCTTGACAGGCGGGTTGGCGACTGCAGTAGCTGTAGATTGGGTTCCGACGGACTCTGTTGCCCGTCCGTAGGATCCCTTTGTCGCCTCTTACAACACCCGCGGAGGAGATGGGCAAAGTATGGTTGCGGGATAAAAATTATCTTGTCCTTTCTCGTAGCTCAAACTCTCTCCACCAAATTTTATCCGAATTCGGTTTAAGCGTGAAGAGGTAACAGACAGCGAGAGTTACTTTCGTATTTTAGTACGGATGCCACCACAGACAAATTGGCAGATGGCTAATCAGTTAGTGCTTTGTCATGATCTAAGCTTTCACTGAGCTTTCTATAAAAAGCTAAAATTGATTTTTTGACAATCGAGAGCAGCGGATGCGATCTTTGCGATGTCTTTCGTTGTCATGGTTACGTTCCCCTGGGCCACAGTTTAATTGCATATAAATACACAAAACATGGATGAGCATTTCTCAAAAACTTTTCTTTTTTGTTACAAATTTTGTATAGACTTTCGGTAACAAAAAAGAAAAGTTGGACCCGGGTATGTCCTTAAACTACGTCCAACAATGAGAGGTAGGGCACAGCGAAGTACCATCAACGCTTGAATCTGGGGCAGCCCAACTGGGGAAGTACCTCCTCCTTACAGAAGACCACAGCCATAATAGCACTGCTACCTTTCAAGTATGTAGTGTTGTGTTCCTGATGGTGAGTAAGGTTCCCAGAGCTCCAACCCCCCTTAAAGGCCGGCAACGCGCTTGTGACTCCCCTGGTGTTACGGGTGCCCATGGGCGACGGTAATTGCTTACCACCAGGCAATCCGTCTGCTCGTTTGCCGCCTATGTCATAAAAAAAAAAGTTCCTTACAAACTTTATGGGACATTTTGGGAAATATGGTAGATCTTGCTAAGCATCATTTGCTCTATCAGTCTACCGCTTTTAATCAAAATCGAAGACATGATCCAAATGTACAAACTTTTTGAGAAATGCTCAGATAAGTATTGCATCTAAATACACTATATGGAAAGGTACCTTATGGCGCTTGGCGCTTACGTTGCAAAGTGTCACATTAGTATTGAAGCGTCATTAATAATAGCGTAAGCGCCAATAAGACATACCATTTAAGTAGACGAGGCGTGCTAATAATAATACCACGATCGAAAAAGACGCTCTTATAACTTTCCATATATATGGCAGAGACGGCGGTATTTTCGTCCGTCCTTGTCAAAGTCTTAAACATTTTTGTTCCCCTCCAAACTGGACCCTTCAGAACTGTCAAAGTTGGAGGGGAACAAACAAATACAATTGGAGTTTTCTTGTGTTTTCAACCGAAGTTGCGGTAATTAATACAGAATAAGCTAATATTTTTGTTATAAAGAGTGTCCTGTAAAGCAAAACTATAGTGAATTGTTACATTTTGGGCTGCAAAAGCCAAAATATCATTGTCCCTTACTGGCGCTCGCGGATGCGTTCTCCAGTCATTATTCCACCAAGATGGCTACACAATTAAAATAAAAGTTATTCCCTATCGATGTATACATTCATTAAGAATGGAATGAATTGACACGTCGGCTAATGGATGCGTTCAGAAATCTTAATCGTTTATTTTTCTCCGAGCTTCGATAGATTCGATGATGAAATTATCGATTTGATTGAGAACGCTTGAGCCATAGACTAATAACAATAAGGATTTACAATATAAAAAATAACAACAAAATATTTTTTATTTTAAGCTTTTATTTAACTTGCAATTTTATCTTGAAGGTGCAGGACCGGTCTTCTTGGGTCGTTTTGGGGGAGGCCTATGTTCAGCAGTGGACGACTTTCTGCTGACATGATGATGACGATGATGATGATGATGATTTAACTCCCAGCGTAAGTATGTACTGAACTGTTACTGAACCAGCGTGCTACACCCTCGACCTCGTCGACACTTACCATCAGGTGCGACTGAAGTCACACGCTGGTCAGTCTTGTATAAAAAAATATTATGAAAAATGACTTGTATTGTTTTGCACTAAATGTCTTGTATTGAAGAGATTAATGGTGGAATGGTGCATTAAAATGCGTTATATGTGGCAGAATCTTTGCTGCCAAGATTGGCTACGCCGGTCACATGCGGGCATACCATCGACGCCCGCCCTAGTCCTCAGCAGTCTCATATATTCTCAAACATGCACTACAATGTTGGCATTATGTTCCTTATAATAGGCTTCAAAGTATGTGGTCGCAGGCCCGGTACCGCGAACATCGAAGTTCGTATATTTCGGGCATCTATCTCTTTTACTCCAATTGAGGCGTCATGAGAGTGACAGAGACAATCGTCCGAAATTTATGAATATCGTGTTTCGCGGTAGCGCCGCTGGTTTGGCTACACGAGAGGCACGAGAGGTCGTTAAGGTTGACATTGCCGGTCTAAGGCCGGTTACGTCCTCTTTTTTTAAAAGACAGTCCACATAGATTTGTGACACAACATCTTGGAGATTGGCCATAGGTGATTTTTATAACATTCTGCCCGTACGCCTATTAAAAACAATAATCAAATTAACGTTAATTTTGCTATTTCATTTGGCATGTTTACTTTAGTTTTTTCTAGGTATACCCGTGGTATTTAGGCTCATTAGAATCCTCTCGAAACGGGCAGTCAGCAATAAAAGCTTTAAGACAGAAACTTATTTCAAATTAAACTAAGAACAAATCAAATTATTTTTTATGAAATATTTTGATTTGCTTTGATTTTTAAGTAGTAATACTACTATATAAATTAAAAGTTGAAAAAGATAACGTATACTTAAGAAAAAACGACGAGGACCTCCGGTGTTCGAGACGGGATCCCGATTCTAATTATTGTTACCTGCACTGTAAGGTTTGATATTCTTTATTATTTAACTGTCTCTTAAAAAACACTTGCTATACCCGCTAAGGGCGTTTCAATTAAACAGAAAAGAGCTTAATACCTGTTTTTATATATGATACTTAGGTTATTTTGGTTTTGAGGTTATGACTGATTGTTTTTTTGAGAAAGCGGAAGCTAACTTTCACAAATGTTAATAATGATAAATTATAATTAAATTTATAGTGTGTAGGCGTACATTTTCTATACAGTCTTGCCAGTAGTGAGAGAGTAATTCTTGCTGTAGTTACTTAAATACAGCGAGTACAGTCAGCAGCAAAAGTTGCTAAGCGTTTGAAGTGTTCAAAATGACCTACACGCGCTCTTATTCTCTTGACAATAGAGACGTGTTGACCTCATTTTGAACACATCAAATGCTTAGCTACTTCTGCTGCTGACTGAACCTATATTTAATATGCCGTGCCGTGTGATGCCGGCTGACTAGAATAGCACCACCCCATCTCCCGCGGGTGTAAGAGGCGACAAAGGGAATACTCCTACGGACGGGCAGCAGCGTCCGTCGAAACCCAAACAGCTACTGCGTTCAAACCGCCTGCCAAGCGCGGCTACTATGGCAACTACCCCCAAGATACAAGTTATATTTGTTGGAGTCCTATGTCCAGCAGTGGACTGTATGTGTATATTTAATATTACCTCAAACCGTAATCAAACGTAGGTTTTCGTACTATGAACATAGTTATATTGAAAGGTAATATTAAATTAGTCTTAACCACTAAAGAGTTATTAATTTTTTAATTATTTTCGAGCAGCAATGTATTGCGTACACTTGAAGCGACAGTTGTGACGTTACGCCATTGCTCATAACACAAAGTAGCGATACATTGCGTGCTGAATTATTTTATGAGGAAAAAAAGAAATTAAGAATCAGAATCAGAATTTTATTGGTACACATAATTTTACAAGTCAGTTTTAGAATTATTTACTTTACAGATACATTTCTTATTCTCTTTATTCATTTCATATCTTAGGCTAGGTTTTTATAACAGTAAAATATAAAAATACATCTAAAAAGTATCAATACAATAAAAACATTATAAAAAACCTAACCTAGACTACCGCCAGCAACGGGGCAGGGCCCAGGCTGCCGGTGGTTAGGGCTGCAGAGAGGAACCGTCGGACTATGCGCGCCGTGTCCAGGATTACCTTCTGAATCTGACCCTTGATCCAACCACAACCACGTAGCGAGAGTCTCTCAAGATGGTGGTCGAGACTCTTCGCTATGAGACCGTTCGCGGAAACAACTATCGGTACAATTATTATTTTATTAAGTTTCTTATTAATAGTTGTTTTTATGGAACACACTTACCTTTACTTATCATACTTAAAATAGATGACATAAAGTAAAACAGATGATTTTTACAGCGTAAACAGGGAGGGAAAACGGCCATTTTAAAACACAAAACTATCGTGAGATTGAAATATATTAATTGTATAAAAGCGGGTAACTCACGTTTTATAAGTCGAATATTGCTCGACATGTTTCACTCCGTACCAGGAGCATAATCATGAGCCATTCGCGTTGGTTAACCGACGCAGATATTGAAACATATTTAATTGTATAAAAGCGGGTAACTCACGTTTTATAAGACGAATATTGCTATTATAACCGACGCAGAAAACAGCCATGTTTAGTGCCAAAGTGTCACTTCCGGCCATACCTATTGTAGTTGCTTGCCAGTCCAAACAAAACCAACCTATAAGTATTGCAGAAAGAGAGACAAACTCTCTTTTCCTGGTTTATTGCCTGTGTACAGTCAGCAGCAAAAGTGGCTAAGCGTTTGAAGTGTTCAAAATGACCTACACGCGCTCTTATTCTCTTGACAATAGAGATGTGTTGACCTCATTTTGAACACCTCAAACGCTTAGCCACTTTTGCTGCTGACTGTACTTGCTCAGTAAATATGAAAGGATATCCTTTATCATATTAGAAAAAAGCGCTGGTGGCCTAGCGGTAAGAGCGTGCGACTTGCAATTAGGAGGTCGCAGGTTCAAACCCTGGCTCTTACCAATGAGTTTTTCGGAACTTATGTGCGAAATATCATTTGATATTTACCAGTCGCTTCGGTGAAGGAAAACATCGTGAGGAAACCGAACTAATCCCAATAAGGCCTAGTTTACCCTCTGGGTTGGAAATTCGCTTTGGTAAAACTAGCGCCTACGCCAAATCCTGGGGTTACTTGCCCAGCGGACCCCAGGCTCCCGTGAGCCGTGGCAAAATGCTGGGACAAAGCAAGGAAGATGATAATCGTTATCTATATTACGAATGAAGTATGCATAATGACTCATTAAGTATACTTCATTAGTCTAATGGTCTAAAGCAGGGATTCCCAATCTTTTTCAATCTGCGGCGCAGTTACAAAATTAGTATTTTGTCACGGCGCCCTGTTCTAGCTATTTCAAAAAGATATAGTAGAAAGAAATAATTACCTACATTACCTACAATAATAGAAGTCAGGTTAGGTTAGAGGGAGGTAGGCAGAAAATTAAACATACACAACATGAATCTATCGTCGTTGTAGTTATATAATAATAGATGATCGACTCACGGCGCCCCTCTGAACTTTCCACGGCGCACCAGGGCGCCGCGGTGCACACTTTGGGAACCCCTGGTCTAAAGGATGCATGATGTTGGACGTAGGTATGACATTTCATTTTAGCCAATCAAGACGTTGATAGACCAATGTCAATTTTTTTTAATAGCATGCATCTGCTTATACCTGTAATTCTTATACGGGCGAATCTCTTAACGGAGGTTGGAAGAGGACATAAGAAATATATTTAGATAACTTTTGCTTAGAAGCACAATTAATTATTCCATATAAAAAATTCGGTCCGTAATGTAATGCAAAACACTCGAGACACTCGTTGACAGTTTCAAAAGCTAATATCGCGTAATGTTCGCTGTACATTACTGCTCAGAAATTTTATAAAAATTAATTACAAATGTATACTTAGTTATAATTAAAGAAAAACCTTTTGGTTAATGATTATACTGGTAAATTCTATGTCTGATTTAATTCTAAGCCCGTATTAGACTTACACAGTATATAAAGTCAAGAAATTAAGGAGATAACTGTCAGAGGGAGCCATTTTGAACTAGCAACGAACTTACTATGAACAGTATGAACCCAGTTTAAGTAGAACCTTCAACTCGGCTCGCTCCTCGCGTTGCTAACAGCCTGGTACTCGGTCCGCTGCACTCTGACAGCGAGCATAGACAATGCGAGTGTCAAACGTCTTTGAAAATGGAACAAGCTTTGTTTACGTTTGAAAAAAGCGGGAGCGCGATCTCAATTGTTTTAATCAAAGATGGCGGAGTATTTGTTTTTTTATGTGAGCCTTTATTTGACTTGCAATGTAAGTATGTAAGTAGCATCTTCTATGCGTCATGCCGGCATTTACTACCGCGAACATCGAAGTTTGTATATTTCGGGCATCTTTCTCTTTTACTCCAATTAAGGTGTCATGAGAGTGACAGAGAAAATCGACCGACATTTACGAATATCGTTGTTCGCGGTAGCGCCACTGTGAGTCCGTTTGGCTATTAATACGAGTAATTTTGGACCCGGGTATGTCCTTCAACTACGTCCAACAATGAGAGGTAGGGCACAGCGAAGTACCATCACGCTTGAGTCTGGAGAAGCCCGACTGGGGAAGTACCTCCTCCTTACAGAAGACCACAGCCATAATAGCACTGCTAACTTTCAGGTATGTAGTGTTGTGTTCCTGATGGTGAGTAAGGTTCCCAGAGCTCCAACCCACTTATAGGTTGGCAACGCGCTTGTGACTCCCTTGGTGTTGCGAGTGCCCATGGGCGACGGTAATTGCTTACCATCAGGCAATCCGTCTGCTCGTTTGCCACCTTTGTCATAAAAAAAAAATTGGCGTACTAGTTGTACGAAAGCGAAGGGCAATTTCACTTTCAGGGACACCCAATTAACTTAATTGTCAAATAAAAGTTAAATCAGTGGTCAGTTTAGTGACGACAATTAAGCTTTAAATTTCAATACAATCTACTGTTTTATGTTCAATCCATAAGTCAAATTAGCACAACGTAAGAGGGTACAAGTGCCGTACATTTTATAGGACTTGTGGCCTTTTTACTGGGCCAATTTGACTTATCTTATGTCACTAGGGCCTCAGAAATATCAAATGATTAGATCTAATGTAGTAAGTTGTATGTACTCGTAGTTATTGTAATATTGTATTTAACAATAAATCTAAAAAGAGAATTAAAAATAAAAGATATTTCGTACATAAGTTCCGAACTCATTGGTACGAACGGGGTTTCAACATACAAGAACAAGAAAAACAACACAGTATAGTACAATATTTTTTTAAATTATATTGGCCAAATACCAAGCCCTACCTGGAAAATGAAAAAGTTACCTCCTATACTCTGTAGTTGTCTATTAACTCCGCGTTATTCTACATACGCTGTGTAAAGGTGAGTGCATTTGCATTGAAATCAACCGGCCCTTTTAAAGCCTGACGTAAGGCGATGTAGGGATACGCCTTTTTAAAAAATATCCCTGAAAATAAATAAATATTTCGGTACATTCTTACACAAATCGACCTAGTCCTACGGTAAGCTCAGTAAGGCTTGTGTTGTAGGTATTAGACGACGATATATATAATAGATAGATATATATATAAATGCTTAAAAACATAGAAAACACCCATGACTCAGGAACAAATATCTAAATAAAAAAATATAAGACTCAAATTATACCAATAACTTCAAGAAGATGTATGTAGCCTTCCCAGGATTAAAAATTCAATCTCCTGCTTCGTAGGCATCATATCTGTAGACGTCTACTGCTCGAAACCTCTTGAGGTAAAGTAGCCATAAACGCCACACTTAGCAGGCGGGTTAGCGACCTGTTTTTGGGCACCATTTTATCAACTCTAAGGTGAAAAACTACGTGCTTACGCCTCCTATATGAATCACTTTAGGGATTCTGATATAGCTAGAGAGATGGTACGTGGTGGTAAGAACAAATCAAAGTACAGTCAGCGTCATATAGTTCGTAGCATTCAAAATACTCAAATAGTTCGGTACACCATACTAATTCTATGGTGTACCGAACTTTTTGAGTACTTTGGATGCTACCAACTATATGACGCTGACTGTACATATTTTTTATTAAAATATTTTGATTTGATCTTAGTTAACCGTCTGCCACTGATGTGACGTCCGTCCGTGAACAGACACCTATGCATTGCAAAGTCGCCCTTATGATGTTGACAAAAAGATTGATTAATTTACAGGTGACCTGACCACGTCAGTTGCAGAGGGTTGAGCAAATAATTATTGCAAGTACTTATCAAAAATAAATAATTTTGCCAGGGAATATCCATGCTAACACTTTCTTCCATTTCATAATGACTTCTTATATGACTGAGCACCTGCAGCCAACAATGAATACTGCATTCTATCACTCTTATTACCAACGCCTTAAAGCTCAAAACTCCACAGCACGGAGCTGTGCCTGAACGAGACACGTCTTATTTCAATGACAATAGCACACATAAATAGGGATTTTATGAGTTAATGGTGAAAACGGAACATAAATGTTTTTTTTTTTTTTTTTTATGTCATATGGTGGCAAACGAGCAGACGGATTGCCTGATGGTAAGCAATTACCGTCGCCCATGGGCACCCGCAACACCAGGGGAGTCACAGGCGCGTTGCCGACCTTTGGGTCGGGGGGTTGGAGCTCTGGAAACCTTACTCACCATCAGGAACACAACACTACATACCTAAAAGGTAGCAGTGCTATTATGGCTGTGGTCTTCTGTAAGGAGGAGGTACTTCCCCAGTTGGGCTTCTCCAGACTCGAGCGTGATGGTACTTCGCTGTGCCCTACCTCTCATTGTCGGACGTAGTTCAAGGACATACCCGGGTCCAAATGTGAAAATAGTTAATTAAGTTGCGACCACACTAGTGCTTAAAATACGCTTCAGTACCCTCACCATGAGTTGTAACATTGAGGTTTTCGATAACGAGTATCGAGTGTACTATCTGTGCATTTCGCTTGTACTGTTTTAGTGCGAACGACATGCACAGATAGTAAACTCGATACTCGTTATCGAAAACGTCAATGTCACACCTCATGGTAAGGGTACAGGATCAAAAATGAATCAATGAGGAGCAGTGCGGGGAGCGTGCGGTAAAACGGAGCGGACACGCTGCGTCACTGCGATTCCATACCGTTTCCGTTTTATTAAGCTACGGTGTGGTCGCACCTTTTACTTTGGCAAACCCCTTTAGTCCCCGGACCAGGGTATTGTTCCTAAACAGCGACCAGAATCAGAGCTAACCACGATCATCGAAAATCCAAATTTTCTAACGACTAATTACGCCTTAACTGGAGTAAAAGAGAAATACGCCCGAAATTCTCGAACTTCGATTTACACGGTACAGTCAAATGTAAAAATTCGTTCACTGTCAAAGTTTCAAAAATGTAGTATCGAGCAACTCTATTGTACAGTAAATAAGGTTGTAGGACGTATTTATGAAAGGATACTTTCGGTACGTATTTTTGCACTTGACTGTACGCTCTCTGATATAATTCATATAATTCTCTGATGTAGTCGTACATCGTAATTATTTATTGATTCAATAGTTATACAATATATTAGTTATTCAATAGTTATTCAATAGTTACTGACGGTTGACTTTTTTTTTTTATGACATAGGCGGCAAACGAGCAGACGGATTGCCTGGTGTTAAGCAATTACCGTCGCCCATGGGCACCCGCAACACCAGGGGAGTCACAAGCGCGTTGCCGGCCTTTAAGGGGGGTTGGAGCTCTGACTAACCAATTTTATTTATGGGCCACTTAGTTCCTTGTCACAGTGAAAATCTATATGAAAGACGCAAAAGATATCTTATTAACGTCACTGTGACAAGGTTCAAAGTGGCCTAGAATCAAATTGGTTGACCGTACCTACCAGCAGGCAGCAGCGTCCCTGCGGCAGAACACAGTGCGGTCACCACCCGCTTGCGACGCTTGAAAATAACGACATACCGGTAAAGATATCCGATTTCAATACCGGTACGAGTAGTCGGATACAGCATGCCCTAGTTGGCGACTGTACGCGTGACGGACGCCGACATGCGCGGGAGTTGAATTTCGCTCAAGGCTGAAAAATCGCGCTCGCGCTGCCCATGCGCGGAACGAAGGTGCACTGAATAATAACTGCCATTGAAATATTTAAAATTATATTGTGGAATTTATAAAACTTGCATTTAACGAACGTTCTGGCCTAGTGGGTGGTGACCTTGCCTATGAAGCCTCTGAAGGTTCAAATCCCAGTCAGGGCATTTATTTGTGTGATGAGCATATCCTAAGGAAGTAGCGGTGGCTCCCAACACAAGCATGTAATTGCTTACCGGGAGGCACCATCTCTTAGCTAATATCCCTGTGCTTTATATGGAATAAAGATATTTTAATTTAATTTTTTTTTAATTTTTAATGAATGAGCGCAGATATTTGTTCCTGAGTCATGTGTGTTTTCTATGTATTTAAGTATTTATATGTATCTATCTATTATATATATCGTCGTCTAGCACCAACAACAAGCCTTACTCTGCTTACCGTAGGACTAGGTCGATTTGTGTTAGATTGTCCCAAAATATTTATTTATTTATTTAATATTGTATTCGGTCGCAGCGATAATTACTCAAAAAATAAAACAACTGAAACGGATTATATCTTCATCTGGACGTTTAGCTGCTAAAGGGTTCGAGAAGTTTGTAGTGAATCGTTTGTAGAATTTAAAAACTTATATTTTTTTTAGTTTTTGAGCCTCACGGACACTATTAATTAGGGGACTAATTTATTAGTGTTTATACGAATTTACAAAAATAATTGTACTAATAGATACAAACGTTTGTTTCGACCATTATGAACTTGAAAACTACCTAAAACTACCATAAAAATTGCATTTAACAGTGTTAATACAAAGTTAATTTAACTAATACAAACGCAAAAAGTTCGTATAGATAGATGGACAAATTGTTCATTACATATATACATTTCAGCCGTATGCAGTCCACTGCTGGACATAGGCCTCCCACAAATATGACTTGTATCTTGGGGGTAGTTGCCACAGTCGCCACGCTTGGCAGGCGCATTGGCAACCGCAGTAGCTGTAGATTGTTTACTGCACAAGTTAAAAAAACACTGTTTAAAAGTAGCAGTTTTTTAGAGAAACGCTCATTAAATGACTGTTACCCTTACCATGAGTTGTGACATTGAGGTTTTCGATAACGATTATCGAGTTTACTATCTGCGCATCTCGCTTGTAATATTTTAGTGCGAACAAGATGCACAGATAGTAAACTCGATACTCGTTATCGAAAACCTCAAAGTCACAACTCATGGTAAGGGTACTGATCGACGCGGGCGCAGCCGTGCGCTTACTAACGTTACCAACATATAGAAATTAATCATTAAACCTCTCACTGTGGTATAGCGAGCACGCAACAGTCAAGGTCAGACATATAAAATATAACGGCAGCTCGTTGATAACGCATGTTTGTTATTTAATTTATTTAATTTTCAATTCACTATATATTTTTTTTTATGACAGGCGACAAACGAGCAGACGGATTGCCTGATGGGAAGCAATTACCGTCGCCCATGGGCACCCGTAACACCGGGGGAGTCTAAACCGCGTTGCCGGCCTTTAAGGGGGCTTGGAGCTCTGGGAACTAACCATCAGGAACACAACACTACATACATGAAAGGTAGCAGTGCTATTATGGCTGTGGTCTTCTGTAAGGAGGAGGTACTTCCCCAGTCGGGCTGCTCCAGATTCAAGCGTGATGGTCATCGCTGTGCCCTACCTCTCATTGTTGGACGTAGTTTAATGATATACCCGGGTCATATTAATGAGTGAATTAACTATCAGTTGTTGTTATTCTGTCCCATCAGCCAGGACAACTGAAGCATAGTTTGTTACAAGAAATGTGGCACCGCGTACTGACGCGCTTTGTAGGTGACCCGTTATGGAAGGGACATGTAGCTTCTACAAATGTGTCTATGTTTTGTGTATTTAGATGCAATTAAACTGTTTGAAGAGTGACCCAGGGGAACGTAACTACAGCAACGAGGGACAAAGAATAGTTGATTAAGATTAATTTATTTTCACCTCTCTAGCTCGAAAAGAACTATTTTGACTTTAAAAACAGATAGCAAAGTTGTATTTTATTCACAAGAGTGCTAGGTAATTTCATACAAATTATTACTAATCGAGTGTTTTTTTTATGTTAGCTGGTTGGATGTTCTTTTATTGAATGTTTTTGAATGAAAAATGATGATAATTTGAAAACATTTCTAAACTTTTAGAGTTATTTTTATCCGCGCGGTATTGAGGTAAAAAATTATGTTTCACTCGGTAATAAAGTGTGTTCCTCTCGTGCTTTGAAACCCTCCCAATGCTCAAGATACCAATCTTGTAATCTTTCGCTAGCTCGTGTTTCAATATTAGCATGAGAAGGTAAACACTAACTTTGCACCCTTGTATAACACATAACTGAGCAATTCTCAAAAAGTTTGTACATTTGGATCACGTCTTCGATTTTGATTAAAACCGGTAGACTGATAGAGTAAATGATGCTGAGCAAGATCTACCATGTTTCCCAAAATGTCCCAGAAAGTTTGTATGGAACTTTGCTATTTTGTTACCGAATTTCTATAGACTTTCGGTAACAAAAAAGTTGAGAAATGCTCAACTATTAAAACGCTCACTCTGTTATAGCGAACACGCAACAGTCAAGGTTAGACAATATTAGCTCATAAAGAGAGTTAGATAACGCATATGTTTGTTATTTAATTTATAGAATTTGCAATTCATTATATAAATATCGAGACGGTAATGTTTCTGTAGTTTTATACGGTGGTAAAAGAGCATACGGTCCGCTTGATCGTAAGCAGTCACCGTAGCACCTCGAGCCAACAGTCCACGCGGACGATATCGTTAATAAAACGTTATATCCGTTTTTTTTTTATACATGACCTCAGTCGCGCCAGTACCCTTACCATGAGTAAAAAAAAAGATCTTTATTTTTCAATTTAGGCACATTACATTACATGCACTCATGAACGTCAAAGAAAAATCTACACCGGTTCAAACCCTACACCTCTGACCCGAGAAGATACCGGCAAGAAACTACGGCGGGACTTATTTTTTCAATACAGTGATACATCAAATCTTAAGTACTTACATAATTATGCACAGTCCGATAAGAAAGAAGTTGTGACTTTGAGGTTTTCGATAACGAGTATCGAGTTTACTACCTGTGCATCTCGTTCGCACTAAAATAGTACAAGCGAGAAGCACAGATAGTAAACTCGACACTCGTTATCGAAAACCTCAATGTCACAACTCATGGTAAACCCCCTAGTTTAATGAGAGGTAGGGCACAGCGAAGTAACATCACGCTTGAATTTGGAGCAGCCCAAATGGGGAAGTACCTCCTCCTTACAGAAGACCACAGCCATAATAGCACTGCTACCTTTCAGGTATGTAGTGTTGTGTTCCTGATGGTGAGTAAGGTTACCAGAGCTCCAACCCTCCTTAAAGGTCGGCAACACGCTTGGGACTCCCCTGGTGTTGCCCATGGGCGACGTTAATTGCTTACCATCAGGCAATTCGTCTGCTCGTTTGTCGCCTATGTCATAAAAAAAAAAAACAATATTTACCTAATATGTTATCGTAACTCGTCCACTGCTGGACATAGGCCTCCCCCAAATATGGCTTGTATCATCTTGGTGGGCAGTTTAATATAAAATAATTTTCTCAAACATACTACGAAATGTATGCGTTAATGGCACGAAATGATGCCAAGAAGTTGCACATTTATGGACTAGGCCGTGAATAAATATATGGAGTTAAAATGAAAAGCACATTATTGTCCGCAGCTCTAACTTTTTTTGCCAACTAAGATTAAACTGACGAAGGAAAAAATACATACATCCAAGTTACAATCTCTTTGAAAGCACAATTGGTATTATAATAATCGGTTAAACATGGTGCTGGAATAGCTTTTTCCTATGTCAATTCATTAAAAAAAACGAAATCTATGAACCATAGATAGTTATATTTTTATAAGCAGTTAAAAAAGGTGTACGAATAGCTTTGTCGAATTTGTTTTTTTTTTTGTATAAAAAATAAAAAAGGCGGCAATTTACTGTTATTTACTTGATTGGTATGTTGTTATTTTAATTTTATTATTTTCTTGAAACGTTTGAGAAAAGCACTATACAGGCTCCGGCCTGAACAGGGATTAAAGGACTCAATTTATCCGTCTATCTCTACCGTAATCTCGTCCTTAAATCCCTTACTTCACGGCCTCTGCAGTAATGTACTATTCAAGGTTCTGAAAATTTCAATATACGTACGGACTGATTCATATTAGTCAGTTTTAACGTGAATTCCATAAGGATGTTTTGAACTATAATTCCCCGTATTCCACAAATATTCATTTGCGGAAAACCAAAATACGTCATAACTATTTTTGAACAATCACGAAATTCATATATTTTAGGCTACTTATTGGGTTTATTTTGTATTTATTAATTTAAAATACAATACCATCATAAATACAAAATTAAAAGCCAACTTAAGGATAAATAATATATATAATTACACAAAATTAAAAGCTAACGTAATTATATATTATGTTTATTTTGAAGTCGGTTAATGAAAAGAGCGTTGCCCAATGACCAGGTTTGGAATTTGGTCAGTACCCTTACCATGAGTTGTGACTTTGAGGTATTCGATAACGAGTATCGAGTTTACTATCTGTGCATCGCGTTCGCACTAATAGTCCAAGCGAGGTGCACAGATAGTAAACTCGATACTCGTTATCGAAAATGGTAATGGTAAGGGTACAGTATTTCTTAAGTAAAAACTGTAAGATTGGCAGCAGCGTCCCTTGTAAATGGATCTACAGGTGCGGTCGCCAACCCGCCTGCCAAGTAGCACTACGGCAACTACACCCCAAAATGATAACCATATCTGGGGGAGACCTATGTCCAGCAGTGGACATCTCACGGCTAAAATTATGATGATATACATATGTCATGTGGATAATCTACACTAATATTGTAAAGGCGAAAGTTTGTGAGTGTGTATGCTTGTTACTTCTTCACGTCTAAACGGCTGGACCGATTTTAATATTTGGTATGGAGTTAACCGACACCCTGGATTAACACATAGGCTACGCTTTTTCCTTAACAAACCGCGGGTAACACCTCGAGGCACAGCTAGCCTTTAAAAAAAGTCGTTAACCAAAAAAACATTATTTATTTTCAAATTTTAGCTGATTCACAAATAGACAAGCTTATTTATTGATTCTATAGTTCGCTTGTTATCTTAATGGCGGCCATTTCTCGTATTTACTTTAACATGATGGCGAATTAATGATCGTAGGCGTTAAATATTTGTCTACGTAAATAAGCATTGCTTACGATATGTTAATAAAATAAATAAACAATTTGATAAAGCAGTTATAAATATATATATTTTTTACGAAAGGCGGCAAACGAGCAAACGGATTGCCTGATGGCAAGCAATTACCGTCGCCCATGGGCACCCGCAAAAGCAAGGGAGTCGGTTGCCGGCCTTTAAGGTGGGTTGGAGCTCTGGGAACCTTACTCACCATCAGGAACACAACACTACATACCTGAAAGGTAGCAGTGCTATTATGGCTGTGGTCTTCTGTAAGGAGGAGGTATTTCCAGTGTTGGGCTTCTCCAAAAAGTAACATTATCCATATATATGTAAGTGAAAAGGTGAGGCGACGGTACTTGCTTACCATCAGGCAGTCCGTCTGCTCGTTTGCCGCCTATGTCATAAAAAAAAATGTTCTAACAGACTTCAAAAAAGGAAGAGGATCGATCATACATAAAGTATGAACGATCGATTTCAAGAGCTCTATTTAATACAATACGAAAAAACTTCCCTATATTTTATAGTAGCTGTGCCCCACGGTGTTACCTGCCATTTATTAGGGAAAAAACGTAGCCTATGTGTTAATTGTTAATCCAGGGTGTCAGCTAGCTAACTCCTTACCAAATACCAAACGTGAAGCTCAAGAAGAACTGTGTTGTGACTCAGCCAACGATATATATAATATACAAATACTTAAATACATAGAAAATACCAATAACTCAGGAACAAATATCTGTGCTCATCACACTAATAAATGCCCTTACTAGGATTTGAACACATCGGCTTCATAGGCACTACCAACTAAACCAAACCTGCCGTCAAACGATGTATCTGTAAAGTCACCAACAGATATATCGGAGCTGTGGACGTAGTCACAAATATCTAAACAACGCCTCAATTGTCAAGGCGACAAAGAGCAAGATCAGATATTTATGACCACCTCCACAGCTCCGATATATCTGATAGCTAGTGTATGATTAACTAATGAGATGAATAACCGACTGCGCTACTTGGCAATCACTCTAGTTCATATGCTTCTCTTACACCTCAAACTAAGGAAAATCAACTTTAAAACAATACGCATAAAACACAACGAAATGCAATACTAAACCTTGTTACCGTTAACATATGTTTCATGGTATTATAAACCTTATTCAATGTAGTTAAAGACTAAGACGCACGCAAATGTGTTTTGTTTCAAATCGCGCTATTATATAATTTTAGACGTATTTTTTGGTTTGAATTTTCAGCTGTCAAAGTTAAACTTCAATAATGTCGTATAATATGCTGTACAGATGTATGAAATACCATTAAATAAGAATTAGGGACGGTTGAACCTCAAAATGGCGAAGTCGTCTTGAAAATATATTTTTTGTTTTGTTCAAACGTAGTTTAGTGTGTAATATTGATAGCGTATTATGCAGTGATCTAACGAAAAATTGTGCAGCTAATGAAGAATTGATTTCAAAACGTGTTTCACCACTATTTTGGTCATCACCCAGCAGTCCCGGGGTCACGGCCGCCTCTTAGCTTTCTGTAAAGTCCAGCTACCACTTTACAAAACGCAAGGCCTACTACCGAACAACGTCGTGTTCTAAGGGCAAACTTATATGTTATTATACTTATTTGCTATTTTACTTGACATTGGCAAAATCATCGATTGATTTATTGATGGAAGTCATATTTTTTAAAAGAAGAAGAAGAAATCTTTCCGTCACCGAATGCACTAATCCCAAAACGTACTAATACTCAATAAACTCTAATTTCATAATAACCTCTGCTCATAAGAAACTAGTCCCATGTTACCATATTCCCAAAACACCCGTTGTTGATACACACCAGGACCATTGCGAACTGCTCCCAAAATACACTTTTCCCAAAATACCCTAAAATGTCTTCTACCGAAAGTGGCGAAATACTCTAGTTTCATAATGCACTATTCCCATAACACCCTCAATTGTAAATTTAAAGAGATGTCATATACCACAGGTATATGCCACCCGACCACGGCCTAGTGGTAAGAGCGTCTGCCGGGAAAGCTCAAAGAATCCTGAGGTCGCTGGTTCGATTCCAGCCCTGAGCACTTGGCGACTTTTTCTGTGGTACAGTCGCCATCACATATATAGGAGCCGCCGAGGTGGTCAAAAATATCTGAACATGTACTTTACCGCCGCGTCTAAACGCGTGGACAGATATTTGCTGAGTACCCTGGCTGCTCCAATATATCTGATAGCGACTGTATATGACACTTCTTTCAACTTATCTTTAGGAGTGACTACTTAAAAACATGAAATAAAACATTTATTATAAAATAATAAATGATTTAATTCGTGATTTATAACTGTATAAACCTTTATTGATTAAAAAACGTATAGCATGTATATATTTTATTCCTATAAACTAATAAAAACACATATTAATACGTATTTTAGACAACTTAAAACCACTGACTAATAACATTAGACACCACGTATACATACACGGTGCTCGTGAGCATTGCGAGAGATTTTAACCACGCGTTCCGGATGCCAAGAAGTAAAGGATATTATATGACTTTTGGTCATTTTGTCAAAAAAAAAATTATTCGTTTTTTTTGACATATTGTGTTGCTATGAAATGTAAAACGTAGTTTTTATCAGTAACATAGCCATTAAAAATGAACAGGGAATGATTGTTGTCCTATAAATTTTATCATGATATTTGAATGTCACTTTGAAGTCTGTTAATCAATAGTTATGTCTATACTAAATCACATATTTTCAATAACGGGATTAAAAACGCTTTTTTCACTGCGTGTCAGTAAAAATAAGATCACGAAGAAAATGCAAATATCTCTAAAACTAGCCTGAATTCAACAAACTTTACATACAATTATTTTCATACTATATTTTTATAATCAATTTTTATTTTGATTCTAAAGTATTTAACGTGGAAGTTACCACGATCTTTTATATAATTATAAATGAGATACATCAGTTACGCATGAAAAATTAAATGTGGGTCACTGTAGGCAATGTAGGCATTGTGGGATCCCACAATGCCTACAGTGACCCACATTGAATTTTTCATGCGTAACTGATGTATCTCATTTATAATTAATTATTTTCTTCTTTTCGCCTCCGGAATACGTGGTTAAAATCTCTCGCAATGCTCACGGGCACCGTGTATATGTATAAGTCATACAGAGCAACTTTTACTATGAGGCCAACCCCGAAAAAATGTCTCCCTTACAAAATGTCAAGATCACGCAACCAAAATGTATTAAGAAACACTCAAATATTTTTCGCGATTTCGGGGATGATCCCATAGTAAACGTTGCTCAGTATGATTTATATATACACTGACGATTTTAATGTTACTCGTTGTATAATCACTTTAAAAGACCAAAAATAAATTCCCACCTGTAGGTATATCTATAATAAAAAAGTTCTAAAAATAAAAATGTCTCCTTATGGTATGCTATATGTAGATACCTAAGTACGGCTTATCTCAGTCGTTTCCTCAGTACCACCATATTTTCTAAAAACGACATAGCATCAATGAGACCGTCATTCAAGTCCGTTAATTGGCTTTGGTATTGACGATCGAATACGATGTCACACCGCCGTCGACTCGCCCCACTGAATAAATAGTTGCTAATTCGAGTGTTCTGGTACCGAGCCTCTTTTTTAACTTGTACAAAAACCGTATCAGTGTGGGCTTGTGTGGCATTCTAATGTTTAGCCTCCTGTGCCAGCCTTCCACAGGGTTGTTGCTCCTATGTTTGTCCACGCTGCAACTCAGTTTTCGGGGCCCAACCTCATCCAAGTATCTTCCATATATTTTTAAATTGTAATACTGGCGTGGTAACTGGTGCTTCAGTAATTATAGTTACCCAGGTGTTATTGATCTCAGACTGAGGTAACAGGGGTAAGACTGCGCAGTACTCTACCATTTTTTTGCCCGTCCTTGTTGAGGTTATTTGGATTTCTTTAGCTTTTTTCCATACCGCCCGATTGTAGTGGAAAAAGCACCCCGACAGATCTACGTTTGGAAAAACCGATTGACATGCATTGATTTGAGCGAGTTCATAGTCACATTTATATCTGTGTATAATTACGCCCAAACTGTCACGTATGAGCGTGAACAATCGGCGGTAAGTGCGTCCAGTTTTATTCGGCAATAAGGCAAATATCACTGGCACAACATTAGTTGTTTGTTTGTTTTTGCCTATCCCCGCATGCACAGTATAAAGTTGTTTAAACGGCTTTGGCACCCTTTTGTACGTACCATCTCCAAAGTATTGAACCGTGTTATTGGTATTAGAATTAACCATAAATTGCTGTGCATGGTTACTGGAAAAAATTAAAATCTTTTCAATGTCACCATCTTCCGCGACCAAGAAGTCTTCTCCTAAGATTTCAGGCACCTTCACATCTTTTAGCCGCAGGAATTCCGTGTTTTTTTGGCCTAATGCCCTGTATCTGGCCCTGTATAATGAGCTTTTGACTTCTCCATAAGAGCACATACTGAAGTTGGGGTCAGCAGCATGCAGTTCAGTGACGGCTTTTTCGAAAATTTGTTTGATGGGAGTCATTTTTTGAGAAACTTCGTTTTTACAAGCATCTATTGCCATGTCTCTTACATTTTGATTATCATGTCTTTTGCAGACATGGCCGCTCACTTTTAATACCGAATCCTGGGTTTTATTTATTGTAATCGAAGCGTAGCAATGTTCGCTACGATTCGCGCACTTGTAATTTATGGAACCGGTTTTATTTGTATGGCTCCAATTGTATTTGTGGCCTTTATACAATAAGGCCGGTTTACCTTTTTGATTTGTAATAAAATACAAATTGTTAGCCATTTCTATTCCGAAGATTGTAAAACAATGGATTATGCTTAATGACATACATTGTCACATAAGTCATGTGAAAAATTTGTATTACTTTTTTTAGCATGTACCAAAAGTATTCGAGGTTTTATTCACATTGTAATCGAAAGCAGCTAAAGCTTTTTATGCAGGTTGGTCGCTCAAGAGGTCACATGCTGTTGATCTCATTTTCTGCTTGAGAGGCCTTAGAAAAAATATCAACTCAAATTATGACAAAAGTATAGGTAATTTTAACAAAATGTTGAATGTATAAGTATGATACTTTGATTTTCAATCTAGAATTTTGTAGAAATATAAATTAGGGTATTTTGGGAAAAGTGTATTTTGGGAATAGTGGATTATGAAACTAGAGTATTTCGCCACTTTTGGTAGAAGAAATTTTAGGGTATTTTGGGAAAAGTGTATTTTGGGAGCAGTTCGCAATGGTCCTGGTGTGTATCAACAACGGGTGTTTTGGGAATATGGTAACATGGGACTAGTTTCTTATGAGCAGAGGTTATTATGAAATTAGAGTTTATTGAGTATTAGTACGTTTTGGGATTAGTGCATTCGGTGACGGAAAGGAAGAAATAAGAATTATTGATTACAATTGACTGACATTAAAGAAATGGACTCCTACACGCGAACAAATTATGTAGAAAAATATCGCACTAAATTACATTTCTATCACGTTCCAGTTTATGCTAATTTATATTCTTCTTTTAGATAATATAATCAAACAAGGAGAGCTCAGTGTTCTAATTATTAAGTATTAAACTTCACTATTGATAAAGTAATAACTTTTCAGTCATTGTTGACACTTGCACTGACAGCGGTTCAAAGAAGACTAACTAAATGTACCGCCCAAGTTGTTCGAGCGGTAATCTATGTTTATTATACATCGATGTGACATATGAAGTTTTTTTTAATTATAAATCACAAATAGAAGTACATTGTTAAATTCTTTAAACTTTTTGCATAAATGATAGTTTCCGCGAACGGTCTCATAGCGAAGAGTCTCGACCGACATCTTGAGAGACTCTCGCTACGTGGTTGTGGTTGGATCAAGGGTCAGATTCAGAAGGCGGTAATCCTGGACACGGCGCGCATAGTCCGACGGTTCCTCTCTCTGCAGCCCTAACCACCGGCAGCCTGGGCCCTGCCTCTCCGGCGGCCCTAGGTTAGGTTTTTTATAATGTTTTTATAGTTTTGATACGTTTTAGATGTATTTTTATATTTTACTTTTATAATAATGTTATAAAAACCTAACATAAACAAAAAATGCATTATAAAGGTGATTTAAAAATACATTTTATTTGCTACTTTAACAGTGAAACATGTATTAAACATTATAATAGTTAACTGTCGTGTATGTAATAAACTTTTTATGTTATCTGTTACGTTTGAAAACTTTGTTTTAATTTTAAATATAGCGTACTGGCCACACCAACTTTTTAAATGCTATTAAAAAGTAATTACTGTTTTTTTTTAACATGTGAATGCTGTGCAACTGGCCAGTATTACTTAATAAAGTAAATTGTTTTAATAAAGGATAATATGAAAATATAATTTGCCAAAACCGTTGGCAGTTTAAGTCACAGTATTAATTATTTTTTAGACATTAACACTAGTGTGAGACAAGGGCAGTATGATTGTCTCTGTTTAGCGAGAAACTCCTTAGCCGAACTATATTTAAATAAAATAACAATCAAACGTTATATAAATAATCAAATCAATTATTTTACAAGCTTCTACATTTCAGTAGCCATTACCATCATAACATTCTTTTTTTTATGGCAAAGGTAGCAAACGAGCAGACGGATTGCCTGATGGTAACCAATCACCGACGCCCATGGGCACCTGCAACACCTTTTATTTGCCCGCTTTCATTCATAACCATAATTAAAATAGATTTTAAAAGCAACATAAAATAATGTTATAAACATTTAAAAACGTATCTATCAAACCTCCACACTGCACTAAAAAATATTTAAAAATGTAATTGCACCATAGACAAGATAATTTTGAAACCATGTCGGATGTCAGATGACCCTAACAGTCCGCCATAGACAAGGTCATAACCAGTAGGAACGTAAACAGGCTATTCCGTGCACCTGTTGATCGATGGATTCCGGTCCTCACGGAGTTGAAGAAACAGATGGCCTATGGTTACTCTCAGGGAGCGTACCTTTCATGCCGATGACATCAAATTGACGTCAGGTTGCATATAGGATGACACTATTTTTTCTGAAATTAAATCATTCATCAATCAAATTAATCATGAATCATTTTATTATATAGATTGTAACGATTATTTCAAATATGTTTCATATTAATTCCGACAGATGCAGCATGTCAATTTCCATCTGTATCAGTGCGGAAAACATGCCATTTTATTTTTCATTACTATCAATCAATTCTTCATTTTACATCATGTTTCATACATCATGATCCAGTTTCTTATATTTAAAATTATGCTCAATTATCATTGATATCATATTATGATATTACACAATAAAATATTATGTTATGATGTATGAAACACACATGAATAAATGATTGATGATTAATGATTGATGACTACAATAAGACTAACTGGAATCATCCTATATGCAACGTGATGTCAATTTACTGTCATCGGCACGAAAGGTACGCTCCCTGGTTACTCTGTTCGTTTGTCTATGGCTCTTTATCTTTCGTATAGAGGGAGATATTCAAATTTGGAATGTCAAGTTTGACAGTTGTCGCTCCGATTATTTTAGATCTGTGGGACAGTTTTTTTAGTAGAGTAGTGATGTTCCTTATACAAATATTATCGATACATTTATTACTTGTAAATATTTTGGAACGGTAATTTTTAGTTTTTGAATTAAGCGGTGACTTCTACTAAGGATGTTATAAATGTTATCATGCTAATAAATAAAGGATTATTTTTAAACCTACTATGAAACAAACCTGAAACCTTATGTAGATTACCGATTGGAACTCACAATTCACAATTCTGCGTAAGATCACTGCATAATAAGCTATCAATATTACACACTAAACTATGTTAAACCGTCAATCTACACTCATATTTATTTGTAATACATACATACGTCAAGTTTGGCAGTCGTCCTTCCGACTATTTTACATCTATGGGCACTGGCATTTCCTCGTTGTATCGCAGATGATACGTTGTGCGAGGAAGCCGCTAGCTCTTCGGTCACCAGTTACATCAACCAGACGCTTCGCGACTTCTGCAATAAGTTTATGCGCGCTGGGACCCCATGTTTATTTATTCGTAATACTAAGTATAAATGATATATATATATCACTAAAATATTTTAAAATATTTTTTTTTGGACCCGGGCATGTCCTTAAACTACGTCCAACAATGAGAGGTAGGGCACAGCGATGACCATCACGCTTGAATCTGGGGCAGCCCAACTGGGGAAGTATCTCCTCCTTACAGTAGACCACAGCCATAATAGCCCTGCTACCTTTCAGGTATGTAGTGTTGTGTTCCTGATGGTGAGTAGGGTTCCCAGAGCTCCAACCCCCCTTAAAGGCCAGCAACGCGCTTGTGACTCCCCTAGTTGCGGGTGCCAATGGGCGACGGTAATTGCTTACCAGCAGGCAATCCGTCTGCTCGTTTGCCGCCTATGTCATAAAAAAAAACACAAGTGAATACGCGATTTTTCTATGTACAAAGAGTCTTTCGTTGTAAATTATTATTGACCTACGTTAAGCGCCACGATAAACGATATAACTGCTTACTGTAATATTGTTTGAGCTGACTGTTCATATCAGCAATGATAACATATAATAAATATTTACAGTAACCTGTAACCTTAGATAAGCCGAGCTAATCCGAAGTGCAGTAAGTATATATTTCATGTAACAGACTTAACAGATATATATTTTTTTATATTTCGGGACAAAATTCTACACAAATCGACCTAGTGCTACCTCAGTAAGGCTTGTGTTATAGGCAGTGATCGGCACTATGGGTGCAAAACTTTAACAAAACTCTTTAGGCGGACATAAAAGAGTGTATAAACACAATTATATCCTTACATCCAAATATTGGCATATAGAGATTCCGATATACAATTAAATTGAACACTAATTTGCCAAGATTATTCGTGTATTTCTTGATGGTAAATATTACTATACTTCAGTTCAACAAGTTTTATTAAAGCACCGTTAGTGCCGATCACTGGTTATAGGTACTAGACGATATATATAATAGATAGATACATATAAATGCTTAAAAACATAGAAAACACCCATGACTCAGGAACAAATATCTGTGCTCATCACACAAATAAATGCCCTGACTGGGATTTGATCGCGACAGATCATAGGAATCACTACCTTCTAGGCTGTACCTATCGTCAGATATGTACTACTTAGTTACAAATTGGGTAAAGACGTCTAAGATATTAAAAAAAATAATTATAACTATGAATCCAACGCAAACGAAGTCACGCGCAAAGATAACTCAATAAAAAAAACTTAAACAGTAAATTATACATCGTGAACCACTGTACTCTCATAATTTTTTAATTAATTTTAACCCCAATACAAAACCGTCGTAATACAGATAACCCGGCAAAAACAGTACGTCATTCTTCGATTACAGTAAACACGGTAATTAATATAATATTAACAACATATGTGCTTTCATAATACTTGATTATCTGAAATCCTGATAAATCGGTTTGGAAAAAGGTGACATAACCTCTCGCCGCAGAGATCAAAAATTTGCCAGGCCAAATTCAACTTTTTTTTTATGACAAAAGGTGCCTGATGGTAAGCAATTACCGTCGCCCATGGGCACCCGCAACACCAGGGGAGTCGCAAGCGCGTTGCCGACCATTAAGGGGGGTTGGAGCTCTGGGAACCTCACCATCAGGAACACAACACTACATACCTGAAAGGTAGCAGTGCTATTATGGCTGTGGTCTTCTGTAAGGAGGAGGTACTTCCCCAGTTGGGCTGCCCCAGATTCAAGCGTGATGGTCATCGCTGTGCCCTACCTCTCATTGTTGGACGTAGTTTAAGGACATACCCGGGTCCGAGGTCCGAGGTCCGGGTCCGGAAGTATGATATGTAACAATTAAAATGCAAAATGGCATTCAATGGGAGTACTTTTTATAGGTCTCCGGGCTAGACACAGGACAGAATCCCGTCTCGGACGCCGTAGGTCCTCGTCGCTTTTTCTCAAGCATATGTCATCTATTTAAATTTTTAATTTATATTATATAGTAGTGTTGCTACTTAAAAATCAAAGGAAATAAAAATATTTCATAAAAAAAAACTAGATTAATTGTATAGAAGCGGGTAACTCACGTTTTATAAGTCGAATATTGCTTTGGTTGTTTTTTTTTATTGCGTATTTGCCAAGCTATGAAGAGACATGGGTTTGTTTTCATTTTCGTTTTCTATCGACCCCGAATATACGCATAAACCAAATTATTGTACGATATTTAAATCGAAAGAAAAATAGAAAAATTTTGACTCGAAGCGGGACTCGAACCCACAACCACTGGATCACTAGCCCAGTGCACTTCCAATTGTGCTATCCGAGTACCGCTTAATACTTGTCAAATTTCTCTATCTTATCCTTCGTAGCATACGTCATTATGGGTGACGTGTAGTCACATCTACCGTCAGCGTATTTACATTGAGAATTCATCGATAACAATTTCTTTCGATTTAAATATCGAAGATATTCGCTAGCGGACGTTTCTACATAATAAAAAATAATTTGTCAAGGTCAAGCTATGATTATTACATCGGGTCGAAAAGTGCTCGAGTGGAGACCACGAACTAGCAAGCGCAGCGTAGGACGTCCACCCACAAGATGGGCAGACGACCTCATTAGTGTCGCCGGAAGACGCTGGATACAGGTTGCTTCCAACCGGTACATGTGGAGATCCAAGGGATCCTATGTTCAGCAGTGAAGGTCTTATGGCTGAGATGATGATGATATGATTATTAATGTTATGATTTATAATGATTCATTTTCTATTGACCCCGAAGATACGCATACACCTAATTATTGTACATATATTGTTATCATACTTATCATTATATTCGTTTGTAAATTTGCTAAGAATTGCGCAAGAGACATTTACGCGTAATCTACGCCATATGTCTAAATATCGCAAAGTAAATATTATTTAACACAACTCAATTAGGCTAAGTAGGACGGAAAACTGAAATCAGTAAATGAACTAGATAATAAAGTTATTTAGTATTAATGAAGATCATCATCATCATGTCAGCCGAAAGACGTCCACTGCTAGACATAGGCCTCCCCCAGAACCCAAGAAGACCGATCCCGCGCCTTCCACATCCAGCGGTATCCCGCGACTCTAACTAGGTCGTCGGTCCACCTTGTGGGAGCCCTACCTACACCGCGTCTTCCACTTCGTTCGTTCCAATAAGTTATATTTTTATTGAAATAGCAATTAGTATCTTGACAGGTCAAACGCTGGTCAGTTTTGTATTAAAAAAAAACTGGAATATAGAAAATAAAATGTAAGACAAATCGGTTGATCTTTTACTTAAAAACTATGTACTAACATTGTATATAGATAATAAGTATATCGGAACGTTTAATTCGTTTTTTTTTTTAATATTTGACAGGTGATGATGACAAAATACTGATATAAACTTTAACGGTTTTCACGCATTAATTAATCCAACGAGGCTTTATAAAATTACAATCGGGATTTTAGGATCTCATTTTCATGGAATCCAGTTATTAGTAAATGCAGGCATCAAATACCACAAGTTGAAAATACCGATATCGTTAGTGTAGTGACCGAGTAACATCCCTAGTGGGCACTATACCCTTACCATGAGTTATGACTTTGAGGTTTTCGATGACGAGTATCGAGTATACTATCTGTGCATGTCGTTCGCACTAAAATAGTACTAGCGAGATGCACAGCTAGTAAACTCGATACTCGTTATCGAAAACGTCAATGTCACACCTCATGGTGAGGGTATAGAGTTCAAGTTTATAAACCAGATCTAGTGCAGGTAGTTCAAAAAACTCCACAAGACAATTTCATACTCGAAACGTAAGAGGTAATTTTTAAACGAAATAAACTCGGTTAAGTCCTTTGGTGGTGGTGTTTGTAATGTCAAATACAGATTAAAAAAGAAAAAATATTGCCATCTCAACTCACCCATTAGCGCCCACATAAGTTTCTTTCGCCGTGATCCCGTCATAGTGCACACGATTCTCCACTTCTCCGTCAACCAAAAAATCCGTTATCACAAAATTCACGATTTCCCTATTTAAATGCCGCCTTAAGTATTTAATGTCACTCAAAACCTCTTTATTGTTAACACTGGCATTACGGCCGTGTCTATGCGAATGTTCCGAACTTGTGTTTTGCAATTCGAAATTTAAATTTGAATTTTGAATTTGGAATTCGTGTTCGTCCTCGCTGTCGTCACAACTAGTGCTGCCCAGAAGGAAGAGGATGAGAAGTGGTATCCGAAACATTTTGCCGCGCGACATAAGTTTGGTGAAACTGGATATCTTCTTATCTTTTGGTGTTTTGAGCTCCATGGTGCTGGAAAGAAGAAAGAAAATCATCAATACATTTAATAATTCATTAATTCACGACTTGTAATTGGGCAATTTCACTTTCAGGGACACCCAATTACCTTAATTGTCAAATAAAAGTTAAATCAGTGGTCAGTTTAGTGACGACAATTAAGCTTGAAATATTTATGTAAATCATCTTCATTCGCATTTTTCTATTACAGTAACACGTATTATTTATGGATTAAACATAAAACAGTAGATTATATTGAAATTTAAAGCTTAATGTCGTCACTAAACTGACCACTGATTTAACTTTTATTTGACAATTAAGTTAATTGGGTGTCCCTGAAAGTGAAATTGTCCAATTACTAAATACTAGTTTTAATTTTGGTTTGTTAAGTGTTAATTTTATTGCAACGGGTAAACGAAATTAAATTGAAACTTATTGTACTTCACGTACGTATTGTAAAAAAATGTGAGTACCTATTGTACTAGCATTCGATTCCAATACAGTTATGTTACCGAGCTAATAGCTAAAAAAAAAGATAGAATATCTTTATTTTTCAATTTAGGTACATTACACCCACTTATGAACGTCAAAGAAGGGCCACCACCGCCTGTCCACCGGTTAGTTGCATAATTTATGGAGAAAAAAATGAATTAATTGATACCATTAATAATAAACACGCATATTCCTATTTATTTACTAAATTCCGGAAGCCCTACGAATTTCCCTGCTTTAACTTAAAGTAGAGATTGTACCTTGGTAGCAATTCATTGATTCATTTTCTTTAATTTAAGAATATATATATTTATGGACCCGGGTATGTCCTTAAACTACGTCCGACAATGAGAGGTAGGGCACAGCGAAGTACCATCACGCTCGAGTCTGGAGAAGCCCAACTGGGGAAGTACCTCCTCCTTACAGAAGACCACAGCCATAATAGCACTGCTACCTTTCAGGTATGTAGTGTTGTGTTCCTGATGGTGAGTAAGGCTCCCAGAGCTCCAACCCCCCTTAAAGGTCGGCAACGCGTTTGTGACTCCCCTGATGTTGCGGGTGCCCATGGGCGACGGTAATTGCTTACCATCAGGCAATCCGTCTGCTCGTTTGCAAACAAAAATAGCATGGGCAAAAAATATCCATGCTATTTTTATTTGTAATATGCGTATTAAGTAAGTAAATAACGGTCTCAAATATCACGTTTCCTAGAACATCGACGTAGGAACATATTTGATTTCTCTAAACATTTTTTTCCGCACCGCATGAAATTTAAGACAATGTCAACATACCAGATTTCTGGTATCTGGTATCTACACGGCCTGCCTTATTGGTTTTGCTTACACTAAAAAAACTGCACGTGGAATAGACAAATTGATGAATCATTTATTTTATGGTTAAAGGAGCCATCTTTAAAAAAATATGTTGTGGGAAAAATATCGAAAGACAAAACATTTTTTAAGATATATGTTAGTTTTTTTTTTATGACATAGGCGGCAAATGAGCAGACGGATTGCCTGGTGGTAAGCAACTACCGTCGCCCATGGGCACCCGCGACACCAGGGGAGTCACAAGCGCGTTGCCGGCCTTTAAGGGGGGTTGGAGCTCTGGGAACCTTACTCACCATCAGGAACACAACACTACATACCTGAAAGGCAGCAGTGCTATTATGGCTGTGGTCTTCTGTAAGGAGGAGGTACTTCCCCAGTTGGGCTGCCACAGATTCAAGCATGATGGTCATCGCTGTGCCCTACCTCTCATTATTTTTTTTTTCATAAAGTTGTCATATGGATAAGATGGCGGCTTTTTTTATTTTAGTTATCCCGTAGTCTACCTAGTGTCGCTGTCATCGATGAATTTTGAAGACAGTTCTAAGTGTGTGTGTGAAAAACTCAGCTAAAGCACCTGGCCTGTGTAGTAGTAACGTGTGTACACGCATGTCGGCGTTCTATATTCAAATGTTGACGTAAGTTCTATATTCATTCTCTGCACAACTACATAGACACGGTGCTTCAGTTAAGTTTCTCACCTATACCCAAGGACCCCAGGGTATCTAGGTAGTATTGCAGTTCACGTGTACTAAAGTCCACACAAATTAAATCGCGTGACAATTACAATAAACGTTGATATACATCCTAGAGATAATAGTCTAGTTGACCTTCACATTTCATAGAATTGTATAGAAATACATGAGTAAATATGTAAGCAATAAAAACAATACAAGGATTAACATGAAATGTGCTTCAGTAATAAAAAAACAATAGGAAATTGCATTAAAGACGATTGTAAATATTCAGCTCTTTACTTCAGTTTCTCTGTACCCCCACAGCTTGATGACAAATTCTCTTATTTTGACGTAAACACGCGAAATATTTTGTCTTCTGAGGCAGTAAGTTTCTTTCGACGTAAAAAAACGTTTAAGAACGCGTAAGTGATAATGTTATTTTTATGGGAAAAGCAAACGCGTTCGTGACGTAAAGTTACGTTAAAAACTTACACTCAGGGCTCTGAGACCGCGTGGAACTGTCAACCGACAAAATTTTGTCGGCTTGACATTAGGTCGCGGGTCAGCGGGTTCTTTGCTACCGATTCGCGAGAGAGCTCTGTATCAAGCCTTTTCTCGATTGTCAAGGCAGTCGCGCCTAACTTGTGCTAGCCGTGCGTCTCAAGCAAAGGATTTACAGTTCGGAGGTTTAGGAATTCGTAAAATTTCCACGGTGGCTTCCCCAGCCTTTTTGACGTCTGCTCACAGGATAGACCGTGCCTATGAAGCCAACAGCCAATTCCAGTTAGGGCATTAATTTGTGTGATGAGCACAGGTATTTGTTCCTGAGTCATGGGTATTTTCTATGTAATTAAGTATTTGTATATTATATATCTATGGCTGAACAACACAAGCCTTCTTGAGCTTACCGTGACACTCTAGTCACTTTGTTTAAGGATGTCTTGTGAAATAAGTTTGTTTGTTCATAGCACGTCTGGCAGAAATATCCTAAGGGCTTTGCCCAGAAAGTCTTGAGGATGCCAAAGACGGTTTTGAAATTCAACAATTTCCAGACAATCCAAAATCACGAAGGAGTTGGGGCAATGTTTACTGTGACCTACAATACCCTTGTAAACAACTCTACAGGTCCAAACCGTGGGCTATCGGCGGTCGGAGCCCAGGAAGCATGTTTCTGGCTACATGCCCATCCTTCGCCAAATACCGATACTTTCTTGGTTCCGACTTCTCTTAGACTGGCGATTGCTTTGCGACTCGGAGTTTCGGTATGTACGCCACATACATGCTCTTGTGGCACGGACGTGGACCGACTGGGACACCATGGATTATCCTGTCAAAAAATGCCGTTTTTCTAGACACGCAACGCATAATAACATAATCCGTCGGTCTCTTGCCACTATCAATGTGCCTGCTCTTCTTAAGCCGACCGGCATTCTCAGAGCTGATGGCAAGAGGCCTGATGGAGTGTCTTTGGTTCCTTGGGTCTGTCCATGTCTGGTGGGTAGGTCCATGGGGTCTCAGCGTGCAAAAACTTTTTGCAGAAATCGCGAAGCATCTGGTTGAGGAATGGACCCTGGTATGTCCTTAAACTACGTCCGACAATGAGAGGTAGGGCACAGCGAAGTACTAACACGCTCGAGTCCGGAGAAGCCTAACTGGGGAAGTACCTCCTCCTTACAGAAGACCACAGCCATAATAGCACTGCTACCTCCAGAAGTAGTGTTGCCAACCACTTTTAGGGTAGACAAGTTCATGAGAATCCTCTGGAGTTGCAGGCATCCATAGCCTACGGTAACTGCTTACCATCAGGTGGGCCGTATGCTTCTTTGCAACCGGTGTTGTATTAAAAAAAAACTGCTACAAGAAAAATCTAAAAAAGGTCCTAGAGGCATAGCTCACGAAAAAAAAGACATTTCCTCGTTGTATCGCAATGCTCATAGATTGTCCGAGGAAGGTGCCAGCTCCCGCATATCTACCATGTCGTCGGTCCACCTTGTGGGGGGTCTGCCTACGCTAGTCGCCACTTGAGAACCTTTACGCCCCAGCGGCCATCGGTTACGTGCAATATGTCCGGCCCACTGCCATTTATATTATACATACATACATTTCCACCGTATGCAGTCCACTGCTGGACATAGGCTTCCCACAAATATGTCTTGTATCATCTTGGGGGTAGTTGCCATAGTCGCCACGCTTGGCAGGCGGGTTGAACGTAGTAGCTGTACATTGGGTTTCGACGGACGCTGCCCGTCCGTAGGATTTTTCCCTCGCCTCTTACGACAGCCGCGTGAGGAGATGGGGTGGTGCTATTCTAGTCAGTAGTCATTTATATTATAGTCATAATTAATTTATTCTCAGAATTGGCAGCGCCCGCGGCAATGAACTTGAACTTATTTATGATAACGCGCCTGCGCAGAACGGAGCAAGGTCACGTCATAATGAAACAAATTCGAGCGAAGTCTCTATGGTTCCGCCGCACAGTTTTTTTTTTAAATATACAGAGCCCTGAGTGTACAGTCGACCAATTTGATTTGTGTGCCACTTCGTCCCTTGTCACAGTGAAAATCTATATGAAAGACGCAAAAGATCTCTTATTAACGTCACTGTGAGAAGGTTCGAAGTGGCCTAGAAATCAAATTGGTTGACTATACGTTTTTAAAGTAACAAAACGTCACCATCGCGTTAGAGTTATCCATATAAATAACATTATCACTAACGCGTTCGAGACGTTTTTTTGCTTCAAAAGAAACTTACACTTTAGCCTCTGATAATTTAACATTTCTTTTTACCTCACTAGCTCGGCAAGAACTGCTGCCGCGAAAAACGATGGTCGTTTTCGGACGATTGTCTCTGTCACTCTCATGACGCCTTTTGAGGAAAAGGGAAAGATGCTCAAAATATACGAATTTCAACATTAGCGGCGGGCCTTTAAACAGAGGCTCTAGTGGAAGTTTCTATTGACGCAAAAAAAGTTTACGAATGCGTAAGTGACGTAAAGTTACGTTAAAAACTTACACTCACTTACGCGTTCGTAAACGTTTTTTTACGTCAAAAGAAACTTACACTAGAGCCTCAGAGTGTAAGTTTTTAACGTAACTTTACCTCACGAACGCGTTTGCGTTTCCCATATAAATAACATTATCACTTACGCGTTCGTAAACGTTTTTTTACGTCAAAAGAAACTTACACTAGAGCCTCAGAGTGTAAGTTTTTAACGTAACTTTACGTCACGAACGCGTTTGCGTTTCCCATATAAATAACATTATCACTTACGCGTTCGTAAACGTTTTTTTACGTCAAAAGAAACTTACACTAGAGCCTCAGAGTGTAAGTTTTTAACGTAACTTTACGTCACGAACGCGTTTACGTTTCCCATATAAATAACATTATCATTTACGCGTTCGTAAAAGTTTTTTTACGTCAAAAGAAACTTACACTAGAGCCTCAGAGTGTAAGTTTCTAACGTAACTTTACCTCACGAACGCGTTTACGTTTCCCATATAGGTAATAGTAGTTTATGTATCTGTGCATAATGAAGGGCATTGCAACAAGAGTGTGGAATACGAAATACGCAACGCCGCCATTCCAAGCTGTCATTTGTTTTGTTCGTTGACTGTTTAATGTTTCAAGTAACACTAGTAATAATGCAGGTCATGTCCCTACGGTTCCTGAACCCATCTTAAAATACTTATGATATATGTGTAGATAAAGTAGTGTATGCAACTGTACATAATTAGGCACTACTACAATCGTGTGATATTATTATAAAACTCGCTTTCGGCTCGTTTCATAAACCCACACTCTTGTTGTAATGCCCTTCATTATGCACAGATACATAAACTACTATTTTACGTCAAAAGAAACTTACACTAGAGCCTCAGATATAGAGCTGTGGAGGTGCACACAAATATCGGAAACACGCCTCTATTGTCAATGTGATAAAGTGCATGTTCCGATATTTGTGACCACCTCCACAGCTCCGATGTATCTGATGACGACTGTACCAGGCCTGGCCCGCCTCGGTCTCAGAGAATGTATTAATAGACTACGTTTTGGCGTGCGCGCGCGCAGCTTACTAGACACGCCGGCGCCCTGTTAGCGATTTATGTCTATAACCAGCTGTGCCCTACTTGAAATATTGAGTGTGAAATATAGAGCGACTTGCAATCCGGAGGTGGCAGGTTCGATCCCCGTCTTATGTACGAAATATTTTTTTTTTAAATAAAGAAACATAAATAATTTATTTTCAAATACAGGACTAACCAATATTATACCTATACTTAACATTATAAATGCGAAAGTGTGTCTGTTTGTTTGTCCGTCTTTCACGGTAAAACGGAGCGACCACTTGACGTGATTTTTTAAATGGAGGTAGTTGAAGGGATGGAGAGTGACATAGGCTACTTCCAGCGGGAAAACATCTCATTCCCACGGGAAGACTCAATATGTTACATTTTCCTCTAACCATGCGGGCGAAGCCGCGGGCATCATCTGGTTAAATATAAAAAGGCCCTTGAGGCATTGTACCAAGGCTGACATTTTCTAGTTGTAAGTAACACAGCTGATACGTTATGCGAGGAAGCCGCCAGCTCTTCGGTCACCAGTTACAACCAGACGCTTCGCGATTTCTGCAAAAAAAGTTTGTGCGCGCTGTGACCCCATGGCGTCTCTACGCCATTTAGATTTATATTAGGAGCGCTATAGCTAATATAGAAGAAAGAAGAAAGAAAGAAACATTTATTTACCGCACAAAAGACACATCAATACATATCATTCATACATTTCGAAAGATTGTCTCTGTCACTCTCATTAATTGGAGTGAAAGAGAAAGATGCTCATAACTTTTAAATTTCGATGTTCGCGGTACGGCTTTACGATATCAAAAAACTACCGTTAGTACTAAATACAAAATAAATAATAACATGTGTTCATACAAGGTCTATCTTACCATGAGTTGTGACATTGAGGTTTTCGATAGCGAGTATCGAGTTTACTATCTATATCACACTGCCACGCACCACGCAACGTAGTGCGTGAATGGTTTTGGACCCGGGTATGTCCTTAAACTACGTCCAACAATGAGAGGTAGGGCACAGCGAAGTACCATCACGCTTGAGTCTGGAGAAGCCCAACTGGGGAAGTACCTCCTCCTTACAGAAGACCACAGCCATAATAGCACTGCTACCGTTCAGTTATGTAGTGTTGTGTTCCTGTTGGTGAGTAAGGTTCCCAGAGCTCCAACCCACTTATAGGTCGGCAACGCGCTTGTGACTCCCTTGGTGTTGCGAGTGTAATTGCTTAGCATCAGGTAACCCGTCTGCTCGTTTGCCACCTTTGTCATAAAAAAAAATGTGTGATTTAACGTTGCTTGTAAGTATCTCCGTTTGTATAGAAAACATGCACAGTCCAACACAGAAAACGCATTCACGCGCGTTCATGCAGATCGCTTTAGTTTTTTTTTTATGACATAGGCGGCAAACGAGCAGACGGATTGCCTGGTGTTAAGCAATTACCGTCGCCCATGGGCACTCGCAACACCAGGGGTCACGAGCGCGGTGGCGGCCTTTAAGGGGTTAGAGCTCTGGGAACCTTACTCACCATCAGGAACACAACACTACATACCTGAAAGGTAGCAGTGCTATTATGGCTGTGGTCTGTAAGGAGGAGGTACTTCCCCAGTTGGGCTGCCCCAGATTCAAGCGTGATGGTCAACGCTGTGCCCTACTTCTCATTGTTGGACGTAGTTTAAGGACATACCCGGGTTGTGGCGAGACGTATCATGCAGCGTGGTGCGGCAGTGTGTTAATCGCATAAAATAATGTTAACTATTTGGACAACTGTTATAAATGCCCTTGAGACTTACTTTTAATTATTCATACGAGTATTAAAACAGCGATAATCAATACGTTAGCAGCAGATCGAAAAAAATACTTTACTTCGTTTAAACCCCGGCTTGTATTGAGTATTTAGGGCGGCCATATTGGTTAAGGAGGCGTCAGCCGCGATAGCTGGAGATGCGGGTTCAAATCCCGTCTCAAACGCCGGAGGTCCTCGTCACTTTTTCTTAAGTATATGTCATCTATTTTCAAAATATTCGGAATTAGTACGAAATATCATTTGATAATTACCAGTCGCTTTTCGGTAAAGAAAATCGTGAGAAACCGAACTAATCCCAATGAGATTGAGATGTCTAGTTTACCCTCTGGGTTGGAAGGTCAGATGGCGTTCGCTTTAGTAAATTCCATACTGGATTTAGTTGCCAAGTAGACCCCTGGCTCCTAACAGTAGGGAAGTACCTCCTTACAGAAGACACAGCTAATAGCACTGCTACCTTTCAGGTATGTAGTGTTGTGTTCCTGATGGTAAGGTTCCCAGAGCTCCAATCCCCTTTAAAGACCGGCAACGCGCTTGCGGCTCCCCTGGTGTTGCTGATGCCCATGGGCAAGCGTAGTTGCTAACCATCAGGCAATCCGTCTTCTCGTGAATGTGTGGAACCACGAGGATGATAAAAATGATATTTTATAGATAATGATAATAACCGTGTAGGTTTTGTTTACTTTGTCAATCTTATGACACTACGTATGAAGTCTACGTCAGGTGACGTAGTAAGCGTAACTGTGTTAATCAAACAACCTGAATTTACGTAAATGACTTTGTTAACTAGACCTTGGAAAAATAACGGTCCATTTGGCCTATAGGTGAAAAACAACTGAAGGACTATGTCTATGTAGTTGCGCAGAGTAATATGGAAGTAATATCAGAGAGTACCATTTGGCGTAACGCTGGGTCCATGGGGTCCCAGCGCGCACAAACTTTTTGCAGAAATCGCGAAGCGTCTGGTTGTAACTGGTGACTGAAGAGCTGGTGGCTTCCTCGCACAACGTATCAGCTGCGATACAACGAGGAAATGCCACGAGCATCCTTGGTACAATGCCTCATTCCCGTCGAGTTTCTTGCCGGTCATAAAAGTCAAAATGCTTCTCGGATCAAAGCCTTGAGTGTAAGTTTTTAACGTAATATGTATTAGGTACTTTTAGAGACTTTTGGACCCGGGTATGTCCTTAAACTACGTCCGACAATGAGAGGTAGGGCACAGCGAAGTACCATCACGCTCGAGTCTGGAGAAGCCCAACTGGGGAAGTACCTCCTCCTTACAGAAGACCACAGCCATAATAGCACTGCTACCTTTCAGGTATGTAGTGTTGTGTTCCTGATGGTGAGTAAGGTTCCCAGAGCTCCAACCCCCCTTAACGGTCGGCAACGCGCTTGTGACTCCCCTGGTGTTGCGGGTGCCCATGGGCGACGGTAATTGCTTACCATCAGGCAATCCGTCAGCTCGTTTGCCACCTTATGTCATAAAAAAAAAAAAAAAGATGTGCCATTCCCATAAATTCCCAATATTACTATGGGGAAATTTATCATTTGGGAAAATGCGTCATGGTAATGTTGGAAATTTAGCGGAAACGGCACATCTCTAGCCGTACTTAAATTAAATAACATTATCACTTAGGCATTCGAGGCGTTTTTTTACGTCAAATCAAACTTACACTAGATCCTCATAGCTGTAGGGATAGAACCGTTGTAGTTTTTTGCTTTCACTTTTTATATACTCGACGTGAAAAGTGCCCTTGTGGCCTACTTACTGAATAAACGTATTTTTTTTTTAATTTGATCTCAAAGTTTAATCCCAAAGCCATATCAAACCTGATGATGATGATGATACCTATTTTAAGTAGCAGTATCGAGACGAAACTGTAAATTGGCTCGGCTCACCGCGGTTAGCGCACACGTCACAAACCCGACACGATTACGTGACGTGGACGTCAGGTGATGTGACGTAACAATGTTGACTGAGTCTTCTGAAATACAAGATGGTGGATGCTTCGATTTTAAGCTGGTGGGATTGACGGTTGAACCTCAAAATGGCGAAGTCGACTTGAAAATATATTTTTTTGTTTTTTGTTCAAACGTAGTTTAATGTGTAATATTGATAGCGTATTATGCAGTGATCTAACGCAGAATTGTACAGCTAATCAAGAATTGATTTGAAAACGCATTTCACCACTAATTTGGCCACCACCGCCAATCCCGGGGCCACGGCCGCCTCGTGGCTTTCTGCATCCAGCTACCACTTTTCAGATCGCAAGGCCTACTGCCGTACACTGGCATGCTCTAAGAGCAAACTTGTTATTTATTCGATTGACTTGCTCCAATCACTTTGACACTGGCGAAATCATCAGAATTGATGGAAGCCATTTTTATTTAAACTATGTGAGGAATTTCTTTATCTTTTTGCTGCCGCAGGGCTCCTATTTCTTCGGGCACCTATAAATACCTAACAAACCTAACCTAACCTAACTTTACGGATAAAACTGGACTTATGTCCCTAAAAAATATATTAAACTTGGTTATGCTAACTGTGCTTTCTAATTAGCTCATATTAGCGTTTAGTCTTTTGATTATTATTGGAAGTAAACATTATATGAATTTGTAAATATATTATTTGTTAAAAGTTGAAATAATAACATATATTTAAGAAAAAACGACGAGCACCTCCGGTGTTCGAGACGGGATCCGAACCCGCATCTCCAGCTATCGCGGCTGACGCCTTAACCAATTTGGCCACACGTACACAGCGGACCACGTCGAAATTAATCAAGTATATGTGATCTTGTTATTACGGTTTTTGGCACCGTTTTACCAACTCTAAGGTGAAACACTACGTGTTTGCACCTCCTATATGAATACCTTTCGGGATTCTGATATAGCTAGAGAGATGTTGCTGCCATCTATGAAACTAGGAACAAATCAAATTATATTATTTTTAATTTTTTTATGTAAATATTTTTGATTTGATTTGATTTGTTCGAGATGGGATGGTCCGGTCCATGCTCATTTGATATAATTTGATAATTATATCAAATGAGCATTATCGCACTATTATTATATTAAAAAGCATTATAGCGATCATTTTTTATTATGCAGAAAAGTCTGCTAGCGAATATCTTCGATAGCACAATTGATAGTGCACTGGGGTAGTGATCCCGTGGTTGTGGGTTCGATTCCCGCTTCGAGTCAATTTTTTTTCCTATTTTTCTTTCGATTTAATCATTAATAACATAGCGATCGTTACGTACCCGAATTCCCGCGATTTGGCATGATCTGCCGACTATCTGCGCTACCTATATTATATAGCTACTATATAGCCAATAAATGTGGATGTTATGGGTTAGAGGTCTCATTCAGATTCAATTGTGTCGACACTCATTACCAAGTTGCTTAATTGTCACAAAATCATTGTTTACTAATGGTTAATTAGCATATTGTATAAATTGTATAAAAACTTATTTTATAGCCGCCGGCTGAGAATAGCACCAACCCAACTATCGTAAGTGGCGAAGCTAAACCACGGATGTGCAGTGTCGTAACCAACAGCTACGGTCGCCAACCCGCCTGCCAAGCGTGGCGACTAAGGCAAGGGCTCATTCAAAAATCATGTCGTTTTTGGCCTTATTCTGATCCCCCAAGTGATATTTGGATTGGAGATCTTAACGCTACAATAAAGTTTAGTGTAGTTTTCGAGTCGACACTTTTCACTACAAAGTCAACGAAATTATGTTACATCACACCGAAAACAGTACTACTGAAACTAAACTAAAGTACACGTGATGTGGTCTTGGACTCCCCCCTCCCCGTCGTGATCAATCTTGATATTTCTTTGAGCCAAGCACACCAAACAAACGATTACATGATTTTTGAATGAACCCCAACTGCCAAATTTGTATCTTCATACAAATTGGACTACGTCCAATCCTTAAACTACGTCCAACAATGAGAGGTAGGGCACAGCGATGACCATCACGCTTGAATCTGGGGCAGCCCAACTGGGTAAGTACCTCCTCCTTACAGAAGACCACAGCCATAATAGCACTGCTACCTTTCAGGTATGTAGTGTTGTGTTCCTGATGGTGAGTAAGGTTCTCAGAGCTCCAACCCCCCTTAAAGGCCGGCAACGCGCTTGTGACTCCCATGGTATTACGGGTGCCCATGGGCGACGGTAATTTCTTACCACCAGGCAGTCCGTCTGCTCGTTTGCCGCCTATGTCATTAAAAAAAAATAGATTACATGATTTTTAAATGAGCCCCAACTGCCAAATTTGTATCTTCATACAAATTATATTTGGGGAAGTCTGTGTCCAGCAGTGGACGTCATAAGGCTGATGATGGGTGTCTACTTGCCATAAACGTCCACTGCTGGACGTAAGCCTCCCCCGAGGATCACCCGAACGACCGATGTCCTATTTGCAGCAGTTATATATTACTAGGTTTTTCTCGCGACTTCGTCGGCCAGCCATGCCCGTCTTTAAAGTATGGTTGCGGGATAAAAATTATCCTATGTCCTTTCTCGTAGCTCAAACTCTCCATACCAAATTTCATCCCAATTGGTTCAGCGTGAAGAGGTAACAGACAGACAGAGTTACTATCGCATTTATAAGACCTATTAGTATTAGTAAAAATATGTATTACAGCTACAGCCGGAGTTTACTGTGTACTTATTTGCTATTTTATAAAAATTGCTAGATTGATTTATATTTCTAGCTCACCAAAGCCTGCGGTGCTACCGCAAAAAACGATACTTATTCATAATTTCATAAATTTCGTTTCGTATCTGGCGGCGCTACCGCGAACAACGATATTCGAAAATTTCGGACAAATGTCTCTGTCACTCTCTTGACACCGTTAATTGGAGTAAAAGAGAAAGATGCCCGAAATATACGAACTTAGATGTTGGCGGTACCGCTCCTGTCTCTCTGAAGACGCTTTAATTGGAGTAAAAGAGAAAGATGCTCGAAATATACGAACCTCGATGTTCGAAGTACCAGGCCCGCAGAGCCCTAAAAAAGTACATTCAAGGTCAAAAATACAAATACGGTCAAAGCGCCAAGTTATGTATACACGCCTTATTGTGTCTATACCTACCCAATTTGATTTCTAGGCCACGTCGAACCTTGTCACAGTGACGTTAACCTTTTGAACGCCAAGCACCACTAAAGTGGTCGCGTGATGTCGTGCCTGCCACGCCACCGACCACTAAAGTGGCTATGGCGGACGCTGTCAAAGCAATTGTCCTGCTGACAGATAAGGTTTATATTTGTTCTTCCCAAGTCATACCATGGCGTACACGTCACATTTTGACGCGAGAGGAATAGCGTTCAAAAGGTTAATAAGAGATCTTTTGAGTCTTTCATATAGATTTTCACTGTGACAAGGAGCGAAGTGGCCTATAAATCAAATTGGTTGACGTGTATACATATTTTAATACTTTGTCTGTATCGATATTTTTAACACTACTTTGTCTACGATTCGACCTTTCGTGAGGTCGAAAACTGTTTAATATTAATATGTATACGAAATCAATAGACGATAATAGATTCGCAACGTACTATATATATATAATGTCTTATATTTATTTATCCAACGAACAAATTAAAAACACAAGGAAACTTAAATAAAATAAAATACTAAAACTATAAATAACTAAAAACTAAACCTAAAATACCTATCTAAAATAAGAGATCCCCACGTGGCATGGTGCCGTAAACGCTGGCAGCATTTCCTCGCTGTATCGCAATGCTTATGCGCTGAGCGAGGAAGCTGCCAGCTCTCCGGTCACCAGTAACGTCGATAAGACGTTTGGCCAAATCTTTGAAAAAGGCATGGGCACTTGTTCCCCACGGGCGTCGAGAGCCAAAAGGTACAAAATTGTATTCGGCCCCGAGACCCTTATATTTTGCCTTTTTCAAAGATTCAGCCGTCTCTGCAGTGTATATAATTGAATTAAAATGTTATATAAGTAGTTAGATTTATAAGGGACCGATTTCTCCCACGAAAAATAGCCCATAAACCTCCAAATTACTGTAAAAAAACGTGAAATTTCACTTCGTTACTAAATTTCTAAATGTCAGTAACTCAGGTACAGTCGCTATCAGATATATCGGAGCTGTGGAGGTGGTCACAAATATCTGAACAACGCCTCTATTGTCAAGGCGATAAAGTGCATGTTCCGATATTTTTAATACCTTAGCTGCGCAGATATATCTGAAGGCGACTGTACAAATGTTATTCAAATGAATAAACTTGTCAGGTTTTAAAGCCGGGACCTTCTGTCATGTAGACTTGGTCACAACTACTGGGTCAAGGTATAATATAATATTTTGACGACCGGTCTGGCCTAGTGGGTAGTGACCCTGCCTATGAAGCCGATGGTCCTGGGTTCGATTCCCAGTCAGGGCATTTATTTGTGTGATGAGCACAGTATTTGTTGCTGAATCATGGGTGTTTTCTATGTATTTAAGTATTTGTATGTATCTATCTATTATATATATCGTCGTCTAGTACCTACAACACAAGCCTTACTGAGCTTACCGTAGGACTAGGTCGATTTGTGTAAGATTGTCCCGAAATATTTATTTGTTTTATTTATAAAGTATAATATACGCGGTTACGCGTTTATTTGTAATAAAAGGTCATATGATATGATGTTATGATTTATTTATTCCTTTAAGAAAAATAACATAGAATTTGAACATGACAAAATATAATGTATTCACTAGAAGAGCGTCATAATTACAATAAATAAATAAAAAATATAAGTACAGAAAATAATGCAAATATAAAAAGTATGCCAATAAATAGTATACATGTCTAAAAATCCTAGATTGTCAAAGTAAAAATATACAAATTTCAATTTCTAAATATAATCCAAACACAGCCAGCTAGGATGGGCCGTTTACCGGATAAAAAAAAAACAACTCTTATAGCGATACGAGTTCTTGCGCGTAAATCTTTACGCACCCATAATTAGCTGTCAAAATAAATATGCAAGTCTCAAACAGACTAGATTAAACAAGAAAACGCATTTTTCTCAAACATACTGCGAAATGTATGCGTTAATGGCACGAAATGATGCCAAGAAGTTGCACATTTATGGACTAGGCCGTGAATAAATGTATGGAGTTAGTATGAAAAGCACATTATTGGCAGCTCTAACTTTTTTAATTTTCCACCTAAGATTAGACTGACGAAGGAAAAAATACATACATCCAAGTTACAATCTCTTTGAAAGCATAATTGGTATTATAATAATCGGTTAAACATGGTGCTGGAATAGCTTTTTCCAATGTCAATTCATTAAAAAAAAAACGAAATTTATGAACCATAGATAGTTATATTTTTATAAGCAGTTAAAAAAGGTGTACGAATAGCTTTTTTTTTTTGTATAAAACATAAAAAAGGCGGCAATTCAAAAATTTACTTGATTGCTTTGTTGTTATTTTAATTTTACTATTTCCTTGAAATGTTTGAGAAAAGCACTATACAGGCTTCGGCCTGAACAGGGATTAAAGGACTCAATTTATCCGTCTACCGCAATCTCGTCCTTAAATCCCTTACTTCACGGCCTCTGCAGTAATGTACTATTACTATTTGTATTTATGATAATAATCACGATTTAATCCCTATTAAAACACGACAAACACCTGTCAACGAGTGTCCGACATGACACTTCACAACACTCAACCTTTACAAACTTAAAATACACAAAAACAATCAAAAATATACCTTAAAACTAAAGTCATAAAGATTACACAATATCACATGTAAGTTTGTTGGATCGCTGGTGAAATTCGTTTTTTGAACCGCGTACTGCTTTTTCGTGTGTATGCTAATTTGAACTTTAGTGTGAAATGTTAAGGTTGTTTTTAAATAGTAGCAGTTTGGATTGAATTGCTATGTTTTGCCGCTAGAGCGCAGCACTAGCACAGCCAGTCCATAGATATACCAGTTAACTAGACTGAGCGTGCTAATAATAATACCACGATCAAGAGGGATGGTCTTTTAACTTTCCATAGGTATGGCAGAGACGGCGCTATTTTCTTCCGTCCTTGTCCCCTCCAAACTGGTCCCTTCAGAACTGTCAAAGTTGGAGGGGAACAAACAAATACAATTGGAGTTTTCTTGGGTTTTCAACCAAAGTTGCGGTTATGAATACAGAATACGCTAATGTTTTTTTTTAAAGAATGTCCTGTAAAGCAAAACTATAGTGAATTATTATATTTTGGGCTACAAAGGCCAGAATATCTTTGTCCCTTACTGGCGCTCGCGGATGCGTTCTCCAGTCATTATTCCTCCTAGTATGGGTATGAACATAATACGTCATAGCAATCCGCTTGTAAAGTCGCCATCAGATATATCGGAGCTGTGGACATGGTCACAAATATCTGAACAACGCCTCTATTGTCAAGGCGATAAAGTGTTCAGATATTTGTGACCACAGCGCCGATATATCTTGTGGCGACTTGTGCGTCCAACGTTCATGAATTATATTAAAACCTATTTAAGTTTGACATTAGTAACTGTCAAAGTATTTAATATGACTGTAAATTACATCCAAGCAGAACTTGGCAAATGTCAAACAATATTTACGATTATTGGTAAGTAAATTGCTTAGTAAACTCTTTAGTATTAATCTTAGCTGTTACTGAACAGGTTTTAGTGAGGACTATTTGATGTTAGAAATAGGCAGCACTGTGCTGGTGGTCCACGAGATATTAAAAAAAAATACTAGTTAAAAAAATAGGTATAGATTGACGGTGCCAGTAATGGACAAGGAACCAATCATGAACATTAGTGCTTATTTCAAAGGAGTCAAGTTATAATGCTACCGCCACACATTCGCACGAGTAGCGAGGCGAATGGCGAGGCGAAACGCGAGCACGCATGTGTACGCGGACGTCTCGCTATTCCTCTCGTCCCTCGCATCGCGTTTTTGTATAGGCAAAGTTTCGTCGAACGTTTCGACGAATAGCGAGGCGAGTGACGAGCCAGCATGTCTAATCGCGGAGTGACGTTATGGTTTTTGAATTAAGAACTAAGTCCCGGGTTTTGGACCCGGGTATGTCCTTTAACTACGTCCAACAATGAGAGGTAGGGCAAAGCGTTGACCATCACGCTTGAATCTGGGGCAGCCCAACTGGGGAAGTACCTCCTCCTTACAGAAGACCACAGCCATAATACCACTGCTACCTTTCAAGAATGTAGTGTTGTGTTCCTGATGGCGAATAAGGTTCCCAGAGCTCCAACCCACTTATAGGTCGGCAACGCGCTTGTGACTCCCTTAGTGTTGCGAGTGCCCATGGGCGACGGTAATTGCTTATCACCAGGCAATCCGTCTGCTCGTTTGCCACCTTTGTCATAAAAAAAAAGTCCAACATTGGTGCCAACACTCTATTGCGTTGTGGACTTACGACAAGAAGTTCTTTGATTTTTTCAGAAATAACATTTTTATATATGAAACTAGCTTTTCCTCGCGACTGCGTCGGCCAGCCATGCCCGTCTTTAAAGTATGGTTGCGGGATAAAAATTATCCTATGTCCTTTCTCGTAGCTCAAACTCTCTCCATACCAAATTTCTTTCCAATTGATTCAGCGGTTTAAGCGTAAAGAAGTAACAGAGGCTCTAGCGTACGTGTAGTGTAGTTACGAACGCGTAAGTGATAATGTTATTTATATGGGAAACGCAAACGCGTTCGTGACGTAAAGTTAAGTTAAAAACTTACACTCAGGGCTCTGATAGACAGAGTTACTTTCGCATTTATAATATTATTATGTATTGTAATTTTCATGTGGTTCAGAGGCTAATGACACAAAAGCCTTTTTTTTTAATACAAATAAAAAAATAAGTATAATGAGAAGCAATTATAATACATTTAGATAATTAGCTACAGTTCATTAAGCTTATAATTTAATTAGCAATCAGCGTACAGCCAAGGTCAAATATATCGAGGCGAACAAACTGTCAAAATATGTATACGTGCGCCAATACGTTAGATAAATAAATAATAATGATAAATATTTCGGGACAATCTTACACAAATCGACTTAGTCCTACGGTAAGCTCAATATAAGGCTTGTGTTGTAGGTACTAGACGATATATATAATAGATAGATGCATATAAATACTTAAATACATAGAAAACACCCATGACTCAGGAACAAATATCTGTGCTCATCACAAATAAATGCCCTTACTGGGATTTGAGCATGGGACTCGGCTTCATAGGTAGGGTCACTACCCAGTACCTCGTCGTCGAAGATGTATACATATTTCGGCAGTTTGATCGTGTATATATCTTTACAATATGGCGAATAACAATAACATTGACAACAACAAAAGTCACAAAACCCATTATCGTAATGTTTTTGTTTTGAACTCTTAATGAGCTTATAAACAAAATACTATGCTATCTGCACATCGATGTATAATAAACGTAGATTCACAATCAGCCCCCAAAAAAATGGCTCTAAAAACAACCGCTCGAACAACTTGGGTGATAGATTTAGTTAGTCTTTGAACCGTAAGTGCAAGTGTCAACAATGACTGAAAAGTTATTACTTTATCAATAGTGAAGTTTGATACTTAATAATTAGAACACTGAGCTTGTTTGATTATATTATCTAAAAGAAGATTATAAATTACCATTATAAGCACTGGATAGAAATATCATTTAGTGCCATATTTTTCTACATAATTTATTCGCATGTAGGAGTTCATTTATCTGTAAAATGAAGTGGCGACTCGGGCAATAAACGCAAGTCCCCCTTATTTTTGTGCTTAACGCTACCTGCCCTGCACTATTGCACGGCCCACTCCATAAGGTGCGAAAGAGCATGATTCCGATGATTTAGGACCCGACTCATAAATTACTTATATGTATATTATATCATACTAGCTTTTGGACGAGACTTCGCACGCGCAGAATAATACATGTAGCCGGTAGCAATTATTAACAAGGATCGGACAAACGCCCGTCATTTCGAAAATATAACCCTGTTCCGTACAGCAGAGACTTCCTTATTTTATGATGTTAAAATATTTTATTTCATAAGATTTATTTAATAACAATCTAACACAAAATATCTATTTAGGAGGTTCCAACCCCTTATGAGACCATGATTGTGACTTGATTGTGATTTATCTATCGAGTATAACTAATTTATCAATATTTACCTGCGTTATACCGGGTGTGGCCTGTAATAGGAGCTTTCACTTTAGGCATCGTTTCTACACCAATAACGTAGCAACATTTGTTCTACGACTTTTGAAAATCACTTATAGTTTAATAAATATTATTAAAAAAAGATTTTCCAAGCAAGCAATGTATTGCAAAAAACTATGAAGTTTGTAGGCTGACAGTAAACGTCAACTAGACTATTGGATGCTGTTCATTGAAAATACTATTTACTTTGTTCGAAAAAATCACAAGTAATATATTAACCAATTATTTAAAGTTGTAGAACAAATGTTGTTTCGTTCGTGGTGTAGAAGCGATTCCTAAAATTTTTGCTCCTATTACAGGCCGCATCCGGTATAGGATATCATCACATCAGATAAATACATACTCATAGGTACTTAATTTCAATGACAATAAATATGTCCAATAAATGTATAGAATACTATTTTTTTATTAACCTAAGGAAGTCTCTGCTGTACAGAACAGGGTTATATTTTCAAAATGACGGGTTTTGTCCGATTCTTGAATTTATTAAGTATTATTTAGTTAATAAAATAGTTTTAACTCACTAATTTAGACCAGTGCTGGCCCCCCCTTTAGCATTAGCACCACGCTGAGTCGGGACCATTTCGTGGCACCCTTGTTTGGTCTAATAGTTCTAAGTATGTAATTGTGTATGTATGCCTCGAATTAATGTTTCTTCTTCTTCTTCTAATTTAAAATTTAACTCCAACACTTTAGAAAATTTCAACCCCCTTTTTGAACCTATAGATTCTATTATATATATCGTTGTCTGAGTCACAACACAAGCCTTCTTGAGCTTTTTTTTTATGACAAAGGTGGCAAATGAGCAGACGGATTGCCTGATGGTAAGCAATTACCGTCGCCCATGGGACTTGCAAAACCAAGGGAGTCTCAAGCGCGCTGCCGACCTGTGTGTTGGAGGATGACGAAGTGTGTTGGAGCTCTGGGAACCTTACTCACCACCAGGAACACAACACTACATACCTGAAAGGTAGCAGTGCTATTATGGCTGTGGTCTTCTGTAAGGAGGAGGTACTTCCCCAGTCGGGCTGCCCCAGATTCAAGCGTGATGGTCAACGCTGTGCCCTTCCTCTCATTGTTGGACGTAGTTTAAGGACATACCCGGGTCGAAAGCTTACAGTGGGGCTCAGTAAATTTGTGTAAGAATGTCCAGCGGCACAAAGAAAAATGATATTCGTAAATTTCGGACGATTGTCTGTTTATCTCATAACATCTTAATTTGAATAAAAGAGAGAGATGTTCGCGGAACCGGGCCTGTAATAATTATTAATTTATAAACAAAACCGTAGTTTAAGAAACGAGATTAACAAAAAGATAATTAATAATAATACTTTTACAACTTTTTTTTTTCACACAAATGTTCCGACGGCTAAGAATAAATAAATTACAATAGTTTACTAGAACGGTTATTAGATGCAGATCGCTTTTAAGCGATAAGACCCCCGGTCCAATGCCGGCGGCTACCTGGGTTAGTAAAATACCGATTTTAACTTTCACAGTTTAACTTTTGGTAACCTCCGGCAAAAAAAAAAAAACATTTTTTTTGTTCCGTTATTCATGTTTTTTGACATGAAAAATAAATTTTATTGAGAAAACTATGCCTGAAAACAAACAATACATTCAAAAGTGGTAAAATCGCCTTTAAGAAAGCGAACGGTGCTGAGTTATAATAAGTTTTTTTTTTGTAATGGGTTGTAGCTCTGAAACTAGGTGAATTTCTAAAAGGTTTATTGGACATTTTATTCTCGAAATATGGTCAGGATAACTCTGGCAAAATTATTCGGTTTCCTCATGTTACGCGGTGACCGCGGTGTATAATATACAAATACTTAAATACATATTATAAAAACTCATGACTGAGGAACAAATATCTGTGCTCATCACACAAATATTTATTTATTTGAAAAAAAAATATATACACCGTGCATCAAAACAACTAAAATTGTTTATGTAAACTCTACATAAAACATTTTAGTTACTCTACATTGTAGAGTATAATGAATTGATAAGACCCTCGTATATGTCATATATTTCAATTTTCAATTTATATAGTAGGTAGGTAGTGTTACTAAAATCAAAAAAATCAAAATCTGTATAATATATAATACTAGCTTTTCCTCGCGACTTCGCCGGCCAACCATACCCGTTGCAGGATAAAAATATCCTATGTCCTTTCCCGTAGCTAAACTCTATACCACATTTCATCCCAATTGGTTCAGCGGTTTAAGCGTGAGGAGGTAACAGACATACAGAGTTATTTTCGCATTTATATTATTAGTAAGGATTGTTTTATAATATTTATATTAATGTAAAATAAAACCTAAACTACAGATAATATATTTTCACCCGCAACACGATGTAAACCTAAGTTTGACCGCAATACGTGTGTTTGTCTGTGGCTATAAAACTCTTAAACAAGTCGGCCTATTCCAATGCTATTATAATATTATTTTCTTATAATTATTTCCTTTTCATATATTTTCATTAAATAAAATCATAAAATAGCTAAACATATCAATAAAAATTATCCGGAATTTATGTAATAGGTATCCGAACTACTAAAAATACAGTTTTTGTAAAAATTGTAGAGACATATCTTATAGTAAGACAATTGTCCCGTTTGTAATTCACTTGCCAAAATAAAATGGCGACATCTAGTAAACTCGCAAATGGCAACATTAACACACCCTTGGCTTAAAATTAAAAAGTCACCGTCTCGCAATATTACGTCTAACCTGTTATGCAACAAAAAATCGTACCATACCTGTCAGAAATAAGGTCAACGTTCTGCTCACGGCACAAGATCCATTATTGTTTAACACAAATTAAACTAATTAAGCACTTTTACACGCGCGGCAAAAAACAAATACATATTTTTACATGCATTTACCACTGAGAATAATTTTAAATTAGTTATTTTCAGTAATAAAAAGTCATTCAACGTTTTTCACTGATTAGAGTTTGCCGCGTAAAGTTTTGGCGGGACAAGATGGCCGGCGATACGTGCTGCGCGCTCCACTGCCGATCTACACTGACCACGCGATGTATGCAACGTGGTGCTTCTGCCGCATCCCTGCACTCAATAACACACTTATGCTCATAGTAATAGAGCTTCAATTAACAAAACTGGTTACAAATAAAATTGCAACGTGGTCATATTTGGCATACCAAGAATTTGCATTCTACGTACATCTTATGTCTATTATTTTAGAGGTTATATTAAGTTTTTTTAGGTGTATTGGATAGTTGTGAGAGTATCGTACGATACGTTGTAAAAGTAGTTTTAATACTTTCGAATAATTGATCTTGTGAAAAAACTTGTCGGGTTGGTTTCAGGAGCTATATGTAGAGTGCATAAGACTAAATTACAGTTTGCTACAGTTTAAAAATATTTTAGCAAGGGCTGCCATATTTGTACGTTGAAAGTTAACACTAATTATACAGCATGTAACCTAACTAGAGCCAAACCATTAAACCCGTCGATTTTTTTATAGTACTAGCTTTTCCTCGCGACTTCGTCGTCCTTCCATGCCCGACTTTAAAGTATGGTTGCGGGATAAATAATATTCTATGTCCTTTCTCGTAGCTCAAACTCTCTCCATACCGAATTTCATCCGAATTGGTTTAGAAGACAGACAGAGTTACTTTCGCATATAATATTAGTATGGAAGTAGGGATTTCACACTTTTTGTTAGTGTTGTACCGAGTATCTTTCGATTCATAAATTTTTACTAAAATTCACGATGTTCTTTTTGACACTTCTCGTATCCTGTGAAATGTTTTGTTAATACGAGTATTTTATTTTATACCAAAAAAGCACAAATCCGTAATTTCAAATACAGAACTTTTTTTTTTACTATTACGGCATTACAAGTAAGTTGGAGTTATCTTTTTTAAAATTGAATTATATTTAATTGGACTTGTTTTAGAGGCAGTATTAATTCATACTTTATGGACATCATTAATGCCACATCAATGTCAATTTCTTTTTCACATTAAGAATCAACTTTAACCCTTTCCTTGACAAACTTATTTGAACTGAAATTTCATTTTTATCTTAACCTTGACTTAATCAATACGGATTGTTAATAATGCATTGTTTATTAAGATATCTGAGGGTTTTCAGAAAAAAGTATACTCAAATCATGGATCGAATACCGGTATTATTTTCATACAAATTAACCGGTATTCTATTTCGGTATCTCGGTTGGTATTCCATATTTGTGCATTTTATTTTGCTAATGAGATAAAGTATTCTCCTTAACTAAAATATCATTTAAAAATATAACGTTTTTTTAATATATTACCGAAAATATTTAGGTTTTTAGTAATACCGGTAACGATCCCTGACTCAAATAGCTTGACTAGCAGAAAAGGTTAATTATTTAAGTTATGTATCGAGAATTAAGCATGAAATCTGTATATTATTTTTTTTGCATTCTAATATTACTTATAGTTTATGAAACGACTACCAAATTTATAGACATTTAAAGCTTAACCGGACCGATGGGTTGAATTGAAACCAATGAGTGGACCGAACAAGTCCGCTGGGGCAGAGACAGACGTAAAAGAAGATGGCGGGATGACCTGGATGGTTTTTGTCGCGATTGGCGGGAGGGTGCTTTAGGCCGTGACGAGTGGCTAAAGCGAGGAGAGGCCTTTGCCCAGCAATAGGACACAACATAGGCCACGGAAAAAAATACTTAATTATCGTCACAAAACTGACATGAATAAACTTTTCTATAAGTCATTCCATTGACTACACTTTTTTCTTTTACTGACGCGTGATCGCAACAGGAATGATGTCATCCGTAGAACCAAAGCTACCGATATAGCCCTCTGGATCGCCAAACTTTAGTGGCAGTGGACGGGGCATATTGCGGAACCGATGGCCAATGGCGCGTAAAGGTTCTGGAATGGCGACCACGAACTGGAAGACGCAGCATAGGTAGGCCTCCCACAAGGTGGACGCGAGTTGCCGCTGGATGTGGAAGGCGCGGGAACAGTCTTTCAGCTGACATGATCACGATAATGATGACAGTTTTTTCTATAAACCCACATCTACCAACACCAAAACCTTATTTGTCACCTGTGTTAATAACTGATAGTTTCTCGCTAAAGAGCTACCAAAGGACTATTATTGTGTCCTGCTGGTTTTATATTTATACGACTAGATGTTCCCCGTGGCTTCGCCCGCATGGTTAGAGGAAAATGTAACATATTAAATCTTCTCGTGGGAATGATATATTTTGCCGCTGGAAAAAGTAGCCTGTGTAACTAATAACTATCCATCCCTTCAAATGCCTCCACTTAAAAAATCAGGTCAATTCGTCGCTCCGTTTTTATACGCACACTTTCGCATAATTATATAATATTAGTATACATTCTCAGACGTGCTGGCCGCGCTACGCGCACATCTGTTAGCCCTGTGGGCATTGCTAAGTATTTTTCTGTTTTTTTATTGATTTTGTGAATTCCTTCCGCCATAAGTACTTTGACAAAACATGTAGGTAAATAACTTTAATCATAAAAACTTCATGAGAAATTAATTAACTTATAACCTTTCACAGTTTGAATTATTACAAATATACGGGACTTACACTGTATATTCAATAAATAAATATTAAGCCTTGGGCACATAGGCGCGTTTTGTGAGTGTGGCGCAGCAGGGCGCAACGCTGCAGTCCGAATGTGTGCCTTATTTCGTTACATTAGCCACACCGGTGTCGCGCCCCGCTGCGCCACACTCACAAAACGCGCCTATGCCAAGCCTTTACAGCGGCGCTACCGTGAAACACGAAATTCGTAAAATTCGGGCGATTGTGTCTGTCACTCTTATGACGCTTTAATTGGAATAAAAGGGAAAGATGCTCGAAATATATGAACTTTGATGTTCGCGGTACCGGGCCAGGACATCCTTACACAACTTGACTGAGCCCCACGGTAGGCTCAAGAAGGCTTGTGTTGTGACTCAGCCAACGATATATATAATATACAAATACTTAAGTATTTATCGTCGGCAATTTAAACAATATTGAAATAAACTCGTTTGTCCAGAGTCGCGAATTTAAGTCCCGCAAGGAGCAGTTGATTTATCCATATTTCCTTTACTTATTTTTTATGATAGGCGATAAACGAGCAGACGGATTGCCTGGTGGTAAGCAATTACCGTCGCCCATGCCCATACCACCTGCAACACCAGGTACAAGCACGTTGCCGGCCTTTTAAAGGGGGTTGGAGCTCTGAGAACCCTCGCCATCAGGAACACAACACTACATACCTGAAAGGTAGCAGTGCTATTATGGCTGTGGTCTTCTGTAAGGAGGAGGTACCTACTTCCCCAGTTGGGCTACCCCAGATTCAAGCGTGATGGTCATCGCTGTGCCCTACCTCTCATTGTTGGACGTAGTTTAAGGACATACCCGGGTCCATAAGAATTAAACTAGTTTTTATTATCTTACATTAATTAATTAAATTACAAAAATGGCTACAATGTCGTCACTCGTCTAGCCAACACACTGTGTCAGATAACGCTAAGTCATAACAATTGCATATTATGACTGTTAATATTTGAAGATACGAAGTTCAAATGAAGATTCGCCCTTTGCTCGGAGACGGAGACATGTTAATAATAAAGACTGTAGAAAGCCATTGGCCTTGCCGGTCTGCTCTAGTGGGTAGTGACCCTGCCTATGAAGCCGATGGACGTGGTTCCGACTTCCAGTAAAGGCATATATCTGTGAACTTAGCTCGGGTATTTGTTCCTGAGTCGCGAGTATTTTCTATATACATATTTAAGTATGTGTATACACTGCATGCGGGTGGCGCAACACTGGTCGCCGTGGTTCGCTTTGAGGGAGGCCTATATCAAGCAGTGAACGTCCTTCGGCTAGTGATGATGATAATAATGAAGCTACAATAATTTAATTATTAGTTTATAAAATATGCTTAAAAAAACTATAAAAAATTAAACACCTCACTCATAATTCTGCAGTCTATACTTTAGTGGTCTCTGACTGTTGACAAGTGCTGACAAAACTATTACAATTGTAAATCACTTCTACAGCGTTAATTTATTACTAATTGCAATAAGTTTTTGACAAAAAGTTGAGCTCTACTTATAGTACAGTCAGCCTCATATAGTTGGTAGCAGTCAAAGTACTCAAATAGTTCGTTACACCACACAAATTCTATGGTGTACATACAAAGCGAGTATATTTAATATTACCTCAAACCGTAACAAAACCTAGGTTTTCGTACTATATTGAAATGTAATTTTAAATTAGTCTTAACCTCTAAAGCGTTATTAATTTTTAAATTATTTTCATTACGTACACCTGAAGCAACAGTTATGACGTCACGGCATCGCATGTAAGACAAAGGAGCGATGCATTGCGTGCTGAATTATTTTATAAGAAAACAAAAAAAAAATTAAGAGTTGTTTTCATGGAACATCGGTTCATAGCACTAATGCCTACGTTTGGTTAAAATTTGAGGTAGGTAAAATTAAAAATACACGCTGTATAGTAATTTTTTGGACAGTCCTGGAAGATTAAAACTAAGTTTTTGCTATCATGTATAAAATTAATTCTCTTATTTTTTCATTATGTAGTCTTAATTCATTTTCAACCTTAGAATGGCCCGGGAACATCGGAATTCGTAAATTTAGAGCATCTTCCTCTTATACCATTAAGGCGTCATAACATAAGTGTGACAGAGACAATCGTTCGAAATTTACTTGATGCTCTTTCTAAACTGCGATCAGGAGCGGTACCGCGAACATCGAACTTCGTATATTTCGGGAATCTTTCTCTTTTACTCCAATTAAGGTGTCATGAGAGTGACAGAGACAATCGCCCGAAATTTACGAATATCGTTGTTCGCAGTAGCGATAGCACCACAGACACAGACCAAGCTACAATCACTTTATGAAACTATAACAAGGACGAACGATAGCTCCTTCTCTGTCATAACTATTAAAAGTTTAATAATACCATCCCGTTCATGTGTATATTATCATGCCTGGTCTATTCGTAATACTAACTCTTTGGCCAAACTACATATCATTATACAAAAACAAAACGCAGCTCATCACACTTAACTTTTTTTTAATTTCGTCACACGGGCATCGGGCAGTTCTCAGACAGCCACTTAAAAAGGTGTTACCATCTCAACAATAGTCAATAATATAATAGACAATTCATTCATGCAAGCTATCTCTTGAGGAGTCAATGGCATTCCACGTGGCTGCGCCCGCCATTTTGTTTTTTTTACGTCGGCGTCTTTTAACTGAAGTTTTTAGGGTTCGATTTTCAAAGCATTCAAATTTTGATTTGTTCTTTTTTTACGTCGAAAATAAATTAGATTCCATGTGAAGTTAGACGAGTCTTCTTAGAACTACATGTCACTGGCTTGGTACCGCGAACATCGAAGTTCGTAAATTCCGAGTATTTTTCTCATTCACTCTAATTAACGTATCATGAGAGAGACAGAGACAATCGTCCGAAATTCACGAATATTGTTTTTGGGTTATTACGGCCGATAATTTTTCGTTGTTTGTTTTTTTTTTACTACGACTATGGCATTCATGCATACGGCCCGCCCGATGGTATATATCATATGGATGCATGGAAGAAAATCCTACCCTTTCAAATAAATTTTCGCGTTTATTAATCAGCTTATTTTTGCTTCGCTACCCTAAGGATGTCGCTTATTAGCAATAATATCGTCTGTCGTTTGCCTCTTTATTATTTCTATAGTTTTTATTCCATTGTATGATAATTGTTATCTACTTTTCGAGGTGTGCAATTAAGTATTAATCCATTCGAACATATTTAAATAATCTTAGTTTGTATTCCCTGAAACATAATTAAGTCTCTTCAAGGCAAGAGTGAATGCTGTTACTGAACCAGCGTGCTACACCCTCGACCTCGTCGACACTTACCATCAGGTGCGATTGAGGTCAAACGCTGATCAGTTTGTTGAAAAAAAAAACTTTGGGCTATCTACAGTCACCATCAGATATATCGGAGTTGTGTAGGTCACAAATATCTGAACAACGCCCCTATTGTCAAAGCGATAAAGTGCATGTTCAGATATTTGTAACAGCTCCGATATATCTCATGGCGACTCCGTAGGCGTAAAAAAAACATACTTAACGGTTCCTTTAATCTGTTAATTTAGTAATCTTTTACATAAACCGATTAACTGTACTTTTAGTTACCTGCGAAAAGTACAAAAGAAGCCATTTAGACTTAAACCTAAAACAACAAATCCTAAAAAGCTTTGTCCTTACATTAGTACAGGTGAGAAACTTAACTGAAGCACCATGTCTATGTAGTTTTACAGTCAGCAGCAAAAGTGGCTAAGCGTTTGAAGTGTTCAAAATGACCTACTCGCGCTCTTATTCTCTTGACAATAGAGATGTGTTGACCTCATTTTGAACACCTCAAACGCTTAGCCACTTCTGCTGCTGACTATACCATAGACATACCATTTAACTTAGACGGAGCGTGCTAATAATAATACCACGATCAAGAGGGATGGTCTTATGTAACTTTCCATAGGTACGGTGATATTCGTCCGTCCTTGTCACAGTCTCACATATTTTTGTTCCCCTCCAAACTGGACCCTTCAGAACTGTTAAAGTTGGAGGGGAACAGACAAATACAATTGGAGTTTTCTTGTGTTTTCAACCAAAGTTTCGGTAATTATTACAGAACTAGCTAATATTTTTGTTATAAAGAATGTCCTGTAAAGCAAAACTATAGTGAATTGTTACATTTTGGGCTGCAAAACCTAGAATATCTTTGTTCCTTAGTGGCGCTCGCGGATGCGTTCTCCAGTCATTATTCCTCCTACAGTTGTGCAGAGAATTAATACAAAATTTACGTCTTTTTTTATAACTTAAAACCTGAATTAGGCTGTATAAAACGGTCGGTTTAAGAGCGATCGGACTGTGTGAGAAGGTAGCCTGGGGGAAAATCCAGGACCCTTCCGCACCAGACTTCATTTGTACTGGAATGCTTCTAATGAGTATTCCAGTAAACTCATCAGAACAATAAAATATAAATCATTTTTATTTATAACATTGTAACTCCATAACCCGTACTACGTGAGCCATATCTAGTCGCAGATACTCGCTCAGCACAAGCAAGTGCAGTTCGTCGCATCGATGCATTAGCGCTAGTTCCACCGTTTACTGCTAGATGCCGCCGCGGTCGAGTTATAACGCGCTAACGACTGTTCAATGTAATTTCATGACCCTCGGGGCTTGTCCGAGGTTTGAGTGAGCAACGCGGTAGAGACTATTCCTCGGCACGCTTGATGACCCAACCCCTGTTTGAGCATCCAAGTGTCCGGGAATAGTACTAATTCACCGAATATATACGCGTCTACCCCTGTTAGGCCGTATACGTTCAGTGACCAGTAGACTTGTAAGTTACTCGTCTAGCAATAGTCAGTAGGTAACCTTGAATTCGGCTTTTCTTCCTCGCCCCTCGCTTCCCCGTGCTTCAACATTTAATTCCACAAACAAACAATGTAAGTGAACTTAGAACTCCAAGCGACGGAACCCAGCCGTAGATCCTCGCTTCGCTCGTCGTCGCTACTCCAGAGCACACATTATAGATTGACACCTTTGTGGTGGCGAATGACTCGTCGTTATTGTTCGACTGTACAGGCTGTTTCTGTATTTACGTTTTTTAATTATTCTATTATTCCATTTTAAGGTTGAGGCAAGCTGTAGACAGGGTGTTATGGCGCTCTTTAGGAGAGGGCTATGTCCTGCAGTGGAGTACTATAGCCTGATGATGATGATTATAAAATAATTCTATAATTTTATAACAACATGGCTTCACTCAAACAAACCGTGACGGTCTCATCACTTTTTCTTAAGTATGTTATATGTCATATATATTTGACGACCGGTCTGGCCTAGTGGGTAGTGACCCTGCCAATGAAGCCGATGGTCCTGGGTTCCAATCCAAGTCAGGGCATTCATTTGTGTGATGAGCACAGATAATTGTTCCTGAGTCATGGGTGTTTTCTATGTATTTAAGTATTTATATGTATCTATCTATTATATATATCGTCGTCTAGTACCTACAACACAAGACTTACGATTTGTGTAAGATTGTCCCGAAATATTTATTTATTTATTTATTATTTAAATATTTTCAATTTATAATCACCCTGTATGTTCAAGGGCCGCCCAGGTAGCCACTCCCGCGCAGCGCAAACAGCCGTCGATGATCTGGCAATCTGTCAAGTGGCAATTTTGAGGTTATACTTGACAGGAGGGTAATAGATTATTTACTCTGCGATTGCATAATAATTCTCTTTTCGCCTCACTAACTCGGAATGAACTTTTCTTTTATGACATAGGCGGCAAACGAGCAGACGGATTGCCTGGTGGTAAGCTATTACCCTCGCCCATGGGCAGCCGCAACACCAAATGAGTCATAAGCGCATTGCCGGCGTTTAAGGGGGGGTTGGAGCTCTGGGAACCTTACTCGCCATCAGGAACACAACACTACATACCTGAACGGTAGCAGTGCTATTAAAACCTACCTAAAATATCAAAAATATAAATAACCACTGCGGCATGGTACCGAAGACGCTGGCAGCATATCCTCGCTGAATCGTGAGGCTGATATGCTGCGCGAGGTAGCTGCCAGCTCTTCGGTCTTTCGTGACATCTTTGAGTCTCTTTGAAGGTCCTAAAAGAGACTCAGAACACCAGGGCCTCGCGTACCGAGGGTCTCGACGCCGAAATAAAATTGTATTCTGCCGTAAGAGGATGCGGGTTCGAATCCTGCCTCGGACCCCGGAGGTCCTCGTCCGTTTTTTTAAAGTACATATATGTCATCTATTTTCAATTTATAATCTTCTTACAGAATATTCTGCTAACTTGTACATTTACTATTTTTGTACCCAAGTCTTAACATCATAATTTGCGTTTATAGCGGAACTCTCTTTCTAATTAATAAAATTGGAAAGGCACTTCCGCATTAAATTATTACTCCGCGATTAGACATGCTGGCTCGTCACTCGCCTCTCTATTCGTCGAAACGTTCGACGAAACTTTGCCTATACAAAAACGCGATGCGAGGGACGAGAGGAATAGCGAGACGTCCGCGTACACATGCGTGCTCGCGTTTCGGCTCGCTACTCGTGCGAATGGAATGTACCGTACATTACAAGTTGAACGCAACAGGGAGCCGAATTTTGAGCACTCGACGCTCGAATCGTGACATTTTAAACTCTCTCAAACACGAAGAAATGGTATTTAAGAAGCATGAATGATATAAATTAATAATCGTAGTTATCTAATCTATACATTTTGTTCAAAAATAATGGTAAGAAACTTTTGTGTGTGATTATTTTTGTACTCAAAGTTTTATGAATCGAGTGAACGATTCAAAAATCGGCCCCCGGTTTTGTTAGTCTTGCTGACACTGAGACACCACAGTGAAATATGAAACGAGTCAAGTTGCAGTTAATAGGCAAACCTACTTTTCCTACAAAAACATGCTTGCCTGACAAGATATGTTATAACTATGACGTCATAGACACTAGAAAAACTGAATAATACTTTTTTGCAGAAAGCGCGAAGCGCCTGGTTGACGTAACTGGTGACAGAAGAACTATGCCCTTACCATGAGTTGTGACATTTTCCAGGCCATAAATGTTTAAAAAAAAAAAAAAAGAGTTGTGACATTGAGATTTTCGATAAAAGCATAAGCGCCATCGACAATAAGGTCCCTTTTCATTGATAATGACACATATCAGGGGCTTTTTGACACTTATTGTTAGAAAGAGACTTCCACTTGGCGACTGACCAAGGTTTTATGGTAAATTTTACGCTTGCTTCTTGAACTTTTAATTACATGACATAGTTTGATATAGGAAAAACTCTACTTAGTTACAAACGGATAAACTCACGTGTAATTATATCGCACTAGGCGACATGTTTCGCGTAAGCTAAGTACCCTTACCATGAGTTGTGACATTGAGGTTTTCGATAACGAGTATCGAGTTTACTATCTGTGCATGTCGCTTGTACTATTTTAGTGCGAACGAGATGCACATATAGTAAATTCGATACTCGTTATCGAAACTCGTAAACTCATGGTGAGGGTACTGGTACAGTCGCCATCAGATATATCGGAGCTGTGGAGGTGGTCACAAATATCTGAACATGCACTTTATCGCCTTGACAATAGAGGTGTTGTTCAGATATTTGTGACCACCTCCACAGCTCCGATATATCTGATGGCGACTGTACCTATTTTCAAGCCAAGTCACGACACACCGCTCGCGTTGCGGGTGTATCGCTCACTCGGCTTGAAAATTACCAGAGTTTACCCGAAACATGTCGCCTAGTGCGATATAATTACACGTGAGTTTATCCGTTTGTAACTAAATAGTAACATGGCTCACAACAGTTTTAATTGTATTAGGAAAAAGTCTTATAGAAAAGATCTTAACAATTATCTGTAGCCTTTTACGACTTGAAAAGAAGCGACTTCTAGTGAAGTACCTGCTTGGGAACAGACATCGTCTGCGCAAGAATGTGAAGTACATTATCCTTTCCTTACTTACTTAAGTACAGAATCCTTTTATTTATACAACGACGGCAAACAAACATACGGCCCGCCTGATGGTAAGCAGTTACCGTAGTCTATGGATGCCTGCAAATCCAGAGGATTCACATTCGCGTTGCCTACCCTAAAAGATGTTGGAGCTCTGGGAACCTTACTCGCCATCAGGAACACAACACTACATACCTGAAAGGCAGCGCTATTATGGCTGTGGTCTTCTGTAAGGAGGAGGTACTTCCCCAGTCGGGCTGCTCCAGACTCAAGCGTGATGGTACTTCGCTGTGCCCTATACCTCTCATTTATAGTCTTTTGGTCGATTTATGAAATTATTATAAATGCATCTCTAGGAATATTAGCGGATCTGTTTGGGAATATTCCTGGGAATATAGACGGGCATCACTATCGCATAGATTGGGAGCACATCGTGCAACTCCTTAAAGAAGCGGGGAAAGGCTGCATTTGCCTTTTTTGGAATGTTGGTGCATACTGCAGCTAGAAGTCGCCTTTATAATGTACGGAGTACGTCTAATATTGATAGTAATATAATATAAATATTGATCTACCAATTTGATCAGTCATTCTGATGCTCACTTCTTATATAAATAATAAATTGTTCGGGACAATCTTACACAAATCGACCTAGTCCTACGGTAAGCTCAGTAAGGCTTGTGTTGTAGGTACTAAACGATATATATAACAGATAGATAAATATAAATAATTAAATACATAGAAAACACCCATGACTCAGGAACATAAATCTGTGCTCATTACACAAATAAATGTCCCGACAGGGAATCGAACCCAGGACCATCGACTTCATAGGCAGGGTCACTACCCACTAGGCTATATCAGTCGTCACATATATATAAAACACCCATGACTCAGCAACACTTGTGCTCATCACACAAATAAATGCCCTTACTGGAATTTGTACTCAGGAATTCGGGATTTATAGGCACTAGCCACTAGGCCAGACTTGTAACCTCATAATTGATGTGTCATTAGGAAACTAACCAATAGTTTTGTTTTTTGTTCAAACGTAGTTTAGTGTGTAATATTGATAGCGTATTATGCAGTGATCTAACGAAAAATTGTGCAGCTAATGAAGAATAGATTTCAAAACGTGTTTCACCACTATTTTGGTCATCACCCGGCAGTCCCGCGGTCACGGCCGCCTCTTAGCTTTCTGTAAAGTCCAGCTACCACTTTACAAAACGCAAGGCCTACTACCGAACAACGTCATGCTCTAAGGGCAAACTTATATGAGTTATATGTTATTATACTTATGTGTTATTCTACTTGACACTGGCGAAATCATCGATTGATTTATTGATGGAAGCCATATTGTTTTAAAAGAAGAAGAAGACTGTGAACTAGTGCATAGAAATTTGAAACGAGAATGCTTGTAGTTGTTTATTTCGGGAACCGGGAAGCTGCCAGAATTTGGACTAACCTACATTTCTGACAGCTGTCAATAGCAGCTGAATATTTGGTTTACACTATTCTGGCGACCTGTATTAATTATCATCGACACACGCACGAAGCGATTCGCTTCTACCTTCCTAATGCGGACTGCTGAGGAATGGAATTCGCTCCCTTCGTCTGTATTCCCGGTAAGATATAACTTGGGTATTTTCAAGGCAAGAGTGAAGGCTGTTACTGAACCAGCGTGCTACACCCTCGACCTCGTCGACACTTACCATCAGGTGTGACTGAGGTCAAACGCTAGGGGCATTTTTGAGCGTCAAGTACTCGATTTGTGACATTTTAAACTCTGTCAAGAAACGGTATTTTGGAAAAATGAATCAATGATATTAATTATCGTGACGTGGGTATCATAACTATACATATTGTGTCGAAATAATGGAGAGAAGAGAAACTTTTGTGTCTGATTATTTTCATCCTCAAAGCTTTTTAGAATTAGAGCGTTAGTTCGTGCACGCTCCCTTTAAAAAAAAACTATTTTAAGCTAACATAAATAATAAATAAATATTTCAGGACAATCTTACACAAATCGACCTAGTCCTACGGTAAGCTCAGTAAGGCTTGTGTTGTAGGTACTAGACGACGATATATATAATAGATAGATGCATATAGATACTTAAATACATAGAAAACACCCATGACTCAGGAACAAATATCGTGGTCGTCACACAAATAAATGCCCGGACTGGGATTCGAACCCGAGACCATCTGCTTCATAGGCAGGGTCACTACCCACTAGGCCAGACCGGTCGTCATAAATAACAATAACATAGTCGTTCATATTACAACTACGTTAATACGGGATAGTTACCATGTATGTTAATTTAATGATGTACATATCATTTAAAGATAAAAAGATAAAAAAAAAACATTTATTTGTGACAACACATATACAAAAACAATGACAGACAAAGAAATAATAATACACCCGGTGTGTATCACAAAACGGACTCAACTTAGAAGCTTAGGAGCCAGCGCTGATCTTCCGCTGAGCCCATTCGGTGATGCCACGACAGATAACACACAAGATTTACCTACACAATACATACTTACAAATTCATATAACATCTAACAAAAATCAAAAATTTAATATAATAACAATCTAATTTGGTCTACATAAAAAAAAATTGATAGATCGCTACGGAGTGTTGTTTGACCACCGTTAAATTTTGAGCTTCAGTTATTCCGTGAGGCGCTTGCAGCAGTGCCAGAATATCGGAAACTCATTCAAATCAACATACAAGGCAACTATCCCGGACCCGGGTATGTCCGTAACCTCCGTCCAACAATGAGAGGTAGGGCACAGCGATGACCATCACGCTTGAATCTGGAGCAGCCCAACTGGGGAAGTACCTCCTCCTTACAGAAGACCACAGCCATAATAGCACTGCCACCTTTCAGGTATGTAGTGTTGTGTTCCTGAAGGTGACTAAGGTTCCCAGGGCTCCAACCCCCCTTAAAGGCCGGCAACGCGCTTGTGACTCCTCTGGTGTTGCGGGTGCCCATGGGCGACGGTAATTGCTTACCACCAGGCAATCCGTCAGCTCGTTTGCCGCCTATGTCATAAAAAAAAAAAAACTATCCCGTTGTAAGTAATAGTTGTAATCATCATAAGTCTGTAGGACGTCCAATGTTGGACATACGCCTCTAGGAAGCGGTCCACTATGATCAAATTTGCGCCACCGGTATTCAATAAATTCCCGTGGTCTTTGGGGCTGCAGGTTCCGCGAGCGAGTAAAGCAAATAAAGGATTTATATTTTATTATTTTTGTACAATAACAAATAGCTTGTATTATTATATTTTTTTAGTATGCAGAAACGTCTGCTAGCGAATATCTTCGATATTTATATCGAAAGAAAAATAGAAAAATTTGAGTCGCGGCGGGACTCGAACCCACAACCACTGGATCACTAGCCCAGTGCACTACCAATTGTACTATACGAGTACCGCTTAGACTTGTCTTTCTCTATCTTATCCTTCGTGGTATACGTCATCATGGGTGACGTGTAAACACATCTACCGCCAGCGTATTGAACACTTAACGGCATCGAAGTATCAATTTTCATTGAGAATTCATCGATAACAATGTGCTACCCCTTTCTAAATTATTTTTCATTATTATTTTCTGCATAAAACAATTTAGATCGATTGTATTATTATTGTTTTATCTAGTTACGTAAGTTTTTATTCGTGTATTGTAGCAATTAATAAATATGTAACCTAAGTATTTATAGTATAAAGTATGGAAAACGTATGAGAGAGTTTTTATTTACAATTCACAAATTTAACCCCATAGTAAAAGTAGTTCAAAATCATGAACAAGGTACCGATTTTTCGAATTAATAAAACTTTGAGAACGAAAATAATCACACACAAAAGTTTCTTACCATTATTTTTGGAATAAAAGTATAGTCTCGATATCCACGATTATTAATTTTAATCATGCTTCTAAAATACCATTTTTTCGTGTGTAAAATGTCACTATTCGATCGTCGATTGCCCAAAATTCAGCCCCCAGTTTGTTAATCTTCTATCACGTATCAACACCCAGCATTTTCGATTCTGTCAGAATTCAAGCCGAGTCGTGTTTCCGACAGAATTTAATTTTAACCTTCGATAATCGCAACGCAACTCAAGTACCACTTAAACAGTTACGGAACTGGTTTCTGAATCAGTTCTACCCGAAATGATACCGCAGAGATATTCAAGCTAACATGTCATTAATGGGCCATTTAAGGATGACTCACGATACACCCACGCGTCTCTTTCACGTCGCCCTCCCGAGTCCGAGCCTTCCGTTAACCCGCCGAGTCGGGCCCGAGCTGCTACACACTCGAATATTCACATTAACACGAGCGTCGTTCCATGTAGCCATTTGTTGCGAGTCTTCCCATTAAATTAGCACCGGGCCGAGTAGAGGCGCTACCACCAAGAACGATATTATATTCGTAAATTTCGGGTACCTTTCTCTTTTACCCCAATTAAGACCTCATGTGGGACACAATCTACTACTTAGTTACAAATGGATAAAGTCACGTGTAATTGTATTGTACTAGGTGACATGTTTCGGGTAAGCTCTGGTACCCATTTTCAAGCCGAGTCAGGACACCGCTCGCGTTGAGGGTGTATCGCTCACTGACTCAGCTTGAAAATGGGTACCAGAGCTTACCTTAAGTAGTAGTAACATGGCTAACAACAGTTTTAATTATATTGGACCCGGGTCTGTCCTTAAACTACGTCCAACAATGAGAGGTAGGGCGCAGCAAAGTACCATCACGCTCGAGTCTGGAGAAGCCCAACTGGGGAAGTACCTCCTCCTTACAGAAGACCACAGCCATAATAGCACTACATACCTGGAAAGGTATGTAGTGTTGTGTTCCTGATGGTGAGTAAGGTTCCCAGAGCTCCAACCCCCTTTAAAGGTCGGCAACGCGCTTGTGACTTCCCTGGTATTGCGGGTGCTTATGGGCGACGGTAATTGCTTACCATCAGGCAATCCCTCTGCTCGTTTGCCACCTTATGTCATAAAATATATATATATATATATATATGACAGAGACAATCGTACGTTTACGAATATCATTTTTGGCTGTAGCCCCGCAGAGCCTTTTACATAGCTGTAACGGTCGTCGCATGACCGGCCCGTGCCCGAGCCGGCTCGGAGGGCTCAGTGATCACGTGATTCCATACAAAGTAGCGTCAGTGGCCTCGGCTCGGCGACGGGCCGCTCTAACGTGAGTCGACCTTAATACAATTTAACTAGCTATTTCCTCTCCAACTCCATTCCGAATACTAGACGAGCTATTCTTTGCACCAGTGTAAAATGTTCTATGTGCCGTCTGGTGCCAGCTGAGAGCACCACATCTCCCGCGGGTGTCGTGAGGCGATAAAGGGTTAAACCGAGCAGCAGCATCCGTCAAAACGGTAAGCTTTTTTTAAATGATATAGGAGGCAAACGACCAGACGGATTGCCTGATGGTAAGCAACTACAGCCGCCCATGGACACTCGCAACACCTGAGGAGTCACAAGTACGTTGCCGGCATTTAAGATGGATATACGCTATTTTCTTGAAGGTTTGGAGGTAAGCTACTCCCGTCGCCAACCCGAGCCAAGCGTGGCGACTTTTGCCCCAAGATAATACAAGTCATATTTGGGGGAGGCCTATGTCCAGCAACCCCGGCTTGTACTAATAAGTATTTCGGAACTTATGTACGAAATATCATTTGATATTTACCAGTCGCTTTTCGGTGAAGGAAAATATCGTGAGGAAACCGAACATTTTTTTATTTTTTTTTTATGATATAGGCTTCAAACGCCGCGTTGCCGGCCTTTAAGGGGGGTTGGAGCTCTGGGAACCTTACTCACCATCAGGAACACAACACTACATACCTGAAAGGTAGCAGTGCTATTATGGCTGTGGTCTTCTGTAAGGAGGAGGTACTTCCCCAGTTGGGTTGCCCTAGATTCAAGCGTGATGGTCAACGCTGTGCCCTACCTCTCATTGTTGGACGTAGTTTAAGGACATACCCGGGTCCAAAATAAGGCCTGGTTTACCCTCTGGGTTGGAAGCATGCTAGTCGATTTGTGACAATGTCACTCCCATTATTTTGTCATAAAGTCATAACAAAATATTATTCTAATGTGTACACCTGCGGGATACCGCTGGATGTCGAAGGCGCAGTATCGGTCTCCTTGGGTCGTTCTGGGGGAGGCCTATGTCCAGCAGTGGACGTCTTTCGGCTGACATGATGATGATGATGATGTGTAACTAGTTTATCACCCCAACTCGCCTGTCGCGCGCTACGTGAATGTGCTAAGTACCTATGTAGATGCCATTATACAGGAATTTAATGGCGAAATTATTGCCAGTTTCAATTTGTCTGTTTACTTTATATCCTTTTTGCACAAATATAGTTCTAGAACTAATATACTATTTTATGCAACAGTTGCATAAGAGGGGTCAAAAAATGCGAGTGGCGTGGGTTAATAAATACGCCACTCGCATTTTTTGACTACTTATACAACGTTGCATAAAATGCTTTTTCTATGAGTAGGCAATATTAAATAAAATACTAAAATTAATAAAATAAATTACCGGGAAAGGCGGGAAAACGTGAAAAATAAGCGAGTGGTGTCTGTCTATGGTTGTTTTTTTAAACGTCCACCTTCCAATAGTGATGATACCAAAAAAGTTTTTTTATTATGTTGGTAGCAATGAACTTGGTACAAATAGTTTTTCTTTTTAATAAAAACCATTGCATATGCATTAAATCGTTTGTCAAGTTGGTAGCAAAGTATCGGTATGTGGCACCTGCTGCTCCGCACTAGCTTACCGAGTCGTAAGGTCTCTCAAACAATACAAGTGCTATTTTGGGCAATAGACTATAGATTTTTATAAGGAGTAAATAATGTATGTCCTTATATGTACATTAGTGACTATGTAAATGACAGATAAAAGTACACGAGTAGAAAAAATAAATATTACAAGACATCCTTACACACTTTGACTGAGCCCCACGGTAAGCTCAAGAAGGCTTGTGTTGTGGGTACTCAGCCAACGATATATATAATATACAAATACTTAAATACATACATAAAACACCCATGACTCAGGAACAAATATCTGTGCTCATCACACAAATAAACGCCCTGACTGGGATTCGAAACAGGACCATCGGCTTCATAGGCAAAATGTGCCAAAATGGTCATAAGGCCTAATCAGGTAAAAAAAGCTATTATATATAGCTTCCAGCATAAAGCTACCGCTGCCGCTTCCGCTTATGGCTCGCGGCTCGCATCATTCCATAGAAAACGCGGGAAGCTGCCAAATCGCTGTAAAAATTGTGTTCATGGACACCTGTAGGGTTGTCAACTACCTAAATCTAACGGATAAAGAAAGACATAAGTTTTTTTTTTGTACAGAACATAGTCAATCTGGGTTGTGATTATTTACAAAAAACTATAGAACGGGTCTATTGGGAATTTAATTTAATTGTCATTAAAATTGATTTATATTTTTTTTAAATATGTGTAGATAACGCAAAAGTTTTAAGTGTACCTATACCTATATCTTGAAAGCAAGATGTTTTTTTTCTGACTCGGGCTCTATGACCATTCATTGTGCGGCGCATAATAATATTATTTAGTCCCGGCTCGAATGCTGGAGGTCCTCGTCGTTTTTTCTTAAGTATATGTCATCTATTTCAACTTTTAATTTATATAGTAGTATTACTACTTAAAAATTAAAGCAAATCAAAATATTTCATAAAAAAAAAATATTTGTTCTTAGTTTCATAGATGGATTCATATAGGAGGCGCAAACATAGTGTTTCACCTTAGAGCTGGTAAAACGGATAAATTGTGTATACTTTTTTCTGAAAACTTTACGAAAGTGTAACTTCTGTGAGCTTCCATAGGGTAAAATGATTGTGGCAACCCTATAGCCAATGCACCGTGACTCCATCAATTGTGCATCCCTGCATTTGACACCGACCGTGGCGCCCTCTGCTGGCTTGAGAGTCGCCGCAGACAAACTTATTACTAGGGTTCCGTGGAGTTTTTTCGCTATTTCTGTCTTGCCTAGTCGGTAGTGACCTTGGGGGCCGATTTTTCAGCACCCGACGCTCGAATCGTGACATTTTAAACTCTCTCAAACACGAAGAAATTGTATTTGAGAAGCATGAATGATATAAATAAATAATCGCGTGGGTATCTAATCTATACATTCTGTGCAAAAATAATGGTAAGTATGAAACTTTTGTGTGCTATGATTGACTCTCAAAAATCGGACCCTGCTTACGAAGCCAGACGGCTTATGGCTTCAAATCCTGATGAGGGCACTTGCTTGTGTTTATCATTAATATTGTACTTACATTATTTATATTTTTTTTTTGTATTATTATAATCCTTAGGACTACATCGGCTTATAGTCCATAACTCAAAATAATCGAAACACAAAATGACTACAACACAGTAAGTCACATACGAAAAACCCACTGTCCTATAGGTATTAGGTTATGTTCGTTTTGCATCGGCAAGGCACCCAAAAATCCGCGCGAGCTCTGTCGACTTCATTTTGTGTTTCTGCCATTTTGAATTTTGGACTATGAGCTGATGTGCTCATTTTATGTTCTAGTCTGTGTAAGACTAACCCTGATCCTAGAGGTTATTGCTTCTATTACAGGCCACACCCGGTATGTACCTACATGTACCTTCATAATGAGACAAAAGTTGACGTCAAAGATATGTATACACTTTGCAATTGCACCTTATTACAAAGAATTAAGGTGCAAAAGTGTAGACATATCTTCGACGTCGACTGTACATGTATACTAATTATGGTGCTCTGGCCGCATCTATATCTTTGCCCTTAACTACTCAATATGACAATATATTTGCACTTTATTATTTATGCATATTGCAGAAAGTTTACTAAACTAAAGGGATAGTCGTAAATTTAAAGAGATTGAAAATAATCGCTAACTCAATTTTGTCGCCATTTTGTTGACACGCAATTTAGAATCACTAAATTTATAATTATAAGCTATCGAAACAAGACTCAATAGGCTGTTACTGAACCAGCGTGCTACACCCTCGACCTCGTCGACACTTACCATCAGGTGTGACTGAGGTCAAACGCTGGTCAGTCTTGTATAAAAAAATAATCGTAACAGACTTTGCTTTGTTGAGTGATTGACTGTCTTTAGAACATACTTATCTTTTATAGAACTGTTTAAGCAAAATTAAGACTCATGGCGACATCTGTAGTGGAATAGAAATAATCTTTTCTTTACTTATTCTCAACACTAGATGGCGATGTAAACGCAATATTTGTCTAATTGTCAACACTGCTGGAGAAGACAAGTCCAAAGACCAAACTAAGATGGCGCTTTAGTTTCTTTTCTAGCGTGAAATTCAATGATTAATACGTTCTATAGATGATTTAATTGACAATAGCCCGAAGTAACCGACGTACTTTTTAATTTTGTTTTTCCTACTCGTCAACAGATGGCGTAGAAATCGCACAATTCTCCCATTATTCTTCTAAATGGCGCTACTTTAAAGTTGTCAACGCTAACTTGTTAAATTATGATTTTTTTAAGAACTCTTATCCAATTTTCCCTACAAAAATAAACCTGTATTTAGGTAATAAAGTTAACTAAAGCATGCAAAAAATAGTACATTTCAATACAAGTACAAAAAAACGCGAGTGCACTTTGCGCACGCTTCGTGTGTAAATTTCACTTTTTAAGGCCCTTGTTATGAAAAATTAGGATCGATCAAGGTTCGATACACGTGTAAAAACTTATTTAAGACTCGCGTGATTGTCACCCTCGTTTAACTAGGTCTCCAACTTTCACCCTCGTCGAAAAAAAAAATTCTTTTACTAGTATCTAAATGTACTATTTTGTGCATGCTTTAGTTAACTTTATTACCTAAATACAAGTTTATTTTTGTAGGGAAAATTAGAGAAAAGTTCTTAAAAAATCATAATTTAACAAGTTAGCGTTGACAACTTTTAAGTAGCGCCATTTAGAAGAATAATGGGACGATTGTGCGACTTCTACGCCATCTGTCGACGAGTAGGAAAAACAAAATTAAAAAGTACGTCGGTTACTTCGGGCTCTTCGAGTTTTTTTTTTTTACTAGTATCGAAATATACTATTTTTATTTATTTAATATTTGAGAAAAGTAAACTGGGAAGTTAGGCAGACAGTTACGAAATCAATTTGCAAATCATTAAATCAAATATATATTTATACTTTCAAAATTTTTATATATTACCGAATACGATGGCGTGAAATTGGGGAGGCCTATGTCCAGCAGTGGACTACGATAGGCTGATGATGATGATGATGATGATGATGATATATTACCGAACATGATATATAAAGATATCTGCATTCTTAAGCTTTATTTCCACCAGAGATGAGTAAGGGTTGTGAGGAATGTGTTTGGTAACAGCCAATAGAACATCATTCCCATATCCTCGATAAATAATGTAATCATGCGCGCGCGCCGGTTCGCTGTCGCGGCGCGTGCGCAGCAGCGCCAACAGCCTCCTAGCCAGTCGCGGACAGGGTAGAAGGCCCTTCCTGGCATACCTGGAGTAGCCTCCAGGTTTTAAATTAAATTAAGTCACTAACAAGAATACAATTTTATTCCATTCGGCGTCGAGACCCTCGGTCCGTGGGGCCCCGGTGCTCTGAGTCTCTTTAAGGACCTTTCAAAGAGACTCAGAGACACCACAGGAGTCCGAAGAGCTGGCAGCTACCTCGCTCAGCGTATCAGTCTTACGATTCAACGAGGAAATGCTGCCAGCATCTTCGGTACTATGCCGCAGGGGCCTTTTTTAGATTTATATTAGTTTTAGTTAAATTTATTGTTAGTTTTAATTAGTTTTAATGATTTATTGTTTTTTACGTATTTAAATGCTTTAAATAAGTCACTAACATAGGTTAAGCAGTTACTATAAGTACTAATATAATATGGATAAATGTTGTCTATTGGTTCATAAAAATGCATTCCTCTACACATCCTCACTCAATGGCAGACATAACCTTAAGCCCACATCCTAGCTCGTCTCTGGTGGACACTGAACCCTAACCCCTTACAGCATAGAGAAAAAAATATGTGTACTTTGACATACTTTGATAGGGCTAAATTATAACTGCCATATATAGCTTAGCAGTAAGAGCGTGCGACTTGCAATCCGGAGGTCGCAAGTCCAAACCCCACCTCATACCAATGAGTTTTTCGGAACTTATGTCCGAAATATCATTTGATATTTACCAGTCGCTTTTCGGTGAAGGAAAACATCTTGAGGAAACAGGACTAATTCCAATAAGGCCTAGTTTACCCTCTGGGTTGGAAGGTCAGATGGCAGTCGCTTTCGTAAAACTAGTGCCTACGCCAATTACTGGGATTAGTTGCCAAGCGGACCCCAGGCTCCCATGAGCCGTGGCAAATGCCGGGACAACGCGAGGAAGATGATATAGCTTCATATGAAGTAAAGGGTTAATAACAGCAATTGATAATATACATAGATGACAAATTAAGTGTGCATAATGACCCCACAAAAGCGTCTAAAAGATAGTCCTTCAACCACATGAGCTTGATGTATGACATTTAGTTAATGAAAACTTTGACGGAATAATGACTACTTAATAGCAGCAATTTGCTTATTAGATAAGGAGCGGCAGAGGGTTTGCGATCCTCGCTCTGGGTTGTATCTAGTTCAGCAAGTCTCTATTGCTGTCCAGAGGCAACGCAACAGGAGTAATGGGGACATTTGAGTCGGGTACAATCTAGGGGTAATTTTAAGTTTTATAAAGCCGATTATTTTTATTTATTACTTAGTTTTTTTTTTATGACAGAGGTGGCAAACAAGCAGACGGATTGCCTGACAGTAAGCAATTACCGTCGCCCATGGGCACATACAACACCAGGGGTCACAAGCGCGTTGCCTTCCCTTATATGTAATGTTATTGTTTCGGTTTTTGTTAGTGTAATAAAATTAAATATTTCTATAGCCAATCAAAATATATTTAAAGTCTAAGTAAGTACTCTCAGTAGAATATTAGGGTCAATTTTGGAAGCAATTTTGTACTATAAACAAAGTCTATGTATATAATATGTGACAATAATTTTATTATAGAAAATACAATCATACTTTTTTACCCTTCTGACAGCCACAGCTTCTTTGTAATTGAATAAAAAACTACTGGAATGTAAGCAATGGTGGCTATAGTCTAAGAAAGAGCTCTCTATATTTTAAAGAGATTCTCTGACCGTTTAGACTTTCAATAGGTTAAAGCTGATTGTATGTTTGGAATGTTTCTTTTTCAAAGGCTAATCTGTAATGCCTTCGACATTATTCATAAATTGGACAACCCTTAAGCAATAGTCTTGTAAAATGTTTAGGCTTTTCAGTCTAGTTGGTGCTGATTAGAAAGCTAGAAAAGAATTAAGGATCTAGCCAGGCCTTACCTTACATAATGAGAACGATTAGAAATGAAAACACCGGTTTAGAATAAACTTATACTTAAATCACGCACAATCTTAGGTTGTAGCTTATGAACTAGACTATCGTCGACCGCGACCTCGGCCTCCGCGGCCGCCTCTGGGACCGCCTCGGCCTCCACGGCCTCTCCCACGGCCGCCGCGAGCTCCGCCGCCTCTTGGGAAACCTTCGCGCTTGCCGCGGCCTCTCGGCGCGTCATCGATGAGCAGGGTCTCCAGAGGCAAACTGTCGGGCAACAGGTAGTACCTAATATTGTTCCCGCGGATGCTTAGCGTCTCCAACTGCAGTTCTTCTTTGTTTTTAAGTGTTACTTTTACAGCCTTTAGATGCGTGTTCATGGCGACATCGACGCCTGTGATTGTTCCGTGGACAACACTGCCATTCTTTAACTCTATTGTCACTGTTTCGTGACTTAGTTTCATCAAAAATCGAACTAGTTTCATGGTTGTGTGTTATTTGAAATAGTTAAATACAAAAACAATTCCGGCGTCTGCCCGCCTATTATAACCTCAAACAGCAAACAATGCAAGATGGCGGCGTAATTTTTTTTTAATTATAAAACTGACAACTGTTTTAAAATGTTGACATTGTAAAAAAATATGAATACTTAGTAGAATTTAGTGTATCATTTTAGTTTTAAAACCTTTTAAAGGCCATGAATAAGATATCTTTATCCCAAAACTATTGAATATTATATTACTTGTTACTGGCAGCTTATTTTAACTTCTTTTTGACAGACTTAAAATTACTAGATCGGTATTATTACAAAGCAAGAGTACAATAGTATTCTGGTATTAGTATTGAAGCTGTACGTCTAAGCTAGAACAAATCTTTATTTCAATTAATTGGATTTGTCAATTGCTTTAAAAACTATAAAAATAATGAACATGTCTTTAGACGATCTGTCAGCAATTGTTGCTAATGTAGAAGAAAAGGAGGAGCTAGTTAATAAATCGATATTTGCTCATCTAGTACTGACCCAGGAACAGGTAAAAAACTCAATTTATAATCTTATTGCTAAGTATCGTATATATATACATATAACAAAATTAGAACAGTAAATAGCAATGAATCACATACACATGTAAGTGGGATAAGTCACATCGCCGGCGCTAAAAACATTTTACAACAGTAGCGCACAAACCAATACCAACATAACAATATAATCAATATTTTTTAAAATTGTATCAAGATAAATAACAATTAAACTAATACAATAAAGGTGTTTTATTTACAGGAAATAACAATTATTTATTAAGAGTGTTAAATAAAATAATGAAGATAGCATAAACTGAAATTACAAATAAAAAATATCCCTCAAACGCTGCCAATGGGCAAAGTGCGCAAAACAATAAATTTATTAAAATTTACTAACTACAATAAAAAGGCAACACTATTCCTTAGATACTGTTTAATCGATGGAGTCATAGCCCTGTAGATTTACATAATGGAGGATAATATATTGTCGGTCACAGCCGAGTTTTCGCTTGAGAAAGAGGAAAAAGTCGCAGAACCGAAAGAAGTGACCGGCAACCGTGAAGTTCACGCTAAACTTACCTTCACGAAAGATCAGGTGGAGTCGATAACATATTATTAATATGTAAATGATTTCCTATGTAGATTTCTTCCTATAACTTAATGCTGCCGGCACACATTCGCGCGAGTAGCGAGGCGAATGGCGAGGCGAAACGCGAGCACGCATGTGTACGCGGACGTCTCGTTATACCTCTCGCACCTCGTCTCGCGTTTTTGTATAGGCAAAGTCTCGTCGAACGTTTCGACGAATAGCGAGGCGAGTGACGAGCCAGCATGTCTAAACGCGGAGTTAGGCTAGTGTCCACTTCTGATACACAGTTTTTACTCGGGTACTAGACATATAGTCATGCACTAATGTACTTGATAATCTTGTTTATTGAGAAACAAACGGTTACATACATTCAAAGTTTAACTTAAATATGTTGAATACAATTAAACCTACAATGTCCTTAATTAAAGGTATATAGCTATAACATGCTTCTTAAGTATTATAACCCTAAAAAAAAGATCCAATCTGCAATTCAATTAACTTATCCGAGCACAATTCAGGTCACAAAATTACGAAAATACTGTGATAGATAATTATATTTTTATCTCTTCTACTTATACTTACTTTATGTGCCAATAAACTATTCTTATTCTTATATTCTTTACACTTATTATTATACATGAACGGGACTTAACCGCGTATATTAACTTTAAAATTTATTTTTAATAATTTATTTGAAGTGCGGGTAGTTCGAAAAACTCGCGCGGCTAGAAGATGTTGATGTGAATTTTTTTCAGTCTTAATCTGAGACCACAAGGACAACGTCGTCTTCGAAACGCCGGAGGTAAATTTTAAAGTTAATATACGCGGTTAAGTCCCGCTCATGTATAATAAATATAATAATGTGTACAAACCGTGAAAGTTTAAATTAGTATTCTTTACACTGTTATGATGTATTTCATGTATAAGTATAAACCTTCCTCTTGTAATGCAGTTCATCAATGAACTGCATTAGAATCAGAGACAATAAGAGACTATTTTGCTACCTAGCCTGCCAGCTACTTACATTAAATAATTAGTGAAATATGCGAAGCTTCTCCAGTGTTTTATGGTATCTGAATGCTCCATCTGTCGTAGACATTGATCGAATAAAATAAAACAACTAAAACAGATTAAATCGCGTATACTAGTTTAAACTTCATCCCGATGTTTCGAACCCTTTAGCAGCGTTCGTGGTCTTTCGTGGTCGTTCGTGGATGAAGTTTAAATTAGTATACGCGATTTAATCCGTTTTAGTTGTTATATTTTATGAGTAATTATCGCGGCAACCCAAGACAATATTATTGATCGAATAGTCAAGGTCAGTTGCAAGTGTCGTTAAAGACTAGTCTTGACTTGACTTCCGAACCCTAATTAAAGACTTGCGGACCTTTAAGGTTGAAGCTTATCTCACTCGAGGTTTCCAGGCTTGTAAGCAGCAAGTGTAGCAACGCAAACTTTTTAGTTCGAGGCATACAGTTGAGGTTTTGATGTTCTAAACTCTGCAATCGCAATTCGAGTCTTGTAGGGCGATGGCACCAGTAATGGACAAGGAACCAATCACAAACATTTGCGCTTATTTCAAACGAGTCAAGTGTTGTACATTTGTTGGTACATATTAAATTTATAATGTTATGGTTTTTGAATTAAGAATTAAGTGTCCATCATTGGTGCCTGTCAGCTTAAAGTGTCCAACATCGGTGCCATCACTCTAATTTACGCCTCGAAGCGAAGCTAAAATTCATAACACTAGTTTCATTGCACCAAATCGTCCTTTAAAGTTCAGTAAATGTGTGTGGAGTTATTTGCATTACTCTAATACAAGGATCATAGAATAGAACATAATTTTTATATTAAGTCGCGTTCCCGGCAAACACTAGCGCCAGCACGTTTATTAGCACTAGATCTGTGATTTTGTCAAAATAAATATTAGCCAATAGATGGCGCTGTACCACATAGACACCGAACAGACAAAGAGCCAAAGAAAGAATACGACTTCGTCTCTTCCATTATTATGTAATGTAATACTCTCAATCACTTACTAAAACAAGGTGCTTTGTTAACATTTATTTTTCATTTTAGGAAAATGACCTGCTCCAGGCATTTAATCTTTTAGATTACAATGGAGAAGGAAAAATTAATGCTCAAGATTTCCGTGTTGCTATAAAAGCTTTAGGTATGTAATCCTGTTACATAATATATCAATTTTATGTTTTTAGATATTTTGTTTAACAATATTGCTAAGGTTTTCCTTGTTCCTTGTCACGAGTAAAGGTCCAAGAAGGTTTTGACGATTCACGTTCATAGCCCAGTGTCCCATATATCGTGGTCACGAATAATCTCCATAAATCCATGCCCTGCACGCGGGTTACAATAACTGAGCATCAAAAGCCCTGCCGTAAACCACTTCATTCGATCCAACATCTATTTGCCTCTTTATCGTTTGAGCATCGAGCGATAGAATTGTGTGCTGTTAGGATGTGAAATAAGGCAAAAAGATAATTTTAATTTAATTTTATAGTGAGCATGATGGATAAACACATGCATAGCATAGTATTTTTTTTTAATACGTTTAATATTTTTTTCCTAACTAGTGCGTAAAAAGCGCACTAAATTAGTAAATTTCACTTTTTAAGGCACTTGTTATGAAAAATTGTATGCGATACACGTGTAAAAACTTCTTTAAGACTCGGGTGATTGTCACCCTCGTTACACTCGGGCTATTCTGAATATTTTTTTCACTAGTATCGAAATGTACTATTGTACACCTGCTGGCAAAATAAAGTGAAACTATGTATAAAATTACCACCATTGTATTTACAAAAGCTTATACTTACTTACTAAACGTTTCTGAACAACTCACATTTTTTTTTTTCGAAAACTTTTATTATTACATGCCTCTACCAGGATACGAACCGACTGCCGAAGAGCTGCAGAACATGATAAACGGCGTGGACAAGGGCGCTTCCGGCAAGCTGAGCTTCGAGAACTTTCAGACCCTCATCATGAGGAAGGTCATGGCGTTGGACACAGACGGAGACATCATGAAGAGTTTTCGCCTGTTCGACATTGATGACAATGGTACTATTTTTTTTATGACAGGTGGCAAACGAGCAGACGTATTGGCTAGTGGTAAGCAATTGCCGTCGCCCATGGACACCCGCAACACCAGGGGAGTTCCATCGCGTTGTCGGCCTTTAAGGGGGGTTGGAGCTCTGGGAACCTTACTCACCATCAGGAACACAACACTACATACCTGAAAGGTAGCAGTGCTATTATGGCTGTGGTATTCTGTAAGGAGAAGGTACTTCCCCAGTTGGCCTGCCCCAGATTCAAGCGTGATGGTCATCGCTGTGCCCTACCTCATAAAATACCACATGGTACTATAAATTGAAATAACTAAAACTGCTTTGTATTATCACTGTCAGATACATCTACATGGCATCACAAATATCGAAACGTGCACTTTATCGTCTTGATAATAGAGGCGTTGTTCACATTTTTGTGACCATCAAGGCTGCTCCGATATATTAAGAATAAGAAAAAGAATAAGTATATCATGGTGACTGTGCTTACCAATGGTGGTGGCTGCATAAAACCCGATTCCTGTAGGCTTAATAATTTTTTCTGCAGTTCAGAAGATTTAAGTAGTTACTCGGTCATTTGATAAAAATTCTTAGTTTAATAGTAGCATTATAAAAATGCCGTGTGATGCCGGATGACTAGAATAGCACCACTCCATCTCCTCCCGCGGGTGTCGTAAAAGGCGACAAAGGGAAAAATCCTACGGACGGGCAGCAGCGTCCGTCGAAACCCAATCTACAGCTACTGCGGTCGCCAACCCGCCTGCCAAGCGTGGCGACTATGGCAGCTACCCCCAAGATGATACAAGTCATATCTGTGGGAGGCCTATGTTCAGCAGTGGACTGCATACGGCTGAAATGTGTGATGTGATTATAAAAATAATTATAAAATTTATTAAAGATTCTAGGAAAATAACTACTCTAATGCCGGCACTTTGTATTTCTCTAAGATAAGAGATGATCTCCCACATCACAGGCTCTGCCTAGTGTAGGAAATACTGTACTGCCTCTCTTGTAATCAATTTATGAAATAAATACATATTTGATTTGATTTTCATATATTGTAATTATTGTATATGCAGGACATATAAGTTTTGAAAACTTGAAGACAGTCACAGAAATTCTAGGCACGAATCTGACAGATGAAGAAATTGAAGAGATGATGGACGATGCTGATAAAGACTACGATGGATTTGTGAGTAAAATTTAGAATGTATCTTTAAAAACTAGAAGATTTACTCCAGTTTGCCAGTTAGCAAGTGGATTTTACTGATGAAATAAAACAACTAAAACGGATTTAATCAGTCCACCCGATGACCACGAACGCTGCTAAAGGATTCAAAACGTCGGGATGAAGTTTAAAATAGTATACGCGATTTAATCTGTTTTAGTTGTTTTATTTCATGAGTAATTATCGCGGCAACCGAAGACAATATTATGGATTTTTCTGGTTATACCCTAGTAGTTATTATGTGTGATGTGTATAAAATGTTCACATTTTAATGTACGTAAAAAGTAATTAAATAAACACATTGAAATGATTTAAAGATACAACATATTAACGAGGAACGATGTTTTCCTCGTGGTCTCGAATGACCCGTCCCCGCCCGTCGAGTACCGTTTACTTGTAATGCAACCGCCACACATTCGCACGAGTAGCGAGGCGAATAATGAGGCGAAACACGAGCACGCATGTGTACGCGGACGTCTCGCTATACCTCTCGCACCTCGCCTCGTGTTTTTGTATCTCCGCGTTTAGACATGCTGGCTCGTCACTCGCCTCGCTATTCGTCGAAACGTTCGACGAGACTTTGCCCATACAAAAACGCGATGCGAGCGACGAGAGGAATGGCGAGACGTCCGCGTACACATGCGTGCTCGCGTCTCGCCTCGCCATTCGCCTCGCTACTCGCGCGAATGTGTGGCGGCAGCATATAGGCAAAGTCTCGTCGAACGTTTCGACGAATAGCGAGACGAGTGACGAGTCAGCATGTCTAACTCCGCGTTTAGACGCGATGCGAGGCACGAGAGGAATAGCGAGACGTCCGCGTACACATGCGTGCTCGCGTTTCGCCTCGCCATTCGCCTCGCTACTCGTGCGAATGTGTGGTGGTAGCATAAACGCGGAGTAAGAATGTCTAAAAACCGTAAAAGTTATTCAATATTTTATACCACTTCCGCATGTTTTTGAAATACGATATATTTACTTTCATTCATCCATTATTTATGTATGATACTTTGTTGTAGGTCTCCGTGCAGGAATTCATGAAGATGATTAAGAGCAGTGTTGATATTGTAACCCCTTAAATCCATTATATTATTACATTTACATTATTTTAAAATAAACCTTTTTAAAGCTTTCGTGGCAGTTATTTTAGTTTAGCTCTAGCAACTTTAGTAGAAAAAGATATTTTATTATGACGTTTGGTAAAACGTTTAACTGGTTAAACGTATTTTAAAATATGTTTTTCTTGTTGTAGCATGTATGCACAATGTAAAATAATATTAATTTGCATATGCAACAGTTTCCATAAATTTTTCTACTGAATTTCTTCTTTAGCACTTGAATAAAATACTTTTAAAAAATTAATGTTGTAATGTTGCCATATGGACATGTAACTGTCAAACTGACAAAAATAACGACTTTTGTGTTATTCCTTGTTTTCTTCATAACTAATATAACTATTGTTCTTTAATTTGTGTGAAACAAACATACTATTTTAACAATTTTAGTACATTAATGTATTTAATAAACACAAATTCAAACAATTGAATTATGGGTACGTACTACATTAAATACAAACGATGTACAGGCAAAGAGTATCACTAATTAAATTAACAATTTCCAGATGCCGACGAACTTGCACTAGTGGAACGATGCGAGAATTTAATGACCGCGGTCGTCGAGACGCGCAAACAGTTCGGAAAGAAGTGCATAGATTATCAACACAAAACATCTCGTGTTGAAAATCAACTGCTTCAACTGCGGCTCGAAAGTTTCGCCAATTACGAGAAAAAGAAGCAACCGCAGTTCGATATAGACGACATGGCGTTGAACGTCGAAGATATCAAGGCGGAGATCATGGAGAAGCAGATTAGAATCGAGAATTTGTGTAAAAGACTGAATGATACACAGGAAGTGTTACGGCAAGTCCAAAACGACAATATTACAAAGAAAATGCATCAACCGGTTACTATAGAAACGCTTATGGCTCGAGCGAAAGCTAAACATGAGTAGAACAATTTGAATTTATTATTAGACTGTTAGAAAAACATTTGCATAGAAACTTCACACCACAAAACTATGTTCTTATTCGAAATACATTTATTTACAGAAATTACAATCGTATTATGATAACTACAAGTACTTACAGTACAAAATGTAAAAAAGGCCCTTGAGGCATTGTACCAAGGATGCTGGCGGCATTTCCTCGTTGTACCGCAATGCTGATACGTTGTGCGAGGAAGCCGCCAGCTCTTCAGTCACCAGTTACATCAACCAGAACCACTCTAATAATAACATACCTTGGTCATACAGATCAAGTGTGTCGCTTAACTCCATTTTGCTCTAAGGTTGATAAGCATTCAGATTATTATACATTTTTTATAGATAATCAACTTTAAAGCAGAATGGATTTACCCGAGTTTGAAGTTAAGCGACACAAGTAGGCTCGCATTTTTTCTGTGGACTTAGTGCAAGTTAAAGATTTTAGAGACAAATATTTTCTTCATAACACTAACCCAAAAAAAGAAAAAAAGATTGGAAGATTTGAGGAGCACTGTGTGGGAACGCAGCCGGAACAGTAACCTCCAGCTCTACAGGGAACTGGGCTGAATGACTGCAACAGGCAATCGACAGCCCGCCTGAGTCCGGCCGGGCGTGCCTACACTACATCTACATCTATTAGCCAGAAAAACATATTGCACACATTATCAAACTCCTAAGTTTACTCAGTAACATTGTCTTTGATTGCGGCAATGATTACTCATGAAATAAAACAACAAAAACCAATCCATGAATGCTGCCAAAGCGTTTGAAACGTCGGGATGAAGTTTAAATTAGTACACGCAATAAAATCCGTTTTGGTTGTTTTAATTTATTCAGTAAGTAGGCTTCAATGGCACTTACACGTTGAGTATCACTTGTTTTACAAAACAATATTAAAAAATTACTTAAAATACAAAAAAATGCGTTATTCTATAAGAAAACATATCAAAGATAAAAATTAGTAGCATAGAACAAAAAAACTTACAAGTCCAAATCTGACTGCTTAGAATGAAGTTACCAAAACGTTTGATTTGCTTTCTTACATGAACTGTCCTTTACTCTAATTTCCAAATTACAAAAATTCATCATTAATGGTTCGAAATAAAAATCGGTTAAAAATTATTATATATTATATCGAGGCGATAAGTACATATATGTTCAGATATTTGTGACCACCTTCACAGCTCGAATATATATGATGGCGACTGTACAGTCAGCTTCAAGAATCAAGAAAGGAAATTTTCAAGAAAAAAAAAAAACAAAGAATACTGTATGAAGAAACACTATCAGTTTCTTCATACAGTATACTTTGTTTATTTTTATTTTTTTATACCACAAAGGTGGCAAACAAGCATGCGGCCCGCTTGATGGTAGGCGGTCACCGCAGCCTATGGACGTTTACAATACCGAGGCATCATTCACGCGTTGCCGACCCCGTAAAATGAAAATGAAGCATTTATTTCGGACAACAAAAAACAGTACATCCATATATTGTTAGTAGAGCTTATACTAAATGTAAAAATATGTTAGTAAAAAGTTATAGAAAATTGGCATTTACATGCATGGACATCCAGTGAGTAAGGATAGGGCTGTCGACCCTCTCCGCAATCACCATCAAGAGAGTGTTGGTACTGCTCCGGACACGTTCGCCCAGGGACGCCACCCGCTTACGCAGGACGGCATGGAAACCGTCTGTGCACCGCGCGGCGAACATTCCCGAAGCACTGCAGCGCCAGGGCAGCCCCAACACCCTCCTGAAGGCGTTATTGTATTGGACGCGCAGAGCATTGTAGGCCCTTTTGGTGTAATTACTCCACAGGTTGCATGTATACAAAGTTTGACAATACGATTTGAACAGTGTTATTTTCACCTCGGTAGAACAACGTGCAAACCTGCGAGAGATCATATTACACCTTACCGACAATGCTCTGCGCTCCCTTTCAATATCAACATCATCCTGTAAAGTATCGGTGACCCAATGACCCAAATATAAGAACCTGGTAACTGTTTTAAGAGGAGAACCACTGAGAATTATTGGCGGAACAGGATATGTTTTAGTGCCGGATTTGAACAGCAGTACCTCACTTTTCTTTTCATAAAAACCTCTTTACACCCTTTTTGAAGAACCCCATACTGTAGTCCTTTGGGATGACCTCCGCAGGAAGCTCATTCCACAACCTTAGCGTACGCGGGAGGAAATACCTCTGAAACCTTTGGGTACGCAACCATTTTGGTTTTAAAGTATATGGGGGAACACCCTGACGGTGGCGAGCGGTGCGATGATAAAAAGTAGCCGTGGGCATCATACCAAACAATTCCTCAGAACAAAGCCCATTGTACAAGCGGTAGAACACACATAAGGAGGCGAAGTCTCCTAAGAGTTAAGGGTTCAATACCACTTGTAGTTGTGTTTACAAAAAGCATGGTCGCCCTTTATGACAAGTTCATTACTTATTACTCTTGTAACAAAGATGAAAAAAAAACATTAAAACTTATTCTAGTATTTTCTGTTTGGTTCATTTAAATGTTGCTGTAATGCCCGGAGTACACGACGCTAGTTTTTCAAGGCAGTATAGTAAGCTAGCAAGCTAGAAGTGCGTCTATCTTAGTGTATACAAAACTAGCTTAACTTTCAGGCTAGTAAGCTAGTGCTGAAGCCTATAGAAGATAGTTTCCATGGCTTGCCATTTTATTTTTTGAGCTAGTAGTGTCCCCCACCACCGATTTCGCTAGCCTGGCTTGTGTACTGTCTTCGTGCGGCCGGTAAAGCTAGTATACGTCCGGCTAGTTTCTAATATATCTTCAAGTAATTCATCTAGTGGACATTTACATAGTTTCTTAAGTAATTGTTTCATTCATGCTATGTTATTTTTACGAATGACATTCATATTGACGATTTTGTTTCGACACTGCAATTGTACTGGCACTCGAACTGTCTTAAAATTACTGGCATCATGTAGACAGCACTAGCCTGTGTTCAAGCGAGGACAGTTTTACTAGCTTACTATACTGGCTTGAAAAACTAGTCTCGTGTATTCCGGGCATAAAAGTAGAGATCAACGAACTTTGTATTTCGCGGTAAAACTGCAAAAACATTAGTTGCAATCTTGTTCCTGAGATATAGATATTAAGGTTTATTTTTGAATGCATAATTGACTGCCTTGATGTATATTTTACAATGGTAGCACTTTAAATTAGTTGCCAATTAAAAAAAGTGTTAACCATAGACAAATTAATATTCATGGATGGTTTTCTTTATAGGAAAAAATACAATATGTACAAAGGAAAAAATAAATAAATGTTAACCCCAAAGCAATGAAATTTACACAAAATAAATAGCATGTATTAACACTAAATATGTATATGGCTATTTTATATGATCCGCTATATTATTCATTGGGTATATGTCTTGGTATATGTACTCAAGTCTTTAGTTGTCCGTAGTAACCAAATAATAGAACAATCAATCAGTGTGTTATATTCTCTTTAGTTAATGCCAAGATAAGAGAACTGACGAGATTGTTTGGCATTTTCGAAAATTGTATTACAGACATAAAATTCGCAAAATGTCAGATGTGCAAAGCATATTTAAGAAACACTGCGTTTTACCTGATGTAGTGAACACAGCGCCTTCCGATTTAGTCACTATTAAATATAATAGCGGTGTTAGTGTTGAGACGGGAAAAGAGCTAACTCCTACACAAGTTAAAGACAAACCAGAGGTGAAATGGGCTGCTAAAGAAACGGAGTATTATCTTCTAGCTATGGTTGATCCAGATGCACCGAGTAGAGAGAAACCGAAGTTTAGAGAGTGGCATCATTGGCTAGTGGGAAATATTCAGGGCGGTGACATGAACAAAAGCGAAGTGTTGTCTGATTACATAGGCTCGGGCCCTCCGAAAGGCACTGGTCTACATCGTTACGTTTTTTTTGTCTATAAACAACCTGAGAAGTGTGATTTCTCGAAAATACCGAAATTACCAAGTTCCTCCGGTAAAAATAGGGGTAACTTCTCTATTGCAAAGTTTTCTCAGCAATTCAAGCTAGGTTCTCCTGTTGCTGGGAATTTTTATGTAGCCCAATGGGATGAATACGTACCTAAATTATATGCAAAACTTAAAGACTAGATGAATTTACTTTCAAAAATTTTTTCTGTAATGTCAGTGAATAGCTTGCGTTAAATTTATAAGTAAAGTTGTTTTTGTCTATGGTATAGATCGATAACAATTTCCGCCTCCGCGTGACATTCTCATTTTTTCGGTCCGCCATATCGTCCGCCATTACATTTCTAGAGTTTGCGTAAATTGGTCGTTGCCGTGTGCGATCATTAACCCTAATAGATCAGTGACATTTTACGTGCGTCGTGTCGCAGCGTTTCGTTAGAACAAAGAGACTGTACGTTCAATCGTATGTCCATCCAGAATCTCAACACATTCGACCCGTTCGCCGATGCTATCAAAAGCTCGGAAGACGACGTTCAAGATGGATTAGTCCACGTCCGAATCCAGCAACGGAACGGGCGTAAGACGCTGACGACGGTGCAGGGCCTGTCATCGGAATATGACCTGAAGAAGATCGTGCGGGCATGCAAGAAGGAGTTCGCGTGCAACGGGACCGTGGTCGAGCATCCCGAGTACGGAGAGGTGCTTCAGTTGCAAGGCGACCAGCGCGAGAACATTTGCCAGTGGCTCACCAAGTCGGGACTCGTTAAGCCCGAGCAGCTCAAGGTGCACGGCTTCTAAGCCGGTCGCGATCGCCCGCCGAGCTAACATGTCCGCATCGTGAAATCATCATAGTCTAAATAAAATGAGAACGTGCGCGTTATAACCCTATCGAAAATGTATTTAGAAAGCACCGATGTTTACAGAGAAAATCGTATTACGAGGCTAAGGCCTCCCGCGCCCTGTGCCTTTCTGACTCCCGTGTATAATAAGTAAATATTCCCAAAAGACGCTTCCGCGTCCAAAGGAAGCTTTAGTTTCAATTGTACGCCGAACGAAATAGTAATAATCACTTTGTTTTTTACGACATTAATACTTATTAAATTGCTGTAATGATTATATGATGTGTCTCAATTAAACATGTTTTTCTAAGAACTGGTTTACTTTATTGCCACGGGTACATCTCCAGGGTTAACGGGAATACGTCGACAGTAGCAGGTAATAAGTGAAAGCAAGAACAATTCGCGCCTATGCGGCGATTCCTTGTCACGCGAAGCATACATTTTTTGTTGACGTGCGACCTACTCTAATTACGAAATGTTACAAAACTTGTGACGTAGTCATCAGAAGTTTCTAATGATTTAATTAATCAGCTTCCCATTAGTGACATTTAAATACAGAAGCGCGTTGAGTACATAAGTCATTTGACATTGATAACATGACTCATAACGGTTTGAACGGACTTCGCATTATGAGTCATATCTCATTTTAAGAAACTCGTAACCACGGCGAGGACAACGCATCCATCATAGAAATCTTTCTCAAATTGATTCTCATTCTTCTGTGTAGGTTTTGACCTCCCTAAATCTAAAATATTCCTGTCACTTTCGTACATAGCCAGCCGAGTGAGATGGAACAGGAAAATTTGAAACTTTCGCGAGGCGAAATGAAACTTACTTTTGAAGGCAAATTGAACTTTATGCTACTAAACGCAAGTCTCATTTAGGCTTACTAGTTATTTCGGATGCCACATGTCAAAAACTTTAAGTGTGCTACTGCTACCTACTTAGCTATATTGCTTCCTCATTCTTACCCATAGTTGTTTTCTGCTTTTGTTGGTAGGTACATAAGGCTAAGTTTACATAGAACTAACGAGTCCGTTTTAGACAAAATTAACACATTGAATTTATACGTACATAGGTACAGTCAGCAGCAGAAGTGGCTAAGTGTTTGAAGTGTTCAAAATGACCTACACGCGCTCTTATTCTCTTGACAATAGAGATGTGTTGACCTCATTTTGAACACCTCAAACGCTTAGCCACTTCTGCTGCTGACTGTACTGCTACTAAAATTATTATATTACTGATTTAATATTTCAATAGCGTTGGAGGGAAACAATGCCACTGTTCACTATATTTGTTAACAATGACGTCATAGGATATGGACCCGGGTATGTCCTTAAACTACGTCCGACAATGAGAGGTAGGGCACAGCGAAGTACCATCACGCTCGAGTCTGGAGAAGCCCAACTGGGGAAGAATCTCCTGCTTACAGAAGACCACAGCCATAATAGCACTGCTACCTTTCAGGTATGTAGTGTTGTGTTCCTGATGGTGAGTAAGGTTCCCAGAGCTCCAACCCCCCCTTATAGGTCGGCAACGCGATAAATATTTCGGGACAATCTTACACAAATCGACCTAGTGCTACGGTAAGTCAGTAAGGCTCGTGTTGTAGGTACTAGACGACGATATAATATAATATATTATTATATAATAGATAGATTACGTATAAATACTTACATACATAGATAACACCCATGACTCAGGATTCTCAGGAACAAATATCTGTGCTCATCACTCAAATAAATGCCCTGACTGGGAATCGAACCTAGGACCATCGGCTTCATAGGCAGGGTCACTACCCACTAGGCCATACTGGTCGTCAAGGGGTGGTGGATTAATTATCTGCACCACTACATATGTATACATGGCCCTTCAGTTAAGTTTTTCAATAAGTACTGAATCGATTTTGATGTTTAAGCGACAGACACACAGACTGTTGGATGTCTGTGTGTCTGTCGCTTGAGAGGTAGGGCACAGCGATGACCATCACGCTTGAGTATGGGGCAGCCCAACTGGGGAAGTACCTCCTCCTTACAGAAGACCACAGCCATAATAGCATTGCTCCTTTCAGGTATGTAGTGCTGTGTTCCTGATGGTAAGGTTCCCAGAGCTCCAACCCCCCTTAAAGGCTGGCAACGCGCTTGTGACTCCCCTGGTGTTGCGGGTGCCCATGGGCGACGGTAATTGCTTACCATCAGGGAATCCGTCTGCTCGTTTGCCACCTTATGTCATAAAAAAAGAAAACAAATCTTGAGGGAAGGGAAGACATTGGGTGCTAGTGAAATATTGGATTTAGTTTAATAAAAATCAAATAATAGTTCAAGTAGTTTTAAAAAAGTTCACCACGGCTCACAAAGTTGGTATTTCTCTATGCACTCAATCAACCAGCCAATCGGTAAAGCTTTCAGATGTGCCATGTTATACAACGGCTCATACATGTCCTTGTATATAATGTAATGCGAGCAGTTATACAGCTTCCCATCTTTTTGTGCGTGGTACGGCACAAGTTTCTCCGTGTCTGGGATCGACTCTGGGTTCGGAGCCCTTCTAAGTGCTACTCCCCCCGCATCTGTCACTAGCTTACTCAAAATAGCTTTAGTGACTTCTATTTTATCGGAAATTTTGTATTTCGTATTAAAATTATGAAAGTAAAAGTGGCATCCGTTGAAAATTCCGGGGAGATGCTTGTATTTGTTGTATCGGGCGTTCTTTGGGCCTCTGTATGTAGTTGTACCAACGCCTAGGACTTCATAGTCTACGAAGGATGCTAAGTTTTCGTCGGTTGATGCCGACACCCAGTCTGTGGTTAAAATCCAAAGGTTATTTACAATGCCTTGTAAGACATCAAGGCTGGAGTCACAGATGCCGTCTTCAGCATCAACTATTAGATGAGTTACCTTATTACTAAATTTTGCTTCAATATGAAGGTTGCTATGATGTTTTACAAGTGCTTTAAGTTTGTTGCTGATAGCACGGGACGTTGAGACGCAGTAAACCCTCATATCTTCATGGTCTAACTCAATCTGCCGTTGGACAAGGTCGTAATCAAGACTTTCTTCGGTAATAATTCTTTTTGCAGCAACGTCTTCAATAATAGCTCTGATATCAGGTGCTGCGAGGGTGAGGGGTGTCTCTCCTTTGCAGTTTCTAGCATTTATATCAGCTCCGTGAGCCACTAGTTCCTTAGCGATGTCTATTTGGTTGTAACGGATAGCTTCATGTAGAGGTGTTTCGTTGCCTTGCCCCGGGACATTTACCAGTGTGCTGTGCTTCAGTAAAAGCTTTACCAAGTCTTGCCGTGCATTCTGTACAACTTCATGCAACGGAGTCCATCCGGCATTGTCTTTCGTATTGGTACTAGCTCCTTCACTCAATAGTTTTGCTACTTTATCAGCTTTTCCCATTCTACAAGCTATGTGTAATGCTGTCTCACCTTTGTTGTTCCTTTTTTCAATAATTTTACTTGATTTAGACATGTTGGAAGCTAAGGATAAAGTTGAATTATTTAGCATATCTTGTTTAGAGGCAGGCTTCCGTTTGGGAGGAGCCTTTTCAGATTCATGAGTCTTAGAAACCAGGTTCGCATCAGGCGATGCGTCGACAGAATTGCAAGACTCGTTTTCCTCCAACGCCCCAAACATTGCAGACAAATTCTTCGCGGCGTCTACTGCATCGTTCAATTTGTCATCCGACCAAGTTGTGCAATCTCCTAGAGACATCTTACACTTCGGGCAGTTCGACAAACCTTGAAAATGTTCAGAGCAGATTAAATGAAAACATTTGCTGAGCGTCACCGGATTTTTGCAGAATTGGTGGCATTCTACACAGAATAAACACTTATTCATATCGTCTAGAGCTTTTAAAAGAGTACTATAGTCCTTTTTAGACATTTTGAGCAGTATATAATAGTTTAATCATATGAAATTTATTAAACTTTACTTATTTGAGCGGGAAAATTCACTGCTAGTAAGCAAATTGGTTAAATGAAACAAAACAACCAAGTGTATGACAGTGACAGAAGCATAGACCAAAGTGGCCGGAAAAAGTGATACATTATATCGTTGATTTCAGTTGAATTCATCAAACATATCTTCAATTTCTGATAATTAATATATTTACATTAGCATTTGATTTTAAAATGGATTTATCACCCCCTGAAAACACTAATATTTTGACTAAATTATTGTGCAATATTAAAACGTAGTGCGGTCACAAATTTTGACGTAAAGTTGACATATATTAAATTTGCTAAATGTTCAATTTCGTCAATACTTTCATGTATTATTGTTAATTTTTAATAATACAGAATACATATATGTGAAACATTATGTTCTAATATTGTATTGATTCGTCACATTTATTTTATCTTGAATTATAAACAGGTATGTATACTAATGTTACAGTTATGAGCGTTTTAGATCTATTACTCATTTCCTCGATGTTTAGTAGTGCTTTGCATTTTTTATTATTCCTAGTGTATTAACTTTATAATTATCTATCATAATATTAGACTGTATGATAACCTATACTATAACATTTTGAAAGGATTGGTAGGTGCTATGCGTAAAAAAACTTGGTGATTATAGTAAATGATTTGTTTCTATCTTCCGTGTTAAAACTCTTAGTTATGAGGAATAGTATTCCTAGCATGTGTTTGTTACTTTAACTGATCGATGACTGATTAATTTTTAACTGATCATACACGGTTAACAGTGGCTATACTTTTTAATCAAAACATGAATTTGAATAAGTTAATAAAAAAAAAAAAAAACATGTTAGTAACTAGCTTTTAATATGAAATATGTGTTTCACACACATGCCAATTACTTAGGTGCATATCTAAAAACTTTCTATAAAGAAAAAAAATGAAATGACACTCACCTTTTCTACAAAAAATTCTTAAAAAAAGTATGTTAACTCAGTAAATTCTTATTAGTTACAAATAGTTTGTTTTCAAATATATATTATAATTGTATTACAATTTTATTATAACTACTTACTAAATTAAATCTAAAAAAGGCCCTTGAGGCATTCTGCGGAGGATGCTGGTGGCATTTCCTTGTACATTAATGTTTAGTTATTAATATGTGAACAAAAAAATTGTTTCTATCTGATTTACTTTGTAAATTCTAATATGTGATCTAAATGGAATTTTCAATGAATTAGCTTATGCTACTGAAAGATGAAAAAATTGAGGGCACCCCAATTAATGTGACGTGAAATACATTAAATTATGTCAGTTTTGTAATGAGAAGTCCCAAAGGCCACTTTTTCTTAAGTGTAAAAAAAATAAAATTATATTATATTATATTACCTACTTGTAAGAAAATCGTTTTGATAATACTTCTTTAAGTAACGGTGGTATATTCCCTGATCCGTATAAGACAGGTCTTACCTAGTTTAGGGTTCAGGACATTCCTAGGCTTTGTTTTAGTTTACATTTAACTTTAATGATATTGTACAACTGTGTATTATAAATAAGCTGTAACTTAGAGACCCAAATAAAACATTTTTCATTTTCATATGTCACCTATTTCATGAAGAAATTAATATATTGCCCTCTTTGCATTGTATTACTGCTTAAAGTTTATGAAATGAGCAACAAATCTAAGTATTTATAGAAATTTAATAGTTAACTTTTCTACAAGTGACTCTAATTGGGGATTTTTATTTCTCCCCAATCTGAAAGTTTTTTTAAAGTTTAATGTTTGGATATATGTTCCTCATTACGCAATTGCCGTTACACTTTTCTACACTACTTAAAACATTCCTATGGGGATGCATTGGGGGTGAAAAATAACAGGAGAAGGCTAGTACATCATTGCTTAGTCATCATTGGTGACGTGTAGTCACATCTACAGTCAGCGTATTGAACACTTAACGGTATCGAAGTCTCAATTTACATTGAGAATTCATCGATAACAATGTGCTACCCCATTCTAAATATTTTTTTATTACGCAGAAACGTCTGCTAGCGAATATCTTTGATATGTAAATTGAAAGAATTTTTTTTCTGTATACCACGAAGGATAAGATAGAAAAATTTGGCAAGTCTAAGCAGTACTCGGATAGCATAATTGGAAGTGCACTGGGCTAGTGATCCATTGGTTGTCGGTTCAAGTCCCGCTCCGAGTCAAATTTTTCTATTTTTCTTTCGATTTATATATTGAAGATATTCGCTAGCAGACGTTTATGCATAATAAAAAAAAGTATTCTTATACAAAGTATTCTAAAATAAACAAGAGAAAATACCTATCAATTTTTTCGTCTTTTCAGTAGCATAAGCTAAATCATTGAACATTCCACTGTGGTCACGAGGAAAAGCTAGTGTCAAATATTTTCATAGCAAATCAAAATATCTAATCAAAAATAATTAGATTTGTTTTTAGTTGAAAACGATTTTTTTTAAATTCCAGGTGATCCAAGATGTCTGAGAAACTGACTCTGGGGCAGCGGGTGAAAGTGGTGGGGAAGGATGTCAAGGGTTCGGTGGCGTACGTGGGCCACCCCACCTTCGCCACTGGCAAGTGGATCGGGGTCATCCTGGACGAGCCCAAGGGGAAGAACAACGGGACCATACGTGGTCATGCGTATTTTAATGTGAGTTGCTTTTTTTATATAAAGTCCCCATCAGATTTTTTTTTCTATGATATAGGAGGAAAAAAAAGCACTGGTTGCCTAGCAGTAAGGGCGTGCGAAAAAAAAAGCGCTGGTAGCCTAGCGGTAAGGGCGAGCGACTTGCATTCCCGAGGTCGAACCTCGGTTCGAACCAATGAGTTTTTCGAAATTTATGTACGTCATTTGGTATTTACCAGTCGCTTTTCGGTGAAGGAAAACATCGTGATGAAACCAGCCTAATCCCAATAAGGCCCAGTTTACCCTCTGGGTTGGAAGGTCAGATGGCAGTCGCTTTCGTAAACTAGTGCCTTACCCAAATCCTGGGATTAGTTGCCAAGCGTCCGCTGCGTGCCCAGGCTCCTATGAGCCGTGGCAAATGCCGTGATAACGCGTGGAAGATGATGATAGGAGGCCAACGAGCAGACGGATTGTCTGATGGTAAGCAACTACCGCCACCCATGGACACTCGCAACACCAGAGGAGTTACAAGTACGTTGCCGACCTTTAAGATCCCTATACGCTCTTTTCTTGAGGGTTTGGAGGTCATATCGGTCCGGAAATACTGCACACGACAATTTATTCCAAGGTTCTGCTGTGCGAGGCAGGAAGTTTCTGGAAAAACGCACAGTTGAGGACTGCCAGCCATTGGCAAGGCAATAAAGTGCAAGTTCCGATATTTATGAGTACCTCCACAGCTCCGATATATATGATGGCGGCTGTACAAGACTGACCAGCGTTTGACCTCAATCGCACCTGATGGGAAGCGTCGACGAGGGCGAGTGTAGCACGCTGGTTCAGTAACAGCCTATTTAATTTTTGAAAAACAGATTTTTTTATAGGTTCTTTATTTTTTCGCTGAACTCGAAGGGTCTGCGAATAGGACATTTTGAAAAGTGCATCTTTCTCTTTTACTCCAATTAAGAAGTAATTTAACACTTTGGCGGACAGTACGCCTATAGGCGTCGCGTATGTTTTTGTTTCCTATGGTCTATGACAGATGACGTCATTTACTGTCCACCAACGTGTTAATTAGGGTGACAGAAATAATCGTTATAAGTTCGAAGGAGAAATAAATTTCAATTTTTATTTTTTTCAATTTTACGATAATTATACGAACTTGTCTGTAAAAATAAAGTCATATTTTCAAAACTGAAGGCCCTACTAATTTTGCAACAGAAATAAAACTATATTATGGTTTTGATTTAAAAGATAAAAACTGAAAAATGTGGGTGTCAGAAATTAATCGCAATAAAATAAAAAAAAAGCGGGTAGATGGATATTGTATGACATTTTCATGTACCTTTATATTTTACTGTTAGTAGTTTGGTTATATAAGTTTTAAAATTTGACAAATAGTGAACAATAATAGTTTTAAGTGAAAAAAATTTGCATGTTACTTAAAATTGTGTTAAATTATACAATCTACAATGACTATAGGTCATATAGAAGCGTTTGATCTAGCATCTAACTGGGATCATTACATAAATCGCATAGCACAATATTTTATTGTAAACAGTATTCCGGAACATCATGAAGTAGCAGCTTTGATTACTCTCATGGGCAAAGAAGCTTACAGCTTGCTCGCACATTTATGTTTACCTCATACTCCAATCTCAAAGACATTTGAAGATCTAATTGGAATCATGAGGAATCATTATGAGAAACCAAAGCTGAAACAACGGCTTGTATTCAGACAGAGAACTCAACAAGCAAATGAGTCTATCATGGATTACGCTACACATTTAAGGATTTTAACTAAAAATTGTGATTATATAGATGTCGATAGTATTCTATGTGACCAGTTTATATTTGGAATACGCAGTGATGACGTTAAAGAAATACTGCTTGAGATGAAGACGTTAAACTTTACAGATGCTGTCAAGTTAGCGATTGAAAGTACTGTAAATAATCACATAGAGACAGAATGCCCTAAAACAGCAATAAATGCCACAGATAATAAATTGATCGCTTTAAAAAAACTCAGTGTATCTAAACTTCCTAATATATCAATAAGCAATGACCATAATCAGAAAGTCTATGAAAACTATAAAATAGTTAAAGCAGCGCTCAACTGCTCTATAGCTGTCACAGAGTGCCGTCTCGCTTTGGTACAGGCAAAGTGCCAACATTACAAAGCGGAAACTTGCAACACAGCGATAAAGGCAGCTTTAAACTATGCGATCGTGATGATGGAAAATCGGTCGGCAGTGTTGCCAACTGAAGAGGAAAATCAGATACAGAACTTAGAGGAAAGTGTAGATTTTTGCAGCAGGACTGTTAATTCTTCTCTGGAGTTTGCCATGGCTGTAAATAAGATTCAGATATATTTAAAACGTAATCAAAATGGTGGTAAGGATGTCGGATCGGTTAATTTAGCAGCAGCTACAGAGAAATGGCTTGTAGAATTAGATATGTATAAAGATCTTGGTATTATGGTTAAAAGCTCACATCAGGATAACATCAAATCTGATCAAAATTTTGCCGTTTCCACTGCAGTTTGGTTTGTACATTTCGAGAATAAACGAAATTCCACTACATCCAAAGACAAGAATTTTAAGAATGAATTAGACAGTAAACTGGTTATAGCCACTGAAATTTGGCAAGTCGATGAAAAATTGCATGGCGTAGACATAAAATCCAAAAATCGGAAATCGAAAAAACAGCTCGTTGTGCCAGAGAAATTGGGTACTACCATGATCGGGGAAAATATAAAGGTATAAGGCATTCTCTACTAGTCAACCAATGGGAGAAACAGACAGATTTAATACTACTTGACTATGTTAAAATTTTGATATATAATCGATTGTAAACAGAATCAATTCGATTCATCCTTATCATCGTCATAAGTCATCCACTGCTGAACATAGGACTCCCCCTTGGATCCTCACAAGTACCGGTTAGAAGCGACCTGCATCCAGCATCTTCCGGCGACCTTAATGAGGTCGCCTGTCCATCTTGTGGATGGACGTCCTACGCTGTGATTCGATTATTTTCATACATTTGTAATGACAGAAAAGTGCCACTTTGTTTCTAGTGGGGAAGAAAAATTTCATATACAAATTGGTGTAAAAAAATAACTTTTTCAACTTCCAGTGCGAGGAGAACTATGGAGTGTTCGTCCGTCAAACGCAGATTCAGCTGCTAGACGGCGAGGACAATCCCATGGAGACGTCCATCACGTCGGTGGACGAGCCCCGGGCTGCCCCGGCGGCCAACAGGAGGCTCAGCAGGTGAGCTCTATCCCTGCGGCGTAAGGTTCAGATTACAACTGTACCCTGTACCATGAGTTTGAGGTTTTCGATAACGAGTATCGAGTTTACTATCTCGTTCGCAATAAAATTGTACAAGCGAGGTGCACAGATAGTAAACTCGATCTAATTTCAAGTCAAATTATGTATACATTGAATTTGACAAAATTATGTAGCCGCGACTGACGCCCAAAGCGAAGCGGGGCGTGCGGCGTACATATTAAACATATGAAATTGTACGGGAGCGACCCTGCACTCGCTACGCTGCCCGCTCGCCCGCTCCGCTTCGAGCGTCAACTCTCTTTACACTAAGCGGCACACTTGAGACACATTAGTGGAAAGGGGTAAGGGTGGACTTTCTAGTATTTTTATCTTAGGGCTGGTATGTAAATTGTCTTCTATTTGTGAAAAACTTAACTGAAGCACCATGTCTATGTAGTTATGCAGAGAAATAATATGCTTACGTCAACATTTGAATATAGAACGTCGACATGCGTGTACACACGTTACTACATAGGTCAGGTGCTGTAGCTAAGTTTTTCACCTATATTACATTCTTGCCTAGTTTTTGATCCTAGTTGGCTGAAAAAAAAATTAATTATTTAGAAGGTCGTCATCTTCTTTTCGTCAGTACATAATATATATATCTTCAAGAAGTCTGTGACGGTCACAACCAGACATCGGATTCCTTGGGGCGAAACTTCTTGACAGCTAGGGACTTCCTACGTCGACAAACTCATTTATCGATACTAGTTCTAAATACTAGTGATCACACAAAGGTTTGCTTAAAAAATATTTTTGTATTAAAAGAGTATTATATAATAAAATAAGAACTCAATTTTCTTCTTCTTTTTTGAAAACGTTTTTAAAAGTTTACTCGTCACAATTTATTTCTTTATGACTGTCCCATCTATTATTGTTAAAGTAAACCACCAGAATTTTTTCCATATTTTCGGGCGTTAAGCGTCTCCGTCTTGGCTGAAAAATCCATTTCAGGTGGCTAAAAGACTTTTCAATTTCTGTGGAGGTTATAGGAGCATAGCAAAATTTCATAAAGTGATCTAGTGCTATTTCGTTTATTTTTCGGTTGTAATGTAACTTATTCACATTTTAATAACTAGTATCGATAAATGAGTTTATCGATATAGGAAGTCCCTAGCTGTCAAGAAGTTTCGCCCCAGGGAATCCGATGTCTGGTCACAAACTTCACAGTATTCACTACCCACTAGGTTTTACTTGCGTTTTCTACAAACATCTCATCATCGTCATCTTGTTAGAGTTAAAGATGTTTTATGATCCTTGCTTCGAGTTAAGACTTTTCCACGCTCAGCTCACGTCCGCCGGCCGCTACCAGCCCGGACAGTTGCACAAAATGGTACACAGTATACATACGTTACAAGCAAGTGTTTCTCTTCTATTATACTGCTAGCTGAGCCAGTGTGCGTACAGGAATCTAGGGGGAAAATTGTATCATACATAGGGAGTTCCTTTATCGATAAACTCAATTATCGATTTATGTTATTGATATACTAATAATTAGACCCCGGTATCGGAGGTGCAAAATGGTAGCTGTCAAGTTCTTAGGGATGGGTAATCAACTTATCATGCTTGTGATGTCGATATCGATACTCGATTTTTCAATACACTTTTTTTATGTACAAGTACCATTTATTTCTACTATTAATATATCATTATCACTACATAGTATAAAACAAAGTCGCTTTCTCTGTCCCTATATCCCTATGTATGCTTAAATCTTTCAAACTACGCAACGGAATTGGATGCGGTTTTTTTTAGTAGATAGAGTGATTGAGGAAGAAGGTTTATATGTTTAATAAAAAGTGGAGAAATACTAATATCAGCATTGCACCCGTGCGAAGCCGGGGCAGGTCTCTAGTATTCGCATAATAGTGATCGCCCCCAGCTTTTGTTTTGTATTGTTCTGTAGACCGTTATGAAGTTAATTAATACATTTGTAACAATACTTTATGTTGAACAATAGTAAATGGGACGGTAATGAAGTAAACATGTATGAGTAAAGTTATAAACATCGTTTTGAAAGAAAGGAAAAGAGCTTGAATAGTTATTATTTTGTTTCAGTTTCACTTTTAATAAACACTAGTATATAGAACAAACATCGCGATCGATAATTGAGTTTATCGATATTGTCACTCCTTGCCTGTCATACAATTTTGCCCCGTAGATTCCTATGTCTAAAGTTACTTGCCGCGAAAGTTGAAGTAGCGAATTTCGTCTGTCTCTTTTACTCCAATTACGGCGTAATTGACGTGACGGAGACAATCGTTAGAAATTTGCTAATGTTGTTTTTTCGCGCGGCGTGTCTCGGCGTTGGTTTAGAAGCCAGAATTTGGCATATAGTCTCTTACTTAGAACGTAGAGGGAACTAATATGTGTTTATCTTACGCTAGCAATAAAAGTATTAAGCAAGTATGATATAATGAGGGATCGACAATGGCACTACAATACCACGTTCTTCTGAACTGCTGGCTTAATGTATATTTTTGATGACTGGTGTGGCCTAGTGGGTAGTCACTCTGCCTACGAAGCCGATGTTCCTGGGTTCAAATCCCAGTCAGAGCATTTATTTGTGTGATCAGCTCGGATATTTGTTCCTGAGTCATGGGTGTTTTTTATGTATTTAAGTATTTATATGTATCTATCTAATATACCGGGTGCGGCCTGTAATAGGAGCAAACATTTTAGGGATCGCTTCTGCACCACGAATGTAACAACATTTGTTCTATAACTTTACATAATTGGGTAATTTATTACTTGTGATTTTTTCAAACAAACTAAATAGTATTTTCAATGAACAGCATCCAATAGTCTAGTTGACGTTTACTGTCAGCCTACAAACTTCATAGTTTTCGCAATACATTGCTTGCTTGAAAAATCTTTTTTTATTAATATTTATTAAACTATAAGTTATTTTCAAAAGTCGTAGAACAAATGTTGCTACGTTTGTGGTGTAGAAACTATGCCTAAAGTTAATGCTCCTATTACAGGCCACACTCGGTACATATCGTCGTCTAGTACCTATAACACAGTCCTTACTGAGCTTACCGTAGGACTAGGTCGATTTGTGTAAGATTGTCCGAAATATTTATTTATTTTAATTTTTGGTATTAAGTCTAAGCGCCATCTGTTGAATCTCGTGTGTACTCTTTGCGGGCGTTTACCAGCGAACAAATTTCATTCGACTGAGATCTATTATAAATAAAATAATAAATAAATTTTATAGTACATTAGATTAATTGAGCCCCACGGTAAACTCAAGAAATTTTGTGTTGAGACTCATCCAACGATATACATAATATACAAATACTTAAATAAATATATAAAACACCCATGACTCTGCAAATATTTGTGCTCATCACAACAAATGCCCATACTGGGATTTGAACCCAGGACCGTCGGCTTCATAGGCTCACTCTCAATACCCACTACAAACCTGTCGTCAAACTGTGTGTGTCTGTCTCCGTGTAACACTAGATGGCGCTAGTACCTTGGCCAGCAATGCGGGATATACAGGGTGATCAATCCAAATGGGTCAGTAGGGGAAAGTCAGAAACTATGAAAGATAGCGAAATCTGTTTTTAGGAACCATTGCTTCGATTTTAGATTAATAATAATGACATTCAAACTTTTTAAGAATAATTAATTTTTGTATCCTGGAAAATGGTTACTATTTTGAACATTTATTGAAATAAAATAATTGTTTTGTTGGGTTTTTAGTCAATTACTTAAACAATATTTAAAATGTACTCGTTGTGACTCATGTATTTATGTTTCGTACCATCAACAATAACAACGAAAATCTTTTAGATTTACGCCTAACATTGTTTACAAGACTTCGATTCCCGGTTATGTATGAGTGATTAAAATAAGGTTGAATGCCATTATTATTAAATCTAAAATCGAAGCCATGGTTCCTAAGAACAGATTTCGCTATCTCTCATAGTTTCTAACCTCCCCCTACTGACCCATTTGGATTGATCAGCCTGTATTGTACGGGCATTGCCTACCCAAGTCTTGTATCATACTTGGTAGTAAGCGTATTTTCTCCTTATACTACTGTAAGGCGTGAGTTGAACTTGTAGCGGGGCGTGGGGCGTCCAGATTAAACAAATGAAAACATGTGAAAGCGGGCGCGTACGCTGCACGCCTGTCCGCTCCGCTTCGAGCGTCAACATGGGCTTTACAAATACTTACATTTGGTTTAGTTGACTATAGCGATTTAATTTAATATTCGGATATATTATTGTAGTTATACTATAGTGGTTAACTTGTAATATTTGATTGATGAGTATAATAATTTTATATTATAGATTAATATGTTTCATTTCAAATTTGGACCGTTCTGAAGTTTTTTTCATGATGGCGCAGACGCAAAGTAAAGTTTTAATACATATACCGGGTGTTATAAAAAAAGGGGTACAAGATTATCAAGCCGGTATCTGGTCATGATTTGGATTTTTTTTTACTATGGAGACAACTTTGTAAATCGTAAAAAAAAGCAACTCTCTCATACATTTTCCTCAACTTATATTTGACCTTTTCTATGCAACAGCTCAATCTTTATAAAATTTTACAAACTGTAGCCCATAGTAAAAGATGTTCAAAATCATAAACACATGCCGGTTTTGATAATATTGTATCAAGTTTTTTATAACACCCAGTATTTTGATCTTAAGTATTATTTTAATTTATTTAGTGTCAGAACGGTACTTTAAACTGTGTGAAAACTTATCCTTGGGTCATACCTATAGATTAGGATTGCGTCTTTTCTGTGGACATTGTGAATGTTAATGATATATAAGTAAAAAAAAAAAATCGCTCCTCTTACGTAACACTTTAACACAAAATAATGATAAAATTTATAAAAACATGTCGATAATACGAGTATTACTAATTTACTACTCGATACGTGACTTATTTATATTACTAGAGTTATAAATCAGTAAATAATGTTTAGGCCCATAATCACTAATTTTTATATTTGAATATTTCAATTTATATATGTTTTAGGTTTAATGTATAATATTTTGTATTCCCACACAATGTAAATTGTTTTTGAATTAAATAAATGAATAAATAAATAACGAACATGGAAAAAATATTATGAAAACTATATTATAAAAATACTATTATAAAATAAACATGTAAATACCCGTTTTAATTTTTTTATTTAAAAATGACTAGAAAATAATAATATTTACATATGTCTAATAAAATTAAGATGTTGTCATTAACATCGATATATTTTTTTATCGATAAAATATTTGGTCACACACTTATAGATGCCCCGAGTTATCCCAGGTATGCACATAAGCCGTTAACTAATGAACACAGAATAGACTTATCTATATCACTCTGTATGACTCTCCTTATTTTATTTGACGTTTTAACCGCCATATTTTTATGTAGCAAAGTGATCATATCTACTATACTTTCCTAAATTACGACTATGTTCGAATTGTGTCAATTTTTGGGGCGGTTACAAAGTATAACATCTGGGACCAATGCCAATGAACAAGGATCGGACAAACGCCCGTCATTTTGAAAATATAACCCTGTTCCGTACAGCAGAGACTTCCTTATGTTAATAAAAAAATAGTATTTTATACATTTATTGGACCATAATTTATATCCAGTGACAAATTAATTTATTATTGGCATTCCGAAATTTACTTTCGCCAATAAAATGGAATGACCAATTTTTTTTCTAAATTTTCAATTGTGAGCCTATAACGATGTGAATTTAGGACCCATTAATGCGTTGAAAAAGCCCGTTCACAGTCTACGGACGTCAATATTTTAACATCATAAAATAAGGAAGTCTCTGCTGTACGGAACAGGGTTACATTTTCGAAATGACGGGCGTTTGTCCGATCCTTGCCAATGAACTAGTAACGCGAGACACGCTTTTTTTGTATGTTTATTATTGATAAAAATGTTTATTTTAATATTAGCTTGTATTTTTTTACACTTGAACCGGCATTAGGAGCGTTCATCGGATTGTCTTATACAGTCAGAGATATCGATGCGAACAAAGTGCCAAATTATTTATACATGCACTGTATTGTCTCAATATTAAAGCACATGTATATATATGTTAGAACTTTGTTCGTATCGTTATCTTTTATCTTGACAAAAACGTGTAATAGATTAAATTGCCAGTAACTGGCCACTTTTCAATAACCGGCCACCTTATACTGAAAATGAATTCTGAGGCTCTGTTTACATATAAATAGAACACATTTTCTAATGTGGTTTCAATTACTAACCTATCCACTTTTCAATAACTGTCCTTCACACACTAAAATGAATTGTAATCGCCTATAAATAGAGTCAATTTTTAGAATATTGTTGCCAGTTATTGGACGGTAGCCAGTTACTAGCGAATTATCTTTTTGAAATACTCTTTTATTTTAAAAGTAGATGATATCTCCAAGTCTTTAATTTATTTTTGTCACTGAACATAAATTTACTAACCGTACTAATGTCTAGTAAATTCTTTGTATAATTGAATTCATTAATATATGAGCAATACCGAGAGTTCAAAAATACCTGTATGTTTGATATTGGCAGTAAGTCAATAAGAAATAAAACAACTGAAAAGGATTATATCGCGTATACTAATTTAAACTTCATCCCGATGACCACGAACCCTGCTAAAGGGTTCGACACGTCGGGATGAAGTTTAAATTAGTATACGCGATATAATTAGTTTTAGTTGTTTTATTTCATGAGTAATTATCGCGGCAACCGAAGACAATATAATTGACAATAAGTTGTAAATGTTTATATATGTTGTATTTAGTTGCTCATATATTTATATAGTAACATTTCAAGCGTGACTCGCGTTACGACAGCAATATAGGTAAAAAACTTAACTGAAGCAACATGTCTATGTAGTTGTGCAGAGAATTAATATGGAACTTACGTCAACATTTGAATATACAGGTGACTCATTCAAATCGTTCAGTATGGGGAAATCTGAAACTATAAGACATACACAGATTTGTTCTTAGGAACCATATCATCGATTTTCGGGACAAGAAAATCTGCATACATAGATTTAAAAAAAACTTGTACTCTGTTCGAGACTTGATTGTTTTGGAAAATAAAACTTTTAATTATTTTCGTTTGGATATGGATTGTGTTGGTTATAGGCAGCAAAAGTTATCATGAAACATGGTATCTCAAATAAATAAAATGCATTGTAATTCAATATTTTTAAATTTTAATTTTTAAAAACTGTGGTCGATTCCAAAAAGATCACAATTTTTTTTAAATCTATGTATGCAGTTTTTCTTGTCCCTAAAATCGATGACATGGTTCCTAAGAACAAATGTTTGTATGTCTTATAGTTCCAGATTTCCCCATACTGACCGATTTGAATGAGCCACCCTGTAGAACTTAGACATGCGTGTACGGGAGTTTTCAAAATTAGGTGCACCCAATTAGCGAAAGTTGTTAAGAAAAGTTAAATTTTCAGTTTCGTGACGACAATTGAGCATTAAATCTTTATTATCAGAGCCCGGAAAATCCATAGCAAAACAAAAGACTGTCGCAATCAAGCTAGTGTTAGAAACATTTTTTTATCGATATCGAGTTCATCGATGTCTTACGGAATATTAATTATCTGAAGTGAGGTTTTTTTTTTGATGAGGTTGATTACCTCTTTGTCACCCGACTACGGCCATGACAAAAGGGAAGGGTTATTACTTAACATGAAATATAAATAACGTTGAAAATATAAGTTACGTTGCGTTTTAGATGAAATAACACATATAAATAAACCCTACTTACCAATTCTTTTGCATTTGGCGTGAATGATTAAAAAAATAATATACCTAAACATATCGGTATGATTTTTTTTAGACAAAACTTACTCGATATCAATAAAAAAATGTTTCTAACACTAGTTTCATTGCGACAGTCTTTTGTTTTGCTATGGATTTTCCGGGCTCTGATTATAAAGATCGATTTTTTGCCTTTAATTAGTTTGTAATATCGATTGAAGTTTATAAAATGAACATCAAAACCAAGGTTTTATCATTCAATGCTTAATTGTCGTCACGAAACTGACAGTGATTTAACTTAGCAACTTTTACTACTTGAGTGCATTATTTTTTTTAATGTACCGTACACACGTTACTACATAGGCCAGGCCACTATTTCACCACAGCGACAATTGTCACGATTCCCGACATATTTAAATTTCTGACGTTGCATGTGTCCATTGGTTACATTGACAGCTTACCATCGGGTGGGACATGTGCCTGTTTATCACCATCACGTTAGTTTTAATAAAATGCTGTTATTTTTTTATTATATCATCAATAAATAGGTAGTAGTTTGGTGAAGAGCTCTTGACAATTGTCACGATCCTCAGAAGGAATTTCCATATTTGTCGACATGTGATTAGTCCTCTGTCGGAATTTCGCGACAATTGTCGTATTTCTCGTGATAATTATCAAAAGCCTTTCATCTAACTACTACCTATCTATTGATGATGTAATAAAAAATAACGATATTTTATTGAAACTAATGTGTTGGTGGCCAACAAGCACACGTCCCACCCGATGGTAAGGAGTCAATGTAACCAATGGACACCTGCAACATCAGAAATTTACATATGTCGTGAATCGTGACAATTGTCGCTGTGGTGAAATAGGGGCCAGGTGCTAAGTTTTTCGCCAATACCTTGTCTTCTAGTAGAGCTAGTTGATCCGGGCCTAGTGTGGGTTTTAACAGTGTGTTTTCTCCGCTAGTATAACAGTGGCCCAGCGTTCTAGACCCACCACGTAAGTACCACAGTAGTACCAGCACCAGTAGCTTAGTGCACCAGGTTGTGGCGTGTTGTAGCTGGTTGATGGGTTTTTTATCGTCTCTCATGCTTAGACCCCGGATTTTTATAGCGGTGACGTCACAATGGGGTTTACTCCCAGTAAATGGAACGGTGATTAAAAAATACATAAACAAAAAATGAGATCAAGCTTTTTTTTACGACAAAGATGGCTAACGAGCAGGAATGCCTGGTGGTAAGCAATTACCGTCGCCTATGGGCACCCGCAATACCAGGGGAGTCTCAGGCGCGTTGCCGGCCTTTAAGGGGGTTGGAGCTCTGGGAACCTTACCATCAGGAACACAACACTACATACCTGAAAGGTAGCAGTGTTATTATGGCTGTGGTCTTCTGTAAGGAGGAGGTATTTCCCCAGTTGGGCTTCTCCAGACTCAAGCGTGATGGTACTTCGCTGTGCCCTACCTCTCATTGTTGGACGTAGTTTAAGGACATACCCGGGTCCAGTTAAAGATATATGAAAAAAGTACGGTTATTAACCGAATGAGGTTTAATAAATCACAATAGAAATTGGTCAGTTAACGAAAGAATTATGTCGATAATTTAAACAATTGACAATTGATTTATTTTGGACCCGGGCATGTCCTTAAACTGCGTCCAACAATGAGAGGTAGGGCACAGCGATGACCATCACGCTTGAATCTGGGGCAGCCCAACTGGGGAAGTACCTCCTCCTTACAGAAGACCACAGCCATAATAGCACTGCTACCTTTCAGGTATGTAGTGCTGTGTTCCTGATGGTAAATAAGGCTACCAGAGCTCCAACCCCCCTTAAAGGCAGGCAAAGCGCTTGTGACTCTCCTGGTGTTGCCCATGGGCGACTTAATTGCTTACCACCAGGCAATCCGTCTGCTCGTTTGCCGCCTATGTCATAAAAAAAGGAAGTTTCGCAGTAATGTACCATAAAATAATATGTAACATTTTCGTATGTTTTTTTTTATCTTATTTTAATAAATCAGTATTAATTATTACTGTTCCATTTACTCCCAAGTTACCCTATTGTGACGTCGTCGCGATAAAAATCCGGGGTCTACTTATCATCTAACAAGTGTATAAGTGAGTCGAGAGGCGATAAAAAGTCTACCGTCGTGTTATGTCACTGGTCCCACCGCGAGCTAGTAAGCTATGAGTAGACCCCGCTATCGGAGGTGCAAAATGGTAGCTGTCAAGTACTTAGGGATTGGAATGGGAATCAACTAATCATATTTGTGACGTCGATATCGACACTCGATTATTCAATACATTTTTTTATGTACAAGTACCATTTATTTGTATACAATTTTTTTTTTTGGATCTGTGATAATCATTGACATTAAAAATACTTTTAGTACAGCAAAAAAATTATGGTTGCTTTTACTTTTCTTATTATTTGTTGAAAAAAAAGTTAAATTGTATTAATTTTATTTAAATGGTACATGTACATAAAAAAACTGTATTGATAAATCGAGTATCGATATCTACATCACAAATATGATTAGTTGATTACCCATCCCTAAGAACTTGACAGCTACCATTATGCACCTCCGATAGCAGGGTCTAGCTATGAGCTATCACCTATTTCAAGGGACAAAAGATAATCCCGTGTAAATAGAACATATATGTCATAGCCGGGCGATCGTAGTTCATCGTCGGGCGATGAGCTATAAATATATCTCTTTTATTTACACGGGAGCGATTATCTTTTGTCCCTTGAAATAGTTGATAGCTCATAGCTTACTAGCTCGCGGTGGGACCAGTAAGAGTGTAGTTAAGGTGACATATTTTATAACAAAACGTTTGCTAACAAAACGTCTGTAAATATTAATTACAAACTGATCTCGCGTGTAATTATATCGCACTAGGCGACATGTTTCGGGTAAGCTCTGGTACCCATTTTCAAGCCGAGTGGTTTTTATAATAATACACAGAGCTGTCTTAAAGGTTTACTACGAGAGTTTTAGTTTATTTATTCATCCTCCTTCATACATAGGTTTTTCAAAAAAGGACTGTATATGTTCTTAAACGCGCATGTGAATCCTCTGGATTTGCAGGCGTCCATAGGCTACGGTAACTGCTTACCATCGGGCGGGCCGTATGCTTGTTTGCCACCGTCGTTGTATAAAAAAAATCACAAATAAATTGACAAATGTCACCTTGGCTCCGCCTGTATTTAATAATTATTTGCAACAAAATAGAATCTACGAACCCCATATGCCAGCTATATATAGTATAAGCAAGGATAGGACAAACGCCCGTCATTTCGAAAATATAACCCTGTTCCGTACAGCAGAGACTTCCTTATTTTATGATGTTAAAATATTTTGGAAGAACAGTATACCAATGTGAACGATTACATATGCCCCTATGACGTCGTAGACTGTGTACGGACTTTTTCAACGCATAAATGGGTCATAAATTCACATTTCACACACTCACAACTGAAAATTTAGAAAAAGTCTTGGTCATTTTATTTTATTGGCGACAGTAAATTTCGGAATGTCAATCATAAATTAATTTGTCACTGAATATAAATTATGGTCTAATAAATGTATAAAATAGTATTTTATTAACATAAGTAAGTCTCTGCTGTACGGAACAGGGTTATATTTTCAAAATGACGGGCGTTTGTCCTATCCTTGGGTACAAGGTATCTTCCGATATTGAAATGTCTATAAAAAAATCTTTTTTTTTATTTCTCTCAATTTATACGGCAAACCTGCAGTATAAGCTGGCAATTATAGCTCATTGCATGTTGTCTCTTACTTTTGGTTTGAGTTCCCTTTCATGTTTTGTATATAATTCCGATGCACAAATCAATGTACAGAGCACATGTTTTTGTTATTTTTTGTATTTTTTTTAAGTTATACTAAACATTTATTTTATTCGGTTCGTAAGAATTACTGTGTTGATAGCTCACAGGACGAGTATGTATGTGAAACTTTACCTCGTTATTAGAATTGTGTAGATATTTATGTCCTTGAGTCCTCAACACAGTATATCCTGAAATTAAGTCATTATTTTTTATTACTACTTACCAAACTTATGAACCCACGGTCCCACGTGGACTTATCCTCTAGCCGCCCAGAAATTTGCCAGGCCAATTGCAACTATGGTGTGTTATCATTAAAGTTCAAAATGGCATTCAATGGGAGACCTTTTTATAGGACTCCGGGCGACTGGAGGTTATATCGCACTAGGCGACATGTTTCGGGTAAGCTCTGGTACCCATTTTCAAGAATAGCACTGCTACCTTTCAGGTATGTAGTGTTGTGTTCCTGATGGTGAGTAAGGTTCCCAGAGCTCCAACCCCCCTTAAAGGCCGGCAACGCGCTTGTGACAGTTGTGACTCTCCTGGTGTTGCCCATGGGTGACGGTAATTGCTTACCACCAGGCAAACCATCTGCTCGTTTGCCGCCTATGTCATAAAAAAAAGACGAGCGGTGTGTCCTGACTCGGCTTGAAACTGGGTACCGGAGCTTACCCGAAACATGTCGCTTAGTGCGATATAATTACACGTGAGTTTATTCGTTTGTAACTAAGTAGTAGTTAAAATAGTTTAATGCCAATTTGTTTATTGTAAAAAAAGATATTTTATTTGTTTTCAAGAATGTATGTTAATAAACAATTTTGTCTGTTTAATATTGTTTTCAAATAAAACAGAAGTATAGTACTAAGGTGACGATAAAAAGTCGAACTTAAATTATAAATTAATTATGTTTTAAGCAGAATCGTCTTAACCATTTTTTTTAATGGAAAATCGAGTCTCAGTCCAAAGGCTTTTACATATTCTTCCATTTTATCCTTTATTTCTTAATTTTTATTTTTAAATGTAGTTCATATTTTAATGATATTATATTTTTCTGACAAAATCGATCACCTATCTACTATATTTTCATTACTGTTTAATATTATAACAATAGAATATTGTAACTATAGAATTTACTACTTAATTTAGGCGGGTAAAATTAAATATCGTTTATAATATAATAACCAGTGATCGGTTATTTGGATTCTCCCTCGCGGGATATCATGTAGAAAAGTTAATATAGATACGACAGTTTCCCGCGATACCGAACAAATCGCGTTCAAAAATGAAACTATTTAAATTGTCTGTAAGGGATTTTTTACTTATTATCCGAACTTTTATCCAAACGGTATAAAAAGTGCCGCTTCGGTGACAGCAAATGAGCTGTCAGTGTGAACACTTGTGCTCATTTGTTCGATTTGAACAAAAAAACGGCGAGTAAGTACGCGTGTCTATCAGCTACTTAGATATTTTAAAGTGTAATAAAAAAAACATTGTATTTACAAGATAAAGCCCGGATTCCCGGGGCGTATCCACACTAACATAATGATTGAGGTCCTTCACCCCGTGTCTGATCCAAATAACCGATCACTGATAATAATAAATATTTCTGTACTGACCGTCTGAATTAAATAGTAATTCTTATATAAACTAAATCTAACAAATATTAACAAATAACATAACATTGTCGCTGAAGGGTGCGCCGTAAGACTGCGCCCGCGCCGAAGGCCGGCACTCTCTCCATGTCGAGGTAAATAGTTTACTGATGTGTCCGCTAGTGGCGCTGCGTCTCTTAGTTAAACCGTATTGGCTTCTACTGTACCCTTACCATGAGTTGTGACATTGACGTTTTCGATAGCGAGTATCGAGTTTACTATCTGTGCATCTCGTTCGCATAAAGTACAAGCGAGATGCACAGATAGTAATCGATACTCGTTATCGAAAACCTCAATGTCACAACTCATGGTAAGGGTACTGAGGGTAGTGTAAGTTTCTTTTCTCGTAAAAAAACGTTTACGAACGCGTAAGTCATAATGTTATTTATATGGGAAAGTAAAACGCGTTCGTGACGTGAAGTTACGTTAAAAACTTACACTCAGGGCTCTGATTTAAACTTTTCGGTGTTTACACATTATTTACACATAAATGGGACTTAACCGCGTATATAAATTTTAAATATTACCCCTGACGTTTCGAGGACGACGGCCTCATGGTCTCGGGTTAAAACTCGTCGGAGGTAATTTTTAAAGTTAATATACGTGTTTAAGCCGTATATGTGTAATAACGTATTGGCTTGTCTTTCCTTTTCTTAGTAAAATTGTACGTATGTTAGCGAAAAGGATTTATACTGTAATGTTTTACAATTACATAATTGATTAAAAAATTAAATAGATGACTTACTTAGATGATATATAAATAAATAAATAATAAATATTTAAATATTTCGGGACAATCTTACACAAATCGATCTAGTCCTAAGGTAAGCTCAGTAAGGCTTGTGTGGTAGGTACTAGACGACGATATATATAATAGATAGATACGTATAAATACTTAAATACATAGAAAACACCCATGACTCAGGAACAAATATCTCTGATCATCACACAAATAAATGCCCTGACTGGGAATCGAACCCAGGACCTTCGGCTTCATAGGCAGGGTCACTACCCACTAGGCCATACCGGTCGTCAAAATAAATAAAAAGATAAATATATAGTGGAGAAGAAAGAACTTGAACCCAGTTCTTTCTCGGGTGCCGGAGGTCCTCGTCACTTTTCCTTAAGTATATGTCATCTATTTTTTTAAATTTATATGGTAGTATTGATCTTTTGTTATTGCGTTTATAGAATCCTTTGCCCTAAACTACGTTGCACTACTTAGCTTTTTAGCCTAGCTTTATTTATCGCCGTATCACTCGGCCTACGAATCGGTACCCTTCCCAAGAGTTGTGGCTTTGAGGTTTTCGATAACGAGTATCGAGTTTACTATCTGTACATCTCGCTCGCACTAAAATGGTACAAGCGAGATGCACAGATAGTAAACTCGATACTCGTTATCGAAAACCTCAATGTCACAACTCATGGTAAGGGTAAGGCCGGTTTCGGCGAGCGTTGAATGACCAAGAAAACTTTATACTTTGATGCAATGTTGTGTCATTGGCTAGTGGGCAGTTGTTTAACGGACCGATGCCTCACGACCATTTTGATCGCTAGATGATCAGTCAGAGTCATGAGAGAAGTCGTGACATTTTTATGCTACTCAATATTATGTCATATATAAAAAAAATAACAAGTCGTGAGTCAAACCGGAAGACACTGGATGCACTTCGCTTCCAACCGGTACATGTGTTGCTCCAAGGGGGAGGCCTATGTTCAGCAGTAGACGTCTTGTGGCCGAGGTGATGATGATGATGAGTCAAACCGCCTTTGAAATACCAATGGTATAAAGCAGGGATGTAACAGATGTGGTTATCGGAACCGTAAGGAGAATCAGATTACATTTAGTTTATCGGAACCAGAAACGGTACTGGAACGGAAACCGGAAGCGAAACCAGAATCGGAGCCGGAGTGATAGATGTTAAGTACTTCACAGATTTCACACCAACACGTACGAATAGGGGTTTTAAATGGAATAAAAGTGATTAACAAAACAACTACGATTAGTGCAGCCCGTGGCAAGCGGGGACATGACAGGTGTAAACCTGTTTGTTTTTGATGTACGCCGCGTATGTCCCTGCACTGTGACATCCGATATAACTTCTGCTTTGAAAGTAACAGAACCTTAACCAAAGCGGATTTAAAACCAATCAGAATCCGATTTTAAAGGAGGATTCGACCCCGCTTATATACAACTATATGAAATAAATAAATTTTTGATTTTTTTTAAATAAGAAGTTACGGAACCGGAGCCGGAGCTCTGTAGCATCCCTGCTCGGTATAAAGACTCATTCGTCGATCACGCCTAAGCATCAAGCTCGGATAATGGCTAAGCTAAAGTAGCCGTAAGATACGTAGTAGTAATTCACTTATAGACGCCACGCCACTAGTTTCAACGGAAAGTTTACAGTTTACAAGATTCTTCGAGAATGTTCTAATTTTTATATAGCGTTTACAGCAAAAGTAACGCGAGTCACGTTTTCATTTCAATTTGTCAATGTAAGTAACACATAATTTGCGAGTGTCTCGCTCTAGCCAGACAAATAATAGACTTTGGATCATGTTCTCTGGATCCGAAGGAATTCAGAGCTTTGTCCTTGAGATCCATGAACTATAAAATGCTCTGGTATTAGGTGTAACAGGGGACAATTTATTTGGGACTACCTACGCATAATTATGTACTTTAAGATATGATGAAAAAATAAGTCCCACCGTAGTTTCTTGCCGGTATCTTCTCGGGTCAGAGTTGTGGCGTTAGAACCGGTGATAGTTTTTACTTTGACGTTCATAAGTGCATGCAATGTGCCTCAATAGAAAAATGAATATCTTAAACCCTTTTTATACATAATATCACCACGGGCCGAAGTGTATCCAAAAGGAATATAGTAAAATTTGAGATAAGATAATGAAGATCTTTAGAAGAACAAAACACACGATATATTCGTGGCTCGCGTTACACTCTCAATGACCATGGGTCATAGTTTTTTTTTTATTGATGACAATTTGAATAACTTTTTAAACTTTCCGTAATTAGCACATCTGTATCCCGCACAAAGCGCTCGCGCACGCATTGTATAATATAGCTTGTTTATTTATTTTGTTGTTAGTTTTTATTTGCTGTATACAAATTGTTATATTGCTATTGTTCATGTAATTTTATTTGTAGTTACATTTTATTTTAATTAGTTAGGTGTTTACACGGTGTTGTGTTCTTGTATAAAATTTGTTGTCATAAATATGCGTTGGCTTAAGGCACTAATGTCGGACACTTTAAGCTGACAGGCACTAATGATGGACACTTGGTTTTTATTTCAAAAATCATAAAGTTATAAATTGAATATGTCCCAACAAATGCACAACACTTGACTCCTATGAAATAAGCACTAATGCTCAGGATTGGTTCCTTGTCCATTACTGGTGCCGTCACCTTAATAAATTTTTTTTTCTGAAACTGTAGACTTTTTAGGATTATTATAATATAAACGAATTGATTTATTTGATGCCTTAAAATATCCTGAAAGTTATACAGTTTCAGAGAACAACATATTTTGAGAAAATATAGAATCTTGCTTAGCTATGTTCAAGTATTTCTTAGAATATTGTTTTTTTTTAAACAGCTGTGGTTAATGTAAAAAAAAAAGAAATAATATATAATTATTTTTTATTGTGCAGAAACGTTTGCTAGCGAATATCTTCGATATTTAAATCGAAAGAAAAATAGAAAAATTTGAATCGGAGCGGGACTCGAACCCACAACCACTGGATCAATAGCCCAGTGCACTTCCAATTGTGCTATCCGAATACCAACCTAACTCGGATAGCACAATTGGAAGTGCCTGTGTGAAGTGTCACTAGCCAGTGATCCAGTGGTTGTGGGTTCGAGTCCCGCTCCGCGTCAAATTTTTCTATTTTTCTTTCGATTTAAATATCGGAAATAATATATAAGTTTCATAAACCATAATTCTAAAAAATAAAGGAATCATAGGCGGCAATTGGTAGAACGATTGGCTTGTATCCCGGAGTCACGACTTCGAGTCTTGCCAGAGGCAACTGTTTTATTAATCCTTCATTTCTAAGAATTATGAAGACTATTCTTTTTGTACATAATCTAATTTTATTTGTTTCAATATACCTATAGGTGGCACCAATATAGCTAAAGCACCTGGTCCATGTAGTAAAAACGTGATAAAACATTATCAAGCCAGCATCTGGTCATGATTTGGAACAATTTCTACTATGGGGTCAACGTTGTAAATATTTAAGTCGAAAGAAAAATAGAAAAAATTGACCCGCAGCGGGACTCGAACCCACAACCACTCAATACTCTTCGGTAGATGTCGCTACACGTCACCCGTAATGACGTATACCAGGAAGGATAAGATAGAAAAATTTGACACGTCTAAGCGGCGCTCGTATAGCACAACTGGTAGTGCACTGGGCTAGTGATCCAGTGGTTGTGGGTTCGAGTCCCGCTGCGGGTCAAAAATTTTTCTATTTTTCTTTCGACTTAAATATCTTTGATATGCTAGCAGACGTTTCTGCTTAATATAAAAATAACTTTGTAAATTGTAAAATAAAAAATAGCTCGCTCATACATTTTCGTCAACTTATACTTGACCTTTTCTATGGAACAGCTCAATTTTTATAAAATTTTACAAACTTGACCCCATAGTAAAAGATGCTCAAAATCATGAACAGATGCCGGTTTGATAATCTTGTATCACGTTTTTTATGACACCTAGTATTCAAATATTGACCTAAGTTCCATATTAATTCTCTGCACAACTACATAGACATGGAGTTAAGTTTTTCACCTAAATCACTTGTATATTTTAGTTATACTGCTCCGTGGTAACGCGAGTTACTATTTAGCACAGCAACTTTCCGCACGCAGCATTGCTGGCAGTTATGTACGAACGCATAAACTCACGTGTAATTATATCGCACTAGGCGACATGTTTCGGGTAAGCTCTGGTATCCATTTTCAAGCCGAGTCTGGACTCACCGCTCGGCGCCGAGTGCAAAATAAATACCCGTGAGTTTATCCATTTGCACCTAAATAGTAAGCTACGTTTTATGAGAGGTAGGGCGCAGCGAAGTACACGCTTGAATCTGGAGCAGCTCAACTGGGGAAGTAGCTCCTCCTTACAGACCACAGCCATTATAGCACTGCTACCTTTCAGGTATGTAGTGTTGTGCTGATGGTAAGGTTCCCAGAGCTCCCATCCCCCTTAAAGGCAATGCGCTTGTGATCCCCTGGTGTTGCGGGTATGGGCGACGGTAATTGCTTACTATCAGGCAATCCATCTGCTCGTTGCCACCTTTGCCTTATAAATAAACTAAAACGTTCGATGTGTATCCTCAGCTCAGACCAACCTTCCTTCGAGTACAAATGTGGACAACTTGTATAATTCCAGTTCTCGAACATCGCTGGCGAGCAGTCGTCAATCGCTAACGTCGTACGCTTCGCCGACCGCCGAGCGAGCGGCCTCGCCCGATCAGGCAGCGAAGCGAGCCTCCTTCGTCGAGGTTTGTATTGCTTGTGGATTCCTGATGTTCGATTACATACAGTCGCGGAATGAATGAATGAAATGAAATGAAAAATCTTTATTTCAGACAGTTACGTCCATAGATATTTTAAACATGCATCCATATAGGGACACAAACAAAAAACAAAACAAAAACAAGACATTACACAACATTTAAAACTTGCGCGGCGGAATAGCCACCGGCGAGTGCAGCTGCAAATAGCGCTTCACAAGGGGCGAGTCCCAACGCTGCGCTAGTGCACTTAGGATGCTGTTCGAGCTGCCTCTGCTACGAGCGAGAAGAAACGCGCATCTTTTTCTCATAATAGCGAAAAAGCAGTCCGTTTGAGCCTCTGAAAACATCACAGAGGCGCTGCAATACCTAGGCAACCTAAACAGCATCCTAAATGCATCATTATATTGGACTCTCAAAGCGCAGTATGCCCGCTGCGTAAAGTTTGCCCACAGACCGCACGCGTAGAAAGTTTTACAAAATGAAAAGATTGACCAGCTTAAAATCTGTTTTCGCTTGCTCAGTATAAATTATCATTATCTGCTTTATCGACCGAGTAAGTATGACACATTCCGTCATAATTAATGTCACTTCACTACATGACAGATACTTACGACCCCAATATTGGATTGACGGTTGAACCTCAAAATGGCGAAGTCGTCTTGAAAATATATTTTTTGTTTTTTGTTCAAACGTAGTTTAGTGTGTAATATTGATAGCGTATTATGCAGTGATCTAACGCAGAATTGTGCAGTTAATGAAGAATAGGTTTCAAAACGTGTTTCACTACTATTTTTGGTCATCACCCGGCAATCCCGGGGTCACGGTTGCCTCTTAGCTTTCTGTAAAGTCCAGCTACCACTTTACAAAACGCAAGGCCTACTACCGAACAACGTCATGCTCTAAGGGCAAACTTATATGTTATTATACTTATTTGTTATTCTACTTGACACTGGCGAAATCATGGATTGATTTATTGATGGCCATATTTTTTTTAAAGAAGAAGAAGAAGACCCCAATGATAAATTGACCTATTTGAGAGGCGAGTTAAAATTAAGAAGAAAACTTTTTATCTCATTCATTCTTCAGTTATTACAGGAAGCTTAAAAGAGGATCGCAATAAAAGAGAAGAAGCGAAGAGGATTTATCAATCTTGAGACAATATTTTTATATCTAATCTGGATAAAAAGGTTTTAGTTCAACTCTTAATAGTTAAGGAACATTCGTCTTAGTAAATTTGATCTTTGTTGTCAAACAGTTAAACATAATTTTCAATACAACACTGTCTATTCAGTTCAAGTTGTTTGAGAACTGGTCAACCTTTTCATTCCGCGACTGTACAATACATACATTTCAGCCGTATGCAGTCCACTGCTGGACATAGGCCTCCCACAAATATGACTTGTATCATCTTGGGGGTAGGACATAGTCGCCACGCTTGGCAGACGGGTTGAACGTAGTAGCTGTTTGGGTTTCGACGGACGCTGCTGCCCGTTCGTAGGATTTTTCCCTTTGTCGCCTCTTACCCGCGGGAGATGGGGTGGTGCTATTCTAGTCAGCCGGCATCACACGGCGTTACTACGGATGTTCGATTAATATGACCCATTGTCTAGACACGCGGCAGCGTCTCAGGAACTAGCCAGTTCCTTTGCTTGAACTTGGCTCGAGTGTAATATTACACGATCAACTTGGTGCCACTTTTTACCCTTCTATAACTCAAAACCTCTTTAAAGCTGCGCCGAAAAAATGACAGCAGAATTATGTTTGTTAGATACCTTTTTTGTATAGTTAATCCTTAATCTAAGTCTATGTGCGTCATAAGTTACATATTTAAGGATTAACTAAATAAATCATACGATTCAGAAACACGATTACTTGAATTTTGGGTTATAAAAATTACATCCAAAGTGACCTCTAAAAAAGATAGGATGCCCTTAATACGTTGCAAATACTCAACAGAAAGTCATAACTTTTTTTAATAATAAAATAAAATACTTATTTTCTGTAACGTATACGTCTTGCATTTGTAAAAATATCACTTTAATAATACAAACGAAAATTTCTAAATTTGCGAGCGGTTCGCCCATCCTTACCTGAGCTGCCATGATTAGATTAAATCGAGTAGCGCGAAAAGTTTGGCGCCCATTTAATTGTTTTTTTTTTATTGTTGTCAGACTGGATTCGTGGAGACACTGACCCCTCAATACACTCCTGGGCAGAGCATCACGTCACCAGCGCCGACGCACGCCGAGGATCGGCTGGCCAACTTACAAGCTCAGCAGGAGGTAACATCAATTAATCAATTTCCATTTACCTCAGAATATGGTTAATTTCCCAATTATTGGGATACATTTTGGACATTGCACATACTCCGTTGCACCACCGGACGTCCAGAGCCCTGAGTGTAAGTTTTTAACGTAAATTTACGTCACGAACGCGTTTGCGTTTCCCATATAAATAACATTATCACTTACGCGTTCGTAAACGTTTTTTTTTTTACGTCAAAAGAAACTTACACCAGAGCCTCAGGCGAGGCGGTTTCATCCTTACGTTGTCAATATTCCATTCATTCGCACGAAGCGACTCGCTTCTACCTTCCTAATGCGGACTACTAAGGAATGGACTTCGCTCTCTTCGTCTGTATTCCCGGTAAGATATAATTTGGGTCTTCAAGGCACGAGTGAATAGGCTGTTACTGAACCAGCGTGCTACACCCTCGACCTAGTAGTCACTTACCATCAGGTGCGACTGAGGTCAAACGCGGGTCAGTCTTGTTTAATTTAAAAAAGGCATCCAGTTGTAATTTAAAAAAAAAGATTTGAACTCTGTGTCATAGACATCCACTGAGCCAGACCTGTCGATGATTTTATCTTCTTAATTTCAGATCACCCAACTCAAATCGGAAGTAGAAGACCTGAAAGAGAAGCTGGAGACTCTTCGCGTGAAGAGAGCAGAAGATCGCGAGAAACTCCGCGAGTTAGAGCGAGTGCGACTGCAGTTAGAGCAGGCCAACGAATTTAAGGTACATGGCGACCCTGCCGGCTCAACTACGTATTTTAACTAAAAGTCATTTGATTTTTTTTATGAAGCTGAGCTGTATGAAAATTGGTCATGCCGACAGGAGATGGACGCGTTGTCAGCTGGTTAGACTTAAGAATGATGTTTTTGACTGATAAATGATGGACGTTAATTATTTGGTCTTAGTTTGTATTGTATTAATTTCGGAAAGCCCACCATACACAAATATTTATAAAAAACAATCTTAGGCACTGGCCCCACCGCGAGCTAGTAAGCTATGAGCTATCAGAGAGATATCAAGAGAGAGATATATATTTATAGCTCATCGCCCGGCGATGAACTACGATCGCCCGGCTATGACATATATGTCTCTTTTATTTACACGGGAGCGATTATCTTTTGTCCCTTGAAATAGCTGATAGCTCATAGCTTACTAGCTCGCGGTGGGACCAGTGCCTTAATATACAGTAAATCGGGTCGAATATTCTGTGGTTTGAAAAATAATGAAACAATAGAAATTGAACTTTATTTCCTATTATAAAAGATTTAAATTCCATTGCAAGGGAGTGTATATTGTAATGTACACGGGGTCTTACGAGGTTAAATGTAGTTAGTATTTTCCTCGTGTATGCGAGTTGATAGTTTGGTTTCACTCTGCAGCAAAGTTTGGTTTGAACTTACGAAGTACGAAAACATTTCACGTGTCTTGAAACCCTCCCGACGATCAAGGTTTAACCCGGGCATCAATATTACGCAAGACAGGGTTAACGCGAACTTTGCTCCCTTGTTAAACAAATAACTATTATATGTATACAAAAAAATATAAAATCGCCATTGTGTAAAATTTAAACCGAGAGATTTGAAATTTTGTGTAAACACTCCTTATTTGAAGATAATAAAAGTAATTTCAGCGTTTTTTGAAATTCATCCCCTAAGGGGTCAAAAAGGGGGTTAAGAGTTTGTATGGAGACGGAGTCACATGTCAACTGAGAGACTTTAAACGTTCTGTTTAAACTCTTTAATTTAATAAAAAGAAAATAACAATAATAATCGCTACCGGTTACAGGTATTCTTTTGCGCGTGCGAAGCCACGGGCAAAAGCTAGTATACATATATATAAATAAATAGTATTTTGGGACAATCTTACACAAATCGACCTCAGAACGAGCTCAGTGAGGCTGGTGTTGTAGGTACTATATATATAATAGATAGATACATATAAATACTTAAATACATACAACACCCATAACTCAGGAACAAATAATATCTGTGTTCTTGACACAAATAAATGCCCTGACTGGGATTTGAACCCATGACCATCGGCTTCATAAGCAGGGCCACTACCCACTAGGCCAGACCGGTCGTCAATAACTGTGTTTTTAATAAACATAATTAAATTTTACAGACGCGCATCATGGAGTCACAAGCGCAGCTCCAGAGAGATCTACAACGCGCCAAGCAGGAGGTGAGTGCGCAAAAAGCTATTTTCACAACACCCGTTCGCAAAAGGGCTTATTCCACCCTGTTGAGATCTAAAAGGCAATAAGTTTCTGCCGCAAATTACACTTTAGGTACCCAACTTTTTTGTTAAATACAACGACGGTTGCAAACAAGCATACGGCCCGCCTGATGGTAAGCAGTTACCGTAGCCTATGGACGCCCGCACATATTGTAGTAAAACAGTACCGCGGGTGAACGTGTTAAAGATTATGTTCTGACTGTGACAGGTCCGCGAAGCTCAAGAGGCCCTGGACATCCACAACGATGAGACGGCCGAGCTGCAGGAGGCGGCCGAGATGGCTGCCCTGGACAAGGAAATGGCTGAAGGTAACCAACCGGGGAATATCTATAGTACATTATTGCCCAGGTATAGAAAGTAAGCAATAGGTGGACGAGTAAAGGCTCGCGCAAACACACAAGCGTGCCGCCGCGCCCGCGCCGTCTTGACGCAAGGGGCCGCGCGGCGCGACAGACGCGGGGCGCGATGGCAGCGGGACGCAGTCTGTTTGACGTCGCTAACCTGTTAGCATGTATTTAAGGTCGCCCGTCGGTTTGACCGAGCCTTAGTTAAGGCACTGCTCACACCGCGAGCTACTAAGCATTCATAATATTATTATGAACTAGGCGACATGTTTCGGGTAAGCTCTGGTACCCATTTTCTACCTGACTCGGCTTGAAAATGGATACCAGAGCTCACTCGCTGTCGCCTAGTGCGATATAATTACATGTCAGTCTACCCGTTTCTAACTAAGTAGATATCTATGTACATTCAGTCGCTTCTACTGTATTCGGTCTTATTGTTCCCAAAAAAAAAAAAAAAAATTTAAATCGAAGGAGAAATAGCAAAATTTGACTCGAAGCGGGACTCGAACCCACAACCACTGGATCACTAGCCCAGTGCACTACCAATTGTGCTATACGAGTACCAGATATTCGCTAGCAGACGTTTCTGCATAATAAAAAAAAAATATGTGTAACTTTTTTTATATAATTCTAGAACGAGCCGAGGCTCTCCAGCTGGAGCTAGAGTCGTGCCGGGAGAAGCTGGAGGAGGCGACCCTGGACCTGCAGCTCATGCGCGCCGAGATGGAAGAATCTGGCAACACCCGTGAGTCCCCAATATCACACTTGCCAGCTATATTTACAAACATCACATTCGTTAGTGAATAAATTCGAACATCACACTTGCCGGTAAATGTGTTGTCACAACATCACACTTGTTCGCAAATAGATAAATCGGAGCTGTGGAGTTGGTCACAAATATCTGAACATGCACTTTATCGTCTTGACAATAGAGGCGTTGTTCCGATATTTGTGACCACATCCACAGCTCCGATATATCTGATAGCGACTGTACGGTCGCGTGCATTTATTTGTGACCCATTTAAGGTTGACAGTCCTGTCGAATTGTATTGAGGTTCAAAGGAGTTAGTTCTATGAGAGGTAGGGCACAGCGAAAAACCATCACGCTTGAGTCTGGTGAAGCCCAACTGGGGAAGTACCTCCTCCTTACAGAAGACCACAGCCATAATAGCACTGCTACCTTTCAGGTATGTACTGTTGTGTTCCTGATGGTGAGTAAGGTTCCTAGAGCTCCAACAACTTTTAGGGTAGGCGACGCGCATGTGAACCCTCTGGAGTTGCAGGCGTCTATAGGCTGAAGTAACTGCTTATTATCAGGCGAGCCGTATGCTTGTTTGCCACCGTCGTTGTATATAAAAATGATTTTTTTTGGGACATGGGATGCAAATTAATGGACGTGACTGTACAGACAACATCACACTTGCCAGCAATATTAACAAAAATCACAATCATGTTTTTGTCCGAACATAGTGTGATGTTCACACTTGCCTTATATGTGATGATCACACTCAAATTATTTATATCTTATATATTTTTATGAAAGGTAGAACTATTGTATTAGAAATACATGCAAAACGACACTAAACTGGTTTTAAAGCTTGGTCACATAGGGCGCGTTTTGTGGCGTGGCGCAGCGGGGCGCGACGCTGCCGTCCGAATGTGTGCCTTATCTCGTTACATTAGCCACACCGCTGTCGCGCCCCGCTGCGCCACGCTCTCAAAACGCGCCTATCTGCCCAAGCCTTTAAAGTTAAAGAAAATAAACAGACATGGCGTACAGTCAGCAGCAAAAGTGGCTAAACGTTTGAAGTATTCAAAATGACCAACACGCGCTCTTATTCTCTTGACAATAGAGATGTGTTGACCTCATTTTGATCATCTCAAATGCTTAGCTACTTCTCCTGCTAACTGTACATAATTCTGGTTTATAATTATATGAAAAATAAATTTTTTTCGAAATTTGAGAGTTGAAGATTAATTTTTTTTTAAAGATTTCGAGTTTTTTTTACTCTCATTTTCCGAATGTATACATAATCTCAGCACACACGGTTTCACGATATTGTTCACGTCTAATGATATTATTTATAAACGCTTTTTATAAAATATTATATATACCTGTATATATATATATATATATTTTTTTAGAAAAACTAAAAGAGCTTATGCTTGTACGTATTTTTCCTCGATTTTTGGTTGTGGGTCGCCACATAGACTCCATCTTTTTTTGTATTATACGCTCATATAGTTTCATTTTTTTTAATTGGTATTTATTTTTTTTAATTTATGCACGACCTTGACACATTCACGGCTTTCGGGTTTTTAGAAGGCTTATTGGCGGGTTTTAAAAAAAAACTTGATGAATCTATGGTTTTCTTTGGCAGCAAAAATTAGTTTCTTTTTTTCAAGGAAAAACTAAACATGCAGCATGTTTTTTATATTTTTTTATTTTGTTATATTACATTGAGATAATGTAATAACCGGTATTTTATTTATAATTCATTTTAATTTATATTTAATGTACAGTGAAGGTCAAAAATATCGATGCGACCAAAGTGTCAAAACATGTATACCTTAAAGCTGAGACGATAAAGTGTATGTACACATATTTTGGCAGTTCCGTCATGTACATATTTTTGACATTGACTGCACCTATATGATATTGCAAATTATTTTGATATGTTATGAGCACCTCGTCGGCTTAGTAAATTCTGCTGCTGAGTGTACGAGTATATAATATATCGTCTAGCTACAGTCGCCATCAGATATATCGAAGCTGTGGAGTTCACAAATATCTGAACATGCACTTTGTTTAGATATTTGTGACCACCTCCACAGCTCCGATATATCTGACGGCGGCTGTACAATACAAGCTTTATAAAGCTTGGTTTAGGTCGATTTGTGAAAGATGCCAATAATATTTAATTATTTCGATTCAATCAAAAAACACATATATTAAAGCTGTGGCTATATTGAAAAAGGGCTTAAGTCAAATCAGTACAGCGAAAAAGGAAATAGGTGCCGTACATTTTATAGAACTTTTTTACTGAGTTAATTTGAGCTAATTTAGCCGTGTGATGCCGGCTGACTAGAATAGCTCCACCCCATCTCCCGCGGGTGTAAGAGGCGACAAAGGGAAAGTCCTACGGACGGGCAGCGGCGTCCGTCGGAACCCAAACAGCTACTGCGTTCAACCCGCCTGCCAAGCGGGCGACTATGGCAACTACCCCCAAGATACAAGTCATATTTGCGGGAGGCCTATGTCCAGCAGTTGACTGTATACGACTGAAATGTAATTTGACTTATACCCTTTTTCAATAAGGTTACAGAAATATTGAAACTATTGTGAATGTGTGGGGTCCCTGTGTGTGTATAATATTGTTTGCATGTGTTTTGTGTCTTGTGTCATTGTGTTCACAGTCTCCCGTAGACACGACATTAAAATATAAAAAAAAAAAGATTTAAAAAATATTGTTGCTTGTACCGACAATTTTTATTACTTGAAACTATCCAACAAGATATGGATTTTTCACGGCAAAACAAAACACTATCGTAATCAAGCTAGTGATAGACATATTATTTTATCGATACCTATCGATTATTATTCGCTAGCAGACGTTTCTGCATAATAAAAAATAAGGCCTATATATTTTTACATTATTGACAATTTACAGTGTGCTAAATAACCTTTTTAATCTTTTAAATAAAAAACTAGAAGTGTATTTTTCTTCCGGAAACGCCATAAGGTATTTAACACAGCTAAAAAAGTCGCGATATTGACTATACCACCTCATTGAAAATAATAGACAATACAGTCAATAATAGACAATGATTACTTCATAAGACTTTAAATGTCATTTGATTACGTATAAAATCTGTTTCTCATATCTAATTTCATACGCGCTTCACGTAATTATTTTATTAAATATTTGTTATATATGGTTATTTTTTTCTTCTACTACACAATTATCGATATCGATAAAAATAATGTTTCTATCACTGGCTATATTACGATAGTGTTTTATTTTGCCATGAAAAATCCGTTCTCTGGTTACTAGTCAAAACCACCACTAAATACAACAATGATTCAACCAAAAAAAATGTATTTTTATTGAGTCAATAAAGTATCCCACTTCCGGGTAAAAGCCTCCTTTAACATCGTCTCGCGTTCTGAGCCCCCAATCAAATTCAACTAACAATCCAGTGGTTGTGGGTTCGAGTTCCGCTGCGAGTCAAGTCATTCTATTTTTCTTTCGATTTAAATATCAGAGATAAAAAAATAATCCAATAATAACTTACTTAAGTCTCATAACCCCAAATGGGCCTTAAGCCCCAGTTCCTCTAATACCCGAGGCCTTAAGCCCCTAACACGACCGACCGACCCGGGAGCGGCATGTCACCCGCCCGTAACCGGAACCGTGTGCGCTGACCAGAGCACCCGTACGCAGCGACGGACGACCGCGCGGCGACCGGCTACGAGATGCGGCAGCTGCAGCAGCAGAACTCGAGGCTGAGGGAGACGCTGGTGCGACTCCGGGATCTGAGCGCGCATGACAAACATGCTATGCAAAAAATGAATAAGGTAAAATGTTTTTTCCTAACTAGTGCGTAAATTTCACTTTTTAAGGCACTTGCTATGAAAAATTTGGTTCGATACTCGTGTAAAAACTTCTTTAGACTCGGGTGATTGTCACCCTCGTTTCACTCGGGCTCCAACGTTCACCCTCGTCGAAAAAAAATTTTTTTTTCACTAGTATCGAAATCTACTATTACCTCACTATAGTTTATACTTTTAGATAGTTAAAAAAAGGTCCCGTCTCGAACGCTGGAGGTCCTCGTCGCTTTTTCTTAAGTATATGATGTCATCTATTTCAACTTTTAATTTATGTAGTGGTATTACTACTTAAAAATCAAAAACAATCAAAATATTAAACAGATAGCAAAGTTGCATTTTATTCACAAGAGTGCAAAGTTATTTCATACAAATTGTTTATTACTAATCGAGTGTTTTTTTTATATTAACTGATCGGATGTTCTTTTATTTAATGTTTTTGAAGACATTTTTAATGTTATATTTTCCTCGCGGTTGTGAGGTGAAAAAATATGTGTTTCACTCGGTAGCAAAGTGTGTTCCCCTCTCGTGCTTTAAGACTCCCAATGCTCAAGATTCCCCTCTTTGAACCAGCTCGTCTGTGACTGTACCAACCATTCGGCTTAGTTTAGTTCTGCGTAATAGGATCCAGCGAAAAAGGATTATGCGAGATCAGTGTCCGCTTATATACAATTATGCCAACACTGGGTATGCGATATGCGTAAGGCACAGGTCCCACCGCGAGTTAGTAAGCTATGAGCTATCAGCTATTTCAAGGGAGAAAAGATAATCGCTGCCGTGTAAATAAAAGAGACTTATATGTCATAGCCGGGGGACCGTAGTTCATCGCCGGGCGATGAGCTATAAATATATATTTCTCACCAGTGGCTAAACAAGGGGATCCAATTAATAGTACATTACAACAGAGGCCGGGAAAATGAGGATTTCCGGCCAAGCGGGTATATAGGATTAGTGATACGAGGCCGGGAATCCGTTTTCACGACGAGGCATGTATAGAGGTTTTTCCAAACATAAATACAATGAAAAAATGAAATTTGCAAAATCACAACTAACAATAAAATAGAAATGTATTCAAAATTTACATGAACTCTTTGAATATGACACCCGTCATCTTTTACCTCTGTATGGATAATCGTGGAAAAAAAGTTATTGTTTATATGAAATTCCATTTAAGTCCCTTTCAGTAGCCGCACCCAAAAAAACCATACTTCCAAGGTATTATAAGGAATGTAAAGACAATATTTCATTGCATGTTTGAGAAAATATTATTTACGATAGTGTTTTGTTTTGCCGTGAAAAATCCGGGCCACACATACCACCAGAAGTGGTTGTGGAGGTCCTTTAAAGATATTCAGGAGTTGCAGTAAAACGCCGTGTGTACTTAAACGTACGAGTATCTATTTCTGGACGTCACAAAGAACTAACCACTCTAAACCCCCATAAATATATACCCATAGCAGTATCTGAACCCGGGACCTTCAGCTCCGTCTATAAAGCATATTATACTATACAGCATGCAGCAAAAGTGGCTAAGCGTTTGAAGTGTTCAAAATGACGTACACGCGCTCTTATTCTCTTGACAATAGAGATGTGTTGACCTCATTTTGAACACCTCAGCCGCTTAGCCACTTCTGCTGCTGACTGTACAGTGCTCGGACAAGTCATCGCAAAAACAGATATGGACATGGAACAAGTCTCTATAGAGTCGAGACTTAAGATTATTATTATCTAAAGCGGATATTATCGTAATTTAACATTTGATCTATTTAGTCGCATATCTGTCATGGATTTGTCAAAGTGGCATGCTTGAAACAATTTTGAGGTGACAATTTAAATTAATACAATTATTTCCTTAGGTAATTATAGTTATTTCTAAAATATTTCAAACATGGTGTAAATAAAGACAATGCAGCCATCAGCTAAAAAAATGTTAATCGAAATACCTTCACACACGTATGCTGAATTATTTTCGGTTGTAGTAGTAAATGTCATTGAAAAATTTTCTCAAACATACTACAAAATGTATGCGTTAATGGCACGAAATGATGACAAGAAGTTGCACATTTATGGACTAGGCCGTGAATAAATGTATGGAGTTAGTATGAAAAGCACATTATTGTCCGCAGCTCTGACTTTTTAAATTTGCCAACTAAGATTACCTATAGACTGACGAAGGAAAAAGCATAATTGGTATTATAATAATCGGTTAAACATGGTGCTGGAATAGCTTCTTCCAATGTCAATTCATTAAAAAAAAAACGAAATCTATGAACCATAGATAGTTATATTTTTTACTTGATTGCTTTGTTGTTATTTTAATTTTATTATTTTCTTGAAATGTTTGAGTAAAGCACTATACAGGCTTCGGCCTGAACAGGAATTAAAGGACTCAATTTATCCGGCCTCATCGGCCGTCTACCGCAATCTCGTCCTTAAATCCCTTACTTCACGGCATCTGCAGTAATGTACTATTATTAATATTGTACATAATACGATTCTATTAATCTTGTTCTATTGCCGTGTTGCAGTTGTTTTGCGATGACTTGTCCGAGCACTGCTTGTATACAGATATTTGTTCCTGAGTCATGGGTGTTTTCTATGTATTTAAGTATTTATATGTATCTATCTATATATATCGTCGTCTAGTACCTACAACACAAGCCTTACTGAGCTTACCGTAGGACTAGGTCGATTTGTGTAAGATTGTCCCGATTTTTTTTTTATTTTTTTTTTATATCCTACAGGATATCGAGCAGTACAAATCGGAGATAGCCGAGCTGTCTCGCACCAAGGAGAAGCTGTCCACGAGGGTCGAAGAGTTGGAAGCCCAGGTCGCAGACCTGAGGGAACAGGTGGACGCGGCCCTCGGAGCTGAGGAGATGGTGGAACAGCTGGCGGAGAAAAAGATGGCGCTAGAAGACCAGGTGAGTAGACAATGGTTTGGCAGGCACTGAGGAATATCTTTTAAATTCTGAGTGTAGTGTTCTCAGACTTTTATATACATTTGTATCTTGGATTTATTTATATTTTCTTCTCCAGGTGGAACAACTCAAACAAGACGTGTCAGAGCTGGAAGCGCTGCAAGAAGTCCACGAGCAGCTGGTGGAGTCCAATCGGGAGCTGGAGCAGGATCTGCGCGAGGAGCTGGAGATGGCACAGAGCGCCACCAGGGAGGTAAGCAGTTGGAACAGCTGGAGCAAGACATGATGCCGGTAATCAGTGCAGAGTGAGGTCCAGGGGCCGCTGGTGGAGTCAGAAAGGAAGCTGAAGCCGGATTTGTGCTGGAGCTGGAGATGGCCCAGACCTTCACCATTGAGTTAAGCAGTTATAACAGGTAGGACAAGGCATGGTGCTGGAAATCTGGATTAACTATCACAGAAAAGGTCAATCGGATTCAGATTTAAAATCCAGGTCTTACGGAGTTAAGAAAGTTTAACAGATATTTCTGCCCAGGTGGTGCGTGAGCGAGAGGCAGCATTCGAGACTATCATGGACCGTGACTCCACCATCCTCAAGTTCCGAGAGCTGGTGCAGAAGATGACGGAGCAGTACAACGAGATCCGGAACCAGCTGGAGTCCAAGCAAGGTGAGGTTCTTCCGTCCAGGTGGTGAGTGAGAGACCTCCAGGCGATCTTAGACAGTGATCCTCATGTTCCAAAAGCTGGTGTAGAAATAGTACGAGCCTGAGCAAGGTGCGACTCTTCTGTCCAGGTGGTTTCAGAGCCAGGGAAACTTGTACCAAATCAATACAATGTTGGACCCGGGTATGTCCTAAAACTACGTCCAACAATGAGAGGTAGGGCACAGCGATGGCCATCACGCTTGAATCTGGGGCAGCCCAACTGGGGAAGTACCTCCTCCTTACAGACCACAGCCATAATAACACTGCTACCTTTCAGGTATGTAGTGTTGTGTTCTTGATGGTGAGTAAGGTTCAAGTTCCAACCCCCCTTAAAGGCCGGCAACGCGCTTGTGACCCCCCTGGGTGCCCATGGGCGACGGTAAATGCTTACCACCAGGCAATCCGTCTGCTCGTTCGTTTTTATTAAAAAATAGGTGGTGAAAGCGAGGTGTTTTCTAGCAGCTGAAGTTGTCTCTTGTTTCCAGGTTCCCCGGCGCCGTCGTCGGAGGACACGCCGGAGCCGTCCCGCTCGCCGCTGGAGCTGGGCTCGCTGGTGCAGCTGTCGCGCGCCTCCACGCGCTCCGTGGACCTGCAGCTGCGCGCGCTGCAGCTGGCGCAGGCCCGCGCCCGCGCCGACATGCTGGCCGCCTGCCTGCCCGACCACTTCATGCAGCCGGCAGGTCGGTGTCCGTCCCACAGCTGTCCCCCACACCTGGCGCTCCGTGGACCTGCAGCTGCGCGCGCTGCAGCTGGCGCAGGCCCGCGCCCGCGCCGACATGCTGGCCGCCTGCCTGCCCGACCACTTCATGCAGCCGGCAGGTCGGTGTCCGTCCCACAGCTGTCCCCCTACACCTGACGCTCCGCGGGCCTGGAGCTGCGGTCGCTCCCGCTGGCCCCCGCCCGCTCCCGCGCCGACATGCTGGCCGCCTGCCTGCCCGACCACTTCATGCAGCCGGCAGGGCGGTGGCCGTCCCACAGCTGTCCCCCTACACCTGGCGCTCCGTGGACCTGCAGCTGCGCGCGCTGCAGCTGGCGCAGGCCCGCGCCCGCGCCGACATGCTGGCCGCCTGCCTGCCCGACCACTTCATGCAGCCGGCAGGTCGGTGTCCGTCCCACAGCTGTCCCCCACACCTGGCGCTCCGTGGACCTGCAGCTGCGCGCGCTGCAGCTGGCGCAGGCCCGCGCCCGCGCCGACATGCTGGCCGCCTGCCTGCCCGACCACTTCATGCAGCCGGCAGGTCGGTGTCCGTCCCACAGCTGTCCCCTACACCTGGCGCTCCGTGGACCTGCAGCTGCGCGCGCTGCAGCTGGCGCAGGCCCGCGCCCGCGCCGACATGCTGGCCGCCTGCCTGCCCGACCACTTCATGCAGCCGGCAGGTCGGTGTCCGTCCCACAGCTGTCCCCCTACACCTGGCGCTCCGTGGACCTGCAGCTGCGCGCGCTGCAGCTGGCGCAGGCCCGCGCCCGCGCCGACATGCTGGCCGCCTGCCTGCCCGACCACTTCATGCAGCCGGCAGGTCGGTGTCCGTCCCACAGCTGTCCCCTACACCTGGCGCTCCGTGGACCTGCAGCTGCGCGCGCTGCAGCTGGCGCAGGCCCGCGCCCGCGCCGACATGCTGGCCGCCTGCCTGCCCGACCACTTCATGCAGCCGGCAGGTCGGTGTCCGTCCCACAGCTGTCCCCTACACCTGGCGCTCCGTGGACCTGCAGCTGCGCGCGCTGCAGCTGGCGCAGGCCCGCGCCCGCGCCGACATGCTGGCCGCCTGCCTGCCCGACCACTTCATGCAGCCGGCAGGTCGGTGTCCGTCCCACAGCTGTCCCCCACACCTGGCGCTCCGTGGACCTGCAGCTGCGCGCGCTGCAGCTGGCGCAGGCCCGCGCCCGCGCCGACATGCTGGCCGCCTGCCTGCCCGACCACTTCATGCAGCCGGCAGGTCGGTGTCCGTCCCACAGCTGTCCTGGACCTGCAGCTGGCCCAGGCCTGTTCGATGTAGCATGGCACTTTGTCGACGGGTCTCGGCTAGTGGGTAGTGACCCTGCCTATGTAGCCGACGGTCCTGGTCTCCAATTCCGGTAAGCGTATTTTGGTTGTTCCTGACTCGATGAGTGTTTTCTAAGGAGGAGTAAGGATCATCATCATCATCATGTCAGCCGAAAGACGTCCACTGCTGGACATAGGCCTCCCCTAGAACGACCCAAGAAGACCGATCCTGCGCCTTCCACATCCAGAGGCTTCCGCGACCCTAATTAGGTTGTCGGTCCACCTTATGGGAAGCCTACCTACGCTGCGTCTTCCAGTTCGTGGTCGCCACTCCAGAACCTTTCCGCTCCACCAGCCATCGGTTCGGCGCGCAATGTGCCTCGCCCACTGCCACTTCAGTTTGGCGATCCGGAGGGCTATATCAGTAACTTTGGTTCTACTGCGGATGAAATCATTCCTGATGCTTGTAAGGATGTTGCTTGTGTAAGGATGGCTTGTAATATTTATTTATTATACTGGTTTCCTAATGTCCAGGTGACCACGACGCCATCCTGCTGATCCTGCTGCTGCAGCGGCTCACCACCAAGGCTGACATCATCCTGGGGCAGATCAGGGAACGGTAATACTCATTTATACACTGTGTCTTTTACTACGGGGCTTTAAATGGAAAGTTTTATTTATGACATAGGCGGCAAACGAGCAAACGGATTGCCTGGTGGTAAGCAATTACCGTCGCCCATGGGCACCCGCAACACCAGGGGAGTAACAAGCGCGTTGCTGGCCTTTAAGGGGGGTTGGAGCTGTGGGAACCTTACTCACCATCAGGAACACAACACTACATACCTGAAAGGTAGCAGTGCTATTATGGCTGTGCTCTTCTGTAAGGAGGAGGTACTTCCCCAGTTGGGCTTCTCCAGACTCAAGCGTGATGGTACTTCGCTGTGCCCTACCTCTCACTGTTGGACGTAGTTTAAGGACATACCCGGGTCCAAAAGTTTATTTCTTCTGCAACTTTAGTTCTGCAAAAGTTGATCGCCCCCTTTTCCTCAACAGATTCCCAGCGGTGAATGTGTGGGACAGAGAGGCGGTGACGAAAACTCACACGGCCGTGCAATACAGCTTCCGGTGTCAACTGGAGTACCAGTTGCACATGATACAGGTAATAATTGCACATGATACATGTAACAAGTGCACATGATACATGTAACAAGTGCACATGATACATGTAACAATTGCACATGATACATGTAACAATTGCACATGATACATGTAACAAGTGCACATGATACATGTAACAAGTGCACATGATACATGTAACAATTGCACATGATACATGTAACAATTGCACATGATACATGTAACAAGTGCACATGATACATGTAACAAGTGCACATGATACATGTAACAATTGCACATGATACATGTAACAATTGCACATAATACACATGTAACAATTGCACATGATACATGTAACAATTGCACATGATACACATGTAACAATTGCACATGATACATGTAACAATTGCACATGATACACATGTAACAATTGCACATGATACACATGTAACAATTGCACATGATACATGTAACAATTGCACATGATACACATGTAACAATTGCACATGATACATGTAACAATTGCACATGATACACATGTAACAATTGCACATGATACACATGTAACAATTGCACATGATACATGTAACAATTGCACATGATACACATGTAACAATTGCACATGATACACATGTAACAATTGCACATGATACATGTAACAATTGCACATGATACATGTAACAATTGCACATGATACACATGTACCAATTGCACATGATACACATGTAACAATTGCACATGATACATGTAACAATTGCGCATGATACATGTACCAATTGCACATGATACATGTAACAATTGCACATGATACATGTAACAATTGCACATAATACAGGTAACACCAATCATTGATATTGGAGACGTGCACAAAAGGTCTCAGGGTCTACTATCCTTCATTTGTATATGATTTGATAATGTCATCTTGTCGACAGTGTATAGTCTCTATGTGGGTGTGCACCCTGGACTCGTGCAAGCCCGAGCTGCTGCTGAAGGCGGCCGGAGCCCTGCCCGACGCCAGCCAGCAGGAGAAGGCGCTGGACGCAGCCCTCCAGCTGCTCAAGTCCAACGAGCTGGATGAGAACGTGGGGCTGGACGGTGGGTATACTACCGAGGATTTTTGACGACAGGTTTGGTCTAGGACTGACTTCCGCGAGGAAAAAATTACTCTAAATCTTCTAAAATGTAATCGCAATTATTGATATCAATCATTTATTATTCAAAAACATTAAATAAAAGAACATCCAACCAGCCAAGGATAAAAAAAACACTTGATTATTAGTAAACAATTTGTGTGAAATTACTCTGCACTTTACTCTTGTGAATAAATTGCAATTTACTGCCACTATACTGAATGAGAACCAGACGTTAATTTATGCCGAAAAAATTGTAAAAGAAAAACTTTATAAAATGTCTTTCAATCATAAGCCAAGAACACACTTATGTAAAATAATAAACATTTAAAAAGTTATATTTCACTTGTCCTCATACTTTACAATACAGTATTTACTTCGACCCAAGCCTAGAATATTTAATAAAAGAACATGCAACCAGCTATGGCTAAAAAAACACTTGATTAGTAGTAAACAGTGAAATTATTGCACTCTTGTGAATAAATTGGAATTTTGATCTGTTTTTAAAGAATAAAACAATTATTTCTGAGCTAGTGAGGTGAAAATACATATATAAAACACACATGACTCGGGAACAAATATCTGTCCTCATCACACAGATAAATGTCCTGACTGGGATTCGAACCCAGGACCATCGGTTTCATAGGCAGGGTTGCTACCCACTAGGCCAGACCGGTCGTCAATTAATAATTGATTTTATCTACGGAGGACTTACGCTATATTGGAACTCCTAGCCCGTCATACAATTTTGCCCCGTAGATTCCTATGTCTGTTAATATACACGTGTGTATAATTACCAGGAGTGGAGCGCTGCTGGACGTACCTGTCGGCCATGTGGTCGGCGCTGGGGCTCCCGGCGCTGGAGCCCGAGCCGCCGCGCGAGGCCGTGGCGCACGCGTGCTGCGCGCTGGACGCGCTGGCGCGCGCGCTGCACGCCGACGCCAGCGCGCTGCAGCAGATCCTCGCTGTGAGTTTCACCTTGTAGGGCCCCATAGCATAATGCCGTACTGGATTTTATAGCCATAGTTACCCCATAACGCCAAGCCATACTAAGTTTTATAGGGATACATTGCCCCGTAACATAATACCGTAATGAATTTACAGGCATAGTTACCCCATAACATAATACCGTAATGAATTTACAGGCATAGTTACCCCATAACATAATACCGTAATGAATTTACAGGCATAGTTACCCCATAACATAATACCGTGATGAATTTACACGCATAGTTACCCCATAACAATAATGCCGTACTGAATTTTATAGCCATAAATAATTTGCCACATAACACAATGCTATACTAAGTTTTATAGGGATAATTTGCCCCATAACATAATACTATACTAAGATTTATAGGGATAATTTGCCCCATAACATAATACTATACTAAGATTTATAGGGATAATTTGCCCCATAACATAATACTATACTAAGATTTATAGGGATAATTTGCCCCATAACATAATACTATACTAAATTTTATAGGGATACATTTCCGCATAACATAATGCTATAATAAGTTTTATAGGGATACATTGCCCCATAACATAATACTATACTAAGTTTTATAGGTATAATTTGCCCCATAACACAATGCCATACTAAATGTGATAGGAATAATTTGCCTCTTTACCTTAGCTTGGGACACAGTTAAGTTGTATATGGATTTTGTTATTCTTCCACGGGAGCCTAAAGTCTGTTTGGCTACTAATCCCAAGAATTAGAAAGTTTTACTAGTATTGCCATCAGACCTTATACAGAGGGTTAAGTAGACTTTATTGTCAAGTTGTTTATGTATGCCCTGTAACATGAATGTGTTGGTGTGTGCAGCCCGCCGAGCACGGGCTGGAGCTGGGCCAGCTGCACGCGCACGTCATCAGCTCGGCGGTGGCGCTGCAGCAGGCCCTGAAGAGTGCCAGACGCCGGCTGCCTCCGGCGCCGCAGGCCCCGGTGCCCCTGCCAGTCCAGGTATCACCCTCCTTCTATCCAATACTGTCATAACGACGGTGAAGTACCAAACTCCGAAAACCTAATTTTACAGGAGACGAAAAAAACGTTTTCACTTCACTCGCTAGGAAAACCTTAGTTTATAGCGCGAAATCTGTGTGGAAAAGCCTATTATATCCGCTAGCGTGCAAAAGTCATTCGAATTTCGAAGACGATTCGTTCCGTACGTCGAGGGTTCCGTAGTCAACTAGGAACCCTTATAGTTTCGCCATGACTGTCCGTCCGTGCGTCCGCGGATAATCTCAGTGACCGTTAGCACTAGAAAACTGAAATTTGGTACTAATATGTATATCAATCACGCCGACAAAGTGGTAAAATAAAATCTGGAAAAAAATGTTTTATTAGGGTACCTCCCTACGTAAAGTGAGAAAGTGTTTTTGTTTTCAGTTCAACCCTTACGTGTGATATATTGTTGGATAGGTATTTAAAAATGAATAGGGGTCTACTAAACTAATTTTTGAATAATGTAAATGTTTTCGGAAATAATCGCCCCAGAAATAAAAAGAAAATGTGCCCCCCTCTAAGTTTTGAACCGTAAGTTTTTAAAAGTGTGAAAATAGTCACTAAAGTAGATCTTTATAACAAAATTCTAGGAAAATTATATTGAAGTTGGTAGGTTGAATAGTTTTTGAAAAAAAAAAAATACTAAATAATTTCTGAACAGAATTTTTAATTTAACTGTATAAGCAGGTAAATTGTGCCTGTAATTTCTACAAAATCACAATGAAATGACGTGCTTTCAAATAAAGTAAAAACAGTGAAAATCAGTTCAAGCAATAAAGAATTATTCATATATATAAAAAATATCTTCCATACTTTAAACACGCGCGGAATTGTTTACTTAATTTGCCGATAGATGTCGCTGTACGTGGAACGCTCATATGCTACATGGCGGTGTTAAGATTTTTCCCGATTTAGTGTGGTCTGAGCAGGTGCGCCCATATATTAGATTGAAACTGACTGACCGACTTGAAATGATGCTGGTTATCACTTCATGTTACAACCCCTTCCCATTACTCGCGGTGCGACTGAAATAGACAACATTTTTTAGAATTTTCCATGTATAACGTATGCGGAGTGAAATTTGGACAAAGTTTGTATATATAAAATATAAAAAACAAAAGTCTAAATAAAAAATATGTGTATGTCAATGTAAAGTCAATATATCTGTCAATCAGTTTGGTAAGTTTCATAAAGATTGGATGTTTTATTTTGTAATTATGGTAAATCAACAAGAACGCCGTCGTCAAACAGTATGTAATTTCTATAGTAGCCATCCCCTATGGCCGAAATCAAAGGTGGTAGAACATTTTGTGAAAATGGGTGAGAGTCGAAGCACTATTTACAATATTTTGGCGTCCTTTGCCTTGAAGAAAACCACTGCTAGAAAGCCTGGTTCTGGAAACTATTCCAGCTTGAGCAAGTTTTCTGAGAGAGCTCAGTTAAAGAAAATTACAGCCGGCCGTGTCGCAAAATCTTATAGAGAGCTGGGAAGAAAATTTAAAAGTGACGGCAAAACTGTTAAGAAATATCTTCAAGAGATGGGCATCGATAAGCGATGTAGAAAAGTTAAGCCCACTGTCTCTAAAACCAAGAATTCACTCAAAATTACGGCTGCGTAAATTAGTCAAAGAAATATTTTACGCTAAAAACAATGTCACTTGCGTCATGGATGACGAGTCATATTTCACATTAGATGGAAACGAGTGGCAAGGGAATTACTATTTCGAGAACACCAATGGCCCAACCGATGAGAACGTGAAATATGTTGAGCATACGAAATTTCCTAAAAAAGTTTTGCTATGGCTTGCCATCAGTCGACGCGGAATATCCAAGCCTGTATTCTTTGAGTCAGGTTTAGCTGTGAACGCCGACCGCTACATAGAGCGTTGTTTGCCATTAGTGCGGGATTTCATAAATACGAGTCATAGAGGAGAAAATGTAGTGTTTTGGCCAGACTTAGCCTCAAGCCATTATGCCAAAAAACCCTTAGCAAAATGGCGGAGTGAAATATCCCATACGTACCGAAGACATCAAATCCACCTAATGTTCCGCAACTTCGCCCTATTGAAGATTTTTGGGCAAATCTAAAGAGGCGAGTATATTACAATAACTTTCGGCCTAAAAATGTACAGAGTTTGATTCGAAAAATAAAATTGGAGCTGAATAAAATGCCGACATCCATGTTTTCGACAGCGATGGACAAAGTACCACAGAACTGCCGTAAAGCATCTCGCATGGGAGTAAACTATTTTTTACATTAAGCTTTGATATATACATTGTTATAAAAACATAATTACAAAAAAAAAGAATGGTGTTTTTTTTATTTAAAGTAATATTGAACTTTGTCCAAATTTCACTCCGCATACGTTAGTTGGAATCTATAACTCTTTCTTTAGTTGTCATCGTCCTTTGTGGACCTGTTTTTAGGGTTCTTTACTTATTATGTCAACACAATGTATCAAATAGCCCATGTTTAAAATCCTCAAGTGGGGACACTTACTGTGACGGACGGAAAACTACGGAACCCTACACTGAGCGTGGCCCGAGGTCTCATGGGCGGTTTTTTGTTTTTAAAATTACTTCGACCTCATTTTTGTCTGTCAGCCAGAAGAAATAATATTTCTTCTGGCTGACAGACAAAAATGAGGTGGAATCTTCTACGATCGACGTTGAAGTTGAAGTAATGTTTTATATTATAAAACATTACTTCAACTTCAACGTCGATCGTAGAAGATTCCATCTTTTACGATGAATGTCACGAAAAAGGAGTATAAAATAGTATATTACGTACCTAGGGCGGTAAAACAAAGAATGGCTCAGATCGAGGGTATTTGTGGCATAAACAAGCTATCTGAGGCCTTCTTTATTACCGCCCGTGGTGCGTACATAGTTTTACGTCTACATCTGGGTGTAAAGTGAGATTTTCCGTCGCGCCCTAGGGCGGTAAATCTCTTACCGCCCAATGTGACGTAAATTATTTCAATATATAATTTTGGTGCTCACCTTCTGTAACCTTACACTCAGCAACTCAGGATCGCCAATGAGTGTCAGTTCGGTGGTTTATTGAATCCAAAGCGGTCAGCTGATACTTGGCAGACCCGTCCTAAAGGTGGCAACAGTACTTACACGATCGAAGCATAATGTAGCGACGTGCATGAATAAGCGGGTCTATTTATATTTTCATCACACTTGCTCGTAAAAGGCGTCGGGCTTGAATTTCACACTCGTTCCTAACTTCTCGTTTCCCGCCCTCAACAATGTACTATCGTGTCTCAGCTGATCGAGAAGCTGCGCACGGAGGCGGCGAGCACGCTGAGCCGCTGCGCGCGCGCGGCCGGGCTGGCGGCGCGCGCGGCCTGCGCATGCGCGGCCACGGCGGGCGAGCGCGGCGACGGCGCGCCCCTGCCGCACGCCGCGCTGCTGGCCGTGTGGGCGCGGGCCGCCGCCAGGGTCTACCAGCAGGTGAGGGAGCTGCCGGGACAGTGGCTCAGGTCACAGGCTGGCCCCGGCCCCTGCCGCACGCCGCGCTGCTGGCCGTGTGGGCGCGGGCCGCCGCCAGGGTCTACCAGCAGGTGAGGGAGCTGCCGGGACAGTGGCTCAGGTCACAGGCTGGCCCCGGCCCCCTGCCGCACGCCGCGCTGCTGGCCGTGTGGGCGCGGGCCGCCGCCAAGGTCTACCAGCAGGTGAGGGAGCTGCCGGGACAGTGGCTCAGGTCACAGGCTGGCCCCGGCCCCTGCCGCACGCCGCGCTGCTGGCCGTGTGGGCGCGGGCCGCCGCCAGGGTCTACCAGCAGGTGAGCGAGCTGCCGGGACAGTGGCTCAGGTCACAGGCTGGCCCCGGCCCCTGCCGCACGCCGCGCTGCTGGCCGTGTGGGCGCGGGCCGCCGCCAGGGTCTACCAGCAGGTGAGCGAGCTGCCGGGACAGTGGCTCAGGTCACAGGCTGGCCCCGGCCCCTGCCGCACGCCGCGCTGCTGGCCGTGTGGGCGCGGGCCGCCGCCAGGGTCTACCAGCAGGTGAGCGAGCTGCCGGGACAGTGGCTCAGGTCACAGGCTGGCCCCGGCCCCTGCCGCACGCCGCGCTGCTGGCCGTGTGGGCGCGGGCCGCCGCCAGGGTCTACCAGCAGGTGAGCGAGCTGCCGGGACAGTGGCTCAGGTCACAGGCTGGCCCCGGCCCCTGCCGCACGCCGCGCTGCTGGCCGTGTGGGCGCGGGCCGCCGCCAGGGTCTACCAGCAGGTGAGCGAGCTGCCGGGACAGTGGCTCAGGTCACAGGCTGGCCCCGGCCCCTGCCGCACGCCGCGCTGCTGGCCGTGTGGGCGCGGGCCGCCGCCAGGGTCTACCAGCAGGTGAGCGAGCTGCCGGGACAGTGGCTCAGGTCACAGGCTGGCCCCGGCCCCCTGCCGCACGCCGCGCTGCTGGCCGTGTGGGCGCGGGCCGCCGCCAGGGTCTACCAGCAGGTGAGCGAGCTGCCGGGACAGTGGCTCAGGTCACAGGCTGGCCCCGGCCCCTGCCGCACGCCGCGCTGCTGGCCGTGTGGGCGCGGGCCGCCGCCAGGGTCTACCAGCAGGTGAGCGAGCTGCCGGGACAGTGGCTCAGGTCACAGGCTGGCCCCGGCCCCTGCCGCACGCCGCGCTGCTGGCCGTGTGGGCGCGGGCCGCCGCCAGGGTCTACCAGCAGGTGAGCGAGCTGCCGGGACAGTGGCTCAGGTCACAGGCTGGCCCCGGCCCCTGCCGCACGCCGCGCTGCTGGCCGTGTGGGCGCGGGCCGCCGCCAGGGTCTACCAGCAGGTGAGCGAGCTGCCGGGACAGTGGCTCAGGTCACAGGCTGGCCCCGGCCCCTGCCGCACGCCGCGCTGCTGGCCGTGTGGGCGCGGGCCGCCGCCAGGGTCTACCAGCAGGTGAGCGAGCTGCCGGGACAGTGGCTCAGGTCACAGGCTGGCCCCGGCCCCTGCCGCACGCCGCGCTGCTGGCCGTGTGGGCGCGGGCCGCCGCCAAGGTCTACCAGCAGGTGAGCGAGCTGCCGGGACAGTGGCTCAGGTCACAGGCTGGCCCCGGCCCCTGCCGCACGCCGCGCTGCTGGCCGTGTGGGCGCGGGCCGCCGCCAGGGTCTACCAGCAGGTGAGCGAGCTGCCGGGACAGTGGCTCAGGTCACAGGCTGGCCCCGGCCCCTGCCGCACGCCGCGCTGCTGGCCGTGTGGGCGCGGGCCGCCGCCAGGGTCTACCAGCAGGTGAGCGAGCTGCCGGGACAGTGGCTCAGGTCACAGGCTGGCCCCGGCCCCTGCCGCACGCCGCGCTGCTGGCCGTGTGGGCGCGGGCCGCCGCCAGGGTCTACCAGCAGGTGAGCGAGCTGCCGGGACAGTGGCTCAGGTCACAGGCTGGCCCCGGCCCCTGCCGCACGCCGCGCTGCTGGCCGTGTGGGCGCGGGCCGCCGCCAAGGTCTACCAGCAGGTGAGCGAGCTGCCGGGACAGTGGCTCAGGTCACAGGCTGGCCCCGGCCCCTGCCGCACGCCGCGCTGCTGGCCGTGTGGGCGCGGGCCGCCGCCAGGGTCTACCAGCAGGTGAGCGAGCTGCCGGGACAGTGGCTCAGGTCACAGGCTGGCCCCGGCCCCTGCCGCACGCCGCGCTGCTGGCCGTGTGGGCGCGGGCCGCCGCCAGGGTCTACCAGCAGGTGAGCGAGCTGCCGGGACAGTGGCTCAGGTCACAGGCTGGCCCCGGCCCCTGCCGCACGCCGCGCTGCTGGCCGTGTGGGCGCGGGCCGCCGCCAGGGTCTACCAGCAGGTGAGCGAGCTGCCGGGACAGTGGCTCAGGTCACAGGCTGGCCCCGGCCCCTGCCGCACGCCGCGCTGCTGGCCGTGTGGGCGCGGGCCGCCGCCAGGGTCTACCAGCAGGTGAGCGAGCTGCCGGGACAGTGGCTCAGGTCACAGGCTGGCCCCGGCCCCTGCCGCACGCCGCGCTGCTGGCCGTGTGGGCGCGGGCCGCCGCCAGGGTCTACCAGCAGGTGAGCGAGCTGCCGGGACAGTGGCTCAGGTCACAGGCTGGCCCCGGCCCCTGCCGCACGCCGCGCTGCTGGCCGTGTGGGCGCGGGCCGCCGCCAAGGTCTACCAGCAGGTGAGCGAGCTGCCGGGACAGTGGCTCAGGTCACAGGCTGGCCCCGGCCCCTGCCGCACGCCGCGCTGCTGGCCGTGTGGGCGCGGGCCGCCGCCAGGGTCTACCAGCAGGTGAGCGAGCTGCCGGGACAGTGGCTCAGGTCACAGGCTGGCCCCGGCCCCTGCCGCACGCCGCGCTGCTGGCCGTGTGGGCGCGGGCCGCCGCCAGGGTCTACCAGCAGGTGAGCGAGCTGCCGGGACAGTGGCTCAGGTCACAGGCTGGCCCCGGCCCCTGCCGCACGCCGCGCTGCTGGCCGTGTGGGCGCGGGCCGCCGCCAAGGTCTACCAGCAGGTGAGCGAGCTGCCGGGACAGTGGCTCAGGTCACAGGCTGGCCCCGGCCCCCTGCCGCACGCCGCGCTGCTGGCCGTGTGGGCGCGGGCCGCCGCCAGGGTCTACCAGCAGGTGAGCGAGCTGCCGGGACAGTGGCTCAGGTCACAGGCTGGCCCCGGCCCCTGCCGCACGCCGCGCTGCTGGCCGTGTGGGCGCGGGCCGCCGCCAGGGTCTACCAGCAGGTGAGCGAGCTGCCGGGACAGTGGCTCAGGTCACAGGCTGGCCCCGGCCCCTGCCGCACGCCGCGCTGCTGGCCGTGTGGGCGCGGGCCGCCGCCAGGGTCTACCAGCAGGTGAGCGAGCTGCCGGGACAGTGGCTCAGGTCACAGGCTGGCCCCGGCCCCTGCCGCACGCCGCGCTGCTGGCCGTGTGGGCGCGGGCCGCCGCCAAGGTCTACCAGCAGGTGAGCGAGCTGCCGGGACAGTGGCTCAGGTCACAGGCTGGCCCCGGCCCCTGCCGCACGCCGCGCTGCTGGCCGTGTGGGCGCGGGCCGCCGCCAGGGTCTACCAGCAGGTGAGCGAGCTGCCGGGACAGTGGCTCAGGTCACAGGCTGGCCCCGGCCCCTGCCGCACGCCGCGCTGCTGGCCGTGTGGGCGCGGGCCGCCGCCAGGGTCTACCAGCAGGTGAGCGAGCTGCCGGGACAGTGGCTCAGGTCACAGGCTGGCCCCGGCCCCCTGCCGCACGCCGCGCTGCTGGCCGTGTGGGCGCGGGCCGCCGCCAGGGTCTACCAGCAGGTGAGCGAGCTGCCGGGACAGTGGCTCAGGTCACAGGCTGGCCCCGGCCCCTGCCGCACGCCGCGCTGCTGGCCGTGTGGGCGCGGGCCGCCGCCAGGGTCTACCAGCAGGTGAGCGAGCTGCCGGGACAGTGGCTGAGGTCACAGGCTGGCCCCGGCCCCCCCTGCCGCACGCCGCGCTGCTGGCCGTGTGGGCGCGGGCCGCCGCCAGGGTCTACCAGCAGGTGAGCGAGCTGCCGGGACAGTGGCTCAGGTCACAGGCTGGCCCCGGCCCCTGCCGCACGCCGCGCTGCTGGCCGTGTGGGCGCGGGCCGCCGCCAGGGTCTACCAGCAGGTGAGCGAGCTGCCGGGACAGTGGCTCAGGTCACAGGCTGGCCCCGGCCCCTGCCGCACGCCGCGCTGCTGGCCGTGTGGGCGCGGGCCGCCGCCAAGGTCTACCAGCAGGTGAGCGAGCTGCCGGGACAGTGGCTCGGGTCACAGGCTGGCCCCGGCCCCTGCCGCACGCCGCGCTGCTGGCCGTGTGGGCGCGGGCCGCCGCCAAGGTCTACCAGCAGGTGAGCGAGCTGCCGGGACAGTGGCTCGGGTCACAGGCTGGCCCCGGCCCCTGCCGCACGCCGCGCTGCTGGCCGTGTGGGCGCGGGCCGCCGCCAAGGTCTACCAGCAGGTGAGCGAGCTGCCGGGACAGTGGCTCAGGTCACAGGCTGGCCCCGGCCCCTGCCGCACGCCGCGCTGCTGGCCGTGTGGGCGCGGGCCGCCGCCAGGGTCTACCAGCAGGTGAGGGAGCTGCCGGGACAGTGGCTCAGGTCACAGGCTGGCCCCGGCCCCTGCCGCACGCCGCGCTGCTGGCCGTGTGGGCGCGGGCCGCCGCCAAGGTCTACCAGCAGGTGAGGGAGCTGCCGGGACAGTAGCTCAGGTTACATTAGAATATCATTATTGCGACTACGATACAAATAGAACTGTCACAAGAAAAATAGGTTAGATTATAATTGCGTCTTCTACACAAATAGAAATGTTGCTATAAAAATAGATTAGGTTAGAATCATGTTTTTTACACAATTAGGAGTTTCTGTAAAAGTAGGTTAGGTTAGAATAGAATTATTACGACTTCTACACAAACAAGACGATTGGTAGAGTTGGTTAGGTTACAAATGCGACTTCAACACAGAGACAAGTTGCTATAAAAATGGGTTAGGTTAGAATATCTACACATATAGTGATTGCTATAAAGATAGATTAGGTTAGAATTGCGATTTTCACACAAATAATGGTTGGTATAAAAAGTAGGTTATGTTAGAATTGCGATTTTCACACAAATATAAATTACTATAAAAGTAGGTTAGGTTAGAATTGCGACTTCTTCACAAATATAAATTTAGACTTTATAAAAGTAGTTTAGGTTAGAATTGCGATTTCTACGCAAATAGTAGTTGCTATAAAATGTAGGTTCGGTTAGAATTGTGATTACTACACGAATAGAGCTATCGATAGAAAAGTAGGTTAAGTGTTAAATTTACTTTACCAAATTAATAATATTGTTAAATAACGTGAAAATGCTTACGATATTAAACAAATTTAGAGCGATAATTCTTACTGATGGTACGAGTAAGTTCTTCGACGATCGGTCTGGCCTAGTACCTTGACGTAAATAAACGTTTACGATCGCGTAAGTGATAATGTTATTTATATGGGAAACGCAAACGCGTTCGTGACGTAAATTTACGTTAAAATTTTACGTTAAAAACTTACACTCAGGGCTCTGATGATACGAGTAAGTTCTTCGACGATCGGTCTGGCCTAGTGGGTACCTAGGTACAGTCACAGACTTTAATTGTTGAGCCACTTACGGGTCAAGCTGATTCCTTTGTTTAATGATTACTCTATGAAATGCCCAATGTAAGGTGAACCCTAAATGGCTCAACAATTAAAGTCCCTGACTGTACCTACCTCTATATAAAAAATTACTAAATTTATTTCAACTTTTAAGATACATTTATGATCAATACAAATACTTGTTTCTGTGTCATGGGTGTTATCTATTTAATATATGTTAGGTATATAAATCGATGACTGGGTCGCAACACAAGCCTTCTTGAGCTTACAGTGGGGCAGTCAATTTGTGTAATGTAGCAATATTTATATCTCCTATTTCTTTCCCAGGATGACCACGGGCCGGTCCGTACGATCAAACATGCGTTGGCGACTGTCAGCGCTGACGTCACCAAGCTGGCGACGCTGGCCGCGGAGAAAGAGTACGACATGATGTCTATCACCAACGTGGCAGACAAGGTAAGGAACAGTCTCAACAAACGGGTCAGACTTGCGTATGAAAAAGTAAGACATGTAGTGCAATTATAATTTTATAGGTGAAAAACTCAGCTAAAGGCCGGTCACAAATCACAGCGTACGTACGTTGACCTTTGCATACGTAACCAGTGGCCAACAACATTTTTATATTGAGATCAAAATTATTTTACGTTAGTAATGGATGGCGTTATGTGTTTTAATGGTAACCATCTTTGTATGAATGTTTATTATAAGTACTAAAATATAAAAATCTAGAAATGTGATGGAAAGGTGTATTTCTATTAGGTTTAAGCAAGTTTTAGCGAACAAACAAACAGTGGTTTTTCTCTTGTTTTGTTTTAAATTCGATAACAGAACGGAAATAACAGAAAAGATAACAAACAACAACAAAATAAACGTAACTTTTTCACTTAAACCCGGCCGTATACCTGCGCGCCTAAGGTTTACAATCTCAGCTGCTGGCTTTCAAGGTAACTGTGTGAGCGTGACGGCAATATTATTGTGCGCGTGTGACAGAAACAAATAGAGATAGGTCAATGTCCGAGTTTCGCTGTGGTTTGCGACCGTACTTTAAGTCTGTCCTATGTATTAGTAACGTGTGTACACGCATGTCGGCGTTCTATATTCAAATGTTGACGTAAGTTCCATATTAATTCTCTGCACAACTACATAGACATGGTGCTTCGGTTAAGTTTTTCACCTATATTGTCCAGTACCCTTAACATGAGTTGTTTACTATCTGTGCATCTCGCTTAGTACTATTTTAGTGCGAACGAGATGTAGATAGTAAACTCGATACTCGTTATCGAAAACCTCAATGTCACAACTCATGGTAAGGGTACTAGTACAATTAGTTTTTACAAGTTTTTACTTAACTTGTAATGTAATGTTCGGGTGAAATCTTGCAACTCAATTTTGAAGCAGATAACTTTAAACGATTGAGCTGTTTAGCACACTTATGTAAGTTCGGTGACAATGCAATATTATGTCACTGATCTGATCTGATGCTAGAGCCAGAAGGTTGCCATAGCATCCTGAAATACACAAGATAAACCCGCAGTGGTCTAGTAAGAATTATCTCTATGATTTTGCAAAAAATCTGCAATATAAGCTTATGTTAAAATATATTTTTTATCAGACTTATAAATTTTAAATTGACTATAAACTACTCACGCGACCTAATTTTGTCGATAAAGTCGACTTTGCCCTGTAGTGTGGACATGACGTGGAGTTTCTACGTCATTAAAAGTTTGCGACCTAATTGTAAAAAATATATATATATTTAAATGTCAACTTAATGTCAACCACTAATATATAAGCCCAGAGCATCTTCAATAAAACATTCAGTATCGATTCAGTATCAAATACAAAGGTCGGCAACGTACTTGTGACTCCTCTTTTTTTGCGAGTGTCCGGCGGTAATTGCTTACCGTCAGGCAATCCGTCTCGTTTGCCTCCTATATCATAAAAAAAATAGAACCGAACCGAATTCTGTGTTTCAATCACTACGCTCTATCTCGCACATTGCATGGCGACCCTGCCAGTGCGGTCTTTTAGACCAAGACACTTTTCGGAGACTAAAGAGCCGTTTTTTGTTAAAAAGACCATCCCTGGCTCCCATCTTTAAATGGCGCATTACAGCCCGACATTTTTTTAAAAGCACTAATGTTTTGCAGCCGACTCCGCCCGTGGTGCTGCGTGCTCAGCTCGTGAAGAAGCAGCTGGAAGAGACGAAGACCCTGACCATCAAACTGGAAAACAAGGAGGCTGATATCAAGGAGCTTAGGAAAGCACTGAAGGTAACATTTTTTTTTATACAAGACTGACCAGCGTTTGACCCCAGTCAGGCCTGATGGTAAGTGACGAGGTCGAGGGTGTAGCACGCTGGTTCAGTAACAGCCTATTCTTGAGACTAATTGCAAGTCCTTAATTATTTCAGCCGTATGCAGTCCACTGCTGGACATAGGCCTCCCACAGATATGACTTGTATCATCTTGAGGGTGTTTACCATAGTCGCCACGCTAGTCAGGCGGGTTGGCGACCGCAGTTGCTGTAGACTGTGTTTCGACGGACGCTGCTGCGATTTTTCACTTTGTCGCCTCTTACGACACCCGCGGGAGGAGATGGGGTGGTGCTATTCTATTCAGCCGGCAGTCCTTAACTGGGTGCAATATTTTTGCAGGCTTCAAGAATTCCGGTGTTTAAAGATTCCGTTTTTCGAGTATTCCGAAATTCCGGAATGATGATTATTGAGGTTACATTATTCGGGTGATCATCGTTATTCCGGCTTTGGTGAAATTATAGAATTCTTATATTTAAGTGTTCCGGAATTTCGGTATTTAAGATTCCGGAATTAAGATCCGGTTTTTTGTTTATTGTTTATGCCACCAGGAGTGGTTGTGGTGGTGGTCTAAGGATGTTCAGAAGGAGGAAAAAAACAACATTTGTACAGACGAGTATTATAAAAATACCTTTCAGGTGCGACCAGACCGCAGCTTAAAAAACGGTCACGATACGGAATCGCAGTGACGCGTCGTATGCGTACCGTTTTTGACACATGCTCCCCACACCGCTGCTTAAAAAACGGTGACGGTACGGAATCGCAGTGACGTGCTTGACGCAAATCTTTTTTGACCCAAAACAGTTGCGTCTTTTACGTCACCGGTGTGGTGTCTGACATAAGACCTCCGTGTAATATTTTTCGCGATTTTTACGCAGATCAATTTACGGTGCGTCAGAGTATTTTAAGCAGCGGTCTGGGGAGCATGCGTCAAAAACGGTACGCATACGACGCGTCACTGCGATTCCGTATTTTAAGCTGCGGTCTGGTCGCACCTTTACATGACAAAAATATGCTTACAGCAACATTGTCACAAAATGTAACATAAGTTTTACAGAGGTTTCCTGTAAATGTGGCGTCAACAAATATGATGTCTGAGTCGTGGGTGTTTTCTATGTATTTAAGTATTTATATGTATCTATCTCTTAGACTAAATATATACAGATACAAAGTCAGGCGAAAAAAATGGCTACATTCAAACTCTAGTAATTTCGAAAAAGGATGGAGTTGGTGACTTAGTCTTTCACCGACCGGCGTCAAATAACAATGTCGTCGTGCTCGGTTGAGACATGTAAGAATAGCACAAAAAAACACAAGAAGGACAGTGGGATAAGTTTTTTTACGTAAGTAATTCAAATGTATTGACAAATTATGTATTAACTCGATGCAATTTCGTGTTTTAGAATGAATTTAATTAATTGCAAAAATAAAGGATTTTCATGGAACTAAAACGTACGGAGTCGCTAATATTTTATTTACATCTACTTACATGCGTTTTCTTATACATGTACCTATTGATGAAAAAGGAGATAGGGAGTGTACAGTAGCCATCAGATATATCGCAACAAACGAGATGTTCAAAAATATCTGAACATACACTCTAACGCCTTGACAATTGAGAACGTTTTCTGATATCTTTGAGTAACTCGTACGTTGCGATATATCTGACTGTACATTTTTAAATTACATCTAGCAAATTTGAAATGGCAGATTTAATCACTTCGTCTCGTATGTACTTTAATAACGTTATATTTTAATTCAAGATTCCCACGGGATCCCAATCGACGATCGATTTTCACACTTGTTGTATTGGAACCCCCTTAAAAACACATTTTATTTTGTTTTTAGTATTTGTCGTTATAGCTGTAACAGAAATACATAATCTGTGAAAATATCAACTCTCTAGCTATCACGATTCTTGAGATGAAGCCTGGTGACAGACAGACAGACGGGCGGATAGACGGACAGTGAAGTCTTAGTAATAGCGTCCCGTTTTTACCCGTTGGGTACGAAACCCTAAAAAATACTATATTTACAACGAAAACCTAGGTATACTGCCAATTTGGCAAACAAGTGAATTTGTTTATTATAGATGTCTTAAGTCAAATATTGTAATATAAAATGTAAAAAGTGTAAATAAACTTATTTTGTTATTAGAGATTTTTTATTACTCAACGTGCCTAATATTATTTATGCGACTCCATGCATCCGATATTCTGATGACTTGGAGTTTGACATTTATTATTTTTCTAATGACGTTTCAGTAGTTGCCAGTATCGCGGTGATCGGACGAAAACGGTTTATATGTTACTTATTTGAAAACTAGAATGTCATTTGAGGCCATTTTTTCCGACTCCTTTGTTCGGGACTGTGTGTCTATAGGTATATATTTAGTCTAAGATCTATCTATTATATATATCGTCGTCTAGTACCTACAACACAAGCCTTACTGAGCTTACCTGTTGGACTAGGTCGATTTGTGTAACATTGTCCCGAAATATTTATTTATTTATTTGCAGTGGCATTAACGTTAACTTACACCTATTGTCCCATAAAAATCTTACTAGTAAGTTTACTTATTAAACGTAAAGGTATTTTTGTAACATTCGCGACTCGTTATTTCGGGGTTCCAGAATTCTGGCACTACCAATTCACGTTATTCTGGTATATCAAGATATAGTTTCTCCGAAATTTTGAGTATCCGGAATTCCGATATATTAATACACATTCACTCCCAAAGTTACCCTATTGTGACGTTATTGCGACAAGAATCCGGGGTCTGCTCATGATTCATGATTCTGTTTTTTCTGTATCTATACTCCCGCCGAGATTTCAGACTCCGGAATTCCGTAATCATGCTATATATGGTGTGTGCAGGCGAAGCAGGAGGAGCTGTCCGAGATGCAGATCCGCCGCGAGCTGGGCGAGCGCAAGCTGACGGCCGCCGCGCGCGACGCCGAGCTGCGCGCCGAGCAGCTGGCGCGCAAGCTGGACGACGCCAGCAACCAGCTGCAGCGGTGAGTCCAGCTCCAGCAGGAGCAGCTGTCCGAGATGCAGGCCCGCCGCGAGCTGCGCGCCGAGCAGCTGGCGCGCAAGCTGGACGACGCCAGCAACCAGCTGCAGCGGTGAGTCCAGCTCCAGCAGGAGCAGCTGTCCGAGATGCAGGCCCGCCGCGAGCTGCGCGCCGAGCAGCTGGCGCGCAAGCTGGACGACGCCAGCAACCAGCTGCAGCGGTGAGTCCAGCTCCAGCAGGAGCAGCTGTCCGAGATGCAGGCCCGCCGCGAGCTGCGCGCCGAGCAGCTGGCGCGCAAGCTGGACGACGCCAGCAACCAGCTGCAGCGGTGAGTCCAGCTCCAGCAGGAGCAGCTGTCCGAGATGCAGGCCCGCCGCGAGCTGCGCGCCGAGCAGCTGGCGCGCAAGCTGGACGACGCCAGCAACCAGCTGCAGCGGTGAGTCCAGCTCCAGCAGGAGCAGCTGTCCGAGATGCAGGCCCGCCGCGAGCTGCGCGCCGAGCAGCTGGCGCGCAAGCTGGACGACGCCAGCAACCAGCTGCAGCGGTGAGTCCAGCTCCAGCAGGAGCAGCTGTCCGAGATGCAGGCCCGCCGCGAGCTGCGCGCCGAGCAGCTGGCGCGCAAGCTGGACGACGCCAGCAACCAGCTGCAGCGGTGAGTCCAGCTCCAGCAGGAGCAGCTGTCCGAGATGCAGGCCCGCCGCGAGCTGCGCGCCGAGCAGCTGGCGCGCAAGCTGGACGACGCCAGCAACCAGCTGCAGCGGTGAGTCCAGCTCCAGCAGGAGCAGCTGTCCGAGATGCAGGCCCGCCGCGAGCTGCGCGCCGAGCAGCTGGCGCGCAAGCTGGACGACGCCAGCAACCAGCTGCAGCGGTGAGTCCAGCTCCAGCAGGAGCAGCTGTCCGAGATGCAGGCCCGCCGCCAGCTGCGCGCCGAGCAGCTGGCGCGCAAGCTGGACGACGCCAGCAACCAGCTGCAGCGGTGAGTCCAGCTCCAGCAGGAGCAGCTGTCCGGGATGCAGGTGCAGCTCCAGCTACACTACCCGGACTTAGCGGATCTCTTAAATAAGACACACATTGGGAGGAAAAGTCTCTCCTTAGACTCAAAGCCTCGTGAGTTTGGGATCCTCGACGATTCTCACAGCGCGTCTTTGTACCGACTCAAAGGGTCCAAGCTGGTATTCAGGTGCTCCTTTCCAAAGGTGACAGCAGTATATGGGGTCTGACATGCGACTTGTATAGAAGCAGTCTGCCCCGGAGTAAAGTATCTCCTCGCTCTATTGATCACACCGAGCTTCTTGAATGCCAGCGTGGCCTTCCCTTCAAGGTGACTATGGAATTGGACGTCACTGGAAATATCGACACCTAGGAACCCAATACTCCCAGACTGCACCCCGTTACCTTATGCTCAGTTCAGGGGCAAGTGATTGGGCAGTTACGATAATCTAAGTCGATAAAAAATGAAGTTGACTTACTCACTCAATAACATGTCAAAAGATCTTGAGTCCGATTTTTGAAGTAGTCACCAAGTGATCTTCATACAGAATAAATGAGAGTCTCTATGAAGATTACTCGGTGACTATTTCAAAAATCGGCCCCCAAATTGACGATATTCGATATTTATAATTGTCGCCCTCCGATCTGATTGAAAAGAGGAATGAATGAGTTATAACTCGGGCTTTCACTAAAAAAGAACGTCAAATTTTAAAAGTATATTGTCTACAGGAAAGAAAAGGAATTCGAAGAAACAATGGACCATCTACAACAAGACATAGACTCTCTGGAGAGCGAGCGAGGCGCGCTCCGAGACAAGCTGAAATTGTACGCCAAGCGCGGCTCACACCACGGTATGTTCACAACCTTATTTACCCCGACCTTGGCGTTTTACGAAAAAAAAAATACACTTGACAAGACTGTGTTTTGATATTTAAATCGAAAGAAAAATTGAAAAATTTGTCTCGTACCGGGACTCGAACCTACAACCACTGTATCACTAGCCCATTGCACTATTATCAAACCGCGTTCAGAAAGGGATTGAGCTCATACGTCATTATTGAATTAATGCATGATATGACATTGTCAGTGGTAGAGTGTGCAGATAAATTAAATTGTTGTTCTAAAGTAAGGTAAACCTCAATACTGAAAATAGTTGCTTTAAAACCATAAACACTTCGATCATCACCACTTAGATGGTTGGCAGTTCTCAACTGTGCGTTTTTCTAGAAACTTCCTGCCTCGCACAGCAAAACTCTGGAATAAATTGTCGTGTGCAATATTTCCGGACCGATATGACATCCAAACCTTCAAGAAAAGAGCGCGATCTTAAAGGCCGGCAACGTACTTGTGACTCCTCTAGTGTTGCGAGTGTCTATGGGCGGCGGTAGTTGCTTACCATCAGGCAATCCGTCTGCTCGTTTGCCTCCCATATTATATCATCATTATCATAAAAAATATTCAGCCATATCATCATCATCATCAGAGCTTTTTGTGTCATCTGTATGACAAAATAAATGGATATATCAGTGTTTGATAAATACATATACTAGTAAGTCTGTTTGTCAGATATGATATTTTTTTTTAAATAAAACACATGGTAACATTTGCCGAGAATAAACTGCGAATGAGAACATGCAAAGCATACTTTGTAAATCTTTTGATTCTATTATCAATAAGTGTCAGGGATTGAACCTTACTCACCATCAGGAATACAGCACTACATACCTGAAAGGTAGCATGCTATTATGTCTGTGGTCTGTAAGGAAGAGGTACTTCCCCAATTAGGCTGCCCCAGATTCGAAGCGTGATGGTCATCGCTGTGCCCTACCTTTCAAACCTACCTACTCTTATGATTATTTTAATTCATTTATAAGTACTGTTGTGCTCATGGTACTCCTGAATCCCTTTCTAAAAGAAGTTTGATAATACCAATTTTATTTTACTTTTTCGGTAAATGTGTCTACACGTCACCCGTAATGACGTATACCAGGAAGGATGAAATAGAATTTGACGTCTAAGCGGTACTCGTATAGCACAATTGGTAGTGCACTGGGCTAGTGATCCAGTTGTTGTGGGTTCGAGTCCCGCTGCGAATCAAATTTTTCTATTTTTCTTTCGATTTAAATATCAATGATATTGGATAGATTTTTCTGCTTAATAAAAACAATTTAAGAGATTTTTTTTTTACATTTGTAATGTTATTTAACCATTAAAAAAATGATAAATCGTTTATTTAATGTTTGAGTTATTGTTATTTTTATTAGTAATATTATAAAACGGAATAGTAATATTTTATTTATATTTTTAGATTTGGCTATACTGCGTAAGTTTTTTTAAATTTTTATTGTGTTCTAACAATTTTTCGTTTTGTTTTGAACTTATTATTATAACTCTTAAATGCATACATTAATTATATAGAAGCGGGTACCTGATACGACGAATATTACTCGACATGTTTCACTCCGTAACGAGGAGCATAATCATGAGCCGTTCGCGTTGGCTGTAAGACGAAATATTCGACTTATAAATGAGTTATCCGCTTCTATACAATTAATATAGTTGTAACTCGCGATAGTTTTATAAATTATATGAATAAAAAGCGCCCCGTTTCATTAATACAATTTTTTTTACGTAGCCCATGTTGTGTCCCACTGCTGGGCAAAGGCCTCCCCTCACACCCAAAATTAATTAAATATAATTAAAATATCAATACGCTGAAACGGGCAACGTGTCCATAAATTGAAATGTGTCCTAATAAGTAAAATTTTCTTACAAAATTTAATTGCTTTAAAAATCTGTCAGAATAAATCGCCAACAACTGGTCACTTTCAATAACAGGCCACGTTATATTGATAATGAATTCTGTTTACCTATAAATAGAACACATTTGCTAATGGGGGTTTCAGTTACTGGCCACCCTTCAATAACTGGCTACCGCACACTAAAATTAATAATAATCTCGTATAAACAGAGGTACCGACATAGCCCTCGGGATCGCCAAACTTGAGTGGCAGTGGGCGGGGCACATTCCGCGAAGAACCAATCGCCGGTGGGGCGGAAAGGTTCTGAGGCTCTAGTGTAAGTTTCTGTTGACGTAAAAAAACGTTTACGAACGCGTAAGTGATAATGTTATTTATATGGGAAACGCAAACGCGTTCGTAAAGTAAATCTACGTTAAAAACTTACACTCAAGGCTCTGGTGTGGCGACCACGAACTGGAAGACGCGGTGTAGGTAGGCCTCCCACAAGGTGGACCGACGACCTACTTCTTGGGTCGTTCTGGGGGAGACCTATGTCCAGCAGTGGACGTCTTTTGGCTGACATGGTGATGATGATGATGATGATGATGATGATGATGATGATGATAAACAGAGTTAATTTTTAGTATAATATGGCCATTTAATGGAGGGTGGCCATTTAGTAGCGAATTACCTTATAACTTCTCTATGATCTCAAAAACATGCATTTAAGAGTTATACAGTATATAACAACTAGTCAATTGTGTGATTATATTGTATTGTATACTATGTCGTAATATTATATATACATATTACACGTTCACACTACGTGTGTACTGTGTGTATAACGCGTGTTACGCGTGTGTAATGTGAGTTTGTGTAACGCGTGTAATATGAGAATAAAGCGTGTGTAATGCGCGTCACACATAAACCATACATGTGTCACGCGTGTGTAACTTGTGTGTAATGGGAGTGAGTAATATGACTGTAACGCGTGTATAACACATAAGCAATACATGCGTGACGCGTGTGTTAAACTTGTGTTACACGTGTGTAACGCGAGTTCGATTAACGCGTGTAATATAACTGACATAAGCTATACATGTGTAACGCGCTTGTTACACATATGTAACTTGTGTGTAAAGCGAGTTAGATTAACGCGTATTGATATAAGTGTAAAGCGTGTGTAATGCGCGTGTGTAACTGGTGTGTTTGCGCGTGCAGCGGTGGCGTCGCCGGCGGTCGCTTCCAGAGACTACTCACGTAAGCCACGCCTCCTAACGTTTATCGACATCGATAAATACAACACTAACTCATGTACAGTCAGCAGAACTTGCTAAAGGGCCAGGTGTTTAAAATGACGACAGGTCTGGCACTGCCTATGAAACCGACGGTTTTGGGTTCAAATCCCAGTCAGGGCATATATTTGTGCGATGAGCACAAATATTTGTTCCTGAGTCATAGGTGTTATCTAGTTAAGTATTTGTATATTATATATATCGTTAGCTGAACAACACAAGCCTTCTTGAGCTTACCGTGGGGCTCAGTCAATTTGTGTAAGAATGTTCTGTAATATTTATTATTTAAATAAATATTTCAGGACACTCCTACCGACCTAGTCCTACGGTAAGCTCGGTAAGGCTTGTGTTGTAGGTACTAGACGACGATATGTATAATAGGTAGATACATATACATACTTAAATACATAAACACCCATGACTCAGGAACAAATATCTGTGTTCATCACACAAATAAATGCCTTGGCTGGGATTCGAACCTAGGACCATCGGCTTCATAGGCAGCGTCGCTACCCACTAGGCCAGACCGGTCGTTTAAAACGATTATGACACGCTCTTGGTCTTTCAACAATATAATCTTGTCAAGCTCATTATGAACACTTTGCCCGCATAGTTACTTCTGCTGACTTTATGTTGCTTGAAACTAAAAATAAAGTGGTGTGCTTTAAGTATTAAAAATACTAATTTTACTCAGACGAAGCCGCGTTTTACAAGTCGATTGTTGCTGGAGATGTTTCACTCCGTAACTAGGAGCTTAGACGTGAACCGTTCGCGTTGGCTGAGCGGCGCAAACTCTCTGATAGTCTCTGACCCAGTCATGTCGAGCAATCATCATCTTCCTCGCGTTGTCCCGGCATTTTGCCACGGCTCATAGGAGCCTGGGGTCCGCTTGGTGACTAATCCCAGGATTTAGCATAGGCACTAGTTTCACGAAAGCGACAGCCATCTGACCTTCCAATCCAGGGAGTAAACTAGGCCTTATTGGGACTAGTGCGTGTATTCTATCACCGAAAAGCTACTGGTAAATATCAAATGATATTTCGTACATACGTTTCGAAAAACTCATTGGTACGAGCCGGGATTAGAACCTGTGACCTCCGGATTGCAAGACAAACGCTCTTACCGCTAGGCCACCAGCGCTTGTCGAGCAATATTCGACTTATAAAAAGTGAGTTACCCGCTTCTATACAATTAATATGTTTGTAAATCTCACGATAGCTTTGTGTTTATGACGAAGTCGCAGTTAAAAGCATTGCGTTGTTTATCGATGTCGATATAATGTCGATATAAATGTTGTATTTTCTAACCACGCATGCCTTCTTTCTCAATTATAATGAATAATACATTAATAATAAGGTAAAAGGAAAATACTATTTCAACTCAATACCAATAATCATAGAAATTATGGATTAATTATTTGTATATGGCACTCATTGCCATGGTTACGGTCCCCTGAGTCACACGTAAAACCACGGTATCTATAACGGTGTTTATACGTAGCAAATTTGTTTTTCAATTTTATCCAAAAAAACATATATAAATAGATTCTTAAGTATAATCCGGGGACCGAGTACAGTCAGCGTCATATAGTTAGTTCATATAGTAGCAGTCAGTATGACCAAATATCGATACAGATCTTTATTTATATAGCAATAGGGATGTGTATCGATATCGATATATTTGGCTATGCAGATTGTAACTAACTATACTGACGTATGACGCTGACTGTAAAAATGTATGTAACTAATAAATTAACACCTTATTTAAGCGACGCATACTTTATTTACTTACTTTTCCATGTATAGTTTTTTTTTTATTAATATGGATATAATGTATACATAATTATGCAGCGGCAGTGACGCCAGTCCACGCGCCATCGGTGATACGTAAGAAAAAATTATCTATGTCGCATGTTTGTCAAGTACAAGTATTTGTTCGATGTTGTATTTAATTAGTGCCGTGTGATGCCGGCTGACTAGAATAGCACCACCCCATCTCCCCCCGCGGGTGTCGTAAGGGAAAAATCCTACGGACGGGCAGCCGCGTCCGTCGAAACCCAATCTACAGCTACTGCGTTCAACCCACCTGGCGACTATGGCAACTACCCCCAAGATGATACAAGTCATATTTGTGGGAGGCCTATGTCCAGCAGTAGACGTGTATGTATGTATTATGTATGTATTTTATTTGATCATGTTTTTTATAAATCTTTAGATTTTGTTTTATCGATACGATCGTGGTTACCACTTCCCTATGACTCAATTCTGATTCTATCATAAGTAGTTTTTAATATGAATTTGTTCAAACTTTTTTTTGTTCTCATAAAAACAAGGTTTAACTAATTTCGGAACGGTTACTAATTTAATTTTGCCATGTCGTCAATTTTATTTTTAATCTGTGAATGTTTAGATTTAATCTAATATTAATCATCATGCTTTGTTTAAATTTAACTTAATAATTATTTATCATGCGAAACATTAATACATATCAATTATAAGAAACATATCAATGACTATACAATACCGCGAACCGAATCCTGGCAAACACATTAGCGACATCTATCGTGTATTAACAGCAGTACTCAGTGCTATACTCATAGACAGACATCGGATTCCGTGGGGCGAAACTTCTTAACAGCTAGGGACTTCCTACGTCGATAAACTCATTTATCGATAATAGTTCCAAATATACAATAGTGATCACACAAAGGTTTGCTTATAAAATATTTATTTATTAAAAGAGTATTATATAATAAAATAAGAACTCAATTTTCTTCTTCTTTTTTGAAAACGTATTTAAAAGTTTACTCGTCACAATTTATTTCTTCATGACTGTCCCATCTATCATTGTTAAAGTAGTGGTTTACTTTAACAATAATAGATGGGACAGAATTTTTTCCATATTTTCGGGCGTTAAGCGTCTCCGTCTTGGCTGAAAAATCCATTTCAGGTGGCTAAAAGACTTTTCAATTTCTGTGGAGGATAACCTCCGATAGGAGCATAGCAAAATTTCATAAAGTGATCAATGGTATTTCGTTTATTTTTCGGTTGTAATGTAACTTCTTTATCTTTTAATAACTAGTATCGATAAATGAGTTTATCGATATAGGAAGTCCCTAGCTGTCAAGAAGTTTCGCCCCACGGAATCCGATGTCTGCTCATAGACATACCATTTAACTAGACGGAGCTAATAATAATACCACGATCAAAACACATGGTCTTATGTAATTTTCCATAGGTATGGCAGAGACGACGCTATTCTCGTCCGTCATAGTCTCACATATTTTTGTTCCCCTCCAAACTGGAACATTCAGAACTGTCAAAGTTGGAGGGGAACAAATACAATTGGAGTTTTCTTGGGTTTTCAACCAAAGTTGCGGAAATTAATACAGAATAAGCTAATGTTTTTGTTATAAAGAATGTCCTGTAAAGCAAAACTATAGTGAATTGTTACATTTTGGGCTACAAAAGCCAGAATATTGCCCCTTACTGACGACGCTCGCGGATGCGTTCTCCAGTCATTATTCCTCCTAAGTTATACTAGTTCTGAGATGTCTCGCTGTCAAAATAATTCAAACATGTATCCATAGATGGCGTTGTGTCACATTTTACCGAAAAGAGAAGCCAGCATGGCGGAGGAATGCGGTTTTGTATAGAAATTGTCATTTTATGTCTTGTATGTGCCTGGCTTATTATACAATATTAACACATTTGCTGCCACCCCCTCCAAAAATGTATGGAAATGAACGCACATGTGCGTCGGTGGCAGTGAATGAGTTTGTTCTCAAACATGCAATGAAATATTGTCTTTACATTCCTTATAATAGACTCGGAAGTATGTTTTTTTGGGCGCCACAACTGAAGGAGGCGGAAATGGAATTTCATATAACTTTGCAGGCGATTTTTAGACGATTATCCATACAGAGGCAAAGATGGCGGGTGTCATAGCAAACAGCTGATGTTAATTTTTAATACATTTCGATCTCATTGTTAGTTGTGATTTAGCAAATTTAATTTTTCGAAGCATTTCTTTTATTTCATCGTCTGTTTGAGAAAAGCACTATACATGCCTCGTCGTGAAAACGGATTCCCGGCCACGTATCACTATCGGGCCTCGCTCGCACACTCGCTCGGCCTTATGCCTCACTTGGCCGGAAATCCTCATTTTCTCGGCCTCTGATGTAATGTACTATTAATTAATACTGTAACTTGTCATGTCATGTAACATTTAATAATTAATAATATGAACTAACGACCAGTGTCATAAAACACTTATGTTTAAAAATGGCGACCTATTCAAATTTAAGCTAAACTAAAGCCCTAGCGCGAATCATTCGTTCGTCTATTTGCCTCTTTATCGCTCGTATATGCGAGCGATGGAGATGGAAATAGACAATTTTGGACTTTTGAATTTTGGCGGGAGGCGCTTGTTTTTGGACATTTGTTGTATTTAGGTTAAGTTGTTTTGACAGCTTCAGTTCGTATGGTATGGTAATAACCTGTATGTATGACGATTTAACACAAACGGTGTTTGACTATGGGACTTAAATGGAAGATTTTATTTGACCAAACTGAGTATATATTATTTTGTTTTGCAACTTTTTAAAAACACGTTTAGTCCTAATTTAATTATTATCATACAAGGCTAAAGGTTATTTTCAATGTACAGTCGCTATCAAATATATCGGAGCAGCCGAGGTTTTCAGAAATATCTAAACATGCACTTTATCGTCTTGATTATAGAGGCGTTGTTCCGATGTTTGTGACCATCTCCACAGCTCCGATATATCTGACGGCGACTGTACATATTCAAACACGAAATTGACAGTATGCTGTTTGTTCTCACTTTTCGTTGTCAAATGTCAAACTAGGAAATGTCGCCCTCGTACCACGACAACGATTATATCGCGCTATAGAGATAACATACGTCGGACTATAGGAGGCAGTTTGAGGGCAAGATAAAGTTTACAAAAAAATCTTAACTTACGAGTATTATAATGTACCTAGTATTTGTAACATAGTTAATTAAATTAGTTACCCGTTATCATTTATTCATCTTGAATGTGTAAATACTTTTTGAAATTCCTTTCTCGTGTAGTCCAAGTACGTTTATAAATAACTTAGTTAGTTGCTATGATAATTGGAATTTCACATTGTAAATACTAGGTACCAAATACTCGAAAGTGAATTGATTGATTTGCGAACCTTACCTATTATTCTGACATGCCACGAAAATGCCCGCTGGAGTCCGATGTATGGAGATAACACATCAATTTCTTTCTTTAATCAAATCGGAGGGCGACAATTATCGTCAATTATTGAATATCGCCAATTTGGGGTCGAATTTTTGAAATAGTCACCGAGTAATCTTCATAGAGATTCTCATTTATTCTCTATGGAAATCACTTGGTGACTATATCAAAACTCGGACCCAAGATCTTTTGACATGTTATTGAGTAAGTCAACTTCGTTTTTTATCGACTTAGATTATCGTAACTGCCCAATCAGTTGCCCCTAAACTGAGCATAACTTAGGCACTGGTCCCACCGGGAGCTAGTAAGCTATCAGCTATTTCAAGGGACAAATGATAATCGGTCCCGTGTAAATAAAAGAGATATATATGTAATAGAATAGCACTACCCCATCTCCTCCTGTAGGTGTCGTAAGAGGCGACAAAGGGAAAAATCCTACGGACGGGCAGCAGCGTCCGTCGAAAACAAATCTACAGCTACTACAGTGGCGACTATGGCAACTACCCCCAAGATGATACAAGTCATATTTGTCCGAGGCCTATGTCCAGCAGTGGACTGTATACGGCTGAAATGTATGTATGTATGTCATAGCCGGGCGATGAGCTATAAATATATCTCTCTATTTTATTTACACGGGAGATTATCTTTTATCCCTTGAAAAAGCTCATAGCTCATAGCTTACTAGCTCGCGGTGGGACCAGTGCCTTACGGGGTGTAGTGATGATAGAAGTGATGATGTTTTTTTTAAAATGATATAATGATTTTTTTTTATAGAAGAGACACCGGTTAAGACGACGCCTGGAGTCGCGTCTGGAGAGGTCAACGAAGCCCTGCAGCAGCAGCTGAAGGTCCTGAGCTGGTGAGTGGATCCAGATGGATTACGAGCGGTCTGGCCTAGTGGGTAGTGACCCGGCCTATGAAGCCGATGGTCCTGGGTTCGAATCCTAATCAGGGCATTTATTTGTGTGATGAGCACGGATATTTGGTGTTTTCTATGTATTTAATTATTTATATGTATCTATCTATTATATATATCGTCGTCTAGTACCTACAACACAAGCCTTACTTAGCTTACCGTAGGGCTAGGTTGCTTTGTGAAAGATTGTCCCAAAATATTTATTATTTATTTATTTATTTAATTGATTTATGGGCCACTTCGTTCCTTGTCACAGTGAAAATCTATATGAAAGATGCAAAAAATCTCTTATTAACGTCACTGTGATAAGGTTCGAAGTGGCCTAGAAATCAAATTGGTTGACTATACATAAATAGGCGAATAAAACGCATCGTCATATAAAAGTAAACTCTTATATTTATGCCTTTCATTTTGTAATAGTCACAGCCGTCCCTTTCTTATTTTGCACCACCCCATCTCCTCCCGCGGGTGTCGTAAGAGGCGATAAAGGGAAAAATCCTACGGAGCAGCGTCCGTCGAAACCCAAACAGATCCGCCTGCGTGGCGACTATGGCAACTACCCCCAAGATACAAGTCATATTTGTGGGAGGCCTATGTCCAGCAGTGGACTGCATACGGCTGAAATGTAATGTATATGCCTTTCTCTCAGGACGCTAGAGCGGGAGCGGGCAGCCCGCATAGCCGCGTGTCGCCGGGCCGACGTGACGGCGGCGCGAACGCTACGGCCTCTGGAGCACCCCGGAGCCCCGGCCGCCGTGGCCCGCCGCCGCGCCGCCGCCGAGCTGCAGGCCCGACTCGACGCGCTGCAGTCGGTGAGTAGCACGCCCTGTGACTCTTGAAGTGTCCGCTAGATGTCGCCGACATTTAAAAGCGTTGACCTTCCAACCCAGAGGATAAACTTGGCCTTTTTGGGTTTAGTCCGGTTTCCTCATGATGTTTTCCTTCACCGAAAAACGACTGGCAAATATTTATTATTATTTTATTTGGCTGTATCCAGCATGATCTTTAAACAGTAGTCAATATGGTTTAGAAAGTTTCTTTATCAAATGATATTTCGTACCTACATAAGTTCCGAAAAACTCTGGTACGAGCCGGGGTTTGAACTTGCGACCTCCGGATTGCAAGTCGCACGCTCTTGCCGCTATCAGTGCTCTTTTATAATTAGTTAGTAATATCTGTAATTTAATATATTTTTTCTTTGGCAGTAATTTTTTTAAATTTTTGGATACTATTTCTTATAAAATAACGCCGTTTATGTAATATGTTTAAGATATCTTTTGTAATCCTGTTTTGAAAAAATAATTCCCGGCGAGTTTCTTGCCGGTCATGAAAGTCAGAATGCCTCTCGGGTCAGAGGTGTAGGGTTAGAACCGGTATAGTTTTTATTTTTCTTCTTTCGTATACTCGACGTGTAAAAGTGCCCTTGTGGCCTACTTACTGAATAAACGTTTAAGTTTGAGTATGAATTAATTAAATTCGCGTCGTTGGTACAGGAGTGGACGCTGTTCGTGGCTCGCTCTGGTCTGGTCAAGTTCCCGGAAGACCCCAGCAAGTACGCCAAGACCCTCGAACAGCACAAGGAGAAGCAGCGTGAGAAGAGGAAACAGCTCGAGGTGAGATATTAATTTAAGACAATTTTCAAGGTCTGTTAGGAATCCACCAAAATAAACGTTTTGTGTTGCTCTGAATGAAAACAAAGAAATGATCAGACATCGGATTCCGTGGGGCGAAACTTCTTGACAGCTAAGGACTTCCTATATCGATAAACTCAATTATCGATACTAGTTCTATATACTAGTGACCGCCCCCAATTGTGTGTGTTTTTCGTAACTATTGTTCTGAAGACCAGTATGAAATTCAAATACCATTTATCACTTTATGAAATTTTGCTATGCTCCTATGACCTCCACAGAAATTGAAAAGTCTTTTAGCCACCTGAAATGGATTTTTCAGCCAAGACGGAGACGCTTAACACCCGAAAATATGGAAAAAAATCTGCTGGCTTACTTTAACAATAATAGATGGGACAGTCAAGAAGAAATAAATTGTGACGAGGAAACTTTTAAAAACGTTTTCAAAAAAGAAGAAAAAAATTGAGTTCTTATTTTATTATGTAATACTCTTTTTATAAAAAAATATTTATTACAACTCCATTTAAATATAATATAAACAAAAATTATCAGTAAAACTAAATTAACCCTATAATTTAATAACAAAAAGAAAATATTTTAGAAGCAAACCTTTGTGTGATCACTAGTATTTAGAACTAGTATCGATAAATGAGTTTATCGATATAGGAACTCCCTAGCTGTCAAGAAGTTTCGCCCCACGGAATCCGATCTCTGGAAATGATATTTAAAGTTTATGTCCATTCCCATTTTTACACTTCAAATTATTTGTTGTAATTTCATATCCTAACAGCGCATTCGCCTTCTTTTCTAACCGACAGTGTAGGGATGACGTGTCAGCGCCACCTATTGGTCTTTCTAAGTAAACTTCTACTTTACCGACAGTGTCATGCACTGTAGACCATTCAAAGAAATTATCAAGTAAACCTCAAAACGTAGTGAACTAGACTAGATGGCGCTGACGTCACTGTGACGCGGCCGCAAACATTTATCGTCGGGCAGTGTTGTACAGCAGCGATCGTAACCCACAACAATGGCCGCCGGAAGATCAGCGCTAGGGAATGCAATCTCGTCTCGCCGAGATCCCGGCCATATTTTACGAGATTGTATCTCGTCAAATTTCGTACAAGATCTCGCGAGATAACAAGATAAGTAATAATTTACAAAAGACTAAATATAGATAATTATTGTTTTGTCACCAATATTGTAAGAATTTGAACGGATTAGCTACAGTAGGTATAATAATTATAGACATAACCAAATGTTATTAGAGTTAGAGACAAAATAATAAGTACTCTGTTGATTTTTAAAATAAAACTTACATTATTTTTATAACTAAGCAACGCAGTTTCTATTTAATTACATATCATGTCAATTACTAGTTCTTGAAACAAGCATTTGCATATGTTTTAATTGCGATTCTCCCAATCTCGCGAGATCCCGTAATTTGCGAGATCTCGCGAGACTGAGTTTTGAGTCTCGCTAGGCGGAAATCTCGTACGAGATTGCATTCCCTAATCAGCGCTGACTCTCGGGTCAGCATTTATGCTGAGGCTGGTCCATTTCGTGGTAAACTTTTTAATTTACATTGTTTTTTATATAGTAATTGATTTTTATGTTACATGTTTGTAGTTTCACGAATAAATAATTTAAATTTGAATTGAATTGAATTGTTCATTAAAACCAATGCTGCCAAACATGCATTTCTGGCATGTACTTCACCGTGCTGTGATGACGGTTCAAGTTCAAGGTCGACACACAATGTTTCTTGCATGAACGCCATTTGCAAATTGAAGATATGAAGAATGGGGTGTCTAGAAAAATAGAGTGATTTCACCGTATGCGGGTACCCCGTCTATGCTGTTTTGAGGTTTACTTGTGTGTGGATATTAAATAATGTCTATTGTTGCTTAACTCCGGACAGTGTTGTGACATTTACCAACTTAGCTATTTTGACTCCGACCTACCACACTTATATGCCTATACCCCACCCTTGTATGGCTTATATACCTATTTTTATATTTTTTACTATTATATGAAACGCTTCAACAATGTAGTACCCTGAAGCAATCCTTACCATATCCCAAAATACAGTAAAGTTTTGGCAATAATTGGTCCTCTTTTTTAATTAATTCTTGGAGATTGGCCATTAAAAATAAAATACAATACAAATATTCTTTATTGCACACCTCACAAACGGGGGAAAAAAAAAGAAAATCATACATGAGCAGAATAAAAATAGAGGCAGACAGTAGACGGTCTTATCGCTAGAGATCGAAAATACATTGGTGGTTTTATGATATTCTGTTACTACGTTTATTAAAAACAATAATCAATTTATGGTACATTTTGCTGTTTTATTTGGCATTTTTACTTTGTCTTCCTAAAAATAACACTTTTATTTAGGACATCATTATACAATACATACCTCGGCGTGAAAAGGGGTTGCCGGCCTCGTAACAATCATTCGTCTACATATTTCCTCGGCCGGCAACCCCTTAATACCCGCTCCGTAGCAATGTACTATTATACTTCAAAATAGACCTAAATGGTCACAAATCCCGTCACGAACGCCGGAGGTCCTCGTCTTTTTTTCTTAGGTATATGTCATCTATTTTTTTTTCTCCATGGAGTGAACTTAAAAACCCGTTCCGTCCCCAGGAACGGCTGACCGCTCTGCAGCACGAGGTCCGCTCGTCGCTGCTGGAGCACCGGCCGTGGCGCTGCGTGGCGGCGCCGCTGGCCACGTTCCCGGCGCCGGCCGGCCCGCCGCCGGCCCCGGTCGGCGCGCTCACCTACCCCGCGCCCGAGGACGGCCGGCACACCGTGTACGTCACGCCGAGCCAGCTGGCCACGTGAGTACACCCACTGCTGGCCACGTCCCCGCCGGCCGGCCCGCCGCCGGCCCCGGTCGGCGCGCTCACCTACCCCGCGCCCGAGGACGGCCGGCACACCGTGTACGTCACGCCGAGCCAGCTGGCCACGTGAGTACACCCACTGCTGGCCACGTCCCCGCCGGCCGGCCCGCCGCCGGCCCCGGTCGGCGCGCTCACCTACCCCGCGCCCGAGGACGGCCCGGCACACCGTGTACGTCACGCCGAGCCAGCTCGCCACGTGAGTACACCCACTGCTGGCCACGTCCCCGCCGGCCGGCCCGCCGCCGGCCCCGGTCGGCGCGCTCACCTACCCGCGCCCGAGGACGGCCGGCACACCGTGTACGTCACGCCGAGCCAGCTGGCCACGTGAGTACACCCACTGCTGGCCACGTCCCCGCCGGCCGGCCCGCCGCCGGCCCCGGTCGGCGCGCTCACCTACCCCGCGCCCGAGGACGGCCGGCACACCGTGTACGTCACGCCGAGCCAGCTCGCCACGTGAGTACACCCACTGCTGGCCACGTCCCCGCCGGCCGGCCCGCCGCCGGCCCCGGTCGGCGCGCTCACCTACCCCGCGCCCGAGGACGGCCGGCACACCGTGTACGTCACGCCGAGCCAGCTCGCCACGTGAGTACACCCACTGCTGGCCACGTCCCCGCCGGCCGGCCCGCCGCCGGCCCCGGTCGGCGCGCTCACCTACCCGCGCCCGAGGACGGCCGGCACACCGTGTACGTCACGCCGAGCCAGCTGGCCACGTGAGTACACCCACTGCTGGCCACGTCCCCGCCGGCCGGCCCGCCGCCGGCCCCGGTCGGCGCGCTCACCTACCCCGCGCCCGAGGACGGCCGGCACACCGTGTACGTCACGCCGAGCCAGCTCGCCACGTGAGTACACCCACTGCTGGCCACGTCCCCCGCCGGCCGGCCCGCCGCCGGCCCCGGTCGGCGCGCTCACCTACCCCGCGCCCGAGGACGGCCGGCACACCGTGTACGTCACGCCGAGCCAGCTCGCCACGTGAGTACACCCACTGCTGGCCACGTCCCCGCCGGCCGGCCCGCCGCCGGCCCCGGTCGGCGCGCTCACCTACCCCGCGCCCGAGGACGGCCGGCACACCGTGTACGTCACGCCGAGCCAGCTCGCCACGTGAGTACAAAGACCCATCGATGTATAATAAACGTAGATTCACAATCAGTCCCCAAAAAATGGCTCTAAAAAACAACCGCTCGAACAACTTGGGCGGCACATTTAGATTTTTTTTTTTTTTATGACCAATTTATGACAATTACCGTCGCCCATGGGCACACGTAACACCAGGGGAGTCACAAGCGCGTTGCCGACCATTAAGGGGGTTAGTTAGTCTTCTTTGAACCGCTGTCAGTGCAAGTGTCAATAATGGCTGAAAAGTTATTACTTTATCAATAGTGAACTTTGATACTTGATAATTAGAGCTCTTTTTTGTTTATTTATATTATCTAAAAGAAGATTATAAATTAGCATTATTAGCATAAACTGGAACGTGATAGAAATGTCATTTAGTGCCATATTTTTGTACATAATTAGTTCGCGTGCAGGAGTCTATATCTTTATGTCAGTGCATAGACCCCCAAATATGACGATCGGACTGGCCTAGTGGGTACAGATATAGTGCAAAACTATTTTCCACCGGGAAAAATTGCATCTCTATCGACATACGACGACAGCCGATCAATGACTTTATTAAATGAGTGACATTTTCATATCTATTAATATGGAACTTTATTGCTTAATGCCACATGTCATTTTTCACTTTGACATTTGACACAAAATAAAAAAGTGCCATCTTCTTCTTTTAAAAAAATATGGCTTCCATCAATAAATCAATCGATGATTTCGCCAGTGTCAAGTAGAATAACAAATAAGTATAATAACATATATGTTTGCCCTTAGAGCATACCGTTGTTCGGTAGTAGACCTTGCGTTTTGTAAAGTGGTAGCTGGACTTTACAGAAAGCTAAGAGGCGGCCGTCACCCCGGGATTGCCGGGTGATGACCAAAAATAGTGGTGAAACACGTTTTGAAATCTATTCTTCATTAGCTGCACAATTCTCCGTTAGATCACTGCATAATACGCTATCAATATTACACACTAAACCACGTTTGAACAAAAAATAAAAAAATATTTTCAAGACGACTTCGACATTTTGAGGTTCAACCGTCAATCAAAAAAAAAAAGCCATATTAATGGATATGAAAATGTCACTCATTTAATACGATCATACATTGACAGTTCGGGTGTCATCGTATTCCGATAAAGATCCGAGTTTTCCCGAAGGAAAATAATTTCTCACTATATCCGTGCTAACTTTCCCTATGAAGTCGAGGATCCTGGGTTCAGATTTGTGTGATAAGCAGATTTGCAAACATGCAATGAAATATTGTCTTTACATTCCTTATAATAGACTCGGAAGTATGGTTTTTTGGCCGCGGCAACTGAAGGGGACGGACATGGAATTTCATATAACTTTTTTTCAACGATTATCCATACAGAGGCAAAGATGGCGGGTGTCATAGCAAACAGCTGATGTAAAAAATTTGTAAATTTCATTTTTTGAAGCTTTTATTTTATTTCATTCTATGTTTGAGAAAAGCACTATACATGCCTCGTCGTGAAAACGGATTCCCGGCCTCGTCACTATATATCCACTTGGCCGGAAATTCTCATTTTCCCGGTTTCTGATGTAATGTACTATTGTATATTATATATATCGTTGGCTGACTCACAACACAAGCCTTCTAGAGCTTAGCAATGGTCCCACCGCGAGCTAGTAAGCTACGAGCTATCAGCTATTTCAAGGGACAAAAGATAATCGCTCCCGTGTAAATAAAAGAGTGATATACATTTATAGCTCGAACTACGATCGCCCGGCTATGACATATATGTCTCTTATTTACACGGGATTATCTTTTGTCCCTTGTAATAGCCGATAGCTCATAGCTTACTAGCTCCCAGTGCCTTACCGTGGACAATTTGTGTAAGAATGTCCTCTAATATTTATTTATCGTCGACAGACTAAGAGACCTGGTAGCTGAACTCAAGTCTGACGACGTGAAGCTGGAGCTGGAGCCCCTGGACACCACCGTGTGCGCTGCGTAGATCTAGCACCATACTGAAATACTAACACCATCACCAAGGACCGGAATTTTTCATAGCAACAATCAAACTGGGTTCCCTTTATTTGGCATAATTTGTTTTGTCCGAATCTTAATACGCATACCAAGTTTCGCATAATTTATTTACGCCGAATGTTAATGTCGCCGATTTTTATTTAGCCTAATTCTTTAGTAGCCGAATACTACTTTGTCCGAAAATATATTAGCAATTGAGGCTGAATGTCCGAAAGTGTGTTAGGTTAGAACTGTGACCACAACAGAAAAACAATTTCGGTTAGGTTAGAACTGCGACCACAACAGAAACGCACTCCTGGGAAAAAAATCGTAATAATTCGGGCTTTCCAAATTATGCGTATCGACCATTCGGCTTAGTTTAGTTCTGCGTAACAGAACTCGGCAAAACAGAATTATGCGAGATCAATTTCTGCTCATATACAATTATAACAACTCTGGGTATGCGGTTTAAAATTATGACAAAACAAATTATGCGTAAACAAGGGGAACCAATCAAACTGTCAGAGTGATTGACCAAGCTGTTTTATCGATGTTACGGAATAATATCACATTACCCATTACTAACTGAAAAAATGATTCAGTAACATTAGACCTCTTCGCATAAGCAAGTTAAATTAAAATAAATCATGTCAGCGTCACATTATGTCATTTATGTTACTTGAGTTTTCATAAGTGATTCTAGTGTCGCCTAGTGCGATATAATTACACATGAGTATGTCCGTTTGTAACTAATTAGTAACATGGCTCATAACAATTTTAAGTATATTAGTTTCGGAACTTATGTACAGTCGCCGTCATATATATAGGAGCTGTGGAGGTGGTCACAAATATCTGAACAACGCCTCTATTGCCAGGGCGACAGAGTGTATGTTCCGATATTTGTGACCACCTCCACAGCTCCGATATATCTGATGGCGACTGTACGAAATATAATTTGATATTTACCAGTCGCTTTTCGGTGAAGGAAAAGATCGTGAGGAAACCGGACTAATAATATGGCCTAGTTAACCCTTTAAGGGAGGTCAGATGGCAGTTGCTTTCGTAAAACTAGTGCCTACGCCAAATCCTGGGATTAGTTGCCAGGCGGATGCCGTGGTAAAATGATGAAATATCGTATTTGAAGAATGGACTAAGAATCGAATCGAAACACACACAAATTTAAGTTCTATATAGTTCAATACTAATAATGGAATTATAGTAATAGTGAATTTGTTGACTCGGTCGTCTCGCCAAGCTATGAGACTCGGGTTCGAATCCCGGTGCAAATATTTTGTAATGTACGCTACGAAAATTTAGCGATATAAGTAAAAAAAATACATTATTATTTATTTATTTAAGTTGGCAACTATTATTTACTTATTAGTGTGTAGTTACTTTGAAATTACATTGGAAGGAATGTGAACCGGTTTAAACCGAAATAACCGGTTCAACCGGTTATCTTGTATCTAGGAAAGAAAACCGGTTGCTTCCGTGTCGGATCGAATACTGACTAGAACTTTTATGTGTGTATTTATCATGAATGTTTGTTTCTGTGTTATACAGTGTGTATTTTTCATACGGGCGTATACGTTGTCCACATATAATATCCAGTAATACGACTCGTATTATGTTAATAATTTTGTTAAATAGTGTCATAAAATAGTATTACCCATTTTTATTAAATCTGACCGGGCAGCAATGTACGCAGTCCAACTTATTTTGACATGACAAGTAATACTGACATGACATGACGCATCGGTATGTTAATTATTATGGATGCAATACATTGCGTGCTGAATTATTATGTATGAAAAAAAAAATGCCTAATTTTTTAACGAACTGAATTGAAATAGATTCCCGAGGTCCAATACTAACCGGCACTACAATATACGCCCGTATGAAAAATACGCACTGTATATATTGGTATTTAAGTATTTATATATTATATACATTATATTTATATATCTAAATTTGGTCCACGTAAAACCAGAGATCGTTACCGGTATTACTAAAAATCTAAATATTGTCGTTAAAAAAAAAAAAAACCATTATATTGTGAAATGGTATTTAGGTAAGGAGAATACTTTATCTGATTAGCAAAATATAATGCAAAAATATGCAATGACAACCGAGATACCGAAATGGACTACCGGTTAATTTGTATGAAAATAATACCGGTATTCGATTCCTGGGTTAAACACAAGATTTATTTTAGGATGTAATCTTATGGGTATAGTCTGTGGAACCCATGACTTTTTATTTGACATAAGCAACGTGCCTAAATTACACAAATATTACCTCAGACGTTTCGAAACCACTGCGGGTAATTGGAAAAATTCGCGCGGCAAGATGTTGATGTCAACTTTAGCCAGCGGTGCTACCGCGATTGTCTCTGTCACTCTTATGACGCCTTAATTGGAGTATAAGAGAACGATGCTCGAAATATACGAACTTCGATGTTCGCGGTACCGGGCGAGTCTTCATTAGAGATAATATCGTGCTCGAAACGTCGGAGGTATTTGTTTTTTAATTAATATATTTGTAATAATGTGTAAAAATTATGAAAGGAAGAAATCAGTATTTTTTTTTCTTTTCATGTGAATAGACATTTGTAATTATGAGATTTCTATTAACTTAGCATAAAAATTGTGTAATTTTATGTACTATATTGTAATATTATCTTCAGTCGCTGCAATAATTACTAAATACAACTAAATTTAATATTGATTATATCGTCAAATATGACTTGTATCATTTTTGGAGTTGACATAATCGCCACGCTTGGCAGGCGGGTTGGTGACCGCAGTAGGTGTTGGTTAGACGCTGCTGCCAATCCGTCAGTTATTATATAGCGTACACAGAATTAACGTGACGTGGAAAACGTTAAATTATATCAGTTTTGTGACGATAATTAAGCATGAACTGTATGGATTGTTTTTCCTTTTTTTTTGCATTTATACCGGGTGTGGCCTGTAATAGGAGCATTAACTTTAAGCATCATTTCTACACGACAAACGTAGCAACATTTGTTCTATGACTTTAGAAAATAACTTATAGTTTAATAAATATTAAAAAACCGATTTTCCAAGCAAGCAGTGTATTGCGCAAACTATGAAGTTGACGATCGGTCTGGCCTAGTGGGTAGTGACCCTGCCTATGAAGCCGATGGTCCTGGGTTCGATTCCCAGTCAGGGCATTTATTTGTGATGAGCACAGGTATTTGTTCCTGAGTCATGGGTGTTTTCTATGTATTTAAGTATTAATATGTATCTATCTATTATATATATCGTCGTCTAGTACCTACAGCACAAGCCTATAGAGCTTACCGTAGGGCTAGGTCGACTTGTGTCAGATTGTCCCGAAAAAAAAAATATAAATAAATATAAGAAGTTTGTAGGCTGACAGTAAACGTCAACTAGACTATTGGATGCTGTTCATTGAAAATACTATTTAGCTTGTTCGAAAAAATCACAAGTAATAAATTACACAATTATTTAAAGTTGTAGAACAAATGTTGTTACGTTCGTGGTGTAGAAACAATCCCTAAAAATGTTGCTCCTATTACAGGCCGCACCCGGTATTACTGCTAAACGTTTATGAAATGAGCACCAAATATAAGTATTTAAAAAAAATATACTTAATTCTCGTCACAAAACTGACATAGTATAATTGCTTATCTATAAGTCATTGGTCCCACCGCGAGCTAGTAAGCTATGAGCTATCAGCTATTTCAAGGGACTAAAGTTAATCTCCCCTGTAAATAAAATAGAGAGTTATATTTATAGCTCATCGCCCGGCGATGAACTACGATCGCCCGGCTATGACATATATGTTCTATTTACACGGGATTATCATTTGTCCCTTGAAATAGCTGATAGCTCATAGCTTACTAGCTCGCGGTGGGACCAGTGCCTAAGTTACGTCCTTATGTTCGCAGTCTGACCGCGAAATATTGCGCTTTTTTCATATGTTTTTAAAATATATAACGCACTTGTATTATATAAGTAATTATTGTTAAAGTTTATAACATGTACTTACACTGGAAATAAATGCTTATTATTTAATAATTTTATTTCTGTTATTTAACATTGAATACCAAATTCATCATTATCATCATCATCATCATCATCATCTCAGCCATACAATGTCCATAACATAGGCTTTCCCCTTAGACCTCCACATGTGCCGGTTAAAAGCGACCTGTATCTAGCGTCTTCCGGCGACCTTAATGAGGTCGTCTGTCCATCTTGTGGGTGGACGTCCTACGCTGCGCTTGCTAGTCCGTGGTCTCCACTCGAGCACTTTTCGACCCCATCTGCCAACTTCTCTGCAATGTGGCCTGCCCATTGCCACTTCAGCTTGCTAACCCGGTGGGCTATGTCGGTGACTTTAGTTCGCCTACGGATCTCCTCATTTCTGAGTCGATCACGTAGAGAAACTCCGAGCATAGCTCTCTCCATAGCTCGTTGAGCGACTTTGAGCCTTGAGATGAGGCCGATAGTGAAAGACCACGTTTCGGAGCCGTAAGTCGTCACTGGTAACACGCATAGACTTTCGTCTTGAGGCACTTGAGGTAGTGGGTAGTGACCCTGCCTATGAAGCTGATGTTCCTGGGTTCAAATCCCAGTAAGGGCAGTTATTTGTGTGATAAGCACAGATACTTGTTCCTGAGTCATGGGTTTTTTCTATGTATTTAAGTATTTATATGTATTTATCTACAACATGAGCCTTACTGAGCTTACCGTAGGACTAGGTTAATTTGTGTAATCATCATCATCATCATCATGTCAGCCGAAAGACGTCCATTGCTGGACATAGGGCTCCCCCAGAACGACCCAAGAAGACCGTCCTGCGCCTTCCACATCCAACGGTATCCCGCGACTCTAACTAGGTCGTCGGTCCACCTTGTGGGAGTCCTACCTAAGCTGCGTCTTCCAGTTCGTGGTCACTAGAACGTTACCGCCCCACCGGCCATGAGTTCTGCGCGCAATGTGCCCCGCCCACTGCCACTTAAGTTTGGCGATCCGGAGGGCTATATCGGTGACTTTGGTTCTACTGCGGATGAAATCATTCCTGATGCGATCACGCAGGGACACTCCCAACATAGCCCTCTCCATTGCTCTTTGGGTAACTTTGAGCCTTCTTATGAGGCCCATAGTAAGCGACCACGTTTCAGCACCATATGTCATCACTGGTCGAAGACTTTCGTCTTGAGACACTGCGGAATATTGGAAGAAAAGATGTGGTCCTTCAATTTGTGTAAAATTGTTCCGAAATATATATTCTTTTGTTTATTTATTATTATTATCCGATCACCTTTCGGATACCATTGACTAAGATACAGATACCTCTCTCACTAAACAGCCTTCAAAGGACCATTTAATTAACTTGTATGGTGCTTATCGTTTGATCTTGGTTTGATGTGTTGTGACGTCCGATAATTCTCCGTCACCATGGTAACGCTTGACCACCCTTAGCCCTTTGTTGTACCGTTAATTACACGTCTTCTTAATAAAGGGTTTATTAGCATTGATCTGTTCAAGTCTGATATTAGATTGAGTCGAGATCGCGTAATCTCTCGGACCCGGGTATGTCCTTAAACTACGTCCAACAATGAGAGGGCACAGCGAAGTACCATCACGCTTGAGTCTGGAGAAGCCCAACTGGGGAAGTACATCCTCTTTACAGAAGACCACAGCCATAATACCACTGCTAGTATAATAGCATTCCTGGTTATGTATGAGAGATTTAAAAAAAAAGTTTGAATGCCATTATTATTAAATTTGAAATCGAAGCCATGCTTCCTAATAACAGAGATTTTACTATCTCTCATAGTTTCTGATTTCCCCCTACTGACGCATTTGGATTGGTCACTCGGTATATATCGTCGTCTAGTACCTACAAGAGCCTTACAGAGCTTACCGTAGGACTAGATCGATTTGTGTAAGATTGTCCCGAAATATTTATTTATTTTTAGGCAGCCTACCGGTAAGACGAAGGTCTTCGATCAGTGTGTGTTGCCAGTGATGACATATGGTGCTGAAACGTGGTCGCTTACTATGGGCCTCATAAGAAGGCTCAAAGTCACTCAAAATGGAGAGGGCTATGTTGGGAGTGTCCCTGCGTGATTGCATCAGGAATGATTTCATCCCCAGTAGAACCAAAGTTACCATATATAGCTCTCCGGATCGCCAAACTTAAGTGGCAGTGGACGGGGCACTTTGCGCGAAGAACCGATGACCTTGGGGCGGAAAGGTTTTAGAGTGGCGACCACGAACTGGAAGACGAAGTGTAGGTAGGCCTCCCACAAGATGGACCGACGACCTAGTTAGAGTCGCGGGATACCGCTGGATGTGGAAGGCGCAGGATCGGTCTTCTTGGGTCGTTCTGGGGGAGGCCTATGTCCAGCAGTGGACGTCTTTCGGCTGACATGATGTTGAGGCAGCCTACCCACCACGCCAGACCTACAAATAAAAGATAACAATCAAATAAATATTGCACTCTCACGAAATCTTTTCAATAAGCAACTTTCAAGTGGCTATTGAACAGTCGATCAGATATATCGGAGCTGTGGAGGTGGTCACAAATATCTGAACATGCACTTTATCGTTTTAACAATAGAGGCGTTGTTCCGATATTTGTGACCACCTCCACAGCTCCGATATATCTGATGGGGACTGAACAATAAACAATACTGACACGTGTTGGGGTGCTGTCGGTATTTTTATAACTGCGAATCGACGCCATAATGCAAGTTTACAAATTAGCAGGGGATTATATTAAATATAAGACCCTCGCGACACTAGCGCGTATAAATCTAATAGTCTTATCTACATATCAATGACGAGGGATTTTCAGTTTTGTTTATATGTGTATAAAGTTGAGATTAATGTTGTTTTGGTGTGAGTTAGTGTGTTATATTGTTTGGGTAAGTGGATTGTTGTCATGAAATGCTTAATCCGGAGCGCGAATAGATGTCCTATAGAAGGGTTCCGTATGTTAGATTAACGGCGTTACCGCGAAAATAGATAATTGTCTCTGTCACTCTCATGGCGCCTGAATTGGAGTAAAAGAGAAAGATGCTCGAAATTTACTAACTTCGGTGTTCGCGGTACTAGGCCAAGTCGGATTTGAGTGTTTTTGAAAATGCTAATCTTTACAAATGTGTTCATTACCAAAAAAAATAAAGTTAATTTTTTTAAGAATCACAAGCTTTTTCCATTCCAATAGCTAAAAAAAATCCTAGTAATGTACGGATATAAACATTTTCCTCCTTCCTTTTTCGTCTCGTGTTACTACCGGCAAGAAACTCGGCAGGACTTATTTTTTCAAAACAGCGCGTGATACATCAAATCTTAAAGTACATAATTACATAAAAGTAGTATAGATAAATTAGCGTTCTGACATGACGACCGGTCTGACTTAGTGGGTAATAGTGATCCTGCCTATGAAGCCGATGGTCCTGGGTACAAATCCCAGTCAGGTCATTTATTGTCTGATGAGCACTAATATTTGTTCCTGTCTCATGGGTGTTTTCTATGTATGTAACTATTTATATGTATCTATCTATTATATATATCATCGTCTAGTACCTACAACACAAGCCTTACTGAGCTTACCGTAGGACTAGGTCGAATTTGTAAGATTGTTCCAAAATATTTATTTATTTACTAGCGTGGAATGCATATGTAGTGTTGTGTGTTTATAGGCATTCTATATTTGAAATTTTCTTTTTCCCGTAAAACAACTACAAATGCAAGTCCGATCTCTCGTTAATTTATCTATAGGATCGACATTATATCGCCGCGGACCCCTAAAACGCCATAAGGGCCACCTGCAGAGGGACGGACCCCACTGTCAAGTGCTTGTCGTTGCCACTTGTAATATTTGCACATTTGTGTCTGCCTAATGGGGTAGCTTGTGACATTAATCGGCTCGTCTTTATTAATAGGGATAACTACATTCAATAAGCATTTTAGATGTTTTTAACTTATTGTGTACTAGCGGACCCGACTTTGTCTTTTTTCTTTTAAAAATACAGTATGTAAAGTAACTAAAACCATCTGTTTAAACCAGGCCCGGTACCGCGAACAACGAAGTTCGTATATTTCGGGCATCTTTCTCTTTTACTCCAATTAAGGCGTCATGAGAATGACAGAGACAATCGTCCGAAATTTACGAATATCGTTCTTCGCGGTACCGCCGCAGAACCAGAAGATGCTCACGTCGGCCGTGTTTAGTGTTTTACCACATTTTTTGTTTGTATTTGTGCAATATTTATGTTGGTGGCCAACTGGCCAATGTCCGCGCATCCGCACAGACCTATTTTTTAAAAGGGCAAGCATAGAATAGAGTGTCTATGTATCTCTGCGTACACATGCATGCTCGCGTTTCGCCTCGCCATTCGCCTCGCTACTCGCGCGAATGTGTGGCGGTAGCATAAGATGCTGACCCTTTAGACATGCTGGCCCGGTACCGCGAACATCGAAGTTCGTATATTTCGGGCATCTTTCCCTTTTACTCCAATTAAGGCGTCATAAGAGTGACAGAGACAATCGTCCGAAATTTACGAATATCGTGTTTCGCGGTAGCGCCGCTGGCTCGTCACTCGCCTCGCCATTCGTCGAAACGTTGGACGAGACTTTGCCTATACAAAAACGCGAGGCGAGGTGCGAGAGGAATAGCGAGACGTCCGCGTACACATGCATGCTCGCGTTTCGCCTCGCCATTCGCCTCGCTACTCGCGCGAATGTGTGCAGGCAGCATCTTATGCTACCGCCACACATTCGCGCGAGTAGCGAGGCGAATGGCGAGGCGAAACGCGAGCATGCATGTGTACGCAGAGATACATAGACACTCTATTCTATGCTTGCCCTTTTAAAAAATAGGTCTGTGCGGATGCGCGGACATGTGCACGCGGACGTCTCGCTATACCTCTCGCACCTCGCCTCGCGTTTTTGTATAGGCAAAGTCTTGCCGAACGTTTCGACGAATAGCGAGGCGAGTGACGAGCCAGCATGTCTAAACGCGGAGTGAGATATGGAGGTTTTGTTGTGTCGACTGGGTGTGTTATGATTGGATAAATATAAATGAAAGAACGATAAAAGTATAAGGGTGTTTTAATTAATCAACTATTAATAATTTATAATTGATATTAAATAAAATATTTTTCATAGTAGTTTTACGAACTTCTTACGATAAATGAAAGTGGTAACTAATTTTATTTTCAATTTATATATCATGTAAACAGCAGCAATCAAGTCATTTATGTAATTTAAGATTCACTAATGGTGACTGATGTCACTTTATTGACACTTTGTATTTCTTTATTATTCTAACAAAAAAGTTTGGTTAGCAATATGAAAAAAATAATTTCCAATGTGACGTTTCTTGATTGTAAAAAAATAGTACAAGATGGTATGGAATTATAAATTAATCAATTTATTTTTGTCTTTGAATTATAAATACGAAAAGTCTGTAAAATTTTAATAATTTGTATACCACAACATTTTTTATCGCCTAGCCATGTCAGGGTTTAAATAAATGGTTTCAGTAACTTTACATACTGTATATGTCATCCGTCAATATATTAATCGATGATTTTGCTAATGTCAAGTAAAGTTACATATTCAGGTCATCCCACGACTATACCACATGGAGGGAAAGTACCTTGAATATTGTAGATGCAACATTTTACTGAAAGAAGACATTATTTTAATTTAAAAAGCAATTTTAATTGCATTTATAGTTTTTTAAATAATTACAAAGTTTAACCGGGAATCGAACCCGCTACGTGAGAAAAAAAACATTGTGTAGGTTTATGCTATCGATCGAAAGGCTTCATCATAAGGATATTTTTTTGCTAAATAACATACTGTCAGAAATACATTTTGTTACCTACCTTTACCCCCTAATACGAAATACCTTTTACCTCTTTGAAGATATTAGGTTACAGTAAAAACGTTTCAATTGTCAAAAGCGCAAAATTTACATGGTGTTAAATATTTTTAAAATTTCAAATTTACCGCGCAATTTTCTTATTTTTTCTTTCATAAGAACCTTCTCCCGATAAAACAAAAAGTTCACTCCATTAAAACCAACAAAAATGCTGGAGCTCATAAGATCGACTACCTATTAAAATCTAAATTCGAGAATTTCGAATAATTAAATCATAATCATAAATAAATCATAAAATTTTATTTGTTGAACACAGGTACAGTGGCGTCTTATAAATATATTAAACATTAAGTCTCACTGTGTTCCACCATGTGGCATACAAATATATACAGAGAACTTTAAACATCTAGTGTCTATACATTAACTATTTAACTTTAATACAGGCACAGATATATTTATATGAACCTATAATTACATAGTAACAAAGTTTCCAGAGTCCGATAAATATTCCTGGATAGAGTAGTATGCTTTGTTAACCAAAAAGTTAAATAACATTTTTTTAAATTGCTTTGCATCATCCATTATTAAAATTTCTTTTGGCAGTTTGTTATAAATTTTTGATGCCATTCCAAAAAAGCTTTTTGCAAAAAGTGCTGTGTTACACGATCTAGAGTTTATTTTATAATATTGGCGGTGACTACTAAACTTAGTGAATTGATTAGGATTGTGCTTAATATACAATGCAACTTCGTATATATAAAGACAAGGAAGTGTCAAAATTTTCAATTCAATAAAATAGGGTTTATGAAATTCCATAATTTGCAGTCCGCATACTGATCGTAAACATTGTTTTTGAGCTCTAAACACCAATTCCCTATCTGTACAGTTACCCCAGAATATAACGCCGTATCTCAACGTTGATGTAACGTGAGCGTGATATGCGATTAGAACAGTCGGCTGGTTTACAGCTTTTCGCAAATTGTACAAGGCATATGAATATGAATTTAGTTTTTTACAGCTTTTATCTATGTAATTATTCCAGCTTAAAGTACGATCTATAGTTAAACCTAAAAAGGTAGTGGTGTAAGTTTCATCAATTTTTTGATTTTTGTATGTGATTTTTAAATTAGGTATAACCTCTTTTTGCTGTTTGAAGTTCATTATTTTAGTTTTATTTAAATTAATAGATAGATTATTTTTATTTAGCCAATCGATAATAAGGTCTACAGTTTCATTAATGTGTGATTCAAATGATGAAGGGTCTTTATTTGAGAAGATTATTGTGCTGTCATCTGCAAACAGAACCATTTTGTCTGTTATTGCAGATGGCAGGTCGTTTATATATATTAGGAAAAGGAGAGGACCTAATACGCTGCCCTGAGGGACACCAAAATTTACTTGTTTTAAGTCTGAAGAATATGTGATTTCTTGTTTAGTCTTAACGCAGATTCGAGTTATCTGTGTAATTTGCTCTCTATTTAACAAGTAAGATTTTAGTAAATTGTGGGCGTTTCCACGGATACCATAATTATATAGTTTTGACAATAAGGTTTTATGATCGACAAAGTCAAAAGCTTTTGTTAGATCCATGTACAGAGCTGTAACAGGTATTTTTTTATCTAATTGAGTTGTAATCGTGTTGAGTAAATCATAAATGGCCATATTTATGGATTTATTTTTGCGGAAACCTGTTTGCTCGGCGGCAAAAAGATTATGTGATTCAAAAAAATTTCTTAAGCTGCTATAAATTACTTTTTCTATTACTTTAGAGAAAATAGGAATTAATGCTAGTGGCCTGTAATTAGTCATATCATGTTTGTCTCCTTTTTTAAATAATGGTCGCACGATCGTAGTTTTTAATTTGTCTGGATATATTCCTTGTTCGATGCACATATTTACGATGAAACTTAACGGTGTTGCTATAGTGTTTGAAACTTGTTTAACTACTTTCGTGTTGATTTCGTCTATTCCTGTACTGTTAGTGTTTTTAAGAGACTGAATGATTATGCTTATATCTTCTGGATTTGTTGGTTTCATAAAGATTGAATTGACTGAATTTTGGATTGAAATGTTAGTTCTAGTGTAAATATTGCCATTATTTAAATTGTCACTTGATTTATTTAATTTACTGTAGAAATTATTGAATTCTCGTGCTATATCATTAGGGTTACTAATTTCCTTTCCATTTAATTTAATTTCTGTAATATTATCTTTTATGTGTCTCATTTTTGAATTATTTATAATATTCCAGGTGGCTTTCGATTTATTTTGTGAACTTTTAATATAGTAGTTATTTTGAGATTTTTTTGTTAATAACATAATTTGCTTAAGTTTTGTTGAGTATTGTTTAAATTCAGATTTATTGTCTGCAGTAGGCAGAATTCTACTTTTCCAAAGTAGATCTCTTTTCTTTTTACAGCATGTCCGTATGCCATGGGTAATCCATTTAGGTTTGTTTAAGGGAGTCATTTTATATTTCAATAATGGAAAACATAAGTCAAAAAAAAGTAAGAATTGTTCATAAAAGGAATTAAAAGCTTCATTAGGTTCGTTAGCTGTGTAGACTTCAGTAAAACTAAGGGCATTCAAGCAGTCCGTAAATTTTACAATGTTTTCTTTGCTTAGATCCCTTTTGGTTATGAACCAATGCGATAACAAGCACGTTGGCTTAACCGAGCATTTTATTATTTGTGCTGTGTGATCAGAAAGTGCCAGTTCTATGACCTCTGTTTTCCCTCCACGTATATTGTGTATGATGTTATCTATACACGTATTACTTTGAATTCTTGTCGGCTTTGATATTCCTAAACGAAGATTGAAACGAGTTATAAGATTTAAGAAATCTATAGAATGTTTTGTTCGCTTTAGCATGTCAATATTGAAATCACCGCAAATTATTATTTTTTTCTTATTATCAGATATGCGATTTAGAACATTGGCTAATTTACTGGAAAACAATGCTACATCAGAAGCGGTGTATGTGGGAACTCTATATATACAAAGAACGATTACATTAATTTCTGTCAGTTCGATTGCTGAACATTCAAATAAACGTGAGATCGAGGTGTCACAAATATCTTTAAGCATTTTGTATTTATGTATTTTCCTAACTAGTATGCAAGAACCACCGTTTCTACTATTTCTAGAGTTAAATGCTGCCAGTACATAATTATCTATACATAATTGGTTTTCATCTCCATTCTTCATATTATGCTCTGTGACACAGATTACATCAATTTGCTGTTTTTGTATTGATAGCTCCTGTAGGTTAACAGATAGCGCGTTAGCTTTATTTATTAATCCGTTAATGTTCTGATGCAGTACATTTATGTGTTTATATACGAAAAAACGTATTCTGTTCACCTTTACTATTGTAATTATTATTATTTGCCACTTCTTTCTGCCTTGAGCTCATGTTTAGTGTTCGAGTTGAAGTATTGCCCACAATGTCAGTAGATGCTGGAATTGACTTGGTCTGTTCTTGAGTCTTTTCTTGGGAGAACTGCGTCATTACACTTATGTGAGAAGGTTTAATGTCTTGAATAATTCTTTTAATTCTATTAAATATGGATGTATAACCCCTGTTTGTCATCTTGCCTGAACGGAATGATAACATGTTCAACGATAGTTCCATATTGGAATCTAAAAAGTATGCGTAATTATTTGCTTGAATGTCTCGATTTAAGAGCGTGTTAAATAACTCAATTCTATAATTATATATTGGGGCTCCACAAATATAAGTAGGTGTGCATACAATTATATTAGTATTCGTTATTTTTACTAACGCGTTATTTATTTTTTGCACAAGTACAGATTGGTCATAATCATAAGGAATCTTAAAATCTTCTTCTCCTATCATTAAGATGCAGTAGTCTTGTAAAGTATATCCTTGAAGAGTCGCTGGCATGTTCGTAACGAGTTCTTGTATTCTGCCTCCGGGTGTTGTGATATGGATGCATTGGTAATTATCGAATGTGTTAAGCATCCTGCTCAGTATTGTATTATTTTTTCTGCTACTAATGGTGCTTATGATACATATTTTGTTTGTTAAGGCAACTTGATTATTGATTTTTGTGGGTTGAATAGTATGCTCAGATTTGCCATTGCATGGTAGCTTAGGGTTCGTACGTTCAGTCTGATTTGTTGAGTCTTCCGAATCATTCATAATTTGCGTTTGTGAGGCACGTGTAACTCCTTTCTGTTTTCTTTTTGTGTTGTTATGTTTTGGCTTACTTATAATTGGTGAGGGCTGGCACTCGAGTTCATTTTGGATTTTATTGGATGTGTTAGTATTTAGAGTTTTTGTTGTACAATCTGGTTCAATAGTGCCTTTGGAACGCTGTGTAAGTGGACGTCGAAGCAAATGATTACTGCTTTCTGTTATCGCTTCTATTTTAGAATTTTGTTCTTCTAACACCTTTTTAAGGGCTGTAGATTCAGAATTTAGTCTGACTATTTCTTTATTTGCATTAGTTAGCTGTGTTATTAGATTCGTCACTTGGTGTTTCAAATCATCAATTATTGTGCTTTCCGTCATAGAAATGTAGGATAGGCTGCGGTAAGTATCGTCGCACAGTATGGTATTCAAGCTATCTTGTGACGGCTCCGAAGTGTTAGCGCTATGATCAGCTAAGGAGTGGGACGTCTGTTTACTTTTGGTTTTTGCTCTATGTTGAAGTGATTCGTTTTGCATCTTTACTTTACTAGGGCCGGCGATGTTGTTAAGAGTGAACTTTAATTGTGACAGTTGCGCAGCATTATGACAAATGGAACATTTCCAATTAGTTTTGTTTTCTTTAGTCATTAATAGGAACCTCTTAAAAGTAACATTAGTATTAAGTATGTCGTATGTTTTATGACACGATGAGCATTCCAAGTAATCGTGAGGGTGAATTTTCTTACGGTCCATTTTAGATTGTATATATAACACACTCGGAGCTTATTCTTATAATGCCTCTACAACACTTCTTAAATGCAGTCACAATTATGTATATTTGGAATTAATTGTCCCGGAGTTAATTATGAATTTGAAGCACGTACATGTAATCATACATTTCAATTTGCATTATAAAATATATCCAGACACAGTAAATATTTTTACTGATAGTAGAAATCTTAATATTCAGTTTATATTGCAATTCTTTACTGTAATCCTAATGTTCAAGTGAGAGGTCATTGACTTTTCCACGTAGCGCTTAGTTTGGCGCGTCGGTCAATCGTCGGTTGGTAATTTGAAACAATTCAAATTATTATTCTAGAAAATGAATTCACTAGGTCTTGCAAATATTTGTAGGAAAATGGTTTTCGTTTTTAAATGTTTGCTGTGTAATAAAGGCAGTTTTCTAAAGTTCTAGCATTCACAGTTTTAATTCACATTCTTCATGTCATCAAAATGTTCAATTTCAAGGTCATTGACGTAGCGTCGTTTCGCGCGGCAGTTATTAATTTGTGAATATTGAATGAATTTTCAAAGAGTTTGTTCACTAGTTCTTGCTATTATATCTATGAAATCACTATTGTGAATACTAGTTGTGTAATAAATGCAGTTATTTAAAGATTGAATTCAAATTATAACAGAATGATAGTTCGTGAGCACTCAATACTTTTAAAAGTCACTGAAGTCCTGAGATTATCATAATTATCTTATATAACACTGTTCGTTGCTAATTGTATCTTATTTCACTAGATTAAATAGTTTTCACCACTTATATGACACTTTATCTATTTTTAAAAGTTATATTACGCGGGCACAATGTTATCGTGACGGCAGCGCCCCCACCACACGCGCATTTTTTGCGCACCCAATTGCGTCTGACATTCTAAATTGTAAAAGAGAAGACTAAAATTTGGAAATTCAAACTATATACGATTTATGTATTATGTAGCAACAATCATCTATATTAAAAAAGTACGTAAACTCTATGGTAAAATTTTAGTATCTGTGGCAAATAACTCAAAACCTGCAAACACACGCTATGCAAATTTTATTACGACATAAAGCCATTTACACACACAGGCATTGTTCCGATAGAACAATTCATAACAGAACATCGGCCAAAAATATGCGCAGTTTAATTTACAAAATAGTTATCGTTGAGTTCAAACGAAAATGATTTCATAAAGTGGCCTTTGATGTCGAGACACACGGCCGAGCACGCTGGCGAACATGCTCGATGTCCATGTTTGTAATCAATATACCTAGATATTTTTCTAGCAGGAACGGCATTTGTTTTGTGCTTGCCACAATAAAAATATCGACAATCCTGCTATCGCGTGTCACCGATCTTGAACAAATTAATCGTAATCCGTATACTTTTGATCCAATTTACGTTTATAATTTGCAATGAATAGTTCCAAATTGTTTTCTGAAGTAGGTATTTAAATATAAATAAATTGACTTTTATTATTGTTAGTTATTTTTAACCCTATTACCCCATATTTGTCTTTGTATTACCTGTATGGAAATTGAAGGGGTACTTATCGATAACAGGACTGTCGATGTTTTTATTTTGTCAATCACTTACAAGAAATCGTTCGTGCTAGAAAAATATCTAGGTATAGTAATCAACCAATGTAAAAGCGGGTGCAGCGGCGGAAAGACCAGTAACAAATATAAGAGCCTGGACAGAAAGTACCATTTTGTACCGTTTGGTGTAGAAAAGTTAGGTCCATGGGGTCACAGCGCGCACAAACTTTTTGCTGAAATGGCGAAGCGTCTGGTTGATGTAACTGGTGACCGAAGAGCTGGCGGCTTCCTCGCACAACTTATCAGCACAAAGCCTCAAGGGCCTTTTTTAGATTTCATGTAATAAATAGGTATATTCTTGTAATAAATAGGTATTTCTCATACAACTCAACTATGAGTTGTTATAATAGTCAACCAATTAGATAAGTTATATGACGAATTATCGATATAATCATCATCATTATCATCGATGTAGCCGTAAGACGCCCACTGGCCATAGGCCTCCCCCAAATATGAAATATCATATACGGAAGATTTGACATAGCCGCCACACTTGGCAAGCGGGTTGGCAACCGTAGTTAATTTGGCTTCTGCTGCCCATTCGTCGGCGTGTTCTCTTTGTCGCCTCTTACGACACCCGTGGGAGGAGATGGGGTGGTGCTATCCAGCCGGTACCGGACCAGGACACACGACGGATATGTTAGCATGATGGAATAGGCACCTCGCTAGATATTATAGTTATTCATAGTCGGATGACCTAGTCCGATGACGTGAAGTCTTTACTCTAACAGCTCGCCACAAGCTGCCCTGAGTTGTGACTTTGAGGTTTTTGATAACGAGTATCGAGTTTACTATCTGTGCATCTCGTTCGCACTAAAATGGTACAGATAGTAAAATCGATACTCGTTATCGAAAACTTCAATGTCACAACTAATGGTAAGGGTACAGTGACGATTGTTGTGACGCTCGGCTCACCGCGCGGGCGAGCGGTGTGTGCCGCTGTAATAAAAATATTCAATAAAGCGTTGCCAGTGAGGTTAACTTTTTTATTGCCGCCGCGGCCGGGGGCGGGTTTAACGAGAAAACAAAAATATATAGCTCGGGAAGCCATTTTTATAAGTAGGAAATGGCGGCAAATTTATAATATTTACATGTGGTAACCCTTTGTGCTTGACACGTAGTTTTGTGGTAAACGTAGTTTTTAAAATAAATAAATGTTTGGGGACAATCTTACACAAATCGACCTAGTCCTACGGTAAGCTCAGTAAGGCTTGTGTTGTAGGTACTAGACAACGATATATATAATACGTACCTATAGATAGATAGATATATATAAATCCTTAAATACATAGAAAGCACCCATGACTCAGGAACAAATATATGTGTTCAGCACTGGGACTGGGATTTGAACCCAGGGCCATCGGCTTCATAGGCAGGGTCACTACCCACTAGACCAGACCGGTACTTACATTGCAAGTTAAAGCAGATATCTTTAAACGATTGAGCTGTTTAGCACACTTATGTAAGTTTGGTATTTACATAGGCTTAGCAACAAGCACACATCTTTCGGCCGGTCATGCGTCCCTGAAGATGTCATCCAGAAGACTTGCCTCCGTCAGCGTACCCGCCATTCTTGAACCGAACGGTATCGCGCGCGACGGCAAGCGACCCGACGGAATAACTTATGGAGGCTGGTACCCATACTCGGACCCATTTACTGGCGACCTCCTCTGCAGCTGCAGCTATAACTGTGGAATAGGCCCAACGTCGCAAATTCTGTTCTCAGTGAGGGCTACTGTCTAGTTAGACAATAGATGTCGTTATTACCAGCCCAAACTGAGTCACAAATGTATTTCATTGAAACTGTATAAAGGAATGACAGTGTACAATAAAGGTTTTGATAACGTAGCAACAACTCATTTCATCAGCTACATTCGCGCCGTTGGGCGTAGACCCTAAGACCTTTCTATTTAATAAATAAATAAATAAATAGCATATATTATAATTTATTACATACCTCAAGACGAAAGTATTTAACCAATGTGTGTTACAAGTGATGACTTACGGCTCCGAAACGTGGTCTTTCACTATCGGCCTCATCTCAAGGCTCAAAGTCGCTCAACGAGCTATGGAGAGAGCTGTGCTCGGAGTTTCGCTACGAGATCGACTCAGAAATGAGGAGATCCGTAGGCGAACTAAAGTCACCGACATAGCCCACCGGGTTAGCAAGCTGAAGTGGCAATGGGCAGGCCACATTGCACGCAGAGAAGATGGCCGATGGGGTCGAAAAGTGCTCGAGTGGAGACCACGGACTAGCAAGCGCAGCCACAAGATGGACACACGACCTCATTAAGGTCGCCGGAAGACGCTGGATGCAGGTTGCTTCCAACCGGTACATGTGGAGGTCCAAGGGGGAGGCCTATGTTCAGCAGTGGACGTCTTATGGCTGAGATGATGATGATGATGATTATAATTTATTGTCGAATTCTTTCGTTGGTAGCCTAGCGGCAAGAGCGTGTGAGCTACAATGCGGAAATCGCAGGTTCAAACCCTGGCTTGTACCAATGAGTTTTTAGGAATTTATGTACGAAATATCATTTGATATACTAGACCCTTTTCGGCGAAGGAAAACATCGTGAAACCGGACTAATCCCAAGCCCAGTTTACCCTCTGGGTTGAAATTCCAGAAGGCTTACTTTCGTAAAGTGCCTACGCCTAATCCTTGGATTATTTGCCAATCAGACCCCATGAACCGTGGCAAAATGCCGGGTCAACGCGAGGAAGATGACTTTCTGGCGAGGCCAGAGAAATATATGTATGTCTCTGCCTTCACTAGAAATTGCTACAAAATTGGTAAATCTATATATATAAAAGTGAATGTCTTGACTGACTGACTGATCAACGCACAGCCCAAACCGCTTAACCTAGATGGCTGATTTTTTCACAATAGGTAGTTTGTATACCGTAAGCACCCTTTAAGAAAGGATTTTTGGAAATTCCACCATTTAGGGGGTAAAAAGGGGGTTGAAAGTTTTTATGTGGATTGTGTAAAATTTTATACGAGAGACATGAAATTTTGTGTACACACTCCTTATTCTAATACAAGAAAACTAATTTTCCTAACTAGTGCGTAAAAAAAGTGCACTTTTCGCACGCTTCGCGTGCGTAAATTTCACTTTTTAAGGCACTTGCTATAAAAAATTAGGTTCGATACACGTGTAAAAACTTCTTTAAGACTCGGGTGATTGTCACCCTCGGGCTCCAGCGTTCACCCTCGTCGTAAAAAAATTTTTTTTTCACTAGTATCGAAATGTATACTATTCAGTGTTTCTTGAAAGTTATCCCCTAAGGGGTCAAAAAGGAGGTTCGTCTGCGCGTGCGAAGCCGCGGGCAAAAGCTAGTGTATAATAGGTCTTTAATAGACCATTTATTCTCATAACTACCGACGTTAGGTAAGTTTGTGCGTGGTGCTACCTAACTATCCATTGAAGTATAAATTATGACGTGCAATTAATTAAGGGTATGGCGTAGCTTTCCACTTGCAAAATACACAAATGTTGTAAAATGGTTGGTTCAGTCGGGCGGTTATGTTGTTTTAGTTTTGTGAGGATCGGGCGTGACAAGGATTACGATGCGGGTTGGATATTCCGTGGTTTTCAGTTGCATTCAAATTAATATGATTAAATAATGCCGACCGGTCTTGCCTAGTGGGTAGTGACTCTGTCTATGAAGCCGATGGTGCTGGGTTCGAATGCCGTCAGGGCATTTATTTGTGTGATGAGCACAGATATTTGTTCCTGAGTCATGGGTGTTTTCTACGTATTTAAGTATTTATATGTATCTATCTATTATATATATCGTCGTCTAGTACCTACAACACAAGCCTTACAGGAGCTTACCGTAGGACTAGGTCGATTTGTGTAAGATTGTCCCGAAATATTTATGATTTATTTATTTAATCACTAATTATCATCAATCAAATGGTATTTCCACTTAGAACCTTCATCATTTTTTTATAAGACAATGGTGGCAAACAAGCAGACGGATTGCCTGATGGTAAGCAATTACCGTCGCCCATGGGCACCCGTAACACCAGGAGAGTCACAAGCGCGTTGCCGACCTTTAAGGGGGGTTGGAGCTCTGGGAACCTTACTCACCATCAGGAATACAACACTACATACCTGAAAGTTAGCAGTGCTATTATTGCTGTGGTCTTCTGTAATGAGGAGGTACTTCCCCAGTTGGGCTGCCCCAGATTCAAGCGTGATGGTCATCGCTGTGTTGGACGTAGTTTAAAGACATACCCGAGTCCAATCATTCCTCATTTTAGCGGTAACTCGTCCACTGCTGGACAAATGCCTCCCGCAAATATGACTTTATCATCTTAGGGGGGGTAGTTGTATAGTCGCCACGCTTGGTAGGCGGGACGGCGACCGCAGTAGCTGTAGTTTGTGTTTCGACGGTCTGTACTCACTACTCATCCTCCGTCGACTTATTTCTGTCATTTTTAGTTATTATGGACTATGAGCGCGGATCTAGTAGTTTTGTGTTCTGGTCCGTATATACGACGAACCCTAAATTGGACCAAAAAAATAGTGACAAGCTAGCTTTTGTATGTAATTATTATCACACACACTCCCAGCATAGCCCTCTCCATTGGCCTTTGACTTTAAAAATTATATTACGTTACAATAGTCATGAAAATCGAGAACGCCACCAACATATATGGAACTATCAATACAATATATCGCGACGATATATCGTAACGATATGTCGTCGACGGCCACAGACAATAAAAAAAGCTAACATTGCCGCGTCCATCTGCCGCTCCGTGGCTCATGCACTGCGCATGATTAATTATAATGTTGTTCCGAATTAATAACGCCGCAAATTGGTTCCGGCGTTAAGCTTAGTACACATTGAAGTAGTGGTCCGAATGACGCTCACATGGGTAACAGTGGTGTCAGTGCTAATAGTACACCCAGTTCAGTTTTGGAGCCGGGTATGTCCTTAAACTACATCCAACAATGAGAGGTAGGGCACAGCGAAGTACCATCACGCTTGAGTCTGGAGAAGCCCAACTGGGGAAGTACCTCCTCCTTACAGAAGACCACAGCCATAATAGCACTGCTACCTTTCAGGTATGTAGTGTTGTGTTCCTGATGGTGAGTAAGGTTTCCAGAGCTCCAACCTCGCTTAAAGGCCGGCAACATGCTTGTGACTCCCATGGTGTTGCGGGTGCAAAAAATAAATCGGACCGACCGTGAGCTTGCTCAGGCCCGGTACCGCGAACATCGAAGATCGTAAATTTCGAACATGTATCTCTTTTACTCCAATTAAAGCGTCTTGAGAGCAACAGAGACAATCGTCCTAAATTTACGAATATCGTTTTTCGCGGTAGCGCCGCAGTGCTCAAATCGCGATTCGAACCACGGCAATGCGGAGCGCGAACTTTCGGATTCGAATTCTGGCATTAGTGCGTTTACGAGTATATTTAAGTATTTATAGGTATATGCAAAACTCTCAGTAATCGTTGGGACTCTACCGATTCAATTTTATTATACAAAATACTACATTCTTTACCTTTTTACTCCGCGTTTAGACTATACTCGCTATTCGTCGAAACGTTCGACGAGACTTTGCCTATACAAAAACGCGATGCGAGGGACGAGAGGAACAGCGAGACGTCCGTTGACATGCGTTGTCGGGTTTCGCCTCGCTACTCGCGCGAATGTGTGGCGGCAGCATTCTTAAAATCGGTTTTAGAGTCTGATTTAGAGACACAAATTGTTTAATGATGCTACAAAACAGTCCAGAATTACTCGGACCATGCCCGTGTATAATTAAAACGTGAATCGGACCACGGCTCGCATGTGTACGTAGCCTTACCCCGCAGCCGGCAGCCGCGGTAAATCGGGAAATCGGTATCCATCCCCAATGCTAACAATAACCAGCTCCATATTATTCGGTCACCGACAAAGACCGACACATAATAAGGACTGTAACACCTTTACTAACTCCTACAGTTCAACAGTTTTCTTTGGAGAAAGTCATATGGTGTCTTCCAAAGAACGTGACTCGCTGCCGCTCTGTTGTATGAACTTTTTAACCATACTTGATTATGGCACTGGTCCCACCGCGAGCTAGTAAGCTATGAGCTATCAGATATTTCGAGGGACAACAGATAATCGCTCCCGTGTAAATAAAAGAGGTATATATATATATAGCTCATAGCGTAAATACTAGCTCGCAGTGGGACCAGTGCCTAAGAGCACGATTTCTGTAAGTATATGATGCACATCTACGGATCCGTTTAACTTAAACTTATTGAGGAGGATGTGACCAGTTTGCAATTTAAGTATTTGTATATTATTTTTAAACAGTCACGTAACTCATTGTTATTAACTATTGTCCACAATATTGTTGTAATAAAAGGATTTATTATTGTGTAATTATTTTTCATATTGACAATATAGTAAAACAATAGGGAGCTATAAACTAAAAGCTAGATAATAAACTAAAATAAAGTTGAAAAAATATATAATATATGTATATCTTAAGGCGCTCTTTAAAGAAATTTCCAAGCGCCTAATTGATGCCTCGTGTAATCAGAGGGCTGGCAGTTATTTTGGTCAGAGGTTAAGTCTGGCCATACAGAGAGGAAACGCTGCCAGCCTTCTGGGTACCATGGGTAGCGAGGGGAACTTGGGGTCCATATTTTATTTATAATTTATATTTAGTCTTATAATTATTTTTTTTATTTTTCGTGTATATCTTTGGTTGAGTCACAACACAAGCCTTCTACTTCTTGAACTTACCATGGGGCTCAGTCCATTAGTGTAAGGATGTCCTGTTAATATCAAATATATATTTGCCAAGCAGGTCCCAGGCTCCCATGATCCTCAAAATGCCACGTGATGCCAATATGAAGTATTCTTTTTTTTTTTATTCAGTAAGTAGGCCACAAGGGCACTTATACACGTCGAGTATACAAAAGAAGAAAACATAAAAACAACACCGGTTCTAACCCTACAGCTCTGACCCGAGAAGCATTTCAACTTTTATGACCGGCAAGAAACTCAGCGGGACTTATTTTTTCAAAACAGTATTACAAATGATATCTTATACATATTACATAAAAATGTGTATTCTTTAAGAAAACATATCCAACAATTACAAAAAAAATCTGCATTCATTATTAATTACTGGTCTGTGGCACCACCGCATTGTATACTTGTGGTTATGAATCGTTTTGTGCTGAAATTGCCGCAGATTTTGGTCGAAAACGATTATTTATTCATTTAATTGATCGCGGGCTCTTTTCATAGCTTTATATTGTTTAAGTTAAATTGTTATAAAGGTATTTTTGTCGTTTAATTAAAAATGCGTCTCAGTTTAGATCTCAATCTAAATGTATAGTCGGCAGCAAAAGTTGTTCAAGATGAACTTAACAAGACTTTATTGTACAACGCGAGGAAGATGATGATGATACTTATTTTGGTATGTTTTTAATGGCTTTTTTATCATGCACTCAGACAAAATCTTTTAGAACGCAAATAACCGCAGGCAAAAGTTTCTTACCTCGTTCTCACCCTCTTTTAGCAGTGCCGGCTGCACGCACGGTATCGCGAGCAAACTCGCCGCTTCCGCGCGCGTTTACACTCCTCAATGCGCTTCTGACATCATCACCTGAATGTGACCTGTTTGCTTGGAGATGGACGGATGTGTGCCGTGAATGCTTGAGGTTTTGTGAATTGATGGATGATAGGCCATCCAGCACCTTAATATAATATTTTATTTTATTTTATTTGATTATGTATTTTATATGTTATTGCTTTCTCAGCGCATTGGTTTTTACTGTAATGCCGAGTTACATTGTTCTTGTAAATAAATAATAATAAATAATTTTTGCACGAAATGTACAATTTTCATACTCACAATTATCTACAATATATTCTTCAAATAAATAAAACAATCCTAATAATCCGTAAATAAAATAAAATAATTCAAACTTCAACCTTTTAGCGGTTTCAGTTGTTTTATTTCATGATCGTATATATTATGCTCCACCGCCAAGGATACAAACAAACAGTTCCCCAGGGACGAGGTATATTTATAACCTCTGTTTTTATGAAATAATATAGACTTTTGGACAAAGAAAATAATAATTTAAACTATTCATGTTTCTACAACACTATTTCTTCGTTTCCGACAGAGTTTAGAATGTCACAAGTCGAGTAGGTACTCGTCGCGTCGGCCACAAATTTTGATATGAGAATAGAGTTTTTTCCACGCAGTTGCCTAGACTGTAACGGAATCATAGACATACCAATTAACTAGACGGAGCGTTTTAATAATAATACCGTGATCGAACGGGATGGTTTTATGTAATTTTCCATAGGTATGGCAGAGATAGCGCTATTTACGTCCGTCCTTGTCATAGTCTCACATATTTTTGTTCCCCTTCAAACTGAACCCTTCAGAACTGTCAAAGTTGGAGGGATACAAACAAATACAATTGGAGTTTTCTTGTGTTTTCAACCGAAGTTGCGATACTACATAATAAGCTAATATTTTTGTTTTAAAGAATGTGCTGTAAACCAAAATTATAGTGAATTGTTACATTTTGGGCTGCAAATATCTTTGTCCCTTACTAGGTTCTAAGCTGTTATTGTCATTCAATTAACATTTTACATAAACTATATAACGTGGTTAGGGAATGGAAGCCATATAAATTTGGCAACCTAAAAAACTATAAACTTTTGTGAGAAAACAGTTTTTTTTATCTCTGTCTACACTCCAAGTCAAATTGCGCAATATTAAACTCAAATAAAAACCTAAACAGAATAAACGATTATCAAATCGGGTGGCAAAAAAACAAGCATCCAAATCGAAATTTAAATCGCATAGACAATATTTAATTGTTTTTCCGGCGCGTGGCGGCCGCGATGACAAATTGCGTCAAAGGAGGGTTTATTGGCGCGGGCGGCGAGCCGGCGGGACACAGCTGTGGAGTCGTCATTAAGGTTTTTGTTTATTAAAGATAATGTAGTATTAAAGTACTACGTATTTTCTATTTATTATGACAAAGGTGGCAAAGGAGACGAGACGGATAATACCGGGTGCGGCTTGTAATAGGAGCAAAAAAATTAGGTATCGCTTCTACACCGCGAACGTAACAACATTTGTTCTACAACTTTAAATAATTGGGTAATATATTACTTGTGATTTTTTCAAATAAAGTAAATAGTATTTTCAATGAACAGCATCCAATAGTCTAGTTGACGTTTACTGTCAGCCTACAAACTTCTTAGTTTTTGCAATACATTGCTTGCTTGGAAAATCTTTTTTTATTGATATTTATTAAACTATAAGTTATTTTCAAAAGTCGTAGAACAAATGTTGCTACGTTTGTGGTGTAGAAACGATGCCTAAAGGTAATGCTCCTATTACAGGCCACACCCGGTATATCTATCTATGATAAGCGAGATAAAATTATTATAAAACAACATTGTAATTAATGTAAGTATATGTGAAAAACTTAGCTAAAGCACCTGGCCTGTAGTAGTAACGTGTGTACACGCATGTCGGCGTTCTATATTCAAATGTTGACGTAAGTTCCGTATTGATTCTCTGCACAACTACATAGACATGGTCCTTCAGTTAGGTTCTTCACCTATACGTAATACTAAGTGTTAAGTGTAAATATATTGTGACGTGTCAAATTGTCATTTTATAAATAAATTATTCAATTGAATTGCCTGATGGTAAGCAATTACCGTCACACCCGCAACACCAGGGTAGTTACAAGCGCATTGCTGGCCTTTAACCCCTCCTATGCGGGTGTCAAAATTCTCCATTAAAAAAACGACCTTGCAGTTAATTCTGTTGAGTTCAAATGCTTGGCACGGATCCGTGCCTAAGCATACGAAGGGTTAAGGGGGCTTGGAGCTCTGGGAACTTAACCATCAGGAACACAACACTACATACCTGAAAGGTAGCAATGCTATTATGGCTGTGGTATTCTGTAAGGAGGAGGTACTTCCCCAGTCGGGCTTCTCCAGACTTAAGCGTGATGGTACTTCTCTGTGCCCTTCTCATTGTTGGACGTAGTTTTAGGACACACCCGCGTCCAAAGTAGTTTAAGGACATACCCGGGTCCAAAGTCCGGGCGGTTTTTTTTATATTTAACCCTTTAGTGTATACAGTATCAAAAATGATACCGTTTATCAAAACTGAACTGACACAAGTCGTATTCAAACGAATGTAAATTATAGAATGTGACATGTTTATACAGAGTGTCAAATGCTACATCTCTGTGATTGTAACATAAGGCACTTTAGAAGCACTTTGGACCCGGGTATGTCCTTAAACTACGTCCAACAATGAGAGGTAGGGCACAGCGAAGTACCATCACGCTTGAGTCTGGAGAAGCCTAACTGGGGAAGTACCTCCTCCTTACAGATGACCACAGCCATAATAGCACTGCTACCTTTCAGGTATGTAGTGTTGTGTTCCTGATGGTGAGTAAGGTTCCCAGAGCTCCAACACCCTTTAAAGGTCGGCAACGCGCTTGTGACTCCCTTGGTGTTGCGGGTGCCCATGGGCGACGGTAATTTGCTTACCATCAGGCAATCCGTCTGCTCGTTTGCCACCTTTTGTCATAAAAAAAAAAACAAATTGATTGAAACTTCATGCACCTAAGGGTTAAAATTTCCTGGCTTCTATGAGCCGTAGTAAAATGACGGGACAACGCAGCTCTACAGCGGCCCTGTGCCGCTGTCACTCAGTATATACATAGCAGATAATGAGAAGATTGTGTTATTATACCCATTATTAGCTTTGCTACGGCTCTGAGCTGTATAACACGCTATAATCGCTGTATAGTGTATTTAAAGCGGTATATATTTAGCACTGTACTACCCTCACCATGAGTTTGAAGTTTTCGATAGCGAATATCGAGATTACTATCTGTTGCATCTCGTTCGCGATAAAATAGTACAAACGACATGCATAGATAGTAAACTCGATACTCGTTATCGAAAACTTCAATATCACAACTCATGGTAAGGGTATAGGGTTGATTTTTGAGCGGTATTTTGGAAACATGAATGATTGAAACTAATAATAAATGGGTACCGAAACTATACATACATACATTTCAGCCGTATGCAGTCCACTGCTGGACATAGGTCTCCCACAAATATTACTTGTATCATCTTGGGGGTAGTCGCCATAGTCGCCACGCTTGGCAAGCGGGTTGAACGCGTGATAAAAAATATCCTATGTCCTTTCTCGTAGTAACTCTCTGTATTGACGACCGGTCTGGCCTAGTGGGTACTAACCCTGCCTATGAAGCCGATGGTCCTGGGTTCGATTTCCAGCCAAGGCATTTATTTGTGTGATGAGCACAGATATTTGTTCCTGGGTCATGGGTGTTTTCTATGTATTTAAGTATTTATATGTATCTATCTATTACATATATCGTCGTCTAGTACCTACAACACAAGCCTTACTGAGCTTACCGTAGGACTAGGTCGATTTGTGTAAGATTGTCCCGAAATATTTATTTATTATTTATTTATTTATTCCAAATTTCATCCCAATTCGTTCAGCGGTTTAAGCGTGTGGAGGTAACAGACAGACAGAGTTACTTTCGCATTTATAATATTAATATGGATTAAATATACCCATATTTTTAGACAATACTGTAGGAGTATAAGTAGGTATCATTTTACCAAGAAGTTAAATGAAAACTCAAGACAGAAAAGTTTTTCAATTAGATTTGTGGCGGATAACGGTATGAGCCCCAGTACCGGTAACTTATTTATTTGTGTAATGAGATATATTTGTTCCTGAGTCATGGGTGTTGTATGTATTTAAGTATTAGTATATTATATATATCGTCGGCTGAGTAAACAACACAAGCTTTCTTACCGTGAGGCTTTTTTTTTTAATGACAAAGGTGGCAAACGAGCAGACGGATTGCCTGATGGTAAGCAATTACCGTCGCCCATGGGCACTCGCAACACCAAGGGAGTCATAAGCGCGTTGCCGACCTATAAGTGGGTTGGAGCTCTGGGAACCTTATTCACCATCAGGAACACAACACTACATACCTGAAAGGTAGCAGTGCTATTATGGCTGTGGTCTGTAAGGAGGAGGTACTTCCCCAGTTGGGCTTCTCCAGATTCAAGCGTGATGGTACTTCGCTGTGCCCTACCTCTCATTGTTGGACGTAGTTTAAGGACATACCCGGGTCCAAAGTCTCAGTCCGGGTCTCAGTCAATTTGTCTAATCATGTCCTGTAATATTTATTTATTTATTGCAGGTGAGTTTTGATCTTAGTCCTAGTAAAAACAATTTTTTACCTCCACCTTAACCTAACCTAACCACAAAATGAAAAACTCCGAATATATTTTCGTGATGATAACTTAATTAAATTCCATTGTTAGGTTTCAAACCCAGGATTTCCAGATTCACAGGCATAGTCACTACTTACAAGTTTAGGCCGGTAAAGTTATTCATTGTCAATAATGCCATATAATTACATTAGTTAAAAGTGTTAGCTGGGGAACTGGCGCGGTCGGTAGGATCACAACACCTATAAATTATTCGATATTTAAATCGAAAGAAAAATAGAAAAAAAATGACTCGCGGCGGGACTCGAACCCACAACCACTGGATCACTAGCCCAGTGCACTACCAGTGCTAGTGATCCAGTGGTTGTAGGTTCGAGCCCCCCGCGAGTCAAATTTTTCTTTCGATTGAAATATCGAAGATATTCGCTAGCAGACGTTTCTGCATAATAAATTAAATCTCTAAATTAATATTATTAATTTGAAGAGAAGACTTTATTTTTATATAAATAAATAGTTTATTATATAAACATAATAAATTTTATCGAATACACATAAAAATATATGTATGTTTATTACCAAAATACCACGTAGGTAATACGTAAACTACAATTAATAATTAAAACTAACAATAAAATTTAACTAAAACTAATATAAATCTAAAAAAAGTACCGAAGATACTGGCAGCATTTCCTCACTAAATCGTAAGACTGATACGCTGATCGAGGTAGCTGCCAGCTCGCGGTCTCCTGTGGCGTCTCTGAGTCTCTTTGAAAGGTCCTTAAAGAGACTCAGAGCGCCGGGGCCCCACGGACCGAGGGTCTCGACGTTGAATGTGATAAAATTGTATTCTGCGCCGAGACCACTGCATTTTCTATATCCTCTAGCCGCCCAGATATAATCATAACTAGCCAGGCCAAATGCGACTATGTTTTGTCATAATTAAAATTCAAAATGGCATTCAATGGGAGACCTTTTTATAGGACTCCGGGCGGGCGAGAGGATAAAATAAATAAATATAAATATTTCGGGACAATCTTACACAAATCGACCTAGTCCTACGGTAAGCTCAGTAAGGCTTGTGTTGTAGTTACTAGACGACGATATATATAATAGATAGATACATATAAATACTTAAATACAAAGAAAACACCCATGACTCAGAAACAAATATCTGTGCTCATCACACAAATAAATGCCCCGACTGGGAATCGAACCCAGGACCATCGGCTTCATAGGCAGGGTCACTACCCACTAGGCCAGACCGGTCGTAAAATAAAACGGAAATAGTCGCACCATAGTTATTTAATTATGAACAACGTTCGCTCATGCATAAAAAAAATCTATACCGCGTATCTCCGACTTAAGACTTTAAATGTAAGGATCGATTTTAAAACTGAGCTATTTTTAGTCTACAACTTAGTCGAATATAGGTTATTTAATATATATTTTTCAAACAAACTAAATACTATTTTCAATGTACGACATCTAATGAATAGATAATGGTAGAGCGCTGGTAGTCTAGCGGTAAGAGCGTGCGACTTGCAATCCGTATCTCAGCCTTCGCCTCCCTCAACTTTTCTTCGGGAAAATGGCGACCCGATCAACGACGCCACCATTAGCAAAGACTTAATTGAGCATGACATGTTCAGGCTGGCAGGCTCTATTGATTAACAAAACTAGTGACATGTATCGTGGTGAGAAGTAACATTCCGTGCTGGTCCATTACAAACTTAAGTAACAAAGTTTATATAAAAGGCATATAGAGATCTAAAACATATTTCATAAAAAGAGGCAAATTCGAACGGATCTAGCAATATAGAAATTGCAGAACATCCTTACACAAATTGACTGAGCCCCACGGTAAGCTCAAGAAGGCTTGTGTTGTGGCTCAGCCAACGATATATATCATACTAGCCTTTCCTCACGACTTCATCGGCCAGCCATGCCCGTCTTTAAAGTATTTAATGACATAGGCGGCAAACGAGCAGACGGATTACCTGTTGGTAAGCAATTACCGTCGCCCATGGGTACCCGCAACACCACAGGAGTCACAGGCGCTTTGCCGGCGATTAATGGGGGTTGGAGCTCTTTGAACCTTACCATCAGGAACACAACACTATATACCTGAAAGGTAGCAGTGCTATTATGGCTGTGGTCTGTAAGGAGGAGGTGCTTCCCCAGTTGGGCTTCTCCAGACTCAAGTATGGTTTTTTTTTTTTTTTTTTTTTTTTTATGTCATATGGTGGCAAACGAGCAGACGGATTGCCTGATGGTAAGCAATTACCGTCGCCCATGGGCACCCGCAACACCAGGGGAGTCACAGGCGCGTTGCCGACCTTTGGGTCGGGGGGTTGGAGCTCTGGAAACCTTACTCACCATCAGGAACACAACACTACATACCTAAAAGGTAGCAGTGCTATTATGGCTGTGGTCTTCTGTAAGGAGGAGGTACTTCCCCAGTTGGGCTTCTCCAGACTCGAGCGTGATGGTACTTCGCTGTGCCCTACCTCTCATTGTCGGACGTAGTTTAAGGACATACCCGGGTCCAAAAAGGGTTGCGGGATAAAAATATTATTAATATGATGATACTTGTTAGAGCGTGACATATAGTGACAAATGATAAAATCCCCATATTAAACTAGCAGGTGGCATTAAACTTAAAGACTAAATGAGAAGTGTCATTAAAAGGCTTATGTCTGTATGTAAGTAAGGGTGATTTTTCAAAGAGAATCGTACAAAAATAAGCCTTATTGACATATAGAAATAAGCCCTTTTGAAGGCACTCCTCAAATGTCAGAAGCCACCCCAGGGTGTAGCGAACAAGTATTTTGTCAGGGGTGTTTTGTAAACAATATTAGCTCCCCCTCCTCAAAGGACCCGCAATCGTATGATGCGCTTTTTGATACGACGGACCCCTATTTTAGGGTTGGCGATGTTGGACGTTTAATTATTTTTGGGATTTATTTTTTAATGTTGCGCCGAAGAAATGACAGCAGAATTTCGTTTGTTACATACCTTTTTCATATAGTTAATCCTTAATCTTAGTCTTTGTGCGTCATAAGTAAGATATTTAAGGATTAACTAAATAAATCATTTTGCGTTATGAAAATTACATCCAAAGTGACATCTAAAAAAAATAGGCTTCCCTTAATACGTTGTAATTTTTTAATAATAACAAAATTACTTTTATTTATAAAAAACATAATATCAACGAAAATTCCTAAAGTCGCGAGCGGTTCGCGTCCCATAATCCGTATCAGGGGCAACATCCGCTTAGTGTACCCTTTATATTTCATTAAATTGTCGTAAGGTACTCTGCGCGTTGGCTCGATCCGGCTCCACGTACGCCTCCCAAATGTCCAGAACACCATTGTTCCGTGACAGAAGAGACATACATAATAAAGCTTAAAGTTATTTTATTTTATTTTTATATTAAGCAGAAACATCTGCTAGCATATCAAGTCATAGCATATCCAGTGGTTGTGGGTTCGAGTCCCGCTGCGAGTCAGATTTTTTTATTTTTCTTTCGATTTAAATATCAAAGCTTAAAGTTGTTTTATTTCATGAGTGATCATTGAATATTGAATACACGCGTGTCACAGCCCTGCCCCTCGTCAACAGGGTTGTCCCGGTAATTAAAATTCCGCGTCCTAATATCCCGGGTCATATATTAAGTGCCCTAATCGGCGGAACCAGCGGGTTTTATTACTTTTTTATAAGGGCAGTGTCGCGGGACTCGCGGGGGCCTCGGGGGTCCAATGTTTCATTTATTTGATTTGCGAAATGTTTTATTTCATTAGTCACAAACCAAAGATGTGCCGTGAGATGCCGGCTGACTAGAATAGCACCACCCCATCCAGCGGGTGTAAGAGGCGACGAAGGGAAAAATCCTACGGACGGGCAGCAGCGTCCGTCGAAACCCAATCTACAGCTACTGCGTTCAACCCGCCTGCCAAGCGTGGCGACTATGGCAACTACCCCCCAAGATGATACAAGTCATATTTGTGGGAGGCCTAAGTCCAGCAGTGGACTGCAAAGATGGGAAGACGAGATAATAAAAATTGCAGGAAGAAACTGGCTAAATGTAGCCAAAAATAGAAACAAATGGAAATAGACGGCCACATTACATTAGGACTACAAGAACAAGAACACAAATATTATAAATGTAAATGTGGAAAATAAAAGCTAAATAAATAAATAAATTTGTTTCTGAATCATGGGTGTTTCCTATCTATTTAAGTATATATATATGTATCTATCTTATATATATTTCGTCTAGTACCTACAACACAAGCCTTACTGAGCTTACCGTAGGGTTAGGTCGATTTGTGAAAGATTGTCCCGAAATATTTATTTATATAAACCTTCCTCTCCAATCATTCTATCTATTAAAAGCCACATCAGAATCCGTTGCGTACATTTAAAGATTTAAGCATACATAGGGATATAGGGACAGAGGAAGCGACTTTGTTTTATACTATCTAGTGGTATGTAATGATGTTCAAACAATGAGTAAATAAATAAATATTACAGTACATCCTTACAACTTAGCTAAAGCACCAGGCATATGTAGTAGTAACGTGTCTGTACACGCAGCATATGTCGGCGTTCTACAGGTGTAATTTTTTCCATTTTTTTTTTATGCCATAGGCGGCAAACGAGCAGACGGATTGCCTGGTGTTAAGCAATTACCGTCGCCCATGGGCCAACACCAGGGGAGTCACAAGCGCGTTGCCGGCCTTTAAGGGGGGTTGGAGCTCTGGGAACCTTACTCACCATCAGGAACACAACACTAACTACATACCTGAAAGGTGGCAGTGCCATTATGGCTGTGGTCTTCTGTAAGGAGGAGGTACTTCCCCAGTTGGGCTGCTCCAGACTCAAGCGTGATGGTCATCGCTGTGCCCTACCTCTCATTGTTGGACGTAGTGATACAAAATATATTTTGCGAGCTCCATAATCAACTAGGTAGCAAGTGAAAGTTGTAACTCTGATTAAGAGAAAATAATTTTTATATTATTTTTATACATTTTCTTTTCATATTTTTTGACTTGTAAAGGATATTATGTTATTATCTTTTAAAAATATTTAAAATGTCAATTTAACTAAATTTTTTTCTGGCATAATACATTTACAATCGTATTATGATAACTACAAGTACTTAACTAGCTACAGTATAAAATCTAAAAAAGGCCCTTGAGGCATTGTACCAAGGATTAACTAAAAGTAATTTAAGTAAATTACTTTTCAAACTAGCATAAATCGCAAAAAAATGTTATTGACAGCTACCTATGATTCAAACATTATAATATCCAGAAACAGCTTTTAATAGTAGTTTATGTATCTGTGCATAATGAAGGGCATAACAACAATAGTGTGGGTTTATGAAACGAGCCGAAGGCGTGTTTCATAATAATATCACACGATTGTTGTAATGCGTAATTATGTATAGTTTCATACACTACTTTATCTACACACATATCATTACTGTTTTAATATGGGTTCAGGAACCGTAGGGAAATGACTTATTACTAGTGTTACTTGTAAAAGTATAATAAATTACAAAAAATAAAATAAAAAGATGAAATAGATAACATATACTTAAGAAAAAAAAAAAAGCAAATCAAAAATATTTCATAAAAAATAATTTGATTTGTTCTTAGTTTTAAAATAAAAAGATTTAGAATATTTTGTCTGATTTCAGCGAGAGTAGGAGCATTCAATTGCAAGTTGTTTATGGAGTTAGAAAAACATATCTTTTTTTATTAATTTCAATTTTTTATTCAAGTAGGCCTAGCAACAAGCACTTTCGAATAGTTAAATACAAATATAATCTTAATCTAATACTTTGTATCATGTCAAAAACGACCTGTATATTCAAATGTTGACGTAAGTTCCATATTAATTATCTGCACAACTACAAAGACATGGTGCTTCAGTTTAGTTTTTATACCTACGTAAGATGGTATTTTTTTTCTTAACACGTTGGACGCCACGGCACCCACCGGTGGGCCATCACGATGTATGCGTATGGGCCATGGTGAAAACGAATAATACGCAATTTTATCAAAAAATGGATTTTGGTTATTTTGGAGGTAAAACATTATATTTAGTACTATAGATCAAAAGATACTAGCTTTTACGTCAAAAATACTCGATTATCCTTAAAAGGCTCACCGGTGAGTCGCGTGGCCTAATCGGCAGGAATTGCGAACGTTCTTCCGCGGAGGCCGCGGGGGTCATGCCGCGGCTCACCGGTGAGAGAAAGTGTATTCCTTATGTGTTTATTATGGATGACGATTGCCTGTAACAATTGCTGTTAATTAAATAAAATACGAGATCTTAAAGTAGGTTAGCTTTGACTTGGCCAGTTTCATTCAGAATTAAAATATATATGAATAACTTTTTAAAACAACTGATGAAATGAAAACTGGCCAAGTCAAATCTAACCTACTTTAAGATCTCGTCATTCACATTTTATTTAAGTAACAGCAATTGTTATAGGTATCCATCGAATAAAGCAAAGAAATAGAGTTTAATACTCGTTCATAATTGTATTTTGTTCCTATAAATACATATTTGGATTTTGCATAGAACTTGGCACTAATTTAGATCTCCAATCGTTTTGCAGCGAAGCCCGCAGCCAATCATAATTTTTGTATTGAACTTGGCTCTCCTTTTTTAAATTTATGTTCTTTGTGGGATTAGCCTATACATCAATATGTTACTTTCAATAATTATTTATCATATTTAGGGTTTAACTAACACAATCCAATGGATCACATCGATTTTTTTGTGGAGTCGTTTAGGTACCATTTTACCGGAGAAGAAGGCATTTTATACGGTTTTGTATTTCAACAATTTTATATTAGCTGAAATCTTATGTCATAGTAAGCATCTGTACTAATAACGCTGTCAAACTCCGCCGTGGCTCATTCGATCGTTCGCGGCACACTAGCCTGTGGGGTCATTTTTAAGCTCGAGTCAGATTTCTATATATTTTATGTAGATTTACTTCTGTTCTGTGTATAATTATGTGCCGCCGCGCGCCGCCGACGACACACGTTATATAGCAAATATAATAATACATAAATTAAGATAGTTTCAAATTATCTGCTTGTAATATTGTAACGGTTCCAACGCTACTATAAAAAAAACTGTATACCCCCATAATTTAACTTTTTTTTTAATTTTTAGATTTTTTCCTACGCTTACACACAATTACCGAGCTGGATTCCAAATTTCACCCTTCTAGGTCAAGTAGAAGTAGGTTTAGGTACTATATGTCAGTCAGTCAGTGCTAAAATTTACAACTTTTTGACATTCATATCTTTATAACCCTTTGAGCTAGCTCCATGAAATTTGGGCTTCTAGAAGTCCTTATTACACACGTAGTTTTATGCGTTTACGTTAAAGAGGTTTTGAGTTATAGAACGGTCAAAAGTGGCACGAACCAGTTCGTGTAATATTACACTCAGCGCTGGCTAGCCAGTTCGTTTACTTAAACTTGGCTTGCCACGCTGCCACGTGTTCACATAAGTAATATATTAATAACTTATTTACTTTAATTTTTTACCAAACTCTATGTTAAAAGTTTTATTTTTCAGTTTACAACTATACATTATATATATGACGTGTAAGGGTGAAGCTACATCTATCAGCATCGAATCGCATTTTGTAGAACAAAAACGCAATATTGTATGACGATGCGTCCGCATCAATTCACCTTTTCGCATAGATTCAGCTTCAGCATGAAATGCGTACAAGTGTAGCTGTCCCATTTAACGTACTAAAGAATTATTATTCAAGATAAAGCATGAGAACAGCTGCTTAAGTCGTGAGATTAGATGCTTGCGAATGAGAAAGGCTGCTTACGCAAATGAATGAGAGGGGACCGCTTCGTTATCACAACCGTCATACGAAAGTACATTTTAAATTGGGAAGGATATTTATTTAAAGATTCCACAAGTGTTACAAAACTTTTATTGATAACCCTAGTTTTCCACAGAGGATTAATCCACGTCTTTCGTTTTTTGCGTTTTTTTCCTTTTCATTTCTTCAAGAATGCATACTAAGACAATCTTTATAGTTGACCTATCCATAACGGTTTGCAACTTCAAATGCGGCGTAACGTAATATTCAATATCATGTGTTGGCATTTTTTAGCAGATAAAAACATCCCATAGGATACTTTAGCAGCTGAAAACATGTATCAGCATACTTTAACTTGCGATGCGTATAGTGTGTCCAAAATCATCCAGCTAAATGCGATTCGATGCTGATAGATGTAGCTTCACCCTAAGGCAACCCTAACAGAGTATAAAAATTTGTGAAAAAATCATAAACCCTTTACACTACAAAAGAACCAAGGCAACTAGTATCTTCCCTAAGGCCACGCGGCTCATTCTTCATACGTTTTTGGATGGAGTAAGTGATCGGTGGCTCGTAAAGCAGGTTTGAAATGGATGCTCACCGCGGCTCACCGGTGACACCCGTGGCTCCAATGGTTCAACATGGTTAGGCTCACTGGTGACCCCCGTGGCTTCAATGGAAACAGTACATTTTTGGCCTGGCGTTCAACGTGTTAACAGTTTGCAGCGATAGATATTCCACGCGTGTGGCCCCGACGGGAGCGGACGGCAGCCGAGTTATAGCCACAGTCGTTTTATTGTTCCACAGGTTATTGGTTGGCTGCGAACACGGACAGACAGGCGTATCTCCTAGTATACAACGTGTGCCATTAACATATTTAAATCGAAAGAAAATTAGAAAAATTTGACTCGCAGCGGGACTCGAACCCACAACAAAAAAAAAATCTTTTTTTTTTATGACATGGGCGGCAAACGAGCAGACGGATTGCCTGGTGGTAAGCAACTACCGTCGCCCATGGGCACCCGTAACACCAGGGGAGACACAAGCGCGTTGCCGGCCTTTAAGGGGGGTTGGAGCTCTGGGAACCTTACTCACCATCAGGAACACACCACTACATACCTGAAAGGTAGCAGTGCTATTATGGCTGTGGTCTTCTGTAAGGAAGAGGTACTTCCTCAGTTGGGCTTCTCCAGATTCGAGCATGATGGTACTTCGCTGTGCCCTACCTCTCATTGTTGGACGTAGTTTTAAGGACATACCCGGGTCCAGAGGCAGTGGGACTCGAACCCACAAATAAAAAAAAAATCTATTTATCTTTCGATTTAAATAACTTTGATATGCTAGGAGACGTTTCTGCTTAATATAAAAACAATTTTAGAAAGGGGTAGCTCATTGTTATCGATGAATTCTCAATCTTTTGAGACTTCGATGCCGTAAAAAGGGTTCAATACTCTTCGGTAGATGTCGCTACACGTCACCCGTAATGACGTATACCAGGAAGGATAAGATAGAAAAAATTGATACGTCTAAGCGGTACTCGTATAGCACAATTGGTAGTGCACTGGGCTAGTGATCCAGTGGTTGTGGGTTCGAGTCCCGCTGCGAGTCAATTTTTTCTATTTTTCTTTAGATTTAAATATGGGTGCCATTAAGTACAGTCTCGGCGCAGAATATAAATATATAATATATTAACCGGAGCTCAATAACTATGAAACACAATAAGAGCCTGGGCAGAGAGTTCCATTTTAGCAGAGACGCTAGGTCTATGGGGTCCCAGCGCGCACAAACTTTTAGCAGAAATCGCGTAGCGTCTGGTTGATGTAACTGGTGACCGAAGAGCTGGCTGCTTTCTCGCACGACGTATCAGCTGCGATACAACGAGGAGCTACCAGCATCCTTGGTATGATACAATGTTGTAAGTAGTAATTATTATTTTTTTTACAGGATATTTTTGCACAAATTCACTGAGCCCCACTGTAAGCTCAGCAAGGCTTGTGTTGTGAGTCAGCTAACGATGTAATATACAAATATTTAAATACATAGAAAACATCCATGATCCAGGAACAAATATCTACGCTAGTACACAAATAAATGCCCTTACCGAGACTTGAACCCAGAATTGTCAACTTCATTGGCATGATCACTACCCACTAGGCCAGAATTTGAATTCATTATCATCATCATCAACATGTCAGCCGAAACACGTCCACTGCTGGACATAAGCCTCCCCCAGAACCACCCAAGAAGACCGATCCTGCACCTTCCACATCCAGCGGTATCCCGCGACTCTAACTAAGTCGTCGGTCCACCTTGTGGGAGGCCTACCTACGCTGCGTCTTCCAGTTGGTGGTCGCCACTCCAGAACCTTTCCGCCCCACCGGCCATCGGTTCGCGTGCAATGTGCCCTGCCCACTGCCACTTAAGTTTGGCAATCCGGAGGGCTATATCGGTGACTTTGGTTCTACTGCGGATGAAATCATTCCTCATGCGATCACGCAGAGACACTCCCAACATAGCCCTCTCCATTGCTCTTTGGGTGACTTGTAATATTAATTAATTTGAATTATATTGTAATTCTTGTACCTATATATGGGTGTAGCATGCTGGTCCAGTAACAGCCTATTCATTCTTGTATTGAACAAACCCGACTTATATCTTTCGTAATACAGGCGAAGGATCACCTATGATTTTTATAACCGTTTTGTTTGTTTACACAAAGAAGAAGAAGGCAAGGAAGCTTTTGTTAAATTGTAGGAACACCTTGTATATGCAAATGCATCTAGCTGCAGCCGACGTGCAATTGCTGCAGATTTATATGCACCGCGAACACCTTGCTTAGGCGATCTACAAGCGATGAGCGAATATGTCTAGATTTCTTAGAGATTTCGCTTGAAATCCATACTAATATCCATGATACGGGCAGGGGCAACATCCGCTTAGTCTACCCCTTACATTTCATTAAATTGTCGAAAGAGCCTCTGCGGGTTGGCTCGATCCGGCTTCACGTACGCCTCCCAAATGTCCGGAATACCATTGTTCCGTGTACGGGAGATCCATACTAATATTATAAACGCCAAAGTAACACTGTCTGTCTGTTACCTATTCACGCTTAAACCGCTGAACCAATTGGGATGAAGTTTGGTATGGAGAGTTTGAGCTACGAGAAAGGACATAGGATAATTTTTATCCCGCAACCATACTTTAAAGACGGGCATGGCTGACCGACGAAGTCGCGAGGTAAGTCACTGGTCCCACCGCGAGCTAGTAAGCTACGAGCTGTCAGCTATTTCAAGGGACAAACGATAATCGCTCCCGTGTAAATAGAGATATTTATTTATAGCTCATCGCCCGGCGATGAACTACGATCGCCCGGCTATGACATATATGTCTCTTATTAACACGGGAGTGATTAAATAAATAAATATTTCGGGACATTCTTACACAAATCGACCTAGTCCTACGGTAAGCTCAGTAAGGCTTGTGTTGTAGGTACTAGATGTCGATATATATAATAGATAGAGACATATAAATACTTAAATACATAGAAAACACCCAGGACTCAGGAACAAATCTGTGCTCATCACACAAATAAATGCCCTAACTGGGATTTGAAGCCAGGACCATCGGCTTCATAGGCAGGGTCACTACCCACTAGGCCAGACCGGTCGATTATCCTTTGTCCCTTGAAATAGCTGATAGCTCATAGCTTACTAGCTCGCGGTGGGACCAGTGCAACTAGTCAAGATATAAAGAAAAAAAATGATTAAATTGCCTCGACTGAATGCAAAACTTTTCGGCTGCAAATTTTAATACCTTTTGACATCTGGCCTAGTGTGTAGTGACCCTGCCTATGAAGCCGATGGTCCTGGCTTCAAATCCCAGTCAGGGCATCTATTTGTGTGATGAGCACAGATTGTACCTGAGTCATTGGTGTTTTGTATGTATTTAAGTATTTATATGTATCTATCTATTATATATATCGTCGTCTAGTACCTACAACACAAGCCTTACTGAGCTTACCGTAGGACTAGGTCGATTTGTGTAAGATTGTCCCGAAATATGGTACAGCGATATTATTACATGTGTGATACCCCATCTCCTCCCGCGGGATAAGAGGCGACAAAGGGAAAAATCCAGCAGCAACCCAATCTACAGCTACTGCGTTCAACCCGCCTGCCAAGCGTGGCGACTATGGCAACTACCCCCAAAATAATTTACCATAGGACTAGGTCGATTTGTGTAAGGTCCAGAAATATTTATTTATTTTAAAGTATTTATGTATTTATATTATTTATAAGTATTTTAGTGTTACCTGTTCTATGGCTGCCGCCTCCATACCTCGCGACTCCTGGGTATCGGCGCACAGATTATGATATTAAATTGTTTCATGGTAGGGGGGTAAGACACGCAGGTCCGCACTTGGGTGTGTGAAACAAGAAATCAATAAATAAATTTCGCGTAGAGATGCTAGGTCTATGGGGTCCCAGCACGTACAAAATTTTGCAGAAATTGCGAAGGGTCTGACCGAGGGGCTGGAGGCTTCCTCTCATAACGTATCAGCCGCGACACAACGAGGAGCCGCCAGCATCCTTGGTTTATAAATATATATATTTATATATATATTTGGCGGACGAAATGTCTTCGTCTGCGACCCTGCCGCCTGCGTCGGAGAGGTAACGCGTCTGCGTCACCCTCTCGTTGTCTCTCCGCCTCCTCCTTCTGTGAGATGACTTGTTCACAGAAGGAGAAAATGCTCCTCAAATGTCCACTTATTCTCCAGGACAAGGCCCATATATTTGATGTGGGCCTTGACCTGGACAGCCTCGCCCCCCACCCTAATCGTGGTGTCCGTCCGCATTCTCCCCCAGCCTCGTGGTCCCCCGAGGATCATGGCCTTTATTTTCGACAGGGCGACCTTAAGCCCGTGGAGGCCTATCCGGTGTACCGGCGTAAGTTATGTCGCCACTACCGCCCTTCTGAGCACCTCTTCCAGCTTCTTTCCACAGCCTATGGACGCCTGCAACTCCAGAGAATGCCCGATGCTTACTTGCGCGATGCCTACCCTAAAAGTTGTTGGAGTTCTAGGAACCTTTTAAGGACATACCCGGGTCTAAAATATACAACGCCTCAAGGGCCTTTTTAAAATTTAACAAAAAACAATAGTAATTTAATGAATATATGTAGGTAATCGTTTCAAATAAAGATCCCTGTAAAGTTAATGAATCGTGATTTTGCGTAGAAATAATAACATGTAAAACTTACAATTTTTTAATGGAAATGCCACAAAAGCAATTTTTTTTAAATGAAATTGTATTCCTTTTGAATGTAGGTACGTAAGTGACAGTCTATCAGAAAATTAGATTGTTAACATCAGAGAATCATTACTATATTACGAGTCCTTAACTATTTACTACATTAAAATGAAAAAAAGGCCCTTGAGGCATTGCAAGGATGCTGGCGGCTCCTCGTTGTATCGCAACTGATACGTTGTAAATACAAACAAAAATAGCAATATGATACAAATTACCATCAAACAAAATATTCCCGAATCCATCCCTGCCTCAATCAAAGGCTTTAGGGACCGCAAATCACTGCGGGACCACACCCTCCTAAATCTGACTCCGCCCCCGCCGCGCACGCGCAGCCCGCGCCAATCAGAACCCTCCATCACCCCCCACCACCCACCAAATCAAGCACCCTCAATTGACCGCTCTATGCGATGTCATTTTTTTCCCGCCAAACCGATCGTTTGACGTCTAGCCCCGCCTTCCAATTTTAAAATACGCTTTTAATCATAAACCGCAATCGCGTCTCGCCAGCCAGTCGCTTAATAAACCCCAGTCAATTAAATTTAAAAAAAAATGTGAGTGTTCCAATTTCAAAATTTGAAATGCGAATAGTGCACAATGGAGCGGCCAGTGTACCCGGCGAACTTGACGGATTTGTTAGCTGTGTCGTACCAAGATGGCTTCGACAGATCCTCGCCCGTGTCGACGGAGGAAGACAGCCAGTTCGGAGTGGACCTGACGGGCAAGACGAGCCTGGCGGGCAAGTCGTTCACGATAGCGGCCATCTTGGGGCTGTCGGGGGCTGAGCAGGACGCCATGAACTTGAGCGTGGAGCGGCTGCGGAGCCCACAGCTGGGCTATTGGGCTGGGCAGGAGATCCAGAGGCTGAATGAGGGGTTTTGTAGGAGTATGGCGCCGCCTGGGCTTCGGCAAGGTAGGATTTTAGTTGATTAAGCGTGTTGCACAGTCCGATATCTTTGTTCAATGTACATTTGAACAAAAAAAAAAAACATTTTATTATTTAAAAAAAAACACCGAAATGTCCAAAATTTATCATTGTGAATGACATTTAGGCAGGTCTGGCCTATGAAGCCGACGGTCCTAGGTTCAAATCCATGTAAGGGCATTTATTCGTGTGATGAGCACAGGTATTTGTTCCTGAGTCATGGGTGTTATCTATTTAAGTATTTATATATATCGTTGGCTGAACAACACAAGCCTTCTTGAGCTTAACGCGGGGCTCAGTCAATTTGTAAGTTGGTTGGTTTATTTCTAAACGGGAACGCAAATACATATTATTTATTAACAGAAATTACAATCGTATTATGATAACTACAAGTACTTAACTATTTACAATGTAAAATCTACCAAAGGCCCTTGAGGGACCGTACCAAGGATGCTGGCGGCATTTCTCGTTGTATCGCAATGCTGATACGAAATAGTTTATAACGCTAATAAATATATATTTTCACCTCAGCAACTCGAACTTCAGAGAGTTTTCGACTTTCAGAGAGTGAGGAAAGTTGCTACTTTCGTCACTCCAGCGAGTGAGACAAAGTAGCTTTTTAATTGACGACCGGTCTGGCCTAGTAGGTTATGACCCTGCCTAAGAAGCCAGTGGTCCCGGGTTCGAATACCAGTCAAGCCATTTATTTGTGTGATGAGCACAGATATTTGTTCCTAAGTCATGGGTATTTTCTATGTATTTAAGTATTTATATGTATATATTTATTATAATAGGACATAACGGAGTCCCTTAACACCACTAACACTTTCGGACCCTCACAAATTAATCAAATATTATAATTTTGAAATGTACATGAAATTTTAATAATGAAAAATATTTAAACAAAATATTAAGTAATGAAGCCAGTGCAGTTGCAGATAAAACACTTAAATGAGTGTGGTTAACTTGATGTTCATATTTTACAAGATTTTATTTAACTATACGTATGTACCTATGTATTTGTATATTTATCCGGATGAAATCTTACAACTCAATTTTGAAGCAGACATCTTTAACCGATTGAGCAGAAATTTAGCACACTTATGTAATTTCGGTTACAATGCAATATTATGGTACCACTGATCTGATCTGATGCTGGAGTCAGAAGGTAGCAAAAGCAACTCCTAAAATACACAAGATAAACCCGTGGTGTTTTAGGCTCATTAGAATCCTTTCGAAGAGTAGATGACGATTGTGAAAAAAGTACAGTCGGCAATAAAAGCTTGTACTAAAAATGACATTTTTGGCAACTTATTTAACCTTTAATATGTTCTCATTACTGAGGTGAAAAGTTGTATGTGTCACACTAGAGTAAAGTTATTTTACATCTCGTGTTTTTGAGTGCCTCGCTACGCTCAAGATTCTAACACTAGAATCACTCGCTACGCTCGTGATTCAATTATAGAATCTTTCGCTTACTCGGGACTCAAAATTAACACTCGCAAGAAAAAACAACTTTCCTCTCTTGTTGCACAAATAACTATTGTAAGTTTGTGCGCTGGGATCCCCATCTATGTAATATTAATTGGATAAAAATTGGAGAAATGATATAACACCCTCAAGTAGGATAATGTCTTTATCACTTCACTAGCTTAGAGAGTACCTACTATTTTTTTTAAACAGATAAGATTTTATTTATTCACAAGAGTGCAAAGTAATTTCATACTCACAATTTTTTCCTATATTTTATTATATTATAATAACTTTTAAGTGGTCTTTTTACCTTTTATTAATTAATTTATTGCTATAGAAAGTTAGCACAAACTTCATATAATATCATCATCATTATAAAACTTAAAGAAATTAAAACACTAAAACTATAAAAAGCTAAAATCTAAAAATACCTATCTAAAATAAAGGATCCCCCCTCGGCATAGTGCCGTAAACGCTGGCAGCATTTCCTCGCTGTATGCTGTATTCCTAATGCGTTGAGCGAGCAAGCTGCCAGCTCTCCGGTCACTAGTACTGGCACTCGAACTGACTTAAAATTACTAGCATCATGTAGACAGCACTAGCCTGTGTTCAAGCGAGGACAGTTAACTAGCTTACTAACTAACTTACTATACTGGCTTGAAAAACTAGCCTCGTGTATTCCGGTCCGGAATGTACCTAATGTATCACGAGGTACCATTTTAGTGTCGTAAAAAAAAACGTCAATATGAACGTAATTCGTAAAAATAACATAGCACGAATGAAACTATTACTTAAGAAACTATGTAAATGTGTATGTAAATAGATGAATTACTTGAAGATATATTAGAAAAACGCACTGCGCACTAGCCGGACGGATACTGGCTTTACCGACCGCACGAAGATAGTACACAAGCCAGGCTAGCGAAATGGGATAAGACATCGCCAAATCTTTGAAAAAGGCATGGGTACTTACAAATTGTTTCTTACTAATAAGAGGTTTTTAAAATTGTCTTCGATTGCCGCGATAATTACTCATGAAATAAAACAACTAAAACGGATTAGCTATTAAATTAGCTAGTAAGCTAAACGGTTTTTGTTTGGTTTGAAGTTAACTGGTTGGATGTTCTTCTATTTAATATTTTTTAAAGAATAAATTATGGGCTCAATAATTTTGATTATTTTTTTAATGTTTTCTGTTGATGATGAATTATTGTAATTTTTTAAGGAAATTAGAGTAGGACACAGGTCACGTATGTAAGCATATCAAATTAGATTATTATAATTAGCATAATAAGAAAGCATATTATATTAGAACGATATTGTAAATTTCATTCTAAGCAGTCAGATTACGAAGGTGGTTTGATAAGTCAGTGACTTTTTGCAGAAAAAAAAATCTTTTTGACCTTTTATAATTTTATTTCTCTACATAATCTCCTTTCAACTCCATACACTTCATCCAACGATGTTCCAGCTTTTTCAACCCCTCCAAATAATATTTTTTATCAAACCCTGAAAAATATGCTTCAGTTTTAGCTATGACTTCCTCATTTGATGAAAATCTTCTCCTACCGAGCCATTTCTTCATGTTTGGGAATAAAAAAAAATCACATGGGGCCAAATCTGGAGAATAAGGTGGGTGGGACAGTATTTTATAACGCAATTCTACTAATTTGGCTGTTGCGACTGCCGACGAGTGTGCAGGGGCATTGTCGTGGTGAAAAAGGATTTTCTTCTTTGCCAGATGTGGCCGTTTTTTCACTACTTCTGCGTTGAATTTTTCCAACAATGTAGCATAATAAGGGCCATTTATTGTTTTACCTTTCTCCAAATAATCTATATAAATAACCCCTTGGCTGTCCCAAAAAACAGTGGCCATTACCTTTCCTGCCGAATTAACGGTTTTCGCTTTCTTTGGCGACCGTTCGTTAGCAGAAGTCCACTGTTTTGACTGATTTTTCGTCTCTGGCGTATATTGGTGGATCCACGTTTCATCTACCGTCACAAAACGACGTAAAAATTAATTGGGATTACCCTTGAATTTGACTAAGCATTGCTCGGAAGTTGTTTCACGAAGTCGTTTTTGATCGGCTGTCAGCAAACGCGGCACCCATCTTGCGGAAAGCTTTTTCATATTCAAAATATTATGCAAGATATGAAAAACTCGTTCAGATGAAATGTGTACAGTCTCAGCTATCTCACGAATCTTAACTCGACGGTCATCCAAAACAATATCGTGAACTTTATTCACGACATCATCAGTGGTGACTTCAATTGGCCTACCAGAGCGTTCTGCGTCATTGGTAGTGGTACGCCCAGAACGAAATTCTGTAAACCACTTATGTACCATTCCATGAGAAGGAGCAGATTCCCCATAATATTTTTTTAAACAGTTTTCAGTCTCTTTAATAGTTTTTCCACGTAAAATGTTTAATTAACACACGAAATTCGCTTTTCTCCATTTTCCAACAATTTTCCGACCGTATTTGACATATGTCTCAATAACTTTTTTATTTCACCTTTTTTAAAAAAAAAAAAAACTGCCAGCTACCAAGGAGTTCAGAATCGTAATTAAAAAGTTTATATGTTAAAATGATTTTTGTTTTACTTAAAGTCACCGAGTTATCAAACCGCCCTCGTAGAGCTTGTAGATAAGTATTTTTTTTCTATGGTATTTAATTCTTGTAATTTTTTTGATATGTTTTCTTATATGTAGAATAACGCATTTTAATGTACCTAGTTATGTTTAATTTTGAAAAAATAAGTCCCGCCGAGTTTCTTGCCGGTCATAAAAGTCAAAATGCGTCTCGGGTCAGAGGTGTAAGGTTAGAACCGGTGTAGTTTTTATTTTTCTCTTTTACTTTTGTACACTGGACGTGTAGAAGTGCCCTTGTGGCCTACTTACTGAATAAACGTTTGAATTTGAGTTTTAAAGTTAGTGGATTAATAGAATAGAATAGAAACCATTTATTCGAGACATACACAGCAATAACAGAAGACAGGAAGATACATAATTAAAAGATATATCCTCCTGAAGACTGGTGTCCTACATATAGTACAAAAGCTCCAATCAAATGATGACTCTTTGTTAATCGGACAGAGTGTAAATTACGCTAGCAAACTTTGAAACTTAGTCGTCAGGAGGATATGTCACGAAATGGTCCCTACAGTATGAAGCTGGTGTGGTAACCAGCGCTGGTCTGCCGTATGTGTTTGCAGCAAAGTGTGTTCCATCCCGTGCCTTAAAACCCTTCCAACCCTCAAGATTCCACTGTTTGGAATCAATTTTGGAATCTTTCGCTAGCGTGGATCTATTTAACACAAGGTTACTTACTTTGCTCCTATGTACATACAAACATACATACATACAATCACGCATGTTTCCCAGAGGGGTAGGCAGAGATCACGGATTTCCATTTGCTACGATCCTGACAAATCACTTTCGCTTCACTCACTTTCATAACGTTCCTCATACATGCTCGTCGGTTTAGGGTACTCCTGACCTGGCCTTTCTTCACAATATCCCTTCAAAGGGCGTGCCAGGATAAGCTAAGTGATTCTGCCCCCGACGAATAATAATAACACATATAAGTGGCCAGTATTAAGTAGGTATGCAATCTGTACGTTTCTCTAAAGAGGCTTCACACATTTCGTATTATGTTATATTAAGGCGAGTCTAGGAAATGTATGTAAAGATATCTCTATGTTCTCCCTCAAGTAAAATTTTGAAAAAAATACATGTTGTAGTTTATTAGTGGGTGTACTATTGGTGAAAAAACTAGAGCGGTCTCTAACCTGTAAGTAATAAAAAAAAAAAAGTTTAGTCTACTTTTATTTATTTTTCATCACACTTGCTCGTCAATGGCGTTATTACTTGCGAGAGTACAGAACAGTTATAGCCGATTTAGCTCACACGGGCTGTTAAGTTTAGTTTTAAAAATATACAGAACCTATACTTCACTTGGACTGAGGATGTTTCCAAACAGCCAAGGTGTATTTCATATCTTCAAAAGTTTGCTACAACCAACTTTTAATATGTATAAAACATATCTTTATATTAAATTTGACTGCAATTTAATGTTTAGTATTTATTAAAAATAATTGTTTTCTATTTGATTTTGATAATATATAAAACTATTTATTTTGCAAATAAAACTAACTGCTATAATTATAATTAAATTTAAACTAAACAAAAATTAGACCTATATAAAACTAAAATAAATTTAAAAAATTGGGCCCCTTCGGCATAGTGCCAAGGATGCTGGCAGCATTTCCCCGCTGTATAGCTAAACTTATTCGTTGGGCGAGGAAGCTGCCAGCTCTTCGGTCATTTGTCGAGTCCTTTAGATGTTTGGCGAGCTCTTTAAAAAGCTGGAGCGCGCTGGGTCCCCACGGGCCGAGGGTCTCGACACCGAATGGCATAAAAATGTATTCGGGGCCGAGACCCGAGTATTTTTGGTGCTTTACCTTTTCGGCCGCTTTAGCCGCCGCACCTGCTTGTTTAGTTGTTCCGGGAATGTGGGAAGGGGCCAGTGTGTCGACGCACGTAGCGTCCCACACCAGGGCCCTTCCCACCTTCCACGGAACTAATGACATCCCGTCCGGTCTCTTGCCATCATCTCTGGCTATGCCGGTAGGCTCTAGCAGCGATGGCACGCCGGACGTGGCAAGAGACCGGCGGATAATGTCATTTAGGGCGGCATGTCTGGAAAAGCGCCCTGCACTTTTCTGACATGACAGCCCGTGGTGACCCAACTCGTCGACATCGCTACCGCAGGGGCACCTGTGTGGAGCACAAACACGGACTCCAAGCCGCAGACAGGTGGCCAGGCGAAGAGTGTCGGGGCCCAGGAAGGTACCTATGTTCGGCGAAGGGTAAGCCCTCAGCCAATCACCGGACTCCCTGGAAGCCGACGCCAATAGCCTGGCCTTTCCCGAACCTGTGGCGTGGCTTAATAGATGGTCATATGTAATTTTGCATAATGGGTCGTCCCAGCTCCTCTGAGAATTTGGATGGGTAGGGAAATTCGTACTTGGGCACGCACTTGACCAGGCCTTTTTGGCCTCCTCCACGCTCGCAACCTCATAGTTTAATGGGAGATCCCGTAAGATTTTGCCTATGAGATTGGCTGAGCTGTGGACGGAGGACAAAAAAGCAGGCAAGGATACACTAGAGATTTTGCGCATTCCCAACCCACCATAGCGGATAGGTAAGGAAGCTTGGGTCCAGGAAGGGTCGCTGAGCTGGATGTTTAAGACAGATTCTAAAGTTGACTTGATAAAGTCGTCCAATGGTGATAAGATATTTTTGAATTTAAATATAGGGCTGCAGCGGAGAACGTAGGTCAATTTGGGGACAAAAAGGCAGAATTTTAAGATTGTTATAGCGTAATGGGGACTTATGTCCAGAAGACGGTCAGAGTAGTTTTTGAATTTCGATATTGAATTTTGTATATAAGTCGAAAAGGAATCTTCAAAAACAGGGGACCCTAGGAGGTAAAGAGAGTCCTTTTTGATTAATTTAATATTCGGCGTCAAAATATTGAATTTTTGGTGAATTTCGTTGTGATTTGGTACAGAATGGGGTATATATAGTTCACATTTGGAGTAATTTAATTCGAGTCCAATTTTATGAAATTCGGTTTTGATCAGAGCAAGGTCTGAAAGGACCGTATCTAAGTCTCCTCCGAGAGTCCCGTCATCGAGATACCACACGTTAAATTTAGATTTCAATTTTTTAATTACCGAGTTAATCGCCAAAGAAAAAATTGCAGGCCCAAGTGGATCTCCCTGCTGACAGCCTACCTCCGATGATAAGGACTTCATCCGATATAGCAACTTTGTTGGTTCAGCGTAAGAAAGGAGGAGATAATTGTATATTTCAGGGACTATGTTTTTAGTTTCTGTCAGCAGGGCTTCCTATTTACTGAGTTAAATGCATTTTTAACATCTATTTTGAGTAACACTTCGGACGTACTGTGCGAAAGGAAGGTGCGAAGGGCATGTACTGCCGCCTCGCACCCACCCTTCGTACCAAAGCCTAATTGCGTGGGTTCAAATTGGGGTTGTAATTTCGAAATGATATGACGAACTGCTATTTTTGAAGCTAGGCGTCGAAGTGTTGACCCAACGGCTATGGGTCTCACCCCTCCATCTTTTTTAGATAGGGCTATGAGGTTTGCACCGAAAAGGATGGGGACGATCTCTGCATTGATATTTCCTGAAAATATGATGTTAATTAATTTGGTTATGGAATTTAAGAGCTGGTCACCTGCCTCGCCAGCTGAGTAACAGATGAGGTCTTTTAAGTGTTGGGGTGAGACCCCGTCTAAACCGGCTGCGGAACCAGTTTTAAAGGATAGAATTGCCTGAAGGACGTCGTGGTTTTTTATTTTGAGACAGGTTTGATCGGCCGTTGGGGGGTCCGAGAAGTAGGGGATCGGAGGAGCTGGGGGGTGTTTAGATAGTAGTGCCAAATAAGTGTCCGAGGTGTCTGGTGACAGCGTATCGCTAGAAAATAGAAGGCGGGCTGCTCCTTTTAAATCCCCGTCACTGATTTTGGCCTCTATGTGTTTACGGTGATTGAAACTGAAATGTTTTGGTTGATAATCGGGATCAAAAGTAGAATTTTGGTTGGAGCAGTTGTTTTTTAGTTTTTGAGTTAAACTAGTAGGAGTATCATCTTTGATAACATGCAGCGTATGATAAGCAAAAAGGAGCAGATTGTGCCAGTCTTCTGTACTATTACTTTGTATGCATTTTTCTATGGTTTTGGAAAGATGGGATGCGACTGTTATTCTGGCACCTCGCGGAATTCGTTTAACTATTGATGTTTTATGTTTTAAATTGCTAATGAGAAGATGGAAAGGAGTGTTGTGGTGGTTGGCAGCCAAAGGTGTAAGGGGTGACACTGGTGGGTTGGGAGTTGAAGAAGCTGCATTTTGGCTATGGCACTTTTTGTGTTTTTTGGTAAAATGTATATTAAGCCCTCGTGTAGTTTCAAAAGTTTTGTTACATAGGCTGCATGTTAAATTAGTCGATGTGCTGCCACCAGGCTGTGGTGAAGGTTGCATCCACACTTACTTACCTATAGTTAACTTACTTGTAAAACATATTTTATAAAAGAAAATAAAAACAACACAAATTTAAACTACAACACATTCAACACAATGTAAATAAATTACTGACAGGAAGAAAGGCAAATGTCAGGGCTTCTTAAGTCGTTGCAAGTGCGCCGTCGCGTCGCGTTCTAGAATCCAGGAATTTTTGCCACCGTTACATTTGGGCCGCAGGAGGAGGCGTTCGAAGGAAGGGTCCTTTGTTCGGCTTTTATGTTAATTGAAAACCAATAAAATGCGTTTAGTCTTAGTCTCTTTGACATGTGTGACTTGACAGATAAAACTGAAGATTTATTCGGTTACTTTTAGAGTGATATTGAGACTATTAACAATATTGTTGTATGAAACTTTATGTAATTCAGGCGAGAAAAAACACGTTGCTGGTTTCTAAAGTACTTTTTGATATATTATAGCTGTGGAATAGGGAAAAATTGGATATTTTACAACAGGATTTTCACTGACATTCAGTTGACACACGTCTTTTGATAATTGATACTATTTGGCAGGATGATCTGTCAACTTCGAAAACAAAACGCAGTTGTTAGCATTATCTGTGGAAGACATTGAAAAAAGTTGACATTGTTGACAATCTTTTATAGTGGATGCGGTCTGATTGTAGTTTTCAAAGTGTATTTTGATTTTAAGCCTACATAAGTAACAAATATTTTACCAACGAATTTATTTTATTTCCTCGCAAATGTGATGAAAAACATTGTATGTACCACGGGTGGTAAGTGTATACCAAACTTGAGTCATTAAAAGCCCTCCGACTTCGTCGTCGGGCTTCTAATAGACTCGCGTTTACTATACCTTACTTACCATCCTCGTTGCACAATGTACTATTTCTGCTATGACATAATGAAAATATTATTATGTCATATAATAATCTTGACTCAATGTACAACATATGTGAATTATACTAAAATCGGTTAACTAGAAAAAAAGTTATCAAAGAACAATGATTTTTCGTTTTTTTTTTTCAAAAACTATAATGTTTAGGGTGCTCAAATTTTGCACAATAATTACTGGTGTACCTAGAGCCACACCAACCATAAAAATTATAAGCCCAAATTCGCAGGCAGAATCACTTAGCTTATCCTGGCACGCCCTTTCTCCTTTGTATAAGAAATCAACTAATAAAAGTTACTATAGTGACTTACCCGAGTTAGGTACTTATTAGGTAGTTGCATAAAGCCAAGATAGCAACTCACACGGCCACGGACACACACTTCACACAACATCCGTCGGCCCCTGGTGTGTCGGACACATGAGCATATTATAAATAAATAAATAATAATAAATATTTCGGGACATTCTTACACAAATCGACCTAGTCCTACGGTAAGCTCAATAAGGCGTGTGTTGTAGGTACTAGACTACGATATATATAATAGATAGATACATATAAATACTTAAATACATAGAAAACACCCATGAGCATATTACCGCCGTGCATGGACGGATTTGTCCGCCGTACCGATCCGGCGAACATATCTGTACCTGCGAAATGGCGAGCTAAAGTTCTTTAGCTAATGGGAAACAGATTCGAAACGTATAGAAAACTATTACCGAGCTGGGCGGTTTGATGCTATAATCTTCACGCTTTTCAGGCGGGTTGTCGCAGTTTGTGCAGCTCTAAGAGACTGCTACCCATCCGCCGGTAATTTTTAGTTGTAGTTTAGAGAAAATATTGTACCTACATTTTGACGACCGGTCTGGCCTATTAGTGAGTAGTGTATGAAGCCGACGGGTACAAATCCCAGTCTGGGCATTTATTTGTGTTATAAGCACAGATAATTGTTCCTAAGTCATGGGTAACGTGTTTTCTATGTGTTTATATGTATCTATCTATTATATGTATTGTCGTCTAGTACCTACAACACAAGCCTTACTGAGCTTACCGTGGGACTAGGTCGATTTGTGTAAGATTGTCCCGAAATATTTATTTGTGTGATGAGCACAGACATTTGTTCCTGAGTCACAACACAAGCCTTCTTGAGCTCAGTCAATTTGTTTCAAGGATTAGCAACTTGCAATGTAAGTATGTTTGGGTGCAATATTGCAACTCAATTTTGTAGCAGACATCTTTAACCGATTGAGCTAATAGCACACTTATGTAAGATCGGTGACAATGCAATATTATGATACTGATCTGATCTGATGCTGGAGCCAGAAGGTAGCCATAGCAACTCCTAAAGTACACAAAATAAACCCGTGGTTCGTTACAATCCTCTCAATGAGTTGATGATGTTTTGTTTTTAATAGAAATATATCTTTAATGACACATTAAAACTTATATTAATACGTAATAACAAAAATAAAAATAAATTATACTAATTAAAAATAAAATAAAATAAATAACTATAAAAAGAATACCCCATCTAGTAAGTCCCTCTGCGGCATGGACCCCATAACGCTGGCTGCGTTACCTCTTTGTACCGCTAGGGCGATACGCTGGGAGAGGTAAGAGCCAGCTTTTGGGTCCCCTGTGATGTTGACCAGCCGCGCCGACAGAGCCCTCACGAATTGTTTCGTGTCGTCTGACCAGGGGCCCAGGGTCTCAACTGCGAGTGCCGCGAACTCGTGATCCTTACTCCGCGTTTAGACATGCCGGCTCGTCACTCGCCTCGCTATTCGTCGAAACGTTCGACGAGACTTTGCGTATACAAAAACACGATGCGAGGGACGAGAGGAATAGCGAGACGTCCCCGTACCCATGCGTGCTCGCGTTTCGCCTCGCCATTCGCCTCGCTACTCGCGCGAATGTGTGGCAGCAGCATTAAGTAAGGACGAATATTTGCGGCGTTCGAGAACCTGGGCTGGTCAGCCGCAGCACCGGCCTTTAAGCGCGTACCTGATTGTACAAAAAAGGAAGTACAGTTGGCAATTAGTTCGTTTTTTATTAGTAGGTATTTATTGGTAAGCAAAATAAAACATAATATAAAATTTGTGCGTGACATAGGCCGTCGAGTCAAGCAAAAGAGAGAGGACCCCCGCTCCGAGTCGCTTCTGGTGCAAAGGCTGTCTATAGTAATTCAGCGCGGTAATGCCGCGAGCAATATGGGCACTTTTGCACCAGAAACGACTAGCAGTTATTAAAGTTGTGGGTTAATTTAGTTTTACTGTAATTTTTTTGTTAAATTTATATTCTATTTAATATAAATTAATATAAAAAAAATAGATCTAGAATATTATGAAAACAACGAGTATTTAATATATTTTCTGCATTAAATTAAAAAAAAACCGGCCAAGTGGGAGTCGGACTCGTGCACCGAGGGTTCAGTATAAACCTATAACAAGCCAAAGTTGTAGTATGTTGTTGTATTAAACATTTATGCGTTTCGCAATTACGTTCATATCTGTGCTATGAAGTTACTACATAACAAATTTAAAGATTAGGCTTTAGGCTTTGATTCCCTTGCGAGTAGATGCGATCGCCAAAATAAGCGGATTACTTAAACTGCTGTTTGTTTTTGTATTAAGCAGTAACGTCTGCTAGCATATCAAAGATATTTATATCGAAAGAAAAATAGAAAAAAAAAATTGACTCGCAGCGGGACCCGAACCCACAACCACTGGATCACTAGCCCAGTGCACTACCAGTTGTGATATACGAGCGCCGCTTAGACGTGTCACATTTTTCTATCTTATCCTTCTTGGTATATACGTCATTACGGGTGACGTGTAGCGACATCTACCGAAGAGTATTGAACCCTTTTTACGGCATCGATGTCTCAAATTTAGATTGAGAATTCATCGATAACAATGTGCTACCCCTTTCTTAAATTATTTTTATATTAACACCTTCGTTGCGGCAATTAGTTAACATCGTAATTAAGCATACTTGTTTGAGGCCGAATCAACCTCATGCCGCAGCGAAGGTGTTAAGCAGAAACGTCTGCTAGCATATCAAAGATAATTAAATCGAAAGAAAAATAGAAAAATTTTACTCGCAGCGAGTCAAATTTTTCTATTTTTCTTTCGATTTAAATATCTTAAATTGCTGTTTTTTTTATTGCGTTGATATAACACTATAACTTGCCTAGTACCTTTAGGTTCTCATACCCTTAAGATTACCTACTCATTTTTAAATAATGCGACTTAAATACCTATTTCTTATGATTGCGTGGAGATAAAAGTTTCGTTTTGCTACAGCTGAAAGGTATTATAGATCTGAGTATTTGATATGAATTTCAATTTAATACCTCTACGCGTTTACGAGGAAAACCGTAGTAAGTTTACAATAAAAATATTTTATTGTATGAAAAATAATATTTACTAAATATTACTACTTTTCGTATTTTTTACTTTGTTTGTGCTATATTATGCAGTTTCTTCGTGCCAAGTTTAAAGTATCTCAGTTTACCGGAGTACCCTTTAGATTTTGAGTTTCTTGTGAGTATTCAGTTATGATTGCGTTGATATAAAAGTTTGGTTTTGCAACTTTTGCTACATCTGAAAAGTCATAATAGCTATGAATTGACATGAATTCCAATTTTATAAATATCTCTACGCGTTTACTACCTTTTGCCCCTGGGGTCCCAGCGCCCATGTCATGTTCAAAGACCTTTCTAAAAGGATCGTCGACTCCACTGGTGACCGCAGAGCTGGCAGCTTTCTCGCGCAACGCATCAGTATCGCGATACAGCGGGGGAATGCTGTCTGCATACTCGGCACCATGCCAATAGGGCCCAATTTTAACGACGTTTTTTAAATTTCTATTATTATTTTTTCTTATTGTTTACGTTATCTGTAAATTGTTGGTTATTCTAAATAAATATTATTATAGTTTTGGTAGTAAGTTTAAAATAAAAATAAATTGTATGGTTTTACTAATAAATGTCTACTTTTCGAATTTTTCCTTTGTCTGTGCTATATATTATGAGGTTGCTTCGTGCCAAATTTCAAGTCTGAGTTCACGGGAAGTACCCCGTAGGTTTCGTGAGTGCCGAAAAACTCTAAAATTTGCAGCATAAACGACTGTAGCTTTTGACTGCGTTGGCTTTTAAGTTTAATTTTTTTCACAACTCCAAGGGACAATAAACCTGAGCATTTGATATACCTACCTAAGTTTCTGCTTGATACCTCCACGTGTGACGAGAAAAATGGTCTTGACAGACAGACAGACAAAAAAAAGATCAAATAATGTTTCCGTTTTTTCCATAAGAAGTACGGAACCCTAAAAAGGCCCTTAAGGCATTGTACCAAGGATAGTCATAACATAAGAGTGACAGAGACAATCGTCCGAAATGTATGTTAGGTCTCACACGGACCAGAACACAAAATGACTACATCGGCTCATAGTCCATAACTCAAAATGATCGAAACACAAAATGGCTACAACACAATTAGTCACATACGAAAAAACACCAGATGCGGAAAAGTAAACCTACTGTCCTATAGGTAGGTTTAGGTTATGTTCGTTTTGTATCGGCCCGTAGAATAAAGCACCAGAAATAGGAGCTCCGCGAAAGCGGAGCTCCGTCGACTAATTGTGTTGTAGTCATTTTGTGTTTCTGCCATTTTGAGTTATGGACTATGAGCTGATGTACTCATTTTATGTTCTAGTCCGTGCAAGACTAACCCGTTTATCGCGGTAGCGCCGCAGAGACAAGATTCTACGTTTGAACCGTATGTTAACATAGTGAAGAAATTCTGTCATAGCAATTAATTAATTTTTTTGACAAAAAAAACTAATTCTTAGAATTCTTCTATCGCATTTACAACGGAGAGTGTTCTGAGGAATTGTTCGGATTAATCCCTGCCGCCTCCTTCCGCCATCGTTTTATGCAGCAACATATCCACCCCCACCACCTGGATAGTTGGAAATCCCCTGTGAGTTTTTCTAGAAACTTCCTGCCTCGCACATCAAAACTGTGGAATGATTTGCCGTCAGCGGTATTTCGGAACCGATACGACTCCTATACCTTCAAGAAGAGCGTATTCCTATCTTAAAGCCCGGCAACGGGCTGGTGACTCCCCTGGTGTTGCGGGTGCCCATGGACGACGGCAGTTGCTTACTATCAGGCAGTCCATCGGCTCGTTTGCCATCTCGGTCATAAAAACAAAATAAAAATAAGAATTCGCGAATTGTCTGGTTGATGTAACTGGTGACCGAAGAGCTGGCGGCTTCCTCGCACAACGTATCAGCTGTGATGCAACGAATAGAGGCCAGCATCCTTGGTACAATGTCTCAAGGGCCTTTTTTAGATTTGTTATTTGTTATACAAGGGGGCAAAGTTAGTATTTACCTTCTCGTGGTTATATTGACCCGAGCTAGCGAAAGATTCAAGGAGTAGAATCTTCAGCATGGGAGGGTCTCAAAGCACGAGTGGGTAACCCACTTTGCTACCGAGTGAAACACATAATTTTTCACCTCACTACCGCGAGGAAAAAAATGACTCTAAACCTGTAAAGATGTAAAATTATTGATATCCGTAATTTATCATCCAAAAACATTAACTAAGAAAGAATATCCAAACCGCTATGGTAAAAAAAAAAACACTTAATTTGAAAGTAAACAATCTGTATGAAATTACTTTGCACTCTTGTGAATAAAATGCAACTTTGCTATCTGTTTTTAAAGAATAAAACAGTTCTTTCCGAGCTATAGTGAGGTAAAAACATTATTGCTTATTTAAAAAACGATTTATTGTATTTAGTGTAAAGAAAACTCCAAATCTCTTCAATAGAACAATTATATTTCAGTTTCACACGTAAGTACACCAGAATACCAGCCAATATATATCCCATTTTTCTTGACACCTCAACTTTTTTAAACCGCTCTTTCCCGCCATCACCGCCTTATCCTATTTTTGTATAGGAGGATATAACCAATATGGAGCCGACACACGCACTAATTTCTATCGGAAAAATTCTGCCGTTTTCGGCGCGTGGGTGCGGTAACACACATAAATAAATAATGTTAACAATAATGCATTGTTTACGCTACACACGCACACGACAAAATTATCAAACACTAGCATAAACTATATTCGCACAAGTTCAGGAACTATGACCGGCGGCCGAGTAATTTTAGCAGAGGGGAACGCCTGTTAATGGCTACTCCATATTGGTTATATCCTCCTAGATTTTTCTCGTCTTATTTTTTTTAAAGTTGTGACGGTGGCCAAGAATCAAATACCAAAGAGGTTTAATATTACTTATATGTTTTACTTATTTATGCTAATTACAATGTTATATAACAAAAATCACAATACTTACTAAGTAAAATGACTAATAAATTAACACGGCTCTCCTCACGTTTATTTTGCCACTCGCGCGACATGTGTCGGAGAACATAGGCCTCCATTTTCAAGCACTAAGAGTGCTGAGTGTCCGTTCGATTCGGCGCGACGGGCCGGAGACGCGATCGCCGAATCGAACGGACATCTCTTTAATATGTCTCACGAAAGTTTAAATACAAGTAAAATGACGTATATTAGTTTTTTTTTTAATGACTTGTACATTGTGTATTGCAGACAGCCCGCGGCCGGAGACCAGGCCGCCGCAGCTGAAGACTCCCCGCAGCCACGCGCTGTCCTGCAGCAGCAGGTAAGTCATGCTGCCACCAACCAGTTCTCTACCTACACTCCAAACGCACATGTAGAAGTAACATCAGTCTCTAGTCCTTGTAGCACTCATGTGCAAACATTATTCCTTTATCCATTTTTAAGTCATTGTTCATTGTTTTTAGTATATAATAAATAAATAAAAAATAAAGGTTGCGAAATAAACTTATTTTTAGTAGCTCAAACTCTCTCCATACCAAATTTGCTCCTAATTCGTTCAGCCGTAACAAACACGACAGAGACTTTGGCTTTTTTTTTTTTATGACATAGACGGCAAACGAGCAGACGGATTGCCTGGTGTTTAGCAATTACCGTCGCCCATGGGCACTCGCAACACCAGGGGAGCCACAAGCGCGTTGCCGGCCTTTAAGGGGGGTTGGAGCTCTGGGAACCTTATTCACCATCAGGAACACATCACTACATACCTGAAAAGTGGCAGTGCTATTATGGCTGCGGTCTTCTTTTATAATATAAATATAAAATATAGAGATGTGCCGACTAGTTGGGAAAGCCGACTTGCCACGTTTATAGTTGACGACTAGTCGGCAAAATGAGCCGAATAGTCGACTGCCTAATTCTTCAAAAAAAAAAAAAAAAAAATAAGTACCATAATTTAATCAAACTTCTTTATTTTAAGTTTAGAATCACAACGAGAGCTACTTATATGTATAATTTTACAACCTAACCGCTGGTTAGGCACGTGTCGCAGCGTGTCGGGCGACCCGAACGTTCCCGATTACGCCCGAACTTAGGCGAACACCATAGTCGGCTACGCCGAGCTCGAATCGACTAGTCTGCTACCTGACTGCCGACTAGTCGGCACATCTACTGTAATGAAATATAAATAAAGTAAAAATATATAAAATATACAGATAGATGTCACAGACCTCAAGCTATTTGAAAAGGATTATAATATAATTGAATGACTTCAGTTCGGGTCGAAGCAAACGCATCAGGACCATCTTCACTCCAGAACAGCTGGAACGGCTGGAGGCGGAGTTCGAACGGCAGCAGTACATGGTGGGCCCTGAGCGGCTGTACCTCGCCCACGCGCTGCAGCTGACGGAGGCGCAGGTCAGTGTTGTGCTGGAACTGCTGCAGCCGAACGGCAGCAGTACATGGTGGGCCCAGAGCGGCTGTACCTCGCTCACGCGCTGCAGCTGACGGAGGCGCAGGTCAGTGTTGTGCTGGAACAGCTGCAGGTGAACGGCAGCAGTACATGGTGGGCCCTGAGCGGCTGTACCTAGCTCCCTGCAGCTGACGGAGGCGCAGGTCAGTGTTGTGCTGGAACTGCTGCAGGCGAACGGCAGCAGTATATCCTTGGGTTTCGTCGTTAATGCTGCTTAAACTAAATACCAGGTGAAATTATAATGGTAATACAAAATAGTACATTTTGATACTAGAATCACCCGAGTCTTAGGGTTGCTTCACACGGACCACAACCACACCACGTCGCAGCGTCAAAATGTGGTCACGCTGTGGTTACGTGTGAATTGTGTAGTTGCTGGCCGTTGCCACAGACGTGGTCGATAATGACTGCAAAATGTGGTACGTGTGAATTATAGTTCTAATACAGAATATGCGCCCGACCACGTGTTGTGGTTGTGGTGTGGTTGTGGTTGTCGTGTGGTTGTGGTACGTGTGAAACAACCCTTAAATAAGTTTTTGCACGTGTATCGAATTCAATTTTTCATAACAAGTGCCTTAAAAAGCGAAATTTAGGCACAGACGCAAAATGCACTAGTTAGGTAAATATATTTTCCGGATCCATTCGTGATTACGATCCACTTTTACTCGGATTTCTCCACGAAGTTTTCTTTTACCGTCATAAGATGTTTATTATTTCTAAAAATTTGACCAAAATACTATGAGTAACATACTGTGGTCTATTTCTGTCCCAGGTGAAAGTCTGGTTCCAGAACCGCCGCATCAAATGGCGGAAGCACCACCTGGAGGTCACGCAGCAGCGGCTGGCAGTGCTGCAGCGGCACCGGCCTGATGGAGACGAAGACCTGTAGCCTGGTGGAACCAGAAGGGTTTGAAGAAGTAGCCAGGAGTGATGGATACAGAAGGATGTAATTAATATGTAACCAAATTGAATATACAGCTGATTATATCAGAGCAGTAACCAGGTGCAACACATAAGGATTTGGAGAAAACTGTAACCAAATTGCCTATGCAGCTGAAATGGTATTACAGCAATATCCAGGTGTGACACGTAAGGATTTGGAGAAAGCTGTAACCAAAATGCCTATTCAGCTAAAATTATATGAGAGCAGTAACCAGGTATGACACTGGAAGAATCTGAAGAAAGCTGTAACCAAAATGCCTATTCAGCTGAAATATGAGAGCAGTAACCAGGTGTGACACTGGAAGAATCTGAAGAAAGCTGTAATCAAAATGCCTATTCAGCTGAAATTATATGATAGTAACCAGATGTGACACTGGAAGGATTTGGAGAAGACGTAATAAAATGATATATACTGAAATGATACAAGAGTATTAACCAGATGTGATGCTGGAAGGATGTGAAGAACTACTACTTTTTGCACAGATGTCCTACTGGACATGTGTCATCTGTATAGACAGCGATAAGCAGCAATGGCATGCATAATCGCCACGCTTGACAGGCGGGTTGGTCGCAGAATTTTCGACCGCTCTAAAGAAACTCTCTTCTCCAGTGGTCAATTTAAGGACTTATCCAAACTGCAGCAGCCAGCATCATATAGTTAGTAACAGTCGAAGTGGTCAAATATATCGTGACACATATTGCTATACAAATAAGGTTGACTCATGTTAGACCGGCCCGCGTCCGAGCCGAGGCCACCGTGACGACATTTTGTATGGAATGAATCACGTGAGCACCGAGCCGCCCGAGCATCGGTCCGGGCACGGGCCGGTCGTGCGACGGCCGTTACCGCTATGTAAAAGTGTACCGTGTACCCTTACCATGAGTTGTGAATTTGAGGTTTTCGATAACGAGTATCGAGTTTACTGTCTGTGCATCTCGTTCGCAGTAAAATAGTACAAACGAGATGCACTGATAGTAAACTCGACACTCGTTATCGAAATCCTCAATGACACAACTCATGGTAAGGGTCCTCGGCCCGGTGATGGGAAGGCGACGTGATGTCCACGCGATATCGACGGGCATGTGATGGCTCGCAACAGATGGCTGGATGGAACGACGCTCGTGTTAATGTCAATATTCGAGTGTCAGGCCGCCCCGGTGGGTCGACGGAAGGCTCGGGCTCGTGAGGTCAACGTGTACGAAGGGCGACGGTGTAACGCAAGTCATCCTTAAGTGTAACGATATATTTGTCTACTTTGGTTGTTAACTATACGACTCTGACTAGATATGTGACTTTAAATTTAGAGTGAAGTTAGTGTAGTGACAGCGGAAGTGAATCAATTGGTGTTTAGAAATAAGAACCAAAAGTGTTATTTAACACAGACAATTTGTGGGAACATTACTTAGTGTTTAAATCTATTGTAACGTAATTTAAGCTTACTCCGCGTTTCAGACATGCTGGCTCGTCACTCGCCTCGCGATTCGTCGAAACGTTCGACGAGACTGCCTATACAAAAACGCGATGCGAGGGACGAGAGGAACAGCGAGACGTCCGCGTACACATGCGTGCTCGCGTATCGCCTCGCCATTCGCCTCGCTAATCGCGCGAATGTGTGGCGGCGGATGTACATTCGTTTGTTATAAGGCGCTTACTAGATGTTCTAATTCGTCGGACATTGTTAGTGAGGACAGAATAGGTATCTCTCGCTCACCATGAAATGTCTGACGGAATGGAACTAAGGCGGAAATTTACATATCTGTGTAACAGTTTTGTATTATAGCCCAACGAGTCATTTGGAAATATACACATGCTCACGAGATTCTTAGAAATATACCTCCGACTTCGAGAAAGACATCCCTAGTGCGCAAAACTTACAAGTTGATAAATAAGATCAAGTGCGGGTAGTTCGGAAAACCCGCGCTGCTAATGTTGATGTGTGAACTTAAGCCAGTCTTCATCCGAGACCACGAGGACAACGTCGTTCTCAAAACGTCGGAGGTCATTTTTAAAGTTATTATACGCGGTTAAGTCCCGTTTATTTTGTAATAATGTGTAAACACCGTGAAAGTTTAAATCAGTATCACGAGAATTCTGCTATAGCTAAAGGGCCCTCTACACTCAGGAACATTCACGCAAGTGTGGTAGAGACGTTACGCACATTTTCGCGACTAGATTTTGGGGCAGTTTTTTAAGACGCGATAAATATAGTTTAACTCACGTTTTATAAATCGAATATTGTTCATCATGTTTCACTTCGTAGCGAGTAGCATAATCATGAGCCGTTCGCGTTGGCCGAACCGACAACATGTAGTGCATGTAAGTCCTTGAACACGAACTTTAGCAATGTCTGTGAGCAGACCATAGCAGACACAATAACTAGCTCGGAAAATGCGAACATGGCTGCGAAACTACCGCGAAGTCGTGCGAATATGGAGCTTTGCGTCGATGCTTCTATATTTCTAAGTGTGGAGGGGCCTTAAGTAAAAAAAACTTAATATAACCCTGGAGAGCTGGCTTTTGATAGCGATTAATCTGCCTGTAATTTTTATTATGTTATTAGTATTTGCAAGCCTCATATCGTATAGATATAACACATAGATTATTGATAGTCTAAACCAGACATATTCGTTAATATCGGACAATTTTCTCTGTCACTCTCATGAGTCTCATGACGCTTGGAGTAAAAGAGAAAGATGCTCGAAATATACGAACTTCGATGTTCGCGGTACCAGGGCAGGCTAGCCTCGAGCATCACTATTTACTTCAAGGCTGGCTTACTACGCCTTTTCATTCCTAAGTGTATAAACCTTGAAGCTTGAGCTCGGTGAGTTTGGCATTCATTTAATTCCGCCATCTTATTCCCACAGAGAAGAGGTTCATACTTACGTTGTGAATATTCCATTCATTCGCACGAAGCGATTCGCTTCTACCTTCCTAATGTGGACTGCTAAGTAATGGAATTCGTTCCCTTCGTCTGTATTCCCGGAAAGATATAATTCGGGTCTTTTGAGGCAAGAGTAAATAGGCTGTTCCTGAACCAGCGTGCTACACTGGTTCACTGGTTCACTGGTGTGACTGAGGTCAAACGCTGGTCAGTCTTGTATTAAAAATAAGATAAATAAATGAATAAATGTTAATCATTTCGCCGCCACGTGTTCTCGCGCGGATGCTTAGTCAGTTTGGATCCCCCTAGTGGCGATTATATTTGTTTGCTGTGGCGATTGATTGTAAATCGTGATGCTTCGGTTAGCAAGGGTGGTGTATAGTATATTCGATAAGAAATGTACATTTATGGTCATTCATTAAATAAGATCTTTTAAATAACACTTGAGTTTTATTCATTGACCTATTATATTTATGAATTTTCAATCAAAATTTGAGACTTCGATGCCATCGATGCCATAAAAAGGGTTCTTTACTCTTTCGAAAGATGTCGCTACCCGTCACTCGTAATCAAGGAAATTTTAATATATCTATGCTCGTAATGATGTATACCAGGAAGGATAAAGTAGAAAAATTTGACAAGTCCAAGCGGTATTCGTATAGCACAATTAGAGTCCCGCTGCGAGTCAAAAAAAATTATATCTTTCTTTCGATATAAATATCGAAAATATTCGCTAGCAGACGTTTCTGCATAATAAAAAATAATATATTACATCTAAACGGAAGTCATCGAGCATAACATTTTTGATTTCTAAACGGAATTTGATTTATCAATGTCACTAATGTCACTTTCCTCTCCTGTCAATCGACCTTCAAACTTTGTTTACTTTGTTTTAGCTTCGCTGGTGTTATCATGACATCACTTTATAACTTGAGAAAATTATCACATCGAAAACACTAAAACATAAGTAGTGTAATAAATTAAGGAAAGACTATGAAAGTTATAAAAGAATGGTCTATTGACGCGCCATGGGGGAAACTGGCTTGTAAGTTATAGTTTAAAAACTTATGTTCTATATTCGAATTTGACGCAAGTTCCATATTATATACGTACAGTCAGCAGCAAAAGTTGCTATGCGTTTGAAGTGTTCAAAATGACCTACACGCGCTCTTATTCTCTTGACAAAAGAGACGTGTTGACCTCATTTTGAACACCTCAAATGCTTAGCTACTTCTGCTGCATGGTGGTTTGGTTAAGTTTTACTTGCAAAACATTGTCGTCTGGAATAAGGCGTTACATATAGGTTTCGGTGTTTTGCGATTTAATATTACAAGACTAGTCACATAAAAATACTAATAATTGTATCATAAGTAGGCTCGGAACTTAAGCTGTTTATGGTTCTAGAATCCATAGAGTCGCCTTTATGTTAAAATATTTTTTCAAAGTCAAAGTATGAAAATACAAGTTAGATGTATCATTATTATAAGTGCAATGAATTTTATCATAAATCTATTACACACATACCTATGTTATAGGTGATACAATATGCATCCTTTATACGTATGACTACATATGTATAATTAAACCCAAACATTTATTCAGTAAGTCGGCCACAAGGGCACTTTTACACATCAAGTATACAAAAGTAAGAGATAAAAAAATAAAATAAAAACTACACCAGTTCTAACCTTACACCTCTGACCCGAGAAGCATTTTGACTTTTATAACCGGCAAGAGACTCAGTGTGACTTATTTTTTCTAAACAGTATTACAAAAGAGATCTTAAACATACATATAAATGTGTTATTCTATAAGAAAACAGTTATTATAATTAAGTAAATCTAGTGAGCGGTAAAAGGTGGAAGAGGTTAGAGGAGGCCTATACCTGCAAGGGGTCCTTACAACTTAACACATAAGGAGAAACATTTAGTTATTTATATTACATTTTTGTGATAATTGTTTTAACAAGTTGACTGCGGTACGAGGCTAATTCGTCTTGTACAAGTACGGTTAATTGAGATGTTAACTAATTGCCCCAGCCAGTGTTTATGTATTTATAAATCTTGTGAGCCGAGCTATAAAGTCCAGGGAGACCAACAATGTCTGAAACCACTGAATGTTAATAGTCATTGTCAATGAAGATGACATATCATTTTACGTGTCGAGCACTCCAACATTCCAAGGATGGTGACTTGATTTTTATTTTTAATAAATTGTCATTTTTATCTATACTTATTTGTACATGCCTTAACACCTTCCCAATGGCAATTAGTTAATGTCACAATTAAATATACTTAACTATTTTTTTTTCTTAAATTGTTTTTTTTATTTTTATTTTTTAAGCAGAAACCTCTGCTGGATCACATATGCATATGCTAGGATAACAATGTGCTAACCCTTAAAAAATTGTCAATTCTAAGGGATACTCATATAGCGTAATAGGTAGTGCACTGGGCTAATGATCCAGTGGTTGTGTTCAAGTCGTAATTACTAGCGGAGGCTAGTAATTTTTTTTCTATTTTTCATTTGATTTAAATATCGTCAATATACTTCATTTAAATATTGCAAGACATCCTTACACAAATTGACTGAGCCCCACGGTAAGCTCAAACACACAAAGCTAGCGCTACAAATGCTTAAATACATACAAAACACCTATGACTCAGGAAAAAATACATGTGCTTACTAGCTGTGACTGCAGTGTTACCTGCGATTTAATAGGGAAAACACGTAGCCTATGTGTTAATCCAGGGTGTCAGCTAACTCCATACTAAATTTCATTAAAATCGCTCCAGCCGTAAACGGCTAAAGCCGTGAAGAAGTAACAAACATACAGACTCACAAACTTTGGTCTTTATAATATTAAAATAAATGCCCGTACTAGGATTTTGACCCAGGACCATCGGCTTCATAGGGTCACTACCTACTAGGCCACATAAAATAATAAATCAATATTTCGGGACAATCTTACACATATCAACCTAGTCCTACTGTAAGCTCAGGAAGGCTTGTGTTGTAGAGGTACTAGAGACAATATATATAATAGATAGATACATATAAATACTTAAATACATAGAAAACATGACCCAGAAACAAATATCTGTGCTCATCACACAAATAAATGCCCTGACTAGGATTTCAACCCAAGTCCATCAGTCTAGGTAGGGTACCCACTAGGCCAAATCTATCATCAAATATGTTTATGAACCTACAGTGATATCATGGGGCACCGAGACCGGAGTACCGGTACTGCTGGTACACGGACGGCAAGACAGTGCCGCAACGTTCGAGCCGATGCTGAAGTTGCTGCCGGATACATATCACTATGTGGCTCTCGACTTGCCCGGAAATGGCCTCTCTGATCCTATACCCCCAGGTTTGAATTTTAAAACTATAGTTAGATACAAAAATATTAATTGTATAGAAGCGGGTAACTCACGTTTTATTACCTCGGCCGCATACTCGACGAGCGGCGTGGGAAGTAGGCAGAGACATAGAGTGGCCGCGCGACTCGTCATGCTCCTCGTCATGCCCACCGCTCCCTATTTTGTCGGTTTTTTGGCGCGAGTCAAAGGGCCGGCAAGGAGCGTCGCGATTAATCGCGCGAGTAGGGCAGTGTGGGGCCGGAAAGGGAATCGCGGCAGCGCGAGGAGCAGCGCGAGTGGCAGCGCGAGGGGCATAGTGTGGCCGAGGTATTAAAGTCAAATATTTGTAACGAGAAGCATAATTCAAGTTGGCTAATCGACGCAGACTGCGGGCCGCAGCTCTCTGACCGCGTACTCGACGCCGGCAACAGCTTAGGGCGTGGAGGCGAGGAACTACGCTCATTTTCAGCAATATTGTTAATAGTAGGGTTAAACACTACACTTACTACGTCCGTTAGCAAAAGGTCCGTCCACACCATAGACATACCATTTAACTAGACGGAGCGTGCTAATGGTCGAAAGAGATGGTCTTATATAACTTTCCATAATAGGAGTTGCAAAGACAGCGCTTTTTTCTTCCATCCTTGTCATAGTCTCACATATTTTTGTTCCCCTCCAAACTGAACCCTTCAAAACTGTCAAAGTTGGAGGGACACAAACAAATATAATTGGAGTTTTCTTGTGTTTTCAACCGAAGTTGCGGTCATTAATACAGAATAAACTAATATTTTACCTATAAAAAGTGACCTATAAAGCAAAACTATAGTGAATTGTTATATTTTGGGCTGCAAAAGCCACTTTGTCCCTTACTGGCTCGCGGATGCGTTCTCCACTCATTATTCCTCCTAGGTCCACACAAGACGCCGACGTACCACAGCAGTTCTCCAACTAAAGCAGAGGGCACGGACCATCCACAATTACGGTTAAAAGTCGGAAGACGACTAATTTCAATAGCTTCCCGTACTTTTCTCTAAACCACCGATTTTTCCTCGTTACAGAGTGAAACATGTCGAGCAATATTCTACTTATAAAACATCAGTTACCCGCTTCTATACAATTACCTGCAGGTTTGATTTTTTAAACAGGCTTTGCAAACAGTTGTGACTCCAAATTTCTCATGCTATTGACACACGAGCTAACGAAAAACTCCAAAATTCTCACTATCCTTGTGTTTTTTTAAAGAGGACGGGAATTTTCAGAAACAAGTTACCCTATTAGAGTGTATCAATAAGCCTGAAATCTGTACGAAAATTCATTTTCTTTGCTTTGTTGTCTTGCATTGTGTTTAACTTTTTTTAATTTGGAATTTTTGTGTGGTTTCTACTCAGAATCATGAGCTCTTTCGAGCCTGATAAGAGAAAATTTGAGAATACAACTTTAAATAAAATGGCCTTTATGAAAGGATCACCGAATATTATTTATAGAAATTTAATTCTTAATTATCGTCACAAAACTATCATAAGTAGCTTTTCTTTGTAGAAAAAAAAGCCTGTGTCATGCGAATTGCATACTTTTTTTTCAAAACTCCCGTCCTCAAAAGTGCAGTAAATGAAAAGCCGGTTGGAAGTTGACTGACTGATTCATTTGTTTTCATATACTTCACATTATAACGTGCCAGTATTTACAAATAACCTTATAAACTATAAAGCAACCTTTTTATAGTTGTAGCAAAAAGAGAATCATCATCATCATCATCATCATCAGGCTATATTAGTCCACTGCTGGACATAGCCCTCCCCTAAAGAGCGCCAGAGCGCCCTGTCTTCAGCTTTCCGGATCCAGCATCTGCCTGCAATTTTCCGCAGATCGTCATCCCACCTGGTCGGAGGGCGTCCCACACTACGTTTTCCGAGTCGCGGTCTCCACTCAAGAACGCGTTTACCCCAGCGGTTGTCGGTTCTTCGTGCGATATGGCCAGCCCACTGCCACTTCAGCTTGCTAATTCTTCGAGCTATGTCGATTACTTTGGTTCTGACCCATGACTCAGTAACAAATATCTGTGCTCATCACAAATAAACGCCCAGGCTGGGAATCGAACCCAAGACCTTCGGCTTCATAGGCAGGGTCACTACCCACTAGGCCAGACCGGTCGTATTTTATTAAAAGAGAATACAATGCATTTATTGTTCATGTAATAGCTGTTGGTACTCCTCAAATAAAAAATAAAATAAAATAAATAAACACAAGTTTGACATTTTATGTATGTCGACATCAGGGGTGATGATGACGAGGTTGCAGTTCGTGTCCGCCGTGGAGGCCGTGCTGAGGCACCTGCGCTGGCCGCGGTTCGTATTCATCGGACACTCTATGGGCTGCGAGGCAGGTACGAGGCTCAATCAACTATTTTATGTCACTCGTTGCCATAGTTACGGTCCACTGGGTCACTCTTAAAAATCAGTGTTACGGCATAATAAATATTTCGGGACAATATTGCACAATTCGACCTAATACGGTAAGCTCAGTAAGGCTTGTGTTGTAGGTACTAGACGACGATGTATATGATAGATAGATACATATAAATACTTAAATACATTTTATTACCCGACTTGAAGTCAATTCCACCTTCCATTGACCGCATAAGTGAAAAGATGGCATAACTTAGTGATTATTTGAGAATCACGATAGTGAATTGTTTACTTGTAACTTACGAATTATGGTACAAAATTATTTAATAGTTATTTGTTATACAAGGGTGCAAAATTGTATTTTAACTGCGAATGTGGGATTGAAACTCGAGCAAGCGAATGGATTCTATAGTTTAACCACGAGCAAAGCGAGTGGTTTTAAAATAGAATCCTGACCGTAGCGAGTGTTTCAATACACGAGAAGTAAATTACAATTGCACCCGTGTGTAACACAAAACTTTTCCCCTCACTACAGCGAGGAAAGTGAAACATGCAAAAAAACGTTTTGAAATCGCATTGATTTTTTCTTTGCGTTTAGATACATTCAACATTTTTACAAAAGGTGCCTTTAGCTTGGTTAGCTTGTGGTGGCCAGTACGATTTTCGAATGTTCTAATTCAATTTTCAACTCGGTGCGTAAGCGAGGCTCGCCCGCGCCCGCCGCCGCCGCCGCGGGGGCAAGTGAGCTGTACTTCGCGAATTTAGACTTTAAAACCATAGCAATAAGAGCTATGAGAAGTCAACTTACTTTAATCACTAGCGGATAAAATGCGTTTTTACCCTCTCGTATTAAAGGATAAACAAGCGCTTTACGAGCTGGTGAGGGGAATAATATATTTTACAACACAAGGTAGTCTCCGTTGCACGGAACAAGGTTGTTTTCAAAATGACGGGCTTTTGTTCGAACATTCGTAAAAAGTAGAAAAACTGAGTATTTTTTTTACAATCAATTTTATCTTTCATACTACCTTTATTTTATCAGTGTCTGCAATTACCTATGGAACGTTGATTCGTAATAAAAAAAAATAACAACTAAGAACGAATCTAATTTTATTATTAAATATTTTTGCTTTGATTTTTAAGTTTCAAATATAAGTAGTTCTTAAGTATAAGAAAAATAGGAAGTATTTGCCGTGTGATGCCGGCTGACTAGAATAGCACCACCCCATCTCCCGCGGGTGTAAGGGAAAATCCTACGGACGGGCAGCAGCGTTCGTCGAAACCCAAACAGCTACTGCGTTCAACCCGCCTGCCAAGCGTGGCGACTATGGCAACTACCCCCAAGATACAAGTCATATTTGTGGGAGGCCTATGTCCAGCAGTGGACTGCATACGGCTTAAATGTTTTAAGTATCAAGATTAATACTTAAGAAAATATGACGAGTAGCTCCATTTTTTTAGGTTTATTTTTCAACGCGGTGCACCCGCAGCGTATCTCGAAGCTGGTACTCCTGGACCCTGGGCCGGCGCTGGTCCGGCTGCTGGTCCATGACCCTCAGGAGTACTTCCAGGACTACTACCAGCACTTTTACGACAACTATGACAAGTTTGCTGAGAAGAGGATATACAGGTAAGATTATAATAAGAAAAAAGAGTCACTGTCTTTCTGGGCTAGTGGGTATAGTGACCCTGCCTATGAAACCGATGGTCCTGGGTTCAAATCCCAGTCGGGGCATTTATTTGTGTGATGATCATAGATCTTTGTTCCTGAGTCATGGGTGTTTTCTATGTATTTAAGTATTTATATGTATCTATCTATTGTATATGTATATCGTCGTCTAGTACCTATAACACAAGCCTTACTGAGCTTACCGTAGGACTAGGTCGATTTGTGTAAGATTGTCCCGAAATATTTATATTTATTAAACATAGCAACATTTGATCTACGACTTTTAAAGGTAACTTATAGTTTACTAGATGTTCATAACAAAATATTTTCCTAGCAAGCAATGTGTTGTGAAAACTGTGAAGTTTGTAAGCTGACAGTAAATGTTAACTACTGTAATGAGGACTGCTCAAGGAATTTTTAGTACAACTGGAATAAGCCCTGTGAAAAATACCAATAAGTGAAACGTGCTTTATATGCATTTAATTAAGGTTTACTTTCGCTCGCCGAATATGAAGAAAAAAAACGAGCCGAGTAGGACAGCTAGTACACAGACCTCTGTCCCTTTCTGAATGAGGCTATTCCAAGAATAATATTAGATCTATGGCAACCCAAAGTCAACTAGACCTAGTATAACCATGCTTGTACATGGACGAGGACAATTACACAACAGGACAACATTAATGTTGGTGTTGAGATAAAGTACACTAAACATATTTATTAAAATTTGTAAAATGTGGTTTCATTGTCATTGTATATTATAGTAGAGGGAATATAGCAATTGGGGCAAAGTTATTCCCACAGAAGCGGGATTATAGTGGTTTTATTTCCTGCGTTTATTTTTTGATACACCTAATAAACATATAGAATATATAAGTGTACAAAATGCGAATTTTCACCCAGTAAAGATTTAAAAAAATCAACATGTAAAACACAAATCGTGTGTGTCAATTACAGGAGACACATGGAGAACACTTTAACATACTGCGGCCACCGACTACCAGCGACCCGGTCATCGATCCGTCTGGTTTGTTGATGTCCGACATTACCGATTTACATATCTAAAAATTAATGAAGAAGGCTATTGTATATAATATATAAATAACCTATAAGGCTGTCGGAGAGAAAAGAAGATTGGTGTTTACTCCACCGACACTCTTAAATTTGAACACCGCAAGAGCTTATTTTTATTTTTTCACCATCTGGTTATTTATTTTTAATTTTAGAAATCATCGTCATAACCTCTTTTACCATTTAATTTCTGACGATTTTTAATAAATTTTATATGTATTCGAAATTAAAATTTTTGGGAAGCAAAAAAACGCATGTAGTATGTCAAATAGATACAGAGCTGCCGGCGTGGTCTCTACACCGATCTAGTACATAAGAACACTATTGTATTTAATGGAATTTTCCTAACTTCTAAAATTAACGTGGTCACCCTATAGAAAGAGACAAAGGTCTGTGTGGTAGCTATCTCACTAGGCTCGCTTTTTTCGGGCTAGTACTCGATCTAGTTATATTATTATATCTATGATACCAGGAAGGATAAAGTCAGAGACATATCATTTAACTAGACAGAGCGTGCTGATAATAATACCACGATCAAAAGGGATGGTCTTATGTAACTTTCCATAGATATGGCAGTGACGGAACTATTTTCGTACGTCCAAGGTACGTCATAGTTTCACAAATTTTAGTTCCCGTCCAAACTGGACCCTTCAGAACTGTCAAAGTTGGAGGGGAACAAACAAATACAATTGGAGTTTTCTTGGGTTTTCAACCAAAGTTGCGGTAATTAATACAGAATAAGCTAATATTTTTGTTATAAATAATGTCGACCTGTATAGCAAAATTATAGTGATATGTTCTATTTTGGGCTGCAAACGCCAGAATATTTTTGTCCCTTACTGGCGCACGCGGATGCGTTCTCCAGTTATTATTCCTCCTAGGATAAAGTAGAAAAATTTGATAAGTCCAAGCGGTACTCGTATAGCACAATTTTTTCTTTTTCTTTTGATTTAAATATCGAAAATATTCGCTAACAGACGTTTCTGTATAATAAAAAATAATATATTACATCTAAACGTAAGTCATCACAGCATAACATTTGTGATTTCTGAACGGAATTTGATCTTTCAATGTCACTAATGTCACTTTCCTCTCCTGTCAATCGACCTTCAAACTTTGTTTACTTTGTTTTAGCTTCGCTGGTGTTATCATGACATCACTTTATAAGTTGAGAAAATTATCACATCGAAAACACTAAAACATAATTAAGTAGTGTAATAAATTAAGGAAAGACTATGAAAGTTATAAAAGAATGGTCTATTGACGCGCCATGGGGGAAACTGGCTTGTAAGTTATAGTTTAAAAACTTAATGACTTATGTTCTATATTCGAATTTGACACAAGTTCCATATTATACCGTGTTTTGCCTACAACTAGAGCAATAAATTCAAACGTATATTCTTCTCCTTAAACCATGTAACTTTTGTTCAACAACTTTTAAAAATTATGTAGTTTGTAGATTTCTTCTTTTTCATACAAACTAAATAGCATTTTCAATGTACGTTAAAATCAATCAAACTGAAATCGCTTGTCACGATACTGATAAAGACAATTTCGAAGTACATTGCGTCTCCGAATAGAGTTTAAAGTGTTCTCAAACCCAAACTACAAGTTATTTTCAAAAGTCGCTGAACAAATGTTGTTCAGTTGAAGGAGTACAGTCTCCAGTTTAATTTATTGCTCCAGTTACAGGAAACACCCGGTATACGTAGATGGTGGTTGGTTAAGTTTTACTTGCAAAACATTGTCGTCTGGAATAAGGCGTTACATACAGGTTTTGGTGTTTTGCGATAATTTAATATTACAAGACACATAGAAATACTAATAAGGGCTGATTTTTCAATCGTCAGATAAGCCCTCCCTATTCGACGAATAACTCTATGGGTATCGGTGAGATATGTGCTTATCTGAGGATTGAAAAATCGGACCTAAGTGTATCATAAGTAGGCCCGCGATTTATACTGTCTATGGTTTTAGAATCCATGGAGTCGCCTTTGTGTTAAAATATATTTTTTTAAAGTCAAAGTATGAAAATACAACATGATAGATGTATCAATATTATTGTAAGTAATTTTATCATAAATCTATTAAACACATGTTATAGGTGATACAATATGTATACCTTTATAGGACTACATATGTATACTCAAACGTTTATTCAGTAAGTAGGCCACAAGGGTACTTTTACACATCAGTATACAACTGTAAAAGGGAAAATTAAAAAATAAAATGAACACCAGTTCTAACCTTACACCTCTGACCCAAGAAATACTTTGACTTTTATAACCGGCAAGAAACTCGGTGTGACTTATTTTTTCAAAACATTATTACAAAAGAGATCTTTAACATACATATAAAATGGGGTCCCAGCACACACAAACTTTTTGCAGAAATTGCGAAGCCTCTGGTTGATGTAACTGGTGACCGAAGAGCTGGCGGCTTCCTCGCGCAATGTATCAGCATTGTGATACAACGAGGAAATGCCGCCAGCATCCTTGGTACAATGCCTCAAGGGCCTTTTTTAGATTTTATACTGTAACTAGTTAAGTACTTGTAGTTATCATAATACGATTGTAATTTCTGTAAATAAATGTATAAATATGTCACCCCTATTACATATAAAATGCATTATTCTATAAGAAAACAGTTATTATTATTAAGTAAATCTTGTTAGCCGAATTATATCCTCTAGCAGACTAGAAACCTATAACAAGGTCTCCCATTGAATACCATTTTGAATTTTAATTATGACAAACCATACTTGCATTTGGCTTTGCAAGTTTTGGTCTCTGTGCGGCTAGAGGATAAGATAAACATCTGGGTGCCCAACAATGTCCCAAGCCACTTTGAATCTTAAGTCATTGTCAATAAAGATGACATAAGGCTGTCATCACTTGTGTGTCAATCACTGGTACAGTCAGCAGCAAAAGTTGCTAAGCGTTTGAAGTGTTCATAATGACCTACACGCGCTCTTATTCTCTTGACAATAGAGACGTGTTGACCTCATTTTGAACACCTCAAATGCTTAGCTACTTCTGCTGCTGACTGTACATTCCAAGAAAGGTTACTTGGTTGTTTTTATTTATAAATAGTCTTTTTTTTTACTATTTGTACATGCCTTAACACCTTCCTAACTGCAATTAGTTAATGTCTCAATTAAACATACTTGACTTAAATATTGCAGGACAACCTTACACAAATTGACTGATCCCCACGGTAAGCTCAAGAAGCTTTGTATTGTGACTCGGCCAACAATATATATGTATAATATACATAACTAAAATTCTAACAAAACACCCATGAACCATATTTATATGTGCTTATCACAAATAAATAATAAATAAATATTTCGGGACAATCTTACACAAATTGACCTAATCCTACGGTAAGCTCAGTAAGGCTTGTGTTGTAGGTACTAGACGACGATATATATAATAGATAGATACATATAAATGCTTAAATACATATAAAACACCCATGACTCAGAAAGCAATATCTGTGCTCATCACAAAAATAAATACCCATACTAGGATTTCAACCCAGGCTTCATAGGTAAGTTACTACCCACTAAGCCAAATCAATCATCAAATATGATTATGGACCTACAGTGATATCATGGGGCACAGAGACCGGCGCGCCCATACTGCTGGTACATGGACGGCAAGACAGTGCCGCAACGTTCGAGCCGATGCTGAAGTTGCTGCCGGATACATATCACTATGTGGCTCTCGACTTGCCCGGAAATGGCCGCTCTGATCCTATACCCCCAGGTTTGAATTTTAATACTATAGTTAGATTCAAAAATATTAATTGTATAGAAGCGGGTAACTCACGTTTTATTACCACGGCCACATACTCGACGAGCGGCGTGGGAAGTAGGCAGAGACATAGTGTGGCCGCGCTACTCGTCATGCCCACCGCTCCCAATTTTGTCGGTTTTTTGGCGCGAGTCAAAGGGCCGGCAAGGAGCGTCGCGATTAATCGCGCGAGTAGGGCAGTGTGCGGCCGGAGAGGGCAACATCGCGGCAGCGCGAGTGGCAGCGCGAGGGGCATAGTGTGGCAGAGGTATTAAAGTCGAATATTGCTTGACATGTTTCACTTTGTAACGAGACCCGGGTATGTCCTTAAACTACGTTCAACAATGAGAGGTAGGGCACAGCGATGACCATCACGCTTGAATCTGGGGCAGCCCAACTGGGGAAGTACCTCCTTACAGAAGACCACAGCCATAATAGCACTGCTACCTTTCAGGTATGTAGTGTTGTGTTCCTGATGGTGAGTAAGGTTCCCAGAGCTCCAACCCCCCTTAAAGGCCGGCGACGCGCTTGTGACTCCCCTGGTGTTGCGGGTGCCCATGGGCGACGGTAATTGCTTACCATCAGGCAATCCGTCTGCTCGTTTGCCGCCTATGTCATAAAAAAAAAGAGAAGCATAATTCAAGTTGGCTAACCGACGCAGACTGCGGGCCGCAGCTCTGCGACCATGCACTCGACTCCGGCAACAGCTGAGGGCGGGGAGGCGAGGAACTACGCTCATTTTCAGCAATATTGTCAATAGTAGGATTGCACACTACACTTACTAAGTCAGTTGGCAAAGGTCCGTCCACACCATAGACATACCATTTAACTAGACGGAGCGTGCTAATAATAATATCATGGTCGAAAGGGATGGTCTTATGTAACTTTCCATATATATGGCAAAGACGGCGCTATTTTCTTCCATCCTTGTCATAGTCTCACATATTTTTATTCCCCTCCAAACTGAACCCTTCAAAACTGTCAAAGTTGGAGGGACACAAACAAATATAATTGGAGTTTTCTTGTGTTTTCAACCGAAGTTGCGGTCATTAATACAGAATAAACTAATATTTTACTTATAAAAAGTGACCTATAAAGCATAACTATAGTGAATTTTTACATTTTGGGATGCAAAGGTCAAAATATCTGTTTTTGTTCCTTGCCAAAATATCTTCGCGGATGCGTTCTCCAGTCATCATTCCTCCTGGGTCCACACAAAACGCCGACGTACCACACAGCAGTTCTCCAACTAGGGGGCACTGATCATCCACAGTCACGGTTGAAGGTCGGATAACGACTAATTTCTATAGCTTCCCGTACTTTTCTCTAAACCACAAATTTTTCCTCGTTACGGAGTGAAACATGTCGAGCAATATTCTACATATAAAACATCAGTTACCCGCTTCTATACAATTATCTGCAGGTTTGATTTTTAAAACAGGCTTTGCAAACAGTTGTGACTCCAAATTTCTCATGCTATTGACACACGAGCTAACGAAAAACTCCAAAATTCTCACTATCCTTGTGTTTTTTTAAAGAGGACAGGAATTTTCAGAAAAAGTACCCAATTAGAGAGTACCAATAAGCATGAAATCTGTACGAAAATTCATTTTCTTTGCTTTGTTGTCTTGCATTGTGTTTAACTTTTTTTAATTTGGAATTTTTGTGTGGTTTCTACTCAGAATCATGAGCTCTTTCGAGCCTGATAAGAGAAAATTTGAGAATATAACTTTAAATAAAATGGCCTTTATGAAAGGATCACCGAATCTATTATTTATAGAAATTTAATTCTTAATTATCGTCACAAAACTATCATAAGTAGCTTTTCTTTGTAGAAAAAAAAGCCTGTGTCATGCGAATTGCATACTTTTTTTTTCAAAACTCCCGTCCTCAAAAGTGCAGTAAATGAAAAGCCGGTTGGAAGTTGGCTGACGTTCATTCATTTGTTTTCATATACTTCACATTATAACGTGCCAGTATTTACAAATAACCTTATAAATAGAGATGGGATGCTACCGGTAAGTTACCAATTTTAGTATGACGAATGTTACCATTTGAGAACATTCCTCACAGTAACTTTGGTAAATTACCGGTAGTGTCCCATCTCTACTTATAAACTATAAAGCAACCTTTTTACAGTTGTAGCAAAAAGAGATTACAATGCATTTATTGTTCATGTAATAGCTGTTGGTACTCCTCAAATAAAAAATAAAATAAATAAACACAAGTTTGATATTTTATGTATGTCGACATCAGGGGTGATGATGACGAGGTTGCAGTTCGTGTCCACCGTGGAGGCCGTGCTGAGACACCTGCGCTGGGCGCGGTTCGTCTTCGTAGGACACTCCATGGGCTGCGAGGCAGGTACGAGGCTCAATCAACTATTTTATGTCACTCGTTGCCATGGTTCCGGTCCACTGGGTCACTATTAAAAATCAGTGTTACGGCATTATAAATAAATATTTCGGGACAATCTTGCACAAATTGACCTAATACGGTAAGCTCAGTTAGGCTTGTGTTGTAGGTACTAGACGACGATATATATAAATATGTAAATACATTTTATTACCCGACTTGAAGGCAATTCCACCTTCCATTGATCGCATAAGTGAAAAGATGGCATAACTTAGTGATTATTTTAGAATCACGATAGTGAATTGTTTACTTGTAACTTACGAATTATGGTACAAAATTGTTTAAAGTAATAATATTTTACAACACAAAGAAGTCTCGGGTGCACGGAACAAGGTTGTTTTCAAAATGACGGGCGTTTATTCGAACATTGGTAAAAAATAAATAAATAAAATAAATAAATATTTCGGGACAATCTTACACAAATCGACCTAGTCCCACAGTAAGCTCAATAAGGCTTGTGTTGCAGGTACTAGACGACGATATATATAATAGATAGATACATATAAATACTTAAATACATACAACACCCATGACTCAGGAACAAATATCTGTGCTCATCACACATATAAATGCCCTGACTGGGAATCGAACCCAGGACCTTCGGCTTCATAGGCAGGGTCACTACCCACTAGGCCAGACCGGTCGTATTTTATCACTGCCTGCAATTATGGAACGTTGATTCGTAATAAAAAAAATTAACAACTAAGAACGAATCTAATTTTATTATTAAATATTTTTGCTTTGATTTTTAAGTTTCAAATATAAGTAGTTTTTAAGTGTAAGTAAAATAGTAAGTATTTGTCGTGTGATGCCGGCTGACTAGAATAGCACCACCCCATCTCCCGCGGGTGTAAGAGGCGACAAAGGGACAAATACTACGGACGGGCAGCAGCGTACAGCTACTGCGCTCGTCAACCCGCCGGCCAAGCGTGATTATGGCAACTACCCCCAAGATACAAGTCATGTTGTTGTGTCAGCAGTGGACTGCATACGGCTGAAATATTTTAAGTATCAAGATCAAGAATACTTAAGAAAATGTGACGAGTATCTCCATTTTTTTAGGTTTATTTTTCAACGCGGTGCACCCGCAACGTATATCGAAGTTGGTGCTCCTAGACCCTGGGCCGGCGCTGGTCCGGCTGCTGGTCCATGACCCTCAGGAGTACTTCCAGGACTACTACCAGCACTTTTACGACAATTATGACAAGTTTGCTGAGAAGAGGATATACAGGTAAGATTATAATAAGAAAAAAGTCACTGTATTTGACGACCGGTCTGGCCTAGTGGGTAGTGACCCTGCCTATGAAGCCGATGGTCCTGAGTTCGAATCCCAGTCGGGGCATTTATTTGTCTGATGAGCACTGGTATTTGTTCCTGAGTCGTTGGTGTTTTCTATGTATTTAAGTATTTATACGAGTATGTATCTATCTATTATATATAACGTCGTCTAGTACCTACAACACAAGTCTTACTGTGCTTACCGTAGGACTAGGTCGATTTGTTTTAAGATTGTCCCGAAATATTTATATTATATTTTTTTAATATAGCAACATTTGATCTACGACTTTTAAAGGTAACTTATAGTTTACTAGATGTTCATAACAAAATATTTTCCAAGCAAGCAATGTGTTCTGAAAACTGTGAAGTTTGTAAGCTGAGAGTAAATGTTAACTACTGAATGATATAATGAGGACTGCTATGGATTGGAATTCGCTCCCTTCGTCTGTATCCCCGGAAACATATAATTTGGGTCTTCAAGGCAAGAGTGAAGGTTGTTACTGAACCAGCGTGCTGCACCCTCGACCTCGTCGACACTTACCATCAGGTCTGAGGTCAAACGCTGGTCAGTAGGCATCGGACGGAAGAGTGCAAATGACATAAGGAACAGGACTTGTACCATAATGGAGTAGCTATCAGCGTAACATATTTTATACAGTCGATCAATTTGTCGATGTCATCGACATAATTATTTTATCTGTAAAAAATATTACCAGGCGACAACATTAAATAAATTCATTTAGTGTCATAAAACACATGCCAAGAAGAATGTAATATAAATTTTAAACACAAAACTATCGTGAGATTGAAACATATTAATTGTATAAAAGCGGGTAACTCACGTTTCATAAGTCGAATATTGCTCGACATGTTTCACTCCGTAACGAGGAGCATAATCATGAGCCATTCGCGTTGGCTAACCGACGCAGACTGCGGGCCGCAGCTCTCCGCGACCGCGCACTCGACGCCGGCAACAGCTGAGGGCGGGGAGGCGAGAAACTACCCTCATTTTCAGCAATATTGTCAATAGTAGGGTTGCACACTACACTTACTACGTCCGTTGGCAATGATTAGGCTCCTCATTACGGAGTGAAACATGTCGAGCAATATTCGACTTATAAAACGTGAGTTACCCGCTTTTATACAATTAATAAGAATGTATATAATTATAGACAACCATTTTATATTGACGAACTTCATCACCTTGAAAAAGAATGGCCAAATAATTACGTAGACGTTTTATCTACGACATCGACAAATTGATCGACTGTATAAAATGTGTTACGCTGATAGCTACTCCATTATAGTATAAGTCCTGTTCCTTATGTCATTTGTTGTCTTCCGTCCGATGCCTAGTGGTCAGTCGTGTATAAAAAAAAATGTTCATTGAAAATACTATTTAGTTTGTTCGAAAAAAATCCCATGTAATTAATTCATGATCTAAAGGCTTGGTCACATAGGGCGCGTTTTGTGGCGTGGCGCAGCGGGGCGCGACGCTGCCGTCCGAATGTGTGCCTTATTTCGTTACATTAGCCACACCGCTGTCACGCCCCGCTGCGCCACGCTCTCAAAACGCGCCTATCTGCCTAAGCCTTAACACGTTGGTTGCGGACAGCAAGCAGCGCGCCCTGGCGGCCGTGATGTCGGCACGCGGGTTCGACGCGGCGCAGGCACAGCTCGCGTTGTCGCGCAGTCTGAGGCCGGTTGGCGACGACCTCTATGAGTGAGTGTACCCTTATTGTTGTATTTAACAGCTGTGTTGAGTTTCGGCTGAACCTGATTTTTACAGTAGTAAAACTGGTATGTATAGGAGGCCGGATAGTGATACGAAGCCAGCAAGCCCTTTATGACGCCCAGGCATGTAAAGTGTTTTACTCAAACATGTGCAATGGAACTAAGAACATTTTTTTAAATTAAATATTTTGATATGCTTTGATTTTTAAGTAATAACACTACTATATGAATTAAAAATTGCATTAGAACACATATACTGTGGCACTACCGCCATTATCAATATTCGTAAATTTCGGGCATCTTTCTCTTTTACCCCAATTAAGACGTCATGAGAGTGACGGAGACAATCGTTCGAAATTTACGAATATCGTCTTTGGCGGTATCACCTCAGTTATGTTATTTCGGTTGTTGTTTGGACAAAACTGAACTTGATTTTTACAATAGTACACTGGACGGCTGAGTGAAGCAGTGATGCGAAGCCGGCAAGCCCTTTTCACGGCCTTTTATAAATATTAACCGCAAATATCTAATATAGCTACACAACAAAAAAAAAATCCTGTTTAATATGCGTCATTTTTTTGTGTATGAAATTCCTTTAACCATTTCTCGAGTTGCTCCGCTCGATCCGCGAAACTTTGAAGCTTATGGGCCGATTTTTGAGCGCTCGACGCATTTTAAAATCTCTCAAACACGAAGAAATGGTATTTAAGAAGCATGAATGATATAAATAAATAATCGTGGGTATCGAAACTATACATTTTGTGCAAAAATAATGGTAAGAAACTTGTGTGTTATTATTTTAGTTTTCAAAGTTTTATGAATTCGAGTGCACGTCTCTCAACGTCGCACGTCGGCTGCAACGAACTATATGACGCAGTCTGTACATCCACAAATTGACTGAGCTTCCCCAGACTCAAGCGTGCGTACTTCGCTGTGCCCTACCTCTCATTGTTGGACGTAGTTTAAGGACATACCCGGGTCCAAAACCGGGTATTTGTATATGTATATACATTTGGACCCGGGTATGTCCTTAAACTACGTCAAACAATGAGAGGTAGGGCACAGCGAAGTACCATCATGCTCGAATCTGGGGCAGCCCAACTGGGGAAGTACCTCCTCCTTACAGAAGACCAGAGCCATAATAGCACTGCTACCTTTCAGGTATGTAGTGTTGTGTTCCTGATGGTGAGTAAGGTTCCCAGAGCTCCAACCCCCCTTAAAGGTCGGCAACGCGCTTGTGACTCCTCTGGTGTTGCGAGTGTCCATGGGCGGCGGTAGTTGCTTACCATCAGGCAATCCGTCTGCTCGTTTGCCTCCTATATCATAAAAAAAAAAACTGACTGAGCTTCTCCAGACTCAAGCGTGATGGTACTTCTCTGTGTCCTACCTCTCATTGTTGGACGTAGTTTATATTTGTATATACCTACATTGTTGGTTGAGTCCAAAGACTTAGAGACCTCATAGCTGACCGTAAGGCTCAGTCAATTTGTGTAAGGATGTCTTGTAATATTTGGTTCAAGGGGAACCAAGGTTTACGCATAATTTGTTTTGTCATAATTTTAAACCGCATATCCAGAGTTGTTATAATTGTATATGAGCAGAAATTGATCTCGCATAATTCTGTTGTGTGTGCTGTGTTTTTGTTGCGCAGAACTAAACTAAGCCGAATGGTCGATACGCATAATTTGGAAAGCCCGAATTGTTACGATTTTTTTCCCAGGAGTGCGTTTCTGTTGTGGTCGCAGTTCTAACCTAACCTAACCGAATTTTTTTTTCTGTTGTGGTCACAGTTCTAACCTAACCTAACACACTTTCGGACATTCGGCCTCAATAATAGTATGCTAATATATTTTCGGACAAAGTAGTATTCGGCTACTAAAGAATTAGGCTAAATAAAAATCGGCGACATTAACATTCGGACAAAACAAATTATGCCAAATAAAGGGAACCCGTAATATTTATTTATATATTATATTACTTCTAGGTTAACTTGGGACCGTCGCCTAATATGCATCGCACCACCAAACTACCCCCTCGACTTCTACTACCAGCTCTTCCTCAGCGTCCCCCCCACCCTCCTCGTCGCCGCCGACTGGCACCACCCCTCCCCCGACCGCAAGATGGCCGCTCTGAAGCTGATAGAAGACTTGGAGCAGAGCCTGGAGCATTTCACCGTGGTAAACGTGAGGGGAGGTCACGATGTGCATTTTACTAATCCTGAACGGTTTATTAAAAAGATTTGTGAGTTTTTGGATAGAAAGCTTGAGTGTAAATCTAAGCTGTAGATTTTAAAGCGATTTATTTGGTGCTAAGTTTATGAAAGGGTAGGGAGGGGAATGGAAGCAAAAAGGGAAGGGAGGCGAGGGAGGGGATTGGAATTGGAAGATATTGTGGGGGAAGGGAATGGAAGCGAGAGAAGATGGGAAGAGGAAGACAGGGTGGGGGGGAATGGATGCGAGGGAAGAAGGGACACATGTGCAAATTAATACTAAAATTTAGGTAAATGTATATATATACCATAATAAATAGATAATTTATAAAATTTATATTTTTATTATTACCTTATTAATTTCGTTTAGGTTAGGCTTTTTACAACAATTCTATAAAAGTAACATATCAGCATTGCGATACAACGACGAAATTGCGTCAGAATCATTGGTACAATGCCTTAAGGGCATTTTTTTTAATTTAATTTAGAAAATTTAAGTAGTAATTGTAATGCCTAGTTTAGCATATTGTTTAAAAAAAGAAGAAAAAAAACTAATATTGACTGTTAAATAAAGATTTATAATTATTTTTTAATTATTATTATTTTATTCTCTGCACAACTAAATCAACATATCGCAAAATGTTTCACCTACATGAACTTTTTATGATAAATAAAAAAATATATCATTTAAACATCTTTATTTCAAATTAACAAACTTTTACAATATTTTCAGTTGAAATATTATTTAATAAACTTAAATAACAATTTATTCTGACAAGCGTCTTATACAACATAATACATAAAAACATAACATGTATTTTTTTTCTTCCTCGCGTTTCTCGGCATTTTCCTACCTTTGGGATCATAGAGTCCGCTTGGCAACTAATCCCATAAATCGGCGTAGGCATTATTTACGAAAGCGACTGCCATGTTACCTTCACACCCGGTCTAGGCCTTACTGGAATTACTCCGGTTTCCTCACAATGTTATCCTTCACCGAAAAGCGGTGACAACCCGCCTGCCAAGCGTGGATGCTACGACATTGCATCCCCAGCAACAAGCGTGGCTGGTAAGCTAGTCATAACAGCACTGCTACCTTTCAGTATTGTTGTTCTTAGTAAGGCAACGCGCTTGTTACCCTGTTGCGGGTGCCCATGGGCGGTTATTGCTTACCAGCAGACAATCTTTGTAATAAAAAAAGGTTGGTAGTGTGTAGAACCCTGACAAAGAAGGTCCCGACGGATCAGACCCAGGGCTCCCAGCCGGCTCGGACGAGGCTCAGCAGCTCCGGGGATGTGCAGTGCCGCAGTAGACACGACACCTATAACATATTAGATTAAAATTAAAAAAAACTTTTGTATGATACTTTGACCGGTCTGGCCTAGTGGGTAGTGACCCTGCGTATGAAGCTGATGGTCCTGGGTTCGATTCCCAGTCGGGGCATTTATTTGTGTGATGAGCACAGATTCATGTTCCTGAGTCATGGGTGTTGTCTATGTGTTTAAGTATGTATATGTATCTATCTATTATATATATCGTCGCCTAGTACCTACAACACAAGCCTTACTGAGCTTACCGTAGGACTAGGTCGATTTGTGTAAGATTGTCCCAAAATATTTATTTATTTATTTGCCGTGTGATGCCGGCTGACTAGAATAGCACCACCCCATCTCCCGCGGGTAAGAGGCGACAAGGGGAAAATCCTACGGACGGGCAGCAGCGTCCGAAACCCAAACAGCTACTGCGTTCAACCCGCCTGCCAAGCGTGGCGACTATGGCAACAAGATGATACAAGTCATATTTGTGGGAGGCCTATGTCCAGCAGTGGACTGCATACGGCTGAAATGTATGTATGATAAAAACTAGAAACTTTGTTTATATGAGATTAGATTATTGAAGCTTTAGGATAATTCGCTAGTAACTGGCCATCCTCTAATAACTGACACATTTTTTATCCTATCAGGCTCGAAAGCACTCATGATTCTGAATAGAAACCACACAAAAAAAAAAGTTGAGTAGGTATACAACTTTAAATAAAATGGCCCACGTGGTCACAAATATCGGAACAATGTCTCTTGTAAGGCGGTGCATGTTCCGATATTTGTGACCACCCCCATAGCTTCGATATATCTGATGACCCGGACCCGGGTATGTCCTTAAACTACGTCCAACAATGAGAGGTACTACAACAGGGCACAGCGAAGTACCATCACGCTTGAATCTGGAGCAGCCCAACTGGGGAAGTACCTCCTCCTTACAGACCACAGCCATAATAGCACTGCCACCTTTCAGGTATGTAGTGTTGTGTTCCTGATGGTGAGTAAGGTTCCCAGAGCTTCAACCCCCCCTTAAAAGCCGGCAACGCGCTTGTGACTCCCCTGGTGTTGGTGCCTATGGGCGACGGTAATTGCTTACCATCAGGCAATCCGTCAGCTCGTTTGCCGCCTATGTCATAAAAAAATGACCGTACAGAGTCTCAGCCCACTGCCCACGCCTCACCTGCTCCTCGACGCTGTACCGCTCCCTGCGACAGTCCCCCAGCGTGCGGTCCAGGGTCTGGAGGAACGTGTCCTTGTGTGCCACGTGGGAGCGGCGCGTGACGTCGCGACACACGTCGTACGACGTCGCCGTGCCGCGGAGTATGCCGCGCACGTATTGCATCTGACGAGAAATTACATCGACAATTAAAATAAATATACTACAGGACATACTTAGGCACCGGTCCCACCGCGAGCTAGTAAGCTATGAGCTATCAGCTATTTCAAGGGACAAAAGTTTATCGCTCCCTTTATTTCAGGTATGTAGTGTTGTGTTCCTGATGGTGAGTAAGGTTCCCAGAGCTCCAACCCCCCTTAAAGGTCGGCAACGCGCTTGTGACTCCCCTGGTGTTGCGGGTGCCCATGGGCGACGGTAATTGCTTACCACCAGGCAATCCGTCAGCTCGTTTGCCACCTATTTTTATGTCATAAAAAAAAAAAAAAAAAGATATATATATTTATAGCTCATCGCCCGGCGATGAACTACGATCGCCCGGCTATGACATATGTCTCTTTTATTTACACGGGATCGATTATCTTTTGTCCCTTGAAATAGCTGATAGCTCATAGCTTACTAGCTCGCGGTGGGACCAGTGCCATACTAATGGGCGGACGACGAATATACGTCAAAATCACGTCAAACAATATACATAATATGAATATGACTACAATTGGTTTAAATAAGCGAACATGATTGCGAAATAGTTATATATATGATGACACCTTTAAATAAAAGTTTTAAAATCATTAAAGTGTCAATAATGAAAGTATTAAAGTGATGCTCAAACATCTTGTTGATTAATAGCTAATTTGAGTATGTTTGAGAACAGGAAAAAATAATGAGGACGTGTTTTTTTATATCTGCTTAATCTCAAGATTTCCTAAAAAAAAACACCCGTCTTTATGACTAAGACGAGAAAATCTAAAATTTCAAATGTCGGTTTTTTCGGTTAAAATGAGTTACCCACGTATGAGATATATCAAAATGAATCAAATCGAAGTCGGACAGTTGCATGTGAGCCCCAGATCAAGAATGCTATGAGGTCATAAATGAATTTACCTGATGTTCAAGATCCGGCATCCAGTGGAAGGCGACTCGGACCACGGCCTCCAGCAGGAGGGCGGAGCCCCGCAGGGCTTCGAGCGAGGACTGCAGGCGAGCTTCTAGCACTGCCAACATACGAATTATTTATTTAAGCATACTATATTTCATGTTTTTATTTTGGTGGCAGTCAAGCATACGGCCACCCTTCTAGCACTGTAAACATACAAATTATTTGTTAATCTTACTACAGTCAACTATTCTTCATTTTTATTTGGTGGTATGCAAGCATACGGCCTCGCTAGGTGTAAATCGCTCCCTTCATCTGTGTGGGTAGACCTCCAACACTTTGCTGATGACGCTTTTGCGATTCTTGGGGGAGGCATATAGCTCCAGCAGTGAAAGTATTTCGGCTAAAATAATAGAGTGAATCAACTATTCGTTGTTGTTATTCTGTCCCATCAGCCAGGGGACAACTGAAACATAGTTTGTTACAAGAAATGTGGCCCTGCGTACTGACGCGCTTGGTAGGTGACCCATTATGGAAGGGACATATAGCTTCTACAAATATCTATGTTTTGTGTATTTAGATGCAATTAAACTGTGGTTTGAAGAGTGACCCAGGAGAACGTAACCATGACAACGAGGGACAAATAATAGTTGATTGAGCCAGTTAATTAAGGTGATGATGAACCCCAGGAGGTGAAAAGTTGAAAACCGAGTTCAAAGTTGGGAGCATCGCAGTTGAAATTGTTTTTAGATTTTAAGTGCTTGTTTGATGACTGACAGCAAGAGAATAGATATACCATATGGATATATAATATACCTCTCACACCTGGACAGAAGGATAACTCCTACACCAGTACAGCAAGATATTTCTCACACCTAGACACTAAGATACCTCCCAGACTTGGACAGCAGGATACCTCCCACACGGGTGCAGCAGGACACCTCCGACACCTGGACAGCAGGATACTTCCCACACGGTGCAGCAGGATACCTCCCACACTGGTGCAACAGGACACCTCCCACACCTGGACAGCAGGATACCTCCCACACGGGTGCAGCAGGACACCTCCCACACCTGAACAGCAAGATACCTCCCACACCTGGACAGCAAAATCCACACGCACCTGGACAGCAGGGTAGATGCTACGCTTGACAGCATGATAGCTGCCCCACCTAGACAGCAAGAAATCTCTCACATCTGGACACTAAGATACCTCCCACACCTGGATAGCAGGGTAGCTGCCATGTTGTAGACAGCAAGACACCTCCCACACTTGGACAGCAAGACAGCCCCCACACCTGGACACTAAGATACCTCTCACAGCTGGACAGCAGGGTAGCTGCCATGTTGTAGACAAAAAGATACCTCCCACACCTGGACAGCAAGACAGCCCCCACACCTGGACACTAAGATACCTCTCACAGCTGGACAGCAGGGTAGCTGCCATGTTGTAGACAAAAAGATACCTCCCACACCTGGACAGCAAGACAGCCCCCACACCTGGACACTAAGATACCTCTCACAGCTGGACAGCAGGGTAGCTGCCATGTTGTAGACAAAAAGATACCTCCCACACCTGGACAGCAAGACAGCCCCCACACCTGGACACTAAGATTCCTCCCACACCTGGACAGTAGGCTATCTCCCACACTTGTACAGCAGAACACCTAACACCTGGCCAGCAGTACCTGGGCAGTCGGCCGCCGCCAGCAGACACCTGGTGAGCCTGGCGGGCAGGTCGGCGCGGCGCCACACGTCGGCCCAGTCCACGCCGCGCGCACCGAGGTCCGACCACAGCACGTTCTGCAGGTGCCGGTCAGACAGTCCTGGGTGGAACAGTGCCTTGGTTAACGGCTAGAAAGGCAGGCTCTCAAATAGATTGCCACAAAAAAGTGTTATAAAAAAAATGTATTTTCAAATCAGGACCTTCATCATTTTTTAATTATTTTTATACGACGGTGGCAAACAAGCTTACGGTCCACCTAGCAGCAGCCAGACAAGCAGTAAGCGGTAACCGTAACCTATGGACGCCTGCAACTCCAGAGTGAAACTAAAAGTTGTGGGAGCTCTGGCCGTCACTCTCACCGTCGTTGTATTAAAAAAAATCTCAGAATGTCATTCTAAGTTGAACACTCGTTAGCGCGTTCTAATTCTAACTCGAGGGCAACGCCATCTAGTGTTAGACGGCGGAATCAGCAGCGCATCAATTGCATCAATACATCAGACTACGCTTGCGAATGCTACACTATTAGTAGAAAAAACACAACTTTTTATTTTACTGAATATTTAATAGTATATTAAGTACAAAGGGCGGTAAAACAAAGAATGGCTCAGATCGCGGGTATTTGTGGCCCGAACCGGAGGTGAGGGCCATAAACAAGCGATCTGAGGCCTTCTTTATTACCGCCCGTGGTGCGTACATAGTTTTACGTCTTCTCTGGGTGTAAAGTGAGATTTTTCCGTCGCGCCCTAGGGCGGTAAATCTCTTACCGTGACTCACTTAGTGTGACGTAAATTATAATGAAAGTTAGTGTACATTTTAAAGCACATCAGGCCTATCTAGGTAACTCACCCAAGAGCCACGTCATCAGCGTCATGTCAGCCAGGGAGTCGGTGAAGTTCCTCTTCCTCCACACGAAGTGCTGGACGCTGGAGCTGGTCCGCTCCATGGCCGACCTGGAACAGCTAGGGTGTGAACGGTGTACCCTACGTACAGAATAGGGTTTCTGGTTTCTAGCCTCATTTTTTTTCTCGAGTTTCGAGAAATCTCGGCTCCAATCTCTCGAGTTTATTGCACTTTGCATTACAATAGTATTTTCCTAACTAGTGCGTAAAAAGTGCACTTTGCGCACGCTTCGCGTGCGTATAATTCACTTTTAAGGCACTTGTTATGAAAAATTGGGTTCGATACACGTGTAAAAACTTCTTTAAGACTCGGGTGATTGTTACCCTCGTTTCACTCGGGCGTCAACTTTCATCCTCGTCGAAAAAAAATTTTTTTTCACTAGTATCGAAATGTACTATTTTATTATACAATCGTGACATAATTAAGAGTTTTTCAGTCGAGTACCGTGTTTAGGCAACGAAGCTTGCTGAGTATGTGGTTGCAGGTTTGGCTAGACGAAAGGCGCGAGAGGTCGTTAAGGTTGGCCTAAGGCCGGTAAAGCCCTCTTTTTTTAAATGACATTTCATAGATTTGTGACACAGCATCCTGGAGATTGGCCATTAAAATATTAGTGATTTTATGACATTCTGCTTCTACGCCTATTAAAAATAATCAAATAATCGTTGATTTTGCTATTTCATTTGGCATGTTTACTTTAGTTTCTGAAAATTAAACTTTTATTTCTTGGAGTTATTTTTATTTATTTTATTGCATGTTTGAGTAAAGCACTATACATACCTCGGCGTAAAAAGGGGTTGCCGTCCTCACTGCGCTTGGCCGTCTATATATACTCCGCCGGCAACCCCTTACTTCCCGGCCTCAGTACCCTTACATTGAGGTTTTCGATAACGAGTATCGAGCGCACAGATAGTAAACTCGATACTCGTAATCGAAAACCTCAAAGTCACAACTCATGGTAAGGGTGCTGTAGTAATGTTCATTCGCGATCGATGCGCCGAGCAATGCGGACGCATCAATGAGTAATTAATTATTAATTTGCGGAGTTAGCGCGGCCCGGCCGCTGCTAGAATAGCTTTACGATGAGTGCTCAGAGTCAGCCCGTCGTGAACGATTTCCTCGCCTACCTGCTTCAGAAGGAAAAGTTGAAGCGTGAAGGGAAGATGGATCTGGAAACCGCTGTCCAGCTTAGTTCGTGGGCATCGAGTTTCACCGGCGAAGACATCCGTGAAGCGAAGCGGGTGTTGTGCCAGTCCCTTGGGATTCTTGGTACTTATGCACCTTACGCGAGTGGGGATGAGGTTGGAGACAAATCCTACGTGGATATTGTGAATCTCCTGAAGGAGAAACGAGACCGGATTCCGGAGTTCGTGACGGCAGAAGCCTCTTTCGTGCCGCCCCAAGCTCCTGATGAAGTCGACGTGCGAAGCCTGCTGAAGGAGTTTGTGGCCCTAAAAGCATGTTTCGCTGAAGTTCTCTTGAAATTTGAAGCAGCCCAAGTCACTATTGCCGAGTTACGCAAGGAAGTTACTTGTTTGCGAAATGCCCCAACTCGGTCGGTAGCATCAAATTTCAAGAGCGACGGCCGACCTGGTTTTATTGAAAATAATGCCGAGTCTGCAAGTCTGCGCGTTGCTGCCACTGTGAATGGTGCCGCACGCGCCGCCTCACCCCCCGCGCACCCCCTGCGCGCGGGGCCTCCTCCTGCCTCGTCTAAGTCGCGTCAGCGTGCTTATGCTGACGTCGCTGGCAAGCCTGTTGCAGCTGACCGGGTCAACGTGCCTTCTCAGGCGCGTGCTGTTCGGGGTCCCATTACGGGGAAATCCCATGCCAGTGTGGATAAGGAGGGATTCACGCTGGTGGAAAAAAAGTCTAGGACACGAAGGGCTCCTCGCAAGATTCTGTGTGGCACTGCGGAGCCGGCTAACACTGGGCTACGAGTTGCCATACCGAGCAGAGCGCTCTACGTGTCACGCCTGCATTACTCCGCCGTGGCTGATGATGTGGTGGAGTACGTTCGCCGGAGGACTGGCTTCACGCTGGCGGTGCAACAGCTGCGGGCGCCATTACGTGCACTTCAGCTCGTTTGTGGTGCGCGTGCCGCGGTCGCTTCTGGACACCATTGGAAGCGCGGACTTCTGGCCGAAGGGGGTAGTGTTTCGGAGGTTCCGGGGCAATCTGCCGAATCCTACTCCAGTTCCAGTACTATCTGTGCAACAAAGCCCCACTGCTGCGTTGCCAAAATGTAGATAGTTTCATTAAATTTTGTATTTGCTTTTTTATGTTATATATGTATTTAGTTATAACTATGACGCATTGGTTTTACTGTTATGTCATATTAACTTATTTGAATAAATGAAATGAAAATGAAATGAAATGTACTATTGCCATCATGAAAAAATGATTTAGTGAAAATCGTCTAACAAGTCCGGCGAAGTTGTTAGTAGCATAAGTTAGGTACCTCAGGGCGGTGGCCGGGACCTTGGCGCAGAGTTGTTGGTGAGCCTGCAGACTGGCGGCTCCGGACTCCAACAGTAGCCCGTCCGGCGGCCGGCTCACCGTGTGCAACACTGAACATTGGACATACCATTTAACTACGAAGCCTGCTAATATAACCACGATCGAAAGGGATGGTCTTATGTAACATAGGTATGGCAGAGACGGCGCTATTTTCGTCCGTCTTTGTTAAGTCTTACATATTTTTGTTCACCTTTCAGAACTTGTCAAAGTTGGAGGGATACGAACAAATAAAATTTGAGTTTTCTTGTGTTTTCAACAGCGGTGGCCGTAATTAATACAGAATAAGCTAATATTTTTGTTATAAAGAATGTCCTGTAAAGTAAAACTATAGTGAATTTTCATCTATGTAGATTAATTATTTTTATTTATTTATTTTATTTTATTAGAAACAAACAGTCACATAAAGTCAAATCGAAGTACAAACAATATTATCATTAAATCTAGACTTACAGTTTCCTTTATTTAAATATCAAGCCTAACGACATTTAGTGACATAGTACTGTTAAAGTACTAGCAAAGGTAAAACAAATTAAAAAAGAAATTTTAAACTTTTTGCCATACAGATGGTTAGTTAACAGTTTTGCTATGTGAAAATGAGACAAGAAACAAACATCTAGTGATAAGGAATACATTAAGTAAATCCACATCATAGCCTACTGAGGTTCCGAAATACATTGCAAGGATAGCCTTTTGAAACTACTCAAATTATCAATGAATATATCTATATAAAAAAAATTATCATGTACAGCCTGCAAGCTCTCTTTAAAAAACTGTTGTTTGCATATGCTGTTCGACTACGAGGAACATGGAAAACTCTTTTCTTTCTACAGGTTCTCTCACGGCGACGGGGCACTCTAAAGGAAAGAGATTGTAACAGCGTAGGAGCATCAATATGATTATTGACAATTTTGTATAGAGTTACTACATCAGTTCGTTCGCGGCGACAACTTAAAGGTGTTATATTTTGCCTTTTCATGGCAGTGACATAATCTAAGTATTTATATCCGGTTCGATACTCTATTGCCTTAACAAATTTCTTTTGTACTCTTTCTGTCCTGTCACTGTGTAACTTGTAAAGTGGATTCCATACTACACTTGCAAATTCCAACCTACTTCTAACATAACTGTTAAATAGCACTTTGTAGGTAATTAGTCTCATTATGTTATAATTTATTTCATTAAAATATACAACTTGTCGCTACGGAGGAGCGGGGCTTCCTGATACAAGTATTGCATACTTAATAGGGAGTCCCAGCCTTTATCATTGTAACGTATTTGTCATTAGCGAAATAAATATTTTTTCACTTTTTTCTTTCAATTGTTACATTTTGGGCTGCAAAAGCCAAAATATCTTTGTCCCTTACTGACGCTCGCGGATGCGTTCTCCAGTCATTATTCCTCCTAGCTGTGAACACATTACATATGGGAGTTTACAGAAACCGGAGTTTAAGAAAGTGCCCACAATCAATGTGACGTGAAAAACGTTCATTTATATCAGATTTGTGACGATAATTAATCATGAACTCTGTATGTAAACTAGTTTTTCACGTCACTAGCTCGGAAAGAAATATTTTATTCTTTAACTTTAACAGATAGTCAACGTTGCATTTTATTGACAAGAGTGCAAAGTAATTTTATACAAATTGTTTATTACTAATCGAGTGTTTTTTTCATGTTTGCTGATTGGATGTGTTTTTATTTAATATTTTGGAATGATAATTGATGAATGCCAATTATTTAATGCACCTTTTACTAGTTTTAGACTTTTTTTTTCCTCGCGGCACTGAGGTGAAAAATAATGTGTTTCACTCGCAATTAAAGTGTGTTCCCTTATCGTGCTTTGAAACCCTCCTCCCAATTGATCCACTCGCTATGCTGGTGGTTCAATTTTGTAATGCTGGCTGTTACTGAACCAGCGTGCTACACCCTCAACCTCGTCGACACTTACAGGTGCGACTGAGGTCAAACGCTGGTCAGTCTTGTATAAAGAATAGTACATACGCACCGTCCAAGTTACACGCGGTGGCGATCACACTCCGTAGTCTCTCGTGGCCTTCTAGGAATTCTATAATGGCGCTATCTTCATCTAGCAGTGTTACCTGTGACATACGAAGTTATTTAATTTTTACTCACTCTTTTAGTCTATTAACACGTTGGTGGACAGTAAATTACGTCATGTGTCACCATAGGAAACAAAAACATACGCGACGCCTATATGCGTACTGTCCGCCAAAGTGTTAAGTTATATGTATCTGCATATCATCAGTCCCGGAATGTGATGTGTTTGGATGGAGATGGGCAAATGTGCACTGTGAATGTCTGAGGTTTTGTGAGAAGATGAATGACCGGTAGCCTAAACTTAAATGTGTTTTCTTGTATTGTATAATTTGTGTTGTCATACTTATGTTTATTACTCGGCGCATTAGTGTAAACTGTAATGCCGTGTAAAGATTTATAAAATAAATATCGACGGTCGTTTCACGAACGCTCAAGTTCAGTTACTATGTAGCTTTAAAAAATCACGGACGGGGCACGGACGGACGGCGTCAGACTCACGCTGTAGCCGCTCCCCCTGGCCGCGACGTGCACGACGCGCTGCGCGGCCGCGTCGCGCGCGAGCGGCTCGCCCGCCTTCAGCACGGCGCGGCGCCGGCGCCCGCACGCCAGCAGCGCCGACAGCACGGCCGGCCGCCGGACCGAGTCCGTGAATATCTGGACCTGAGCAGACAAGTGGACAGGCTCCTTAAACCATTTTGTCACTTTTTTTAAAGACAATAAACATATCGACGACCGGTCTGGCCTAGTGGGTAGTGACCCTACCAATGAAGCCGATGGGTAATATTGTCTTCAGTTGCCGCGATAATTACTCATGAAATAAAACAACTAAAACGGATTAAATCGCGTATACTAATTTAAACTTCATCCCGACGTTTCGAACCCTTTAGCAGCGTTCGTGGTCATCGGGTGGACTGAGGGAAAATATTAATTTACCTCCATCCTCAAAAAATTACAAAATGCAAACCTACCCACATATAAATTATTAAACAATTTTGGGGGCTTACACATGATAATTACACACGCCAGAGGGGCTTATTACATTTTAAAGTCCAAACAAAAAAAAATTATAAACTACAAAGTACAATGTCCACACTGTCCAACACTATGGCCTCACAGTCTTGCCTGCTGTTTTATTAAATGAACCACAGGATCCCAAGCTGATGGTACAGAAAAGCCATCCTCTCTATTGAAGTTTGGATACTTCTTAATTTCAATAGCCTCTCGCAACATTCTGGGAATATATCGTTTCTTCTTGGCAAGGATTTGGAAGCCGATGGGTTCAAATCCCAGTCGACATTTATTTTTGTGATGAGCACAGATATTTGTTCTTGAGTCATGGGTGTTTTCTATGTATTTAAGTATTTATATGTATCTATCTATTATATATATCGTCGTCTAGTACCTACAACACAAGCCTTACTGAGCTTACCGTAGGACTAGGTCGATTTATGTAAGATTGTCCCGAAATATTTATTTTACAAGTGGACAAGCTCCATAAATCATTTTGTCACTACATCATGTGTTTGTGGTAACTATATATCTACTCCATAATGGATCTACTGACCGTGTCAATAGAATGCGACGCCACAGTTCTCGTAACAAACTATGCCATTGTTGTCCCCTGGCTGACGGGACAGGACAACGGATAATAGATAGAAACCTACTTTGTCGGTGTCACTCTTGACAGAGTGGTCGCGGTCATGCATTCATACAGTGATGGTGAGAAATTTGCTGCCACTTTTTAACCGACTTCAAAAAAAGGAGGAGGTTATCAAAGCTCCAACCCCCCTTAAAGGCACCCGCAACACCAGGGGAGTCACAAGTGCGTTGCCGGCCTTAAACGGGGTTCGGAGCTCTGGGAACCTTACTCACCATCAGGAACAAAACACTACATACCTGAAAGGTAGCAGTGCTGTTATGGCTGTGGTCTTCTGTAAGGAGGAGGTACTTCCCCAGTTGGGCTGCCCCAGACTCAAGCGTGATGGTACTTCGCTGTGCCCTACCTCTCATAAACTTTTTCACTTCTTTTGGCCTCAGGAATACTCTGTTAAAATTATTCGGTTTTCTCATGTAATACTAACCTTGTCATACAACTTGACGATCTTAACCCCCCGAAAGCCGAACCACTTCTCGATCCCCGTGTCCGCCATGGGCGCCAGCAGGGACGGACACAGGTCCGCCAGCCTCAGTGTGGCTTGCGGCTCTCTCCGCACTGCGAGCACTATAGCTTGCAGCTTGGATTCGGCGCGGGTGGCGAAATCCGGTGTTGGTTCTGTGAAGAATTAATGATTCAATATTTTTACGACGTCTCACGGGCAAACTTACAAATAATCTAACAATTAAATCGAGCTAGACACAGAGATTGAAGTAATTAATTGAATCAGGCGTTACTTTGCGGAAGTCCATATTATTAACAACAATAATATTACTTTGCTATTCCGCTGTTTAATAACGTGCTAGTCAATCAGTGCCAACCCGTTATATTTACTTGCGTATTTATTTTTTTGTTCATGCATTAATGTTCCCTCCCTCCCACCGCAAAATTATTTTTTTTTTTTCTAAACAATATTACACAAATCGGACTAGGTCGATTTGTGTAATATTGTTTACGGTAAGCTCAGTAAGGCTTGTGTTGTAGGTACTAGAAGACAATATATATAATAGATAGATACATATAAATACTTAAATACATAGAAAACACCCATGACTCAGGAACAGATATCTGTTTTCATCACACAAATAAATGCCCTGACTGGGATTCGAACCCAGGACCATAGGCTACATAGGCAGGGTCACTACCCGCTAGGCCAGACCGGTCGCCAAAATACGCAAATAAATATAACAAACCACCACCAATAATACCAAAACTCGACACGTGTTTCGCCTCTCTACGAGGCATCCTCAGGAGACGCTTGAGATGTTGTCGGTCTGACGTCCGACAACGGAACAAAAAAGTCCTAGAGACTGATTCAAACTGAAATTGTCTTTCCTGTGGACAATTAGTGGTAACATGTGTAAGTTGGGCAGCGTCAGCCGCGGATGGAGAAAACGCGGGTTCGAATCCAGTGACAAAGACTTGTATCATCTTGGGGGTAGTTGCCATAGTCACGCTTGGCAGGCGGGTTGAACGCAGTAGCTGTAGATTGGATTTCGATGGACGCTGCTGCCCGTCCGTAGGTTCCCTTTGTCGCCTCTTACGACACCCGTCGTTGTTGTGTGCGAGACTTCAATAAATAAATAAATATTTCGGGACAATCTTACACAAATCGACTTAGTCCTACGGTAAGCTCAGTAAGGCTTGTGTTGTAGGTACTAGACGACGATTTATATAATAGATAGATACATATAAATACTTAAATACATACAACACCCATGACTCAGAAACAAATATCTGTGCTCATCACACAAATAAATGCCCTGACTGGGATTCGAACCCAGGACCATCGGCTTCATAGGCAGTCACTACCCACTAGGCCAGACCGGTCGTCGAAATCACGACTTCAACTCTCGTGAAACTACCTATACTAATATACAGAGCCCGGAAAATCCATAGCAAAACAAAAGACTGTCGCAAGCTAACTAGTGATAGAAATGAAATAAAACAACTAAAACGGATTAAATCGCGTATACTAATTTAAACTTCATCCCGACGTTTCGAACCCTTTAGCAGCGTATACGCGAGTATACGCGATTTAATCCGTTTTAGTTGTTTTATTTCATGAGTAATTATCGCGGCAACCGAAGACAATATTAGTGATAGAAACTTTTTTTATCGATATCGAGTAAGTTTTGTCAAAAAAAAATCATACCGATATTTTTAGGTACATTATTATATAATCGTGCGTGCGTGCGTGAATACGCTAAACGCAAAGGAAGTGGTAAGTTTGGGTTTTGTTTCATATGTGTTATTTCATCTAAAACGCAACGTAACTTATATTATCAACATTACTTACATTTCATATTAAGTAATACTAACCCTTGCCTTTTGGCTTGGCCGCAGTCGGGTGACAAAGAGGTACCTAATCAACCTCATTGAAAATAAAGACACTTCAGAAAATTTGCATTCCATAAGACATCGATAAACTCGATATCGATAAAAAAATTGTTTCTGACACTAGTTTGATTGCGACAGTCTTTTGTTTTGCTGTGGATTTTCCGGGCTCTGCTAATATAATATATACACTCACCAAATTCATACATGTTGTACAAATCTTCCTTGTACTTGTCTAACAGCTTGTAACTCGGGCCAGCGTACGGGTTATCGAATATCTTCGCTCTCAGTCTATCGAGGGTGCTCTTCCAACGTCCGGGATCTAAAAATTTAGTTATAAGGTGATAATCTATATATACCGGGTGTGGCCTGTAATACGAGCTTTAACTTTAGGCATCGTTTCTACACCACAAACGTAGCAACATTTTGTTCTACGACTTTTGAAAATAACTTATAGTTTAATAAATATTAATTAAAAAATGTGCGCGACGGGCCTGCGACGCGATCGCTGAATCGAACGGACACTCAGCACTCTTAGTGCTTGATAATGGAGGCCTATGTTCTCCGAAACATGTCGCGCGAGTGACTAAATAAACGTGAGTAGAGCCGTGTTAATGTTTAATTTAATAAAAAAAGATTTTCCAAGCAAGCAATGCATTGCAAAAACTATGAAGTTTGTAGGCTGACAGTAAACGTCAACTAGACTATTGGATGCATTGAAAATACTATTTACTTCGTTCGAAAAAATCACAAGTAATAAATTACCCAATTATTTAAAGTTGTAGAACAAATGTTGTTTCGTTCGTGGTGTAGAAGCGATCCCTAAAATTTTTGCTCCTATTACAGGCCACACCCGGTATAAACGTGAAAGTCCTGACTGACTGATCAACGCCCAGCCCAAACCGCTTAACCTAGATGGCTGATTTTTTCACAATAGGTAGTTTGTATACCGTAAACACCCACTAAGAAGGGATTTTTGGAAATTCCACCATTAAGGGGGTAAAAAGGGGATCGAAAGTTTGTATGGGGATTGTGTAAAATTTAAAGCTAGAAACTTGAAATTTTGTGTAAATACTCCTTCTTTAAATACAAGAAAAGTAATTTCAGCGTTTTATAAAATTCATCCCTTAAGGGGTTAAAAAGGGGGTAAAGTTTGTATGGAGATGGAGTCAAATATGAACTAAGAGAATTAAACGTTGTGTTTAAATTCTAGAAAACAACAATAATAATTGCCACCGGTTACAGGTATAATCTTCTGCGCGTGCGACACCGCGGGAAAAGCTATATAGAATATTTTTATATTAATCAGAATCGTCTGCTACCGAAACCGTAATTCTAAGAAATAAAGGATTTTTTTTTATGTTTTTTTTTTTATGACATAGGCGGCAAACGAGCAGACGGATTGCCTGGTGGTAAGCAATTACCGTCGCCCATGGGCACCTGCAACACCAGGGGGGTCACAAGCGCGTTGCCGGCCTTTAAGGGGGGTTGGAGCTCTGGGAACCTTACTCACCATCAGGAACACAACACTACATACCTGAAAGGTAGCAGTGCTATTATGGCTGTGGTCTTCTGTAAGGAGGAGGTACTTCCCCAGTTGGGCTGCCCCAGATTCAAGCGTGATGGTCAACGCTGTGCCCTACCTCTCATTGTTGGACGTAGTTTAAGGACATACCCGGGTCCGGGTGTACCGATGCGTCATGTCATGTCAGTATTACTTGTCATGTCAAAATAAGCTGGACTGAGTACATTGCTGCCTGGTACACTGGACACTATTTAACAAAATTATTAACATAATACGCGTCGTATTACTGGATACTATATGTATTAATCAGAATCGTCTGCTACCGAAACTGTAATACTAAGAAATAAAGGATTTTTTTAATGTACTACATCGTTGGAAAACAAGCATACCGCCAACGTGACGGTAAGCAGTTACCGCAGCCTATGGACGCCTGCAACTCCAGAGGCAACACCTGCAACTAATCCCAGGAGTTGGCGAAGGCACTAGTTTTATGAAAGCGACTGCCAAGTGACCTTGCAACCTAGATGATAAACATTGGGATTAGTCCGGTTTCCTCACGATGTTTTCCTTCACCGAAAAGCGACTGGTAAATATCAAATGATATTTCGTACATATAAGTTCCGAAAAAGTCCGTGATATGAGCCGGGGTTTGAACTTGCGACCTCAGGATTGCATGTCGCACGCTATTACCGCTAGGCCACCAGCGCTCTCTTCACTAGCAGTGTAAAAGTTGCAAATTGATTAAGTAAAAAATGTTCTACAGAAATGGATTCATGTACCAGATTCCCTCAGAGCCGAAACCAACTCCTCGCAATAGTGGGTGAGCAGGTGCCCAGGGTCGCAGACCAGCTGAAGGCACTTCCTGTACAAAAAAATAAGTATATTTAATTACAATTCCCATCATATATGTCGGAGCTGTGAAGGTCATAAATATCTGAACATGCACTTTATCGCCTTGACATTACAGGCGTTGTTCAGATATCCCTAAATTAAAAATAGGCAGCCTGAAAGAAAAACTGAAAGAAATATTAATAGACAGTTTCAATAACTCCATAAAAAAATCATAGTAAATTAAATACCTAACATTAATATTAGTATCATAGTATATTAACCTCATATAAATCATCTATTGTAGTGCCTCTTGCCACTTGTGTTGTAAAAATGTAACGAGTTGTTAGTTTAAATCCGAACGTAGTAATTAGCGTTAAGGCATCGCTGTGCTCCTGTCCCGCGCCGCGCCGCCCGCGTCACCAAGCCTACGTCTGCCTACTTAGTAGTTGTAATACCTGCATACATAATTGGCCATGCCGGGACGGTAGGACAGTGCAGAATTATGCATGTGCCCTTTTATATGTATAACGAGTGAGCTCATCGCCAACAAACTGTTTCCCAGTTTGGCGAATATTCTGTTTTGTGGTACACATGTTTTATTTTTAATGTTATATTGATAAAAAAAAAAAAAAAAACGATATTTGTGACCACATCCACATCTCCCGTGCCTATGAATCCGATAGTCCTGGGTCCAAAATTGCTGTTTTTTGGGCTATTATCTGCGCCGCATCGACCAGTTATTATTATATCTATTGTGGCAGCCTCATAATTCATTACTGATTCCCGTTGAGTCCAGAAAGCTCCAGATTCTTTAGGCTGTAATGTCGTGTACCTCATAAGGTTTCTTTATACAATATTACTTTTTTATTTTGCAGAAACATCTGCTAGCGAATATTTTCGATATTTAAATCGATAGAAAAATTGGAAATTTTGACTCGCAGTGGGACTCGAACCCACAACCACTGGATCACTAGTCCAGTGCACTACCAATTGTGCTATACGAATACCGCTTAGACTTGTCAAATTTTTCTATTTATCCCTCGTCTTATACGTCATCATGGGTGTCAAATGTTTCTACTTCTCTTTCGATTTAATTATCGAAGATATTCGCTAGCAGACGTTTCTGTATAATAAAAAATAATATTACTTCACACCTGTATTTCTCGACACTGGCGTCTTTCGGGAACATGGTCGCCAGCGTTCGCTGAAGCTGTGCTGGGAACTTGGATGTGTTCTTCTCCAGTAGCTGGATGGAGAAGGAGTCCAGGGTCGGCAGGACAGGAGACAGCTGGAGACAGATTCATTATTCCAACAGACTCTTTTTGACGGGAGTCTAATCCATACTAATGCATTTGCCGTGTGATGCCGGCTGACTAGAATAGCACCACCCCATTTCCCGTGGGTAAGAGGCGACAAAGGGAAATATCCTACGGACGGGCAGCAGCGTCCGAAACCCAAACAGCTACTGCGTTCATCCCGCCTGTCAAGCGTGGCGACTATGGCAACTACCCCCAAGATACAAGTCATATTTGTGGGAGGCCTATGTCCAGCAGTGGACTGTGTACGGCTAAAATGTATGTATACTAATGCATACTTCCATACAAATCTACACTAATATTATAAAGGCGAAAGTTCGTGAGTGTGTATGTTTGTTACTTCTTCACGTCTACACGGCTGGAGTGATTTTAATAAAATTTGGTATGGAGTTAGCTGACAGCTTGGATTAACACATAGGCTACGTTTTTTTTCCTAATAAACCGCGGGTAACACCGCGGGGCACAGCTAGTAATATTATAAATGCGAAAGTAACTCTATTTGTCTTTTAGCCTTCACGCTCAAACCGCTGAATCAATTGATGATATGGCCTTGTATGCAGTCCACTGCTGGACATAGGCCTCCCACAAATATGACTTGTATCATCTTTGGGGTAGTTGCCATAGTCGCCACGCTTGGCAGGCGGGTTGAACGCAGCAGCTGTAGATTGGGTTTCGGATGCTGCTGCCGTAGGATTTTTTCCTTTGTCGCCTCTTACGACACGCGGGAGATGGGGTGGTGCTATTTTAGTCAGCTGGCATCACACTGTAATATGCATACATAATTACTGAGAAACTAACCGGGCTTTGAAAATAATGGAGTATCACCGAATTACTCTGACATCAAATATAGCCGACAAGCCAAAAATTGGCGCAGTTCCACTTCTATTCCACATATTAAATTATTAAGATTTTTAGTTAAAATACCAAATCTGTGGATGGAACTCTGGGAACCTTACCATCAGGAACACTTCACACCTGAAGGGTAGCAGTACTATTATGGCTGTGGTCTTCTGTAAGGAGGAGGTACTTCCCCAGTTGGGCTGCTCCAGATTCAAGCGTGATGGTACTTCGCTGTGCCCTACCTCTCATTGTTGGACGTAGTTTAAGGACATACCGACCCGGGTATGTTGCCTTGGCTTTGATACGCCGTCCAAAAATAACTTACATTCTCCAGTAACTTCCTGGACGGGTCTACCTCCAGCTGTCCACGGAATCCGTGGATCCTGTGCAGCAGAACAGCCAGCAGCAGGTCGACCCTGGTCATGTCGAGGGCGGCTGCGCGGGAGACCAGTTCCGACATGTTGGATAAAGCCGTGTCCGTTGTCATTGTGCCTGGTTAAATAAAAAAAAAAGATAAGACCGGTCTGGCCTAGTGTAGTGACCCTATGTAGCCGATGGTCCTGGGTTCGAATCCCAGTCAGGGCATTTATTTGTGTGATGAGCACAGATATTTGTTCCTAATTCCTAGGTGTTTTCTATGTATTTCATAATAATAATAAATATTTCAGGACAATCTTACACAAATGGACCTAGTACCACATAATAGACCACTACCATATAATAGATAGATACATATAAATACTTCAATACATAGAAAACACCCATGACTCAGGAGCAAATATCTGTGCTCATTACAAATAAATGCCCTGACTGGGAATCGAATCCAGGACCATCGGCTTCATAGGCAGGGTCGGTCGTTAAAAAAAAAGATGACCGGTCTGGCCTAGTGGGTAGGACCCTATGAAGCCGACAGTCCTGGGTTCAAATCCCAGCCAGGGCATTTATTTGTGTAATGAGCACAGATTTGTTCCTGAGTCATGGGTGTTGTATGTATTTAAGTATTTATATGTATCTATTTATTATATAAATCGTCGTCTAGTACCTACAATACAAGCCTTACTGAGCTTACCGTAGGACTAGGTCGATTTGTGTAAGATTGTCCCGAAATATTTATTTATTTAAGAAAAAATCTAATTACTTTTTTATTAAATATTTTGATTTACTTACCTGTCTCCAACGCCTCGTCATAATAACCAATGGCAACTTCGTAAACCGAGCTTACGGCTTCTTTAGAACACGTTTTCCAGTCAACCTTCGAGGCGGATCGGTCCACTGTCTCCAATATTGCCTGCAAGTTTGTGTGTTGAAGAGCTGAAATATAAATATATGCTTAACTGAAAACAGCTACTGCGGTCGCCAACCCGCCTGCCAAGTGTGGTGACTATAAGGCAACTAGGCCCAAGGTGATTCAAGTCATATTTGGGCGAGGCCTGTGGCCAGCAGTGGACGTCTTACGGTTGAGATGACATATGATGATGGCATAACGGCATGGCCTCCCATGGCTGGAACACCACCGATGGAGAGCTGCCAGGAGGCGCTTTGATGACCTCCACCAATGAACAGCGGCTAGATACCTCGGTCTAGCAATAATGATAATAATTGTGCATTACTCCAAAAATTGCCACTTTCTAAGTTTTGTCATTTTACGAAAATAGTTGTTTGTTATACAGGGGGCCAAAGTTAGTGTTTACCTTCTCGTGCTAATATTGAGACCCGAGCCAGCGAGAGATTCCAAATTGAACCACGAGCATAGCGAGTGGTTTAAAGAGTGGAACCTTGAGCATTGGGACGGTTTCAAAGCACGAAAGGGGAACACACTTTGCTACCAAGTGAAACACACAATAAAAATCATCCTATGTCTTTTCTCGTAGCTCAAACTCTCTCCATACCATATGTCATCCCAATTGCTACCGCGGTTTAAGCGTGAAGAGGTAACAGACAGAGTTACTTCTGCATTTGTAATATTAGTATTTTGAATTTGAATTTATTAGTATGGATATAATTTTGACATAAACTTACATTTCAAATCTTTATGAAGAAGCAACATTAGGTGGTACATGTCAATACACACGGACGGATCCGTCGTGAACTGCGGCGTATATTTTTCTGGAAAAAAAAATCAAATACGAAATTAGTAAATAATAAAAAAAATTACTTGGGCAACTTAGTTACAAACGGATAAACTCACGTGTAATTATATCGCACTAGGCGACATGTTTCGGGTAACCTCTGGTACCCGTTTTCAAGCCGAGTCATGACACACCGCTCGCGTTGAGTGTGTATCGCTAATTACACGCGAGTTTATCCGTTTGTAACTAAGTAGTAACATGGCTCACAACAGTTTTTATTATATTAATTACTTAGGCATTAGTTACACTTGTAAGATATGGAAACAGCCATGGTTGAGAATAATACATACATCTATTCCATTCTAGCCAATAACTCCGTCCTTACTTACGGAAGCAAAAATGGGTCAGACCGGTCGTCAAATATTGCAAAAAATGCGTCAAATTATGCCCTTGCAAGAGGGATTAAAAATGGTCAGTGAATTTTAGCGACATCCCATAAGAGATGTTCTTATTGCTTTTTCTCGTTAATTCCTTTAGCTTAAGTTACCTATAAGATTAAGTAGCATACCACCTACATTGTATTATTAACTATACATATTACTACCTGAATGAAAGAGCGAATACCTATTAACACAAGTTTTATACTTAAAAAGAGGATTAGTTAACGTGTTATGTATAATATTGTTCGAAATTTAAATCGAAAGAAAAATAGAAAAAATTGACTCGCAGCGGGACTCGAACCCACACCCACTACATAATACGCTGCACGCTGGCGGTAGATGTGTTTACACGTCAACCATGATGTCGTATACCACGAGGGATAAATAGAAAAAAATTGACAAGTCTAAGTGGTACTCTTATAGCACAATTGGTGTACTGGGCAGTTGTCGGTTCGAGTCCCGCTGCGAGTCAATTTTTTCCCATTTTTCTTTCGATTTAAATATCGAAGATATTTGTTTTTTTTTTTATACTGACCAACTTTCTTCAACACGTCTCGCAGTAGTTCACCGTCGCCTCCGTCTCGCGCCACGCGCCGCAGCGCCAGCAGCTTCTGACGCAGCCACGGCAGCGTCTCCACTCCGGTCAGCTCTCTGCGCAACACATTACTGACTATCGTACACAAATAGTATTTTGTAACAACAATTACTGACAACCGTACACATAAAATGCTACTGACGAACGTACACAACTACTATTTGTAACAACGATTACTGACATACGTAGATAACTACTATTTGTAACAACGATTACGGACAACCGTACATAACTACTATTTGTAACAAGAATTACTGACAGCCGTACACAACTACTATTTGTAGCAACAATCACTGACAGCCGTACACAACTACTATTTGTAGCAACAATCACTGACAACCGTACACAACAACTATTTGTAGCAACAATTACTGACAGCCGTTCACAACAACTATTTGTAGCAACAATCACTGACAGCCGTACACAACAACTATTTGTAGCAACAATCACTGACAGCCGTACACAACTACTATTTGTAAAAACAATTACTGATGTCAGTAACATTTGTTGTGTGCCTATACAGCCGTACACAACAACTATTACTAACAACTATAGGCAACAACTATTACTAACAATCGTACACTTCAACAATTTTTAAAAAGGGGGAAACTTTGTATGGGGATTGAGTACAATTTGAAGTTAGAGACTTGAAATTTTATGTAAACTCTCCTTATTCGAATACAAGTGATTTCAGCGTTGTTTTAAATTCATCCCCTAAGAGGTCAAAAAGGGGGTTAAAAGTTTGTATGGAGACGGAGTCACATGTCAACTGAGAGACTTTAAACGTTGTGTTATTGAATGAAAAGAAAATAACAATAATAATTGCTACCGTAGGTATTCTTCTGCGCGTGCGAATCCGCGGGCAAAAGCTAGTAAAAACAATTTGATTTGTTCTTAGTTTTTTTTTAATGACATATTCGGCAAACGAGCAAACGGATTGCCTGATGGTAAGCAATTACCGTCGCCCATGGGCACCCGCAACACCAGGGGAGTCACAAGCGCGTTGCCGGCCTTTAAGGCGGGTTGGAGCTGTGGGAACCTTACTCACCATCAGGAACACAGCACTACATACCTGAAAGGTAGCAGTGCTATTATGGCTGTGGTCTGTAAGGAGGAGGTACTTCCCCAGTTGGGCTGCCCCAGATTCCAGCGTGATGGTCATCGCTGTGCCCTACCTCTCATTGTTGGACGTAGTTTAAAGACATACCCGGGTCCAAAATATGACTAGTCCACTCACTCGACGTTCCTCTCTACACATTGCAACGCGATGTCCGGTATTCCCATCTCGTTCGCTCGCATGCACCATTTCAACTCGTGCGAGCGAGACAGCATGCTCAGTTTATCCGTTTCGCTGTTCTGAAGCGTGTTGTAATATGATGACCTGTAAAGTGTATTTTAGTTTTAATTTATAAATATCATCATCATCATAATGAGGTCCCGACATTTTGCCACGGTCTTAAGCCTGGGGTCCGCTTGGCAACTAATCCCAGTATTTGGCGTAGGCACTAGTTTTACGAAAGCGACTGAAATCTGAACTGCCAACCCATTTGGTAATAGTTTACCAAGCCTAGTGGCTTTATTGGGATTAGTCCGGTTTCCTCACGATGTTATCCTTCACTTAAAAGCGACTGGTAAATATCAAATGATATCCTCGTAAGACCCAGTGTGCATTACAATGTACGCTCCCTTTCAATTAAATTTAAATCTTTTACAAATGGATATAAAGTTGCGTTTCGTGTGCATTCGAAAAATGTAAAATTCAACCCAATTCTCTGTAATATAAGACTATAAAAACGTTTTGTATGGTGGGCTTTACGAGCATATTTCGCACATTGGTGGGGTCGGCAACGCATTAATGATGCCTCGGTATTGTAAACATCCATATGCTGCGGTGACCGCCTACCATCAAGCCGCATGCTTGTTTGCCACCTTTGTGGTATAAAAAAAATAACATAAGTTCCGAAACTTTTTAAAGAAATTAATATATTAACTGTAGCCTGTCAATATATATATGAAAATATTATGTACGTTATTAAAAACCTTCAGTTGTTTACCAAAAATTGTGACATCCATACCTATAACACTAGAAATAAGAATAAGCTTGCTATTAGAAAGTGTCGTGTGCGTAAAGTGTATAAATCATTTTTTGGGCAATGTATTCATTTATATAACAAGTTACCTGATGATGCCTTAAAATTACCCTTCCCAGTACTTAAGAATTACTTAAAAATGTCTTTGATGTCTAAGGGCTATTACAGAGTAGAGGATTATTTGACAGACAAACATGCATGGCCCAAACCAGAAACTAACAAAACCGCCTAGCAATTAATTCAACAATTGTATGTACTGCCAGATAATGTAAATGACACAGTTCAGATAAGAAAGCATATTAAAGTATGTCTATTTTGTCAAGTCGATTTTTTTTTATACATTATTATTTTTACTTTTATATTTTAATATTTTCTTATCTTGTAATAAACTTTTTGATATGTTTTCTTATCGGACTACGCATAATTATGTAAGTACCTACTTTAAGATTTGATGTATCACTGTTTTGAAAAAATAAGTCCCGCCGTAGTTTCTTGCCGGTATCTTCACGGGTCAGAGGTGTAGGGTTTGAACCGGTGTAGATTTTTTTTTTTTTGACGTTCATAAGTGCATGTTATGTGCCTAAATTGAAAAATAAAGATCTTTTATCTTTTTTTTTTTGAAACACTAATTTGTACCAGCCGGGGTTTGTATCTGTGAACTCAGGATTGCAAGTCGCACGCTCTTACCGCTAGGCCAGCGCTCCCAGCCCAGCACTACCCATAAGTTACTAAGTTCCTATAACCTGATCATGAGCCTCGCCGCCCACTCCGCCATGCACTCCGAGCTCCTGAACTTGGTAGCCCCCTGGTGCCAGGCGCCGCACTCCGCGAGGGCTGACACCTGGAACTGTCTCCCGGGCCACCGGCCTGCCTGCTTCAGCCAGCGCCAGTCGACGGCACCATGTTTGAGGGCCACAGCCATCTTGTCGAACCAGTCTGTTTCTGACCCTGGAATATAACTTCTATATCCTTACACTAGCTTTTGCCCACGGCTTCGCTCGCGTTAAGAAGTATTTAAGTTATTTTTAGTACACTGTCGTTCAAAATGTAGTTTTGTATACATGCGTGCTTTTTGTTGGGAAAATGCAGTTTTATCCACAAATGCCTACGTCATAGTAGCTTTATGCATGCAAAGTCTCAGCCCGATCGGTTTAAAATTGGCAAAGTTTCATACATTCATCCCCTATTTTATCCCCTTGGGGTAGAATTGATCAAAATCCTTTCTTACGTCTACGTCATAACATCTACCTGCATGCCAAATTTCAGCCCCATCCGTCCAGTGGTTTGGGCTGTGCGTTAAAGATAGATATGTCAGTCAGTCAGTCACCTTTGAGTTATATATATTTAGATAGATAGTCCATACTAATACTAGTGGTTCTGTGAACTGTACACTTCGGAGCATTTCCTATAAAATAACAATATGGGAAGGTTCTTCCTTTTTCCCCTCTTTCCCCCTCCCTCGAAACTTTTTTTTTACAATAACCTCTAAGGAAGTGTGAGCTTGACCTTATACCCGGAAAGGATTGAAATCCGTCCATAAATAAAGCGACAGCAAACTTCCCCCTTTTCCCCCCTCATTTTAACCCCACTAAAAAATATGGCTCGACAATTTTTGGCAAATAAACCAAGGAAAACCAAAATTCATCAAAATCGGATGAAAAATGCAATCTCTAGGCCGACACTGTATGTATGTAACGCGAATGTATCCCGATTAATTCGATAACAATATACAAATGTATTTGTACCTTGATATGAGTCCAGTCGAGCAATGAAATCTCTTCTATCAGTCCAGAGAGGAGGCAGCGTCTTCTTGATTCTTTTCTGCTGCTGCTGGGTCAGGTCATCCCAGTTGGATAACTTGCCGAAAGCAAGCTTCAAATCTGGAAGTAAAAATACCTGGACGGTAGCTGGATATTTTTTTTTTACAAGACTGACCAGTGTTTGACCTCAGTCACACCTGATAAGTGTCGACGAGGTCGAGGGTGTAGCACGCTGGTTCAGTAACAGCCTAATCACTCTTGCCTTAAAAAGACCCGAATTATATCCTTCCGGGAATACAGACGAAGGCAGCGAATTCCTTAGCAGTCCGCATTAGGAAGGTAGAAGCGAATCGCTTCGTGCGAATGAATGGAATATTCACAACGTAAGGTTGAAACCGCTCCCCTCGCCGGACGTCCGGTGGTGGAACGGAGATGGGTCACAAATGGATCGTACTCCAGTAGATATAATTAGGGTCTTCAAGGCAAGAGTGAAGGCTGTTACTGAACCAGCGTGCTACACCCTCGACCTCGTCGACACTTACCATCAGGTGCGAGGTCACACGCTGATCAATAGTTTACCTTGAATGGAGAAGGTTGTTGTTTCCATGGCTTCATCAATCATGTCCTCAGGATGCCTGTAAGACGGAATAAAATATTAATGTATCGTTTTTTTTTTAGCCGTATGATGTCGGCTGACTAGAATAGCATTACCCCATCTCCTCCCGCGGGTGTCGTAAGAGAAAAATCCTACGGACGGGCAGCAGCGTCCGTGGAAACCCAATCTACAGCTACTGCGGTCGCCAACCCGCCTGCCAAGCGTGGCGACTATGGCAACTACCCCCAAGATGATACAAGTCATATTTGCGAGAGGCCTATGTCCAGCAGTGGACTGCATACGGCTGAAATGTATAGTTTTTTAATTTTTTTAAGCATTTGACATAGCATTGACAGAACGCGTGCTCCAAAAAGCACACACAAACATACACACACAAACGAGCTGTAATTCTCTTCGTCACTACGTTCTTAAGGTACTTTACTACTGTTACTTGAGTGAATCCACTATTTGTTGTTATTCTGTCCCATCAGCCAGGGGACAACTGAAGCATAGTTTGTTACACGAAATGTGGCCCTGCGTACTGACGCGCTTGGTAGGTGACCCATTATGGAAGGGACATGTAGCTTCTACAAATATCTATGTTTTCTGTATTTAAATGCAATTAAACAGTGAAGAGTGACCCAGGGGAACGTAACCATGGCAACGAGGGACAAAGAATACTTCATTGAGCATTTTATAGTTGATATAAATTATATTTGCTGTATGGACACATAAACATTTTATGAGAGGTAGAGCACAGCGAAGTACCATCAACGCTTGAATCTGGGGCAGCCCAACTGGGGAAGTACCTCCTCCTTACAGAAGACCACAGCCATAATAGCACTGCCACCTTTCAGGTATGTAGTGTTGTGTTCCTGATGGTGAGTAAGGTTTCCAGAGCTCCAACCCCCCTTAAAGGTCGGCAACGCGCTTGTGACCCCCCTGGTGTTGCGAGTGCCCATGGGCGACGGTAATTGCTTAACACCAGGCAATCCGTCTGCTCGTTTGCCGCCTATGTCATAAAAAAAAAAGAAAAAAAGTTAAAAAAATGCTGAAATGTAAAACTTACCCCAGTTGAAACCTGGCCTCTCCAAAACACCTCATAGCCACCTCCTCATACAGGAGCTTCGTCAGCTCCTCACCATCGGAGCCGGCAGTCAGGGTCCGCAGTTTCTCCACAGGCGCCATGATGCTGGGAACAGGTGTCACGTGAGAGCTCATCAAGGAATCATCACCATTTACAGTGGGGGTCGGAAAATATATCAGAAGGAAAGGGTTCGACCACAGCAGAAAAGCCAAAAAAAAATTACAAAGTTCCATCAAGGAATGATAGAGTTGGCAACGCGCATGTAAAACCTCTGGAGTTGCAGACGTCAAATGGCTGCGGTAACTGCTTACCAGGCGGTCCGAATGCTTGTTTGCCACCGACGTGGTATAAAAAGCCCCTTTTTTAATCCTCCTTCCTTCCCTTTTTTACGCGAAAGGTCATAAAATACACTTCTGGTAATGCGTCTAATTAACGTATATAATTAGTAGTATTAATCAGAATAACGTATGTAATTTAAGGTTTTATATTATACTGTTTTGAAAAAATAAGTCCCGCCGAGTTTCTTGCCGGTCATAAAAGTCATTATACTTCTCGGGTCAGAGGTGTAGGGTTAGAACCGGTGTAGTTTTTATTTTTCTCTTTTACTTTTGTATACTCGACGTGTAAAAGTGCCCTTGTGGCCTACTTACTGAATAAACGTTTGAGTTTGAGTGTATCATAATCTTTGTGTACTGTCAAATCCAATAACTACGTATGATGATGATGCCTTTTTCCAAAAAATCGTAGATCTGTCACAAATGTCTCTGACAGTAATGCAATGTTTACAAGTGTTTAAAAATTCAAGCGGCACCAATGTAGACTGGCCCAGCCCAGCAGTGGGCTACTCACCCCACAGCCCCCACCGCTCTGCACACGTCGATGTACACGGGCGTCAGCTCCGTGGGCTCCCGGTCTAGTAACCTGCCCAGCAGTGGGGCTAGTGTAGAGCCCACATCGAACTTGGTAGTGGGCAGTATAGCTCGGAGTACTTCTGTGAGCATCGAGCGGGCAGCTTCTGGGGTTGTCTGAAATATATTTTATAATAAAGACTAAATAAATATATTTAGTCTTTATTGCACAAAACACAAAAGTACAAAAGGCGGACTTAATGCGACAAAGCATTCTCTACCAGTCAACCTTTAGGCAAAGTAGAGAGGTTGTAGGCGGTTCATAAAAAACAAAAAAAAAACATAAACCAAAACACATTTAAATAATAGTTAAACATACTTATATACATTTTGACGACCGGTCTGGCCTCGTGGGTAGTGACCCTGCCCCTGCCCTGCCTATGAAGCCGATTGTCCTGGGTTCAAATCCCAGTCAGGGCATTTATTTGTGTGATGACCACAGATATTTGTTCCTGAGTCGTGGGTGTTTTCTATTTATTTAAGTATTTATATGTTATCTATTTTATATATCGTCGTCTAGTACCTGCAACACAAGTCTTACTGAGCTTACCGTAGGACTAGGTCGATTTGTGTCAGATTGTCCCAAAATCCAGACCGGTCGTCAAACACAGTATGCCTCCTTTGAAGTTTAAAAGTGTAAATTAAGATTAAAGATTAAAATAAAAGAGTAGATTTGTATGTATTGTCAACCAATTTCATTTCTAGGCCACTTCGAACCTTGTCACAGTGAGGTTAATAAGAGATCTTTTGCTTCTTTCATATAGATTTTTACTGTGACAAGGAACGAAGTGGCCTATAAACCGCATTGGTTGACTGTACCTTAGCGAAATCCAGCAACGACTGTAGTATACTGTCCATAGTTATTTGAACATCAATGGCAGGTTTTTTGGTTCCTGAAAAAAAAAAAAAATATAACCACAGATTCGACGACAGTTTTGGCCTAGTGGGTGACATGCCTATGAAGCCGATGGTCCTAGCACGGTGTTATCACCTACGAGAAACCTGACATCCCACTATTACAATTGATTAAAATTATATTCAGGGTTCGGACAAGTCATCGCAGAAACTGATATTGACATGTGACAAGACTATTATAGAGTCGCGACTTGTTATTATCTAAAGCTGATATATTATTATCGTAATTTAATATACTTTAACATTTGACCTTTTTAGTCGCATGTCTGTCATGGATTTGTCAAAGTGGCATGCTTGAAACAGATTTGTGTTTTATTTGTTTTTTTTTTATGGTTATTTCTAAATCTTTTAAATATGGTGCAAATAAATACAATTAACAAGTGGATTAAGGACTACTCCGAGCTCTGTTATCAAGAAAATGTCAAAAAAATATTGTGCACAGCATGTGACATTCGTATTAAACAGTTAAAGAAAGATAATATTGATAAACATATTAGGTCAAAAAATCAGACAGCTCCGCCAGAAATTTCTTATGAAACTTTTTGCATCGATTTGTTGATGTTCCTAATTTCTGCTAATTTTCCATGGCATCAACTCAATAATTCACGCTTCATGGTGAATTCTGGGTTGCAGTAATAAATGTCATTGAAAAATATAATTAAATAATATTGTACATAATGCGATTCTATTGATCTTGTTCTATAGCCGTCTTGCGATTGTTTTGCGATGACTTGTCCGAACCCTGATTATATTAGATACACTTTACGAACCTAGTGAGGGTCCGTTAGATGTGTATGTGATGATGATGATGACGATGACACTTTTAAGTCTTGTATATTCTTTTTTTTGAAACCCAATTAATAAGGCTTCAAGGTTTTGTACATGGATTTACTATCGAATGTAAATAGTCTTACTTCAAAAATCTTTCTCCCACAATTAAACAACCATTATACAACTTATAGTTTTAATTTGATTCCTATTCATATTAAAATAAAAATACTTAAAAACCCCGCCAGCTATACCGGGTGTGGCCTGTAATAGGAGCTTTAACTTTAGGCATCGTTTCTACACCACAAACGTAGAAACATTTGTTCTACGACTTTTGAAAATAACTTATAGTTTAATAAATATTAATAAAAAAATATTTTCCAAGCAAGCAATGTATTGCAAAAACTATGAAGTTTGTAGGCTGACAGTAAACGTCAACTAGACTATTGGATGCTGTTCATTGAAAATACTATTTAGTTTGTTCGAAAAAATCACAAGTAATATATTACCCAATTATTTTAAGTTGTAGAACAAATGTTGTTTCGTTCGTGGTGTAGAAGCGACCCCTAAAATTTTTGCTCCTATTACAGGCCACACCCGGTATAGCTCTATACATATTATGGTTATATGGCCCTTTGAAAAGTTGTCGTGCTCTAACAATAGATGGCGCATAGCAGAAAAAACCACGCCTCGCCATGAAATGAAACCCCGGGGGTCTCTTTTCACGTAGTTGTATGCGTAACGCATTTCACTAGGTCAAAAAAAGGGACTGCAGAGAGAGGAACCGCCGGACTATGCGCGCCGTTTTCAGAATTACCACCTTCTTTCTGACAATCTAACCGCAATGTAGTGATAAATGGCGTAAGCCTCTGCCCAACAGTGGGACAAAACTACAAAAAAAAAACCATACCTGTTTCAGAGACACCCGTACTGCCGCGCGTGTGTGTCCGTCCACTCGTCGACCCGTAGCTCCTAAACGCGCTCCGAAGCGTTTTGCTGAGCGTCAACAGTCTGGACTCTGGTTTTTCCCTGAATTAATTTATGTTTAATATTTTGAACATTAATGTCATTTTAGTCCATAGTCTCTTTTAAGAAAAATCTTAAAAAAGTATTTAACCTTACAGCAATATGCTAATACCTAGTGGACGTGGACTACTCAGCTTTTCTTCCAGCCTGTTTAGTTTTTTTATTTCATTTTTCCAGTTTCTATTACTGTTACATTCGCTACCTACATAATTACCTGTATTTTATGTTCTTTTCTCTATTAATTTTATTTCGCCAAATAAACAATTTTTCTTCTTTCTTCTTCTTCTTTTTTTAGCGAGTTTTATTAATAAACCAACCACTAAAGTTTATTTACCAAAAAAAATTGCTATCCCGGCGAACTTTGTACCGCCTGAAAGTCTATATATATAACTGTGGCGGCGCGTTTATACAAGCCGATTCCCGCCGGCTTGAATAACTTTACTGCAGTTCAACGGTTTTCCTTGGGCTCAAGAAGAAAAGGCTAAGACATATCGGCTCCGTCTTGTCTAAGAAAAAAATTGTCGCGCCGCCACTGGAGACAGCAGATACCTCACCTGGTCTGCAGAGGCTCCTCTCGCAGCCGTCCGGCGAGGGCCCCCGCACGCCGCGGGGCTCCGAGCAGCATGTCCAGTAAGGCTGACACGCATGTACACAAGTCTGTCTGTGTGTGCACCGGCAAGTGTAAGGTAAGGTGGAAGCATTCGGCGAATCTGAAAAAGAAAATTAAAATGAGGATAGGTGTTTCTAGCTACTGCTGCAACCTGTGTCCAGGTCTATTGCGTACTCAAAGCAGATCAGAACAGCCCTGCAGTAGAAGCACACCGAACTGGTCTTAAGGCCCAGAACCCAGTTCATCACTAGCTGATGCTGCCTCATCGTCCAAGTCTACTACGTACTCTGAGGTAGTTCAGCACAGCTTTGCAGTATAAGCACACCCAACTGGTCCCAAGATCCAGAACCCAGTTCATCACTAGCTGATGCTGCCTCATCGTCCAAGTCTACTACGTACTCTGAGGTAGTTCAGCACAGCTTTGCAGTATAAGCACACCCAACTGGTCCCAAGATCCAAAACCCAGTTCATCACTAGCTGATGCTGCCTCATCGTCCAGGTCAACTGAGTACTTTGAGGCAGCTCAGCATAACCCTGCAGTACAAGCACATCCTACTCGCCCCAAGATCCTGGTCCCATTTCATCATCACCGCCTCACTAGCTGATGCTGCCTCACCATCCAGGTCTAACTACTCCGAGGCAGGTCAGACCTCAGAACCCAGCAGTACAAGACAAGCATCGACCTCCCTTCATGATCCTACTCCAAGATCATCATCAGAGCCTTTAGCTACTTCCTCATCATCCAGGTCTTTTTTATGACAAAGGTGGCAACCGAGCAGACGGATTGCCTGATGGTAAGCAATTACCGTTGCCCATGGGCACCCGCAACACCAAGGGAATAACGCTATTATGGCTGTGGTCTGTAAGGAGGTACTTCCCCAGTTGGGCTGCTCCAGACTCAAGAGTGATGGTACTTCGATGTGTTACCTCTCATTGTTCGACGTAGTTTAAGGACATACCCGGGTTCAAAACATACTCCGAGGCAGGCCAGCACACAAAAATGCAGTACAGTCGCCATCAGATATATCGGAGCTGTGGAGGTGTTCAAAAATATCGGAACATTCACTTTATTGCCTTGACAATAGAGGCGTTGTTCCGATATTTGTGATCACCTCCACAGCTCCGATATATCTGATGGCCACTGTACAAGCACCTACCTCGCTCCAAGATCTTCGTCCAAATGCATCATCAGAGCCTCTCTAGCCGCTGCTGAGACCTGGACATCCAAGTCTACTGCGTAGACCCCGAGGCAGGTCAGAATACTGTTGGCGTACGCATCGTCTTTGAGGTTGAGGATGGGTGTGGATTCCGTCTTCTGTCTTTTAGCTGGTGGCTGTGGTGGGGAGGAGAAGAGATCTGAAAAGGAAAATATTCTAGAAAATTCTATACATTATTTATATTTCTTCTTTAGTTACCGCCATACAAACTGTATGGAAGATTGTAACAAATTGGTTACATGCCTCGGTATTGTCGACGTCCATAGGCTGCGGCGACCGCCTACCATCAAACAGGCCGCATGTTTGTTTGCCACTTTTGTGGCAAAAAAAAATAATAAATATATTTTTTGGTACAATATTTTTTTCTGTTATAGATATTGTATAGTCAACCAATTTGAATTCTAGGCCACTTCGGACCTTGTCACAGTGACGTTAATAAGAGATCTTTTGCGTCTTTCATATAGATTTACACTATTAAATTAGTTGACTGTACACACCACAAAATACATAAAATAACAATACAATTTTTTAGACGAATTCTCATTTTTTTTAAATACAATGACGGTGGCAAACAAGCATACGGCCCGCCTGACGGTAAACAGTTACCGTAGGCTATGAACGCCTGCAACTCCAAACTTTATTGCACAAAAGACGAATTTAATGCCTAAAAGCATATCTCTACCAGTCAACCATTGGGCAAATCAAAGGATTGCAGGATCTTGTTGTGTTAAATAAGTATTATTCCATTAAAAATCCCTATTAGTATGTATTGGTGTGAAATCTGTGAAGTACTCTTAACATCTCGCCCATCTATCTCTCGGGTTCCGATTCTGGTTCCGCTTCCGTTTCCGGTTCCGGTTCCGATAAACTAAATGTAAAACATCTTATTCCGCTTTCGGTTCCGATAAAACCACATCTGTTACATCCCTAGTATATAGCACCAAGAGTCTAAGTCTAACCTTCGTAAGCTCCCCGCATGACCTCCACAACGAGCGCCCTGTCCTTCGCCGCGGCCGGCCTCAGTGCTGCCACCTGCGTTACGCAGCGCCGTTTCAGAGTTTCGTCCATATGAGATAACCCGTGTTTTAGTAGGAGGAGAGCTGAAAAAAATCGGTGACATTTAGACTAGGAGGAATAATGAGTGGAGAACGCATACGCGAGCGCCAGTAAGGGACAAAGATATTCTGGCTTTTGTAGCCCAAAATGTAACAGTTCACTATAGTTTTGCTTTACAGGACATTCTTTATAACAAAAATATTAGCTTATTCTGTATTAATTACCGCAACTTTGGTTGAAAACCCAAACTCCAATTATATTTGTTTGTTCCCCTCCAACTTTGACAGTTCGGAAGGGACCAGTTTGGAGGGGAACAAAAATATGTGAGACTATGACATGGACGGACGAAAATAGCGCCGTCTCTGCCATAGATATGGAAAGTTACATAAGACCATCCCTTTCGATTGTGGTATGTCTAGTTAAATGGTTTGTCTATGCCTTCAGACAAGTATGCATGATGAGCTGGAGGTGCGGGTTCAAATCCTGTTGGGATGCCGGAGGTCCTCGTCGCTTTTTCTTAAGTGTATGCTACTTAAAAATCAATGCAAATCAAAATATTTAATCCATACTATGTACTAATATACTAATACTAATATACTAATTACTATTTACTTATTCAATAATTACTAATTTCTAATAATAATATTAATTATGTATTAATTTACTAATTATTATTATTATCTAATTTAATAATATTATTTACTAATTTAATAATTACTATTTTACTAATATATATCATAATCAATCACTGCACGGGCCAAATGCTAGGAGGATGATGATGATGATGACTAATATGTATATCCATATCCATACTTATCCATACTAAAATTACAAATGCGAAAATAACTCTCTCTGTGTTTTCACCTTAGATTAAAAAATAAACAAGATTACATATACTTGATAAATTCCGACTGGTTCCGCTGTGTTCGTGTAGCCCAATTGGTTAAGGCGTCAGCCGCGATAGCTGGAGATGCGGGTTCAAATCCCGTCTCCTACGCCGGAGGTCCTCGTCGCTTTTTCTTAAGTATATGTCATCTATTTCAATTATTAAAATTCTCAGTTGTAATACTTGTAATTACCCTTAACATCCTTATCGAGCATGTTCGACAGGTCTATTGTATCGAACATGTCGGCTGTGAGTCCGCCGCGCCGGTCGCGCGACAAGTACGCCGACAACACGTGGAGACACTTCGTGCGGTCTGCAGACGTCGCTTTTGTCACGTAGTCTGCTATTTTCCTGTAATAGGCATGACTAAATATATTACAAATTCTAACAAAATTAAGTTAAATAGTAGGTTAAGTTGTTAGGGTTATTATTTTCTTTATTATGTTTTTATACTTAATTGTAATTGTTTCAAATTAAATAAATAAATCACCAGTTAAATAGATATTTTATGAGCATTTGTCTTAATAACGACGATATTGGATAAAATTACTGGTCTGGAATGTTTCAAAGATAATTTGACCCTAAAATGATAAAAATGAAGGTCTAAAAAAATTTAGAAATAAGAAAAATAATGATAACCAGTCGACTCCTTAAATTTTTCTGAAAAATATAATGTACGGTAACTATATACATTTAATTTAATTACAAAATTGCATTATTTTTCCATACTTTAGAGTGGGCGACGACCTAGGCGTGACGTCATAGTTAAGCATAGTTTTGTTAGGAGCGTTTTGAGCGGACAGTGCGAGATTTAGACTTTAATTCTAATTTCTGACTCTTGTTTACCTTCTACCCAATTGATCCCACAGCGATATTTGATCCCTACAACGAAACAAATCGATTCATATCATAAACAATAAATATTTTTTTCACCTCTTATGGATTTAGTATAAACGGATTTTTTTTTTGTTATTGTGTTCAAAGTAAATAAATATTATAGGTATTAAACCTATAACATTTTACCAAAGAGTACTAACTTTATGTAAGTTACACCCTAGGCCAGAAGTATTGAGCAACCATATTTTTTATATAAAAACTGGATATTTTAGTGTAGTATTCACATTTTTTCTGAAGACATATTATCAATTAATTTAAACTGTTTAGGTGTTGGTCGTTGCGGTGACTGGTGATTGCATATTTTGCAATTCACTTCGTTGTAGATCCGAATTTTTGGTGAAAAACAATTACAAAAATGAAATACCATTAAAATTTGATCGCAATGCTATCCTAAAATAAATGTCAGAACTCAAAGTGGGAATTGTTTTAGGCCTCAGTCTATGTATATGTACAGTCGCTATCAGATATATCGGAGCTGTGGAGGTGGTCACAAATATCGGAACAACACCTCTATTGTCAAGGTGATAGAGTGCATGTTCCGATATTAATGACCACCTCCACAGCGCCGAAATATCTGATGGCGACTTGGAAATCTTGCCTGTAAATGTATTTGGTCTGTCTTGTTTTTCCCAATAAAAAAATACTTTGACTTTAAAAACATACGTACATACATACATTACATTTCCGCCGTATGCAGTCCACTGCTGGACATAGGCCTCCCACAAATATGACTTGTATCATCTTGGGGGTAGTTGCCATAGTCGCCACGCTTGGCAGGTGGGTTGGCGACCGCAGTAGCTGTAGATTGGGTTTCGACGGACGCTGCTGCCCGTAGGATTTTCCCTTTGTCGCCTCTTACGACACCCGCGGGAGGAGATGGAGTGGTGCTATTCTAGTCAGCCGGCATCATACGGCAAAAAAATGCATATCCTACCTGAACTCTTTCTCCCCACAGCACTCGGCACACCCCAAACTGGCATAATACAGCACTCGCACGTAACCAGTGATGGCGCTGCACTTTTCCAAATATCTCCCAAACTCCGCCATGGCGGCTCCCCTTTCCCCGACGTCGCCACAGGCGCCCATGGCCACGCCGAAGCACTCAGCCAACTTTGCCGGCTCAACATTCAACTTTCCCGGCTCCGTGTTCAACCTTGCCATGATTTTCGATAATGTCTGGGGTATGTATTTGATTTTTGTTATGAGTGTAATCAGTTTGAACAGGGCTTTTTGAGTGTCCTGGCGTTGGTCTGAAATGAATAGTACATTACTAAAGCCGGGAAGTAAGGGGTTGCCGGCCGAGTATATGTAGACTGTTACGAGGCCGGCAACCCCTTTTCGAAGTATGTATAAGGTTATTCTCAAACATGCAATACAATAGTTATTATAAGGAACATAATAACAACATTGTAGTACATGTTTAAGGAAAATAATAATCAAATAATAATAAATAAATATTACAGGACATTTTTACACAAATTGACTGAGCCCCACGGTAAGCTCAAGAAGGCTTGTGTTGTGGGTCAGCCAACGATATATACAATATACAAATACTTAAATACATAAACACTCATGACTCAGGTACGAATATCTGTGCTCATCACACTAATAAATGTCCTTACTGGGATTTGAACGCAGGACCATCGCCTTTACAGGCAGGGTCACTACCCACTAAGTCAAACCTGTAGTCAAACTGACAGACAGTATCAAACAGCATACACTCTGTCACAAACCTGACAGACAATGTCATGCACTTTGTCACAAAACTGACAAACAATGTCATACACTCTGTCACAAACCTGACAGACAATGTCATGCACTTTGTCACAAAACTGACAAACAATGTCATACGCTCAGTCACAAACCTGACAGACAATGTCATGCACTTTGTCACAAAACTGACAAACAATGTCATACACTCTGTCACAAACCTGACAGACAATGTCATGCACTTTGTCACAAAACTGACAAACAATGTCATACACTTTGTCACAAACCTGACAGACAATGTCGTGCACTTTGTCACAAAACTGACAAACAATGTCATACGCTCAGTCACAAACCTGACAGACAATGTCATGCACTTTGTCACAAAACTGACAAACAATGTCATACACTTTGTCACAAACCTGGCAGACAATGTCATGCACTTTGTCACAAAACTGACAAACAATGTCATACGCTCAGTCACAATCATCAGTATGTCAGTTTCTGGACAAGTCATTCCGTTGTCGGACGTCAGACCGACAACATCTCCAGCGTCTCCTAAGGATGCTTCGTACAGAGGCGAAACACGTGTCGAGTTTTGGTATTATTGGTGGTGGTTTGTTATGTTTATTTGTGTATTTAATTTTGCGGTGGGAGGGAGGGAACATTAATGCATGGAAAAATACGCAAGTAAATATAACGGGTTGGCACTTATTGACTAGCACGTTATTAAACAGCGGAATTGCAAAGTAATTTTTTTAATTTAATTTTGTTTTTTGTTTTACTTAAAATATCTACTAACATTTTCTTTGTAATTTCTGTGTTCTGTTGTACTAACATAATATATGGATGTATCTACGTCTGAAATAAATATTTTGAATTTTTTTGAATTGAATATTATTGTTGATAATAATATGGACTTCCGCAAAGTAACGCCTGATTCAATTAATTACTTACAATTAGACGTGACTACCATACAAACCTTCGTAGTACACTTCGAAGCTCCTCCACTGGACTTGTATGGCGCCATAAAACTGGAGCCAAGCCTGCAGAGTCCTGAGCAAGCCGTCGAACGCGGGCGCGCGTCGATGCTCCATGCACGTGGTGATGAGCTGGTGTGTGATGCTGTTCAGGTCTTCACTGGTCTCTTCTCTCCAGTATAGAATTGTATCCAGCTAAAAAAATAGAAGTAAATAGCCTATACTATCCTCAAACCAAACAGACGACTGAGGCAATAAAAGCCGGCGGCCGTAGGGATGGCGGCATGTCGATACTGGATTTATTCAAATGCCGATAAGATTGATTATATTTTCATTGCTTAATAATGTAATTAAATTTTATGTTTTTATTAGTTTAAGTTATTCTCAGTATCGTGAAGATTTTTTTATTTTTTTTAAATACTTTTCGATGATAATGTATGTGTTATAATTATAACATTTTTTATTTATTAAATCTTACTATGTTTTAGTTCTAAAGTGCCTAATTGTAGTCTTAAAAGTATTTATTTCATAATATAAAATATTGTATGCATTACTTTATTTTCATTTTTGCATATTATCTTATCGACATGCCTTGTACAGTCAGCGTCATATAGTTGGTAGCATCCAAAGTACTCAAAAAGTTCGGTACACCATAGAATTAGTATGGTGTACCGAACTATTTGAGTACTTTGAATGCTACAAACTATATGACGCTGACTGTACCGTGTGCTTTCTACCTGCCCTATGCGGCCCGGCTGATAACAGGCACGCTGCTTATGAGCGTGCGGGTGCGAAAGAGACAATACAATGCTAATCGTTTAACGATCCTAGTCGTCTATTTGGTTTGAGGATACTATAGTTTGAAGTGATCTTGCTGAAGGTGGAGATCCGGATCCCAGGATAAACGATTTTTTTTTACATTCTTACACGTTGCATTAACCGGCTGCTGGGGCGTAAAGGTAGTGGAAGGCGCAGTGTGGGCAGACCCCCTACAAGATGGACCGCCGATATGGTAAAGATAGCTGGAATCCTCTGGATGCGGTCACTGGGCTTTGGAGGAGGTATATGTCCAGCAGTGGACGTACTTTGGCTTGAGTCTGGAGAAGCCCAACTGGGGAAGTACCTCCTCCTTACAGACGACCACAGCCATAATAGCACTGCTACCTGTCAGGTGTGTAGTGTTGTGTTCCTGATGGTGAGTAAGGTTCCCAGAGCTCCAACCCCCCTTTAAAGGCCGGCAACGCGTCTGTGACTCCCCTGGTGTTGCGGGTGCCCATGGGCGACGGTAATTGCTTACCACTAGGCAATCCGTCTGCTCGTTTACCGCCTATGTCATAAAAAAAATGTGATATAGATAATGATTAGGGATACGACGGCATACGTACGACATCTATATGCAATCCGTTCATGCTGCCGGTTTCGATGGAGCCGAGGACCGCAAGCAAACCCGGGAGCAGCGCGCTAGCGTGCGGCTTCAACTCTTCCTTGCAGTTACACATCATCTACGAAACACGAAATAGCAGTTTAAAAATAATTATTTGTTATACAAGGGGAACACACTTTGCTACCGAGTGAAACACATAATTTTTCACCTCACTACCGCGAGGAAAAAACGGCACGTCACGGACATCTGCACTGTACCTGAGCTAGAAGCCACTTCAGATTAGTGCCGGCTTCCCTCATCAACTCCGCCACGGCCGGCCACTCGCTAGCCAGCGCGGCCGTGCCGGCGACGTGCCGGAACAGTGCCGTCAGCGTGCCGGCACGTCACGGACACCTGCACTCTACCTGAGCTAGAAGCCACTTCAGATTAGTGCCGGCTTCCCTCATCAACTCCGCCACGGCCGGCCACACGCTAGCCAGCGCGGCCGTGCCGGCCACGTGCCGGAACAGTGCCGTCAGCGTGCCGGCACGTCACGGACACCTGCACTGTACCTGAGCTAGAAGCCACTTCAGATTCGTGCCGGCTTCCTTCATCAACTCCGCCACGGCCGGCCACACGCTAGCCAGCGCGGCCGTGCCGGCCACGTGCCGGAACAGTGCCGTCAGCGTGCCGGCGCACGGATGGTTGTTCAGTGGCGTCTCCACTAGAGATATGTCTTGAGTCTCCATCTAAAAAAAAAATTGAAAAGGCAAAGTTTATGATGGATGCTATCGTTACATCTATACTCCGTTCACGATAACGAGCTAGTACCAGAAAACTCAGAACACACGTGATTGGTTAGCGATAATGGCGATTAATGTGTAACGGGTGAGTTTACATGTCAGTCAACTCTGTCTCTTGTACGATGCGGACGCGTCTATTGTTCTCCTTTGTATTGTTTCCCGTTTAAATAGTCGACTAATCTTTTTTTTTTATGATATAGGAGGCAAACGAGCAGACGGATTGCCTGATGGTAAACAACTACCGCCGCCCATGGACACTCGCAACACCAGAGGAGTCACAAGTACGTTGCCGGCCTTTAAGATCCCTATACGCTCTTTTCTTGAAGGTTTGGATGTCATATCGGTCCGGAAATACTGCACACGACAATTTATTCCAGAGTTTTGCTGTGCGAGGCAGGAAGTTTCTAGAAAAACGCACAGTTGAGGACTGCCAACCATCTAAGTGGTGATGATGGAAGTATTGTCGTGTAGAGCGCTGGCGGAAGGAAGCAGCTGGGATTAACCCGAACAATTCCTCGGAGCACTCTGTCTTGCGTTGTATGCGTATTTCAGTATTGATCATAAATATGCAGTTTGTTCTTTAAAGCTAACTAACAAATAAATATAATAACCATAAGAAAATGTGTAGAAATAAAATAATCGAAGCGATGGCATGTAAGCCAGCCGGATAGCGAGGTGCCATTTGTTCACGCCCACTGCCCTTTTTTGTCCTTTTCATCTGCATACAAAAGTGCAAAAGAGAGGCGTCTATACTAGCTCGTTATCGTGGACGGAGTATAAGTATTTATATTTATTTACGCATTAGTCAGAAACAAAGAAATAGGATACTTTTTCTTAATTAAACACTAAACACAACGTCATGCTAAACACTCATAGTGACAGAAGCGGATTTGATTTTTACAGTTTAGATTAGATCCATACGTAAACGATGGTTGGAGGTCTGGCAACGTCGCAATCATAAAAGTCTTTCATACTGGAGATTTTATTACAATATTTTTACACAAAAATGGAAATAAAAGTAGCAAAAAAAATAAAAAAAAAGTTTTTAGTGAGAGTCGGGGCATTCAATTGCATGTTGTTTATAGAGTTAGAAAAACATAGTACTGATCACGTCTCAAATGGCACCCTGTATATATATGTGTATATTCCCTGGGTGTATATGTATATATATTTTTTTTATGACATAGGCGGCGAACGAGCAGACGGATTGCCTGATGGTAAGCAATTACCGTCACCCATGGGCACCCGCAACACCAGAGGCGTCACAAGCGCGTTGCCGGCCTTTAAGGGGGGTTGGAGCTGGGAGGGGAGCTGGAGATATATTATCTGATATCTGATATATTATCTGATATATTATATTTATATATATGTAAAAAAATTATTACATACTTGTTCCACCTCACTAGTGTGAAGATCAAACAACATGGGGTCTTCGGAGAGAGTGCGAAGGAAGATGCGCGAGCGCTGCGTGTGCGAGGGAGACAGCGTGCTAGGTTCGGGCGGGACCGCGACCGGCATTGACTTCGTACGCTTCGTCTGAAAAAATGTTTTTCATTTTATTTTTTTACACTTAATTGTAGAAAATTATTTATTTGGCGTATTAAAAACTAAAAAAACATTACAGGATGTGACTAATATTATAGAACAACAAATACGAGTAGGATTCCACTCAGCACGAGTCGTTACATGAGCAATATATCATAATATATTTATTGTCGAAAATATGAAAAATACCACCCCATCTCCCGCAAGTATCATAACATAAAAGGCGACAAAGGGAAAAGAACCACCTGGGCAGCGTTTATCGCAACCGAATAAACAGCTAATACGGTCGCCAACCCGCCTGACAAGCGTGGCGACTATGACACATTTGGGATATATACAACAGTGGACGTCTTTTGACTTATATGATAATTATGACTGACCCAGCTAGCCCGTATAGGCAGCTCGTATGGCAGTCTCTCTCCGACGATCCTCTGCAGAGCCTCGGTACCGACCAGCTGCAGATACAGTACCTACCGCTGCCACAGATGTCATTTATGAATGTCACATTCTATATATGACATTCATAAATGTTATAAGAGGCGGCAAAGAGAAAAAACCACGAATAGGCAGCAGTGTCCGTCGGAAACGACACAGCTAATACGGTCGCCAACCCGCCTGCCAAGCGTAATGGCATATTTGGGAGGACTATATGCAGCAGTGACGTCTTTTGACTGAAATAAGTAGAACCCGGAATTTTCAAAGCAAAACAAAAGACTGTCGCGAACTTACTAGTGTTCGATGCATGTTTTTATCGACATCGACAGTTGTGTAATGGAATAATAAAACTATCTAATAAAGAAACAAAATATTAATAAAAGAAATACGTAAGGTATAAAAATTATACGTAATTTAATAAAGGTTCTACGTAATTTAAATCCTGCGCGGCAATGCGGCGAGTATTATGGGCACTTTTGCAGCGGAGGCGTCTGGGAGCAGCAATGTTTAGTAAGTAACTTGTGTGTGTTTAGTTTGTAAGTATGACTGACTGTATTTAAAAAATGCATCTGACATTAGTATGTTTGCGACAGTCTTTTGTTTTGCCATGAAAATTCCGGGCTCTGGAAATGATAATGATTATAGACTGACCCAGCTGGCCCGTATAGGCAGCTCGTATGGCAGTCTCTCTCCGACGATGTTCTGCAGAGCCTCGGCACCGACCAGCTGCAGATACAGTGCCGCCGCGGGACGCCGCCGGCATATGGCAGCACACATAACGTTGTATATCTGGCATTGAAGCTTGCTGTATAAAAATAAATAGAAATGTTATTTTGTTTCATATTTTACTATAGTTGTATAGTGAAAAAAAAGTTTGTTAGGCATATAGAAAAATAAATATATTCTGAATATTATAATGTACAAGTCAACCAATTTGATTTATAGGCCACTTCGTTCTTTGTCACAGTGAAAATCTATATGAAAGACGCAATATATCTCTTATGAACGTCACTGCGACAAGGTTCGAAGTGGCCTAGAAATCAAATTGGTTGACTATACCTACATTTTAACTCAGTACTGACTTCTTGTAAAATTAGTTTATTGTGCTTAACCAATACATTTATCTACCTATTGTTTGTTGCGAATGTACACCGTGACTTGTAAATTTTTTATTTACCAATAAATCATCTGAATCTGAATCTATTTTTTTTTATTTCGTTTTTGGACCGTTTTATTTAAAGTTGTAGACTATTTATTTTTTATATTTGGATTTTTTTGTGTGGTTTCTACTTAGAATCACGAGCACTTTCAAGCTTGAAAATGCGTCCCAAGCTTTTTTCTTCCATTCCGTTACTATTTTTCATACATATCATATGGCTGTAACGGAACGGAAGTAATGAAAAATGTATGAAAATTTTGGCACACACTTCTCCTATCAGGATCGAAAGAACTCATGAGTCTGAGTAGAAACCACACAAAAAATCCAATTAAAACATAAGTTGAGTGTACAATTTTAAATAAAATGGCCCAACTATTATCTAAAATCAATAATTTTTGAGCCCCCACAAGGCGGACTTAGGACATGGTAAACATCTCAGTAATCCACTGAACGCTAGTGGAGCAAAACCGATCACTGTGCGCCACTGTGGGGGAGGCCTGAGTCCAGCAATGGATGAGGATATTTTTTTTTAATTTACGTTTTTAGTTTTTTTTTATGCTATAGGAAGCAAACGAGCAGACGGATTGCCTGATGGTAAGCAACTACCGCCCCCCATGGACACTCGCAACACCAGAGCAGTCACAAGTACGTTGCCGACCTTTAAGATCCCTATACGCTCTTTTCTTGAAGGTTTGGATGTCATATCGGTCCGGAAATACTGCACACGACAATTTATTCCAAAGTTTTGCTATGGCAGGAAGTTTCTGGACTGCCAACCATCCAAGTGGTGATGATGGAAGTGTTGTCGTGTAGTCCGTCATACCTGTAAATCGGATACAGCTGGTGCTCCGGCGTGGGGCAGTGTAAGCTCTCCCTAAGTCGGTGGCAGAGTGTACAAGCCTCGCGGACTACGTGCCAGGGTGTACGTTTATTTGTTGAGCTGTACAGCACTGATGTAGGGGACTCTAATGATGATGTTGGTAACTGGAAAATAATTATATTGCATTAAATATTTAAGTGATGCCGGCTGACTAGAATAGCACCGCCTCACATCCTTGCGCGGGTGTTGTAAGAGGCGACAAAGAGAAACATCCTGCGGACGGGCAGCAGCGTCCGTCGAAACCCAATCTACAGCTACTGCGGTCGCCACCCGCCTGCCAAGCGTGGCGACTATAGCAACTACCCCCCAAGATGATACAAGTCATATTTGGGGGAGGCCTATGTCCAGCAGTGTACTGCATACGGCTGAAATGTATGTATGTATATATTTAAGTATGCCGTGTGATGCCGGCTGACTAGAATAAATAAATATTTCGAGACAATCTTACACAAATCGACCTAGTCCTACTGTAAGCTCAGTAAGGCTTGTGTAGTAGGTAGACGACGATATATATAATAGATAGATACATATAAATACTTAAATACATAGAAAACACCCATGACTCAGGAACAAATATCTGTGCTCATCACACAAATAAATGCCCTGACTGGGATTTGGACCCAGAACCATCGGCTTCATAGGCAGGGTCACTACCCACTAGGCCAGACCGGTCGTCAAAAAAAATATATCAAAACGAGTTATGCGTACACAAGGGGAACCCTTACGTCAACATTTGAATATAGAACGCCGGCATGCGTGTACACACGTTACTACTACATAGGCCATGCTTTAGCTAAGTTTTTCACCAACAAGTTACCTTTTCAAAAGCGACCAGCAACAAATACAGACTGGTCATATAGTCCTCCCAGCATCTCCTGTAGCCCGGGTGCGAGGGGTCGCCCTTAGGTCTCTTGCTCAGGTTAGCCAGGATTCGATCCAGGACTGATCCGAGGAATCTCTCGCAGACTTCTGTTGACGAATACCTGGGGAGAAAATTCAAAGATGGCAAACGAGCAGACGGATTGTCTGATGGTAAGCAATTACCGTCGCCCCGCACCGGCAACACCAGGGGAGTCACAAGCGCGTTGCCGGCCGTTAAAGGGGGTTGGAGCTCTGGGAACCTTACCATCTGGAACACAACACTACATACCTGAAAGGTAGCAGTGCTATTATGGCTGTGGTCTTCTGTAAGGAGGAGGTACTTCCCCAGTTGGGCTGCTCCAGACTCAAGCGTGATGGTACTACGCTGTGCCCTACCTCTCATTGTTGGACGTAGTTTAAGGACATGTCCGCGTCCAATTACGGATTAGACCCGTAAACGATTCAAGGTCAAGCGGGGAAATCGGAACTGTTGGGGTAAATGCGATTTTCGTATAATTCGTCCGGCGTGTAAGGTCGGGTAGGGTAGGCGCGTGTGACTCTTAGGTTACAGGCATCAGGTGACCGGTTAACATCAGGCGGGCCGCATGCTTGTTTGCCAGCGTCGTAGTATAAAAGATGAGTTAACGTAATACCGAAAGTCGTACGCCGCGACGAATCGCTTTAACAATGAACTGCCAACAACAATGCCAATCTGCCATAACAATATTATCCGATTTTACCTCAGTAGTGGAAGTGACCCACATATGTCCACGCGGCTCCTCCAAGTCACGGACGCCACACCGCACTAGTCCCATGTCCCACAGCTCTGTCTACACTATCCGATGTTACCTCAGCAGTGGCACTAGCACGCGCTCGCAGGCGCCGTCACTGTGACACTTGTGGAGCAGTGACCCACATATGTCCACGCGGCACCTCGTAGTCACGGACGCCACACCAGACATGGCCCGTGTCCCACAGCTTTGTCTACACTATCAGATGTTACCTCAACAGTGGCACTAGCACGCGCTCGCAGGCGCCGTCACTGTGACACTTGTGGAGCAGTGACCCACATATGTCCACGCGGCACCTCGTAGTCACGGACGCCACACCAGACATGGCCCGTGTCCCACAGCTTTGTCTACACTATCAGATGTTACCTCAACAGTGGCACTAGCACGCGCTCGCAGGCGGTGTCACTGTGACACTTGTGGAGCAGTGACCCACATATGTCCACGCGGCACCTCGTAGTCACGGACGCCACACCAGACATGGCCCGTGTCCCACAGCTTTGTCTACACTATCAGATGTTACCTCAACAGTGGCACTAGCACGCGCTCGCAGGCGCCATCACTGTGATACTTGTGGAGCAGTGACCCACATATGTCCACGCGGCTCCTCCTAGTCACGGACGCCACACAGGACTTGGCCCGTGTCTCACAGCTTTGTCTACACTATCAGACGTTACCTCAGCAGTGGCACTAGCACGCGCTCGCAGGCGGTGTCACCGTAACACTCGTGGTACAATGACCCACATATGTCCACGCGGCACCTCGTACCCATGGACGCCACGCCGGACCAGTCCCGTGTCCCACAGCTTTGTCTACACTATCAGACGTTACCTCAGCAGTGGCACTAGCACGCGCTCGCAGGCGCCGTCACTGTGACACTTGTCGTACAGTGACCCACATATGTCCACGTTGCATCTTGTAGCCGCAGATGCTACACAGGACTCTAGGGCGGCGTCCCACCAACCGGTGCGTGTATCGTCTAGAAAAAAAAAAACAAAAAAAAAACAAATACTCAATTATACTTGTCATCAAGGCAGGGGTAAAAACGAAAGATCTACAAGGGTAAAAAGTAATTAGAAATAGTACATTACTACAGAGGCAGGAAAGTAAGACGGCCGAGATTGTTACGAGGCCGACAACACCATTTCATATCATATGTTTAGTGTTTTTCTCAAACATGCAATACAAAATTTAAAAAAAAATGTGCCAGGGCGGACTTACTGCCAGCCAGCGCGGCGATCGTCGGCAGCAAAGCGGCAGGGTGCTCCGCCGCCGCCTCCAACAACGCGGGGCGGAGCTCCCTCAGCCGCGCCGGGAACAAACTGGAGACTGCCGCGGCGACCTCCGGCAGTCTGGGGATAGCACATTCATTTTGACGACCGGTCTGACCTAATAACCATTTTTTTCTTATGACAAAGGTGGCAAACGAGCAGACGAATTGCCTGATGGTAAGCAATTACTGTCGTCCATGGGCACCCGCAACACCAGGGGTAACAAGCGCATTGACGGCCTTTAAGGGTTGGAGCTAATGAGTAAGTAGTTACTGGTGAGTAAGGTACTCAGAGCTCCAGGACTAGGAACACAACACTACATACCTGAAAGGTAGCAGTGCTATTATGGCTGTGGTCTTCTGTAAGGAGGAGGTACTTCCCCAGTTGGGCTTCTCCAGACTCAAGCGTGATGGTACTTCGCTGTGCCCTACATCTCATTGTTGGACGTAGTTCACGGACATACCCGGGTCCAAAATATACAAATACTTAAATAATGTAGAAAACACACATGACTCGGGAACAAATATTTGCGCTATATTTAAGGCCTTAATGGGATTAATCCGGTTTCCTCACGATCTTTTTCTTCACCGAAAAGCGACTGGTAAATATCAAATGATATTTCGTACGTAAGTTCTGAAAAACTCATTGGTACAAGCCGGCGTTTAAACCTGCGACCTCCGGATTGCAGGTCGCACGCTCTTACCGCTAGGCCACCAGCGCTCTTGATACAATAAGTTACTTATTATAATACTTACTTAATAAATAATAAATAAATAAATATTTGGGGACAATTTTACACAAATCGACCTAGTCCTACGGTAAGCTCAGTAAGGCTTGTGTTGTAGGTACTAGACGACGATATATGTAATAGATAGATACATATAAATACTTAAATACACATAGAAAACACCCATGACTCAGGAACAAGTATATCATCACACAAATAAATACCCCGACTGGGAATCGAACCCACGACCATCGGCCTCAAAGGCAGGGTCACTACCCACTAGGCCAGACCGGTCGTCAAACTTACTTGAACGATTCCTCTGGTAGAAAACACAAGAGCATTGTCCTTTCCTCGATCGACGCCTCCGTCGAGCACACGGCGCGCGTCACCCAGCGTATAGGGTTCGAATCCGGCCCCGGACCGAGGCACCGCAGGTTTACTAGGAGACAGTGCTTTTGGACAAAGGTCGCGTGATGCTCATACGTTGGCCAAAGCTGCAATAAGTATATTTATATTATTGCTAGCTGTTGCCCGCGGCTTCGCACGCGCAGAATAATACATGTAAGGCACTGGTCCCACCGCGAGCTAGTAAGCTATGAGCTATCAGCTATTTCAAGGGACAAAAGATAATCGATCCCGTGTAAATAAAAGAGACATATATGTCATAGCCGGGCGATCGTAGTTCATCGCCGGGCGATGAGCTATAAATATATATCTCTTTTATTTACACGGGAGCGATTATCTTTTGTCCCTTGAAATAGCTGATAGCTCATAGCTTACTAGCTCGCGGTGGGACCATTGCCTAAACGGAAGCAATTATTATTGTTGTTTTCTTTTAATTAAATTAAGGAGTTTAATCACAACGTTTAAAGTCTCAGTTGACATTTAACTCCATATAAACTTTCAACCCCTTTTTTGACCCCTTAAGGGATGAATTTTAAAAAACGATGAACTCACTTTTCTTGTATTCGAATAAGGAGTGTTTACACAGTTTCAAGTCTCTCGCTTTAAATTTTACACAATTCTCATAGAAACTTTCAACCCCCTTTTTTCCTCTTAATGGTGGAATTTCAAAAATCCCTTAATGGGTGGAAACTGGCTAAGCGGTTTCCAAAAATCCCCTCTTTTCAAGCTAAATGGAATTCACTCCCTTCGTCTGTATTCCCGGAATATAATTTGGGTCTTTTCAACGCAAGAGTGAAGGCTGTTACTGAACCAGCGTGCTACACCCTTGACCTCGTCGACACTTACCATCAAGTGCGACTGAGGTCAAACGCTGGTCAGTTTTGTATAAAAAAAAAGTCTTACCTCATCTACCAATTCGACCACATTTCCGCAACCTTCTTTAAAATGTCTCCTGACAGCTATCCTCACAACATCGTTTAAGAGCACACTACACTCTCCAATTTGACCATTCATCAGTATAAAAGGTTTTTCAGTTAAGAACTCAAAGAATCCTTCAATAAAAAAACTTGCAAACGACACCTCTTTACTGCACACGCCTTTTAAAATCTTCATAACATCATCATTTCTCAAAAACTTCAAACTGGTCATCAACATGTCATTAAAATATGACATTTCTTCATTAAAATACTCTTCTAACCTGCCAGAGGCGTACATTTGTGTCAAAATGGTCGGCCATTTTGTCAAACAGTCTTTGACATCGGGTAAAATTATTTCTTTGATGTCAAATATGTTTGACATTATGTCAAACGCTTGGATTTGTAAATGATGTTCGGCAGTGAAGATTTCTCGCTCTATGGACTCTGTGATTTTTTTTATTGGTATCGTGTTCAGCCATCTTTGAATGCTGGCGATTATTGTCTGTGGTGTGTTCTTCCAATGTTTTTTTAGAGTTGTAAAACATTGTTCCATGGTCTTATGCAATTCTTTTATCAATGTTGGTGTGAGATTTGTAATTATGTCTGATATTAATTGAATAAATTCCTGAAAAAAAAATACAGTATTTAACCTAAGGCCCACCATATAAGTAAAATGCTACTCGAATTCTTTCTTTACAGTGTAGGAAATAAAGTATAATCTCTTTTGTATCAAAATCGAAGGACTCAATTAAATATTTCGGGACAATCTTACACAAATCGACTTAGTCCTACGGTAAGTAAGCTCAGTAAGGCTTGTGTTGTAGGTACTAGACGACGATATATATAATAGATAGATACATATAAATACTTAAATACAAACAACAGCTAACGTTAAAAAAAAACACTCGATTGAAAATACTTTGAGCCCTTGTGAATAATGTTGCTATCTGTTTTTAAAGAATAAACAGTGTTTTCCGAGCTAGTTGAGAGAAAACGAATTATTAATACACAATATATATTAAATTAAACTCACCTTATATTTCAGCTCCAAAATAACTTCGCAATATTGCTGTAAGAATATCATAACTACCTCCATCTTGAACATAGCATTCTGTTCGAAATTTAAACTCAGCAAACAATTTAATAAAGCACAGTTATTTCTTTCCAGAATATTCCTTCCCATGTCATTGTCAATATCAAATTCATTATTTACAACCGACAATACATACATAGTTTTGATGTCAACGTCATTTTTACAAATATCAAAAATGACATTTAACAACTCTTCCAATTTGACATCCCGTAAATCTTTGATAAAACGAACTGTCATATTTACGGTGTGTCTGTAAATTTTGACATCTGTCAAATTGCTTTTTAAAACATTATCTAAAAGGACGGATACTGTGTTTTCGATAGTTTCTTTGTCAAAAAGCTGTTTCTTGTCTATGAATGCCTCGGCGGCCATTTTGAATATCGTTCTCGTGTTGGTGTCAAAAGTTTTCGCTATCAATGCGGTGAGTTCGGGCAGCAGCGTTTTTGTTAGAGCGTGGTTGTTCTCTAGCGACGTTAATATGGTCTCAGCTATGTCGAGGCCCGCCCGTTTGGTGGTCGCTAAAAAAAATTACAGGATATTAAATAATAAATAAATATTTCGGGACAATCTTACACAGATCGACCTAGTCCTACGGTAAGCTCAGTAAGGTTTGTGTTGTAGGTGCTAGACGACGATATATATAATAGATAGATACATATAAATACTTAAATACATAGAAAGCACTCATGACTCAGGAACAAATATCTGTGCTCAGCACACAAATAAATTTCCTTACTGGGATTTGAACGCAGGATCATCGGCTTCATGTAGAGTCAATACACACTAGGCCAGACCGATCGTCTTAAATACATAATTATATAAAACACAAGGCTCTACTCACGTTTAGTTAGGCACTCGCGCGACATGTTTCGGAGAACACGGGCCTCCATTTTCTAAGTGCTGAGTGACCGCTCACGTCGCCGGCCCAGCACGCCCCTATGTTCTCCGAAATATGCCGCGCCGCAATTTTTGAAAACTTATTATTATATTTTTTTTTTATGACATAGGCGCAAACGAGCAGACGGATTGCCTGGTGGTAAGCAATTACCGTCGCCCATGGGCACCCGTAACACCAGAGGAGTCACAAGCGCGTTGCCGGCCTTTAAGGGGGGTTGGAGCTCTGGGAACCTTACTCACCATCAGGAACACAACACTACATACCTAAAAGGTAGCAGTGCTATTATGGCTGTGGCTATTACAGATAAACGGGACTTGACCGCGTATATTAACTACTACATGGGTTGGACATTTAAACGTGTATAGCTTGCATCTGTTTGTTGTTTTGCATCATTGTAAATGCGCTGTGCCTACTTGTGTGGGTACCTACTTAGTTATAGTATTAGTTTTATATAATGGTTGGTTAAGTATACCGGGTGTGGCCTGTAATAGGAGCATTAACTTTAGGCATCATTTCTACACCACAAACGAAGCAACATTTGTTCTACGACTTTTGAAAAAACTAATAGTTTAATAAATATTAATAAAAAAAGATTTTCCAAGCAAGCAATGTATTGTGAAAACTATGAAGTTTGTAGGCTGACAGTAAACGTCAACTAGACTATTAGATGCTGTTCATTGAAAATACCATTTACTTTGTTCGGAAAAATCACAAGTAATAAATTACCCAATTATTGAAAGTTGTAGAACAAATGTTGTTACGTTCGTGGTGTAGAAGCGATCCCTAAAATTTTTGCTCCTATCACAGGCCACACCCGGTATAATATAATACCTAGATACCTATTTGTATTAATTTACACAGTAAATAATAGTTAAGGTAGTGATCCGAATGCTGTTGTTCGCCAACAAACTGTTACGCAGTTTGGCGAAACTTTGTGGTTATTGTATTGTTGTGTAAGTATTGTTAAATAAAAAAAAAAAAAAAAAAAACTTTATAAAAACTCAATTTTTTTTATATATATAAACTTTCGTGAGGCATAATTAATTAATGATTAACACGGTTCACACGTCACGCAACACACAGCACGTTCGAAAATGTCAATATAATAAAATTGACTGACCATCAGGACTGGTCAGCATGACGCGGAACTCCGCCACCCTGTGCAGCACCTCCGGCTCCTCGCATAGAGCCGCCAGCGCAGCACCCAGGAGTCTCCGGGCACCGCAAGTCTTGCTGCTGCTTATGTACTAGAAAAAAAATAGTACATTACATGAGGCCGGGAAAATGAGGATTTCCGGCCAAGTGGGTGATACGAGGCCGGGAATCCGTTTTCACGACGAGGCATGTATAGTGTTTTTCTCAAACATACAATGAGCTGAAAGAAATGCTTCAAAAAAGAAATTTGCAAAATCACAACTAACAATGAAATCGAAATGTATTAAAAAGTAACATCAGCTGTTTGCTATGACACCCGCCATCTTTGCCTCTGTATGGAACATCGTCTAATAGACCAGTAAAATTACCAAGACCTGGACATAATTCGATAACTGTAATTTTCTTATTCTATGAACTAAAGTATTGTTAGTTCTTTTTAAAACATAAAAAATTAAACAATTTAGGGTTCCGCATCAATGTAAAAAACCCAACACCTTGGGTTTAACATTAAGAGTAATATTATCTATTCAATTACATTTTGGCGACCTTAATGAGGTCGTCTGTCCATCTTGTGGATGGACGTCCTACGCTGCGCTTGCTAGTCCGTGGTCTCCATTCGAGTACCTTTCGCCGGATACAGGTCGCTTCCAACCGGTATATGTGGAGGTCCAAGAGGAAGGCCTGTGTTCAGTAGTGGACGTCTTGTAGCCGAGATGATGATGATGTATTAGATTTTTTATTTCTAATTTTTTGAAGAAAACGTGATCGTAGAATAGTACGGTCTTGGGTTTTTTACATTGACGCGGAACCCTAAAATGTTTAATTTTTTATATTTTAAAAAGAACTAACAATATTTTACTTTATAGAAAAAGAAAATTACAGTTATCTAATTATGTCCAGGTTTCGGTACTTATACTGATCTATTTTCGTAATTTTACTGGACTATAAAAAAAGTTACTTTTCAGGCCTAGGCCTGTAAAATTTTATGAAATTCCATTTCCGTCCCCTTCAGTTGCCGCGCCCAAAAAACCATACTTCCGAGTCTATTATAAGGAATGTAAAGACAATATTTCATTGCATGTTTGAAAAAAATAAGTTTATGTCAAATGTGCGGCGCGAAAGCGGTTTAAGAGGAAACATGTCACCTAGTGCGATATAAGTACACCTCCATCCGTTCTAACTCAGCAATATCAAAATCATCATATCAACCGGAAGACGTCCAACGCTACATAGGCCTACCACAAAGCTACCCATATCCATTGGATTCCCTCAATATTTACCAGTAAACTGATTAGTATGAATGATATAAATGAAAAATAATAACCTGAGCCCGGATTTTTCACGGCAAAATAAAACTACCGTAATCTATCCAGTGATAGTAACATTATTTTATCGATATCGATAATCGAACAAATGTCACCAAAAGGTTGTTTTTTCAACTGTAAATTGTCAATAATGTAAAAAAATATGGGCATGTTATTTTTATACCTATGTACAGTCTCAGTGAAGATCTATATGAAAGACGCAAAACATCTCTTATTAACGTCACTGTGACAAGGCTCGAAGTGGCCTAGAAATCAATTGAATTGGTTGACTATACCTAATAATAATCGATATCGATATACTCATATTTCTATCACTGGCTAGATGACGATAGTGTTTTGCTTTGCCGTGAAAAACCCGGGCTCTGATAGTGACATCGATCAAGTACAGCAGTACTCACGCGCAGCAAGTCGGCGGCCGCGTCGGCGCCGCACAGCCGCGCGGCGAGCAGTGCGCGCGCAGCCGTCGGCACGCCGTCGGATGCGCGCGCGTGCGCCAGCGCCGGTAGCACGCGCATCACTGCGCGCTGCGTGCACAACTCCTTGTTTGACGACACTAAACATATTTATAAGGTCAAGAAATATTTTTTTTTATAGAAGACTGACCAGCGTTTGCCCTCAGTCGCACCTGATGGTAAGTGTCGACGAGGTCGAGGGTGTAGCACGCTGGTTCAGTAACAGCCTTCACTCTTGCTTTAAAAAGACCCGAATTATATCTTTCCGTGAATACAAACGAAGAGAGCGAATTCCATTCCTTAGCAGTCCGCATTAGGAAGGTGGAAGCGAATCGCTTCGTGCGAATGAATGGAATATTTACAACGTAAGGTCTGGTCTAGTGGGTGATTCTGCCTAACTATGAAGCCGATTTCTTTATGACAGGAGGACGCCCTTTTCTTGAAGGTATGAGGGTCGTATCGGCCCGATTCGGAGTTAAAACCAGTGATTTTTTCGTGTGATATGCACATGTATTTGTTCCCGAGTCATGGGTGTTTTCTATGTATTTAAGTATTTGTATATTATAATATATATCGTCGGCTGAGTCGCAATACCACCCTTGAGCTTACCGTGGGGCTCAGTCAATTGTGTAAGTACTGTAATATTTATTTAGTTAATTATTTTTGCTTGCTACATAGGCATGGCCTACTGTACTATTTATGTACACAATACTCTTCTGTACAGTTTATATAATATAGCTGTAATAATAATATATTTGAATCTCACTATAGTTTTGTGTTCAAAATTACAAAACAGTTATAAAAATCATAAGTGATTGTTCGTCTTTTGTGTATATTTGTGTCTTTTCAAGGCAAGAGTGAAGGCTGTTACTGAACCAGCGTGCTACACCCTCGACCTCGTCGACACTTACCATCAGGTGCGACTGAGGGCAAACGCTGGTCAGTCTTGTATATAAAAAAAACCTGTTCGCCGATACATGATAGATACGCACAGTTGGCACACAGCATCGCCAGGAGTGTCTGCAGGGCGCTCTGGTCCTCATGCTGCAGCGCCAGCAGCAACACGGTTTTAAGGTCCACCTACAATTCATCAACAAATCAATAAATCATTTTTAAGCTAACATGGTCGTTAGGGTGGTTTTTCCGCGGAGCATCCCTAATTTTATAACGGGATGCCCCGTCAAAAAATATCGAACGTTCACATTAAAACACTGACATAAAGAAATGGACTCCTACACGCGAACAAATTATGTAGAAAAATATGGTACTAAATGACATTTCTATCACGTTCCAGTTTATGCTAATAATGCTAATTTATAATCTTCTTTAAGAAGAGCTCAGTGTTCTAATCATTAAGTATCAAACTTCACTATTGATAAAGTAATAACTTTTCAGTCATTGTTGACACTTGCACTGACAGCGGTTCAAAGAAGACTAACTACATGTGCCGCCCAAGTTGTTCGAGCGGTTTTATTTAGACATTTTTTTGGGGCTGATTGTGAATCTACGTTTAGTATACATCGATGTTTTATACAATTAATATGTTTCAATCTCACGATAGTTTTGTGTTTAAAATATGAATCGACTAATTATGTGAAGCAACATCACTAATTTAGCTTGCCCCCAAATGAGCGTTAGATAACGGAGTGTAATAGTGATACATCCTTGCCTTAAGCGTGGCCCCCTGGTACGGAAACGCCAGTGCGAGGGATCTCTTCAAGTCCACCACGATGTCGTCGTCCCAGCTGTCCCTGTTCTTCGCGTCCATGGCCACGTACCCATGCTTGCCTGGAAATAGGACGGTCAGGCAATTGGTTCTTCGGAAATTCCTGTTAGGACACCTATTAGGCTATAGGTATGTAATACTTTTATAGTACAGTCGCTATCAGATATATCCGAGCTGTGGAGGTGGTCACAAATATCTGAACAACGCCTCTATTGTCAAGGCGACAAAGTGCGTGTTCAGATATTTGTGACCACCTCCACAGCTCCGATATATCTGATGGTGACTGTACTAACAAATTAGCAGAGCCCGGATTTTTCACGGCAAAACAAAACACTATCGTAATCTTGCCCGTGATATAAACATTATTTTATCGATATCGATAATTGTGTAGTAGAAAAAAAACGTCACCAAATGAAATAATACGTGAAGTGTGTATGAAATTATACAGGGCGTCCCAAACTTATGGGACGTGAAGGGGAAGTACTTTAAATATCATAGATAGTGTATTTTGCTGAAAGAAGACTTTATGTTATTTTTAAAAATTAGTAATTCTGCATTCATAGATTTTCTAAAAATTACTTGCTTTGTCTGGGTATCGAACCGACTTACATGCCAAAAAAAAATCACCCTACTTTTATGATGCCAATCAAAAGAATAGCTAAAAAACAATAACTCTGCTTAAGTAATATTGTATTTTAAAGGAAAGAAACAACGTAAAATTAGTCATTTTAATCAAATAAAAACATACATAAAACTGCCGTAGTGGGTATTTTTTGGAAATTAATTAATTCTTGAAATCTGACTCAATTATTTTCGTTTCATTGCATGTTTCAGAAAATGTAATTTAATACAACTTACCCAAGAAAATGGTTATATCTCTGTGCAGTACGCGGACGTCTCGGTCCGAGCGGTCGCCCCGCGCCCCAAGTCTCTCTACTGCGCGTATCACCTGTGGCCGTATGATAAAAATAAAAATGTATGTCAAATAGAGAAAAAGTTTTTAAAGGTAAGTTCTTAAAGGGTAGGCAACGCGCATGTTCATCCTCTGGAGTTGCAGGAGTCCGTACGTTACGTTAAAGGCCGGCAACGCGCTTGTGACTCCCTTGGTGTTACGGGTGCCCATGGGCGACGGTAATTGCTTACCACCAGGCAATCCGTCTGCTCGTTTGCCGCCTATGTCATAAAAAAAAAAAAAAAAAAAACGGTAACTGCTTACCATCAGACCGGCTGTATGCTTGTCTGCCACCGTCGTTGTATTAAAAAAAATGTTTGTCAAATAGAGAATAAATCCTTTTCTGCATGACATAGCAGGGTCTGTGTTTTACAGGATACATTTTGGAGTGTGCACAGTAATTGCACGATTTAATTCCACCATCTCCGTTCCACCACCGGACGTCCAGGCGAGGGGAGCGGTTTCATGCTTACGTTGTGAATATTCCATTCATTCGCACGAAGCGATTCGCTGCTACCTTCCTAATGCGGACTACTAAATGGCACTCGCTCCCTTCGTCTATATTCCCGGAAATATATAATTTAGGTATTTTGAAGGCAAGAGTGAAGGTGAAGGCTGTTACTGAACCAGCGTGCTACACCCTCGACCTCGTCGACACTTACCATCAAGTGCGACTGAGGTCAAACGCTGGTCAGTCTTGTTTAAAATAAAAAAAAACAACAACAAATAGTCAATTAACTCATATGCACTTATTTATTATATTATTTTACTTACATCACTGACGTCCATTTTCATATATGTTTCATTTTGTAATAAATTATCTAATTTTCTTAAAGCGTCCATGTGAATCTTCGGTTCCAAGTCGCTTGAGAATATTATCTGTGAAATAAAATTATTTATTATTTAACCAGATACAAAACAATACATCTATGGTTTGAATGTACACTAGAGTTGTACAGTCAAGGTCGTTGAGTGTTTTTAAAACACCTTTAGACACACACACGCGCGCGCGCGCGCGCACACACACACACACACATACACACACACACACACACACACACACACACACACACACACACACACACACACACACACACACACACACACACACACACACACACACACACACACACACACACACACACACACACACACACACACACACACACACACACACACACACACACACACACACACACACACACACACATACACATACACGCACACACACAGTTTTTAAGAAATGGTTTAAGTAAAAGTAGCACAATACCTAATGTAAAATAAAATTTAGACATGGAAGAGCAATGCCTCCTGGCACAGGTAATTTTGTAAATAACTTACAAGGAGACTTCAGCCATTGTAAGATTTGTAATTAATGTTAGTGAAAAAAAAAAAAATTTTATTGAACACTTTAGTGAAAGAAGAGCTATTCTGAACACAATTGAAAATATTTTTATATTAAGCAGAAACGTCTGCTAGCATATAAAAGATATTTAAATCAAAAGAAAAATAGAAAAATTTGACTCGCAGCGGAACTCGAACCCACAACCACTGGATCACTAGCTCAGTGCACTACCAGTTGTGCTATACGAGCGCCGCTTAGACGTGTCAAATTTGTCTATTATTCTTTCGATTTCAATATCTACAATTGAAAATAGACGCGGTAATATGATTGGACATTTGATACGACACGAGCATTTCTTTAAAACCATCTTGGAGGGAAGGATAGAAAGCAAGAGAAGGAGAGGAAAGCCCAGACGCAGCTACATGGATCAAGTGAAGGAAAATGTTGGGGTCGTTTCGTATCAAAAAGTCAAGGAGCTGGCGCAAGATAGGAACAGCTGGAAGATACTCTAGAGTCTAACTCTTAAGTTTATGATGATGATTGAACACTCACCAGCAGTCCGGTGATCATTTCTCCAGGGTCTACCTCCACGTTTTCTGGAGCCCGCATCAGCGTCAGACACGCCGCATGGAGAGTCGTCTCGTCCCGACATTGGAGCACCCGGATCGACTACAACAAATGTACAGAATTGCAGACTTGATATCTACATTAATATTATAAAGGCGAAAGTTTGTGTGTGTGTATGTTTGTTACTTCTTCACGTCTAGGCTTGGGCGATTTTAATAAAATTTGGTATGGAGTTAGCTGACACCCTGGATTAACACATAGGCTACGTTTTTCTGTAATAAACCGCGGGTAGCGCCGCGGGGCACAGCTAGTGTTGTAAGTAATATTATCCTCTAGGCGCCCAGAGATCCAAAAATTGCCAGGTCAAATGCAACTATGGTTTGTCATAATTAAAATTCAAAATGGCATTCAATGGGAGATCTTCTCTTGGACCCGGGTATGTCCTTAAACTACGTCCAACAATGAGAGGTAGGGCACAGCGTTGACCATAGCGCTTGAATCTGGGGCAGCCCAACTGGGGAAGTACCTCCTCCTTACAGAAGACCACAGCCATAATAGCACTGCTACCTTTCAGGTATGTAGTGTTATGTTCCTGGTGGTGAGTAAGGTTCCCAGAGCTCCAACCCCCCTTAAAGGCCAGCAACGCGCTTGTGACTCCCCTGGTGTTGCGAGTGCCCATGGGCGACGGTAATTGCTTAACACCAGGCAATCCGTCTGCTCGTTTGCCGCCTATGTCATAAAAAAAAAAAAAAGATCTTTTTATAGATCTCCGGGGCGGCTAGAGGATATAACAAAATATATAAATAATAATACACAAATTGACTGAGCCTCACGGTAAGCTAAGGGCTTAAGTTGTGACTCAGCCAACGATATATATAATACTAGCTTTCCCCGCGACTTCTTCGACCAGTTATACCCGTCTTTAAAGTATGGTTGCGGGATAAAATTATCTTCTTATCCAAGAAGCTCATTGACGATCCTGATCTGGTGGGGGCAAAGCTGCAAAGCCTCGAACACCGAAGGAAAGTCGCATGCCTATCGGTATTTTATAGGATACATTTCGGCGAGTGTGCGAGTGGTTTGCATGAACTCATTCCACCATCTCCATTTAAATATTATGGGACGAGGCGTGCGTTGAGATTCCATCCCTATGTTGTGGATATTCCTTCAACCAGAACAAAGCGCTTTGCTTCTACTTTTCTGATTCGCACAGCTAGGGAGTGGAATTCTCTTCCAGCTGATCTTTTCCCGGAGCAATACAACCTGGGTATCTTCAAGTCGAGAGTGAATAAGCACTTGCTAGGTAAGCATGCTCCATCGTCGGCCTCATCGTCACTTACCATCAGGTGAGATTGGGGCCAAATGCTAACCTATCATTTATAAAAAAAAAAAAAAAAATCTTATGTCTTTTCTCGTAGCTCAAATTCTCTTCATACCTTTCATCCCAATTGGTTCAGCGGTTTAAACTTGAAGAGGTAACAGACAGTTACTTTTGCACTTATAATATTAGTAAGTATGGATAATAAATAAATAACAATAATAAATAATAAATACATCGGGACTATCTTACACTAATCGACCTAGTCCTACGGTAAGCTCAGTAAGGCTTGTGTTGTAGGTACTAGACGATGATATGTATAATAGATAGATACATATAAATACTTAAATACATAGAAAACACCCATGACTCAGGAACAAATACCTGTGCTCATCACACAAATAATTGCCCTGACTGGGATTTGAACAAAGGACCACCGGCTTCAAAGGCAGGGTCACTACTCACTATAACAAACCTGTGTGTAGATTTATCCCCGCAACACATGTTACCTTGTAAAACTTATGTCCGCGGGCCCCCGCAAGTAGGGCCTTCGCCGCCGGCGCCAGCGTCGCCAGCCGCAGTAACGACGACAGCTTTGGAGACAGCTCCTGGGGACAACCGTGGCACCACATGGTGATAATTCACACATTATTTTATCACCAATATGCTTAATAATAAAAACCCGGGTATGTCCTTAAACTACGCCCAACAATGAGAGGTAGGGCACAGCGAAGTACCATCACGCTTGAGTGTGGAGAATCCCAACTGGGGTTTTTTTATGACATAGGTGGCAATCGAGCAGGCGGGTTGCCTGATGGTAAGCAATTACTATTGCCCCGGACCCGCAACACAGAAAGTCACAAGCGCGTTGCCGGCCTTTAAGAGGGGTTGGAGCTATGGGAACCTTACTCACCATCGGGAACTCAACACTACATACCTGAAAGGTAGCAGTGCTATTATGGCTGTGGTCTTCTGTAAGGAGGAGGTACTTCCCCAGTTGGACTTCTCCGGACTCAAGCGTGATGGTACTTCGCTGTGCCCTACCTCTCATTGTTGGACGTAGTTTAAGGACATACCCGGGTCCAAAACCTTCTCCTTACAGAAGACCACAGCCATAATAGCACTGCTACCTTTCAGGTATGTAGTGCTGTGTTCCTGATGGTGAGTAAGGTTCCCAGAGCTCCAACCACTTAGGGTAGGCAACATGTGAATCCTCTGGAGTTGCAGACGTCCATCGGTAACTGCTTACCATCAGGCGGACCGTATGCTTGTTTGCCACCGTCGTAGTATAAAAAAAGTTCAGACAGTACCTCAACCTCCTCGAGGTCATCTAAAGCAGCTGTCAGACAGTCGGCCAGCCCGCGTACGAGAGCGCCGACCAGGGCGAGGTCATCGCCCTCCATGAGGTCCCTCCACACTCTCGCGTCGGGGTCCTCACACGACCGCGACAATACGAATTGTATGGCAGCCTGTGAAAATATATATATATATATGTTTATATTTCGGGACAATCTTACACTTCGACCTAGTCCTACGGTAAGCTCAGTAAGGCTTGTGTTGTAGGTACTAGACGACGATATATATATATATAATAGGTAGATACATATAAATACTTAAATACATACAACGCCTATGACTCGGGAACAAATATCTGTGCTCATCACACAAATAAATGCCCCGACTCAGATTTGAACCCAGGACCATCGGCTTCATTGGGTCACTACACACTAAGCCAGACCGGTCGTCGAACACACAACTTATAGTATTTTCACAAAACTACTAAACGGCCAAAAGCATGTCGGGCCATGCACAGTGTAGCCGTATTTAAATTTCATAGCGATAATTTACAAAACCATAATAAATTAAATAACGAAATAACAGAGCAATATTATTTTTGAATATCATGGAGCGCTGGTAGCCTAGCGGTAAGAGCGTGACTTACAATCCGGAGGTCGCACGTTCAAACCCCGGTTCGTACAGTCAGCGTCATATAGTTGGTAGCATCCAAAGTACTCAAAAAGTTCGGTACACCATAGAATTAGTATGGTGTACCGAACTATTTGAGTACTTTGGATGCTACGAACTATATGACGCTGACTGTACCAATGAGTTTATCGGAACGAAATATCATCTGATGTTTACCAGTCGCTTTTCGGTGAAGGAAATCATCGTGAGGAAACCGGACTAATCCCAATAAGGTTTAGCTAAGGTTTAACTCTAGGTTGGAAGGTCAGGTGGCAGTCGCTTTCGTAAAACTAGTGCCTACGCCAAATCCTGGGATTAATTGCCAAGCGGACCTCAAGCTCCCATGAGCCGTGGTAAATGCCGGGACAACGCGAGGAAGATGATGATTATTTTTGAATATCAAAACACTTTTGGACCCGGGTATGTCCTTAAACTACGTCCAACAATGAGAGGTAGGGCACAGCGATGACCATCACGCTTGAATCTGGGGCAGCCCAACTGGGGAAGTACCTCCTCCTTACAGAAGACCACAGCCATAATAGCACTGCTACCTTTCAGGTCTGTAGTGTTGTGTTCCTGATGGTGAGTAAGGTTCCCAGAGCTCCAACCCCCCTTAAAGGCCGGCAACGCGCTTGTGACTCCCCTGGTGTTGCGGGTGCCCATGGGCGACGGTAATTGCTTAACACCAGGCAATCCGTCTGCTCGCCGCCTATGTCATAAAAAAAACCCTCACTCGTTTAAGCTCCGGCGGCGAGTTCACTATGCCCTCAGCGACGATTCTCCTGCGTACGGCCTGCGGCAGGTTGTCGTAAAACAAGATGGCCGCTTGTAACAGTCGCTCGCTGCTCGGAAGGCAGTATTCCACGCACCACAACACCTGGAAGTATAAGTGAGGGTAGTTGGAGAAACTCGCAAGAGCGCTGGTAGCCTAACGGTAAGAGCGTGCGACTTGCAATCCGGAGGTCGCACGTTCAAACCCCGCCTCGTACCAATGAGTTATTCGGAACTTATGTGCGAAATATCATTTGATATTTACCAGGCGCTTTTCGGTGAAGGAAAACATTGTGAGGAAACCGGACTAATTCCAATAAGGCCTAGTTACCCTCTGGGTTGGAAGGTCAGATGGCAGTCGCTTTTAACCATAGTAATAATACGATCGTAAGGGATGGCCTTATGTAATTCTCCAAAGGTGTGGCAAATACGGCGCTATTTTCTTCCGTTGTTGTCATAGTCTCACATATTTTTGTTCCCCTCCAAACTGAACCGGGTCAAAGTTGGAGGGGAACAAACAAATTCAATTGGAGTTTTCTTGTGTTTTCACCCGAAGTTGCGGTAATTAATACAGAATAAGCTAATATTTTTGTTATAAAGAGTGTCCTGTAAAGTAAAACTATAGTGAACTGTTACATTTACAAAAGCCAGAATATCTTTGTTCCTTACTGGCGCTCGCGGATGCGTTCTCCAGTCATTATTTCTCCTAGGAGTAGAGTAATAGTAATTCATTAAACTCCAATTGTATTTGTTTGTTCCCCTCCAACTTTGACAGTTCTGAAGGGACCAGTTTGGAGGGGAACAAAAATATGTGAGACTATGACAAGGACGGACAGCGCCATCTCTGCCATATCTATGTAAATGGTATTATTATTAGCACGCTCCGTCTAGATTAATGGTATATCTATACTCTACTCACAAGTTCTGCATCAGCAACTGACATTTTCCTCCTCATTTCGTACTCGAGTGTATGCACGTCAGCAAACTGCGACAGATCTCCGAAAGCCTTGCTGGCGGCCAGTACCCGCAGCGCGGTGAGCTTCACTTGGTGGGAAGGTGACCGTGTGTGCGGGAGGACTTCGGTTGTTAATATGTTCTGTAATGTTACAAAAAATCGTTAGAACACACTGAAATACAATAAAGAACAAAAAGGTATGTTTGATGGACCCTAAACTAGGCTGAGCCTGTATCTTGGGACCCTGGAGTGAGGGTACATGACGCAAAATAGTGACCTACGAAGCCGATGGTCCAGGGTTCGAATCCCAGTCAGGGCATTTGTTGAGTCATGGGTGTTTCCTACGTATGTATTAATGTATTTATATGTATCTATCTATCAATTATATATAACGTTGTCTAGCACCTACAACACAAGCCTTACTGAGCTTACCGTAGGACTAGGTAAGATTGTTCCGAAAACTAACCAACCCTAAATATATATAACATATCAAAATAAAATGATTTGACAAATGCGTGAGCCACCACTTTATATATGTGTGTTCGTGTGTGGGGGGGTCCCCAGACACTCGCCACCCTCGACTGATGACTCACCACTAGCGCCGTCCTGTCCACACTCTGCGTCACTGCGTACACACTGAGCATGGTCGCCGAGGGGGCGGCGCCCCACAGCTCCGTACGTAGTGCTCTGTCCCCGGACACTCGCCACCCTCGACTGATGACTCACCACTAGCGCCGTCCTGTCCACACTCTGCGTCACTGCGTACACACTGAGCATGGTCGCCGAGGGGGCGGCGCCCCACAGCTCCGTACGTAGTGCTCTGTCCCCGGACACTCGCCACCCTCGACTGATGACTCACCACCAGCGCCGTCGCGTCCACACTCTGCGTCACTGCGTACACACTGAGCATGGTCGCCGAGGGGGCGGCGCCCCACAGCTCCGTACGTAGTGCTCTGTCCCCGGTCACTCGCCACCCTCGACTGATGACTCACCACCCGCGCCGTCCTGTCCACACTCTGCGTCACTGCGTACACACTGAGCATGGTCGCCGAGGGGGCGGCGCCCCACAGCTCCGTACGTAGTGCTCTGTCCCCGGACACTCGCCACCCTCGACTGATGACTCACCACTAGCGCCGTCCTGTCCACACTCTGCGTCACTGCGTACACACTGAGCATGGTCGCCGAGGGGGCGGCGCCCCACAGCTCCGTACGTAGTGCTCTGTCCCCGGACACTCGCCACCCTCGACTGATGACTCACCACTAGCGCCGCCCTGTCCACACTCTGCGTCACTGCGTACACACTGAGCATGGTCGCCGAGGGGGCGGCGCCCCACAGCTCCGTACGTAGTGCTCTGTCCCCGGACACTCGCCACCCTCGACTGATGACTCACCACTAGCGCCGTCCTGTCCACACTCTGCGTCACTGCGTACACACTGAGCATGGTCGCCGAGGGGGCGGCGCCCCACAGCTTCATACGTAATGCGCTGTCTTTAGCCACTCGCTCCCGGAACAACGAGGCGTGCTCAGCTAGAATTTTGTAACATGCTGAAATAACACACAAATGACTCGTTAGAAAACTATAAGTAGCTAGACCGTCTCAAGAAATATTGATGTTATTGAAAAAAATCGAACTGACGCCTAAGGCGATAACTAAACCTAGATATTTTTCTAGCAGGAACGACATTTGCTTAGTGCTTGCCACAATAAAAATATCGACAATCCTGTTATCGATAAGTACATACTACTGCAACGACAAGACGTACACACAGTCGCGTTGTGCCATCGATCTTGAACAAATTAAACGTAATCCATACACTTTTGATCCAATTTACTTTTATAATTTGCAATGAAAACTTCCAAATTGTTTTCTGAAGTATGTAAGGTACAATGAAATTGATAGTTTTATCTCTTTATTCATAGTTTTATTATTATTATTTATTTTTCACGCACTCTATTACCAGTATAACGTTGAAGTGGTACTTATCGATAAGAGGACAATCGATTATTTTTATTTTTATATTAAGCAGAAACGTCTGCTAGCATATCAAAGATATTTAAGTCGAAAGAAAAATAGAAAAATTTGACTCGCAGCGGGACTCGAACCCACAACCAAAAAAAAAGGGTTCAATACTCTTCGGTAGATGTCGCTACACGTCACCCGTAATGACGTATATATCAAGAAGGATGAGGACAATCGATGTTTTTATTCAGTCAATCACTTACAGCAAATCGTTCGTGCTAGTAAACTATCTAGGTTTAATGATAAGTAACTGTGTACATACCGGACTGGCAGCCGGATTTGTTGATGTACACGTTGGCCAAGTTGTCGTAGAACTGGTTGAGCTCCGAGCACGGCAACTCGTCGCCGAAATGCTTGAAAAGACCGCAGACTCCTTCTAAGGCCGCTTTGGTTACCGTGTCCTGAAACGCAACAATATATAAATAAATAAATATTTCAGGACAATCTTACACAAATCGACCTAGACGACGATATATATAATACAGATACATATAAATACTTAAATTCATAGAAAACACCCATGACCCAGGAACAAATATAATATGCTCATCAGCTCATCAAGTAATCACACAAATAAATCAGGACCATCGGCTTCATAGGCAGGGTCACTACCCACTAGGCCAGACCGGTCGTCAATATTATTATGTACAGTCAACCAATTTGATTTACTGGCCACTTCGTTTTTTGTCACAGTGAAAATCTATATGAAACACGCAAAAGATCTCTTATTAACGTCAGTGTGACAAGGTTCGAAGTGGTCTAGAAATCAAATTGGTTGACTATACATGAAACACCATGACATGGGAATAAATATATATGTTCGTCACATAAATAAATGCCGTCACTAGGATTTGAAACCAGGACCTTCAGCATAGGCGAGGTCATTAGTACACCCCGTTATCTAACGCTCATTTTGGGGGCAATCTAAAATAGTGATGTTGCTTCACATAATTAGTCGATTCACATTTATCTATAAAAGTTATTTGTCAAGCAAAAATTCTTCTTTAGTGAAAGCTATAGAGACACATTAATTCCTCTTTTTAGTCAAATCGGAGGGCGACAATTATAAATATCGAATATCGTCAATTTGGGGTCCGATTTTCGAAATAGTCACCGAGTAATCTTCATAGAGATTCTCATTCATTCTCTATGGAAATCACTTGGTGACTATTTCAAAAATCGGACCCAAGATCTTTTGACATGTTATTGAGTAAGTCAACTTAATTTTTTATCGACTTAGATTATCGTAACTGCCCAATCACTTACCCCTAAACTGAGCATAAGATAACGGGCTGTAGTCATTAGTGTCACTACCCACTGGGCCAGACGTTTTGCCAAATGACGGAAGATGTTATGAAAAACGCTTTTTAAAAATCAGTGATTATTACTAAAGAAAGCAAAATATTTGTGATAAACAGTCATCGGCACTAACGGTGCAAAACTTTAACAAAACTTGTTCAACTGAGGTATATAGTAATACTTACTATCAAGAAAAATACTAATAACTTTGGCAAATTAGTGTCCAATTTAATTGTATATCTGCATCTCGATATACCAATATTTGGATGTAATTATTTTTATGGTTATATATGTGCATTCTATTACGTTCGCTTAACGAGTTTTGTTAAAGTTTTGCACCCATAGTGCTGATCACTGGTGATAAAAAGACATGTCAAGCCTTTTCACTTTATTAATTACCTAAAAATAGACTATAATAGTAAATTGACTAATTTCTATAATTAGTAAGTCTGAAATTGTAAGATGTGAAGGGATGCAGTTGCCGTGTGATGACGGCTGACTATAGCACCACCCCATCTCCTCCCGCGGGTGTCGTAAGAGGCGACAAAGAGAAAAAATCTACGGACGGGCAGCAGCGTCGAAACCCAATCTACAGCTACTGCGTTCAACCTGCCTGCCAAGAGTGACGACTATGGCAACTACCCCCAAGATGATACAAGTTTGTGGGAGGCCTATGTCCAGCAATGGACTGCATACGGCTGAAATGTATGTATGTATGAAGGGATACAGTATTGTACTCACTGTGTTCTTGGTGTTGTCCAACATGTTGAGGTAGCCACGCCATATGCGCGTGAGTTCATCGCACACTGCCGCGGGGTGGTGTTCGCATAGCGCACCTGCAACGAATATCATCATTAGATACGCAAAAAATACCGGATATCCGGCGGAGTCCTTGGCCGGTAACCGGATATCCGGCGGAGTAATTGGCCAAGTAACCGGATATCCGGCCATCGAATATCCGGCGAGAAATTTTACCTAAAACGAGGTAAATTCGCGCGCGCGTATGCTTTCAGTCAAGGTCAGAGATATCTATACGAACAAAGTGCCAAAATATGTACACATGCCCCTTACTGTCTCAATATTAAATATTAAGCATATCCAGTGGTTGTGTTGTGGATTCGAGTCCCGCTGCGCGTCAACTTTTTTTCTATTTTTCTTTCGATTTAAATATCGAAGATATTCGCTATTAGACGTTTCTGCATATTAAAAAATAACATATGTTAATTGTATAAAAGCGGGTAACTCACGTTATATAATAAATAAATATTTCGGGACAATCTTACACAAATCGAACTAGTCCTACGGTAAGCTCAGTAAGGCTTGTGTTGTAGGTACTAGAAGACGATATATATAATAGATAGATAAATATAAATACTTAAATACATAGAAAACACCCATGACTCAGGCACAAATATCTGTGCTCATCACACAAATAAATGCCCCGACTGGGAATCGAACCCAGGACCATCGGCTTCAGAGGCAGGGTCACTACACACTAGGCCAGACCGGTCGTCAAAGTCGAATATTGTTCGACAAGTCCCCAAACTGGGAAGACTGCGGAACGGTTGAGACAAGTGAGTGAGCGCATGCTGGCGCAGCTCAGGCTCGTAGTGTAACAGACAGACAGACAGACAGAGTTAGTACGAACCGACCAGCAACGCGACAGGAGCGCGGCACTGGGCAGCCTCCTCCAGCGCCTGCACGTGTCTCGCCACGTGTCTCGCGGCGGCGGCAGAGTGCTCAGCCAACTGCGCGAGACACGCCAGCGCATGCTTGCGCAGCTCAGGTTCATAGTTTAACAGACAGATCTGAAAATAAGAAAATAATTTTAGCATAAACGTCTGTTTTAGCGTAAAGGTCGCAGTGTGGGCAGACCCCCACAAAGTGGACCGACGACATGGTAAAGATAGCGGGATTTCACTGGATGCGGGTGGCCTAAAACCAGTCACTGTGGGTCGCTTTAGGGGAGCCCTATGTCCAGCAGTGGACGTCCTTCGGCTGATATGATGATGATGAAACGTCTAATGCTTTTTCTACCTTAGGCCTTATATTAAGCCAGATACCGGATAGTAAGTACACATATAACGGTCAACGAAGGATAAAAAGTTAACAAACAACAAGTAATCAGCCAAGTTAATATACATTTATTTACAGAAATTACAATCGTATTATTATTATATATTAACTAGTACTTAACTAGTTACAGTATAAAATCTAAAAAAGGCCCTTGAGGCATTGTACCAAGGATGCTGGCGGCATTTCCTCGTTGTATCGCAATACTGATACGTTGTGCGAGGAAGCCGCCAGCTCTTCGGTCACCAGTTACATCAACCAGACGCTTCGCGATTTCTGCAAAAAAGTTTGTGTGCGCTGGGACTCCATGGACCTAGCGTCTCTACGCCAAACGGTACAAAATGGTACTCTCTGCCCAGGCTTTTATATTTGTTACGTTTAAGAATTTCGGCATTTAGTTAGAATCAACCAAGTTAAATGTTAATATTTCAGACTACCTTTATCAATGACCGCAATTCATTGACTTAAATTGATAAAAAAATTAATTGAATTTATGTTCGCACTGCCTGTAGATTCAGCGCAATTTCTATTATTGACTGCCAACAACGAGAAACAAGTTGCAACTTGCACATGTTCAATTTACTTGATTTTATGTAAATTGACTGGCCGGATATTCGGGGGTCTTACATCCGGCTATCCAGCCAATGAATGCGCCTGATATTTAGTATCCAGTATTCTGCCGATGACTGCGCCGGATATTCGGTATCCAGTATCCTGCCGATGACTGCGCCGGATATTCGGTATCCAGTATCCTGCCGATGACTGCGCCGGATATTCGGTGTCCAGTATTCGGCCTATGACTACGCCGGATATTCGGTATCTAGTATTCGGCCGATGACTACGCCGGATGTTCGGTATCCGGTAGATGAATGGACGGGATCTTCAGTATTCAGTATTCGGCCGATGACTACGCCCGATATTCGGTATCCAGCATTCGGCCGATGACTACGCCGGATATTCGGTATGCAGTATTCGGCCGATGACTAGGCGGATATTTGATATCCAGTATCCGGCCTATGACAAGAAGTATATTCGGTACCTGGTATTAGGCCGATTACAGCGCCGGATATTCGGTATCCGGACGATGACAGTGCCGGATATCCGGTATCCGGGTGGTGACTGCTACGGATACCCGGTATCCAGTCAATGACTGCACCGGATATCCGGTATCCGGCCAAACCATAGTTATTGCAACTGGTATACATAAATAAAATACTTACATCAACAATCTGCTCATGGTACTTGCTGCACACGCCGGCCACGCGCGCCAGGAGCTTCAGAGCATCAGCGACGGCTTTGCGCCAGGCCTCCTCGCCGCGCCGCCGGGAGACTGTGGCCAGCAGCTCCACCGGAGACCCCAGCAGTGTCTCCACAGCCCATTCTGGAATATAGATGTTAATGAACACCAAGAACCCCTTAAGGAGTAGTGTGATGTCACGTCACCCCTAAAGTAGCTATGGCTGACCCTGTCAAAGCAATTTTTCTGCCGACAGATAAGGTTTATATTCATTTTTCACTAGTCTACACGTCACATTTTGACACTTAGCCAAAATGAAAGAATCTTACTTTTATTACAAATAATAATAATCTTACTTTTACTATGTATAAATAAATATGAGGTAGTTTAACATTCTGTTGGACATTCATAATACTGTTGAATTTTGTGAAATTATGATTGTGATGTTAAATATATAAAATTTGTGAGCCATATTGGAGTTAATTACATAACACCCCCACATCCTAATAATATTTTGAATTTATAGCTTCCAGATGAAAAAATAGTTTAATAAAGTTCTTAAACAGGTGCTTAAATAATCTTGTGATCTATTACAAATATAGTTTATGCCTAAAAATAGCCATTTGAGCCTTGCGAGACTGTAGCTTAGCAATAACGAAGGCTAGTGGACATTCTATGAAAAAAATCTTGCGTTCGTAAAATTGTAAGAACTAAACATGAAATTCACAATTAATTATTAAATAAACTGCCTCGGATTGAAGGTGAATATGTAAAAAGGCATAGAAAATGTATAAATTTATAATTATTCACCTATTTCAAATGGGGCCAGCTGAGAAGAAGCGGTGTTCAATATAACGGCTGCACTTTCTAAAGTTTTCTCAAATAATCGGTAACACTGGTCCGGAGAACGCTTAAAATTCTCTATAGCGGCTTCCCACGGCTCCATCTCTATAATTTAAATTAAATAAACCTTTTCTCTTCGCTATGTAATCATTAATCAATCATAACAAACAAGAACGAACAAGTACAAATACGCAACCGGTAGTGTTTTTCTATTTTTGTCGGCGAAAATGACAGCTGCCATTGACATTGACGTAATCTTAGCCGTGGTCCGAATCACACTCACACTTCTCACAGAGCTTACAGTGCGGATATAGTATGACCGAATCAGTTAACGCGCTCAAAGTCGCGAGAATAGCATTTTAATTTGTACTAGCATTGTAGAAATATAATGACACACGTGAACTTGATGTCTGCGCCGTAAGCACTGTCAAATTAACCGACCATGTGTGCGAGTGTCTTAAAATTGCTCAATATGCGATTCGGGCCACGGCTAGTATTTGTCCTAAAGTCCTTCTACACTATCAATCGTCCAGTGTGATAGATAAATATTGCAATCTTTTGTAATAAAATCAGTATTAATTTACTGATGGTGGAACTGCTTCGCGCTTTCCTGTTCAATTATATTTATTTTTCAACTGGCTTAAATTCTGAGGCAACTGTCATTTCCATACAATTTATAACCTCAAAACGTGAATTAGGTTATAAATTGTATTGAAATGACAGGTAAAATGAAAGGATTGTAGGTATGATGGTGATAGTATGGATGACAGAAACGTATGGTGGTCCGGTCAGCAGCATTAGGACGTGATGTCACGATCCTTAGCATGGATGGAACGATTTGAAGATGATGATAATGATGGGTATCGTCTACCGTCATCATCATCTTCCTCGCGATGTCCGGGCATTTTTTCCACTGCTAAGAGGGTCCGCTTGGCAACTACGACGCTTCCGCGAAAAACGATATACGTTAATTTCAGACAATTGTCTCTGTCACTCTCATGAGAACTTAATTGGAGTAAAAGAGAAAAATGCCCGAAACATACGAGCTTCGATGTTCGCGGTACCGCTCCAAACCCTAGGAATTGGCTCATGCACTAGTTTTTACTAAAGTGATTGTCAACTAACTAGGCCTTATTGGGATTAATCCGGTGTCCTCACGATATACATACATATATCCATACTTCCATACAAATAGTATAAATGCGAAAGTAACTCCTTCTGTCTGTTACCTAATCACGCTTAAACCGCTGAACCAATTGGGAGGAAGTTTGGTATGGAGAGAGTTTGAGCCACGAGAAAGGACATAGGATATTTTTAATCCCGCAACCATACTTTAAAGACCGGTATGGCTGACCGACGAACTCGCGAGGAAAACCTAGTAATATATGTAAATATATATATACCAAAGATTCATCTCGGAAGTTTTGCACGTAGCTACATCAGTCGAAAGCGTGCAGTGCATATGTGTGGACACTTTATATGTACTTAATAACGTAACATAAACTTTAGATGTTGTGACAAAGACATAAGATTCAATTTAGCCTGTGCTCAATTTGATGTGATATTTTACATTGATAATCTGAGAGGGTTCGTGTACATTAACGTTTAATATCGAAAATGTGTGAAAAGTGGACGTTTTTTGTATTATTAGGTGAGTGTAGCTAATTTAATCAATTTTAACTAGAGTGTAAAGCAGTTAATCCAGAAAAAAACATAGTAAGTATACCTAACTAATAATTTTACGACCGGTCTGGCCCTGTCCTAGTGGGTAGTGACCCTGCCTGTGAAGCCGATGGTCCTGGGGCGCTACCGCGAAAAACGATATTCGTAAATTTCGGACGATTGTCTCTGTCACTCTCCTGACGCCTTAATCGGAGTAAAAGAGAAAGATGTTCGAAATATACGAACATCGATGTTCGCGGTACCGGCCTTGGGTTCGATTCCCAGTCAGGGCATTTATTTGTGTGATGAGCGCAGCTTTTTGTTCGTGAGTCATGGGTGTTTTCTATGTATTTAACTATTTAACACAAGCCTTACTGAGCTTACCGTAGGTCTACCGTAGGACTAGGTCGATTTGTGTAAGATTGTCCCGAAATATTTATTTATGTCTTTTTAAGGGTATTAAATTTAACGTCGATATTAACCAGTTCGTAACCTTGAAACATTTTCACACATTAAACATAAATTATATTATATTCTCTTTATTTATCTTGTTTCTTAAGTTTTTTACAATATTTTATAAAAAGTAGAATATAAAAATACATCCAAAACATATCAAAACAATAAACATATTGTATTTACCCACTGACCTAGAACATTAATAAATACATAAACATATTATAAAAAACCTAACCTAGGGTGCCGCCGGCAACGGGGACCCAGGCTGCTGGTGGTTAGGGCTGCAGAGAGGAACCGCCGGACTATGCGCGCCGTGTCCAGGATTACCGCCTTCTGAATCTGACCCTTGATTATATTATTTATTTTATTAGTTGTCTCGGCGAACTTTGTACTGCCGAAAGTCTATGGGGTCTTTTTGATTGATTGTTTTTTTTTTAAGCTTACTATTAAACTTTTAGCCAAGACGATCATAAAGAACCCAAAATCGTTTAAAGCGGTTCAGCCGTTCTCGAGTTATAAACACACCTCGGGGTTTTCGGTGCGGGAATGATTCCGTGTATTTATATCTTTGTTTATTGTAAAATAATTACCAAACTATGAATTACACGTAGGTAGTAAGGTCCAAATGTGTTTAGAAATGTTAAATTAGTATCGTTTTTTACATGTTATTTGGCTAGTGGAAAACATTACAGCGCCGAAAACCCCGGAACTAACACAATTTTCTTTATTTTATTTTATTAGTCTATAAGAGTATCCCACTGCTGGGCAAAGGCCTCCCCTCTTTCTCTCCATTTGGTCCTATCCATTGCACTCTCTCGCCACTCTTTAAAAAATGTGTCAAGGTCGTCCCGCCATCTTCGTTTTGGTCTTCCTCTACCCCGAGACCCGTCCTGTGGGACCCAGTCAGTTGCTAGTTTCGTCCAGCGCTCTGGGTGCATTCGGTAGACGTGCCCTGCCCAGTCCCACTTTAGCTTGTAATTTTCTTTTATTAATATAAAATATATAAATAGAAGATATATATATTTAACGTCATATCGAACTATGAGAGCATGGACACACTAGTGGCATAGTGGTATTATATTATAGATAGTGGGTTAACGGAGCCCACGGGATGTGTCGACCCTATAATAAGGTGGATAGTGGTTAATTGAGCCCACGGGTTGAGTTGACCCTACAAAGGTAGATAGTGGTTAACGGAGCCCACGGGATGTGTCGACCCTATAAAGGTAGATAGTGGTTAATTGAGCCCACGGGTTGAGTTGACCCTACAAAGGTAGATAGTGGTTAACGGAGCCCACGGGATGTGTCGACCCTATAAAGGTAGATAGTGGTTAATTGAGCCCACGGGATGTGTCGACCCTATAAAGGTAGATAGTGGTTAATTGAGCCCACGGGATGTGTCGACCCTATAAAGGTAGATAGTGGTTAACGGAGCCCACGGGATGTGTCGACCCTATAAAGGTAGATAGTGGTTAATTGAGCCCACGGGATGTGTCGACCCTATAAAGGTAGATAGTGGTTAATTGAGCCCACGGGTTGAGTTGACCCTACAAAGGTAGATAGTGGTTAACAGAGCCCACGGGATGTGTCGACCCTATAAAGGTAGATAGTGGTTAATTGAGCCCGCGGGTTGAGTTGACCCTACAAAGGTAGATAGTGGTTAACGGAGCCCACGGGATGTGTCGACTCTATAAAGGTAGATAGTGGTTAACAGAGCCCACGGGATGTGTCGACCCTATAAAGGTAGATAGTGGTTAATTGAGCCCACGGGATGTGTCGACCCTATAAAGGTAGATAGTGGTTAATTGAGCCCGCGGGCTGAGTTGACCGAGTGGACTGCTCGCCCTTAACATAAAAAGTAGTGGTCAACTGAGCCCGCGGGCTGAGTAGTATGTGGGCTGAGTGGTCCATAGAGTGTGTTTTAGACCAAAACCGGTCAAGTGCGTGTAATGCCGCACAATAAAGAATTCTACAATTCCTAATTAAATATGAATGGGGGAAAAACCGATAACGTTCAGAACCGGTTTATGAGTTAGAGATGGGGCATTTTAATTTGGAGACGAAATGAATTTGTTAATAAATCATAGTAGTCTGACGATATTTACATTATTAATTTTCCTTAAACATTATTAACATGACAATAGCGACACTAAAAGTAAAACATTTTTTTTTTGCACCGAAGAGCTGGCGGCTTCCTCGCACAACGTATCAGCATTGCGATACAACGAGGAAATGCCAGCATCCTTGGTACAATGCCTCAAGGGCCTTTTATAGATTTTATACTGTAACTAGTTAAGTAAGTATCTGTAGTTATCATAATACGATTGTAATTTCTGTAAATAAATGTACTTATTCAGTCTAGCTGACATTTGATCTGACATACACAACCTTAACAGAATTTAATTTTCATAATTGTTGACCGACTTCAAAAAAGGTAGAGGTTCTACGTTCTACTGCTGTATTTATTTTTTATGTTTATCAACACTAATATTATAAACGCGAAAGTAACTCTCTCTGTCTGTTACCTCTTCACGCATAAACCGCTGAACCATTGGGATGAAATTTGGTACGGAGAGTTTGAGCTACGAGAAAGGACACAGGAATTTTTTTATCCCGCAACCATACTTTAAAGACGGGCATGGCTGGCCGATGAAGATGGGGTAAACCTTATAAGTATGCTAACATGTTTGCAATAAATACAGTATTGATTTGGAAAAAAAATTGAAGAGGCTAAAAATACACATGTTATTTATTTGGCTGATTCGCCACGGAAGCGCTGTACCATTACCATGAGTTGTGACTGAGGTTTTCGATAACGAATATCGAGTTTACTATTGCAACTTGTTCGCAATAAAATAGTACAAGCGAGATGCACAGACTCGATATTCGTTATCGAAAACCTGTTAGTCACAACCCATGCTGAGGGTACTGGTGGCCAAGCGGTAAGAGCGTGCGACTAGCAATCCGGAGGTCTCAGGTTCGAATCCCAGCTCGTACCAATGGGTTTTTCGGAACTTATGTACGAAATATTTGATATTTGCCAATCGCTTTTCGGTACAGGAAAACATCGTGAGGAAACCGGACTAATCCCAATAAGGCCTAGTTTACCCTCTGGAAGGTCAGATGGCAGTCGCTTTCGTAAAACTAATGTCTACGCCAAATCCTGGTATTAGTTGCCAAGCGGACCCCAGGTTGCCATGAGACCCGGGTATGTCCTTAAACTACGTCCAATAATGAGAGGTAGGGCACAGCGAAGTACCATCAACGCTTGAGTCTGGAGCAGCCCAACTGGGGAAGTACCTCCTCCTTACAGAAGACCACAGCCATAATAGCACTGCTACCTTTCAGGTATGTAGTGTTGTGTTCCTGATGGTGAGTAAGGTTCCCAGAGCTCCAACCCCCCTTAAAGGCCGGCAACGCGCTTGTGACTCCCTTGGTGTTGCGAGTGCCCATGGGCGACGGTAATTGCTTACCATCAGGCAATCCGTCTGCTCGTTTGCCACCTTAGTCATTAAAAAAAAAATGAGCCGTGGCATAATGCCGGGACAGATGAAGGCTTGGGCACATGGGCGCGTTTTGTGAGCGAGGCGTGACACCGGTATGGCTAATGTAACGGAATAAGGCACACATTCGGACGGCAGCGTCGCGCCCCGCTGCGCCACGCTCACAAAACGCACCTATGTGCGTTGCCCCTAAGTTTCGCCACGGACTTAAATAAAAAGACGTCCAAGGCAGGCCAGTACCCTTACCATGAGTTGTGACATTGAAGTTTTCGATAACGAGTATCGAGTTTACTATCTGTGCATCTCGTTCGCATTAAAATAGTACAAGCAAGATGCACAGATAGTAAACTCGATACTCGTTATCGAAAACTTCAGTCACAACTCATGGTAAGGGTACGGTTCCGCGAACATCGAAGTTCGTATTCGAGCATTTTTCTCTATTACTCCAATTAAGGAGTCATGTGAGTGACAGAATCGTCCGTAACTTACGATTCTCGTTTTTCCCGGTAGCGCCGCTGTTAAAACATTAATATAAGCTCGGCCGTTTTTCTAGTTTTTTTGTAATTTATTCGTTTATAGGCTTATTTTAAGTCATGTGTACAACGAAAATAAACTTGATTATAGGTTAATGTACCCGTCAACATTCCCTGTCCAATAGCATATTATTCCGAATGCTGTGACGGCTCGATGGATCAGTGAAGATCAATTTGTATTATTTCATCAGCTAATACTACAATATCTACTTAACACGTTGAACGTCAGACCGAAAATGTAGTGTTTCCATTGTAGCCACGGGGGTCACCAGTGAGCCTAACCATGATGAGCCATTCGAGCCATGGCTGTGGTGTTCTGTAAGGAGAAAGTACTTCCCCAGTCGGGCTTCTCCAGACTCAAGCGTGATGGTACTTCGCTGCCCTACCTCTCACTGTTGGACGTAGTTTAAGGACTTACCCGGGTCCAGAATCGGGTCGGCTTGTTGGCAATTGAACTATGTTCCCAGCTCCTCTCTCCTCTGCCATCCCCCCTCGCCCCGTTGATAACACAACTGCCGCATCCGAACTCACCCAATTTTACGGTAACATATCTGGGCTTAAATTAACAAATGCTTGTAAAGCAAAGATAATTGACAAGATCTCAAGTCAAGGTAAAATGTTGTAAGTAATCTAAAGGTAGTAACGTTATGGATTGTATTAGCACTTATGCTGTTATGGCGATGTAGTGTTAATTTATACCGGTTGGTTGGTTTTCCTTGTTTTGTAGTCTGGGACCTCCGTAGGGCTTATAAGTTATTGACTTAATTATACGTATAGATTAAAAACTTAGCTAAAACACCGAGCGGTACCGCGAACATCGAAGTTCGTATTTCGAGCATCTTTCTCTTGGTACCCATAAAATTCTCGCGGTTTACTGCAAAATAAATTGTAAGGCAACTATATACATAAACGCAATATATCGCGGTCTAAATAGCAATTTAATTATTTTCCCATACTTTAGAGAGCGCGGCTAGGAATAAGTGACGTCATACGTTCTCATCATGTTGTAAGGAGCGTTTTCGCGGGAAATACGAATGTCTGATGTTTCTGGTTTTTGTGTAGTTTTAAGGTCATTACTCCCATACAGACATTTTATTCCTAGAACGAAAGGAATCGATTGATATAATAATAAAAAAAACAGTCAACTAGCCTAAGTGGCATTAATCACCCGAAATTACTGAATATCGTTTTCGTGGTAGCGCCGCTGGCCTGTGTGTCATCATCTCAGCCATAAGACGTCCACTGCTGAACATAGGCCTCCCCCTTGGATCTCCACATGTACCGGTTGGAAGCAACCTGCATCCAGCGTCTTCCGGCGACTTTAATGAGGTCGTCTGCCCATCTTGTGGGTGGAAGTCCTACGCTGCGCTTGCTAGTCCGTGGTCTCCACTCGAGCACTTTTCGACCCCATCTGTCATCTTCTCTGCGTGCAATGTGGCCTGCCCATTGCCACTTCAGCTTGCTAACCCGGTGGGCTATGTCGGTGACTTTAGTTCGCCTACGGATCTCCTCATTTCTGAGTCGATCTCGTAGTGAAACTCCGAGCATAGCTCTCTCCATAGCTCGTTGAGCGACTTTGAGCCTTGAGATGAGGCCGATAGTGAAAGACCACGTTTCGGAGCCGTAAGTCATCACTGGTAACACACATTGGTTAAAGACTTTCGTCTTGAGGCACTGAGGTATGTCGGACGAAAAGACATTACGTAGTTTCCCGAACGCTGCCCAACCGAGTTGGATTCGGCGGTTTACCTCTTTCTCGAAGTTGGACCTACCTAATAGGACTACTTGTCCTAGGTAGATATACGAGTCAACAACTTCGAGTACCGAGTTCCCCACAAAGACTGGGGTGGGCCTGTGTGTACCTGCACCTATATACTATAGGTACACGCATATCAGCGTTCTATACATATTCAAATGTTGACGTCAGTTCCATATTGACGGGCTTAAAGGCCTAGTGGGTAGTGACCCTGTCTATGAATCTTGGCATTTATTTGTGTGATGATCACAGATAGTTCATGAGTCATGGGCTTTTATACATATGTCTATTTAAGTATTTGTATATATATATATATATGTTTATTGTCGGCTGAGCCACAACACAAGCGTTCTTGAGCTTACCGTGGGGCTCAGTCAATTTGTGTAAGAATGTCCTGTAATGTTTTTTTTTTTAATTATCTTTACAATTACATACAGTCGCCATCAGATATATCGGAGCTGTGGAGGTGGTCACAAATATCTGAACATGCACTTTATCGCTTTGACAATAGAGGCGTTGTTCAGCTATTTGTGACCACCTCCACAGCTCCGATATATCTGATGGCTACTGTACATAGACCGGTCCAGTTAAGTTTTTCACCTTTATAGGTAGCACAGTCAGCAGCAAAAGTGGCTGAGCGGGTGAAGTGTTCAAAATTACCTATACAAGATCTCAAGTCAAGGTAAAATGTTGTAAGTAATCTAAAGGTAGTAACGTTATGGATTGTATTAGCACTTATGCTGTTATGGCGATGTAGTGTTAATTTATACCGGTTGGTTGGTTTTCCTTGTTTTGTAGTCTGGGACCTCCGTAGGGCTTATAAGTTATTGACTTAACTATACGTATAGATTAAAAACTTAGCTAAAACACCGAGCGGTACCGCGAACATCGAAGTTCGTATTTCGAGCATCTTTCTCTTGGTACCCATAAAATTCTCGCGGTTTACTGCAAAATAAATTGTAAGGCAACTATATACATAAACGCAATATATCGCGGTCTAAATAGCAATTTAATTATTTTCCCATACTTTAGAGAGCGCGGCTAGGAATAAGTGACGTCATACGTTCTCATCATGTTGTAAGGAGCGTTTTCGCGGGAAATACGAATGTCTGATGTTTCTGGTTTTTGTGTAGTTTTAAGGTCATTACTCCCATACAGACATTTTATTCCTAGAACGAAAGGAATCGATTGATATAATAATAAAAAAAACAGTCAACTAGCCTAAGTGGCATTAATCACCCGAAATTACTGAATATCGTTTTCGTGGTAGCGCCGCTGGCCTGTGTGTCATCATCTCAGCCATAAGACGTCCACTGCTGAACATAGGCCTCCCCCTTGGATCTCCACATGTACCGGTTGGAAGCAACCTGCATCCAGCGTCTTCCGGCGACTTTAATGAGGTCGTCTGCCCATCTTGTGGGTGGAAGTCCTACGCTGCGCTTGCTAGTCCGTGGTCTCCACTCGAGCACTTTTCGACCCCATCTGTCATCTTCTCTGCGTGCAATGTGGCCTGCCCATTGCCACTTCAGCTTGCTAACCCGGTGGGCTATGTCGGTGACTTTAGTTCGCCTACGGATCTCCTCATTTCTGAGTCGATCTCGTAGTGAAACTCCGAGCATAGCTCTCTCCATAGCTCGTTGAGCGACTTTGAGCCTTGAGATGAGGCCGATAGTGAAAGACCACGTTTCGGAGCCGTAAGTCATCACTGGTAACACACATTGGTTAAAGACTTTCGTCTTGAGGCACTGAGGTATGTCGGACGAAAAGACATTACGTAGTTTCCCGAACGCTGCCCAACCGAGTTGGATTCGGCGGTTTACCTCTTTCTCGAAGTTGGACCTACCTAATAGGACTACTTGTCCTAGGTAGATATACGAGTCAACAACTTCGAGTACCGAGTTCCCCACAAAGACTGGGGTGGGCCTGTGTGTACCTGCACCTATATACTATAGGTACACGCATATCAGCGTTCTATACATATTCAAATGTTGACGTCAGTTCCATATTGACGGGCTTAAAGGCCTAGTGGGTAGTGACCCTGTCTATGAATCTTGGCATTTATTTGTGTGATGATCACAGATAGTTCATGAGTCATGGGCTTTTATACATATGTCTATTTAAGTATTTGTATATATATATATATATGTTTATTGTCGGCTGAGCCACAACACAAGCGTTCTTGAGCTTAACGTGGGGCTCAGTCAATTTGTGTACGAATGTCCTGTAATGTTTTTTTTTTTAATTATCTTTACAATTACATACAGTCGCCATCAGATATATCGGAGCTGTGGAGGTGGTCACAAATATCTGAACATGCACTTTATCGCTTTGACAATAGAGGCGTTGTTCAGCTATTTGTGACCACCTCCACAGCTCCGATATATCTGATGGCTACTGTACATAGACCGGTCCAGTTAAGTTTTTCACCTTTATAGGTAGCACAGTCAGCAGCAAAAGTGGCTGAGCGGGTGAAGTGTTCAAAATTACCTATACACGTTCGTATTCTCTTGACAATAGATATGTGTTGACCTCATTTTGAACACCTCAACTGCATAGCCACTTTTGCTGCTGACTGTACCTATAAGGGGCTGTGGCCTCGTAAGAACACGATTAATGCCAGCATGTATTATTTTTACAAGCTTTTATTTTACTTGCAATGTAAGTAAATAAGTACCTAGATATGTTTTTTGTTTTTTTTTAAAACAAGACTGACCAGCGTTTGACCTTATTTGTTTGTTTTATTAATACGAGTACAGCTTTTATTTAACTTTCAATGAAACTAATGTACAATGCCTCAAGGGCCTTTTTTAGATTTAATAATTAGTTTGTAATTTAATGAACGAATGTAATTATTGTAAATACGTATAACATAACTAGGGTTATTTTTTCTTGTTTGGTAGTGCACTGCAGGGACCGGCCCGCTATCCCTTATAAAGGGTTTTGTATGGGTTTTACATAAGGCTTTACCACAGAGAACTACCTATAGAGTCACAATGTTGTTCATTTTGCGCGCAGGTCAGATACTTGGATGCAACTGAACGGCACTGCGCGGGAATTATATAAGCCTTGTAGCGCATACGGACTGATGATCGTCAGTGCCCTGCAATACTTGTCTATAGGTTTACTGGTCTGTGGGCTTTACTCACCATACCCTTATTTGACAATACTGCACTGGGCTAGTGATCAAGTGGTTGTGGGGTTCGAGTACCGCCGCGAGTCAAATTTTTCTTTCGATTTAAATATCGAATAACTAGGGTTGCCAACTGTGATTCAGAGATGATTTCAACATTACGGGACCAGGCTTATAACCGCGGGACGCATACACCCGGCCACACTCGCACTGAACGAACGCACCCCCCCCCCCAGTATGGCCATGGCAAGCATCTACGCCCCCCATGGCAAGTATCTACGTAAGACTAGCTTATATATACATTTATTTACAGAAATTACAATCGTATTATGATATCTACTAAGTACTTAACTAGCTACAGTATAAAATCTATAAAAGGCCCTTGAGGCATTGTACCAAGGATGCTGCCGGCATTTCCTAGTCGTATCGCAATGCTGATACGTTGTGCGAGGAAGCCGCCAACTCTTCGGTCACCAGTTACATCAACCAGACGCTTCGCGATTTCTGCAAAAAGTTTGTGCGCGCTGGGACCCCATGGACCTAGCGTCTCTACGCCAAACGGCACAAAATGGTACTCTCTGCCGGCTCTTATATTTGTTACGTTTAAGAATTTCGGCATTTTCCGCCGCTGCACCCGCTTTTACATTAGTTCGTTGGAGATGGGACGGCGCTAGGATGTCTACGCAGGTAGCATCCCACACCAGCATCCGTCCCAAGCTCCAAGGAACCAAAGACACTCCATCAGGCCTCTTGCCATCATCTCTGAAAATGCCGGTCGGCTCAAGAAGAACAGGCACATTGATAGTGGCAAGAGACTAGCTTTAGTTCTAATGTGATTAAGTCCCATTTAATTTGTAGTTATAAGTAATTAATTGAATCAGGCGTTACTTTGCGGAAGTCCATATTATTAACAACAATAATATTACTTTGCAATTCCGTTGTTTAATAACGTGCTAGTCAATCAGTGCCAACCCGTTATATTTACTTGCGTATTTTTTCATGCATTAATGTTCCCTCCCTCCCACCGCAAAATTAAATACGCAAATAAAAATAACAAACCACCACCAATAATACCAAAATTCGACACGTGTTTCGCCTCTCTACGAGGCATCCTCAGGAGACGCTGGAGATGTTGTCGGTCTGACGTCACGTAAACGGACGGAACGTATTTAATTTTGCGGTGGGAGGTAGGGAACATTAATGCATGAAAAAATACGCAAGTAAATATAACGGGTTGGCACTGATTGACTAGCACGTTATTAAACAGCGGAATTGCAAAGTAATATTATTGTTGTTAATTTGTAGTTATAGGTGAAAATCATGAGAGTTAAAACTAGTTTCAGAACCTGAACTATGAATTGCAGACCTCATCATCCTAGCCTGCAGCACTCCTGGGCGGTTCTACCACGACTACCACACCAACCATGACAAGAACCCTTGGAATGGAGAATGGGGTGAGAGCTGGCAGTATGATTGGTGGCAGACTACCAAGCTCACTAGGCGAAGAACTACCACACCAAGAGTTGAACCTCAAAGGTAGGTTTGTGTAACTAGTTGTAAGACTATCAGCCATCTGAGCAGACTCAAAGTGGATAACAAATAAATAATTTTTATTTTGAAAAACAGGATAACAAATGTGAAAACAGTAACATTATATATAATTAACTAATAACAAAATATATATTTCTTTTGACAATATAAAATTCCTTACGTCAAATGTCAAGTAATTATAATATATTAAATTAGGATGAACATTGGATAAAACTTAAATAAATTACAACATTATTAAATTAAATCTATCTAAATTAGAAAAATAAACTACATGATTAAAACTAAAAACTTAACTAAGAAAATGAAAATATGCCTACAAACAAACTAATCCTGGGCCCCTCGGTAGGGTGCCCATTACGCAGGCAGCATTCCCGCGTTGTATTGCGATTGCAATTCTTTGAGCGAGAAAGCTGCTGAATGAAATATACAAATAAATTGTTGTATATTTCAGTTTGAAAATCCTGCCGAATTTTTTTTTTTTTTTTTTTATAAAAGACTGACCAGCGTTTGACCTCAGTCGCACCTGATGGAAATTCTTATGGCAAAATCCTAACACAATACATATTACTTATTAAGTGATTAAGTGATCATACTCGTATGTACATAGTCACATGTAATACATCTCACATTTAATTTAGCTTTGTAATCAGCCTCTAAGCTAGTTGAAAACCGCAAAAATGCAATGTTATTTATATAAAAATAAATAAATAAATATTTCGAGACAATCTTACACAAATCGACCTAGGTAGTCCTAAGTACTGTAAGCCAGTAAGGCTTGTGTTGTAGGTACTAGACGACGATATATATAATAGATAGATACGTATAAATACTTAAATAGATAGAAAACACCCATGACTCAGGAACAAATGTCTGTGCTCTTCACACAAATAAATGCCCTGACTGGGATTTGTACCATCGGCTTCATAGGCAGGGTCACTACCCAATAGGCCAGACCGGTCGAATCATACTGTATTAATTTCATTTCACTTCCAGTACTGCGGCCCCAAGTACCACTACACTCCCCCAACCCACCATCAGAGACGTCGACATAAGATTAGGAGAAATACAAACTGGAAACTCACCTGTAAACCCGAAACCTATAACTTTAATACAAGAACTGCCAACAAAAGACAAACCTCAAACTGCCTCCAATTCTAGCCACAGCTTCGACGCTTTCCAGTCTGCTTTAGACAATTCTGAAACCAAACCAAGTATACAAGAAACTTCCGCCGCAAAAGATAATAAAAAGCCTGCGTCAGAAAACAATCCTAACATATTTGGAAGCAATGAGGCTCATAACCCTGAAAAGCTAGTAAACCAAGATTCTTTCCCGCACGAAGATACAAAGACTAAACCAATCACTAATCAAGACTCTGCCTTCGCAGTTGCTGTAAGTACTATAGAAGCTGACACTTCTGGAGCTAAGCCAGAAATATCTCCACAATACAAACCAGTTTTAGAAGATTCTGATGATAACAAGAAGTATTTGTCGTCGTTAGAACAAGCTTTAGAAGCTATTACAGGAACGGGCTATGGGAATGAAAATTATGAAGCGCCATTGCTGAGTGAGAAGGCGAGTATGTGGCATGTGGCTATATATGAGAAGAAGGGACGGTTTGAGCATATTTGTGGGGGATCCTTGATTAAGGCTGATCTGGTTCTATCAGGTATGTAGTATCCTATCCTATACTAGTATTTAATGTATTGTTAACTGCTCATATTGTCTACAAGGTGAATTTTTTTACATGATACAGAATATTTCGAACTCCATAAACAACTTGCAATTGAATGCTGAAATCAATTTTTTTTTTTTGTAATTTATTTGACTTTTAACAGCTGTTTCTGGATATTGATATACATTATATTGATATTTTATGAGAGGTAGGGCACAGCGATGACCATCACGCTTGAATCTGGGGCAGCCTAACTGGGGAAGTACCTCCTCCTTACAGAAGACCACAGCCATAATAGCACTGCTACCTTTCAGGTATGTAGTGTTGTGTTCCTGATGGTGAGTAAGGTTCCCAGAGCTCCAACCCCCCTTAAAGGCCGGCAACGCGCTTGTGACTCCTCTGGTGTTGCGGGTGCCCATGGGCGACGGTACTTGCTTACCATCAGGCAATCCGTCTGCTCGTTTGCCGCCTATGTCATAAAAAAAAAAAATATATATATATATTAAACTTGTAGCTCACTACCGCGAGGAAAAAAATTACTCTAAAACTAGTTGTGTTCAAAATTATGGGCATCATCATCAAGGATCGGACAAACGTCCTTAGTAGAGATTTCCTTATGTTAATAATAAAAATAGTATTTTATACATTTATTGGACCATAATTTATATCCAGTGACAAATTAATTTATTATTGATATTCCGAAACATAATTTAGTCAATAAAAAAGAATGACCAAATTTGTTTCTAAATTATCAGTTGTGAGCCTATAACGTTGTGAATTTAGGACCCATTTATGCGTTGAAAAAGTCCGTTTAGTCTACGAAGGTCATAGGGGCATATTTAATCGTTGACATTGGTAGGTATACTGTTCTTCCAAAATATTTTAACATCATAAATTAAGGAAGTCTCTGCTGTACGGAACAGGGTTATATTTTCGAAATGACGGGCGTTTGTCCGATCCTTGATCATCATCTATCATTCAAAAACATTAAATAAACGAACATCCAACCAGCTGACATGAAAAAGCAACTTTGCAATCTGTTATTAAAGAACAAAATAGTTCTCTCCGAGGTGAAAAATATATTTTTATATTACCATTTTGATTTCACCCGGTATGTTAATTGATTCTAGAAAATTCTGGACGCGGGTATGTCCTTAAACTACGTCCAATAATGAGAGGTAGGGCACAGCGAAGTACCATTACGCTCGAGTCTGGAGAAGCCCAACTCCTTACAGAAGATCACAGCCATAATAACACCGCTACCTTTCAGATCTGTAGTATTGTGTTCCTGATGGTGAGTAAGGTTCCTGGCGCCCATGGGCGACGGTAATTGCTTACCATCAGGCAATCCGTCTGATCGTATGCCACCTCTGTCAAAAAACTATGATTCTGTCGTCTCCTGGCTGATGGGACAGAATAAGAACACAATAATTGATTCACTACCTCACAATATTCCAGCGGGGCACTGCTTCGTCTCGCCAGTGGGGCAGGCGCCACCATCGAAGTTCAGGGTCGCAGCCGGCAAGCTGTATCCCCGCTACGACGACCCTCGGGACACGGCCGCTCAGTATTCTGAGGTGAGATTATATTATTAAAACTGTTTTGAGCCATGTCTAACAGTTTAGAGACAGTCATCACGACGGGCAAAGTTGAGGGCTCGAGACTTCAAGGCCCTCCCCCTGCGAGCTGCACCCAGATTATCGCGCCCATGAATTTAGGGCTGCAAGATGCCATGCGCTTAGCAAGGGACAGACGCCTATGGAGGAACCTGGTCTTCAACAGAAGCACATGATGCCACGATCCTCAGGATTGAGGGAACAACTAATGATGATGATGATGATGAGCCATGTTACTACTACTTAGTTACAAACGGATAAACTCACGTGTAATTATATCGCGCTAGGCGACATGTTTCGGGTAAGCATGTTTTTGGACCCGGGTATGTCCTTAAACTACGTCCAACAATGAGAGGTAGGGCACACCGATGACCATCACGCTTGAATCTGGAGCAGCCCAACTGGGGAAGTACCTCCTCCTTACAGAAGACCACAGCCATAATAGCACGCTGCTACCTTTCAGGTATGTAGTGTTGTGTTCCTGATGGTGAGTAAGGTTCCCAGAGCTCCAACCCCCCTTAAAAGCCGGCAACGCGCTTGTGACTCCCTTGGTGTTGCGGGTGCCCATGGGCGACGGTAATTGCTTACCACCAGGCAATCCGTCATAAAAAAAAAAAGCTCTGGTACCCATTTTCAAGCCGAGTCAGGACACACCGCTCGCGTTGAGGGTGTATCGCTCACTCACGGGTACCAGAGCTTACCCGAAACATGTCGCCTAGTGCGATATAATTATCCGTTTGTAACTGAGGTGAGGAGTTATATATTATGAACCGGCGTTGTATTCAGCTTCCAAGAGATAATAAAATAAATATATAAAAAACAAATATTTCTGGCCCCTATGTCACCACAGCGACAATTGTCACGATCGGGAATCGTATGTAACTTTCTGACGTTGCACGTGTCCATTGGTTACATTGACCGCTTACCATTGGGTGGGACGTGTGCTTGTTTGCCAGCAACACGTTATTTTCAATAAAATATCGTTATTTTTACAATTAAAACTGTTGTGAGCCATGTTACTACTACTTAGTTACAAACGGATACACTCACGTGTAATTATATCGCACTAGGCGACATGTTTCGGGTAAGCTCTTCCATTTTCAAGCCGAGTCAGGACACACCGATACCGCTCACTCAGTGAGCTCAGCTCAAAATGGGTAGGTACCAGAGCTTACCCGAAATATGTCGCCTATATACCTAGTGCGATATAATTACACGTTTGTAACTAAGGTGAGGAGTTATGTACCTATACGAACCGGCGTTGTATTCAGCTTCCAAGAGATCATAAAATAAATAAATAAATAATAAATATTTCTGGCCCTTATTACACCACAGCGACAATTGTCACGATTCCCGACATATGTAAATTTCTGACGTTGCAGGTGTCAATTGGTTACATTGATCTCTTACCATTGGGTGGGACGTGTGTTTGTTTGCCACCACGTTAGTTTTAATAACCACAAAGATAAATACAAAATAAAATGTTCTTTCAAAGACAATCCAACCCCCCTTAAAGGCCGGCAACGCGCTTGTGACTCCCCTGGTGTTGCGGGTGCCCATGGGCGACGGTAATTGCTTACCATCAGGCAATCCGTCTGCTCGTTTGCCGCCTATGTCATAAAAAAAAAAAAAACAATGCTCCAAAATGAACTCCATTACCATTACAGATTAGAAATATATCAACGTCGGACATGGTGGCGCCGTGCTACCAGCCGGACATGGCGTACGTGTACCTGGTTACCCCCATCAGGTACACCAGCTCCGTGAGACCGGTCTGCTTCAGTCTGGACGCGGGTTTGGGAAACCGACAGCTGAGGGAGGGGAATTCAGGAACGGTTGGTATAACTCACTGCTTTCGGATAAGACTTGTTCATCTTCCTCGCTCCTATCTAAATATATATAACTCAAAGGTGACTGACTGACTGACTGACTAACTGACTGACATAGTGATCTATCAACGCACAGCCCAAACCACTGGACGGATCGGGCTGAAATTTGGCATGCATGTTAATGTTATGACGTAGGCAATCGCTAAGAAAGGATTTTGATCAATTCTACCCCCAAGGGGATAAAATAGGGGATGAAAGTTTGTATGACACTTTGTTAATTTTAAACCGACCGGGCTGAGATTTTGCATGCATAAAGCTACTATGGTCGTAGGCATTTGTGGGTAAAACGGCCGCAAAAACTATTATTCTTAACGCGAGCGAAGCCGCGGGCAAAAGCTAGTAACTGTATAAAACTGCTATGAAAGGTTGCTTATAGTTTATAATGTTATTTGTAAATACTGGCAGGTTATATTATAATACCTATGAAAGCATATCATGAAAACAAATGAATTAACGTCAGTCAACTTCCAACCGGCTTTTCATTTACTGCACTCGCGTTGTCCCGGCATTTTTCACGGCTTATGGCCTGGGGTCCGCTTGGCAACTAATGCTAGGATTTTGCGTAGGCACTAGTTTTGCGAAAGCGAAAGAATAAACGGTTCAATATTCTTTCGGTATATGTGTCTACACGTCACCCGTAATGACGTATACCAGGAAGGATAAAATAGAAAAATTTGACTTTTCCAAGCGGTACTCGTATAACACAACTAGCTTTTGCCCGCGGTTTCACTCGCGTTAAGAAGTATTTAAGTTATTTTTAGCACACTATCGTTCAAAACGTAGTTTTGTATGCGTTCATGCTTTTTGTTCAGAAAATGCCTTTTTATCCACAAATGCCTACGTCATACTAGCTTTAATGCATGCAAAGTCTCAGCCCGATCGGTTTAAAATTGACAAAGTTTCATACAAACTTTCACCTATTTTATCCCCTTGGGGCAGAATTGATCAAAATCCTTTCTTAGCGGATGCCTACGTCATAACATCTACCTGCATGCCAAATTTCAGTCCGATCCGTCCAGTGGTTTTTTTTTTTTTTTTTATTGGTTTGGGCTGTGCGTTGATAGATCACTATGACAGTCAGCCAGTCACCTTTGAGTTATATATATATTAGTAGTGCACTGGGCTAGTGATCCAGTGGTTGTGGGTTCAAGTTCCGCTACGAGTAACTTTTAATCCATTTCTATTAATAATCTTTCTGTTTCTCCCGTCGGTTAACTGGTAGAATACCTTATTTGTATTACCTATGCAATGAAGATCAAATAAATTACAAAATAATGTTTATAATTATAATGAATGTCGCAGGTAGCAAGTTGGTCGTCTCAGGATAACGGAGCATGCAGCCCCTTACGCCACAGCTGGCTGTCTCTGCCGTTCGTCGAGAACAGCGTGTGTCAGTACACTGTCTACTACAAGACTGGTGGTAGCGACAGGATTTGTGCTGGAGAGATTAATAGTACGTATAGGCCTAGACGTATAGACGGTTGAACTTGTGGTTGAACCTCAAAATGGCGAAGTCGTCTTGAAAATATATTTTTTGTTTTTTGTTCAAACGTAGTTTAGTGTGTAATATTGATAGCGTATTATGCAGTGATCTAACGCAGAATTGTGCAGCTAATGAAGAATAGATTTCAAAACGTGTTTCACCACTACTTTTGGTCATCACCCGGCAGTCCCGGGGTCACGGCCGCCTCTTAGCTTTCTGTAAAGTTCAGCTACCACTTTACAAAACGCAAGGCCAGCTACCGAACAACGTCATGCTCTAAGGGCAAACTTATATGTTCTTATACTTATTTGTTATTCTACTTGACACTGGCGAAATCATCGATTGATTTATTGATGGAAGCCATATTTATTTAAAAGAAGCAGAAGTATAGGCCTAGGAGGAATAATGACTGGAGAATGGAACCGCGAGCGCCAGTAAGCGACAAATTTGGCTTCTGTACCCCAAAATGTAACACACTATAGTTTTGCTTTACAGGACACTAAACACATAAATAAATATTTCAGGACAATCCGACGCAAATCGACCTAGTCCTACAGTAAGCTCAGTAAGGCTTGTGTTGTAGGTACTAGACGACGATATATATAAATACTTAAATACATAGAAAACACCCATGACTCAGGAACAAATATTTGTGCTCATCACAAATAAATGCCCTGACTGGGAATCGAACCCAGGACCATCGGCTTCATAGGCAGGGTCACTACCCACTAGGCCAGACCAGTCGTCACTATAGCTAAAATATTCGTTTATTCTGTAATAATTACCGCAACTTTAATTACAAACACAAGAAAACTCCATTTGTATTTGTTTGTATCCCTCCAACTTTGACAGTTCTGAAGAGTTAAGTTTGGAGGGGAACAAAAATATGTGAGACTATGACAATGAAAATAGCGCCGTCTTTGCCATACCTATGGAAAGTTACATAACACAGAATAAACTGGGTAAAATCTGGGTCGTGATCCAGTCCAATCCAAGTGATAAACACGATCAAACTTAATCTTTTCTTATTAATAAAAATGTTTCATAAAACATAAATAATTAGATTTTATATTCATATAAATAAATATTTCGGGACAATCTTACACAAATCGACCTATTCCTACGGTAAGCTCAGTAAGGCTTGTATTGTAGTGTACTAGACGACGATATATATAATAGATAGATACATATAAATACTTAAATACATAGAAAACAACCAGGAACAAATATCTGTGCTCATCACACAAATAAATGCTCTGACTGGGAATCGAACCCAGGACCATCGGCTTCATAGGCAGGCACTACCCACTAGGCCAGACCGGTCGTCAAATATCATTTATATCATCAATCAAAGATTGAAAGCTGAGTTTCTTTCAGGCACCAGCGAATGTCCCACTGACAGCGGTAATGGCTTAGTCTTCTACCGAGACAAGATACCCTACCTTCGCGGCGTGGTCTCCACGCTGCCAGTCCACAGGGACTGCGCCAGATTCTACACCCGGAGTTTCGCCAACGTCATCGATCGGAGAGGAATTCTGAGGAAATACTTGAGAGGCATCACCGAGGTGTATGATTTGGGGCAGTGCGAGGAGTTGTACAGGAATCCTAGTCCAGATGCTGATCAGAACACGGGGAGTGGGCTTGGTGATGGATTTGTACAGGTACTTAAATACCCCTATACATACATCACATACATTTCAGCCGTATGCAGTCCACTGCTTGACATAGGCCTCCCACAAATATGACTTGTATCATCTTGGAGGTAGTTGCCATAGTCGCCACGCTTGGCAGGCGGGTTGGCGACCGCAGTAGCTGTAGATTGGGTTTCGGCGGACGCTGCTGCCCATCCGTAGGATTATTCCCTTTGTCGCCTCTTACGACACCTGCGGGAGGAGATGCTATTCTAGTCAGCCGGCATCACACGGCATCATACCCCTATAATGCCTTGACTCATACATTATATTATTTCAAATATTATTTTATTTATTATAATGCCCTTATAATAAATAAAATAATATAATAATAAATATTTCAGAACAATCTGACACAAATCGACCTAGTCCTACGGTAAGCTCAGTAAGGCTTGTGTTGTAGGTACTAGACGACTAAATACTTAAATACATAGAAACCACCCATGACTCAGGAACAAATATCTGTGCTCATCACTCAAATAATTGCTCTGACTGGGATTCGAACCCAGGACCATCGGCTTCATAGGCAGGCTCACTACTCACTAGGCCAGACCGGTCGTCAAATAATGGTTTTATGCAACTCAAACTCATTTGATACAAGCCGGGGTTTGACCCTGCGACTTCCAGATTGCAAGTCGCACGCTGTTACCGCAAGGCCACCAGCGCTTTTGCGACTAATGTCTGGCTTTTTAAGGTCTTCCCATCCTTAATATAAAAACGGTTGCAGCGAAACAACCTAAACCCTTTGTATTTAAACTTTCGTGAGACATATTATATAAATTAAAGATTAACACGGTTCTACTCACGTTTATTTAGTCACACGCGACATGTGGGCGACGGGCCGGCGACGCGAGCGGCGAACCGAACGGACACTCAGCACTCTTAGTGCTTGAAAATGGAGGCCTATGTTCTCCGAAACACGAAACCTAAAAACTGATGTTCGTTCCAGACAGACTCGCCTACGAAACCCGACGAGCAAGTATTCACAGCACAGGGTATTGGCTCCAAGCTGGTCCCGGCACTCCCCGGCAGCAGCGCGCCGGCACTACAGTGGCACGTGGGGGTCTACAGCAAGCGCTGGCAGCCGTACCTGCAGCTGTGCGGAGGCTCCCTGGTCAAACGGGACTCCGTCATATCAGGTACCAGCCCTTTTTTTGTCGCTGGGAAAATGCGTTTACGCATCCCCCCCGGGCTTGGGGTAGGGCCATGATGGTATGTGGGACTCTCTCCTCGCTGCTCCTCTTGCTAGCCAAGAGGAGGGGAGGAGAATACCCACTAAAAACCCAGTGGCGTCGTCCGCATTGCCGTTAGGGGGAGTGCCACTGGATCACGGTCGCACTCGACGGTGACACTCCCCGGTATCAGGTACAAGCCCTGCCGACGCCCTAATCTATAATAACCAGTGATCGGTTTTTAGTTTTCCACATGGGGTGAACGACCTCAATCATTATGTTATTATGGATATGCCCCGGAAATCCGGGCTTAATGTTGTTAGAAGCTACAAAAAAATATAATTTTTATTTTATTACACTTTAAAACATCTAAGATAAGACATCGGCGACACCTAAGATCTAAGTAGCTGATAGACATGCGACTTACTCGCCGTTCTTTTGTCCTTATTGAACAAATGAGCACAAGTGTTCATACTGACAGCTCATTTGCTGCCACCAAAGCGGCATATTTTGTACCGTTTGTCTAAAAGTTCGACTAGTAAGACAATTTAAATTATTTTTTTATTATGCAGAAATGTCTGCTAGCGAATATCTTCGATATTTAAATCGAAAGATAAATAGAAAAAATTGACTCGAAGCGGGACTCGAACCCACAACCACTGGATCACTAGCCCAGTGCACTACCGATTGTGCTTTACGAGTACCCGGATACTCGGATAGCAGAATAACAGTATCGACAATTTAAATTGTTTTATTTTTGAATAGTTTATTCGGTATCGCGGGAAACTATCGTATCTATATTAAGTTTTCTACATGATATCCCGCGAGGGAGAATCCAAATAACCGATCACTGGTAATAACTCCATCGAGGCTCAACAACAGCTGATGTGGAAATGGTCTGTTCCAGCGGCCCACTGCTTCTGGGACGACGAGGCGGGTCTGCTGCCGGCCAGCCAGTTCGCGGTGGCCGGGGGCAAGCTGTTCCGACCCTGGAACGACACCCAGGACACATACGCGCAGTATTCCGACGTCAGTCCCCATCAGATATATCGGAGCTGTGAAGGTGGTCACAAATATCGGAACAACGCCTCTATTGTCAAGGCGGTAGAGTGCATGTTGAGATATTTATGACCTCCACAGCTCCGATATATCTGATGGTGACTGTACAGTGGCGATCAGATATACCGGAGCTGTGGAGGTCTTCTGAATATGCACTTTATCGCCTTGAGAATAGAGGCGTTCAGTTATTCGACCACCTCCGCAGCTCCGGAAACGTGATGGCACCAATGTTGGACACTTTAGGCGTGAAATACACACAAGCGACGTAAGGCATAAGGCATGAGGCACGATGCCGCTTCAAATCGTTTGGACCCGGGTATGTCCTTAAACTACGTCAAACAATGAGAGGTAGGGCACAGCGATGACCATCACGCTTGAACCTGGAGCTGCCCAACTGGGGAAGTACCTCCTCCTTACAGAAGACCACAGCCATAATAGCACTGCTACCTTTCAGGTAGGTAGTGTTGTGTTCCTGATGGTGAATAAGGTTCCCAGAGCTCCAATCCCCCCTTAAAGGCCGGCAACGCGCTTGTGACTCCCCTGGTGTTGCGGGTGCCCATGGGCGTTGGTGATTGCTTACCACCAGGCAATCCGTCTGCTCGTTTGCACCCTATATCATAAAAAAAAAAAATTACAAAAAAAATGTACTAAGGAGACGTATTTTGAATTACACTCAAGCGGCGCGGCACCGCTTGCGTGCCTGATGTCGCGTCAAAACGTTTTCATACAAAATGTTAGAAGACGACGTTACTGTAAATTACACTCAAGCGGCGTGACGCAGGCATGCCTTGCGTCGCTTGTGTGTATTTTATGCCTTAAATTGACAGAGGCACTACCGCCACAAACGATATTCGTAAAATTCGGGCATCTTTCTCTTTTACTCCAATTAAGACGTCATGAGAGTGCAGAGACAATCGTCCGAGATTTACGAATTTCGTTTTTGACGGTAACACTTCAGGCACCACAGTGATGGTTCTTAATTCAAAAACCATAACGTTATAAATTGAATATGTCCCAACAAATGCACAAGACTTGACTCCTTTGAAATAAGCACTAATGTTCATGACTGGTTCCTTGTCCATTACTGGCGCCGTCAACCATTTTATTTATTTAATCTTTATTGCACAAAACACAAAAGTACAAAAGCAGACTGAAAGCAATCTACAAAGCATTCTCTACCAGTCAACCTTTAGGCAAAGCAGAGAAGTTAAGAAGAAGTTGCTCTTGACTATATAAATTAAAATTAAATAGTAATTTATTTCAGAATTTCTTCCATAATAATATTAACATTTGCCATAGTTGGTTACATAGTTTAAGTACTTAAAGAATATGTTAGTAGGTAAAAGAAACGACAATAAAACTATACGTGTCGGCTATTCCAGGCGCGCCAGAAGTCAGGAGGGCGCGACTAATGGTAGGAGGCTGCGACGCTACCGCGCAATAACTGTATTCTTAAATTTCGGTCATCTTTCTCTTTTACTCCAATTAAGGCGCTATTAGAGTGACAGAGACAAGCATCCGAAATTTAGGAATATCGTTTTTTGCGATAGCGCCGCTGTTGGCCCTGCCGCGTACGCGCCTCCGTAAATATGCCACTGCAGTGACGCGGCAGCCCCAACATCCTAAACGTTATATTGGACGCGTATTTGTACACAGATATCAGAAATAATCGTGCCCACCCGCTTCCGCGGCGGCGCCACTAGCTTCCAAGACGACATAGCAGTATTGCGACTGTCCACTCCCTTCACGTACGCGCCGGGCGTGCAGTCTGTGTGCGTGGACCTGCGCGGGCAGTTCGAGATGAGACAGCTGCAGCCGGGGAACATGGGCACGGTGAGACGGAATCATTAAATGTTTAGGGCACTCTTACACGGTGACGTGTGCCACCAGCCTGCAGGACGACATAGCAGTCTTGCGACTGTCCACTCCCTTCACTTACGCGCCGGGCGTGCAGTCTGTGTGCGTGGACCTGCGCGGGCAGTTCGAGATGAGACAGCTGCAGCCGGGGAACATGGGCACGGTGAGACGGAATCATTAAATGTTTAGGGCACTCTTACACGGTGACGTGTGCCACCAGCCTGCAGGACGACATAGCAGTCTTGCGACTGTCCACTCCCTTCACGTACGCGCCGGGCGTGCAGTCTGTGTGCGTGGACCTGCGCGGGCAGTTCGAGATGAGACAGCTGCAGCCGGGGAACATGGGCACGGTGAGACGGAATCATTAAATGTTTAGGGCACTCTTACACTGTGACGTGTGCCACCAGCCTGCAGGACGACATAGCAGTCTTGCGACTGTCCACTCCCTTCACGTACGCGCCGGGCGTGCAGTCTGTGTGCGTGGACCTGCGCGGGCAGTTCGAGATGAGACAGCTGCAGCCGGGGAACATGGGCACGGTGAGACGGAATCATTAAATGTTTAGGGCACTCTTACACGGTGACGTGTGCCACCAGCCTGCAGGACGACATAGCAGTCTTGCGACTGTCCACTCCCTTCACTTACGCGCCGGGCGTGCAGTCTGTGTGCGTGGACCTGCGCGGGCAGTTCGAGATGAGACAGCTGCAGCCGGGGAACATGGGCACGGTGAGACAGAATCATTAAATGTTTAGGGCACTCTTACACGGTGACGTGTGCCACCAGCCTGCAGGACGACAAGGCAGTCTTGCGACTGTCCACTCCCTTCACGTACGCGCCGGGCGTGCAGTCTGTGTGCGTGGACCTGCGCGGGCAGTTCGAGATGAGACAGCTGCAGCCGGGGAACATGGGCACGGTGAGACAGAATCATTAAATGTTTAGGGCACTCTTACACGGTGACGTGTGCCACCAGCCTGCAGGACGACAAGGCAGTCTTGCGACTGTCCACTCCCTTCACGTACGCGCCGGGCGTGCAGTCTGTGTGCGTGGACCTGCGCGGGCAGTTCGAGATGAGACAGCTGCAGCCGGGGAACATGGGCACGGTGAGACGGAATCATTAAATGTTTAGGGCACTCTTACACGGTGACGTGTGCCACCAGCCTGCAGGACGACATAGCAGTCTTGCGACTGTCCACTCCCTTCACGTACGCGCCGGGCGTGCAGTCTGTGTGCGTGGACCTGCGCGGGCAGTTCGAGATGAGACAGCTGCAGCCGGGGAACATGGGCACGGTGAGACGGAATCATTAAATGTTTAGGGCACTCTTACACGGTGACGTGTGCCACCAGCCTGCAGGACGACATAGCAGTCTTGCGACTGTCCACTCCCTTCACTTACGCGCCGGGCGTGCAGTCTGTGTGCGTGGACCTGCGCGGGCAGTTCGAGATGAGACAGCTGCAGCCGGGGAACATGGGCACGGTGAGACAGAATCATTAAATGTTTAGGGCACTCTTACACGGTGACGTGTGCCACCAGCCTGCAGGACGACATAGCAGTCTTGCGACTGTCCACTCCCTTCACTTACGCGCCGGGCGTGCAGTCTGTGTGCGTGGACCTGCGCGGGCAGTTCGAGATGAGACAGCTGCAGCCGGGGAACATGGGCACGGTGAGACAGAATCATTAAATGTTTAGGGCACTCTTACACGGTGACGTGTGCCACCAGCCTGCAGGACGACATAGCAGTCTTGCGACTGTCCACTCCCTTCACTTACGCGCCGGGCGTGCAGTCTGTGTGCGTGGACCTGCGCGGGCAGTTCGAGATGAGACAGCTGCAGCCTGGGAACATGGGCACGGTGAGACAGAATCATTAAATGTTTAGGGCACTCTTACACGGTGACGTGTGCCACCAGCCTGCAGGACGACATAGCAGTCTTGCGACTGTCCACTCCCTTCACTTACGCGCCGGGCGTGCAGTCTGTGTGCGTGGACCTGCGCGGGCAGTTCGAGATGAGACAGCTGCAGCCGGGGAACATGGGCACGGTGAGACGGAAGCATTCAATGTTTAGGGCACTCTTACACGGTGACGTGTGCCACCAGCCTGCAGGACGACATAGCAGTCTTGCGACTGTCCACTCCCTTCACGTACGCGCCGGGCGTGCAGTCTGTGTGCGTGGACCTGCGCGGGCAGTTCGAGATGAGACAGCTGCAGCCGGGGAACATGGGTACGGTGAGACAGAATCATTAAATGTTTAGGGCACTCTTACACGGTGACGTGTGCCACCAGCCTGCAGGACGACAAGGCAGTCTTGCGACTGTCCACTCCCTTCACGTACGCGCCGGGCGTGCAGTCTGTGTGCGTGGACCTGCGCGGGCAGTTCGAGATGAGACAGCTGCAGCCGGGGAACATGGGCACGGTGAGACGGAATCATTAAATGTTTAGGGCACTCTTACACGGTGACGTGTGCCACCAGCCTGCAGGACGACATAGCAGTCTTGCGACTGTCCACTCCCTTCACGTACGCGCCGGGCGTGCAGTCTGTGTGCGTGGACCTGCGCGGGCAGTTCGAGATGAGACAGCTGCAGCCGGGGAACATGGGCACGGTGAGACGGAATCATTAAATGTTTAGGGCACTCTTACACGGTGACGTGTGCCACCAGCCTGCAGGACGACATAGCAGTCTTGCGACTGTCCACTCCCTTCACTTACGCGCCGGGCGTGCAGTCTGTGTGCGTGGACCTGCGCGGGCAGTTCGAGATGAGACAGCTGCAGCCGGGGAACATGGGCACGGTGAGACAGAATCATTAAATGTTTAGGGCACTCTTACACGGTGACGTGTGCCACCAGCCTGCAGGACGACATAGCAGTCTTGCGACTGTCCACTCCCTTCACTTACGCGCCGGGCGTGCAGTCTGTGTGCGTGGACCTGCGCGGGCAGTTCGAGATGAGACAGCTGCAGCCGGGGAACATGGGCACGGTGAGACAGAATCATTAAATGTTTAGGGCACTCTTACACGGTGACGTGTGCCACCAGCCTGCAGGACGACATAGCAGTCTTGCGACTGTCCACTCCCTTCACTTACGCGCCGGGCGTGCAGTCTGTGTGCGTGGACCTGCGCGGGCAGTTCGAGATGAGACAGCTGCAGCCTGGGAACATGGGCACGGTGAGACAGAATCATTAAATGTTTAGGGCACTCTTACACGGTGACGTGTGCCACCAGCCTGCAGGACGACATAGCAGTCTTGCGACTGTCCACTCCCTTCACTTACGCGCCGGGCGTGCAGTCTGTGTGCGTGGACCTGCGCGGGCAGTTCGAGATGAGACAGCTGCAGCCGGGGAACATGGGCACGGTGAGACGGAAGCATTCAATGTTTAGGGCACTCTTACACGGTGACGTGTGCCACCAGCCTGCAGGACGACATAGCAGTCTTGCGACTGTCCACTCCCTTCACGTACGCGCCGGGCGTGCAGTCTGTGTGCGTGGACCTGCGCGGGCAGTTCGAGATGAGACAGCTGCAGCCGGGGAACATGGGCACGGTGAGACAGAATCATTAAATGTTTAGGGCACTCTTACACGGTGACGTGTGCCACCAGCCTGCAGGACGACATAGCAGTCTTGCGACTGTCCACTCCCTTCACTTACGCGCCGGGCGTGCAGTCTGTGTGCGTGGACCTGCGCGGGCAGTTCGAGATGAGACAGCTGCAGCCGGGGAACATGGGCACGGTGAGACAGAATCATTAAATGTTTAGGGCACTCTTACACGGTGACGTGTGCCACCAGCCTGCAGGACGACATAGCAGTCTTGCGACTGTCCACTCCCTTCACTTACGCGCCGGGCGTGCAGTCTGTGTGCGTGGACCTGCGCGGGCAGTTCGAGATGAGACAGCTGCAGCCGGGGAACATGGGCACGGTGAGACAGAATCATTAAATGTTTAGGGCACTCTTACACGGTGACGTGTGCCACCAGCCTGCAGGACGACATAGCAGTCTTGCGACTGTCCACTCCCTTCACTTACGCGCCGGGCGTGCAGTCTGTGTGCGTGGACCTGCGCGGGCAGTTCGAGATGAGACAGCTGCAGCCTGGGAACATGGGCACGGTGAGACAGAATCATTAAATGTTTAGGGCACTCTTACACGGTGACGTGTGCCACCAGCCTGCAGGACGACATAGCAGTCTTGCGACTGTCCACTCCCTTCACTTACGCGCCGGGCGTGCAGTCTGTGTGCGTGGACCTGCGCGGGCAGTTCGAGATGAGACAGCTGCAGCCGGGGAACATGGGCACGGTGAGACGGAAGCATTCAATGTTTAGGGCACTCTTACACGGTGACGTGTGCCACCAGCCTGCAGGACGACATAGCAGTCTTGCGACTGTCCACTCCCTTCACGTACGCGCCGGGCGTGCAGTCTGTGTGCGTGGACCTGCGCGGGCAGTTCGAGATGAGACAGCTGCAGCCGGGGAACATGGGCACGGTGAGACGGAATCATTAAATGTTTAGGGCACTCTTACACGGTGACGTGTGCCACCAGCCTGCAGGACGACATAGCAGTCTTGCGACTGTCCACTCCCTTCACGTACGCGCCCGGCGTGCAGTCTGTGTGCGTGGACCTGCGCGGGCAGTTCGAGATGAGACAGCTGCAGCCGGGGAACATGGGCACGGTGAGACGGAAGCATTCAATGTTTAGGGCACTCTTACACGGTGACGTGTGCCACCAGCCTGCAGGACGACATAGCAGTCTTGCGACTGTCCACTCCCTTCACGTACGCGCCGGGCGTGCAGTCTGTGTGCGTGGACCTGCGCGGGCAGTTCGAGATGAGACAGCTGCAGCCGGGGAACATGGGCACGGTGAGACGGAAGCATTCAATGTTTAGGGCACTCTTACACGGTGACGTGTGCCACCAGCCTGCAGGACGACATAGCAGTCTTGCGACTGTCCACTCCCTTCACGTACGCGCCCGGCGTGCAGTCTGTGTGCGTGGACCTGCGCGGGCAGTTCGAGATGAGACAGCTGCAGCCGGGGAACATGGGCACGGTGAGACGGAAGCATTCAATGTTTAGGGCACTCTTACACGGTGACGTGTGCCACCAGCCTGCAGGACGACATAGCAGTCTTGCGACTGTCCACTCCCTTCACGTACGCGCCGGGCGTGCAGTCTGTGTGCGTGGACCTGCGCGGGCAGTTCGAGATGAGACAGCTGCAGCCGGGGAACATGGGCACGGTGAGACGGAAGCATTCAATGTTTAGGGCACTCTTACACGGTGACGTGTGCCACCAGCCTGCAGGACGACATAGCAGTCTTGCGACTGTCCACTCCCTTCACGTACGCGCCCGGCGTGCAGTCTGTGTGCGTGGACCTGCGCGGGCAGTTCGAGATGAGACAGCTGCAGCCGGGGAACATGGGCACGGTGAGACGGAAGCATTCAATGTTTAGGGCACTCTTACACGGTGACGTGTGCCACCAGCCTGCAGGACGACATAGCAGTCTTGCGACTGTCCACTCCCTTCACGTACGCGCCGGGCGTGCAGTCTGTGTGCGTGGACCTGCGCGGGCAGTTCGAGATGAGACAGCTGCAGCCGGGGAACATGGGCACGGTGAGACGGAAGCATTCAATGTTTAGGGCACTCTTACACAGTTTTTCAATTTGAACCCGGGTATGTCCTTAAACTACGTCCAACAGAGGTAGGGCACAGCGAAGTACCATCACGCTTGAGCTTGGGGAAGTACCTCCTCCTTACAGACCACAGCTATAATAGCACTGCTACCTTTCAGGTATGTAGTGTTGTGTTCCTGGTGGTGAGTAAGGTTCCCAGAGCTCCAACCCCCCTTTAAACTTGGCAACGCGCTTGATGTTGATGTTGACTCCCTTGGTGTTGCGGGTGCACATGGGCGACGGTAATTGCTTACCACCAGGCAATCCGTCTGCTCATTTGCCAGCTTTGTCATAAAAAAAAGCCGTGTCTCACCGCGGGTGTAGTAAGAGGCGACGAAGGTAAAAAACCGCAGCAGCTCCGCCAAAACCAATCAACAACTGCGGTCGCCAAACCGTCTGCCAAGCTTGTCATGATATAAATTTGGGGGAGGGCTGTGTCCAGCAGTGGACTTCTTACGGCTGCAATCGACGTAGTAAGATCCCTTTTCACTCTACGAAAGGTAGGGCTGTTGTCTTCCTAAGCAATTATTGTTTTATTAAATTAGGAGGAAAACGAGCAAACGAATCGCCTGATGGTAAGCTACTACCGCCGCCCATGAACACCTGCAACACCAGAGATTTTGAATTGGGTTAGAGCTCTGGGAACATTACTCACGATCAGGAAATAGTCGACTGACCAGCGTTAGACCTCAGTCGCACCTGATGGTAAGTGTCGACGAAGTCGAGGGTGTAGCAGGCTGGTTCAGTCCTCACTCTTGCCTTGAAAAGACCCAAATTATATCTTTCCGAGAAATTTAAAATAGAATGAAAGATTTATTAATTGAAATAGACGACATGTACTGAAGAATTAGTGACTGCGTGCTACATCCTCGACCTCGTCGACACTTACCATCAGGTGCGACTGAGGTCAAACGCCGGTCAGTCTTGTATAAAAAAGGTAATATCTTTATTTTTCTCTGCAGATCATGGGCTGGGGGCTGACGACGGAGAACGGTCTGCCGTCGCAAGTCCTCACGTACCTGGAGCTGCCGGTCGTGGACGTGGACGACTGCTTCGCGGACTCGGAGCCCGCCTTCCATAAGTACATCACCAGCGACAAGGTCTGCGCCGGAGACACCACCACCGGTAACAGCTAGATAGATTCTGGAAGTCTGCAGACCCTGGGACGGAGAGGACAAGTCCTCACGTCCCTGGAGCTGGCGGTCGTGGACGTGGACGACTGCTTCGCGGACTCGGAGCCCGCCTTCCACAAGTACATCACCAGCGACAAGGTCTGCGCCGGAGACACCACCACTGGTAACTTCTATACTAAAAAAATACAGGACAGACTTACACAAATTGACTGAGCTCCACGGTAAGCTGAAGAACGCTTGTGTTGTGACTCAGTCAACGATATATATAATATACAAAATTAATATTTGACGACCGGTCTGGAGCTGGACTATAGTGTATTAGTGTCCCTGCCTAATAAGAAGTCGATCTGAGTTCGAATCCCAGTACCTATTCCCAGTAAGGGCGTTAGGGTTATGCGTTTAGTTGCGACTTTTGTTCCCAAATTACGGTGTTTTCTATGATATTTTTTTTTTTATTAGGCTACAAGAGTGTCCCACTGCTGGGCAAAGGCCTCCCCTCTTTCTCGCCATTTGGTCATACCCAATGCACTCTTTCGCCACTCTTTAAAATATGTATCAAGGTCGTCCCGCCATCTTCGTTTTGGTCTTTCTCTACTACTGTAGGATCCATTCCGTTGCGTGTTTACTTTCTATGTATTAAGTATTTGTATTTAATAGGGTCCGTCCTAGTATTTATTAGCATCAAACGTGTATACCGCGTGTCTCCATTGGGACTTATCTTCCAGGCAAGGCCCTCTGCCGCGGCGACAGCGGTGGCGGCTTCGTGGTCTACTCCTCAACCACCCCCTACCTCCACGGTGTGGCCTCCACGGCTGCTGGCAACCAGAACCTCTGCAACGCCTTCGCCTTAGCAGCCCTCACCAGCCTGTACGCACACCGGGCGTTCCTCAGACAAAACATACCGGACATAGACAAGGAATGTGTTACGACTGGTGTGGAGGGTATCACGGAGCGAGAGGGGACTGTAACTAAAGGGACGGAGGCACCGTTGTATACGAATGTTCCGTATTTTCCTTATCCTAATCATTTTGTGTGTAACTGCAATTGTAAGCCTTAGTTTTGTTCAATAAATGTGACATTATCTTTAAGAGGACCTTATTGTCGATGGCGCTTATGTCGCTTTTCGAGGTGACGCGATACAAACACAACGCGGTTCGACGTAAGTGCCATCGACAATAAGGTCCCTTTTCATAGATAATGTCACAAATAAAGGTTTATTCTTAATTCCAGACCCCACAAATCCGAATGGTTTTCCGAGAAATCCCAAACATATTCTAATTACATGTTTTGGTTCGTAAAACTACTATATTATTAATAATATATTATTTTTGATTATGCAGAAACGTCTGCTAGCGAATATCTTCGATATTCAAATCGAAGGAATATATTTTTTTTTACTCGCAGCGGGACTCGAACCCACAACCACTGGATCACTAGCCCAATGCACTAACAATTGTGCTACCGAGTACCGCTTAGACTTGTATTTTTTTCTATTTATCCCCCGTCGTATACGTCATCATGGGTGACGTGTAGCCACATCTATCGTCAGCGTATTGAACACTTAACGACATCGAACTATACCCAACTATAGTCCATAATCTCCCAAAAATGTTCTTTGCACTCTTGTGAATAAAATTCAACTTTATCTAACTGTTAATGAACAAAACAGTTCTCTCCGAGCTAGTGAGGTGAACAAAATATTGTGTTATTACGCAAAATTAAAGATTATTTTAAAGTTTTCGAGTGTCTGTCATGCCTACTACACCTATAGGTGAATAACTTAGCTTGTGACCTTGTGTTGCCCAGTTGCAGGCGTCCATAGGCTACGGTAACTGCTTACCATCAGGCGGGTCGTATCCTTGTTTGCCACCGTCGTTGTTTAAAGAAAATAAAGTTCTATTTTCCAAAACAAGTTTTTATTAATCTTAGTATTTAATTTTTCTTGTCCCTAACATCTAAATGAGACACCCTGTATACAATGTAATAAAAAATAAAAAGGCTTAATAAGTATAAGAAATACTTTATTTAAAATATCGGAACACAGCAAATAGTCAAGGTCAAACATATCGACACGTACAAAGTACCAAAATATGTATCATCATCATCATCATCACGTCAGCCGACAGACGTCCACTGCTGGACATAGGCCTCCCCCAGAACGACCCAAGAAGACCGATCCTGCGCCTTCCACATCCAGTATATGTTTTCACACACATTATCCATACTAATATTATAAATGCGAAAGTGTGTCTGTTTTCGATATTTAAATCGAAAGAAAAATAGAAAAATTTGACTCGCAGCGGGACTCGAACCCACAACCACTGGATCACTAGCCCAGTGCACTTCCAATTGTGCTATACGAGTACCGCTGAGACTTGTCGAATTTTTCTATCTATCCCTCGTCGTATACGTCATCATAGGTGACGTGTAAACACATCTACCGCCAGCGTATTGAACACTAAACGGCATCGAAGTCTCAATTCATATTGAGAATTCAGCGATCGATGTGTGTCTGTTTGTTTGTCCGTCTTTCACGGCAAAACGGAGCGACGAATTGACGTGATTTTTTAAGTGGAGGTAGTTGAAGGGATGGAGAGTGACATAGGCTACTTTTTCCAGCGGGAAAACATCTCATTCCCACGGGAAGACTCAATATGTTACATTTTCCTCTAACTATGCGGGCGAAGCCGCGGGCATCATCTAGTAGTCTTAATATTAAAGTCCACTATAACCGAAAAAACGGCAATGTTGATGACGTAACTAAAACATTCACACGTTTAATTTTGCAAGGCAAAATACGAGAAGCCCTCAACTGGCTCCTAACAAAAGATACGAACAAAATCCTTAACACTAATGACGAAGTTGATACTTCTGGAAAAACCGTCAAAGACGTCTTAGAAGAAAAACACCCTGCCGCAACTACCCCAGACCCATCCTTATTTACACTACCCGAAAACATTCCCGAAATGCCTCCACTTCTCGACGTTGACATAACTTGCGACCATGTCGAATCAGTCGCCAGGAAATTACATGGTGGAGGAGGGCCAACAGGCACCACATCTGAAAATTGGAAAGACTATCTCTTACGTTTTGGAGAAGCAAGCTTACACCTAAGGATTGCCATCGCTCATCTAACCATGAAACTAAACAATGAATATGTTCCTTGGAGTCACATACAAGCACTCATGTCAAGTCGCCTTGTAGCCCTGGACAAATGCCCTGGCGTGAGACCTATCGGTATTGGCGAATGCCTTCGGAGAATTCTATCGAAATGTATGATTGAAGCCACCGGTTCCGAGGTTACTGAAGCTTGCACAAACCTGCAACTTTGCAGTGGATTAAGCAGTGGCATTGAAGGTGCAATACATGCAATGAGTGACCTATTCGAGAAAGAATGCCAACCCAGCTCAAACTGGGGATTACTTCTTGTGGACGCAAATAACGCTTTTAATGCCGTCAACAGACAATTAGCCCTTTGGCAGGCACGAATATACTGGCCACATTGTGCCCGCTTTCTTTACAACACCTATAACGGCCACGCAGAGCTTGTCATTCGTAACTCGAATACGAGAATTTATAGCAAAGAAGGTGTTACCCAAGGCGATCCGCTAGCCATGCCCCTATATGCTCTTGCTACTTTACCTTTAATAAATAAACTCAAAGATGACCATAACACCACTCAATGTTGGTATGCTGATGACTCTTCTGCCCAAGGTAATTTTAGTAACCTATTTCAATGGTGGAAAAAGATAAGTAGCATAGGGCCGGCCTACGGATATTTCCCCCAAGGCAATAAATCATTCCTAATAGTATCTGAATCTGACAAACAAAAAGCAACCCATATATTTAAGAATACTAATGTTTCGATTGTAACCGGATCTCGGTATCTAGGAAGCTACATTGGAGAAGGAAAAGAAGAATTCGTAAAAAAGAACATACATAAATGGGTTTCCACCTTAGAAAAATTATCACTCATATGTAAAGACTCACCACAAGCTGCCTATACTGCCCTTACCAAAGCTACACAATTTCAATGGTCCTTTCTGTTACGAGTCCTAAAAGATGCCGCAGAATTCTTTGATCCTTTAACAAATACCTTACGCACTACTTTTCTAGGGGGTGATGTGTCATCATTAGAAGCTGACTTATTTTCCTTACCCATTCATAAAGGTGGCTTAGCAATATCCGATGGCGCCACCACTTCAAATTTATACTATGATATGTCTAAAAAAGGCTGCACTGTTCTTTCATCCTCCCTACTTGAAATGAAGCATATGGAACTCGCAAAGCATCACAAATCCCTCAACGAAGCACGTAAAGAATGCCACAAACTGAAAGAAGCACATGACGATAACCTTTTAGATTCCATTTTAACCAATCTCCCACCTATCAAAAAAAGAGCCATTGAAAGATCAATTGTGACCAAAATGAAAACAAAATCTTCTAATTGGCTATCCGTTATACCCACAAGAAAAGATCACTTTGACCTTTCTCCACACGAATTCCGAGATGCCCTCTCAATACGATACCATCGAACACCGATCTCAATGCCAAAATCTTGCGATGGATGCGGCAATAGCGACTTCAACATCGATCACGCCCTCTGTTGTAAAACCGGCGGTCTAATAACGAGACGTCACAACGAAATAAGGGATCTCTTTTGCGAATTATGCCAACAAGCGTGGGGAAATGTAGTAAAAGAACCAATTGTCACTGAAGGTGAAACCGGCCTACGAGGAGATTTAGCATGCCGGGGCGTATGGGTTGCACAGAGGGAGGCGTTGTTTGACATCCGTGTCGTAGACACTGACGCTCCCTCTTACACCTCACGCCCTGTTGCTTCTGTCCTGAAATCAGCAGAGTCGGAAAAACAAAACAAATACGCCAACGCCTGCGAGCTTCGTCATGCCACTTTTACACCTCTCGTCACCTCTGTGGATGGAGTTTTTGCACCACAACTAGCAACATTCGTCAAACACCTCGGGGAAGCACTCGCATCTCGCTGGGATAGATCCCTGTCTCGCGTATTGGGCTGGCTGAGGGCTCGTATAATTACTTCAATAATTAGAGCGACCAGCATGTGCATTCGTGGCACCCGCCACAAATGGAAGACAGCAGCGAAGTTATTCGGCTTCGATGATGGTGCCGCCCTTCCACACGCCGACTGACCTACGAACTCTTTCTACCACTATTTTATTTTACGTCTACCTATTTGTTTAAATTTTTTTGTGTTCTTCATCATGTTACATTATTATTAATTAAATACAAAATTCATTGAAAAATTAATATTAAAGTCCATGTATACATATTTCGGCACATTGAACGTGTCGATATATTTGATCGTGACTGTACAACCAAGGTCACTAGATTACGGGTTCCCTTTATTTGGCATAATTTGTTTTGTCCTAATCTTAATACGCATAATTTTCACATAATTTATTTACGCCGAATGTTAATGTCGCCGAATTTTTATTTTTATTTAGCATACTATTATTGAGGCCGAATGTCCGAAGTTAGGTTAGAACTGTGACCACAACAGAAAAACAAGGTGGGTTAGGTTAGCACAGCGACTATGACAAAAACGCACTTCCTGGGAAAAAAATCGTAATAACACCATTCGGTCTTTCCAAATTAAGCGTACCAACCATTCGGCTTATTTAAATTCTGCGTAATAGAATTCGGCGGAAAAGCATTATACGAGATCAGTTTCTGCTTATGTACAACTAGCTTATGCCCGCGGCTTCGCACGCGCAGAACCCTCTTTTTGACCTCTTCGGGGATGAATATCAAAAAACGTTGAAATTACTTTTCTTGTGTTTAGATAAGGAGTGTTTACACAAAATTCCAAGTTTCTAGCCTTAAATTTTACAAAATCCCCATACACACTTTCAACCCCTTTTTTAGTCCCTTAATAGTCGAATTTCCAAAAATCCCTTCTTAGTGGGTGCTTACGGTAAATAAACTACGTTTTGTGAAAAAATCAGCCATCTAGGTTAAGCGGTTTGGGCTGTGCGTTGATCAGTCAGTCAGGACTTTCACGTTTATATATATAGATAATGCCAACAATGGGTATGCAATTTAAAATTATTACTACAGCCCGTTATCTTATGCTCAGTTTACGGGCAATGAAGTTGACTTACTCACTCAATAATATGTCAAAAGATCTTGGGTCCGATTTTTGAAATAGTCATCAAGTGATTTCCATAGAGAATTAATGAAAATCTCTATGAAGATAACACGGTGACTATTTAAAAAATCGGACTCCAAATTGACGGTTTTTATAATTGTCGCCCTCCGATCTTATTAAAAAGAGGAATGAATGAGTTATCTCTCGGGCTTTCACTAAAGAAGAATTTTAGTTTGCCAAACAACTTTTATAGACAAATATGTGTCGACTAATTATGTGAAGCAACATCACTATTTTAGCATATTTTATGAGAGGTAGGGCACAGCGATGACCATCACGCATGAATCTGGGGCAGCCCAACTGGGGAAGTACCTCCTCCTTACAGAAGACCACAGCCATAATAGCACTGCTACCTTTCAGGTATGTAGTGTTGTGTTCCTGATGGTGAGTAAGGTTCCCAGAGGTCCAACCCCCCTTAAAGGTCGGCAACGCGCTTGTGACTCCCCTGGTGTTGCGGGTGCCCATGGGCGACGGTAATTGCTTACCATCAGGCAATCCGTCTGCGTAGACATAAAAAAAAAAAAAAAAAGCATGCCCCCAAAATGAGCAGTAGATAACGGGGTGTAATTATTACAAAACAAGTTATGCGTAAACAAGAACCCCTTCGACCATCTCATTAAGAATCTACACTATTAATCCCATTATTCTGTATCTCACAACTGTCCGTAATCGCCTTCAACTCCTCGACATCCAACACAACCTCGTGCGTACTGAAATGTGTGATCAAACAGTTCTTATTAGAATACTGCTTCCCGCATAAATTACACGCGTACCTCCCCGGCTTCTGATTGGTCAGCACGACCTTCCTTCTTTTTTTAACGTGCGATTCCTCGTGCCGTTTCATTTCAGCCTTCAAGAAAAACCTACTAGTGCAATATTTGCACTTGTAATTTTTCTCGTTGTTGTGCGAGCGTCTGATGTGTGCTAGGAAATATGGTCGCCAGTCAAAAGTCTTGCCACATAGCTCGCAAGTTATGCATTTTATTTTCTCCTTATGGTTTTCTAGCATGTGAAGATGTCTCGGGTAAGTTCCTAAAAACTTCTCCGGGCAGTATAAACATTGGATTTTTTGTTCCTGTTTGTGAACTAGTTCCACATGCTTCTTCCTATATTTCTCCAGATTAAACACTTTTCCGCACTCATCACAAATAAATCTTCCCGTCTCATGTATCTTCAAATGCTTTTTCAGTCGGGACGATGCTAAAAATGTATCACCGCACTCTGAACACATGTAATTATTGTAGTGAGCGTTCATATGAGAATCTAGATGATGGTAGTTCGGGAAGTTCTGTTTGCACAGGGCACACCGGAGATCAGGTTTCAAGATGTAGGGTATGACTCTGGTGTAGGCCTCTTCGAAGACCAGCTGGTGGTGCTCGGTGAGGTGGTGGAACATGTCGTTCCAGGACACCAGGATGGTGCAGCAGACGGTGCAGTGGAGGTTCTCGATGTCAACTTTGAGGATCTCGTTGAGCCAGAGCGGTCGGAGGAAGTCGTTGACGGCTTTGGTTCTTACTTCTGAAAAGGAAGGAAATAGTTTAGGTTTTTGGCTGTTCATTTATTTTTAAATATAGGGGTCTCGATACCCATTACAACTTTGTTGCCTTTGCTTTGGTGCTCGTTTTTTTTTTTTTTATGACATAGGCGGCAAACGAACAGACGGATTGCCTGGTGGTAAGCAATTACCGTCGCCCATGGACACCCGTAACACCAGATGAGTCACAAGCGCGTTGCCGGCCTTTAAGGAGGGTTGGAGCTCTGGGAACCTTACTCGCCATCAGGAACACAGCAATGTAATACATAACTGAAAGGTAGCAGTGCTATTATGGCTGTGGTCTCCTGTAAGGAGGAGGTACTTCCCCAGTTGGGCTGCCCCAGATTCAAGCGTGATGGTCATCGCTGTGCCCTAGCTCTCATTGTAGGACGTAGTTTAAGGACATACCCGGGTATTAGGCTCGTTTGCCACCTTAGTCATAAAAAAAAAAAGACCTCGCCAAAATTCGACCCATAATGACCGGTCTTGCACGACCTTTACCAGGTCGTCGATCCACCTCGAGGTGGTGTGGTGGGTCTACCCACGCTGCGTCTTCTGGTACGTATCGCCATTCGAGAACCTTGACGCCCCAAGGGCCATCGCTTATACCTGATCTCTGCGTGCCCCCACGACCACAAACGCTGCTAAAAGGTTCGAAACGTCGGCATGAAGTGTAACTAACTAAGTAAATCCTACAAACAGTGTTTGTGGATTTACTCATAGAATTTAAATACTGTAAACCCTCCTTCAAAAAGACCCGAGTATGTCCTTAAACTACGTCCAACAAAGAGGCAGGGCACAGCGATGACCATTGACCATCACGCTCGAGTCTGGAGAAGCCCAACTGGGGAAGTACCTCCTCCTTACAGACCACAGCCATAACAGCACTGCTACCAGTGCTACCGTTCAGTGTTGTGTTCCTGATGTTAAGGTTCTCAAGGCTCCAACCCCCCCGGCAACGCGCTTGTGACTCCCTTGGTGTTGCGGGTGACCATGAACCAGTGGCGGTGCGTTTATACAAGCCGATTCCCGCCGGCTTCCCCAACTTACTGCAGCTCAACGGTTTTCCTTGGGCTCATGAAGTAAAGGCTAAGCCATATCGGCTCCGTCTTGCCTAAGATAAAAATTAACGCGCCGCCACTGCCAATAACGACGGTAATTGCTTACCATCAGGAAATTTCCCACCTTTGTGATAAAAAAAAGGGGTTGCCGGCTTCGTTACCTGCGTGGCTCGTCCGCGTGTGCGCGCGCAGCTCGTCCGTGTCCTCGAACAGCGCGCCGTCCGTGCCGCAGTACGCGCAGTGGTAGTGCGCCGTGCGCGTCTTGTACGGCGTCATGTTAGTATAGGTTAGGAGTATCTTTACTTCCTTCATGAGACCATCGTCTTTTTGATTTTTTGATGGTAATGGAACTAAAAAAAAAAAACAGGAATATTACACAAATCGACCTAGTCCTACGGTAAGCTCAGTTAGGCTTGTGTTGTAAGTACTAGACGACGATATATATACTAGATAGATACATATAAATACTTAAATACATAGAAAACACCCATGACTCAGGAACAAATATCTGTGCTCATCACACAAATAAATGCCCTGACTGGGATTCGAACCCAGGACCATCGGCTTCATAGGCAGGGTCACTACCCACTAGGCCAGAACGGTCGTCAAAAAATGCGTTGTTCTATAAAAAAACATAAACAATTATAAATATTAACTACCAAAAAATTATAAGTCCAAATCTGACTACTAAAAACGAAGTTTACAAAACGTTTGATATGCTTTCTTATCTGAACTGTGTCCTTTACTCTAATTTACAATGAAATAAAACAACTAAAACGGATTAAATCGCGTATCGTAATCCCTAATTTAAACTTCATCCCGACGTTTCGAACCCTTTAGCAGCGTTCGTGGTCATCGGGTGGTAAATTAGTATACGCGATTTAATCCGTTTTAGTTGTTTTATTTCATGTGTTATTATCGCGGCAACCGAAGACAATATTATCTAATTTACAAATTACAATAATTCGTAATCTCTGCCGTCTCTGCCATACCGATGGAAAGTTACTTAATACCATCCCTTTCGATCGTGGTATTATTAATAGCACGCTACGTCTAGTTATAAATAAATATTGCAGGACATTCTTACACAAATTGACTGAGCCCTAAGGTAAAAGCCCAAGAAGGCTTGTGTTGTTGGTAACTTCGTACTCAGCCAATGATATACAAATACTTAAATATATAGAAAACAGTTAAACACTAGTATAATTCAAACTGTTGTGAGCCATGTTACTACATAGTTACAAACGGATAAACTAACGTGTAATTATAAAAAAATAAAATAAAATAAAAATAAAATGCATTTAATTCAGACAAAATAGTCCATATTATGTTAGTACAGTCACCATCAGATACATCGGAGCTGTGGAGGTAGTCACAAATATCTGAACATGCACCTTATCGCCTTGAAAATAGAGGCGTTGTTCAGATATTTGTGACCACCTCCACAGCTCCGAAATATCTGATGGCGACTGAACAAGAACTTAAAAAATAATTTTAAAGCTAAGGTTATCTTAAATAACTATCTTAGGTGCTAAACTTAAATGAAGAGAGGACCAGTGCCTTATGAGGCCACTGTTCCATCTGTGGACATGTTTCGGGTAAACTCTGGTACCCATTTTCAAGCTGAGTCAGGACACACCGCTCGCGATTTCCAAGCCGAGTCAGGACATGCCCAGCGCGATATAATTACACGTGTGTTTATCCGTTTGTAACTAAGTAGTGGGAGGCAGGTTGTGTAGTACTCACTGCCTCGCTTGTCGTTGAGCAGTCTCGCGGCGACGGTCTTCCGAGGGACGTTGTACGCCGCCGCGGCCTCCGCCACTGACATGCGCCCGCTCTTGGCGGCCTGGAGGGAAACACATCATCATCATCAGACGTCCACTGCTGAACATAGGCCTCACCCTTCGATCTCCACATGTACCGGTTGGAAGCAGCCTGCATCCAGCGTCTTCCGGCGACTTTAATGAGTTCGTCTGTCCATCTTGTGGGTGGACGTCCTTTTTTTTTTTATGACATAGGCGGCAAACGAGCAGACGAATTGCCTGATGGTAAGCAATTACCGTCGCCCATGGGCACCCGCAACACCAGGGGAGTGACAAGCGCGTTGCCGGCCTTTAAGGGGGGTTGGAGCTCTGGGAACCTTACTCACCATCAGGAACACAACACTACATACCTGAAAGGTAGCAGTGCTATTATGGCTGTGGTCTTCCGTAAGGAGGAGGTACTTCCCCAGTTGGGCTGCCCCAGATTCAAGCGTGATGGTCATCGCTGTGCCCTACCTCTCATTGTTGGACGTAGTTTAAGGACATACCCCGGTCCTACGCTGCGCTTGCTAGTCCGTGGTCTCCACTCGAACACTTTTCGACCCCATCTGCCATCTTCCCTGCGTGCAATGTGGCCTGCCCATTGCCACTTCAGCTTGCTAACCCGCTGGGCTATGTCGGTGACTTTAGTTCGCCTGCGGATCTCCTCATTTCTGAGTCGATCTCGTAGCGAAACTCCGAGCATAGCTCTCTCCATAGCTCGTTGAGCCTTGAGATGAGGCCGATAGTGAAAGACCACGTTTCGGAGCCGTAAGTCATCACGTAAGACGTCCACTACTGAGGCCTATTTCTCGAACAATTTTTGCTTGTAATACCAGCAGAAGTCTCTTTCTAAAAATGTTGAGTATACAACTTATAATATTAGTATGGAGTACTGATCTTTTGCAGACCAAGTCATGGGTAGGTTTTTTTTTTATGACAAAGGTGGCAAACGAGCAGATGGATTGCCTGGTGGTAAGCAATTACCGTCGCCCATGGGCAACCGCAACACCAGGGGAGTCATAAACAATTTGCCAACCTTTAAGGGAGCTCTGGGAACCTTACTCACCATCAGGAACACAGCACTACATACCTGAAAGGTAGCAGTGCTATTACGGCTGTGGTGTTCTGTAAGGCGGAGGTACATACTTCCCCAGTCAGCCTTCTCCAGACTCAAGCGTGATGGTTATTATGGCTGTGGTCTTCTGTACGGAGGAGGTACTTCCCCAGTTGGGCTTCTCCAGACTCAAGCGTGATTGGTACTTTGCTGTGCCCTACCTCTCATTGTTGGACTTAGTTTAAGGACATACCCGGGTCCAAAAGCTACATAAAACCTTGTGCAGACCAAGTCACGGGCAGAAGGTAGTTAAACATCATCATCATCATCATCATGTCAGCCGAAAGACGTCCACTGCTGGACTTAGGCCTCCCCCAGAACGACTTAAGAAGACCGATCCTGCGCCTTCCACATCCAGCGGCATCTGGCGACTCTAACTAGGTCGTCAGTCCACCTTGTGGGAAGCTAACTACGCTACGTCTAGTTAAACATACCTCAAAGCTTTGCATCAAGTCTTCATAAGTATAGTTCTTGTATGTTCGCAGACGTTTGCCTCTCTTCTTTGGCCGCCATGCCGTCTCAGACTTCACGGGAACCTCTGGGTAGTACATGGGATCTAAGGAAATACATGAGTAAATCAACTATTATTATTATTTGACGGCTGGTCTGGCCTAGTGGGTAGTGACCCTGAGGGCTTTTATGGAATAACCTAGGAGGAATAATGGCTGGAGAACGCATCCGCGAGCGCCAGTAAGGGACAAAAATATTCTGGCTTTTGGAGCCCAAAATGTAATAGTTCACTATAGTTTTGCTTTACAGGACATTCTTTATAACTAAAATATTAGCTTATTGTGTATTAATTACCGCAACTTCGGTTGAAAACCCAAGAAAACTCCCAATTGTATTTGTTTGTTCCCCTCCAACTATGACAGTTCTGAAAGGTTCAGTTTGGAGGGGAACAAAAATATGAGAGACCGACAAGGACGGACGAAAATAGCCGTCTCTGCTATGCCTATGGTTACATAAGACGATCCCTGTAGTATTATTATTAGCACGCTTCGTCTAGTTAAATGGTATGTCTATATTGTCTATGAGAATAACTCTATATTTGGCATGTGCGGATTTTTGCTCAATCTAAATATATATAACACAAAGGTGACTGATTGACTAACATAGTGATCTATCAACGCACAGCCCAAACCACTGGACGGATCGGGCTGAAATTTGGCATGCAGGTAGATGTTATGACGTAGGCATCCGCTAAGAAAGGATTTTGATCAATTCTACCCCCAAGGGGATACTCGTAAAATAGGGGATGAAAGTTTGTATGAAACTTAGTCAATTTTAAACTGATCTGGCTGAGACTTTGCATGCATAAAGCTACTTTGACGTAGGCATTTGTGGATAAAACGGCATTTTCCAAACAAAAAGCATGCATGTATACAAAACTACGTTTTGAACAATAGCGTGCTAAAAATAACTTAAATACTTCGTAACGCGAGCGTAGCCGCGAGCAAAAGCTAGTATAATATAAACATAATAAAAATTCTCATATCTGCTTATATATTTCAGCCGTATGCAGTCCACTGCTGGCCCACTAGGCCTCCCACAAATATGACTTGTATCATCGGGTAGTTGCCATAGTCGCCACGCTTGGCAGGCGGGTTGGCGACCGCAGTAGCTGTAGATTGCCTTTCTACGGACGCTGCTGCCCGTCCGTAGGACTTTACCCTTTGTCACCACTGACGACACTCGCGGGAGGAGATGGGGTGGTGCTATTCTAGTAAGCCGGCATCACACGGCATCTGCTTACCATCAATATATTCCTCCTGGATATCATCAGCCAGTACTTCCGTCTTAAGCTCTCTGGGCTTCTCCTCATCCTGGTCTAAATACTCCACTTCCTGGTAATCTCCAAAATCATGCCGTTCAGAGCTGATCTCTTCTTTTACAATGATGGCTATTTCTCCTGAGTCTGTGGTTTAAAAAAAAGTAAAACTTGAAATTGTCATTATGTACATATTTTATTTATTCTAATTTTGACGACCAAGCCGATGGTCCTGGGTTCGATTCCCAGTCAGAGCATTTAATTGTGATTACTCGGTAGCTATCTATTTAATTAAGAAATAATAATTGATTACAACGCCTCCTTTTGGAGGTGTCAACAAATCAATTCCTTATCGACCGGAAGTACATATTATAGCCATCTAGATAATGATTTGTTATTGATAATATTGTATAGATGGCGCTGTTAATGGTATCCACGAGTTAACAGTTTGTCAAATCTATTTTTAAACTGATTAACACTTGCAGTTCACAACTTGGGAGTGTCATTTGTTCCAAGTCCTCACTATTTGGATCGCAATGAAGTTTTTGCCGATGTTCATATCATGTCTTGATATTTCTAGTTTAAAATTGTGACCTCTTGTACACGTGTTTGAGTTTCGAGTGAAGAAGTCGGTCAGTTCTGAACAGTCATAGTAAGGTAATGGCACCAATGTTGGACACTTTTAGCTGACAGGCACCAATGATGGACACTTAGTTCTTATTTCAAAAATCATAAAGTTATAAATTGAATATGTCCCAACAAATGCACAACACTTAACTCCTTTGAAATAAGCACTAATGTTCATGATTGGTTCCTTGTCCATTACTGGTGCCGTCACCTTAGCCATTTAGTACCTAAATGAATCAAATCTCCACCTTCATGTCCTTCATATATTATCAATAATATTTTTATTTTTTCTAGTAAATGTGGCCCTATGCCTAATCAATCATGCCATCAATATTGTAATAGACTTACCAAGAACTTCTGCCAATACATCGTACTGCTCGCTATCAGGCATCAGTTGCTTCTGACTTGACAACACCAGTTTCCGAAAGCTGTAAGCATCCACAGTACGCTTCGAGCAGTCATCGCAGATCTGCTCTAAATGCTGGTTGTCAGGCTCCGGCCACTGTGAACAATTTTTAAGTATCAATTATTACGAAGTATTAAGGAAGTAGCTTATTATTCTTTAAAAATCATAGTATTAAAAGATGAAATTAATATAAGATGTAACGAAAATATCTAATATTCTAAGCACTCCTAAGGGATTCCATTTAATAAATTACATAAAACATTAAACCATGTCCTCGAACATAAAAAAACTTCATAACCCTACTTTAAAGGGTTAATTCAGCAATGTAAATATAAGGATTAACAACAAAACAATTCTTTAAGTTTTTCCCCATGAATTGAATATAGCCGGCAAAATACCAAACTTACTTGTAAAGAAAAGCATTCGTTAAGCATTTTCCCGTAGTTCTGCAGCACACCATTCTCGTTATACTCTACCCACAGGCTCCTAAAACAACCATCTTGAAGACAACATTTGCACAAGCCGAAGAATTTATCTTCCTCAACATCCATTTTCAGAAATTTCAAATGAAAATTATGGCCGAAACAAAAAGAAAATCTCAAATGCGTGGAATTCGAACAAGCGAAAAGAGAAACGCCATCTTGCACATTTTTTTAAACCACAGATATAGCACAGTCAATCTTGTCAAATACAGAAACATCGATTATACTTGGTTCATAATCAAGCTGGAAAGATTCCGACCAAGCTGTTTATGTAATAACAAAACGCATTTGGTTATTGACATTTTGGCGTGTAGTGAAGCTTTCGGCAATGAATGTAGCGTTTTTATCACTTAAAATGTATTTATAATAGTTTTTAAGCTATTTTAATTAAATACTATGTATGTATATTATATTAGTGACCACTTTGAACTTCCCTAAATAGCTATATAGTGAGGATACGACTGTGAAAAGTTAAAAATGAGTGTTCAAAAGAATAACGGGCCCATCATAGATCCAGCGCTTTGCAGATGCTGCCGAGCAATCAAGAAATGTAGGATTCTAACTGCTGAATATAACTGGATGGGCAAGAAGGAAGTCTACGCCGACATGGTCATGGATTGCTATGGTATATTGGTAAGTAGTTTTAACTAAATGAACGTCGGACTACACGAAGGGAAACATTAAAGTTGCAATGTTTTTTTTAAATTAGGAGTCCAAACAATAAAGCCGCTTCAGCCACTAATCGAATGTCTATGATTATTTTTTTTTTACATTGTCGAACTTTTTTTTAATACCAATGTAGGTGTGGGCAATAATATGTACAGTGGGCCAGTAAGGAGTCTACCAGTTCTGACCAAAGTTTCTGTGAGATCGAATGATCGCTAACGTTGACCTTTCTAATGGGGTTTAAAACATACACAGTGTCTTTTAAGGCTTATTTCTTATTGTAAGCAGAGGTTATTTTTCTAACAAAACCATAAAAAAACAAGGCACTTGTCAATTAAGATGTTTGTCTGTTATCTGTGATGCCTTACATTTGAAAGGCATGGGTTATGTTATTTTGACCTTTATTATCAGTGTCATAAAGTATTAATTTACACTACTCTTTCCTTAAATTCAAACCATGTTGATCTTTTTCAAGAGAAACTATTTACTACTGAAAAATAAACTATTACTGACAAGTGAATCTTTTAGTTTGAGTATAGTAAGTCTTTAAAAACTTTGAAGGTTTAATTAGGATACAAGCACAAGCAGGGTGTGAAGAGTGATTTTGTGAAAGGGGAATAGTTCATCTACTATATACATTTTTTTTTCTAAGTAGTAGTTGCTGGTAGCGACTAAAGTAGCCAAAAAACTAAATCTTTTCCATAACCAAGAATTCATACTCATCAGCTCAAGCACGTTGCCGGCCTTTAAGGGGGGTTGGAGCTCTGGGAACCTTACTCACCATCAGGAACACAACACTACATACCTGAAAGGTGGCAGTGCTATTATTGCTGTGGTCTTCTGTAAGGAGGGGGTACTTCCCCAGTCGGGCTGCCCCAGATCTAAGCATGATGGTCATCGCTGTGCCCTACCTCTCATTGTTGGATGTAGTTTAAGGACATACCCGGGTCCAAAAATCACAAAACACACAGGTTCTAGACCTGTAGTTGACAAGTTTGTTACGATTCCAGCTGTCGCATGTTGACGACAACGAGCGTGACTCGGGCGTGTGCGCGACGTGCGTGGTGCGGCTGCGGGAGGCGGTCGCGTTCCGGCGGCAGGTGCTGCAGTGCGAGGAGCTGTTCCTGCAGGCGAAGCTGGCGCCGGCTGAAGAGGAGACCACCATCAACTATGGTGAGAGCTTTGTGTTGCATAGTTGTCGCGTGTGGACGACAATTTGCCGATGTTTCGAGAAAGATGTTATCCACTTGGCGCTGGAGAAAGATCTTTTTAGAAATAGGCTTTTTTTTCACAGAAATTACAAGTACTTAACTAGTTACAGTATAAAATCTAAAAAAGGCCCTTGAGGCATTGTACCAAGGATGCTGGCAGCATTTCCTATCCGATACGTTGTGCGAGGAAGCCGCCAGCTCTTCAGTCACCAGTTACATCAACCAGACGCTTCGCAATTTCTGCAAAAAGTTTGTGCGTATAAACTAAGGTTTTCCGAGCGAGTGAGGTGAAAAACAAATTATATCACACAGCAAAGAAACAAGAAGGTAAACACTATAATTGCTCCCTTGTATAACAAATAAGATATTTGTTCCTGATTCTTGGGTGCTGTATGTATTTAAGTATTTATATGTATCTATCTATTATATATATCGTCGTCTAGTACCTACAACACAAGCCTTACTGTACTTACCGTAGGACTAGGTCGATTTGTGTAAGATTGTCCCGAAATATTTATTATTATTATTATTTTATTTATCAGTTCACAGGTGTACATCATTTCGTATTTCTAATATGTATTAATAAATTAATAAATAAATAGTACACCAATTAAATAAATGAATTAAATAGGAAATACACAAACTTAACACTTATTACTAGATGTAACACACTACTAACCAATACACAGCACTAGTAATGTAAAAAAATGACAATTTGGAAATAAAGGCTTTTTTTATTTTATTTTTAATATGTATTAATATGGATTTTCATTTAAACAAAAATTTTTTTTCCAGAAAACAAATTAAAAAAGCTAGAGCTTGAGACCATAGAGCTGAAGACTGAGCCGAAGGACTACAACAGCGACCACAACTCGGTCGGCGACGACAGGGACGACCCTCCCTACAGCGATGAAGAAGGTGGGTTATTGAGTTTAAAAAAAATCGTGCACATTAAGAGACTACTCAATTTAATGTAATGATTTGCCGTCAGCAGTATTTCCGGACCGATACGACCCTCATACCGCGCTTGTAACTCCACTGGTATCCATGGGCGACGTTAATTGCTTGCCATCAGGCAATCCGTCTGCTCGTTTGCCACCTTTGTCATAAAAAACATACACACAGGCGGCAAACGAGCAGACAGATTGCCTGGTGGTAAGCAATTACCGTCGCCCATGGGCACCCGCAACACCATGGGAGTCACAAGCGCGTTGCCGGCCTTTAAGGGGGGTTGGAGCTCTGGGAACCTTACTCACCATCAGGAACACAACACTACATACCTGAAAGGTAGCAGTGCTATTATGGCTGTGGTCTTCTGTAAGGAGGAGGTACTTCCCCAGTTGGGCTGCCCCAGATTCAAGCGTGATGGTCATCGCTGTGCCCTACCTCTCATTGTTGGACGTAGTTTAAGGACATACCCGGGTCCAACACTGGACATACATTTCAGCCGTATGCAGTCCACTGCTGGACATAGGCCTCCCACAAATATGACTTGTATCTTGGGGGTAGTTGCCATAGTCGCTTGGCAGGCGGGTTGAACGCAGTAGCTGTTTGGGTTTCGACGGACGCTGCTGCCCGTCTGTAGGATTTTTCCCTTTGTCGCCTCTTACACCCGCGGGAGATGAGATGGGGTGGTGCTATTCTAGTCAGCCGGCATCACACGGCAATGCCATTAAAAAAATGTATGATGTATGAATGTTCATACAAGGTTAAGCCAACTGTAAATCTTTTTTTTTAGACAATAAACCTTTAAAACCGGAAACCAAGACCTCGGAACCCCTCCCCCTCAAGGATGAGGATCTCAAGAGTGAGGACTCCGAAGACTTCAACGGCAGCTCCAGCGACTCAGACGAACCTATCAAGAAGAAGACCAAAAGGAAGAAGAAGACAAACGGGAAAGAGAAGGAAGGAAAGAAGAAAGTTAAGAAGCAGAAAGCAGGTGAGACTACTATCATCATCATCATATCAGCCGATTTATGTCCACTGCTGGACATATGCCTCCCCCATAACGTATACATAGCCATGAGTGTAAGTTTTTAACGTAACTTTACGTCATGAACGCGTTTGCGTTTCCCATATAAGTAACATTATCACTTACGCGTTCGTAAACGTTTTTTTATGTCAAAAGAAACTTACATTAGAGCCTCTGAACTCATTACGTCCAGATGTTTAACACTTAAATGTTTGTGGGTAAGAAAGTTATATTACCAACAATAAAGCATTTAGGGTCGGCAACGCACATGTAACCTCTGGAGTTGCAGGCGTCCATTTGCTGGACACGGACAGGGGAACATCCGCTTAGTGGCCCTTTATATATTTCATTATTCAATAAATTGGCGAAAGGGCCTCTGCGCGTTGGTTAGATCCTCCCAAATCTCTGGAACACCATTGTTCGGTGTACGGAAAAGACATACAGAAATAAAAATAAATGGGGTTTAATTTGCGGGTAGTTCCAAAAACTCGCGGCTAGATGTCGATGTGACCTTTAGCCAGTCTTCATCCGAGACCACGAGGACAACGTCGTTCTAGAAACGTTGGAAGTAATTTTTAAATTAATATACTCGGTTAAGTCCCGTTTATTTGCAGTAGATAAAGATCTAAAAGATTAATCTGATGTTTAATAATTGATTACTTAAAGACGTGCCGTATGCTTGTTTGCACCGTCGTAGTATTAAAAAACCGTTATGAATTGTACGGGTAACTCACGTTTTAGAAGTCGAATATTGCTCGACATGTTTCACTCCGTAACGAGGAGCTTAATCATGTGCCGTTCACGTTGGCTGACCGAAGAATAGTTTTGTGTTTAAAATGACTTATCTTTATACAAATACTAGCGCCCCGCACGGCTTCGCACGGGTGCAATGCTGATATTATTATTTCTCCATTATTAAATGGATGTTGTTATACATATAAACCTTACTCTTCAATCACTCTATCTATTTTAAAAAACCGCATCAAAATCCGTTGCGTAGTTTTAAAGATTTAAGCATACATAAGGATATACGGACAGAGAAAGCGACTTTGTTTTATACATACCATTTAACTAGACGGAGCGTGCTAATAGTAATACCACGATCGAAAGGGGTCTGATATAATTTTCCATAGGTATGGCAGAGAGGGCGCTATTTTCGTCCGTCCTTGTCATAGCCTCACATATTTTTGTTCATAAATCATCACATAGTTTTGTTTGTTAAAGTTGGAGGGGAACAAACAAATACGATTGGAGTTTTCTTGGGTTTTCAAAGTTGCGGTGATTAATACAGAATAAGCTAATATTTTTGTTATAAAGAATGTCCTGTAAAGCAAAATTATGGTGAATTGTTACATTTTGGGCCACAAAAGCCAGATCTTTGTCCCTTACTGGCGCTCGCGGATGCGTTCTCCAGTCATTATTCCTCCTAGCTTTTATACTATGTAGTCATTGTAGTTGTATTTTTTTTAAAATAACAATTAAATATAAAATAAACTAACCTTTACTATAGCACTTCATCTCGTCGAACAAGAGTTACTTTTCTTTTGCACAGACACCGAGGACCTAAAGACCGAAGACAGCCTTCAGATGGATTCATCACAACCCGACAGAATCTCACTCACCGAAGAAATCCACATCAAGGATGAACTCCAAATCGAATACTCCGAATCAGACTCCCAGTATTCCGAAGTCCCCGAAGACACCAAGGTCCCGGAGTTCAGGAAGAGGAGATTGTGGGTCCGGGACAGAAGCGAAGGTGTCTCCGAGTATGAGCTGTTAAACTGTGATAACGATGAGATATATTTCGAACATATGAACATGTCAAAGAGTTCATTCGAAGAGTTGCATACTATGGTGGAACTGTTGATTGAGAAAACTGATACCAATTTTCGAAAATGCATTTCGACGAGGGAGCGACTGGCGATTTGTTTAAGGTATGTGTATAGTATAATCAGTAATCAGTTATTTGTAATATACGGATCACTTTCGTTTTATCAAAATACTAGTTGTGTTACCCGCGGTTTATTTTGGGAACAAACGTAGCCTATGTATTAATCCAGGGTGTCAGCTAACTCCATATCAAATTTTATTAAAATCGCTCCAGCCGTTTAGACGTGAAGAAGTAACAAACACAAACTTTCGCCTTTATAATATTAATGTAGATGATCATTTGCCTTAACGTAACGTAATTTATTTGGGTAATTGATCAAAATAATTTTGGTAAAACTGCAGATCCCGAAATATACATATAGATGACGAATGAAGTCTTCATAATGACCCCACAACAAATGCTCCACAAAGTTAGAGTCTTTTTTTTTATACAAGACTGACCAGCGTTTGAACTCAGTGGTAAGTGTCGACGAGGTCGAGGGTGTAGCCCACTGATTCAACAGCCTCTTCAGTCTTGCCTTGAAAAGACCCGAATTATATCTCCGGGAATACAGACGAAGGGAGCGAATTCCATTCTTTAGCAGTCCGCATTCAATTCAGTTTTTGTTTATTCCGCCAATATCGCGGTTGGATAACACACGGTACTTATAATCGATTAGCATTTGCTCGCGGTTTCGCACGCGCAGAAGAACCTCCTTTTAGGGAATGAATTTCAAAAAACGCTGAAATCCTATCCATCCTAGGTCAAATCAAATATACTTAACCTCTAGCCGCCCGGAGACCTATAAAAAGGCCTCCCATTGAATGCCATTTTGAATTATAATTATGACAAAGCATAGTTGCATTTGGCCTCGCAAGTTATGATCTCTGGGAGGCTAGAGGATATACAAATACCACGACTTAATAGTTAATATGCGGCTCGGCAAAGCCGCTTTCACGGTTCTAGCGCCCGATCTCAATTAGAGATGCAACGAATGGTGGTTTGGCCGGATACCGGATATCCGGTAGTCGTAAAACTGTTTGGCCAGATACCGGATATCCGGTAGTCACAAAATTGTTTGACCGGATACCGGACATCCGGTAGTCACAAAACAGTTTGACCGGATACCGGACATCCGGTAGTCACAAAACTGTTCGGATACCGGATAGTGGTCTAGTCTTCGGCCGGCTACCGGATAATACGATAACACATACATCGGTTAACGATGGGTAAATTGTTAACAAACTCGATTCAGCAATTTTGAATTTTAGGTATTTCCTTCGTATTATTAAAAAAATGTAAGACGTATACGTTATAGAAAATAAGTAATTTTGTTATTAATAAATAAAAATATGACCTTCTGTTGAATATTTGCGACGAATTAAGGAAATCCTATCTTTTTTATATGTCATTGGATGTAATTTCAATCAAGCAAAATTGTAGTAATCTTGTAATCAAAATTGTACCCGCCCCCGGCTTCTCGACAATTAAATTATTAATGCCGGACAAAGTATCCGAACGCAGCCCGCGCAGGTAACCCGTCACTGTCATGTTGACAACCAAATTTAATATGGCCGGCCGATTTGTCATTAAATTAACGCTTTTAAAAAACAAAATGCGCGGCAATACGAATTTTGCCGATATATGTGCTCGATTCAATACTCTTTATTTTTTACGCCTTTCATTTGAGTACGATGTCGTTCGGGTCTACCGTAATCCTCGACGGAATTATTACACAGATTATTAGATTAAGGATTAACTATACAAAAAGGAAACTAACAAACGAAATTCTGCTGTAATTTATTCGGCGCAGCCTTAAAAAAAGTGACGAGGACCAGGCATCCTCAAGGTCTTGAAAGTGCCAGCCGCGATAGCTGGAGATGCGGGTTCAAATCCGGTCTCGGACGCCGGAGGTCCTCGTCAATTTGTCTTTAGTATGTAACATCTATTTCAGTTTTTAATTTGACAGATAACTATTTTACAAGTCACGTTAATTGGGGACATTTTTCTCTGAAAACTCCCTTATTTTTCTGGGTAGTCTGCCCTTCGGGCTTCTAAAGCTACCGTACAAACCTAATCTAGCCATTTTTTGCGATATATTGCTTTATTTGTCAGTGAAAAACTGACGTCTGATGAACAAACCGGAATGGGTAGAAAATCGAGTGGGGAAAAAACGGTTTATAAGAAATAAAAACTAGTGGAGAAAAATGCGACTGGGAATAAAACAAACTCGTGGAGAAAAATGCGACTGGGAATATGTTTAGCGAACCTGACACGTTTAGGGCACTGATGTAGCTTCCGTTATATATATTGTAACTAGGGCTCCTGGTATCCGTGATGTACGCCGACCCGTAGCTACGTGTTCTTAACACCGCCGGTACTAAGATCACGAATTTCACGAACACGGCCAGGTACGTGTCACGTACCTGCGTTCGCATCCGCATTCACGTAACACGCCGTGACACGCCGTGACACGTAGCCCGTGCCTGCGTCCGTGTGTGGAGCTTCGGGCTCGATTCCGTTGGATACTTATCGCACGTTTCGTAATTTCGCCACGCCCGGGAATATAATAAATAAGGACTAAGTTTTATTCTTAAGATACGTGAAGGCGTGATCACGCCTACACGGATCTACACGGATTCACGTACCCTAATTTCACGTAACCGAATGTCACGTGCGGAACGGACCAGAAAACCGTTGCCGTGATTCACGAAACCGGGCGCACGGCTACGGGTTCACGAACCACGGACACGACCGCGAGCCCTAATTGTAACCTAATGCTAAATAGAAATTTACAAAACTTCCTTCACCTTTGAAATAAAACAACTAAAACGGATTATATCGCGTATACTTTTTATTTTTTTATTTCGTATTTGACGACCGGTTTGGCTTAGTGGGTAGTCACCCTGCCAAGGAAGCCGATGGTCCTGGGTTCGAATCCCAGTGAGGGCATTTATTTGTGTCATGAGCACAGATATTTGTTCCTGAGTCATGGGTGTTTTCTATGTATTTAAGTATTTATATGTATCTATCTATTATATATCGACAGTGGAAATTTCAAATGTGGTAAGTCGCATATAAAAGTATGTCTCTTACGACATTTGAAATTTCTACCGTCGATATGTATATCGTCGTCTAGTACCCACAACACAAGCCTTACTGAGCTTACCGAAGGACTAGGTCGATTTGTGTAAGGTTGTCCCGAAATATATATTTATTTATTTAATTACACTAGTTTAAGTTTAAACTTCATCCCGAAGTTTCGAATTCTTTAGCAGCGTTTGTTATCGGGTGGAATCTTCTTAAACCTTTTCTTCTTTAATTTCCAGGCTGCTCCGCACCGGCCTATCTTTCAAGGACATCTCCACGAAATACAGGGTGGGACGCACGACCGTGTCCAAAATCGTCAAAGACGTCTCCCGAGCCCTCTGGAGCACCCTGCAGCCGGCCTACATGCCCGCACCCAAGGAGCACACATGGAGACAAGCCAAAATGGGTTACGCGGACATGCTGAAATTCCCAAATTGTGTTGGCAGCATAGGCGGGCGACATATTATCGCCAAGAGAATTAAGGAAGATAGCGAATACCCCAGAGTCTCTGACAAAGCTTGTCATAAAAGATTTGTGACTATCGCTCTTATAGCTGTCACTGATCCACATAATAAGATTCTAGCTTTGGACATAGGAAACTATTGCAAAGACGGCCCTAACATACTAGAAAACTCAAAATTTTTCTCCAAATACATGGAGAAAAGGGACTTCTTACCATGGACTCCGCTTCCAGGAGACACCGAGCTCACCCCGCATGTCCTCATAAGCAACTCCTTCACAACCCGATACAACTTATTAAGACTATTCCCTAAAGCCCCAGGTTACACTCCGGAGAGGAGAATCTTCAACCACTATCTATCGCAGGCCTGCACTGTGGATAAAACCTTTGATATGCTCATGTATTCATGGACCATACTCCGAAACCCCATGGAGACACATATAGACACAGCGGTTGCTATACTTAAAGCAATATGCTGTTTGCATAATTATGTTCTAACCAAGCATGGTACGTCACTTCCCTTCGAACCAAAGAATAAAAAGATTAAAAAGCTTCGGAAACATGGAAGGAAACTAAATGCTTTGCAACCATTCAAACCGACTAACACCAGAGCTTGCAATGCCGCTGTCGCTGTTAGAGACCGGTTCCTAGCTTACTTCAACCGCTTGGATCCGATCCAACTTGATCCGATCACAAACGATGAATCCGAAACGGTTGGATCTTATGATCCAACCGAATCCGATCAAGTGACAAGTCTTGATAACACAGTGGAGTTGGAAATATCTAATGTATGTTTTAATATTAAAATTGAACCGTCAGAGCCGAATGATTCATTAGATAATACATTGAGTGAGCTAGGTTCTGTTGAGAATATAGTTGAATCTAACCAACCGACCGGATCTGTTGAGATTCCGGTTGAATCATTAAATCCAACTGGATTTGTTGAGGCTAGGGTTGAATCATTAAGTAACCCAACTGGATTTGTTGAGACTAGGGTTGAATCGAATCAACCGACCGGTTCTGTTGAGATTACGATAGAACCGAATGATTCTTTTGATAATTCGGAATCTAGAAAGCTAAGTTAAAACTGATGTTGGATAAATAAAGTATTTCATACATGTTTCTTGTAAATCATCTGGCGATTATATACAATATCAATCTAACCATAGCGGCTCAGGTATGGATGGCTGAACCGCTGGCGAATTTACGAATATTCTTCGTATTATTAAAAAAATATATATTTTTTTTTAAATGTAAGACATATACGTTATAGAAAATAAGTAGTTTTGTTATTATTAAAAAACTTATGACCTTCCGATGAGTATTTGCGATGTACTAAGGTATTCCATGCTTTCTTAGAGGTTACTTTGGATGTGATTTCCATTGAGCAAAATTCGAATAATCGTGTTTCTGAATCGTATGATTTATTGAGTTAATCCTTAAATATGTAACTTATGACACACAAAGACTAATATTAAGGATTAACTATACAAAAAAATGATTCTAACAAAGGGAATTTGGTTGTAATTTCTTTGGCACAGCCTTAAACTCGTAAGACCTAGTGTGCATTAGAATGTACACTCCCTTTCAATGGAGTTAATTTTTTTTATAAAAGGGTATAGAGTAGAATTTCGTCTGTTTCATTAGTTTCGATATTTGTGACCACCTCCACAGCTCCGATATATCTGATGGTCACTGTCATCATCATCATATCAGCCGAACTGTCCACTCCTCAACTGTGCGTTTCTCTAGAAACTTCCTGCCTCGCACATCAAAACTGTGGAATGATTTGCCGCCAGCGGTATGTCCGGACCGATAGCACCCTCATACCTTCAAGAAAAGAGCGTACTCCTATCTTAAAGGCTGGCAAAGCGCTTGTGGCTTCCCTGGTGTTGCGACTGGCCATGGGCGACGGTAACTGCATACCATCAGGCAATCCGTCTGCTCGTTTGTCATGAAAAAAAAACTGCTGCCGGGAGCCCAAGAGGCAACAGTATGAGGTGTATAGGTTCTGAAAGTTAAATAAAGTTCCATATTAATGGATATAAAAATGTCAGTCATTTAATTCAATTATTGATTGACTGTTCGTAAGATGCCGTCGTATTTCGATAGTTATCCGAGTTTTCCCGGTGGAAAAAACGTTTTGCACTACATCTGTATTTAGTTTGTATGAAAAAAAAATACATTATCTACGAAAAGGGACCTTATTGTCGATGGTGCTTACGCCGTTGTTCAAGATGTTACAATACAAACGCAAAGCGATTCGACGTAAGTGCCATCGACAATGAGGTCCCTTTTCCTAGATAATGACACATATATACTATTAAATAGACTTTATTAAACTAGTTGTACATTAAAAGTAGCTCACTATTATGAGCAAGATCCTTACATTTTAAGCCCCAATGTCGGAGACACGCGGTATAATAAAAAAAAAAGTTATATAGATGTAGTGGAAGGCCTTTGAGCAGTGAGACACTATAATCTAATAGGCCAATAAAAAAATTAATCATTTTTTTATTATTTAAGCTGTCATTATTAAGGCATTTTATTTTAATAGTACATACATATGAATGTATAACTTTTTTATGATAAATATATTAAAAATATCAAGAAATTAATATTAAATGCGTTTATAGTGGATGAAATCCAATAAATGTTATGTTACGTAGAATCGTCTGCTCGTGAAACTATAATTCTTAGAAACAATGGGAAAATCAAGTGCCTCAGGTCAGACTCGAACTCCCTACCCCGGGATACACCTACCAGTCGATCTACCAACTGGTAGATCAGTTGGTAGATAAAAAACACATGAGAGATATTTTTTTAGCCTGACCAGCGTTCGACCTCAGTCGCATCTGATGGTAAGTGTCGACGAGGTCGAGGGTGTAGCACGCTGGTTCAGTAACAGCCTATTTACTCTTGCCTTGAAAAGACCCAAATTATGTTTCCGGGAGTACAAACGTAAGGAGCGAATTCCATTCCTCAGCAGTCCGCATTAGGTAGGCAGAAGCGAATCGCTTCGTGCGAATGAATGGAATATTCACAACGTAAGGATGAAAGCGCTCCCCTGGCCTGGACGTCCGGTGGAACGGAGATGGCGGAATTAAATCGGATTAATTCAGCGTGCTGCACCCTCGACCTCGTCGATACTTACCATCAGGTGCGACTGAGGTCGAACGCTGGTCAGTCGAGTATAAAAAAGTGAGGAGTGTATTTTAAAAAAGGCTTATTTCTTTATGTCAGCAGGGGTTATTTCTCTAAGAAAACCAAACAAAAACAAGTCCTAGTATTGTCATAGAGAAATACGTTTTTTTTTTAAAACACTCTACAAGTGGATTTGTGGTAAGATTGTCACTTATTTTGGACTAGTTGCGCCCCGCAGTTTAGTAGGGAGAAAACGTAGTCTATGTATTAATCCAGGGCGTCAGCTAACTCCATACCAATTGTTAAAATCGTTCCAGCCGTTTAGACGTGAAGAAGTAACAAACATACACACTCACAAACTTTCGGCTTTATTATATTAGTGTAGATTTTAAAATCTCAATCATGTATTTACTTTCACATTGTATTTTCAAATAATATACAATTCTAAATCTGGGTTTTGTTGTATTTTTAAATTAAAGATGGCGCTTTCAGTTTATTGTCAACTTTTTTTTATAATGTATTGTACTCACAAGAGAATAACCAAATTTGTGTTGATAATATCAATTACAATATAATATTAAGCTGTTTTTTTATTGGAAATAAATATATTTCCCCTAATTAAGGGCCGGTACAGACGGACAGCATTTCAACTGCAACCCAGCTGGAAAGTGGCAGTTCCAGGGCAGTTCTGATGCGGTTGGTGCAACTGCATCAAGACTGCAAACCCATTATGCAGTCCGCTTGCAGGTGTCGTGCAATACTGTCAACCGCACACTAACTGCAAACTGGCTGCACTTTCGTAATGCAGTCTTAACATGCTTTAAAACGGTGGTTTAATGCATGTTAAGACAATAAGCATACATAGCAGTGTGACCCAGGGGACCGCAAACATGGCAAAGAGTGACAAACGAATTGTCCCGTCTACTTGTAATAAGTTTTCAAAATGATGGAAATTTTACGAGACTTGGACTATTTGTATTTAAACTTTCGTGAGACATATCTGATAAATTAAACATTAACACGGCTCTACTCACGTTTATTTAGTCACTCGCGCGACATGTTTCGGAGAACATAGGCCTCCATTATCAAGCACTAAGAGTGCTGAGTGTCCGTTCGATTCGGCGATCGCGTCGCCGGCCCATCGCCGGGCCTTGATAATGGAGGCCTATGTTCTCCGAAACATGTCGCGCGAGTGACTAAATAAACGTGAGTAGAGCCGTGTTAATGTTTAATTTATCAGACTTGGACTAATGGTGTGTAAAACCCGTGAATGTTTTAAACCAGTATTGTATGGTTACTTAAAAAAAATGTCCCTAATTTGTTACAGTTTTATGACGATAATTAAGTATTAAATTTCTATAAATGCTTAGATATGGTGCTCGTTTCATAAACTTTAAGCAAAACAATGCAAAAGAGGCAAAAAAATAATTTCCATTCCGCAATTAAATCTTTGGAGCATTGATTCGAAAATTAATATGGAATATATAATTCGATTTTTAATTTTCAATTTATATCACTACATAGCATAAAACAGTCGCTCTCTCTGTCCCTATATCCCTATGTATGCTTAAATATTTAAAACTGCGCAGCGGATTTTAACGCGGTTTTTTAATAGATAGAGTGATTGAAGAGGAAGGTTAATATGTATAATAACATCCATTAAATAGTGGAGAAATACTATCAGCATTGCACCCGTGCGAAGCCGGGGCGGGTCGCTAGTAAAAATATAAAATAAAAATAGAATCTTGCAAGTGCCTCTATATGTTAATGGCATAATATTTAAACATCTGTCACATCCATGGTGGGTATTACTTTTTTACAAATATTTCTTTTTCATAGTCCCGATGAAGACTACATACCGTGTGGCGCCGTCATAGGAGCTTTAACTTTGAGGATCGCTTCCGCACCACGAATGTAGCAACATTTGTTTTACAACTTTAAAAAAATATTTAATTTATTACTTGTGATTTTTTCGAACAAACTAAATAGTATTTTCAATGAACAGCATTCAATAGTCTAGTTGACATTTACTGTCAGCCTACAAACTTCATAGTTTTCGCAGTATATTGCGTGCTTGAAAATTCTTCTTTTTTTAATATTAGGTAAACTATAAGTTATTTTCAAAAGTCGTAGAACAAATGTTGCTACGTTCGTGGTGCAGAAGCGATCCCCAAAGTTAAAGCTCCTACGACAGCGACACACGGTATTTACTTGTGTCGAGGTAATTTTTTATAATGTATTTAATTATTTGATAATTACGTAATTCATTCCAGGTACATCCAAAAAATCTCCTAAAGTAATAAAGAAACCTCCCGTTGAGAAGAAAAACACGTACGACAGAGACTTGGATTGTATGTCAGAAGAAAATCTACTCACAATTATAGAGTACTCTTATGTTTGCCCATTCAAGAATAGAAGGAATAACTACTACTGTTTTTATTGTAAGGTACGTACGTTGGATATGTAGTAGATTGTATGTCAGGAGAAAATCTACTCACAATTATAGAGTACTCGTATGTTTGCCCATTCAAGAATAGAAGGAATAACTACTAATGTTTCTATTGTAAGGTACGTACGTTGAATATGTAGTAGATTGTATGTCAGGGGAAAATCTACTCACAATTATAGAGTACTCGTATGTTTGCCCATTCAAGAATAGAATATTGTTTAATGTCTCATATCATTTTTACACTAAACAATAAAGTTTACTAAAAATAAAGTTCAATACTATCATTCTTAATGCGGAGTGCTAAGCTAATCAATGTAATTCGCCCCCTTTGTCTGTATTCCCGGAAGGATATAATTTGGGTCTTTTCAAGGCAAGAGTGAACAGACTGTCACTGAACCAGCGTGCTACACGCTCGACCTCGTCGACACTTACCATCAGGTGCGACTGAAGTCAAACGCAGTCAAATTTGACAATTTTTTTTCGGAATCCGAGCTTTCCCGATTGAAAATAGTTATGCACTATACCTGTATAGTATCCCGCTGAATTTTCAGGACTACTACGCGAAACCCGAAGACCTCAGAGCCCACACGGTATCGCACGACACAAAACCGTTCCAACTCCTCATGGGCTACAAGAAAATGCCCAAAGTGGACATCACGCGCATCGACTGTCGCCTCTGCAGCACCAAGATCGACGACCTAAACACATTCAAACAACACATAGACCAGATACACGGGAAGAAGATATACTTCGAAGCCCCGGACAAGATGCTGCTATACCGGCTGACGTGGAACGACCTAGTCTGTGTTATGTGCAATGATGTCTTTGAAGACTTCAACGCATTAAACACTCATATGGTCGAACATTTCAGCAACTTCACTTGCGATGTCTGTGGCATGTGCTTCTTAGAGAAACCTCGTCTCGACGCGCATTTAAAACGACATAAAGACGACGAGCGCCACACCTGCGAAGTATGCGGTAAAGTATTCAAGTCTAACCATTATAAGGACATGCATGTAGACATAGTACATAAGAAGAAAGCCATCATACGTTGCCCGAGATGTGACGAGTGTTTCATGTCGTACGCGTTGAAAAATAAACATTTGACCGAAGCGCACGGACAGAAACGTACGTATCCCTGTAACTTATGTGATAAAATTTATAATAGACAGAAAACTTTGACGGAGCATCAACGGAGGAATCATCAAAAGGTTTTGAAACATCAGTGCGAATATTGCGATCAGAGATTCTATCTACCTTCAAGGTTAAAGGAGCATATGGCAACGCATACTGGGGAAAGGAATTTCAGGTGCGAGTACTGCGATAAAAGTTATCCGCGGCTCAAGTCGCTGCAGTATCATATACGTACGCACACCAACGACCGGCGGTACAGATGTCATATATGCGGGCAGGCGTTCATACAGAATGCGAGCTTGAAATCGCATATAAAGAGTCACCATCCCGAGTGCGATATAGAACAATGTTATTTTTAATAATTGATATTAATATTTTTTTAAACTTAACTTTCCATTAAATACACTGTAATAATATGAGGAAATCGAATAATTTTAACAGCATATTCCTGAGGCTAAAATAAGTGAGAAATATCATATAACTTTTAGTCAACTCCGACAAAAAAAAAAATTGTTTCGTTTTTCATGTTTTTTGACATAAAAAATATTTTTTATTGAAAACAAACAATGAGTTAGTGGTAAAAACGCCCTTAAGAAAGCGAACGGTGCTGAGTTATAATAAACAATTATTTTTTTGTAACGGTTTGTAACTCCGTCACGAGGTAAATTTCTAAAAGGTTTATTGGACATTTTAGTCTCTAAATATGGTCAGGATAACTCTGGCAAAATTATTCGGTGTCTATAATCCGTGGTCCGAATCACGCTCAAGTTACTCACAGAGCTGAGTGACCTCCGGATTGCAAGTCGCACGCTTTTACCGCTAGGCCATCAGCTCTACCACCACGCCACGTCACTGCGATTCCGTAGCGTTTGCGTATTTTGAGCAGAGGTGTGAGAGACATACGATTAAAACGGAATACGATGCGTCACGTCACTGCATTTCCGATAGATAACCTTTTGACAGCCAATGACAGCTGAAGACGTCATCGGAAAATCGACCCATCCGTGACGCCTACGGACGCTTTGTCATACATTATGAGCTAGGGCGGCCCACGTTTGTATGAAATAAAAAAAAATGTTTGAGTTTGTTTGAATGTTATCTCCACAAGGCTCCTTTTCTATTAGCAAGTGGAAGTGTATGTGCAAAATCTTACTCGGTTGCTAGTAATTTACTGGTCGCCCAACATGACTCAAAAAAAGTATATCTCATACAATAGCAAAAAAATAAATGTATCCTCAAATTATAAAAATGGCGGTTTGATATATCTATCTAGATATAAATGAAATTAAACCATTAAAATGTCCCCCGGTGACATTTTTTCTTTGCTTAAATTAGTTCCATAGATTTTACTATTGGGAAAGTGATCAATTTTGCGCGACCTCTAAATAATGTTTGATTGTAATGAAAATTGGTGTATGATTTTTATGAGTTTTGCAGTAAAAAAATCCTTGTGGAGATGCAACTTTAAAAAAATTTTTTTGGACCACACTATTAGGGGCCTATGGTTGATTCCTTAAACTTCCACTTCGCTCATCGACAAGCTAGCGGGGAGCCACTGGCACTTTTTTTGTCGTTCCCCCAAAAGGTTACCGCACTAATTCGCAAAAGAATCAAATATATGAAACAAGATGCATTTTTACATTAATTAAGTCCACTGTTTATCTTTAATATTTATTTCTTGAATATTTTAATTTACACGTAATTGAAGTTAATAAATAAATGGTTACCTAATCGCTTCGAAGACTGCTTTTCATCACAGTTTTAATGGAGACGAGTAAATAATAACGACTACATATCCTATACAGGACCCGGGTATGTCCTTAAACTACGTCCAACAATGAGAGGTAGGGCACAGCGATGACCATCACGCTTGAATCTGGAGAAGCCCAACTGGGGAAGTACCTCCTCCTTACAGAAGACCACAGCCATAATAGCACTGCTACCTTTCAGGTATGTAGTGTTGTGTTCCTGATGGTGAATAAGGTTCCCAGAGCTCCAACCCACTTATAGGTCGGCAACGCGCTTGTGACTCCCTTGGTGTTGCGAGTGCCCATGGGCGACGGTATTTGCTTACCATCAGGCTATCCGTCTGCTCGTTTGCCACCTTTGTCATAAAAAAAAACAGCCGCTATCAGATATAGAAGACGCAAAGGATCTCTTATAACGTCACTGTAGGTTCGATTTTTTTTTATGTCATAGGCGGCAAACGAGCAGACTGATTGCCTGGTGTTAACCAATTACCGTCGCCCATGGGCACCCGCAACACCAGGGGAGTCACAAGCGCGTTGCGGCCTTTAAGGGGAGTTGGAGCTCTGGGAACCTTACTCACCATCAGGAACACAACACTACATACCTGAAAGGTAGCAGTGCTATTATGGCTGTGGTCTTCTGTAAGGAGGAGGTATTTCCCCAGTTGGGCTGCCCCAGATTCAAGCGTGATGGTCAACGCTGTGCCCTACCTCTCATTGTTGGAAGTGGCCTAGAAATCAAATTAGTTGACTATATCGGAGCTGTGGGAGTGGTTACAAATATCTAAACAATGCCTTTATTGTCAAGGTGATTAAGTGCATGTTCAGATATTCGTGACCGCCTCCACTGCTCAGATATATCTGATGGCGACTGTATAGTCAACCAATTTGATTTCTAGGCCACTTCGAACCTTGTCACAGTGACGTTAATAAGAGATCTTTTGCGTCTTTCACATAGATTTTCACTATGACAAGGTAGGAACTGGCCCATAAGTCAACACATAATGTTGTTTATGTACAATGTCGCGGGGACCCATCATCATTTAAGCCAAGACCACTGCTAGACATAGGCCTCCCACAAATATGACCTGTTATCGTCTTGAGGCGGTGTTGCCGTAGTCGCCATGCTTGGCAGGCGGGTTGTCAACCGCGGTAACTGTTGATTCGGTTTCGACGGACGCTGCTGCCCACCCGTCGCTTTATCTCCATTGTATTACGACACCAGCGGGAGAAGAGCTTGGGAGGAATAAAGAAAAAATTAAATGTACGAGTATCGTAAAAAAAGGCGTTTCTGAGTAGTTCTTAACTCAGAAACACCTTTTTTTTTTATACAACGACGGTGGCAAACAAGCATACCGCCCGTCTGATGGTAAGCAGTTACCGTAGCCTATGGACGCCTGCAACTCCAGATAATTCACATGCGCGTTGCCTACCCTTTGAGAACTTATACACTCCGTTTTTGAAGGACAATTTCTTGACGGTCGTAACTAGTTTTGGATTGACAGTCTCAATTATTTACTTGTCTTTGGAGCCTGAGTGCTTACTTAATGTAAATTAAATATTATATAATAATAGATTAAGTATGTATTATTTTAAGTACCCTCCATTGTATATAGTATTATTTTATTTTATAATAATATTATAAATTCCGCCTCATATTGTTTTCCTGCAAAAAAAGGTTTTATCTCCAGTGTGTTTTCTATTTTGAATTATGCATATTTTTTTTATTTGTATTTATCACTCAAATTATGAGTATAAGAGTGTGTGAGACATGTAATTTTCTATCAATGGGAATTTATGTTTTCTTATAATTTATAATAAATAAATATTTCAGGACAATCATACACAAATCGACCTAGTCCTACTATTTATGTAACAAAGCCATTATCACAAATTACCAAAATAAGTTTCATATTACAACTATTACTTAAAACCAGAGCCCGGAAAATCCATAGCAAAACAAAAGACTGTCGCAATGAAACTAGTGTTAGAAACATTTTTTATCGATATCGAGTGTATCGATGTCTTATGGAAAATTTTCTAAAGGGTCTATTATATTCAATGAGGGAGATTACCTCTTTGTCCGACTACGGCCAAGCCAAAAGGGACCCTTCCCTTAATATGAAATATAAGTAATGTTGATAATATAAGTTACGTTGCTTTTTAGATTAAATAATATACCCTTAGCTTACCACTTATTTTGCGTTTGGCGTGAATGATTATAAAATAATGTACCTAAACATATTGGTATGTTTTTTTTTAGACAAAACTTCGATATCGATAAAAAAATATTTCTATCACTAGTTTGATTGCGACAGTCTTTTGTTTTGCTATGGATTTTCCGGGCTCTGATTAAAACAGTAGTTACCGTGTACTTTAATTTGAATGAGTGTGAGTTTGTTCGGATTTTTTTAACATACATGGTAACTATACGTGACATTATCTATGATAAGGGACCTTATTGCCGATGGCGCTTACGCCGTTGTTCAAGATGCCGCAATACAAACGCAACCCGGTTCGACGTAAGCGCCATCTACAATAAGGTACCTTTTATTTTTTATTATGCAGAAACGTCTGCTAGCGAATATCTTCGATATTTAAATTGAAAGAAAAATAGTAATATATTTTTCTATTTTTCTTTCAATTTAAATATCGAAGGTACCTTTTGCTACATAATGTCACATATTATCCCGTTTTAACGCATGTATGTTCAATTTTTTTTTTTTTTGTAATACTGTTTTGAAAAAATAAGTCACTGTTTCTTGCCGGTCATAAAAGTCAAAATACTTCTCCGGTCAGAGGTGTAGTTTTATTTTTCTCTTATACTTTTTGTATACTCGACGTGTAAAAGTGCCCTTGTGGCCTACTTACTGAATAAACGTTTGAGTTTGAGTAAGTAATAGTTGTAATGTGAAAGACCATGTTAGCTTAAATTAAAAACGTTTAAGTGTCATTTTGCTCATTATACGCTTGGAAGTCTTGGAACCCTCAATACGCTCGGAATTCTATATTAGAATACGTCGCTACGTTTTGAATTCATTGTACGCCCTCGCCATACATATATCTGTTGTCCTTGTGGCATAATGTACTATTTTATTAATGGAATGTTAAAAATGGAATGCAAATATTAAAGTTTTTTTTTATATCATAATTTAATCTAATGCGGACTACTAAGGGATGGAATTCGCTCCCTACGTCTGTATTCCCGGAGATATAATTTGGGTCTTTTCAAGGCAAGAGGGAAGGCTGTTACTGAACCAGCGTGCTACACCCTCGACCCCGTCGACACTTACCATCAGGTGCGACTGAGGTCAAACGCTGGTCAGTCTTGTATAAAAAAAACGTTTTACATTTTACAATTATATTTATTTGAAATGCCATCACAATTTTTACTTAATGTATTATAATTATACATATAATATTAAGTTATAAATATAAATAATTTATAAGGAAGTAAATATACTGATCTGAGTATTATATACAAATTAGAATTAAGCTGAATAAGTCTACATTGTAAAGTTTTGTAATAAAAAAAATAAGACAAAGTTTTTTTTTTATCTTACGAGCGAGACAGCGTAATGCCATCAGATCCCAGCTTTGGTCTCAAATATCTGAACATGCACTTTATCGCCTGGACAATAGAGGCGTTGAGATATTTGTGACAACCAACGCTCCGATATATCTGATGGCGACTGTACTACTGTAGATGTCTCGCTCATACCCTACACCCGTGCCATAGACATACAATTTAACTAGACGGAGCGTGCTAATAATAATACCACGATAGAAAGGGATGGTCTTATGTAACTTTCCATAGGTATGGCAGAGACGTCGCTATTTTGGTCCGTCCTTGTCATAGTGTCATTATATTTTTGTTCTCCTCCTAACTGAACCCTTCAGAACTATCAAAGTTGGAGGAATACATACACATACAATTGGAGTTTTCTTGGGTTTTCAATCGAAGTTGCGGTAATGAATACAGAATAAGCTAACATTTTAGCTACAACTATTGTGAATTGTTACATTTTGGCGTCTAAAAGCCAAAATATCATTGTCCCTTACGGGCGATCGCGGATGCGTTTTCCAGTCATTATTCCTCTTAGAAATTGGTATTTACATTTAGGCTCCGTTCTATTTTACTTTGTCTCTAGCAGTTGATAGTACCAGTAAACGTAACCATAATGAAGAGTCATAAAAAGTTCAGATAATTTTAAAATACTCTACATATTGACTTTTGACTAAATCTCGATTATACTTACTTATAATCGATCGATTGTTATTCCTAAATTACCCTTTTTGGTGGTTACTGTCTATGCAAAATCAAAACGCTATATGAACAGTTTAAGTAGCGTGCAATTATTCTTATGATAAATTAATTGTAATTTGTAATTCTATAAGTGATATTTATCAAATGAAATTAGCGAAAAACTAAGTTAATTATAAATGTAGAAATTATTAATTTAACTGGATATAAGTTATGTTTAAATACTTTTTGGGATGTTGTCTTTAAAGGGTTCTACTTAAACGAATCCTACGCTAATGTCAAAATGGAGTTATAATACTATTATTTTTCCAGTGTTTATAAATTGAGTAACAAATTGTATTTTTAAAACAGTATAACGCTATGGCAGTGGCCGGTACATCGTTGGGTAAAAGTAAAGGACCTATAGTAGACCCTGCGTTATGCCGCTGCTGCCGTTCCATAAAGAAATGTCGACTTTTGAATAGCGAATATGAATGGCTAGGCGAGAAAGAAGTTTACACGGAAATGTTGATGGATTGTTATGGATTACTCGTAAGTTTATATTCTATGTTTCCTCCCTTGTAAATTCGCTATTGAAAACTTGTATATATGTAGTATTTTGCAAACGATATTTCGGCACTTGCAAGCGCCATCCTCACGGAATAAATATCGGAAACTCATTCGAATTAACATACATGGTAACTATCCCGTTAAGTAATCGTTGTAATAATGTTTGATAGTTTATGAATAAGGGGAATAGTGCAATAAATAGTTATTTATCTATCTTATTCGCTTTTAAAACAATAAGTACCTCACCTCATATAATTATTCAGCTGTCCCATTTGGATGGAGAACCAAAAGACAGCGGAATATGCGCTACATGTGTTGTCCGTCTCCGGGAAGCTGTCGCCTTCCGGCATCAGGTGCTGCAGAGCGAGCAGGCATTCCTCAATGCCCGGATGGAGAATAAAACTGGTGAGCTTTTAGTGATTATGATTTTGCTAAATTATTTGTTACCGGGGATAAAAGAGGTACTTAGAATACATTGATCATGTTGCAGAACTGCCCCTGGTGGAGACGAAGGTGAAGGTGGAGCCTGTGCCGGACTCTGACGACTCCGGAGGAGCTGGGGATGATCAGGATTATGGCAATGTTGGTGTGTACCCTACTGCCGAATGTGCTACACTGCAATACACTACAATGTTCTCTAAACAAATTTCTATTTGGTAACAAAAAAGGAAAGTTCCATACAAACTTCTTCTTCTTCTTCTTTTATATGGGACATTTTGGGAAATATGGTAGATCTTGCTCAGCATCATTTACTCTATCAGTCTACCGATTTTAATCAAAATCGAAGACATAATCCAAATGTACAAACTTTTTGAGAAATGCTCATTTACAAGAACAATATAACTCAACATTACAGTATAAACCAATGCGCTGAGAAAGCAATAACATATAAAATATATTATCAAATAATTAAATAAAAAAACAAAATATATATTAAGGTCAGCACTTTAATGGCCTATCATCGATCAACTCACAAAACCTCAAGCATTCATGGCACACAGCCGTCCAGTATGATACACATGTCGGTGTTCTATCATTTCTATATTCAAATGTTGACGTTAGTTCCATATTAATTCTCTGCACATCTACATAGACATGGTATGGTGCTTCAGTTAAGTTTTTCACCTATAATTTCTGCTTAATATATTATCATTTATATATTGATTATTACAGATTTAATTAAAAATAAAATAAAAATTCTTCAAAAGAGCATTATAATTTTTTTTTAATTATTACTATTTTTCATTATCTTATTGTTATAAAACTAGACAGACTAGCAAGTAGAATTAAGTAAAATTATACTACTAACAATATATGGACTTGTGGGATCTGAAATAAAATTATTGAATTTGAAGCCAAGCATATGTCTATTTTGTGTAGTCAAATATGTTTTTACATTATTATTTTACTTTTATATCTTGTAATAAACTGTTTGCGATGTTTTCTTTTGAGACTACGCATATACAGTATGTGTCTACAACCCTGGCTTTTTTTAAAGGAGGTTAACGACGTTGACGAGTGGGGCGAAGCCAACTTGGTCAGGTTTAACGCTTCCAAGACACAGGCGTGTTTATTCACAGCCAAAAGGAGCCCTTTTAACTTGGCTCCTGCTTTCCAGAATGTTTCTTTAGCAATTTCGGACCACCTCGAACTACTTGGCCTTAAATTAACTACTAAGCTGAACTTCGGTGCCACTATTGAGGCCAAAGCGAAATCCGCTGCTAAAAAACTTGAGCACCGTCGCAGGGTTGCTAGTTTGTCTGTGTTTTACAGGATACATTTTGGAGAGTGTGCACAGGAACTGCACGATTTAATTCCGCCATCTCCGTTCCTCCACCGGACGTCCAGACGAGGGGAGCGGTTTCATCCTTACGTTGTGAATATTCCATTCATTCGCACGAAGCGATTCGCTTCTACCTTCCTAATGCGGACTGCTAAGGAATGGAATTCGCTCCCTTCGTCTGTATTCCCGGTAAGATATAATTTGGGTCTTTTCAAGGCAAGAGTGAATAGGCTGTTACTGAACCGGCGTGCTACACCCTCGACCTCGTCGTCACTTTCCATCAGGTGCGACTGAGGTCAAACGCTGGTCAGTCTTTTATAAAAAAAAAAAAAAAAAAAAAATAATATAACGTATATTTATGATGTAACCATGATATTAATTTAATTTATAAACTAAATTTCAGACTTTGTTAATTTTCTAACAAAATTTTTATTGCCAGCAATGTAAAGCACAGTAATTTGACGTACGCGTACTTGTCAAAGTGGTAACTAGGTGTAAATGACTGATATTTACACCTAGTTACAGATACTTTGATAATTATGAAGAGTACCTATTTCAAGAGTTAGCGATACAAGTATAACTGCACTTAAGAAAACTACGGCAAAGAAATAGCACTTGTACACGTTTGATAAAAACTTTATTATCTACAAATTCAATAAAACTTAAATACGAACATATCATTTAAATTTAATTCAGCTAAACTCTGTTTATTCTGTGTTCAATGTGTCGGCCACCCTGATTACGACACAATTCATAACGTCTTGTAATTGAATTATGAATTGTTTGAAAGTCGATACATTCTTGCAGTTTCTGAAAAGCTGCTGTTATTTTGTCTTTCATAATGTCTACAGTTTCACTGTCGGTAGCAAACACTTTTTTTTGACAGCACCCCACAAAAAAAATCCAAAGGGGGTTAGATCAGGGCTCCTGGGCGACCAGTGCCTGTGTCCAAAGCGTCCGATCCAACGTTGGCCAAAAATCTCGTTCAACCTTTCCCGCACAACTATGGTTGAATGTGCAGGAGCACAGTCCAGCTGATACCACGTCCAATTACGATTCTCTTCGGGAAGAGTATTTAAATAGTCTAAGAGTGGACCATTTATCAAATCTAAGAACCTCCGCGTGTTTAGAGTCCCACAATAAAAATAGGCCCGATGATCCTGTTGTTATGAATAGCTGCCCACACGTTAACTGTCCACCGGTACTGATGAGAAGTCTCTCAGAACACATGGGGATTATTTTCTATCTTCCCAGTAATCTGTGTTTCTGCGGTTCCACATTCCGTTTCGAGAAAAAGTACTTTCGTCGGTCCATATTATTTTTTGTTGAAAGTCATTTTCATCGACACATTTTTGTAAAAACCAATCGCTTTAATGTTGCCTTATTGGCATATCCCTAGGGAGTAATTTTTGTACCTTTAAAAATTTGAAAGGATGTTTGCGGTTCCTTTTAAAAACCCTGTGCAGAGTTTTGTTGCCCTTACGGAACATTCGGCCCGCGACACGAGTGCTTGACGTTGGGACTTGCCTAAAGTGCCTGAGAATCCTTTCTTCAAGTTGCACTGGCACAATTGCGTTCATAGCCCCTTCAGGCTGACCAGGGACTATCGGCTTATTATCACGCACTCGCTGTAGAGCCGCTGTTATCACTCGAGCATTGTGTGGATGTCGTCTGTTTGGGAAGCGTTCGCGATAAAGTCTTAAGGCGTGAGCTGCATTTCCGCGTGTTTCGCCGTAAATTAGAAGCATGTCGGCCAATTCCCGTGAATCGTAAACCATTTTGCAGCAAAACGAATATCAAATTTTACTTTTGTAGCCATAACACACAAAGATTGATTGATTGTAGTTTGACAACCCGACGTAAAGACTTTTGAAATTGTTGTGTCAATAATTAATAAAAAAAAACTGGTCAACTAATTTAAAACCTCCATACATAAACGCATTGAAAAGGACGACAATACGTTCTACGCTAGCTATCACAGTTTTTCACCCTCGTACCACGACATGCCTTGTACCAAGTGAATAAACGACATGAATTACGACAATTACACAGTACGTCTACTACATTTAAGTTGCGGATTTAGAAAATTTAATTGTGGCGTTAATTAACATAATTATGATTCACTAATACGTGCAAACGAATGTTAACGAAGCATATTATCATCAGTCTTTATAAAAGCCCGGGTCGTAGACACACACTGTATATACTTTAAGATTTGATGTATCACTGTTTTGAAAAACAAGGCCGTAGTTTCTTGCCGGTATCTTCTCGGGTCAGAGGTGTAGGGTTGGAACCGGTGGTAGATTTTTCTTTGAAAAAAAAAATGAAAAACGTTTATTTGGTGAAAATATTGAACTTAATCTAATTACATCTTATACTAAGGTCGATAACACCAAAATGGATGCCGCTCAGCATATGCCGATGACTAAGTTTGTTTCTTTGACGTTCATAAGTGTATGTAATGTGCCTAAATTGAAAAATAAAGATCTTTAATCTTTTAATTTAAACAGAAACGAGTTGTAAAGTGGAGATAGAACTTAAACCGGTGGCGGAGAAGAGAAAGAAGAAGAAAGCAGTGGCAAAGAGGCCCCGCAGCAAGAGGGAGTTGTTCGACAGGGCGCTGGCGCTGCAGGACAAGTTAGATGAGATGCTGGACAGAGGACCACCTTACGACCAAGCTTTTTGGAAGGGTGAGTCACAGTAGCTTCCTCGTGACTTCGTTGGGGGTCCATATTGGGTCGCATAATTATTGATTGCCATAAACTCATCATTTGCCATAATAATAAATTGGGAGACCAATATTTAACCGTACTTAATTTTTTATTACTCTCTTTCTCTTGTTGTATTTTTTTTTAATATCCAGCATCCCCCACGACCAAAAAGACGCAGAAGAAGCCCACAGACAACGACTACATGGTGTACCATAACACTACAACCATAGTGCTCAATTCCTTCGTGTGTCCATTCCACAACCGGATCAGCAATTATTACTGCTATTATTGTAGGGTAAGTCGCATTCATCATATCAAACGAAGGTTAGCGCTGGTGGCCTAGCGGTAAAAGCTATTTGCGATCCGAAGGTCAAAAGTTCAAGCCCCGGCTTGTACCAATGAGTCTTGGAACATAGGTTTTTTTTATGACTAAGGCAAACGAGCAGACGGATTGCCTGATGGTAAGCAATTACCGTCGCCCATGGGCACCGGCAACACCAAGGGAGTCACAAGCGCTTTGGCCTTTAAGGGGGTTGGAGTTCTGGGAACCTTACCATCAGGAAAACAGTGGTCTTCTGTAAGGAGGAGGTACTTCCCCAGTTCGGCTGCTCCAGACTCAAGCGTGATGGTACTTCGCCGACCCTACCTCTCATTGTTGGGTCCAAAATATATACGGAATATGATTTCATATTTACTTAGTCCTAATCTGACAGCTTAGAACGAAGTTAACAAAACGTTCGATATACTTTCTTATCTGAACTGTGTCCTTTATGCACTGGTCCCACCGCGAGCTAGTAAGCTATGAGCTATCAGCTATTTCAAGGGACAAAAGATATTCGCTCCCGTGTAAATAAAAGAGAGAGATATATATTTATAGCTCATCGCCCGGCGATGAACTACCATCGCTCGGCTATGACATATATGTCGTTTATTTACACGGGATCGATTACCTTTTGTCCCTTGAAATAGCTGATAGCACACAGCTTACTAGCTTGCGGTGGGACCAGTGCCTTGCTCGAATTTACAAATTAAATAATTGATCTATGACTCTAATAGTATTTATGTATTATTGATGGAAGCCATATTTTTTTTAAAAGAAGAAGAAGAAGACCCTAAAAGTAGTCGGTTGTTGTAGGAGCAGTTCACGAACCCGGTGGAGCTGCGCGAGCACACGCTGCTGCACGCGCCGAGCATGTTTGAGAGCATGACGGAGAACAGGAAGATACCCAAGATCGACATCACCAGGTCTGTACACTTAAAATAGTCGCCACGCTTAGCAGGCGGGTTGGCGACTGCAGTAGGTGTAGATTGGGTTTCGACGGACGCCGCTAACCGTCCGTAGGATTTTTCCCTTTGTCGCCTCTTACGACACCCTCTGGAGGAGATGGGGTGGTGCTATTCTAGTCAGCCGGCATCACACGGCATAATTACGTAATTAATTACCATATTTAAACAATTATGTACGCCTTTGAGTTGGTTACTAATTTTACATATCTCGGGAATTTTATTATAAAATTAAAGCTAAAATAGGCTTTAATTTTATTTTATTTTTTTATTTTATTTTAATTTTATTTTTTAATAATTAAAGCCTATTCCTAAGCCTATTAGTTTCCATAGCCTTCTACCGTTCACTTAGAACTTTAGCTAAACATCCACCCGAATATCCCATCCCTGATTATCAAACAAAACAAACTAGGTACACTTACAAATAATACTTTATTTATTTTTTGCTTCGCTACCCTAAGGTTGTCTGGAAGAGATCGCTTTTTAGCGATAAGATCGCCTGTTGTCTGCCTCCTTTTCTTTTTATTTTATTGTTCCTTTGTGTAATATTGTTCTACTTTTTGAGGTGTGCAATAAAGTATTCATTAATTAATTAATAATACGAGTACTTTTTATTTTTCAGAATCGACTGCAGACTGTGTCCAGCAAAAATCGAAACCTTAGATGAATTCAAAACACACATCACCACAGCACACGACAAGAAGATATACCCTGTGCACAACGAATTTTTGAAATTCAAACTTACTTTGGACAACCTCAAGTGCACGGAATGTAGCAGCACATTCCCATACTTCGACAGCTTGAAAAAACACATGATAGAACACTTTGGGACTTACATTTGTGATCAGTGCGGAGCCTGCTTCTTAGAGCAGAATTCACTACGCACTCATATTAAAAGCCATAATAAAGTCGAAGCGAATTTCCCCTGTGAGATATGCGGGAAGAACCTAAAATCCAAATACAGCCGCTACCTCCATGTAGCTACAGTGCATGAGAAGAAACCGACAGTAAATTGTTATAAGTGTGACGCTAGCTTTCTCTCGTACGCCCTCAGAAATAGACATTTGATAGAAGCGCATGGAGACAAGCGAACATTTCCATGCAAGTTGTGTGATAAAGTTTATAATAGAAGGAAAACTCTTATGGAGCATAATAGGAGGAATCATCTTAAAGTGTATAGGCATCAGTGTGATTTGTGTGACCAAAGGTTTTATCTACCGTCGAGGTTGAAGGAGCATATGGCAACGCATACCGGGGAGAGGAACTTTAGGTGCGAGTTTTGTGATAAGTGTTATCCGAGGTTGCAATCGTTGCAAGAACACGTGCGTTCACACTCGAGTGAGAGGCGGTTTAAGTGTGATGTGTGCAGTGCTTCGTTTACGCAGAATGGGAGTCTGAAGAGTCATGTGAAGAGTCACCATCAGGGGTTTGAGTTGGGTAGTAATTTTGGATGAGTTTGTGTGGGCGTCACCAGGGCTGGAGGGTGCAGCCAGTGACTTTTTTTATGGCTTAGGTGGCAAACAAGCTGACGGATTGCCTGAGGGTAAGCTATTACCGTCGCCCATGGGCACCTGAAAGACCAGGTGCGTTGCCGGCCTTTAAGGGGGGTTGCAGCTCTGGGAACCTTACTCAATGTCAGGAACACAACAGTGCATCCCTGAACGGTAGCAGTGCTATTATGGCTGTGGTCTTCTGTAAGGAGGAAATACTTCCCCAGTTGGACTTCTCCAGAGTCAAGATCGCCACGCTTGGCAGGCGGTTTGGCGATCGCAGTAGTAGGTTAGGTTTCGACGGACGCTGCTGGCATCTGCTGGTATTTCGTTATGTTTTGTAAAATTTTGCCTTCACAAAAAATAATATGGTATAATAATGTGCCATTGGCCCTATAAGAACACCATTGTACCTGCAATATATACATTTTATATTAATTTATTGTACAGTCGCCATCATACATATATTTCGGAATTGTGGAGATGGTCATTAATATCAAACTGCACTTTACTGGCAATAGAGGCATTGTTCAGATATTTGTGACCACCTCCACAGCTCCGATATATCTGATGGCGACTGTATAGTCAGCGTCATGTAGTTAATTGCAGTCAGTATGGCCAAATATATCGATACAGATCTTTATTTTCCTAACCAGTGCGTAAAAAGTACACTTTTCGCACGCTTCGTGCGTAAATTTCACTTTTTAAGGCACTTGCTATAAAAAATTAGGTTCGATACTCGTGTAAAAACTTCTTTAAGACTCGGGTGATTGTCACCCTCGTTTCACTCGGGCTCCAAGTTTCACCCTCGTCGAAAAATTTTTTTTTTCACTAGTATCGAAATGTACTATTATATAGCAGTAAGGATGTGTATCGATATATTTGTCATACCGACTGTAACTAACTACCTATATACTTTTTTCGCTTATGTAACTAAAATAATTATTATAGTTTGGCCAAAGAGTTTTATTTAATGACAGCACATATAGCCTTTTTCTGGCAAACTTTACTACAAAAAGTTAATATTCTCGCTCAGAAAGATGTGTATCCCTACTGCGAACCACTTCGTTCATTAGTCTATTTGCCTCTGTCACTCGTAGTATCTATCTACGTAAGAACGATAAAGAAATACTGTTTTTTTTTAGTTTTTGTTAATGATAAAAAAAAGTGTCAGTAACAAAAATAGCCGTAAGACATCCACTGCTGGACATGGCCTCCCCCGAATATGACATGTATCTTTGGGGAATTGCCATAGTCTTCACGCTTGGCAGGCGGGTTGGCGACAGTAGCTGTGGATTCGGTTTCGGCCTGTCAGTTTTTTTTCTCCGCCGCCGGAGGTAAACATGATTTTTTTACTATTTACCCTAAGAAAAAAATATTTTAATTTTTTTGTCCTATTTATTCTCTCAATTGAGTAACTCATTGGCCAAACTAGCGACAAAGTTGGTTTGTCAGCCTATATGAAACAATGTATATATCTGATAAATTATTAATTAATTGTATGAACCATAAACAGTATATATAATTTAATAAAATGTAAATTTTATCTTTTATTTATCTTCAAAATACAAAATGGCGGTTGTCATACTGCTCCGAATTTTGGATGCGTAAACGAGACAGCGCTATGGAAGCGCAATTGAGCGCAAAGCGCTATGTTCTATATGAAAATGGTTGATTCTACGATACATAGGTAATGTGATAATGTACAAATTCAGAAAACAACAATAACTCAAAAAATATTTGTGCTTTTTGCTCAAATAAATGTACAGTCAGCGTCATATAGCGGGTAGCATCGAAAGTACTCATAAAGTTCGTTACACCATAGAATTTATGTACCGAACTATTTGACTACTTTGAATGATGCAAAGCAAACTATGTGACGCTGACTGTACTTACTGTCGGGTCGTTACCCCAAAAAAAGAAAAAGTATATTCTACCATTCTACCGACATTTGATTTACCAGACAAGTTGTACTACTCGTCAATAGATGGCGTAATAGTTTGATAGGCATGTTCCTGTCTGGACTGAGAAATCCAATCCAAAGAGCCAATTATGTTTATTCATGGTTTATTGAATTTTGCAGATCATTTAAAAATGTTTCTTTGTAATTCGTAAATATATCATGTTTTAAATCTTAACATTAATAATCAAGACAATCGAAGTGTAGTAGAAAATGAGTAATATACTTTCTAAACGAAACTCGAAAGAAAACATAGATATGTCAAACAAATGTCAATGTCGTATGGATTCACGAAATCGACGAAGTTTACGAAATATTTTCTTAATAATCCATTGAAATATTGTTAAATATGAGTGTTTCGAATCGTAAAGGTCCCGTGTTCGACCCAGGGCTCTGCCGCTGCTGCGGTTCTATCAAAAAATGTCGTCTGTTGAACGTGGAATACGAATTTCAGGGTCAAAAGGAAGTCTATTCTGATATGTTTATGGATTGTTTTGGATTAATGGTATATTATAGAAATAATTTAAACAAAAAAAAAATCGATTAAAGAGTAACACTTCGGGCCTTACAACATCAAATCAATTAATATATAATTTAAAAAACTGCGCATGATATACCTATTAGAAGCACTTAAGAAATTAATCAAATAATTAGTCATTAAGTAGCTATATTCCCAAACCTGCAGACAAACTGTTCAAACGGTTTTGCAGGGACCTTTATAAGAACATTGTTAAAAATAAATCAATTAAAGATATTTAATTTATAGTAGATTATTAAATTTTTGCTGGCATTTTATTATGTTTGCATTTATACAAAACTATGCCAAAATGCTCATAAGACTAAATGTTTACTAATGTTGCGTAGCCAAAGTTTAATTAATTTTACCACCTAAAGAGGTGGATCCATGCAAGCCGAACAGCCTAGCCAATGTAGACAAGCATATATTGTCAGAGATATTTCGCGCGGCAATTTCCTCGTGAACCCACTTGGTTTGTGAGGACCTGCCTAACAACAAAGAAACTCAATGCATGTGGAATTCTAGATTTTCTTATATGACAGACAGATAGACTAATTAGGAGGCAAATTGTGTCTAATCCGTTGTTCTTTACAGCTATCTCACTTAGATGGGACAGTGGAAACGGAGCGCCTCATATGTGCAACGTGTGTACAGAGACTGCGTGATGCATGCGCCTTCCGAGGGCAGGTGCTGCTGTGTGAGGACCGGCTGCTGCAGGCTGCCATCCATATACACCAGCCCAGTGGTAAATTCACATTTACTATTTTATTTTATTTTTTACACAAATTGTAATCTCGGTGTACTTATGGTATAAAGTGACCCCCTACCATAGAACTTAACAAAGCGGGGGGACCCAGGTTTGAATCTTAACAAAGGCATTTATTTGTATAATTTTCATAATGTCATTGACATTATGTATTTATTTATGTAGTTGTGTATATTAGTGTTATATGATATTTATTTATTATTAACACAAGATAAAAACATAATAAAGATACTAACTAAAAACTAAACTATAAATAAAAAACTTGACCTAGGTCCTGGTCATTAGGTAGGGTGCTCAGAAGGCTGGCCGTGTTTCCGCGCTGGATAGCAATAATAATCCATTGAGCGAAATAGTGGCCAGCCCTCTGGTCACCAGAAACCTCTATAAGACAAGCCAATGTCTCTCTGTAGAGTCGGCGCGCACTTGGGCCTCACCCCAGGGTTATATTAAGTTTAGATTTAAATATAAATTGTTATGTATGTAGTTATTAGTTACGTATTGATATCATAATTAACATGTAGTACTTAGAATATTTTTAGAATATTAATCTTAAGTTGTGTGGTTACCACAACTATCTGTTCCACAAACATTGTCCTGCTTTCAGACAACAAGTTCCAAATAGAGCTGAAGGCTGAAGAGGTGAAAGTGGAACTGGATGCAGCCAATGACCACACAGATGCTGTACACATGGAGACAATGGATGATGACATGGATAATATGGATGCAGATGGTGGAGATAATTGTAATTTGCCATGAATTTCATGGCACATTATATTTAAAAAAAACTAAGTATATTTTTTACGCATAAATCATGTGCTAAACAATTTACAATCCTCGCCAAATTGTGTTGATGTTGATAAACTTATTTTGAACATCATAACAAAATTAGGTAAATAAAAAGATACAAACCTAACTAGATAATTATAAACACAAAACTATCGTGAGATTGAAACATATTAATTGTATAAAAGCGGGTAACTCACGTTTTATAAGTCGAATATTGGTCGACATGTTTCACTTCGTAACGAGGAGCATAATCATGAGCCTTTCGCGTTGGCTAACCCTCTCCTCTCTCTCCCATTATGCTCCTCGTTACGGAGTGAAACATGTCGAGCAATATTCGACTTATAAAACGTGAGTTACCCGCTTTTATACAATTAATAGATAATTATACATATTATTATTGTACAATATAGGTATCATATCTATATTTCTATATCTATATATGTAAAAGAAAGTGGGGTTTGTTCAACCGCTTATAACTCGAGAACGGCTAAACCGATTAAAATTATCTTGGATTGGTTGGAATCGTCACAGCCCTGATTTACATTACATTACATTGATATACATTACATTATTGATTTACATTAAGTATTAAAAAGTAAAAAATCCCTTATACTGTTTCTTTAGAATAAAAATGACATCTTATTTACTTAGGAAAAAAATACTAAGCCTTAAGTCATCTGGATTCATCTGCACAGATTGCGATCTGACTTCTAAATCACCCTGATTGAAAATATTTTTTTCCAGTGTCAGACACAAGTATCAAGAAAGAGCCCACGAAGGCCCGCAAACGAAAGAGAAAGGATGATAGTGAGCGAGAGGTACTGAAGCGGCTGCGGTCGCTCGGGAGTAAGCTGCGTATGTTGGAGCAGGATGGACAATGTACATATGGTATGTTTTAATTAGGCTTGGGACTTTCTAGAATTGACTGAGTCGCCATTATGTTAAAATACTTTTTCTTATATTGTAAAGTACCCTTAATACTCGTGCATGTTTGAGTTCTTTTGCGTCCATACTTCCAATCATGATTCATGATGAAGGGGCTCGGAACTATGTCCACACCCAATGTAAAATGTTTTTCGCCTAACTAGCTCGGAAATAACTGTTTTATTCTTTATAAACAGATAGCAAAGTTGCATTTTATTCACAAGAGTGCAAAGTAATTTCATATAAATGGTTTATTAGTAATCGAGTGTTTTTGTGATATTAGGTGGTCGGATATTCTTTTATTTAATATTTTTGAATATTAAATGATGGACGACAATAATTTTGAATAAAGTTTTAGAGTTAATTTTTCCTCGCGGTAGTGAGGTGAAAAATTGTGTGTTACACTCGGTAGCAAAGTGTGTTCCCCTCTCGTGCTTTGAAACCCTTCCACTGCTGAAGATTCCACTCTTTGAACAACTAACAATTTTGGAATTTTTCGCTAGCTCGGGTTTCAATATTAGCACGAGAAGGTAAACCCGAACTTTGCCCCCTTGTATAACTATTACTTGTAATATTTTTCATCTCAAGTCATCTCTCAATATTTATCATTTGTTAATGAAATAAATTTATCCACTTGCCTATAAATTATAATAATATTTTTCAGATCCACCACCAGAGAAGCCACAATCTAAACACATGGACCGAGACGACAGGCAGTTCTTCAACACAACCACAATCATTGAGAACTCCTTCGTCTGCCCCTTCGAGACCTCCTTCAGCGACTACCACTGCGTCTACTGCAGAGAGGTCTTCACAGACCCTCAGGAGTTGAGAAACCACACCATGTCACACGACCCTACTAGTTATAAAGACTTAGTTAGAATCAACAAGAAAATACCTCAAATAGATGTCCTAAGAATCGATTGTAGGTTATGCGATGAGAAAATTAACGATTTAGACATTTTCAAATCTCATATAACAACGATACATGGTAAATATATGTTTAAAAAAATACATAACGAAGTATTACAGTTTAGGTTAACAACAAGCCACCTAGCTTGTATAGTTTGTAATGCCACTTTTGGATATTTCCATGCTTTAAGAAATCATATGGCCGTTCACTATGGAAGTTGTATATGTGATATCTGCGGAGTCCATTTCTTTGAAGAGCGAAGACTGACTGAGCATCAGAAAACCCACATGAAGAAGCCAGAAGTGAGATACACTTGCAAGGAATGCGGGAAGGACTTCAAATCCAAGAATGGAAGGTATTTACATGTAGCGACCATGCATAAGAAGGAACCGACTTACCAGTGTGGCAAATGTGATGCTGTGTTCTTCACCTACGCTGTAAGATGTCGACACAGGATAGAAGTACACGGGGAGAAAAGGGAATTCGCCTGCGGACACTGCGACAGATCTTACGATAACAGAAAATCTTGGCGAGAGCACAACCGGAGAGCACATTTGAAGATTTCCAAACACAAGTGTGACATTTGCGATAGGATGTTCTATCTGCCATGCCAGTTGAAGGAACACATGACTACTCATACGGGGGAGAGGAATTTTAGGTGCGAGTATTGTGGGAAGTCGTACCCCAGGCTCAGGGCGCTCAGGTTGCATATGAAAAGTCATAGTGAGAATAAGTACAGGTGTGGGATTTGTGATGCGACCTTCACACAGAATGTTAGTTTGAGGAATCATGTGAAGAAGCAGCATCAGAGCTTGGATATGGAGAGTTTGAGGAAGTAATCTCAACTATATAACAAATGGGTGACTGGCAGAGAATGCTATTAGGCATTAAATCCGATTTTTTTATATTTTGTGCAATATCAATCAAATCAAATAATATATGCAAATTTAGCTTGTCATCGATATGTGTATGATAATATTGATAATTATTTGATCCTAGGCAGCAAATTTCTTCCTTAATCATACCGAAGTCGGTCCTACTTAACTGTAGTTGTGGGTACATACTCCGCCTAGACTGTGTGTGTATACTAATATATAAAGTATTAATTAAAAATAATTTATATAATTAATTTTATAGAATAAACTGTATAAATATATAAGGAGATTTTATTTACATTCTTTTACAGTCAGCAAAAGTTGCTTTGAGTTTTCAGAAATAATGGCGCCAATTGGCGTGACTTGTAGAAAAGATAACTATGTCAGTTTTGTAAATAATTAAGAATATTTTTGCAAATACTTAGATTTCGTGCTCGTTTCATAAACTTTAATTAATTACATAGTTCTTACATACTTCTTAATCTAAAACCCATATCGTTATAAATTGAATACTATTTGCCAATAAATGTTCACTTGACTCCTTTGAAATAAACACTAATGTTCAATTCAATTTTTTGTTTATGGCTCCATCAAGCTTTTGATGATTCCGCAAATGTCGAGGTTGGATAAGACACGTAAGTAGGTACTCAATTTTCATGATGGTTCCTTGTTCATTGCGGCCGTAACTCTACATAGTTTGTCACGTCATGTTAATTGGAGCCACTTTTTTTTTAAACTCGACCGGGTGTTCAGAATGATCTAGACTCCCCCTTATTCTTTTAATTGTGAAGTCACAACCACCTCGCCCGCTTAACAACTTCTGCTGTTAACTGTTTTGTAAGGTCTAAGCTACTTATGAATGTAGAAACCTATTATATTTGTAAATCGCTATCTACTCCACGACGCTATAATTCTCATGGCAGCCTAATTTAGAATGATTAATAACTACACATTCAGAAATAAGTTTGAAAACAAATATAACAAACAGCCTGAAAAATATAATACTATTAGTTTTGTCGCTTAACTTTAATTCGGGTGAATCCATTCTGCTTTAGGTTGATTAAGAAAAAAAAAATTTATAATAATATGGAAGCCAATTACAAAATTTTAAATTAAACAGAAAGTTACCTCAGTTTGGAGTTAAGCGACACAATTAACCATGTTAACTGTATTTGTATAAATCTCATGGGTAAGTTATTTGCTTCAGTGAATTTGTAAAAAAAATGCCTTAATGTCTGAAAAAAAATGAAAAAAAAAGATCGTTAGTAGCAAAAAAGTAATAAAAATACGAAAAATACTACTAGATGCTACCATAGCTACCATAGAATAGGTATATTGAATAGTTATGTGCTACCGTTGTCGCGCCATCTGTTGACGAGTAGACTCACTTCAAGCAAACAACGCAATTTGACATATATAATGCTGTGCAATCATTGCAGTATCAAAACGCATAATTCTCTCGCACGAAATCCTAAAGAATTTTCTTGTTTATAAATTAAAAATGAATGTTATTTGAGTATAATGAGTGTGGATAAAGGCAAGGGGCCGATATTCGACCCGGGCGTGTGCCGCTGCTGTGGTTCCTTGAAGCGGTGCCGTTTGCTGAATGTAGAATATCAGTGCATGGGACAGAAAGAGGTCTACTCCGATATGATCATGGATTGTTTTGGACTACTTGTAAGTATAAATCTATATTAATTCGTAGTTATACATCAGTAAACTGAATTGTGATGATTATTATGTATATGTATATTATGAATTGGATAACTTTATGTACTAAAAATAGTTAAATACAACTCTGATACTTACTCGATATTCTTATTATTTCTTTATCGAAATTCGATATTTATGGTTCCTACGGAAATCAGCGCTGGTTACCACACCAGCTTCATGCTGAGTAGGGAGCATTTCGTGATATATACCTTTTAATTATGTATCTTCCTGTCTTCTGTTATTTCTATGTATGTTTTGAATAAATGAGTTCTATTCTATTCTAATGAGGGGTGAGCTTATTTATATTCTTTTCTTACCAGTGCTCTTATTTGTCTGGTTTTTTTATCCAATAGCCCAGTAGCTAGTTCATTATCTCCACCCAATAGCCTAGTACATTCTAGATTCCATTAAAACTCAATTGTCCCACCACATGTCACTCAATTGTCACCATGGCGGGTGCTGTCTCTGTGCACGTCTCAAAATACAGACAGGGGCAACACATACATTTCATTAAATTGTCGAAAGGGCCTCTGTGCGTTGGCTCGATCCTGCTCCGCGTATGCCTCCCAAATGTCACATGAACACCATTGTTCCATGTGCGGAAGAGTCATAAAAAAATTATAAAAATTCAGAACTCATGCTACCTACTAGTAGTTTTGGCTACAGAGAGTAATTGCTTGCGCAAAGCCGGGGCGGGCCCCTAGTGTTAATTAATCTCTATATCTGTTTATGATCTCTGTTCCAAACCCAATGTTTCTTGTCACCAGCTATCTCATTTGGACGACAAGCCCACAGCCCGGCTGGTGTGTGCGACGTGCGTGGGCCGCCTGCGGGAGGCCTCGGCCTTCCGAGCCCAGGTGCTCCGCTGCGAGGCTGCGTTCCTGGAGCTGAGGATGTGTGAAACTGAGGCTGCAGGTATTTTTATTTATAACAGTAGCTGGTAGCCTAGCGGTAAAAGAATGCAACTTCCGGAGGTTGGAGGGTCCTTTCTTGTTGAAATAAGGAACTAAGAACAAATCAAATTATGTTTTATTAAGGCGTCAGGCATGATGACTGGAGATGCAGGTTCAAATTCTGTCTCGGATGCTGGAGGTCCTCGTTACTTTTTAAGTATATGTCATATAAAACTAAGAACAAATCAAATTATTTATTATGAATTATTTTGATTTTCACCTTAGAGCTGGTGAAACGGTGCCAAAAACCGTTAAAAATAAACAAGATTACATATACTTGATTAATTTCGACGGGTTCCGCTGTGTACGGGTGGCCGAATTGGTTAAGGCGTCAGCCGCGATAGCTGGAGATGCGGGTTCGAGTCCCGTCTCGAACGCTGGAGGTCCTCGTCGCTTTTTCTTAAGTATATGTCATCTATTTCAACTTTATATGTCATATATTCCAATTATTAATTGTTATTAAATATATTGGTAACCTTGAGACAAAATATTTTGATTATATTGTTTTATTTTATTATATATTATGCAGCGGCCGAAAGCGCCGTAATTTTTAAACCTAACAAATATAAGTCTGGGTAGAGAGTACCATTTTGTACCTTTTGTCGTAGAGACGCTAGGTCCATGGGGTCCCAGCGCGCACAAACTTTTTACAGAAATCGCGAAGCGTCTGGTTGATGTAACTGGTGACCGAAGAGCTGGCGGCTTCCTCGCACAACGTATCACCTGCGATACAACGAGGAGCCAGCGTCCTTGGTACAATGCCTCAAGGGCCTATTTTAGATTATGATGTTATGCCACAATAGATCATAACTGATTGATGCGGCGCAAATAATAGCCCAAAAGCAAAATAAATATTTTAGATTTAATTACTAGTTAAGTACTCGTATTTTCATCATCCGAAATCGAATCGAATCATGTCAGCCGAAAGACGTCCACTGCTGGACATAGGCCTCCCCCAGAACGACCCAAGAAGACCAATCCTGCGCCTTCCCCATCCAGCGGTATCCCGCGACTCTAACTAGGTCGTCGGTCCACCTCGTGGGAGGCCTACCTACGCTGCGTCTTCCAGTTCGTGGTCGCCACTCCAGAACCTTTCCGTATTTTAATGAATGTAATTATTGTAAATAAAGATTTTTTTTTATTATCCTAGTTTTTTTTTTGCAGATAAGCAAGCTAGGCTGGACGCGTCAGCCATGTTGGAAGTGGAAATCAAACCGGAACCGTTGGACGAGCCCGGGGTGCCTTTCCCGAGCCCCGCTGACTACCACGACGAGCTAGACCTTGGCAATGACGTGGTGACGGACCGTGAAGATCCGATGCAGCAACGTAAGTATTGATATTAAATTTAGATATTCAGAACCAGTGGCAGTCTTACCCATTACGAGGTGGGCGATAGGTCTTTTCGAACCCCCTGTCCTTCGAGAAAAGTACATGAAGCAAAAGATATTTTTTGGAATCCAGGACCTTCGGCTTCATAGGCAGGGTCACTCACTACCCACTAGGCCAGACCAGTCGTCAGAATAATTTGGTTCTTTTCAAGGCAAGAGTGAAAAGGCTGTTACTGAACCAGCGTGCTACACCCTTGACCTCGTCGACACTTACTATCAGGTGTGACTGAGGTCAAACGCTGGTCAGTCTTGTATAAAAAATAAAATAAAATAATTATAATTAATTGACGACCGGTCTGGCCTAGTGGGTAGTGACCCTGCCTATGAAGCCGAAGGTCCTGGGTTCGATTCCCAGTCAGGGCATTTATTTGTGTGATGAGCACAGATATTTGTTCCTGAGTCATGGGTGTTTTCTATGTATTTAAGTATTTATATGTATCTATTTATTATATATATCGTCGTCTAGTACCTGCAACACAAGCCTTATTGAGCTTACCGTGGGACTAGGTCGATTTGTGTAAGAATGTCCGAAATATTTATTTATTTATTTATTAATTATCCATTTGTCTTCAGCTGAGCGGGTAAAGTGTGAATCACCCGCGGACTCGGACGACATGCCGCTGAAGCGACGCAGAAAACGCACGACTAACGGCCGACTCCCGCTGCCTCCCGTCGAACGACCGCCCGGTAAGTACCCTGTGTCATATGTTTCTTTGTATAAGTAAACAGGATTTCGAAGTCTCACCATGACATAAGATAGCTGGTGTCTTGTTTATCTATTCTGTGGTCATAGTTTTGAACCACGGCAAGCAAGATTTTGACAAGTTGACAATATTGATATTGCAAGATTTAGACAAGTTGACAATATTGATATTGACAAGGACATGAATGTGATCACACCTGCCATGCTATTGAGAGACATAGCCTTAACAAGAAGACTGTTTTAACCCTCTACTGCATGACTTAAAAAATATGTTTCAATTCAATTTTCAATTTTTTATTCAAGTAGGCCTAGCAACAAGTACTTTCGAATAGTCAAATACAAATATAATCTTAATCGAATAATTAATTCATTAATTAATTAATACAGAGCAATTCATTGGAAAAATTATTACAATATAATATTTATAAATATCAATAATAATGTCACAATAGTATCAAAAATAAAATAAAAAATATTTTAAACATTAAACATCTTGTATATGAATACTAGTCTAGAACTGTCTAGAATAAAATCTAAATGTCAAAAGTTAACACATAAGGACAGTCATTATAATTCAATTTTGTTCCCACGGTGTATTATCATTCATGTAGTCATGTGTGCTATAATAAGCTTTAGAAATAAGTTGTTTCTTAACATAATTCTTGAATTTATTAAGTGACAATTCAGTTACTTTCATTGGTAGCTTATTATAAAACCTTACACAATTACCCATAAATGTTTTTTAATTTTATGGAGCCGGGTGAAGGGTACTGCGAGTTTATGCTTATTTCTAGTATTTATATTGTGAATATCACAATTCTTTCTAAAATTAACAATATTTTTATGTACATACACAATATTCTCATATATATACTGGCAATGCACTGTCATTATATTAATATCCTTAAACTTATCTCTAAGTGAGGCTCTATACTTCATCTTATATATCCCTCGAATAGCCCTCTTCTGCAGAATAAAAATTGTATCGATCTCTGAAGCACTGCCCCATAGCAAAATACCATAGGACATAATACTATGGAAATAACTGAAATATACTAAACGAGCTGTTTTTACGTCTGTTAACTGACGGATCTTGCTTACGGCAAAAGCTGCAGAACTCAGTCTATTCGAAAGATAACCAATATGGGGACCCCATTGGAGTTTTAAATCTAATGTAATACCAAGAAAAACTGTGCTATCAACTAGTTGCAATTCCTCGCCTTTCACAATGACACTTGCTAGCTCATTCTTTACATTACTGCTTACGAATTTAATGCACTTTGTCTTATTTTCATTTAATAGCAAATTATTAACATTGAACCAATCAACTTTCGAAATAGCATTGTTTACATCATTGTAAGCTCGTTGCTGTCGTTTGATTTTAAATACAAGCGAGGTGTCATCTGCAAACAATACTATATCATGGTGCGTATCAGTGAGACATACCTCACCATGCCATAGCAAGTCATTTATGTAGACAAGGAAGAGGAACGGTCCCAATAATGATCCCTGCGGCACACCCATTGACACCAATGACCCCGGCGAGTGCTGTCCATTCACGTCAACCTTTTGTATTCTACCTTGTAAGTAAGACTTAAGTAAATCCAGTGCCGATCCTTTGACCCCATAGTAGTACAGTTTCCTGATCAATGTTTCATGACAGACACAATCAAAGGCCTTGGAAAGGTCACAAAAAATACCTAAAGCATCCCATGACTCTTCCCAGGCATCAAAAATATGTTTGATCAGCTCAACCCCAGCGTCAGTAGTCGAGCGACCCCGCGTAAATCCAAATTGCTTGTTATGCATTAAATTGTTGGTATTAAAGTGTCTTACTAATTGGCTCAAAACTATTTTTTCAAATATTTTGCTGAAAGTAGGTAGTACTGATATTGGCCTATAATTAGTGGGGTCAGAAGTACTACCCGATTTAAATAAAGGAGTTATTTTACTACATTACATTAGATCAGGAAACTCACCACAATCGACACTATTATTAAATACAACTACCAAGTCGGGCGCTATTATTTCTATAAGGGATTTGACAGCGTGGACAGAGACTCCCCAGAGGTCACAAGTTTTTTTTACATTAATTGATTTAAACGCCTTTACTACATCTAAGGTACTAACATGCTCAAATATAAATTCAGTGTTACATTTTGGGGCGTTATCTTTTAACAAGGTAACGGCTAACAAGGGCGATGAATTTAAATGCTTGGTTGTGGATAGGTATATCAGTAAAAAACTTTTCAAATTCTGTGGCTACTTCTAAATTGGAATCAATATTTCTGCCATTAATTTTTAACTTAAATTCATTCATTCTGTGTTTTGATCGACCAGTCTCCATATTAATTACATTCCATGTGGCTTTGACAATATCGGTGCTACTTTTAATTTTAGTTTTTTATAATATGAACTTTAATTCACTCCAATATTAGATAACTGCCATATATGGCTTCGTATGCAGTAAAGGGTTAAGTTTTCCTTGGGTAGTTGTTGCTTGACCACAGTAAATCTGCCTGTACCAACATTTTTTTTTTTAATGAAATAGATGAGATGTACTTAATAAAAAGTGTACAAGCCCCCCGGTGTCCGAGGCAGGATTTGAACCTGCACTTCTGCACTCGAGACTGCCCTGACCAATTAGACTACCAGGCCACAGCGGAACCAACTCGAAATAGACAAAATATGCATCATTTGAAACATGATGTCAAAGAAAATAAACCAAAAAGAAAAGAACATAGAAGAAACGATAATAAAGTCTTCTTTTCTTTATAGGTCTCACAGAAGACCAAGGCAGAATGAGCGCAGAAGACCAGACCGAGCTAAAAAAACATCGGGCCAATATAAAGATCCTTCTAGAATGTTCCAACGCAACCCCCATACGGTGTTACAGCGGCGTTGGTTACAAATGCGCGTACTGTACAGATATTTATGCCAACCCTAGTGACCTAAAGACTCACTCATTGACAAAACATGACGTTAAAACTCGCAAAGTGTTAATGCAGAGGAATTTGCTTTTTGCTTTCCTTGTAAGATTAGATATTACTGATTTGAAATGTGTTTTGTGTCAAACGGAAATGGATAATCTGAAAGCGTCAATAGAACACTTTAGAAAGGAACATAATAAGAAAATACACACTGATATAAAAAGTCATATATTACCTTTTAAATTTGATGACGGCTTAAAATGCGTTGTGTGTGCTAAGGTTTTTACTAAATTCCGAAGTTTACAAGAGCATATGAACGTTCATTTTAGAAATTATATCTGTGATGCTTGCGACGCCGGCTACCCGACCAAAAAAATGTTGGCTCAGCATTGCAATACGCATAAAACTGGTAATTACAATTGCGGTTACTGCCAGAAAACCTTCAATACGGAACAGAAGAAAAATTTACACCAACGTTTCGTACATATGTACGAGAAAAGCAAATTTTTGAACAAATGCGGTATTTGCCAAGAAAGGTTTAAAAGCTACAGGGCTAAAGAGAAACACATGCAGACTCATGGCATATCAAGCGATGTCAAATGTCAAGCCTGTGAAAAGATATTCAAAAACCAGCGACTCCTAACTATACATGTGCAGAGGGACCATTTAATGCAACGCTATCATAAATGCACATTATGCGATATGTCGTTTTTTGAAAAGCAGGAGTTAACTAACCATCTAGTTAAGCATACGGGTAGTAGGGAGTTTAAGTGTGGGGTTTGTTTGAAGGCTTACGGGAGGAGGAAGACGCTGAGGGAGCATATGAGGATTCATGAGGAGAGGAGGTTCCGCTGTGAGGAGTGTGGGGTGGGGTTCGTGCAGCGGTGCAGCTGGAGGGGGCATATGAGGGTCAAGCATGGCGCTATATGTTAGGGGTTAGTATCCAGGCAGGTACTTAAACCTTATGAGGTACAACATTACAGCCCAAAGAATCTGGAGCTTTCTGGACTCAACGGGAATCAGTAATGAGTTAAAGGGCTGCCACAATAGATCATAACTGGTCGATGCGGCGCAAACAATAGCCCAACAGCAATAATAATAATAATAGGGGTTAGTAAGTTTGTTTTCACCTAAGCAGCTCGGAAATAACTGTTTTATTCTAATAGATAGCAAAGTTGCATTTTATTCACGAGAGTGTAAAGTTATTTTATACAAATTGTTTATTACTAATCAAGTGTTTTTTTTTTACCTTAGTTGGTTGGATGTTCTTTTACTTAATGTTTTTGAATGATAAATGATGGATGCAATAATTTCGATTACATTTTTAAAGATTTAGAGTAATTTTTTCCTCGCGTGGTAAAGTGTGTTCCCCTTTCGTGCCTTGAGACCCTCCCAATGCTCAAGATTCCACTCTGAACCACTCACTATGCTTGTGGTTCAATTTTGGAATCATTTGCTAGCTCGGGTCTCAATATTAGCACGAGGAGGTAAACACTAACTTTGCCCCCTTGTATAACAAATAACTATTTCACCTCACTAGCTCGAAAATAACTGTTTTATTCTTTAAAAACAGATAGCAAAGTTGCAATTTATTCACGAGAGTGCAAAGTTATTTCATACAAACTGTATATTACTGATGAAGTCTTTTATGATGTTAGCTGTTTGGATGTTTTTTATTTAATGTTTTTTAATGATAAATAATGGATACCAATAATTTTGATAACATTTTTAGAGTTAGTTTTTTCTCACTCTCATCTCACATGAGATGAAAATTAGTGTGATTCACTCAGCAGCAGTTTCCCTTGTAACCCTTGTGCCTTGAAACCCTCCCAACGATCAAGATTCCAACCTGATATACGGTTAACCGGCCTAGGAATTCGGATATTTGGTATCCGGTTTCCGGCCATTTTCTTTTCTGGCAATACTATAATTCAACATGTTTTGTTTCAGTCCTCCCGATGTCAAAAGTCCAGCAGCTGATGCGCGAACGCGACCCCTCCTACATGATTGACACCAACGTGGTGACAGTCGTCGAGAACTCCTACATCTGCCCCTTCAAGTGTCGCCACAACCACCTGCTCTGCTACTACTGCGGCGCCAACTACCCCGACCCCACCAGTCTCCGGCACCACACCATATCCGAACACCATCCGAAGAAATTCAAAGTCATCGAACACAAGAAAATGATCAAAATGGACTTGACTAGAATAGACTGTCGACTGTGCACGGAGAAGATAAGTGATCTAGAAGAGTTTAAGCGACATATCACATCGGTGCATAATAAGAAATATTATTTTAGTGCGAAGGATTTAATCCTACCATTCCGGTTGACTGTTAACGAACAGCAGTGCGCGTTGTGTGATGAAGTGTTTCCATATTTTCACGCGTTGAATAAGCATATGAATAAGCATTTTAGTAATTACGTGTGTGAGACATGCGGGTTGGGGTTTGTGGATAAGGGGAGGTTTGTGATGCACCAGCAGAGGCATGAAGAGGGGGATTTTCCTTGTGAGACTTGCGGGAAGATATTTAAGGCTCAGTATAACAGGTGAGTAATTTTTCTGATACGTGTACTTGGTGATATCTGGTTTGGCTTGGAGAGAGGTACTGGAGGTCGTTAAATTTGACATGACTAATGATGATGAATTAATGTGATGAAGTAATGAATGTTTGAGAAAAGCACTATAAATACTTCGGAGGGAAAAGGGGTTGCCGGCCGAGTATATGAACGAGGCCGGCAACCCTTTCTTCCCCGCCACTAGCAATGTGCCGTGTATTATAAATACACTACAATGTTGTAATAGGCTTTGAAGTATGTGGTTAGGCGAGAGACACGAGAGCTTAAAGTTGACATGACTTGTATTACATTGTTGGCTAGCAGACATTAGACGAAGCAATTAGTTTATATAATTTTAAAGATTTGTCTAGTGAGTAAGAACATGTGAATGTATCCATGAGGCTGACATGATCACCTATTGTGATCAAAGCCTTGATAAAAAGGGGAATAAAAAAAAAAGTTTGGGATAGATACTATACATACCTCGGGGGATCAAAGTTTGACCTCAGTCGCACCTGATGGTAAGTGACGACGAGGTCGAGGCTGTTATCACGCTGGTTCAGTAACCAAATGAACGTGAGTAGAGTCGTGACCATTTATAAATTACTAGCTTTCCCTAGCAGATCTAACTATATCATAACAACAACTCTTCTCCATCATTTGTATTTAAACTTACGTGAGACATGTCTGATAAATTAAACATTAACACGGCTCTACTCGCCGATCGCCGAATCGAACGGACACTCAGCACACTTAGTGCTTGATAATGGAGGCCTATGTTCTCCGAAACATGTCGCGCGAGTGACTAAATAAACGTGAGTAGAGCCGTGTTAATGTTTAATCTTCTCCATCATTTATAAAATTCAACCGCCCCCCCCCAGGGACCTCCACGTGGACCGCGTGCACAACAAGCGCGGGCGCGTGTTCTGCCCCAAGTGCGACGTGAAGCTCATGTCGTACACGCAGAAGCTGAAGCACCTCGTGGACGTGCACGGCGACGCGCCGCTCTCCTTCCCGTGCGGCGCGTGCCAGCGCGTGTTCGGGACCAGGCGCACGCTCACCATACATAGGAGGAAGGATCACCTTAAAGACTATAGGTAAGAGTTTGGAACTATACGCACGCTAACTATACAGGAGGAAGGAACACCTGAAATACTATAGGTAAGTCTTAGGAACTAGACGCACGCTAACTATACATAGGAGGAAGGACCACCTTAAAGACTATAGGTAAGTGTATTGTGCGTGTTCGGGACCAGGCGCACGCTCACCATACATAGGAGGAAGGACCACCTGAAATACTATAGGTAAGTCTTAGGAACTAGACGCACGCTAACTATACATAGGAGGAAGGATCACCTTAAAGACTATAGGTAAGTTTTTGGAGCTAGACGCACGCTAACTATACATAGGAGGAAGGATCACCTTAAAGACTATAGGTAAGTTTTTGGAGCTAGACGCACGCTAACTATACATAGGAGGAAGGATCACCTTAAAGACTATAGGTAAGTTTTTGGAGCTAGACGCACGCTAACTATACATAGGAGGAAGGATCACCTTAAAGACTACAGGTAAGTTTTTGGAACTAGACGCACGCTCACTATACATAGGAGGAAGGATCACCTTAAAGACTATAGGTAAGTTTTAGGAACTAGACGCACGCACACTATACATAGGAGGAAGGATCACCTTAAAGACTACAGGTAAGTCTTAGGAACTAGACGCACGCTAACTATACATAGAAAGAAGGATCACCTTAAAGACTATAGGTACTTTTTTGTTTCAGTCTACACTTCGTTCTGAAATGTCTAAGTAGCTTGTCGTGTTTGGCACAACACACGATATTGATAAAGTGATAATAAATAAATAAATAAATAAATATTTCGGACATTCTTACACAAATCGACCTAGTCCCACGGTAAGCTCAATAAGGCTTGTGTTGCAAGTAATAGACGACGATATATATAATAAATACATACATATAAATACTTAAATACATAGAAAACACCCATGACTCAGGAACAAATATCTGTACTCATCACACAAATAAATGCCCTGACTGGGAATCGAACCCAGGACCTTCAGCTTCATAGGCAGGGTCACTACCCACTAGGCCAGACCGGTCGTCAAGATAGTGATAACTTTTCAGTCATTGTTGACACTTGCACTGACAGCGGTTCAAAGAAGACTAACTAAATGTACCGCCCAAGATGTTCGAGCTTTTGTTTTTAGAGCCATTTTTTGGGGCTGATTGTGAATCTACGTTTATTATACATCCATGCCTGTATATTGATCAATTTATTTGATTCGCCCTTACGCCTCCCCAGATACGAGTGTCAATTCTGCGGCCAGAAGTTCTTCACCCGGTTCGCCCTGAACAACCACATGCCCACACACACCAGGGAGCGCAACTTCAAGTGCAAAGTCTGCGAGAAGACCTACCCCAGACTGAAGACCCTGAAAGACCATATGAGGATACATACTAATGATAGGAGGTACCGCTGTCACGTGTGTGGACAGGCCTTCATACAGAACTGCAGTCTGAAGGGGCATATGAAGAGTCAGCATTCGGAGTTCGGATGATACAACTCTCAAATACACCCATAAATCCATACATACATATATTTCAGCCGTATGCTGGACATAGGCCTCCCATAAATAAGAATTGTATCATCTTGGGGGTAGTTGCCAGTCAATACAAGATAAATAAATAAATAAATAAATATTTCGGGACTATGTTACACAAATCGACCTAGTCCTACGGTAAGCTCAGTACGGCTTGTGTTGTAGGTACTAGACGACGATATATATAATAGATAGATACGTATAAATACTTAAATACATAGAAAACACCCATGACTCAGGAACAAATATCTGTGCTCATCACACAAATAAATGCCCTGACTGGGAATCGAACCCAGGACCTTCGGCTTCATAGGCAGGGTCACTACCCACTAGGCCAGACCGGTCGTCAAATTTAGCTGTACCATAGAAAAGGTCAAAAGTTGACGAAAATGTACGAGTTGTTTTTTTTTTTACAATTTACAAAGTTGACCTCAAGTCAGTCTGGTCAAATCATGACCAGATGCCGGCTTGATAATCTTGTATCACGTTTTTTATAACACCCTGTACATAGTCATTCCTTGCTTGTATGTTTCTTGTATTTCATTTTAATCTGAGTTTTCTTAATACCGTTATCTTATGCTCAGTTTAGGGGCAAGCGATTGGGCAGTTACGTAATCTAAGTCGATAAAAAATTAAGTTGACTTACTCACTCAATAACGTCAAAAGATTTAGGTCCGATTATTGAAAGTTTTTTTTTAATTATGATATAAGAGGCAAACGAGCAGACGGATTGCCCGATAAGCAACTACCGCCGCCCATGGACACTCGCAACAAAGGAGTCACAAGCACGTTGCCGACCTTTAAGATGGATATACGCTCTTTTCTTGAAGGTTTGGATGTCATATCGGTCCGGATACTGATTTCCATAGAGAATGAATGAGTCTCTATGAATATTACTCGGCGACTATTTCAAAAGTCGGACCCCAAATAGACGATATTCGACATTTATAATTGTCGCCCTTGATCTGATTAAAAAGAGGAATTACCTAATGAGTTATCTCGGGCTTTCACTAAAGAAGAATTTTAGTTTGCCAAATAACTTTTATAGATAAATATGAATCGACTCCACCAATGAGAGGTAGGGCACAGCGACCATCACGCTTGAATCTGGAGCAGCCCAACTGGGGAAGTACCTCCTCCTTACAGAAGACCACAGCCATAATAGCACTGCTACCTTTCAGGTATGTAGTGTTGTGTTCCTGATGGTGACTAAGGTTCCCAGAGCTCCAACCCCCCTTAAAGGCCGGCAACGCGCTTGTGACTCCCCTGGTGTTGCGGGTGCCCATGGGCGACGGTGATTGCTTACCACCAGGCAATCCGTCTGCTCGTTTGCCCCCTATATCATAAATAAAAAAGACTAATTATGTAAAGCAACATCACTATTTTAGCTTGCCCCCAAATGAGCCTTAGATAACGGGGTGTATTTCTTAATACGGAATTTGTATTAAATTCTTTGTTTTTGTGTTCATGCCAATTAAACACATATTTATATAAAGTGTTCTTGTTTAATATATTGAAGCCTACCCCAACTCCACATACGACATCAGATATATCGGAGCTGTGGAGGTGGTCACAAATATCTGAACACGCACTTTATCACCTTGACAATAGAGGCGTTGTTCAGATATTTGTGACCACCTCCACAGCTCCGATATATGCCGATTGTACACTCGCCATCAGATATATCGGAGCTGTGTAGGTGGTCACAAATATCTGAACAACACCATTGTCAAGGCGATAAAGTGCATGTGTAGATATTTGTGACCACCTCCACAGCGCCGATATATCTGACGTCTGTACAGATGTAGTGCAATACTATTTTCCATTGGCAAATCTCGGATCTGGATCGAAATACGTCGGCACCTAAACTGTCAAACAATAATTGTATTAAATGAGTGACATTTTAATACGCATTTTTAAGGAACTAATTTATGTTTAATGTCAAACGTCATTTTTCACTTTGTGGTCCAAATGTCACGTAAATAAATAAATAAATATTTCGGGACAATCTTACACAAATCGACCTAGTCCTACGGTAAGCTCAGTAAGGCTTGTGTTGTAGGTACTAGACGACGATATATATAATAGATAGATACATATAAATACTTAAATACATACAACACCCATGACTCAGGAACAAATATCTGTGCTCATCACACAAATAATGTCCTGACTGGGATTCGAACCCAGGGCCATCGGCGACCAAGTGAGTTTTTTTCTTGTTAACCCTTTATAAGGCCCCATTGACTGAGACATGGTATCGTAAATTTCGTTGCAGGTATCGGAAGCCTATTTTAAGAGGAAGTTAAATTTCCAACAAGTACAAGCGACATTGTGCCATAATAGTAAGACAGTATGGTTGAATTTCCAATTGAGCATATCGCCGATATACTTACTCAACTTCGTGTCTGTAACACTCATTTGATGACAAAAACACCCGTATTCCAAATGAATGAAAAGCGACATTTCCATGAAATAATTGTTGCAGATATGAGGTTGAGTACGTATAGCGACGATATGTGGTCGATATATCGCCTCTGCCTTATAAAGGGTTAATATTTTGTAATTTATCTAGCTTAGGTGAGCAATTTCACTTTCAGGGACACCCAATTACCTTAATTGTCAAATAAAAGTTTAATCAGTGGTCAGTTTAGTGACGACAATTAAGCTTGAAATCTTTATGTAAATCATCTTTATTCGCATTTTTCTATTACAATAACACGTATTATTTATGGATTGAACATAAAACAGTAGATTGTATTGACATTTAAAGCTTATTTGTCGTCACTAAACTGATCATTGATTTAACTTTTATTTGACAATTAAGTTGTGTCCCTGAAAGTGAAATTGCCCAGGTATAGAAGTAATAAAAAATATTTATAAATAATAAGCATATTTATTAAAACCATCTCTACTCACTCATACAATAATTGTAAAATTAAAAACAAATAACAATTTTTACAAAATAAATTATATTAAAAAATACTTTGGGTTACCAATAAAATACTGTTTGAGATTCACTGGAAGAGCTTAAAATTATTATATTACATTTATAAATACAATTATTATATTTACAACTTTAATAATAAGGGAGTTTTCAAAAAAAATGTGCACCCAAATAGTGAAAGTTAAGAAAAGTTAAATCACTGTCAGTTTCGTGACGACAATTAAGCGTTAAATTTCGATAAAAACTTGATTTTGACGTTCGTTTTATAAACTTCAATCGATATTACAACATAATAGAAGGCAAAAAGTCGATCTTCATAAAGATTTCATGCTTAATTGTCGTCATGAAACTGACAGTGATTTAACTTGTCTTAACTTTCGCTAATTGCGTGTACAGTCAGCAGCAGAAGTAGCTAAGCATTTGAGGTGATCAAAATGAGGTCAACACATCTCTATTGTTAAGAGAATAAGAGCGCGTGTAGGTCATTTTGAACACTTCAAACGCTTACCCACTTGCTGCTGACTGTACCAAATTTTGAAAACTCCCATATAATACATTGAATACTAAAATTAAATATTAAATCGATTTTATCATTAAAACAGAGAGCAATATCTTGTCAAATAAAACAGTTAGATACCCTTATGACGCCAATCAAAGATATTGTAAATTCACGCCCGCAGCGCGTATGAGTCATAGATTAAAATAAAAATCGTCTTTTCTGTGGTCAATAGTTTACGGCTTAGGCACTGGTCCCACCGCGAGCTAGTAAGCTATGAGCTATCAGCTGTTTCAAGGGACAAAAGATAATCGCTCCCGTGTAAATAGAGAGATATATATTTATAGCTCATCGCCCGGCGATGAACTACAATCGCCCGGCTATGACATATATCTCTTATTTACACGGGATCGATTACCTTTTGCCCCTTGAAATAGCTCATAGCTTACTAGCTCGCGGTGGGACCAGTGCCATTATGTTACAAGCGTTTTTGTGGTATATTGTTACGTAAGAGGGAAGCGGTTTGGTATTTCATGGAACAAAAATTTGGCTTTGAAACCTTAAACTTTTAAAATGTCCACAGTGATATGTATGACTAATACATATAATGCTTATAAGCGTATTTCGTACATTTAAAAGCTGCTAGTAAAAATGTTATGCATTTAAATATGAAACCTAATTATCGGCAGTGAGAAATGTAGCAGTCATGACTTAAAGTCGAGGCAAAAGTGCCAACTAAAGGTAGGTGTCGACGATAGGACAACCGTAAAATAATCCTACTTTACTCCCTACCCCCCTTAGGGGTTAAAGTAACCTCGGTCTAAGTCTAAGTCACCGTCGAGTGCGATCGTGGTCCAGTGGCACTCCCCCAAACGGAAATGCAGACGTCGCCACTGGGTTTTTAGTGGGTATTCTCCTCCCCTCCTCTTGGCTAGCAAGAGGAGCAGCGAGGAGAAGGTCCCACATACCCCCTCACTACCATCATGGCCCTACCCCAGGCCCGGGGGGGGACGCGCAAACGCATTTTCCCAGCGACAGAAAAAAATAACCTAAAAATTTCAAAGGTAATGTTACCCACAGACAGCAATATGGAGAGTAATCTAGGAGGATATAACCAATATGGAGTTGACACACGCACTATCTATCGGAAAAATTCTGCCGTTTTCGGCGCGGGGGGTGAGGTAACACACATAAATAATGTTAACACTAATGCATTTTTTACGTGCGTCGCTACACACGCACGACAAAATTATCAAACACTAGCATAAACTATATTCACACAAGTTCAAGAACTATGACCGGCGGCCGAGTAATTTTGGCAGAGGGGAACGCCTGTTAATGGCTACTCCATATTGGTTATCGTCCTAGGGAGTAATGTACAATCAGCGTCATATAGTTTCAGTCAGTATGACCAAATATATCTAAACACATCCTTACTGCTATATAAATATATGAATCGATATATTTGGCCACTTTAGTTGCCACTATTAACTAAAAAGAAATACGCTGGTGGCACAGTGGTCAGAGCGTGCGACTTGCAATCCGGAGGTCGCAGGTTCAAATCCCGGCTTGTACCAATGAGTTTTTCGAACTTATGTACGAAATATCATCTGATATTTATACATAAATTAGCGAGTGTGGAATAGCATTTGTAGTGGTTGTACGGGAAAAGGGAAATGTCAAATATAGAATGCCTATAAACACCAGAGCTCGGCGGGGGAGAGCTGTTTTCAGAGTTTGCACAACATGGACATGCCTTGTCATTCGATATGTGGTGTAATTTGATAACTAAATAAAATTTATTTAGGCTGCCTTTCCGCTACGATATTTGCGTCGCCATTCTGTTGTGTTATTTTATTCTTTTTTAATTAATAAAGTTTTATTTTCTTTTATTTTAATATTTCGTCAAAATGGCCACCCCTGCCGAGCTCTGATAAACACACAATACCACTACTGATGCAATTCCACGCTCTCGCTAATCGCTAATTTATCTACCAGTCGCTTTTATCGCAAAAAATCGTGAGGAAACCCAATAAAACCTAGTTCACCCTATGGGTTGGAAGCTCAGATGGCAGTTGCTGTAAAACTAGCGCCTACGCTAAATCTTAGGATTACTTTCCAAGCGGACACCGGGCCGTGACAAAATGAACAGTCAGCAGCAGTAGCTGAGCGGGTGAAATGTTCAAAATGACCTACACGCGCTCTTATTCTCTTGACAATAGGGTGTTGACCGCATTTTGAACACGTCAACCGCTTAGCCACTTCTGCTGACTGAACACGAGGAAGATAATGTTGTCCACACACTATTTGACGCTAAATACAGGGGGGCGATTTTAGAGCACTCGACGCTCGAATCGTGACATTTTTAACTCCTAAATGGTATTTAAGAAGCATGAATGATATAAATAAATAATCGTGGGTATCGAAACTATACATTTTGTGAAAAAATAATGGTGAGAAACTTTTGTGTGTTATTTTCGTTATCCAAGTTTTATGAATTCGAGTGTACGACTCCCAAAAATCGCCCCCAGTATCATTCTATACCTGTAAGGCTTCTATTCTGTGCTACACGCGACGTCTGACGCACCTGAACAAAAGACGCCAGCGTCGACGTGCGAGAGACAACAGTACAGCTATAGGCAGCTGTGACGCTGACGGATGCGCTTTATTTGACATAACTTTTTAAGTCCTAATATCGGTCCGAAAATGTTTCTCATACAATTTTACATCACTAAATGTATACCCGGCTTCTCTCGGGCATAATAAACCTACACGGCCAAAATCCCGGACAAAGTATTCGAACGCAACCCGCGCACGTGTCCCGTCACTGTCATGTTGTCAACCAAATTCAATATGGCCGACCGATTTGTCATTAAATTAACACTTTTAAACGAAAAATGCGCGGCAATACTCGATTCAAAACTCTTTCTTTTATATGCTCTTTCATTTGAGAACGATTTCGTTCGGGTCTACCTTACCTCTTGTCGGAATTATTAATTTTTACATCATAATGACCACTCTTCATACTTTTTTTATACTAAAGAATCGAAACTCCTAATCATTAAAATTCATAATGCCAATATCCATACATTTGTTTATACAAAGGTGGGTTAGGTTAGGTTAGAACTGCGACCCTCACAGAACTAAAATGCCGCCAGAAAGGAGGGTTAGGTTAGAACTGCGACCCTCACAGAACTAAAATGCCGCCAGAAAGGTGGGTTAGGTTAGGTAAGAACTGCGCCCCTCACAGAACTAAAATGCCGCCAGAAAGGTGGTTTAGGTTAGAACTGCGACCCTTGCAGAACCGAAATTCTCCAGAAAAGTGGGTTAGGTTACGTTATGAAGGAAACTATTCTGAATAAAAAATTTATGAGTTTAAACTCATAAATTAAACATTATGTATGAAAAAAATATGAAAGATGTCTGTTATGAGTTTCGATTATAGTAATTAAAAAATGAATATAAAATGTATGATGAAAAAAATTATGAAGAGTGAATATTATGAACACCAATCTAAATAGGAATACAAATTTTATGAGATCCAATATGGACCGTTTACAGGAGACCATAGCCTAAAAGAATTAATCATGAAACTCATCTAGATCCAAACTCTGATGCTGCCTCTTCACATGATTCCTCAAATTCACATTCTGCGTAAACGCAGCCCCACACAGGCTACACCTGAACTTCTTCTCCGCCCCATGAGCTTGCATATGTACCTTCAGACCCCTGAGCCTGGGATAACTCTTGCCACAGTACTCGCACCTGAAATTCCTTTCCCCAGTATGCGTTGCCATATGCTCCTTCAACCTTGATGGTAGATAGAATCTCTTATCGCACAAATCGCACTGATGCTTGAATATCTTTAAGTGTGATCGTCTATTATGTTCGCGTAATGACTTTCTGCTATCATACGCCCTATCACAGTGCTCGCATGGGAAGAGTCTCTCTTCACCATGTACCTCGATCATATGCCGATATCTTAACGTATAAGAGAATAGTACAGCATCACATTTGATACACTGATACGCCGGCTCCTTCTTATGAGTCCTAGCTTCGTGTAAGTATCTGCTGTGCTTTGATTTGAAGTTCTTCCCGCAGTCTTTGCAAGGGTAGTTCTCGTCGATTCTCTGATGAGTTTTCTGATGAAGAATCAGCATTCGCTCCTCGAAATAATGCGCCCCGCAGACATCACAAATGCAAGTGCCAAAATGTTCAGCCATATGTTTTCTTAGAGCATGGAAGAATCCAAATGTAGCGTTACACTCCAAGCATGTCAAGTTGGTTAAGGTCAGTTTGTATATGAGGAAGTCGTTGGGGCTGGGATGGAAGGTGACGCCATGGGCGGAGTTGATGTGGTCTTTGAAGTTGTCCAGGGTGTCAATTTTGGTGGGGCAGAGGCGGCAGTCGATGCGGTTGACGTCGATTTGGGGTAGTTTTTTGACAGCGGTTACTATGTCCTTGTATTTGGATGGCTCGTGGGCTAACGTGTGGTCCCGGAGCTTGTCTGGGTCCGTGAATACCTGGGACCATAATAGAAAATAAATATTTCGGGACTATGTTACACAAATCGATTTAGTCCTACGGTAAGCTTAGTAAGGCTTGTGTTGTAGGTACTAGACGATGATATATATAATATATAGATACATATAAATACTTAAATACATACAACACCCATGACACAGGAACAAATATCTGTGCTCATCACACAAATACATGCCCAGACTAGGATTCGAACCCAGGAGCATCGGCTTCATAGGCAGGGTCACTAACGGTCGTCAGTTTTTTTTTAAACTATTGATTTAACCCTACAGGTAATGCTGCCAGCATCATCGATACAGTCGAGTTCATTATTAGAAGTACCGATTCAAAAATATCTGTACACTTGACATCTACACAAATATTATAAAGGCGATAATTTGTGAGTGTGTATGTTTGTTATTTCTTCACGTCTAAACGGCTGGAGCGATTTCAATAAAATTTGGTATGGAGTTAGCTGACACCCTGGATTAACACATAGGCTACGTTTTTTCCCTAATAGACCGCGGGTAACACCGCGGGGCACAGCTAGTCGACAATAAAAAAGAAATAGCTAAATCAACTGCCCCGGAAGAATTTTTTGCGTTAAGACAAGGTAGGTCACTGACTCAACGTTTGATTCAACAACCGGTCGCCAACCCGCCTGCCAAGCGTGTCGGCAGTTGGAGCTCACCTGTCGGCAGTAGACGCAGAAGTAGTCGCTGAAGGATGTGTCGAAGGGACACACGTATGAACTCTCCACCAAAGTCACGCAGTCTTTGTACGCCTTGTAGTCAGAGTCCACTACACGCTTCTTTTCTGGAGTCGGTTGAATTTCTGAAAACAAAAACAAAAAATTGTAATCCATACTCATTATCTTCCTCGCGTTGTCCCGGCATTTGCCATGAGAGCCTGGGGTCCGCTTGGCAACGAATCCCAGGATTTGGCATAGGCACTAGTTTTAGGAAAGCGACCGCCATCTGACCTTCCAACCCATCGGCTTCATAGGCAGGGTCACTACCCACTAGGCCAGACCGGTCGTCACATATATCGTTTAGTACCTACAACACAAGCCTAAGGCTCAGTAAGAGCTTACCGTAGGACTAGGTCGTATGTAAGATTGTCCCGAAAAAAATATTATTTATTTATTTATCTACAGTAGTTAATTAAATCAGGAATAATTATGTTCCAAATATGTACAATTGACTTATATCTGTTACTTAATTAGAAATACAAATTATTTATTCGTAAACACATATTTACACAAAACATGAAACAGACGATATGAGACATAACAGGAAGTGCTACAAAATTTTGGACCCGGGTATGTCCTTAAACTACGTCCAACAATGAGAGGTAGGGCACAGCGATGACCATCACACTTTGGTCTGGGGCAGCCCAACTGGGGAAGTACCTCCTCCTTACAGAAGACCACAGCCATGCAACACCAACAGCACTGCTACCTTTCAGGTATGTAGTGTTGTGTTCCTGATGGTGAGTAAGGTTCCCAGAGCTCCAACCCCCTTAAAGGCCGGCAACGCGCCTGTGACTCTGTTGGTGTTGCGGGTGCCCATGGGCGACTGTAATTGCTTTCCATCAGGCAATCCGTCTGCTCGTTAGCCGGCTATGTCATAAAAAAAATATATTTTTATTTACCAATCTTCTCCAGTTTCCTCAGCCTGTCGCTGGTCTTCCTCATTTTCTCCACCAGCTCCCGCTTGACTCGCTTCTCACGCTTCTTCGCCTTTGGTTTCTTCTCCTTCTTCGGGGACTTTTTCTTCTCCATGACTTTTTCATCTATGCCTGAAAATATTTAACATAAAAAAATATACAATTAAAACTGTTGTGAGCCATATTACAACTACTTAGTTACAAACGGATAAACAGACAGAGCTTACCCGAAACATGTCGCCTAGTGCGATATAATTACACGTGAGTTTATAAAAAAATATAGCTGATTCACTCATAAACTTTAGGTAACGAGAATATATTATCTAATTAAAAAAGAAAAAATATTTATTTCGTTAATATAAGTTTACAAATTGCCATCAGTGGTTGGAATTACCTTTTAGGTTAAACGTGTATTAGGGCCCCCGCCCACTTAGCGTCTTTCGAGCGTCGTCGTCTAGTGAACGCTCGCGCAGCGCCGACGCGACGTTTACGTTACGGCGCCGCAACGTCAGTGGCGTCTTTCGAACGTCAACGTCTCGTTATCGCCTGCGCAGCGTCGACGCGGCGTTCGGACAGCGCTGCCTCGACGTCAGGCGTTGACTGTCAGATGCCGGCGTCTAGCCAGCGCCCCTCCTCGGGGATTCACCACCCTATCCATCCTACTCCCACAGTTACGTGCGTTGTCTTTGACTCTTATGATTCAACTGAGGCTGTTGAAATGTGGTGGATTACGTTACGTTCCAGTGACGTTGTGCGAGCGCTGGCTAGGCGCCGACGTTCAACAAACACCATTGACGCCGCGTCGACGCTGCGCAGGCGTTAACGACACGCTGGCGTTCGAAAGACGCCATTGACTTTGCGGTACCGTAACGCAAACGCCGCGTCGGCGCTGCGCGAGCGTTCACTAGACGATGACGCTCGAAAGACGCTAAGTGCGGGCGGGCCGTTAGGATGCCCCGCTCATCCATTACTCAAACTCAAACGTTTATTCAGTAAGTAGGCCATAAGGGCACTTTTACACGTCGAGTATACAAAAGTAAAAGAGAAAAATAAAAACTACACCGGTTCTAACCCTACACCTCTGACCCGAGAAGTATTTTGACCTTTATGACCGGCAAGAAACTCGGCGGGACTTATTTTTTCAAAACAGTTTACAAAAAAAATCTTAAATATACATGCGTAATTCTGTAAGAAAACATGTCAAACAATTTCAGTAATTAAATACCACAAAAAATATATATAGAAAAGAAAATTACCTACCAGTCCAAATATGACCGCTTAGAATTAAATTAACATGACGTTTGGTATGCTTTCTTATCTGAACTGTGTGTACTAAAAATCCTGTTTTTTTAGGGAATATTGTACAAATGAAAGTGACTTATTTTTATTTACATCCCACTTATAATACTAATATTTTTAGAAAATGTTATAGGTATATTTATGATATTAATTATGTTCTAACATAATTAACTGAATAAATTGTGAAAATATGCAATTACAACTGATAGTGAAAACCAGCACTTGCATACCCAGTTCATTTCTATGAAAATTATACTGGTTCCAATAAAACCTCAGGTTTTGATGACACATTTGGCCAAGTGGGTAGCGACACTGCCTATGAAGCCGATAGTCAGGACATTTATTTGTGTGATGAACACTGATATTTGTGAGTCATGGGTGTTTTATATATCATCATCATTATCTTAGCCATAAGACGTCCACTGCTGAACATAGGCCTCCCCCTTGGATCTGACATGTACCGGTTGGAAGCAGCCTGCATCCAGCCTCTTCCGGCGACTTTAATGAGGTTGTCTGTCCATCTTTTTCAACCCGCCTGCCAAGCGCGACGACTATGGCAACTACCCCCAAGATGATACAAGTCATATGTATTTAAGTATTATATATATCGTTGGCTGAGTCACAACACAAGCCTTCTTGAGCTTACCGTGGGGCCCAGTCAATGTCTGTAAGAATGGCCTGTAATATTTATTCATTATACATTTATTCAGCTTCTGTGGAGTACCTTATAGAATAACGCATTTTTATGTAATATGTTTAAGATCTCTTTTGTATTGTTTTGAATAAATAAGTCCCGCCGAGTTTCACGCCGGTCATGAAAGTCAAAATGCTTCTCGGGTCAGAGGTGTGGGTTTAGAACCGGTGTAGTTTTTATTTTCTCTTTTACTTTTTATACTGTGCATAATAAAATAGAGAGTGTGTTTTTTTTAAATTTTAGTTGGTTCGAGTCCCGGGCGAGGCAAGCAAGTATTAAAAAATCTTTGAATGCAGTTTTGTTTCTTTTTAAAAATAAAGGAATGTCTCCTTTAAGTAAAATGAGCTAGCTCAAGGATTTAAGGTAGTTTCCCTCCAGGGCCCGAGTTAACTTTCCACACTGTATACTGGACGTATAAAAGTGCCCTTGTGGCCTACTTACTGAATAAACGTTTGAGTAACTCACCATCATCCACATAGTCAGGGTCCATGTGATCATCATCATCATCATCAGCTGCGGGAACCTCCGACCGCTCTTCCACCTTCACCTCCAACTCTTGCTTAACTTCCGTTTGGACTGAAATATGTAATCATTAAAAAATATATATATATATATATATTGCACAAAGAGGAAAGGTACAGTCGCCATCAGATATATCGGAGCTGTGGAGGTGGTCACAAATATCAGAACAACGTCTCTATGTCAAGGCGATTAAATGCGTGTTTCGATATTTGTGACTACCTCCAAGACCTAAAACTTTATATGATTACTCAAACTGAAATTATTGATGACATTATTTTTCTAATCTAAAAAAACGAGTAGTAGTCAGTACTTATAACTAAACCCTAGCAGTAATCAGTGATGACCGTGTGATGCCGGCTGACTAGAATAGCACCCCACCTGCTCCCGCGGGTGTCGTGAGAGGCGACAAAGGGAATTCCCACATACGTCCGCATCCGTCGAAACTCAATCACAATAGCTACTACGGTCGCCAACCCGCCTGCCAAACGTGGCGAATATGGCAACTACCCCCAAGATGATACAAGTAATATTTGTGGGAGGCCTATGTCCCAGCAGTGGACTGCATACGGCTGAAATGTAATCAGTGATGACATACCCTGGTCTCCGTGCACGTGGATGCTGGCCTGCAGCAGCGTCTCCTCGCAGCGCAGCACCTGCCCGCGGAACGCGCTGGCGTCCCGCAGCCGGAGCACGCAGGTGGCACAGACGAGACGCTCCAGCTCTGAGCCGTCCAGGTGTGACAGCTGCAATTTGAAAAGTTTTATACTACTATAGTAGTTCACCCAATCACTGTCAGTTTCGTGACAACAATTAAGCATTAAATTTCGATAAAAACTTGGTCCTGATGTTTATTTTATAAACTTCAATAGATATTACAGAATAATTAAAGGTAAAAAGTCGATCTTCATAAGGTGACAGTGAAACTGACAGTGATTTAACTTTTCTTAACAACTTTCGCTAATTGAGTGTAGTAAATTTTGAAAACTCCCATATATATCAGTAGATGTAAACATGAAATAAAACAACTGAAAAGATTATATCGCATATATTAATTTCATTTACATTCTTTTTTTATTTGAATCTCTTGATATCCCCTAGGCCCGTGCAGTGAGAGTCCGGTACCTGCTGGCGCCACTAAAAATCTTGGCCAACAAATACTTGTTTATATGTTGTGTTATTTATATTTTGTCCTGGCATTTTGGTGTTTGTGATCAATCAGGTGGACAACAATTATCGCAGCAACCAAAGACAATGTTAGATGCCAACAGTACATTTCGTAGGGTGAATGTGTAACATTTTGCTAAGGCAGGTCTGAAGTATTCTTTTATTTTGATAATTTTTTCAACTTGCAATAAAAATGTAAGAACAGTGTGCACATAAATATGTCCCAATCTATGTGTAAAGTATATAAACAAATAAATAAAATGTTTCTGTATAAAATAGCTACTCTAAATGTGTTTAAAAACAAAAAAAAAATCCACTCAGAAAGAAAGAAAAGTTACTTTATTCTATTCTATTCTAAAATGGGTCATAAAACTTAACCACATAGTAAAAGTTATTCAGAATCATGAAAAAAAGCCCGTTTGATATGTTTTATCGTGTTTTTAGTAACACCCAGATGTCATAATCAACTAGTCTAAATTTTTCCAAAACAATTTCGATACATTTACGTGGCGTAGTTTTCAGTGTTATGATATGACTAAAACTGGTTTCTTTAACATATCACAAATTTAAATACTAAATATAACTTCTCACTTGTGAGGAATAGTTGTTAATAACGATAGTAAGAAAAGAACCTACCATTAATCCGAAGCAATCCACGAACATATCTGAGTAAACTTCTTTCTTGCCTTGCCATTCATATTCGTAGTTTAATAGGCGACATTTCTTCAGCAAGCCGCAACAACGACACAAGCCCGGATCAAATACCGGCCCTTTACGGCTTGTAGCACTCATATTTATGCAGGTTTGAGGCAGTTTCAGTTAATTTTCCGATTTCTAAAGGTTTTCTTTCAGTGTTGTATTGACGTTTCAACCTGTTATGCTTGTCAACGTTTCGTTATTGCTATGCATAAGCAGTATTATGTGTTTTTGCTACTCGACAACAGGTGGCGCATGTCTTTATTTTAGGTCTTTCCTGTTAAGTACTGTAAGTTCACGATACAAAAACCTCATTTTCAAAAATGTTTATTGTTGATTAAATTATTAATTTATTTAATAATTTAAAGGAATTATAATAAGAGAAATGAAGCATACGTCATATTGGTCACAAAACTGACTGGCAAGAGCAAAGATGAGGACAACGTAATTAATTGTAATATAGTACTATGTAACTGGAACTGGCAACACAACATTCACATCCTGAAGGACGCGACGGTGTGATGGCGTCGGCATTCGGCCCTTGTGTTTCAAAATTATTACTAAATAGATGAGAATAGTTCCTTAGTGTTGTAATTAAATTAGTTATGTACCCCTTAGTATAGTAATAATATTTTCTGTGAAAATATTAATAATTTGTGATAATGGAAGGCAAAAGTACTGATTGGGTACGGGGGCCTAGTGGCCCTACGGTATGCCGTTGTTGTTTCGCCGAGGGCTGTTATAAAGACATTTCTACAGAATATTTTTGGATGGGGAAGAGAGAAGTTTACTCCGAGATGCTAACACAGACGTTCGACCTTAGCGTAAGTATAAACCAGTTGGAGTTAGATTCAATACGGCGTCCATTTTCTAAAAGCATTGTTTTTTTGTTACACGACTAAATTGAAAAGTTAAGTTTTTACTCTTTGGAGTTGCGCCATGGGTGCCTTTAAGATTTGGGTGGCTTGTGAAAATATTGATTATCTTTACGCTAGAGTACTTATTCTGTGAAGGGAGGCTTCGGCTAAAATAGGGTCTTTAAGCCCGCCGGTTCCCCTAGCAAGGCAGATGTTTGGCTATATCGTTTATTTGGGAGCTAAATTGGATTTCAGGCCAGAATTTAGCTCGCGGTCCAATTCAAAACCCTATTTTAATTAATAGGTATTTCTTGCAGTTAGTTCTGGCTGCTGCATGTAGTATTTCTAGGGCCCAAGTACCCAACCCTGATGGGCCAATTGATATTGGCGACCACTTTTATGCATGGTAAGACGTGAACTACAACTACAGAAGATTCATTTATTTCAAAAGCTAATTCTTATATTTCTTATACCACATAAGCAAGTAGGACTTAGGAATAGGTTGATTTGTGTACAATTGTCCAAAAATATTTATATATTCTAAACTAACTTTTCCTCGCGACTTTATCAGTTATATGATAAAAAATAGTGTGTCCATTCTTGTAGCTCAAACTCTCCATACCAAATATCATCCTAATTGGTTCAGTGGTTCCAAGGCTTGGGCAAATAGGCGCGTTTTGTAAGCGTGGCGCAGCGGGGCGCGACACCGGTGTGGCTAATGTAACGGAATAAGGTACACATTCGGACGGCAGCATTGCGCCCTGCTGCGCCACGCTCACAAAACGCGCCTATGTGCCCAAGCCTCAAGCGTGAAGAGGTAACACGGACAGAGTTATTTTCGCATTTATAATATTAGTATGGATTAGAGTATAAACCGTCATTTATTGTGCTGCTTAGGAACAAGTTATTTAATTGATAATCAAATTTATCCAATATCCATACATTCAAATATAATTATATCTAAAACTATTTTTTTTTATTAGGCATAAAATACGAATTTAAATTAAATCCAAAACTATGAATTCTAAAAACATTGTCAATGTAAATCAATAATAAATAAACATTACAGGACATTCCTACACAAAATGACTGAGCCCCACGGTGAGCTCAAGAAGGCTTGTGTTGTGGGTATTCAGCCAACAACATATAATATACAGATACTTGTATATATACATAGAAAACACCCATAACCTGGGAACAATTTTGAAGTATCAGCTTCATATACAAGATAGGAAATCAAACATTAATGACACAACAATAAAATCAAGGCTTGGTCACATAGGGCGCGTTTTGTGGCGTGGCGCAGCGGGGCGCGACGCTGCCGTCCGAATGTGTGCCTTATTTCGTTACATTAGCCACACCGCTGTCACGCCCCGCTGCGCCACGCTCTCAAAACGCGCCTATCTGCCTAAGCCTTTAGATTTATTAATTTGATTACAAACATTGTGTAGGATTTCAGAAAAGTCCCAATACATAAACATCTGCAACCTACTTCCTTAAAAATAACTGAAAATTCACTACAGGTTTCATTTATATATACATTTTGGAATTACACACATACAATACATATATAAAAATGACCCCAAAGCGTTTTTGATTAGCCTTTATTTTTTAAAACCGTTAAAAAAAGGTATTATTCTTTAAGGCTTGGGCAGATAGGCGCGTTTTGAGAGCGTGGCGCAGCGGGGCGTGAAGCCGGTGTGGCTAATGTAACGAAATAAGGCACACGTTCGGACGGCAGCGTCGCGCCCCGCTGCGCCACGCCACAAACCGCGCCCTATGTGACCAAGCTTTTAACATGTTCGCCTCCGATACTGTTTTATTAAATACTTATAATATGATCTCAATCACTCGAGCATGCCACTGGCATTGTACGGAATTTTTATTCCTATGCCACTGTCAATAAGTCAAGTACTTACTAGTATACTAAGTTCGTATTCCTATACCAGTGGTATAGGAATACGAACATTTTAAACACAAATGTGTCTCCGGCATTGGAGGTAAACTTATTTGAACACACTTGACACCGGCGTAGTAGAACGATCTTTTTAGACACGTGTGACACTTTTTCCGCCTTGTGATGCCGGCTGACTAGAATAGCACCACCCCATCTCCTCCCGTGGGTGTCGTAAGAGACGACAAAGGGAAAAATCCTACGGACGGGTAGCAGCGTCCGTCGAAACCTAATCTACAGCTACTGCGGTCGCCAACCCGCCTGCCAAGCGTGGCGACTATGGCTACTACCCCCAAGATGATACAAGTCATATTTGTGGGAGGCCTATGTCCAGCAGTGGACTGCATACAGCTGAAATGTGACACTTTTTAAATACGTGTCACTGGCATAGGAGAAGGTTTAATTAGATCACAGACGTTGTGTCGTTCAAGCTTTTTATTCAATATAGAGTACATAAGAAAAATTGGACTCGAAGCGGGACTCGAACCCACAACCCAGTGCACTACCAATTGTGCTATACGAGTACCTCTTAGACCTGTCGAATTTTTCTATCTTATCCTTCGTGGTATGTCGTCATCATGGGTGACGTGTAGTCACATCTACAGAGCTCAATGTGCTACCACATTGACTAGAGCACAAACTAAGAAAGTTATGAATAGCTGTGCCCCGCGGTGTAACCCGTGGTTTATTAGGGAAAACTCGTAGCCTACCTGTTAATCCAGGGTGTCAACTCAACAAATTTGTGGCATTATCTATGAAAAGGGACCTTATGGTCGATGGCGCTTACGTCGCTTACGTTCAACGGCGTTACATTTGTATCGCGCTATCTTGAACAACGACATAAGCGCCATCGACAATAAGGTCCCTTTTCATAGATAATGTCACATTTTATCAAAATCTCTCCAGCCAAACCTTTCGCCTTTATAATATTAGTGTAGTTTTATGGAAATTCGTACAACAAAATCATTTAATTCCCAGATCGCATTTGCCCAAGCAACGGGCCCGAATAGCAACAGTCGTCTCATCTGCGAACCTTGCATATCCCGGCTAAGAGATGCCTCGGAGTTCAAGCGGCAGGTGCAGGAATGCGAGAAGATGTTTATGCAGTATCTGGACCCGGGACGAACCTCGAACGAGTTGGAAATTGAGAGTGAGTTACACATTTTTGACTGAGATATTAATTGTATAGAAGCGGGTAACTCACGTTTTAAGGCTTGGTCACATAGGGCGCGTTTTGTGGCGTGGCGCAGCGGGGCGCGACGCTGCCGTCCGAATGTGTGCCTTATCTCGTTACATTAGCCACACCGCTGTCACGCCCCGCTGCGCCACGCTCTCAAAACGCGCCTATCTGCCCAAGCCTTTATAAGTCGAATATTGCTCGAATTGTTTCACTGCGTAACGAGGAGCATAATTATATGCCGTTCACGTTGGCTAACCGACGCAGACTGCAGCAATATTCGACTTAAAAAACATGTTTCGGGTAAGCTCTAGTATGATCTGAATGAGGCGTCTAGCGCGATATATGTACACGTTAGTTTTAACTGTTTTTTATTGTTTTTATATCTAATAATATATAAATAAAATGACCGCTGGTGGCCTAGCGGTAAGAGCGTGCGACTTCCAATTCGGAGATCGCAGGTTCAAACTCCGGCTTGTATCATGAGTTTTTCGGAACTTATGTTCGAAATATCATTTGATCAGTCTCTTTTCGGTGAAGGAAAACATCGTGAGGAAACCGGACTAATCCCAGTAAGGCCTGGTTTACGCTCTGGGTTGGAAGGTCAGATGGCAGTCGCCTTCGTAAAACTAGTGCCTGCGCCAAATCCTGGGATTAGTTGCCAAGCGGGCCCCAGGCTCCCATGAGCCGTGGCTAAATGCCAGGACAACGCGAGGAAGATGAATAAATAAATAAAATATAATCTTTTTTTTATTTTGGACAGACAAAATTATCCATAGTGTGTTAGTATACAAGTATAAATTACTTAGCCTAGTGTTAGATAATAAGTATTAAAAAAAAAATAACCAAATGAAATCTTCCTCAGCAACTCAAGAGCCAGAGGAGAAGGAGGTCAAGTTGGAGCCGGTGAAACTGGAGAAGAATCAGAGCGACGACGAGTTCGACGACCGGGGCGGCTTCGACGACATGGACGATGACGACCGTGAGTTCACCACGTTACGCCCAGTGTGCTTTATATAGAACGGCGAAAGAGCCGGTGGCGCTGGTGGAGAGCCGCGATGACTTCGACGACCGGGGCGGCTTCGACGACATGGACGACGACGACCGTGAGTTCACCTTGTTTCGCCCAGTGTGCTTTATATAGGACGGCGAAAGAGCTGGTGGCTCTGGAGAAGAGTCGCGATGACTTCGGCATGGACGATGAGTATCGTGAGATGATCACCTCATTCCGCCCAGTGTTACTTATGTTTGCCTTTGTTTAAAGCGGCCCTCCTTACATAGTAAAAAAAAAAAACTCGAGTAGCAGATGTATATATACATTTTATTTTTTAGTAGATTTACCCCTACCCATTTTTTATTCTAAAAATCTACCAGGTTCTACCAAGTTTGTCATGCTTTTCTTTATTATTATTATAGCCTTTTTTTTTATTTTTTATTCCACAAATACAATTTAGTTACAATTTATTCTATTATATTTTTATTTTTATTTTTTTGTGGTCCCTGTTAGGGTAAAAGCCTCCTCCAAACTTTTCCATGTTACTCTGTTTTGAGCAGTGTCCATCCAGGCCCTTCCCGCTGCCTCTACAATGTCGTCAGCCCATCTTTTCCTTGGTTTCCCTGCCTTTCTCTTTCCAGTGGGGCCTGGCCATGTGGTTGCAAGGAGAGTCCATCTCTTGTCTTGGTATCTCGCCAAATGTCCTGCCCGTTTCCATTTCTGGGATAGTGCGTGTTGAAGAGCCTCTGTCAGCCTTGTTTTCTTCCTTATTTCTTCGTTTCTTGTCTTTTGAATTCTCCTTAACTTCAAGATGCTTCTTTCCATTGCATGTTGACAAGCGAGAATTTTGCTCTTTACCCTCTTAGTGTACACCCAGGTTTGGCTGGCATAAGTGAGGCTGGGTAGTATGCAGGAGTCCATTATTATCTTCTTGAGCTTCAAACTGTAGTTACCTTTTAGAATTTCCTTTTGAGCCCAGTATTTAGTCCATGCTATATTGCTTTTCTACCATTTCTAAATTGCACGTGTCAATATTTGATGTAGATGTAGTATAGGGACGCCCGGCCGGACTCAGGCGGGCTGTCGATCGCTGGTAGCAGTCATTCAGCCCAGTTCCCTGTAGTTGCAGCTGCAGGTTACAGTTCCGGCTGCGTTCCCACACAGTGCTCCTCAAATCTTCCAATTGTCCTGCAGAACACGGATATCCTTTATAGTAGTATTAGTTTAAAGACCATAAAATTCTTTTCGATCCGATCCGATGCCGGCTCTTTGGTGGGAATTGTACTTAAGTTGATATCCTTTAGTTCTACACTTGATCTAACCGTCACTTTCTTTACAGTCGACGACCAGCCGCTCACCAAATTAGCAAGCAAAGTGCCTAAAAAGGAATCCGTAGACCTACTGGACCTCCTCGACAACGCTAAAGCTGAGAAGAGGAAATCTTCCACTAAAGCTAAAACCAGTCCAGCGAAGAAGGCTAAAACTAAAAAGGAAACTCCCAAAGCTACCGCGAGCAAAGCTAAACCGGAAAAGAAGAAAAAAGGTAGGCATTGAGTCAGATTTTTTAAGAGTTGGGGAACTGAGTTGACTTGATTGTTTTGGTATTTAATAGTAGTCTAACACGAAACGGTTGTGATACTGGACCATATTAATTGTACAGAGACGGGTAACACACTTTATCATCATCATTAGATGAGTGATATGATATCATCATGATCATTATGAGACTTCAGCTTGTATTACAAGTTACAAGTGCTTGAGAAATAGGCCCCTGCTGCTATCTGTCGGTTAGTTTGAAACATGTCGAGCAATCTTCTTTTTCGTCTGGTTCTATATAACAGAAAATAGGTCTTTGCCTTGATATTGGCACAATCCACCTTGCCATAAACAGCAAGGAGGGAAATCCATTATTCAGGGAAAAAATATCTTCTTGGAATCTGTTGGTACTCAAATTAAGAGGGATCAACTATTTCAATTTTGGGGTTATTCGGTAAAGTTGCAGTCTCCCGAACGATATTGGCTTACTCTGTCCAAAACAGCCATATTTACAGATTTCTAAGTAAAATATTCTTTATTGCTTACCGGAAAAGAATAAATACCGCAAAATAGCGATCTATGCCAGAACATATTTCTAGGCTCTAGTTAAGGTACCTAAGAAACCTCACCTACCTGTTGGTTTATACTATCATGAGTTTTAACGATTAACACGGTACTACTCACGTTTATTTAGTCACTCGCGCGACATGTTTCGGAGAACATAGGCCTCCATTTTCAAGCACTAAGAGTGCTGAGTGTCCGATCGGTTCGCCGCTCGCGTCACCGGCCCGTCGCGACGACTAAATAAACGCGAGTACCGTGTTAATCGTTAATTATTAAAAATGTCTCATGTAAGTTTAAATACAAATAAGGCATGAGTTTTCTTCAAAGAATATAGGTTCCTTGTTCGTAACTAGTTACGACAAAAGCAAGCTGTTGCGAATCGTAGTTGCGAAAGCGGATGGAGGTTATCGGGTTCATATGGTTAATTTTAAACTTGAACGCTCACGTAAAATTATGACATTCGCCAACGTCTCGACTAGTAAAGAACAAATATAAACCTTATGTGTCAGCAGGATAGCATAGCACAATGGCATTGACATTGTCCGCCATGGCAGCTTTAGCTGACAGCACGCGACACCTTTAGAGGTCTTATTTAATTGTTTGTCCTTTTGCTATTAAATAAATTACATATAATATTCAGGTCAGCTCAGTTAACCAATGTTTATGTTGGCAGATTTTTTACTAAAATTCCATTTTTTTTTTATTACGGTGGGTTAGTATTACATAAAGTTGAAATACACGTTTTTTTTTTTCGACGGATTTGTTTTTAGCTGTCCATATTTCTTCAATGAAATTAAATTAAAACTACAAATAATTTGGAAAATATAATAACATATTTTGGTATGAAATCTGCCAATACTGTTTTTGAGTAGAATTAAATTGCATGTAATATAATATAATATAGATATGTCTCGAATTATGGTCAAATTATACATGTCTCAAGCGATACCTACTAATATATTATAATGGCGGTAGTATGCCTGGGTTTTTGTGTTTCCTTTTCACGTAAGCCCCACGGTAAGCTCAACTAGGTGTTGTGACTGCCAAGATTATATATTATACAGATACTTTAATACACAGAAAACCCCACTCGGGAACAATTATAGTTTTGAGATTTTTTAAGTCTTTTACCAATTTTATGTGTCCACATGGTATCAGGTTAAAACTACGCCAGATATCCATTTCTAATAAATATAAAGTTTTTGTTTAAATTCATTCTTTTTTTCTCATTAATTACCAAATATTAATCGTTTGAGATTTGTGAATAGCAAGTACCATACTACCAGGGCTATTTTATTGCATTTCTCCTTGTGTGTGTGTGTTTTTTTTTTAGGTTTTAGCTCTGCCTGAGATACATAGCTATTATAATAAATAACAGAAGTTTTTTGATGCTGAATTATGTAGATGTTAAAATATAAAATACTTTTGATAGACATAATTAAATATGCTTGTAAATTCTTGAATTTCCCTTTTTGGCCCAATTAAATCTGCCATTTGTACTTAACTTTATAACATAATATGTATTGTGAAATAAAGTTTAAATAAATAAATATAAATTTCAAAATAAAAAATATACATATAAAATTTCCAAACCCAAAAAATAAATGTTTTTTTTTTAAACTTTGACGTAAACAAGAGTTGAAAATACTCTATTAGCTTTGTAGTAGGGTTAAATCGATCAGACTACGACGACGAGTGGATACGACGGGACTACACGCATATTGGGTTCGATTCCTGATCAAATTAAGCATGTACTACGCTTCGAGTTATCTACCAAAGGTACGTAAAATCTACTTTACTGAAAATATATTAATCGTTAAATGTTTTATATAATTAATGATTTATTTTGACGACATGTATATTTTCATTGAAGTACTTAAATTATATATAAAGCTCTGGTAGTAAAACAAGCTAATTTTATTGTTTAAGAGACGTATCTATATTAATGGTGTTTAGAGACGCCTAAAACATGGCTAAAATATGTGGACGTTTTGCTATAATATATTAAAAAAAAAAAAAACAATAATAAGGTAGATATTTTGTTTAAAATCTTCTACTAAAATACCGCGTTCATGTATTTTCTTCCATGTTGTCTTGCGATTCGCGAAGGCGAGTGGATTAGATGATCTTTCTATAAGAATCGGAAAAAACCACTTGTCTTTCTAAATTGTAAGGATACTAACAAATCCTAAAATCACTCCAACAACTTTGCCATATTTAAAACTTAAACACACAAGATGTCAGTTGCGGAGCAATTTTGGAATGAGTTATTTATATTTAGACTTAGACATTTGCTTCGAAAAACGTGCGACTATAACCCAAAACTTTAAACTGCCTTACGGCTTAACCTACGTGTACCTATAAACTCGTCCGATACGTCTATGGAGCCAAGAAAAATCCGCCAGTCATTGGGATGTTTTCTTTTTTAGACAAAAATTACGATCCGGCGCGAAGTAACGCCGAGACGATACTTAGATGCGCCACAGCGTATCCGTTTCGCGTGTCGGACAAAAGCATACTGTGCGTATATTGCCTAGACCTGTATGAAGATCCGCAACTCTTCAGAAAGCATATGGAGGAGGAACACAAAGATTTCACCCTAAAAGTCGCCTTCCACAACTTACCCAGCCTAGAGTTCATCAAAGCGGACATTACAGATTTAAAATGCAGGATCTGCGCCCAAAAATTCTTAAACTTAGAGACCGTAGCGGAACATTTGAAATCACACGGACGCGTTATAGACGCCAATGGGAAGCTAGGCGTCATGCCGTATTACCTACACAAGGATGTCCACAACTGTGCCGTGTGCGAGAAAAATTTCCCAACCCTCTTCCACTTAAACAGACACACTATCTCCCACTTCTTGAGCTACGTATGTCACGTGTGCGGGAAAAGCTACGTAGCTACTACGGGCTTGCTTCGACATGTACGCTCGAAACACCAACAGTACGAAGTGACGTGCAAGAAATGTAGAAAGGTCTTCCCAAACATGGAAGCCAAGGAAAAACACACTAGGACAGAGAAATCTTGCATGCCATATGTCTGTCCGAAGTGTAACGAGAGATTCCTTGATTGGAAGTGGAGGAAGCGGCACATGGAGACTGTCCACGGACAAACGAAACGGTCGTTTAAATGTGTGGACTGTAATATAAGCTTTAACACGGAAAATTCTTACTACGAACATTTTAAGTTGCAGCATTCTGGGGAGTGCTCCACTTGTAAGCACTGCGGGTTAAAGTTTTTATTCTCGTCTCGGTTAAAACGCCATTTGGCTAAGCACAACTTGTAGTTTATAGAGGTATATTCCAACTTTTTTATACATAGGATCTCGATGCAAACCTTTATTTATTTACAATATGAGTAAAATTACACTTATATACAGTAATATTAAAGTTAATGTTACGAATGTTAGGATGTAAAAGTACTTTATGAGCTCGTTTACATTAGCTGCGGCCACTCGACGTTTTCCTAGCGATTCCATAGCAATCGGCACGCTGCGTTGTCATTAGCGTTTTACATGGGAACGCCGAGAAAACGGGACAGAAACGCTGGTGTACAGTCAGCGTCATATAACTGTTTACTGTCAGTATGGCCAAATATATCGATAAACATCTCAGCAATAATTTTTTATGTATATAACGATCTTTAAAATAATAAAAAAAAGAAGTCTACTTTCTCCATTTTACTTCTAAGTTTTCCTTGCCCGTCCTCCAAAACATCGGCATTTCAATGCGACTAAAGCAAGTCCTATAGTACAGAAGACATTTTCTTTTCTAGTGGACACGCAAATTGATCCGGCGAGGAGAAACGCCGAAGCAATTATTAAGTACACGAACGCGTACCCTTTTCGCGTCAACGACAAGTCTATACTATGCGTTTTCTGCGGCGACTTACATGGCGACCCTGCCCAGTTCCGCCTCCACATGGATAAGGAACACGCGAAATTTAACTACCGCATGCCATTTGAAAATTTACCCAAATCTGAATGCGTTAAAATTGACATCGCTAATCTTAAATGTAGGCTTTGCGAAGAAAGTTTTTCTAAATTGGAACATGCTTTTACACACTTAAAAGATCATACTAAATTTATACATGAGGACTCTCCTCTTGGCGTCATGCCGTTTATATTAGACAATCAATGGAAATGCGCCGTTTGCCAAGCCGGCTGGCCATCCTTATTCCACTTAAATAGACATACAATAACTCATTTTAGAAGTTATGTATGCGAGATATGTGGAAAGTCTTATGTGGCTACCACAGGCCTTTTACAGCATGTTAGGAAAAACCACGAGCAGTACAAAGCGTCTTGCAGGCGTTGTGGTATCGTTTTTACATCCATAGCAGCTAAAAGTCTCCACCAAAGGACAGAGAAGAAATGCATGTCGCATTGCTGCCCGCTCTGTCCCGAAAGATTCCCTACTTGGGAAACGAAACAGCAACACATGGTAGATCACCACGAAATTTCCAAAAAGGCTTATCAATGTTCAGATTGTAATATCAGCTGTGCAAGTCGCAGGGCGTTTTATGATCATTACAAGCTGTGTCATTCTAGCGAATGTATTGCTTGTGTGCATTGTGGGCTGAGGTTCGCGTCGATGTCCCGTCTGAAGAGACATTTAGGGAGGAAACATACATTGACTAGCTGAAAAGTAACTAAGTCAGAGAATTTCTTGAACTTTAATAATTACACTTCACCGTTAGATTAAGGAGGAACTCTATATACCATTTTCCCTGAGAATAAGATTACAACACTAGCGTTCTTGAGCTTAACGTGGGCTCAGACAATTTGTGTAAATAATATTTTCTCTTATAAGTATTTATTTATTTAAAAAAACCGCTTCCAATATGCCATGAACGCTTTTTACAATTAACAAATCGACTTAAATAGGTAAGAAAACTTCAAAAACTAAGGCTCAAAACTCATTTAGTCATACTCGCTAAGTTAACTGAAAAACGAATATCGACAATATAAGAAACTCACAGTGCCCGAGTTCGAGCAGTTAGGAACTGAAATTTTCTCTTTTCTAGAAAATTACGAAGACGCCAGTACGGTGAAGGCAGCCACGCGGAACGCAAAAATCATTTTAGCTCACTCCACGGCCTACCCCGTCAAATACCACGCGACTGACTTGCAGTGTTACGTGTGCTACGACTCTTTCAACGACCCCACTCTGTTCAGGCTTCATATCGACAAGCACACTAGCATTGAGAGATCTAAAACATCCTCCCTCTTTATCTACAAGACTTACATTCTTGTAGATATTACAAATTTGCGCTGTAAGTGCAAAGCAAACTTTGATTCGCTAGACAATTTAGTGAACCACTTGATTGCGGTTCATCGCTTGAACATTGACGTTACTAAGTCTTTAGGAATAGTACCTCTAAAACTGGAGAAGAATCGATTTCAGTGCGTCATTTGCTCGGAGCTCCTTTATTCTATACAGACCCTGTCCAGGCACACAGCTACGCACTTTTATCAGTACGCTTGCGAACAATGCGGAAGAAAATTCCGAACAAATCAAAGACTCGATTTCCACATTCGCACCGATCATCGAGTGAAAACTACCGATAAATATTTTTGTAAGCGCTGTAAAAACTCATTATCCAGCGCGGAAGCCAAAAACAAACACTTTAAAACAAGTACGTTATGCCTGCCTTACGTGTGCCAAATTTGCAGCGAACGGTTTTTAAACTGGGAGCTCAAAGAAGCACACCAAGTATCAGTTCATAATCAGGAAAAGAGAGTGTACCGCTGCATCGAATGCGACGAGGTATTCAAATACCGAACTTACTTGTCACGACACTTTAATAGTACGCATACTGACAAGAATAAATGTCCATATTGTGACAAGCAGTATCACTCTCCAGCGGAACTTAAGCAGCATGTGGACGTGCACAGGGGCCACAGGCCGTATGAATGTGATATCTGCCACTTGAGATTCTCTTGCAGACAGGGCTGGAAGCGTCATAAGGTCACACATGATGATACCAAAAAGAGCGCCTGTCCCGTTTGTAATAAGTTGTTCGCCAGGCGTTACAGAATTAAGAGCCACATCGAGAAAAATCATCCAGAAGTTACTATGTTGTAACTAAAATCGATTATCCAATGTTTCGCTAATTCTTGATACCAGATTCGTTAAAGAGTGATAGTTTACACGGCTGTCAACTGAAAGTTAATTAAGCCCCAAAGTATCTAACAAATAGAAACTGAAATCTTCTCTTTTCTAGAAATATTGCGAGGGAGTGTGGAGGCCGCCAAGCAGAATGCGAGGATAATTTTAAAACATTCCACGGCGTATCCCTTCAGGTACAACGCTGGATGCTTGCAGTGTTTCATCTGCCTTCAACAAATACAAGAGCCCGACGACTTTAGAACTCACATGACCACTCTCCATTCCGATATTGACATATCTAAACTAATCACAGCCGATAGACTCGGGTGTTTGAGAGTAGATATTACTAATCTGCTCTGCAAAATTTGCTCGGAAGCTTCAGAAACTGTCGAAACTTTGGCATCACATCTAAACACGAGGCACGGTTTAAATATAGACGTAAACTATCACCACGGCTTAGTTCCTGTCAAGTTAGACAAGAACAAAATCGAATGTCTCGTCTGCTCCCAAACCTTCTTGAACATAAGGGCACTAGCAAAACATTCTGGAAAGCACTACCTTAATTACATTTGTGACGTTTGCGGCAAAGGATATGAGACTACCGCCGGACTTTACCTACACGCCAAATACGGCCATACGAACGATATTATCTGTAAAGCCTGCAAAACTTCCTTCCCCACCAACGACGCTAGAAAGCAACACGTCAAAACTACCAAAGCATGTCAACCGACTAAATGTAAGATTTGCGGCGAGCGATTCCTCAACTGGGAGCAAAAGGAACACCATTTAGTCACAGTACATAATAAAGAGAAAACTGTATTCCAATGCTCTGAATGCAGCTTAGTGTTCGAGCAAAGAGCGTTATTGTACGGACACTTTAAGTTGTCGCATACGAACGACAATAAATGCTCGTATTGCGGTATACAGCTACCGACGTCCACCAGACTGAAGCATCATATAGCAAGGTTGCACACGAGAGAGCGAGCGTTCCGTTGCGATGTGTGTAACATGACGTTTATAGAGAATCAGTCATTGAGACGTCACTTGTTGACACATTTTGACAGCGGAAAGTCCGCCTGCCCGGTGTGCCGAAGGCTTTATGCTAGACGCTACAGGTTAAAGGAGCATTTGAAAAAATGCCACCCCGATTATGAAGATCAATAGCTAACCGCAGTCGGAAATTATTTAATGTTATTTGTATATAAACTTGTGAGTCATTGTAATATTTTGTTAATGAAAACGGCCCTACTCACGTTATTTAGTTGTCACTCGCACGTCGTGTGTCTGAGAGCATAGGTCTCAATTTTCAAGCCGACGCATTTTCTACCACCGGACGTCCAGACGAGGGGAGCGGTTTCATCCTTACGTTGTGTTACGTCACTTGATCTAAAAACCTTAATTTTTACTATAATGTACACCTACAGTAGTAATAGGGTTATTTCTGTAAATTGCCACGAAGGAATGGATGATAATTAACAGTTATTGGTTCTGTACAAGTTAATAAAAAGGCATTTTCCAATTATTTGAGTTTAATTACATACTAAATTATTCATAATTACAAATGCAAAAATTTATGAGCATATCTCTTAAAAATTTGTTTTGTGATTTTTACGTTAATTGTATGTTTTTTTCTACTCGGAATCACAAGCTCTCTCTAATACAAGAAGAAAAAATATTTTCCCAAAGTTTTTCTTTTTTCTATTTTTTTTACCATTTTCCATATGTTTTGTATGGCGGTATAAAAAGAGGAAAAATTCAAAAATTATAAATTTTTGGGACATTTTTGTCTATTGGAATGGAAAGAGCTGGAAAATACATTTTGTTTAAACATATTTTTAAGCTTTTGAACGATTTTCGTGTCGCTTCAAAATGCGACGCCAGTGTATCGACTAGTGAAGAACGAATATAAACCGTATCTGTCAGCAGGACAATTGCTTTGACAGCGTCCGCCATAGCCACATTGAGGTTGGTGGCGCAGCAGGCACACCACACGACCAGTTTAGTGGTTCTTGGGGTTGAGAGGCAATTTTAAAGGGAACCGCTCTTATAATTTATTTTATAATACATAGTTCTTCACAATCTAAATATTTAATGACTGTGGCGTGAACGTGATATACGTAAAACTGGTCCAACATTTAAAAAGTTCAACGATCGCAAAAACTTGCTTTTTCGATATCAGAAATCTGGTTAGAACCGAAACGCATGTACGTTTGCCAATTTACTCATATGAAAACTAAAATCAAAAGAATACAGACTAGTAGGTATTAAAAACGTGGAGATTTAATAATGTTATTGTCTGGTAAGTTATAAACAAGTAGGTCAGACACCCATTTGAATTATAATTATGCTTACACAGATGTTTATGAATAAATATTAATAACAATTCGAGCTGTATTCTAAAGTGAAGGAATACATACTGAAACGTATGTAGGGGGGATAGAACAATACTATTTTCCTTTCAAATGATAAAAAAATATTTCACGATTTTCCTCATCACACTCGCAATTTATATTTAACTAAAGAATCCCTTATTTATCTAATAAAAACAATAAAGTAATTCTTCATGAAGTTCATTAAAAACTATCCGACAAATCGCCAACAGAATTTCAGTGCATTCGAGCGTTCTGGAAATTGGTGAACAACTGAACTCTTCTCTTTTCTAGACTATCTTGGATGGAGTCGGGACGCCGCTAAGCAGAACGCCCAAATGATACTGAAACACTCGACGGCGTACCCATTTCTGCAGGTATCCTCCTTGTTGCGGTGCTGTTTCTGCCGGGAGACTTTCGACGACCCGACAGTCTTTAGGGCACACATGGATACCGTTCACCAGAATGTCGATAGATCCACGTGCCATAGAGGGAATCTTGATACCCAAACTAGAGTTGACATAACTAATCTTCGCTGCAAGAGCTGTATTAAGGGATTCTCTTCTATAGAAGGCCTAGCGACACATTTACACGACGCACACGAGTTAGATATCGAGCTGAGTCAGAGTTTGGCTCTAGTGCCATTGAGGTTAGAGAAAAATCGTTTCGAGTGCGTAGTTTGTGCTCAAAAATTTACAAGCACAATGCAGCTTTCCAGGCATACGGGGATACACTATTTCAGGAACATTTGCGATATTTGTGGTAAAAGATTTGAAAGCCGTAGAGGAATCGATAATCACGTCAAAGTGCGACATATGACGCGGACTTTTTACTGTAGAGGTTGCAAAATGTCCTATCCTAGTTTGGAAGCCAAAAAGGAGCACATGCGTACGAATAAATCTTGTTTGCCATTTAGATGTACTCTATGTAAAGAACGTTTCCTCTTCTGGGAGCGAAGAGAGGACCATCTAGTCGAAGTACATGGTAAAGAAAGGAAAATATTTCGATGTACAGAATGCGAGAAAGTTTTTGAACGGCGTACGCTTCTATACTTCCATTTTAAAGCGGCGCACACGGAAGACCACAAATGCCAGTACTGTGATTTGACTTTTTCCACAAGACGTGATTTGCGCGAGCACACCCATCAGCACACAGGCGAACGACCACTTAAATGCCACGTGTGTAATAAATCTTTCGCTCGAGACAAAGCCCTGAAGCAGCACCTCATCATTCATGACGACAGCAAGAAGAAGGTGTGCCCAGTGTGCAGCAGACTCTTTACGGACACTAAAAAGTTGAAAATGCATGTCCAGAAACACCACCCTGAAATATTTTCTCCCGAGTTTGGTCAAAAACCTCAATGATTATGACTGTTGGTTTAGCAATAGGACACACTGCAAAAATCGACAGTGTTTAGTGTCCTAGCTTTCGTCATTAAACAGCCTACTGTCGCAATTTTTGATAGTTTCCGGTCTGGTTCTGAAACAATGAATGAACAAGACTTTCTTTTGTTCTAGAAAATGAACAAGCTGCAACGAGACTTAACGGCCAGATAGTCGTCAAGTACACCACAGCTTATCCGTTCAAGCTCCCAGAGAACGACATGGTTTGCGTGTACTGTTGCGAGACTTATGAGGATCCCTGTCAGTTTAGAACACACATGGAACACGAACACAAGATATTCAAAGTCGAATACGCCTTCATACACTGCTTTGAAGGCTACATAAAAGTAGACATTACAGACTTCAAATGTCGAATATGTAAACAACGCCTGCCAGACTTGAACACTGCTGCGACTCATTTAAAAACTATCCACAAAAACCCAAATATAAACTTGAAATACGAAGTAGGTTTACAGGCATTTAAACTTGTGGATAAGACGAATTGGTCATGCGCGGTTTGCGAAATTAAAGCTTTTTCTCTCCGACAACTGAGCAGACACACCCAAACACATTATTCTAAGTTAACTTGTGAGACATGTGGCAAAACATACTCCAACCTATCCTCCCTCCGCCAACACGTCCAATTCGTTCATTTTGGGCGTCAACGTATATGCAGGAAATGTAAACGGACCTTTGACACAGCCGAGGAGAAGCATAAACACTTGACGCAAGCTATAGAGTGTCGACAGTACTGCTGCACAGTCTGTGGCGATCGCTTCATTCTGTCCAAAGAGAAGGAAGCCCACATGACTGAAAAACATGGCGCTCCTGAGAAAACACACCCGTGTCCTCTGTGCAACGAATCTTTTGCGACAAACAACAGGCTAGCCGACCATTTTAGAATAAGCCACTCTCAAGCTACATACGTATGCATTTACTGCGGTAAACACTATAAATACAAAAACAGTTTAGATCGCCACGTCATCACGCACACCCAGGAAAAGGCGTACGTCTGCGGATACTGTTCAAAGTCATTCCATGGGAAGTCAAGCTTAGTACAACACATGTGGATACACAGTGAACATAAGCGATTCGAGTGCGTGCCGTGCAATAAGAAGTTTAACCAGAAAGTGAGCTGGAAAACGCATATGAGGTCGCACCATCCTGACGAAATTTATGATCTGTGATGAAGTATAGCACATTTTTAATATTATCTTTTGTTACATTGATCTTCCTGACATAATAAACTCTTTGAAACAATCAGAATTTTAAATAAATACACCATATCCTTTATAAGTGTCACAGCAGATTCATCGATAAAAACCATTAGGCAAAGTCGTCATGAACAATATGAACATGAGTTTTACACGCTTTATAAGTTTCTCTTTCTGTCCGTCAACACATAAGTTATAAGCTAAACTGGCACTGGAACAATCGAATGACCAAGGGCATTTCTTTTTGTTCTAGACAACGATGCCTATCTCAACGCCAAACGGAACGCCGAGATTATCGTGAAATATTCCACCGCGTACCCGTTCAGGCTTCCAGAGAGTTCCATGGTCTGTGTGTACTGCTGTGAGAGTTACGATGACCCCACTCTGTACAGAAAGCACATGACCGATGACCACCAAACGTTCAAAGTGCGCACTGCGTTCGTTCACTGCAACGAGGGATACATTAAGGCAGATTGCACGGAACTCAAATGCAGACTCTGTTCAGAATCCTTCGACACATTAGAAGCGATCGCTAGTCATATCCACGTTGAACACGATAAGAAAATTAATCTAAACTCTGAACTAGGCATCCAACCTTTCAAACTCGAAAAAGATAAACTTCTATGTGCAATATGTAGCGCCAAACTGCCTTGCATACGGCAACTTAGTCGACACACACAAACGCACTTCCTAAAATATACTTGCGACTCTTGTGGCAAATCCTATGCAACTATAACAACTTTAAAGAATCATATTAGATTCTCTCACACTGGCAACGTAAAGATATGCAGAAAATGTAGGATGTCATTCTCTTCTCTAGAAGACAAACGAGAACACTTACGCGTGTCCGCTAAATGCTGGTCTCACCTGTGCATGATTTGCGGTGAACGGTTCATGACATGGACCTTAAAGCAAATGCACTTGATTCAAGTCCACAAAGCTCCTAAAAAATCCCACGCCTGCCCCGAATGCGGCGAAGTATTCGCCGATCGGAAAAAGTACCGAGTGCATTTCAAGATATCTCACACGGATGACAACTTTATGTGCACATGTTGCGGTTTAAAATTCGACACGCAACGCGCCCTGGGAGAGCATAGAGTAGTCCACACAAAGGAGAAGTTGTTTCCTTGCAATGTTTGTTCTAAATCATTTCCCAGAAAAAAGAACTTGTCTCAGCATATGTGGATACATAGTGAGTATAAGAGATTCGAGTGTGGCCCGTGCAATAAACAGTTCAATCAAAGAGTCAGTTGGAGGTCTCATATGAAGTCCTATCATCCAGATTTGGTGGATTTTGATCCGAAGACCAATGTTCACGGCGACAGAGTCAAAGTTAGGTCCATATCTTTACTTAAAGATTTTAAAGATACGTGAGTAGGTGTAACAAGTACTTTTTTGACCATATAAATAATAGCTAATATAAGAGACAGTATTATTTAAATACCATACTATCCATACTTAATATTATAAAAGCGAAAGTAACTCTGTCTGTTACCTCATCACGCTTAAACCGATGAACTAATTGGGATGAAATTTGGTATGGAGAGAGTTTGAGCTACGAGAAAGGACATAGGACAATTTTTATCTCGCGATCATACTAAGATGGGTATGGCTGGCCGACGAAGTCGCGAGTAAAAGCTAGTTATTGAATAATTCTTATTCTACATAGACAGTTAAACAGCATATGTCTAAACTTTCATAGAGACGTGACACTTAAAAGATGGCTTGTATATTGTTATTTGTATTCATTATATGCGTTTAATAATTTATGTTTAATATTAGTTAGTAAACCGTTGATTATTATTAGGAAATTCTGGTGTATAAGACTATAAAATGGAAATTCAATTGACATAATGTAAGTTATCATACGTATACAATCCGTGGCATAATATGATGTTATCTATATATGTATTTAAGAGTCAGTTACTCTCAGAATCCTATTACATCCGTTCAAAAAAGGATAAATATTAAAGGTGTATAAAAACAAGCATAAAAGCTTAAACTTAGTCAAAAGTTAGACGTAAGAAGTACCACTATTTTTGTTTTGAATAAATAACTATTATCGTATACATTGTTTTACTGTATATCCATTTGTGTCGCTTAAATTCAAACTCAGATAAATCCATTCTGCTATAAGGTTGATGGGCTTTCAGATGATTATACTTTTTTTTAGATAATCAACCTTAAAGCAGAATGGATTTACCCGAGTTTGAAGTTAAGCGACACATTTGATCTTGATAGATTGGTCAGTGACGTCACATAGGACTGTAGGACAGGCTTGCTTTGAAACATATTCTTGCAAATCGAAGGCGTTTATTACAGGCACGGCCACACATCTCGTAATAGTATATGAAACAATGACAGAGAGCATTTCTTTTTGTTTTAGACACAAAATCGGCCCGTGGCTCGGTACGGTCCATCAGTAGGATCGTGAGAAAAAACGCAGAGATCATAGTTCAATACGCGACCGCGTTTCCTTTCCGGCTCCCTGAGAAGCAGCTGAATTGCGTGTATTGCTGCGAGAATTTCGAAGACCCCGCGCTCTTCAGAAAACATCAAAATGATGAACACCAACAGTTTAAAATCGCTAAGGCGTTCGCTCACTTATCCGATTGCGACTTGAAGGTCGACTGCACCGATTTGCGATGCAGAACGTGCTCTGAACAGTTTAGCAAACTAGAAAATATGGCCGAACATTTGTTAAACGTCCATAATTACCCGTTAAATATCAACCAGCACTTAGGATTGATACCTTTTACTATATTCAAGCATGTACTCCTTTGCGCCGTGTGCGGCGTCAAGTTGCCTTGCTTACGCACGTTAAGCAAACACACACAAACGCACTTCGTCAAATTCACCTGTGAGACTTGCGGCAAATCCTTTAACACAACCACCACTCTCAATGGACATCGCAAATTCTGCAAAAAGGGCAACGGGCCGGTCTGCAGGAAATGCCTTAAGGTCTTCTCAAGCTTAGAGGCTAGAGTAGAACATTACAAACAATCCTCTAAATGCCGTCCATATACGTGCAAGACGTGCGGAGAGAGATTCCATACATGGAATTTAAAGCAGCAGCATCTGTTAGATGTGCATAAGCAAAAGAGGAAACAACATATTTGTCCAGAATGCAACACCGCGTTTACATCCCGAAGCACGTTTACTAGACATTTCAAAATAACCCACACCAACAACTATATTCAATGTGCTTATTGTTGCCGCCGATTTGATACGGAGAAGAATTTAAAGAGACATGTCGTGGGACATACTGGGGAGAAATCGTTTGAGTGCGCCGTATGCGGCAAAAAGTTTCCTAGGAAAAATAACTTGGTACAACACATGTGGGCTCATAATGCGGAAAAGAGATTCGAATGTAAAATGTGCAATAAACAGTTTACACAAAAAATCAGTTGGAAGACTCATATGAAGTCCTACCATCCTGAGCTTTATGATCAATTGGATTTCAACCAGCCAGTGAGACAAGATCCATAAACACAAATAGACATTTTTATTTAATCGAAAGCGGAGTATAGTGTCGTATGTTAAGTTTTATGAACTTACTGTTCTTATTGCTTCGTTGACTATGTTGCTCCTAATAAATATTTAATGATTAAAGGGGTGTGTTCATTTTTACTACATGTTTGTTATCTGTTTTAACATTCAGAGTTTTATTTAACTTTGCGATCCCCAATCAATATATTCTCTCATAAGTCCGCAAAAACTTTTAACCGTGGAACCATACATAACTTAACCTCATACTAAAGAAAGCTTCCAGTCATAGGTTATTTTCTTTCTTTTTCTAGAAACTGCAGAAATCAGTCGATTCCGAATGGCGAAACGAAATGCGGAGGTTATCTTGCGATACTCGACCGTGTACCCATTCAGGCTGCGGTCCAAATCGATGTTTTGCTTGTACTGCGACGATGAGTTCGAAGACCCAGAGACGTTCCGCACTCACGCGCATGAATGCCAGCGCACCTGCACCGACCCGACCTCCTTTGCGTACAGCCTCCGCAACCAGGAGCACATCAAAGTAGAGTGCACTAACATGGGATGCCGCACGTGCGAAATACCTTTCGGCTCGATCGAAGAAATGGTCAAACACATCTACGATGAACACGACAGTTCCAAACTAAATTTAAACTATGATACGGGTTTGCAACCCTATAAACTTGAGCGAGATAAATGGTTTTGCTTCATATGCGCCAAGAAATTCCCTTCTCTCACCAAACTCGGCAGGCATACGCCTACACATTATAGTAAATGCACCTGCGAGATTTGTGGACGGGCTTATCTCACCAAAGAAGCTTTGAAGTATCATGTGAGGTGTAATCATGGAGACAATTTCTCTTGTAGGAAGTGCTGGCAAGAGTTCCCTTCGATGGAAGAAAAGAGGCTCCATATAAGAAATTCCAAATCTTGTTGGTCTTTCTGTTGTGTGTACTGCGGTGAACGATTTTTGTCATGGGAAAGCAAGCAAAAACATCTAGCTGAAGCCCACGATCGTCCGTCGAAGGACTATAACTGTCCAGAGTGTTCCAAAACTTTCGATTCTCGAAAACTCTTCTATAACCATTATAAGATTAATCACACTGATGAAATTTACTCTTGTACTTGCTGTGGCCTTAAGTTTGGAAGCAAGCGAGCTTTAGAGGATCACAGAATTGGTCATACAGGGGAGAAGCTCTTTAAATGTCCCGTGTGTTTAAAGGCGTTTTCGAGAGATAAAAGTCTGAAGCAACATATGTGGATCCATAGTAAAACGAAACGGTTCAGTTGTTTAGCTTGCGATAAAACATTTGCCCAAAAGATTAGTCTCAAGGGACACATGAAGTCTCATCATCCCGACTACATTGTTAACTGGGAAGCGTTTGGTTAACAATTTAACCTTTTGACACTGATGGTCAGTTTAGTTTTGACCGGTTTTACAACACCGGCTGTGTGCTTTGTTTTGATTTGATATCTGTTATGTTCTTTCAATAAACGGATCATGTCTCATATATATTGTTTAAATTCCAATAGCTCTACCTCTCTCGTATGGTTGCAATAGTTCTCATTCCTTAGTTAGTGATCAGGAGTGACACTGACCAATTTCTTTTTGTTTTTAGGGTACACGTTGGAAATACGCGGACGTAATGAGAGGGAACCAAAACCGAAAATAATTCTCGTTTACCAGACGCCACAGCGGCGTAACGCCGAACTTATTCTAAGATTTTCTACCGCCTACCCTTTTAAAACCAGATTTACACAAATACTTTGCGCTTATTGCCTCGACGAATACGAACCTCTCTGTAATCTCCGCTATCATATGCAATCAGAGCACCTTAATTCAGATTTTAAAAATGTTTTCTATAGAACTAATGATAACTTAATCAAAGTAGACATAACTAATCTAAAATGTAAAATTTGTGATCAAAATATGACCGATATAGATACTCTAATGACCCACTTATCCTCCGTACACGATAAACCGGTCAAATTCAATGCACGTTTCGGCGTTCTACCGTATAAAGAGAACGCAAACGGCCAATGGCCGTGCGTTTACTGCCATAAAGTATATTCCACGTTCACTCAGTTCAATCGTCACATCGGAACTCATTTTATGAATTTCATTTGCGATAAGTGCGGCACCACTTTCATCTCCGACCACGCTTTGCGAGATCATCACCGCCAGGTAAAGTGCTGTCGGACGGCGTATAAAGCTCGGAACGGTGTAGTTATGAGGTCTAGACGGAATGCAGAGTTGATCCTACAGTGGTCTACGGCGTGTCCATTCAGGACGTGGAAAAGTAATCTCAGTTGTGTATTCTGTCGCCTTCAGACGAGCGATCCGGTCGGACTCAGGAGCCACATGGCTACGCAGCACGCAGACTACCATGTCCAAGACGCGTTTTACAGAAAGCTCGGAAAGGAATATCTCAAAATCGATATCACAGATCTTCATTGTAAAATATGCTTTATACCTACGGAAACTATAGACACGCTGACGAATCATTTAAAGAATGACCATCAGCAATCTATTACCGACGACCAGCTCGGAGTCATACCCTTTAGGCTTAATGATGGATCAATTTGGAAATGCACCATGTGCCCAAATCAGTTTCAAGACTTCGGGTCTCTAGAGAAACATACTGTTGAACATCTGCAAAATTATGTATGCGATACTTGCGGGGAGGGCTTTATAACGGAGTCCGCGATGATAGCACACACTAAGATACCACATGAGAACAAGTATAATTGCAGCCGGTGTGTAGCCACTTTTGTGTCTCTCGACGAGAGAAACCATCACGTAAAAACACAACACACGAACACACCCTACATGTGCAACTACTGCAAAGATAAACCCAGATTTTCAAATTGGGAGTTACGTAAGAAACACCTTAAAGAAGTACACAATTATACTTCTGGAGCGGACAAATATGAGTGCGTTACTTGTCAGAAAACCTTCAAGACTCGCTCCGGCAAGTACAACCACATGGCCAGAACCCATCGGGTGAAGAAAGACAGTGATCTCAATTATCCTTGCCCGAGTTGCCCCAAAGCGTTTACTACTAAATTATTCTTGGATAAGCATATGGCGAAAAAGCATTTTAATATTTAAAGCATTGATATAATATCGAACATCCGATCTAAGCTTGTGGATTTGTATTAGCGTAGCCTCAACTTGTCATGGCATGGTTCAAAATGTATTTTCGACTTAGAATTATTACTGATGACGTTCTTTTCTTTTTTTAGGGCCCAGTAAGGAAATAGCTGGACATACTGAGAAAGAACGTAAAACGAAAAAGAGACTGTTCGAAAGGTCTGTTAACCAGAACCCGCAACGGCAAAACGCTGTAATGATACTTAGGTACTCTACAGCCTTCCCGTTTAAGACCCGGTTTAATAGAATCGTCTGTTCTTACTGCCATGACGAGTTTGAACCGATGACTGCCTTGAGGTGTCACATCAAAGTCGACCACGTCAGTGCTGATTACAACAGCGCCTTTTACAAAGTAGTGGACGATCTAAAAATCGATATAACTGAGTTCAATTGCAACTTATGCTCCCAAGAAATGCCGAGCGTTGATTACTTTATGAACCACTTATCCCGCGAGCATAGTAAATCTGTCAACTTTGACGTGCCTTTCGGAGTGCTGCCTTACAAGCAGGGGCCGTCTGGATTGTGGATGTGTCTAGATTGCGATAAAACATATTCCGAGTTCTCTCAAATAAACGGTCACCTGCGTAGCCACGTCAAGATATTCACTTGCGAGAAATGTGGGGCGACTTTCCTGTCTGAGCACGGCTTGAGACAACACGAGCGAAACTTTAAATGCTACAAAGCCACTTACAAGCCCAGATTCGGTAAAGCGCTGAAACATCGTAGCAACACTGAAATCATATTACAGTGTTCGACAGCGCGTCCGTTCAGGACTTGGGGACAGAATTTTAATTGCGTCTACTGCCGCGTACAATCCAACGACCCGAACGGCCTACGAATGCACATGACAGCAAGACACGCCAATACAAATATCCAACACGTTTTCAGTCGGAAACTTAGGAAAGAGTTCCTTAAAGTTGACATCACTGATCTTCAATGCAAACTGTGCTATTTAAGAATCGACTCACTAGATGATCTCATTACCCATCTCAAGAACGACCACAAACAACCTATCAATGCCGACGTCCAACCAGGAGTCTTACCTTTTAAACTAAACGACGGATCTCACTGGAAATGCGCCATCTGTACGTGCCAGTTCTCAGATTTCATATCGTTAAAGAAACACACAGCTGAACATTATCAGAACTTTGTATGTGATACGTGTGGTGAGGGATTTATTACAGAATCCGCCCTAATAGCACACACGAAGATTCCGCACGACAACAAATATAGCTGCAGTCGTTGCGTAGCCACTTTCTCTACTCTAGAAGAAAGGAATATACACATAAAGACTCAGCACACAACATTACCCTACATGTGTGCCCATTGCAAAGATAAACCCCGCTTTGCGACATGGGAGTTGCGTAAGCGTCATCTAATGGAGTTTCACAACTATAAGCCCGGTGCAGAAATGTACGAATGTACTACTTGCCATATGACCTTCAAAACTAGATCACAAAAGTACCACCACAATGTGAAAGCTCACAGAACTAAGAAGGAGACGGAATATGGGTATCCCTGTGGTAGTTGTTCGAGAGCTTTCGCAACTAAATTGTCCTTAGATAAACATATAGCTAAGAAACATTTTCACGTCTGATGTTTATAACATCATCAAGTCAGCCATAAGTAGTCCACTGTTGAACATAGGCTTTCCTCCTGGGCCTGAAGCGACGAGTCTGTGGTCTCTACTCGAACACTTTTCGACCCCATCGGCCATCTGCTTTGCGTGCAATGTTACCTGCCCATTGCTACTTTAGCTTGCTAACCCGGTGGGCTACGTCGGTCACCTTAGTTCGTCTATTGATCACCTGTCTGATTCGATCACGTAGAGAAATTCGATCATAGGCTTAGAAATTTGAGATTCAAGATGGGGCAATAGTTAAACCACGGTTTGATCACAAAGCATCATGTTTATAACGCCACAACCTACCTATAGTAGATTTTCAACAACAGTAAAGTTAAAGATTATCTACAGATTATATTATGCCTGTACTTAATATGGTACATTTTCAACTGCTTTTAAAGTATATTAGTTACTTATGACACAAGAATAAGCCGTCGGGCAACAGGCTCATTTTATAGTATCCTGAATGACGATCTCTACAAATATATTTGGTGGTACTTAATTGTGTATTTAATATGTTAAGCGTACAATTTGTAAATACATTTTAGTACTATTGTAGCACAAATTAAGACACCTACTTAGGCATTCTTATAATTAAATGTGTAAATGCTTCCTCTGATACTTTATGAAAATTATGTATGACATTAAAATCAATAAACTAAATATTTCAACGTTTATATGGAATATAGAAGGTTTATTTTTATAGTACTCGCATAATAGTATGTCAACTGTGTTTCCTGGAACCCCGTGAAATTTATAGAGAGTAATATTAAGCAGATGCTAATGTATTTATTGTGTGTAATTTATTGATAACTTATAATTTTACAATTATTGTAATATATACACTAATAAACAGATATAAATAATCTGATATTTTATTCAATTATATAAGTGGAACCAAACAACACATCGATAATAAAGAGAAGGCGGTTTATCTAAGAAGCTCAAGAAATGACACAATTTTTCTATTTTTAGGACGCAGCCAAACCGAACACGAAACTGTGATAAAGGTAGAGCCTAGCGTCATACCAATAGAGCATTTGCTCAGAGAGAAACCAAGATACCAGCGCAGTGCTCGGGCAGAGGCTAGGTATGCCACTAAGAGAAACGCCACCGCCATACTAGAGTGCTGGTCTGTCAAACCTTTTCGCTGGAAGCGCAACCAGTTTAAATGCGCCTACTGCGAAGCCAGCTTCACAGACTGCGCCCTCCTCCGAATACACATAGGCAGTTGCTCGTCCCAACACAGCATCAAAGACATCTACAGCAAGTTCAAAGAGATGTCGCTCATTAACGTCGACGTAACTCAAGCCACATGCCGCCTCTGCTCCCTCCCGTACGGCGACGTGAAACAGATGCGTGAGCACGTTATCGAACACGGATACGATTACGACACCAGTCAGCCCGATGGCGTTCTCCCTTTCTTCCTCAACAAGGAATCATGGAGCTGCGTCATTTGCCAGAACAAGTTCAACAACTTCCTAAAACTGTACGAACACATGAACGTACATTACCAGCATTATATTTGTCCTACATGTGGAAAAGGTTATATGACTGCTCCAAGACTAAGGAAGCACTCAGAGGTTCATATAACTGGAACGTTCCCGTGTAACGAATGCCCTAAGATTTTCAGAAAGCGCGCCGCTAGGGATTATCATAAAGCACACGCTCACGCCAAAGCTCCTAGGTACGAATGCCCTCACTGTAACATGCGCTTTGACGGTTACTACGATCGTATGAACCATCTCAACGCAACACACAGTGAGAAACAAGTGTCATACAGCTGCCAGCATTGTGAACAAACTTTTAAGACTTCAGGCAAGAGAGCTATTCACGTGCGTTCAGTCCATTTTCCGCCCCAACGCGACTTCAGATGCTCGAACTGCGAATGGAGCTTCAAAACAGCCTACGAACTGAGAAGGCACAGAGTGAAGCATTCGGGGGAGAGGAATTTTCACTGCAATGTCTGTGATAAATCGTTTCCCAGGAACAGGGCGTTGAGGACGCATATGAAAACTCACGACGATCTGGGGTGCAAGTGGTGTGGAGCGATGTTCAAGCAGAGAATGCTGCTATTGGCTCACATGAGGGAAATGCACTCGGATATGTGCGAGCTCGTTAACTTGGGTTCTGATAAAATATAGGTTTTTTTTTTCACTTTTAACTGAAAATGAATTCTGTTTACCTACAAATAGAACACATTTTCTAATGGGGTTTCAATTATTGACTACCCGTCAATATTTGCGTACCTCACACTAAAATGAATTCTAATCGCATATAAACAGAGTTAATTTTTAGTATATTGGAGTTGGGCCAGTTACTAGCGATAGGTAGCAAAATATTTTATGTATTAAGTTGAACACTACTTTTACACAATAAAAGCTTTAATAACTTATTGACTGTTACTTAACATCGACTTCTGGTCGTATCCAAACATTTAATAAACCTACGAAAAACTCATGCGATCTTCCAATAAGGTACAGAAATTGGAATGTATTCTACTCTAACCCATCATGACACTGGTTGCATGCGGGGCAAGGATTTTACATAGTAACGTCTTCTTTTCTTTTTAGGTTCCGCTAATGCGGACGTGGAGGCAAAAGTAGGAGTTAGACGTGTTAGGAAGTTAAAGGAGAAAGTTAGCGCGCGACAGATGCGCCGCCGGCGCCGCGCCAACAACGAGTTGCCGGAGGAGTCCGAGAAACGCATCTCCAAAACTATGATGCGCAGGAACGCTATGACCCTTCTGGAATGTTCCACCGCGTGGGCATTCCGCTGGTTCCACAGCGCCTTCTACTGCTCCTACTGTGATGCTAAATTCGTTGACACCACCCCATTGCGTGAACATGTCCAAAATATCCACCTAACCGAACCACCCACTAACAAAATCTTCGCAAAACTAACTGAAAACAATATGGTCAAAGTAGACATAGGCAACCTTAGCTGTAGGCTTTGCAACCATCCTTTAACAGACATAGACGATTTAAAGGATCATTTAGTTTCTCAACATGAGAAAACTATATATTCTGAGTACAGTGATGGAGTGCTACCGTTTAAGCTCGACCAAAACGGATACTTCTGCCAAAAATGTTACACTCATTTCATTAGCTTCTCAAAATTGAACGAGCATATCAACACGCATTACAAAAATTACATTTGTGATTCGTGTGGCAAAGGTTTTGTATCAAAATCTCGGTTTCGAACTCACGTTCAGTCGCACGAAACGGGTAGCTTCCCTTGCGGGGATTGCACTGAAGTTCTAGAAACAAGAGCCGCTAGAATGTGTCACAGGTTGCGTGTACATAAAAAGGGCGTAAGGTACACGTGTCCTCGTTGCCCGGAGCTATTCACAACTTACTACGCAAGGGCGAAGCACCTGGTAGACGACCACGCTCAACAACAACGAGAATACGACTGCACGGCTTGTGAAAAATCATTCGAGACCAGCTGTAAGAGAGCAGCTCACTTCCGCACTACACATAAACCTGCTGAAAAACGGTACGAATGCCCACAGTGCCACTGGACTTTCTACACCAATACGAAACTAAGACGCCACGTCCTAACTCACTCAATGGATTACCGAGCCCAATACACAAAATGATGACATCACAGCGGTTACAATCGGTGTCTTTCTGTTTTTAGGACCGGCCGAAGAAACTGCGGGCAAATCAGTTAAAATTAACTGGACGCGGAAACGTCGAGTGATGGAGGATAAAGCAAATGCTGCTCTCATTCTAGAATATTCTAATGCGGTCGCGTTTAGATGGCAACGCGGTAAAGTTATGTGCGCGTATTGTCCAGCGATATGCTTGAGCATTAATGAAGTGCGGACACACTCGAATACTCACGATAATAAACTAGAGGTTTTTAAAAATTCTGAAGGCGTACGAAATTCATTCCCACTGAGAGTAGATATTACTGATCTCACTTGTAACGTATGTAAGGAAAAAGTTAAGTCATTAAATGAACTTAAGAAACATTTAAGTGAAACCCATTCCAAGTCCTTTAATTCTGAACACAATGACGGAGTTATCCCTTTCGTTTTAACAGGAAAAGAATATAGATGTGTAGACTGCGATACGCTTTTCGAAAGTTACATGAATCTGTTTGTTCATATGAATAAGCATTACCAGACCTTTATTTGTCATACTTGCGGGAAAGGGTTTTCCGGAAAGCACAAATTGCGGGCTCATCAATTGTGCCACGAGACTGGGGAGTATGCATGTAACAAATGTGATGCAGTGTTTCATACTCGAGTTGCAAAAAATCGTCACATTTCAGCATCACATGGACTTAAAGGAAGATACCGTTGTCCGATCTGTGACAGCCATTTCGATTCCTACCATTCGAGGTTGAAGCATCTGGACAGAATACACGGACAAAAAGTTGAATATCGATGTAACTTTTGCTCTTCTATATTTGGAAGTGGTAACTTGAGATACGCTCATATACGATCTGTCCATAAACAGAAAAATCTTGAATAGCTAAGCTGCTGTATATAAAATAAAAACACCATAAACAATAAACCACCTAATATACTAACTAGTCGATGATAAAATCTCCGTCGAAGCTCGGTGCGCTATTTGATAGTGAATTTTCTTTTGTTTTTAGGGTCCACCGACCTCAAACTTAAATGGAAACCGAAACGCAAGTATAACGATCACAGAGACAATGCGGCTATTATAATAGAGTGTTCCAACGTGTGCCCGTTCAGGTGGAAGCGGGGAACGTTCACTTGCGCCTTCTGTCCCTTGTCCTTCGGGGACTTTAGCGGCGTCAGGGACCACGCGCTCGAGCACCCGAACCGGGTCGAGGCCATGCGATTAGCACGCCCCTTAGACAACGTCAAAGTTGAGATTACTGGCCTCCGCTGCGAACTCTGCTTACTACATATCAAAGACGTTGAAACACTAAAGGAACACTTACTCCGAATTCACGATAAACCGGTTAGCGAAAATCACGGAATTGGCGTTACACCTTTCCTAATAGAAGGAAAAGAGTTCGTGTGCACACATTGTGGGGAACACTTCGAATTATTCTCAAAATTAAACACACATATGAATCATCATTATCCGAACAATATTTGCTTTCAATGCGGGAAAGCGTTCTCGGCCGCGCACAGGCTTAAAGCTCACTTAGTTATCCATGAGGCCTCTAACAGTATGCAGTATAAATGTTCTAAATGCGATGAGGTTTTTTCCAGTCGGGCGTTGAAGAATAGCCACATGGCTTTAGCACACGGGCCCGAGTACCGCTATCGATGTCCATACTGTAACGACTCATTCTTACGATACGCAGACAGAGCTAAACATCTCAAAATAGCTCATGATAGGAAAGTCGAGTATCCATGCCATCTCTGCGCAGCTGTTTTCTCCATGTGCAACCAGAGAACCAAGCATATACAACAGGTCCACATCAGGCATAAACAGTTTTTCTGCGCGTTGTGCCCGTATCAGTTTGTCACGGCCGCGCAGCTCCGGAATCACATGGTCAAACATGTAGGCGAGAGGAAGTTCCAATGTCAGGTCTGTAAGAAGTCCTACGCTAGAACCAAGACGTTGAAGGAACACATGCGTATACATAATAATGATAAACGATTCGTTTGTGAGTTTTGTAACAACGCGTACGTGCAAAAGTGTAGTCTTCAGAGCCATATGAGAACGCACCACCCTAACGCTGAACCTCTAAAAAAACTCAAATTGCCTCTGCCTAATGTATATTAAAATTGTATTATTTTAAAATTTAATAAATTACGTTTTTAAAATGAATGACTACTTAATTCCTATTCATTTAAATCCTGTTCAAGATATATAAATAATATCAAAATTTTATTTTGTCTGAATGAATCTTCATCTTTGAGTTTAAATGCAACCTCCTAATGATTGTGACGAAGTATACATAACCGGCAAATTAAATATAGTTGGCTTTATAACTGAACCAGCCGTAGTCAGTCGAAACGCTTACTTAGATACAAATCTTTGCTGAACCGTTGGAGAAGCCTTGATTGGATGTTTTTCTATTTTTAGGACGGAAAGGTGAAGACGTTCAGTTCAAACCTGAATCCGCCGCTGAGGTCAAACAAGAGTTGGCCGAGGCAGAGGATATAGACGCTGCGTCCGCAGCCGTCAAACGGGAGGAGGGCGAACGGAGACGAACCAACTTTAGAAATAACATCTCCACTATCATAGACTCTACCACCGTCTACCCCTTCAAGTATAGAAGGGGAATGTACCTCTGTTACTACTGCAAACACACATTCCTAGAACCCGAGAAACTACGACAGCACAACCGAATCTACCATTCCGAATCAAAAGTCCTCCCGAAACCTAGAAAATATGAGCCCGTCAAAATGGATTTCTCCACCGCCTTCTGCAAGCTCTGCTCGACTGAAATTCGCGACTATTCCATGATGAAAAGACATTTAAGCGAACACGGAAAAGACTTAGATAACACATTTGGGGACAGCGTGCTCCCGTACAAGCTAAGCAGAGACGAGCATGTCTGTCAAGTCTGTGGGAAGACGTACGAGATGTTCCTAAGTCTGCATAAACATATGAACGACCATTACGAGCATTATATCTGCGAAAAATGTGGCAAACGGTTCGCGACATCGCAGCGCATGCTCAATCACACTCGCACACACGAAACTGGGGTTTTCCCGTGCAAGCAGTGTGACGAGACCTTCCCATCATACGCCCCTCTATACACCCACGTCGCTAAAGTCCATAGATTTAACAAAAGATACAAATGTCCTATTTGTAACGAGAAATTTGTTTCTTACAAGCAGAGACTGAAGCATCTGCACACAGTTCATGAGCAGAAGACACCGGTTTTCCCTTGTCCGTCTTGTGACAGAGTTTTTGATTTGTGCAGTAAAAGAACTGCGCATATCAGGTTCCAGCATTTGCAGGAGCGGAACCATGTCTGCAGCGTGTGTGGAATGAAGTTCTTCAGTAATTACGAGCTTCAAGAGCATGCGATCAAACATGGCGGAGAGAGGATATACCAATGTGACGTGTGCAAAAAGGCTTATGCTAGAATTAAGACCCTCAGAGAACACATGCGGATCCACAACAATGATAGACGCTATACCTGTCCAGTATGCGGGCAAAGTTTTATACAGAACTGTAGCATGAAACAGCATATTCGCGTGCATCATCCCACGCATTTGAAAGATATATTTTAATTGTGTCTAAGGAATATTAAATAGTATATACTCATTGAAATATCATTAATTGTTTCTTATTACAATCTTGACGTTAACTTACCTCAAACATTAAATATACATATTTCTTCCAATAATATAAAAAATCATCAAAATTACAATAGCCTATCATTCTACTTACATACATTTCAACCGTATGCAGTCCACTGCTGGACATAGGCCTCCCACAAATATGACTTGTATCATCTTGGGGGTAGTTGCCGTAGTCGCCACGCTTGGCAGGCGGGTTGGCGACCGTAGTAGCTGTAGATTGGGTTTCGACGGACGCTGCTGCCCGTCCGTAGGATTTTTCCCTTTGTCGCCTCTTACGACACCCGCGGGGGGAGATGGGGTGGTGCCATTCTACTACTCAATATTTAATCTAAAAAAGGCTCTTGAGGCATTGTACCAATGATGCTGGCGGTATCGTATTTGTGCGAGGACGCCGCCAGCTCTTCGGTCACAAGTTACGTCAACCAGACGCTCCGCGATTTCTGCAAAAGACAATTGGGCGGATCAAAGCCAAGTTAACCTTTTGAACGCCAAGCACCACTAAAATGGTCGCGTGATGTCGTGCCTGCCACGCCACCGATCACTAAAGTGGCTACGGCGGACGCTGTCAAAGCAATAGTCCTGCTGACAGATAAGGTTTATATTTGTTCTTCAGAAGTCATACCATGGCGTACACGACGTCATATTTTGACGCGAGACGAAAAGCGTTCAAAAGGTTAATCGTTACATACTTACCTGCCACATTAAATGGTTCTGCCTATTCACAGATTTTTTATAATTTAATTTACTAACCAACTTTTTGTCGATGATTGACTGACAGCTAACGTTTGAATGTTTTTTATAGTAACGGTTTCATTAAAATAATTATATCTACTTAATCATTTTGAGGGCGTCGTATTAATTTAAGCATACACTTGGCAACCATTGTTGGTAGACTACCAATATTTGTGTTGTCATGTGGCCAAATTGTTAGTGTATTTCGGCTTTTTTTTTTCATGACAGGCGGCAAACGAGCAGACGAATTGCCTGGTAGTAAGCAATTACCGTCGCCCATGGGCACCCGCAACACCAGATGAGTCACAAGCGCGTTGCCGGCCTTTAAGGGGGTTTGGAGTTCTGGGAACCTTACTCACCATCAAGAACACAGCACTACATACCTGAAAGGTAGCAATGCTATTATGGCTGTGGTCTTCTGTAAGGAGGAGGTACTTCCCCAGTTGGGCTGCCCCAGATTCAAGCGTGATGGTCATCGCTGTGCCCTACCTCTCATTGTTGGACGTAGTTTGAGGACATACCCGGGGCTTTACAAAGAACTAAACTAAAACCATTGGGAACAGACAAACATGGCAGCTTGCTATACTTTACACCATACTTTTTTAAACACAAAAACTATCGTGAGATTGGAACATATATTAATTGTATAAAAGCGGGTAACTCACGTTTTATAAGTCGAATATTTATGTCGAGCAATATTCGACTTAAAAAACGTGAGTTACCCGCTTTTGTACAATTAATATGTTTACACCATACTAAAATATATTTTTCCTAACTAGTCCGTAAAAAGTGCACTTTGCGCATGTGCGTAAATTACACTTTTTAGGGCACTTGTTATGACAAATTGAGTTCGATACACGTGTAAAAACTTCTTTTACTCGGGCTCTAACTTCCCTCGTGGAATTTTTTTTTTACTAGTATCGAAATGTACTATTCCTCAACTTGAATCGTATAACAATGTGATGATGCGCTATTTCTTACTCGAAAGTACTGAAATACATTAAACTCTTACGATAAAGAAATATATACGCTAAGTAGAGTTCTTTCTATTTTTAGGACAGAAAAACGAAGAAGCCGATCTGGCTAAAGAGGATTTGACTGCAGCGGGAAACACTGAGGATTCCGTATGGCGAACCAACCTAAGGAATAATGTTAACATGGTCGTCGCTACGACAACAGTTTATCCATTCAAGTACAAAACTGACCAAAAGGGTGCGTTGTTTCAATGCTATTTCTGCACAGGCGCTTTCAATGAAGCCAAGGATTTAAGAAACCACAATCGTGACTATCATTCCAACGTAAAAGAAATGCCCAGACCTAAAAGTTATAAACCCATAAAAATGGATTTTACATCTGCTTCTTGTAAACTATGCGCAGCGGACATTCAAAGCTATGAAATGCTAAAAAGTCACTTGGCGGAACACGGTAAAGTTATCGACACATCACGAGGCACTACCATACATCCGTATGACCTGGGTTCAGAGTCGAACGTCTGCCAGATATGCCAAAAGACATTCAGCAGATTTGTCTGCTTACTAAGACATATGATCGTGCACTCCGATCGACACAGATGTAAGCGATGCAGCAAAAAGTTCAACTCTTACTCCAGCCTTGCAACTCATTTGCGACAAAAGGAATGCATTGCAGTAACTCCCGAAAATAAGGTAGATGAAGATCTAACGGAACTTACTCCACAAGATATTGAGCAGATTAAATTCACGAACTTTAGAAATAATTTATCCACTATAGTAAAATCAACAACAGTCTATCCGTTTAAGTACAAAAGAGGCTCATTCCAGTGTTACTACTGTAACACAATGTCTCTAAACACAGACGAAATTCGAAGTCACAACCGTGTCGAACATGGCGATATAAAAGTATTTCCACTTTATAGATCTTATGATCCTGTAAAAATGGATTTCCTAGATGCTTCCTGTAAGCTTTGCTCGGCCGAAATTATGGACTATCCCACGTTAAAGAGTCACCTAGCCGAACACGGCAAAGTTATCGACACTACACTTAGCAAATGCGTGGTTCCCTACAAGTTGAACAAAGATAATATCGTTTGCCAAATATGCAACGCAACTTATCAATCGTTTCTGAGTCTCTACAAACATATGAATGTACATTTTGCCAGTCATATTTGTGATCAATGCGGCAAAGGGTTTATATCACACTCGCAGCTACGTGTTCACCAAAAAATTCATGAAGCCGGCGTGTTCCCGTGCAATAAATGCGACCAGACTTTCACAATTCGATCCCGACTGGTTACTCATGTCGCCTCACGACACAATCGCAATATGTCACACACCGCATACAGGTGCCCCATGTGCAAAGAGGAATGTCCGTCTTACAAACAAAGGTTGATACACTTGTCCAAAGAGCATGGCCAGAGAATGCCAGAATTTATTTGCACTGAGTGCAATAAGGTGTTCAACGTACGCGGCAACCTGACCTACCATATAAAAACTAAACACCTTGTACAAGAAAAAAAATTCGCCTGCACCACGTGTGAGATGAAGTTTTCTACTAAGCCTGCGCTTAGAAATCACATGGTGAAACATACCGGCGAAAAGAAGTTTCAGTGTGACATTTGTAAGAAATCCTACGCTAGGATTAAGACGCTGAGAGAACATATGCGTATTCATAACAATGATAGACGGTTCAGTTGTCCCGTGTGCAGAGAGACTTTTGTACAGAAGTGCAGTATGAAGTCCCACATGAGGGTACATCACCCTAACGAATACAAGCAAGAATTTGAATCGTGATCTTTGTTGTACATGGCAGAATGCTGATCGCGATTAAGATTCCAAAATTTCTATTTTGCCGATAATAGACTTGTTATACGTACTATTTTTACTAATACTTTGTGAGAATAGCTTTAACAACGCTATAAATCTAACCAATAAATTAATATCTAGCTATACGACTGTTTTTTCTAAATATCCTATCCAGCCTATCTCAACTAGTCATAGTTGAAAGAACTTACAAGGACAAGGGTCTTGAACGTATCGTTTAGCTTTTTTTTTTTCTGTTTTTAGGACGGGAAAGCGAAGAGACCAAACATGTTAGAAAAGTACTAACTGAAGCAGATCGCTGGCGCGCCAATCTGAGAGATAACGTTTCTGCTATTATATCTACAACCACAGCGTGTCCATTTAAATACAATACAGGTCAATTCTCATGCTTCTTCTGCAAAGATAGATTTCCAGAAGCAGAGAAGCTTCGTGAACATCACCGAAGCAAGCATTATACTGAAACCCATTTGCCTAAAAGGCTTAAATCTTACGATTCCACAAAAGTGGACATAGCAGATGCTATATGCAAAATCTGCTCCGTTCAAATTACAGACTACGATATGCTAAAATACCATTTAACTGAGCACGGCAAACAACTCACTACGCTTAACGCGCAGTCCGAAACCGTCCTTCCCTTCAAAAACAATAACAGCTACATTTGTCAACTGTGCCGCAAACCGTGCGAATCAATAATGAAATTATTTAACCACATGCACGTACACTCCAATCGTCATGCGTGCTACAAATGTGGAACTCGCTTTAGAACTTCTGCCCTAATGGTCAAACATGTCCAAATGAAAGAATGCTGTCTATATACAAAGGATCCAGTTGTAGATACAACAGATGACGGCGAACGGAGACGTATCAGTCTTATGAACAATCTCTGTACTATCATAACGATGACCACAGTCGTACCATTCCGTTTCGTTAAAGGAGCTTATCTATGCTACTTTTGTAAAGAGACGTTTACGCAGCCTTCCACACTTCGACAGCACAACCGTGAACAACACACCGACGTTAAAACAATACCCAAATATAACGAACCCGCTAAAGTTGACTTTGTAAACGCCTCATGCAAGCTTTGCTTAATGGAAATCCCTGACAATAAAATATTAAAAACCCATCTGGCAGAGCATGGGAAGGAGATAGACACGACGCATGGCGATTGTGTTATCCCTTACAAATTGATCAGCTCTTCTGAGCACGTTTGTCAAATATGTGGACAGAAATATGAAACATTCGTAAACTTGCACAGACATATCAACGAACACTATGACAGCCACATATGTGACCAGTGCGGCAAGAAATTCATTACGTCCAGACAAATGATCCTGCACGCTCGCTCCCACGACCGCCACAAACAGGGCGTTTTTCCTTGCAAGAGTTGCGGCCAAACTTTCACAATGCGCACTTATCTTGATTCCCATGTTACCAAAGAACATAGAGTAAAAGAGCGTAATAAATGCCCCTTTTGCAACGAAAAATTCGCCTCTTACGGACAGAGACTGAAACATTTACGCACTGTCCATGATCAGAAAACTGCGGATTACCCTTGCCCTTCGTGCGATAAGGTTTTTGATCTGAGCAGTAAAAGAGCTCAACACATGCGAATTCAACACTTGCAGTTGAAAAAGCATGAATGCAACGCTTGCGGCATGAAGTTTGCTACCAAACAAGAGCTTGAGGGCCATTTGGTTAAGCATGGGGGTGAGAAGAAATTCCAGTGCGAGGTGTGCAAAAAATCATACGCTCGGTTGAAAACGCTCCGGGAACACATGAGGATTCACAACAATGACAGACGGTTCACGTGCTCTGCGTGTGGACAGGCGTTCGTTCAGAAATGTAGCATGAAATATCACATTAAGGTTCACCATCCGACGCTGTTTAAAGATGAAATGGAATCCTAACACCTTTGGTATATTACGTGTGCTTTTATAATAAATAAAACATTAAAAAATAATACGTGTTAAATGTTTTTCATATCTCCTAGGACCAATATTTTATAACTATAAAATGCTATATCATTTTTAGGTGTCCGTAGCTCAGGGATCGTAAGCACTACAAAGTTGGAATTTGATATAAATAGTTTATCACGCCGACGATGCGATGAAAAAAATAGTAAAATGATAGGAAGGGTTCGATTCTACCCACGAGTTGCAGTTGGATACGTATTTTAAAAACATACAGTCAAAATAATTAGGTCAAACAAAAATTATCGCCATAAAGACCCCGTAATAAACAATTATATATATATCCTTTGAATTTAAACCCTGATACCGTGCATTCGCATAGCTGTATTTTTTTATATTATTTTTTTATAAGAAACCTTATTTAGGCATCTCAAAATACATACAAGACTGACCAGCGTTTGACCTCAGTCAAACGTGATGTGAAGTGTTGACGAGGTCTAAGGTCACACTGGTTCAGTAACAGCCTATTCACTCTTGCCTTAAATATACCCAAATTATATCTTTTCCGGAATACAGACGAAGGGAGCGAATTCCATTCCTAAGTAGTACAAATAACATGGCCGGCATGCCCTTGGCTGCTATTTATTCGTCAAATTACTGAAATTACTAAGTTTCTATATCTGCATACGCGCCGTACTCTGTATATTCTAACGATTCAATGTATATTTTTAAATAAAAACCGATGAATGCATTGGACTCATACTGCACGTTTATAATCGTAATGTTTAAGTGCATCGTGCCTCAATTCCGGTATTTCCCTGGCAGACTGTCACTGCGCTCAAAATGCATGCAATCAATGCTTATCTGGAACTTCTGGAAGTCATAGACGTTTTTCTCATTTCTAGGTGATGAGACCTCACCCTCGGACAGTAAGAAACTGGTTGCTGGCTTGAAAACCGGCGGATTAAACAGAAACGAAGACAAATTTAAAAAATGTAATAACGATATAGAAGACCTAAAAGCTAGAAAAAAGAACGCTACTATTTTACTGGAATTCACAAAAGTATGCCCATTTAGATGGATGAAGAATCTATACTTATGTTTCTACTGTGATAACCAATTTAACGATCCATCTTGGCTGAGAACACATAATGAGAATGAGCATTGCGATAAAACGACGGAACAAATCAATTGGGCTCTTACAAAACTAAAAAAATATGAACTTGCCAAAGTAGATGTTACTAACACGACTTGCGCTATTTGCGATGATGTTCTCACTGATTTTAATGAGTTGAAACAGCATCTGTTAGTAAAACATAAGAAAAACATCGACCCAAAATCTGATGATGGAATATTACCGTTTAAAGTGACGAAAGATGAGTTCAAATGCGTAATTTGTTCTGAAACGTGCGCGGAGTTCAAAAGTTTAAACCAACACATGAATGTGCACTATCAGAATTTTATATGCGAGCAGTGCGGCATGGGCTTCATCACCCCGGAGCGTTTGAGGACTCACTCCTTTTCTCACGAGACAGGATCCTTCTCTTGTGACGCTTGTGAAAAAGTATTTCGATCCACAAACGCTAAGAACGAACATTATGCTCTCGTTCATAAGCGTGTGAAGAGACACCGATGCCCCCACTGCCCCGAGGCATTCAGAAATTACTTCCAAAGAAACAAGCACGTAGCATCCGTCCACGGACTCAAAATTAAAGAGTTCAAGTGCAATCTCTGTCCTAAAGTTTTCACTGTAAGTGGGAAACTAGGAGTTCATATCAGGACAGTGCATTTGAAACTCAAGAGGCACGCGTGCGAAGTATGCGAATGGAAGTTCTATTCCAAATCTGAGCTGAAGGAACATATGATACGACATGGTGGCGAGCGGAAACATCAGTGCTCAATCTGTAAGAAGTCGTATGCTAGGAAATATACTCTGCGCGAACACATGCGAATTCACGAGGATGACAGAAGATTCGTGTGCGCAACTTGCGGGGAGTCATTTGTGCAAAATTGTAGTTTGAAACATCATGTAAAAGTGCATCATCCAGTCAAATACGAACTAATGTCATGATGTCATGAAATATAATGTCTGCCATTTTAAATATATGTAAAATCTCTAAACTTATTTTTCTATGAATATACGTTGCGATATTTATTGCGGAATAAATCGTACAAAGCAGTTTGGTTTTCTCTCAAGCCTCGACCGTCCTATATACCATATCTTAAAGAAGCTAAACCTGGGAAATGGTTACTTTTTAACAATGCACCTGAGTATATTTGAACACAGAATAAGTAATATATCTAATATGCATGATTGTGTTAACGTCGTGATACAAGTACGAATTTTCTGTTTTCTAGGATCCGACTCGCCAATATTACCGGAAATACAGAAGCAGAAAAGGATCGTGCCTTTGTTCCAAGTGGCATACGACCGCAGCTTGTGTAGGCCGCTGGGGACGATAGCGGACTTCGATAAACTTAACCTAAAACTGAGGTCCCCTGCGCAGAGTGATCATTACCCTCCGACTACGTCGAAGGATTTCACTCCATCCCGCAGTCCAAGTCCAGTATCAAACAGCGGACAGATCTCGCCTCAAGTCGGGGTTGTAGCAAGCTTAGATCCGCCCGTTGAAGTACTCGTCCCCCAAAAAAACAAAAAGCGACCGGATATCCGACAAAATGCGTTGACAGTCTTCGAGAATTCAACAGTATATCCTTTCGTTTATGGAAATAATAAATTTAAATGTTTCGTTTGTTCCCAACCATTCCTCGAGACTGTTGAATTGAACCGTCACATGCAAGAGTCTCACGGCTTTAGTGCGCTGAAAAGACTTGTCAATAACCGAAGAGAAAATGTACTCAAAGTAGACGTTAGTGAAATGGCTTGCAAACTGTGTTCCTTACGACCTAAAGACTTAGCTGAACTGAAGTATCATTTAAAGGAGATACATCAAAAACCAATAGACCCAGAACTAAAAGATAATATGATACCATTCAAACTAGATGGAAGAGAGGGCTCATACAAATGTGTGATGTGCGATGAAGAGTTTATCAAAGTGCGAATTTTGGTCATACACATGAGTGTACACTTTAATAATTACAGCTGCGAGATTTGCGGTTCTGGGTTTATGACTCTACGTCTCCTAAAGAAGCATCTGGAGGTGCACGAAAACGGAAACTTCCCCTGCGATCGCTGTAGCAAAGTCTTCACTACGCCGCATAAGCGCTCTCTTCACATACGAGGTGTCCATTTAAAACAGTATCCGCGACGATGTCCCATCTGCCCAGAAAGATTCAACTCCAACTATAGACGTACTATACATCTCCAAGATGTGCACAATCAGTCGACTCGTGTCCACAAATGTGAGACTTGCGGGAGAGCTTTTAACCTAAAATACCATTTGATATGCCACACACGCTCTGTGCACCTTCAGGAGAGGAACCAGCAATGTGACGTATGCCATCAAAGGTTCTGCAATAAGGAAACGTTGAAACGACACATGGTTATCCACACAGGAGAAAAGAATTACAAGTGTGAAGTGTGCGGCATGGCGTTTTTAAGAAGAAAAAACTTAAAAGACCATCTTCGACTACATGAAAGTGTACTTCAAGTATAATGTATGATTTCAAGCTATATGGTCGTTCTCATTACGTCTATTACTATAGTAATAGTGAAAGTGATACTCCACAAACAAAGCTCATCAGAAAGAGGATGTGTGTGACTGAATGTGGTTTGACCATCGCAGTACTTCAGTTATTCCGTGAGAATGACGCAACAGTGACAAAATATCGGAAACTCTTTCAAGTATAAATTGAACGACTAGAGATTTATTTTTGACATTCGCTGATCTGATCTGTATTTTATTTATTATTTGTATGTAATAAATTAACATGCACAAGTTAAGAGAAATATGAAATTTAGTTTAATTTTTAATAAATAGTTTAATACACAGATACATTTTGTTTTTCTTCTAGGCACCATCCATGAGAGCCAGTCGTCTATCGTAGTAAAAGATGACGACGGCAACGACTTGAGGCTTACCCTTCTCAAGAAACCCATTGATATAAATGATTTAGAATGTGTACATGAGGATAAGAAGAAAATTAAATTTAGGAAAACACATAATATTACAAATCAAATTAAAAGAAGTAAATTATTCCAACGCGACGTAGGCAGTCTGACCATATTAAAGGACCCAATCTCTCTTGACAATATACAGTGGGACGATGACGCAGAGGGCAAAGAAACTTCAGTCACATTTACAGTGAAGACTTATCAAAGCCCTTATTTATATAGACCGCCGCGTAAGACACGTATAGTATCCCCAAAAGGTGAAGCGTGGAAGAAAAACGCTTTAATCATATTCGAAAACTCCTACGTTTATCCCTTTATACATGCAAGTAACAAATACAAGTGTTTCATTTGTTCAACAACTTTCTTAGATGCTAACGTATTGAAGGGTCACACATTGAACGAACACAGTATAGAAGATTTAAAATTAGAATTGAGTAATAGAATTCGCGATAAAAACATTAAAGTGGATGTCAGTTGCTTAAATTGTAAATTGTGTCCAGATCCACAAACGCTGCCAGACTTGCAAGCTTTAAAAGTACATTTAAAACATCATGGAAAACCTGTGGATGTCGAGATGAACGATAATATAATACCATTCAAGTTGGGAGGGATAGTTTTTGACTGTCAGATATGTGGTGAAACTTATGCAAAATTGAGATTACTTGTAATCCACATGAGCAAGCATTTCAACAATTTTAGCTGCGACATTTGTGGGTCTGTGTTCATCTCTGTAAATCTTCTCAAACGCCACTTACAAACCCACGAGCAAGGCAACTTCCCTTGCAACAAATGTGACAAAGTATTCAGTAACGCATCCAAAAGAACCTTGCATTTGAGAGGAGTACACAAAAAGCAACATCCAAGAAGATGCCCGATTTGCCCGGAGAGATTTAACTCTGACTATCAAAGGACGAAACATTTACGCATTGTTCACAACCAGAGCACTGGCCTGTTCCGATGTGAGACATGCGGGAGAGAGTACGATTTGAAATACCATCTGTTACTCCATATAAGATCTGTTCATTTGCAGGAACGCAATCACGAATGTGGCATCTGTCACGCTAGATTCTTCTCAAAATACTGCCTGTCGAGGCACGCTGTGATACATTCTGGGGAGAAAAACTTCAAATGCATTATTTGTGGGAAAGGGTATGCGAGGATGAAGAATTTGAGAGAACACTCCAGGTCTCATGAACCTGGATTTTCGTGTACGGTCTGCGGGATGAACTGTTGTGATAGCGAAGCGCTAGTTACGCACATCAACTCTCATAGCGGAACTTAAAGATAAAAATAGTTTAAAAATGAGGAAAATAATACTCGGGATAAGATAGATTTAACACGCACATGCATAGGCTTTTCAAATTGTACTATACTTAAGTTATATCCAGATATTTAGCACAGATAAAAGCTCTCTTAGGAGATGCTTATGGTATAAGAGAATAGGATTGCCAATTTCACACAAATATTCTTAGGTGTATTTAAATAAAGTCCTACTAGTTTTACCAATTGTTTTCGGTTATATGCTACATCAATTTAAAGAAGCAGATAAGGTTGGTACAATTTTGCACGCAAATTGCAGTTTATCTATCCGACCGACAGGTTTAAAAAGACAAATTTTCTTCCCCAGGATTACCGGCAAGACAACGACCCGGGCCAAGGACGAGTATCTGGCAAATGACCATATCGGAACGGCAGAATGCTGCCACTTTCTTAGAATTCACCACTATCAAGCCCTTCTTTTACCAGCAGGCTAATTTTAAATGTTTCTACTGTAACGAAGTCTTTCCGGAGATCCACTCTGTTCTGCAACACACCGCATTCCATACCACACCAGAAAGGTGTTGTTTACTGAAACAGTATTTACGAAAAGGGAAAAGAGTTATAAAGGTGGACATATCGGGTCTAAAATGTAGAATTTGTGAGCAGAAATACTCTGATTTAGACGATATTAGAAAACATTTAATAGTGGCTCATAAAAAGGAGTTTAACATAGCCGGGAACGGGCTCATGGCATACAACCTAAGCACAAATAATGGTCTTCTATCCTGTCACAAGTGCTCTAAAACTTTCAACTCTTTCTTCTTACTGAACAGGCATATGAACGTTCATTTCAGCGTCGTTTGTGAAACTTGTGGCCTCGGCTTCATGTCTCACCAGCGCCTCATAAACCATAGGATAGTCCATCAAAATGGCGTTCACAAATGCGATAAATGCCAAGAAGTCTTCACAACTAAGTTAAAATTACGTTACCACTTATTTAAAAAGCATGAGGTAACTAATGCGAAGAAGATAAAGCCTTTAAAATGTCCTCATTGCTTGGAAAGGTTTGCAGAGCATTATCGTAAAATGACGCATCTGAAAGAGGCGCATGGGATCACCTTTTCCTTTGAATGCCAGTTATGTAAATCCGTGTTCCCAACTAGACGAGCGTTGACGGAACACACAACTAAGTTACACACGCAAAAAATCCAGTGCAAGATTTGTGGAAAATGCTTTGGAACAAAATCATTATTGAAGATGCATATGAGAGGACATACGGGGGAAAGAAATTTCTACTGCTCGATATGCCAGAAAGCTTATATGCACGAGAGAACGCTGAGACAGCATATGAGGGTTCACGGGCCTGTGTGGAAGTTCACGTGCTCGGAATGTGGCAGCGGCTTCCACAATAGGAACGATTACAACAAACACATGAAACAGTGGCATCCTCAGTGGCAGTTTAAGACTATTGTCAAGAATTTTGGATCTGAACTTATTAATTGAATTGTTGAGACTATTCTCAACAATACGCGTCTAGTTTTTATTATTGCAAACCTCGTAAACTACTTTTTGGCAATGTTCGTATGCATTTAAGTAACTAGTGCCATATTTTTGTATATATAATTATTTGAAATAAATTTAAGTCACAACCATTTTGTATGTTACATTACCTCTTTAAGCTACTTAATTTGAATTTGTAATGTATGTCTTTAAATATACATATGAGTAATGTAAGTAACGGACAAGCTTTAAATATTATCATTAAATCGACCTAGTATTTAGGACAAGAATAATTTGCCAATTAATAAAGTGTACGTTTACTTTTGAGTAATAACTAAATAACCAACCTGATTCCTGACCTCCCATAAAGCTGCAGTAGTACAAACAAAAGATTCTATGAAAACAATGAAACTACAACTTAATGTTATGCGCACTGGACTGTTTTTACATTGCATGTTGTGATTTTGAGAAATAACAAGAAGATGAGAGGAAGCATTCAAAGTAAACTTTGTTCCCTCAGGCTTGGACCCTCGACAAGGAGCAATCACCAGTATTTGGGAGATGACGGTATCGGAGCGACAGAACGCGGCAGTCTTCCTCGAACACACCACCGTCCGCCCCTTCGTCTACTGTCGCTACTTTTTCAAATGCTTTTTCTGCCATGAGCATTACTCTGAAATCAACACATTACTTCAACACACTGTCTCCCACAATATACCAAAAACAGACAACATCCTCAAAGAGCTACTCCCGAAAGGCAAACGGACCGTTAAAGTCGACATTTCCGCACTAAAATGCAGAATTTGCGACGAAAGCTTCAACGATTTGGATAAAATCCGTACGCATTTAACAGATACGCACAATAAAGAGTTTACTCAATCAGGAAACGGACTAGTCGCCTATAACCTAACTGTTACGAATGGACAATTTTCTTGTCACATATGCAAGAAAGTTTTCCAAACTTTTATACTTCTCAATCGGCATATGAACGTGCACTTCAGCAATGCGATTTGCGAGACTTGTGGAGTCGGGTTCATGACGCATCAGCGCCTGATGCAGCACAAGGAGATACATCTGCCTGGAGGCTATCCTTGTGAGAAATGCAAGAAAGTCTACACAACTAGCTCTAATTTGAGGTATCATATAGAAAAGACTCACGAGGGTTCCACTAGAATGCGAATGCTTCGCTGCCCGCACTGTCCCGAAAGATTCTTCGAGCATTTCAGGAAACTACGCCATCTGAAGGAAGCCCATGGAATCACATTCACTTTTGAGTGTGAAACTTGCAAATCCACATTCCCAAGTCGACGAGCTCTGACCATGCACACAAACAAGTTCCATACTCAGAAAACACAATGCGAAATATGTAAGAAAAGCTTCAGCTGTCGCACAACTTTGAAGAAACACATGGTTTCTCACACGGGGGAGCGGAATTTTGTATGTAATTTATGTCAGAAGGCGTATAGGCATCAGAAAAGTTTGAAGCAACACATGCGAACGCATGTACAAGGGAATGATTATAATAAATTCGTGTGTGCGGAATGCGGGGCCGGGTTCCCGAACAGAAATGACTTCAACAAACACGTAAAGGAGTGGCATCCGCGGTGCTTCTTCAATTTCACTGTAAATTAATTTTTAGAATAAGACATTGACTTTTTATACAAGAACTAGTCTATAACTACCTCTTGCTCGCGATATTATTTAATATGAATTGTAACGAGCGTAAAATATTGCGTGCCATGCCTATGATCTCTTTAAGCAATAAAGTTTAGGTTATTAAACGCTATACCGTTTTTTTTTAGTCTTATCTTTAGGATGCGACCCCTGTATCTCTAAATACTGTCTGTCTAGGTTGGTATAATTTTATATTAACTACTATGGTCAGTCTTTACTTGCTAATATCATTAAACGTGATATTTTTCTTCCACAGACGATAGTTCAAGCATTAAAACAAGCGTGTGGCAAATGACGCTGCCGGAAAGGAAAAATGCAGCAACTTTTATTCAATATACAACGGTCAGGCCTTTCATATTCATGGGGACGTGTTTCAAGTGCTTCTACTGCGCGGAATACTTCTCGAAACTCCCGGCCCTACTCTACCACACCAGCGACCACAGAATACCGGAAGAATCCGAACTGTTAGAAAAATACGTACATAAAGAAAAAAGGGTATTACAAGTCGATATTTCGAACCTACAATGTCGCTTATGCAGTTCTAAGTACCCTGATCTTCAAGCAGTTAAAGAACACTTGCAGGATCAACACGACAAGCACTTCTTCCCCGCCAGCAATGGCATGACGGAGTATGATATGGAGTTGAAGAACGGTGCCTTCGTGTGTCATATTTGTGACTCCGATTTCCACACATTCTCACTCCTTAACTCCCACATGAATTGCCACGTTGGTAAAGTTGTATGCGAGACCTGCGGGGCCGGCTTCTTAAACAAATACTTCCTATTAAAGCATAAAGAAACTCATCTAGACAACAAATTTAATTGTAAGGAGTGTACTGCTGTTTTCGTAAAGAAAAGCCAACTCAAATATCACACTAAAATCATACATAAAGGCCAGGAGAGAGTTAAACCTAAAAAATGTCCTCAGTGCGATGAAACGTTCAAAGAACATTACAGTAAAGTAATCCATCTAAAGGATGTCCACGGCGTGTTGCAAAATTTTGAATGCCACATATGTAAAGCTAAGTTTACTTCGCGGTGGGCGATCACACAACACACAACCCGGTACCACACGGAGAAATATAAATGTGAAATATGCTCTAAATGCTTCAGCATAGAGTCGAAGTTGAAGCAGCATATGCGCGGACATACCGGGGAGCGGAACTTCGTCTGCCCGATATGCAAGAACGCGTACATGCACAAGATGACGCTTCGCAAGCATATGCGGAGTCACAGCGCCGCCTACAAGTTCGTGTGCTCGGAGTGCGGTGCTGGCTTTCATCACAAGAACGACTTCGTTAAACACAACAAGCAGTGGCATGCCCCTTCTAATGTTATAACTCGATAATCGTCGAAATTTTAAGATGCGAGGTATTGAGTGGAAAATCATAGTACCATCACATAGAGCAAAAGATTTAACGTGCAGGTGGATTCAAAATTGCACAGAATCAGATTGACGCAAAGAAGAATAATACGAGGATGAGTATAAGACTTCATCTGACAATCAATAAGCAATAAATTGTTTAAGTTATACGCATCTACTGTTTTTATTTATAGAATTAAATTGTTACTTACGATTTTTGCTTAAATTCCATAACCAATTTTGGTTGATGGGACAAAATATTCCGATTGTGTCATAATAATTTATACATTAATAAAATATTGTAACAATGCATAGCTTTTTAATGAAATATCAACCTAAGCAAAATAGGGTCTGAGTTTTGAGGTGCGAATCCTCTTGAGGTCAGGAGACATTTCTTAATCAACATGATAGAAGAGGTACCTACAACTTGATGTGACTTTTACTTAGTGTAATGTAAGATGCATGTTTGATATATGATTCAGTTAACTCCGCCACAAAGTACGCGAGCAACATTTCAATGGAAGTGAACCTTGTAACCAGCCCTCAATTAAACCTGTATATTTTCTTCCACAGACGGGAATTCAGGCTTAGAAACGAGTATCTGGCAAATGACAGTGCCGGAGAGGAAAAACGCGGCTTCCTTCATAATGTACACCACCGTCAGGCCGTTCATATTCATGGGATCCAGTTTCAAGTGCTTCTATTGCATGGAGTACCATTCGGAGTTACCGGCCCTGCTTGAACACACCTCACAGCATCAAATAACGGAGACCTTCAAGGTTATACTAGACAAATATGTCCACAAAGGAAAGCGGACGCTTCAGGTAGACATATCCGATTTGAGATGTCGGTTATGTGACCAAAGGCACCGGAATTTAGATACATTAAGAGAGCATTTAAAGGCGGAGCATAAGAAGGAGTTTTTTCCCGCGAGCAATGGCATGACGGAATACAATATGGAATTAAAGAACGGCGCGTTCGTATGTCATATTTGTGACAGCGAATTCCATTCGTTCCCGCTTTTAAATTCCCATATGAACTGCCATGTAGGAAAGGTCGTTTGTGAGAGTTGCGGCGCTGGCTTTCTGAACCAGCACTTCCTAATGAAACACAAAGAGACACACTTTAACATAAAGTTCAATTGCAAACATTGCGACTCCGTCTTCACAAAGAAAAGTCAACTGAAGTACCACACAGAAATTATACATAAAGGGAAAGCCAGAGTTAAACCGAAAAAATGTCCCCAATGCGATCAGACTTTTAAAGAACATTACAGTAAGATGATACACTTGAAAGACGTCCACGGAATTACAAAAACATTCGCCTGCCATCTCTGTAAAGCCACATTCACTACCCGTCGGGCTATAACCCAGCACACAACGAGATTCCACACAGAAAAGTTCAAATGTGACGTGTGTTCTAAGTGCTTCAGCATAGAGTCGAAGTTGAAGCAGCATATGCGCGGACATACCGGGGAGCGGAACTTCGTCTGCCCGATATGCAAGAACGCGTACATGCACAAGATGACGCTTCGCAAGCATATGCGGAGTCACAGCGCCGCGTACAAGTTCGTGTGCTCGGAATGCGGTGCTGGCTTTCATCACAAGAACGACTTCGTTAAACACAATAAGCAGTGGCATGCTGTTTACAGGGAAACTGTGGCATGAACGCTATTGTGACGCCGTATCGGGTCGCATAATTCTCATTGGCATAATTCATAATTAGCCATAAACTCATCATTTGGTTTTTGAACCCGGGTATGTCCTTAAACTCTACGTCCAACAATAGTAGGGCACAGTGAAGTACCATCACGCTTGAGTCTGGAGAAGCCCAACTGGGGAAGTACCTCCTCCTTACAGACCACAGCCATAATAGCACTGCTACCTTTCAGGTATGTAGTGTTGTGTTCCTGATGGCAAGTAAGGTTCCCAGAGCCCCAATAACTTTTAGGGTAGGCAACGCTCATTTGAATCCTCTGGAGTTGCAAGCGTTCATAAGCTACGGTAACTGCTCACCATCACGCGGGCCGAGTTTATTAGAAACTGAATTATCAGAACTTTTAACGTATGATACTGTTTAATACTTTAAGTTAGGTTAGGTTTGTTTTATAATAATCCTGAAAAGATAACACGGTCGGATAAAATCGCTTTATGCCAAATGATAAGTTTATGATTATGACAATAAATAATTATGCGACCCGTTATCGACCCATTGTGACTTATGGGGTAAAAATTAATAACGAAGCCAAGTGCACCTTGGCTCACCTGATCTCTTTTTTTTTTGGAACCTGACTTAGACTCTATGACCGTTCGGCACAGTAGAGCGTTCGAAATGTGTGGGGGAAGGTAGCCTGGGGAAAATCCAGTACCCTTCCGTACCAGACTTGACTTGTAGTACTGGAATACTCCTACTGAGTTTTCGCTTCCAGCGAGATTGGTTGAGACGGTCTCAACCGAATCTGAGTGTGTAACTGATCTCAAATTGCATTGATCTCATTAGGTACCTCGAAGTTGTATAATAAGTAGAGTAGACTGTGGATCTAGGTCACTCTTATTTTCCTATCCGCCTATTAATATTGTATTTATGTTTATAAAATAAATATTACATTGCAGGATAAGATATTTGAAACTTTTTTTTTTTAATAGCCATAGTCCTGAATTTGGATACTTAAGCTTTCGGTTTATAATCTTAAAATTAAATTCTAAAGTGCCATAACCTTAGACTACTATTTCTATGGCCATAACAATGAACAGAGACAGAATTTTGACAATTCATGCATCAACATCATTCATGTTTATGAATGTATGTCACGTTGTAATATAAGTAAAACTGTTAAAATTTTACTAACAGTCTATAGTTAAACTTAAACTATAGTTAATTTTGTAAATACACTCTTATTTATTTGTAAATAAAGTACCTAGTCAAATTTATTTTGTTGTTTTGTTTATTAATCGTCAATAATAATTAACTGTAATACCGCGAACGTCGAAGTTCGTATATTTCAAGCATCTTTCTCTTTTACTCCAATTAAGGTGTAATGAGAGTGACAAAGACAATCGTCCGAAATTAACGAATACCGTTTTTTACCGCTACATTGGCGAAATCATCGCTTGATATATTAATATGTATGAATTTTTTAAGAAGACTGACAAGGACGGACGAAAATAGCGCTATCTCTGCCATACCTATGGAAAGTTACGTAAGATTATCCCTTTCGATCGTGGTATTATTTTTAGCACGCCTCGTCTATGATTTTAGTTGACAAACTTGACAAAGTATCGCAAAAAAAATATACGACATACGTCAAAATATATTGTCTCTGATGACTCTGATTGAGCTACTGTTGTTGTGTTTAGTTAAATCGTAATTTTTAACTAAAGAAAAAAATAGGAAGATATCAACTTAAAATGACTTCGAACCCAAAAAAAGCTACTGATTGGAAGCCTTCGCTCAATACCTGCAGATGCTGCCTCAGCGACAACTGTTACAAAAATATTTCATCAACTTACTATTTCGCCGGCAAAAAGGAAATTTACGAAGATTGGCTGAGAGAAACCCTGGATATCAAGGTTAAATACATATATCAATACATCTAACATATAGGTTTATTGCTTTGCTAACAGTTTTAAGTTAATATTAAAAATAAATCAAAACATCCTTTCACAAATTAACTGAGCCCCACGGTAAGCTCAAGAAGGCTTGTGTTGTGACTCAGCCAACGATATATATAATATACAAATACTTAAATACATAGTAAATAATAAATGACTCAGGAACAAATACTTGTACTTATCAGACAAATAAATGGCCTTACTGGGATTTGAACCCAGGATATTTTAAAGACTACCTACTAGGCCAGACCTGTTGAAAGTTTATGTGTAAGGATAAATAAATAATAATAAATTTATGTTTTGGAACAATCTTACACAAATCAACCTAGTCCTACAGTAAGCTCAGTAAGGCTTGTGTTGTAGGTACTAGACAACAATATATATAAGAATAAAAATAAGAATAAGAATAAATTTATTCAGGACAGAACAAAATAAAACATTTAAAATTAAAAATACAAGAAAAGGAGTGTCACTGAAATGGCCTCCACTCAGCTTGTGTCAGGTGCCGTATGACCCCTGAGGCTGATCTTCCGTGGAGACCCTTCTGCATTAAAAAAATAAACAAATGTAACAAAACTCTTAAAACTAAATAATTATAATATTCAACGCATAAACTGTAGTGGTAACAATAATAAAATTCAGAAGTAATATATAATAGATAGATACATATAAATACTTAAATACATAGAAAACACCCATGACTCAGGAAGGTGCTCATCACACATAGAAATGCGCTAACTGGGATTTGAACCCAGGACCATTGGCTTCATAGGCATGGTCACTAGGCCACACTGGGCATCAAAGGATGTATGAAAAATATCAAAAATACCTTAATGATTTCTTTTTGTGGCAGATATCTGACTTGGATGATAATGGGGTCGGGCAACTGATCTGTGAAGACTGCATTGCGCGGCTCAGGGCTGCTTATGACTTTAAGCAAATTATACTGCAGAGCGAGAACACACTCGCACAATACTATGATAACTTGGATCTTAGTGGAGGTATGATTAAAATCTTTATTCAAAACAGTATGTAATACTTACATTTTATAATTATATTATAAATTAAACTAGGTAATGTTAAGACCAAATTATCAAACCCTCAGTGTTGTGAGTTATAACAGTTTAGTGGACACAGTAAGTTCGATATACTTAGAGCCATTAATTAAATCATAAATTAAGGTGCATGAATTAAATCCGCATCCAAGCAAAATCTAGTTTTGACATCAAGATCGACGCTGGCAGTGAGTGACGGGCCGGAGAACCAAACAGACACTCAGCACTTTAGTGCTTGAAAAGCTTCGTTCTCACACGGACCAGAACACAAAATGTCTACACCGGCTCATAGTCCATAACTCAAAATGATCGAAACACAAAATGGCCACAACACAATTAGACACATACAAATAAACACCAGATGTAGAAAAGTAAACCTACTGTCCTATAGGTACATAGGTTTAGGTTATAGGTAGGGCCAAAGCACCCAGAAATAGGAGCTCCGACGACTAATTTTGTGTGGTCGTCATTTTGTGTTTCTGCCATTTTGAGTTTTGGACTGAGCTGATGTACTCATTTCATGTTCTAGTCTGTGTAAGACTAACCCCTTGAAAATGGAGGCCTATGTTATCAGCCCAGTTCCCTGTAGTTGGAGCTACAGGTTACCCAGCTGCGTTCCCACACCACTGTCCTCAAATCTTCGATTACTAAGTTTGTTACTGCGCCGCATCGACCACTTATGATCTATTGTGGCAGCCCTTTTTATAATTCATTACTGATTCCCGTTGAGTCCAGAAAGCTCCAGATTCTTTAGAAAGAAAGAAAGAAAAAGGTCAATGTGGGTAAGACCGGCATACTATATTTTTAAGGGAAGTCCGTCATATGACACTAATTACCTATGAGATAATGTAGGAAATTGGTTGGTAGACGGTCTTTCCAGGTAGACGGTCTTACCCACATTGACCTAAATCTTTATTTGTGACATAAAAGAGGCAAATAATAAATAAAAATAAAATAAGACAGAAAAAATGAAGCTAAGAAATGGTCCCTTCTCAGTATGTTGCCAGCGTTAGCCAGAACAGAAGGCAACAACACAAAAGCACATTTAGAATAAAATAAAATAAAGTAAAAAATAAAAATAAAATAATAAAGTATAAAGAAAACAATTTACAATAAAAACATTGTCAGAAAACGCTTGCCACTTGCCCACTTATTCAACCACACCTGTCTTTAGGCTGTAATGTTGTGTACCTCATAAGGTTTCAGTACCTGCCTGCCTAGGTGGATACTTTTTGTATGCCCGCAAGAGCAGAGGCAGTTTCCTCTGATTCCTGGCAGAACCTGCATGTTGCTTCTTGTTTCTTACCCTTCTTCTACGGTTATTCTTATTTCATGCTTCTGGCCGGTAATAGAGTTGAAATTATGTATTTATATTTAACGTAATGAGGTTTGGCTAGAAACCGGATACAGAATAACCGGCGGAGTCATAGGCCACATAGCTGGTTGACTGGCCGCCGGATATCCGATAGTCGGCCTAATACTCGGCCATCTGGAATTCGTCCTAATTGTTAAATTGTGGCCGATATCCATAACATCTCTAGTATAATTAAAACTGTTGTGAGCCATGTTACTACTAATTAGTTACCAACTTATAAACTCACGTGTAACTATATCGCACTAGGCGACATGCTTTGAGTGAGTGATACACCCTCACTCTGAGTGGTCTGTCCTGTCTCAGGTACCAGAGCTTACCCGAAACATGTCGCCTAGTGTGATATAATTACACATGAGTTTATCCGTTTGTAACTAATTAGTAACATTTCTAGTGTTTATACAACAATTATATGCAATTTTAATTTTTGACGACCGATCTGGCCTAGTGGGTAGTGACCCTGCCTATGGGTTCAAATCCCAGTCAGGGCATTTATTTGTGTGATGAGCACAGATATTTGTTCCTGAGTCATGGGTGTTTTCTATATATTTAAGTATTTATATGTATCTATCTATTATGTATATCGTCGTCTAATACCTACAACACAAGCCTTACTGAGCTTACCGTAGGACTAGGTCGATTTGTGTAAGATTGTCCCGAAATATTTATTATTTATTTATTATAATTCCAGATATCAATATGGACTCGGAAGTGGAGTTAGAAATAACTGTGAAGGCAGAGCCCGTGGCATCAGACGTAGATTCTGTCAGCACTGAATGTCAGGGCGAGGTTCTAGAAGATGATGGTGAGTACTCATCTGAGCCCTGAGTGTAGGTTTTTAACGTAACTTTACGTCACGCGTTTGCGTTTCCCATATAAATATAACTAGATATTTTTCTAGCAGGAACGACGTTTGCATAGTGCTTGCCAAAATAAAAATATCGACAATCCTGTTATCGATAAGTACATACTACTTCAACGACAAGACGTACACACAGTCAAATATCGGCTACCTGCCTAGACGCATTGTGCCATCGATCTTGAACAAATTCAACGTAATCCGTACACTTTTGATCCAATTTACTTTTATTATTTGCAATGTGTAGTTCGAAATTGTTTTCTGAGCCCTGAGTGTAAGTGTTTAACGTAACTTTACGTCACGAACGCGTTTGCGTTTCTCATATAAATAACATGATCACTTACGGGTTCATAAACGTTTTTTTAAGTCAAAAGAAACTTAAACTAGAGCCTCTGAAGTATGTAAAATATAAATGTTTTGTTATTATTATTTATTTTTAACCCTATTACCCTTATGGCGGTAGGCACGTAATAGTGTATGCAGTATCTCGGCGCGTGACGATAGGTTCATAGTATTTTATCACGCGCCGATTCAGTAAGATTATGATTGTACATATGTAGATTAAGAACGTAATATTAAGGAAGCACAGATGTATATAATGCACTAGTGAGTAAGGAATAAATTAGTCTAAGTCAACCAGCCAACGGTGTCTTTACTCATCACGCTGCTACCCCTACATTGGTGACCCCGACGTGATACCCCTGCCCACGTACCCGGGTAGGGGTGCCCTACAGTGGTGACCACCAACGCTGTCGGGTTCGTACCCGACATGGTGTTCCAACGGGACTGTGTTGCCATTTTTCCGCCAAGTGGCATCCGCCGAGAGGAACACGCGACTGCAAGGAAGCCTGCCTAAGGAGCTCCAGCGAGATACGGAAGTAAGTGCCTGTGATAACTAGCTGATGGCTGAGAAGGACTGCAAAAGTGATCTCGCCATGATATGTTACCAGCACTCTTCCAATAAGATGTAACCATCAACATCTAAGTACAACAGCAACGGCCATACGTTGGGAGTTAGCGGCGATCTCCATTTTATTCCGGTTTCCGGATTCTTGGAGGAAGAAGAAGAAGTTTAATAGGAGCATGAAGAAGATTAAAATAAGCATGAAGAGCCTCATTATAATTTTGAAGAAGAAAACGGTGAAAATATGCCTACGCAAGTTAGTTTTTTTTTACGCTCGCCTTGTCGGCTGTGAGCATTTCCGCTCGCCACTTGGTTACAGCGTCTCCGGGCCTGGAAGACGTCTGACATGTCTCCGTTTCCTCCCAAGAATGACAAGTTCAAGGCACAAAGGATCGGGATATAGACTGTCGAAAGAAGAATAAGAAGAGCCCCAATTCAAGAAACAATGAAGACTTAAGATGAATACGTTGTGAGCATTGCGGAATTTTGGGTCATAACATATGACAAAAACCATATCTATTGAATATTAGGAACGTTAGGTTATCAAGGAAGTAAATATAAATAATCATTAATATACGTTAATATCGCTATAGACAGCAAAACAGCTGTGACATAATAACGCGACTTAACTCACTAGGAATTTGCCGATGCAGCATATCAGAAGCGGTCAGCAATTCAGTGTCAAGTTCGTGGTCAAGCGTGCATCATAAATATTAGTCAGTGGAATATGTAAAGTGTCATTTATGGTGATCAGCAGCGTTTATGAAGTCTGTCGTCAACCATTAATGGTTGACTGGGGGGGAATACTATGGCGGTAGGCACGTAATAGTGTATGCAGTATCTCGGCGCGTGACGATAGGTTCATAGTATTTTATCACGCGCCGATTCAGTAAGATTATGATTGTACATATGTAGATTAAGAACGTAATATTAAGGAAGCACAGATGTATATAATGCACTAGTGAGTAAGGAATAAATTAGTCTAAGTCAACCAGCCAACGGTGTCTTTACTCATCCTGCCGCTACCCCTACACCCTATATTTGTCGTTGTATTGTATGACGTTGAAGTGGTACTTATCGATAACAGGACTGTCGATGGTTTTATTTTGTCAATCACTTACAAGAAATCGTTCGTGCTAGAAAAATATCAAGGTATACATATTTTTTTTTAATGGCATAGGCGGCAAACGAGCAGACGGATTGCCTGGTGGTAAACAATTACCGTCGCCCATGGGCACTCGCAACACCAGGGGAGTCACAAGCGCGATGCCGGCCTTTAAGGGGTATTGGAGCTCTGGGAACCTTACCATCAGGAACACAACACTACATACCTGAAAGGTAGCAGTGCTATTATGGCTGTGGTCTTCTGTAAGGAGGAGGTACTTCCCCAGTTGGGCTGCCCCAGATTCAAGCGTGATGGCCATCGCTGGGCCCTACCTCTCATATAAATAACATTATCACTTACGCGTTCGTAAACGTTTTTTTTTACGTCAAAAGAAACTTACACTAGAGCCTCAGTAGCGGCGCGTTCACACTAGCCGGTTCCTGCGGTCTTACCTTCGGATGCCAGACGACAAAGAAATATGCCGAGCCTTGTTGAGCGAAATTGAACTTTACGGAAGCCCCCGTAGGTCCTTATTGCATTGACAAAGCTGACGTCCTGTCGTTTTGTATTTATATGCTAATAAATGTATTTGTCGTGTGATGCCGGCTGGCTAGAATAGCACCAGCACCACCCCATCTCCTCCCGCGGCTGTCGTACGACGCGACAAAGGGAAAAATCCTACGGACGGGCAGCAGCGTCCGTCGAACCCCAATCTACATCGACTGCGGTCATCAACCCGCCTGCCAAGCGTGGCGACTATGGCAACTACCCCCAAGATACAAGTCATATTTGTGGGAGGCCTATGTCCAGCAGTGGACTGCATACGGCTGAAATGTTCTTTGTCCCTCGTTGCCATGGTTACGTTCCCCTGGGTCTTCAAACCACAGTTTAATGAATCTAAATACACAAGACATAGATATTTGTAGAAGCTATATGTCCCTTCCATAACGGGTCACCTACCAAGCGCGTCAGTACGCAGGGCCACATTTCTTGTAACAAACTATGCTTCAGTTGTCTCCTAGCTGATGGGACAGAATCACAACAAATAGTCGATGCCGTTAAGGCACTGGTCCCATCGCGAGCTAGTAAGCTATGAGCTATCAGCTATTTCAAGGAACAAAAAATAATCGCTCCCTTGTAAATAAGAGACATATGTCATAGCCGGGCGATCGTAGTTCATCGCCGGGCGATGAGCTATAAGTATATACCCGGATATGTCCTTAAACTACGTCCAACAATGAGAGGTAGGGCACAGCGATGACCATCACGCTTGAATCTGGGGCAGCCCAACTGGGGAAGGAGGTACTTCCCCACAGAACTTCCTTACAGAAGACCACAGCCATAATAGCACTGCTATCTTTCAGGTATGTAGTGTTGTGTTCCTGATGGTGAGTAAGGTTCCCAGAGCACCAACCCCCCTTAAAGGCCGGCAACGCGCTTGTGACTCCCCTAGTGTTGCGGGTGCCCATGGGCGACGGTAATTGCTTACCATCAGGCAATCCGCTTTATGTTACATATTTACCTTATATTTTATATTATATTACCTTTATAAATATTACTCACATTCGTACAATAAATCATTTGAATTAATTTTCACGGGAGCGATTATCTCTTGTCCCTTGAAGTAGCTGATAGCTCATAGCTTACTATAGTGGAGTCAAAACCGACGTGTCGGCCGGGCAATAAAATGAGCTGTCAGCAAGGATGCGGCTAAAGTCGATATTTCTTATCGATGAATCACGCTTGTTCTATGAAATAGTACTATGCGTGTACCAGAATCGTGTGGTAATAAATCTACAAGACGACAGTGATACCGACACCGACAGTTCTGTCAGCGAAACTTAGAGCTTTTTATTGAGTATAATTTATTATAATATTTAAATTAAAATTATTCATGAACGATTAACACGGTACTACTCACGTTTATTTAGTCACTCGCGCGACATGTTTCGGAGAACATAGGCCTCCATTTTCAAGCACTACTAGTGCGCGACGGGCCGGTGACGCGAGCGGCGAACCGATCGGACACTCAGCACTGTCGCGCGAGTGACTAAATAAACGTGAGTAGTACCGTGTTAATCATTCATTATTAAACATGTCTCATGTAAGTTTAAATACAAATAAAATTATTCAATATGTTATTATATATTTTAATATTTATTTACATTAACTATGTACCTAAATATAAAAATAAACCTTTGTTACGTCATTTTCTTCTATATTACACTTAAATACAACCTTATTATTGTAAATAAATCCATCGATAATGTGCCACGCTTGCGACACGCATCCCTACAAGCAGGTAGAAAAGGGAACGTGGCCGGCCCGGAGATTTATGGCTCGGCCAGCACGTTCGTTTTGACTCCACTATAGCTCGCGGTGGGACCAGTGTGCAGTGCCTGTGTTTAATATGCTGGCGGTAGATGTGTCTACACGTCACCCATGATGACGTACCACGAGGGATAAGATAGAAAAGTTTGAAAAGTCTAAGCGTACTCGTGTAGCACAATTAGTAGTGCACTGGGCTGGTGATCCAGTGGTTGTGGGTTCGAGTCATATTTTTATATTTTCTCACGATTTAAATATTGAAGAATATTGGGTTTATGCATAATAACATAGTACATTTCGATACAAGTGGAAAAAAAAAATTTACGCACTAGTTAGGAAAAATAAATTTCCTAACTAGTGCGTAAAAAGTGCACTTTGCGCACGCTTCGCGTGTGTAAATTTCACTTTTTAAGGCACTTGTTATGAAAAATTGGGTTCGATACACGTGTAAAAACTTCTTTAAGACTCGGGTGATTGTCACCCTCGTTTCACTCGGGCTCCAACTATCACCCTCGTCGAAAAAAATTTTTTTTTTCACTTGTATCGAAATGTACTATTAACAAATAGTTGGTTCACTAATTTTCTTTCTTTCTTTTTACCCTCTTGTTTCAGAGATGGGCAGCGAGCCAGCCACACAAAAAATAAGGAAGGGCAGCATAAGACATAAGGACACGGGTAAGTGTAAAGCGGAAATGTAAGGCTTCGATATTAAAATCGAAAGAGAAATAGAAAAAAATTTAAACCACAACCACTGGATCACAGAAAAATTTGACTCAATGACTGGGCTAGTGAACCAGTGGTTGTGGGTTCGAGTCCAGCTTCGAGTCAAATATTCATAGCGAACGGTGTACACCTGGGTCACAACGGAAGAACAGCGCTGGCTTTGCAGCTACAATGCTGAGTTGTGACTCTTTTGTGGCAAAATAGTACATTTCGAGATTACATGAGAGGTAGGGCACAGCAATGACCATCACGCTTGAATCTGGGGCAGCCCATCTGGGGAAGTACCTCCTCCTTACAGAAGACCACAGCCATAATAGCACTGCTACCTTTCAGGTATGTAGTGTTGTGTTCCTGATGGTGAGTAAGGTTCCCAGAGCTCCAACCCCCCTTAAAGGCCGGCAACGCGCTTGTGACTCCCCTGGTGTTGCGGGTGCCTATGGGCGACGGTAATTGCTTACCATCAGGCAATCCGACTGCTCGTTTGCCGCCTATGTCATAAAAAAAATTCGATACTAGTGAAAAAAAATTTTTTTTCGGCGAGGGTGAAAGTTGGAGCCCGAGTGAAACGAGGGTGACAATCACCCGAGTCTTAAAGAAGTTTTTACACGTGTATCGAACCGAATTTTTCATAACAAGTGCCTTAAAAAGTGAAATTTACGCACGCGAAGCGTGCGCAAAGTGCACTTTTTACGCACTAGTTAGGAATATTTAAATTTATGTTTATGGTCTTTTGATTTGTGTTGTTTTGTCATAAATAAATGTTTATTTCTTTCTATTTCTATTTTTCTTTCGATTTTAATGTCGATGATATTTGCTAGCAGACGTTTCTGCTCAATAAAAAATAAAAATTTAGAAACTAAACTGAGCATAAGACAACGGGGTGTATTTAAATAAAATAAATAAATAAATATTTCGGGACAACCTTACACAAATCGACCTAGTCCTACGGTAAGCTCAGTAAGGCTTGTATTGTAGATACTAGACGACGATATAGATATATTATTTAAATTAAGCAACAAATTTAGTCTTATAAGAATGTTATAGAGAAAGCATAAACTAAAATTACATATAAAAAATATCCCCCAAATATAATAGATAGATACACACACATATATATAGTATAGTATAGGGTTTTTTTACAATGTATTTATAAAAGTAAAATATAAAAATACATCTAAAACGTATCTAAACAATAAAATCATTATAAAAAACCTAACCTAGAGTGCCGCCGGCAACGGGGCAGGGCCCAGGCTGCCGGTGGTTAGGGCTGCAGAGAGAGGAACCGTCGGACTATGCGCGCCGTGTCCAGGATTACCTTCTGAATCTGACCCTTGATCCAACCACAACCACGTAGCGAGAGTCTCTCAAGATGTTGGTCGAGACTCTTCGCTATAAGACCGTTCGCGGATACAACTATCGGTACAATGATCGCCGAATCAACTTCCCACATGGCGGTTACCTCGTGAACCAAGTCTAAGTACTTGCTGGACTTGTCTTTCTCGGCCTTCAATCGTTCTTTATTATTACAAAAACATAATCAATTAAATATTTTATTTAACTGGTCAACACAATTCCAAACAAAATACTTACACTAAACTAGTCAAAAAGTCTCCCACGAGCTGTCCCCGGTGCAAAAGTGCCCATCACGCTAGCCGCGTTACCACGTTGAATGGCGATGGACAATCTTTGCACCAGGTACGAACCCGCGCGGGCGTCAGACCCCCTCTCCCTTATTCGTCGTCCCACCTCCCTTATAAATACTTAAATACATATAAAACACCCATGACTCGGGAACAATCTGTGCTCATCACACAAATAAATGCCCTGACTGGGATTTGAACCCAGGACCATTGCCTACATAGGGTCACTACCCACTAGGCCAGGTCGGTCGTCCATTATATTATATCTGATCAGATTCCTGTTCCTGAGTCATGGGTGTTTTCTATGTATTTAAGTATTTATATCTATCTATCTATTATATATATCGTCGTCTAGTACTTACAACACAAGCCTTACTGAGCTTACCGTAGGACTAGGTCGATTTGTGTAAGATTGTCCCGAAATATTTATTTTATTTATTTATATTACAGATTCGGAGAAAGACAAGCTGAGCAAGTTAAGGGAGCGACGCGGCAGCGGGGCGGTGCTCCGAGAGAACTCGCTCCGTTTGCTCCAGAACTGCACCGCCTGCGTGTTCCAGTGGAACAAGAGCTGGTGAGGGCTCATCCAAAAATCATGTGATTTGGCCTTATTTTAACCCCCCACCTTGGTGATATTTGGTGATCTTAACGCTACAAGTCAGGCACTGGTCCCCCCGCGAGCTAGTAAGCTACGAGCTATCAGCTATTTCAAGGGACAAAAGATAATCGCTCCCGTGTAAATAAGAGACATATGTCATAGCCGGGCGATCGTAGTTCATCGCCGGGCGATGAGCTATAAATATATATCTCTTTTATTTACACGGAAGCGATTATATTTGTCCCTTGAAATAGCTGATAGCTCGTAGCTTACTAGCTCGCGGTGGGACCAGTGCCTCAAGATCGCGTGTAGTTTCCGAGTGATTTTTGAGTCGACACTTTTCACTACAAAGTCAACGAGATTATGTTACATCACACCGAAAACAGTACTACTGGAACTAAACTAAAGTACACGTGATGTGGTCTTGGACTCCCCCCTCCCCCATCGTGTTCAATCTTGATATTTCTTTGGTACTAGATGACGACATATAAATAAATAAATATTTCGGGACTATCGTACACAAATCGACCTAGTCCCACTGTAAGCTCAATAAGGCTTGTGTTGTAGGTACTAGACGACGATATATATAATAAATAGATACATATAAATACTTAAATATATAGAAAACACCCATGACTCAGGAACAAATATCTGTGCTCATCACACAAATAAATGCCCCGACTGGGAATCGAACCCTGGACCTTCGGCTTCATAGGCAGGGTCACTACCCACTAAGCCAGACTGGTCGTCAAGTATATACAATAGATATATACATGTAAATACTTAAATACATAGAAAACACCCTGGAAATAATCTGTGCTTATTTCACAAATAAATGTCCTGACTGGAATTTGAACCCAGGACCATCGGCTTCAACACCAGAGGACTCGCAAGCCTAACATAACCCCTCATAACATGGACATAGGCCTCCCTCCTGACTTGTATCATCTTGGGGGTTAGTTGAGTTGCCACGCTTGGCAGGCGGGTTGGCAACCACAGTAACTGTAGGGTTTAGACGGACGGAGCCAATGTGGGAACTTAATGCTTTCAACCGTTTAAGTCATGTTAATGCTTTCAACGGTTTAAGCCATGTTTTATTCCAGGTACCGCTGTTTCTGCTGCAACGACCCATTCCCCGACATGGCCAGCCTCCGGCTACACACGCAGACACACACACTCGACCACATCAAGAAAAAAATTATACTCCAACAAAACAGGCATATCAAAGTCGAAATATCGGACCTACGATGCAAAATATGCGACGAAAACGTAGACAACTTACAAAATCTAAAAACACATTTGAAAAAACATAAAATATATGTCGAAGAAGATTTGCTAGTTCCATTCAAAATTGAGAATAATCTAAAATGTCAAATTTGCTTCGAAAGTTTCTCCGGTTTCAGACTTCTCAATGTGCATGTCAATAAACATTTCCAAAATCAGGTCTGCCATATTTGCGGAGCAGCGTTTTCTAATTTAGTATTTTTAAATTTGCATAAGAGTAGGTCGCACCGGCCGTTCAGGTGTGGGCATTGTAAGGCAGTGTTCAAAAACAAAATAGATAAAAAACACCATGAGATAACTATACACAATGTTATATATGAAAGGAAGCTGAGATTCCCTTGTCCGTATTGCGATGAGAGATTTTACCAGGAAAATTTGAAAGTTATACATTTAATTGAAAAACATGGATTAGCTAAGCCTGACCATAAATGCCCGATTTGCCAGAAATCTTATTTGACTAAAAGCTTGCGTAATAATCATATGAAATGCGCGCATATGAAGGAGAAAAATTATGAATGCGATGTGTGTCATAACCTCTTTTATTCGAAGTCGAATCTGGGGAGGCATCGGGTCACTCACACTGGGGAGAAGAGGTTCTCATGTACGCTGTGTAGTAACCCGTTTGCGACGAAGGACACTTTAAGGAGGCATATGAAAAGGACTCATGTGGTGTAATAAACTGTTAAAGTTATGTCGAGTTTTATTTTTCCCGCTTTAATTTATGAGAGGTAGGGCACGGCGATGACCATCACGCTTGAATCTGGAGTAGCCCGACTGGGGAAGTACCTCCTTACAGAAGACCACAGCCATAATAGCACTGCTACCTTTCAGGTATGTAGTGTTGCGTTCCTGCTGGTGAGTAAGGTTCCCAGAGCTCCAACCCCCCCTTAAAGGCCGGCAACGCGCTTGTGACTCCCCTGGGTGCCCATTGGCGACGGTAATTGCTTACCACCAGGCAATGCCGCCTGTCATAAAAAGAAAAACAGACTGGGCTATCACAATCCATACTAATATTATAAATGCGAAAGTAACTCTGTCTGTTACCTCTTCACGCTTAAACCGCTGAACCAATTGGGATGAAATTTGGTATGGAGAGAGTTTGAGCTACGAGAAAGCAACCATACTTTAAAGCAGGCAATGGTTGGCCGATGAAGTCGCGGAGGAAGCTTGTAATATATAAATAGGTTTCTCATAAAACTTACATTCCAAATTGTTATATTTCGTAACTTACATTTGTAAAGAGTTTTCTGGGGCATTTATTTGTATACAGGGTGAAACATAAGTCGTAAACAGAATTGTATATTTCTTATTGTTTAACTTTAGTTTAAACATGTGGACGTAACAACAGGCAGAAATATGTAAGCATTGTTTTTTAATTCGTTAAGTTAAAATAATGTTTTAAATGTACTGAGTCTCGTGGTCACCCTAATCTGCTACGCTAACTGTCATAGACCCATAGCATATTACTAAAATAATGCATTCAACCTCTTTGTAATTGGCTGGTCAGAACTCGAAAAAAGATTTAATTGACAATGACAAATTCTAAAGTCATAACATTACGCTACAAATTGAAATTGTAAAAAAATATTAAATCACGTTTAAAATGCCGGTTCCGTATCCTTACACTTTTATTGAGCGTTCCGATATGGTAAGATATTACAATCGAACGAACAGTACTGAGCAAACACGAGACTTGTTCGGAGAAGGTTACCCCGAGGCACCACTTTAATCACAGCAACTAGCAAGTCTTGTCGAATAGGGTGACCTTAAGTTTGGTGTTTTTGCTTTTATTAATTATCATTAATGAAGTTTAATTGTTTGCTTCCCGAGTTAATGCAATGAATTCGCCTTAAAATACTATGATAGAAACAAAAAACTCTGTTTACGACTTTTGTTTCACCCTGTATAAGTTTAAGTTGCTATAAGAAATATTTGAATAAAATGAGGTTGCGCAGAATTTTTTGGTAAATAAAAACCTATTTCTTAAAAGACGCAATTTCTTCGAGACACTCTTTATTTCAGTGTTCTAGTAGTACATTACATCCGAGGCCGGGAAAATAGAATTTCCGGCCAAGTGAGTATATAGTGTACCGGACCGGCCAAGTCGGTATATAGTGTGAAGTACCGGACAGTGATACGAGGCCGGGAATCCGTTTTCACGACTAGGTATAGTGCTTTTCTCAAACATACAATGAAATAAAAGAAATGCTTCAAAAAATGAAATTTACAAAATCACAACTAACAATGAAATCGAAATGTATTAAAAATTAACATCAGCTGTTTGCTATGACACCCGCCATCTTTGCCTCTGTATGGATAATCGTCAAAAAAAGTTATTTTTGTATGAAATTCCATTTCCGTCCCCTTCAGTTGCCGCGCCCAAAAAACAATACTTCCGAGTCTATTATAAAGAATGTAAAGACAATATTTCATTGCATGTTTGAGAAAAGTACATTATATCAGAAATGGCTATAAATAATAAATAACACTATGTATTTAATTAAAAACAGATTTTATTTACAAAATGTGTATTTACAATATACAAAATTATTCATATATACAATTAAAATAAAATTACAAAATGTGACGTATACGCCAACGTCTCGACTAGTGAAGAACGAATATATACCTTATTCAGTCAGGAGGAAAATTGCTTTGACAGTGCAATATCCGCCATAACCATTTTGGATGGGTGGCGTGATTAACACGACCATGACGCGACACCTTTAGGGGTCCTTAGAGTTCAAAGGGTTAAAAAACTAGGACGTACAGTCTTCATCAGATTTATCAGAGAGGTGGTCAATATCTGAACAACGCCGGTATTGCCAAGGCAAAAGTGCATGTTCAGATATTTTTGAAGTACCTTGACCGCTCCGATATATTTGGCGACTGTACATACAAGGTCTAATATTTTGACACGTTTAAGTGACATTCAAACCTCTTTAATAATTCCGTGCAGTCTTATTCGTATTTCAAACGACATAGAAATATGCCGTGACGCCACATTACCTCTGTTAAGCCAATTGGAACTTTATGGAATCCGCCTATTGTATTAACCCATTCGTTGCGTCTTCCATTTTCAAAAACTTGTCTGTGGCGAACAATTATTTCATGACGCGGCAGGCGTGCCTTACGCCATAGAATGTGATGACACTGCTCTCGTGTCATACGCCACACGTTAAAAACATTGATGACTCGTCTGTCATGCCATTCGCACTGAACGTCTATAGCCGTCTTTCGCATCGATAGCACAACTCTTATGACGCCCACAGTCGTCCTTCGCAGCCAAATGGTTAATCTTACTGAGCTTGTATATCATCCAATGTGATCCCAGCATCCTGGAACAGCCTGCCATCCATCCGTCTCCCATGTTGGTTCTTCAAATGCTTACTCAGCGAATACTTCATCTTGAACTTACAAGCGCAGTAATCGCAGGAGTATGGTTTGACTTCCACATCAGTATGGGTCCTCCTTATATGCTTCCTCATCCCGTGGGCTGTGAAGAAACTCATATCGCATATCCGGCATATGTGATTCCTCTCCGCATTGTGGATCCTCCGGATATGCAGTTTTAAGTTATTCGGAGTCAAGAACGTCTTCGCACATATATCACAAGTAGCTATAGGCCTCTGCGCTCCGTGGACTTGGTAATCATGTTCTTTTAACAGGTACGAATATTTAAATGTTACATTACACTCTAAACACATCCTCGAGCTGTGTCGTCCGCTTTTCAATTTCTTACAAATGCACTCTTCGTTGCACTTCTTGCATTTCCTCAAATGCACTACTCTTCTATGCACGTCTAGATTTTTGAAATTTATATAGGCAGCACCGCATGTTTCACACACATAGTTGGGGAAATGGGAGTTCATATGCATACTGAGAAACGCGAATGTGTTGCACAGTAAGTTACAGATAACACAGTAATAGCCTTGGTCTAACTTGAAAGGTATCAGCAAATGTCCATCACTACTGAATGTAAAGTTATGTATAACACTTAAATGTTCCTGCAAGTCTTCTATGGTATCACAGGGTTCCAGACATCTGGCGCAGTGCAGAGATGATATATCAGCCTTCTTGTAGCACAAATGTGAGACCGGATTGATTTTGATTACTAGTTCTTTGGTGTGCGAGTGGGTTTTTGAGTGCTCCCGGAGTTGTGCCATGTCGGGGTAGGACTCCGGGCAGTAGTAGCAGGAGAACTTGGCGCGACCAGCTCGGAAGAGCACCATGTTGGAGTTGCGCACCAGCTTGAGGGAGTTGGCGCGCATGTCCAGGTGTTTCTGTGTCACTTCCGTCTTGACCTTCTTCTGTTTTTTCGGCTTTGGTACTGGAAGAGAAACAAGTTTGTCAAATAAGTAAATAACCCTACGTCACGTCACGAGTCATATAAAATGGAACTTTTAACCTTTTACAACGACAAACTTTTAACATTTAAAACGCCAGTCCTTTGATTTTTAACCTTTTCAACGCTAATCTTTTTACTTTTAACATTTTCAACGCTAGTCTTTTGACTTTTAACCTCTTCAGCGCTAGTCTTTTTACTTTTAACCTTTTCAACGCCAGTCTTTTGACCTTTAACCTTTTCAAAGCCATACTTTTAACGTTTAACCTTATTAACCCGACTTTTAGCTGCTAATGTTAACCTTTTTAAAACTAGTCCTTTAACTTTTAACCTTTTCAACCCCAGACTTTTAACTGTTAACCTTGTAACGTGGGGCAGACCTTTCTTGTGGACATTGGTAATAGGAAACATAAAACCATGCAGATCTGATATAAGAGATACTTAAAAATATAAATCACATCTGATATACACCTGAAGACAAGACTCACCCGACTTCTGTCTAGCTGTCTTCCTCAGTTCGGAGTCCAGGAACGTGTGGACCAGCTCCGGATGCTGCCGGATATTGTCAGCGATGGCGTTCATCTCGTCCCCGGCCCCGGCCACACAGGATCCGTCTTCCAGCTTGATGATGTATATCTCATCTGAAACAGTGATTGTGCAATTTGAAATAAAATTAACCCTTTGAACTTCAACGTCATCAGTCGTGTCTTGGATGCCAACGACGGCTATGGACGTCAGAATTTTTAACGTAATAGGGACCTACAGGGTGATTGCAAAACTTTAACAGCATCTTAGTTTGGTAGAGACTCCAGAGTACCGGGTTCGAGTCCAGCCGTCGAAGACGGGCAACGAACGGTGGAATAAACAGCGATCGCCAACCTGCTTGCCAGGCGTGGCTAATACGGCGTTGAACGCCCCGCTATGTCCAACAGTGAGGGTTCATTGCTGATGGGTTTATTTTTTAACTTCCATTATTTTTCAAAATATTCAGTATATCCTAAATTGCTTAACAAAGCCCTATTCTTTATTAACCTTTTGAGCGCCAGCGAACAAAGTCAAAGAGGATTAGGTTAGGGTGTGGTTAGGGTATATGTGGATGACGCTTAACATTCAACATGCGTGGTCCGACACGCACTAGGCCAGTTTTCTCCGGCTTGTACCGTGTGTAATTACCATCGTCGTTATCTTCAGTGAATTGTGAAAAGTCGAAGTCCTCATAGGAGAGCTCCACATCCTCCGACGCTTCAATCTTGATGCCAGCATCTTCTGTCACCACCTCTGTAATATTAAACAATAAATAAATAATGGATTTTTTTTATGACAGATGGCTAACGGGCAGACGGATTGCCTGATGATAAGCAATTATCGTCGCCCATGGGCACCCGCAACACCAGGGGAGTCAAAAGCGCGTTGCTGGCGTTTAACGGGGGTTGGAGCTCTGGGATCCGTACCCACCATCAGGAACACAACACTACATACCTTAAAGGTAGCAGTGCTATTATGGCTGTGGTCTTCTGAAAGGAGGAGGTACTTCCCCAGTTGGGCTGCTCCAGACTCAAGCGTGATGGTACTTCGCTGTGCCCTACCTCTCATTAACATACAACATTTTACACACATACAAATCATTTCATACAATAGATGTACGAAATTTTGAAACGGCCACTGACGATGCTTCCAACAGTCCAAATGGAGTGGCTGCATTCCAAAATCCGTTCCTTCGTTTTATCTATAATAGAAGAGTATCGTAGTCATCCATGTTTATGGCAAGTTACCAATGACGACTATCACAACAAAGAGAAGCGCCTTTTTTTAAAGCATTTCTTCATCCACATCCTTTTTTTGTTTTTTAAGCCATTTAACGTAAATAGCTGGATATCAAGTACACACAAGCACGTAGCAACAACACCTCTGGGCTTGTGAAATGGATGGATTGTCAGTGTGCTAAATAATTGGACGCCTTCCATTTGGATGAATCCATTGTAACGGGGTCCATTTGGAAGGCTCGTCAGTGGCCTGCTTTACTTGACTCAATCAACAGTTATCTGTCCCTTGTTGCCATGGTTACATATCCCTGGTTCACTCTTCAAACCACAGTTTAATTGCATCTAAATACATAAAACATAGATATTTGTAGAAGCTATATGTCCCTTCCATAATGGGTCACCTACCAAGTATGTGAAGTATGTCAGGAATATGCAGGCCCACATTTCTTGTAACAAACTATGCTTCAGTTGTCCACTGGCTGATGGGACAGAATAACAACAACAAATAGTTGATTTACTGATTTAGTTTGGAGATAAGCAAATCTTACCTTGATCTGCAACAACCTGGTGTTTCAACTTCTGTGATATAGCCTTCCCAGCCTCGATGACTTGAGCCTTAAAGGCTGCTGCCTCTCGGAGCCTTAAAATGCAATCCTCGCAGATCTGACACTTGCCGCCCACATCTTCATATGATATCTGGTGAATGAGGTGAGATTATAAGACAAGACTCGCCTATCCTTCCAAAAATGTAAATTACCAACCAAAAATTATCTATAACACAAAAGTCAAAAGCAAAGATATGCCTTTACCTTGATATTGGCAAAATCCACCTTGGCAAAAACAGCAAGAAGTGAAAGCCATTACTTAAAAAAAAAAAGACTCCAGGCTATTTAAACTGGTCTGGCCTAGTGGTGTAGTGACCCTGATTATGAAGTCAAACCTGGTTTTGAATCACAGTAGGTGTTTGTTAGTGTGATGATATTTGTTCCCAAGTCATAGGTGTTATCTATGTATTTAAGTACTCCCAACACAAACATTCTTAAGCTTAACTTGGGTCTCAGAAAAATTGAGTGTCATCCGATGGGAAATCATAGTTTAAAAAAATTGGTTCTTTAATATTAGTGGCACAAATTATAACAAACCATATCAAAACAAAATGATAACAAGCAGTCATCATATATACTACACATTTTCTTAGATTGAGCAGAAGTTATGTATTTGCTAGATGCATCAGCAAACTTGCTTACATTATTTACTTAATAAATACTACGCAAAAAGCTTAAAGTCTTATCGCTAACGAGTAAACAAGCATATAAAAATATAGATACAAAAACACTGAAACTATAAAATAAACATTCGATATTGTAAAAGGCTTAGTTTAATGGAAAACTGTAACTATTACGAATAAACTTACAAATATGTTGAAAGTATCAAGCAACATATCGGAATACACTTCCTTCTGTCCATCCTCTTCGTATTCCTGCGAAATATCTTTTTCGCAACCCACTGTAAGACAACACCGACACAAATCAAGCTGCCTCATGTTTTTTAATACGTGAGAAACATTGAAAAATTAAATACAGATTGCAGTTGCACTGAAGTAGGCGCCCGCCATTACAGAGTAGTATTTCTGTGGTTAACGAACAACAAACGAGTTTTAAAATAGATAACCTTTAGTAAGTTACGTAGATGCTGATAATTTCTAAAAATATCACAATTAAATTAAAGTATATAATATATTGTATTAAGATGCTTAAATGAGACTTTGATTAAATAATTCAAGTGTGTTTTTACTATTTTTGACAAACGGAATTGAGGGTGTGAAAATTGACCAGTTAACATTAAGCGAAGTGTAATATTGACAAATCACAAGTAAGACAGAAATTAGGGACCAATCAGAACTTGCTTGGTTAGCGACATCTAGTTATTTGGTGTTATATACTATATCAGCTAGCTAGTTTCCATAGTTACCCATTGCTTTGGATAGATGGCGGCATCATGTATAGTTACGTGGTTTCTTTCTAGATGGCGTTAAAAAAATGGTTTTGTACAGACTATTTTAGTAAATATTCATTTTTACTAAAAAAATGTTTATTACATTCGTCACTATAAAAACAATGATTATCTTATCGCGTATAAAATCCTGATATGGCCACTATTTACTTTTAGGCATATACAGTCAGCAGCAGAAGTAGTTAAGCACGGGAGGTGTTAAAAATGAGTTTAACGCATCTTGTTAAGAGAATAAGAGCGTGTCAAGATAATTTTGAGCAGCTGGTTCACTTAGCAACTTCTGCTGCTAACTGTATATATTGGACTATCATATTAAAATGAAAATAAAAAAATTGTTACACTTAATTTATTTAATTCCTTTTAAACCATGTCAGCGTAAGCATCAAAAGTAGTCACTGTGCTATAAAATTAGTACAGGTAGTCCTGCGGCGCTACCGCGAACATCGATATTCGTAAATTTCGGACGATTGTCTCTGTCATTCTCATGACATTGATGATTGGAGTAAAAGAGAAAGATGCCCGTAATATACGAACTTCGACGTTCGCGGTACCGGGCCTGTATGATGTCGCGACCGCAAAAAAATCTGACAGCACCTTATGGCCTTGACATATGATGCGATCACATATTTTTGCTGTCTTGATACCACAAGATACTATTGCCGGTGACTGTACAGCCAAATTATCGTACCACATTTTTATTACTCACCTCTAGCCGCCCGGAGACCTATAAAAAGGTACCCATTGAATGCCATTTTGAATTTTAACTATGACACACCTTAGTTGCATTTGGCCTAGCAAGTTTTGGATCTCTGGGCGGCTAGAGTATAGGGCTACTATGACTTCTACCTCTGCTACGCTACGACCCCCTTGACACTGACTGTACAATGTCACCCTTCGTCATTTTAGGGTTCCGTAGACAAAAACCTTTAACCTTCTCCATGCCATGTTAAACGCAAAAGCTACCGTCACGTCACGACGCCGAAATTTCAAAACTGAATTTGACCTTTTTGCATACTTGTTTAGGTCTATTATGCTCTGTGGTGCGTGACATAGGTTACCTGCCCCTAAGATAGCCCAACTACCAAGCACATGCACCATGTATCTGCCCATCGGCAGGCCCACGTATAGGTGTAGGCTACCAAACATAGGTGTCAAATTTAAAACCATTTGTATGGTTAAAAGTATACAATTATTACTAGAAAACTGTAATTTGTTTTTATATTAAGCAGAAGTCTGCTAGCATATTATCGATATTTAAATCGAAAGGAAAAATTTGACTCGCAGAGTTTTCACATTTTGTTGTTTGATTTAAATATAGACTGTAATTTGGTATGAATATGTATATTACGAGGACAAAGTGGTCAATTATTTTTTTTATTGTCCCCAATGTGTAGTGGATTCTTTTTTTCATTTTAACCCTAATGTGTAGTGTCTTTAGAATTATAGGTTAGCTGCACCTGCCCTATGTAATAACGTGTGTACAGCGGTGACTGAATATATATAGACACAGCTCTCCATACAAAAATGCCTTCCAAAATTGACCCCAGGCGCACTGACACTGACAGCAATTCCCTCTTCATAAATTGTCAGAGCAGCTTGGAGTTTATCCAATAGACAATTTCGCGCTAGGGAATGCAAACCGGTTATAACCGTAACCGAAATAACCGGGTATAACCGGTTATTTGACCATATTTTATAACCGGTTATTGAGAATTTAAAATAACCGGTTTCGGTTATTTTCGGTTATTTCTAGTATATGACATTTTTGCCTATAATTTGCTATAATAAATACCAATTAACATATAAATCCTGAATTTGTTAATTCTAATAAAAATAACGCACTGATTATTGAATAACTTCAAATATAGTTCAAGTCAAAACTAATTAGGTGCGGGTCTACCGGCTAACTACATACACAATCAACAGTGCTAATCCCGAAAATACCACGATGGTCGTAAACCGCCCCAGCGCCGCTTTCTCTTTTGTTTATTACAGTCTTATTGTTTAAAAATCTTATGTCTCTTTCTCACACGAGTAGTCTCGCCACCTACCGTCTCAATGGTGTAAATAATTTAAGATTCCCTAGATGACCTCTTCCTCTAGTACATACTTTAAGACGGCACGTTTTCGCTGTATGAGACTGGCAGTCTGTACTTAGTATTATCTGGTATGTGACCAAATTAAAATAAGGTTTTTGTTTCATTATTTACATCCAATACCTACTTTATACCTTTATTTACACGTTTTATTCAGTTATGAAAAATAACCGGTTATAACCGGTTTTCGGTTATTTTTCTGTCATAACCGTAACCGAAACCGGTTATGGAATTTGGCCGGTTATTGCATTCCCTATTTCGCGCTATTTAAAAAAAGTTGTGATTGGTTAAAAAAAGTTTTAAGCGTCAAACCTCATGCGCGGCGTTGCAATATTATGGCGTTGTCAAACTTACAGGGATGATACTAACCGAGATAGAACCAATTTATATAAGTTTTATTTTGACACGATTTTGCTATTAAGATTACGTTTGTCCATACTTTATAAGAATGTATAGTAATGTCATATTGGACAACACTACCACGATTTTGCATTACGACATTGCCTCAGTTTTCCTCCAGTAGGTGCCACGGGATAATGTCGCTCGGGAATATCGGAGGTGAATTTTCGTAAGTTTTTGCGCGACTAAGTCCCGTGTATCGTTATACTCAAAAGTTGAAACATAATATTAATGTGTAGTACATATGTATTTTGGAATAATCGCATAGTGTGAGTACAGTCAAGGAGTTTAATTTCCGACCCACTAAGGTTCAATATCGTATTATCGTATAGCAAACTGTCACCATAAGAGCAAGCTAGAATAAGACGTTACTTTCATATATCGCATGCATTTTTTTTTTACTAGGCAACAGATTAATAAGATCGACGTGGAGTACTGAACTTTGGGATGTAAAGACATTTTGGCAACAATAGACGACTACCGAGTCTATATTCATCTTTTTCGTTCTTGCAATATTCAAATGATAGTAACGCAAATAACAAAATTTCTTTAAAAAACTCACTAAGGAGCTGGAACCGCTTTCAGATTTAGAAAAGAAAATGATAACTTTTCACAAAGAGGTTATCTGTAATATGCAATGACAGATAGTAAGTATTTCAATCCTATTACTGAAATACAATTTTCGACCTTAAGGCATCGCGAATCTCTAACGACAATTCAATGATTGCCCATTTGGGCAGAAAATTAAATTCCGTGAAAAATATAATTTATAATAAATAATAAATCCTTTCCGCGGCCTCCGGGAAACTAGAATGATTATGACGAAAAGTTTACCAGCAGCAGATTTATAGCGTAGGTATTTGCGTTTTTAAATATAAACATATAATAGGAATTGCTCGTTACTTGAACATAAAATTAATAGTTTACTTACTAGTAGAAATGTTGCATAAAATGATCACCATTTTGTCACTCAGTATCATAAAGGCATAAGTCATTATAAAACTAGTATAGAGTTACGACATTTGGTTCAGCGTATTAGTCTATATATCAATATGTTACTTTAAATAATTGTTTTCAATTCAGGGTTAAACTTACACATTCCAATGGATCCCATAGATTGTCTTGTATTTTTGTGGAGTTGTTCAGGTACCATTTTACCGCAGAAGAAAGCATTTTATATGGTTTTTTAATTTAACAATTTTATATTAGCTGACATCTTACGTCATAGAAAGCTTCTGTACTACTAAAGCTGTCAAACTCCGCCGTGGCTCAGTCAATCGTACGCGGCACACTAGCCGTGGGGTCATTTTTGAGCTCGAGTCAGGCTTCTATAGTATTACTAGTTCGTTGGTGTACAGGCATGTCGGCGTTCTATATTCAAATGTTGACGACGTAAGTTCCATTTGAATCTCTGCACAACTAACGAGTTATATCGTCTACGGGCTCTGAAAAGTATTTCCACCTAGCCGAGCGCACAGATTACGCGGGGCCACCATACAAACAATTTTTGCTTAAAACGTTCGACTCAACTTATGGGTCTCTGGCCTGGCTAGCGTTAACAGATCGCCGGTAGTTTGTTGTTTTGTCGAAAAAAAATGTAATGTTAATGTAAGGAACAAAATTTAGCAACACAAGCTTGGCGGCATAAATTTCACCTTCAAACATAATAAAAAAATATATTTACAACAAAATTTATTAAACTCACATGTGAGTCACTGGCCCTGTGTGACGGTTGGGTGACTCATACGCTGTGTCACTGGCCCTGAATGAGTTAAGTCGCCTTCTGGACGAATCAGAATAATCATTTCTGTTAAAAAGTAAACTCCACTACAGAACTGAGGAGCAGATATCATATTACGGGACCTGGCAAACTGGATAAATTTTGCGTATGACTTGGTGGGAACGTAAGGGTTAATTCAACATACAATACAGAGTTATCTAGACTTAGTACTTCTGGCCATGTTGCCGCTTCATATGTCTCCTCAAAGAGTCCTTCCCCTTAAACTTACTCTCACAAATCTCACACACAAACGACTTCTCATCCAAGTGTGTCTTCTCATGTCTTTTTTTATCAAACTTGGTAAAAAACCTCATGTCACAAGCGTTACAAGGAAAATTCCTCTCCCTAACATGTACGGAACGTATATGAACTTTTAAATTCTGCGTGTTCGGGAACGTTTTTGAGCATAAATCACATTTGCTCAACTGCCGTTTCGCGCCATGCTCTTGTATTCTATGTTGGACCAGTTGATACGTGTAGAGGAACGTTTTGCCACAGATAAGACAATATCTCTTTGACATGCTAGTGTTGTGGTGCGCTCTCATATGGCGGACTCGCGCGTAATTCGTTAAAAAAGTTTCGGAGCATAGACTACATTTTTTTTCTTTATGACGTGAGTGTAAATGGATTCGTAGACTTATTCTGTTTATGTATGAATTTCCGCAAATTTCGCATACGTTGTTTGAATAATGATTATTCATATGTACGGATAATCTCATGTATGTATTAAATCGCTCACTACATAACACGCAATTAAAAGAATCGTTAAGTTTATACGGTATTAAAAAATGTCCGGCTTCTCCGAATCGGAGCCCATGTTCGTCTGTTAGGTGTTTTTTTAAATCGGTTAAATCCAAGCACACTTGGCCGCATATTGTGCATTCTAAATTTGAAATATCTGCATTTTGGTACGACAAGCCTCTCAATCGATTGAATTTAGCTCTTATCAGCTCAGCATTGGCGTGTAGTTTCGTGTGTTCTCTTAAATTATTTATATTTAAAAACGCCTCATTGCAGATGAAGCAGCCGAATTTGGTCTTTAAAGACTTGAATAAACATAAATTTGAGTTAAAAATAAGGTTTAAGGAGTTCTCCTTGACGTCCTTGTGGTTTTGTGATTCTGGTTGTTTCAAATTCTGCTGAAAGTTTTGGTCGTCTGAAAGTTAAAACGAAACATGATTAAAGTCGAACATCAAGGGTCGTCTAGTAAGCATATCGTCGCTTTACTTACTCAACCTCATATCTGCAACAAGCATTTGATGGAAATGTCGCTTTTCTTTCATTTAGAATAGGGATGTTATTGTCATCAAATGAGTGTTACAGACACGAGGTTGAGTAAGTATATCGGCGATATTCTATTAAGCATGTTACTGTAGAACCATTATTATTATTTTATGTATATGGAATGAATATTATAATATGTTCTATTGAGAATCATAAGCTTTATTTACAGAAATTACAATAATAATAAAATATGTAACAAGGACTAACAAAACTAACATTAAAACCTCTTAAAATAACTTAAAACTAAACCTATAAACAAACTTAGAAATAACCTAAATTTGGACCCTTAGGTAGGGTGCCCATCACGCAGGCAGCATTCCGCGCTGGATTGCGATGGCAATCCTTTGTGCGAGAAAGCTGCCTGCGCGAGGATCGCCTGTGGCCTCCCTGAGCCGCTTACTAAGCGCTCTGTGGAGCCCACATTTAATTTAATATTCCATACGCCTGTTTAAAGACATCGTTGGTTAACTTTGCTATAAAATTTCGTCAGGCGCTTAGAAAAATATTAACATAACAATATTAAAAATTGAAATAGATTACATGTAATTAAGAAAAAGTGACGAGGACTTCCGGCGTCAAAGGCAGGATAGCAATATTAAAAATTATAATTATAGACAAATTGATTATCCCAGTACTTTTTTTATAAGTTATTAGGTTGGCGTCAAATAGTGGTAAAATATATCGATACTTTATGTAGCAGTAAGGATGTGTTACGATATATTTGGCCATACTGACTGCATCTGAACTAACTATATGACACTGACTGAACCATACAATGTCTTTCCATGTACTGAAAGAGAAGACTATAATAATTTGACGACCGGTCTGGCCTATTAGTGGGTAGTGACCCTGCCCATGAAGCCGATGGTCCTGGGTTCAAATCCCAGTCAGGCCATATATTTATGCGCTGAGCATAGATATTTGTTCCTGAGTCATGAGTGTTTTCTATGTATTGAATTATTTATATATATCTATTTTTGTGTATTGTTGTGTTTTTTAATGTATTTTAAATTGTGTAAGTTAGTTATAAGCAATAAAGTATTTTTCTATCTATTATATACATGGTGATTTTTCATGTCCCTAAAATCGATGACATGGTTCCTAAGTACAAATCTTTGTATGTCTCATAGGTCCAGATTTCCCCATACTGACCGATCTGAATGAGACACCCTGTATATTGTTGTCTAGTGCCTACAACACAAGCCTTACTGAGCTTACCATAGGTCGACCAAGATTGTCCCGAAATATTTATTTATTAGTATAATAAATAATGAGAATCACAGTCTGAGGAGATGTCATTAAAACTATTACGTACCTGTATGTTCGCCTTCATCAAAAGTAGGACTCGGTAAACTTTTCATTTCATTTAATCTCAGACTGACAGCATCATCAGCTACTGATGCCATCTCATTATCAACGTAAAGGTTAGGCTTGGAGTTGAGTTTTATTACAAAAACATGTCCTGAAAAGGAACAGTGAAACAACTTAATATTGTATTAACTCATTCTCCCCCGGTACTATTTTACTACATGTTTACAATAAAATTTATTCCTATACCTCTATCATAGTAGTTCTTACTAGGGCTCGCGGTCGTGTCCGTGATTTGTGAACCCGTAGCCGTGCGCCCGGTTTCGTGAATCACGGCAACGGTTTTCTGGTCCGTTCCGCACGTGACTTTCGGTTACGTGAAATTAGGGTACGTGAATCCGTGTAGATCCGTGTAGGCGTGAGTTAGTCCTTATTTATTATATTCTCGGGCGTGGCGAAATTACGAAACGTGCGATAAGTATCCAACGGAATTGAGCCCGAAGCTCCACACACGGACGCAGGTACGGGCTACGTGTCACGGCGTGTCACGTGAATCCGGATGCGAACGTAGGTACGTGACACGTATCTGGCCGTGTTCGTGAAATTCGTGATCTTAGTACCGGCGGTGTTAAGAACACGTAGCTACGGGTCGGCGTACATCACGGATACCAGGAGCCCTAGTTCTTACTGCTACACCGGTGGTTGGAATACAAACGTTGTTTGACACATCTGTTGGGTCATCGGCATTTGCATGTAAATTTATATGAACACAAATTATATTTTTGAGCAGAAACAAAACGGAGGAAAAATTCGCGGCCTTTTTGCAAGCCTCAGTAGCCTCGGGGGTAGAATGATGGGGATGTATCCTAGAGTTGTGAGGTTGAGTCTTGTATAGGGCAGTTGATTTTTCCATTTTACCTTTACTTCTAATGATATGAACACACTTAAGTGAAACGGTCATAGGAGAACGAGCATAGACACAAATACGTGTCACTGCCAAGTACTGCGATTTCATAAAAATCAATTTTGCATTTATTTAGTGTCGTTTTCTCAAAATGCGACCAACACTTCGTTTGACAAAGTTTCGTGAAAACACCTATCCAAATTGGATGACTTGGCCAAAAAGACAGCAGGATTGCCATTTCTTTCTGGCTGTAGCTCATCTGAAACTCTCTTCCGGCAAAGAACGGCGTCTATGTCCACCTCTCCCCATGCAGTTAAGCTGAAGTATATGTCACCTTGGCCGTGTGATGCCAGCTGACTAGAATAGCCCACTATCTCTTCCCGCAGGTGTCATAAGAGGCAAAAATCCTAGGGTCAGGCAGCAGTGTCCATCGAAACCCAATCGCAGCTACTGCAGTCGCCAATCCGCCAAGCGTAGAGACTATAGCAACTACCCCAAGATGATACAAGTCATATTTGTGGGAGGCCTATGTCCAGCAGTGGACTGCATATGGCTGAAATGTATGTATGTCACCTGTATGTCCCTCAGCTGCCTGTGGTCCCTCATCAAAATCCACACTAATTGTATCATCAAAGTCATCTGTACACTCATTATCTACTTTCAAATGTTTCTCTGACAAGTACTGTGACTTTATAACTTTCATTTTAAATTCCGCTGCTCTGCGAAGCTCTGATACGCACTGTTCACAAATCCTACAGCTGTGCAAGTGTTGAGGCATCTAAAATCATAGAATAGAATATATTTATTGCTTTCATGTTGTTACAGAAGATATATTCCAATTTTTACTTCTTAAGATTTATTAATAAATTTCGTTGACGACTGGTCTGGTCTAGTGGGTTGTGACCCTGCCTATGAAGCCGATGGTCCTGGGTTTGATTCCCAGTCAGGGCATTTATTTGTGTGATGAGCACAGATTCATGTTCCTGAGTCACGGGTGTTTTCTATCTATTTAAGTATTTATATGTATCTATCTATTATATATATCGTCGTCTAGTACCTACAACACAAGCCTTACTGAGCTTACTGTAGGGCTAGGTCGATTTGTGTAAGATTGTCCCAAAAATATTTATTTTATTTTATTTTATTTAAATAAATATTACAAGACATTCTTACACAAATTATTGAGCCTTACTGTTAGCTCAAGAAGGCTTCTGTTGTTACACTCTGCTGATAATATAAATTACAAATATTTTAATACCTACTTACATAGAAAAAAAAGATTGATACAGGAACAAATATGAATGAATAAATGAATGAAATACTTTTTATTGTAAACCTCAAATAAAACATCTTATCGCTAATAAGCGACCTCTTCCAGACAACATTTAGGTAAATATCTGTGCTCATCACACAAATAAATGGCCACAGTGGGTGGCTTTATTTGTATGTTATATATTTCGTTGGCTGAGTACCCACAACACAGCCTTTTTGAGCTTACTGAGGGGCCTTATATTATATTTCTGTAAAATTTGTATTTAAGTATGATTTTTTATTATAAGTAGACATTGATCAACTTTACATGATTGCAGAATTAAATTCGAACTAATATATACTTACAGTAATATTAAAAGTGTTCCATATCATGTCAGAATATACCTCTTTTCTCCCATCACAATAATTATCACTAAAAATATCCTTCGAGCCATCTGGCGCCAGGCAAAATAGGCACACATATGGTGGCATTGTAATACGACTTTCCTATACAGGGCTATGTTAATCGGAATGCTTCATATATTATTATATATTACTTTTTAGGGCACAAATCTACGATAAAAACAACAAATTGTTTTGTTTGTATTGTAAAGTGCGTTCAGAAACAATATCTAGTCGATGTTAGGCGGGGGTATTTGCAAATTCATCACACTTCCATAAGTAAACATAATAATACTTTCTAACCAAAATTTAAAAAACAAAGCTTAAAATAGTATAGTTTATAAAGTAAACACATAAACGGAATAAATCATTTTCTAGTAAAAATTATAGATAAACTATGAGTTTCTAAATGTACGTATAAGTTGACGTTTGAGGTTTGATTTGACGTTTTATAATGGACTAAAATCTATGACCAAGGAATCTATGGACTTGGCATATTGTTCTATATATTCAATCAGTTATGCAGATATCATGCATTTCGACATAGAATTCTGAAAAATATAGTTGTCTCTTTTTTCTAAAGCTTTATTTTCAGTTATTTAAAAGAGACAACAATACGCCGGTGGGTTTCAAATTTGGCAGCACTTGTCATTGTCGGACGTCTAAATGCCTAAATGCGGCCGGGAGCCATTTTATGTTCCACTCAGTTAATAGTAATTGAACTGTCAAAACACCGTGGTTGTTTTAAAAAATAAATGATATCACGCGTTTTACGGAATTTTGCTGTGAAAAAACTTTAAAATGAAGTGAAGAAACATTTTATAATAATGCCAAAGTGTAGTGTAGTGGGCTGTGGTATAACAAAAACCAAAAACCAAGGATCTTTATCATTGCACCGGTATGTAACATTTATTTATTGAAATATTGGTCACTATCAACATTATTGAGTGTTTAAAGTACAAATTGCAATATTATTATTGTAAAGATTAAGATGTGTTACGTATTAATGTAATCTTTAGCTAATTTATGGATATTTTTACATCTAATATGTCGATCAGTAGATGGCTAGTGTTGTTCTATAAATATCGATATCTCTTATTTAAGTCGGCAATTCCTTAACTTTTTAAATTTCTTTTCATATGTATATTATAGTTTTTAACCTATTCCTTATTGTATTGGTCTAAAAGAAGCAAGCTCTCGCCACAAACGGATGTACTGAAAGATGAATGTTGATCATTTTAAGATATAATATACAAGTTACAAGCAAGGAAAGGTTTTGTAAATTGATTTAAAACTGCATCTTAACATTTTTTTTTATCTTTTCAGCCTACCAAGAAGCGACTTTAAAACGAAGAAGTGGTTGGAAGCAATCGGTACAGAAAATATCCGGCCTAATTTGACAGATATTTTTATCTGCTCCTTGCATTTCCATGAAGATTCATTCAATAAAACCCTGGGTGTTATTCGATTGTGAGATGACGCAGTGCCATCATTAAAACCATCACGCACCAGATAAGATCAAACATCAAGTATAGGAAGATACCTACGTACTTTACTTTTTTAGTAAAAAATCTAATAAAGCTATTTAAGTAATCACTAATTTGTTTCATTCTATATGTGATCAAAGAAACCCCACGTAATAAAAATATAAATAACTTAAAAAGTACTGAACCGATTTTTGTGTTTCTATTTTTATGGTTTACTTTACATAATGAGAGTAAAAAGCAGTGGTTTCAAAGTAACCCCATTTTCAATGTAACTTTGATCTAATGTAACGTTTTAATTTTTTCTGAAAAACAGTGCTATTTCTTTTCCTGCGAAGATAAAAACGAGAAAAAACCGATTACCTATTATAATTTTTTCATATTTTTGAGTTTATTAGGATCGCCAAAAAGAGATGTCAAACTCTAAAATTGATCATAGTAACCTCGGGTTACAGTTTTTATATAAAACATAAATATAACTTAATACTAACTAATTTAAACTATTTTTTACATATCATCTTAACTCCTGGTTGTCCTCTAAAAGATAGGACTTTAAGCTTAGTTTTTAATATTTTTTTAAACACAAAACTATCGTGAGATAAATATATTTGTATAGAAGGGGGTAACTCACGTTTTATAAGTCGAATATAAATAAAAACTTTAAACTAAATGCACATACATAAATACAAGTCTTTAAACGTCGTAGCAAGTTTTTGATTCATCGATTAAATTTGTAACATTAGGGCAGCACTAGAATAACTGTCAAGACGCCATTTATTGTTCCAGGCTGGCACGTTTTTCTTGTAGGTATTTCACCTCCTTAGGATCTCTCTTTACTCATTCATCACCATCTTCATCACCTCTTTACTCATTGCTAAAATTATAGCCGTATTTTCACGAAGAAGACTAAAAACTTAAAATATTTTCCAAAATTTATTTATTATACATGCTTGCACACAAATTGTAATACAATTACGACCATAGAATTCATTTATTTATCGTTGGGAAAGAATTGCGGGTGTATGCTTTGAGGGTAGGAGAAACAGAGGCGCTACCGCCAAAAACGATATTCGTAAATTTCGGGCATCTTTCTCTTTTACCCCAATTAAGACGTGATGAGAGTGACAGAGACAACCGTCCGAAATTTACGAATATCGTTTTTGGCGGTAGCGCCTCTGTACCTATTATAAATAAAGCGTCTTCGGCGCTACTGCGGATACCGATATTCGTAAATTTCGAATGATTGTCTCTCATAACGCCTTAATTGGAGTTAAAGAGACAAATGCTCGAACTTTACGAACTTCGATGTTCGTGGTACTAGGCCCAGTTGACGTAACTGGTGACCGAAAAGCTGGCGACTTACTCGTACAACGTATCAGCATTGCGATACAACGAGAAAATGCCACCATCACCCTTGAAATAATGCCTCGTCTAGGGTCTTTTTTAGATTTAATGTAGTAGACATATCAGATAAATTAAACATTAACACGGCTCTACTCACGTTTATTTAGTCACTCGCGCGACATGTTTCAGAGAACATAGGCCTCCATTCATTAAGAGTGCTGGGTGTCCGTTCGATTCGGCGATCACGTCGCCGGCCCGTCGCGCACTGACGCGCGCCCAATGAGTAGGTATTCCTTAGTCATAGCGCGCGCCGCTCTTGATGTCAAAACCGGTTGAGGGCGGTCCGACACCGGAGCCGCTGTAATGGTAGAACGCGGGTTCGATTCGTCCACCAACAACGACTCTAAACATGTCGCGCGAGTGACTACATAAACGTGAGTAGAGCCGTGTTAATGTTTAATGTAGTAACAATGTATTGTAAATTTATAATCCTTGTATTTAATTTGAAAATAAAGTATATTCAATGACAGTGAGTGCCAATTTAATCTTGTTTTGATTTCTCGTGTCGCTCTACCTTCTTTGTTTTTGTTTTGTTTTTGCCGGTTGCAGTTATCTTTGGTATCATGTCGTCTGGTATTGGTCTTTGCCCATATCTGAAAAAAACATAAACTTAACTATACTCCGTCCACGATAATGAGCTAGTATAGACGCCTCTCTTTTGCACTTTTGTATGCAGATGAAAAGGACGAAAAAGGGCAGTGGGCGTGAACAATGGCACCTCGCTGTCCGGCTCGGCTTACATGCCGTCGCTACCATTATTTTATTTTTATAAATTTCTTATGGTTATAAGACTTATTTTATACTCTAGATTATTAGTTAGGTTTTAATAACCAACTGCATTTTTATGATCAATACTGAATTGACATATTGGTGGACTAAATACAGATTACTTAAACGGGAATCAATACAATGGAGAACTATAGACGCGTCCGCACCGTACAAGAGACAGAGTTGACTGACATGTAAACTCACCCGTTACACATTCATCGCCATTATCGCTAACCAATCACGTGCGTTCTGAGTTTTCTGGTACTAGCTCGTTATCGTGGACGGAGTATAAATCACCTGGTCTATGTAGTAGTAACGTGTGTACACGCATGTCGGCGTTCTATATTCAAATGTTGACGTAAGTTCCATATTAATTCTCTGCACAACTACGTAAGAGTGAATAGGTATTTTCGGTATATGATTTTGGATTTTGAATGTCAATAATAAGCCCCCTAGTGGGCCTAGTCTTATTAAGGGTGGATCCACCGTTGGCACCGTTGCGGACCCGATGAGTATGTCCACAATCCGATTATACTTGTGACGTCATACTTACGATTCCTAAGACATTATCAAGACACCTGTCTACTCAGACTGGTGTCCCTACTGTGACCACAACTTTGTATCCAGGCCCGGTACCGCGAACAACGAAGTTCGTATATTTCGGGCATCTATCTCATTTACTCCAATTGAGGCGTCATGAGAGTGACAGAGACAATCGTCCGAAATTTACGAATATCGTGTTTCGCGGTAGCGCCGCAGGCCTTGAGCGGAACCGCAAACATCGAAGTTCGTATATTTCGGGCAGTTTTCTCCTTTCCTCCAATTAAGGTGTCACGAGAGTGAAAGGGACAATCGTTCGAAATTTACGAATATCGTTGTTTGTGGTAGCTCCGCTGAGTCTCATGTGCCAACTTGATGCATGAAGTCTAACAATTAACACCTCCGCTTATACAATAGAGCACAATGTTTTACTTGTCAACCCCCGGCCCCGGCGTGAGATGCTTCCCAAGTGACTTGAAGTTAGCCAGCGACTGTGAGGGCAGGAACTTCGTACGACAGTTGTGGAAGTGGTAGTCGCTGGAAACAGAGATTTTTAGGTGATTCTTTCAGTCCATTCTGTCTCAGCTAGTCGTTCAGAAAATTCCTAGAGCGAAAAACGTCTGGCGTCGAGTAGCGACCAAATACTACTAAGAACGTGTGGATTGAGTGCGTAGCTGACGCGAAGAGTCATTGGCAAATTTGGAGAGCCTCTTATTATATGTGGCATTATTTAGCAAAAGGGACCTTATTGTCGATGGCGCTTACGTCGAACCGCGTTGCGTTTGTATTGCGGCATCTTGAACAACGGCGTAAGAGCCATCGACAATAAGGTCCCTTATCATAGATAATGTCACATATGGCAAGCAAGCAAGGATCAGTTTGTTAATGTTAAACGTTTACCACAACCTAAGGATGCTTGAAAGTTCAGTAGAGACTCGCGTAATGTACTTACTTTTTTTTGAAGCTAAAATGATTTCGTCGAGAAATGTTCCTTACCTTTTTTCCTTTTTTACCCTTCTCTATTACTCTCACTAGAAAGAGTTGGATAAAAGATAAAAGTTGTTTACTTGATGTTCGGCATAGCCATGACACCAGCTGAGGTTCCGTTAACCACACGATCGTGCCAGCGGCTCCGTAGTTTCTCGTTTGTCTTGAGTGAATTTTTCTTTATGCTTACGAAGGCACTGTACTGTCGCTCAAACAATGGTAGCACGTCGAAATTCTTTGACAGATCCTCATTGAACTCTGCAACTGATTTGCAAAATATTATTTTTTGCAGTACGTAGCAATTAATCATAGACATATCGTTAACTAGACGAGGCGTGCTAATAATAATACCACGATCGAAGGAAGTCTTATGTAACTTTCCATAGGTATGGCAGAAACGGCGCTTCTTAATTTCGTCCGTTCTTGTCATAGTCTCACATATTTTTGTTCCCCTTCAAACTAGGTAGGGGACGGTGGGTTACCATGGATCAAGGTCACAGGGAATCTTTAGAAATTACTTTGCTTTTTGGTACTTCAACCAAATTGTTGCCACCCCACTCTCCCCAGCAGCCTAAAGCTTTAGTACCTACGTCGGACAGTTTTTTTTTTTTTTTTTGGAGCAATGCAATATAGAATAATACACAGCTTCGTTTGAATCTATTTCTAAGTTTTTTTATCGGGGAACACAATTTTTCCTTCTTAGAGGTATATTTAGCAAGTTACCTGCACTAAAAGGCTAGATAAATGTCATAAATGGGATAGATTAGGTTGAGCGAAGCAGGGGTGCTAGACAGGAAACCTCCCCGAGTGCCAGGGCTCTTCTCATACCTTTTGATCCGGTTGATCCGAAGGTAAGGGAATAGTTCTGGACGGTGCACCCTGGGGGCAACGGTAAGCGATCTTCTTGTTGGCTCACAAGAGATCGCTTACCGGCGCTGCAAATATCCTGTGTGGGGGGGATGGGGGGTTCCGCGCCGGGTTGAGCTGGTTCTCCCTGGGCGCGGCAGGTGACGGTGGCTGCAGGATGGACCTCGGCCCTCCTGCGGTCTCTTTGGGGGGCACTACGGGCAGGGAAACCAGGGTCCTGCGCCGTTGCGTGGTGGGCCGCTCCGATCCTAGTTGGCAGGGTGCTGCTTATAACTAGGTCGGAGTGGTGAGGGGAGGGTGGGTCCTTTCGAGGACCCTGGCTTCCTCGGGGAACAGGGAAGCCGGTGCGGGAAGGCACGCTGGTTATGCTACAGCGTGCCTTATTGCGGTGAGGGTGCGCCCTAGGGCGCTGGTGCCGGTAGTGTTGTGGTAGAATCCTCGTGCATCCCGCGACACTACCACTCAGGCACGGTGACGGCAGCATCCCAGTGTTTTAGTGGGTAGGCTGGTGCGATGCACCGGAGAGTCCCACATAACCAATACGTAATAACTGACTCCACCCCGGGGGTCTCTTGTTACGTAGTGGTATGCGTAACGCATTTCACTGGGTCAACAAAAAAAAAAAAAAGGTTGAGCGAAGCACTGCACAAGCATGTCTACATTATAATATACACGAATTCTGGATAAAACAATTAAATGAAGCATACTTTCATCCTGATTAAGCTGGAAAGAGTCTTGACTAGACATAATGACGATCAAAGGCTTATATTTTCATAAATATCAATAGAATTTTATAAACAGCAAATCAATAAATAATAATGTGTCAATCAAAGAGAATATAAATTTTGAGATACGCGATCGATGAAACAAGAAGGTTTTAGGTCTAATGCTGCCGCCACACATTCGAGCGAGTAGCGAGGCGAATGGCGAGGCGAAACGCGAGCACGCATGTGTACGCGGACGTCTCACTATTCCTCTAGCACCTCGCCTCGCGTTTTTGTATAGGCAAAGTTTCGTCGAACGTTTCGATGAATAGCGAGGTGAGTGACGAGTCAGTATGTCTAAACGCGGAGTAAGGGGCAGATTATAATTTTTGTTTGGAAACACTTTAGTGAAAATTAAGCCAATTTTTTTTCTGTCCCTTTTATAGTAGAAAGTGTGCGTGAAAGGAATAGGATCAATGAGTGTAATACTTATTTTAGGAATGCTTTAGGACGATAAAATGGCCACGAAATATTTAATTCATTTCCAATCAGAAAAATACATATATTGGCAAATAAAACAGAAAAGGCTGAATGAATTCGTAACGCCTAAGTCCAAAAAAAAAAGTGTCAACCTGAAATGACAGTTCATTTTCATTACAGTGAAACTGTCAAAAAATTATTGGAATTTTGCATGAATTTTTGTTTGTCGTGATTACTAATGATGGAAACTAATTAAATATCAATGTAATCTGATATTTGTGCAGTGGAATTTGAAAACACAAGATGGAGATAACAGTGGAAAGCCTGCCACTGCTGGGAGTCTGCAATCTGTGTTTAATTGAAGGCGCTGTAAAGAGTATGCTTGCTGGGTCCTCTGATGCGACATCTTACGCGAATATATTATTAAAATGCTTCAATATAGATGTAAGTTAACTGTTCATTAATAGTGTGAAATTATGATAATTACCTTTGTAAAGCGACTTATCGGCGTAACATTGGATAAACGTAGGTAAACATTGAACTAATAATATGAGATAACTCGATAGTCAAATCAAAATATTTAACAATTATAACGTTTTAAATTGCATCGATATCGTTGCTATGGAAATCTGGCTCGCCAAATGGAATGTGCAATAACAATAACCAAACTGCATTATGTAGGATACATACATATTTTGTTATAAATAAACAAATATTTCGGGACAATCTTACACAAATCGACCTAGTCATACGGTAAGCTCAGTAAGGCTTGTGTTGTCGGTACTAGACGACGATATATATAATAAATATATACATACATGATACATGTAAATACTTAAATAAATAGAAAACACCCATGACTCAGGAACAAATATCTGTGCTCATCACACAAATAAATGCCCTGACTGGAATTTGAACCCAGGCCAGTCGGCTTCATAGGCAGGGTCACTACCCACTAGGCCAAACCTGTTGTTACCCTTTACCCAATTACCCTTTGCCATCTCTTATCACGCAGATGGTACTGATATCTCATACTGACCTAAATGAACCTTTCAGATAAGTTTAATGGATCTCGGTGACACAAAGCAGCTGGTGTGTGACACGTGTGCAACACGGCTGCAGGAGTGCAATGCTTTCAGGGATCAGGCAGTGCAGTCGCTTAGAAGCCTTGAAGAGTCTGCTAAGACATTCAGTAAGTTTTGAGGGTTTTGAGTTACTTGTTTAAGGTTATACGGAATATATGGTTAAAAAACCTACAGATATTCGAAAAATAACAAATATGGCTCAATCAAGTATTCTTTGTCTCTTGTTGCCATGGTTACGTTCCCCTGGGTCACTTCAAACCACAGTTTAATTGTATCTAATTGCACAAAACATAGATATTTGTGGTAGTCATGTCCATTCCATAATGGGTCACCTACCAAGCGTGTCAGTACGCAGGGCCACATTTCTTGTAACAAACTATGCTTCAGTTGTCCTGGCTGATGGGACAGAATCACAACAACAAATAGTTGATTCACTCAGGAAATAAAGTATAATCTCTTTTGTGTCAAAATCGAAGGAAACAATTAAAATTCAGCTCAGTTCCAATAAAAAAAAATCTCGATGTGGTAAGACCGCCTATCTGGAAAGACCGTCTACCATTCAATTTCCGACTTGCCTTAAAAATATAGTATTCCGGTCCCTTCTTTTCACCCTTAATTTCTTTAAAGTGATTAAGTATTAAGTAGTATTCTTATCAAGTAATAAAGATTTGATCCAGACAACCTTTGTATAAGGCAAGGGATTGGATCACAAGCCAGAAATCACCTGTATAGGTTGATATTATGATTCTCATTGTTTACGCATAATTTATTTTGTAATAATTTATATGTATAATGCTATTATAGCTTCTACAAAGATCTATGTTTTGTGTATTTAGATGCAATTAAACTGTGGTTTGAAGAGTGACCCAGGGGAACGTAACCATGGAAACGAGGGACAAATAATAGTTGATTGAGCCTCCTACACTATAAAGAACTAATTCTACTAGGATATTTTTTTTTATGGCATAAGGTGGCAAACGAGCAGACGGATTGCCTGATGGTAAGCAATTACCGTCGCCCATGGGCACCAGCAACACCAGGGGAGTCACAAGCGCGTTGCCGACCTTTAAGGGGGGTTGGAGCTCTGGGAACCTTACTCACCATCAGGAACACAACACTACATACCTGAAAGGTGGCAGTGCTATTATGGCTGTGGTCTTCTGTAAGGAGGAGGTACTTCCCCAGTTGGGCTTCTCCGGACTCAAGCGTGATGGTACTTCGCTGTGCCCTACCTCTCATTGTCGGACGTAGTTTAAGGACATACCCGGGTCCAAAATTATACTTTATAGTGGGCCTTAGTAGGATAAGACCACCTGGGGCCTATTTCTCGATCACTTGTAACATAAGCGTAAGTCTCTTTCTAACAACATGTGTCAAAGTGTGACTTCCGCTTGTGCAGTACAGTCAAGTGCAAAACTCTGGAATAAATTGTCGTGTGCAGTATTTCCGGACCGATATGACATCCAAACCTTCAAGAAAAGAGCGTATAGGGATCTTAAAGGCCGGCAACGTACTTGTGACTCCTCTGGTGTTGCGAGTGTCCATGGGCGGCGGTAGTTGCTTACCATCAGGCAATCCGTCTGCTCGTTTGCCTCCTATATCATAAATAAAATAAAAAGTGCAAAAATATGTACCGAAAAAATCCTTTCATAAATACGTCCTACAACCTTATTTACTGTACAATAGAGTTGCTCGGTACATATTTTTGAGACTTTGGCAGTGAACAAATTTTTACGCTTGTTTTTACCAATTTTTTGAGAAATAGGCCTGTGTTGTTTTGCTCTATGTCCTTGATGGGCTCAATAAAGAGTATTTGTATTGTCTTTTAGATGTTAAGAAAGAAGATGCAGACTTTAATGACGATGCCGGCAGCCCCGCGGACTTTGACGAGCCGGAAGATGATGATGATGATGACAAAGGTGACTTGCTTTATCCTATTAACTGCCAGTCGGGACATACATTTCAGCCGTATGCAGTCCACTGCAGGACATTCCCTTTGTCGCCTTTTACGACACCCGCGGGAGATGGGGTGGTGCTATTCTAGTCAGCCGGCATCACACGGCAGTCGCGACAAGTTTTCCTTAAAACAGGGATCGTTACCGGTATTACGAAAAATCCAAATATTGCCGGTAGTTAGTATTTTTCCTTGATCTTCTTAAATGATATTTAGGTAAGGAGAAGACCTTGTCTGATAATTTCCATAAAATACTAAAATGTACAATTACTTTTCACCGGAGTATGAAAATAATACCGGTATTAGATCCCTGCCTAAAAATCCAGTAAAAGACTTCCCCTTCGGCTCACAACGGGCTTAGGAGCCCAGCCAACTTAGGGGCCCCAGGGGGCCGAATTTTGAGAGTCGAGCACACGAATTCATAAAACTATCATTAAACTACCATTATTTTTGCACAAAATGTATAGTTTCGATAGCCACGATTATTTATTTATATCATTCATGCCCCTTAAATACCATTTCTTCGTGTTTGAGAGTTTAAAATGTCACGATTCGAGCGTCGAGTGCTCAAAAATCTGCCCCCTGGTAGGTAAGGGAGGGAGGTGAGGGCGCTGAGGCACTGGTCCCACCGCGAGCTAGTAAGCTATGAGCTATCAGCTATTTCAAGGGACAAAAGATAATCGCTCCCGTGTGAATAAAAGAGAGATATCTATAGCTCATCGCCCGGCGATGAACTACGATTGCCCGGCTATGACATATATGTCTCTTTTATTTATATTCCCTTGAAATAGCTGATAGCTCATAGCTTACTAGCTCGCGGTGGGACCAGTGCCTAAGGCATATATATAATATCTAGCTTTTACTCGCGATTTCGTCGTCCAGCAAAGTATGGTTGCGGGAAAAATATCCTATGTCCTTTCTCGTAGCTCAAACTCTCGTCACAAATTTCATCCCAAATGGTTCAGCGGTTTAAGCGTGAAGAGGTAACAGACAGACAGAGTTACTTTCGTATTTAAAATATTAGTATGGATTAATTACTACGTAATAAAGCATATCAAACGTTTTTTCAACTTCGTCCTAAGCAGTTAGATTTGGAATTGATTAATTTTAAATTTTCGTAATTGTTTGATATGGTTTCTGATATGTATGTTTAAGATTTTTTTTTGTAATACTGTTATTTTATTTTTGTAAAAATATGCCCCGCCGAGTTACCCCAAAGCAGGATCCCAAGATCTTTCTTATACAATAGGTACAGTCAGCAGCAAAAGTTGCTAAGCGTTTGAAGTGTTCAAAATGACCTACACGCGCTCTAATTCTCTTGACAATAGAGACGTGTTGACCTCATTTTGAACACCTCAAATGCTTAGCTACTTCTGCTGCTGACTGTAGGTAAAAATATTATCGCAAAGTTTTGTTCTATTTTGTTACCATCTTCCATTTATTTTGTTTGGCGGTAACAAAATGGAATATTCTGGGATATTTTTTGTCAATTGGAATGGGAAGAGCTCGCGATAGCTCGGTTTTCAATCAGTGTTTTAGCTATTCGAATCACTGACAAACCGTTTTTTTTTTCAGCATTATCAGTGATCATCAAAAAGGAGCCGACAACAGAAGTCTTCAAACCGCGCAAAACGAGAAAAAAATTCATCACGATAACAATAAAAAAACCGAAAGACTTCAAAGATATCAATGATACAGATACCATGTTAGGCCAGGGTCTGTTCCCGTTCAAAATACGCAAAAACAGGCTGTTCGCTTGCGCTATATGTCCGGAGACTGTATCCAAACTCGAAGACATGAAAAAACATGTCTCCCAACATAACAAAAAAAACATTCACATAGCTTTCAAAAAAATGATCTTCTCCAACTCGCATAGGTTCTACAAAACATCAACACAGCTTCGATGTAAAATATGCACTGCCGACGTGAAGAATTTCGAAGAGCTGAACTCTCACGTCGAGAACTGCACTCGACTTAAATACAGTAACGGTAAGTGGAGTAACTTGCCATTCAAACTAGAAAAGGACCAACTAGACTGTCCGGTTTGTAAAAAGACTTTTCTTAATTTTGTCAGCTTAAATACTCATATGAATGTACACTATCCTAATTATATTTGTGAGAATTGCGGGAAGGCGTTCGCTTCTAAGGCTAGGTTGAGAGGGCATATGAGGACACATGAGGTTGGAGAGTTCCCTTGCAAATACTGTGATGCTGTCTTCGATAGGGTCACTAAAAGGGAAAATCATGTCTCCAAGGAACATAAAGCCGGTGTCAGATATGCTTGCAAGCGTTGTAATATATCCTTAACATCATTCTATGCTAGGCAGAAACATTTAGCTGAGATCCATAACGAGGAACTTAAACGTTACAAGTGTAAAGCCTGTCCACAGAGCTATATCACTCCGGGACATTTATCCAGTCACGTCCGGAGGGACCATTTGAACGAACGGAATCACAAATGTGATAAATGTGATTTAGCTTTTTATACTAAGAACGCTTTGAAAATGCACATGATCAAACATGACGGGGAGAGGATTCACGTTTGTCATATTTGCCAGAAGTCTTATCAGAGGAAGAAGACTCTTAGGGAGCATATGAGGATACACACGAATGATAAGAGGTTTGTGTGTCCGGTGTGCGGGAGGGCTTTCACGCAGAAGTGCACTCTGAAGGGGCATCTGAAAGTGCACGAGAGGAAGGTGGAGTTGGACGAGAAGATTATGCAGCCGCTGCATTCTATTTGAACGCCAGTTTCGCTTGGGCATTGAAAAAAAATTTTTTTCGGTAAACTGAGTTTTTTGTCTGAAATATTGTAAATTTTTTTTTTTGTTATTTAACGTAAATTTTATGTCTTTCCTACTCTGAATCACGAGATTATCGAGAGAAAAAAATTCTGTGTTACCATCATCCATAATTTTGCATGTAGTATTGGAATAGAAGAAGAAATTTTAAGATATGTACGGAATTTTTTTGGACATTTTTTGTTGTCTACGGAATAAAAAGGAACTGTGGATTCCGAGTAAAAATTTTTTTTTTAAACAAAGATTTGTCAAGGGGCAAATTTTTTAAGAAAAAATTTCATTTTGGGAGACTAAGGGGCCTATTGCATATTTTGTAACTTATAATATTAGCGGAAGTCCTTTTCCAATGCCTTTTATTAGAAAGAGAGTTCCGTAAAAAATATTAGTTGTAAATTGTTATGCAATGGGTCCTAGGTCTAAACTAATGAATGATCCATTAAATGATTTCCACTAGTTATAGTGCGTTTTTACGCACTAGTTATAGTGCGTAAAAAGTGCAGTTTTGCGTGCGTAAATTTCACTTTTTAAGGCACTTGCTATGAAAAATTAGGTTCGATACTCGTGTAAAAACTTCTTTAAGACTCGGGTGATTGTCACCCTCGTTTCACTCGGGCTCCAACGTTCACCCTCGTCGAAAAAAAAAATTATTTCACTAGTATCGAAATGTACTATTATGTCATCATGATACGTTGGTAAGGACGGTCAATGCTGGTCATAGGCCTTCCCTAGAGTGAGCCACAGTGACCGTTTTTGCGCCGCTCGCATCCAGTAGATTCCCAACTTCTTTACCATATCGTCAGTCCACCTTGTGGGGGATCTTCCCACGTTGCACTAAAGTCTTATATATACTTAAGAATAAGCGACCAACCCATTGTCGGTGGCCGGACCACAGTCCGGGTAGTCTAGCTACCTCGTGGTCGGGCCGTCAGAAGTGCGGGTTCAAAACCGGCCTCAGACACTTGGGTTGGTCACTTTTTTTAAGTATTATAAATGTATAACTACACCCCGTTATCTTATGCTCAGTTTGGGGGCAAGTGATAGGGCAGTTATTATTATATATTATATATATTAAGTTGATTAATTCCTCAATAACATGTCAAAAGATCTTGGTTCCGATTTTGGCCAAAGGATTTCCATAGAGAATTAATGAGAATCTCTATGAAGATATCTCGGTGACTATTTCAAAAATCGGACCCCAAATTGACGATATTCAATAATGTACAATATTCGTTATTTATAATCGTCGCCCTCCGATCTGATTAAAAATAGGAATTAATGAGTTATTTCTCGGGCTTTCACTAAAGAAGAATTTTAGTTTGCCAAATAACTTTTATAGATAAATATGAATTGACTAATTATATGAAGCTACATCACTATTTTGGCTTGTCTCCAAAATGAGCGTTAGATAATGGGGTGTATTTATAACAAATAGTTCAATTTACATAAAATAATATTACTTACTTTTTTAAGTAAAATGAGTGTTTTGTTATTTTTATTGTAACACTAAAGAATCTTGCTTTTTCTGTATACAAAAATGCAATGTTTTTTTTAATTAATAAGTTTTTGTGTAAATATGACAATGGGTTGTATTAAATAATGTAATTAATTAAAAAAATATAGAATACTAAATGTTCTCACACAAGTTCGTCCACGTAATTTTTTATATTAAAATTTCTAGTATTTCAAAGATAATTGTAGAAAAAAAAAATACAAATTACTTATTTCTGAAACAAAAAGTTTCAACTCAGAATGAAGCTCTATTGAGTTAAAAAAAATACATTTATTATTTTTTTTTTTATAGCGATTTGGGCCAAGTTTTTTATCTGTAATTTTGTTTAAGTAGGTTAAGTTGTTAGGGTTTTTATTTTCTATATTATGTTTTTTATACCTAATTGTAATTGTTTTATGTAATTAAATTATTTTCATCTGTTAAATTAGAAAATATAGTAAATGCTTTATTTTTTAAATGTATAACGTTTTTCACAAATTTGCAATCGCATATTATTTATAATAATAAATTAAGATTAACAATATTGCTAACACTCAACTATTGCAATATATGGTAAATCGCCAATAACTGACCATGTTATACTGAAAATAGATTCTCTTTACCTATTTTAGTATGAGGTGGCCAGTAATTAAACCGCATTACAAAATGTGTTCTATTTATCATCATCATCATCATCATCATCATCATGTCAGCCGTAAGACGTCCACTGCTGAAAATAGGCCTCCCCCTTGGATCTCCACATGTACCGGTTGGAAGCAACCTGCATCCAGCGTCTTCCGGCGACCTTAGTGAGGTCGTCTGTCCATCTTGTGGGTGGACGTCCTACGCTGCGCTTGCTAGTCCGCGGTCTCCACTCGAGCACTTTTCGACCCCATCGGCCATCTTCCCTGCGTGCAATGTGGCCTGCCCATTGCCACTTCAGCTTGCTAACCCGGTGGGCTTTGTCGGTGACTTTAGTTCGCCTACGGATCTCCTCATTTCAGAGTAGGGCTCGCGGTCGTGTCCGTGAGTCGTGAACCCGTAGCCGTGCGCCCGGTTTCGTGAATCACGGCAACGGTTTTCTGGTCCGTTCCGCACGTGACATTCGGTTACGTGAAATTAGGGTACGTGAATCCGTGTAGATCCGTGTAGGCGTGATCACGCCTTCACGGATATTAAGAATAAAAGTCCTTAGTTATTATATTCCCGGGCGTGGCGAAATTACGAAACGTGCGATAAGTATCCAACGGAATCGAGCCCGAAGCTACACACACGGACGCAGGTACGGGCTACGTGTCACGGCGTGTCACGTAAATCTGGGTGCGAACGTAGGTACGTGACACGTACCTGGCCGTGTTCGTGAAATTCGTGATCTTAGTACCGGCGGTGTTAAGAACACGTAGCTACGGGTCGGCGTACATCACGGATACCAGGAGCCCTGTTTCAGAGTCGATCTCGTAGAGAAACTCCGAGAATAGCTCTCTCCATAGCTCGTTGAGACTTTGAGTTTTGAGATGAGGCCGATAGTGAAAGACCACGTTTCGGAGCCGTAAGTCATCACTGGTAACACACTCTCTCTATTTATAGGTAAACAGAATACATTTTCAGTATAAGGTGACCAGTTATTGGCGGTTAAGAGTTTTCAAGGTATTTTTTTTGTTTATTTGTATATACATTTTTAATAAGAAAATTATACATTATTTCTTATACTTGTTGTAAATATGTTTCCGTTGGTTATAGAGGTTTATTTATTAAGTCGTGTAAAGTATTCATAGATATTATATTAAACATTATTATATGAAATGTTTCGTTTTTTATTTATTAGTCCACATATACACTTCATACATATAGTAGTTTTCAGAAAAAAAGTATACTGCGTAAGCCGTAGAAAAGTTTTTTCACCTCACTAGCTCGTAAAGCGCTTGTTTATCCTTTAATACGAGAAGGTAAAAACGCATTTTATACACTAGTGATTAAAGTAAGTTTACTTCTCTTAGCTCTTATTGCTATGGTTTTAAAGTCTAAATTCGCGAAGTACAGCTCACTTGCCCCCGCGGCGGCGGCGGGCGCGGGCGAGCCTCGCTAACGCACTGAGTTGGAAATCGAATTAGAACATTAGAAAACCGTACTGGCCACCACAAGCTAACCAAGCTAAAGGCACCTTTTGTAAAAATGTTGAATGTATCTAAACGCAAAGAAAAAGTCAATGCGATTTCAAAACCTTTTTTTACATGTTTCACTTTCCTCGCTGTAGTGAGGGGAAAAGTTTTGTGTTACACACGGGTGCAATTATAATTTACTTCTCGTGTATTGAAACACTCGCTACGCTCAGGATTCTATTTTAAAACCACTCGCTTTGCTCGTGGTTAAACTATAGAATCCATTCGCTGTTAAAATACAATTTTGCACCCTTGTATAACAAATAACTATTTCAGTTATGTGACGATAATTAAGCATTCAATTTCTGTAAATCTATATATATAAAAGATAAGTGGGGTTTGTTCAACCGCTTATAACTCGAGAACGGCTGAACCGATTCAAATGATTTTGGATTGGTTAGAATCGTCATAGCCTTTCTTTCTTTCTTGGGTCTTTTTGGACCCGGGTATGTCCTTAAACTACGTCCAACAATGAGAGGTAGGGCACAGCGATGACCATCACGCTTGAATCTGGGGCAGCCCAACTGGGGAAGTACCTCCTCCTTACAGAAGACCACAGCCATAATAGCACTGCTACCTTTCAGGTATGTAGTGTTGTGTTCCTGATGGTGAGTAAGGTTCCCAGAGCTCCAACCCCCCTTAAAGGCCGGCAACGCGCTTGTGACTCCCTTGGTGTTACGGGTGCCCATGGGCGACGGTAATTGCTTACCACCAGGCAATCTGTCTGCTCGTTTGCCGCCTATGTAAAAAAAAAAAGAAAGCCCTGATTGAGACATTATAAGTATTAAAAAGTCACAAACATCCCGTGATTTCGAAAAATAAATATGACCTCAATTGTATATCAGAAGGTCCTTCAATAAAATCAGTAATTTTAGAATTGTTTGTGTATTATTTAATTACCTTAATTAAAATCATATATGTTTTAGCTAATTAAAAGCTATCACTACTTTTGTTGTTTTTTAGGCGGTACAAAGTTCGCCGGGTCAACTAGTATTTAATAAATCAGCAATGTTACAATACAAAAAAGGCTAACCTTTAATTGCCATATTTCATGTTTAATTATCGTCACAAAGTAGAAGTTCTTTTCTATATCTTTTTTTTTGTGGTATTTAATTACTGAAATTGTTTGATATGTTTTCTTACAGAATTACGCCTGTATGTTTAAGATTTTTTTGTATACTGTTTTGAAAAAAATAAGTTCCGCCGAGTTTCTTGCCGGTCATAAAAGTGAAAATACTTCTCGGGTCAGAGGTGTAGGGTTAGAACCGGTGTAGTTTTTATTTTTCTCTTTTACTTTTGTATACTCGACGTGTAAAAGTGCCCTTGTGGCCTACTTACTGAATAAACGTTTGAGTTTGAGTTTGAGTTAGAACCCCAGATCAGTGTACCGAATGACGTTAAGAAGTGGAAATGAGCATGGTACTGCTTTTTAAGAGCTCCTTTTTTTGGATTTTTTTTTTGTTTAATTTTGTTTCTACAACCAAGTTGAGTTGTGAGTAAACTCTCTCCATACCAGATTTCATTCCAATTGGTTATGCGGTTTACGGGTGAAGACGTAACAGACAGAGTTACTTCGCATTTATAATGTTAGTATGGATTACAACGACTCACGAAAGTAATATGTGTCATTATCTAGGAAAACGGACCTTATTGTCGATGGCGCTTACGTCGAATAGCGTTGCGTTTGTATTGTATCCTCTTGAACAACGACATAAGCGCCATCGACAATAAGGTCCCTTTTCATAGATAATGTCACATATAATGAAAACTGTTGTGAGCCATGTTACTACTACTTACAAACGGATAAACTCAATATTATATAGTAATTATATCGCACTAGGCGACATGTTTCGGGTTAGCTCTGGTATCCATTTTCAAGTTTTTTTGTTTTATGATGTAGGGGGCAAACGGGCAGACGGATTGCCTGGTGGTACGCAATCACCGTCGCCCATGGGCAACACCAGGGGAGTCACAAGCGCGTTGCCGGCCGGGTTGGAGCTCTGGGAACCTTATTCACCATCAGGAACACAACACTACATACCTGAAAGGTAGCAGTGCTATTATGACTGTGGTCTTCTGTAAGTAGGAGGTACTTCCCCAGTCGGGCTGCCCCAGATTCAAGAGTGATGGTCATCGCTGTGCCCTACCTCTCATTGTTGAACGTATGTAGTTTAAGGACATACCCGGGTCCAAAAAAGTGAGCGATACACCCTCAACGCGAGCGGTGTGTTGACTCGGCTTGAAAATGGGTACCAGGCCAGGGGGCCGATTTTTGAGATCTCGAATTCATAAAACTTTGAGAATGAAAATAATCACACACAAAAGTTTATTACTATAACTGCACAAAATGTATAGTTTCTATACCCACGATTTATATCATTCATGCTTCTTAAATACCATTTCGTCGTGTTTGAGAGACTTCAAAATGTCACGATTCGAGAGTCGATTGCTCAAAAATCGGCACACAGAGGTTACCCGAAATCTGTCGCCTAGTGCGATATAATTACACGTGAGTTTATCCGTTTGTAAAGTTTAGATAAAAGCTTGTAATGATACAAATTAATTACGGCATAATTCTATGAGATCTTAATTTTTTTGATTAATGAAGACTTAAAGGCTAAAAGTTTTGTGTCACTATAAGGCACTGGTCCCACCGCGAGCTAGTAAAATTTCAAGGGACAAAGGATAATCGATCCCGTGTAAGGTCAATGTGGGTAAGACCGGCATACTATATTTTTAAGGGAAGTCCGTCATATGACACTAAATACCTATGAGACAATGTAGGAAATTGGTTGTTAGACGGTCTTTCCAGGTAGACGGTCTTACCCACATTGACCTTAAATAAATGAGACATATATGTCATAGCCGGGCGATCGTAGTTCATCGATCGGGCGATGAGCTGTAAATATACATATCTCTCTTACACGGGAGCGATTATCTTTTGTCCCTTGAAATATTACTAGCTCGCGGTTGGACCATCAGTGCCTTATTACACAAAACTTTTAGCCTTTAAGACTTCATTAATCATTTTTTTTTAAGATTTCATAGAATTACTCTTCTTGAAATATTACTAGCTTGCTCTTAGCTTACTAGCTCGCGGTGGGACCAGTGCCTAAATATGCCGTTAAAGTAAAAGGAAACAGATATTACGGAATAATATATATATCATTAATATAATCTCTTCTGCCGTTCAAATGCTTGGTGAGGAAGGCTTCGTGACGGATGACGTGTGTGAAGGCGGTGTAGGAGGTCTGGGGGCAGTCCTGGGGGGACTCGGGGACCGGCGCCGTGGAGGCCACGCCGCGGAGGTACCAGCGCGGGCTGCGCTCCAGCCGCGGGAGCACTAGGCCTCCGCCGCTGTCACCCTTGCACAGCGCCGCTGGAACATTCATGTAAAGTCTACCAAGGCTCGGATACCGGTTAAATTTACAAACCGTTATCATGTACTTGGCGCAAAACCTTTTCATTTCGGTTTCACTCGCGAAAATAACGTTATTTTTAAACCGGTTTTTGGGGGAACATTTTCATATAGTTCTTATCAAGTTAACCGGTTTGGAACCATAAAAACCGGTTAATTCCAAAAAAAGCATAAGTTGCTTGTAGCAATTTGCTACGTGTCTGTATTTACACGGCACATGCGGCGTGCTGGCCATCGTCAATCGTCGAATAAACCGGTTTATTTGAGTTTTAATAAAGTTCTTCAAACGTTCACGTTCTCATAATAGTTTGGAGTAAAACCGAAATAAACCGGTTTTAACCGCTATTTTTTAAACCGGTTCCGAGGCTTGAAGTCTAGTCGGGGCCGATTATTGAACAGTCAGCGTCATATAGTTACAGTCAGTGTGGCTAAATATTCGTAACACTTACTGCTATATAAATAAAGATCTGTATTGATATATTTGGCCACGCTGACTGTAAATAACTATATGACGCTGACTGTACATACAAAGTTAAGTTAAGTTAGTGGCAGCTAAAGTGGCCAAATATATCGATACCTACATCATACATACATTTCAGCCGTATGCAGTCCCCTGCTGGACATAGGCCTCCCACAAATATGACTTGTATCATCTTGGGGATAGTTGCCATAGTCGACACACTTTTTTACATTTAATAAAAAGTAGTTACTATAATATTGTAATTCTTGTATATTTATTTGTAAATAAATTATTTGTAGTGTGGGTGTAAACGGTGGAAATGGTACCAACCTCGTTGGTGCGCGCACTGGCCACAACGCATGACGCGCTTAGCGCGGGTCTTTTGTTTTAAGAAAAATTGTTATGCTACCGCCACACATTCGCACGAGTAGCGAGGCGAATAACGAGGCGAAACACGAGCTCGCATGTGTACGCGGACGTCTCGCTATACCTCTCGCACCTCGCCTCGTGTTTTTGTATAGGCAAAGTCTCGTCGAACGTTTCGACGAATAGCGAGGCGAGTGACGAGCCAGCATGTCAATGCTACCGCCACACATTCGCACGAGTAGCGAGGCGAATAACGAGGCGAAACACGAGCTCGCATGTGTACGCGGACGTCTCGCTATACCTCTCGCACCTCGCCTCGTGTTTTTGTATAGGCAAAGTCTCGTCGAACGTTTCGACGAATAGCGAGGCGAGTGACGAGCCAGCATGTCTAAACGCGGAGTAAAAAGTTCATATTTTGCTCCCGCTGTTGTGGAGTATTATATGTAGCAAATGTGTAAATATCTATCTAATTGTGTGTTAATGTGTGTAAATATTTGTAAATAAACTGTATATAAAGCACTACGTGTACATATTTCTTCATCTGCGGTCCGATTGCCTACAGTGGGCATAGCCTAATATACTAACTGTCAATGGATTTGGCGCAAATCTTGTCACTAGAGATGTAGCTGTGAAAATTCATGGGAAGGTCCGTGAAGCACCGGTCCACGTCGACGTACGATAACGATATGACCTTCAGAGACGGCGTCAGGGACCAGCCGGCTACCTGGACCGGGAGAAACTTTATTAAGGAAAGTGAAAAATCTGTGCGAAATTAAATAAATATTTCGGGACAATCTTACACAAATCGACCTAGTCCTGCGGTAAGCATTGGACCCGGGTATGTCCTTAAACTACGTCCAACAATGAGAGGTAGGGCACAGCGATGACCATCACGCTTGAGTCTGGGGCAGCCCCACTGGGGAAAGTACCTCCTCCTTACAGAAGACTACAGCCATAATAGCACTGCTACCTTTCAGGTATGTAGTGTTGTGTTCCTGATGGTGAGTAAGGTTCCCAGAGCTCCAATCCCCTTAAAGGTCGGCAACGCGCTTGCGACTCCCCTGGTGTTGCCTACCATCAGGCAATCCGTCTGCTCGTTTGCCACCTTTGTCGTAAAAAGAGATAGCAAAGATGCATTTTATTCACAAGAGTGCAAAGTAATTTCATACAAATTGTTTTTTTGACCTTAGCTGGTTGGATGTTCTTTTATTTAATGTTTTTTAATAGTAAATGTTGGATATTAATAATTTCGATAACATTATTCAAATTTTAGAGTCAAGGTTTTCCTCGCGGTAGTGAGGTGAAAAATTGGGTGTTTCACTCGGTAGTAAAGTGTGTTCCTGTTTGTGCCTTGAGCCCTCCCAATGCCCAAGATTCCATTCTTTGAATTTTGGAATCTTTCGTTAACTTGGGTCGCAATATTAGCATGAGAAGGTAAACACTGACTTTGCTCCCTTGTATAAAAAAAAAAACGGAGGTCTTGTATAAAAAAAGACGGAGTGACAGAGAGAGATTACCTTGCCAATGTTGCCGGACTGAAGCTGCTGTTGGTCGAAGGTGTTACTGAAGTCCAGACACGCCGGGAGCACATGCGCGTTGTACTCTACCGACATGTTTAAGGTCACCAAAGCAATGTCACTTTGGAAGTTGTTGAAAGAACCGCGGAAGTGTGGAGGGATCTTTATATCTGAAACCTGTAACAACATATAGACATTAGTGGTATATGCTGCCGGCACACTTTCGCGCGAGTAGCGAGGCGAATGACGAGGCGAAACACGAGCACGCATGTGTACGCGGACATCTCGCTATACCACTCGCACCTCGTCTCGTGTTTTTGTATAGGCAAAGTTTCGTCTAATGCTGGCGCCACACATTCGCACGAGTAACGAGGCGAATGGCGAGGCGAAACACGAGCACGCATGTGTACGCGGACGTCTGGCTATTCCTCTCGTCCCTCGCATCGCGTTTTTGTATTGGCAAAGTTTCGTCGAACATTTAGACGAATAGCGAGGCGAGTGACGAGCCAGCATGTCTAATCGCGGAGTTAGTGGTTTAGATATACAAGTCGACTCACATAGATAGATAGATAGAAACATTTATTCATGACACACACATACATAATAATAACAACAAAAAAACACATTACACAAACGACGTGTGCCACGAAATGGCCTCATCTCAGCGTAATGCCAGCAATTGCCAGCGCTGGTCTTCCGATGAGACCATTAGGTGCCATGACGACAAGTAACACATACACAAGAAGAAACAAAAAAGAAAGGAACGACAAATAAATAAAAAGTAAGAAAATACACGCCAAATGAAAACCTGGCCGCGAACATCGAAGTTCGTATATTTCGAGCATCTTTCTTTTTTACTCCAATTAAGACGTCGTGACAGTGACAATCGTCCGTAATCCACGAACATCGTCCCTCGCGGTACCTATTCGCACATCAGTCCGCGCCTGCCTTGGCCGGGCATTATCAAATGTCAAAAAATGACATACGACAACTAGCTAGCGCCATCGGCAGCTACGCGAACCAATGATAACTAACAACACATGAGTTGGCGAGAGTTTTTACAGTCGACTACAAAGATATATATACAGTTTTACACCTACAAAGGATTAAGGTGAAAAATGTATACATCTCTTTGTAGTCGACTGTACCACAGACTACTAAGAGATTTGTACTCAACTGTCAATATGTACAGATATAGTGACAAATTATTTTCCTCCGGGAAAACTCGCATCTTTATCGGTATACCATGACACCCGAACTGTCAATGAATGATCGTATTAATTGAGGGATATTTTCATGATATTTACATATACATTAATATGGAACTTTATTATTTGGTGTCAAATGTCAAAGTGAGAAATGACATGTGACATTAAACAATAAAGTTCCATATTGATAGATATGAAAAGTCACTCATTTAATAAAGTCATTGATTGACAGAGGCGTTTACCGCCAAAAACGATATTCGTAAATTTCGAGCATCTTTTTCTTTTATTATTTATTAAGCAGAATCGTCTGCTAGCGAATACCATCGATATTTAAATCGAAAGAAAAATGGAAAAAATTGACTCATAGCGGGACTCGAAACCCCAAACACTGGACCACTAGCCCAATTTTTTCTATTTTTCTTTCGATTTAAATATCGATAAATTTAAATCTACGGATTTAGAATATAAGTAGGCAAGGTAGAGGCTAAAGTAGTTTTGTTTTGACATTGACATATAATAGTACATTGTGTATTAAGGGCGGTAGACAAGAGATTACGAACTAGTGTTAATTCAATTAATTAACACGAGTTCATAATTTTTGTGCCGCCCGTGGCACACACAATGTTTTTCATTACACTTGTAAGCTAGAACCATTACCAGCCAGTCTACGTTTCAAACACATGTCATGCAACGTTTTTAAATATAGAGAGTTTCAACAGCATTTGCATGAGCCAATATAGCGTAACATATCCGTACTCCGCATTTAGACATGCTGGCTCGTCACTCGCCTCGCTATTCGTCGAAACGTTCGACGAGACTTTGCCTATACAAAAACGCGAGGCGAGATGCGAGAGGAATGGCGAGACATCCGCGTACACATGCGTGCTCGCGTTTCGCCTCGCTACTCGTGCGAATGTGTGGCGGCAGCATTAAATATAGAGAGTTTCAACAGCACTTGCATGAGCCAATATGGCGTATCGTATCCATAGATAAAGCTAATGTCGTACATATAAACCTTAAAGCAGTTAATTTGAATCGAAATATAAAAATAAATGAATAAAAATGACAAGTAATGTTGTTAAATTTTTTCACTTCTCATGCTCTAAAAGTGTGTCATATTATGCTTGCCAAGGCGGACTAAAGTAATACATTTAGCCTCTTGGGAAAATATGTATACATATTTATGATATAGGTATCCTATCTGTATCAAACCAGTAAAAAATATACAAAGACTGCCAAATTAAACATTTTTGACTCAGAATTAATTGCGGGTGAAGAAAATTGTATTTGTTAATTTTTGAAATGTTATTTTATCTTATTTTCTCGCAATTGAAGTGAAAACTAGTATGCATAACTCGGGTCTAAACGCCATATTACCCCTCGAACAAAATAACCATCTCCTGGTACTATGGCCTACTTTAGCCCCTTGTCAAACAATCTACTATAAATTAACGTTAAATATTTTATTTTAGTTATTAGGGTCAGTTTTTTAATGGAATTTTAACATTTTAGTGCAATGAAATTGAATACGACCCTTTTGCTTTGTACCTTAAAATTTGCCTAAAATTTAAATGACGTTTTGAATTAAAAAGTTACTTTACTGCTCTATGGCGTATTAAGACTTACGGCCCGACTTGTCTACGTGTAATAACAACTTTTACGAGCAAGTGCGATGAAACACATACTTACGTACCATTAGTGTTATATTCCTATCCATTGGCGACTACAACGGATACGCGGACATCTCGCGCAGGCAAATTTTCTACGAACAACGAAGAACGAGCGTGTGATGGCGGAGTTAGGAACTTACATTATTTTTAGGCAAAGTTTCGTCGAACGTTACAACGAACGACGACGTCGTTCGCCGTTGTTCGCATGTGTGATCGCGGAGTTAGGAACTTACATTATTTTTAGGCAAAGTTTCGTCGAACGTTTCAACGAACAGCGACGTCATTCGCCGTTGTTCGCATGTGTGATCGCGGAGTTAGGAACTTACATTATTTTTAGGCAAAGTTTCGTCGAACGTTTCAACGAACAACGACGTCATTCGCCGTTGTTCGCATGTGTGATCGCGGAGTTAGGAACTTACATTATTATTAGACAAAGTTTCGTCGAACGTTTCAACGAACAACGACGTCGTTCGCATGTGTGATCGCGGAGTTAGGAACTTACATTATTATTAGACAAAGTTTCGTCGAACGTTTCAACGAACAACGACGTCGTTCGCCGTTGTTCGCATATGTGATCGCGGAGTTAGGAACTTACATTATTTTTAGGCAAAGTTTCGTCGAACGTTTCAACGAACAACGACGTCGTTTGCCGTTGTTCGCATGCGTATCGCGGAGTTAGGAACTTACATTATTTTTAGGCAAAGTTTCGTCGAACGTTTCAACGAACAACGACGTCGTTCGCCGTTGTTCGCATGCGTATCGCGGAGTTAGGAACTTACATTATTTTTAGGCAAAGTTTCGTCGAACGTTTCAACGAACAACGACGTCGTTCGCCGTTGTTCGCATGCGTATCGCGGAGTTAGGAACTTACATTATTTTTAGGCAAAGTTTCGTCGAACGTTTCAACGAACAACGACGTCGTTCGCCGTTGTTCGCATGCGTATCGCGGAGTTAGGAACTTACATTATTTTTAGGCAAAGTTTCGTCGAACGTTTCAACGAACAACGACGTCGTTCGCCGTTGTTCGCATGCGTATCGCGGAGTTAGGAACTTACATTATTTTTAGGGAAAGTTTCGTCGAACGTTTCAACGAACGACGACGTCGGTCGCCGTTGTTCGCATGTGTGATTGCGGAGTTAGGAACTTACATTATTATTAGACAAAGTTTCATCGAACGTTTCAACGAACAACGACGTCGTTCGCCGTTGTTCGCATGTGTGATCGCGGAGTTAGGAACTTACCAACGGCGGATCCAGGGGGGGGGTCATGGGGGTCATGACCCCCCCCTGGGCTGGTTCCAGGACTTAGGTGGACCGTGGACCACTAATTGAACATAATGATTTTATTCATATTTTTTGTCACCATACAGATTTTACGTAACCTTCAATATTTAATTAATTTAATTTAATATAATAACTTTGTATGATGGCAAACGTTTGGGAACGAACGCATCGAAAATTTGAATTTTACCGCGCCACCGCCCGCCACGTTTCATCCGAGGTCACATGTGTGCCACCGTGTGACACTTGCGCTCGCTTGTCGACTACACACGTATACTAGACCTAACCTCAATTGGAATCGGAAAGACTAAACTTCAACATCTCATAATATAGACTTGCTTGGCATAACTAAAATGCGCATAACGTTTGATTAGCCTAACGATGAAATTGCATAATATATAATCTGCATAATAATAAATCTGCATAATTTACATTGTCATAACATTATCTAGCGTAACTTTAATTTACATAAAATCAATTTACATAACATAATATTTAATTTTTTAATAAGTTAATTAGCGAATAACGCCTGTCTAATATAAGAAGCTTTTGGTTAGGTTAGGTTAGAACTGCGACCACAACGAGCTAGAGTCAAATTATACCTAATTCACTTAGTTATATAGATACGAGGGCGGTTTGATAACTCGGTGACTTTAAGTAAAACAAAAATCATTTTAACATATAAACTTTTTAATTACGATTCTAAACTCCTTGGTAGCTGGCAGTTTTTTTTTAAAAAAGGTGGGAAAATAAAAAAGTTATTGAGGCATATGTCAAATACGGTCGAAAATTATTGGAAAATGGAGAAAAGCGAATTTCGTGTGATAATTAAACATTACATTTTACGTGGAAAAACTATTAAAGAGACTGAAAACTGTTTAGTAAAATATTATGGGGAATCTGCTCCTTCTCATGGAATGTGGTTTACAGAATTTCGTTCTGGGCGTACCACTACCAATGACGCAGAACGCTCTGGTAGGCCAATTGAAGTCACCACTGATGATGTCGTGAATAAAGTTCACGATATTGTTTTGGATGACCGTCGAGTTAAGATTCGTGAGATAGCTGAGACTGTACACATTTCATCTGAACGAGTTTTTCATATCTTGCATAATATTTTGAATATGAAAAAGCTTTCCGCAAGATGGGTGCCGCGTTTGCTGACAGCAGATCAAAAACGACTTCGTGAAACAACTTCCGAGCAATGCTTAGCCAAATTCAAGCGTAATCCCAATGAATTTTTTCGTCGTTTTGTGACGGTAAATGAAACGTGGATCCACCATTATACGCCAGAGACGAAAAATCAGTCAAAACAGAGACTTCTGCTAACGAACGGGCCCCAAAGAAAGCGAGAACCGTTAATTCGGTAGGAAAGGTAATGGCCACTGTTTTTTGGGACAGCCAAGGGGTTATTTATATAGATTATTTGGAGAAAGGTAAAACAATAAATGGCCCTTATTATGCTATGCTGCTAAATTGTTGGAAAAATTCAACGCAGAAGTAGTGAAAAAACGGCCACATCTGGCAAAGAAGAAAATCCTTTTTCACCACGACAATGCCCCTTCACACTCGTCGGCAGTCGCAACAGCCAAATTAGTAGAATTGCGTTATGAAATACTGCCCCACCCACCTTATTCTCCAGATTTGGCCCCATGTGATTTTTTTTTATTCCCAAACATGAAGAAATGGCTCGGTGGGAGAAGATTTTCATCAAATGAGGAAGTCATAGCTGAAACTGAAGCATATTTTTCAGGGATTGATAAAAAATATTTTTTGGAGGGGTTGAAAAAGCTGGAACATCGTTGGATGAAGTGTATGGAGTTGAAAGGAGATTATGTAGAGAAATAAAATTATAAAAGGTCAAAAAGATTATTTTTTCTGCAAAAAGTCACTGACTTATCAAACCACCCTCGTAGTATCGACTTTAGAGAGTAGGCGTCACTGAGAATTTATTTGGAATTTATCATGAGTATGAAAATTAACGTTAGGATGATTAAATTTATGCTTTGTTATTGTTATGAATATTAATGTTATGCGCATTAACATAATGCGTATTAATTTTATAGAAATTAAGATTATGCGGATTTATAATTATGCGGATAATTGGTATGCGACATTCAAATAGGAGTATTTAATTTATGCTTTCTAATATAGACCCGTGTCTTGGCTGTTTCTATTTTGTTTGTTGGAAACCCTTGTCGTCCCACCTCTTCACTTTTGCTGAATTTTGCGTCATGCCCCTCGACATACAGTCAGCATCAGATATACCTGAGCGGTCAGGGTTCCCAAAAAAACATACACACTTCAATCGTCAGAAAAATATGAACATCCAAGTTGGCATTTTCACGTAAGCTTTTAGTGCGTCACATACATCTTAACTTTTGAGTTGCTCTTTAATACATACACCTTTATTAAATCACTATACCTAGATATTTTTCTAGCAGGAACGGCATTTGTTTTGTGCTTGCCACAATAAAAATATCGACAATCCTGCTATCGATAAGTACATACTACTTCAACTTCAAGATGTACACACAGTCTTATATCGGCTACCTACCTAGACGCCGCGTGTCACCGATCTTGAACAAATTAAATGTAATCCGTATACTTTTGATCCAATTTACGTTTATAATTTGCAATGAATAGTTCCAAATTGTTTTCTGAAGTAGGTATTTAAATATATATTGACTTTTATTATTGTTAGTTATTTTTAACCCTATTACCCCATATTTGTCTTTGTATTACCTGTATGGAAATTGAAGGGGTACTTATCGATAACAGGACTGTCGATGTTTTTATTTTGTCAATCACTTACAAGAAATCGTTCGTGCTAGAAAAATATCTAGGTATATAAATCACAATTACATTAACGTTTAGAACGTCAGTGGTAACTAAGCAGTCAAATACGTACGTCAGCAGCCAGGGTGCCACAAGTTGCTAAGCAGTTGTTATTTCAAAGGTAACTAAGCATAAACATCTTAAATGATGACTTTTAATATTGCTGCAAGCGTATGTCATAAGTAATACTTATTTAGGTCTATTTAAGAAGGCATTTCAATTTGAGTATGTAACACCTTCTCCTCCAAAGAAGTATTTTCTCGTCAAGGGTCAATTTTGAGACTCCATATATGTCCCTAAGTTCTGCGTCATATATACCTAGATATTTTTCTAGCACGAACGATTTCTTGTAAGTGATTGACAAAATAAAAACATCGACAGTCCTGTTATCGATAAGTACCCCTTCAATTTCCATACAGGTAATACAAAGACAAATATGGGGTAATAGGGTTAAAAATAACTAACAATAATAAAAGTCAATATATATTTAAATACCTACTTCAGAAAACAATTTGGAACTATTCATTGCAAATTATAAACGTAAATTGGATCAAAAGTATACGGATTACATTTAATTTGTTCAAGATCGGTGACACGCGGCGTCTAGGTAGGTAGCCGATATAAGACTGTGTGTACATCTTGAAGTTGAAGTAGTATGTACTTATCGATAGCAGGATTGTCGATATTTTTATTGTGGCAAGCACAAAACAAATGCCGTTCCTGCTAGAAAAATATCTAGGTATATCATAATCATCGTCCTAGCATTTTTGCCTGAACGGGCTCGGAGTCCACTTAACAACATAATCCACAACGTAGAAAAAACTATTAATGTTAAAACAAAAATCTGATATGAACAAGGACGCGTTTGTTCATATCAGATTTTCCTACTAATATTATAAACACGAATTTGTTGCTTGTCGTGGGTGGCACGCTTTTCCTTGTTTGACTTGGCGGCGAAGAGGCTTTTTTAAGTTTTTTACTAAAACTCAAATCTAACAGTTAGGATAAACATAATTTTCATGGTTTTCAAAAGATTTTGGACCTAATGTAATATGAATTATATGTCATCACTCAAATTTTTGAACTCCCGTTCAAACTTGAACGGTTCAAAAACCGTTCAAAAATTAATGACAATAATTTTACAGATTTTCAGAACGATTATTTCAAGCAAAGTGCAAAGAGAAGAGAAGTTGCAAGGACACATTTTATAAAATAAATAAGACGTAAAAAAACACAAAAAGATTTCATAAGTACTGGGTCTCGAACCCGCATTCTCGTGCACTATTTCATGTCGGCTGTACCACAGAGCCAATCGTGCTATACGACAATTGACGAAATACTGTGTTAGTAATATACTTAACGTGACAACATGACACTCGTTTATTTTCAATTCAATGGGAGCTCTACATATGATCGGAGAAAAATCTTAACACCGCGAAGTAGCCGTGAGGACAGCGACATCTCGCAGGGAAAAATTAAGTAATTAGAACTGTAAAACATTCAACATAAGTTATCAGTACCTAGTTATCACTTATTACCTTATTAGTAAGTTTATTGAAAGGCATCTGTCAAACGATTAAAGAGAAAAACGTGAGATGGATGTATGCGATGACAAGGCTGTACTGCTTTCGATGATTGTCAAAACGCTTACCTAAAATTAGTATAGCAACTTTTCATTAAATATTCAACCATATTTATATGCTATAAACGTCCGTTTTCCCATGTTGTTCAGATATATTTGACGCATTGACTGCTTAGATACTACTGTTTTTTTGACAGCTTCGGTAATAATGACTATTTGAAAGTATAGAAATAATTGAATAGCGACTATTAAGATATTTCTGACTCGTTAAGTGCTCACGTATAAATACAGCCATGACAGTTAACAATTTTTTATGGTTTAAATGTTGACCTCTCTTTGAGCACCTGGAGCGTATAGCGACTTTTGATGCTGACTGTACCTCTCTAGCTGTTATGTATGACAAATCATTCACCACGGTTATGGAATACCGTGCGTGATAGTGCTTCTCTGGATGTCTTTAAGAGAAGATGACAATATGTACGTGTATATATGTACAAGTAATTATGTGTTATATTTTTCAAGTGTATAATAAATAATAAATATTTTTAAGTACCTACAGTACTTACGTACATTAATAAAATACCTACTTTTTACGTATATCTATTGTTATCAAAATTAAATTATAAGTTCTTGATTTGAGGCCTTGAGCACGACTATGTGACCCCCTCCTGGCGCCAAAGCTGGATCCGCCCTTGGAACTTACATTACTTTTCTGGCCACCAGCGCCATAGTTCCAAGGCTTGATGGTTTTCCCGACAGCGACAGCATAGTTGTGGGCAGGATTCGTTCGCAGGTCTGTCTCACTCCAGAAGCAATGTGCTGCTGTTAACAAATTCAATTCACGATTATATAATCAAGGACCGGATTCTTCATAGCAAAAATCAAACTGTTAAGAGGGATTGACCAAGCTGTTTCATCGACTTATCGATAAATAACTGTCACGTAAACGCCAGGTGCTGTAGCTAAGTTTACCCTACTTATAGTACAGTTAAGTGTAAAAATTCGTTCACAGCCAAAGTTTCAAAAATATGTACCTAGCAACTCTATTGTACAGTAAATAAGGTTGTAGGACGTATTTATGAAAGGATTCTTTCGGTACGTACCTATTTTTGCACTTGACTGTACCTAATTGTGTTCCTGTCGGTGAGTTAGTTTGCCAGAGTTTAGAGCCTTATAGAGTGGCAACGCGTATAGTGAATCCTCTGGGATTACAGCGACCATGGACTACGGTGACTGCTTGCCATCAGGCCGTAAGTTAGTTTGCCATCGTTATAGTATAAAATACTATTACAATTCTAAATAAAAGCATCTGTTAGTACAGTCGCCATCAGATATATCGGAGCTGTGGAGGTGGTCACAAATATCGGAACATGCACTTTACCGCCTTGACAATAGAGGCGTTCAGATATTTGTGACCACCTCCACAGCTCCGATATATCTGATGGCGACAGTACATACTTAAATTAATGTCAATATTTAAATTTATCTTTAATTATAATTACCCTTACTTCTAAATCTTAATAAGTTATTTATAGTTAATATTTATGAGTCCTCGGCAAGTAACACATTTTTAATTTTTTTTATGATAAAGGTGGCAAACGAGACGGATTGCCTGATGGTAAGCAATTACTGTCGCCCGGGCACCCGCAACAGCAGGGGAGTGACAGGCGCGTTGCCGGCCTTTAAGGGGGGTTGGAGCTCTGGGAACCTTACTCACCATCAGGAACACAACACTTCATACCAGTAGCAGTGCTATTATGGCTGTGGTCTGTAAGGAGGAGGTACTTCCCCAGTCGGGCTTCTTCAGACTCAAGCGTGATGGTACTTCGCTGTGCCCTACCTCTCATTGTTGGACGTAGTTTTAGGACATACCCGGGTCCAAAGTTCCAAACTTACTACTTACTTATTACTACTACTTGTTTACTTGTCCAAACATATGCCGAACACAAGCTATACTTTGCTTACCGGGAGGCTCCATTCCCTAAATGAAAAATCTGTATCTTTTTACTGAAATAAACCATTTTGTATTTGTATTTTGTATACTCATCTGATGCCGTGTGATGCCGGCTGACTAGAATAGCACCACCCATCTCGTCCCGCGGGTGTCCTAAGAGGTGACAAAGGGAAAATCCTACGGACGGGCAGCGGCGTCCGTTGAAACCCAATCAGCTACTCAGCTCAATACAGCTACTACGGTCGTCAATCCGCCTGCCAAGCGTAGGGATTATGGCAACTACCCCCAAGATACAAGTCATATTTATGGGAGGCCTATGTCCAGCAGTAGCATCAGCATACGGCTGAAATGTATGATGTATGTATGACTCACCTGATATGACGAACTTGACAGAGATGAGCGTGCCTCCGCATATCTGCTTGTACGGCGTCAGAGTCTTGAGGTAGACGCCGGCGTACCACGGCGTCTCTATGCTGTCCGCCTCGCGTTTCAGTGCGTGCCCGTTGCTAGGTAGTATGCCGCATTCTATGAGCGAAGATATTAAATTTACGAATATATCCCCTAATAAACGTGTTCAATTTATGTTTTGTCTTTATCGTACAAAACAATTGTCAAAGTGATAGATAAGGATAAACATAATTTAACTAATGTACATAGGTTTGATATAACTGTCTAATGCTGCCGCCACACATTTGCGCGAGTAGCGAGGCGAAGGCGGGTCTAACTCCGCATTTAGACATGCTGGCTCGTCACTCGCCTCGCTATTCGTCGAAACGTTCGACGAGACTTTGCCTATACAAAAACGCGAGGCGAGTTGCGAGAGGTATAGCGAAACGTCCGCGTACACATGTGTGCTCGCGTTTCGCCTCGCCATTCGCCTCGCTACTCGCGCAAATGTGTGCCGGCAGCATCAGAGCATGGCAAGTAGGGTAGTGCGTTTTGTAAAGTGGTAGCTGGACTATATACAGAAAGCTAAGAGGCCCGCGACTGCCGGGTGACGTTCAAAATAGTAGTGAAACGCGTTTTGAAATCAATTCTTCATTAGCTGCACAATTCTGCGTTCGATCACTACCTACATAATAAACTATAAATATTATACACTAAACTATGTTAACGAATAAAAAACGAAAATTATATTGTAAAGACGACTTTGCCGTTTTGAGGTTCAACCAGAAATCCTAGAATTCTAGTTTGCAAATAATGAATTAAGTGACGTCTCGCTATTCGTCTCGTCTCTCGCATCGCCGTTCGCACGCTCGCGTCGGAGGTGATCGTTCGGGTGCGAACCAAAGGAACCAAGCAGTTTGACGAATGAGGTGTTCACATATTCGCCTTGAAGCCGGTAGGTATTGGCCGTTATTGTTAAGCTTTGGACCCGGGTATGTCCTTAAACTACGTCCAACGATGAGAGGTAGGGCACAGCGATGACCATCACGCTTGAATCTGGGGCAGCCCAACTGGGGAAGTATCTCCTCCTTACAGAAGACCACAGCCATAATAGCACTGCTACCTTTCAGGTATGCAGTGTTGTGTTCCTGATGGTGAGTAAGGTTCCCAGAGCTCCATCCCCCCTTAAAGGCCGGCAACGCGCTTGTGACTCCCCTGGTGTTACGGGTGCCCATGGGCGACGGTAATTGCTTACCACCAGGCAATCCGTGTGCTCGTTTGCCGCCTATGTCATAAAAAAAAAAGCTTAAGTCAATACTTTATTTCCGCTGCATTTACGAAGTTCCCGATCCTTTGGGCCGTAGTGTTGAAGGAAATCCACTTGATTTGGATAAAAGCGTGTTTATTCCGTGAGATACATTTGAGTTGTGTTGTTAGGAACGTCAAAGCATTTTGAATATCGTTGCTATACTAACAACCAGCCAATACAACATTTATGATATAGAACATGTAGTTTACATAGGTTCCAACACCACCCCTTAAACTATATGTTCATAGTACACATAACATGACTTGTGTCTTATACTTCCCAACGTTTCAGTATGTCGCCATACGTAGGTACTTTCATTTTTACATAATTAGTCCGCAGGCCGTGTGCTGCCGGCTGACAGAATAGCACCTCCCCATCTCCTCCCTTAAGAGGCGATAAAGTGAAAAATCCTACGGACGGGCAGCGGCGTCCGTCGAAACCCAATCTACAGCTACTGCAACCAACCAACGTGGCGACTATGGCGACTAGGTACCCCCAAGATGATACAAGTCATATTTGTGGGAGGCCTATGTCCAGCAGTGGACTGCATTCGGCTGAAATGTGTATCGCTGATTCCTCTTGAAGGAATCTGCATGTCGCGACTTGTTATCGAACCGACTCCTCACCTGCACGACATGTGGCTACGTAGCTCCAGCTACCATCTATACAGTGCATGGGGCGAAGCTCGTCTTTCGCGAAGCCGGTTCTACACTCGGGAAGCACACGCTGCCCGCTGCCTACATGCTTCGGACATTCCGCGCTCGAATCGCAGGTGAAATGCACGCTCGGATCGGAAGGTAGTGTGCATTTTAAGTCTGCGGAAAAATATTTTCTGTTTTTATGTGTATGCTGGCGGTATTTCCTAGTTATATTCCAATGCTGATACGTTGTGCAAGGAAGCCGCCAGCTCTTCGGTTACCAGTCAACTAGACCATGCCCCATGGACCATGAGTTTCCATGTCCGAAGAGACTTCGACCCGGTTATGTCTTTAAACTACGTCCAACAATGAGAGGTAGCGCACAGCGAAGTACCATCACGCTTGAGTCTGGAGAAGCCCAACTGGGGAAGTATCTCCTTACAGAAGCACGCAGCAGCAAAGGCACAGCTATAATAGCACTGCTGCCTTTCAGGTATGTGTTGTGATCTGATGGTGAGTAAGGTTTCCAGAGCTCCAATAACCTATCCCTTAAATGCGATTGTGACTTTCCTGGTGTTGCCCATGGGCGACGGTAATTGCTTACCATCAGGCAAGTCTGCTCGTTTGTCATTTTTGACACAAAAAAAGGCTTATTTACCTTTGAGGCAGCTTGGGAACTTGGTAGTCCAGCTGCCACCAGTGCAGCGAGGATGTTGCCCGTTCAGGCTGTAGTCAGGAGGGCAGATGTAGAGCAGGGTGAAGTCAGCCAGGGCACCAGCAGGTTTGATGTCTACGATGCTGTAGCTCCCGATGAGAGGGTACGGAGGAAGGACGCAGGTTCCTCTGTAACATTGTCGGAACGTCCATTTTTACAAGCTTTTATTTAATGTCATTATGAGTAGCACAGCGAAGTACCATCACGCTTGAGTCTGGAGATGCCCTAAAGTACCTCCTCCTTACGGAAGACCACAGCCATAGCACTGCTACCTTTCAGGTATGTAGTGTTGTGTTCCTGATGAGTAAGCTAGGTTCCTATAGCTCCAACCCCCCTTAAAGGCGGGCAACGCTTGTGACTCTCCAGGTGTTGCGGGCGACTGTAATTCGCCTCTGTAGTGCCATTTGCACTGAATCAGCGCTACTCGATCAACAAGTTTTCTGCCAAAACACTGCTATGGAGTTAGGTACCTAGTTAGATAATAATTATATAGACGTTTTCACATACCGTTCGCATAAATTGTTGGTCACATTTCGAGAAAAACCAGGCTATATATAGTCAAAATCGGAAGCTGAATCAATTTTAATAGGACACAAAAGGCGTACCCATTTTTTTCAATCCACATATGCTACTTTTCCCAGCTTTGCAATAGAGCACGAGCTCGCAGTCTCATTGGCGATCCTGAGTTAGTGAGTGTAAGGTAGAGCCTTGAGCACCGTCGCAGGGTTGCTAGTTTGTCTGTGTTTTACAGGATACATTTTGGAGAGTGTGCACAGGAGTTGTACGATTTGATTCCGCCATCTCTGTTCCACCACCGGACATCCAGACGAGGGGAGCGGTTTCATCCTTACGTTGTGAATACTCCATTCATTCTACCTTCGATTCGCTTCTATCTTCCTACTTCGGACTGCTAAGGAATTCGCTCCCTTCGTCTGTATTCCCGAAACCATATAATTTGGATCTTTTCAAAGCAAGAGTGAATAGCTTGCTAAACCAGCTTCCTCGACCTCGTCGACACTTACCATCAGGTGCGACTGAGGTCAAACGCTGGTCAGTCTTGTATTTATACAAATATACACTTACGGAACATTGTTTTGTGCCGCTATTGCGTAGTAGCAGTACTGCGGCCATCGTCTGCAGGCCTCGGGGCAAACTCCCTTCTTGTCCTCAGTCCAAGGTTGGGAACAGTGCAGTATAAGATTTAGGAGAGGAACCCTGAAATATTCAAGTTAATGTCAATGTGGGTAAGACCGGCATACTTTATTTTTAAGGGAAGTCCGCCATATGAAACTAAATACCGATGCGAGTAGGAAATTGGTTGGAAGATGGTCTTTCCTGATAGATGGTCTTACCCACATTTTTTTTTTAATGACATAGACGGCAAACGAGCAGACGGATTGCCTGATGGTAAGCAATTACCGTCGCCCATGGGCACCCGCAACACCAAGGGAGTCACAAGCGCGTTGCCGACCTTTAAAGGGTGTTGGAGCTCTGGGAACCTTACTCACCATCAGGAACACAACACTACATTCCTGAAAGGTAGCAGTGCTATTATGGCTGTGGTCTTTTGTAAGGAGGAGGTACTTCCCCAGTTGGGCTTCTCCAGACTCAAGCGTGATGGTACTTCGCTGTGCCCTACCTCTCATAAATTGGTTGGTAGACGGTTTTTCCTGATAAACGGTCTTACCCACATGGACCTAACTCTTATATTGAGTCGCATAACCGGCCCGGGCAACCGGTCTGGCCTAGTGATAGTGACCCTATCAAGCCGCGTGGTCCTGGGTTCAAATCCCAGTCAGGGCATTAATTTGTGTGATGAGCACATTTGCCCCTGAGTCATGGGTGTTTTGTTTTGTATATTATATTTATCGTTGGCCTAGTCACAACACAAGCCTTATGGAGCTTCCCGTGGGGATTTCAGTAAATTTGTGTAAGATGATGATGATGTTCTGTAATATTTATTTATTGCGCATTATTGGACGCTAATTTTAGGACGGCATACAGTTAACTATGCCGTGTGATGCCGGCTGACTAGAATAGCACCACCCCATCTCCCGCGGGTGTAAGAGGCGACAAAGGGAAAAATCCTACGGACGGGCAGCGGCGTCCGTACAGCTACTGCGTTCAACCCGACTGCCAAGCGTGACTATGGCAACTACCCCCAAGATACAAGTCATATTTGTGGGAGGCCTATGTCCAGCAGTGGACTGCATACGGCTGAAATGTATGTGTGTGTATAGTTATCTTACCCAATGGTCTCTGACTGGACTGCCGCTCTTAATGATACTGAAACTAACAAAACGCATAAATTAACTTCTTAACTTAAGACAAGACGAGGTAACACATAAATAATGTTAACACTAATGCATTTTTTAAGTACGTCGCTACACACGCACACGACAAAATTATCAAACACTAGCATAAACTACATTCACACAAGTTCAAGAACTATGACCGGCGGCCGAGTTTTGGCAGGGGGGAACGCCTGTTAATGACTACTCCATATTGGTTATATCCTCCTAGGTGAAAAACGATATTCGTAAATTTCAGGCATCTTTCTGTTTTACACCAATTAAGACTTCATGAGAGTGACACAAGCAATCGTCTTTAAGGGCGTCTTTACCGGCATGCCACACTGAATGACCTAGTCCGCCGTGCCCTCAGCGCCGTCTCTCTCCCTGCAACATTGGAACCATCTGGCCTCTCCGCATTGGACGGCAAGAGACCTGATGGCTGCACTCTTGTACCATGGAGCCTGGGCCGCCCTTTAGCGTGGGACGCAACCTGCGTCGATACGCTAGCCCCATCCCACGTTGAAGGGTCTGCCCGGAAGCCGGGGACTGCCGCGGACCAAGCTCAGACACTCAAGCGCCGCAAATATGCTTTCCTATCGAAAGAATACGAATTTGCGGTGCTTGCAGTAGAAACTCTAGGGCCTTGGTCAAGTGACACAAAAAAATTCTTAAAAGAAATATCGTCCCGGCTTATAGTTGCCACAGGGGACTACAGGGCCGGATCCTTCCTGGCCCAAAAACTAAGTCTGGCAATCCAGAAGGGCAACGCCGCCAGTATTCTGGGCAGCATACCGGAGGCAGGGGGATTTGGCGAGGTTTTTTACATTTAATTTTATTTTGTATATTTAACACTAATTTATAGCTAAGGATGTAATCATCTTAATTATATTATAACAACATTAAAAACTAACTTAATCCATAAATTATTAAATATATTGTATTATCACCGTAATGATTATTTTATGTGATGCGTAGTCCGATAAGAAAACATATCAAACAGCTTATTACAAGATATGAAAATACTAAATTGTCTGAAAGAAATAAATTAAAAGCTTCAAATATAAGTCATAACTCTAAAACTGGCCTTCTCTATCGCTCTTGCACAGCGACTGAACATACATAGGTATTTTTCGTTTCCAGTACAAAATAGTCGAAATTTGTCAAGTATGTATATGTACAAACGAACTAGAAGACGCAGCGTAGGTAGGCCTCCCACAAGGTGGACCGACGACCTAGTTAGAGCCGCGGGATACCGCTGGATGTGGAAGGCGCAGGATCGGTCTTCTTGGGTCGTTCTGGGGGAGGCCTATGTCCAGCAGTGGACGTCTTTCGGCTGACATGATGATGATGATGATGTACAAACAATACGCGCTTTCGTCTCCTATAGATATGAATCACTTCTGAGGCGCTACCGCCAAAAACGATATCCGTAAATTTCGGGCATCTCTCTTTTACACCAATTAAGCCGTCATGAGAGTGACATAGAAAATCGACCGTTTACAAATATCGTTCTGGCGGTAGCGCCTGCGGCGCTACCGCGAAACACGATATTCGTAAATTTCGGACGATTGTCTCTGTCACTCTCATGACGCCTCAATTGGAGTAAAAGAGATAGATTCCCGAAATATACGAACTTCGATGTTCGCGGTACCGGGCCTGATATAGCTAGAGAGATGGTGCTGCCATCTTTGCAATTGAAACCGGAGATCCGCGTCACTTTTTCATAAAGAGGAATTGGGACCGAGCGCGACGACAGCGCCACGTGACAGGCGGCCATTATGGACAATATTGTCACCGCTGTCAAACAAGAAGTAAGTAAATATTGTGAAAAATATTAATGAAATCTTGTGTTATTTTACTATATTACACAATTTTGAACAATGGTAGTCAGTAACATTATTGCCAATAATATTAAAAATGTTTACTGCAATATGGGTTTGACAGTACAAGTTAGCGACAAAAATGACAATTTTAGCCGTAGCGAGCGCTGTGATCGTCTAGGCTACCCCCTCCACCCGCTTTGCACTCTGCCAATAATAACTGGAGAACGCATCCGCGAGCGCCAGTAAGGGACAATGATATTCTGGCTTTTGTAACTCAAAATGTAACAATTCGCTATAGTTTTGCTTTACAGGACATTCTTTATAACAAACATATTAGCTTATTCTGTATTAATTACCGCAACTTTGGTTGAAAACCCAAGAAAACTCCAATTGTATTTGTTTGTTCCCCTCCAACTTTGACAGTTCTGAAGGGTCCAGTTTGGCGGGGAACAAAAATAACTATGACAAGGACGGATGAAAAAGCGTCTCTGCCATACCTATGGAAAGTTACATAAGACCATCCCTTACGATCGTGGTATTATTATTAGCACGCTCCGTCCAGTTTAATGATATGTCTATAATATATATGAATCACTTTCGATATTCTGATATAGCTAGAAAGATGGTGCTGCCATCTTTGCAATTAAACGCTAACGCCGGAGGCACTTGTCACTTTTTCATAAGTAATTAAATCATCTATTTTTAATTTTACGATAATTAATTAATAATTTACTCACCAAATAAAACCACAGTCGGAACAAGCATGTTAACAACTAAATCAATATTTTCCTCAATACATGACGAATTATTGGCTTATACTGCTTAGGTGTGAGAATGGACAGTGTTCTGTAAGAGATCTGTGAATTAATATAAACTGCTAAGCGTCTGGTTGACGCAGTTGGTGGTAACAGTATTAACGTAAGAAAGAGACAACATAAGGTCATCTCTATCTATGTACAGTGAGAAACCCGCTACCGCTACCGCGAACAACGATATTCGTGAATTTCGGACGATTGTCTCTGTCACTCTCATGACACCCTTAATTGGAGTAAAAGAGACAGATGCCCGTAATATACGAACTTCGACGTTCGTGGTACCGGTTTTTTTTCTTAGCGAGTCGGCTGTGTTGTGAACGCAAAAAACCTAACACTCCTCCTCTCTTCGCTCGTCGTCGTACCTACCGGTGACTCTGGGACTGAATTTCTGTTTTGCCCTAATATGATTGTCCAAGCTCAGTACTAATTGTATGAAAAAAATGATGGACCGGCGGTTTTCTCAAAAATGTATGCTTGAGCATTATGTATAATAATAACTCATCTGTCATTTGGTTGATATTGTTAGCTTAGTATTCTGCCCAATAGGTGATAGACATTATTAATAATGCCCGGGCATTTTCAATAATACCCAAGTTATCACTTGGTCCATGACATATATATCTCGCTGTCAAAATAACTCCACATGTGTCCCTAGATGGCGCTGCGCCATGGTACGGTCGGGGACTTTAATTGTTGAGCCATTTAGGGTTCACTTTACGTTGGGCCTTTCATAGAGTAAGTATTAACAAAAGAAAATAGCTTGAACCGCTTAACAATCAAAGTCGGTGACTGTAATGAATGAGAGAAATAGCCAGCATGCCGGCGGAACCCGTCTTTGTGTAGGTAGACATTGTCGTTCTGCTGGCGGCTTCCTCGCACAATGTATAAGCATTCCAATAGCGTCCTTAGTACAATGCCTCAAGGTCCTTTTTTATTTATTTTTAGCTAGTTTAGTATTTGTACAGTTACCTATTGTAAAACAAAAAGGGGAGGGAGTCTCCACTATGAGTCTGTCTGTCTGTCGCCGCTATATCTTAAGAACCGTGATAGTTAAAAAGTTCAAAATTTTCACAGGTGATTTATTTCAGTTGCCGCTACAACAAATACTATAAACAATAAAATAACTATTTATCGAGGCTCCTATACCACAAATGGTAGGCAACGCGCATATGAATCCTCTGGAGTTGCAGTCGTCCATAGGCTACGGTAACTGCTTACCATCAGGCGGGCCATATGCATGTTTGGAACCGTCGTAGTAAAAAAAAATAGTCGAGTCCGACTCGCGCTTGGCCGCTCGGTTACAGTTACAGTCCTTGTTTTAACTCGTCTTTTATTAAATATATTATTGATACCTTTTCCTTAATTCGATTATTTACTTCATTTAATTACTGTATTTTTAATATGGTTTACCTTATACTCCGCGTTTAGACATGCTGGCTCGTCACTCGCCTCGCTATTCGTCGAAACGTTCGACGAGACTTTTCCTATACAAAATCGCGAGGCGAGGGACGAGAGGAATAGCGAGACGTCCGCGTACATATGCGTGCTCGCGTTTCGCCTCGCCATTCGCCTCGCTACTCGTGCGAATGTGTGGCGGCAGCATTTGATATTATTGACTTCCGCTCGACTTCGTCGGGCAGCCATGCCCGTCTTTAAAGTATGGTTGCGCGATAAAAATTATCCTATGTCCTTTCTCGTAGCTCAAACTCTCTCCATACCAAATTTCATCCCAAATGTTTCAGCGGTTTAAGCGTGAAGAGGTAACAGACAGACAGAGGGAGTTACTTTAGCATTTGTAACATTAATATGGATTATACAAGAAATAATATACATCTACACTAATATTATCGACGACCGATCTGGCCTAGTGGGTAGTGACCCTGCCTATGAAGCCGATGGTCCTGTTCGATTCCCAGTCAGAGCATTTAGCGTGTGATGAGCACAGATATTTGTTCCTGAGTCATTGGTGTTTTCTATGTATTTAAGTATTTATATCTATTATATACTGTGTGGAAGTCTAATACGGGCAAAGAATTAAACCAGACATAGGATTTACCAGTGTAATCATTAACCAAAAGGTTTTTCTTTAATTATACCTATTATACACATGTAATTAATTTTTGTAAAATTTCTGAGCAGAAATGTACTGCGAACATTACGCGATATAAGCTTTTGAAACTAACTGTCAACGAGTGTTTAACTCGAGTGTTTTGCATTACATTACGGGCCGATTTTTTTTATATGGATAAAATTTTAATTGCACTTCTAAGTAAAAGTTATCTAAATATATTTCTTATGTCCCATTCTACCCTCCGTCTAGAGATTTGCCCGTATAAGACTTCCACACTGTATATCGTGCAGTACCTACAACACAAGCCTTATTGAGCTTACCGTAGGACTAGGTCGCTTTGTGTAAGATTGTCCCGAAATATCTATCTATATCGAAAGTTTGCGAGTGTGTATGTTTGTTACTTCTTCACGTCTAAACGGCTGGAGCGATTTTAATTTGGTATGGAGTTAGCTGACACCCTTAACACAAACTACGTTTTTTCCCTAATAAACCGCGGGTAACACCGCGGGGCACAGGCTAGCTTAGTAATAAACTACACTATTTAAGTAGCCCACACCAAGTACAAAGGTGTGTCCATTATGCTACCGCCACACATTCGCACGAGTAACGAGGCGAATAACGAGGCGAAACGTGAGCACGCATGTGTACGCGGACGTCTCGTTATTCCTCTCGTCCCTCGCATCGCGTTTTTGTATATAGGCAAAGTCGTCGAACGTTTCGACGAATAGCGAGACGAGTGACGAGAGATGTCTAAACGCGGAGTTACACTTACGACGTTACCACGTTGAACTGCAATGGACCATAGATTTATTTGTTTTTTTTAAAGCCAGTTTTTTTAATGAAGGTCGCTCAGTGACAGTGCGGCGGTCCGACCGGTCGGGGCAGAGCGAGCGGTGGATCGTATTAATTATTATTAAAAATAAACAAGGAAAATGCTGGTATTCGCATTAGTAACGACAGGTTAGTCGATCTTTGTACAGTCAGCAGCAGAAGTGGCTAAGCGTTTCAGGTGTTCAAAATGAGGTCAACACATCTCTATTGTCAAGAGAATAAGAGCGCGTGTAGGTCATTTTGAACACTTTAAACGCTTAGCCACTTTTGCTGACGACTGTATCACAATAAGGAGCCATTTTATGAACAGTGACTTTAAAAATATACAGTGTATAAATCTTATAGGTACGGGCGAATCTCTTAACGGAGGGTAGAATAGGACATAACAAATATATTCAGATAACTTTTGCTAAGAAGTGCAATTACAATTTTATAAATATAAAAAAATTCGGCTTGCAATGTATTGCAACACACTGGAGTTAAACACTCGTTGATCAACAGTTAGCTTCAAAAGCTCATATCGCGTAATGTTGTTCGCAGTACATTACTGCTCAGAAATTTTACATAAATTAATTACATGTGTATAATAAGTATAATTAAAAAAAAAAAAGGTTTAATTTTTCGCCCGTATTAGACTTACACACAGTATAGTTATAATACTTATTTAGTCTTAGGGTTGCCAACCGTACTATATTTCATAGTACTTTACTATATTGGGACTCCTTGTAATATATACTGTTGAAGAAATATATAGTACGCAAAAATACTATATTTTGGGGGTTCTTTAAAAATGTACAGTAATTTAGCATGATTTACCCCAAACTAAAGAGTTGTTTCTAAAGTACTGTATTTTTTTCAGTGTACTATATTTTTACCATTTTTTTTTGAGAAATACTATAACTCCCACAGAAATAGTTGTCAACCTTAAATAGTCTATACTTTTAGGTAGTTAAAAAAGGTAAACAATCTTAACGGGCCTTTTTATTGAAAAACGCTTTTTAAAAATCAGTGACTATTACTTACGAAAGCAAAATAATGTAAATAACCATATGTGATTCATAGTTGTCACATACTTGTCATGATTTATTTTTCAAAACTGATTTTCAATTAAAAGAAATGTCAAGATTGTTTACCTTTTTTTAACTAACTAAAAGTATAGTATAGGATATAGTATGTAATGTATAGTATATATAGTATGTAATATTTCCAAACAAACACAAGTATTTAAATATTATAAGAACGAAATACGCAGAATAAAAGAAAAATAATAAATGCATATCTAAATTAACTTATTTTTGATGCAAAAGTGCCCATAATGCTAGAGGCATTGCCGCGTTATCATTATTGACCACTTTTGTAATTATTTTTTACGATGAAAATAATCTTCATTTACAATAATTACAATATTACGACTACTTAACTATGTACAACATTAAATGTAAAAAAGGCCCTTGATATTGTACCAAGGATGCTGGCGGCTCCACGTTGTATCGCAGCTGATACGTTATGCGAGGAAGCCGCCAGCTCTTTACGTCAATCACCAGTTGTAATTATTTTTATTCATTATACACAAACGCAAATAAATATTGAAAATAAGAAACATGTTTAAAAAATTAATCTAAATTAGTCCCTAGCCCTCTGAGTCTTTTCAAAGCTATTTCGAAGAGACTCAGAGACGCTACAGGGGACCGGAGAGCTGGCAGTTACCTCGCTCAACGCATCTGTCTCGCAGTTCAGCGGGGTAACGGAGCCAGCGTCGTCGAAGGGGCCTTTTCTCGATTTAGTATAGTTAGTTAGTTTTTAGTCATATTTTTTTATTATTTTATTATTTGAGTTAATGTTTATATACTGTATTTTTTATACTTATCACAAATAAACTTTATTATTTCATAAAAAAAAATCAAAACTTAATTCTTAGAAAGAAAGGAAAATTGGAAATGGAATGCTCGGGGTGAGGGTTTGTAACTAAGTAGTAACCATACAATAGTTTTAATTGACTACCCTCATATTTGTTCGTTATCCATACTAATATTATAAAAGCGAAAATGTCTGTTTGTTTGTCCGTCTTTCACGGCAAAACAGAGCGACGTATTGACGTGATTTTTCAGGTGGAGGTAGTTGAAGGGATGGAGAGTGACATAGGCTACTTTTTCCAGCGGGAAAACATCTCATTCCCACGGGACTCATTAATTATGTTACATTTTCCTCTAACCATTATTTTATTTCATTATATAATAAGATATGATGAAAAAGTTGACAACAGAACCTAAAACAGGGCTTTCAGTGCTGGTTGAGTACAATAGTAAATTACGTACCCAGGGCGGTAAAGTAAAGAATGACTCAGATCGCGGGTATTTAATTGTGCGATAAACAAGTCCCATAAACAAGCGATCTGAGGCCTTCTTCTACATAGTTTTACGTCACACTGGGCGGTAAGAAAGATTTACCGCCCTACGACGGAAAATGTCACTCATGAGCGATTCTTTGTTTTACCGCCCTGGGTACGTAATATACTATTACGTCTTCATCTGGGTGTAAAGTGAGATTTTCCGTCGCGCCCTAGGGCGGTAAATCTCTCTTACCGCCCAGTGTGACGTACAATATTATTCTCTCCAGGATTCGCATTAGCGGCATCTGACGTCCTGAAGGCGTATAGCGACGTCGACTACCAGGCGAACGGAGCCCAGCACCTGCGCTGGAGTGTGGAGGTGTACTCCCACTGGGAAGGGGAATGGCAGCACGAGTGTGGAGGCTCCCTCGTCACCCCTACAGCGGTTATATCTGGTGGGTATCGGCGGCGCTACCGCGCACAACGATATTTATTTTTTACTAGCTTTTGCCCTCGGCTTCGCTCGCGTTAAGAAGTATTTAATTCATTTAAGTTATTTTTAAGTTAATTTTGGCACACTATCGTTTATACTACGTTTACATTTATATAATTCAAAGGTGACTGACATAGTGATCTATCAACGCTCAGCCCAAACCACTGGACGGATCGGGCTGAAATTGGGCATGCCGGTAGATGTTATGACGTAGGCATCCGCTAAAAAGGGATTTTGATCCGGGGAGGGGGAATTCTACCCCCAAGGGGATAAAATAGGGGATGAAAGTTTGTATGAAACTGTCAATTTTAAACAGATCGGGCTGAGACTTTGCATGCATAAAGCTACTATGACGTAGGCATTTGTGGATTAACGGCATTTTCCGAACAAAAAGCATGCATACAAAACTACGTTTTGAACGATAGTGGGCTCAAAATAACTTAAAATACTTCTTAACGCGAGCGAAGCCGCGGGAAAAAGCTAGTGCCACATATAGTTGTTAATAGAAGTTGTTTTTTTTTACAGCTGCCCGCTGCTTCTGGAGCAAAGGAGAGCAACTTCCGGCATCCAGGTTCGAGGTGGCGCGGACCTTCGGAGGACTCAGCCCAGGCACTGTCTGGCAGGCTGTACAGAAGTCCAAGGTAAGTTCCGTAGTGTGACGTCACCAGGTCTGGAGACCATTTTATTTATGACAAACGAGCTGACGGATTGCCTGATGGTAAGCAATTACCGTCGCCCATGGGCAGGCAACACCAAGGGAGTCACAAGCGCGGCCTTTAAGGGGGGTTGGAGCTCTGGGAACCTTACCATCAGGAACACAACACTACATTGCTAGATTAACAACAATAATATTACTTTGCAATTCCGCTGTTTAATAACGTGCTAGTCAATCAGTGCCAACCCGTTATATTTACTTGCGTATTTTTTCATGCATTAATGTTCCCTCCCTCCCACCGCAAAATTAAATACGCAAATAAACATAACAAACCACCACCAATAATACCAAAACTCGACACGTGTTTCGCCTCTCTACGAGGCATCCTCAGGAGACGCTTGAGATGTTGCCGGTCTGACGTCCGACAACGGAATTCCGTTGTAAGTAGTAATATTATTGTTGTTAATAATATGGACTTCCGCAAAGTAACGCCTGATTCAATTTGCTAGACATTGCTAGAGTTCTGACATTCCATTAAGAAGTCGATCGACTTGCAATCCAGATTGTACCAATGAGATTTTCGGAACATAATGTACGAAATATCATTTTACATATACCAGTCGCTTTTCGGTGAAGTGAAACATCGTGAGGGAACCGGACTAATACCAATCAATAAGGCCTAGTTTACTCTCTGGGTTAGAAGGTCAGATGGCAGTCGCTTGCGTAAAACTATAGTGCCTACTCCAAACCCTAGGGTTAGTTGCCAAGAGGACCTCAGGCTCACATGAGCCGTGGCAAAATGCCTGAACAATGCGAGGAAGATGAGATTAAGTAACTTTTAAATTCCCGTGTAGGGGAGGTAGGGTAGTAAATAGAGAATCTAGTAAATTGAGGGTGTTGTCATAACTAATCATAACAACCTTAATTTACTAGATTCTCTAATAAATAAATGTAAATAGAGCGAATATCGAGACATGTATATTGACTATGTCAATTGGGAACAAAAATAACTATAAAAAAATCGATTTGTATTTTAAAGTGTTGATGATAAATTATTATAATTTGGATATTAGAGTGTAGGACACAGTTCAGATAAGAAAGCATACCAAACGTCTTGTTAATTTAATTCTAAGCGGTCATATTTGGACTGGTAGGTAATTTTCTTTTCTATATATATTTTTTTGTGGTATTTAATTACTGAAATTGTTTGACATGTTTTCTTACAGAATTACGCATGTATGATTTTTTTGTAAACTGTTTTGAAAAAATAAGTCCCGCCGAGTTTCTTGCCGATCATAAAAGTCAAAATACTTCTCGGGTCAGAGGTGTAGGGTTAGAACCGGTGTAGTTTTTATTTTTCTCTTTTACTTTTGTATACTCGACGTGTAAAAGTGCCCTTGTGGCCTACTTACTGAATAAACGTTTGAGTTTGAGTTTGAGTTTGTACAAAGTGGTGCCCAAGCCTCCCGACTTTCCTATGCACTAGGTCTCGGAAACATCTGAGAATTTGTCACATTCTTTGAAAATGATCTCTTGTAATTAATAAATAAATATTTCGGGACAATCTTACACAAATTGATCTAGCCCTACGGTAAGCGCAGTAAGGCTTGTGTTGCAGGTACTAGACGACGATATATATAGATAGACACATATAAATACTTAAATACATATAAAACACCAATGACTCAGGAACATGAATCTGTGCTCATCACACAAATAAATGCCCTGACATGGGAATCGAACCCAGGACCATCGGCTTCATAGGCAGGGTCACTACCCACTAGGCCAGACCGGTCGTTAATTAAAACCATACTATTCCCAGGTCCGCACTATCCATCTCCCTCCAAGTTACCGCGACCGCGCCGGGCTGTTCGCCGACGACCTCGCTGTGCTGTCGCTCGTCGAGCCGCTCCGAGGCGTGACGCCTATATGCGTCAGCTTTGATCGTGATCTGGAGGAGAAACAGCTGGGCGAGGGCAACTTTGGTCGGGTAAGTGTTGTATAACGGCACACAACAGACAGATTTGTTAGATCTTTTATATATAATCATATTTTCACAGTAACGAATTTTCACAGGGCGTTTTTTCATGTACGTTTTTTTATAAAGCGGTTTATAATTGTTTTTATATTAAGCAGTAACGTCTGCTAGCATATCATCGACATTTAAATCGAAAGAAAAAATGTCGATAATATGCTAGCAGACGTTTCTGCTTAATATAAAAACAATTTAGAAAGGGGTAGCACATTGTTATCGATGAATTCTCAATCAAAATTTGAGACTTCGATGCCGTAAAAAGTTCAATATTCTTTGGGTAGATGTCGCTACACGTCACTCGTAATGACGTATATCATGAAGGACAAAGTAGAAAGATTTGACAAGTCCAAGCGGTACTCGTATGGCACAATTGATAGTGTACTGGGCTAGTGATCCAGTGGTTGTGGGTTCGAGTTCCGCTGCGAGTCAAATTTTTCTATTTTTTCATTCGATTTAAATGGCGGTTTATAATGTTCGAAGTCATTGCTATCACGGCTTATGTCGACGGTGCCCCGCTTAGCGGTTCCTATTTCTGGGTTGTTTGCCCTTCGGGCATCTGAAGATGACTAACAAACCTAACCTACCTATCAATGTATAATATTGTAAAACGCTACATGAAAAAACTCGAATAAATAAATTAGCGAACATGAAAAAACATGATGTGAAAATTCGCTACTATGAAATGCTTTTGTGAAAATTGTCTGACAAGTCACAAGACAGAGCTATGCTAGCGAAGGCAACTTGAGCCGGGTAAGTGTTTTATAGCGGCTGACACACTGCTGTCTCCGCTAGACATGCTGGCTCGTCACTCGCCTCGCTACTCGTCGAAACGTTCGACGAGACTTTGCGGACTACAAAGGACTATACAAGGACGCGATGCGAGGGACGAGAGGAATAGCGAGACGTCCGCATACACATGCGTGCTCGTGTTTCGCCTCGTTATTCGCCTCGCTACTCGTGCGAATGTGTGGCGGTAGCATGCGAGTTTTGGATGCGACAACGGAGCGTAAACAAGACAGCGCTATGGAAACGCACAGCATCTCTTTTCCACGCCGTCGCCGCCGTAATTCGCAGCAGTATGACGTCCGACTTAGTTGGCCCCGGGGCCGGGCCGCCCCGGTGAGTATCCGGTGGGTCAACGGAAGGCTCGGGCTCGGGAGGGCGACGTGTATGATATCCTTAATGCGTTACGAGAGTGACATAGACAATCATTTACGATTAATACGGTACTACTCACGTTTATTTAGTCACTCGCGCGACATGTTTCGGAGAACATAGGCCTCCATTTTCAAGCACTAAGAGTGCTGAGTGTCCGATCGGTTCGCCGCTCGCGTCACCGGCCCGTCGCGCACTAACGCGCGCCGCGCTGCCCGCGCCGCTCTTGATGTCCTACCTGCCATCTATGGGAAACATCAAAACTTTAGGGAGGGTTGTAACAGTTTAGTGGACACAGTGAGTTCGGTGTGCTTAGAGTCGTTGTTGGTGGACGATTCGAACCCGCGTCCTACAACTACAGCGGCCCCGGTGTCGGACCGCCCTCAACCAGTTTTGACATCAAGAGCGGCGCGGGCAGCGCGGCGCGCGTTAGTGCGGACGGACACTCAGCACTCTTAGTGCTTGAAAATGGACGCCTATGTTCTCCGAAACATGTGGCGCGAGTGACTAAATAAACGTGAGTAGTACCGTATTAATCGTAAATTATTAAATATGTCTCATGTAAGTTTAAATACTGACATAGACAATCGTTCGAAAATTACGAATAGCAATTTAAATTTTCATTCTGCCGGGCGCGATCCGCCGTTACCACCCGATCGGATGCGTCGACATGTTGCCGGACGCGTTCGGTTGCCGCCGCATCCGTTTGTATTCTTTTCGATCCGATCCGATCCCGGCTGTTTTTGTTGGTACCTCTCTCAGGGGCCAATTTTTGAGTCGCGCACTCGATATCATAAATTTTTGAGAACGAAAATAATCACACACAAAAGTTTCTTACCATCATTTTTGCACAAAATGTATAGTTTCGATAGCCACGATTATTTATTTATATCATTCATGCTTCTTAAGGGCAATTTCACTTACTGGGACACCCAATTACCTTAATTGTCAAATAAAAGTTAAATCAGTGGTCAGTTTAGTGACGACAATTAAGCTTGAAATCTTTATGTAAATCATCTTTATTCGCATTTTTCTATTACAATAACACGTATTAATTATGGATTGAACATAAAACAATAGATCGTATTGATATTTAAAGCTTAATTGTCGTCACTAAACTGACCACTGATTTAACTTTTATTTGACAATTAAGGTAATTGGGTGTCCCTGAAAATGAAATTGCCCTTAAATACCATTTCTTCGTGTATGAGAGAGTTTAAAATGACACGATTCGCGCGTCGACTCACAAAAATTCGCCTAATGACGTAATATGTTTCCAGAACATGGGTACGCTACAGCTGGCGGGTTATGGGCTGCCCTCGCCGCTGTTCACAGCATTAGAAGTGCCTTACGTGTCCAGGGACCGCTGTGCCAACGGCTCGGAGCCCTACTACCAGGAGCAGATGACAGGGGACAAGATTTGCACAGGGTTTAAACCAGGTACCGTGAGACGGGGTGAAAGGCACTGGTCCCACAGCGAGCTCGTAAGCTATGAGCTATCAGCTATTTCAAGGGACAAATATAATCGCTCCCGTGTAAATAAAACAGGCATATATGTCATAGCCGGGCGATGAGCTATAAATATATATCTCTCTCGTTATTAGTTTTATTTACGCGGGATCGATTATCTTTGTCCCTTGAAATAGCTGATAGCTCATAGCTTACTAGCTCGCGGTGGGACCAGTGCCTTAGAGACTAAAGTGACATTCAAACAAAAAATAGCTATTTATTACACTAGGGAGCAAAGTTAGTACCTTCTCGTGTTAATATTGAGACGCGAGCTAGCGAAAGATTCCAAAATTGAACCACGAGCATAGCGAGAAGAAATTACTTTGCACTCTTGTGAATAAAATGCAACTATGCTATCTGTTTTTAAAGATGTTATGATGTTCGACGACCGGTCTGGCCTAGTGGGCTAGTGGGCTTGGGTTCAATTCCCAGTCAGGGCATTTCATTGTGTGACGAGCTGATGAGCACAGATATTTGTTCCTGAGTCATGGGTGTTTTCTATGTATTTAAGTATATATATGTATCTATCTATTATATATATCGTCGTCTAGTACCTACAACACAAGCCTTACTGAGCTTACCGTGAGACTAGGTCGATTTGTATGAGATGGTCCCGTAATATTTATTATTTATTAACTATGTTGACCAACTGCAACAGAATCGTACTCAAACTAGCATTTTGCAGTTGTGTTGCAGTTCTGTATCAGGCCCTAATGGATTTTTTTATACGTATCTCAGGTCCTGGTGACAAGCCAGAATCCCTGATCTGCCGCGGTGACCACGGCAGCGGCCTGGCGTTCTACAGCGGCTCTGAACTCTCCGCAATCCCGTACCTGCGAGGAGTCGCTTCCACTCCCTTCCCAGACCCTGACCGTTACGGGTCATACAGCGGCTGTTCCACATTCAGGTGGGTTGCTGCTCCAGTCGCTGGTCTGCCGCGGTGACTACGGGAGTGGCCTGGCGTTCTACATGCCTTCCATGCCTTCCCAGACCCTGGTCCTGACGGGTCATACAGCAGCTGTTCCACATTCAGTTACTGCTGGGTTGCTGCACCAGTCGCTGGTCTGCCGTGGTGTCTACGGGAGTGGCCTGCCGTTCTACATGCCTTCCCAGACCTTGGGCCTTACGGGTCATACAGCGGCTGTTCCACATTCAGGTGGGTTGCTGCACCAGTCGCTGGTCTGCCGTGGCGACTGCAGGAGTGGCCTGGCGTTTTACATGTCTTCCATGCTTTCGCAGACCCTGGGCCTGACGGGTCATACAGCAGCTGTTCCACATTCAGGTACTGCTGGGTTGCTGCACCAGTCGCTGGTCTGCCGCGGTGACTACAGGAATGGCCTGGCGTTCTACATGCCTTCCCAGACCCTGGGCCTTACGGGTCATACGGCGGCTGTTCCACATTCAGGTGGGTTCCTGCACCAGTCGCTGGTCTGCCGCGGTGACTACGGGAGTGGCCTGGCGTTCTACATGCCTTCCATGCCTTCCCAGACCCTGGTCCTGACGGGTCATACAGCAGCTGTTCCACATTCAGTTACTGCTGGGTTGCTGCACCAGTCGCTGGTCTGCCGTGGTGTCTACGGGAGTGGCCTGCCGTTCTACATGCCTTTCCAGACCCTGGGCCTTACGGGTCATACAGCAGCTGTTCCAAATTCAGGTGGGTTGCTGCACCAGTCGCTGGTCTGCCGTGGCGACTGCAGGAGTGGCCTGGCGTTTTACATGCCTTCCATGCTTTCCCAGACCCTGGCCCTGACGGGTCATACAGCGGCTGTTCCACATTCAGGTACTGCTAGGCTACTGTACCAGTCGCTGGTCTGCCGCGGTGACTACAGGAGTGGCCTGGCGTTCTACAGCGGGGAGTGACTTCCACGCCCTTCTCAGACCCTGACCTTTACGGGTCATACAGCGGCTGTTCCACATTCAGGTGGGTTGCTGCACCAGTCCCTGGTCTGCCGTGGCGACTGCAGGAATGGCCTGGCGTTCTACATGCCTTCCCAGGCCCTGGGCCTTACGGGACATATAGCAGCTGTTCCAAATTCAGGTGGGTTGCTGCACCAGTCGCTGGTCAGCCGCGGTGACTACAGGAGTGGCCTGTGGGGCCCGATTTTTGAGAGTCGTGTTCTCGAATTAATAAAACTTGGAGAACGAAAATAATCACACTCATAAGTTTCTTACCATTCTTTTTGCACAAAATGTATAGTTTCGATATCCACGATTAATTACTTATATCATTCATGCTTTTGCACTGAGACGTACTGCTGTTAGACATGATAGATTAGGTTGAGGGATGCGGTTTTGTATCATCATCATCATCAGCAAATCGCAGTCCACGGCTGGACATAGGCCTCCCCAATTTCACGCCATCGTGTTCGACTTTCGGCTGTTCGCATCCAGCTCCTGCCATCCATCTTGCGCAAGTCGTCACTCCACCTCGCCTGAGGGCGTCCTACACTACGCTTGAGACGCGGCCTCCACTCAAGAACTCGTTTACCCTAACGGTTATCGGTTCTACGGCTAATATGAGATTATATTTTATGAGAGGTAGGGCACAGCAAAGTACCATCACGCTCGAGTCTGGAGAAGCCCAACTGGGGAAGTACCTCCTCCTTACGGAAGACCATAGCCATAATAGCACTGCTACCTTTCAGGTATGTAGTGTTGTGTTCCTGATGGTGAGTAAGGTTCCCAGAGCTCCAACCCCCCTTAAAGGTCGGCAACGCGCTTGTGACTCCCCTGATGTTGCGGGTGCCCATGGGCGACGGTAATTGCTTACCATCAGGCAATCCCTCCGCTCGTTTGCCACCTTATGTCATAAAAATATGGCCAGCCGTCTGCCACTTCAACTTGCTAATACGGTGGGCTATGTCGATGGTTTTGTATAGATATTGTATATTTTCTTGACCTACATACTGAACTACTTATTTTTATATTTTTTACAGATACGCCGCCTTCACACGTATATCATCCCACCGGGCGTTTTTGGAGCAACTAATACCCGGCATTGAAGCTAAGTGCGCGCAGTACTACACAACTGCCAGCGATAACTTTGAATGTAAATGTAGTTGTAATAATAATAATATAACAAGTAATTAAGTTAGTGGTAGACACGAGGTAGTTGGGGCGAGGCGATAATGTTTGTGCGCTACTTAGAGAAAAGGAAGAGGACCCCCGCTTCCAGTCGTTTCTGGTGCAAAACTGTATATGTCATAGACATACCATTAACCTAGACGGACCCGGGTATGTCCTTAAACTACGTCCAACAATGAGAGGTAGGGCACAGCGTTGACCATCACGCTTGAATCTGGGGCAGCCCAACTGGGGAAGTACCTCCTCCTTACAGAAGACCACAGCCATAATAGCACTGCCACCTTTCAGGTATGTAGTGTTGTGTTCCTGATGATGAGTAAGGTTCCCAGAGCTCCAACCCCCCTTAAAGGCCGGCAACGCGCTTGTGACTCCCCTGGTGTTGCGAGTGCTCATGGGCGACGGTAATTGCTTAACACCAGGCAATCAGTCTGCTCGTTTGCCGCCTATCTCATAAAAAAAAAAAAGATAGGGCTTCCATTCCGTAATTTCGCAATTCCGTAATTACAGCCTTTTTCTAATTACGTTATTTTTACCCACGATTCCGTAATTACGTATCTACGCATCTTTACTTATTTATTGGAAATATCGACGAATATAGATTCAATTGTATCCCAAAATACATTAAATCACACATAAAATGCCTAACTTACTCACTGAAAAGGCACAGGAACCCCCGCGTATCGGTTATTCCCCGTCCGGTGTATTATTTTATTAATAAAGTTAAAGTTAAATTTTGTGTACCTATTATTTAATGTAGTCATAATACAATGCACATAAAAAATTTAATGTCAAAAAGCATCTACTACTAAACTAAATACTGATTAGCACCCAATAGTTTATTTTTCCTATAAAGTACTTACAAGTAAATTACGTAATTTATATATAAAAGTCTTGTTGCAGTCATTCAGCCCAGTAACTATAGCAATTAATTATATTTAAAACTGTTATGCGCCATGTTACTACCACATAGTTGCAAACGGATAAACTCACAATCTAATTCTGTACCTAACTTGTAAACATCTGTACCTACCTACACACCTTGTTCTAGTTATCCTCGTCGCGGCGAATCATGATCCCTATGACACTGACAGTTATTCCTACGACACAAACTTGTAGTGGCGTCACCGTTACATTATAATCAAATTGGAGTCGTCTAAAAATGGAGTATATTAATTTTAGGGTAGATATATGCCATTACAATGATTTTCCGTTGGAATTGTAACAATTCTTAACATTTACAAGAAGTTATCTTAATCAGATATTACGTTTACGCCCTGCAAAACTTACTTCGTTTGGAAGATATCGACTAGTGCAAAAAGTATAAAAAACAAATGTCGATAATGGAAACGAGTGTAAAAAGTAAATAGTACACTTTCAGTGTCTGATGTACCTATAATCGTTTTCAGTTATACATATAGTAAGGTTATTTTTATATTATGCTATTTTTTTCGATAGCATATGTTTAAGATGGATTTTAAGTTTTACATTCGTCAAGCGTGACGTAAAATATTAGATGCTAAATGTTAAAAAGTTACATTTCTCGGCCAAAAAACTTAAATCATTACTAGAACAACAGCATAACAAACATATGAAATGCAGATTATATTTTTAAAATCACGTTTACTAACGTGGCTGAATGCAAGTGACGCTTTTGCCTATAAAAAAAGTTAAGTTACATCGACACGACCCATCACTAACATGAACTTTCATAGGGATCATCATTCGCCGCGAGGAGTATACTATTTTTTAGTTTTAAACACTTTTAAAGTTATGTGTTGTTTATATTTAAATTTTGATAAAAAGTCGCGTATTTTCAATTTTCTTTCTGTTTATTTTCTGTATTATATGACGCCGCGCCAACAATGGACTAGTTTTGAGTCATTTTGACAGCGACACATCTCCATAGAACTAGTATAACACTGAGGATAGCTGCTGTTACACGCCATAGATGGCGCTAGTGTGTTTTCCAGAAAGTACGAAACATTATTATGTGAAATTTTCTTGCAATAAAACTCAAATTAATGGATGACAAAACTTTATTTATACCAAATTAAACAAAATAAACAGCCGTATATAACATAAATACGTTGAGCACTATGCTTTATACGTCTAATCTAAAAAATACTTTGTCTATGGCTGCTTCGGAGCCAAAATTACAGACGTTCTACATGATAAGATAACTATTTTACAAAATTGACTCAGTATAACTATAGTGGAGTATAATGCTTACAACTATATTTGTACAATGTTAAATAAAACTTTTTTCGAAATAAAAAAACAATATGGCTGAATGTCAATCGGCACTAGTCTTGACGGCCGAACGACGAATGCAAAAAACTTGTACTAAGTCTATGGTAGCTATTTTTTTAATGCATAAATACTTCTCCAACTTTCTAATCGCACTTACAACTACAATATTAGTAGTGTTTTAAGGAAATCGAGGAATTTAAAAAGCTATAGTTAGTTTACGGTAATGATTCAAAATAACCAACTATTTTACAATTTGGAGTATGATATTTTAAACACAGCTGATTGTCAAATTCAAGATGGCTGACTGACAGTGACAGTTCAACTATGTTTTTAATGGGTTAGACTAAGGCTTAGATGTCCATGCCAAGGAGTTTCTTGTCGAACAGGAACTCTCCAAGAGCGGAGTGACGGTCCATCATCTTCTTGAGGGTGGTGGCCTTGCCGGCCAAGTCTCGCTGGCCCTTGTATTGCTCGTCCAAGAACTCGCCGGTCAGGTAGTCAGCGAGCTGAAAGAGAGAGCGATGTTAAAAAAGAGAAAGGGTATAAGTACAGTCCGTAGACATGTGTGATTATCTGCGCTTACGCCGTTGTTTAAGACGATACAACACAAACGCAACGCGATTCGACGTAAGCGCTATCGACAATATGGTCCCTTTTCATAGATAATGACACATTTACCGTAGGACTAGGTCGATTTGTGTCAGATTGTCCCGAAATATTTATTTATTTATTTATTTATTGATTTACATTTACTTCGGGATGGTCTTATTAAACTTTCAATAAGTATGACAGAAGTGGACACAAATGTGCGGATTGGCTAAGAAAATTCTGCAACACGTACAGTCCACGTCAAAGATATGTATACATTTTTTCACCTTAACCCTACGTACTAAAGGTGCAAAAGTGTATACATATTTTTGACGTCGACTGTACAACGCTAGACAAGTAAAGTGGTCTTCGGTGCAGAATTGTATGATTAATATTTAATACAAATCAATTATATGTATACAAATCAAATAATTATGTCAAATGTCATTTTTAGTACAGTCGAGGTCAAAAATACCTTCACAGTTGAGTGTTACAAAAATAACTTTACATATACATTACGTGGCGAAAACGTGCTTACAACTCACATGACAGATTCTGCTTTTAAGTTAGTGCTCCAAATTTTGGTTAACAATCTGTCTTCCATAAAAACATTTACAAAAATTGTGAATTATAATCCAAAACTATAGTCCTCGCGGCGAATCATGATCCCTATGACAGTTCATGTTAGTGATGGGTCGTGTCGATGTAACTTAACTTTTTTATAGGCAAAGGCGTGACTTGCATTCAGCCACGTCGGTAAACATGATTTTAAAAATATAATCTGCATTCCTTATGTTTGTTATAGTAATGATTTAAGTTTTTTGGCCGAGAAATTTAACTTTTTAAAACGATTATAGTTACATCGGACACTGAAAGCGTACTATGTTTTTCGTACACTCGTTTCCATTATCGACATTTGTTTATTGATACTTTTTGCACTAGTCGATATCTTCCAAACGAAGTAACTTTTGCAGGGCGTAAACGTAATATCTGATTGAGATAATTTCTTGTAAATGTTAATAATTGTTACAATTCCAACGGAAAATTATTGTAATGGCATGTATCTACTTAAAATTAATAAGCGGCATTTTTAGACGCCTCCAATTTGATTCTAATGTAACGGTGACGCCACTACAAGTTTGTGTCGTGGGAATAACTGTCAGTGTCATAGGGATCATAATTTGCCGCGACGAGTATAAACTTGATCGTAAAGTTTCTAATGTCATTGAAAATGTAAACGTATTTCCGTGACAGTAAATCTTATTGTACAGTCGCCATCAGATATATCGGAGCTGTGGAGGTGGTTACAAATATCTGAACATGCACTTTATCGCCTTGACAATAGAGGCGTTGTCCAGATATTTGTGACTGCCTCCATCTGATAAGATCTGTTAAGACACAATTTTTGTAAATGTTTTTATGGTTCTCGGGTCTCAATATTAGCACGAGTGGGCAAACACTAACTTTGCTCCCTTGTATAATTAAATAAGTAACTAAGAGCATGTATGTAACACTAAGCTATTCTTCTATTCTCTATTAAAGTTAGAACATTTTTAACTCGCAGCGGGACTCGAACCGACACCCACTGGATCCCGTTCCTGCTCCCGATCGAGTCTATCCCGATCTATTTTTGTTTCGATTTAAATATCGAAGATATTTGCTAGCAGCCGTTTCTGCATAATAAAAAATACCTAAGCTTGTGATTAAAAAAATGAAACTTACATGGTAGTCGTTGAACTCAGGGTCGTCTTCGCAGGCAGAAATGACGGTCCGGATGCTCTTGGTGACCTCGTTCTCCATCATCAGCGCCTGTTCCAGGGCATCTACTCCAGCCTCCCAGGTCTTGCTCTCCGGGGGCTGGAATATAAATGGAACTCAGTGCCATAGTTATTGTATTGGACCCGGGCATGTCCTTAAACTACGTAAACAATGAGAGGTAGGGCACAGCGAAGTACCATCACGCTTGAGTCTGGAGAAGCCCAACTGGGGAAGTACCTCCTCGTTACAGACCACAGCCATAATAGCACTGCTACCTTTCAGGTATGTAGTGTTATGTTCCTGATGGCGTGTAAGGTTCCCAGAGCTCCAACCCCCCTTAAAGGCCGGCATCGCGCTTGTGACTCCCCTGGTGTTGCGGGTGCCCATGGACGACGGTAATTGCTTACCATCAGGCAATCCGTCTGCTCGTTTGCCTTGGAGCTTGTCTAGCAGTCTCAAGGTAAAACTGTTTTTTAATGAATTAGGAGGCAAATGACCAGAGGAACTGCCTGATGGTAAGCAATTACCGACGCCTATGGACACCAGCAACACCAGAGGTCACAAGTGCTGCCGGCCCTTAAGATGGGAGTACGCTCTTGAAGGTCTGAAGGTCGTAACGGTCCGGATATACCGCCACAATTTCGCTGTAGTTTCGCAGATATATCGGAGCTGTGGAGGTGGTCGAAAATATCTGAACATGCACTTTATCGCCAGTGTGTGAGTTTACACTGTTGTTTTGATGTTCAGTGATGACATAGTATGTAAAAGGTGGTACAAACTAACTGCAAGGGGTTCGCACAAGACACAAGTACACATACAGCTCACGGTTCATTTCATACACCTTCACCTATCTAAATGTATAAGTGAGGATCAAATTAAAGGTAGGTGTTTTTTTTTTTGCTCCGGGTTGCCTAGCGGGAAATCTTACGCGCCGCCACTGATACATATAAATACTTAAAGACATAGAAATCACCCATGACTCAGGAACAAATATCTGTGCTCATTACACAAATATATGCCCTGGGATTTGGACCCAGGACCATCGGCTTCAAGGCAGTCACTACCCACTAGGCCAGACCGGTCGTCAAAATATCGCCATATGACTTACCCTGATCTTGATGAGTGAGGACACGTCATGGGTAAGCTCTCCACGCATGAGGAGGTAGTCGATCAGCTTGAGGGCATGCTCGCGTTCCTCGGAGGCTGCGTCGAAGAAGAGCTTGGCAAATCCGGGCCTGTTTATCTGTGGAACAATGGGAACTGCTAAAAATCATATTTGGAATACTGGGTGTTATAAAGCGTGATACAAGATTATCAAACCGGTATTTGTTCATGATTTTGAACATTTTTCTATGGGGTCAAGTCAAGAAAAATTTGAATATCTTTGATATGCTAGCAGACGTTTCTGCTTAATATAAACTACAATTTTAGAAAGGGGTAGCACATTGTTATCGATGAATTCTCAATCTAAATTTGAGACTTCGATGCCGTAAAAAGGGTTCAATACTCTTCGGTAGATGTCGCTACACGTCACCCGTAATGACGTATACCAGGAAGGATAAGATAGCACAATTGGTAGTGCACTGGGCTAGTGATCCAGTGGTTGTGGAGTCGAGTCCCGCTGCAAGTCAAATTTTTCAATTTTTTTGTCTTCTGTTATTCCTATGTCTCGAAGAAATGATTTCTATTCTATTCTAAAAGAGAATGCACAAATTTCCGAACTTCTAAGTTCGGAGTAGCCCCACTGAGTTGCAAGAACAGTCGGTCAGACTTACCCCATCACGGGAGAAGTGAGCACCCATGGCGAGGTACTGCAACGAAGCTCGGACCTCCATCTGTATCTGGCGACGCATGGCCGACCGGCAGGTGCCGTGAATGGTGATCCATTCCTTGGGCACGTTGACTGGCGCCACGGTGCCTGGGGACAGAGATAGTTACTATTAACGAATATATAACGAAACGGTTGACGGAACTGGTGACCGAAGAGGATACATCGAGGATGCCGCCGGATGCCGAGGATTAGTACCCTTACCATGAGTTGTGACATTGAGGGTTTCGATAACGAGTATCGAGTTTTCTTTTTTTTTTATGACATAGGCGGCAAACTAGCAGACGGATTGCCTGGTGGTAAGCAATTACCGTCGCCCATAGGCACCCGCAACACCAGATGAGTCACAAGCGCGTTGCCGGCCTTTAAGGGGGGTTGGAGCTCTGAGAACCTTACTCACCATCAGGAACACAGCACTACATACCTGAAAGGTAGCAGTGCTATTATGGCTGTGGTCTTCTGTAAGGAGGAGGTACTTCCCCAGTTGGGCTGCCCCAGATTCAAGCGTGATGGTCATCGCTGTGCCCTACCTCTCATTGTTGGACATAGTTTAAGGACATACCCGGGTCCAAACTACTATCTGTGCACCTCGCTTGTACTATTTTACGAGGTCGAAGGTGTAGCACGCTGGTTCAGTAACAGCCTATTCACTGGTCATGGTATGGCTGGTCGACGAAGCGGGAAAAGCTATAGTTTTTCATAAATAACACGCGTCAGCAAGCGTGCACCCGGTATAAACTACGTCCAACAATGAGAGGTAGGGCACAGCGAAGTACGCACGCTCGAGTCTGGAGAAGCCTAACTGGGGAAGTACCTCCTCTTTACAGAAGACCACAGCCATAATAGCACTGCTACCTTTCAGGTATGTAGTGTTGTGTTCCTGATGGTAAGGTTTTCAGAGCTCCAACAACTTTTAGGGTAGGCAATGCGCATGTAAATCCTCTGGAGTTGCAGGCGTAACTGCTTAACATCAGGCGGGCCGTATGCTTATTTGCCACGTCGTTGTATAAAAAAAAAGTAAAAGCGAAACGCCGTTTTTTTCAGTCACGTAGCATGACAAGCATTCCTTATTACTCTATCTTAACTTTGTACTTTGTACTGCCACACTTCAATATACAAATGACGAATGACGCATGCGTTGGAACTTCGCCATTATTTGTGACATTATCTATGTAAAGGGACCTTATTGTCGATGGCGCTTATGTCGTTGTTCAAGACGATACAATACAAACGCAACGCGATTGGACGTAAGTACCATCGACACCAGTGACACATTTTAGGTAGAATCTATTGATTTAAGTTCTTTTTTTAATACAAGACTGACTAGCGTTTTACCTGTCACACCTGATAAGTGTCGACGAGGTCGAGGGTGTCACCCGGCAATCCGGGGGTCACGGCCGCCTCTTAGCTTTCTGTAAAGTCCAGCTACCACTTTACAAAACGCAAGGCCTACTACCGAACAACGTCATGCTCTAAGGGCAAACTTATATGTTATTATACTTATATGTTATTTTACTTGACATTGGCGAAATCATCGATTGATTTATTGATGGAAGCCATATTTTTTTAAAAGAAGAAGAAGAAGAGGTCGAGGGTGCAGCACGCTGCTTCAGTAACAGACACTCTTGCCTTAAAAAGACCCGAATCATATCTTTTCGGGAATACAGACGAAGGGAGCGAATTCCATTCCTTTGCCGTCTGCATTATTAATTTCTATGTATTTAAGTATTTGTATGTTATATGTATATATATATCGTCGTTGTCACAACACAAGCCTACTTGTGTATCTAATACATACTGGGAATTAATTGCGAGTTAATGTATGGAGTTTTGGACCCGGGTATGTCCTTAAACTACGTCCAACAATGAGAGGTAGGGCACAGCGAAGTACCATCACGCTTGAGTCCGGAGAAGCCCAACTGGGGAAGTACCTCCTCCTTACAGAAGACCACAGCCATAATAGCACTGCTACCTTTCAGGTATGCAGTGTTGTGTTCCTGATGGTGAGTAAGGTTCCCAGAGCTCCATCCCCCCTTAAAGGCCGGCAACGCGCTTGTGACTCCCCTGGTGTTACGGGTGCCCATGGGCGACGGTAATTGCTTACCACCAGGCAATCCGTCTGCTCGTTTGCCGCCTATGTCATAAAAAAAAAAATAAGAGCAGCTAGGTTGGTAGCTGATTTCAAAATTAATCTAAACTTATTTGAAACAAGATGGCAAACTTACAAAAAAACGAAAGTAGCTAAAGACAAAACTTACCACAGTTCTTTGTTTTTGATCCCCTGATAGGATGCTTTAGATTCCTATTATTACATCCAAAAATAAATTAACTTACATAGAGTTAAAATGATGAATATTCAACACATTCTCGAATTCTGGAAGAATCTCGTTGATTGACGGTTGAACCTCAAAATGGCGAAGTCGTCTTGAGAATATATTTTATTTTCTTGCATTAACGTACTTTAGTATATAATATTGATAGCTTATTATGCAGTGATCTAACGCAGTAATGTGCAGCTAATGAAGAATTGATTTCAAACGCGTTTCACCACTATTTTGGTCATCACCCGGCAGTCCCGGGGTCACGGCCGCCTCTTGGCTTTCTGTAAAGTCCAGCTACCACTTTACAGAACGCAAGGCCTACCGAACAACGTCATGCTCTAAGAGCAAGCTCGATGTTATTTTACCTGTGTTACTTTACTTGACATTGGCGAAATCATCGATTGATATATTCATGGAAGCCATATTTTAAATGAATAAGAAGAAGAATCAGGTTTATGCATAGACATAGTTACCGTTTAACTAGACGGAGCGTGCTAATAATAATACCACGATCGAAAGGAATGGTCTTATGTAACTTTGAATAGGTATGGCAGAGACGCCGCTATTTTCGTCCGTCCTTGTCATAGTCTCACATATTTCTGTTCCCCTCCAAACTGAACCCTTCAGAACTGTCAAAGTTGGAGGGGAACAAACAAATACAATTGGTGTTTTTTTGGGTTTTCAACCAAAGTTGCGGTAATTAATACAGAATAAGCTAATGTTTTTGTTATAAAGAATGTCCTGTAAAGCAAAACTATAGTGAACTGTTACATTTTGGGCTACAAAAGTCAGAATATCTTTGTCCACTGGCGCTCGCGGATGCGTTCTCCAGTCATTATTCCTCCTAGGGGTTATGGTATATATTTTTTGATCCGCTCATTTAAAAGACAAACTTTTAATTGTTTTAAATATTTAGCTGTGTAGCATTTAGCATAGTTAACTTTAGTTAGAATAACCGAGGTCGTTTCCAGTTCGAGTTTGCTTCCTCATTTCTTGCAACAGTGATGAATTAAACCAATAAAAAACCTGCCGAAGAATATCGAGCGATGATTCCGTAGATTTTCCTCCATAACCTTAAGAAAATGGTTGTAAATAAAGAGTATTTATCCATACTAATATTATAAATGCCTTTCACGGGAAAACGGAGCGAGGAATTGGCGTGATTTTTTAAGTGGAGGTAGTTAAAGGGAGAGTGACATAGGCTACTTCCAGCGGGAGAACATCTCATTCCCACGGGAATGACTCAATATGTTACGTTTTCCTCTAACCATGCGGGCGAAGCCGCGGGCATAATCTAGTATTAAATACATTGTTTCGTAATGCATATCAATAGGTAAATAGCAAGTAAATCTAAATACGTCGAGCCGGCTGTTTATCGGAACACGAAGTGTCAAAAGGTCAATGTATTAAATCAAAGATGGCTGCCGTGGTACGCTCAATTGGCAAAATGGCCGACTCATTTGTCGGTTCCGGAGTATAAGGCCTGCTGCTAATTTTAACTTAAAAAAGGGGCATAAAATAAAGTAAATATTTGACGACGGACTGGCCTAGTGGGTAGTGACGCCTATGAAGCCGACGGTCCTGGGTTCAAATTCCAGTAAGGGCATTCATTTGTGTGATGAGATATTTGTTTCCGAGCCATGGGTATTTCCTATGTATTTATTAAAGTATTTACATAATATATACTAGATGAAGCTCGGCTTCGCCTGCATGGTTAGAGGAAAATGTAACATATTGAGTCTTCCCGTGGGAATAAGTTGTTTTCCTGCTGGAAGTAGCCTATGTCACTCCATCCATTCAACTATCTCCACTTAAAAAATCACGTCAATTCAACGCTCCGTTTTGCTGTGAAAGACGGACAAACATACACACTTACGCATTTATAATATTAGTATGGACATCGTTGGCTGAGCCACAACACAAGCCTTCTTGAGCTTAACGTGAGTCTCAGTCAATTTGTGTTGTGCTGTCCCCTTTTTTTTTTTGACGCAGGGAAAATGCATTTATGCATCCCCCAGCCCTGGGGAAGGGTCTTACAGGGGGTATGTGGGACTCGCCCCTCCATATATGGGAGGGGAATACCCACTAAAAACCCTGCGGCGTTTCCGTCTTTGCCGTTAAGGGGGGGGGGTGCAATGGGGTGGACTTGCATTCACCAGGGCACCCCCTCGGCCGTCCTTAGGCTTAGAGCCGGACTCCGTCACCAAACGAGACGACTCTCTCCCTAGACGTGTAGTGTTGTGCTGTCCCCTGGGTCAACCTAAGTTTTATGGCATCTATAGACACAATTTTTTCAACTTTTTTTTTTACCGGGACTAAAGAACGCGGTGCCCCGTTTCTTCTAACAAACAATTATTTAGTTATCCCCTGGCGAATGGGGCGTAATAACACCACAAGAAAGTTTCAGCCAGGTACATATTTTACAAAATCAATAGAATCTTGTTTAGTCATAAAATAAACATGAAATAGTTTTGTAACCATTCAACTAACAATGGCGGAAGGTATGACACACACAATTATCGACTTATTGTGATTGTTACATTTGTGACTCCATTTATGATTACGAATGTCAATTAACACGTTCAGCTCCGACGACACAACGTCTGTGATCTTATTAAACCTTCTCCAATGCCAGTGACGCAACGTATGTGATAAAAATGATTGAATACCTATGCCAGTGACAAATATTTGTGTTTAAAAAGATAGTTCTCCTATGCCGGTAACACGAAAGTGTGTTCAGATAAATTAACTACCCAATGCCGGCGACACAACAGTTGTGTTAAAAATGTTCGTATTCCTATACCGCTGGCATAGGAGTAAGAACTTGACTTAAGACAGCGGCATAGGAATAAAAAATCGTATACTGCCAGTGGCATGCTCTGAGTGATCGAGGTCATTTCGACCGGCATATTGTAAGCTTTTAGTAAAACAGTACCGGAAGCGAACGTGTTAACTTCAGGCGGGGCAACGACTCTTTTTTTTTTTATGACACAGGCGGCAAACGATCAGACTCTAACTCGACTTCTTCGGCCAGCCATGCGCCAGCCTTCCTCGCGTTATCCCGGCATTTGCCACGGCTAATAGGAGCCTGGGGTCCGCTTGGCAACTAATGCCAGGATTTGGCGTAGGCACTAGTTTTACGAAAGCGACTGCCATCTGACCTTACAGCCCAGAGGGTAAACTAGGCCTTTATTTATTGGGATTACCACCGAAAAGCGACTGGTAAATATCAAATGATATTTCGTACATAAATTTCGAAAAACCCATTGGTACGAGCCGGGGTTTGAACCTGCGACCTCTGAATTGCAAGTCCCACGCCCTTACCGCTAGGCTACCTGCGCTCTCTGGTTGTGTATCCGTACTTTCTTGTAGCCCAAACTCTCCCCATAGCAAATTTCATCGCAATTGGTCCAGCGGTTTAAGAGTGAAGAGCTAGGTGGCTCAATATTAAAGCACATGTATACATAAGTACATATTTTAGGTCTTTTCCATATCTATATCTTTTACTTTGACTGTACAGCCTTAAGGCCGCCTGCTAAGGGTGGCGACTATGGCAACTACCCCCAAGATCATACAAATCATATTTGTGGGAGGCCTATGTCCAGCAGTGGACTGCATACGGCTGAAATGTAACGTAGGTATGTATGTACAGCTTGGCCAGAAGTACGTATTTTTTTTATGACATAAGGTGGCAAACGAGCAGACGGATTGCCTGATGGTAAGCAATTACCGTCGCCCATGGGCACCCGCAACACCAGGGGAGTCACAAGCGCGTTGCCGACCTTTAAGGGGGGTTGGAGCTCTGGGAACCTTACTCACCATCAGGAACACAACACTACATACCTGAAAGGTAGCAGTGCTATTATGGCTGTGGTGTTCTGTAAGGAGGAGGTACTTCCCCAGTTGGGCCTCTCCAGACTCGAGCGTGATGGTACTTTGCTGTGCCCTACCTCTCATTGTCGGACGTAGTTTAAGGACATACCCGGGTCCATTTAGTAGCCATGCTTTTTATATAGGTATGAAAACTCAATATTTTAGTGCAGTATTTACCTACATCTTTTCTGATGACATATCAATTTATTTAAACTGATTAGGTATCCGTATTGGTCGTTACGGTGACTGATGCTTGCATAGAAAATTTGCAATAAGTCACTTCGTTGTAGATCCGAATTTTTGGTGCTCTTTGTTTTCTTATTCAATGCGTACTTTTAATTATTATTAACCGATGTGTTGTGTATAGGGAATGCAATCTCGTACGAGATTTCCGCCTAGCGAGATCTTGCGAGATTGGGAGAATCGTAATTAAAACATGCAAATGCTTGTTTTAAGAACTAGTAATTGATATGATATGTAATTAAATAGAAACTGCGTTGCTTAGTTATAAAAATAATGTAAGTTTTATTTTAAAAATCAACAGAGTACTTATTATTTTGTCTCTAACTCTAATAACATTTGTTTATGTTTATAATTATTATACCTACTGAAGCTAATCAGTTCAAATTCTTACAATATTGGTAACAAAACAATAATTATCTATATTTAGTCTTTTGTAAATTATTAGTTTAGTTTCAATAATTAAGAGAATAGGAACATTACTTATCTCGTTATATCTCGTACGAAATTTGACGAGATACAATCTCGTAAAATATGGCCGGGATCTCACGAGATCGGGATCTCGGCGAGACGAGATTGCATTCCCTAGTTGTGTACATGTAAGGTTTGAAATAACAAAATTGTTTAACTGCATTTAAAAAGATGATTTTTAAAGTTAGAAGAAAATATGTGTGATCAATTCTTTTGGCCAAGGTTGTGTCATTGACAACTTTGTAACCGATAAGCTGTGCTCTTGAGTTATCAGTTCATCTCACCATAGACAGTCACGTACAGTCAACCCTCACGTATTGATAAGAGATTAGATTGATATGTCGAGTGTCGACAAGTTGCCATGCCAGCTTCCGAATTTGATGAGGTTTGTGATAGTCTTTATTTTCGAAACGAGGGATTACCTGATGGTAAGCAATTACCGTCGCCCATGGGCACCCGTGCCGTGTGATGCCGGCTGACTAGAATAGCACCACCCCATCTCACGCGGGTGTCGTAAGAGGCGACTAAGAGGAAAATCCTACCAGCAGCGTCCGTCGAGACCCAATCTACAGCTATTGCGGTCGCCGACCCGCCTGCCAAGCGTGGCGACTATGGCAACTACCCCATATGATACAATTCATATTTGTGGGTGGCCTATGTCCAGCAGTGGACTGCATACGGCTGAAATGTATGTGTGTGTATGTATATCTGTACAAGCAGTCTGTCTAATAGGTACTTATGTTGTACATATCTGATTTATCAGTGTACGTGCAATACATCAAGTCAAGATTACTGTTGAAATGGAATTATTAGGTTAATCCTATTGTTTTCTTGTCTAGCGTCTGACATCACTCATCTGATGCAATTCCAGGTTAATGTGAAGTAAAAAATAAATACTGGAAACATATAAAAATGGCCCCTATTATAGGGCCATTAAGATCTACAACCAAATTCCTGCATCACTAAAAATATCTGGTTTCCCAAACAATCTCAAAAGTAAGCTGGTCGAGAAAAGTTATTATAGTATATCGGAATTCATGGAAGACAATTTGTAATGTTTTTATGTAGTTAGATTATAATTTTAATTTTGAAGCTGTTTTTAGTGTCAGAATATTTATAAATAGTAATAATGTCAAAAATGTTTGCTATACCCTACCAGGGTCCATGTATGTATTTTAATATAAGTAATATTAAGAAATGTACTTTGGGTGCAAATAAAGATCTCTATCTATCTCTAGTTGGATAGCTATTTTATATTTATAAATCGTCGTAAAATACATGAGACATACAGAAAAAATAATTTTAGTCTATGCCATGGGATTCCCGGCGACGCCTCCGTCTTACACAAAATGGCGGCCATAGGTAATTTTTTTTTATGACAGGCGGCAAACGAGCAGACGGATTGCCTGGTGGTAAGCAATTACCGTCGGCCATGGGCACCCGCAACACCAGGGGAGTCACAAGCGCGTTGCCGGCCTTTAAGGGGGGTTGGAGCTCTGAGAACCTTACTCACCAACAGGAACACAACTGAAAGGTGGCAGTGCTATTATGGCTGTGGTCTTCTGTAAGGAGGAGGTACTTCCCCAGTTGGGCTGCTCCAGATTCTTCGATTCATTTTTTTACTGATTTGGGCTCTACAATCCGTCCGCATCGGACTGTCATTAAATAAACAAGAAACTCTATGAACTTTTTTTTTATTATACGGCTCGCCTGATGATAAGCGACGCTACCGCGAAAAACGTTTTTCGTATATTTCGGACGATTGTCTCTGTGACTCTTATGGCGCCTTAATTAGAGTTAAAAAAAAAAGTAAAAATAAAAATAAGATGCTCGTAATATACGAACTTCAATGTTCGCGGTACAGTCGCCATCAGATATATCGGAGCTGTGGAGGTGGTCACAAATATCAGAACAACGCCTCTATTACCAAGGCGATAAAGTGCATGTGTAGATATTTTTGAATACCTCAGCTGCTAATATATATTTGATAGCGAGTGTACCAGGGCTGATTGTGTATCGCTTGTCATGTACTGTCAGCTTATCGGGACCAAAATAGGTCTTGTTTACTGCGCCGTAGCACGGCTTGCAACAGTGTTTAGCCATAGCAATAGATTTATCATATTTATTTCATACGGAACTTATGTACGACATATCATTTGATTGCCAGTCGCTTTTCGGTGAAGGAAAACATCGTGAGAAAAGTCAATCACAACAAGGCCTAGTTTATCCTCTGGGTTGGATGGTCAAATGGCAGTCACTTTCGTAAAACTAGCACCTACGCGAAATCCTGGGATTAGTTGCCAAGCGGACTAAAGGCGTAATGCCGGGACAACGCTAGGAAGATGATGTTATTGTTTAAAGTCACATTCTTTGCAAAAATAATTTGTTAAACCAGCTGTGAAATTAGTGCAAAAACAATCATCTATTTTTATCTTTTTTTACGTTGTACTTTTTTTTTATGACAAAGGTGGCAAACAAGCAGACGGATTGCCTGATGGTAAGCAATTACCGTCGCCCATAGGCACCCGTAACACCAGGGGAGTCACAAGCGCGTTGCCGACCTTTAAGGGGGGTTGGAGCTCTGGGAACCTTACTCACCATCAGAAAGACAACACTACATACCTAAAAGGTGGCAGTGCTATTATGGCTGTGGCCTTCTGTAAGGAGGAGGTACTTCCCCAGTTGGGCTGCCCCAGATTCAAGCGTGATGGTCATCGCTGTGCCCTACCTCTCATTGTTGGACGTAGTTTAAGGACATACCCGGGTCCAAATACTACACTACTATATACACACTACACTATAGGGTACTGTAATACCTACATACAAAAGAAAAGATTGCGCCATCTTTAGTTATTGTTTACCCTTCCTATTTCTAGATATAGATGTACCACTGTAATCTATATGAATAATTCCGTGGAGGCCACGGTAGACCCCAACAAAATCGTACTCAAATGAAAGCGCGTAAAAAATAAAGAGTTTTGAATCGAGCACATATATCGGCAAAATTCGTATTGCCGCGCAGTTTGCGTTTAAAAGTGTTAATTTAATGACAAATCAGTCGGCCATATTAAACTTGGTTGACAACATGACAGTGACGGGTCACGTGCGCGGGTTACGTTCGGATACTTTGTCCGGAATATCATGCCCGAGTGAAGCCGGGTTCTCATCTAGTAACAATACTAAAATCGAACGGGATTATTAAACTTCCAATATGTATGAGAGAGAAAGTCATTTTGTAGTCTCACATTGTAGTTAGGTAAAGACTGAAGTGAAGTACCTACTAACCTACTAAAAACTTAGCTAAAGCACCCGGCCTATGTAGTAGTAACGTGTGTACCATGCGAAAGTTTGTAAGTGTGTGAGTGTGTATGTTTGTTACTTCTTCATGTCTAGAAACGGCTGGAGTGATTTTAATACAATTTGGTATGGAGTTAGCTGACACCCTGGATTAACACATTAGGCTACTTTTTATTTCCCGCAAAATTTATTTACCCTAATAAACCGCGGGTAACACTGCGGGGCACACCTAGTCAACAATATTCAATAGAAAAGGAAAAAAAAATGTCTAACAAATACATTTACCATCACAGCATCGCAATTACACACTTTTAACGCATTCACTGCCACCAACGCACATGTGCATTAATTTCCATACATTTTTGCAGGGGGTGGCAGCGAATATGTTAAAAAATAAGTGTGGTTTCATTGTCATTGTATATACCTATATAATATATATTTGTACTTACATTCTTGTGTTCAAAAGAAGAATGGTTAAATGTAATCCATTTTGTGGATAGATATCTAATGTGGAATTAAATCAATACTGTGTATAAGGGCAATACAGATTACTGTTATCAGGCTGTTTACACAACTCATGTTAATTGCTGTTTTGATTTGTAAGTCATATTTGATAACAATCTTTATTGGTTTATATTATGATTTATATATCCACTAGTATCATGTATTTTTAAATGTGAATAGACATTGGAAAGTTAGACTAAAACCACACAATTGCTGTGTTGTGGGTACTCAGCATACTAGCTTATCATTGGCTAGTCATGCCCGTCTTTAAAGTATGGTTGTGGGATAAAAAATATTCTATGTCGTAGCTCTAACTCTCTCCATACCAAATTTCATCCCTATTGGTTCAGCGGTTTAAGCATGAAGACGGTAACAGACAAAGTTACTTTCACATTTATAATATTAATGTGGATACATAAATACATAGAAAACACTCATGAGTCACGCCTGCATTCATCACACAATTAAATGCCCTAACTTACAGTAAGTTTATTATTACTTATGAAATACAATTAATAACAAATTCTATGTGAAATAAATGTCAATGGAAGTGTTGGCCTCAATAATTACAGCTTTTGTCCTGTATATTACAACCATTTTAATGACATTTTCATTCCAGTAATACAAATATAATGATAAAAGTAACAATTGAATTAGAAAAAAATGATGTAACTGTTTTTGCACTGCATACTGTATAGTTAAATTCTGGATTTAAAGGCAAATGATAATGATATTGTTGGTATACAGAATACTAAATGATACTATAATAATAGTATACTTAAAATTTCTAACGAAACAAAAAAAGACACCATTGTTTAGCGTATGACCTTTAATGAGTGCGCACTTCCATTGCTTACCCACTGGCATAAATTAAAAACAAAAGAAATTTTAAAAATAAAACAAAAGTATTTACTCACATTGTGTGGCCAGGGCCGGGGCGAAAACAGCCAGGAACGAAACGACGGCAAGGATTACAGCCTTCATGTTTATTCTACAATTAAATCACAGATACTTTGACGAAATTTATTGTAATTAATCACGAGTGTGCAGCGTATGTGTTCACGATAGTCTAGCCTTTACACGCACTGGTGCAGAAGGCGACTTATCAAACCGAAACCGAATAGAAAAGACAAGAATTCACCTCAATTGCTCTGATTATACAAAAATAATGAAGTGCGCAGCGATAACCAAACCATCTCCCTTGACAGGAGGTTTCCACTGAATGACTGCGCGACAGAGACAAAGGATGTGACTTGCTCTTGGAACACAAAACGAGCTCGAGGTTTTGTGTTCCAAGTGATTCGGACCAATGTTTTACAGGCTAAAATCTAACGGTGCTGTCATTAAAATTACTGTAAATACTCTCTAATAGATGGTAAACGTTTTTAACTTTGATTTATTACCCCTAATTAGCTTATATTTGATACAAAATGTTAAGAAATGACGTAATATGAGGAAAACTCTAGAAACACAAAACCTCAAGTTCCAAGTTTTGTGACAGCTGATACGTCACAGAAGTGCGGAAAACATGAAGCGGGAGGCAGGGTAATAGTAATACCAGCTTCAAAAAACTACCCTAAAATGAGCGAATTATTACAAAATAAAATAACGTAATGCATCATTTTACATACCTAATAATAAATTAACACATCAGAGTATGGGGTTACTTTGTTTTTGTCAAAGAGATCTGTTTAAATATTCATAGGTTTGCCATAATTTAAATGCTTCTGGGGAGATGAGATTCTTGAACTCTAGTCACACAAGAATCTACGCACCAACTTCATGGAATAGTTGTCTCGCAAGTTCTCTCGAGTGTTGATTGTTACTGCGTTATCTCATTATATTTTTGTCCCATTTGCGGACATATCAGTTTCCATTTCGAACCTCCTTTGTTGTTGGAAGTCGCCTTCTGCGCCAGTGTGTGTAAAGGCTGCACTTTCGACGGATCTATTTCTAGTATTCAATCATTTGAACTTAATCGTGACACTCTATTTTGGTGAGTGATTTTAATTATTTATACAACAATGACATTAGCGTTATCTCTGTTTTCTTTATGCTTTTATTTTTTCTTAATTTATGGTGTAACTTGATTAAATTTAATAGTTTTAATATTTAATACGAGTTATCGCTTCAATAGCTACTTTCATTTGATTTGTAATTTACCTACATTTTGTGATACAAACGAAATATCTTTTTTTTTTTTTAAACAAATGACAGTTACTTGCAATGAGTTTATTTAATAACTGCAATTGTTTCAATAAATGACCGTTTTATTATTGCTAATGAATTGTTGCACGAATCCGTATTTTGTATGTTGATATATATTTTACAAAAAGCAATGCGTTTTAGTTTTCTTTACTATTAGTATGTATGTTATAGTAAGTTATTTTGGTAATTCTTTTTACTTTTTTAGCATTACAAAATATTACAGCAGGCAACCTATAGACAATTTTTTATTAATTTTTTTTCATCTTATGAAATATTACAAACCTAATTTAGTTACTTAAAATTTGCAGTTATTAATGTAATGTGCGGCGCTACCGCAAAAAACGATATTAGTAAATTACGGACGATTGACTCTGTAACTCTCATGAGACGCCTTCATTGGAGTAAAAGAGATAAATGCTCGAAATATACGAATTTTGATGGTCATACTTCATGGCACCGGGGCTGTATTATATTTGAATCAAATCACTGAATTGGATAGAGCAAAAAATATATTAAGTATGTTGATAAATCTATCACTCATTTGGCAAAATAGATCTATAGGATGTACCTACTTGCATTTGAACAATGTAACAACATGAAAGCAATAAATATATACTATTCTATTTTATATTCATATTCCCTAATTTACATAATGAGAATTAGTGTCAGCAAGTACCTAATTACAGGGTGTGAGTGTGACACAAAGCATTTTGAATATTCTGTTAGTGATATAGCAAATAAGTAAAATTTTATGATGTGGTACAGTCAGCAGCAGAAGTTGCTAAGCGTTTGAGGTGTTCAAAATGAGATCAACACATCTCTATTGTCAAGAGAATAAGAGCGCGTATAGGTCATTTTGAACACTTAAAAGTCTACATATTTATGTGTAGACTTTGTTAATAAGATATTTATATATATTTTTATCTTAATTTACTTTAGGGCTGTGTAGGTAGGAATTGTACATTTATATTACTGTCATGAGTGACACATCTCTTATCTACATATAAAAATTTCTACATAATATTATCTATGGTGTAAAGAGTAAAGGAATAGGATGTATTGTTGTTTCATTCTAACTATAATTTCTTTAAGTCATATCAAAATGCACTTTAGAGCATGATAGTAAACATTATTTCAATTTGAACTTTATCACTCAATATTATAATTAGCAACTATTTACCCCAGTTGCCATCATCATCATCATCATTTATTTAAGAGCCATGCTCTTGTCGGTGGAGTAATTTCCAATCTTCTCTTTTTTGAGTCAGATTTTGATTTCCTCATACAAGGCCTCACTCTTTATTTGGCTGAGATACGTGGTCCTAGGCTTTCCAGCGCCTCTCGTCTCTTAAATTCTGCCCTCCATAATTTTTAGGAAGAAGTCGTCATGCCGTAACAAGTGACCTAACATCTTGTTGCCATTATGCAATAACTGTGGTAAGGGGCTGTCCACATATTACAGCAATAGGGGGCGGATTGGGATAGAAAAGTCAGCAGCAGACCAGCGGCGCTACCACGAACAACGATATTCGTAAATTTCGGACGATTGTCTTGTCCCTCTCATGACGCCTTAATTGTAAAAGAGAAGGATGCCGGAAATATACGAACTTCGATGTTCGCGGTACCGCTGCAGAGCCGTGGTCCGAATTACACTCTATCTGCTCACAGGGTTAAGCCTTGATAGTTCAGTACCAAAAAATTTTATCCGACCGACCATGAGTGTGAAGTGCTAAAGTTGTTCAGAATCGGTGACTGAATATATATAGACACAGCTCTCCATACAAAAATGCCTTCCAAAATTGACCCCAGGCGCACTGACACTGACAGCAATCCCCTCTTCATAAATTGTCAGAGCAGCTTGGAGTTTATCCAATAGACAATTTCGCGCTATTTAAAAAAAGTTGTGATTGGTTAACAAAAGTTTTAAGCGTCAAACCTCATGCGCGGCGTTGCAATATTATGGCGTTGTCAAACTTACAGGGATGATACTAACCGAGATGGAACCAATTTATATAAGTTTTATTTTGACACGATTTTGCTATTAAGATTACGTTTGTCCATACTTTATAAGAAGGTATAGTAATGTCGTATTGGACAACACTCCCACGATTTTGCATTACGACATTGCCTCAGTTATCCTCCAGTAGGTGCCACGGGATAATGTCGCTCGGGAATATCGGAGGTGAATTTTCGTAAGTTTTTGCGCGACTAAGTCCCGTTTATCGTTATACTCAAAAGTTGAAACATAATATTAATGTGTATTACATATGTATTTTGGAATAATCGTAATAGTGTGAGTACAGTCAAGGTGTTGAATTTCCAACCCACTAAGGTTCAATATCGTATTATCGTATAGCAAACTGTCACCATAAGAGCAAGCTAGAATAAGACGTTACTTTCATATATCGCATGAATTTTTTTGTTTATACTAGGCAACAGATTAATAAGATCGACGTGGAGTACTGAACTTTGGGATGTAAAGACATTTTGCCAACAATAGACGACAACTAAGTCTATATTCATCTTTTTCGTTCTTGCAATATTCAAATGATAGTAACGCAAAAAACGAAATTTCTTTAAAAAACTCACTAAGGAGCTTGAACCGCTTTCAGATTTAGAAAAGAAAATGATAACTTTTCACGAAGAGGTTATCTGTAATATGCAATCCTATTACCTACTGAAATACAATTTTCGACCTTAAGGCATCGCGAATCTCTAACGGCAATTCAATGATTGCCCATTGGGGCAGAAAACTGAAAAATATAATTTATAATAAATAATAAATCCTTTCCGCGGCCTCCGGGAAACTAGAATGATTATGACGAAAAGTTTACCAGCAGCACATTTATAGCGTAGGTATTTGCGTTTTTAAATAAAAACATATAATAGGAATTGCTCGTTACTTGAATATTATATTAATAGTTTACTTACTAGTAGAAATGTTGCATAACATTATCACCATTTTGTCACTCAGTATCATAAAGGCATAAGTCATTATAAAACTAGTATAGAGTTACGACATTTGGTTCAGCGTATTAGTCTATATATCAATATGTTACTTTCAATAATTGTTTATCTTCTTCAGGGTTAAACTTACACATTCCAATGGATCCCATAGATTTTCTTGTATTTTTGTGGAGTTGTTCAGGGACCATTTTACCGCAGAAGAAAGCATTTTATATGTTTTTTTTATTTAACAATTTTATATTACCTGACATCTTATGTCATAGAAAGCTTCTGTACTACTAAAGCTGTCAAACTCCGCTGTGGCTCAGTCAAACGTTCGCGGCACACTAGCCATGGGGTCATTTTTGAGCTCGAGTCAGGTTTCTATAGTATTACTAGTTCGTTGTTCAGAATAATCTTGGCACGCTTTTTCTCTTAAAAATAAAGTTGTGTCCAGCTTATTTTGATCATCTCGGTCGTTTAGCGACTTGCTGCTGACTGTCATGCTAAATCCCATTTTAATAACATAGATGAAATATTTTAGCCATGTAAATGGCCCGTAGGTCTATCTATATACTTAATGTATAGTATTTGTTTATCAAGTATTCATGTTATATACATGTTACATTATACATGTTATCTTTCGAATACAAATGATTGATGATTATTTTATTACCTATACCTATTTAAACTATACACTTGGCTTATGTACTAGGTGAAAAGCCTAACAAACACGCTACTCAGATTCGGTTGAGACTGCCTCAACTAGTCTCTGGAAGCTTTTTTTTTATACAAGGCTGCATGATATAGATGAAATATAGACGAGGTCGAGGGTGTAGCACGCTGGTTCAGTAACAGCCTTCACTCTTGCCTTGAAAAGACCCAAATTATATCTTTCCTGGAATACAGACGTAGTAGCTTAAACTCAGTAGGAGTATTCCAGAAGTACAAGTCAAGTCTGGTGCGGAATAGTCCTGGATTTTCCCCAGGCTACCTTCCCACACAAAGTCAGATCTATAAAAAAAATGGATAATCTTAATCTGATGGCTTAGCGGTAAGAGCGTGCGACTTGCTATCCTCAGGTCGCAGGTTCAAACCACGGCTTGTACCAATGAGTTTTTCGGAACTTGTACGGAATATCATTTGATATTTACCAGTCGCTTTTCGATGAAGGAAAACATCGTGAGGAAACCGGACTAATCCCAATAAGGCCTAGTTTACCCTCTGGGTTGGAAGGTCAGATGGCAGCGGCGCTACCGCGAACAACGATATTCGTAAATTTCGGACGATTATCTCTGTCACTCTGATGACACCTTAATTGGAGTAAAAGAGAAAGATGCCCGAAATATACGAACTTCTATGTTCGCGGTACCGCTCCAGTCGCTTTCGTAAAACTAGTGCCTACGCCAAATCCTGGGATTAGTGGCCAAGCGGACCTCAGGCTCCAAATGCCAGGACAACGCAGGAATGATGATGAAGATGATGAATCTTAATATTTCTTCCAGAACAATGAAGTTCCTCGCTGTCGCTGTATCCTGCCTCCTGGCACTCTCCGGAGCCCTGGCCGCAGACTCCTGCTACCAGGATGTCTCCATAGACTGCTCACAGGCCTCCAATAGTATGGGTAAGTCTGTTTAACAAATTATAATAATAGTACATTACTACAGAGGCTGGGAAGTTAGGGGTTGCCGGCCGAGTATATGTAGACGGCCGAGTATATGTAGACGGCCGAGTATATGTAGACGGCCGAGTATATGTAGACGGCCGAGTATATGTAGACGGCCGAGTATATGTAGACGGCCGAGTATATGTAGACGGCCGAGTATATGTAGACGGCCGAGTATATGTAGACGGCCGAGTATATGTAGACGGCCGAGTATATGTAGACGGCCGAGTATATGTAGACGGCCGAGTATATGTAGACGGCCGAGTATATGTAGACGGCCGAGTATATGTAGATGGCCGAGAAAAATGTGTCCCAAAATATTCATACATTTTTTATTACTTCCGTTCCGTTACCGCCATATGAAATATATGAAAAATAGTCACGGAATGGAATAAAAAAGCTTGGGACACATTTTTTCTCCTATCAGGCTCGAAAGAGCTCATGATTCTAAGTAGAAACTACATAAAAAAATCCAAATAAAAAAAAAGTTGAGATTATAACTTTAAATAAAATGGCTTAAATAATAACATTATAATATAACATACTAGCCTTTCCTCGCGACTTCGTCGGCCAGCCATGCCCGTCTTTAAAGTATGGTTGCGGGATAAATTATCCTATGTCCTTTCTCGTAGCTCAAACTCTCTCCATACCAAATTTCATCTCAATTGATTTAGCGGTTTAAGCGTGAAGAGGTAACAGACAGAGTTTCTTTCGCATTTATAATATTAATAACACTAGTGAGGCAAAAAGGGCGAACTGATTTTGAGTGGACCCGGGTATGTCCTTAAACTACGTCCAACAATGAGAGGTAGGGCACAGCGATGACCATCACGCTTGAATCTGGGGCAGCCCAACTGGGGAAGTACCTCCTCCTTACAGAAGACCACAGCCATAATAGCACTGCTACCTTTCAGGTATGTAGTGTTGTGTTCCTGATGGTGAGTAAGGTTCCCAGAGCTCCAACCCCCCTTAAAGGCCGGCAACGCGCTTGTGACTCCCCTGGTGTTACGGGTGCCCATGGGCGACGGTAATTGCTTACCACCAGGCAATCCGTCTGCTCGTTTGCCGCCTATTTCATAAAAAAAAAAGAGTTAAAACCGAAGCTCATTCAAATTGTTGCACTTATATTATTGATGTGTTTGTCGAGAATAAACTCAATATTTATCTTAAATCATTGAAAGATAAACATGTAAAGATTTCACAATTATTATCTTATCCTCGTAAGACCCACGGGCCTAACTGTAGGTGTATTCATTTATATTTAAATCAAAAGAAAAATAGAAAAGTTCGACTCGCAGCTGGACTCGAACCCACAACCACTGGATCACTAGCCCAGGGCACTACCAATTGTGCTATACGAGTACCGCTTAGACTTGTCAAATTTTTTATCTTATCCTTCCTAGTATACGTCATTACGGGTGACGTGTAGCGACATCTACCGAAGAGTATTGAACCCTTTTTACGTAGTCAAATTTTTCTATTTTTCTTTCGATTTAAATATCTTTGATATGCTAACAGACGTTTCTGCTTAATATAAAAACAGTATTCATTTATTTTCATATTCTTTTTTTTCTTTTTGCTTACCTTAGCGTTTGGTAAGTGATAATCAAAATAAGTAATTTTTGAACGCACGGAATCGTTTACACACACAGGGATAGGGCACTATACTTAGCACAATTTAAAATATATTTTAGTTTAACCTTTGGCACCTAAAGACGTCATATGTGTCATTAACTAAGAAAAGGGACCTTATTGTCGATGGCACTTACGTCTAATCGCGTTGCGTTTGTATTGTAACATCTTGAACAACGACATAAGCGCCATCGACAATAAGGTCCCTTTTTAGATAATGTCACATATGACGTTGTCGTATTCCGTACGCCACGACGTTATTTGACGTGTGACTTAACTATCACTTTAGTAAATACTAATCGAGTTTATTTCACATGCGTTCTCGTGTTGGCTCTTTATTCGCCTCGCTAGTGCGAATGTGTGACCGTAGCATAAAATACCAACCTTAACTAGGAGGAATAATGACTGGAGAACGCATCCGCGTGCGCTAGTAAGGGACAAAGATATTCTGGCTTTTGTAGCCCAAAATGTTTCACTATAGTTTTGCCTTATAACTAAAATATTAACTTATTCTGTATTAATTACCGCAACTTTGGTTGAAAACCCAAGAAAACTCCAATTGTATTTGTTTGTTCCCCTCCAACTTTGACAGTTCTGAAGGATCCAGGGAGGGGAACAAAAATGTGTGAAACTATGAAAAGGTCGGACGAAAATAGAGCTGTATCAGTCATACCAATTGTAAGTTACATAAGACCATCCCTTTTGATCGTGGTACTATTATTAGCACGATCCGTCTAGTTAAATGGTATGTCTATCAGTGGCGGCGTGTCAATTTTTTTCTTAGTCAAGACGGAGCCGATGTCTTAGCCTTTCTTGAGTCCAAGGAAAACCGTTGAACTGCAGTAAAGTTAGTCAAGCCGCCGGGAATCGGCTGGAAACGCGCCGCTACTGATGTCTATGAACCTTATGGTGCTCCCACACTGGCTGTTTTAAATGTTATATAACACAGTGTAACAAGGATGCTATTATTGTGCCAACATAACGGCATATATATAACATTTATAACTGCCAGTGTGGGAGCACCATAAAACATAGTAGAAAAAACAGTGTTGCCAGCATAACAACTCAAAATTCTACCATTCAGTGCTCGCCAAGTGTAACGCCATCTACGGCGGCTACGGGCACCATGGGAACCTCGCGTCCGAGATGCAAGCGTACGCTAACCTCCATCTCACCCGCTCTTACGAGTACCTGCTATCTGCGTCCTACTTCGACAACTACCAGACCAACAGGAAGGGGTTCAGCAAGCTGTTCAGGAAGCTGGCCGATGACTCTTGGGAGAAGACTATTGACCTCATCAAGCATATCACTACTCGAGGTAAGGTTTAAAAAAACTCGCCTATTTTTTTTATTTTTATTTTTATTTTATACTCTGTATCTTTACAGTATCTGTATTTAAACTTTCGTGAGAAATAATTTATTAATTAACGATTAAAACGGTTCTACTCACGTTTATTTAGTATCTGTATCTGTACTTACCTTAAGTCAACAAACATTTGGTGACAGGTCTGGCCTAGTGGGTAGTGCCTGTATAGCCGACGGGGTTCAAATCCCAGTAAGGGCATTTATTTGTGTCATGAGCATAGGAGCGGTACCGCGAACATCGAAGTTCGTATATTTCGGGCATCTTTCTCTTTTACTCCAATTAAGGTGTCATGAGAGTGACAGAGACCATCGTCTGAAATTTACGAATATCGCTATTCGCAGTAGCGCCGCAAGTATTTGTTCGTTTGACATGGGTGTTCTCTATGTATTTAAGTATTGGTATATTATTGAGCCACAACACATGTCTTCTCCACAACAAAAGAAACAGTCCACAAAAAAAAAAAAAAAAAACAACAAGCTCAGACTCATACCCAATTAGTTTGTGTCTTGACACAAACCCCTCCCGCTCCATAAAAACATGTATTCCCTTATCCTCGCCAGGTGGCGTGATGGACTTCGCCCGCCGCTCGACCCTGGACACCACCAGCAAGAACTACACCGTGGAACTGAACGAGCTGGAGGCTCTAGCCAAGGCCCTGGACACCCAGAAGGAGATAGCCGAGCGAGCCTTCCACATCCATGGAGAGGCTACCAGGAATAGCCAGCATCTGCATGATCCAGAGGTAAGAAATAACTCATCAATTTAGATCTGGTCACACTGACATTACTATTCACTAGAGCGTGAATCATTTTTTTAATCCACGACATTGTCTGAGGCTACATCACATGTACTCTTTCACACAGCAGAATAGCCAATACATACATCTTCCTTACGTTGTTCTGGCATTATGCCACGGAGCTTGAGAACTAACCGGATTTGGCATAGGGACTAGTTTTATGAAAGCGACTGCCATCTGCCCTTTCAACCCAGACGGTAAACAAGGCCTTAATGGGATTAGACAGGTTTTCTCACGGTGTTGTCCAATTGGTTCAAGCGCGGATAGGTAGCAGACAGAGAGTTCTTCTTCTTCTTGTTCTTCTTGTTGTTAGGGGCTATGCACGGCTCATACAGCCTGTGTATCACTGCGACCATTTCTGATCTATTGTGATCGCCACCTATTACAACTCTTGGTCCAGCACTGCTGCTTCAAAGAGCTGCAGGATCTTTTTGAACTCAAGAGACTTTAACTCCTCCGGGCATAAGGTGTGTCTGCCCAGAATTAAGTTACGAGTGCGCATTATGGAAGGGCAGTCAGTGAGGATGTGCAAGGGCGTCTCCTCTGCGTCTAGACAGAGTCTGCACCGCCCAGTGTCACGTTTCCCCATGGTGTGCATGTGCTCAGACAGAGAGAGAGTTACTTTCGCATTTATAATATTAATAAAATAAAAGATATATCGTCCAAAAACTCAATTTTTTTTTATGACATAGGCGGCAAACGAGCAGACGGATTGCCTGGTGTTAAGCAATTACCGTCGCCCATGGGCACTCGCAACACCAGGGGAGTCACAAGCGCGTTGCCGGCCTTTAAGGGGAGTTGGAGCTCTGGGAACCTTACTCACCATCAGGAACACAGCACTACATACCTGAAAGGTGGCAGTGCTATTATGGCTGTGGTCTTCTGTAAGGAGGAGGTACTTCCCCAGTTGGGCTGCCCCAGATTGAAGCGTGATGGTTAACGCTGTGCCCTACCTCTCATTGTTGGATGTAGTTTAAGGACATACCCGGGTCCAAAAATTTTGTTACAAAGTTCATACTTAGCCTTATTTTTTTTACAGATTGCCCAATACATGGAGGAAGAGTTCATCGAAGACCACGCCAAGACCATTCGCAACTTGGCCGGCCACACCTCCGACCTCAAGAAGTTCATTGCTCAAAACGACGGACAAGATCTGTCCATCTCGCTCTATCTCTACGACGAGTATCTTCAGAAGACCGTCTAAATTAATAAAAACTAGGGATATACACTTTATTCTGTAACCAAAAAGTTAAAAAAAAATCAATTTATTAACTTTGGGAACAGATAAAATCGCTATTATATCTAGTGTGTATCATCCAATAAGTAAATTCTACCATCTTAAAATAATCTACCATCTCAAAAACTACTATTTTAGTAGAAATTCGATTACGCTAGCAATCATAAATAATTTATCTCTAGAAAAACTACTAATTTAGTATTCATTTGATTAAGCTAGCGATCACAAGCCTGTAAAATAAAACGAGTACTTGGGTAGAAATTTAATTACTGTTATAATATAACCTAACAAGTAAACTTTCACTAGAATATGTAAAAATACAAAATTATAGAGCGGTAGTTATTTATTAATCCTCCACTCAAAAACTACCATTATAGTAGAATATTTTTTAAAGCCGGCCATTTCATTGTGTACAAATAGGGCTGTCTATTATGTGATATGTAAGTTTTTTATCTTTCATTGTATTATAGCTTAGAATAGATGTATTTTCAGTTATTTTCCAAATAAAATTCTTTGATTGCCTACCATTGTTTGCTCTGGTATCTTTAAGGGTTTGACAACAGTTTTTTAAAATACAATGACGGTGGCAAACAAGTAAACGACCCGCCTAAGCAGGTAACGCAACCTATGGACGCCTGCAAGAGGATTCACATGCGCGTTGCCTACCCTAATAGTTGTTGGAGCTCTGGGAACCTTACCATCAGGAACACAACACTACATACCTGAAAGGTAGCAGTGCTATTATAACTGTGGTCTTCTGTAAGGAGGAGGTACTTCCCCAGTTGGGCTTCTCCAGATTCAAGCGGTGATGGTACTTCGTTGTGCCCTACCTCTCATTGTTGGACGTAGTTTAAGGACATACCGGGGTCGAAAAACACACAGTCCGGGTTTATACAAAACTGACCAGCGTTTGACCTCAGTCGCACCTGATGGTAAGTGTCAACGAGGTCGAGGGTGTAGCACGTTGGTCCAGTAACCTGAATAGGCTATTATTTTATTAAATTTACATAACTAAGCTTCTACTGTTCCAAATTTTTCTTCCCATACAATAAAATGAATCCTCATGATTTGGCCAAAAAAAAATTCATTAATATTATTAATTCTTAGGGACAACTCACACTTGACCAAAATTTTGACGATACCAATTTTTTTTACAAAAAAACACCTAATGTTTCCTCAGTCAGTTTGTCTGTATCTCCTATACTTTATGATTTCCCCATACTTTCCCACTTAAAAAACACTATACTCACATGGACTTCCTTAATAAGTAATAATAAAGCTAATTAATTTAAGCGGACAGCCTATAGGTCTTTATTTTTAAGAATTAAGACCGGTGCACCGTTCTCGTTCTCCGTTTGGGATTAGTCCGTTTCCCTTATGTTTTCCTTCACCGAAAATCGACTGATAAATATCAAACGATATTTCGCACATTGTACCGAAAAACTTATTGGTCAAGCCGGGGTTTGAAGTCGCACGCTCTTGCCGCTAAAAACTTAAAAAATCAAGGTCGTCGAGTATTGTTATGAAATTCTATAAGGCGATATTTATTATGGACTACGACGGAGTTTAAGACCTTTAGTTACTAAACGAACGTCCATAAACTGCATTAAAATGTCTCATTATCTGAAAAGGGACCTTATTGTCGATGGCGCTTACGTTGAATCGCGTTGCGTTTGTATTGTATCGTTTTGAACAACTACATAAGCGCCATCGACAATAAGGTCCCTTTTCATAGATAATGTCACAAATAAGAATGCAAAAATAATCTTTACGTAATTGAGAACAGGGTTATATTTCGATTGGCAAAGAACTTGTTTTGAAACTGGAAACGTTTTGCAGCTTGTGAGTCTAGTGTCTCAAGTAACTTTGATGGTGTCGGACATAAGGTTTAAGGAAAATAGTGGCAATTATGTACGCTGTGCTGGGTGAGTTTTATTATAAAACCAGTTAGTCTTTAAAAATATATAGGTATATTTCTCAAACATGCAATGAAATATTGTTTATCTACGTACATATCATAAGTGCTCTAAAATGTGTCCAGAAACCGTAGGCAATGACCAGCATTACCAACCATCAGAAATGAATGGAGATGTAATGTTAACATTACCTACTGAAATCCGTAGGTTATGAGTTTAAATTTGGAACAGCTGTCAAATTCAAGTGGGCTTTCTATTCTAGTATCTATAGATATTAAAACAGTCATTGATACGAAACGCCAATTCGTTATGTTTTTTTATTATAAATCGAACGACATTTGAACTCGAGTGACAATAGAATAGGGAGTTTATTCGCTTGTCTATGGTATTAAATATATAAATATTTGACTGAGATACGAAATACGCAACGCCGCCATTCCAAGCTGTCATTTTTTTTGTTCGTTGACTTATTGATGTTTCAAGTAACAGTAGTAATAATAATAATGCAGGTCATGTTCCTACGGTTCCTGAACCCATCTTAAAACACTTATGATATGTGTGTAGATAAAGTAGTGTATGCAACTATACATAATTAGGCATTACAACATTCGTGTGATACCACACTCTTGTTGTAATGCCCTTCATTATGCACAGATACATAAACTACTATTTTACATTCCTTATAAAGTATGTTTTTTTGGGCGCGGCAACTGAAGGGGACGGAAATGGAACTTCATATAACTTAAAAGTTGAAATAGATAACATATACTTAAGAAAAAAAAAAAAAAAAAATAATAATAATTTGATTTGTTCTTAGTTTCATATAACTTTTCAGGCCTATGTCTGCAAAGTAACTTATTTTTCGACGGTTATCCATACAGAGGCAAAGATGGCTGGTGACCGGCAAACAGCTGATGTTAATTTTGAATACACTTCATTATTAGTTGTGGTTTTGCAAATTTCATTATTTGAGGCATTTCTTTTATTTCATTGTATGTTAGAGAAAAGCACTATACATGTCTCATCGTGAAAACGGATTCCCGGCCTCGTATCATTATCATCACATTTATCATTATGTTCACATTTATTTCAGTGTCGTTTTATACTTAGATGTTGAAATTTATATAATGTTTAACTTTTGTCATAGTGATAATACTTTTTTACTATGTATATTATTTTATATTTCTGTTTTTTTTGGGTGCACTGAAAATCAGCGTCGCTGCATGGCCAGTCATGTAACGACTCATGCTGAGTGGCATCTTGTTTGGTGTTTTATTTGCAGTCACATCCTGTAATGTTCTTTTCTCTATTAATTTTATTTCGCCAAATAAACAATTTTTCTTTCTTTCTTTCTTTCTTTCTATCCGGGTATAGACCGACTAGCCGGAAATCCTCATTTTCCCGGACTCTGATGTAATGTACTAATTCTTATACTCATAACCGATTCAGTGGGGATGGCACGACAGGCGAGTCATCAATGTTTTTGACGTGTGGCGTATGACACGAGAGGAGTGTCATCACATCTATGGCTGCCCTGTCATGAAATAATTGTTCGCCGCCACCGAAATTTTTTTTGAATGGAAGACACAACTAATTGTTTAATACTATAAATTAAACCGGTTATACCGAGTAGCAAATTACGAAATTTAAGTAATAGGTATAATTTGTTATAGATATCTTTTTATTTTTACCCTCGCGACGCAAAATTGGCAGATATTGAACTACTCGCTATCATAGTTCAATTTTGAATCTTTCGCTAGCTCGGGTCTCAATAATTAGCACGAGAAGGTAAATACTAACTTTTGTTCCTTTGTATAACAAATAACTATTACTCCGCGTTTAGACATGCTGGCTCGTCACTCGCCTCGCTATTCGTCAAAACGTTCGACGAGACTTTGCCCATACAAAAACGCGATGCGAGCGACGAGAGGAATGGCGAGACGTCCGCGTACACATACGTGCTCGCGTCTCGCCTCGCCATTCGCCTCGCTACTCACGCGAATGTGTGGCGGCAGCATTACAGATGTAGTGCAATACTATTTGCCTTCGGGAAAACTCGGATCTTTATCGGAATACGATGACACCCGAACTGTTAACGAATTCACATTTCAGCCGTATGCAGTCCACTGCTGGACATAGGCCTCCCACAAATATGACTTCTATCATCTTGGGGTTAGTTGCCATAGTCTCCACGCTTGGCAGGCGGGTTGGCGACCGCAGTAACTGTAGATTGGGTTTCGACGGACGCTGCTGCCCGTCCGTAGGATTTTTACCTTTGTCGCCTCTTACGACACCCGCGGGAGGAGATGGAGTGGTGCTAGTCTAGTCAGCCGGCAACACACGGCATGTTAACGAATGATGTGTTAAAATTAATGACATTTTCATATCCATTAGTATGGAACTTATTGTTTGGTGTCAAATGTGCCCCGCCCACTGCCACTTAAGTTTGACGATCCGGAGGGCTATATCTATAACTTTGGTTCTACTGCGGATGAAATCATTCCTGATGCGATCACGCAGGGACACTCCCAACATAGCCCTCTCCATTGCTCTTTGGGTGACTTTGAGCCTTCTTATGAGGCCCATAGTAAGCGACCACGTTTCAACACCATAAGTCATCAGTCATCACTGGCAACACACACTGGTCGAAGACTTATTTTATATTATCTATTCAAGATTTATTTTATACTATCTACTTATTTCAGTTATATACCTTCTTGTACCTTCATGTCTGCCGCTCCCTCAATCAGAGCTTCATGCAACAAATCAAAAACATCAAACCACAGATACGAACCTAACTGACTTAAGCCGATCGCAAAACGAAAGTTTCAAACGTCAAAAACACGAGAACCAATATGTCACTACCCACAGACAAAATATCTTTGGCACGCCTTATCTCCCGCCACAGATAACATCCATTTCTCCACTGGATAGTTCAAAAGGCACAACTACTGAATATGTGCCTATTGTAGCTGATTATCCTCTGAGTGACGGTAAACCAGTCTCCACGTTCAACTTTGATGATTACTCTGACAATATATTCTTTCCTGACTCTAAAAGTAATTCAAGTAATGAACACTTGGAGACAACGGGCGGGAAGGATGAAATCGGAGATCGTAATGAGTCAGCTGACAAGCAGATGAATACAGTCATGTAAGTAAATACGTTTTTCTCAAATATGCACTACAATATTGGAGCCGGGTAGGTCCTTAAACTACGTCCGACAATGAGAGGTAGGGCACAGCGAAGTTCACGCTCGAGTCTAGAGAAGCCCAACTGGGGAAGTACCTCCTCCTTACAGAAGACCACAGCCATAATAGCACTGCTACCTTTCAGGTATGTAGTGTTGTGTTCCTGATGGTGAGTAAGGTTCCCAGAGCTCCAACCCCCCTTAAAGGTCGGCAACGCGCTTGTGACTCCCCTGGTGAAAAAAAAAACTTTTTTATGACAAAGTTGGCAATTTAGCAGACGGATTGCCTGATGGTACGCAATTACCGTCGCCCATGGGCATCCGTAACACCAGGGAAGTCATTGGCGCGTTGCCGGCCTTTAAGGTTGGAGCTTTGGGAATCTTACTCACCATCAGGAACACCACACTACAGACCTGAAAGGTAGCAGTGCTATTATGGCTGTGGTCTTCTTTAATGCTGCCGGCACACATTCGCGCGAGTAGCGAGGCGAAACGCGAGCACGCATGTGTACGCCGACGTCTCGCTATACCTCTCGCACCTCGCCTCGCGTTTTTGTATAGGCAAAGTCTCGTCGAACGTTTCGACGAATAGCGAGGCGAGTGACGAGCCAGCATGTCTAAACGCGGAGTAAGGAGGAGGTACTTCCCCAGTCGGGCTTCTCCAGATTCAAGCGTGATGGTACTTCGCTGTGCCCTATCTCTCATTGTTGGACGTAGTTTAAGGACATACCCGGGTCCAAATGTTCGCATCCCCCGGGGGGCTGCGTAAACGCATTTCAGTCCGCTCCGCCTTAGCCGCGGGTCCAAAATCTGCCTCGGACATGCTTAATCACATTTCCTTTCTTCATATTTTCTTGTATATTTCAATTTATAGTTGTTGTGTTTCAGTGTCGATCCCAACTGGAAACCGCAGCCTGACATTAAGGACAGAAACGAACGCCTTTTGTGGCAAGCCAGTGTGTTTAGCAAACAAGAAGAGCCTTTTCTAAGGATCTGTGGCGCCTCCATGGTTACGACGACATTTTTGATTTCAGGTGAGCTTCTGGCAACCACCATAAATACCTTAAGACGACTGGTATGAGTGTTCCTACGTGGAGGTACATACATTTTCCGACCTGGTACATAATAGTAGTTTATGTATCTGTGCATAATGAAGGGCATTGTATGTAACTATACATGCCTAATTATGTATAGTTACATACACTACTTTATCTACACACATATCATTAAGTGTTTTAAAATGGGTTCAGAAACCGTAGGGAAATGACTTATTACTAGGGTTACTTGTCAACGAACAAAACAAACGACAGCTTGGAACGGCGGCGTTGCGTATTTCGTATCTCAGTCAATTTTTTTTTAAACCATAGACAAGCGAATGAACACCCTATTCTACTGTCACTCGAGTTCAAATGCCGTTCGATTTATATTAAGTAAAAAAACATAACGACTTGGCGTTTCGTATCAATGGCTGTTTTAATATCTATAGATACTAGATTAGACACCCCACTTGAATTTGACAGCTGTTCTAAATTTAAATTCATAACCTACTGATTTCAGTAGGTAATGTTAACATTACCTACTGAAATCTTTCTGAAGGTTGGTAATGCTGGTCATTGCCTACGGTTTCTGGACGCATTTTAGAGCACTTATGACATGTACGTACATAAAGTACATAACTGGTACATAAAAGTACTGCAATAACAGCCAAATCGGACTTAGAGGGCCGGCCAGGGAGGAATACGTGACAGGTATGGACTGTGGGTAGTGATCCTGCCTGTGAAGACGATGGTTCTGATTGCAAATCCTAGTAAGGGCATTTATTTGTGCGATGATCAGATATTTGTTCCTGAGTCATGGGTGTTTTTTATTTAATTAAGTATTTAATTTATATATTGTTAGCTGACTTGTAACTTTTTTATACAACGACGGTGGTAAACAGTTACCGTAGCCTATGGGCGCCTGCGACTCCAGAGGATTCACATGCGCGTTGCCTACCCTAAAAGTTGTTGGAGCTCTGGGAACCTTTACAATCAGGAACACAACACTACATACCTGAAAGGTAACAGTGCTATTATGGCTGTGGTTTTCTGTAAGGAGGAGGTACTTTAGTTGGGCTTCTCCAGACTCAAGCGTGATGGTACTTCGCTGTGCCCTACCTCTCATTGTTGGACGTAGTTTAAGGACATACCAACGGGTCCAACTTGTGCCACAATAGGTACACAAGCCACACAAGCTTGAGCTTACCGCGAGGCTCAGTCAATTTGTGCAAGAATGTCCTGTAGTATTTTACTCTTTTTTTTTATAGCTGCTCATTGTTTCTGGAAAGAAGGAGAGGGGCTGCTGCCTGCGTCTCTTTTCGCTGTGGGCGCCGGGGAAGTGCTGACATACCGATTAGATGACTTTGGCAGCTACCGGCAGCAAAATGACGTACGTTTGTAATTTGTTGTGTCAGAAAACAAGACTACACTTTGCTGCCAGCGACTGTTCGCTGTGGGCTCGTGGGAAATGCTGAGTGTATACCAATTGGATCATTTTGGCAGCTACTAGCAGCAGAATGACGTACATTTATGCCATACATGACGTAAATTTTTGTATTTACACGACTGACCAGCGTTTGACCTCAGTCACACGTGATGGTAAGTGTCGACGAGGTCGAGGGTGTAGCACGCTGGTTCAGTAACAGAGCCTATTCACTCTTGCCTTTAAAACACCCGAATATCTTTCCGGGAATACAGAAGGGAGCGAATTCCATTCCTTAACAATCCGCATTAGGAAGGTAGAAGCGAAGCACTTCGTGCGAATGAATGGAATATTCACAACGTAAGGATGAAACCGCTCCCCTCGCCTGGACGGCCGGTGGTGGAGGTGGTGGAACGGAGATGGCAGAATTAAATCCTGCAATTCCTGGGCGAGGCCTATGTCCAGCAGTGGATGATATAAGGCTGAAGTGATGATGATGATACAATGGTAGTAAAAGTAGGCCTCAAGGGCACTTTTACACGTCAAGTTAAACTACACCAGAAAAAATTAAACTATGTCGGTTCTAACCCTTTCCTTTATCCGAGAAGCATTTTAACTTCTATGACCGGCAAGAAACTCGGCGGGACTTATTTTTTCAAAAAAGCATTACAAAAAACAGCACTAAATCTGTCTCAGCGTTTAGACATGCTGGCTCGTCGCTCGCCTCGCTATTCGTGGAAAAGTTCGACGAGACTTTGCCTATACAAAAACGCGATGCGAGGGACGAGAGGAATGGCGAGACGTCCGCGTACACATGCGTGCTCGCGTTTCGCTATCAACGGGCAAGGTGCCCAGAAGGCTGGCTGTATTCCCACGCTGGATAGCGATGGCTATCCGCTGTGCAAAATAGTAGCCAGCCCTCTGGTCACCCGAGGCCTCTATCAGCGCGCTGACAGATCTTTATATAACTAGTCGGCGCGCGTTCGGACCCCACGGCCCCAAAGTTTCGACGCCAAACGCCGCAAATATGTAGCTACTTCCCAGAGCGACATACTTGCGGCGTTTGAAGTCTTCTGCCGATTCTGTATATTTGTGCAATAAAAATATTCTATTCTATTCTTTTGTGTACGATTATTTTCGTCCTAAATGTTTTATGAATTCGAGTGCACGACTCTCAAAAATAGGCCTCCTGTTTCCAGGTGGGCACCATAAAAGTCCCCCCAACGTTCATCGGAGCAACACATCACGACATTGCCGTGGTCCAGCTGACCACGCCGTTTTATAACTCTCGCGGGATGAGGCCTGTATGCATCAGCTTTGATAAACAACTAGAAAAAGACCAACTCACTCCTGGAAATATAGCTACGGTAAATATAACTTAACACTTGCCGTGTCGGCCGGCTGACTAGAATAGCAGGGTGATTATTCGGGCGTTTGAACCGTTCTTATTACTCCAGATTTCTGTATAAATGCCTGCATTACATTAAGTAGGTTTTGGTTGTCCTTTAGCCAGCCCAGCTGTCTACCAGTAAACCAAAAATAACACCAAACTGTGTGATCATTTCTACAGAAATCTGGACAGAGTAATAAGAACTGTTCAAACGCCGGAATAATCACCCAGCACCATCCCATCTCCCGCGGGTGTCGTAAGAGGTGACAAAGGGAAAACTACGGACGGGCAGCAGCGTCCGTCGAAACCAGCACAGCTACTGCGTTCAACCCGCCTGCCAAGCGTGGCGACTATGGCATCTACCCCCAAGATGATACAAGTTATATTTGTGGGAGGCCTATGTCCAGCACTGCATACGGCTGAAATGTAAATAAAACAGCCGTCAGAGCCCGTATCGCGAAGTTCATATATTTCGAGCATCTTATTTCTCTTATACTCCAATTACGGCGTCATTAGAGTGACAGAGACTACCTATCGTCTGAAACGAATATCGTTTTTGGCGGTAGCGCCTTTGGTGCCGGATGAGTATAGCACCACCCCATCTCCCGGCGACAATGGAGAAAAAACTGATGGATGAGCAGCAGCGTTAGGGCAAAATGTATCTACTATATATTTAATATTGCCATATATTTCCAGACCCTTGGTGTCGGTATACAACAGAAAGGGAAGCTGACTCTGCTCCAAACCCTCAAAGTCCCTTATGTAAGCTGGGACGAATGCCAAAAGACCCTAGAAAATATGTCGCAGTATACCGCTGAAGACACGATGTGCGCTGGGTTTAATTCCGGCTTGAGGCCGGTTTTAGGTAACGTGTAATCTTTAGTCTACGTCAAAAATATGTTAACACTTTTGCACCTTAATCCTTTGTAATAAGGTGGAAATTTATGGGCCCACTTCGTTCCTTGTCACAGTGAAAATCTATATGAAAGACGCAAAAGATCTCTTATTAACGTCACTATGACAAGTGACCAGTTCGAAGTGGCCTAGAAATCAAATTGGTTGACTGTACCTTTTACATCGATTGTACAAGTATAATAGCTATGGTATAGGTTTTGGACCCGGGTATGTCCTTAAACTACGTCCAACAATGAGAGGTAGGGACACAGCGATGACCATCACGCTTGAATCTGGGGCAGCCCAACTGGGGAAGTACCTCCTCCTTACAGAAGACCACAGCCATAATAGCACTGCTACCTTTCAGGTATGTAGTGCTGTGTTCCTGATGGTGAGTAAGGTTCCCAGAGCTCCAACCCCCTTAAAGGCCGGCAACGCGTTTGTGACTCCCCTGGTGTTGCGGGTGCCCATGGGCGACGGTAATTGCTTACCATCAGGCAATCCGTCTGTTCGTTTGCGGCTTATGTCATAAAATAAAATAAAAAAGGTGGAAAACTTAGCTACAGCACCGCCTATGTAGTAGTAACGTGTGTACACCTAGGAGGATATAACCAATATGGAGTAGCCATTAACAGGCGTTCCCCCCTGCCAAAATTACTCGGCCGCCGATCATAGTTCTTGAACTTGTGTGAATATAGTTTATGCTAGTGTTTGATAATTTTGTCGTGTGCGTGTGTAGCGACGCACGTATAAAATGCATTATTTGTGTGTTACCTCACCCCCAGCCGAAAACGAGAGAATTTTTCCGATATAAATTAGTGTGTGTGTCGGCTCCATATTGGTTATATCTTCCTAGGTGTACACACATCTCGGCGTTCTATATTCAATGTTGACGTAAGTTCCATATTAATTCTCCGCACAAGTAGGTACAGTCAGCGTCATATAGTTGGTAGCATTCAAAGTACTCAAATAGTTCGGTACACCATACTAATTCTATGGTGTACCGAACTTTTTGAGTACTTTGGATGCTACCAACTATATGACGCTGACTGTACATAGACATGGTGCTTCAGTTAAGTTTTTCACGTAACTATTTGTAATTAATAATTATGATAACTATAGAACTAGACTAGTGTCCGAACTAAATTTCGGTTTCGGCTAAAACTCATGTTCCGGCCGAAGGTTCGGTTTCGGCCAAAAAACTGCCGAACTTTCTATATAAAAATTGAGTACCTAGGTATATATAGATGAAAAACTTCAGACTCCACCGAAGAAATGACAGTATAATTTCATTTATTAGATACCTTTTTTGTGCCTAATCTTAGTCTCTGTGTGTCATAAGTTAGATATTTAAGTATTAACTAAATAAATCATACGATTCAGACACGATTAGGCTTGAATTTTGTGATATAAAAATTACATCCTAAGTGACCTCTAAAAAGATAGGCTTCACTTAATACATCGCAAATACTCAACAGAAGGCCATAAGTTTTCAATAATAACAAAATTACTTATTTTCTATAACGTATTATATGTCTTATATTTGTAAAAAATATATATTATTTAATTCCTACATTCGGGAGCGGTTCGCCCATCCTTACCTTACACCTTGAACGTGCCTGAACCGCCATGATTACTCCGCGTTTAGACATGCTGGCTCGTCTCTCGCCTCGCTATTCGTCGAAACGTTCGACGAGCCTTTGCCTATACAAAAACGCGATGCGAGGGACGAGAGGAATAGCGAGACATCTGCGTACACATGCGTGCTCGCGTTTCGCCTCTCCATTCGCCTCGCTACTCGCGCGAATGTGTGGCGGCAGCATACGATTGAATCGAGTAGCGCGAAAAGCGCGGCGCCCCCTAAACTGAAGCACTATGTCTAATGTAGTTGTTCAGAGAATTAATATGGAACTTACATCAACATTTGAATATAGAACGTCGACATGCGTGTACACACGTTACTACTACATAGGCCAGGTGCTTTAGCTAAGTTTTCCACCTGTACCTCCGCAATAAGAATATACAATTACTAAAATGTAATTGCGATTTTTACCTTAATTTTCAGGACAAATCTGTAGCCGTGACCCCGGGGCGGGCCTAGCCTTCTACCTGGGCGATAACCAGGACTTAACCAAAGGCATTGCCATCCCGTTCCTCCGCGGCGTGGCATCTCGCTCACACCGATGCGACGCGCCTCATCTGACACTTTATACTAATCTCCGTTCGCTAAAAGAGTTTTTGGAAGGAAATATAAAGGGTTTGGTAGAAGAGTGTGGAAAGTATTATCCGCAGTTGGGAGCGTTGTTGGCAAAGGAATATGGTGAAACACAATTCGTTTGTGATTGTTATTGTTAGTAAAAATATGTTTTTATCAAGCTTTTTTTTAATTAAGAACAAATTAATTTCAACTAAGAACAAACCATAATTAAACTAAGAACAAATCAGAGTCAACATAGAACGAAGCAAATGCAACTAAGAACAAATCAAATTGAACTTGATTCTTGTGTATTTTAGGAGTTGCTATGGCTGCCTTCTGGCTCCAGCATCAGATCAGTGGTACCATAATATTGCATTGCCACCGAACTTACATAAGGAACTCAATCGGTTAAAGATGTCTGCTTCAAAATTGAGTTGCAAGATTTCAACCGAACGTACTTTTATTCACATTACAAGTTAAATAAAATCTTGTAAAATGAATACACACTTTGGACCCGGGTATGTCCTTAAACTACGTCCAACAATGAGAGGTAGGGCACAGCGTTGACCATCACGCTTGAATCTGGGGCAGCCCAACTGGGGAAGTACCTCCTCCTTACAGAAGACCACAGCCATAATAGCACTGCTACCTTTCAGGTATGTAGTGTTGTGTTCCTGATGGTGAGTAAGGTTCCCAGAGCTTCAACCCCCCTTAAAGGCCGGCAACGCGCTTGTGACTCCCCTGGTGTTGCGAGTGCCCATGGGCGACGGTAATTGCTTAACACCAGGCAATCCGTCTGCTCGTTTGCCGCCTGTCATAAAAAAAAAAAAACACTTATAGGCCTCCCCCAAATATGACTTGTAGGCACGCTGGGCAGGCCGGTTGGCGACCGCAGCAGGAAATATTAGGGTTTGAAAACTTTCACAATGTCCACAGGAAAGATATGAAACTAATTGATCTATATGAATGAAAAATAAAACTACTAATATAATATATAATAACTATTTATTTAAGTATATAAACATTACATCAATTAGAAAAAAAATAATTCATTTGCCTAACACAAAAATGAAGGAAATAATATATCTTAAAACAACATACAACCTCACACTACACGTATTTTAAAAAGTTAAATTAAAAAAAAATCCAATTAAAATATACTTGCAGATTACTCAGTTGCATTGTCGGTATCTATTTTTTTTAAGTTAACACCTATTTTCTTATCAACTATTTTTAACGCTGCAATTATTTTACAATTTTTGGGTCCGTTTAGTGTAAATTCAGCTCAAAATTTAATATACCTTTGACACGTATAATTTTATAAAATAAACTCAATATAGTAACGCCATATTCAAATTGATTTTATTTACATTATTTAAAAAAAAGTGATGTCCGCGTTCAGTCGAGATTCGAAACCGATACCGATTTTATTTTGGTTTCACTAAAGGAACCCAAACTTGCTCAAACTATGGACAGAGCCGATGCTCCTTAACTTAACATCTACCTCGCCGAATCTCTAAGAAATATTCTAATTTATACAGATTTCCATACACCCCGAGAAAAAAAATCTATTCTACAGATGATACCAGAAAACTCCGCATCGCTATCTCGTATAAAAAATCTCCACGCAGGAAGCGGTATCGAAAAACACACAACATAACAAGCAATACACAAAACATGGAATCGTAGAGACAAAACCGCGTTCCCCGCCTGACAAACACATTAGCGACATCTATCAGCACTACGTGTCAGTGCTATAGTTAAATGGACACCTAGCTGTCAAAATAACTCGATATGTGTCCATAGATGGCGCTGCAAATTGTAGCGAACGCGACTTTGATTGTTGTCATTCCGAGTCTTGTATGTTGTTTGTAACATATCTATTATTTAAACTGTATTTATGGACTACACATTCTACTCATAGTTGTTCCTGTCGATGAGTAAAGTGGCTAAAGGAAAGGACGAAAAACTCTGATATTACAGAGGGCGTAAGGTGACTGTTTACAATCCGGTAGGCCTGAGTTACAAGCGGGGCTTGTAGCATAGCGTCGAGCTCCCGCGGGAAGATCACAGCGTACGCGGCAGCTTCCGTACGTTTACAATAACATATGTTTAAAAACTACGATCACCAACCCGCCTACCAAGCGTGGCGATTATCGCATTAAAACAGCGAATTGTGATTTCAAAAACATTGAGTTAAAACTGATATTAATACATTTAAAAAACAAATAGATAAGTTGTATATTTTTCGACACTTCCACATACATCTAAGCCGTGAGGATAGCATCAACGATCCATATTTTCATATAAACATGAATAAATGCAGATCCGAAATACGAAAACAATTTTCGGCCAACGCGTTCAAGTTGAAGCTTTCCTGAGCGTTTGTAGACACCGAACTGTAGCCGAAAACTGTTTCGCCGAAACCCATTTTTTTCGGAATCCAACCGTATTCCGGAAATTCGACCAGCAAATTGATATGGGGAATGAGAAAAAATGCGCACACTAAAATATTATATTGTATTTTTTTGTGATTTTAAACACTATTACATATTAATTGTATAGAAACGGGTAACTCATGTTTTATAAGTCGATTTGTTGTGTATAACTTATATAATATTAAGATTAATTCTGTCCGTTGAAAGTTTTTTTTTTATATTAGGCTTGGGCTTAAAAAATACCTAATATCTTTCTATTCTATAATATCTTTTTTTTATGGACGTCTGCGCATTTTTTCAAATTCGTAATAACTCGCGCGCATTGTGAACTTAAAAATATAAAAAAATACAAATCTAGGAACATTAAGAGCTTAAAACGAAATACTCTAAATAATTTATTTAAAAACTGGAAGATATTTAGTTTAAAAAAAATGTTATTGGAACACACACATCTAACATCGGTGCGCTTTATTGGCTAACTTCAATTGTAGCGGGCTTAATTTTTTTTTACTGTAGTACATTTATACTGTATGAGAACCCGACTACATTCGGGGAAAATAAATATTCTCAGACAGTCTCCGAACGCACCAACAAATTGAATATGGCTGATCGAATGTGTCATTAAAACATCAATGGTTGACGGAACTGGTGACCGAAGAGCTGGCAGCTTCCTCGCACAACGTAAAAGCTGCAATACAACGAGCCGACATCCTTGGTATAATGCCTCTAGGGCGTTTTATAGATTTAATCTAAAGTAGTTAAGTAGTTAATAGGTAAGTAAGTAATAGGTAATGCCTAGCTTAGCTTATTTTATTTGAAAATAAAGTATGAAATGAAGGACTTTACAAAGACACTCAGAGATGCCACAGAAGACCGAAGAGCTGGCAGCTACATAGCTCAGCCTCAAGATTCAGCAAGAAAATGCTGCCACGGGCCTTTTTTTAGATTCTTGTTACTTTTAGTTGCATTTTATTGTTAGTTTTATTTATTTATTGTTTTTCTAGGTATTTAAGTAGTTGTATTCAAATGTTTTTAGTAACTTTATAATATATAAATATTAGCTGCAAAACTAAAACATAGTTTTATACAATTAAATCCCGCTACAATTGAATACCATTTACAAATCAACTTCAAATATGAAAATACTTAAAATCACGTCACAGTTAAAAATATTTATATGAAATTAATACATACATACATATGTTATTCGAAATAAAATGAAACTAAGTTGTTAACACACATACAATTTTCTATCGTATTTCGGGTATTACACTATTTCCGCAGCGTATTTATTAAAAGACCACATTTGATAATCTGATAAAACTGAGATTTAGCCGAAACCGAAACTCAAATCAAAATGATACAAAAATATCAACTGTACAATTTCACTAAAAAAAAATTGTAATAAATAAATTAATTGCATCGAAAATACTGTTACCCGACTAAGCGGTCGATCAACTTTTATCTTGTTATTGTATACCGTTGTCCAATTAAAAAAAAATGTTTTTTTTTTTTGTTTTCTACTAATATTCCTAGCAGTGGCTAGTGCGTGTTTTGTGAATTTTAATTTAATTTAACTAGTAAAACCAGGCCATACAAACATTTCTCAAAAAAAGCCTTTTTTTAAAGTTTGTTATTTTACGTAAATTTTATGTTTTTTTCTACTCAGAATCACGAGTTCTTACAAATACAATACGAAATAATATTGTCCCAAGTTTTGTTTTCCAATTACTCACCATCTTCCATATATTTTGAATGGCGGTAACAAACTGTATAGAATTTTTAGAGAAATTTTTTGGTCTACTCGAATGGAAAGACCCCGCGAATCTGAGTGAAAAACACAAAAAAAAAAAATACATTGTTAAAGTGGCAATTTTGTAGAGAAACGCTCACAAAACAGTTGTACAGGGGACCTTTACGGCAACGAGGGATACTAAAAAGTTGATTGACCCAAAAACAATGAAAGGATAAATTATAATAAATAGAACCTGCACAGTAATCCTTGTAGCTATTACACAAAAAAAACTCATATTTTTATCAGATCGCGATAATGTTACGCGCCAACCCACCTTTTAGGAAAAATTTGAGATCATACAATGTACCATTTTGAAAAAAATGGGGCTAGGAGTTTATAGGACATTTGTACAGAACGTCATAAAAAAAACTTACAGAACATCCTTATACAAATTGACTGAGCCCCACGGTAAGCTCAAGAAGGCTTGTGTTGTGACTCAACCAACGATATATATAATATACAAATACTTAAATACATAAAGACACACAAAGCTGTAATCGTAGTGGTCGAATACATCTAAAATACATAATATGACCACGCCGACGGTCCTGGGGGGCGATTTCTAATCGTGCACTCGAATTCAAACAACTTTATGAACGAAAATAATCGCACACAAAGTTTCTCGACATTATTATTGGACAATATAGTTCGGGTACGCACGATTATTAATTTTTATAATTCATATTTCTAAAATACCGCTTTCTCGAGTCTGACAGAGTTTAAAATATCACAAGTCGACGCTTATAAATCGGCTCCCGGTAAGGGTATTCATTTGTGTAATAAGCACAGATATTTGTTCCCGAGTTATTAGTTTAAGTATTGGTATGTTATACTGTGTGTACGTCTAATACGGGCGAAGAATTAAACCAGACATTGGATTTACCAGTATAATCCTTAACCAAAAGGTTTTTCTTTAATTATACCTATTATACACATGTAATTAATTTTTGTAAAAATTCTGAGCAGTAATGTACTGCGAACATTACGCGATATGAGCTTATGAAACTAACTGTCAACGAGTGTTTAACTCGAGTGTGTTGCATTACATTGCGGGCTGATTGTTTTTATATGGATAAAATTTTAATTGCACTTCTAAGTAAAAGTTATCTAAATATATTTCTTATGTCCTATTCTACCCTCCGTTAAGAGATTCGCCCGTATAAGACTTCCACACTGTATTTATATATATCGTTGGCTGAGTCACAGCACAAGCCCGACTTACCATGCTAAGTCAAATTGTGTAAGGATGTCATGTATTGTTTATTTATTATTACAACATTACTGAAATACAAATAAAGATCTGTATTGATATATTTAATTAATTTGGTACTATCAATACTAGCTATTGATATTTGAAACTGTTTTCGCACGTATGCGGACTGAGACACCATAAACTATGACGTTGTCTACAGGTCGATTCAAGAGAGTTGGCACGAATGGATTGAACGAAACTTTCATTGTATGAGTGACACTTGTATCGGTATACAATCGAGCCACTATTTTATTGGTTAATATGACACACACATAGACATTTTCATTCAGTCATTCATTCCATTCGTGCCAACTCTCGTGAATCGACCTGTACTTATAAACAGATATTTCTGTTATTTTTTCAAATTCCATTTTTTTTCTAAATACAGTTTGATAGTTTTAAAAACATCTTCCTCGCGTTGTCCCGGCATTTTGCCATGGCTGCTGCGAGCCTGCGGTCCGCTTTACAACTAATCCCAGGCACTAGTTTTTACGAAAGCGACTGCCATGCTGAACTTCCAGCACAGATGATAAACTAGGCCTTATTGGGAATAGTCCGGTTTCCTTACGATGTTTTCCTTCACCGAAAAGCGACTGGTAAATATCAAATGATATTTCGTTAACAAGTTTAGGAAAACTCATTAGTAGGGGTTTGAACCTGCGATCTCCAAATTGCAAATCGTGCGCTCTTACCGCTAGGCCACCAGCACTCTCTTTCTATTCTATGCGGAAGGCAAACGTCAAAAATAAAAAAAAAATACAGAAATCAAAAGCATAACCTTGAATAGTGCTGTCCCACACCCCGTTAAGCCGAAACCGAAATTGATACCGAATCTGTGGCAAGTTGGCGGCCGGTTAACAAATTCACTGCATGAAGTAGTCCGGGTGGTCTGGATCTTTCTCGAACCGCTTCGCCTCCTCCTGCATGCTCTCTTTGATTTTCAAGATGGCGGCCGACTCGGTCTGGTCGTTCTGGTCGCCGCCCGGCCCTCCGAAACCTACGAAAAGTACCCTTTAACATTCATATTTTTTATCTAAGGTTCGCTCGTTTGGGTTTGATGCTGGAATATGAATGGAGAATACATTTAAAAAAAGCAGGATTAACTAAATTACGTTATATAAAGTTTTCCGGGGGAGCAAGAGAATAAGGCATACAGAATTTGAAAATAAACCAGGTTACGTTGGTATTCAACTAATCATGCGTACTACTACCAATAAAGTTTATTAATTGTATATCAATAAGTAGGAAAATATATTTATACATAGAATTATGGTCATCCTACTCAGTGATTGTGACGACTTGTCTTGTATAAGGTGATCATTATTTAGTTAGTTAAAGATTAATCTAATTTCAAATATATACAAATTCTATTCTGTTCAAGTATTTATTAGAAACAGTGAAACATGGATCACGAACTTATATATTATTTAAATCCAATGGATGATAAGTTCAATAATATAAGTAGCAAAGTAGCAATAATACAATTCATACCAATACATTTTTGGAATTAATATTTATTTTATCTAAAATAATTATTTTTTTATTAATATTAAAAGCAACTGTAATCTGCATTTATAAATTCTAATTTTGAATTAATAATAATCAGTTATGAATATTTTTGCAATATCATATAACTATATCAATAAAATGTAAACTATGCACTAAAAAAACAGGAAAACAAAAAATTACAGTAAAAAAGGGTAAAAATCAAAAATTTATACTTTGCGTAAAAATAGCCCAGGAGAAAACCGGTAAGTCTCTTCCAAAATTTATTTCTGTATTTGTTTAGTTTTCTAAAACCAATTATGCATAAAATTTTCATCTTTCACAACATTGTTAACTTAATGGTTAAGGAATCCGGGTAATACGCAACCCAACAATTGACGACCACTATTTTGTAACAATGCTCGAAGTGGGTCGAGCAAGAGAATGAAGAGTCAAGAAGCCGTTTAATGAAGAAATAAATGCGTTAAAACAGACTTAAGTTTTTCCCCTGAGCCATTCAACCGCTAATCATCATAGTACTCACTTAAGTTGTAATCCCCCATCCCGGAGCCGGAGTCCTCGCGCGGAGTCCCGGGCCCGCCGCCCACGCCGCCCGGAGACGACTTCATACCGTCCACGCCGCCCAGGCCTGCGGCAAGCGTTATGTCACACCCACGCCAACATACAAGCGACTGGCGCATATGTACCAGCGACGGATTATATCTTATTTAAGTTCTAGGGTCTATTTCTCGAACACTAGTAACTTGTAGTAGAAGCGGAAGTCTCTTTCTAACAACAGGTGTCAAAAAGTGACTTCCGATTGTATTACAAGATAAAAGTGTTCGAGAAATAGGCATCTGATGGCAAGTCTGATGTGACTAGTTTAATTTCAAGATAAATATGTGTGTTTTAGAACTGAAATAAGATTTCGGTTTCGGCCAAATTATCTGGTTTCGGCGAAAAGATCAATCGGGTTAAGACATAGGGGATATTTTAGTTGTACAAAAGGGATGGTATTCACTATAAAGAAATGGTCCTAGTACTAACTATAGCAAGCTTAAATACGTTCAGGCCAGCTATTTTGAACACTATGGCTATTGTTCTTTTTGCTTCATTCTTACGCTACTTAAAAATAATAATGCTGCAAAAAACATGATCAAAATAAAACTGAAAATTAAAAATGAGCAACAAACAAAACTTACGCGTTTAATTAAAGATTTGATCATATTCTTAACAAACTAACTTATTAATTAATAGAAATTTTGCGTTAGGTATTATAGCTATTTACTGTATTACAGTCGCCGTCAGATATATCGTAGCTGTGGAGTTGATCACAAAACGCATCTATCGTCAAGTGCATGTTCAGATATTTGTGACCACCTCCACAGCTCCGATATATCTGGCGACTGTACTATTACTATGGATATAATGATATTACAATGCATTTACCAATGGACCTAACTAATATTTGTTTGATAGGGTCTCGCAAAACCAGTCAATGCGGTTTCGGCTAAAGCCGGCCGTAAAAAACGTTATGGCTAATTAAGTTAAGCTGAAAATGTCGGCCAGAATCGAGCGGTGTCGGCAAAGCCGATGCGAGCCGAATGATGTTTGCTTTGCTATTACTGCGTAGACTGGTTATGTGAGACTCTTAGTCAAAATAAGATATATAACTTTTATCCATGGTAATAGCTTTTACGCTTACTAAACGCCAACGAAATATGGTCAATTCAATAATCAACAATAAATAAAAAATGCACTAATGATAAACATGTTAAAATAAATAATATGGTAATTAATATTAGTCATACTCAGAGGTAGCGAACATAAATGATTTCAAAACTCATATTTGATGTGGCGTTTGAAAAATACTATGAAATTCCCGGAGAATTGCTGATGCCGAGTTTAAAGAAATTATTGATAATCTTGATTTGAGTTATATTCAAACTCACTATTTTTTTTTTCTGGCAAGAGCGTATTTTTCTATATTACATTATTTTATAAACCAACACAGACTTAGAAAAAAATCAAGGAAACCTATTGGAAACCGTTCAGAAATAGAGCGATACTTTGAATTTTGACAAGAATGCTATGATGCAAAAAAAAATAATTTGTTTCCTTTTTATGCTGGCTTAAATAAAAAGCAAAAGATGATAGCGGCTTGGGTAAAATATAATAGAAGATAAGTAACTAATAAATCATTATTTAGTAGCTAACAAAATGTAAAGATAATAATAGCGAAGTTTTCAATTTGACATATGACTGAATATTAGCCGTTACAATATAAATTCAAAATAATTATAGTTATCAGTAGTTAACGCGCGTTGTAATGGGCACCTTTGTAACTGGAGCGACGCGGGGTGGACTATTTGAATAATTAACTTTTTTTTCTTGTATATTTATTAAATCTCAGTTAATATTCAGTCAATTAAATTTGAATAATATTGAGATGAGGAGGGCAGAGGCATAAAATTTGGAACCAATAATGTTCTTAGACAATTATAAAAATTTCAGTTTGTAGAAATGAGAACGGAAATAAAAATTGGCATCCGCCCCTCTCAAATTGAGTCTAGTTTTTTTAACCTAGTTGTCAGATTACAAAAACAACACTTGTATGATATAACTGATATAAGTAAAACACATTAACTTCAAAAAACAAACGTAGTCTTTGTAATATTTTAGGGCGCTTAGTTCTATGTCTACTTATAATCCGACCAGAAAAATAAAAAAAACCTAAACATATTAAAACGAATTACATGTACTACTTAAAAGGGGATAGTTCCTATGTATATTAATTCTGGTGAGTTTCCGATATTTACTGTTGCAAGCGTCATCCTCACGGAATAACAGAAGTACTGCGAGATTTAACGGTGGTCAAACCATGACACAACGATCCACCCTCTTTCTGGTACACTATGTTTATGGAATATAATATTCACTACAACCGTTTGCACTCTCGAGACTCGATCCCATACATACATGGTAACTATATCGTTTTAGTTTTAAGTAATAGTTGTACGACAATGTTAGCTTAGCCCTTTAGTGCATACAAGATCAAAAATGATACCGTTTATCAAAACTGCGGGGCTACCGCGAAAAACAATGTCCCTAAATTTCGGACGATTGTCTGTCATTCTCAATCAAGGCATCATAAGAATGGCAGAGACAATCGTCCGAAATTTACGAATATCGTGTTTCGCGGTAGCACCGCTGAAGTGACAAGTCGTATTCAATCGAATGTAAATTATAGAATGTGACATGTCTATACTGAGTGTCAAATGCTACATCTGTGATTGTACATAAGGCAATTAAGAAGCAAATTGATTGAAACTTCATGCACCTAAGGGTTAAAATCGTATATACAAGAACTAATTTCTTACGAGAATTTACTTGGTGTAGCTGTCAAATGCTCATTCTTTCTTCAGTGCAGGTTTTTTTTATTTTTCTGGTCGACATTTATATCAGTTATTGACTGATCACCGTCAGTATAATTTCTAAGGGCTAACTCAGTCAAAGACCGACAAATATATAACTAACGCAAAGCCAAAACCTATGACAATTTCAAATCATATTAACAGGGGGTTTATTACAACCGTCTCTGACTTGCTTTGTCATAAGTTTTGAACTAATCGTATGATAAGTCAGCCCTCGTCTGGACGTAGAATCTGACGTTTAAACTAACTACTGACAGCGCGGGCAGGGGACTATCCGGTTTCGGCCAATAGCGATTGCATATTCAAATTTAATAGAGATGCCCTAGGCGAGGACTGACTTATCGGGCCCTGTGTTACCAACTCAGTAACTTCAGTTCAAGTTCTGCAATTTTTGAAGACTAATTGTTTTTTTTTTTTTTTTACAAATATTAGGTCACGTAAAATTTACTCCATTATTGCACTCGGCCAAAATGATTTATCACAAAAAGATGTTATTTCTTTAATATTTTTATATATCTTATTCAGACTTCATTGGTAGAGGCCACAATAAACGCGTAACAATTTCGTCACAAGGCATTGGACATTGACTCAACTTCTCTGGTCTAACTAACATCGTTAAAAACTCCCGAGTTGGCAACGCAGTTCAAGGCCAGACATTAACAAATATGTCAAGGTTATTAACCTTCTGCTGCCGGTGGTTGTGGCAAGTGCGGAGGCGCGGGGTGCTCGCCCGCCAGTGGGAACTCCGCCCCCAGCGCTGCGCCGACCGGTTTCATCAGTGTATACATGTTGTCGCCCCCTGCCGTAAACGCTTTTGTCGAATTCGGTTTCGGCCGATACCAGATTTGCGGTATCGAGCGCGTCACGTCTCTTTAGACGATAGCGAAATAAACTTTTTTTTAATGTAAAAGCCCATTTTTTTTGTTGTTTCGATATCGTATTTGTTATTACAGTTTTATTTTTATTTTTATTTGAATAAATACATAGACAAAATTATATCGGGTGATCAGGTGATGAATAGAAACAAAGATTTAGGAAAATACATTTTTAACATTTTATTACGTGTAAAATTTGTAATAATTTTGCCTATGTTATCAATTATACAAAAATGAGTATTATAATATTTTTAAATCTACTCGATTAAAAATTGTTTCAAAAATACCTACACGTTTTATTTCGGTTTTAATAAACTACAAATTTTCAAGCTAAATTTTCGAAACTTTTTTACATAACTTTTTTAATCGAGTTATTTTAACACAACAAGAAATCACTAGCTTTTTTTTCTGTCAGAAACAAACGATATTTAAAAAAATCAACCAATCCAATGACAAAAATTAAAAAAGTAAACAACTTATTTCAATACAAGGAATATATTTTTGATATTCACTATATTTAGTCAATCCAGAAAAAAATTGTTTCTGATTGAAAAAAAAAGAATCGATACAAAAAAAATGGAGACACGTACAGAATTAGGAGAACTTAACAAAAAAACATAAAAAAGCCAAATACAGAAGAGACCCAAGCGTGCCAAGATAAGGCAAGAGTGAAGCAAGCAGAACGAAAAATAAGATTATGTGATAGTTTTACGCTAGATTTTTTTCAAAAAATTTTGGGCGCGAATTGTTGCTTATAAAGACTGTTTCGCATATAATAAAACCTCGGGTTCGGGATTTATGGAAAAAAAAACACGATAAGACAATATTTGTATTTTTTTTACAATATTTTTATACAAAAAAAAAAATATTGTAACAAATAAAATTTACTAACGTGTTGTCATATATGATGTATAAATTTTTCAATTAATTCGCGCCAAAAATCACAAGAAAAAAAATCACATTACATTTAAGGAAGTGCCATAGTGAAATACCTGGTTTTTAGTGATGTAACGATACAAAAACCTGCAAATGTCTAAAGAAATGGTATAATGTTAGGTGTTAGGACGCCAAGTCGATCAGAGGTAGTCACATGTACTGAAGCCGAGGTAGTGTTGGTGTTACACCGATACCGATACCGAAAATTCATACCGAAAAATATTTTGGCTTAAAGAAATATACTGGCTGAAATTCGGTTTCTTAAATTTGAAATCATTGTCAATGATAATAAAAAATAAAATATTGTGTTTATACTGTTACTAGGTTTTGCCCGTGGTATGCACATAAGTGACCCCTTAGACTAGAGGATGAATTTAAAAAAACTCTGAAATTATTCTTTTCTTGTATTCGAATAAGGAGAGTTTACACAAAATTTAATGTTTCACACTTTAAATTGTACACCACAAAAACTTAAAAAAAAAGTTAAATTTTGTCAGTTTTGTGACGATAATTAAGCATTACATTTCTATTACTTAGATTTGCTGCTTAATAAACTTTAAGCAGTAACACAATGCAAAAAAAGTAAAAAAATGATTTCCATACATACTTAATTATCGTCACAAAATTGAAATAATTGAACTTTCTTCACGTCACGTTAATCGCGGGCACTTTTTTTGTGCAAATTCATATGATCATAGCCCATTTTACTTCGTAGGCATATAAGTTCTTAAACATTCGATTTAGGCATTTTGCTACCACCTATGAGTGGTAATAATAATAACTACTACTCAGTTACAAACGGATAAACTCCCTAAATTATATCGCACTAGCCGACATATTATGGCTCACGAGAGTTGAACAGTTAAAACTCGTACGTTTCGGTATCGGTATCGGTACGGGTACGGGTACGGGTGTGGGCAGCACCGCGCTCACCTGAGTTGGAGGAGTCCTGCGGGCTGGGCATGATGGGCGTGGGCGGGCCGGGCGGGCCGTTGGAGCCCGGCGGCGCGCCGTAGCCGGGCGAGCCGCCGCTGTAGCTCAGCGGGGCCGCGCCGCCGCCCGCCCACGCGCGCGGGCCCATCCCCATCGGTGGCATACCTGTGCGCGACCACTTTAGTCAAGGCCCGGTACCACCACTCAGATCCTGAGACCGCCTTTGGCTATGGTCTATAAACGCCAACGGCCACTTAGTGCCTGAGATGTACTGTTGTGGTATCTCTCGTCACGTTGGCGTCTTTTTTGTTGACGCTGACGTCAGACGTCGCGTGTAGCACCAAAATAGGAGACCAAAGCGTTTAAAATCTCGCTGGTAGCGCAAACTAAGTAGGAGTATAACACTCTACTTTCACGTTTTCTATATAAATTTATTAAAAATATAATTTGTATATCGCGAAAATTGAAATAGATGACATATACTTTAGTAAAAGCTACGAGGATCGGGGAGATGGGATTTCAACCCGCATTAGGGATATATCGCGAACTAATATTGAGTACCGACGTTTATACGTATCATGTACGTATCATTCCTTTGATTCATGTTTATTCAAATCTATAAAGATATCTCTTTTGATGGAAAAGGAAGAGAGATTTATTAATTATTTAAAATTCAATAACATGTAATTCAATTTTATGCGATAGACCCTTTAATTTTTACTAAATATCAGTTGAAATATTCCAGTAGTACAAATCAAAGGTACGGAAAGGTCCTAGATTTTTCCCCCTACACAGACCGATCGCTCTAATAAGCAAGACGATTTTTTTTAACCTAACTTAAGCTCTATAAACCGTTCGGCTTATGATCGGACTGTGTGGGGGGAAGGTAGCCTGGGGAAAAATCCAGGACCCTTCCGCACCAGACTTGACTTGTACTACTGGAATACTCCTACTGAGTTTACGCTTCCAGCGAGATAGGTTGAGGCGGTCTCAACAGAATCTGAGTGGTTGTAACACAATGCAAAGTAACACAGTTAGGGACCATAGTGTATAGAATATTTGTTAAAGAATAATCAAGACATTTTTTTCATTGTAACAGCCATTTTTAAAGTACATAATACTATACCCAGCTCGGGGGTGCAAATTGGTAGCTGTCTACGTCTTACGGATGAATAAGGGAGTTTTCCCCAAAACGTGACTTATTATAAAGTCTAATTATGACCATTTTGTCACGATAATTAAGCTTAAAATCTGTATGCAAATTCATTTCTTTCCTTTTTTTGCTTAAAGTTTTTGAAACGAGCACCAAAGCATTTACAAAAATTAAAATAAAATAAAATATTTCGGGACAATCTTACACAAATCGACCTAACCCCACGGTAAGCTCATTAAAGCTTGTGTTATAGTTACTAGACGACGATATATATAAATACTTAAATACATAGAAAACACCCATGACTCAGGAACAAATTTCTATGCTTATCACACAAATAAATGTCCTGACTGGGATTTGAACCCAGGACCATCGGCTTCATAGGCAGAATCACTACCCACTAGGCCAGACAGGTCGTCAAATATCAGTAAATATTGCTTAGTTTTTGAAACGAGCACCAAATCTAAGCATTTACAAAGATTTAATGCTTAATTATCGTCACAAAACTGATATACATTAACTTTTCTACTAGTCACGTTAGTTGAGAATATTTTTTTCAGAAAATTCCCTTAATACTATTTACGATATCGATATATATAAAAATATCTCTTTTGGTGGAAAAAGAAATGGCATTTGTTGATTATTTAATATTTAATTAATTTGTAAATGGTTCCTGCTAAGAATTAGTTAGTGCTATATAATTGAATTATTCCTGCTAAATAATAATTAGAAAAAATCACTTAACACCACTGACATAAAGAAATGGACTCCTACACGCGAACAAATTATGTAGAAAAATATGGCACTAAATGACATTTCTATCACGTTTCGTTTATGCTAATAATGCTAATTTATAATCTTCTTTTAGATAATATAATAAAAAAAAAGAGCTCAGTGTTCTAGTTATTAAGTATCAAACTTCACTATTGATAAAGTAATAACTTTTCAGTCATTATTGACACTTGCACTGCCAGCGGTTCAAAGAAGACTAACTAAATGTACCGCCCAAGTTGTTCGAGTGGTTGTTTTTTAGAGCCATCTTTTGGAGCTGATTGTGAATCTACGTTTATTATACATCGATGATTAACACACATAATATTCATTTTGTAATTATATGTATGAAAATTAACACGTTTAATTGAAGTCTCATGCTCAATTATACATTTTTTTTAGGCAGAAACCTCTGCTTACGTCTGTTTAAGACTCCGCTAAAGTGTCAATGCATTTACGGCAGATGTCGCTAGGCGCCTCCTAAGCGCATTGAAGGATATGGTGGAGAAATTTGCAACCTTTGGATAAGCCTCTGTAGCTCAGAGTTGCGAGTTCAAACCTCGTCTGACACATCTTAGACGGAGTTCCGACTCAGTTCAATCGAAAATGTATTTAAATATTTTAAATCATAAATAATAATCAACTAATCAGAGGATTCCAACGAGCCTAAACACCACAAATATATCTTATGTATTATAGGAGTGAGATGCCGTGTGATACCGGCTGACTAGAATAGCACCACCCCATCTTCTCCCGCGGGTGTCGTAAGAGGCGACAAAGGGAAAATCCTACGGACGGGCAGCAGCGTCCGTCGAAACCAAATCTACAGCTACTGCGGGCGCCAACCAACCTGCCAATTATGGCGACTATGGCAACTACCCCCAAGATGATACAAGTCATATTTATGGGAGGCCTATGTCCAGCAGTGGACTGCATACGGCTGAAATGTATTATATGAGTTGCTATGGCTACCTTGAACCTTCCGGCTCCAGCATCAGATCAGATCAGTGTCATAATATTGCATTGTCACCGAACTTACATAAGTGTGCTAAAAGCTCAATCGGTTAAAGATATCTGCTTCAAAATTGACTTGCAAGATTCCACCCAAACATACTTACATTGCAAGTTAATAAAATCTTGTAAAATATAGTGTGTAAAATTTTGATTTTCAACAAGTGTTCATACCAGGTACAATCACCATCAGATATATCGGAGCTGTGGAAGTCATAAATATCTGAACATGCACTTTATTCGCCTTGACAATAGTTGTTCAGATATTTGTGACCTCCACAGCTCCGATATATCTAACGGCGACTGAAAGGTTTTATACTTTACGCTAGTATATGTATTATTCGTCATCATCATCATCATTTATTTAAGAGCCGTGCTCTTGTCGGTGGAGTAATTTCCAATGTATGTATTATTCGTATGCCATAAATATTACTTCATACAAAATTTATAATTGTAAAATTGAATCAATTAATTTTTCTTTTATCCGTCGTCATTATAAACCAATATGTTAAATATTACAACATATGAGGACTTGCCTTTTAAGTTCATTTGAATTAAATTATACTGCAATTGACAAAACACTGTAACTTTAGAAATTAAATTTTACAAAAATCGCTACAGACTTTTCAGTTCGTCTTTTGATTATTAATAAATCCTTAAATATTTATCTGATGGTAATGAATTTAGGGGATTCCATTTATAATACTACAATAAGTACACTATTATACATGGATTGTCATATTTTAATTTATATAAATAGGCAAAATGTATTAATTACTCATGAAAATTGTTTTACCAATTAAAACGGATCATAATCAGTTTGAAAGTTTGGAATTTTAAATGAATGAATTGTTTTTTATTGAGCTAAAAGATTGAAAGAAGAAAGAAATTACTCGAGTAGGACTCAAACCCACAACCACTGGATTACTAAATAGGTTCAATACTCTTTCGGTAGATGTGTCTACACGACACCTGTAATAACGTATAAAAGGAAGGATAAAATAGAAAAAAATTACAAGTCCAAGCGGTACTTTACTTACGGTAGTGCACTGGTCTAGTGATTCAGTTGTTGTGGGTTCGAGTCCCGCTTCGAGTCATTTTTTTTATTTTTCTTTCGACTTAAATATCGATTTAACCACTCACTTGCTTTTGGCAGCTGTAGTTGCCAGCTGTCACCCTTATTTTATTATAATAATAGAAGTCATTTAGAAGTTTAAATTAGTACACGCGATATAATCCGTTTTATTTGTTTTATTTAATAGCCGAAACCTGTTTGCGCGTGAATCAGTATGGGGTCTCACCTGGTCCCTGCGGCGGGGGCCCGCGCATGCCGGCCGCGTAGGCGCCGGGCGACATGGGCCCGCAGCCCGGGCGCGGCGGCGTCATGCGCGGCCCCAGCAGCCCCGCCGCGCCGCCGCCGCCGCGCTCCAGCGAGTTGCCCATCATGCCGCCGCCTGCAACACCCGCTCCACTCTCAGACATGACATGTTCGACGAACCGGTTTTAGCCGAAACCGTAAAATTCTATTGTACGGCACTATTGAAACCGGAAACGGATACGACCGAAACCGGAAAATTCGATCGTACGGCACTATTGAAACCGGAAACGGGTACAGCCGAAACCGGAAAATTCGATCGTACGGTACTATTGAAACCTCGAGTGCAATCATCATCATACATATAGTTAGTTCAAACTCAAACCTTTATTTAGTAAATGTCGAGTATACAAAAGTAAGAGAAAAATAAAAACTACACCGGTTCTAACCCTACACCTCTGACCAAGAAGCATTTTGACTTTTATGACCGGCGAGAAACTCGGCGGGACTCATTTTGCTGTGCATGTATACATATTATGGCACTTTGGCCGCATCTATATCTTTGCCATGCCGGTGCTGGTCGTACTGCCCTGTGATTTCGGCTGAGAACAGAACCACCCTATCTCCTCCCTTGCCTGCCAAGGGAGGAGATAGAGAGATTAAAAGGCGACAAAAGGAAAAAACTGACGTATGTGCATCAGCGTCCGTAAAAACCGAATCAACAGCTAATGCGGTCGCCAACCCGCCTGCCAAGACCTAAGTCCAGCAGTAGACGTGTAAAGGCTAACATGATGAAAATTACTTATTTGACCTTTACTGTACATCATCATCATCTCAGCCATAAGTCGTCGCTTCCAGCGTCTCTAATGATGTCTATCCATCTTAAATGACTGTACATCATAATCATCTTCTTCGCGTTGTTTCGGCATTTTTGCCACGGCTCATGGGAGCCTGGGGTCTGCTTGGCAACTAATCCCAGGATTTGGCGTAGGCACTTAACTGTATATATTAAAGCAAAAATCACCACATACCTGGTGGCCCGTTGAAATCATTGCCCATACCCATCCGGACAGGCTGGCGCGGTCCACTAGAGTACCATGGTCCTATGAACGGCTGTGAGCCCATGAGCTGCGGCTGAGGTCCGTGGGGAGAAGGCTGTGATCCGGGGTGCGGTGCGGGTGGCGATGGCCGGAGTGAGGAATTGGGGAAGAAGCCGGGTGGCATGCCTCCACCGCCCATGCCTGCAAATGAAATATTAATAAGAGGGATAAATAAATAATAAATAAATAGAATCTTACACAAATCAACCTAGTCCTATGGTAAGGTCAGTAAGGTTTGTGTTGTAGGTACTAAATGATGATAGATATACATTTATTAAACAGTCAATCAGGACAAACTGTGCTCATCACACAAATAAATGCCCTTACTGGGATTTCAACCCAGGACCATCGGCTTCATAGGCAGGGTCACTGTCACTACCCACTAGGCCAGGTTGTCAAATATACATATAGCAACACACGTTATGAATTACAACGAAATTAAGTTAAATATAATTAGATCATAGGATCCAGCCTATAGGTGAACCATGCCCGTCTTTAAAGTATGGTTGCGGGATAAAAATTATCTTATGTCCTTTCTCGTAGCTCAAACTCTCTCCATACCAAATTTCATCCCTATTTGTTCAGCGATTTAAGTGTGAAGATGTAAGAGACAGAGTTCATTTTGTCATTTATTATATTAGTATGGAAGTATGGATGAGCAATATAAATAAAGAAAACATTTAAGGAGTCTATTGGAATGTTTCAAAGATTGATTATGAATGATATTATTATTCTCTTTATTCATTTTAAATCTTAGGCTTGGTCTTAAATGAGAGTATTATTATTATAAAAACAATAAAAATATTATAATAACCTAACCTAGGGTGCCACAAGCAATGGACGCAGGCCCAGGCTAGCTAGGGCTTCTGCAGCGCTAACCAGCTCTGTGGTCACCAGTAGTGGAGTCTACGAGATTTTTTGTAAAGCAATATTCAATTGAATCGGACTAACACCAGCGGATTGCTTTTTGGTAAATAGAGAGTGATAGTATTATTATTTTTTTAATTTAAACATTCACTGTGGTATGGAGTTGATTCCATCCCATACAAGTATGGTTAATTGAATGGTTAACTAATTGCCGCAGTAAAGGTGTTAATTTGTACTTAAATATTTATTAAAGTAAACAGTTTTTTAGTTTCATCTTTATTTATCCAAACAATATCAGGTATATACCTTAGTTTCATTTCTTAGTTCTTAGTTTTTACTTTGTAACACATATTATTTAATATAAGTCAGAAATTTCTACACACAGCTGGCACATATGACAGCTTTTTTTTTATTTTCCAAAAAATTGCACAACAACAATTGCTTCTACTTCTGCCACGGAAGACCAGCGTCAGGGTCCTCAAGGGTCCCTTGGCATGAAGCTGAGTGGAGACACTTTCAGTTACGCTTTATAAAATACAATATAGTGTATTTAATTAAGTTATAATTAAGTGTTTCTTAATATAGTGCTTCTATTCTATTCTATTCTTCTGATACAAAAAAAATTCTAGTCATATTATTCCTTTGAGTTGATATTCCAGTAATTTCTTTCAAATTACCATTATTCTTGTTCATGATTCAGATTACCATAAATAAAGACCACTGTTACCATAAATGTGAAGCATTTAGACAAAAAATATAAACATATTTTACAAGCCAACACGTAAAATTGATATTTAACTCATGTTTTCACATCAAAACACATCAAAAATATTGCGGAGTTGTAAAATCCACGCATTATCTCAGAACTAACCACTATTTACACATTTTGATAAGGAAACCTATGCCCCACATACTGTAGATGAAGTGAGTCAAAAAATATGTTAAATAAGCTGTTTTAAAGTTATAAAGAGCTGCGTACCGTCATTAGGAGGCGCCGGACCGGCGTTGTGTCCAATCCCGTTCACTCCATAACCAGAATTAACGAATCCGTAATCGTGGAAAGCCTTAGCCTCAGAAGAATGCTCGCATGTATCCCGGCGCTCCGGCGCCGCGCAGTACAGGTCCCAGAACACGCACCACCACGAGTGGAGGAACCCCGGCGGCTCCCCGAGCGTTATGTTCTTCTCCCATCGGATTTCTGAGAGAAACGTTTGCGCCGCCTTCTGAGCCCCAACATGTAGCAAGTACTCGTACACATAGAGGGCCAACTTTTCGCGAGCCTGAGCGTCCGAAGGCACCGTAGAGCCTTTGCCCTTGGCATACATATCGACTGGAAGTCGACGTTTATGATTAAATTGTTTATTATTTACATTAACGCTTTATATCAATAAATTCAACTTTACAAAATGTCATTGATCGATGGCGACATTTGGCGTCTGTGGCATAGAGAAATCGGATTGTTCTCTATGTAAACAGCGAGCTGTCATATAATAGTGTCTATGATTGGTAATAGACAAATTGCATTTCCGCTTCGAAAGAGTAAAAATTTTATGTTTATTTTTTTAAATACTAACAATAATGTAACGGGTATAACAAATATAATCAAAGTCATAATTTACTTACTAATGTATGTTTCGAATTAACATACAGTTTAACCTCAACCGTACGTTAAAAACTATATAACCAACACTAAAATAATTTTATTTTCAGATTGAAAAAATATTTATTGATATATTCTATTTAAATGTCCTTAATTTGATTTATAATAAAATAATATTTTTCACAGGAGTTTTCAAGACCGTAATCGAAAACACACCCAAAATCTATAAATGTCTACAGTTGTCTATTCCTTCTTCCTTTTCGTGTGGCCGTGTCACCGCGTGGTTCACTGCCGCGTTTCGCGTGAAAAATATCAAAATGGCAATCAGACCAGTTTACAGGCCGACGATCGTCAAAAAGAGGACGAAAAGATTTATTCGTCATCAGTCAGACCGATATGACAAACTTAAGCGTAACTGGCGTAAACCGAGAGGTAAGAGATGTGAAAATTTTCGTTTAACCGTACTTAATCATTTTAATCAACCATGCCAGAGTTACTGATTTTAATAACTACATAACACATTTATAAACATTGTTTTACAGTTTCATGCCTATAAAACCGCATTGTATTTATTTACTTCGCTTTAACCTAACATTACTGCGTGTATGATAATATGGTAATAGGTTATATTTGTATCATGCTACTTACCTATAACTGAGCTTCATTGCTGTCGGTTTCAATTAGAATTCAAATCCGAATTAAGAATTTTAATCAGAAACAAAACTAAATAAGGCTCATTCATCTACCTACCCCTCAAAAAGTAGCTTACTATTTTTATTAGATCAGCAGATACCAACTTACCTATTCATTTTTAGTTATTTTGAACAACCACATCGCTTATTTCACCCCATAGTCTAACAACCATTCTGGTCCAGTGGTACCTACCAGTGCTTCTAGATCGTGTGGTTGCTGGTTCAAATCCTAACTATTTTCACTAAATCGTATTATTATCTTACAAATTTAAATCTTAAGGATAAGAAAAGCAAGGGCACTCTGTGTTATACATTCTGTATGATAATTACAATTTGTTACCTTGCTAGAATAGAACTACCAAACCCTATTCCGGATAACTCTATAGTTAATCTGGTCATAGTGGTAGACACATTTTTTACTTTAGTATAAATCAACTTTAAAAAAAAAGGCTACTCATGTAGGCATTATCCTCTAGCCGCCCGGAGACCTATAAAAAGGTCTCCCATTGAATGCCATTTTGAATTTTAATTATGACAAACCATAGTTGCATTTTGCCTGGCCAGTTTTCATCTCTGGGCGACTAGAGGATATGTTAGTTTTGTGACAATAATTTAGAATGGAATCTGCAATTTGCATTGTAATATTGGTTAAAGTTAATGAAACAATTACCAAATCTTATGAAAATGTATGCTTATTTATTATCACAAAACTGACACAATTTTTCTTCGCAAATTTGGTACATTTTTTTCTGAAAACTCCTTTATAAACCTTGCACCTTTCCTGTGGACATTTTCAAAGTTAGGTATTGCAGGTCGATTTTTTTTAATAGACATCTGTATAGACTCCATTGACCACAGGAAAGAAAAATAAAATCTATTAAACCCATCTACCTACTTATTAACCTAACTCTTATCAACAAAAAATATACCTAGTAACTATGTTTGGAGAATGATTGCAGTTTCAACATAGACATTTTCAAAATATTGTAAATTTTTTTTTTTAGATTCAAGTAGACACACTTATGTAAGAACTGTTTACAAATAAAAAAGCATTAGTTTGTATCACCTTCAATTTATTTATGAACGGAAGTGTGACATATGATATACCTAGACATAAAACAGTATTTATAATCACCAGAAAACCTAAATAAGTCATTTAAAGTCAATTATTGACGGAATTAAAATCGATATTCGTAAATTCCGATTGATTGTCTCTGTCACTCTCATCTCTTGGAGTAAAAGAGAGATGCTCGAAATTTACGAACTTTGACTTCCTGGTACGGTCAGCTGCAGAGAAAAGGTTTTACCGTGCCCTACAATCTCAGGGTGGTACCTTTTCTATGCAGCTGACTGTACCAGGCCAGATGTAACTACAATTTTTTTAAGACAAAAATTTAATAATTCTACAAAAAAAATGTAATGTTTCCAGGTATCGACAACAGGGTGCGCAGGCGTTTCAAGGGCCAGTACCTGATGCCTGGCATTGGTTATGGCTCCAACAAGAAGACCCGTCACATGCTCCCCAACGGCTTCCGGAAGGTGAGGACACACTTCTACATCTAAAGGCTTGGGCAGATAGGCGCGTTTTGAGAGCGTGGCGCAGCGGGGCGTGACAGCGGTGTGGCTAATGTAACGAAATAAGGCACACATTCGGACGGCAGCGTCGCGCTCCGCTGCGCCACGCCACAAAACGCGCCCTATGTGACCAAGCCTTAAACATACAGTAGAACAAATCTACACTAATATTATAAAGGCGAAAGTTTGTGAGTGTGTATGTTTGTTACTTCTTCACGCCTAAACAGCTGGAGCAATTTTAATAACCTTCGACCTCATCGACACTTACCATAAGTAGCGGTACCGCGAACATCGAAGTTCGTATATTTCGGGCATCTTTCTCTTTTACCCCAATTAAGACGTCATGAGAGTGACAGAGACAATCGTCCGAAATTTACGAATATCGTTGTTCGCGGTAGCGCCGCAGGTGCGACTGAGGTCAAACGCTGTGTAAAAAAAAAAAAATTGTATGGAATCAGCTGACAACAACAACACTCACAGGGCAGGGAGATCATTTTTGAGTCTTGCACTCAAAATCTCAAAACTTTTGAGGACAAAAATAATCGCACGCAAGTTTCTCAATTTTTTTTTTTGAACGTAACATGTTTGGGTGGGTGGGTTTTTGATACCAATAATTATAGATTTCTAAGATTAATGCGTCTAAAGTACCATTTCTTTGTTCCTGACAGAGTTTAAAATGTTACTAGTTGGTGCTCAAAAATTGCCCCCCAGCTCTGGAAGGCTTGTGTCCCCCAGACATATTCTATGGGCCAAGTATGGGTACTCAGCTAACAATATATACAATATACAAACACATAAATAGATAGAAAAATACATGACTCAGGAGCAACTGTGGTCATGACACAAATATGCACTTGCTGGAATTCAAACCCAAGAATAGGGCTGCATCGTTAGGGAAAAATATGATGCGGCAATAGTGGGGCAATAGCACTAGCTCTTTTAGAAAGATTTAGAAGCATTTTACCTCCTGAACACTGCAATATAATTTTATAAATTAAATATTGCTTATAATAAAAAATACAAAACAAAAAAAAATACGATTTCTACGACACAATAGGTGAAGTATCAATTACATTACAAAACAAAAAATATAAGCGTATTCCTCTTTTCAAACTAAATATAGAGAATTAATAAAATTATGGCACTGGTCCCACCGCGAGCTAATAAGCTATGAGCTATCAGCTATTTCAAGGGACAAAAGGTAATCGATATTTGATTATCTTAACGCTAACCCAAGTCAAGATCACGTGTAGTTTCCGAGTGATTTTTGAGTCGACACATTTTACTACAAAGCCAACGGAATTATGTTACATCACAACAAAAACAGTACTACTGGAACTAAACTAAAGTACACGTGATGTGGTCTTGGACTCATCCCTCCCCCGTTGTGATCAATCGTGATATTCAGTGATCGGCACTAACGGTGCAAAACTTTAACAAAACTTGTTGTACTGAGGTATAGTAATATTTACTATCAAGAAAAACAGGAATAAATTTGGCAAATTAGTGTCCAATTTAACTGTATATCGGAATCTCGATATGTCAATATTTGGATGTAAGATTTTTTTTTTTTTTTTTGGTTCTATACACTCTTTGACGACCGGTCTGGCCTAGTGGCTATCCTGCCTATGAAGCCGAGGGTCCTGGGTTCGAATTCCAGTCAGGGCATTTATTCGTGTGATGAGCACAGATAATGTTCCTGAGTCATGGGCGTTTTCTATGTATTTAAGTATTTGTATGTATCTGTATTATATATATATCGTTGTCTAGTACATACAACACAAGCCTTACTGAGCTTACCGTAGGACTAGGTTGATTTGTGTAAGATTGTCCCGAAATATTTATTTATTATAAGTTCGCTTAACAAGTGATAGTTTTGCACCGTTAGTGCCGATCACTGATCAGTAAAAGGTTTTGACGCGACAACTCTAGATCCTCAAGTTTAAAACCTTATCCTGGCACAGGTGCTGGTGCACAACGTGCGCGAGCTGGAGATCCTGATGATGCAGAACCGCACGTACTGCGCGGAGGTGGCGCACGGCGTGTCGGCCAAGAAGCGCGCCGCCATCGTGGCGCGCGCGCAGCAGCTGTCCGTGCGCGTCACCAACGCCGCCGCGCGCCTGCGCACGCAGGAGAGCGAATAAACGCATAATTGTATACTGATGTTTCATTTACATATGTACTTTTTCCCTTGCTAGTCCCCCTTTATCACATTCGCTGCCACTCCCTCCAAAAATGTATGGAAATAAACGCACAGGCGTTGGTGGCAGTGAATGCGTTATAAGCAGAGACGATATATCGACCACATATGCTCACTTGGAAATTTAGCTATACTTCTTCACTTCCAACTGCATTCAATCGTGCTCATAATATGTGTCAACTCATTATCTAAGAAAAGGGACCTTATTGTCGATGTCACTTACGTCGAATCGCGTTGTATTTGTATTGTGTCGTCTTGAACAACGACATAAGCGCCATCGACAATAAGGTCCCTTTTCATAGATAATGTCACATTTTTATTGCGCGAACGATTTGTATCTTGCTCGCGTTTTCCCGGTCTGAGCCTGGAGTCCGCTTGGCAACTTTTTTTTTTTATACAAGACTGACCAGCGTTTGACCTCAGTCGCACTTGATGGTAAGTGTCGACGAGGTCGAGGGTGTAGCACGCTGGTTCAGTAACAGCCTTCACTCTTGCCTTGAAAAGACCCAAATTATATCTTACCAGGAATACAGACGAAGGGAGCGAATTCCATTCCTTAGCAGTCCGCATTAGGAAGGTGCGAATGAATGGAATATTCACAATGTAAGAGTAAAACCGCTCCCCTCGCCTGGACGTCCGGTGGAGGAACGGAGATGGCGGAATTTAATCGTGCAATTCCTGAGCACTCTCTCCAAAATGTATGTTGTAAAACACAGACAAACTAGCAACCCTGCGACGGTGCTCAAGGCTTTGTAAACTTACACTCAGTAATTCAGGATCACCAATGAGTCTGCGAGCTCGGTGCTCCAAAGCGGCCAGCTGATACTTGGCAGACCCGCCCCAAAAGTGGCAACAGTACTCCATGCACGATCGATTAATCAACTAATCTTAGGATTTGACGTAGACACAAGTTAATAAAGCGACATCTGACCTTCCAACCCAGAGTGGTAAACTAGGCCTCATTGGGTTTAGTCCGGTTTCAAATTATATTTTGTACATTAGTTTCGAAAACGCATTGATACAAGCCGGCGTTTGAATTTGAACCTGCGACCTCCGGAATGCAAGTCGGACGCTCTTACCGCTAGGCTACCACGGCAGATAAACAGACATTATTTAAGTTAAGTTCGTTATTATCTACGGAAACCTATTATGTTAATGTGGGTAAGACCGGCATACTTTATTTTTGAGGGAAATCCGTCATATGATACTAAATACCAATCAAATAATGTTGGAAATTGGTTGATAACGAACTTTTTTATGACATAAGGGGGCAAACAAGCTGACGGGTCGCCTGATGGTAAGCAATTACCGTCGCCCATGGGCATCCGCAATACCAGGGGAGTCACAAGCGCGTTGCCGACCTTTAAGGGGGGTTGGAGCTCTGGGAACCTTACTCACCATCAAGACACAACACTGTTAGAAAGGTAGCAGTGCTATTATGGCTATGATCTTCTGTAAGGAGGAGGTACTTCCCCAGTTGGGATTCTCCAGACTCGAGCGTGATGGTACTTCGCTGTGCCCTACCTCTCATTATTAGACGTAGTTTAAGGACATACTCGGGTCCAAAACAGATAGACGGTCTTATCCACATTGACCTTACTGAAAATCTCCACTGTCCGTCTGTTACTAAGCTGTATCTCATGAACCATTTGGTTGAGATTTCACAGTTTGACCGTCAGATGCCGCTATAACAACTTACTAAAAACAATAAAAAAAATATAAAATGAGAAAATTTGTGGTAAGGCGGGACAACATTAATTTTTTGACCTAAAAGAATATTTAGATAGCTAGAAATCATGTTTTTCTTTTATAATGTGCCTTCCATCAATATATCAATCGATAATTTCGCCAATGTCAAGTAACACAAGTAAAATAACAGTCAAGTTTGCGCTCTTAGAGCATGACGTTGTTCGGTAGTAGGCCTTTGTTGAAGTAGCTGGACTTTACAGAAAGCCAAGAGGCGACCGTGACCCCGGGACTGCCGGGTGATGACCAAAATAGTGGTGAAACGCGTTTTGAGATCAATTCTTCATTAGCTGCACATTTCTTTTAGATCACTGCATAATAAGCTATCAGTATTACACACTAAACTACGTTAATGAACAAAAAGTATATTCTCAAGACGATTTCGCCATTTTGAAGTTCAACCGGAAACTCAAAATCATGATTGTTCACTTTTTGCGTAGTGTCAGTAGTACTACTACTCGTCGGTAGATGGCGCCAGTAGTACGTGTTACTGCTAAATCCATTTTCAGGTAAGTAAATGAGTGCTCCATGCCCAGAGCTGCCGGTGTCTAGGGTAAAATAATAGTACGATAATTTAAGATGATTATTTTCGTATTCGTAAGTTTTCGAAATCGAATGCATGACTCAAAAATCTGGTCAAAGATCGTTTTAACCAGGGACCGGAACCGGTTACTAAATAAGGGGTATTACCCTGGGTTTTTGTAGGGTTGTTCAATACCCTATCAGTTTGGTAAGCGTATCATTGATTTACCCGGATGATAGGCTGATCAATTTAATAGACTTAGTTTGAGTAAGCGCTTACCAAATTCAAAAACCTATTGTTATCAAATGCGTTTAAGCGATTTTAAACTCTAGTACCATCTGCCTACGTGGGAAAGAGACGCCCATAGGGTAACCCTATGAAATGGTAAGCGCTAAACATTAAAGCTATTTTTACCCCATCCGACCATGTGAAACCCGGGTAAGCCTATCCATAATGGTTTCCATATCGATAGGGTAACCCTATTATAGGCTAACCACATCGTTACGGTAAGACTTCTATAGGGCTACCCTATCGATATGATTAATCAAATGAAAGGGTTTTCCGGTCTCTGGTTTTAACCCTGATTTTAACAATTCAAAAGCACAATTTTACCTACTACGGACCCTGCAAAGAAATCAACTAGTTACTATTTGATAATGTAATGCGATTCTGTCCCGTCAGCCAGAGGCATATTAGTTTGTTAGAAGACGGTACCGAGGGTACCGACGGTGGTACCGAGTACGCGTTCTACTAACCAACTAACCACGCGTGCTAGGTGACCCATTTTGGAAAGTAAAAATGGTTAAGTTACCTCAAACATGCATGTTCCTGTCTGCTGTTTTGTAACCCAGGGGAAGCATGCGTGACATAAAATCATCTATCTCTAAATTATTTGGGCGTTTTACGTCACGTTATTAAGATTAGTTTACCTAAATTCGCCCGGTACCGCGAACATCTAAGTTCGTATATTTCGAGGATCTTTCTCTTGTAGGTACTCCAATTAATCGTGCGAAATTTAAGAATATCGTTGGTCGCGGTAGCGCCGCTGGGGGGCAATTTCAGAGCGTTGATGTACTGTCCGAAACGAATAAATTGTATTTTAGAAAAATTAATGATATAAATTAAATTATCGAAACTATATTGTGCAAAATAATGATGATAAAATTTTGTGTGCGATTATATACTTTCTCAAAGTTTTCATCAATTCGACTGCATACATTACATACATTTAAGCCGTATGCAGTCCACTGCTGGACATAGGCCTCCCACAAATATGACTTGTATCATCTTGGGGGGTAGTTGCCATAGTCGCCACGCTTGGCAGGCGGGTTGGCGACCGCAGTAGCTGTAGATTGGGTTTCGACGGACGCTACTGGCCATCCGTAGGATTTTTCCCTTTGTCGCCTCTTACGACACCCGCGGGAGGAGATGGGGTGGTGCTATTCTAGTCTAGCGGCATCACACGGCAAATTCGACTGCACGACGCAAAAATCACCGCGCTGGATTATGGTACCGTAAAACTGTCCAACTATTGGCAGAGTGCAAAGCGGGTGGAGGGGGTAGCATAAACGATCACAGCGCTCGCTACGGCTAAAATTGTCATTTTTGTCGCTGACTTGAGCTGTCAAATCCATATTGCAGTAAACATTTTCTAATCGTTTTAATAATGTTACTGACTACCACTGTCCAAAATTGTGTGATATAGTAATATAACACAAGATTTCATCAATATTTTTCACAATATTTACTTACTTCTTGTTTGACAGCGGTGACAATATTGTCCATAATGGCCGCCTGTCACGTGGCGCTGTCGTCGCGCTCGGTCCCAATAGTCCAACAGTGCAACTATGGTCCAAACCTTTAATTCGTAATTAAGTATCAATCCTAATATACGTATTGATTCATTTATTCATGAACAGCCGTTGGCTTTTAACTGTTTAAATTTAAGTAATACTCACACCTACACGAATATATTCAACTTAGTTTTGGACCATTGTTGGGACATTTTGGACTATTAGTTAGGTAGTTTTAGATACAGTATGTAGTATGTCGTATTGTTAACCTCATTGCATCGTATGTATCCACGTATATCATATCCATCTCAAGGCTCCGTCACGTCATGATTTTGTAGACTCAGTAACAGCGTGTTCGCGTGACAAAACGTAATAACTTAAGTTTGGCTGAATGCTGATGCCGGGCCGCTGTCAAAAGGGGACGATGGTATGCAATAAGAGTTAGAATTGTTAAAATTTTAAAATAATAAATGTTAAAATAAAATTAATTGTCGTTTAGTTTCGTTTCTAGGGGTTGGTTTTTGAGTGTCGTGCACACGAATTAAAAAAATTTGGGGACGAATGTAATCGCACACAAAAATTTCTTAACATTATTTTTATACGAAATGAAATATTATTAAAAGACGTCTGAAAGAACGAAGGAGAAAGAAATGGTATTTTAGAAATAAGATTGATGGAAACAGATAGAACAGAGTAGGCAAAAAAGACGTTTTTGAAAGTATTATAACTTACTACTGATTTAAACTTTCACGATTTGTACACATTATTAAACATGAACGGGACTTAACCGCGTATATTAACTTTAAAACACAACACATTTATTAACAGTCTTAATCCGAGACCACGAGGACAACGTCGTCTTCGAAACGTCGGAGGTAAATTTTAAAGTTAATATACGCGGTTAAGTCCCGTTCATGTTTAATAATATTATAACTTACGTCGAAAAAAATGTTGATAAGCGAAAGTCAAAAATGGCCCTCTATTTTCAGGATATTATAAAACCTACTTATACGATTGGCACGTAAAATATTGAACAAGACATAATAAAAAAACAAGACATAAAAATATATTAAATAAAATAAATCCCTAAAAATAAAATAAAATAAATAAATAACACTTTTGCATTTACTCTATACATTTTGACATTTGGTAACACTGCCCTCACTCAATTATATTTTACAACTGATGCCATTTTATTGAAGTTATTTTAATCAGTAATCACCTAAAATTTAATATACAATATAACATTAAATAAACAAAACACTTACAAAAAGTTTCACATTTATAGTAAGATTAATGTGGATAAGACCGGCATACTTTATTATTAAGGGAAGTCCGTCATATTACCTTAGTATAAAAAATTAATACGTATTCTAATGAAGTACCTATTTTATATATGATATGAGTGCGCGACGGACCGGCGACGCGATCGGTGAACCGAACGGGAAGTACCTATTTTGTTTGGTTCCTTGCTGTTGGCAGCGATCCTGAATAGCACAATATTGGCAAAACGGTTAGGTTATGATTTTATTTTTTACGATACGCGACCGTACTTGGTACCGGAATCGTTAACGCTACAGGGTGATGCGAAACTGTGCAGTCGATTTAGATTACGTTTATCCGGTTACATTTGTGTCAGCATACAAAATAAATCCTAATAATATACTATTTGAAGCTAACATGTTCGTTCACATTACAATTAAGTATTACTTAAAACGGGTATAATATCAAACATTTATTTACAGGAATTACAATAGTATTATGATAACTACAAGTAGGTACTACTTAGTTACAAACGGATAAACTCACGTGTAATTATATCGCACTAGGCGACATGTTTCGGGTAAGCTCTGGTACCCATCTTCAAGCTCCTGTCTCGGCTTGAAGATGGGTACCAGAGCTTACCCGAAACATGTCGCCTAGTGCGATATAATTACACGTGAGTTTATCCGTTTGTAACTAAGTAGTAGTAACATGGCTCACAGCAGTTTTAATTGTATTACAAGTAGGTACTTAACTAGTTACAGTATAAAATCTTATATACATTTTTGAGCGGTCAGTACTATAATCGTGACATTTAAAACTCTGTCAGAAACGAAGAAATGGTATTATTATATACAAACACAAATGCTGGAAATTAATAATCGTAAGTATCGACACTATCCGTGTAAAAATAACGGTGAGAAACTTATGTACGCGATTATTTTGGTTTTCAAATTTTTTAAAAAATCGGCCCTCAGAAAACTACATCAGAGGAGCTACCGCTAAAAACGATATTCGTAAATTTCGGGCATCTTTCTCTTGTACCCCAATTATTTCATGAGAGTGTCAGAGACAATCGTCCGAAATTTACGAATATCGGTTTTGGCTGTAGCGCCTCAGTACGGCTCAAAGCCCTTAGATAAAAAAAGTCTAGTACACGAATACTTTTGGTGTATCAGTTTCCGAGCAGCCTGTATAAAGATTTGCATGGCTCCTTGTTTACGTGAAACATTATCAGAGCGAAGCGACCTCTTCAGGGAACGGAGGTGAGTTACCGATTAGATAACTATAGTAGTTAGTGACCTAAGTTTGGTTAAGCCACGTCACGGATAAGCCTAAGGGCCTACGTCTGTCCATACAAATTATAATCCGCGTGGCGGGCAGCGGGCAGCGGGCGACTTTTATATGGGCACGCAGTGGGCGTCCCCGTCAGTTAGCGTAGGCCCTAATCACTCTATTAAGTTTGATAACCCCCAAATCCTCGCCAAGGAGAAACTATATATTCCCAGAATGTTGCGAGAGGCTATTGAGATCGAGAAGTATCCAAACTTCAACATAGAGGATTTTATTTATCGCTTCACTTGCCTTTAATTAAGAAAAGAATATCATAATTGATACTGGCAACTTCATGGTTTTGTATTTTTGTTTTCATTAATATACAGAGAGGATGGTTTTTCTGTACCACCAGCTTGGGATCCTGTGGTTCATTTAATAAAACAGCAGGCAAGACTGTGAGGACATAGTGTTGGACAGTGTGGACATTGTGCCTAGTAGTTTATAATTTTTGGACTTTTATTAATTATAAGCCCATCTGGCATGTGCAAGCACCAAAACTGTTTAATAATTTATATATGGGTAGGTTTGCGTATTGTAATTTTGAATAGATTTAAATTAATATTTTCATTAGTCCACCCGATGACCATGAACGCTGCTAAAGGGTATGAATCGTCGGGATGGAGTTAAAATTTTAAAATTAGTATATGCGATATAATCCGTTTCAGTTGTTTTATTTCATGAGTACTTATCGCGGCAACCGAAGACAATAATTATTAGGTAACGATAACTAATTTAATAAGGTACAACGCTACAAACTATGTTAGATGGAAACCGAATCAACAGGTCCTGCAGGCGCCAACCCGCCTGCTAAGCGTGGGGACTATGGCAATAGCTCTCAAGATGAGTCAATCCATATTCGGGGAGGCCTACGTCCAGCATTGGACGTCTTACGGCTGAAATGATGAATGATGATGATGAGTCCTCGAAGTTTTTTGAATTTGAGAGTTGCATTCAAATCCAGCTATCAGCATTGTACAGTCGCCATCAGATATATCGGAGCTGTGGAGGTGTCACAAATATCTGAACATGCACTCTATCGCCTTGACAATAGAGGCGTTGTTCAGATATTTGTGACCACCTCCACAGCTCCGATATATCTGATGGCGACTGTACGCTCTCTGAGCAGTGTGAGTGACCACGGCTTTGGACTTCCTTTCGCTTTGCTAAATATCACAACAAATAATTCTACCGTCAAACATTCGCACGAGTAGCGAGGCGAAACGCGAGCACGCATGTGTACGCGGACTAGCTATTCCTCTCGTCCCTCGCATCGCGTTTTTGTATAGGCAAAGTTTCGTCGAACGTTTCGACGAATAGCGAGGCGAGTGACGAACCAGCATGTATAATCGCGGAGTTTGACAAATATAGAGGTCTCAGCGCCGAATCGTCCCTTTTGGCGTTGAGACCCTAGGTCCTTGGGGCTCTGAGTCTTTTCAAAGCTATTTCGAAGAGACTCAGAGACGCTACAGGTGACCGGAGAGCTGGCAGTTACCTCGCTCAACGCATCTGTCTCGCAGTTCAGCGGGGTAACGCAGCCAGCGTCTTCGGCACCATGCCGAAGGGACCTTTTCTAGATTTAGTACCTATAGTTAGTTTTTAGTCCTATTTATGTACCTATTATTTTACTATTTGAGTTAATGTTTATATACTGTATTTTTTATACTTATCACAAATAAAATAGATTTTTAATCGCGGAGTTACTTACTAAGTTTTCTATTTTGTTACACAGGTACACCGTTGATGCAAGCGGAATAGAGACCTATATTGATGACATCTTTCACTCGCTTGCAAACAGTGGTCAAGATAAAATATTATCCCCAATATATATTCCACAGAGTTTCCTTGTCAGGTAATGTATTTAAAATAAATAATATAAAGATACAGGTGAAAACTTAACTGAAGAACCAGTCTATGTAGTTGTGCGGAGAATCAATATGGAACTTACGTCAACATTGAATATTATTTTGTACCTTTTGGCGATATATAATATATAATATAATATAGGAAGCTGCCAGCTCTCCGGTCACCAGTAACGTCGATAAGACGTTTGGCCAAATCTTTGAAAAAGGCATGGACACTTGGTCCCCACGGGCCAAGGGTCTCGACGCCAAAAGGTACAAAATTGTATTCGGCCCCGAGACCCCTATATTTTGCCTTGGACTAAGTGCCCATGCCTTTTTCAAAGATTTGGCCAAACGTCTTATCGACGTTACTGGTGACCGGAGAGCTGGCAGCTTCCTCGCTCAACGCATAAGCATTGCGATACAGCGAGGAAATGCTGCCAGCGTTTACGGCACCATGCCACGGGGGGATCTCTTATTTTAGATAGGTATTTTAGGTTTAGTTTTTAGTTATTTATAGTTTTAGTATTTTATTTTATTTAAGTTTCCTTGTGTTTTTAATTTTTTCGTTGGATAAATAAATATATAATATATATAGAAAGCCGACATGCGTGTACACATGTTACTACTACATAGGCCAGGTGCTTTAGCTAAGTTTTTCATCTATACGTATAGTATCTACACTTCTACACTAATATTGTAATAGCGAATGTTTGTGAGTGTGTATGTTTGTTACTTCTTCACGTCTAAACGGCTGGAGCGATTTGAGGTATTGAGTTAGCTGACACCTTGGATGAATATATAGGCTGCGTTTTTTCCTTAAGCACCCGCGGATAACACCGCGGGGCACAGCTAGTATTCAATATCTTGAGGTAGTGGGGCAAGAAAACCAATAAGCCTGATACCGCGAAAATCGAACGAACTGTCTTATGCCGTAGTCCGAATCACGGTCACACTGCTCACAGAGCTAACTCCGGCGCAACGGCGCTACCGCGAACATCGATATTCGTTTTCGGACGATTGTCTCTGTCACTCTCATGACACCCTTAATTGGAGTAAAAGAGAAAGATGCCTGAAATATACGAACTTCGACGTTCGCGGTACCGGGCCAGCATTGTCTTTTGCCGTGGTCCGAATCACGGTGACACTGCTCACAGAGCTAACTCCGGTGCAGAGAGCTACCGCCAAAAACGATATACGTAAATTTCGGACGATTGTTTCTGTCACTCGCATGACGTCTTAATTGGGGTAAGTAAAAAGATGCCCGAAATTTACGAATATCGTTTTTGGCGGTAACGCCGCAGATGTCCTAAATTTTATGAACTTCGTTTTTCGCAGTAGGCCCGCGGAGCGTATCTCACGAACGGTTACAGCTGAATTTTTCACAGATAATGTACTTTCTGTTGATTCATCTTATTGTACGCCAGCCGCAAGCGAATATATCGGAGCAGCCGCATGTTCCGATTTGTGCATAACAAATATCGGAACATACACTTTACCGCTTTGATAATAGAGGCGTAGGTCCGATATTTGTGACCACCTCCACTCCTCCGATATATCTGATGGCGACTGTAGTGTATATCTCGTCGTCACTTATGTACCATTAGGTGCGACTGAGGTCAAACGCTGGTCAGTCTTGTAATAAAAAAAAATACCGACCGACCGGTCTGGCCTAGTGGGTAGTGACCCTGTCGATGATGCCGATGATTCTGGGTTTAAATCCCAGTCAGGGCATTTATTTGTGTGATGAGCACAGATATTTGTTCCTGAGTCATGGGTGTATTCTATGTATGTAAGTATTTATATGTATCTATCTATTATATATCGTCTAGTACCTACAACACAAGCCTTACTGAGCTTACCGTAGGACTAGGTCGATTTCTGTAAGATTGTCCCGATATATTTATCTATTTACATTACGGAATGCATCGTACGGAAATTCGTCTCCTAATTGCCTTTTTTTTAAACGCAGGGATATCGAATATTTATAATTACTATTCAATTTCCTCGTAGCTCCTCCGTCTTTAGCAACTGAATCCACAATGGCACTGAAGACTCTGAATCCCATCCAGCATAAGCTGACACGCACAACTCACCACTCCGTGAGGTTCACCAGCGAGGAAATGCCCAAATACAAGCCTCTTGTAAGTAGAATAATGAAATGAATAAAAATAATAAAATCTAGAAACTTCCTGCCTCGAACATTAAAACAGGGGTCCCATTTGTGTCATTATCTAGAAAAAGGGACCTTATTGTCGATGGCACTTACGTCGAATCGCGTTGCGTTTGTATTGTATCGTCTTTTTTTCTTTTTTTTTTTTTATGACATAGGCGGCAAACGAGCAGACGGATTGCCTGATGGTAAGCAATTACCGTCGCCCATAGGCACCCGCAACGCCAGGGGAGTCACAAGCGCGTTGCCGGCCTTTAAGGGGGGTTGGAGCTCTGGGAACCTTACTCACCATCAGGAACACAACACTACATACCTGAAAGGTAGCAGTGCTATTATGGCTGTGGTCTTCTGTAAGGAGGAGGTACTTCCCCAGTTGGGCTGCCCCAGATTCAAGCGTGATGGTCATCGCTGTGCCCTACCTCTCATTGTTGGACGTAGTTTGAGGACATACCCGGGTCTTGAACAAAGACATAAGTGCCATCGACAATAAGGTCCCTTTTCATAGATAATGTCACATTTTTGAGTCGTGCACTCGAATCCAAAAACCTTTGACAACGAAAATAATCACACACAAAAGTTTCTTACCATTATTTTTGCACAAAATGTATAGTTTCGATATCCACGATTATTTATTTATAACATTCATGCTCTTTAAATACCATTCCTTCGTGTTTGAGAGAGTTTAAAATGTCACGATTCGAGCGTCGAGTACTCAAGTATCGCCCCCCTAAAATGTTGTTCGCACTAAAATGGTACAAGCGAGATGCACAGATAGTAAACTCGATACTCGTTATCGAAAACTTCAATGTCACAACTCATGGTAAGGGTACTGGAATGATTTGCCGCCAGCGGTATTCCCGGACCGATATGACCCTCATACCTTCAAGAAAAGAGCGTAGGTACTCCCCGTACTCCTATCTTAAAGGCCGGCAAGGCGCGACTCCCCTGGTGTTGTGAGTGCCCACGGTCGACGGTAATTGCTTACCATCAGGCAATCCGTCTGCTCGTTTGCCATCTTAGTCAAATAAATGCCCTTACTGGAATTTGAACCCAAGATCGTCAGCTTCATAGACAGTGTCAATGGGCCATTTTATTGAAAGTCATACTCAACATTTTTTTTTATTTGGATTTTTTTGTGTGGTTTCTACTCAGAGTCATGAGTTCTTTCGAGCCTGATAGGAAAAAAAAATGTATACATTTTTTATTACTTCCTTTCCGTTACCGCCATACGAAATATATGAAAAATAGCAACGGAATGGAATAAAAAAGCTTGGGACACATTTTTTCTCCTATCAGGCTCGAAATAACTCATGATACTGAGTAGAATTGTGCTCGGATAGCACAATTGGTAGTGCACTGGGCTAGTGATCCAGTGGTTGTGGGTTCGAGTCTAGCTTCGAGTCAATTTTTAAAATTTTTAGCAGCAGACGTTTCTGCATAATAAAAAATAATCTGAGTAGAAAGCCACGATAGCTGGAGATGCGGGTTCGAATCCCGTCTCGAACACCGGAGGTCTCCGTCGTTTTTTCTTAAGTATATGTTATCTATTTCAACTTTTAATTTATATAGTAGGTAGTATTACTACTTAAAAATAAAAAAAGCAAATCAAAATATTTCTTAAAAAAAAAAAAAAAAATTTGATTTGTTCTTAGTTTCTGAGTAGAAACTTTAAATAAAATGGTCCCAATACGCACTAGGCCAAACCTGGTGTCAATATAAAAAGATTTTTGTAATTTTTATGAACCCAGGACTCCTCAGACTCCAGTCCCCCTATGTTCGCGCCGAGTCACCCGAACCACGACTCGGGTGCACCGAGCCCGGAATTCCCCGCAAGCTTCCAACCCGCCGCGCATCGCTTGCGACACAATGAGCAGCGTAAGTACCAAATATTGTTGACTTTGCGCACAAAATATTCTGTCAAGTTGTCATTTTGTCTTGACTTCCGGTTGAACCTCAAAATGGCGAAGTTGTCTTGAGAATAAATAAATAAATTTAGATTTTATGCTGTAACCAGTAAAGTACGTGTAGTTATCAGTTATCATAGTACCTACAATAGGTATTATGATAAATTTATGTAAAATTGATGTCCAGTTAAAAAAATAATCGGGAGATTTCTTACACAAATCGACCTAGTCCTACGGTAAGCTCAGTAAGACTTGTGTTGTAGATACTAGACGACGATATACGAGTATATAATAGATATATACACATAAATACTTAAATACATATATAAAACACCCATGAATCAGCAACAAATATCTGTTTTATATTAACGTAGTGTAGTGTGTAATATCGACAGCTCATTACGCAGTGATCTAACGCAGTATTATGCAGCGAATGAAGAATTGATCTCAAAACGCGTTTCACCACTATTTTGGTCATCACCCGGCAGTCCCTGGGTCACTGTCGCCTTTTGCGGGTACCGCGAACATGGTAGTGAACATCGAAGCATCTTTATAAATTTCGGACGATTGTCTCTGTCACTCTCATGACGTCTTAATTGGGGTAAAAGAGAAAGATGCTTGAAATATACGAACTTCGATGTTCGCGGTACCGGGCCAGAGGCGCTACCGCCAAAAACGTCGATATTCGTAAATTTCGGGCAACTTTCTCTTTTACCCCAATTAAGACGTTATGAGAGTGACAGAGACAATAGCCCGAAATTTACGAATATCGTTTTTTCTTGTGGTAATATGCCGCTGGGGTTTCTAGTAAAATCGGTACCATTTTACATTTTATTTGGCAACTTTATTTTTAGTTTTATTAATAAAATGAAAGCGACATTTTGGACCCGGGTATGTCCTTAAACTACGTCCAACAATGAGAGGTAGGGCACAGCGATGACCATCACGCTTGAATCTGGAGCAGCCCAACTGGGGAAGTACCTCCTCCTTACTGAAGACCACAGCCATAATAGCACTGCTACCTTTCAGGTATGCAGTGTTGTGTTCCTGATGGTGAGTAAGGTTCCCAGAGCTCCAACCCCCCTTAAAGGCCGGCAACGCGCTTGTGACTCCTCTGGTGTTACGGGTGCCCATGGGCGACGGTAATTGCTTACCACCAGGCCATCCGTCTGATCGTTTACGGCCTATGTCATAAAAAAAAAAAGATATATTTCTTGGAGTTTTTTTTTACTATTATATATACAGTCACCGATTTTAATTGTTCAAGCTGTTTTCTTTAGTTTAATACTTACTCTATTAAATGCCCAATGTAAAGTAAACCCTAAATGGCTCAACAATTAATGTCCCTGACCGTACCTACGTGAAAAACTTTACTAAAGCACCTGACCTATGTAGTAGTAACGTGTGTACACGCATGTCGGCGTTCTATATTTAAATGTTGACGTAAGTTCCATAAATTAATTATCTGCACATCTACCCTCTACCCGCTCAGATACCTATAAAAAGGTCTCCCATTGAATGCCATTTTGAATTTTAATTATAACAAACCATAGTTGCATTTGCCTGGCAAGTTTTGAGAGGCTACATAGACATGGTGCTACAGAAAAAATGTGACCGTCCATGGCTAAAGGTCCCTTATGGCAGGTATTGAGTTAAGCACAGATCCTGAATCTACATTAAATAAGCTATCTTACACAAAAAAAATCATGACTGTAAGTCCCATACTTTTTTTTATAAAAAACATTAAATTTACAAATGCTAAAACTGCACTTTTGAGAAATCGTCAAAAGAAGTTTGAAACTAGTTTTAAGTGTGTTCCCATTGGAAGTTACATAGATTATGATTGATTTCGTATCTAAAGGGTTTTTTCTTTGGAACCCAGTCATGGTTTTTTTAATGTGACTTCCAGATCATGAAAAAACAGCCTTTGAATATAGCAACACGCTCATACGGACGAAACGATTAAAAATATTTTTTTCGGCTTTTCCTTTAATATGTTGTAATCAGAATCATTGTATATAGTAGAACATCTTTGAGCTTACATTTTAGGATAGAAACAAAAATCACATAGGCTACGAAAAATTTTTTTTTATTAAAATGTTATTATTGTTATCAGTTACATCTTTCCTAGAACAATAACAAAGTTGGTATAGTATGTTCTAAATTATATTTTAATCAGTCCGCAGGAGTATCATAAAAGTCTTATTATAATTCTGCAGGTCACGCTTTTTTATTTATACACGATTAAAGTTACGTAAAAATCACAATTTCGCTCCCATACATTTGAGAAAATGGGCCCTTATGACCAATCACAGACAAAACATATTGATAATTACAATACGGCACAATATTAACATAATTTATTTGCTAATCTTGTATCAAAACAGCAATCCGAAGAAAAAATGTTATTATGCATTTTCTAAAAATATTGATCAGTAATGAGTAATTTTCATTTAAAGTTAACGTTAAATAATTCACATAGTACCTACCTAGTGATCCCGAAAGCCGAAAGAGAACACAATATCTGTGCTGTTAACAGTCCGTTACCACTAAGAAGCCATTCATAAATTACGTAAGGACATTTTAGGTGATTTTTGATCCCCCTCTCCTTCCCGTGTAGGGGTGTGTACTTTGCAGGCCTAGGCCTTTATATGAAATTCCATTGTTATTATGAAAACACCATTTCGTATTCGGTTTCTGTTACACCACACCACAGTAGCTACATGTAGGTAGGTTTTTTACGTTTTGTAGGTAAATACATCTAGTGCAGATGCCGTCGAGAGATGTTTTGAAGTCAGTCGAAAAATATAGTACCTACCTACACGTAAAGTAAAATTTAAAATGACCGTAGGTACAGTCAGCAGCAGAAGTAGATACGCGTTTGAGGTGTTCAAAATGCAATAACAAAAACAAACAAGTGTTCAACAGATCTCTATTGTCACAAGAATAATAGCGCGTGTAGGTCATTTTGAACACTTCAAACGCTTAGCCACTATTGCTGCTGACTGTACCTAAAGCCGTTTTTGTTATTATACTTATGTATATAACTTGAACTTGTTTATAATGTAAGTGCAGCGTAATGACTTTTAGTCGTGCACACTCTCCATTTCATCACACATATCTGCTAGACCATATTCCACTTACTAGGGTTAATACAGTTAAAGATCTTGGTATAATTTTTGACCCAAAACTTACTTTTAATGAGCATATAACATCCCTCGCTTCTAATTGTTATAAAAAATTGGGTTTCATCTTCCGTCACTCAAAAAAATTTAATGACCCCAAAGTAGTTCGGCTACTGTATATTGCATTGGTTAGGAGTAAAATAGAATCCGGCTCTATAATCTGGTCCCCTCACGAAAAATCCTACACCTTGCTCTTAGAAAAGGTACAGAAAGCTTTTCTCCGCTGCTTGTATAAGAAGACATACGGGGTTTACCCCTTTTTATATCCGACCAAATTTTTACTGGGTACGCTAGGCTTTAACTCCCTAGAGATAAGGCGTAATGTCAACCTAATGTCAGCTGCGTCCCAAATATTGAGAGGAGACTCGACAGACTACTTGGACTTGACAGCAAAGATGACTTCCCTATTTGTTCCCGACAACTACTTACGTGGTCGTAGACACCGCCTCCTCGCGAATGAAACCTCTCACACGATTACAAACCAATACTCGCCAATCGTCCGATCCCGAACACTTCTTAACGACTTCCTAATTTTTGCACCAGACTGCGACTTATTTGCCGACAAACATTATAAACTCTTAAAAAATTTCTTACGTTTTTGCGAATTAACATTACAATAATTATTAATAGATTATTATTATCATATTAATTATATAATTTTATTAATATAATTTAAGTACCTAGCTTTATATATTTAATTTTACAGCGCTTTGGCGCCCCCTAGCTGTAATGCTGTAAAATTTTACTTGAATAAAGAATAAAGAATAAAGAATAATAAAGAATAATATCAGATATGAGTCCCATGGATTTGCACGCATTTCTAGGCTGCAGTGACTGCTTAGGTACTATCAGGACGGCCGTATCCTTGTTTGCCACTGACATAGTATACAAAATAAGCAAAAATTGTAAAAAAATACTTGTAAACAATTTTCATTATTTTATCTGTTGAGCTTTGTCATTTTTGTATGCAATTTCCCATAAGGGACCTTTTCTACTAAACTTTGAACTCAATTTTAATAAAGAAATAATTAACGTACACAGCTGACACCAAGGTAAAAACATACCCCTATTTGTATATTTTACTATTTTACATAGAACTAAAAAATGATAATTTTGACGGGTTTTACAAAAACGCCAATATCTCCGTAACTAGAAACTGCCATAAGGGACCTTTTCTTATGGACGGTCACAAATATTCGCCAATATTGGATGTTTGAGAAAAGAACTATACATAACTCTATTATTTAAAAGGTATCAAACTGCTGAACCAGATTAACGCTATCGTCCAGCAACGAGCAGAGCTGGAGTCAAACCGACTTACACTCTCTACCCTTCTAGACGATCTGAGAAGAAAGCTGAAGAGACGGGTAGAAGAATGCCATTTTGACAAGAAAGAAAAGTTGAAGGTAACAGAGTATTATACCCGGGTATGACCTTAAACTACGTCCAACAATGAGGGCACAGCGATGGCCATCACGCTTGAGTCTGTAGCAGCCCAACTGGGAAGTACCTCCTCCTTACAGAAGACCACAGCCATAATAGCACTGCTACCTTTCAGGTATGTAGTGTTGTGTTCCTGATGGTGATCGAGTAAGGTTCCCAGAGCTCCAACCCCCCTTAAGGCCGGCAACGCGTTTGTGACTCCCCTGGTGTTGCGGGTGCCCATGGGCGACGGTAATTGCTTACCACCAGGGAATCATGTCATAAAAAAAAGTATTACTGTGGGACTTCTGGTTGAATCTCAACAAGGCGAAATCGAAATTATCTTAAGAATAGCTAGATTTTTATACAACACTGACTAGCGTTTGACCTCAGTCGCACCTGATGGTAAGTGTCGACGTGGTCGAGGGTGTAGCACTGTGCAGCTAATGAATAATTGATATAAAAATGCGTTTCGCCACTTTGGTCATCACCCGGCATTCCCGAGGCCGCGGCAGTCTCGTGGCTTTTTGTAAACTCCAGCTACCACATTACAAAACGCTAGGTCTACTACCTTCCTACCACAGACTACTAAGAAGATACTACACGTATCTTCCTACTACCGAACAATGTCAAGCCCTAACTTACTTATTTGAAAGGGCAACAACTCTTCATGTCAAATCCGCACTTGAAAATGAAGTCTCTCCGTATCATGTCGCAAGAGTGTCTAAATAAATGGATACTCCCAAAGCAACACCTTTTTCATAATAGTTTTATTAATTGTTTTTAGTTCCAGTAAACAAAAACACTTTTTATTACAGGCATTAAAACAGTCCAACCTTCGCCTCGAAAAGGAAAAGTTGGGTTTGACAGCTGAGATAGAACACGTGAAGCGCCATCTGTTGAAGGAGGAGGCGCACCATGTTCAACACGCTAGGACAGCGGTCGCGCAGGTAACACGTGGGAAACAGAGATGGCGCTGTTACTAACTGTTGAACACATATATAGCGCTGAGCTACTGAGACGTACTGCTGTTTAACATGATATAGGTAGAAAACTTAACTGAAGTACCATGTATGTAATATTATGTTAATGAAAGTAACCCTCTTCGCTCTCTTGCCGCTTTTTACTGATCAGAAATCAGTCCAATTTAGTTGTATAAAATAACTAGCTTTTCCTCGCGACTTCATCGGCCAGCCATGCCCGTCTTTAAAGTATGGTTGCGGGATAAAAATTATCCTATGTCCTTTCTCGTAGCTCAAATTCTCTCCATACCAAATTCATCCTAATTGGTTCAGTATTCAGTGGTTAAAGCGTGAAGATGATCTCCATACAAACTTTTAACCCCCTTTTTGATCCCGTAGAGGATGAATTTCAAACGGTAAAATCACTTTTCTTGGATTTGAATAAGGAGTGTTTACACAAAATTTCAAGTCTCTCGCTTCAAATTTTACACAATCCCAATAAAAACTTTCAACTCCCTTCTTAATATCTCATAAATCCCTTCTTAGTGGCTCCTTACGGTATATAACCTACCTATTGTGAAAAAAACAGCTATCTAGGTTAAGCGGTTTGGGCTGGGCGGTGATCAGTCAGTCAGTCAGGACTTTTACTCCGCGATTAGACATGCTGGCTCGTCACTCGCCTCGCTATTCGTCGAAACGTTCGACGAAACTTTGCCTATACAAAAACGCGATGCGAGGGACGAGAGGAATAGCGAGACGTCCGCGTACACATGCGTGCTCGTGTTTCGCCTCGTTATTCGCCTCGCTACTCGTGCGAATGTGTGGCGGTAGCATCACGTTTATATATATAAATTATATGTATAACCATTTCTTGTTTATGGTCAGGCGATCCAAGGTGTGGCGAAGGCGGGTCCGTCAGACAGCCTGTTCAGCACATGCTCGGTGACGGAACTGCCGAACCTAGTCAGCAGAAACGTGGCCAAGAACGCACCTTCCCGTGCTGTATGTGATATTTATTTATTTAGAAACAAACAATACAACTATTACTTAAAACGGGATAGTTACCATGTATATTAGTTTGGATAAGTTTCCGATATTTCGGCTCAGGCTTTAAGTAATAGTTGTAATGAGAACGATCATCTTAACTTAAAACCGTAGTCCCATACAAGATAGAAAATGCTTAAAGACCCAAGAAGAAAAGTAGTTTTCAGGACCCTTCCGCACGTGACGTGATTTATTTTGTACTACTGGAATACTCCTAATAAGTTAAGGCTTCAAGTGAAACTGGTTGGGGCGGTTCCAACCAAATCTGAGTGTCCACTTAGAGGCTTAACACTAAAAGGTGGCATATATTGATTGACTCAGGCCTTACTATTATTACTTACTAGCCATGCCCTGCAGTGTTACCCGCGGATTATAAATAAATAAATAAGTAATAAATATTTCGGGACAATCTGACACAAATCGACCTAGCCCTACGGTAAGCTCTATAGGCTTGTGTTGTAGGTACTAGACGACGATATATATAATAAATGGATACATATAAATACATAGAAAACACCCATGACTCAGGAACAAATATCTGTGCTCATCACAAATAAATGCCCTGACTGGGAATCGAACCCAGGACCATCGGCTTCATAGGCAGGGTCACTACCCACTAGGCCAGACCGGTCGTCAAACTACTACTTACTAGGGAAAAAACGCAGCCTATGTGTTAATCCAGGGTATCGCTCCAGCCGTTTATATGTGAAGAAGTAACAAACATACACACTCACAAACTTTCGCCTTTATGATATTAGTGTAGATTACACACACTAATATTAGTTTAACCTTATAGGCTGACAGCAAGCTCGCGGCCGCGCGGCTTATGCGAGACATAGCCGAATTACGGCAACGCGTCGCCCAAGTCGAGATCAGGCTTGCCAACGAACAAAAGGTAAACATGCACTATTCTTTAAATACTACTTAGTTACGTATGTGCGATCGTGGCGTTACTGCGCCGTGTCTTCACCAAGGGGTCGCAACGGAAGATCAGCGCTGGTGTTGCCAGCATTACGCTGAGTTGCGACCCTTTCATGACAAGTCGTTTATATGTCCAAATTGTACTTTGTGTTTTTATCCGTATTTGTATTTGTCATGAATAAACTATTTCTATTTCTATTACGTAAACGGATGAAGTCACGTGTAATATCGCACTATGCGACATGTTTCGGGTAAGCTCTGGGGACCGATTTTTGACTCGACGCTCGTTTAGTGACATTTTAAACTCTGTCATACACGAAGAAATCGTATTTAAGAAGCATGAGTGATATAAATAAATAATCGTGGGTATCGAAACTATACATTTTGTGCAAAAATAATGGTAAGGACTCTTGTGTATGATTATTTTCGTTCTCAAAGGTTTATGACGAATCCTTTAGGGGTTTGACGTCTGGTTCCCAAAACGTCTGATTTCTATTTAGACCACTTCCCCAAAATGTTAACTTTCTCAAACTGGCTAGTTTCCTAAATGACCACTTCCCGAAATGTTAACTTTCTCAAACTGGCTAGTTTCCTAAATGACCACTTCCAGAAATGTTAACTTTCTCAAACTGGCTAGTTTCCTAAATGACCACTTCCAGAAATGTTAACTTTTTCAAAATGACTACTTTTCTAAATGACCACTTCCAGAAATGTTAACTTTTTCAAAATCACTACTTTTCTAAATGACCACTTCTCAAAATGTAAACTTTTTTAAAACGGCTACTTCCCGAAACGATAACTTTTCATAATGGATAAATGTTTTCTTTCCAAAATGCAAAGCTTTTCATCTTTACCACTTCCTGAAATTATTGCTTCTAGTTTTAAAAAAATATACATAATTATATTATAACGAGCTGATACCCGCGACTTCGTTCGCAGTGGCAGTATTAAGCACTTATGGGGCGAGTGACTCTTGTCCAAACCATTTTATAGCATTTATTTCGAAAACCTTACCTATTATTAAAAAGTTGTTTTAGGAAACCCCTATTCATTTTAAAAAAACCTATCCAACAATACCCCACACATAGCCTATAGCCTGACCCGAGCTGTATTAAACGTACTTCTGAAGTTTTATCGAAATCCGATTAGAAGTTTTTGAGTTATTAAAAAGCATATAAACAGACAAACAGACATGAAATCCAAAAACTACCTAAACGTGTTCTGTTATCGATTCTGAGAGCTATGGACCCTTTTTTGTTAAATATTTCGAATGTACAGATTTTCGACCCTTACGGGTTTATTATATGTATAGATAATATATTGAAGTGATACTTAACCTTATCTTACACTGGCTACTTTAGATACAGGCCGCTCTTTAGTTATCATCAATTTAAATATTTCATTTCCATTGTCAATGATTTTGTCTTTAACGTCAAACCAGTCAATTGTATTCAAGTAAAAATTCTTCTTTAAGCCGAATAAATATATATTATGTATAAATAGAGTGACAAACTCTGAGCATGAGTGGTGAGCTAGTATTTATTAAAAATCAAAAGGGCGGGGAGCAATTTCTGTGGAATGGTTATAAATTGAATTACGTTAAAAGTAATAAAAATGGATCATCTTTGTGGAGGTGCACAGAACGAGATCAATGTGCAGCAAGCATCACTCTTGACGCTTCAAAAAACATTCTGCGAGAATCGACGCATGTATGTCGAAAAGATTTTATTAAAAACGAGATAATAATGAAAATATCTGATTGCAAAAGGAAAGTATGTGAAAACCTGGGTCCTGTACAGCAGATATTTGAAGATACATTCGCTGATCTTAAAGAGCATGGAAAACGTTATTTACCCGAAATACCTGCATTTTCATCAGTGAAAAGCAGTTTATATAGGGAGCGCAAAAACACCTTGCTATTGATAAATTAGTCTTTAAAACACTAGAAGAGGTACAGGTACCGGAAATGTATAAAAAATCTTTTACTTGCGGACGACGGTACCGACGATAGAATTCTTATTTTTGTACAAAATTGGCAAAAAATGATTAAGGCATATGCAAACAAGAATGGCATATACTATGGAGATGGTACTTTTGCCTGTGTCCCAGTGCCTTTTTCAACTATTTACGATTCACTTAGACGTCAAGTCCACAGAAAAAGTATGTAATGTTGTCCCCATAGTCTACGCGTTATTGCCTAATAAGTCAGAAAGGACTTACATTCGGTTCTTTAAGCTTTTATATGAGAAGCTTGGCATTTCCGTGACTACTTACAAATGCGACTGTGAGCTGGCTCAGATTAATGCCGTAAAAGAAATATTTCCTAGAGCCAACATTACCATATGCTTTTCATTTTAATAAAGCTGTGCACAAAAAGCAAAAACTTCAAGCCGACGTAACAAGAACCGGCAAGAAGGTTGTCGATTATTGTGCTCTATTTTCGCTTCTACCTGCTGCGAATTTTGCAGAAGCTTGGTCTTCGATCTTGGAAATACCAGGAAAAACAACCCAAAACTGAAGATTTTCTGGAATATTTTAAAGATTTTTGGTATCCTCGCCAGTCACCTGCAATGTTAAGTTGTTCTAAACAGCGATTTAGAACAACGAATGCCCTAGAGGGGTGGCATCGGCGTCTAAACGCATATATACCGGAAACTCCTAATTTTTACTTGTTTTTAAGTAAACTGCGTAAAGAGGCAATTCACGGTGATTTCAAAATGAAACAAGGTATTTTCAACAGATTAAAAAACAATCGGCGTAAGCAGGACATCTTGTTTGATACAAAGCTTTCTTTACTCACCGTAGAACTTGAAGATAAGTCATTGACAAGTATGGGATTTTTGAAAGAAATTATTGACTTCAAGCATGGTTTGGGAGCAACTTTCCGAACGAAGAAATTACACCCACGACGACGACGACATTGATTGATGTTAACAGTTTCACATTATTTAGTTATATGATACATAATAGCATGTAGAGCTATGTTAAGTTTAATTTGTTGCTAAAATATACTACAACTTATTTATTGTTCTTTTTAGTTTAACCTTCAACATTTTTCCTTCTAAAATAAGAAAAATATAGCTAAGTAGTAAATCTTCTGCTGTTAAGCTTTTCCAGTATGATGTTCTCTCACCACCCGGTGGCATTACACTTGGTAGGGGTATTCCAAATATTGGTGCCTTTTAGTAAAAAAATAGACACGAATATTTGGCCTAATACGCCAGCTGTAGTGCGGGTTTAAACAATAATGCTGCTTTTGGCGGTTATAAACCAGTTCAAAACTTTGGTATGACGGGTTGATGCCTGAATCCACAGTATCAATAGTGTTCAGTAGGTAGTGGGTAGTGCCCATGGGAAATAAACATTTTGGTAAGTAGACTGTTTAAGAAGTGTGCGTAATGAGAAAAGGCCCCATAAGTAAATGGACATAATGGGAAATAAACATTTTGGTAAGTAGACTATTTAAGAAGTGTGCGTAATGAGAAAAGGCCCCATTAGAAAATGGACATAATGGGAAATAAACATTTTGGTAAGTAGACGTTTTAAGAAGTGTGCGTAATGGGAAAAGGCTATTGTGGGAGTTCACATTTCGGGAAGTGGTCTAAATGGAAACAAGACGTTTTGGGAACCAGACGTCAAACCCCTAAAGGATTCGAATGCACGACTCTCAAAAATCGGCCCTCACACACATCGCTTGAGTTGAGGATGTCAATGTGCTCGTTAAGGAATGGTCTCATCAATAACCAGTCGAGGTTACCCAGCTAAATTTTGGAGCAGTCTGCCTTAATCTATAGAGATACTGTTAACTCACTAATATAGTTTCTTTTATAATGTAATATGGTTTTAAGGCTCAGTACCGCGAACACCGAAGTTCGTATTTTTCCAGAATTTTTTTCTTATACTCCAATTAAGGAGTGATGTCTTGGGAGTGACAAGAGACAATCGTTCGAAATTTACATTCGTTTTTCGCGGTAGCGCCACTGAGCCAGAAAGTTAGAATCATTTCGATGAGTTGTTAATTGTACAATAATGTATGTCCAAACAGTCAGCAATGAAAGCACTGAATTGTTGGCAGTAAACTTATTTTCTCTCGTCTCATCTTCGTTCTTTCGAAAGGAGCATAACCTTTAGCTCCTTTTTTGTCTCCAGCGGAAACGGCAAGCGGAGCAAGATATCGTGCGCCTACGCAAGGAGCTGTCCAACACGAAGAGCTGCATCGCCTCGTTGCGTCTCGCTCCCCCGCCGCTCCGAAAACAATGCTCCAAATTCGCTTAAAATCAAATCCGTAATTCCGCGGAGTAAATTGACAGCATTTTGATAACTAAAGTTGTCAAACGACCTGTCAAATGTATTAAAACTGCTGTCAGTTTAGGGTGATTATTCGGGTGTTTGAACCGTTCTTATTACTCTGCCCAGATTTCTGTAGAAATGATCACACAGTTTGGTGTTTACTGGTTGGACAGCTGGGCTGGCTAAATGACAACCAAAACCTACTTAAAAATATAATGCAGGCACTTCTACAGAAATCTGGACAGAGTAATAAGAACGGTTCAAACGCCCGAATAATCACCCTTTACTCCGTTTAATTATAAATTTGATTTTAAATACCCAGCAATATCCTTGTACACTCGTCGTCATATAGTTAGTTGCAGTCAGTATGGCCAAATATATCGATACAGATCTTTAAGTAAGGATGTGTATCGATATAATTGACCATGCTGACTGCAACTAACTATAGCTGACTGTACAGTCAAGGTAAAATATATCGAAGCGACCAGAGTACCAATATATGTATACGTGGGTCAATCAACTATTTTATGTCACTTAGTTCGGTTCCCCTGGATCACTCTTAAACCATAGTTTTATCCTCCTAAGGCCAACCATACAAATAATATTCTACTCGAATTTGTTCTTTATAGTGTAGGAAATAAAGTAGAATATCTTTTGTGTCAAAATCGAAGGAAACAAATGAAATTCAACTCTATTCCAATTGTATAAAATTCAAATTTCATTGCAGTAATTAGTCCTACATGTAGGTCCGTGGCCCTTACGGGGATATGACAACTATATGCACAAAACATGCATATTTTTGGTAGATATATGTCCCTTCCATAATGGATCACCTACCAAGCGGGTCAGTAGAACGCGGTGCCACATTTCTTGTAACAAACTATGCTTCAGTTGTCCCCTGGCTGATCGGACAGAATAACAACAAATAGTTGATTCGCTCCCGTGCACCATAAAGTTGAGACAAATTGCATGTATACATATTTCAGAAGTTTGTTCGTGTATATATCTTTGACCTTGACTTTACGGTCGGTTAGAAACGAGCGGCCAAGACACTTAAAACTCTGAACGTGCTCTTGTCGCCTTGTCAATAGAGATGTTGTATATTCGTCATCAGATATATCAGAAATGTGGAGGTATTCACAAATACCTGTACCCTTACCATGAGTTGTGACATTGAAGTTTTCGATAACGAGTATCGAGTTTACTATCTGTCATTTCGCTTGGACTATTTTAGTGCGAAAGAGATGCACAGATAGTAAACTCGATACTCGTTATCGAAAACTTCAATGTCACAACTCAAAACTAAATTTATTCAGTAAGTAGGCCGCAAGGGCTCTTTTACACTTCGAGTATATGTACAAAATAAAAGAGAAAAATAAAAACTACACCAGTTCTAACCCTGCACCTCTGACCCGAGAAGCATTTTGACTTTTACAACCGGCAAGAAACTCGATGGAACTTGTTTTCCAAAACAATATTACAAAAAATCTTAAACGTACATGAAAATGCGTTATTCACTTATTTATACACGTTACATTTTGACGCGACAGAAAAAGCGTTGAAATGGTTAAAAACATTTATGGAGTGGACACGCTATCTGCAAGATATTTATGAATTTGTTTCAATATATATGAAAGTACCTATAGGTAGTTTCACGAGAGTTGAGGCAAATGGATTACGCACACAACTATATAAAGTACTGATTGCAAAAGAGTGAACGAATGGAATGAATGAGTAATTTCCCTATCATTACATGAGATGTTGCTGTGTTGTAAGTTCAAATCTCGTGAAACTATCTATAAATAAAAACGATATTTACTCAATTAATAAAATATATTAAATAATAAACTGATTACACACGATGCGTACAAATAAAGTGCCCTAGTATTTGACGTTGTTTCATTAAACATTAACATAGCAACAGATATAATGAAAAATAAATAAAATCTCAAAATTCCTAAAGATTCTATCCTACTCTTGCATTCCCTAACCGCGATTAGACATGCTGGCTCGTCACTCGCCTGGCTATTCGTCGAAACGTTCGATGAAACTTTGCCTATACTAAAACGCGATGCGAGGGACGAGAGGAATAGCGAGACGTCCGCGTTCACATGCGTGCTCGCGTTTCGCCTCGCCATTCGAATCGCTACTCGCGCGAATGTGTGGCGGTGGCATAATGCTGTTTGTCAGAAGAACAAGCAACATACAAGGTATTGAATGACAATGTTTTTGGACCCGGGTATGTCCTTAAACTACGTCCAACAATGAGAGGTAGGACACAGCGAAGTACCATCACGCTTGAGTCTGGAGCAGCCCAACTGGGGAAGTACCTCCTCCTCACAGAAGACCTCAGCCGCAATAGCAGTTACCTTTCAGTCCACCATGTTTAATTTTTTGATTGACAACTTGACAGTGACGTGAACATTCCGAAACTTGTTTGAAACGGCAGGTTGGCCCAAGGTTTATTGCCCGAGCGTAGCAGGGTTCTCATCTAGTGATTTAATAAACGTGTGTAGCGTAACGTCGAGCTCCCGCGGGACGCTCGCAGCGTGCGCGGTCGCTCCCGTACGTTTAGGTACATTTGTTTAAAAACACGCGCACAAATCGCGTCCACTCAGGTCTTACACTTACATTATTATACACCTAGTTACACTGCACGAGATAAACCATAAATATTATAAGGAGAGCAACAAATGTTGCCAATCCGACGTAATATTTTAGTCTGTCGTAGTACTTATCCAGAAGTTGACACATATCTGTCGTCCATTGGGATCCTGTTGATAACGTAATAAAATTAATAAATATTACAGGATATTCTTACACAAATTGACTGAGTCCCACGGTAAGCTCAAGAAGGCTTGTGTTGTGACTCAGCCAACGATATACATACATTTCAGCCGTATGCAGTCCACTGCAGGACATAGGCCTCCCACAAATATGACTTGTATCATCTTGGGGGGTAGTTGTCGCCACGCTTGGCAGGCGGGTTGACCGCAGTAGCTGTAAATTGGGTTTCGACAGACGCCGCTGCCCGTCCGTAGGATTTTTCCCTTTGTCGCCTCTTACGACACCCGTGGGGGGTTATGGGGTGGTGCTATTCTAGTCAGCTGGCATCACACGGTACGATATATAAATAACACAAAAATTGTTCGTACAAAACATGCTTATTTTAGCGTATTCTTTACGATAAAACAACAAAAAATATGTGTTTTAATGACACCATCATCAATCGAAATTTTTCTAAGTCCTTAAAAGTTGGCGAATTTTGAAGCCAAATATCTCGGCCATTTTTGATTTTAGAAAAAAAGTTTTTCTACAAAACATGCTTATTTTAGCTTATTCTTTATGATAAAGTAATAAAAAATATGTGTCATAATAACATCAACATGCATTGAATTTTTTCTAAGTCCTGCGCCCCCTTTGCTTTAGTCCAACCTAATACTTGGCTTTTCCTCGCGACTTCGTCAGCCAGCCATGGGTATGGAGAGTTTGAGCTACGAGAAAGGATATGTTACAGTTTTTATCTCGCAACCATACTTTAAAGACGCTCATGGCAGGCTGGCGAAGTCGCGAGGAAAAGCTAGAGTATCAAATAATTTAGTGTACTTAGTACTTACTTAAAGAGATGATTTATTTAAGTTCACATGATGATATGAGATAAATTAACATCGAAAAACTACACGTAATTTGAAATTAGTAACAACATTTCCTTGTATAAATATAATTGATACGTAATAACAAATAATTTTGTGTTATAAATACCTACGCGTCTTTGATTTGACGTTTGACAGCGACCAAAGAGAAATTTTCATGATAAATTGGCTTTAGTAGACTAATCAAGGAAATTTTAGTATATCTATCATAGTACGAGAGCCCACGACCAAAATTTTTGTCTCATAGCAATACGGCCAAAACCGCATCAAATCGATAGATACGATTATCCTGAACTCGAAAATACCAATATCAGACATTTTCCGCGTAGCGTTTGATCTGACCGAATTTTCAAAATTGTCAAAGAATTTTACCGAACTGCATCATAGCAATATGTCTGATTTGCAGACTGTAGTTGAATGATAGTTCTGAGATACCGGAAACATATTTTTTGGTGTAGCGCAAACCCGTAAAATCACTTAAAAAAATTAAAAATGAGACAAAAAAAATGTCTCATAGCAATACGTCTGAAAATCTTTTTTATTAGTAAATATTCGTTATTTGATGCGAACAAAACAATTTTCAGACGGAAATCTGAACGCATTAAATTTTGAGACCGTTTTGAAAATGTTAAAAATTTTACCGATCGGTATCATAGCAATATGTCTGAAAATTGTTGGACATGATAAAAGAAGTTGTCCACATGTGCAAAAAAATTATATCAGACAAATTAAGTGTAGCACCTTCTCTATCAGACAACTTTTCGATACTCAGATATCATTTAAAAATCGTATTGAGGCATCTTGAATTTTCTGTTACAAACCAATGAATACGTTGCAACCCTGAATGTTTTAGATGATAATTAATAAAGAATTTACCCGAAACCGTAATATTGAAGTTGAAGGACTGAATAAACAGCACAAAAGGAAACTGGGATGAAGTTGAAAAAAAACGGTTTATTCAAAGTTACAAAGTATTCTCGTATTCAATAAGTAAAATAACTATAACACACTTGAGTAACTTTTACAAAAGAAATAAGTAATGACATCTGTCATCTGTCAAAGTACATATAATAGACAAGGGAGATTCTTGAATATCTATGAAGGCTGTAAATTTAAAAAAACATTTAACAGAGGCGTCGGCCAGGCGACTCCAAAACGTTATTTTCGTTTTTGTAGTATATGCTACACTTAAAGTGTCTGAAAACAGGTTTTTGGTAATCATGGCAGCAATACGAAAAGTTGAAATTTTTTTTAATCCGTATTGCTATGATACAGGTCGGCTAAATTTGTTGACATTTTCAAAAATGCGCTCAGGCTATATGCTACGCGCAAAATGTCTGAAAACAAACTTTTTTGTAATACAATTATAAAATCTATGTACATTTTCACTATCAGACGTATTACTATAATACCGACTGTCTTTTTTTTTTAACACAGCAGAAATGGCCTCCCACGCAGTTGCTACACTTTCGACCGTTACTACACACCTAGTCGGGTTCAGAATCATACAATCTAACGATTTTATAGGGTGTTTGCCTTATTGCTGAGACATGGTTTTGGTCGTGGGCTCTCGTACTATGAGACTAATAGACTAGAGTCAATCATTCTAGCCAGTCATTCTGCTAGAGTAAGGTCCATATGAGCATTTCTCAAAAAAAAAATTACATTTGGATCACGTCTTCTTTTTTGTTACCGAAAGTCTATAGAAATTTGGTAACAAATAAGAAAAGTTCCACACAAACTTTATGGGACATTTTGGGAAATATGGTAGATCTTGTTAAGCATCATTTGCTCTATCAGTGTACCGCTTAATCAAAATCGAAGACGTGATCCAAATGTACAAACTTTTTGAGAAATGCTCGTTGAAATAGGTATCCAAATAATCGAATGTAGTAATAATCGAATGTAGTAATAATCGAATGTAATGGACCCGGGTATGTCCTTAAACTACGTCTAACAATGAGAGGTAGGGCACAGCGAAGTACCATCACGCTCGAGTCTGGAGCAGCCCAACTGGGGAAGTACCTCCTCCTTACAGAAGACCACAGCCATAATAGCACTGCTACCTTTCAGGTGTGTAGTGTTGTGTTCCTGATGGTGAGTAAGGTTCCCAGAGCTCCAACCCACTTATAGGTCGGCAACGCGCTTGTGACTCCCCTGGTGTTACGGGTGCCTATGGGCGACGGTAATTGCTTACCATCAGTTGGGCTGCCCCAGATTCAAGCGTGATGGTCATCGCTGTGCTCTACCTCTCATTGTTGGACGTAGTTTAAGGACATACCCGGGTCCATGGTCCGGGGTTATGGAGATGCAAGGAAGAGGTCTTTTGTCCAGCTGTGGGACTAATTGATCAGGTTAATTGATATTAAATAAAACAAAAATGTTTCTTATAATGTATTTTAATCAAATATATTTAAAGACAATCCGAAATCCCATGCAGCGGCGCTACCGCGAAAAACGATATTCGTAAAATTGAAATCTTTCTCTTTCACTCCAATTAAAACGTCATGAGAGTGACGGAGACAATCGTCCGAAAACGAATATTGTTTTTGGCGGTAGCGCCGCTTAAGGTCGTGAAAATGGCGTTTTGATTCGTACCAGGCACGGTACCGCGAACATCAAAGTTCGTATATTTCGAGCATCTTTCTCTTTTACTCCAATTAAGGTGTCATGAGAGTGACAGAGACAATCATCCGAACGAATATCGTTGTTCGCAGTAGCGCCGCATGAGCGGGAGCGCCATTCGAACTGTCAACATGACATTCCGCTCAAATGAATTAAAGGAATACATGTATAACGGTCTTCCGGTTGAACCTTAAAATGGCGAAGATGTCTTGAGAACACATTTTTTGTTTTTCTTTCATTAACGTTTAGTGTGTAATATTGACACCTTATTACGCAGAATTAAGGTAATGGCACCAATGTTGGACACTTTTAGCTGACAGGCACCAATGATGGACACTTAGTTCTTATTTCAAAAATCATAAAGTTATAAATTGAATATGTCCCAACAAATGCACTTAACTCCTTTGATATAAGCACTAATGTTCATGATTGGTTCCGTGTCCATTACTGGTGCCGTCACCTTATGCAGCTAATGAAGAATTAATCTCTAAACGCGTTTCACCACTATTTGGTCATCACCCGGCAGTCCCGGGGCCATGGAAATGGAACCATACGAATTGAATGGGAACCAGTCGATCTCTGACTTTTTTTGAAATACAACGACGGTGGCAAACGAGCATACGGCCCGCCTGAAGGTAAGCAGTTAACGTAGCCTATCAACTCCAAAGGATTCACATGCGCATCGCCCTTCAAGATCCTATACACTTTTTTGAAGAACCTTGACTAGTTTGACTTAAACATTAAGTGTCCATCACTGGTGCCTATCAACTTAAACCGTCAATCATTGGTGCCTCATTTTTTTTAAGCTGCTGTTGATGATTTAGGTGGCAAACGAGCAGACGGATTGCCTGATGGTAAGCACTTACCGCCGCCCATGGACACTCGCAACACCAGAGTCACAAGTACGTTGCCGACTGTCGGGGCTTCCAACCTCTGTACTGACCAGACTGACTGTACAGGCTGACTGACATGTTTTGGAATGACCGACTCTAAATTTAAAGATTGACAGGCAAAACATTGACAAGACAAAATCGACAGTCGACGACAAGAACCAGACATAGACGGTTCACCGACCTTTAAGATAGATATACGCTCTTTTCTTGAAGGTATGGGGGACATATCGGTAACTATCTTTTTTCAAAAACATGAAATCATTAAGTACAAACAAAAACTAAATTAAATAATAATCAATTACAATTGTAACTGGTGACCGAAGAGCTGGCGGCTTCCTCGCACAACGTATCAGCATTACGAAACAACGAGGAAATACCGCCAGCATCCTTTGTACCTCAAGGGCATTTTTTAGATTTTATACTGTAACTAGTTAAGTACTTGTAGTTATCATAATACGATTGTAATTTCTGTAAATAAATATGATATACCATTACAACTGTAAATTTCACATCTATGTCCGGGAATACTGCAGACGACAATTTATTCCAAAGTTTTGCTTTGGTAGGCAGAAATGTTCTGGAAAAATGCGCATTGCAAGTTAAATAAAAGCTTATAAAAATGTGTACTATGATTTGTTGAAGAGTCCCGTTCTGGACATCATTAGCAGTTCCACCTCATCAAATGTCACAGTTCTGAATGGAAATGCTTGAGTTGTTGATAAAAACACAAAAATCACCATATGTGCCTTTAAGATTTTAGGAGTTTCCTCGATTCCTCGGGATCCCATCATCAGATCCCGACTTAGTGCCAACGGGACCAATTCGGAGTTATACCCTTTCGATTAAAAAAAAAATATTAAAAATCGGTTCACGGATCTCGGAGATATCGAGTAACATACATACAAAAAAAAATTAGTTCGTATTGATAACCTCCTCCTTTTTTTTAAATTCGGTTAAAAAAAAGACGCTGGCATTTCCTCGCTGAATCTTTCGGCCGACGACCAAAACATTACATTTTAGAATCAACATTCACCAGAAACCGGCTGACATCCTCCGCCATGCGCTCCGGATGACTTATGTGGACGTCGTGTCCGCCTTCCACAATCTTCACACTGTAGTTCCCATTCGGCCAGCAGCCGGCGTCCATCACAAACTGTGTCTGCTCATATTCCTTGTTGTCTATGGATCCCTGAGCGAGCACGCAGAATGTAGGCGTTTGTGTCGCGGTGTACACTACGCGGTAGGCTTCCCCGGAGAATGGCATTCGCGTAAATGTCTTCAGACGCTGGTCGTGGGTGAATCTGAAAGAAGGGTTATTAGCAGTGATCGGTTTTTTGGATTCACCCTCGCGGGATATCATGTAGAAAAGTTAATATAGATACGACAGTACAGACGCGATACCGAACAAATTAATCAAAAATAAAACAATTTAAATTGTGTGAAAGGGATTTTTTACTTACTCGTCGAACTTTTGTACAAACGGTACAAAATATGCCGATTTGGTGGCAGCAGGTGAGCTGTCAGTGTGAAAACTTGTGCTCATTTGTTCAATTTGGACAAAATAACGGCGAGTAAGTCGCTTGTTTATCAGCTATTTAGATGTTTTAATGTATAATAAAATAAACACAATGTATTTTTTTTGTCTTTTCTAACAACCTAAAGCCCGGATTCCCGGGGCATTTCCATACTAACATAATGTTTGCGGTCGTTCACCCCATGTCGAATCCAAAAAACCTATCACTGGTTATTAGTCTGAATCAGGTCTGCATAAACAATGTCAGTTTATTTGTAAAACAATTACAATTAAGTATAAAAACATAATAAAGAAAATAATAACCCTAACAACTTAACCTACTTAAACAAAATTAGAGATAAAAAACTTGGCCCAAATTGCTATCAACGGGCAAGATGCCCAGAATGCTGGCTGTATTCCCACGTTGGATAGCGATGGCTATCCGCTGTGCAAAATAGTAGCCAGCCCTCTGGTCACCCGAGGCCTCTATCAGGCGCGCCGACAGATCTTTATATAGTCGGCGCGCGTTTGGACCCCACGGCCCCAAAGTTTCGATGCCAAACGCCGCAAATATGTAGCTACTGCATTAACTATTCAGTCCAACTATTTAGTTACAAACGGATAAAGTCATCATCATCATCAGCCGAAGTCCACTGCTGTACATAGGCCTTCCCCAATTTCGTCCATCGTGTTCGACCTTCGGCTGTTCGCATCCAGCTCCTGCCAGCCATCTTGCGCAAGTCGTCACACCTAGCCTGAGGGCGTCCTACACTACGCTTGAGACGCGGCCTCCACTCAAGAACTCGTTTACCCCAACGGATAAACTCACGTGTAATTATATCGCACTAGCTCTGGTACGAGCGAGCGATACACCCTCAACGCGAGCAGTGTGACTCGGCTTGAAGCGTTGCCGGCCTTTAAGGGGCGTTGCTGCTCTGGGAACCTTACTCACCCACAGGAACACAACACTACATACCAAAAATCAAAATGGTGACAATAATTTTGACGTAAGGTAAATTACCTGTATAAGCCATCTTCGGCAGGTGCTAGTACCCTCTCCAGGACGTGTTCTGCTGCCTCCTTGTGTAGTTTACGGGCCTTCATCAACAACTCTAAAGCCTAAAAAGATAATATCGGTATACGTCAAATGAAAAACTTATCCATCTTTATATTATTGACGACCGGTCTGGCCTAGTGGGTAGTGACCCTGCCTATGAAGCCGATGGTCCTGGGTTCATTTCCCAGTCGGGGCATTTATTTGTGTGATGAGCACAGATATTTGTTCCTGAGTCATGGGTGTTTTCTATGTATTTAAGTATTTATATGTATCTATCTATTATATATATCGTCGTCTAGTACCTACAACACAAGCCTTACTGAGTTTACCGTAGGACTAGGTCTATTCGTGTAAGATTGTCCCGAAATATTTATTTTATATATTTATATATTAATATGCGCGTTGCCTACCCTAAACGTTGTTGGAGCTCTGGAAACCTTACTCACCATCAGGAACACAACACTACATACCTGAAAGTTAGCAGTGCTATTATGGCTGTGGTCTTCTGTAAGGAGGAGGTACTTCCCCAGTTGGGCTTCTCCGGACTCAAGCGTGATGGTCATCGCTGTGCCCTACCTCAAAATAGATAGAGTGACAGAAGATCGTTCTTACCTTATCGTAAGTATACTTCGGTGCTTTACTATCCCCGTTCAGCTTGGCGTACTGCTCGTAGTAGCTGTGGTAGTGTAAGTGGTACCACCGACGGACCCCCACCGCGTCCATGGTGCAGCACTCATGGGCTGGCACAGGGTCTAGCTCGACCGTGCGCGTGATGTGGCCGGGGTATGCGATGTTGAAGTATTTACCTATACATTAAAAGAAAAGAAAAGAAAAATCTTTATTCCAGACATAAAAGGCAAATAATAAAAATAAAATAAGACAGAAATATCACGAAATGGTCTCTTTTCAGCATGTTGCCAGCGTTAGCCAGCGCTGATCTTCCGAAAAAACCATTAAAATGATCCTATTTATATAAAAGAAGTTGATAGTTCACATTCAAATGATTGCACACATTTTAGTCTTCACATAAATAAATATCATAGAACACTCTTACATAAATTGCCTGAGCCCCACGGTAAGCTCAAGAAGGCTTGTGTTGTGGGTACTATGTACCCATTTACAGGCGTTCCCCTCTGCCATAATTACTCGGCCGCCGGTCATAGACGTTATATAAAACTAGTTGTCAAACGCCATTCAGCTAACGTCAGTGTAAGCGGAATGATCGGAGCTGAAAATGCCGAATTGCAGCGTGTTCTCGTGTAACACTGCCGCCACACATTCGCACGAGTAGCGAGGTGAATCACGAGGCGAAACGCGAGCACGCATGTGTATGCGGACGTCTCGCTATTCCTCTCGTCCCTCGCGTCGCGTTTTTGTATAGGCAAAGTTTCGTCGAACATTTCGACGAATAGCGAGGCGAGTGACGAGCCAGCATGTCTAATCGCGGAGTTAGTGCGAACGAGATGCACAGATAGTAAACTCGATAATGGTATACTGATTTAAACTTTCACGGTTTTTACATATTATTATACATAAATGTGACATTATTTATGAAAAGGGACCTTATTGTTGATGGCGCTTATGTCGTTGTTCAAGATGATACAATACAAACGCAACGCGATTCGACGTAAGTGCCATCGACAAAAAGGTCCCTTTTCCTAGATAATGACACAAATAATGATAATCGGTATTGGTAGTACAGTAAATGCTTACCTAACAGAGCACCTAGTGAGTGACCCACGTAGATGAACTTATCCCATTTGTAATGGTCTTTGACTATTTTGATGGTGGGCACGTAGTCCATGGCATTCAATTGCACACCGCGTGGCAGCTGGTCGGATCTGTGGTCAACATTATTATTTATTAAAAAAAACGTTTTTTAATTAGTTATTTTCCTCCAGGACAGTTTTGGACCCGGATATGTCCTTAAACTACGTCCAACAATGAGATGTAGAGCACAGCGATGACCGTCACGCTTGAGTCTGGAGAAGCCCAACTGGGGAAGTACCTCCTCCTTACAGAAGACCACAGCCATAATAGCACTGCTACCTTACAGGTATGTAGTGTTGTGTTCCTGATGGTGAGTAAGGTTCCCAGAGCTCCAACCCCCCTTAAAGGCCTGCAGTTCCACGAGAGGCGAATGGATTACGCACACAACTATATGAATTATTGATTGCAAAAAGACTGAATGAATGAGATGAATGATTGAAATGGGTAATGAGCGAATGTAAATAAAAACTAGGGGAGTGAGAAGCGCGTTGACGGCCTGTATATAAGATAGGAGTACGCTCTTCTCTTGGTCAGGTATGAAGGTCGTATCGCTCCAGAAATACCGTTGACGACTTGCTACTGGGGTTGTTTTTTTATACAAGTCTGACCAGCGTTTGCCTCAGACGCACCGTGCTACACCGGTAAGTGACGACGAGGTCGAGGGTGTAGCACGCTGGTTCAGTAACAGCCTTCACTCTTGCCTTGAAGAGACCCAAATTATATCTTTCCGGGAATACAGTAACGTCCAACTTACCGCCCATTCCCTGGCAGGTCTACAGCCACATAGTGGAAGCAGCTTGGCAGGAGTCGCACCAGAGGACGGAAGCCGGAGCACGCGTCCTGCCGCCCGTGGCAGAGGAACACTGGAGGGTCACTCTCCACACCCCATGCTAGACCTAAGTACGAAGTATCACATATAAATCTCATAGTATTTAAAAAATATTGTCTTCCGTTGCCGTGATAATTACTCATGATATAAAACAATCTAAAACGGATTATATCGCGTATCGGGCGAGCGCGCGTAAAGTGTTCGAAACTTATAATCCGTTCCGTCGAGCCTTAATTACGCTCATTTTAAATTCTGTCAGAAACGAAAAAATCGCATTTTAGGATATATATATATATCGTGATATTTTAAACTGTCTAGAAACACGAAGAAGTGGTATGTATATATAAGGAGCATGAATGATATAAATAAATAATCATGGCGTGGGTATCGAATACATTTATATATAGGTATACATTTTGTGCAAAAATAATAGCAAGAAACTTTCGTGTGTGATTAATTGATTATTTTCGTTCTAAAAGTTTTATGAATGCACATGCACGACTAAAAAATCGGTCCACGAACCCCACCTACCAGCGACACCTATTACGAAAGTTCTTATTTTCTTATGTTTTCTTACATCCATTAGTTTAGTTTCGCCCAAAAATAGATGGCGCTGTATTAATCAAGTATTCTTAATTTTACTGTACTACATATATTATACTAGCGTATTTATAATGCTTGCTTAAGAGAATAAATAAATAATATAATATATAATAATACGTACCCCTAAGTTTACCCCACGGTGCTTGTATCGTAATTTCTCTTTCTGCTAACTGCATGATGGTTTTCATAGGTCTAAAAATAAAACGATGTTACATATTACGTCTATAATTAATAAAATAACAAATAGGGAACACGTAGGATTAGTGAACTGTAGTGCACATACAACAAGTAGCGACATCTGTTGTCGAGTAGTAAAACACGCAATAATTATTTTTTGTTTATGTCTTTCTAATAATATAATTCTAAGTGTGACTATAACTACGAACTTAGCTTAAATCTATAAAATACTCCTTGAAGCATTTGTACCAAGGATGCTGGCGGTATTTCCTCGCTGCTCTATGCTGATATTGTGCTAGGAAGCCACCAGCTCTTCGGTCACCAGTTACAGATTTTTAACAGTCGTGCACTAAAATTCAATAAACTTTGAGGACGAATAATCGCACGCAAAATTTTCTCACCATCATAATTGCGCGAAATGTATAGTTTCGATACCCACGATTATTAATTTCTATCATTCATTCTATTTGTATGCACAGTCAGCAGCAAAAGTGGCTAAGCGTTTGAAGTGTTCAAAATGAGCTACACGCGCTCTTATTCTCTTGACAATAGAGATGTGTTGGCCTCATTTTGAACACCTCAAACGCTTAGCCACTTCTGCTGCTGACTGTACAAGTACAAATTGAATTCGATATTTGAACTCTTGTGGAAACAATATAAGGTATTAAATGAAAAAAACGATAAAATTGCATCGGCCTCACGAATCTAAAATACCATTTCTTCGAACAGTTTCATTTATTGTAACAGTTAAAAATCGGCTCAATGAACTGATAATAAACTAAACAACATATCTTCCTCTTAAATCACTTTGACTATTGTTAAAATCCGTATCAAACATGTTTTTTTTTTTATGACAAAAGGTGGCAAACGAGCAGACGGATTGCCTGATGGTAAACAATTACCGTCGCCCATGGGCACCCGCAACACCAGGGGAGTCACAAGCGCGTTGCCGGCCTTTAAGGGGGGTTGGAGCTCTGGGAACATTATGTTAGTTTTCTATTTGACACTTACGTAAAACGTAATAAGGTGTATTTTTGTATGTGTTATATTATTTTTATAAGGAAAACTATGCTCGTAGCAGTGACAAAACGCAATGTCACCTGTCAATTTGATATAACCTTCCTTTTTAGTGCCAAGGTTAAATATATCCAAACGGCCAGAGTGTCAAAATATGTATACATGTACCTTATTGGTAGGGAATAAGGTAAGTGTATAGATATTTTGACTGTGTAGTCGTATCGCTTTTTTGACTTTTAATATATTAGTTTGTTACGACTTTTGGGACTATATAATTAAGGTGGCAAACGAGCAGACGGATTGCCTGATGGTAAACAATTACCGTCGCCCATGGGCACCCGCAACACCAGGGGAGTCACAAGCGCGTTGCCGGCCTTTAAGGGGGGTTGGAGCTCTGGGAACCTTACTCACCATCAGGAACACAACACTACATACCTGAAAGGTAGCAGTGCTATTATGGCTGTGGTCTTCTGTAAGGAGGAGGTACTTCCCCAGTTGGGCTTCTCCAGATTCGAGCGTGATGGTACTTCGATGTGCCCTACCTCTCATTGTCGGACGTAGTTTAAGGACATACCCGGGTCCAAAAGTTTAGATAATCAAGATTATATCGTTCATATTTCTAAAATACCATTTCTTCGTTCCTGTCAGAGTATAAAATGGTGAAGTACTTGACGCCCGAAAATCGCCCCCTTCAACTGATAACAACTAAATTAATCTTCCTCTTTAATCACTTTGACTATTGGTAAAATTCGCAATAAATCTCTTGTGAAAATATGGACCACATACCTTTATTTTACAGTGTACAAGCAAAAATAAATATTATTACGCAATCTACTACATAATACGTAAATTTCTTATCTCACTAGATAAGTTGTCATTATCAACTTATCGTTGTTTACGAGTCGATTCGTTATGTCACGTCATCACGTTTATCAGCTGTTGGCCTAGCGGTAAGAGCGTGCGTCTTGCAAAATCTTGCTTTCCGGATGTCGCCAATTCAAACCACCAATCCGGTTCAGCAAAATACTAATCCGGATAGCCCGGATACTGGCACGGTACCGCGAACGTCGAAGTTCATAACTTTCGGGCATCTTTCTCTTTTACCCCAATTAAGACGTCATGAGAGTGACAGAGACAATCGTCCGAAATTTACGAATATCGTTTTTGGCGGTGACGCCTCTGAATCGTTACCGGGTATACGTTGCATTTCTAATTCATAGATTTAATAAGCTGGTAACGGGATAAATAAATAATAAATAAAATAATCTTTATTTAAACCTTCATAGGTCATATTTTGTTAGTCAAAACATATAAGTCATGGAAGTACAGCCAGCAGCAAAAGTGGCTAAGCGTTTGAAGTGTTCAAAATGACCTACACACGCTCTTATTCTCTTAACAATAGAGATGTGTTGACATCATTTTGAACACATCAAACGCTTAGCCACTTCAGCTGCTGACTGTACCAACAAAATTCAGGGTTTTATCTTCTTTAAAAGAGCTTGTAATTCTGAGTAGAAAATACCTAAATAAATAAAAACTTGTGTTTATTTAAATAAAATGGATTATCTAACATACCCTAAGTCCCTAAGTCCATTTGTTACTTTTTTAACCCGAAAATATACCTAATCCTCCCTCCTCGGCCGATTTCGGCCACGGCGACCTCTTCAACTCCGGTCTCATTGTCGACGGTGTGCCCTAATGTGGCTTATATAGCCGATCTTATTAGAGAAAGTTCGTGCACAATGCGGGCAGGTCAGCACACCATTGCAAAAATTATAGGAGATAGCACAAGGTGGGCGTGCTTTAACTTCATCGCGGCGAGCATCTAGTTCAGCGCAGCGCTTCTCCTCAAAGACCTTGATTTTGTTTTTTACCAGACACCTCCATTCCGGCCGTTGAACGGCTCGCTGCTCCCACTCTGAAGGCTCAATGTCGCACTTCTTCATATGGCGTTTCAATACATCTTTATACCTAAGGAAACTGTCCGCCCTGCTTACGCTTGCCCTCCTCAAGTTCCGAGAAAAAGATGCACTTTGCTGTACGTTGATCCGCCATTCGCGAAACGTGCCCGCACCAACGCAGTTGCCGCCGCATGAGGTAAGCCTCAATCCCCATGGTATTGGCTCTCCGAAGCACTTCCGTATTTCGAACGCGATCAAACCAGTGGACGTTTTGGATTTTGCGCAGACATCTCAGGTGGAAACGGTCTAGTGTGCGTATATGGCGGCGGTAAACGATCCAAGACTCCGAAGAGTACAGTAGATTCGATAGTACCACCGCCTTATATATGTCAATTTTAGTAGCCAGGCTCAGGTCATGCGTACTAAAAACCTTGCGATCCAGTTTGCCAAATACCGCAGCTGCGGCACCGATCCGACTGTTGATTTCATCATCAAGGTCGCACTTGGATGTTATTGTGCTTCCCAGATAACGAAACTTGTTAACCTGCTTTAGCCGATCATTGCAGATTTTAATGTCCAGTGTCTCTTGACTGTGGATATCTAGAGACATCACTTCCGTCTTTTTTATACTAATTTTCAGACCAAAACTACGGCAAGACTCATGAAAGGTATTCATAAGTTGCTGCAATCCGTCTGGGGAGTCAGTCACAAAGCACAGGTCATCTGCATATACAATCTCTGTGATCAGTGCATAGTTCACCTTAGTACGGGCCTTGAATCTGGCTAAGTTGAAAAGACTGCCGTCATTACGGAAACGAATGCGGATTCCTTCAGGAGTTGTCTGTAAAACTTCACGGACGACGACTGCAAAGTATAATGCGAACAGTGTGGGCGCGAGGACACACCCTTGCTTCACCCCACAGGTGACGGGAAAGAAATCTGACTGATCCGCGTTTACGGCGACGCAGCTTTGCATGCCGTCATGCAGGAGTCTCAGAAGTCTCAGAAACTTCTCCGTACATCCAAGCTTCCGCAGGACTATCCAGAGAGCTTCACGTGGTACGCTATCGAATGCCTTCTCAAGGTCAACAAAACAAAGATACATATTACGCCCTTGTTCTCTGCTTTTTTCTTGTAACTGTCGCACTGAGAAAATCGCCTCGCACGTACCACGGTCAGGTCGGAAGCCGAACTGGGACTCTGGCAGAATCTTTTCAGATAGTCCCCTGAGGCGGTTCAGCAGAACTCTAGCGAAGACTTTCCCCGGAACTGAGAGTAGAGAAATACCGCGGTAAGAATTGCAATCGGCTCGGTCACCTTTGCCCTTATATAGAGCCCGAATCACAGACACTTTGAAAGTGTTAGGGACTTGTTCCTGTTCCCATATAATGACAAAAAGTTTCCACATCGCCGAGTACAAATCCTCACCACCGTACTTCAGAAGCTCTCCCGGAATAGAATCAACGCCAACCGCACGTTTATTTTGTTGCTGCTTAATGGCCAAAGCAACTTCGTCAAGTGTGACTGACTCGTCAAGCTCGAGGGCATAAGGCTGTTGAGGTAATGATCGAACGTAGCCTAGGTCAACAGAATGATCCACGTTAAGTAATGTCTTAAAATGATCCGCCCATCTCTCGAGTATTTCCTCTCTCGTTTTAAGAAGCCCTTCGCCACTGGACGGCCTTAGTGGGACTTTTGCAGTGGAGGACGTACCGAGTAGATTTCGCACCTCAGCGTAAAACTCACCGAGCTGATTAGTATCGGCCAGCCATTGCATCTGACGAGCCTTCTCATGCCACCATTTCTCTTTAGCTGCTCGTGTGAGTTTACGCAGGTCCAGGTCACTACGACGTATCTCCGTAACACTTCCGTCCCAAGGTGACCCGCTCCGCTGCTTCAAGAGCCGCCGGTGTTTATCAATTGCGTCCGCCAGCACTCTATCATTCTCATCAAACCAGTCTTCATGTTTACGTACTCTCAGACCCAAAGTAGACATAGCGGTGTCAAGAATATGAGAAGATAGGGACTCCCAGATACCACCGACCTCACCGGATTCCAACTCAAGGGGCAGCAAAGCTGTGTTTAAGGCTTCGGCATATTTCACCCTCGTGTTACTATCTCGGAGTAGTTCAAGGTTTAGACGCTTCTGTTTCGACTTTTGCAACCTACAAGAGCGCCGAAGTCGAATACGTAACTTAGCGACTACAAGGCGGTGATCAGTCCAACAGTGAGCACCACGCATAACACGTGTCACTTGGACCTGAGAAACATCTTTCTGACGCACAATAGCGTAATCAATAAGGTGCCAGTGCTTCGATCTAGGGTGCATCCACGTTGTTTTGTACTTGGCAGGCAATCTAAACATAGTGTTCGTGATTGCTAGGTCTAATTGTGCGCAAAGACTTAGCAACAGTTGCCCGTTGCTGTTCATCTTACCAACACCGTGTCTGCCCAAAACTTTAGGCCAGGCTTCGTAATCTTGTCCTACTCTTGCGTTAAAGTCACCCAAGAGTAGAACCTGTTCTCTTGGACGGATACGATCGATGCACTGCGTTAATTCTTCATAGAATTTATCCTTGATTTCATCAGACTTGTCTAACGTAGGAGCGTAGACACTGATGATATTAAGGTAGTTGTCATTTTCCATATGTAGGCGTAGTGTGGTAATGCGGTCGGAGACATGTACGGGGTACTCCTGTAGCAGTTTTGCAAGATTATTTTTGACAGCAAAGCCTACACCTGACCTTCGCGGCTCTGAGGAAGCGAGACCCTTCCAAAAGAAAGTGTAACCACCTCCGTGCTCTATCAGCTCTCCTACATCGGGAAGATGTGTTTCGCTGAGTGCAGCCACATCGATATTATACCGACGAAGTTCACGAGCTACTATGGCAGTTTTTCGCTCAGGACAGGCATTAATCTCGCGATCAAGAAGTGTTCGCACATTCCACGCGCCGAACGTCATTAATGGGGATGTTCTTTCATTGTTTTTTCTGTGGCGTCGACCGCGAGTTTGTAATGCGGAGGCAGCCGCGGTTGCTACCTTCCCTGTTGGTGGAGTGAGCATTTGTTTAGGGCACCTTTTCTAGCCCCCTCCTCGGCTAAGCGAGGAAAGCAGTGCTTCCCTAAACAGGGCTGCTTTGTCATCCCGGGTGCTGCCGAGTCCGCTCTGTCACCCCGATGCAGAACAGAAACGACCACGATGTAATACAACACCCCCAAGGCCGCCCACGTGCAGGGATCGGACAAAGCCCAACGAGCATCACGTCGAGCCTCTCTACCTCCCCCCATCGCCGCAGGACTATGCTGGGATCGGAGTCCTTAATTTAGAAGCGGTCAGTTGCGCAGGATATATTAACGTGCACAAGTATACGCGCGAAATGCAGGTGCACATACCCATCCTCGTCCTTCTGAACCCAGTGGAACGGAGACCGTTACGACCGGAGAAAGACTCGGAAAGTTGGAGCGGTATAAAGGTGGAAAAGTTACACTGAATCAGTACTTTAGCACACTCCCTTAATCGCCTTCTACGACACCCACGGGAAGATATGGGGTGGTGGTATTCTACTCCGCCGGCACCACACGGCATAAATACATCCAATACCTACATTACATCCAAAGGGCATTGCTCTCTATTTTTTTTAATTCCGTACAAAGGCCCCCCGAACGTCGAAGTTCGTATATTTCGGGCATCTTTCTCTTTTACCCCAATTAAGACGTCATGAGAGTGACAGAGACAATCATCTGAAATATCGTTTTTGGCGGTAGCGCCTCTGTTCAAAGTTCAATTCCACTTTACGTCATCACGTCTTAAAAAACAAACTCAAATAGTTACTGCGCTCGAAAGATAAGATTCATAAGTTAATGTAAAGCATTAAAAAAACAACTGTAAATAAGTGATATAGAAATATATGAAACTTTTAATTTATGCATGATGTTTGGACACTTTGCTAGACTTTATTCACACTTTTAAACAGGTTTATATACGTACCTAGTAATAGTAGTATACATTTATTGTCTGAGTTGTCTCTGCATTCTGCAAAATATGAAGTTGAAGTTGGATAAAATTTCAGTAATTTACTATAAACGATCACATTATGTTAGTTTTCTATTTGACACTTACGTAAAACGTAATAAGGTGTATTTTTGTATGTGTTATATTATTTTTATAAGGAAAACTATGCTCGCAGCAGTGACAAAACGCAATGTCACCTGTCAATTTGATATAACCTTCCTTTTTAGTGCCAAGGTTAAATATATCCAAACGGCCAGAGAGTCAAAATATCTACATATGAACCTTAATGGTAGGGAATAAGGTAAGTGTATAGATATTTTGACTGTGTAGTCGTATCGCTATTTTTGACTTTTAATATATTAGTTAGTTACGACTTTTGGGACTATAAAATTAAAGGTTTTGTCATAATCATGATGTTTTAGCGTGTTAGACGAAGATACAGTTTTATTGAGATGCTTTAATTGTTCGTGTTTCCGTCAGCAATGTTGATTAAATCTATTGACATGATAAAAAAATTGTGAAAAGTTTTTATCATTTTATTGCAAGATAAGAATAGAGTTGAGTGAGAGTATCGTTAATCGTATCACATGTTTTTTTAATTTTAAATAGTGTTTAGTGTTTAAAATGCTCGACTCTGAAAAAGAATGGTTTATAGAAGCCCCATGGGGAAAAATTTGTGGCAAGTATTTTTTTTAATATTTTTTTTTTACGTTCTACATGTTTTTAGACAGAGATAAGTCAAGGAAAATAAAGACTAGTTATCAAACTTGGTCTTGAACTAAGAAGTACGCGGTGCGCACAAACTTTTCAGAAATCGTAAAGCATATTGTTGACGAAACTGGTGACCAAAGAGCTAGAGGGTTATCTTTTGTATTTTAGGAGTTGCTTTGTCTCTTCTGGCACCAGCATCAAATCAGATCAGGGTCATAATATTACATTGTCACCGAACTTATATAAGTGCGCTAAATTTCAGCTCAATCGGTTATAGATCAGTAATATTCTCTTTGGTTGCCGCAATTATTACTCATGTGACAATCCTCTGCATTCAGGGACCAACTGAAGATGAGATGAAAACAACTAAAACGGATTAAATTGCATATACTAATTTAAACTTCATCCCGATTTGCAATTGAGCCTGGAGGAAAAATATTAAATTTAATATTTTTCCTCAGTCCACCTAATGACCACAAATGCTGCCAAAGGGTTAGTTTGGATGAAGTTTAAATTAGTATATAGATATCTGCTTGAAAATCGAGTTGCAAGATTTCACCTGAATATAGTTAACCTCATAACGCCCAGTGTGCATTACAATGTACACTCCCTTTCAATGCCGTTGAAATCTTTTATAAAAGGAAATGGGGTAGACTTTCTTTTGTTTCGTTAGTTTTCGTCCAAAACAAAATTCAACCTAATTCACTGCATAGTAAGGTTGGTTTTAGCTATTAAATATTTTAGTATGGTGGGCGTTACGAGAATAAATAAATATAAGCTTGTAATAAAAATGTAACAAAAATAGGATTTTAGTAAATTGTGTAACCTAAACAACTTTGAATATATTTACTTAAAATATGTTATTGTTCTCTTAGATTGTATTGTTATCAAATAATTATTCTGCTCATATATTTAAGGTAAAATGCTCAAGGTTATTGCCAGGTAACACTGGTCACAAGATTTAAGCATAACGCATTGATGATGGAATCATAAATATTACACAATTACATACATACATTTCAGCCGTATGCAGTCCACTGCTGGACATAGGCCTCCCACAAATATGACTTGTATCATCTTGGGGGTAGTCTCCATAGTCGTCACGCTTGGCATGCGGGTTGGTTGCAGTAGCTGTAGATTGGGTTTCGACGGACGCTGCTGCCCGTCCGTAGGATTTTCCCTTTGTAGTCTCTTACGACACCCGCGGGAGGAGATGGGGTGGTGCTATTCTAGTTAGCCGGCATCACATGGCAAAAAAAACTATTTTCCATCGGGAAAACTTGGATTTTCATCAAAATACGACGGCACTCGAACTGTCAATTAATTATTGTATTAAATGAGTGACATTTTCATGTCCATTAATATGGAACTTTATTGTTTAGTGTCAAATATTTATTCTTCAGTCATGGGTGTTTTCTATGTATTTAAGTATTTATATGTATCTATCTATTATATATATATCGTCATCTAGTACCTACAACACAAGCCTTACTGAGCTTACCGTAGGACTAGGTCGATTTGTGTAAAATTGTCCCGAAATATTTATTTTATTTATTTATTTTATTTAAATATCATATTTTACTTCAGAGCGCTAGCCTAGAGCGTGCGACTTGCAATCCGGAGGTCGCAGGTTCAAACCCCGGCTCGTACCAGTGAGTTTTTCGGAACTTATGTACGTAATATTATTTGATATTTACCAGTCGCTTTTCGGTGAAGGAAAACATCGTGAGAAAACTGGACCAATCCCAATAAGGCCTAGTTTACCCTCTGGGTTAGAAGGTCAGATGGCAGTCGATTTAGTAATTCTAGTGCCTACGACAAAGCCAAACGGTCCCCAGGCTCCCATGAGCCGTGACAAAATGCCGGGACAACGCGAGGAAGATGATGATGATTTCAGTCTCACGTTGGACACTAAACAATAAAGTTCCATATTAATGCATATGAAAATGTCACTCATTTAATACGATCATTGAATGACAGTTCGGGTTTCGTCGTATTTCGATCGAAATCCGAGTTTAACCGATGAAAAAAGTTTTGCACTCTATATATTGTTTTGACGATAGGTCTGGTCTAGTTAGTTGGTAGTGACTCTGTTCTGGGTTCAAATCCCAACACTTTAATTTTTTTATTAATAGAAAAAGTAGTTATGTCTCATTTAATCTGTAACTCCGCGTTTAGACATGCTGGCTCGTCTCTCGCCTCGCTATTCGTCGAAACGTTCGACGAAACTTTGCCTATACAAAAACGCGATGCGAGGGACGAGAGGAATAGCGAGACGTCCGCGTACACATGCGCGCTCGCGTTTCGCCTCGCGCGAATGTGTGGCGGCAGCATAAAGTAGTACATTTCTCGGACAAAGTTTGAGTATCGCTATCCAGAGGGGAAATGTGGCCAGTGTCAATATATGGGCACCCTTCCGCACGGGAGCGATTTGAGAGACATCTGGGAGTTAGGTATTTGACCAAACATGTACCTACATAATTTTAAGTATCCTTTTTAGTTAAGTTATTGGTAGGTTTTGTGTATCATTTTTAAATGTTTTTTTTTATCAGTAAAGGGTCTAGCCGCAATCCTATAGTGAAACTGCCCCTGTCTGAAATGTATACCTTTCTTAGAAGCGTTAATTGGTCTTATTATAAGATATCATTTTACAATATTTCAAGCCTGGAATTCCCTTGGTTTGGATAAAAAAATAAATAATAAAAAATGAAAACAAAAAAAAATTTTTTTTGGGGTTTGTAAATAAGTTAGAACCTTGATTTTTTTTTGAAAATGTATTGCTATTAGGGCCGTGTATAATCCGAATTTCAAAGAAATCTAACTATTAGTTTAGCTTAGAAAAATTAAAAAATATTTTTTTATTTTTTTTTAGATTTATCCAAACCAAGGGGATTCCAGGCTTGAAATATTGTAAAATGATATCTTATAATAAGACCAATTAACGCTACTAAGAAAGGTATACATTTCAGCCAGGGGCAGTTTCACTATAGGATTGCGGCTAGACCCTTTAAACATGTTTTTTACAATGAAACCTTGTTTTATTGTGTAGTTGTGGCGTGGGGATCGTGCTTCAACCCACCCATACTGCTGGTACACGGTGCTGTCGACTCCGCGGCGAGCTGGCGTCCCATCATTGAGCGGTTGCCAGACCAGTTCTACTATATCGGTAAGCTATCCACACCACTCAGATCCGGTTGAGACCGCCCCAACCAATCGCGAAGCTTGAACTCGGTACCCTTACCATGAGTTGTGACATTGACGTTTTCGATAACGAGTATCGAGTTTACTATCTGTGCATCTCGCTTGTACTATTTTAGTGCGAACGAGATGCACAGATAGAGATATTATTGGACCCGGGTATGTCCTTAAACTACGTCTAACAATGAGAGGTAGGGCATAGCGATGACCATCACGCTTGAATCTGGGGTAGCCCAACTGGGGAAGTACCTCCTCCTTACAGAAGACCACAGCCATAATAGCACTGCTACCTTTCAGGTATGTAGTGCTGTGTTCCTGATGGTGAGTAAGGTTCCCAGAGCTCCAACCCCCCTTAAAGGTCGGCAACGCGCTTGTGACTCATCTGGTGTTGCGGGTGCCTATGGGCGACGGTAATTGCTTACCACCAGGCAATCCGTCTGCTCGTTTGCCGCCTATGTCATAAAAAAAAAAAGATAGTGAACTCGGTACCCCTACTCGTTATCGAAAACCTCAATGTCACAACTCATGGTAAGGGTACAGTAAAATACTGTCTCGATGTGTTAAGCACACCAGTCTTCGAAGCCAATTTGGCTTTACCCTCTAAATGACCGCGGAACTGAACTTCGTTTTTTAAACAACGACGGTGGCAAACAAGCATACGCCCTGATGGTAAGCAGTTACCGTAGCCTATGCACGTCTGCAACTCCAGAGGATTCGCATGCGCGTTGCCTACCCTAAAAGTTGTTGGAGCGTTACTCACCATCAGGAACACAACACTAGATTCCTGAAAGGTAGCAGTGCTATTATGGCTGTGGTCTGTAAGGAGGAGGTACTTCCCCAGTTGGGCTTCTCCAGACTCAAGCGTGATGGTACTTCGCTGTGCTCTACCTCTCATTGTTGGACGTAGTTTCAGGACATACCCGGTTACATAATAAAACATGGTATTCCTCACAGCCATGGAGCTCCCTGGCAACGCGTACTCTTCCTGGCTGCCGCCCGGCGGGATGATATCCGCCCACGACCTGGTGTACTCCATGGAGGTGGTGCGGAGACACTTCCGGTGGGACACGTTTGGGTTCATGGGGCACTCGCTCGGGACGCTGTTGGGTGAGTTTTTAATTCTTATCACATTTTTTTTAAACAAGACTGACCAGCGTTTGACCTCAGTCGCAACTGATGGTAAGTGTCGACGAGATCGAGGGTGTAGCACGCTGGTTCAGTAACGGCCTATTCAATCTTTATTTATTACTTAATTATGTTTCCGGGAATACAGACGAAGGGAGCGAATTCCAATCCCTAGCAGTCCGCATTAGAAAGGTAGAAGCGAACCGCTTCGTGCGAATGAATGGAATATTCACAACGTAAGGATGAAACCGCTCCCCTCGTCTGGAGATCTAAATTTTGCAACTGTGCACACTCTCCAAAATGTATCCTGTAAAACACAGACAAACTAACAACCCTGCGACGATGCTCAAGGCTCTGTAACCTTACACTCACTAATTCAGGATCGCCAATGAGTCTGCATTTGAGTGTGATACCTGTACTGTAAGTGTGATATCACAATTGAGTGTGATGTTATTGTTCAGTGTCATAGCTGTAGGTGTGATATCACATTTAAGTGTGGTATCAATGGTATCATGGTTCATTATCATGTCTGTAAGTGTTATATCACATTTGAGTGTGATGTCATTGTTCAGTGTCATAGCTGTAGCTGTGATATCACATTTAAGTGTGGTATCAATGGTATCATGGTTCATTATCATGTCTGTAAGTGTGATATCACCATTGAGTGTGATGTCATTGTTCAGTGTCATAGCTGTAGCTGTGATATCACATTTAAGTGTGGTATCAATGGTATCATGGTTCATTATCATGTCTGTAAGTGTGATATCACCATTGAGTGTGATGTCATTGTTCAGTGTCATAGCTGTAGCTGTGATATTACATTTAAGTGTGGTATCAATGGTATCATGGTTCATTATCATGTCTGTAAGTGTGATATCACCATTGAGTGTGATGTCATTGTTCAGTGTCATAGCTGTAGCTGTGATATCACATTTAAGTGTGGTATCAATGGTATCATGGTTCATTATCATGTCTGTAAGTGTGATATCACAATTGAGTGTGATGTCATTGTTCAGTGTCATAGCTGTAGCTGTGATATTACATTTAAGTGTGGTATCAATGGTATCATGGTTCATTATCATGTCTGTAAGTGTGATATCACCATTGAGTGTGATGTCATTGTTCAGTGTCATAGCTGTAGCTGTGATATCACATTTAAGTGTGGTATCAATGGTATCATGGTTCATTATCATGTCTGTAAGTGTGATATCACCATTGAGTGTGATGTCATTGTTCAGTGTCATAGCTGTAGCTGTGATATCACATTTAAGTGTGGTATCAATGGTATCATGGTTCATTATCATGTCTGTAAGTGTTATATCACATTTGAGTGTGATGTCATTGATTATTCATCATCATTGAATTGTCTCAGCTATGTATAAGTTGCACTTAAATATATGTATTGACACTTTGATCACATCGATATCTTTGTTCTTTGACTGTAAGCCGGGGTTTGATCCTACTAGGCTAGGCCACCATCACATCTCGCCGCCACTGATATGGGTATAAAGAAGATAATATATGTATGTATTTATAATGTTTAATGTTAATACTAGGCATCGGACGGAAGAGTGCAAATGACATAAGGAACAGGACTTGTACTATAATGGAGTAGCTATCAGCGTAACATATTTTATACAGTCGATCAATTTGTCGATGTCATCGTTATTAATGGTGTTAAATTTAGTAATTTAGAGCCCAGTAATATTTTTTTACCAAATACATTTAGAGCGAAATTAATTTGTTTTCTGGAGAACAGTTCATGTATAATAGACAACCATTTTATATTGACGAACTTCATCACCTTGAAAAAGAATGGCCAAATAATTACGTAGACGTTTTATCTACGACATCGACAAATTTATCGACTGTATAAAATGTGTTACGCTGATAGCTACTCCATTATAGTATAAGTCCTGTTTCTTATGTCATTTGCACTCTTCCGTCCGATGCCTAGTTAATACATATGCATTTGTAAGTAATGTATGTATCTTCATGTATTTAAGTACCTAGTGTATATTATTTATCTAAGTGTTAATTTTAATGCACCGCCTACAATCCTCTCTGCTTTGCCCAATGTTGTAGAGAATGCCTTTAGGGGTTAAGTCCGCCTTTTGTACTGTAAACTTGTTTTTTGTGCAATAAAGTTTGAATAAATAAAATAATTTATTGCAGGTAAACTTTACAATCTGTCTCACCCGGATAAAATGTCGTTCGTAGTCGACTTCGACCCAATACCAGCCTACGGCACCATACGGCCGGACCAATTCGCAGGATGGTAAGTCTTCGCTACACCTTTTGCTAGTTTTGCTACAGATGTGCTGTTTTTGGACCCGGGTATGTCCTTAAACTACGTCCAACAATGAGAGGTAGGGCACAGCGATGACCATCACGCTCGAGTCCGGAGAAGCCCAACTGGGGAAGCACCTCCTCCTTACAGAAGACCACAGCCATAATAGCACTGCTACCTTTCAGGTATGTAGTGTTGTCTTCCTGATGGTGAGTAAGGTTCCCAGAGCTCCAACCCCCTTAATGGTCGGCAACGCGCTTGTGACTCCCCTCGTGTTATGTATGCCCATGGGCGACGGTAATTGCTTACCATCAGGCAATCCGTCTGCTCGTTTGCCACCTTTTGTCATAAAAAAAAAAACTATTGTCCATCGGGAAAACTCGGATCACGATCGAGATACAACGGCACCCAAACTGTCAATCTAAATCTAATGAGTGACATTTTCATATACAGGGTGTAATTTTACATGATACAAAATATGTTTTTCTAATTTAAAGAAAAGTTTAAGTTTGTGTTGATTTATAGTTAGTTATTTATTAAGATATTTGCCGTGTGATGCCGGCTGACTAGAATAGCACCACCCCATCTCCTCCCGCGGGTGTCGTAAGAGGCGACAAAGGGAAAAATCCTACGGACGGGCAGCCGCGTCCGTCGAAACTTAATCTAAAGCTACTGCGGTCGCCAAACCGCCTGCCAAGCGTGGCGACAATGGCAACTACCCCCAAAATGATACAAGTAATATTTGTGGGAGGCCTATGTCCAGCAGTGGACTGCATACGGCTGAAATGTATGTATGTATGTATGTATGTATTTATTAAGATATGACTTGTATATAAGAGCCTTGGTGTTCTGGAATACTGTAATGCTTATAATGTTAAATAAATGAATGAAAAACTCCATAAATAACTTGCAATTGAATGCTCCTACTCTGGCTGAAATCAGACAAAATATTTTAAAAACTTTCATTTTTAATTTTTGTAATTTATTTTACTTTTAACAGCTGTTACTGGATATTATAACGGTTTATTAGGCTATTTAAATTAGTAATTTGAATCATAACTGTCAATGACATTTTTTTTGTGTCTTATACTAGTTTGAAAAGTAATTTAGTTCACTTTACATTTTATAGTAGTTTATGTATCTGTGCATAATGAAGGGCATCGTGTGATATTATTATTCGCCTTCGGCTCGTTTCATAAACCCACACTCTTGTTGTAATGCCTAATTATGTATAGTTGCATACACTACTTTATCTACACACATATCATAAGTGTTTTAAGATGGGTTCAGGAACCGTAGGGAAATGAACTGCATTAGTACTAGTGTTACTTGTAAACATTGAAAACTCAACGAGCAAAACAAATGACTGCTTGGAATGGCTGCGTTTCGTATTTCGTATCTCAGTCAAAATATTTTTTAAACCATAGACAAGCGAATGAACTACCTATTCTACTGTCACTCGAGTTCAATTGTCGTTCGATTTATATTAAAAAAACATAACGAATTGGCGTTTCGTATCAATGACTGTTTTAATATCTGTAGATACTAGAATAGATACCCCACTTGAATTTGACAGCTGTTCCAAATTTAAACTCATAACCTACTGGTTTAGGAGGTAATGTTAACATTACATCTCCATTGATTTCTGATGGTTGGTAATGCTGGTCATTTGGCCTACGGTTTTTAGACGCATTTTAGAGCACTTATGATATGTACGTAGATAAAATATCTTATAAATGCTGTTTTAATATCATAATATCCTTTACAAGTAAAAAAATACGAAAAAATGTATAAAAATCAAAACAAAAATGGTGTTATTTTAATAAGAGTTACAGCTTTTCCTTGCTAGTTGATTATGGATTATTAGTTGATTTGTATCATGTAAAATTATACCCTGGAATATGTAACTTTATTGTTTAAAGTCAAATATCATTTTCACTGTGACTTTTGACATTATCATATTCTCTAGATTGGTACCCAGGTATTTACGGGGATTGACGGTTAAACCTCAAAATGGCGAAGTCGTCTTGAAAATATATTTTTTGTTTTTTGTTCAAAAGTAGTTTAGTGTGTAATATTGATAGCGTATTATGCAGTGATCTAACGCAGAATTGTGCAGCTAATGAAGAATAGATTTAGAACGTGTTTCACCACTATTTTTGGTCATCACCCGGCAATCCCGGGGTCACGGCCGCCTATTGGCTTTCTGTAAAGTCCAGCTACCACTTTACAAAACGCAAGGCCTACTACCGAACAACGTCATGCTCTAAGAGCAAACTTATATGTTATTATACTTATTTGCTATTTTACTTGACACTGGCAAAATCATCGATTGATTTATTGATGGAAGCCATATTTTTTTAAAAGAATAATAAGGTATTTACAGACCACAACCGGGTACTTAATAAATATCATTTACAAAAATAAATCTTCATTTACAATAATTACATTAATTAAAATACAAATACTTAGTTATTGAATCTAAAAAAGGCCCTTGAGGCATTGTACCGAGGATGCTGGCGGCTCGTTGTATCACAGCTGATACGTTGTGCGAGGAAGCCGCCAGCTCTTCGGTCACCAGTCACATCAATCAGATGCTTCGCGGTTTCGGCAATTTTTTTTTAAATATCTTTAATAATATTTAAATCGAAAGAAAAATAGAAAAATTTGACTCGCAGCGGGACTCGAACCCACAACCACTGGATCACTAGCCCAGTGCACTACCAATAGAGCTATACGAGTACCGATTAGACGTGTCAAATTTTTCTATCTTATCCTTCGTGGTATACGTCATCATGGGTGACGTGTAGTCACATCTACCGCCAGCGTATTGAACACTTAACGGCATCGAAGTCTCAATTTACATTGAGAATTCATCGATAACAATGTGCTACCCCATTCTAAATTATTTTTTATTATGCCGAAACGTCTGCTAGCGAATATCTTCGATATTTATTATATTATATTTCGATAATTGGAAGTGCACTGGGCTAGTGATCCAGTGGCTGTGGGTTCGAGTCCCGCTCCGAGTCAATTTTTTCTATTTTTCTTTCGATTTAAATATCGAAGATATTCGCTAGCAGACGTTTCTGCATAATAAAAAATAATCTTTGATATGCTAGCAGACGTTTCTGCTTAATATAAAAACAATCTTTAATAATCTTTCAGGTACCACTACTATTTCACGAGGTTCTACGAGAAATACCACATCTACAACTCACCGAAAGAAAACGCTCCAAAGTACACGAGAGAAAAGGTCTGTTTTTTTTTTCAATTCTTTTTTTTATTATTTTTTTTTTATTGTTCAGAAACGTCTGCTAGCGAATATCTTCGATATTTAAATCGAAAGAAATATTGAAACAATTCGAAGCGGGACTCGAACCCACAACCACTGGATCACTAGCCCAATGCACTACCAGTTGTGCTATCAGAGTACCGCTTAGACTTCTGAATTTTTTTTCTATCTATCCCTCGTGGTATACGTCATCATGGGTGACGTGTAAACCCATCTACCGCCAGCGTATTGAAACACTTAACGGTATCGAAGTCTCAATTTTCATTGAGAATTCATCGATAACAATGTGCTACTCCTTTTTAAATTAGTCCCGCTTAGAGTATTTTTTTCTGAGATAGCCCAGTTCTCTACCAATTGTGCTATTCGAATATCGCTTATACTCCGTTCACGATAACGAGCTAGTATAGACGCCTCTCTTTTGCACTTTTGTATGCAGATGAAAAGGACAAAAAAGGGCAGTGGGCGTGGACAATGGCACCTCGCTGTTCGGCTCGGCTTACATGCCGTCACTTCGATTTTTTTTTTATGACATAGGCGGCAAACGAGCAGACGGATTGCCTAAGCAATTACCGTCGCCCATGGGCACCCGTAACACCAGAGGAGTCACAAGCGCGTTGCCGGCCTTTAAGGGGGGTTGGAGCTCTGGGAACCTTACTCACCATCAGGAACACAACACTGCATACCTGAAAGGTAGCAGTGCTATTATGGCTGTGGTCTTCTGTAAGGAGGAGGTACTTCCCCAGTTGGGCTGCCCCAGATTCAAGCGTGATGGTACTTCGCTGTGCCCTACCTCTCATTGTTGGACGTAGTTTAAGGACATACCCGGGTCCAATGCTTACCGTAGGACTAGGTCGATTTTTGTAAGATTGTCCCGAAATATTTATTTAATTTCGCACAGAGTATACAATATATACACCTGTCAAATTTTTCCTACCATGTTACTTTATCTTTCTGCAGGCTCTGTCAATGTTGGAGGATAATCGTGGTTTGACAGGTGCCACCGCCAGTATGGTGCTTTACAGGATATCCGAACCAGTCGGCGAAGGGCTGATCAGGTATGTTTGACATCTGTCAAGCTGACAGATGTCATTGTTGTACCGCTTTGACGCCGGCGGTTGACGAGGAGGAATCATGACTGGAGAACGCATCCGCGAGCGCCAGTAAGGGACATATATTCTGGCTTTTGCAGCCCAAAATGTAACAATTCACTATAGTTTTGCTTTACAAGACATTCTTTATAATAAAAATATTAGCTTATTCTGTATTAATTATCGCAACATTGGTTGAAAACCCAAGCAAACTCCAATTGTATTTGTTTGTATCCCTCCAACTTTGACAGTTCTGAAGGGTTCAGTTTGGAGGGGAACAAAAATATGTGAGACTATGATAAGGACGGACAAAAATAGCGCCATCTCTGCCATATCTATGGAAAGTTACTTAAGACCATCCCTTTCGATCATGGTATTATTATTAGCATGCTCCGTCTAGTTAAATGGTGTGTCTATGCCAATGATACTGTATTAAAAAGAAAATAATATGTTTTAACTATTTTAATTATAATATTTTTTATATACTTTCCCATTCTCTCCATGTGGCATAATCTTGGGACGCCCTGTATAAGTTACAAGCCTTATTGTGCTTACTTTGACTAGATCGAGTTGTGTGAACATCCTATAGATAATTATTACAGGACATCCTTATACAAATTGACTGAGCTCCACGTTAAGCTCAAGAAGGCTTGTGTTGTGACCCAGCCAACAATATATGTAATATACAAATACTTAAATACATAGAAACCACCCATGACTCAGGAACAAATAACTGTGCTGATCACACACATAAATACCCTGACTGGGATTTGAACCTAGGACCATCGGCTTCATAGGCAGTGTCACTATCCACTAGGCCAGGCCGGTCGCCAAATATACTTGATAGCAGTCAAGTGAAAAATTCGTTCACAGCCAAAGTCTCAAAAATATGTACCGAGCAACTATTGTACAGTAAATAAGGTTGTAGGACGTATTTATGAAAGGGTTCTTTCGGTACGTATTTTTGCACTTGACTGTACCCTTACCATGAGTTGTGACATTGAGGTTTTCGATAACGTGTATCGAGTTTACTATCTGTGCAACTCGCTTTTGTACTATTAGTGCGAACGAGATGCACAGATAGTAAACTCGATACTCGTTATCGAAAACGTCAATGTCACAACTCATGGTAAGGGTACTGTGCCCTGAGTGTAAATTTTTAACGTAACAAAACGTCACCATTGCGTTAGAGTTGCCTATATAAATAACATTATCACTAACGTTCGAGACGTTTTTTTACGTCAAAAGAAACTTACACTAGAGCCTCTGATTAGACAGTTAGTTCAAAAGTATTGATTAACGCTTTTTGCCACAGATACACATACGACCAGCGAATCAAAGCGGTAGTTGGCCCGCCGCAAACCGTCGATCAAATTCAAAGGCAATACACGAACCTAAAAACGCCAACGCTCACAATAATAGCCTCAGAATCGCTCGAGCGCGGCGCCTATAAGGCGACCCCGTTTGCGCTAGACGAAACTTGTTACCCGAACGGGAATTACAAAGTTATCACAGTGGAGGGGAAACATGACGTGCACGTGATGCATCCGGAGAGGATGGCAGAGTACGTCGAGCGGTTTTTGTTGTACGGAGTGGCCGGGCTGAATAGTAAATCTAAGTTATAAAGTGCTTGGAGGTTTGAAGTCACTCGTAAAACGTATTGACAGAGATTTTGAAGTTACTTGTGGAGGGGGAGACAATTTTTGAGCGTCGACATTAAAAAAAGTTGTTTTTTTTATTTTATACGACGGTTGCAAACAAGCATACGGCCCGCCTGATGGTAAGCAGTTATCGTAGCCTATAGACGCCTGCTACTCCAGAGGATTCACATGCGCGTTGCCTACTCTAAAAGTTGACCTCTGGGAACTTTACTCACCATCAGGAACACAACACTACATACCTGAAAGGTAGCAGTGCTGTTATGGCTGGGGTATTCTGTAAAACACTTAAAAATAACATTTTTTTGTAAAAAGAATGTTTTGTATTTGATTACAAAGTTACGGGTATATTTTATATCCAATTAGGTTAAGTTGCCAGTAGCTGGCCATTTTTTAATAACTGGCCAACTTATACTGAACATGAATTCTGTTTATCTATTTTAAACAGAGTTCCGTTTTAGTATAATATGGCCAGTTATTGGAGGGTGGCCACTTACTAGCGAATATACATGTATAGCAAATATGAGCATAGGAACGGGTATGTCAAGTATTTATTTTATTTATTTTGATATAATTATACCGGGTGTGGGCTGTAATAAGAGCAATAACTTTAGGCATCGTTTCTACACCACAAACGTAGCAACATTTGTTCTAAGACTTTTGAAAATAACTTACAATTTACTAAAAATTTATTAAATAAAGATTTTCCAAGCAAGCAATGTATTGTGAAAACTATGAAGTTAGTTGGCTGACAGTAAATGTCAACTAGACTATTGGATGCTGTTCATTGAAAATACTATTTAAAATCAAATTTTTAATTAAATGGAGTAAACTGACAGCAGTTTTCATACTAAAGTTGTCAAACGACCTGTCAAATGTATGAAAAATGCTGTCAGTTTACTTCATTTAAATAAAAAATTGATTATAATTGGATACAATAAATTACAAGTAGGTAATAAATTACACAATTTTCTCATGCTCGTGGTGTAGAAGCGATCCCTAAAGTTGTTGCTTCTATTCCAGGCCACATCCGGTATTAAGATATAAAAATCTGTATTTTACTTTTATGGGGGTCGACGAAAGGTAAACTACCTCGTGTACGTAAACTACTTAATTATAATTACTGTTGTTGAAATTTGTCAAGTAGGCTAAATTGCCAGTAACTGGCCACGTTCCAATAACTGGCCATATACTGAAAATGAATTCTGTTTACCTATAAATAGAACTATGCTCGGAGTTCCCTACGTGATCGACTCAGAAATGAGGAGATCCGTAGGCGAACTAAAGTCACCGACATAGCCCACCGGGTAAGCAAGCTGAAGTGGCAATGGGCAGGCCACATTGCACACAGATGGGGTCGAAAAGTGCTCGAGTGGAAACCACGGAGTGGCAAGCGCAGCGTAGGACGTCCACCCACATGATGGACAAACGACCTCATTAAGGTCGCTTTCAACCGGTATATCTGGAGGTCCAAGGGGGAGGCCTATGTTCAGCAGTAGACGTCTTATGGCTGAGATGATAATGATGATGATAAATAGAACGCATTTTCTAACGAACGGGTTTTCAATTACTGGCCACCTCAGACTACAATTAATTCTAATCTTCTATAAATAGACGTTTTTACTATATGGCCAGTTACTAGCTAAGTACCCTATATGTAATATTGTTTATTCAAAAAAAAACAGCAAATTAAAATATTTAATAAAATAATTATTTGATTTGTTTTTAGTTGTATAAATTGGGTTGTTGAACATGATTGATTATTTTGATGAGGTATGTGGTCCGGACATTTTTGTATATTTATTGGTTATTGGTGAAATAATTATATAATGTTACCATGGTAATGTAGTATTATTTATTTTTTCCCGGTAGCATTTTTTAGGAAAACTAGTATTAAGATCTGAGTGTTACTACACTCAGACCTAATACTAGTTTTGGCTACTGCCAGGGAGTTTTCAAAATTTGGTACACCCAATTAGCGAAAGATGTAAAAAAAAGTTAAATCACTGTCAGTTTCGTGACGACAATTAAGCATTAAATCTTTATGAAGATCGACTTTTTGCCTTCTATTATGTTGTAATATCGATTGAAGTTTATAAAACGAACATCAAAACCAAGCTTTTATCGATATTTAATGCTTAATTGTCGTCACGAAACTGACAGTGATTTAACTTTTCTTAACAACTTTCACTAATTGGGTGCACAATTTTTTGAAAACGCCCGCCAACGATATATGTATATAACATATATTTAGGGTAAATTGCCAGTAACTGGCCACTTTTCAATAACTGGCAACGTTACACTGAAAATGAATTCTGTTTACCTATAAATAGAACACATTTTCTAATGGGGTTTCAATTACTGGCCACCTCAGGCTAAAATAAATTCTAATCGCATATAAACAGTTCGTTTTTAGTATATGGCCAGTTATTGGAGAGTGGCCAGTTACTAGCGAATAACCCCAAGGTTTGAGTGTAGTAGCCAACGATAATAAATACTTAACCTCGTAAAGCCCACAGGGCTACCTGTAGTACTAATTATGTAGTAATTAGTTATGTAGAATTTGAATTTAGTACAATAGGAACAGATAAAAAATATAAAAGATCTTTATTTTTCAATTTAGGCACATTACATGCACTTATGAACGTCAAAGAAAAATCTACACCGGTTCAAACCCTACACCTCTGACCCGAGAAGATACCGGCAAGAAACTACGGCGGGAATTATTTTTCCAAAACAGTGATACATCAAATCTTAAAGTAGGTACTTACATAATTATGCGTAGTCCGATAAGAAAACATATCAAACAGTTTATTACAAGATATAACTGAAAATACTAAAATATAAAAGTAAAATAAAATAAAAAAGTAAATAATAATGTATAAACAAATTTGACTTCACAAAATATACTTTCTTACCTGAACTGTGTCATTTACATGATCTACAGAGTTGAATTTTTTGTTTCCTTAGCTTTTGATACAAGAAAGATTCTACTTTATTCCCTACACTATAAAGAACTAATTCTAGTAGGATTTTATTTGTACGGTGGACCTATGGCACTGGTGCTAGTAAGCTATGAGCTATCATATATTTCAAGGGACAAAACATAATCGATCCCGTGTAAATAAAAGAGATATATCTCTATATATATATATATATATATATATATATATATATATATAGATATATCTATATATCTCTATATATATATATATATATATATATATATATATATATATATATATATATCTATATATAGATATGTCTCTTTTATTTACACGGGATCGATTATGTTTTGTCTCTTGAAATAGCTGATAGCTCCTGGTTACTAGCTGGTGGGACCAACCAGTGCCTTAAGAGTTAAAATCTTAACACATGTAGGATATTAGCGTCCACGTACAGCGACATCTATCGGCAAATTAAGTAAACTGTTGCGCGAGACCTTAACCCTTTATAAGGCAGAGACGATTTGGAAACCACTTAGTTAATAAACATTTGCAAAGAAAGAACATCCTCTTTTTTATTCAACTATAATGGTATTATATAGCAAATATATCAGGCTCTCTTCTTTTCTTATTTATACTTTTTTGGTCATAATTTAATTTTAGTGTAATTAATTAATCTAAAGTTTGTGGTTCATCGCCGGGCTATGAGCTATAAATATATATATCTCTTTTATTTACACGAGAGCGATTATCTTTTGTCCCTTGAAATAGCTGATAGCTCATAGCTTACTAGCTCGCGGTGGGACCAGTGCCTTAGGAGGTTAAATACATAAATACTCATGACACAGGAACAAATATATGTGCTATCACACAAATATCGGGATTTGAACCCAACACCGTCGATTTCACAGGCATAGGATATGGATTAGGAAATAATAAAAACAGTCATAAATGCAATAATTTAATTATCATTATCAGTAATTAGATACAATTATTTTGATTCATTATTTTGATCACAGTTTGTTATTGACTATACAAAATAATATAACAATAAAAAAAGTTACATTTTAATTTACAATTATCAAATAAATCATTAATAGATGACACATACCGTAAAACGGGGGAAAACGGGACGGCGGGGGCAGTTGGGACACGAGTGACAGGGGGTGAGTATAGATATGCCGTTCCCTGTAAATATCCCATCTTCTCTTCTGTATCTTTAGCGTTGGGAGTTTTTTTATGACAAAGGTGGCAAACGAGCAGACGGATTGCCCGATGGTAAGCAAACCGTCCCCCATGGGCACCCACAGCACCAGTTGGTCACAAGCGCGTTGCCAGCCTTTAAGGGGGGTTAGATCTCTGGGAACCTTGCCATCAGGAACACAACACTACATACCTGAAAGGTAGCAGTGCTATTAAGGCTGTGGTCTTCTGTAAGGAGGAGGTACTTCCCCAGTTGGGCTTCTCCAGACTCAAGCGTGCAAGTCGCACGCTCTTACCGCTAGGCCACCAGCGTTCTACGCATATGTGTCATCTATATCCACATTTTTTTATTTATTCTTAATCTCTATCAAAACCATAGACAAAACTAAGCTTCTTCATCGTTCCCGCTATCATCAGAAACCTCACCATCGCCAATAAAAACCTCTTCGGCCATATTCCTAATTTTCGTATTATTAACTTGCAACATTGATGCCATGGCCATACCAGTCCCAAAGCTATACTCTATGGGTTTCAAACTCTCGTCAACGTCAATAGACACGCGTTTGACGGGATGATTTTTTTTCCTGGCAACCCTATGCCTTCGAATATCTTTTAATAACGCCATCTGGTGTTCGTGGTCAAAATCGCTTTCTGATGAAGATAATTCTAGATCTTTTTTTGTGAATTTTAACTCTTTGTTAAAATTCATGTTTGGTTCGTTGGTTTTATTGACAGAACCTTCTGATTCTTTGTCAGATGAATAGCTAGATTCAGGTTTTGGGTGTTGTTTATTGACAGCTTGGTTTATAGTTTTATTGACAGTATTATTGATAGTCTGACTGATTGATCCTTCTGATTCCTTTTCAGAAGAATAGCTAGATTCAGCATTTGGGTGTATTTTATTGACAGCTTGGTTTATAGTTTTATTGACAGTATTATTGATAGCCGGATTGATTGATCCTTCTGATTCCTTTTCAGAAGAATAGCTAGATTCAGGTTTTGGATGTAGTTTATTGACAGCTTGGTTTATAGTTTTATTGACAGCATCATTGACAGTATTATTGATAGCCTGACTGATTGAATATTCGGATTCTTTATCAGATGAATAGCTAGATTCAGCTTTTGGGTGTATTTTATTGACAGCATTATTGACATTATTATTGATAGCCTGATTGATTGATCTTTCAGATTCTTTGTCAGATGAATAGCTAGATTTTGGATGTAGATTTTTATTGATCGGTTCATTGATAAATCCTTTAGATTCTTTACCAGAACCGCTCACTTGTTTTTTATTCCATTTTGTGAGTATTATTTCATTATTATTGCTACAAACGCTTATTATTTTACTCTTAGCACTTAAATTAGCATTCGCTTCTATCGCATCTTTTATTTCAGATTCGTTTTCATATTTATTTACGTTTAACTTATATTTTCTTTTATGTGTCGCCTTAGAACCTATTTTATAATCTTTGAACAGTTTATCTTTATTATTATCTTTGAGAATCTTCTTTATATACCCCCTCTTTTCTATATAATCCTCCATTTGTCTGGGGAATTCCGGTACGTCTTTCAATTCAGGCATAGTTTTAACTAACGCCTGTCTCTCCCTTTCCCTCATCATGTCTTCTCTTTTTACCAGTTTCCTCTTCAACTCGTTGAGCATAAACCTCGTAGCTTCCTTCTCTTTCTTACCCGGTGCTGTTATTACATCGGCTATATCATCCCTTTCATTATCATCATCAGTTTTGAGTAAATAAAATACTTCATCTTTAACTTCAATAGGTTTATCTTCTATCTTAATAATGTCTTCTTCTTCTTCTACATCGCTTTCCTTCTTCTCTTCTTCAACGGCGAATTTCCTCTGCAGCTTCTTCAATCTGATTTGAGATCCCTGCATGGTGCCTAGGCATTTAGTTAGTTCTTCAATTAGGTCATCTATATCATCATTCAGGACGTCTAGATTTAGTTCCTGATCGTTTATAGCACATGAGTCTAGAAACATGTCTAGTTTCGTGCATTTTTCGAGCGCCATTTTGAGTTCTAAGCCGGTTCTAGCGATGCCGCTGTGTACTTCAGAATATAACCATCTATCATTGATTGGAAAGCTCTTCCTTTCGAAATCTTTGCTTCCGTAGTTTTTGAAGATTCTGTACATGCGGTCTAGAGCTTCATAATTATCTTCAAATTCTTCTAGTAAGTGTTGTAATAGCACTGTGTGTGTCCAATAAAGGCGTTCATTGTGGTTTTTGTAGACGTGAGGGTGTGATGGTTGAGGAAAATGCGCCATGGCCACGTGTTTGAGGAAAGTAGACTGGACTACTAGAAACGCGTGGTGGATTTTCTGTTAAAAAAAAGAGAATTTTAATATTTGATATTAGATTTTATTACAAACAGATGAACTCACGTTTTTTTTTTATGACATAGGCGGCAAACGAGTAGACAGATTGCCTGGTGGTAAGCAATTACCGTCGCCCATGCAACACCAGATGAGTCACAAGCGCGTTACCGACCTTTAAGGGGGGTTGGAGCTCTGGGAACCTTACTCACCAACAGGAACACAACACTACATACCTGAAAGGTAGCAGTGCTATTATGGCTGTGGTCTTCTGTAAGGAGGAGGTACTTCCCCAGTTGGGCTGCCCCAGATTCAAGCGTGATAGTCATCGCTGTGCCCTACCTCTCATAAAACGTGTTTTATTTTTTTCTCACGTGTTTTATTTCAATAATATGGCACCAGGCATGTTTCGGGTAAGCTCTGGTATCCATTTGCTTTGCTAGTGCCATATAATACACGTGTTGCGGACTAAGGAATGGAATTCGCTCCCTTCGTCTGTATTCCCGGTAAGATATAATTTGGGTCTTCAAGGCAAGAGTGAAGGCTGTTACTGAAGCGTGCTACACCCTCAACCTCGTCGACACTTACCATCAGGTGCGACTGAGGTCAAACGCTGGTCAGTCTTGTATAAATAAAACGTGAGTTTATCCGTTTGTAACTAAGTAGTAGTAACATGGCTCACAGTTTAAATTATATTATTGGATATTTAATTGCTATAAGTGAAAAACTTAGCTAAAACTGGCCTATTAAGTAGTAACGTGTGTACACGCATGTCGGCGTTCTATATTCAATTGTTGACGTAAGTTTCATATTGATTCTCTGCACAACTACATAGACATGATTCAGTTAAGTTTTTCACATATGTAAGTACGTTCAGGTGAAACCTTGCAGACTTGAGACTTCGATGCTTTTGAAGGGGTTCAATACACTTTCGGTGGATGTGTCTACACGTCACCCATAATGACGTATACCAGGATAAAATAGAAAAAAATTACAAGTCGAAGCGGTACTCGTATAGCAAAAAGTGCACTGGGCTAATGATTCAGTGGTTGTGGGTTCGAGTCCCGCTACGAGTCAAATTTTTCTATTTGTGACATTATCTATGATATGGGACCTTATTGTCGATGGTGCTTATGCCGTTGTTTAATATGCCACAATACAAACGCAACGCGGTTTGACGTAAGCGCCATCCCTTCCGTTTTGCTAGATAATGTCATATTTTTCTTCCAATTTAATATTGATGATATTGGCTAGACGTTTCTGCTTAATAAAAAACGAAACCTTGCAGCTCAATTTTTAAACTTGTATCCTCAATCTATTACTTTAGCACACTTATGTAAGTTCGGTGACAATGCAATATTATGGTACCACTGTATATCTTTGACTTCGACTGCACATAACCAGTAAGCCTAGCACAAGTGGGGCGCGACAGTACAGGTCGATTCACGAGAGTTGGCACGAATGGAACGAATGACTGAATGAAAATGTCCATGTGTGTGTCACATTAACCAATAAAATAGTGGCTCGATTGTATACCGATACAAGCGTCACTCATACAATGATAGTTTCGTTCAATCCATTCGTGCCAACTCTCGTGAATCGACCTGTACCTCGAGCCGAGATAGACTACCCGTCCTTTCCCAACTACTTTATTTAAAGAGGGCACCTCGCGGGACACCGACCCCGGGTCCCCGGAGCCCCGGAGCCCCTCGTACCTGCACGGGGTCCCCGGCGCCCGGCAGCGCGGCCCACGCCACGTCGGCGCGCAGCCAGGGCGCGTTGCCCAGCAGCGCCGCCGACGCGCGCGCCAGCCGGGCCGCCAGCCCCGCCTGCTGGCGCCGCAGCAGCTCGTGGGTGGCGCCCAGCGCCTGCGCCACCGAACCCCTACCCATAATGCACTAGTTATAACCGGATATCGAAAATAACCGGACGGGCAGCGCTGCGATAAAAACGCGCGCCGAGCGTGGCGATTATTCATTTATTTATTTATAGAAATAGGAATTATTTGATTCGTAAAACACGCAACAGACGATAAAAGACATTACAGGAAGTGCCACGAAATGGCCCCATGACCAAGGCTCGGAACCGGATTAAAAAATAACTGTTAAAACCGGTTTTTTCGGTTTGAATGAGTAGTGTTGTGAATTTAAGCGTCGAGGCGTAAAATAAAAGCCTCGAGTCGCAACTGCTGAGTCTAGAAGCCTCGAACTTTAAAGCCTCGACCGTATAAGCCTCAAATTAAAAGCTTCGTATTGCCGCCATCGAACACATATACCTCGAGTCTTTAAGACTCGAGCTTTAAAGCCTCCTAGGCCTTTAAGGTTTAAGTCATTAAAGTTTGAAGCGTTTCAAGTCTGTTTGTCTGTTTCTTCGTTTTAATGTGTGTTTAGTATCATTAACTAACCATAGTGATAAGTTGATAAGCAACTCATCGGATAGATACATAGATAGGTAATTATATACTTAAATAAATACATAAGAATACTAGCCTATGACGCTCATCATTTGAGCTCCTAACGCTTGACTCAGGCCTTCGAGGTTTGGGAGCTAGAGCATTTATTAAGCCGGAGTTTTTAAAGGTTGAGTTCTCTTTTAAGCCAGAGCGTTAAAAGTTTCTCTTAAGAACTAATAAAAACTTGAGTTGTTAAGATTCGAAACCTTTTTTGAGTCCCAACCTTAAACGCTTAAGTCTTCAAAGCTTAAAGCTTCAAGGTTGGCGAGTCTTTAAGGTTTAAAAGTCTTCAAGACTAGTCTTTTAACAACACTAATTATGAGAACGTGAACGTTTGAAGAACTTTATTAAAACCCAAATAAACCGGTTTATTCGACGATTGACGATGGCCGGCATGCCGCGGGTGCCGCGTAAATACAGACACGTAGCAAATTGCTACTAGCAACTTATGCTTTTTTTGGAATAAACCGGTTTTTATAGTTCCAAACCGGTTAATTTGACAAGAACTTTAAGAAAATGTTCCCCCAAAAACCGGTATAAAAATAACAGTTTCGCGAGTGAAACGGAAATGAAAAGGTTTTGCGCCGAATAGGTACATGATAACGGTTTGGAAATTTCACCGGTATCCGAGCCTTGGTCTATGGTCTCTGGCAACTAACATTTAAACTATAGACAAAAATATTAATTTACCTAGGAGGAAAAATTATTGGACAACGCATCCGCGAGCGCCAATAAGGGACAAAGATATTCTGGCTTTTGCAGCCCACAATGTAACAATTCACTATAGTTTTGCTTTACAGGACATTCTTTACAACAAAAATACTAGCTTATTCTGTATTAATTACCGCAACTTCGGTTGAAAACTCAAGAAAACTCCAACTGTATTTGTTTGTTCCCCTCCAACTTTGACAGTTCTGAAGGGTCCAATTTGGAGGGGAACAAAAATATGTCAGACTGACAAGAATGGACGAAAATGACGCCGTCTCTGCCATGCCTATGGAAAGTTACATAAGACCATCCCTTATGGTATTATTATTAACACGCTCCGTCTAGTTATAGGTGAACCAGAACTATGTGAGTATTGTCAAGAGGGCGCTCGTTTTGAATTTTGTATAGCAACAATTTGTATAGTGAGGAAAATGGAAATTGGCAGATGATTTTTGTTATATATATATTTTTTTTTTATGACATAAGGTGGCAAACGAGCAGACGGATTACCTGATGGTAAGCAATTACCGTCGCCCATGGGCACCCGCAACACCAGGGGAGTCACAAGCGCGTTGCCGACCTTTAAGGGGGGTTGGAGCTCTGGGAACAACAACAACAACAACTCCGACAACTTTAATAAGTGCGAAGTTTGATTTTTGGATATTTCTTCGGTTTTTACGCTATAAAATTCGTGAATTTTACGCCGTATGAGACATAAATCAAAATCATCCAAATCTATTTTCTTTTTTTTAGGTTTGGTCGTTTAATTCCGCCATTATGCCCTTCGCTAGCAATACGTGATACCGATACATGCGACACACCTAATACACAAATCAAATTATTACAAGACATCAACCAAATCGTGACGACCTGACTATAGTGACATTTGTCCATAATTTTGAAACTTACCCGTCAATTCAGATGCTAATTTCGTTATGTTTTCTAATGGAAGAAATTTCTCTCCCGCACGTTTTTTTCCAATAAATAAATAAATTAAATACACTATTTAATTTGTAAATTTAAGCTGTTCTCTATGTAAAATCTAAAACGTTCGGCATGATTATTGCAGTCTAATAATAATTCACACGAAACTAGACAAAGCAATGTTTACATTGTCAATATTGACAACTGTCATAGAGGGTAGATGTTGTCTATTATTAAAATTGTTGCCATTGCTATAAATTAATACCAACAAATTTCCGCAACATTTTTTTTATGACATAGGCGGCAAACGAGCAGACAGATTGCCTGGTGGTAAGCAATTACCGTCGCCCATGGGCATCCGTAACACCAGGGGAGTCACAAGCGCGTTGCCGGCCTTTAAGGGGGGTTGGAGCTCTGGGAACCTTACTCACCATCAGGAACACAACACTACATACCTGAAAGGTAGCAGTGCTATTATGGCTGTGGTCTGTAAGGAGGAGGTACTTCCCCAGTTGGGCTGCTCCAGATTCAAGCGTGATGGTCATCGCTGTGCCCTACCTCTCATTGTTGGACGTAGTTTAAGGACATACCCGGGTCCAAAACACACATGGCGCACCCTCAATAGATCCAGGTTCACCTATAAATGGTATTACTTAGTTACAAACGGATAAACTCACGTGTAATTATATCGCACTAGGCGACATGTTTCGGGTAAGCTCTGGTATCCATCTTCAAACCGAGTCAGGACACACCGATCGCGATGAGGGTGTATCACTCACTGCTTATCCGTTGCACAGTTTATCCGTTTGTAATTAAGTAGTAGTAACATGGCTCACAACAGTTTTAATTGTATTATAAATGGTATGTCTATACTCACAGTGTGCTGTGCACGGCGTTGTCCCGCACGCACGCCTGCGCGCGTCTCGCCAGCGCCATGTACCGCCGCATGGCGTCCAGCAGCGCCGGCAGCCGGGACACGCCGCGCGCGGCGGCGGAGCCAGCCGCGCGCGGCCACGCCGCTCGCCAGACTTAAGGCTAGGCGGGCTAACGCGAATCGGTCTAGGCTGAGAATATTTGTGACATTCCAGTGATCGGCACTAACGGTGCAATACTTTAACAAAACTTGTTGAACTGAGGTATACTTACTATCAAGAAAAATACGAATAACTTTGGCAAATTAGTGTCCAATTTAATTGTATATCGGAATCTCGATATGCCAATATTTGTGTGTAAGAATGTCATTGTTTTTATGGTTCTATAAATTATTATAAATGTCCGCTTAACGAGTTTTGTTAAAGTTTTGCACCCATAGTGCCGATCACTGGACATTACTATACCTAGATATTTTTCTAGCGGCAACGACATTTGCTTAGTGCTTGCCACGTTAAAAATATCGACAATCCTGTTATCGATAAGTATATAGTACTTAAACGACAAGACGTACACGCAGTCTTATATCGGCTACCTACCTAGATGCCGCGTGTCAAAAATCTTGAACAAATTAAAATAAATAAATAAATATTTCGGGACAATTTTAGGTAGGGCTTGTGTTGTAGGTACTAGACGACGATATATATAATAGATAGATACATATAAATACTTAAATACATAGAAAACACCCATGACTCGGGAACAAATATCTGTGCTCATCACACAAGTAAATGCCCCGACTGGGATTTGAACCCAGAACCATCGGCTGCATAGGCAGGGTCACTACCCACTAGGCCAGACCGGTCGTCACGTCAATTGAACGTAATCCGTAAACTTTTGATCCAATTTACTTTTATAATTTGCAATGAATAGTTCCAAACTGTTTTCTGAACTATGTAAGATATAAATAAATAGATAGTTTTGTTATTATTTTTATTATTTATTTTTAACCATATTACCCTATATTTGTCATTGTAGTGGTACTTATCGATAACAGGACTGTCGATGTTTTTATTTTGTCAATCACTTACAAGAAATCGTTAGTGCTAGAAAAATATCTAAGTACAGACAATACTTACCAAAATGGACCTTATTGTCGATGGCGCTTACGTCGAACCGCGTTGCGTTTGTATTGCGGCATCTTGAACAACGGCGTAAGCGCCATAGACAATAAGGTCCCTTATCATAGATAATGTCGCATTTGATTAAGTTAACAAATAACCATACGTCGCACTCCAGCGGGCAGTTTGGTGGCAAGGTAAGGTATACAAAAAAATCTTAACTTACAAGTATTATAATGTACTTAGTATTTGTAACAGTTTATTAAAATTGGTCAATGAAGATATAAATTTTAGTATTGAGAATAATAAAATATATTGTAATGTATGTCACTGTTACATAATCCCGAAAAAATGCAATATTGTAAGAAATCTTGTTTTGCATACTTGCAATTGTATTTTTATTTACAATTTAATGAATACTAAAAAAAACACGTAATTAACGTACAACCTTAGTTGCTAAGATATTTAGAATTGTACATTATAAATACTAGGTACTAAGTACTAAGTACAAATACTTCTGATTATTTGAAAATGAATTGATGTATTTGTGAACCTTATCTATCATTTTGACATGCCACCAAATTGCCCGCTGGAGTGCGACGTATGCAAATAACTAAACACAATAGGGATGTTTACGTGTGATTATTTCGGCGTTTGGACCGTTCTTATTACTCTGTCCAGATTTCTGTAGAAATGATCACACAGTTTGGTGTTATTTTTGGTTTACTGGTAGACAGCTGGGCTGGCTAAAGAACAACCGAAACCTACTTAATATAATGCAGGCACTTCTACAGAAATCTGGATAGAGCAATAAGAACGGTTCGAACGCCCGAATAATCACCCTGACACATATTACATTTTGCAACAAAATTAAGTGAAATTGCTTCATAATGACGAATATATTCAATTAAAATTGAATATAAATACTTAATTTATTAAAAGATATCGCGATTACCAAATTTTAATAGAACAGCATTTTTATTTGCGAAATTTCAAAAAACCGTGATACCCATAAAATTCTCGCGGTTTACTGCAAAATAAATCGATAGGCAACTATACACATAACCGAAACATTTCGCGGTCCAAATAGCAATTTAATTATTTTTCCATACTTTAGAGAGCGCGACAAAATGATGAGAACATATGACGTCACTTATTCCTAAGTGACGTCATATTTTATGTTCTCATCATTTTGTAAGGAGCGTTTTCGCGGGAAATACGAATGTCAGTCTTTGACGCTCATTTCTGGCTTTTGTGTAGTTTTAAGGCAAATTAGTGTCCACTCCAATTGTATATTAGAATCCGAAATTTCCAATATGGTTATGAATATTTTTGTATGTGAAAGTAGGGTTTTAGGTTCATTTGACAAGTTTTGTTAAAGATATGCTACCAATTGTCGATCATTAAATAATAATTAATAACCAATATTTCGTTACAATCTAACACAAATCGACCTAATTCGACTGTAAGCTCAGTAAGGCTTGTGTTGTAGGTACATACGAGACGCCGAGATATATAATAGATAGATACATATGTATAAATACTTCAATACATAGAAACAAATATCTGTGCTCATCACACGAATAAATGCCCTAGGATTTGAACCCAGGACCATCGGGCTCATAGGCACGGTCACTACCCACTAGGCCAGACCGGCTATACCACAAAGATATAACTTATAATCACGTAAGACGTTAACTTTTGACCACAGAAAAGACGATTTTTGTTGTGAATACTTGCCAGGCCAAATGCAACTCTGGTTTGTCATAATTAAAATTCAAAATGGCATTCAATGGGAGACCTTTTTATAGGCCACCAGGCGGCGAGAGGATAAACAATTCGTAAAATGACGTTAACTAAAGTTACCTTTTGGGAGGGAATGAGAGAGCGCACGCGGCGACAGCCAATAGGGCCGCGCCGCGCTCCCCGCGTGCACCAGCCCCGCCCGCCGCCGCCCGCCGCCGCCCACACCTGTATACAGTATGTGTCTAGAACCCTGGCTTTTTTTAAAGGAGGTTAATATAACGTATAATTATGATGTAACCATGATATTAATTTAATTTATAAACTAAATTTCAAACTTTGTTAATTTTCTAACAAAATTTTAATTGCCAGCAATGTAAAGCACAGTTATAATTTGACGTACTTGTCAAAGTGGTAACTAGGTGTAAATATCAGTCAACAGATACTTTGATTATTATGAAGAGTACCTATTTCAAGAGTTAGCGATACAAGTATAACTGCACTTAAGATAACTACGGCAAAGAAATAGCACTTGTACACGTTTGATAAAAACTTTATTATCTACAAATTCAATCAAACTTAAATACAAACATATCATTTACATTTAATTCAGCTAAACTCTGGTTATTCTGTGTTCAATGTGTCGGCCACCCTGATTACGACATAATTCATAACGTCTTGTAATTGAATTATGAATTGTTTGAAAGTCGATACTTTCTTGCAGTTTCTGAAAAGCTGCTGTTATTTTGTCTTTCATAATGTCTACAGTTTCACTGTCGGTAGCAAACACTCCATTTTTGACAGCACCCCACAAAAAAAATCCAAAGCGGTTAGATCAGGGCTCCTGGGCGGCCAGTGCCTGTGTCCAAAGCGTCCGATCCAACGTTGGCCAAAAACCTCGTTCAACATTTCCCGCACAACAGAACTATGGTTGAATGTGCAGGAGCACCGTCCAGCTGATACCACGTTTCATTACGATTCTCTTCGGGAAGAGTATTTAAATAGTCTAAGAGTGGACCATTTATCAAGAACCTCCGCGTGTTTAGAGTCCCACAATAAAAATAGGCCCGATGATCCTGTTGTTATGAATAGCTGCCCACACGTTAACTGTCCACCGGTACTGATGATAAGTCTCTCGGAACACATGGGGATTATTTTCTTTATCTTCCCAGTAATGTGTGTTTCTGCGGTTCCACAGTCCGTTTCGAGAAAAAGTACTTTCGTCGGACCATATTATTTTTTGTTGAAAGTCATTTTCATCGACACATTTTTGTAAAAACCAATCGCAGTAATGTTGCCTTATTGGCAAATCCGTAGGGAGTAATTTTTGTAAGTTTAAAAACTTGAAAGGATGAATGCGGTTCCTTTTTAAAACCCTGTGCACAGTTTTGTTGCCCTTACCGAACATTCGGCCCGCGACACGAGCACTTGACGTTGGGACTTGCCTAAAGTGCCTGAGAATCCTTTCTTCAAGTTACACTGGCACAATTGTGTTCATAGCCCCTTCAGGCTGACCAGGGACTATCGGCTTAATATCACGCACTCGCTGTAGAGCCGCTGTTATCACTTGAGGATTGTGTGGATGTTGTCTGTTTGGGAAGCGTTCGCGATAAAGTCTTAAGGCGTGAGCTGCATTTTCGCGTGTTTTGCCGTAAATTAGAAGCATATCGGCCAATTCCCATGAATCGTAAACCATTTTGCAGAAAAACGAAAATCAAATTTGACATAATTTACTTTTGTAGCCATAACACAAAGATTGACTGATTGTAGTTTGACAATCCGACGTAAAGAGTTTTGAAATTGTTGTGTCAATAATTAATAAAAAAAACTGGTCAACTAATTTAAAACCTCCATACATAAACGCATTGAAAAGGACGACAATACGTTCTACGCTAGCTATCACAGTTTTTCCCCCCGTACCACGACATGCCTTGTACCAAGTGAATAAACGACATGAATTACGACAATTACACAGTACATCTACTACATTTAAGTTGCGGATTTAGAAAATTTAATTGTGGCGTTAATTAACATAATTATGATTCACTAATACGTGCAAACGAATGTTAACGAAGCATATTATCATCAGTCTTTATAAAAGCCCGGGTCGTAGACACACACTGTATATATCATTTTTTCAACTGTCATTTACCTGTGTTTTTCCTTATGTTGGCAGCAATTATTTTAGTTCTGTTACTGCTTGAAACCATATAAATTCAGTTGTTTGTTAGGTTGGCAGTTATGATTTTCGTTGTAAATTTGGTGTTTTCTTATCTGTTGGATTCACCGCGGCGCTACCGGTAAAAACGATATTCGTACATTTTGGAAGATTGTTTCTGTCACTCTCGTGACGCCTTAATTGGAGTAAAAGAAATAGACGCTCGAAACATACGAACTTCAATGTTCGCGGTACCGGGCCTAGAAATTGTTAGCAGTTGAATTATATCACATAATCAGTGATTATTAATCACTCTAGGGTCTTTATGAAGTATAGACTAGATAGACTTTTGAGAAATTGTATAAGACATGCTTTTATATTCGTTCGCGGGACCATATAATTTACAGATAAAAGTACCGGAGTAGAAAAAGAGTATTTCATTCATTCATTCATCGATACCGCCAAAATACCAAATTATATATATATAAAAAAAAAATACAGGCCAAGCTTTTCGCGCTACTCGATACAATATAATCATGGCGGCTCAGGTAATGATGGGCGAACCGCTCGCGAATTTAAGAATTTTCGTTCGTATTATTAAAAAATATATATATTTTACAAATATAAGACGTATACGTTATAGAAAATAAGTAATTTTGTTATTATTAAAAAACTTATGACCTTCTGTTGAGTATTTGCAACGTATTAAGGGAATCCTATCTTTTTTAGAGGTCACTTTGGATGTAATTTCTATAAAGTAAAATTCAAGTAATCTTGTTTCTGAATCGTATGATTTATTTAGTTAATCCTTAAATATGTAACTTATGACGCACAAAGACTAAGATTAAGGATTAACTATACAAAAAAGGTATCTAACAAACGAAATTCTGCTGTCATTTCTTCGGCGCAGCCTTAAAGAAAAAATATATATATTGGTGGCATGGTACTAGCTGAGAATGGCACCAGCTCAACTCCTCCCGCGGGTGTCGTAAGAGGCGACAAACGGATAAAACCGACGGTAGGCAGCAGCGTCCGTCGAAACCGAAACGGCTACTGCGGCCAACCCGCCTACCAAGCGTGGTGTCTATGGTCACTCCCAAGATCATACAAGTCATAATTGGAGGTCTATGTCCAGCAGTGGATGCAAAATATATACTAATGTGATACCGGCTGACTAGAATAGCACCACCGCATCTCCACCCGCGCGTGTCGTAAGCGGCGACAAACGGATAAAATCCTATGGACGGGCAGCAGCGTCCGTCGAAACCCAATCTACAGCTACTGCGTTCAACCCGCCTGTTAAGCGTGGCGACTATGGCAACTAAGAGATGATACAAGTCATATTTGTGGGACGCCTAAGTCCAGCAGTGGACGGCACATGGCTGAAATATATGTACTTAAATACATAGAAAACACCCATGACTCAGGAACAAATATATGCTAATCACACAAATAAATGCCCTGACTGGATTTGAACCAACAGCTTCATAGGCAGGGTCACTACCCACTAGGCCAAACCTGTTGTCACAAACTGACCTTCTCCGGAGATGGGCATTCCTGTTCTACAGCAGCACTGTCTTCCCGGAACAGTAGACCGCTTTCCAGGATACATATTACATGCTCTCTGCTGTATAGCAACTGAAACAATTACGTATAGTCAGCGTCATATAACCAGCCAGTATGGCAAATATATTGATACAGACCTTTATTTATACAGTAACAAAATCTAAGCTTTTTTTGGATATAGGAGGCAATCAAGCAGACGGATTGCCTGATGGTAAGCAACTACCGCCGTCCATGGACACTCGCAACACCAGAGGAGTCACAAGTACGTTGCCGACCTTTAAGATCTCTATACGCTCTTTTCTTGAAGGTTTGGATGTCATATCGGTCCAGAAATACTGCACACGACAATTATTCCTAAAGTTTCTAGAAAAACGCACAGTTGAGGACTGCCAACCACCAACCATCTAAGTGGTGATGATGGAAGTGTTGTACACTAATATCATAAAGGCGAAAGTTTGTGAGTGTGTATGTTTGTTACTTCTTCACATCTAAGCAGCTAGAGCGATTTAAATAAAATTTGGTATGGAGTTAGCTGACACCCTGGATTAAAACATAGGCTTCGTTTTTTCCCTAACACCGCAGGGCGCAGCTAGTAATATTATAAATGTGAAAGTAACTCTCTCTGTCTGTTACCTCTTCACGTTTAAACTGCTGAAGCAATCGGGATGAAATTTGGTATGGAGATAGTTTGAGCTACGAGAAAGGACATTCCACTCCCCATCCCTCTCCCATTAACGCTAACAATGGGCTTGTGACTTCCTGGTGGTTCCCATGGGTGACGGACTGATTGTTTCATATAAAAATATTTTTTATCCAGCAACCATACTTTAAGCCGCGGGTCTGAGCTGGAACAGCGATAGAAAGGTCGCTGAAGATAGGAAGGCGTGGCGCGAACTTGTGGAGGCCCTCTGCACCTCTGGGGTGCCTTAGGACAACAACAACAACAACCATACTTTAAAGATGGGCATAGCTGGCCAACAACGCGTGTTCATCTGAACTCAGCCTAAGTATCTCACTCACCACATTTGGTCTAAATTTAATGATGATCCATTTTCTTGACAGCAATGGCGGGGAGAAGTTTTGTTTCAAAAACAATGCCATCTGTAAAGAAATCAAGTTTTTATTTCGGTGAATCAAGTATTCTAAGTTCTTCTGTGTAATAAATATTACAGGGCATCAACCATTTTGACGACCGCTCTGGCCTAGTGGGTAGTGACCCTGCCTATGAAGCCGATGGTCCTGGGTTCGATTCCCAGTCAGGGCATTTAATTGTGATGAGCACAGATATTTGTTTCTGTGTCATGGGTGTTTTCTTTGTATTTAAGTATTTATATGTATCTATTTATTATATATATCGTCGTCTAGTACCTACAACACAAGCTTTATTGAGCTTACCATAGGACTAGGTCAATTTGTATCAGATTGTCCGGAATTATTTATTTATTTATTTATTTATCAACATGGTAAGTCCTCTTAGTCTGTATTCCCGGAAAGATATAATTTGAGTCTGTTAAAGGCAAAAGTGAATAGGCTGTTACTCAAGCGGGGCGCTGATTTTTGAGCTGTTGACTCTTGAATCGTAACATTTTAAACTCCCTCAAACACAAAGAAATGGTATTGTTGAAGCATGAATATATATATTAATAATCCTGGGTATCGAAACTATACATTTTGTGCAAAAATAATGGTGAGAAACTTTTGTGTGTGATTATTTTCATTCTCAGTTTTATGAATTCAAGTGCAAGACTCTCAATAATCGGCTCCAAGAATGATGACCTCTCAATGTATAGATTAGTAGTATGTAAAATTAATATTAACGCAGTTGTTTTGAGTTAAAGAAAATTGGCAATAGGCCAGTGGCCCCCTGCAGAGGTGAAAAAACAATAAATTACTATTCTTACTCTTAAATGACACAATTTCTTTTTATAAAGAGAAAATTTAAGGTTTATTTTAACACACTGACATTATAAAATACCGTTTAGAGATATTTTAGCTGAAAGACAAACTAAGAGGTTTTATATCGTAGATTTTAGTCGGATATTTAAGCGCAGTTGCTTTAAGATATTGGAAATTAACTTGTGAATATTTACTAATAACAGGACTATGTGATTTATACTTAGTCTTGCTGTAATTAGTTTAAAATTACGTTGTAATCAGGAAAAAATATCGCGTAGTGAAAAATTAACTGTTGTCACGTAGTTTTACATCGAAAATTAACACATTTTGTATGTATGATACCATAAACATATAATTAATAAAATTGTACATAATGTAATCATATTTACGTTTGATTTATGAAAACGTCTCTAGTTTATATCTTTGCCGGAACAAATAGAATTTTCCGACATTTTCACATGATTCCGAGCCCGAGTGACGTTATACGTTTGACAGTTGACATACCCACAGATAGCACATGTTTCGTTAACTTGACGGTTGAACCTCAAAATGGCGAAGTCGTCTTGAAAATATATTTTTTGTTTTTTGTTCAAACGTAGTTTAGTGTGTAATATTGATAGCGCATTATGCAGTGATCTAACGCAGAATTGTGCAGCTAATGAAGAATAGATTTCAAAACGTGTTTCACCACTATTTTGGTCATCACCCGGCAGTCCCGGGGTCACGGCCGCCTCTTAGCTTTCTGTAAAGTCCAGCTACCACTTTACAAAACGCAAGGCCTACTACCGAACAACGTCATGCTCTAAGGGCAAACTTATATGTTATTATACTTACTTATTTGTTATTCTACTTGACACTGGCGAAATCATCGATTGATTTATTGATGGAAGCCATTTTTTTTAAAGAAGAAGAAGAAGAACTTTTCATAGATATGTTGACACATATTAAGTAAAATAATAAAATTAAGTGAAATTAGTTCACAATGACGAATATAATCAATTAAAATTAAAATTGATGATATTTGATTTAAAGATATCTTCTTTACAAAATTTAAAAAGAACAGCATTTTTAATTTGCGAAATTTCAAAAAACCGTGGTACCCATCAAATTCTCGCAGTTTACTGCAAAATAAATTGTAAGGCAACTATATACAAAAACGCAATATTTCGCGGTCTAAATAGCAATTTAATTATTTCTCCATACTTTAGAAAGCGCAGTTAGGAATAAGTGACATCATACGTTATCATCATTTTGTATGGAGCGTTTTCGCGGGAAATACGAATGTCAGACTTTGACGCTCATTTCTGGCTTTTGTGTAGTTTTAAGGCCATTACTCCCATACAGACATTTCATGCCAAGAACGAAAGGGATCGACTGATAAAATAAAAATAAAACAGTCAACTAGCCTATTTAGTTCCAATTTGTTCATGATTTCAGCTCAGTCACACTCTAGTGTTATTTTTATTTATTATATAAATAAGAAATAACACAGTTATATTAAAACAATCCTTTTAAATCATCGATATTCTTCAACATACTATGAATGGGAAGGTGATAGTAGATAGAGCTTACGACGAGTCCTTTTTTCAAAGGAATATGATATATTTCATAGACACACCAACATTTGCCTCCTCCATTAATACCAAAAAATATATAAGTAATTACTTTTGAGGTAGTTACGTCATTTACTTGTTATTATCATCATCACTTCATCCGTAAGACCTCTACTGCTGGACAAAGGCTTCCCCCAAATAAGATTTGCAACATCTTGTCCTACAAGGCCATAAAGGGAAAAAAACCAACGGATGGGCAGCAACGTCGGTTGAATCCGAATTAACAGCTAACGTCGCCAACCCGCCTGTCTGCTGTCCGCTACAATTTCTCGGCCAGTGAGTGGAACGCCGTGGAAGGCAGCGCCAGGAGCAGAGCTTACCCGAAACATGTCACCTAGTTCGATATAAGCTTACCACCTTAGTTCATCCGTTTGTAACTAAGTAACATTTAACTAAATTATTTAACCCTTTGAACTAAAGTGGTTGCGTGATTTCGTGCCTCCACGCCTCTGCGGCGCTGCCGCTAACAACGATATTCGTAAACGGACTATTGTCTCTGTCACTCTCATGAAACCTTAACTGGAGTAAAAGAGAAAGATGCCTGAAATATACGAACTTCGATGTTCCTCCGACCACTAAAGAAGCTATGCAGATCCTGTCAAAGCAATTGTTTATATTTGCTCTTCACTAGTCGATACGTTGGCGTATACGTCACATTTTGGCGCGAGAGGAAAAACGTTCAAAAGGGTAAACTGCATAGATTTTAAAATAATTACATGGTTGAACCGGGAATCTAACCCGCTATACGAGAAAAAATACCTTGTAGCTTTATCATACCCATCGAAAATTCATCATAAAGGATTATTTTTTGGTAATTACCATAGTGTCAGAGATAAAAAGAGTGGGTACCCATCACGTTGGATAGTCTGTGATAACCTCTAGCCGCCCGGAGACCTATAAAAAGGTCTCCCATTAAATGTCATTTTGAATTTTAATTACGACTGTAAAGTTGGCGGGATCGTGGAGGCGTACGGACAGCAAAACACGAAGAGTAGACTTAATTGTTTTTTATTTGAAGAGTTTACAGGGGTTTAAACTATATCAAAAAAAGGCAACACTTTATCTACGTACGAGCATCGTCCCACCTAGGCAGAAGCGAGCACTCGAAGCGTAAATATCACTACGGGTCTTGTAGCCAAGTCTCCGAATGTCCCACAAGTGGAAGCAGACAGAAAGCATTAACTATATATTGACCGTGCGCCCAATAGTAACAGTTCCATTAAACAAAATAACAGAAAAGGTCTTATACATTATATGTAGAACTAACGTTCGCGAGAATTAACTGACAGGCAGCGCCATCTCTTAAGAAATTGGTACACTAACGTCTGACGCATGATGTATGTACCATGAAAAAGTATAAGACTAACGCCTGCGCGTTCTAAATGACGTGCAGCGCCATCTAACGAGGAATTGGGTAAACCGCCTTTCGTTTGGAGTCGTAGTTTTTTCTTACACGACTAAATTTATAGTTGCATTTCGCCTGACTGTTTTGATCTCTGGGCGGCTAGAGGATAATCTCACTAAATGTTATAGGAAGTAAGAATAAACAACATTTATTCGAGGTATACAACACAATTTTAATATAATTTAAATAAATAAATAAATATTTCGGTACAATCTTACACAAATCCACCTAGTCCTATGGTAAGCTCAGTAAGTCTTGTGTTGTAGGTACTAGACGACGGTATATATAATAGATAGATACATATAAATACTTAAATACATAGAAAACACCCAGAACTCGGGAACAAATAGCTGTGCTCTGTGTGATGAGCACAGCCCTAATGGCCCTAAATAAATGCCCTGACTGGGAATCGAACCCAGGACCATCGGCTTCACAGGCAGGGTCACTACCCACTAGGCCAAACCGGTTGTCAGTATATGTCTTGTTACAGGCTTAAGCCAAAGAGACATATAAGTTAATAAAACTTAACTGAAGCACCATGTCTATGTAGTTGTGCAGAGATTAATATGGAACTTACGTCAACATTTGAATATAGAACGCCGACATGCGTGTACACGTTACTACTACATAGGCCAGGTGCTTTAGCTAAGTTTTTCACCTATACATATGTAGTGCAATACCGTTTTCCATCGGGAACACGGATCCCAATCAAAATACAACGGCCGAACTTTCAATCAATGATTGCATTTAGTGACATTTTCATATCATATAGTGCCAAACGTCAAAATTTAAAAAGATATTTGACATTAAAAAAGAGATTGACGGTTGAACCTCAAAATGGCGAAGTCGTCTTGAAAATATTTTTTTTGTTTTTTGTTGAAACGTAGTTTAGTGTGTAATATTGATAGCGTATTATGCAGTGATCTAGCGCAGAATTGTGCAGCTAATGAAGAATTGATTTCAAAACGTGTTTCACCACTATTTTTGGTGATCACCCGGCAGTCCCGGGGTCACGGCCGCCTCTTAGCTTTCTGTAAAGTCCAGCTACCACTTTACAAAACGCAAGGCCAGCTACCGAACAACGTCATGCTCTAAGGGCAAACTTATATGTTATTGTACTTGAGATTGGCGAAATCATCGATTGATTTATTGATGGAAGCCATATTTTTTTAAAAGAAGAAGAAGACATTTCTATATTAAAAATCATAAGTTCTATATTAATGGATATGAAAATGCCACTGATTTATTACAAACATTAATATAATTTAAACTGTTGTGAGCCATGTTACTACTACTTAGTTACAAATCCGGTTTTGGATGCGGTTATGTCCTTAAACCACGTCCAAAAATGAGAGGTAGGGCACAGCAAAGTACCATCACTCTTGAATCTGGAGCAGCCCAACTGGGGAAGTACCTCCTCCTTACAGAAGACCACAGCCATAATAGCACTGCTACCTTTCAGGTATGTAGTGTTGTGTTCCTGATGGCGAGTAAGGTTCCCAGAGACCCAACCCCCCTTAAAGGCCGGCAACGCGCTTGTGACTCCCCTGGTGTTGCCGGTGCCCATGGGCAACGGTAATTGCTTACCATCAGGCAATACATTTGCTCGTTTGCCACTTTTATCATAAAAAAACAGATAAACTCACGTGTCGGGTGATACACGATAACACGAAGCGGTGTGTCCTGAATCAGCTTAAGAATGGGTACCAGAGCTTACCCGAAACATGTCGCCTAGTGCGATATAAGTACACGTGACTTTATCCGTTTGTAACTAAGTACAATCATTGTTGACAGTTCAGGTGCCATCGCATTTCGATCGAGATCCGAGTTTTACGTCGGAAAACAGTTTTGCACTACATCTGTAAGAGCTTAAACTTATCGCTGTGCTAATGCTGTACCCTTACCATGAGTTGTGACATTGAGGTAACGAGTATCGAGTTTACTATCTGTGCATCACGCTTGTACTATAAGTGCCAACGATAAGCACAGATAGCAAAGTCGATAGCCGTTATCCAAAACCTCAAAGTCACAACTCATGGTAAGGGTTCGATTGTACTACCTGTGTATCTCGCTTGTACTATTTAAATGCCAATGAGATGCACAGATAGTAAACTCGATACTCGCTATCCTCAAAGTCACAACTCATGGTACTGTACTTTGCAGATTGTAGTGATACTCCCTATTAATTCGACTCTTCGACACTTTCGTTTTCCTTATGTAACTGAGAATGTTTTTGTAAATTCCATTTCCTTCCGAATTCTTTATCACAAATATCGCACTTATAACGGACAACACTATGCGATTTCTCATGCATTTTCAGGTGACAAGCCCTAAGGAATTTCTTCCCACACATTTCACATTCATACCGCCGGCTCTGTGATAGCGTGCAATGCCCTCTTCGGTAATGTTTTGTCAAGTATCTTTTGCATGCGAAGCGCTTCGAGCACATTTCGCAGGCGTATGTTTTCTCCGCTGTGTGTGTCATCTTGTGACACACCAGATGTGCTGGTTGCGTGTAAGTTTTATCGCACACGTCACACGCGTAAGGCCGGTCTCCTGTGTGGACAACCTCGTGTCTTTCCAAGCTATTTTTGCTTGTGAAGACCTTATTGCACACAGTACATTCAAAGGGATGATTAGATGTTTGCCTAATTTGTACTTTTGGAGGAGTTTCGTGTTCTTCGCAGCTGAGTCTGTTTTCGGAATTCAAATCGGAATTTTTGCACGAGTCAAGTGCGGTGTGTAGCTTCAAATGTAATTTGAGTTGATAGCTTTCGTAGAATTGCCGTTTACATATATTACATGTGTATGGTTTGTTTCCCGTGTGTATCCGTTCGTGTCTAATCAGTTGGTATCTATGTACCCATGTCTTCGTACAGAATCGACAGCCATACCGTTTCGCGGCATCACCTTGATGTATTAGGCTATGGTGAGTCAAGGTTCCTCGTTTTCTGAACTGTTTTTTACATATTTTACAGGTATAAGGTTTCTCCCCACTGTGTATGCTTTTGTGTTTCACCAAGGAGCTGGAACACGAAAACTTTTTATGACAGACGTCGCAAGAGTATGTTTTTTTCTCGCTGTGAGTACGTCTATGTTGGGATATGTAAGCGTAAGCAAAGTATTTATCACAAATATCGCAGTACACCTTCTGAGTTGACATGTGATTAAGTATATGTATGAAAAGTCGATCTTTAATCGAAAAAGATTGATCGCAATAGTCGCAAAAGTAAGTGACACCCTTCTTTACTTCACCTATGTGAACTTTCATATGTCTGGTCAGACATAGCTTCAATCGAAAGCTTTTGTCACAAAACTGACATTCGTATGGTGTGTCACCTGTGTGGTGGCGTTCGTGTCGTACCAACATATATTTATATAAGAACTTCTTGTTACAAATATTGCAACAATACTTTTTGGCTGCTTCGCCTTGATGTAACAGCAAATGCTTTTTTAAATGCGTCTTTTCCCTAAAAGCTGTGTTACATATCTGACAGATGTGTGGTTTCACATTGATATGTATGCGCTTATGCTTAACCAGACACGCGCTCCACGCGAAACTCTTAAAGCATATGTCGCAACGGTATGGTTTCTCTCCGGTGTGAAGTGTTAAATGTCGATACATATAAGTTGGATGGGCGAATTTTCTATCACAAAACTCGCATCCAAACGGTTTCTTATCGGAGTGACAATACATGTGTTGGACCAGTCGCTTTTTAATTGGAAAAGATTTGCCACAAGTGTCACAGATAAATATTTTTTGCTTTGTCCTCTTTCTAGACCTTTCCTTTCGAGATTTAGAACTATTGCATTGGACCTGTGTTTTCTTGATTTTCGTCCCTTTTTTACTTGCAGCTTGACTTTTTTGATGTGGCACCCGTTTCACCAAAAGATTCTCCGGAACTGAAATGAAAACACTCTTTTCAGATATAGGTGGAAAAATTAGCTAAACACCCGGTCTATGTAGTAGTAACGTGTGCGTACGCGCATGAGCGTATATTCAAACTTTACGTAAGTTCCATATTAATTCTCTTGCTCAACTACAAAAATCAAAGCAAATCAAAATATTTATTAAAAAATAATTTGATTTGTTCTTAGTTTCATATAATGTTCATATATTAAAAAGTAGAATTTTCAAAATGTATAATTATGTATGAAGACCTGATGCAACCTCATGCAAGTATAAAACAATAGGTGAGTTAGGTTAGTAATTAGTTTGGTAGCTTTAAATAATAAATATTCTGGGACATTCTTACACAAATCAACCTAGTACTATGGTAAGCTCAGTAAAGCTTGTGTTGTAGGTACTAGACGACATTCATCATCATCATCATCATATCAGCCCTTTATCGCCCACTGCTGAGCATAGGCCTCTCTTCTAGTACGCCACTTGTCCCAGTCCTGAGCTAATCTCATCCAGAAGTGACCCGCAATCTTCCAAATGTCGTTGACCCAACGTGCCAACGGACGCATTATATATATATATATATATATATATATATATATATATATATATATATATATAATAGATAGATACATATAAATACTTAAATATATAGAAAACACCCATAACTCGGGAACAAATATCTGTGCTCATCACACAAATAAATGCCCTGATTGCGAAAAGAAAATACTCTGCAAAATTCCTGCACTTTTTTTTATTTAAACTGTTGTGAGCGAATCAAACCCAGGACCATCGGCTTCATAGGCAGGGTCACTACCCACTTGGCAAGCAAGTATATGAAGCAAATGGTCCTGGGTTCAAATCCAAGGAAGGGTATTTATATGTGTATTGTCCACAATCATTAATTATTCCCAAGTCATGGGTGTTTATTCTATGTACAGTCAGCAGCAACAGTTGCTGACTGTACATAGAATAAACACAGTTTTTTTTTTATGACATAGGCGGCAAACGAGCAGACGGATTGCCTGGTGGTAAGCAATTACCGTCGCCCATGGGCACCCGTAACACCAGAGGAGTCACAAGCGCGTTGCCGGCCTTTAAGGGGGGGTTGGAGCTCTGGGAACCTTACTCACCATCAGGAACACAACACTGCATACCTGAAAGGTAGCAGTGCTATTATGGCTGTGGTCTTCAGTAAGGAGGAGGTACTTCCCCAGTTGGGCTGCCCCAGATTCAAGCGTGATTGTCATCGCTGAGCCCTACCTCTCATTGTTGGACGTAGTTTAAGGACATACCCAGGTCCAAAACCCTAACCGGGTCCTCATTTTGAACACCTCAAATGCTTAGCTACTTCTGCTGCTGACTGTAAGTGAATATTCAGAATAAATGTCTTCAACAAGTGACAATTAAAAAGTAAAATTATATCAGTTTTGTGAAGATAATTAAGCTTGAAATCTATATGGTAATAAAATTCTTTTTTTTTTTTTACATTATAATATTATTTGGGTGATTATTCGGGCATTTGAACCATTCTTATTACTCTTTCCAGATTTCTGTAGAAATCATCACAGTTTGGTGTTATTTTTGGTTTACTGGTAGACAGCTGGGCTGGGTAAAGGATAACCGAAACCTACTTAATATAATGCAGGCGCTTCTACAGAAATCTGGACAGTTCAAACGTCCGAATAATCACCCACTTGTAGTACATGAAATGATGACCAAATCTAAGTATTTGTAGATGGAAACTTTTGTATTGTACTCATGTTTATTTATTATGTATTCATTTATGTTTGATTACCTAGTGTCAGACTTTAGTCAATATGTATATATGTCCACTTCTAGAAAATACTCTGCAAAATTCCTGCACTTTTTTTTATTTAAACTGTTGTGAGACATTGTAATATTATACAAATGATACACCCGGCTCTACTCATATTTATTTAGTCACACGAGCAATGTGTGTCTGAGAACATACACCGGTTTCAAGCACTAAGTGCCAAGTATATTTGTTTTAGGTACCCAACCTATCCTTCCAAAAATGTAAATTATTACCAACCGAACATTCTCCATAACACAAAAGTCAAAAGCAAAGACTATGCCTTTACCTTGATATTGGCAAAATCCAGCTCGCCAAAAACAGCAAGGAGTGAAAGCCATTAATTAAAAAAAAAAAAAGTGCCAAGTGTCGCTGCAAAAATATTTTAAAACGGAGGCCTATTTCCTCGAAACATATGCCAGAAGTGACTAAATAAACATAAGTAGAGCCGTGTCTATCATTTCTAAAATAAGTCCTGCACTTGCTAGAACTGGACGAAAAACTACAACTTACTCCCAACAAAAGCAATCTCGGGTATTGACTCTTCTGTAACCATCGTTCCCAGCTGCACTGACGCTTCTCCGATGACCATTTCCTGCTTAATCTCGTGACCATCATAAAGTCCTGTCTCAGCAGCTTCCGCACTGACTCCCCAGTCATCGGAATCATATTCTTTGTTTATAGGCACTTCAATGCTAGATACTTGTTCTTTTTCTATTTCTTCGTTAAATTGTTCTATTTTAACTTCTATTGTTGAAAACACATCAACACATTCTGTTTCTGTTTTAATAACTGTCTTGATTAATTCTTTATTTAATGATTCGATTTGCGACATTTTTCGTCGTTATTCTATGGAAATAAGCTTTATTCATATATGGTAGAAAGCTTCAGATAGTCTGGAGTTTTAAATTTAGTAAGTAATGTTGATTGAATTAAATAATTTCATTGCTTTATCGATAATTTTGCCCGCGCTGGTGGAAATTATAGTATTTAGAAATTGAATAGGTATACACTTTTCTTTTATAAATATAACACTAACAACGACTCCATATCCATATCCATGAGCCGTCAGTCAACAGTCATGTCGTGGTCCGAACAATGTATTTTTAATACATCTAAGGGTCTGAATCACATGCTCACAGAGCTGACAGGTGGTAAGCTGGTACGAAAAACGCGTAAATTGTCAATCCCCTTCTTATATCATACTGAATTGTAAATCCAGAAATAATAAATGGAAAAAATCGGGCCAACCGTCAGTGAGCTCAAAGCGTGTTTCGGACCACAGCTCAAGCTCTAATATGTACATTCTATGGTCACGATATGTCTTTTTTTTGTCTATGCGATTACCGCCCGCCATTTCTATTACAAGCCGTGGTTTTACAATGCCGGCTTCCTGTTTCTCCCACAGTTCTGATAAGAGCTCGGATATTTCAAGATTTTCTAGTTAGATCCACCGCGCAAGTGTAATTCTCTTAGTTTTTTACATTTTAAGACATTAAATGTCTGTTGAGCAGGTAAATATTGTCATAACCTATTTTATTACATTTTTTCTCATTCGTTATAGACTACAAAAATGTTTTGAATGTGTATTATCTTATCGTATTGCATTCGTGACATTTTATAATCTTAGAAGTAGTTAATCGTGAATTTCCAAGCGTGTATTTTAATTACTAATTAGCATACGATATAAGGTAAAACTTTATTTTCAGATCTGGAAGCCGGAAAAATGATCCAGATAAACAAATACTACCTAAGCTTGCTTCTGGCGTTAGCTGCATACGCAACTGCCTCGTCATTCCTCTTTAACAAGGTGTTTGATACTACTCAAATTGTTATCGACGAGTTATTCCATATACCACAAGGTATATCATACTGCGAAAGGAACTTCACACATTGGGACCCGAAGATCACAACTCTACCAGGCCTGTATTTAGTGTCCGCTGCGTTCCTTGGGACTTACTTACCGTGCGACACATACCACTTGAGACTAGTTAACTTAGTTGCTTCATGTGTAAATCTACTCCTATTCGCCTCAATACTAAAGTTTGTTTATGGCAATAACAAAGAAAGTCAGCTTAAAATAGTGTTACAAGCATTAAATTTGGCGATACTACCGCCTTTATATTTTTTCTCGCATGTGTATTACACGGACACTCTGTCACTTACGTTCCTACTGGCATTCTCCAGATTATGCTTTACGAGTCGACATAAATTCTTCATTTTAGTATTTGGTCTGTGCAGTGTATTGATGCGTCAGACGAATATAGTCTTTATAGCAATGGTGTTAGGTCACAAAGTGCTGGATATTATGATTAAGAGCTCTCGAGTGTTCGGTAATAAGTATTTAACAAGGACTTTGCTAAATAAAAACTCTGTTATAGCTAGAGACATTGATGCCTCAAAATTAAAGAGATATTATAGTATGAGTGACGTGTATCTGGCATTAGGGTATCACATAACAACATGTTTTACTACGTTTTTCAAGTTCCTAACTAAGCAAGACTGGCTAATAATACTTACACATAGCGTAACACTTATTTCCTTCATCTCATTTGTTTTTAAGAACGGTTCTATAGTCGTCGGAGATAAAAACGCTCATCAAGCTAGCCTACATCTCCCGCAAATGCTTTATTTCCTAATATTCTATGGTATCTTCGGTTTACCATATCTCGTAGCCAAACTGCCATCAACGTTGCAACTTATGGCGAGGAACAAGACTAAAATTGTATTACTCGGGATTCTGTTAACTCTTATAGTACATTTCAACACTATAACCCACCCGTACTTGCTAGCAGATAATCGGCATTATACATTCTACGTCTGGAACAGATGGTTCGGTAAATATGATTTTGCTAAGTATGCAACAGTTCCGGCTTATATATTCCTCCTTTTCAGTTTGTACGATAACTTGAAAGATCAAAATTGTATTTCCTTCCTATTGCCATACACTGTAAGCTTATTTTTAGTAGTATCGTTACAAAAAATGATAGAAATAAGATATTTCCTTATTCCATATATTGTACTACGTTTAAGATTCGTAAGGCCGACATATAAAATAGTATTATTTGAGTTTCTATTGTATTTGATTATCAATGCTGTTACGTTTTATTTGTTTTTCCATAAAGAGATTATGTGGAAAGATTTTGATTATGCCCAGAGAATTATATGGTAATTATTGTTAACCCTATAACTGTCCGTGCATTACATATAATGCACCGTCAAACTAGCTCTGTCAAGTCCACGTGACGTCAGAAATGGATGGCGCTGTACATTAGTGCATCACCTGTAATGCACGGACGTTGTATAGATTCATGTCAGAGGCGCAAGCGAAGGGACAGTTAGTGTTAATATAGATATTATTTAATTTGTTTCTATAATCGATTTTTCTCCTGACAACAGCATATATGTACAGTGTACCAAAGTCCAGTGGCCAAATATATCCTCGTAAGGCCCACGAGCCTACATGTAGTACTGATTACTTTAAAGAAATTTTAATTTTATAAAACTGGAATAGAGTTAAATTTTATTAGTTTCTTTCGATTTTGACATAAGAAATTATACTTTATTTCCTTCACTATAAGGAACTAATTCGAGTAGCATTTTACTTGTATTGTGGGCCTTAGGAGGAGATCTATATCGATATATTTGGTTACTTTGGTTTCCATAAACTATTATCCTTTGCGGGGCTATGTCAAACACTCACACGTCATCGAAATGTCATAACTGAAGTTGAACTTTATGCGTGTGCACGTAGGTCTAATTTGCTCTGTGGCCGAGGACATATATTTACGTCTTTGGCGTTAAACCTGCGGTGTCAATATATACGTCTTTGGCGTGGAAAAGGTTAACGCTGACTGTTCAAAGGCGTTAAGATATATATGTATATGGTAGTTTTCAGTAAACCAAATTACTTACATAGTTTGATTTATAGAAAGGTTTGAGTCAGGCCCGGTACAGTCAAATGTAAAAATTCGTTCACTGACAAAGTCTCAAAAATATGTACCGAGCAACTCTATTGTACAGTAAATAAGGTTGTAGGACGTATTTATGAAAGGATTCTTTCGGTACGTATTTCTTCACTTGACTGTACCGCGAACATCGAAGTTCGTATATTTCGAGAGTCTATATTTCCTTCGTATATCTCTTTTACTCCAATTTAGGCGTCATGGAAGAGACAGAGACAATTGTCTGAAATTTTCCCGGTAGTGCCGCAGTTTCGTGGCGATAGTAAAGTCGAAGTCAGGCTAGTCAAAAGTCATGATCGTAAAGCAGTAACTAATAATTAATAAATTATACAATTTATCCGAACAACTTTACCGACTTGACAATAGAGGAGTTGTTCAGATATTTGTGACCTCCAGGGCTTCGATATATCTGATAGACCAGTGTCATATAGTTATTACTATTACCAGTCAAAGTTGCCAAATACTTACTGCTAAATTATTTTTTATTATGCAGAAACGTCTGCTAGCGAATATCTTCGATATTTATATCGAAAGGAAAATAGAAAATAAAATATTTTTTTCAATTTTTAATTTTTTTTTCTTTCGATTTAAATATCGGAGTTACTGCTATACAAATAAATATTGTACTGATTATGTGAATTGCATTAATACTTAACCTAGTTGAGGAACCTGCAATATTTTAATTCAAATAATTTAATTTGTGGTTATAAGTTAATGATGTAAAATATATTTAATCTATATTCATAAATGTTTGCACCCGGCCGTATTCGCAACCAGTTTCGACTTTTTCATTCTTTTCTCGTAACCAGTTGCGAACGAAGAACTTCTAATTTTTGAAGGAAACTGCGACGCCGGGCTCCGTCCTAGATGTCGATAGGTGCGAAATATGATCGCAATTGGTTTTGTACGAAGAAATAACAATCTTTACGAGCAATTGGTCGCGAAAAAGTAATGAAAATACTTTAACAGGAATTAAATGCGAATCGTTGTTTCGGAAACGGCTGGAGTGTGTATACAGCATACACAAACATGCTTATAACTTGAATAGCAACTGCTTAAATGTCGTAATGAAATGATTAACTTAAGACTAATTGCAGATTCTCAACTCAACTAGGTACAGTAAAACAATTTGATTTCTGGGCCACTTAGTACCTTGTCACAGTGAAAATTTATATGAAATACGCAAAAAATCTCTTATTAACGTCACTGTGACAAGGCTCGAAGTGGCCTACAAATCAAATTGGTTGACCGTACCAGCTACCGCGAACCACGATATTCGTAAATTTCGGACGTTTGTCTCTGCCACTCTCATGACACCTTTAATTGGAGTAAAAGCGTTAGATGCCCGAAATATACGAACTTCGATGTTCGCGGTACCGCTCCAGTGCTAGGGTGAGGTGTTCAAAATGAGCTTGACTTTATTGTAAATAGAAATAGAGCGTGTCAAGACTTATGCCCGTAAGAGAAACTCTAATATGCATGAAATTAAAGCCTAAATTATATTTTCCATGTTATAGAAAAACTTAGTTGCTAGTATATTATACACCGCGTAACATGAGGAAACCGAATAATTTTGCCAGAGTTATCCTGACCATATTTAGAGACTAAAATGTTCAATAAACCTTTTAGAAATTCACCTCGTTTCGGAGTTAGAAAACATTAAAAAAAATATTAAAACTCAGCACCGTTCGCTTTCTTAAGGGCGATTTTACCACTATTGAACTCATTGTTTGTTTTCAGGCATAGTTTTCGCAATAAAATTTATTTTATGTACGTACATGTCATAAGTGCTCTAAAATGCGTCCAGAAACCGTAGGCAATGACCAGCATTACCAACCATCAGAGAGGTAATGTTCACATTACCTACTGAAATCAGTAGGTTATGAATTTAAATTTGGAACAGCTGTCAAATTCAAGTGGGGTGTCTAATCTAGTATCTATAGATATTAAAACAGCCATTGATACGAAACGCCAATTCGTTATGTTTTTTTAATATAAATCGAACGACATTTGAACTCGAGTGACAGTGGAATAGGGAGTTCATTCGCTTGTCTATGGTTTAAAAAAAAAATTACTGAGATACGAAATACGCAACGCCGCCGTTCCAAGCTGTCATCTGTTTTGTTCGTTGACTTTTTAATGTTTACAAGTAACCTTAGTAATAAAATAAGTCATTTCCCTACGGTTCCTGAACCCATCTTAAAACACTTAATGATATGTGTGTAGATAAAGTAGTGTATGTAACTATACATAATTAGGCATTACAACAATCGTGTGATATTATTATGAAACTCGCCTTCGGCTCGTTTCATAAACCCACACTCTTGTTGTAATGCCCTTCATTATGCACAGATACATAAACTACTATTCTATGTCAAATAACACGAAAAACGAAACAAAAGCATTTTATTTTTTGCCGTAGTTGACCAAAGGTTATATTGATATGTTTTGCTTCTTTTGGCATCAGGTATACGCTGTTAAAATTATTAGGTTTCCTCATGTTACACAGTGTATATAAATAAGTAAATATGCTTAAGTGTAAAGCTTTAGTGTACACACAGCAACAGACTTAGCTGTACAGTGGTGAACCTTACTATATAAGGCATAAGGTCCACCGATGTACTGCTAAGAGTGTTGCCGTCTGTACGCTCGAGTCGGGCGGCATGTTAAACCAATGGGAATGTTCGGAAGTGACCGCGCACGCTGCGTGATCTTGCGGGAGCTCCACGCACTGCTTCGTACAGTCGTCATCAGATATATCGGAGCTGTGGAGGTGGTCAAAAATATCTGAACAACGCCTCTATTGTCAAGGCAAGTGCATGTTCCGATAGTTATGACTACCTCCACAGCTCCGGTATATCTGATAGCGTCCATTGACGCGAAGTGTAATTAATTAATATGGTCTAATGAAGTGTTTAAATATAGAATTTGTGATATTAATGTGAATTTTATGTAATTAATGTATGCTGTGTGGATTATTAAATAATTATTGTTTTTGTATAGATTTTTTTATTTATACAAATTGAGAGTAGTTTAGTTGTCGATGCGACCAAAAGTTCTGTTACACTTTTTAAGGCTTAAAAAGTTTGTAATGAGTAGGGTGATGGCACCAATGTTGGACACTAAGCTGACAGGCACCAGTGATGGACACTTGGTTCTTAATTCAAAAACCATCATCATCTTCTTCGCGTTGCCCCGGCATTTGCCACGGCCCGCTTGGAAACTAATCCCAGGATTTGGCGTAGGGCATTAGTTTTTACGCAAGTGACTGCCATCTGACCTAACCCAGAGGGTAAACTAGGCCTTATTGGGATTAGTCCGGTTACCTCACGATGTTTTCCTTTAACGAAAAGCGACTGGTAAATATCAATGATATTTCGTACATAAATTCCGAAATACTCATTGGTACTAGGCGGAGATTAAACCTGCGACCTCCGGATTGCAAGTCGCACGCTCTTATCGCTAGGCCACCATCGCTTCTCTAATAAAAGTTACCGTAAATGAAACGAGAAAATATACATTAATATTTCTTTATTAACGACACATTTTAAAATATTTATTAAAACTAAAATATCGTCACCGCTATTAGTGCCAAGCACTGGGACGTAGTCAACAATATGACCAGTTATAAACATCTGCATAGTAAACAAGTGGATATATAATTAAAAAACGTACCTACATAAATGTTGAATGAATCGTAATATAAATAAATGACACAATTACGAATTAAAAAAAAACTAATAAATGTTACTGTAAATAGTTACACATTAAAAGGGTCACGTAGCGTTAACCTTTTCGACGCCAATGACTTGATATGAAGTCAGTGCATTTCGTGCCCAACGCGCCACGGCTTGATATCAAGTCGAGGCGTTGGACCTGCGTACTGAGAGGTACTTAGGTGAAAGAAAAGCTATTCTGAACACAATTTCTTTAAAACCATCTTGGAGGGAAGGATAGAAAGCAAGAGAGGGAGAGGAAAGCCCAGACGCAGCTACATGGATCAAGTGAAGGAAAAGGTTGGGGTCGTTTCGTATCAAAAAGTCAAGGAGCTGGCGCAAGATAGGAAAAGCTGGAAGATACTCTAGAGTCTAACTCTCAAGTATATGATGATGAGAGGTACTTAAGGCTTGCAAAAACCTTTGTAAGAATGTTTTTAATGTGACGACGAAAAAGTTAAAGCTAGAAAGGCATTGTTAGCTAAATTTTTGCCGACGATGCATTCTGGCCGCGACCATGCGACAAAACATAAGAAACATTAATTCATGACAATAAAAATACAGAAGGAGAACACAAACAATAAAAGAAAGTAACTGTCACGAAATGGTCGCTTTTCAGCGTTAATGCTGGCAAGGCCAGCGCTGCTCTTGCCTCTTCCGTTGCAACCATTAATGAGGACACGGCGCCATGACGGCACGGTAAAAACACACAAGTAAAAACAATGTACATCAAATAAGTGAAATTTAAAATAAAACACAAATAAAAACACAGAAACACGCCTCAATGATGCGCGATGTAACAGGCGCTTTTAAAAACATCTATGGAATGTATATAGAATATAAACAATATATCTATATAGATAGAAAAATGTCACAAATATAAATATAATAAAAATAATAACAGTTACTTCAAATCCTCAGAAAATAGTCTAGTTTCAAAACTGCCTACCGAAGTAACTTCTGTACAACGGGTTACGAATTAAAATTTACTTAAATATTAAATCTTCGTACGTAACTAGTTACGAAACTGTTTCCATGTCCGTAACTATTCAAAATGTAAATTAACCTCAACTATATTCAATGAAACTGTATTAAAATAATTTAATAAATATTTTAAAGTAAAGATGGAAGCTCTTTGTACATTAATGGGCTCTTATCATTAACAAATAATACATAAACTAATATGTGACATTATCTACGAAAAGGGACCTTATTGTCGATGGCGCTTATGTCGTTGTTCAAGACGATACAATACAAATGCAACGTGATTCGTCGTAAGTGCCATCGACAATAAGGCCTCTTTTCCTAGATAATGACACATATTTACTCTATAAGATCGCATTTAAAAATATTGAACATTGGGTCAATCAACTTTACCGTATAACTCGTTACATAGTAACGGTCCACTGGACAACTGTTTAAGACTTGGTTTTATTAGTGAAATTGAATTACAATTCACAAATACATGCACTTTGGTGCTATTTCAGCATCTTCCCGTTAGAGACCATCTATTAAGCAAATTAGTGGAAAGTGATAAAACAATTCTTTAAAAAAATTGCTTTTGACCATTGAACAACGGGATACAATAACAAGATAAAACTGCGTTATACTAGCGAAAATAGAAATTCGATAGTTAACTGTCGGCCTCTCTATCGTTTTTGTATATTGGAGCTATACGCACTAGTCCGAGCTAGTAAGCTATGAGCTATCAGCTATTTCAAGGGACTAAAGATATTGCTCCCGTGTAAATAAAAAACTGATATATATTTATATCTCTTCGCCCGGCGATGAACTACGATCGCACGGCTATGACATATATGTCTCTTTTATTTACACGGGATCGATTATCGTTTGTCGCTTGAAATAGCTGATAGCTCATAGCTTACTAGCTCGCGGTGGGAGCAGTGCCATAGGCAGTCAGCAAACAGGCGATCGATCGATAGTCCCTCAGTACCCTAAACTGACAGTTCTACTACGTTGCTCGTCCATGACTAATAAATAATTTACATAAAATTTATTTTAAAACACTTAAAAAAACTATCTTATATATATATACAAATAAAACTGGTAACATTTATCACACGAAACATTCACATTTATAACTAATAATCATAAAATGGAACGACAATGACTATAAAAACAGGAACAATTTTTTTTTATAATAATTTATGAATTAACTCGACTTCACGTTTCGAACCACCCTCAACCGGTTCTCACAGGTCCTTTATGTGCCGGCTACGCGAACGAGGTCACTGTTAATGCTTGAAAATGGCGACCTAAGCTTTCAGAAACAAGTCTAGTTTTACTAAATAAACGCGAGTAGAGCTTTGTTATTCATAGATTATTAAAATAATTTGCAATATTGAGACTATTGAGAACTAATTATCTGGCATTTTCCTTGATGGCCTTAGGATATAAATCTTACATATTTATTCTTAATATAATAATTAATAACAATGTTAAAATTCATAGATGTTGTACAACAAATAAAAAAAATAATTTTAGTTACAAAAATACTTATACATAAATGTAAAGACTGAGATTTCACAGCCTAAACTTTGGATGAGTATAACCGTGTTTGTATGGAAGTATTATGAAGAAGCCAAATTGTATAAATATATATAAAAAAAACATAAGTGAATATTTCACAATTTGAAAATAGGTACATTTGAAATGTAAACGATTTTCGTTTTTTTTCTCGGAAACTAATTAAGGTTGATATTTGTAGACTTTTAAAAAAGGCATCATATATGTATGTGAGGAATAGTATAAGACATAATGGTTTATTCATGTTAAAATAACTACGAATACATAACGACTTACTACATTAAATTAAAAAAAGGCCCTTGAGGCTGACCGCATTTCATCGCAATGCTGATACCCTGTGCGAGGAAGCCGCCAGCTCTTCGGTAACCACTTACGTCAACCAGTACCTTTACCATGCTTGTACTGTTTTAGTGCGAAGGAGATGCACAGATAGTAAACTCGATACTCGTTATCGAAAACCTCAAAGTCACAACTCATGGTAAGGGTACTGACGCTTCGCGATTTCTGTAAAAAGTTTGTGCGCGCTTGACCCCATGCTAGGTCCATGGTCCATGGTCCGTTTCGGATTAAATGGGGAAAAATCGCAACCAAATAGCCGTCTAGGGTCGAGGTACCATACAAACAAGGCTATACCATCTGCTATCCGTTAAAATGTTTATAAAAAAAATACCATTACGTGAACACATAAAATAAATATGTCTACTTATCACTCTTATCAGATAGTCAATTAATTAAAAATAATACAGCCATTATAATTTCTTAACATAATTACATTTTAAATGCAAACAATACATTGTAATCACTTGGCCGTAGACCGAGAAATAAATAAGCCCAAGCGAAGCGAGGTCGTTTAGTAAAACAAGACTACTCTTTCCAAGGTAAATATATGTAAAAATATATGGAAATAGGAACTTAAAGTTACTTTTTCTTATTTCGAACTAACAAAAATCCATATAAAAGCTCAAGCAATGAAATAACATATGGAATCAATCACAAATAATAATTCACAGTTTGTACATAGGTATATAAATATCGACTGTAAATAAACTTTGGTGCCGTTTGTTATTTAGCCTCTTTTAAAAATATTTTACATATAGTAACATTCTCATTGGTTATCAAATAAACATTAACTATGCATAATTTTAAATATAAAATTAACAACAGTATTAGAGTTAGGTATTTTCTTTTTCAAAATTGTTTAACGTTTTTTTTTTACCTAAAAAAGGGTAATTTAAACAAAAAATACTCTATTAGTAATTTTTAAGTCTGATTTAAAACAACTGCCTTTGCCTAAGTCGGTTAACTTTGCTCATACATTATTTACAACACAGCTATAAGTTACTTTAGCATATAATTAAAAAAAGCATGGAAGCTGACCATTTCAACAGTAAAAAATACGTATAAATATTTTAATAGATATAGCGGCTGTCAGTATAGAACGCAAAAGACCTCATTTTAATATTATCAATATTATCTTTATTCAATTTGTCTCACCCGAGTGAATCAACAACAAATAGTTAGAAGTTTGTATCAAGCATAGTTTGTTAGAAAAAATGTGTCTCTGCGTACTATTAACACGTTTCGTAGGTGACCCATTATGAAAGGGATATATAGTTACCACACATATACATGTTTTATGTATTTAGATGCAATTAAACTGTGGTTTGAAGAGTGACCCAGGGGAACGTAGCCATGGCAACGAGGGACATAAAATAGTTGATTCAGCCAGCCCCACGATAAGCTTAAGAAGCCTTATGTGTTAGCCAACTATTTAATATTAATTAATATAATAGAAAGCACCCACGACTCAGGAATAATCTGTGCTCATCACACAAATGTTTTAACTGGGATTTGAACCCATTGCCGTGGGCTTCACAGGCAGGGTCACTACCTACCACAACTGACTAAGTACTTTAGATTCGTTAGTCATCTTTTGGGCTGAAGCCCAAACAGCACACAATAGGAGCACTGCGGTATTGGGGCTCCGAAGATATTGCTAACGTGAAGATAAAAGGACGTAAAATATAGAAGTTTTCAAAAAAATGTGCCCCAAATACACGTGACTTGTAGGAAAATTGAACTATGTCAGTTTTGTGACGAATTAAGTATGAAGACTGTATGAAAATTATTTGTTTGCCGTTTTTTGTATTGTTTATGAAACGAGCATGAAATCGTAAGTATTTATAGAAATTTTATGCTTAATAATCGTCACAAAACTGACATAATTATTAAACATGGTAAAAATGGGATTGTACCATTACAATATGGGTGATTTAAGAATAAAAAATCATACTAACCCATGTTAATATGATTTTTTATTCTTAAATCACCCATATTTTCCGTCGTTTTAACTTTACAATAACACTTCTAATAGACATCGAAAACGTATAAATATAATTCACTTGTAACTCCATTTTTTTAATTTCCATAGCTTTCAGATATGTCGTGCAAAACCGTTTTAAAAAAATCTTTTATTTACACACACCATAAACTGTCTACTCCCGACCACTGCTGGACATAAGCTTCCTCCAAATGACTTATATCATCTTGGGGGCAGTTGCCAAAGTCGCCACTCTTGGCAGGTGAGTTGGCGAACGTAGATTGGGTTTGGGGCCCATTCATCGGTTTTTCCACTTTGTCGCCTCCCGAGAGGAAATATACCTTTTTTTTACGTTCAAAAACAGCAAATACCGACCCACATAATAGTACAATATTTTGTTACAACATATTTCATATATTTTTTAATGTTATAATTGCTTTATTATTATATCAAAATCGATATAATAATGATATTTAAATTTCGAACATTTTTGCAAAAACAAATTAATTTATTACCTATTTTACTATAGAAGCGATATCAAAATTGGGTCGGAGTCTATTTTGTCTCTGAATTATAAAAATAAAAAAAGTTTTATTTCGCCGCCATTACATAAGTTCGTTTGCGGTTCCAGAAATTATTATTGAGAGCTTATATTGTGTGTAGATAAAACATGTATGTCACTGTACATAATTAGCGATCGGTTATTTGGATTCTCCCTCGCGGGATATCATGTAGAAAAGTTAATATAGATACGACAGTTTCCCGCGATACCTAACAAATCGTTCAAAAAAAAAAAAAAAATTGTCTGCAAGGGTTTTTTTACTTACTCGTCGAAATTAAAAACGGTACAAAATATGCCGCTTTGGTGGCAGCGAATGAGCTGTCAGTGTGAACACTCGTGCTCATTTGTTCAATTTGGACAAAAGAACGGCGAGTAAGTCGCATGTCTAGCAGCTACTTAGATGTTATAAAGTGTACACATTGTAAAATAAACATATTGTATTTTTTTGTTTTTTCTAACAACAAAGCCCGGATTCCCGGGGCATATCCATACTAATATAATGATATTAATGATACTACTATTTACCCCGTGTCGAATCGTAAAAACCGATCACTGATAATTAGACATTATTTTATGCCTATTATGTAGTAGTCACATAAACAACTATTAAGTTACTCGATCGGGCAAAGTTGCATAAAACTATATCCATTTGTCAACCTTTTTCAGCAGCGGCGTGTTTTCGTCTCGCTCTTTACTGGGGCTCTCTGTCCCGTTCACGTATTGTGCCAATTCCGAATTGGACGCTATGTACGGGACCCCAGAGAGGTCTGAAGAGAGGGGGTTGTAGTATTGTCGGTAGCAGATCAACGCTGTGGTGTACCCGAGTATGGAACCCACTAGGATATCTAAAAAAATATATATTTTTTTTTAATTTAAATATAAATATATCGGGACAATCTTGCACAAATCGACCTAGTCCTACGATAAGCTCAAAGGCTTGTGTTGTAGGTACTAAACGACGATATATATAATAGATACATACAACACCCATGACGCAGGAACAAATATTTGTGACTATCGCACTAAATGCCCTGACTGGGAGTCGAACCCAGGACTATCTGCTTCATAGGCAGGGTCACCACTCACTAGGCCAGACCGGTCGTCATTATATTTAGGATATATAGGGCGTCATCATTTTCCTCGTGTTGGTTTAAAAATGGCCAAAGTGTGCCTTGGCCAAAAGTGTCTTTAATACTTTTGGCCAAGGCTGTATAAAGGTTGTATTACATTATAGCGGCACGGCAACGACACAGCTGCAACACAGCACCGCCTCAAACCTCGCAAGGTGACAGCTCGCTGTCAGTAGTAGTAGCTATCACCGCGAACACGTAGTCTGGCGGCGCGCAGTCCGCGCTGTACGCACGCGGTCTCCTTGCTTGCAGCGCACGGTCGTATGGTAGCTGGTAAGCGCGCTGCCCGCCGGAGGCTTTTTATATTGGCATTACGAAATATATTTTTCCTAACTAGTGCGTAAAAAGAGCACTTTTCGCACGCTTCGCGTGCGTAAATTTCACTTTTTAAGGCACTTGCTATGAAAAATTAGGTTCGATACTCGTGTAAAAACTTCTTTAAGACTCGGGTGATTGTCACCCTCGTTTCACTCGGGCCCCAACGTTCACCCTCGTCGAAAAAAAAATTTTTTTCACTAGTATCGAAATGTACTATTTCCTAACTAGTGCGTAAAAAGTGCACTATTCGCACGTTTCGCGTGCGTAAATTTCACTTTTTAAGGCACTTGCTATGAATAATTAGGTTCGATACTCGTGTAAAAACTTCTTTAAGACTCGGGTGACTCGTTTCACTCGGGATCCAACTTTCACCCTCGTCGAAAAAAAAATTGTTTTCACTAGTATCAAAATGTACTAATACGACACAGGTTTTAATGATAATAATTTTAATTTTAATGACAAGTAATTTGCTGGGTTGGATCCGTGCCGCTATAACACAACCTTAAGAAACATCCACGACTCACCAACCCCTACAAGACCAAACCAGTCTTTATAGATGTTATGAGAACATTTCTGACTGTACAGTCAGCAGCAATAGTGGCTAAGCGTTTGAAGTGTTCAAAAGACCTACGCGCTCTTATTCTCTTGACAATAGAAATCTGTTGACCTCATTTTGAACACCTCAAACGCATATCTACTTCTGCTGCTGACTGTACTGTATTGTTGAGAAAACTATGCACTAGCGGCTAAAAGTGGACACCTACCTTCCCAGTGGTGGTGGTAGTCGCACGAGCGGCTGAGCGACACGGCGGCGGCGAGCGCGAGCGGCGCGGCGCACACGAGCAGCCGCGCCGCGCCCGCGCCGCGTCGCCGGCCCAGCGCGCGCAGCCGCCCGCACAGCCACAGCCCGCCCGCGCCCAGCGAGCAGAACGACACTGCACGACACACTTGGTTCGTAACCAGGAACCATTTAGTTCATAAGCAGGAACCATTTACGATATTTAAATCGAAAGAAAATTTCAAAAAATTGACTTCGAAATTTTGACATTTGTAATTTTTTTCTATTTTTCTTTCGATTTAAATATCGAATCTATTGAAATACAAAGGTTAAAAATGCACTGGAGTTTACTTACGCGCTTAATCGATTGTAAAAATAATCGAATCAATTTTCTTAGAACAGAAAAGTTAAAAACAGATCAGAAAAGATAAAAATAAATATTTCGGGACAATCTTACACTAGTCAACCTAGTCCTACAGTAAGCTCAGTAAGGCTTGTGTTGTAGGTACTAGACGATATATATAATAAATAGAAACATATAAATACTTAAATACATAGAAAACACCCATGACTCAGGAACAAATATCTGTGCTCGTGACACAAATAAATGCCCCGACTGGGGTTCGAACCCAGGACCATCGGCATCATAGGCAGGGTCACCAACTAGGCCAGACTGGTCAATAAAAACAGGTTAGTGTTAATACTTACAGCTGCTATGCCCGCTTGGAAAAGATTTCCGGCCCTCCATAATTTCGTCCGGATCCCCGGTACACTGCAGGTCCATAGTTTCTATACCGTCCGGAAAGCAGCGGTAGAAAAAGTCCGGACGAGGTCGACCTGTGAACATTTATTTTCTACACAAATGGAATGAGACCCACGGTAAGCTCAAAAAGGCTTGTGTTGTGTGTACACAGCTAACGATATATATAATAGATACTAGATAATGCCCGCGGTTTCACCCGCATGGTTAGAACAAAATGTAACATATTGAATCTTCTCGTGGGAATGAGATGTTTTCCCGCTGGAAAAAGAAGCCTATGTCACTCTCCATCCATTCAACTACCACCACTTAAAAAATCGCGTCAATTCGTGGCTCCGTTTTGCCGTGAAAAACGGACAAACAAACAGACACACTTTTGCATTTATAATATTAGTATGGAAGTATGAATACAAATATTTAAATACATATATAGACACCCATCACTCGGGAACAGATATCTGTGCTCATCACACAAATAAATTCCCTTACTGGGATTTCAACCCAGGACCATCGGCTTCATAAGGTCACTTAGCCACTAGGCCAAACTAGTCGTCAATTTATTACTAGCTGAGCCAATCGCGCCGACTGCGTGGAATTTGGTCTGTTCCAGTGACTGTTGAGTGTTGAGCCAAATTCAACCCGTAAATCCCCCCGCCCTTTCCTTTAAGGGTTGAATTTGGTTGATGTTCACCTGCCCGGTGTTCCTCTCGACAGATTAATAAAGTTTTCATCAAAATCCGTTCAACCGATTTCTCGTTATGCGCGAACCAATAATCTAAACAGATAAAAAATCTAAAAACGTAGCCTATGTGTTAATCCAGGGTGTCAGCTAACTCCATACTAAATATTAATAAAATCGCTCCAGCCGTTTAGACGTGAAGATGTAATAAACATACACACTCACAAACATTCACCTTCATAATATTAACTGTAGATAAATAAAACACATAATAAATTTGTATGATGGAAGTTCTGTTTTGAAAGTAACAGAACCGGAGTCGAAGCAGGGGTTTAAAGCTTAAACCGATCGGAGGTTCCGACATAAATGAACCGGAGTCGGAGCTCTATAACACCTCCGTTAGAAACTTATTAGTATTTACCTGCTATTAATTTAATCATATTCGTCGCAAATCCATTCATTCCCAGCGCCAGTGACCACGCCAAGAGAAACTGTAAAGACAAACTTAATTTTTTAATTTGGGCACATTACATGCACTTACGAACGTCAAAGAAAAATCTACACCGGTTCCGGTTCCAACCTTACACCTGACAAGAGACTGGCAAGAAACCACGGCGAGACTTATTTTTTGAATACAGTGATACGGAAGACGCAGGATGCAGGCTTCCAACCGGTACATGTGGAGGTCCAAGGAGGGGCCTATGTTCAGCAGTGGACGTCGTATAGCTGAAATGATGATGATGATGATTTGGTAAACTTCTGTAGCTCAGTTGGTCGAGCGATCAGCATGTACACAGAGTCAAGAGTAGTTGATTTTTCATTTTTTTATTACAGATGAAGGCAGCAAATTCCATTCGTTAGCGCATTAGGAAGGTAGAAGCGAATCGCTTCGTGTGAATGAATGGAATATTCACAACGTAAGGATGAACCGCTCCCCTCGCCTGGACGTCCGGAGGTGGAACACAGTTCGAAGTAAAAAAAGATCTTAATTTTTCAATTTAGGCACATTACATGCACTTATGAACGTCAAAGAAAAATCTACACCGGTTCCAAATCCGACCCTACACCCACAAGAGACAGGCAAGAAACTACGGCGGGACTTATTTTTTCAAAACAGTGATACATCAAATCTTAAGTACATAATTACACGTAGTCCCAAAAGAAAACATGTCAAACAGTTTATAAACGAATAAAAAAAATACCTCCAGCGCGTCATTGCAGTCATTACACACAGCCCACGCGATAATGGACAGAACACACGGAACCGCCAACACTATGGACCAAAGCATGTGTCCAGGAACGTAGGACTCATGGCGAGGGTACTTCAGCGTAGACTCCAAGTCAGCCGGCTGGATCACACGGACGAACGGTTGCATTGATTCCATGTAGCTGTAAAAAATAGTCATATGTGCAAAACGTTTCTGAGAGTATAGGTCTCCATTTTCACGAGCGGAGAGTGCGAGGCGTCCGTTCGCCTCGTCTGCCTGTCATGCACTGCCGCGCGCCAATATAATTCGTCTAGCCCGCGTCATTGTGTCTGTAGGTACAGTCAAGGTCAAATAGTTAGTGGCAACCAAAGTGGTCAAATATATCGACACAGATCTTTATTTATATAGCAGTAAGGATGTATTACGATATATTTGGCCATACTGACTGCAACTAACTATATGACGCTGACTGTACATACATAGTAGTACACTACATCTACATAGTAATGGGTATTTACCTATTCCTTTTTTTTAAATTAATATATGTAACCACAGCTCCCACGATAGAACTTCAGTGTATTATATACTCGTTAACATAACACACAGAGGTCTAACGGAGCCAACATGGTCATAGAGCCAAGGGCTCCTAAACAAAATAAAAAAAGAAAACATAACACACATTGACTTATTCGCTGTATTAAATACCAAAAACAAGTAAGTAGTAGAAAAACTATTAAATAAATAAATAAATATTTCGGAGTAAGCTCAATAAGGCTTGTGTTGCAGGTACTAGACGACAATATATATAATAAATAGATACATATAAATACTTAAATACATAGAAAACACCCATGACTCAGGAAGAAATATCTGTGCTCATCACACAAATAAATGCCCTGACTGGGAATCGAACCCAGGACCTTCGGCTTCATAGGCACTAGGCCAGACCGGTCGTCTAAACTATTAACAATGAAAATTATCATATAAAACCAAAAATATCCAGCATGGCTGGAAGACGCTAGCAGCATTTCCTTGCTGAATCATGAGGTTGATACACTGAGTGCAGTAGCTGCCAGCTCTTCGGTCACCTGTGGCATCTCTAAGTCTCTTTGAAAGGTTGTTAAAGAGACTCAGAGCGCAACGCCCCACGGACCGAGGTTCTTGAGGCCGAATTGGATAAAATTGTATGTATTATGCGCCAAGACCACTGTATTTACCCAGTTTATTAGCTTCCAACCTTCAACTTTATATATTTATTTAGATAGTTGCTTTGAGCACACCAAACTCATTGTGTCCACTAAACTGTCACACAACCCTGAGGTTTTGATAATAGATGGCTTTAGCCCTCCATAGGATGACGCCCGATCTCAGCAATTTTTATCAGTCCTTTGTAGGTTTGAGAAAAAAATCTGTAGACAGCTGTTAACAGTGCCAAGACAACTGCAACTTTGAAGAGAAATTCTGCGTAAATACTACAGGATATTTTAACAAGTATTTTAGACCCGGGTATGTCCTTAAACTACGTCCAACAATGAGAGGTAGGGCACAGCAAAGTACCATCACACTTGAGTCCGGAGAAGCGCAACTGGGGAAGTGCCTCCTCCTTACAGAAGACCACAGCCATAATAGCACTGCTACCTTTCAGGTATGTAGTGTTGTTCCTGATGGTGAGTAAGGAGCTCCAACCCCCTTAATGGTCGGCAACGCGCTTGTGACTCCCCTGGTGTTACGTGTGCCCATGGGCGACCGTAATTGCTTACCATCAGGCAATCCGTCTGCTCGTTTGCCACCTTTTGTCATAAAAAAAAAAGTATTCTTTGGTTGAGGAATGTGCCAGCTTGGGTCTCGGGTACATTGAAAGTCTACCTCTAATTGCTTTTAAATGGTTCATGGATGCTCTGGCTCCACGGCGCAAAAGAAAAAAAAAACAAACTATAAGGTTCATAGCTTACTTAATGAATTAACAAATTAGCCTATGATAGTAAGACTATAAATAAATGTTTTATTTTGTATTGTTATATTATTTATAAGTTATTTAAGATTAGTTTTATTGATATTTAATATACATATTGTTAATATTTGTTCCAATTATTAATAAAAAAAATAAACATTGGAGATGAAATAAAGTATTGTAAAAAAAAAAAAAAAATGTATAAAATTTTAAAAATATTTCCTCACTTCTTGCAAACCAAATTAGTTTTCCAATATAGACTCTAAAGGTGTTTATCGTGTAGAATGGTTTATCTTCATGACGTAGCTAGGAAAGATTAACTACATATTAAAACCTAGATTATACCTGACAGATACATACATGTTTTCACATGAAAAAAAATAATATTGACACCGATTTGGGATAAAAGCTAAATTTGAAGTTCATGTCAAAGGAATTATGTAGTTATTAATACATTCATAATGTGGTTACGTGTAATATTTAATTTATAAAAAAATGTTTACATACGCGGCCGCTTCTAAACATATGGGTGTAACTTACCAGAAAGCAGAGAGTAAGGCTATTCGAACACTGATTTCGACAAATAGATTTAAACTCGCTGAACGTATTAGCGGCATCTTATTTGGTATTCTAGCTACGTTTATTTTGAATTTGATTTTCGCAAATTAATTTGCGGAGTATGTTGATTTGTAGTGACGCACATACTGACGTGACTTTTGGGATTCGTTTAGGAATCAATCAATGCATTCTTTGACAGTCCGGCGGCGCTACCTCGAAAAACGATATTCGTAAATTTCGGACGATTGTCTCCAATGAAAATTCTAAGGAAATTCTATCAATATATAAATAATTCTTATATATTGATGAAAGCCAAATTTTTAAAGAAAAAGAATGTGTTCCTGCGGCGCTACCGCGAAAAACGATATTCGACATTCGTATATGTCGGACGATTGTCTCTGTCACTCTCATAATCCCTTAATTCAAGTAAAAGAGAAAGATCATTTTACATCTTTTTCTATATACTTATAGGTCTATATACTTATTATACTCTTTCTCCTAACTCTTTCGCCTAAATAATGTCAGCAACGTTTGCTTATACATATTATAACCTTTCATTTCTGAACGGATTATTGCGTTTTGTTATTGTGCGAAAAAAAAAAAACAAAACTGAAAATTTTATACGCTATATTCGAGGTCAATATAAAACAATAATGTAAACAAATATGCTGGATTTGCTATTGTAATTTTACATGTAAGTCCTCTGTAGTTAAGATGATAGGTCTCTGGGGCGCTACCGCGAAACACGATATTCGTAAATTTCGGACGATTGTCTCTGTCACTCTCATGACGCTTTTAATTGGAGTAAAAGAGACAGATGCTCGAAATATACGAACTTCGATGTTCGCGGTACCTGGCCTGTTATAGGTAGGTGAAAAACGTTGCTATACTCGTCGCGGCGAATCATGATCCCTATGACACTGACAGTTATTCCCACGACACAAACTTGTAGTGGCGTCACCGTTACATTATAATCAAATTGGAGGCGTCTAAAAATGCCGCTTTTTTATTTAAGGTAGATATATGCCATTATAATGATTTTCCGTTGGACACGACCCATCACTAACATGAACTGTCATAGGGATCATAATTCGCCGCGAGGAGTATAAACCACCAGGGCCGGTACCGCGAACATTGATTGATTACGAACATCGATTTCGAGCATCTTCTCTTTTATTCCAATTAAGACGTCATGAAAGTGACAGACAATTGTCCGAAATTTACGAATATCGTTTTTCGCCGCTGTTCTATGTAGTAGTAACGTGCGTGTACACGCATTTCGGCGGTCTATATTCAAATTTTGACGCGAGATATTAATCTCTGCACAACTACAATATCGTTTGGCTGAATGCGCCAGGAGCGCGATGCCATTTAAAAAAGAAAAAAAAAACAACTACAATACACATGTATGGCGCTTCAGTTAACTTTTTCATCAGATACGCTCGGCTCCTAAATAAAAACAGATAAAAAAGGAGTATTTAAAAAAAAATGCAAATCAATTTTTAACATTTTTATTTATTTCACTAAGATTACAAAATTGAACTAGATATGTATAAACATATAACTTTATACATAGGCACTTATTATAAAACTGAAGCTTTTTTGTGATTATTTGTGATATTACAACATAATTATTTTATTCCTATCCTATCCTATTTTCCGTACACGAACATTCGTGTTCCGGACATTTGGGAGGCGTATACGGAGCCGGATCGAGCCAACGCGCAGAGGCCCTTTTGTCAGTTTAATGAAATGTAAGCACACTAAGCGGATGTTGCCCCTGTCCGTATCATAGGACGCACAGAGACAGCGCCATGGTGTAAGGACTATTGAGATTTAATGGAATCTAAAATGTACTAGGATATTTGGTGGAAAGTAGACTAGCTACTGGGCTATTGGATAAAAAACCGCAGTCTTTTTTATTACTTTCTGTGATTGAATTGGCATGAAATCTAATAATCTAAACATCTTAAGCTAAAGCTAAATATAAATATAAAATTTTGTGTCCAAAAGAGTATTATAAATTATAAAACAGATCTTCGTATTTGAAAAAATCACTCATTAAAAAAATTAAGTACTTACGACAGAAATAAATTTAAATATTTTAGTAAATGCTCCAAATGCTTTTTTAATATATATTTAATTATGTGCCTCATTTATTTATGGTATTATTATAATGTTTCTGAGCTATAGTATGTTTTACATATATATGGTAGTCCACATGGAAAGGTACCTTATGGCGCTTGGCGCTTACGCTATTGTTAATGACGCTTCAATACTAATGTGACACTTTGCAACGTAAGCGCCGAAAGGTACCTTTCCATGTGGATCACCACATATTTAACAAATTAACGGTAAATTAATCAAAAAATAAAACGTTACTTACATATATAAACGGACGGATAAAAATAACTATAATAAAATAAAATTAAAAACAAGTATTAACAAAAAAAAATGCGTTGTCTATAACATATAAAAATAAACCTTTTTTTTTATAGATTTATAACTGCAATGATGGAGTTTCTATACTCATACGGTCAAATGCAAAAAGCAATTGCATACTAATATTATAAATGCGTAAATAACTATGTCTGTTTGTTACCTCTTCACGCTTAAACCGCTGAACCAATTGGGATGACATTTGGTATGGAGAGAGTTTGAGCTACGAGAAAGGACATAGGATAATTTTTATCCCGCAACCATACTTTAAAGACGGGCATGGCTGGCCGACGAAATCGCAAGGCAAAGCTAGTTACTTATATATTTTTTTTAATAAGTTATTCTTTTGTACAAAAACATTATACTTAGCGTATATAGTTATTAGTATTTGGCCCCTACGACTAACCTTTTGTCTATTGTAAACTTACAATAAGCAAAGATAAGCTTGCTGTTTTTTTTTTAAAGAGTATGGTGGACTCTGAACGCCTAGCATGGTTGCCATATCATATTTTATCGCGCTACCCCTCTCTCACTTATATATTTGTTCGAGCGTGACAGGTATTGTAACTATTATTGTTTATTTCTGCAAAAAAGGAGTGTACAGATTTATAAAGGGTCGGCAACGCGCACGTGACACCTCTGGAGTTACAGCGTCCATAGGCTGCGGTACTGCTTACCATTAGGCATGCCGTATGCTTGATTGCCACCGACGTCGTATTAAAAAAAAGTGATAAAAACCCGACCTGATGTAGCTAGCTGATCAGTTAATCGATATGTCATCAAAAAAATTGTAAATACACTAAAAATAAGTTTTGATATAAAAAGCATGGCTACTCTATAATTCTAGCCAAACTGTGTAACCCAGTGCATTTGTGATAATCAGGCCTCGGAGTATTTTTAGCACGGTAAGACTAAGGAGAGCTATGGAGTCATTGTTAACATTAAAATCAAATTCATACTCATACTCATCCTCATTAATTAAGTTCGTCCGAATCGTTTAGTAAATACTTTGACTACTTATATGTATTAATTATGTTTACATATATTTAATTATAAAAATGTAATATGTTAATATTATTATATTATAGTATGTAGGAAACGTTAAAAACTAGAATAAAATATTGGAGCGATGCCACTGCAATAGGTAACATAACAATATATGTAAACAGAATTAATTACATATAAGTAGTGTAAGTATTTAAAACGATTCGGACGAACTTAATCAATGAGGATGAGTATGAGTATGAATTTAATTTTAATTTTAACAACGACTCCATAGCTCTCTTACCGAACTAAAAATACTCAGAGGTGATAATGTCGTTGAATGACGTTTTAGACGTAGTATCCCGTCGACGTGAAATCCCGTCGTAATATTTAAAGATAATAGCCCATGGAGTGTGTTCTGGCGTTTTTGTAGTAATCAAAATACTCGGCTGGGGAGTTGGCATGCTTTTTTACCACTTCGTCTAACTGCATCTGATCGCCCCAGTCGGCCTGAAAAAAAAATATTTCGGAAAAATCTTATACAAATCGACCTAGCCCTACGGTAAGCTCAGTAAGGCTTGTGTTGTAGGTACTAGACGACGATATATATAGTAGATAGATACATATAAATACTTAAATACATAGAAAACACCCATGACTCAGGAAAATGAATCTGTGCTCATCACACAAATAAATGCCCCGACTTGGAATCGAACCTAGGACCATCGGCTTCATAAACAGGGTCACTACCCACTAGGCCAGACCGGTCGTCAAAATGTTTAGTATTATTTGATTGGCGTTGTGAATACATACTAATATAATATTATAAATGCGAAAGTGTGTCTGTTTGTTTGTCCGTCTTTCACGGCAAAACGGAGTGATGAATTGACGTGATTTTTTAAGTGGAGGTAGTTGAAGGGATGGAGAGTGACATAGGCTACTTTTTCCAGCGGGAATGTAGCTTCTACCTTCCTAATGCGGACTGCTAAGGAATGGAATTCGCTTCGCCTGTGTTCCCGGAAAGATGTAATTTGGGTCTTTCCATGGCAACAGTGAAGAGGCTGTTACTGAACCAGCGTGCTACACCCTCGACCTCGTCGACACTTACCATCAGGTGCGACTGAGGTCACACGCTGGTCAGTCTTGTATAAAAAAAAATATGTGGCAGCACAAAGGAAGTGTAGCATAGACCTGAAAGGATTGTATGTTGTGTTCGGGGAGGCCAATGTGCTCTGATGGGGAGCCTATGTGTTGTGTTGAGGGAGGCATTCGTGTTGAGGGAGGCGATCGTGTAGGGAGGCCTTCGTGTTGAGGGAAGCGATCGTGTAGAGGGAGGTGTTTGTGTAAACGGATATATATCTTTGTCTTAAGGGAGGCATTTATGTTGAGATATGCTTTTGTATTGGTGGGAGGGAAGGGACTCTGTTGAGAGAAGCCTTTGTTTGAAGCTTGTGTTGAGGGAAGCCTTTGTGCTGTGCTGAATGAGGTCTTTGTCCAACAGTGGACGTATGGCTGATGGTTACTTACAAAGTTGGGGAAGAGGGATCTTTTCTCATCAAATTTCCTCTCGTTAATGCAGCGGAGGAGATACAGCCTCTCCACCCACGGCCAGATCATGTAGTCCAACATCCCGGGTCTGTCGCCGCCGAAATAGTTTGTACCTGGAAAGAGATTTTCCATTTTTAATATGTTAATAAAACTTTTGCTGCAATTCTTGGTTTTACAGCAATCTATACTTCTATATTAATATTATAAGTGCGAAAGTAACCGTCGAACTAAGTGGAAAATAAGAATTCCTTATAGCCCGAGTGTCAAACTAAGAACACTAAGTGTAAAATAAGAATTCCTTATAGCCCGAGTGTCAAACTAAGAACACTAAGTGTAAAATAAGAATTCCTTATAGCCCGAGTGTCAAACTAAGAACACTAAGTGTAAAATAAGAATTCCTTATAACCCGAGTGTCAAACTAAGAATACTAAGTGTAAAATAAAATTCTTTGTGGTCCAAGTGTCGGACTACGTGGAAAATAATAATTCCTTATAGCCCGAGTGTCAGACTAATTGGAAAATAAGAATTCCTTATAGCCCGTGGTGACCCAGTGCCCAGCAACTTTTAAATCAAATTAGTAAAAGGCTCTTCGACTCAACTGGTGACCGAAGAGCTGGCAGCTTCTTCGCTCAACGCATTAGTATCGCGATACAGAGAGGGAATTCTACGGCACCATACCGAGGGGCCCATTTTTTTGACACATTTTATTTTTATTTAGTTTTAATTTTTGTTTAGCTATTCATTTAGTTTCTATCTAGCTTTTAGATTATAATAAGATTACAGATAATTATGTACTATTTCTGTAAATAAATATATTGGCATCAACATAATCGCAGAACAATGTAGCCCGAGTGTCAGACTAAGAACACTAAGTGTAAAATAAAATTCCTTGTAGTCCAAGTGTCGGATAAGGCTGTCGAACCACGCGGTCGGACGGGGATGCATAATTAAACAAAATTTAGATAACGTACCTCTCGCTGTAAGTTCTTTTTCGAAAATATCCAAAGTTTGTACAATCTGCTCGCTCCCGTATGCAAAATTTGTGTCAAAGCATTCCAAACTGCCTTTTATAAGCTGAAAAATAAATAATTACTATTATTTTAATTTAAAATAACACCTATATTCAAATATAAATGATGATGATGATTTATTTTCAAGTCAATAAAAAAATCGTTTGGTGAAAAACTACATTCGCACCTTTTCTGTGCACATGGCCAAAGCTCTGACCAAAATTATGGTATTCGCACGAAGCAATTAGCTTCTACCTTCCTAATGCGGACTGCTAAGGAATGGAATTCGCTCCCTTCGTATTCCCGGAAAGATATAATTTGGGTCTATTCAAGGCAAGAGTGAAGGCTGTTACTGAAGCGTGCTGCACCTTCGACCTCGTCGTCACTTACCACCAGGTGCTGAGGTCAAAGGCTGGTCAGTTAAAGAAGAATATCACGATACTATTGTTTAAGACTGATGAAAATACCTCATTAAATCTCTCTATTAACAGTCTATCCTGGGCCTTGACGTACGGGTCCCGGGAGTGTAGCTGGCCCCGTCCATATTTCTCGTCCAGGTAGTCACATATGACAACACTTTCAAACAGGAATTTATCGCCTTGGTCTGTCGGGATTTCTAGCACCGGAATTTTCACTGAAAAGTAAATTATTCATATATTGAAGACAAGTAGGCCAACAACGGTTGGGGTTAACACGTTCAGCTCCGACGACACAACGTCTATGATCTTATTAAACCTTCTCCAATGCCAGTGACGCAACGTATGTGATCAAAAATTATTGAATTCCTATGCCAGTGACACGTAGGTATTTGTGTTTCAAAAGATAGTCCTCCTATGCCGGTAACACGTAAGTGTGTTCAGATAAATTAACTACCCAATGCCGGCGACACACAGTTGTGTTAAAAACGTTCGTATTCCTATACCGCTGGCATAGGAGTAAGAACTTGACTTATGACAGCGGCATAGGAATAAAAAATCGTATACTACCAGTGGCATGCTCTGAGTGATCAAGGTAATTTCTACCGGCATATTGTAAGCGTTTAGTAAAACAATACCGGGGGCGAACGTGTTAACTAGTTCTTGAGTGGAGGCCGCGTCTCAAGCGTAGTGTAGGACGCCCGCAGGCAAGATGGAGTGACGATTTATGTTCTGCAGTGGACGTCTTATGGCTGAGATGATGATGCCCCAGTAGGGCTTCTCCAGACTCAAGCGTGATGTTACGCTTGAGTCTGGAGAAGCCCGAATGGGGAAGTCCTCACAGAAGAACACAGCCATAATACCACTGCTACCTTTCAGGTATGTAGTGTTGTGTTCCTGGTGGTGAGGTTTCAGAGCTCCAACCTTAAAGGTCGGTAACTGCTTACCATCAGGCAATTCATCTACTCGTTTGCCTCTTCAGCAAAAGCAGATAAACTGACAGTGGAAACTCGTTAAGAGACCATTTTGCCAGTCAGGCAGGGTTTATCCCCTGGGTACAACCAGCAACTTACATCTGGGGTTAGCAGTTCTAAACCAGTCCGGCAGCCTCAGGGGGTCCAGTTTGTACACTTCGTATTTGGTCTTCTTCGCTTCCAGGATAAGCAGGACTCTGTGGCCGTAAGGATTCATGTCGACATGGTACAGGCGAAGCTTATCGCCAAGCGGCGGAGGTGGCACTGAGCCTGAAAAATGGAATAATCGTTTTAATGTCAATATTCGAGTGTGGCTAGGGTTGCCAACTGTGATCCAGATTCCAGAGATTCGCGGTACATTTACGATCACATTGCGACCAGCGCTTAAAACCGCGGGACACATACACCCGGCCTCACTCTCACTGAATGACAGTGTGTTGTTGCATAGAATCATTTAATTTTAAATGAACAACATAACAACAATCAAAGTGTGTGTATAGTTAACAGACTTCTATTTAATCACATCTAACAAGTTCTCGCATCAACAAAATTATTGTATCATTCAAATCAACGTCTATCTCGTTTTGGTGCTGATAATCTAGTCTAGTCTGAAGACGGGACAATCGGCGTCCCGCGTGGACCCCTTGCGGGACGCATGCTCTAGGCCCCCAGACACGGGAAGTCCCGCGTATAGCCAGACGGTTGGCAACCCTAAGTGTGGCCCGGTGAGTGTCCGGTGGGTCAACGGAAGGCTCGGGCTCGGGACGGCGACGTGTAGGAGACGCGACGGTGTAACGTGAGCCATCCTTAACTCAGCGGCGCTACCGTGAACAACGATATTCGTAAATTTCGGACGATTGTCTCTGTCACTCTCATGACACCTTAATTAGAGTAAAAGTGAACGATGCCCGAAATATACGAACTTCGATGTTCGCGGTAGCGCTCCTGTATGTGACGCGGGCAATAGTGTTGCTAGTCCATAAATAATTATACGCTTTCTCACATAGTCCGTTTAACTGTTTTAAAATGTTTATATGTAATTAATTTATTGTGTACTCCATGACTTCACTCACATGTGGCCCCGACGGAAGACCAGCGCCCCAGGTTAGCACCATGCTGAGTCGGGACCATTTCCTAGTTTAGCCTGCTAGTTCTAAGTATGTAATTGTGTACGTATGCCTCGAATAAATGTTTCTTCTTCTTGTTCTTGTATACTTAAATACATAGATCGCTTTCATTATTCATAACAATCGTAAGTACCAATATTCGTCATAAACACAAATACATGTCCTACCCAGTATTCTAACCTAGGACCTCCAGTGTCATAGGCAGTCAGTTTAGTTTGCTACGTTGTCAAAACGAGGTAAATGTGACTAATAAATCAAATGGAACTAAACGCAGATGTTGAAAATGTACGGTTTGCCAATTGGGTCGAGAACTGGAAATACTTTGGTCATACATTTCGTAATGTATTTGATGCGCGGTTATAGGGTAAAGTCAAATTGCCACTTGGCCAGTTACTGGCAGCCTTATACTGAAAATGAATTCTGTTTTCCTATAAATAAAACACGTATACAAATGGGGTTTCAGTTACTGGCCATTAATAATAGAATAAGTAGGTTGTTTGAAGCATTATTATTTCTCGTGAAGGCCGAGAAGGACAAGTCCAGCAAGTACTTAGACTTGGCTCACGAGGTAACCGCCATGTGGGAAGTTGATTCGGCGATCATTGTACCGATAGTTGTTTCCGCGAACGGTCTCATAGCGAAGAGTCTCGCCCAGCATCTTGAGAGACTCTCGCTACGTGGTGGTGGTTGGATCAATGGTCAGATTCAGAAGGCGGTAATCCTGGACACGGCGCGCATAGTCCCGCGGTTCCTCTCTCTGCAGCCCTAATCACCGGCACGTTAGGTTTTTAATAATATTTTCATCGTTTTAATGTTTTAGATGTATTTTTATATTTTACGTTTATAAAAATATTATTATAAAAACCTAGCCTACATTTTAAAATTAATAAAGAAAATAGGTTCTATTTAAAGGTAAACACAATTTATTTTAAAGTTTAAGTATATCGTGGCCAGTTATTGAAATGCGGTCAGTTATTGGCGATTTACCCTATTACGGATTCTAGCTGGATCTTACGACGAAGCTTTTGTCTGTTGCAAGCTTACTAATAAACGCGTACTTGCTACTTACCGAATAATAATAGTTATTTGTTATACAAGGGTGCAAAATTGTATTTTAACTGCGAGTGTTTCAATACACGAGAAGTAAATTACAATTGCACCCGTGTGTAACACAAAACTTTTCCCCTCACTACAGCGAGGAAAGTGAAACATGCAAAAAAACGTTTTGAAATCGCATTGACTTTTTATTTGCGTTTAGATACGTTCACCATTTTTACAAAAAACAAAGGTGCCTTTAGCTTGGTTAGCTTGTGGTGGCCAGTACGATTTTCGAATGTTTTAATTCGATTTTCAACTCGGTGCGTTAGCGAGGCTCGCCCGCGACCGCCGCCGCCGCCGCGGTGCGGTGGCAAGTGAGCTGTACTTCGGGATTTTAGACTTTAAAACCATAGTGAGGGGAAATAGTTATTTTCCCCTCACTAGCTCGTAAAGCGCTTGTTTATCCTTTAATACGAGAGGGTAAAAACGCATTTTATCCGCTAGTGATTAAAGTAAGTTGACTTCTCATAGCTCTTATTGCTATGGTTTTAAAGTCTAAATTCGCGAAGTACAGCTCACTTGCCCCCGCGGCGGCGGCGGCGGGGCGGGGCTCGCACACGCACTGAGTTGGAAATCGAATTAGAACATTCGAAAATCGTACTGGCCACCACAAGCTAATCAAGCTAAAGGCACCTTTTGTAAAAATATTGAATGTATCTAAACGCAAAGAAAACGCGTACTGACAAAGAAAGGTACCCAACTGTCCCGCTCCTATTTGATTTATTTTTATAATAAAATTTAATATATTATTCTCTCAAACATGCACATCAAATGTCGACATTATATTCCTTATAATAGTTATAATAGACTTCGAAGTATGTCGTTGCAGCAGCGCTATTGCGAAAAACGATATTCGTAAATTTCGTACGATTGTCTCTCACTCTCATGACGCCTTAATTGGAGTAAAAGAGAAACATGCTCGAAATATACGAATATCGTCTTTCGCGGTAGCGTCGCAGTTTCCATAATCCTTGGTCAAAAAATCCTAAAAAAACTGTAGCGGCCTCAAATATAACTGTACAGTATGACGTAAGACCATAATTCTGTGACTCTATTCAAAAAGGGTATAAGTCAAATTGGCTCAATAAAAAAGGCCACAAGTCCTATAAAATATACGGCACTTGTACCCTTTTTCGCTGTGCTAATTTGACTTATACCCACAGAATACCGTGCCAGGTCAAAAATATATAAACATAAATTAACCTTAATCCATTAAAATAAGGTTTATAATTGCATATATCTTTGTGAACCCGGTATAAGGTCCGGACAGCATTCAACAGTTTAAGGCGATGACTAAATATATTTAAGTTACATTCAAGTTTTTGTTTTTAAAACGTGATTTATTTGAAATAGCAGCATGTCCGATGTTGACAAATGTGAATTATGTATTCGGGTAATTTCGTATTGTAAAAACTGCCATGGGCAAGTTGCATTCGCGCACTAAGCCTAAGCGTTTCGTTTCGTACATATTTATCGTTATCTAGGGGAGTTTTCAAAATTTACACACAATACACACCCAATTAGCGAAAGTTGTTAAGAAAAGTTAAATCACTGTCAGTTTTGTGACGACAATTAAGCATTAATTTTCGATAAAAACTTGGTTTTGATGTTCATTTTACAAACTTCAATCAATATTACAACCTAATTACAGGCAAAAAGTCGATCTTCCTAAATATTTAATGCTTAATTATTGGGTGCTCGCTAATTGGGTGTACCAAATTTTGAAACCTCCCCTAGACAACATTAGATACTACACTACATATATCTACATGTATTGGTTGTGAATTTGTTATTTAACATTGTAATTAGCATAACTAAGTAAAATATTTAAGTACTATTAAACCTCTTTGGTATTTGGTTCTTGGCCGCCGTCGCAACTTAAAAAAAAAATAAGATTAGTAAAATAGATAAGGCGGTGATGTTTAAAAAGTTGAGGTGTCAATAAAAAAATAATTAATTACAGATTATATTGGCTGGTATTCTGGTGTAGTTACGTGTGAAACTGAAATAGAATTATTCAATTGAAAAGTTTTGGAGTTTTCTTTACATATTCAGAATACATTATGTTATGTATCATCAATTAAGCGGCATCCTGTATTGATGTCGTAATATGTATTTTTAAGTAAGCACCATGTCTATGTAGTTGTGTAGATAATTAATATGGAGCTTTGAATTTAGAACAATATGAATATTCAAATATTTGAATATAGAACGTGGACATGCATGTACACACGTTACTACATAGACTATGATAGTGATTTGATTTAGCTATGTTTTTCAACTACCGCAGGGCTCTGTCAATCTATGTAAGTATGTCTTGTAATATTTATTTCTCTAGAACCTTTTGAATATCTTGAATCAAGAGCTAAAACAGTTTAACGACTGCACCGTCTTGCAACGTAAACAAACCAAATACGATTCAGGTCAAGGAAGCACTAAGTTTCTTCGGTTACGTCATCTCTTACCGTTTATCTGTGTCTATGCCCTCAAGAGCAATAAACTATAGTCTATACTTTTAGGTATTTAAAAAAAGGTACCTTGACGTGTCTTTTTATTGAAAAACCCTTTTTAAAAATCAGTGACTATTACTTACGAAAGCAAAATAATGTAAATAACCATATGTGATTCATAATTGTTACATACTTGTCATGATTTATTTTTCAAAACTGATTTTCAATGAAAAGACAGTCAAGATTGTTTACCTTTTTTTACTACTTAAAAGTTAAAAGTATAAAGTTCACCGGGACAGCTAGTATCTTATAAATTATAATAAGTATAGCCAATAAAACGTAAAAAAGGTAAATTACTTAAAAAAGACGTGCAGTCTTGCACAGTGACAACGAAAATCGTCCGAAATTTACGAATATCGTTTTTCGCGATAGCGCCGCTTGTATTTTTATAATTTGACACGTACCTACATAAATATTGTGAATATAATATATTGTTCCAAGTGTCGGAGAAACGCCTGTCATTGTAAAACAACCCTGTTTGGTGCAGACATCCTTATTTTCTCAAGATCAGGCAATCGCTATCGTAAAACTAGCTCCTATGCCAAATCCTAAGATTAGTTGCCAATCGGACCCCAGGCTTCCATGAGCTATGGCAAATGCTAGGACAACGCGAGGATTTTTTTTTTATTTATGACATAGGCGGCAAACGAGCAGACGGATTGCCTGATGGTAAGCAATTACCGTCGCCCATGGGCACCCGCAACACCAGGGGAGTCACAAGCGCGTTGCCGGCCTTTAAGGGGGGATGGAGCTCTGGGCACCTTACTCACCATCAGGAACACAACACTACATACCTGAAAGGTAGCAGTGCTATTATGGCTGTGGTCTTCTGTAAGGAGGAGGTACTTCCCCAGATGATGATGTTAATAATAAAGAGTAAGCCTGATATCGTGGTGATAGATCGATCGCAGCACTAATGATCGTCGACCTGACCTCATGACTGATGAGACGGGAATTTATTAAGTAAAACCTGTCTAGTTTTACTTAAATAGTGACATAGAACTTGTAGATCTTATTTAAAATAAAATAACAATTGAAAATGCCTAAAAAATGCGGGCATAATTGTTTTGGCCAATGCGTACCTACACGTATTTATAGGTAACTAACACGTTTATGTAAATACTGAATACCCAGACTGAAGTTTTTTGTCGATGTCAGATTATTTAAATATAAGAAGTATTACAGACAAGTAAAAAGAGAACAATAGCAATTGTTAGATAATAATTTAAAATGTTTGCATGAAAAGCATGTAACATTAGAATAAAAAGCACAAGTTTCTAAACGACCGACGTATCCATAATTTAAAAAAAATGTATTAACAGGTCTTCGTAATATTGTTTTCGGTTGTCGCGATATAAAACAAGAGAAAACGGATTATATCGCCTATACTAATTTTAACTTCATCCCAATGTTTCGAGCCCTATAGGCACTGGTCCCACCGCGAGCTAGTAAGCTATGAGCTATCAGCTATTTCAAGGGACAAAAGATAATCGCTCCCGTGTAAATAAAAGAGAGAGATACATATTTATAGCTCATCGCCCGGCGATGAACTACGATCGCCCGGCTATGACGTATATGTCTCTTTTATTTACACGGGATCGATTATCTTATGTCCCTTGAAATAGCTGATAGCTCATAGCTTACTACCAGTGCCTTAGCAGCGTTCATGGTCATTGGGCTAATACTACATACAAACAACTAATTACATCCCATAGGCTTTATTGTAATAAAGCGAACAATGTATAGATTATTTTGACTGACTGTATAGTAATAACAAAACGTCACTTAGGTGACGTCATCCATTCACAGCTGGTTGCGTCAAAGCAAAAAAAAATATAACTGGTAATATTGGCTGAATGCGCTAGGAGCAAAATGCCATAAATAAAGAAAAAAAAGTAATATTAGTCATATTACGTACTCATTATTCAAATACGTGTTAGAACGTAAAAATAATGACATCATAAATTAATTCAGAAAATATTTCTTTATAGCTGTTTATTTAAATAAACTTGTTTGTGTATGAGCAATAATAAATATGAAAATTGCAGGTAGTTATAAAACAATTTGCTTATTACACAGCCAAATATTTTTAACACATGAGTTTATAAAAAATGTAACATAATTCCACGCAAAAAAATAATGCAAATATTAGGTTAACTTATCACATTTCTGTTAAATATTTGCACTTATTGATTAAACACGTTTAATATCCATGGCAACCGGTAATCATCAGAACAAACAAGAAAACAAATGAAAATCCCATTTACCTTCACACATTGTAGAATAAGTAACTCACTTACCGGTGTATCTCTGTTGAAAATACGACATTTTTAAACACTAGTCGAGTAAAAATAACTAAATACAATAAATAGGTGCTCAGTCTACCGAATTACATGTAGCAATGGTACGTCACTTTTAAAATTAAGCTAATGATATGACATCATGGTTGACCCGATTACGTTTTATGCGGCCATTTTGGGTACGTCAAAACATTCGCTTGTAGAATAAAACGAACAAGTGCTTTTTAATTTAGTCGTATTGTCTATTTTGGAAGGCCACTTGTTAAACATTTAACGTTTAATGTATTTTTTCTAGGATTTAACTCAGGTAACTAATTATGTCTTTATTTACATAATTTGAGTTTCGTGTCAATACATTTTCTATTAGAAATGAGTCCTATTTAAAGTTGTTTAACATTAGACTTGCTGGTCGCCCTTGTGACAAAATATTATATATTATTTTAATCTAATTATTTTTATTTAGTTTTAATCAAAAGCAAATAAATGTTTGGGTAGCGTATCTAAAACACATGGCGTAAGTATTACTTGTGTGCAATATCGAAACGCATATTTAGTGTTGTTAGGTCCAAAAATATATTTAACATTAGTAGAAAAATACGTCAGAGTACAAAGATTAGCGTATTATACTCAAAATATTCAAGGCTAATAATTATGGTAAGCTATATTTTAAATTCTCATATATATTTATTCCACTATAAAATAAATTACATCTCTGAATACTAAACCTCGCATGGAATATTATTTTATTTGACGCGTGATTTAGGAGATAGTCACAGCTATCACATGGTAACAAAATCTGTCCACTTGACATGACAGCAAATTATTGAATTTTTCTTTTGAAGAAATCAAAATAAACTTAGAAACAAGAATTTCAAGTTGAATTCTGTTTATTAGACAAAGTTTACTACCCAGTTACCTGACTTAGTGTTACTCGTTGGTATTGTAGCAATTTATACCAAGTTATTTACCCGGTAAGTGTATATTTGATTGTAAAAGACACGTTAGTTTTTTCATATTGCTTTTAACATGGTTGTTTTTTTTCTGTTTGGCGATTATTACCAATTCCGGACACTTGAAATATAGTTTTATTAATTTATAATATGTTTTTACTTAGCTTATTGACGGTATTTGTATAAAATAGTGTTATTATTGTAAGTAAATACACTGTTTTAAAGTTTATTTTGAACATTATTTAAAAAACAAAGGATCTTGATTAAATTATTGTTGTTGGTGAATAACAGGTTTTTGGACGGTAAATAATATGAGTGTAAAGGTTCAGAGAATGCATCTATGCAAGGACATAGTTTGATATATGCATATATTTCCATATTTAAACATAAGGCATTCATATTACAATTCATATGCATACGGAAAATACAATTTCAACTGTAATACAACGCATTTATAAATAAGTAAATTATAAGTTTCAAATACCTAGAAAAACAATTGATGATTACAAACCAACAATCAAATGAAGGTTGAAAAAAAAAACAATCACACTCTAATATTGTCTTCGCTTTCCGCGATTCTTACTCATGAAATAAAACAACTATCATCACACATCTTTATATTATATATATTATTTTACATAATTTTAACAGTGTTCATGGTCATCGGCCAATGACCATGAACGCTGCTAAAGGGTTCAAAACATTGTGATGAAGTTTAAATTAATTTATGCGATATAATCTGTTACAGTTGTTTTATTTCATGAATGACACTACTGAAATTCAATATCTATCAGGGCTAATGATCATAAAAAAAATTATTACTGGATGACAGGTTTGTCCTATGAAGCTAATGGTCCTGGGTTCAAATCCCAGTAAAGGTATTTGTGTGATGAGCACAGAAATTTGTTTTTGAGTCATGGGTGTTTTCTATTTATTTAAGTATTTGTATAGTAAAAATATTGATGGCCGAATACCCAAACTACAAGCCTTCTTGAGTTTGTCTAAGAATAAGAATGTCCTGCAGTTTATTTTATTTAATTATAGGTTAACCAACAGTTATTACATTAATACAAACTATAAGAACTTATATAAATGTGTCTTAAGCTTAATGTATAACTTACAGGTTAATACAGCATGCAAATATAATTTTAAATTACAGATTATGTATAAAGTGAAACTAATAAAACAAAATAATGGAAGTTTAACTACAGGAATGTTTGTTTTGTTTGAATCTGAATGTTTGTTTGTCTGAATTTATTTATTATTAATATTATTTTCAGACAACCATAGACAATGGATGGAGGTGTAGCCATGGAGCCTATGACTACAGACGGAGGTTTGGCTGTCGAAGAGATTGTGGTCAAACCAGAGGTCATACTTATTTCTGATGATGATGGCGACAACAATGCTGAGCAAAAAAAGTAAGCTTTTAAATATCTGGCGTGGATTGACAGTTGAACCTCAAATTGGCGAAGTTGTCTAGAAAATACATTTTTTGTTTTTTGTTTAGACGTAGTTTAGTGTGTAATATTGATAGCGTATTATGCAGTGACCTAACGCAGAATTGTGCAGCTAATGAAGAATTGATTTCAAAACGTGTTTCACCACTATTTTGGTCATCACCCGGCAGTCCCGGGGTCACGGCCGCCTCTTAGCTTTCTGTAAAGTCCAGCTACCACTTTACAAAACGCAAGGCCTACTACCGAACAACGTCATGCTCTAAGGGCAAACTTATATGTTATTTTACTTATTTGTTATTCTACTTGACATTGGCGAAATCATCGATGGATTTATTGATGGAAGCCATATTTTTTAAAAGAAGAAGCAGTATCTGGCGTAATAGCCATCTTTATTTTCTTAAGTTAGGTTTTTTACAATATTTTTATAAAAGTAGATTATAAAAATACATCCAAAACATATTAAAACAATAAACATATTGCCGGCAACGGGGCAGGGCTCAGAAAGCCATCTTTATCATTAGACAACTCGAAATTTTGACTTTGAGCCCATCTATATCACGATTTTGTCTCACTTGTGGCTCTTGTCCCGTTTTCGGTTACGGTAAAACCATATATGACCCATTACCGCGAACATTTAATTTCGTATATTTCGAGCATCATTCTCTTTTACTCCAATTAAGGCGTAATGAGAGCGATAGAGACAATCGTTCGAAATCTAATAATAATTTTGGACCCGGGTATGTTCTTAAACTACGTCCAACGCTTGAATCTGGAGCAGCCCTACGTTCCGGATGGTGAGTAAGGTTCCCAGAGCTCCAACCCCCCTTAAAGCCCGGCAACGCGTTTGTGACTCCCCTGGTGTTGCGGGTGCCCATGGGCGACGGTAATTGCTGACCACCAGGCAATCCGTCAGCTCGTTTGCTGCCTATGTCATAAGAAAAAAATCTACGAATTTTTTTTTGTCGGTAGTGCCACTGTTCATTTAATGTGAGTTGCTCCCATATTTTTTTAGAAAACGCCGCCGCCGCGTCGTAAAGAAATCCCCTCATCCCTGCGAGGATTGTGATAAGATCTTTCAGACTGGTTATGAACTGAAGAAACATAAAAGAACCCACACAGGGGAGCGGCCGTACATGTGTACGACATGCGGCAAGACCTACACGCAGCTTGGGCACCTTAGCATCCACGCCTTGACGCACCAAGGTAATTTTGTTAGTGTCCGGTCATGGTCACTGGTACCCAGTAATGGCCATGTCAGTACCCAGTAACAGAGCTTATTTTCCAGTAATGAACTAATGAACATTTGTGTCATCTAATATACAATTGTCAAGAGCTCAACAAACTACTACCTATTTATTGACGATATAATAAAAAATAACAGCATTTTATTAAAACTAATGGTGGCAAACGAGCACACGTCCTCCCCGATGGTAAGCGGTCAATGTAACCAACGGACACGGGCAACGTCAGAAATTTACATATGTCGGGGCGTGACAATAGGCTAGTTGACTGTTTTTTTTTGTTCTATCAATCGATTCCTTTCGTTCTAGGGATGAAATGTCTGTATGGGAGTAATGGCCTTAAAACTACACAAAAGCCAGAAATGAGCGTCAAAGTCTGACATTCGTATTTCCCGCGAAAACGCTCCTTACAAAATGATGAGAACTTATGACGTCACTTATTCCTAGTCGCGCTTTCTAAAGTATGGAAAAATAATTAAATTGCTATTTGGACCGCGAAATATTGCGTTTATGTATATAGTTGCCTTACAATTTATTTTGCAGTAAACCGCGAGAATTTGATGGATACCACGGTATTTTGTAATTTCGTAATCGTGATATTTTAAAATCAAATAAGTATTTATATTAAATTTTAATTGTAATTGATTATATTCGTCATTGTGAACCAAATTCACTTAATTTTCCCTATTGACGTTGTGGTGAAATAGGGGGCATCTGCCCTTTAGCTAAATTCATACATACATCATCATACATTTCAGCCATATGCAGTCCACTGCTGCCGTGTGATGCCGGTTGACTAGAATAGCACCACTCCATCTCCTCTCGCGGGTGTCGGATGTCGTACAAAGGGAAAAACCCTACGGATGGGCAGCAGCGTCCGTCGAAACCCAATCTACAGCTACTGCGGTCGCCAACTCGCCTGCCAAGCGTGGCGACTATGGCATATCATCTTGGGAGTAGTTGCCATAGTCGCCACAACGGGTTGAACGCAGTAGCTGTAGGGTTTCGACGGACGCTGCTGCCCGTAGGATTTTTCCCTTTGCCGACTTTTACGACACCCATGGGAGGAAATGGTGCTATTCTAGTCAGCCGGCATTACACGGCAATAGCTAAGGCAATGTTCCCACCGCGAGCTAGTAAGCTATGAGCTATCAGCTATTTTAAGAGACAAAAGATAATCGCTCCCGTGTAAATAAAAGAGATATATTTATAGCTCATCGCCCGGCGATGAACTACAATCGCCCGGCTATGACATATGTCTCTTTTCACACGGCAGCTCATAGCTTTTGTCTCTTGAAATAGCTGATAGCTCGTAGCTTACTAGCTCGCGGTGGGACCAGAGCCCTGAGTGTCAGTTTTTAACGTAGCTTTACGTTACGAACGCGTTTGCGTTTCCCATATAAATAACATTATCACTTACGCGTTCGTAAACGTTTTCTTATCTCAAAAGTAACTTACACTAGAGCCTTAGAAGTATATATTTGGGTACAGGTATAAAAAATTTCAACTGTCATGAGTGTGGCGCCTCGTTCTACCGGAAGGCAGACTTAGACAGGCACGAGAAGATACACACGGGGGACAAGCCTCACGAGTGCGAGATATGCTCGAAAAGTTTTGTACAGAAGAACAATCTGGTGATGCATTTGAAGATGCACTCTGGTGAGAAACCTCATGAATGTCAGGTGAGTGCATTGAATTTTTTTTATTACCACAAAGGTAAACAAGCATGCGGCCCGCCTGATGGTAGGCTACCTATGGACGTTTACAATAGGCATCATTCACGCGTTGCCGACCCCGTAAAAACCTCTTTGCAACTTCTAATTAGTTACAAACGGATAAACTCACGTGTAATTATATCGCACTAGCCGACATGTTTCGCGTTGAGGGTGTATCGCTCCACCCTCAACGCGATCGGTGTGTCCTGACTCGGTTTGAAGATGGGTACTAAAGCTTACCCGAAACATGTCGCCTAGTGCGATATAATTGCACGTGAGTTTATCCGTTTGTAACTTAGTAGTAGTAACATGGCTCACAACAGTTTTAATTATCTTTGCAACTTTTTTGAAGAACCCCATACTGTAGTCCTTTGGGATGATCGCAGGAAGCTCATTCCACAACCTTAGCGTACGCGGGAGGAAATTCCTCTGAAACCGTTTGGGTACTCGACCATTTTGGTTTTAAAGTATGTGGGTGAACTCCCTGACGGTGGCGAGCGGTGCGATGATAGAAAGTAGCCGTGGGCATCATATCAAACAATTCCTCAGAACAAAGTCCATTGTATAGGTATCGCCAGGAGAGTTGAGGCCACGCACACATACAACATTGCATGTAATGATAGCGAAGTTTTGAAATTAGTGTTCTTTTTTCGTACCGATAGCAAAATAGCAAACTGCAAGATTGACTAAAGATTTTTACAATTTATTTAGTTACAATTATTTTTTTACACAAAAATAACCGAATGAATATGTAAATCGTAAATTATTTTTACTTTAATAGTATTTCTGTATTTTGTTGTTTTACATACATTTTCATTACTTCGTCATTTCGTTATCAAACCTCTTCAGACAATTAGCTATTGCATTTTAATCGGAAGAAAATATGTCAATTGACTAGTAAAACTATTAAAGCATATTTTTATTTTCTGGCTGTTTGTTTTACCTTTTTCGAAAATATATAATTCGACCGTGCCCTCAAATGTCATTCACTCATTCGTTCAATCGCTACCTTTTTTGCTATTAGTACTTTATGTAGCAGTGTGTGTTACCATTCACCTCAACTCTCGTGCCGATACCTATACAAGCGGTAGAACACATAAGGAGGCGAAGTCTCTCCTAAGAGTTAAATTCTTCTTCGTTGTTCTGCACACTTGCGAAATCATCGGAGTTGATGGAAGCCATTTTTTTTAAACTGACAGTTCGGGTGTCGTCGTATTTCGATCGAGATCCGAGTTTTCACGATGGCAAATAGTTTTGCACTCACTGACATAAAGAAATGGACTCCTACACGCGAACAAATTATGTACAAAAATATGGCACTAAATGACATTTCTATCACGTTCCAGTTTATGCTAATAATGCTAATTTAGATAATATAATCAAGCAAAAAAGAGCTCAGTGTTCTAATTATTAAGTATCGAACTTAACTATTGATAAAGTAATAACTTTTCAGTCATTGTTGACACTTGCACTGACAGCGGTGCAAAGACTAACTAAATGTGCCGCCCAAGTTGTTCGAGCGGTTGTTTTTAGAGCCAGTTTTTTGGGGCTGATTGTGAATCTACGTTTATTATACATCGATGATTGCACTGCATTCGGTATATAGATTTATTTATTTCTTTGTGTTCCATGACCCTTGGTAGGATATTATTAATTAAACCTTTTTGTTGACCAGGTGTGCAAAAAGAGGTTCCTGACGAGAAGCAAGCTGGTCCTACATTCGAAAAGGCATGAAAAAGATAAGAAAATAAAAAAAGAATTTCTCGAACATATGATGGTGTAAATATATTAGTAATGTAATAATTATGGTTATGATTTAAAAAAAGGAATATATTTTTTTTAATTAGCTCAAAAGCAAAATGCGCCAATACTTGTACTACATACATTGCATACATAAAGAAATTTGTCAAAAAAGATTTTGACAGCCAAAGACGGCTGTGGCGGTCATGGGAGAGTTACACCATGGACGCCATAGACGGCTGTGGCAGTCACGGGAGAATAACGCCATGTACGCCAAAGACGGCTGTTGCCGTCATGGGAGAGTAACGCCATGGACGCCAAAGAGGGCTGTGGCCGTCATCGGAGAGTCACGCCATGGACGTCAACGACGGCTGTGGCTGTCATGGGAGAGTCAAACCATGTACGCCAACGACAGCTGTGGCTTTCATGGGAGAGTCGAACCATGTACGCCAACGACGGCTGTGGCGGTCATGGGAGATTTACACCATGGATGCCAACGACAGCTGTGGCCGTCACGGGAGAGTCACGCCATGGACGCCAACGACGGCTGTGGCCGTCACGGGAGAGTCACACCATGTACGCCAACGACGGCTGTGGCCGTCATGGGAGGGTCGAACCATGTACGCCAACGACAGCTGTGGCTTTCATGGGAGAGTCGAACCATTTACGCCAACGACGGCTGCGGCCGTCACGGGAGAGTCACGCCATGGACGCCAACGACGGCTGTGGCCGTCACGGGAGAGTCACACCATGGACGCCAACGACGGCTGTGGCCGTCACGGGAGAGTCACACCATGTACGCCAACGACGGCTGTGGCGGTCATGAGAGAGTCGAACCACGTACGCCAACGACGGCTGTGGCCGTCATGGGAGAGTCGAACCAGGTACGCCAACGATGGCTGTGGCGGTCATGGGAGAGTTACACCATGTACGCCAACGACGGCTGTGGCCGTCATGGGAGAGTCACGCAATGGACGCCAACGACGGCTGTGGCCGTCATGGGGAGTCGCGCCATGAAGGCCAACGATGGCTGTGGCCGTCACGGGAGAGTCACGCGACGGACGCCAAGGACGGCTACGGACGTCAGCTTTGATGTTAATACAATAGCGTAGCGTCAAGGGCACGGCGTATTTCTTTATATATTTGTGAGTGTAGTCGTGTCAATAAAAGGTTTAGTTTAAGTCATAAACTTGTGCCCACGCCAGTTGTTGCGATTAGGTTACCGAATGGCCTCCAGGCATGGTACGAGCTTAGAAAAGGTTATTGGTGTATTTTACTTAAATTATGTACTTAATTGAAAATTGACTATTTTAAAAATGAAATAAGGATGTTAACACACTGCAAATATATTTGTCGGGGCAAGAGCGGACTTAAAACATTATATAAGCTTATATTTTTGTTATAAAGAGTGTCCTGTAAAGCAAAACTATATATAGGGAACTGTTACATTTTGGGCTGCAAAAGCGAGAGTATCTTTGCCTCTTACTGGCGTACGCGGATGCTTACTCCATTCCTCGCATGTCGGCGTTCTTCAAATGTTGACGTAAGTTCCATACTCATTCTTCACACAGCTATAGGTATCGCCACGAGAGTTGAAGTGAATGGTTACACACACTGCTACATAGAGTACTAATAGCAAAAAAGGTAGCGAAAGAACGAATGAGTGAATGACATTTAAGTGCACGATCGATTTATATATTTTCGAAAAATAGGTAAAACAAACAGCCAGAAAATAAGCTACATTATTGTAAGTTTCATTAAAATCGTTCCAGCAGTTTATACGTGAGAGGTAACAAACATACACACTCACTTTCGCCTTTATAATATATTAGTAGGATTATGATCTGTTTTAATTTCAATCGGGTATTTATGTAAAAAAAAATTGTAAGTAAATAAATTGGAAAAATCTTTAGTCAATCTTGCAGTTTGATATTTTGCTATACGAAAAAAGAACACAAATTTCAAAACCTCGCTATCATTACATGCAATGTTGAATGTGTGCGTGGCCTCAACTCTCGTGGCGATACCTATACATATGATTCTTAAGTTGTTCATTTATATTTGTATATGAACAAAGAAAATGCTTGCCGATCGCTACTCACTGATCGCCGATCGCCGCTCGTGGGACTAGTTCCAAAGGTTCCTTAAATAAAAACAAATAAATAACCTCCTCCTTTTTTTGAAGTCGGTTAAAAAAATGTCGCCAGTCAGTGCGGTATCCTCTTGCCCCGGCAAACTGCCTGAGTGTGTTAATTGCCTAAATGTTAATTGGAATTTTACTGTACTGAGATATTAATTTTGATTATGAAATGCAATCGCTAATAAAAACCGATTTTTAATATTATAACCGGTTTTAAGTTATAACCGGTTATTTAGTAATTATAACCGGTTTTACGGTTATAACCAGTTTTATACTAAATTAAATCCGGTAGCATTTTATAATTATAAAATTCATTTACGCGATAAGTTAAATGTTAATAAAATACATAGTTTTAATTACAATGTTTTTTTAATTATCATCCATAAGTCCATAAGGACATAGGCCTCCCCCAAATATGACTTGTATCATTTTGATAGTTGCCTTAGCCGCCACGGTTGGTAGGCGGGTTGGTGACCATAGTAGCTGTAGATTCAGTTGACGCTGCTGTCCATCCGATAGTCTTTTGCCGCCTCTTACGACCAGCGGGAGGAGATAGTGCTATTCCCAATTACAGTATCATTTGATATCCTCTAGCCGCTCAGAAATGAAAATTTGCCAGGCAAAATGCAACTATGGTTTGTCATAATTAAAATTCAAAATGGCATTCAATGGGACACCTTTTTATAGGTCTCTGGGCGGCTAGAGGAAATTGATTGATCACTGTATCAGGCGCTTTCATGTGAAGGGAAATATGGTGAAGAGACCGGGCTAATACCAATAAGGCCTAAGAATTTACTTATGTCTATTTAGTCTGCTGCACTAAGAGTGCTGAGTGTGTCATCTATAGGCATTTTTTTTTATGACATAGGCGGCAAACGAGCAGACGGATTGCCTGATGGTAAGCAATTACCGTCGCCCATGGGCATCCGCAACACCAGAGGAGTCACAAGCGCGTTACCGGCCTTTACGGGGGGTTGGAGCTCTGGGAACCTTACTCACCATCAGAAACACAACACTACATACCGGAAAGGTAGCAGTGCTATTATGGCTGCGGTCTTTTGTAAGGAGGAGGTACTTCCCCAGTTGGGCTGCTCCAGAATCAAGCGTGATGGTCATCGCTGTGCCCTACCTCTCATTGTTGGACGTAGTTTAAGGACATACCCGGGTCCATCGTGTCATTATAGGGCTGTTAAGTAAAAAAAAAACTTAATTAGGTATACATATATAATTTATTATCAATTAAAAAAACTGTTTTTATACGATTTATTCGTGGTCAATTACTATATAGGCTTGGTCACAGGCGCGTTTTGTGAGCGGGGCGCGACGCTACCTTGCCGTCAGAATGTGTGCTTTATTTCGTTACATTAGCCACACCGGTGTCACGCTGCGCTACCGCCACGCTAACAAAACGCGCCTATGTGCCTAAGCCTTTAATGTATCAATAGTTAGGTATACTCCGTTATGAAATAACCATTCTAATTATACAACCGGTTATAACTATATATAACTTATAACCGGTTCGGTTAATAGCTGCAAATTAACGTCCTAAATTCAAGGAACCAATGCGAAAATAGAGCGTTATGTAGAAATTGGATTTAGTCTCTTTATTTCTCAATATAGGTAGATACCTAAGTAGATATTTTAAAATTTAAAATCACCTACAGATAAGTGAGATACGTCTTACTTATGGCACGAATAGTCACAAATTAATTATTTATCAAGCAGAAATGGTTGCTAACGTTAATGCTTAAAAATAAACCCTGAAGTAGTGGATTTATTTCACATTTTTCAATTAAATATAACATTTATAAAATATATTTTATACATTATTTGCAAGCATCATTATCGCAAATCCGAATCACAGATAAAATGTCTATGATTATATATGTATGTAAGTATTTGTATGCTATATATATAGTTGGCTGAGTACCCACAACACAAGCCTTCATGGGCTATTTAATTAATTTATAATTAAATAAAACATAATATATAGTCATTTATAATAGAATATTGAGACTTTATACGATACAAATTCATAAAGATTAATAACCTTATTATATCAAATTAAACTAAAGAAAACCGGTTATAACCAAATTCAGTTTCGGTTATAACCAGATCCTGTTTTATTTATAACCGGTTATGACTTGTTTAGGTTATAATTAAGTTTGGGTTATAACCGGTTATTTAGGCCACACCACACCTTGGATCCAGGACATGTAGTAAGCTACGTTAGTGTAGACCCCCGGGACTCCTGCGCCGCAGCGGGGGCCGAAGGAGACAATACCGCGAACGACGTAGGAACAGTGGATGTCTCTAGCGTACGACATCATAGGTCCTCCGCTGTCACCCTGAAAAACAATTATTTGTACAAGGCGGCAAAGTTAGTGTTTACCTTCTCGTGCTAGCGAAAGATTCCAAAATTGAACCATGAGCATAGCGAGTGGTTCAAAGAGTGGAATCTTGAGCATTGGGAGGTTCTCAAAGTATGAGAGGGGAACACACTTTGCTACCGAGTGAAACACATAATTTTTCTCCTCACTGCCGCGCAAAAATGTACTCTAACTTTAATAAAAAACATAGAAAATTATAGGCATCCATCATTTATCATTCAAAAACATTAAATAAAAGAACATCCGACAAGATAATATAAAAAAAAAACACTCGATTGGTAATAAATAATTTATATAAAACTTTGCACTCTTGCCGCTTGCTGCCAAGCTAATGTGGGACTGGGCTGTCAAATGCAGCCAGCGCGCTGAACTAAACCAGCAGCGGAATGGGTCCCACAGGACCGATCTCGGGATGGAGGAAGACCAATATGGCGGGAAGACTTTGATACACTTTTCAAAATGGCGAGAGTGTGCATTGGATAGGACTAAATGGCGAAAGAGGGGCCTTTCCCCAGCAGTTGGACACTAAAAGGCTAAAGGCTTGGGCACATAGGCGCGTTTTGTGAGCGTGGCGGTAGCGCAGCGTGACACCGGTGTGGCTAATGTAACGAATGCACACATTCGGACGGCAGCGAGGCGTCCCGCTGCGCCACGCTCACAAAACGCGCCTATGTGCCCAAGCCTTAATAAAAAAATATTTTATCAAACATGCAATGAAATATTGTCTTTACATTCCTTATAGTAGACTCGGAAGTATGGTTTTTTGGGCGCCGCAACTGAAGGGGACGGAAATGGAATTTCGTATAACTTTGCAGGCAGAGGCAAAGATGGCGGGTGTCATAGTCATAGCAAACAGCTGATGCTAATTTGTAATACATTTCAATTTAATTGTTAGTTGAGATTTTACAATATTTCTTTTTTGAAGCAATTCTTTTATTTAATTGTATGTTTGGGAAAAACACTATACATGTCTCGTGAAAACGGATTCCCGGCCTCGTATCACTATCCGTATATACCCAGTTGGCCGGAAATCCTCATTTTCCCGGCCTCTGATGTAATGTACTATTACCTGACAGGAGTCCTTGTTGTCATCCTTCCCCCCGGCAGCACACAGCATGGTTTCCTTGTCGTACAAGTTGTCAGCTGACTGCGAGAAGAATTTTTTGCAATACGACTCGTAGTCGTATTCGGGGACTGTCACCTGTAAAATAATTATGAGATAAAGGGCACAGGGATGACCATCACGCTTGAATCTGGGGCAGCCCAACTGGGGAAGTACCTCCTCCTTACAGAAGACCACAGCCGTAATAGCACTGCTACCTTTCAGGTATATGTTGTGTTCCTGATGGTGAGTAAGGTTCCCAGAGCTACAACCCCCCTTAAAGGCCGGCAACGCGCTTGTGACTCCACTGGTGTTACGGGTGCCCATGGGCGACGGTAATTGCTTACCACCAGGCAATCCGTCTGCTCGTTTGCCGCCTATGTCATAAAAAAATATATGTTTTTTTTAATACAACGACGGTGACAAGCATACGGCCCGCCTAATGGTAAGCAGTTACCGTAGCCTAATGGACGGCAGCAACTCCAGAGGATTTATATGCGCGTTGCATGCCAATTAAGAACCACACTCCTTTTTTGAAGACCTGATGACCGATGGTCCTGGGTTCGAATCCCAGTCAGGGCGTTTTCCTATTTTTGTGATGAGCACAGATATTTTTTCCTGAGTCATGGTGTTTTCTATGTATTTAAGTATTTATATGTATCTATGTATTATATATATCGTCGTCTAGTACCTACAACACAAGCCTTACTGAGGGACTGGTCCCACCGCGAGCTAGTAAGCTATGAGCTATCAGCTATTTCAAGGGACAAAAGATAATCGATCCCGTGTAAATAAAATAGACATATATGTCATAGCCGGGCGATCGTAGTTCTGACTCCTCTGGTGTTGCGAGTGTCCATGGGCGGCGGTAGTTGGTTACCATCAGGCAATCCGTCGGCTCGTTTGCCTCCTATATCATTTACTCTTTACATGGGAGCGATTATCTTTTGTCCCTTGATAGCTCATAGCTGCTAGCTTACTAGCCCGCGGTGGGAACAGTGGCTACGCTTACTGCAGGACTCGGTCGATTTGTGTAAGATTGTCCCGAAATATTTATTTATTATTACCTTCATAAGAATTTCAGATTCGCTCGCCTGCTCCCCCGTTTTGCCCCATCCGGCCAGAATCCGATCCGGTGTTATCGGTATTCCTGCCGACGGGAGACACGCTGGCCGGATGAACTCTGAGAATTCTACCCTGAGAATGAAAATGTTAGCTTTACTTAAAACGGGATATATGCATACAATGAAATAAAAGAAATGCTTCAAAAAATAAAATTTGCAAAATCACAACTAACAATGAAATAGAAATGTATTAAAAATTAAAATCAGCTGTTTGCTATGACACCCGCCATCTTTGCCTCTGTATGGATGGATCTCCTAATTGTGGAAAAAAAGTTACTTTGCAAAGTTATATGAAATTCCATTTCCGTCCCCTTCAGTTGCCGCGGCCAAAAAACCATACTTCCGAGTCTATTATAAGGAATGTAATGACAATATTTCACGTGATTCATTCCATACAAAATGTAGCCACGGTAGCCTCGCCTTGGCGAAGGTCGCTATAACGTGACCTTTAATGAGCACAACACTATATAGGTGAAAAACTTAGTTAAAGCACTTAGCCTTTGTAGTAGTAACGTGTGTCCACGCATGTCGGCGTTCTATATTCAAATTTTGAAGTTAGCTCCATTATTAATTCTCTGCACAACTACATAGACATGGTGCTTCACTTGTTTTTCAGCTATACCCTCGTAAGGCCTTCGAAGCAACGAACTAGTAATACTATAGAAACCTGACTCCAGCTCAAAAATGACCCCACGGCTAGTGTGCCGCGAACGATCGACTGAGCCGCGGCGGAGTTTGACAGCTTTAGTAGTACAGAAGCTTTCTATGACATAAGATGTCAGCTAATATAAAATTGTTAAATTAAATAACCCTATAAAATGCCTTCTTGTGTGATAAAATGGTCCCGAAACAACTGCACAAAAAGACAAGAAAAACGATGGAATCCATTGGTTTGTGTAAATTTTACCCTGAATATATTAAATAATTATTTAAAGTAACATATTGTTGTATAGAATAATACGCTGAACCAAATGTCGTATCTCTATAGAAGTTTTATAATGACTTATGCCTTTAAGATATTGAGTGACAGAATGGGAATTAGGTTATGCATCCTTTATATTAACAAGTAAATTATTCATGTTATTTTCAAGTAACAAGAAATTCCTATTATTTGCTTTTATCTCAAAAAACAAGTACGCTGTAAATGTGCCGCTGGTAAACTTTCCGACATAATTATTCTAGTTTCCCGAAAGCCCCGAAAATAATTTAATATTTCAAATAATTTTATAAAAGTATGTAAGTACGTACAGTCATGGAAATTAATTTCCTACCTATTTCATATCATTAGACATTCGCGATGCTTTAAGGTCGAAAGTTGTATATCAGTAATAGTATTGAAATGTCAATACGTATTATCTGTGATTGCACTTATTCTTTTTGCGAAAAGTTACCATTTTCTTTTCTAATTCTGAAAGCTTGTCAGCTTCTTAGTGAGTATTATGTTCTTTGCGAATCTATCTACTGCGAACCTCGAAAATAGAAATTTCGTTATTTGCATCCCTATATTTCGAAGATTGCAAGAAGCAAAAAGATGAACAACTACTCAGTAGTTATCCGTTTTTGGCAAAGTTCCTTGACGTCCCAAAGTTATTAAAGCCTAGTTATTAAAACAAAACAATGCGTGCGATATATAAGTAACATCCTGTTCTAGCTTGCTCTTATGGTGACAGTTTGCTATTAGACGATATAAAATTTAATTTCTAACCCACCTAGGTTGTAAAATAAGTTACTTGACTGTACTCACACTATTACGATTAATCTAAAATACATATATCATCATCATCATCATCAGCCTATCACAGTCCACTGCTGGACATAGGCCTCCCCAATTTCGGCTGTTCGCATCCAGCTCCTACATATATACTACACGTTAATAATATGTTTCAACTTTTGAATTTAACGATAAACGAGGCATAGTCGCGCAAAAAATTACGAAAATTCGCCTCCGATGTTTCGAGAGCGACATAACCCACGTGGTACTTACTGGGGAAAGACTGACTCAAAATCGTGGCAGTGTTCTCATGTTATTAAACTTATTAACGATGTACCTTCTTATAAAGTATGGAAAAGAGTAATCTCAATAACAAAATCGTGTGTAGAATAATATTCATAATAAATTAGTTCCATCTCGGTTAGTATCAATCCCTGTAAGTTTGACAACGCCATAATATTGTAATGCCGCGCATGAGGTTTGACACTTTAAACTTTTATTAACCAATCACAACTTTTTTTAATAGCGCGAAATTGTCTATTGGATAAATTCTAAGCTGCTCTGACATCTTTATGAAGAAGGGATAGCTGTCAGTGTCAGCGGCCTGGGGTCATTTTTGGAAGGCATTTTTGTATGGAGAGCTCTGTCTATATATATGTATTCAGTCACCGCTTCGAAGGCACGGGCCTTCCTTCCTAATTACTATACCGGGTGTGGCCTGTAATAGGAGCTTTAACTTTAGGCATCGTTTGTACACCAAAAACGTAGCAACATTTGTTCTACGACTTTTGAAAATAACTTATAGTTTAATAAATATTAATAAAAAAAGATTTTCTAACCAAGCAATGTAGTGCGAAAACTATGAAGTTTGTAGGCTGACAGTAAACGTTAACTAGACTATTGGATGCTGTTCATTGAAAATACTATTTAGTTTGTTTGAAAAAATCACAAGTAATAAATTACCCAATTGTGTAAAGTTGTAGAACAAATGTTGTTACTACACCCCGTTATCTAATGCTCATTTTGGGGGCAATCTAAAATAGTGATGTTGCTTTACATAATTAGACAATTCATATTTATCTATAAAAGTTATTTGTCAAACTAAAATCCTTCTTTAGTGAAAGCTATAGAGATAACACATTCATTCGTCTTTTTAATCAGATCGGAGGGCGACAATTATAAATATCGAATATCGTCAATTATTGAAAATCGTCAATTTGGGGTCCGATTTTTGAAATAGGAGTCACCGAGTCATTTTCATAGAGATTCTCATTAATTCTGTATGGAAATCACTTGGTGACTATTTCAAAAATCGGACCCAAGATCTTTTGACATGTTATTGAGTGAGTAAGTAACTTCAATTTTTATCGACTTAGATTATCGTAACTGCCCAATCACTTGCCCCGAAACTGAGCATAAGATAACGGGGTGTACCTAGTTGTTACATTCGTGGTGTAGAAGGGATGCTTAAAATGTTTGCTCCTATTACAGGCCGCACCCGGTATATACGTGTCTGTACACACATGTCGGCGTTCTATATTCAAATGTTGACATTAGCTCCATATTAATTCTCTGCACAACTACATAGACATGGTCCTTCACTTGTTTTTCACCTATACCCTCGTAGGCCCACGGGCCTTCCTTCCTAATTACTTTATAGAAATTAGAATTTCATATTTGGAACAGAGATAAATTTCATTTGTTTCTTTCGATTTTGACACAAAAGAAATTATACTTTATTTCCTATACTATAAAGAACTGATTCGAGTAGCATTTTACTTGTACCGTGGGCCTTAGGCGTAAAATACACACAAGCGACGTAAGGCATAAGGCGTAAGGCATGCCTGCGTCGCGCCGCTTGAGTGTAATTCACAGTTACGTCGTCTTCGAACATTTGTGTCATTACCTAGGAAAAGGGACCTTATTGTCGATGGCACTTACGTCGAATCGCGTTGCGTTTGTATTGTATCGTCTCGAACAACGACATAAGCGCCATCGACAATAAGGTCCCTTTTCATAGATAAAGTCACATTTTGTATGAAAACGTTTTGAAGCGACATCAGGCATGCAAGCGGTGCCGCGGCGCTTGAGTGTAATTCAAAATACGTCTCCTTAGTACATTTTGTATGCAAACGATTTGAAGCGGCATCGTTTTTTTTTTTTTTTTTTTATGACATAGGCGGCAAACGAGCAGACGGATTGCCTGGTGGTAAGCAATTACCGTCGCCCATGGGCACCCGCAACACCAGGGGAGTCACAAGCGCGTTGCCGGCCTTTAAGGGGGGTTGGAGCTCTGAGAAGCTTAGTCACCATCAGGAACACAACACTACAGACCTGAAAGGTAGCAGTGCTATTATGGCTGTGGTCTTCTGTAAGGAGGAGGTACTTCCCCAGTCGGACTGCCCCAGATTCAAGCGTGATGGTCATCGCTATGCCCTACCTCTCATTGTTGGACGTAGTTTAAGGACATACCCGGGTCCAAAATCGTGCCTTATGCCTTACGTCTCTTGTGTGTATTTCACGCCTTAGGACGATACACATAGCTTTCATACTAAAACGTCATACCTTCTATCAAGTTCTAGAAGGGCGATGTCATGTTTCTTCTCGTTCTTCTGATACAGCTTGTGGGGGATGAACCTGATGATGTTGAACAGAAGACCGTCTCTAGCTTCTGACTTGTTGGTCGCTCCGAGTAGCGCGTAGCGTAGAAGACCACTGGAAGATACGATACGATGATACCTTGGAGGAATAATGACTGGAGAACGCATCCGCGAGCGCCAGTAAGGGACAAAGATATTCTGGCTTTAGTAGCCCAAAACGTAACAATTCACTATAGTTTTGCTTTACAGGACATTCTTTATAACAAAAATATTAGCTTTAAAACACAAGAAAACTCCAATTGTATTTGTTTGTTCCCCTCCAACTTTGACAGTTCTGAAAGGTCCAGTTTGGAGGGGAACAAAAATGTGTGAGACTATGACAAGGACGAACGAAAATAGCGCCGTCCCTGCCATACCTATGGAAAGTTACATAAGACCATCCCTGTCGATCGTGGTATTATTTGGCCTAGAAAAGCCAGAATATCTGTATCCCTTACTGGCGCTCGCGGATGCGTTCTCCAGTCATTATTCCTCCTAGACAAGAAATCATATATTATGTGTCGCTTAACATCAAACGGGTAAGTCCATTCTACTTTAAGATTCATTATCTGAAAAATGTATCTGAAAGCTAATCAACCAAAAGGTGTATACACACTAGCGTATTTTTTGCTAAATAAAGTGCCGCTTACTAGTCCCGATGTGACAGCACGTGTCCAGCGGTCAAGATGAACCGGTCGCTGATGAGGGATCCCCCGGCAACCCACACTACGGGGCCCACACGGGTGTTCACACTGTTACGGCATCCCAGTAGCGCCTGAAAGCATTTTGATACTAAACTTTAGCGTTTTCTACACATATGTGGTCCACATACTTCCATACAGAGGCAAAGATGGCGGGTGTCATAGCAAACAGCTGATGTTAATTTTTAATACATTTAGATTTCATTGTTCGTTGTGATTTTGCAACATTCATTTTTTGAAACATTTCTTTTATTTCATTGTATGTTTGAGAAAAGCACTATACATGCCTCGTCTTGAAAACGGATTCCCGGCCTCGTATCACTATCCGTATCACGTAACTATATACCCACTTGCCCGGAAATCCTCATTTTCCCGGCCTCTGATGTTATGTACTATATATTCCACATAATATAAACTACACACGAGCAGAGTGGTAAACAGGCCCGATACCGCGAACATTGAAGTTCGTATATTGCGAGAATCTTTCTGTTTTACTCCAATGAAGGCGTCATGAGAGTTACAGAGACAATCGTCCGGAATTTACGAATATCGTTTTGTGTGGTAGCGCCACAGACGCGATGCGAGGGACGAGAGGAATAGCGAGACGTCCGCGTACACATGCGTGCTCGTGTTTTGCCTCGCTATTCCCCTCGTTGTTTGCGCGAATGTGTGACCGTTACGGCTCGGCCACGTCAATGCGCGACTTGCGGCGCGGCAAGCGTTTTTATCTGTTCGTCGCGCGGTCAAGACGCGCAATGCATTGCGGTTAGTTAGGATCACACTAGGGAATGCAAACCGGTTATAACCGTAACTGAAATAACCGGGTATAACCGGTTATTTGACCATATTTCATAACCGGTTATTGTAATTTAAAATAACCGGTTTCGGTTATTTTCGGTTATTTCTAGTATATGACATTTTGCCTATAATTTGCTATAATAAATATTTTGTTTCATTACTTATACAAAATACCTAGTTTATACCTTTATTTACACATTTTATTCAGTTATGAAAAATAACCGGTTATAAGCGGTTTTCGGTTATTTTCTGTCATAACCGTAACCGAAACCGGTTATGGAATTTGGCCGGTTATTGCATTCCCTAGATCACACGCAATGAACAGTTAAAATGCTTGCCGCGCCCCGCAATGTGTGCTAGCCGTTAAGGTCAGAAACCTCACCATGTGCGGGAACTCCTTGCGACCAGCCGGTTCTCCGCCAGTTATTCTGTCCCCGAACGACTCAACGCCACACGTGTCTTCCCTCGTGTACGAGTCCGGATTCGAATCCCGGGACACGCACGGAGTCACGTAGCGTTGGTACTCCAGGCATTCTGCAACAATATGCGTGATCAGAGATCCTAGAATCTATATGTTTCTCTTTATACAAGACTGACCAGCGTTTGACCTCAGTCGCCCCTGATTGTAAGTGTCGACGAGGTCGAGGGTGTAGCACGCTGGTTCAGAAACAGCCAACCTATTCTTTTTTTTTTATGATATAGGAGGCAAACGAGCAGACGGATTGCCTGATGGTAAGCAACTACCGCCGCCCATGGACACTCGCAACACCAGAGGAGTCACAAGTACGTTGCCGGCCTTTAAGATCCCTATACACTCTTTTCTTGAAGGTTTGGATGTCATATCGGTCCGGAAATACTGCACACGACAATTTATTCACTCTTGCTTTGAAAAGACCCAAATAAAATCAGGCTCGAAAGAACTTATGATTCTGAGTAGAAACCACACAAAAAAAAACAAATAAAAAAAAAGTAGAATATACAACTTTAAATAAAATGGCCCAGATTCAGTTATTTCCAGCCGCTGATGCAGACTTATGCCCCATAAGTTTATTCCACAGCTGGACGTACAGTCAACCAATTTGATTTATAGGCCACTTGGTACCTTGTCACAGTCAAAATATATATGAAAGACGCAAAATATACTCGTATCTTATTAACTTCACTGTGACAAGGTTCGAAGTGGCCTAGACATCAAATTGGTTGACTACCTACATAGTCCAAGTTTGCTAGCCGCTTTGGATTCAATAGAACACCGAGCTCGCAGACTCATTGGCGATCCTGAATTACTGAGTGTAAGGTTACAGAGCCTTGAGCACCGTCGCAGGGTTGCTAGTTTGTCTGTGTTTTACAGGATACATTTTGGAGAGTGTGCACAGGAATTGCACGATTTGATTCCGCCATCCTCCGTTCCACCACCGGACGTCCAGGCGAGGGGAGCGGCTTCATCCTTACGTTGTGAATATAACATTCATTCGCACTAAGCGGTTCGCTTCTACCTTCCTATTGAGGACTGCTAAGGAATGGAATTCGCTGCCTTCGTCTATTCCTGGAAAGATATAATTTAGGTCTCTTCAAGGCAAGAGTGAATAGGCTATTACTGAAGCGTGCTACACCCTATACCTCGTCGACACTTACCATCAGGTGCTGAGGTTAAACACTGGTCAGTGTTTTTTAAAAAAGTTTCTGACAGACTTACTCTTAAAAGCGATATCGTTTCTGTCTCCTGCCGGCAGTTGTAATGGCGGGCAGGTGTGGGGCTCCGCGGGGGGAGGAGCTTCAGCCACATTCTGGCAGCACAGGATCGGTAAGCTACCATCATACCGGCACGTCTGAAATATAAACCAGTCTTAATTAATAATAAATAAATACTTCGGGACAATCTTAAACAAATCGACCTAGTCCTACGGTAAGCTCAGTAAGGCTTGTGTTGTAGGTACTAGACTATGATACATATAATAGATAGATGCATATAAATACTTAAATACATAAAAAACACCCATGACTCAGGGACAAATATCTGTGCTCATCACGCAAATAAATGCCCTTGGGATTCGAACCAAGGCCATCGGCTTCATAGGCAGGGTTATCGACTAGACCAGACCTGTAGTCAAACCATACAATCGCCAACCTGGCATTGATTGTCTATGCCCAGAGATCCTGTAGCGATCCGAGGCCTACGACCAGCAAACGGCACTATGGGTGCAAAACTTTAACAAAACTCTTTAAGCGAACATAAAAGAGTGTATAGCGCCATAAATAGTAGATTGTTAATCAAGGGTAGAAAGGCACTCATTGACGACGAGGTAGTTTGGCAATCGAACGAAGTGAGAGCGCTAAAAGTCCGAGTAGGAAATGAGTGATTTTTACCCGAGTTAAGCATACTATTTTTCATTTCGAATGCGAGGAAAGTAAAATAAGAGCAAGAATAAAGTAAAAAAAATGTCTCTTAGATAATAAAATGACTGACGAAATAACTAATCTTACCGCATCAGCTTGTTTAAGTTGAAGCATGGAGCTGAAGGTTTAAGTTGTATAGATTAATCATTGAAATATATTTATAAAAGATCAGCACACATTCTGACAAAGATTTCACTATTTTCTCGGACCGCCATTTCATACAAGTTAACTGATACGATAACAATACTGATACGATTTTCTATTGAAACTTGCGGTAGGAGGCTTTCCATGATAACTTGACCTTTATTTCTAATTCCGTCAGGTGTTAGGTCGATTTTAAAATCGCTTGAATAACCCGTAATTATTAATTTCAAAATATAACTATACTTTGTTTACTATCCAAGTGTTTTCAATAGTTGCGCGGAATCCAGCGTCTAACTTTTTTCTTGCAGCATAACTGTCCACAGTTAATTGTCATAACGCACAGAATCATTTTTTTTCGCGCGCGTTATTGGCGAATTAATGGGCGTCTTAAACAGCATTTTAGTTTTATAGAAAAACAGCACCCTTTATTTTTAAAATTTAAGCCTTGTTTTATGTATAAAGTAATAGAATTTGTAATAAAATGGTCCTATTCAATGTAATAATGACTAATAAGAAGGTAATATTTCCTATAAGTAATTAATGTAATTAATACATTCATGTTTGGCTGTATAAGTAACTGCCGTTGCTTAGCTGCGCATATGAAAGTTTAAAAAAACTTCGTAGGTTTATTCCTTTTAGTTACTGTAATATAGAGCCAAGACACTTAAAAATTTGAACCAAAAAATATAAATATTTGAATTAATTGACATATTTTATGCATGATAATCGCTAAATTAAATTGCTATAATTTAAGAGAAAGAACTATTCTCATGTATTTGTTTCTGGCGTCGGTAATTTTTTTTTTTTTTTATGACATAGGCGGCAAACGAGCAGACGGATTGCCTGCTGTTAAACAATTACCGTCGCCCATGGGCACTCGCAACACCAGGGGAGTCACAAGCGCGTTGCCGGCCTTTAAGGGGGGTTGGAGCTCTGGGAACCTTACTCACCATCAGGAACACAACACTACATACCTGAAAGGTGGCAGTGCTATTATGGCTGTGGTCTTCTGTAAGGAGGAGGTACTTCCCCAGTTGGGCTGCCCCAGATTCGAGCGTGATGGTCAACGCTGTGCAACACTCACGCAACCTCTCATTGTTGGACGTAGTTTAAGGACATACCCGGGTCCAAAAATAAGTTTATTTTCGCCACTTTGTTCTACTGAGTTTCAGTTTATTTATTTATTGATGTTGACTGTACCTGGTTACAAAGCTCCGTTACATACGCGGCTGAAAAGCCAGAAAATTAGTCCTCCAAAAAACCCCACCATCTTGGACTACCAGAGAACAAAGTTTAGACTTAAGAGATGCTTTTCACGCACTAAGTTTAAAGTCCAGGTAGCTGTTGTGCGTTCGCTGCTATCATGTGATAGTTAAAACGGCACAAGTGTTATACAAGATGTATGGCGCTTACATCGTTTTTACTAGTTCAGTAGCCGAATACAAGGGGAGAACTAATAGGAACATGCCTAATTGCGACCCTAGGGCGGAAACGTATCACTTTCCACCCGCATAGTAGATAAACAATGACCCACTTTCCGAGCATGAGAAATGAAAAACAATTATATTCTTACACCCAAATATTGGCATATCGAGATTCCGATATACAATTAAATTGGACACTAATTTCCCAAAGTTATTCGTATTTGTTTTTATTAAGCAGACCCTCTTTCTCTCTTTCTGATGGTAAGTGTTATTATTACTATACCCCAGTTCAACAAGTTTTGTTAAAGTTTTGCACCGTTAATGTTAGTAGGTTGAAAGGTAACTCACCATGTCTTGTGATCGAAGAACGCCGTTATTTGCGCCTCCAAAAAAAGTCCGGAAGGCCCCGATGGTGTAGGACCGATCTTGGAGGGGGCAGCATACGATCCGAGTACTGCCTCGCCATCTGCACATCTGAGGATATTGAGCAGTTAGAGTTGCCTCGAAGAAATCTTGGAATCTTGGAATCTTGTACACCAAGTGTAAGGATTGATTTCCTTTTTTTATGATGAAGGCGGCAAGCGAGCAGACGGATTGCCTGATGGTAAGCAATTGCCGTCGCCCATGGGCACCCGCAATACCAGGGAGTCATAAGTTGCTGGCCTTTAAGGGGGGTTGGAGCTTACCAACCTTACTCACCATCAGGAACACGACACTACATCTGAAAGATAGCAGTGGTATTATGGCTGTGGTCTTCTGTAAGGAGGTACTTCCCCAGTTGGGCTTCTACAGACTCAAGCGTGATTGGTAGCCGGATTTGTACGGATATGAAGAGTGATTAGAGAATACGAAGAAATTTTGTATCACTCACTCCTGAGTTACCCCATTTCTATATGTGAAAAACTAAACTGCAAGATCATGTCTATGTAGTTGTGCAGAGAATTAACATGGATTTGAATATAGAACGCCGACATGCGTGTACGAGGGGTGATCCAAAAGTAATGATAATGACTATGATCTAGACATATTATGATAAGTTTTGATTATTGGTCTTGTTATGTCAATTATCATCAATAAATTATAAAAATAAATATAATAATTTATTAAGTTGTTTTTATGTTATTAAGAAACAAAGACAGTAGGGTAACACATATCGAAATTTCAGTAAATGCGCTCGCGTTTTTGTGTCGGTTAGGAACGATGCTGTTATAAAATTTAATACTGTAGTAAAATAAAATGTACTTAGAATTGAAATTTACGTTTATTGTGATGGCGAAGGGCAAAAAAATATACTCGTAAAATCTAATTTTAGGGCTCCAGGGCCCTGCTTAAGTTAAGGTTGCTAGTTTTTGGTCTTTAAAGACGTTTTTGTTTAAACAAGTAAATTTTGTGGACAAAATCCATCTTCTTCTTTTCTTCTTCTTTCTTTTGGACACGGGTATGTCCTTAAACTACGTCCAACAATTAGAGATAGGGCACAGCGATGACCATCACGCTTGAATCTGGGGCAGCCCAACTGGGGAAGTACCTCCTCCTTACAGAAGACCACAGCCATAATAGCACTGCTACCTTTCAGGTATGTAGTGCTGTGTTCCTGATGGTGAGTAAGGTTCCCAGAGCTCCAACCCCCTTAAAGGCCGGCAACGCGCTTGTGACTCATCTGGTGTTGCGGGTGCCTATGGGCGACGGTAATTGCTTACCACCAGGCAATCCGTCTGCTCGTTTGCCGCCTATGTCATAAAAAAAAAAATCAATATGTATAAAAATAAATAAATAAAGGTCGATATAACATAATCGTATACCAAACCTAAAAGGATGACAAATAAAAAGCAAATTAAAAAAAAAAGGAAGTTTGATGGTTGTTTTCCTCAGTTATCTCGCAGATCACCAAGTATGCTGCTCAGTACCTAGCGCTTGAACTTGTAAGTTGCCTATTGTGTAATCAAGTCTAAATCTTTGGCAACAACGTACTATACTTTGATTCTAAAAACTCTTCCAATAATTCGCTATACTAGCTGTGAAAGAAAAATTAACGCAAATTGCGACCCACAAAAGTTTTTCTTTTTTTTTTATTAACTAGATGACAGCATGTTCTCGTATAATGTATGTACATACACTAATAAGGAGATTATGTAACAGTAAAAATATATATAATACTAATAACTTCGTTAGATCATAGTCATTATCATTACTTTTGGATCACCCCTCGTACACGTTACTACTACATAGGCCAGGTGCTTTAGCTAAGTTTTTCAGTACTTTTGTCTTTCGCTCTTATACAGCATTAATAGAAAATGTTATCAGTACAGTCGCCATCAGAATCGGAGCTGTGGAGGTGGTCACATATATCTGAACAACGCCTCTATTGTCAAGACAATAAAGTGTATAGTCAGATATTTGTGACCACCTCCACAGCCCCGATATATCTGATGGGGACTGGACATACGGGAGGTTTCTTCTCGTCTATGGTGAGGAGCTTGACCGCATAGTCGCAGTCATCCAGCACTTTGCAGACTCCAGCATCAGAGTTCGCCATGCACGGGTCCCCTGTACAACAATAATTATATATTTAAGATCAATGTGGGTAAGACCGGCATACTATATTTTAAGGGAAGTCCGTCATGGTAGGCCATTGGTAGGCGGTCTTTCCAGGTAGACGGTCTTACCCACATTTACCTTAATTTAAAATGAATAAATAATATAAATATTTCAGAACAATCTTACACAAATCAACCTAGTCCTACGGCAAGCTCAGTAAGGCTTGTGCTGTAGGTACTATTTGGTACTATATAATAGATAGATACATATAAATACTTAAATACATAGAAAACACCTATGACTCAGTAACAAATATCTGTGCTCATCACACAAATAAATGGCCTGACCGGGATTCGAACCCAGGACCACGGGTTTCATAGGCAGGCTCACTACCCACTAGGCCAGACCGGTCGTCAAATAATATATAGTGTAAGGTCAATTTGGGTAAGACCCGCTTACTATATTTTTAAGGGTCATATGACACTAAATACCTATGAGATAATGTAGGAATTGGTTGCTCGACGGTCTTACCCACATTGACATTAGGCCATAAAATTGTCGAAAGGGAAGGACCTCTGCGCGTTGGCTCGATCCGGCTCCGCGGGGTTCCCTTTATTTGGCATAATTTGTTTTGTCCGAATCTTAATACGCATACCAAGTTTCGCATAATTTATTTACGCCGAATGTTAATGTCGCCGATTTTTATTTAGCCTAAATCTTTAGTAGCCGAATACTACTTTGTCCGAAAATATATTAGCATACTATTATTGAGGCCGAATGTCCGAAAGTGTGTTAGGTTAGCTTAGAACTGTGACCACAACAGAAAAACAATTTCGGTTAGGTTAGGTTCGAGCTGCGACCACAACAGAAACGCACTCCTGGGAAAAAAATCGTAATAATTCGGGCTTTCCAAATTATGCGTATCGACCATTCGGCTTAGTTTAGTTCTGCGCAACAGAACTCGGCAAAACAGAATTATGCGAGATCAATTTCTGCTCATATACAATTATAACAACACTGGGTATGCGGTTTAAAATTATGACAAAACAAATTATGCGTAAACAACCCCGGAACCGGCTCCGCGTAAGCCTCCCAAATGTCCGGAACCATTGTTCCGTCTCAACCGGAAGTCCCTAATTATATAAGAAGCGTATACGGGATACGACTACCTATTAAACTGCGTCGATGATTCGATGACAATTTTATGCCAACGTTTTCCTTATTCTGAGCAAACAAACTTACATATGCATACTAAGTCGGTATAAGGAAAACAGTGTACATTTTAAGTTATATCTGTAACTAAACTTGTTATTTACTTATATTTTGAGTAGAAATAGTTGCTTATAAGGTATTTTTTCGTATTTTAACCTAAAGGGTAATAACAGATATTTAAATCGAAAGAAAAATAGTAAAATTTGACTCGCAGCGGGACTTGAACCCACAACCACTGGATTTTTTTCTATTTTTCTTTCGATTAAAATATCTTTGATATGCTAGCAGACGTTTCTGCTTAATATAAAGGTAGTAACAGATTTTTTTTTTCACTTTTCATTTTACCACTTTGTCGGCGTGATTGATATATTAGTACCAAATTTCAGCTTTCTAGTGCTAACAGTCACTGAGATTATCCGCGGACGGACGGACGGACGGACGGACGGACAGACATGGCGAAACTATAAGGGTTCCTAGTTGATTACGGAACCCTAAAAACGGGCTAGATTGAGCTAGATTTGGGGGCCGATTTTTAAGTCGGGCACTCGAATGTAAAAACTTTAAGGGCGAATATATTCGCACACAAAAGTTTCCCAACATTATTTTTGTACGAAATGTATAGTTTCGATACCCACGATTATTTTCTATCATTCATGTTTTAAAATAGTTAGTAAGTATTCATTTCTGACAGACTTTAAAATGTCATGAGTTGATAGGTAATATATTAATAATCAGCGCCCGGGAAATCCATAGAAAAACAAAACACTATCGCAATCAAACTAGTGATAGAAATATTTTTTTATCGATATCGAGTAAGTTTTGTCTAAAAAAAAACATACCGATATGTTTAGCTACATTATTTTTTATCATTCACGCCAAACGCAAAATAAGTGGTAAGTAGGGTTTATTTTATATGTGTTATTTCATCTAAAACGCAACGTAACTTATATTATTAACGTACTTATATTTCATGTTAAGTAATAACCCTTCCCTTTTGGCTTGGTCGTATTCGGGTGACAAAGAGGTAATCAACTTCATCAAAAAAAAAACCACACTTCAGATTATTAGTATTCCGTAAGACATCGATAAACTCGATATCGATAAAAAATTGTTTCTAACACTAGTTTGATTGCGACAGTCTTTTGTTTTGCTATGGATTTTCCGGGCTCTGTTAATAATATTGCTCCTCTGTAATATCTCGTTGCTGGGGTCGAATACCGGTATTATTGTCATACAAATTAACCGGTATTCCTTTTCGGTATCTCGGTTTTTATTGCATATATTTGCATTTTATTTTGCTAATCAGATAAAGTATTCTCCTTACCTAAATAATATTTCATTTCAATTCATTTATTCATTGCTTATTATACATGCTTCATAATATCTAACATAAATATATTACATTTTAAAAAAACATATAAGGTAATGGCACCAATTTTAGACACTTTTAGCTGACAGGCACCAATGATGGACACTTAATTCTTATTTCAAAAATCATAAAGTTATAAATTGAATATGTCCCAAGAAATGCACAACAATTAACTCCTTTGATATAAGCACTAATGTTCATGATTGGTTCCTTGTCCATTACTGGTGCCGTCACCTTAGGTACTTAAGGCCCTGAGGGGCATTGCAACGCTATCTGCGGACAGAGGCAGACTGACATGTTGTTTATTTATTGGTGTACTTGGTGTGCCCTAATAGCAACAGTCTGTTTGTGGGTCGTCGAAACATTCCTGAACACTGTAGTAGCATTTTTCCACTAAAAATTGTTTAACCTTATAAATTTTTTATTGGATGTTTTCTCTTTTAATTCATTAGATAATTTTTTATATATTTTGACGCTGTTGATATTTAAAAAATAGAATGGATTTGTTTTTATTTTTACGACAATATTTAGGTTTTTAGTAATACCGGTAACGATCCCTGTCTCGTTTTATTATTATTATAATCACCTCAGACCCAAAAATCGATAATATTCCTAAAAAAACAGACATTATTTCTTATCATTTTCGAGTTTTTTATTGAAATAAGATATTTTGAATCAAATAACATTCCTTGTGTCAATTTTATGTTATTTCTCGTTTACCCTTTTATTTGTTGACACAAATCAAAATAGCGGACCAACCAATCAACAAACATCGAAGATCGATAATTTCTTGCATCTTCCTCTTTTACTCCAATTACGTTGACAGAGACCATCGTTCGATATTTGCGAATTTGTGAAAAACTTAACTGAAGCACCATGTCTATGTAGTTTATATGAATTAATATGGAACTTATGTCAAAATTTTAATACAGAATGTCGACATGCGTACACACGTTACTACTACATAGACGGTGCTTTAGTTAATTTTCACCTATACCACGATTTTAGTTTAGACTCGTATTCTGTACAAATACTCTGACGCTAGCGAGTAAATTTTCGTAGGATAAAAAGACATTACCTTCGTTCAAACTGTAAACACAACTCACACTTAAAACTAACACAAAATATTTGGTAAACACGTTCATATTTCTATAAATATTATACTGAAATGATTCGTTTATTTTGCTCACTGGCGTCTGCCGCACAAACTGGTTTTGGTGCGACTGGTATTATGGCCATATTCATTAACTACACATAGCTGTATTGGTCATTAATAAATACACGCTTTTTCATCTTAACTCAATGGTTTAGGGTGCAAAGTTGTATATATATTATTGCGTTGTAATTATAGTGTCTTATACATATGTAGTTTATACAAAGAAGGGTTTAAGTGCCTTACGATCGTTATGGAGCTTGTGTCGTTTAGTAGGACTATAGATGTATCTGATTAAGGAAACAAATAGGTACATAAATATTTTAAGATTTACACAAATTGAGATTGCTTGTGTTGTACAGTCGCCATTATATATATCGGAGCTGTGGAGGTGGTCACAAATATCTGAACAACGCCTCTATTGTCAAGGCGATAAAGTGCATGTTCAGATATTTGTAAACACCTAAACAGCTTTAGTACGTAAGAACGTGCGACTTGCAATCCGTAGGTCGCAGGTTCTAACCCCGTGTCCTAAAGTTTTACGGAACTTATGTATTCTTCGTCCGACATACCTCAGTGCCTCAAGACGGAAATTTCCAATCAATGTGTGTTACCAGTGATGACTTACGGCTCCGAAACGTGGTCTTTCACTATCGGCCTCATCTCAAAACTCAAAGTCGCTCAACGAGCTATGGAGAGAGCTATGCTCGGAGTTTCTCGACGTGATTGACTCAGAAATGAGGAGATCCGTAGGCGAACTAAAGTCACCGACATAGCCCACCGGGTTAGCAAGCTGAAGTGGCAATGGGCAGGCCACATTGCACGCAGAGATGGCCGATGGGGTCGAAAAGTGCTCGAGTGGAGACCACGGACTAGCAAGAGCAGCGTAGGACGTCCACCCACAAGGTGGACAGACGACCTCATTAAGGTCGCCGGAAGACGCTGGATGCAGGTCGCTTCCAAATGGTACATGTGGAGGTCTAAGGCGGTCGTATGGCACGTATGGTACGAGTATAATGATGAATATGTATGTACATTACCTGCCGTGTGATGCCGGCTGACTAGCATAGCACCACCCTATCTCCTCCCGCGGTTGGACAAACAAGAGGCGACCCGGGTATGTCCTTAAACTACGTCCGACAATGAGAGGTAGGGCATAGCGAAGTACCATCACGCTCGAGTCTGGAGAGAAGCCCAACTGGGGAAGTACCTCCTTCTTACGGGAGACCACAGCCATAATAGCACTCCTACCTTTCAGGTATGTAGTGTTGTGTTCCTGATGGTGAGTAAGGTTCCCAGAGCTCCAACCCCCCTTAAAGGTCGGCAACGCGCTTGTGACTCCCCTGGTGTTGCGGGTGCCCATGGGCGACGGTAATTGCTTACCATCAGGCAATCCGTCTGCTCGTTTGCCACCTTATGTCATAAAATAAAAAAAAGACAAAGGGAAAGATCCTACGGGCAGCAGCGTCCGTCGAAACCTAATCTACAGCTACTGCGGTACAGCTGCTACGCTGAGATGGGGCCATTTCGTGGCACTTCTGTAACATTTTATGATAACGTCTATTTCATGTTTTGGGTAAATAGTTTGTGCTCACGTATAAATAATTATTCCATTCTTTTCTACTTCTAAATTTATGACGTACTGAGACAAAGAGTAAACCCCTTTAGTTTCTAAGTGTATCTACTTGTATTATTTGCAAATGATTTCCATGCCGCTATCAAAGTATCATGTTGCATTGTGGAGTGGGAAGTGCTTTCAGTACTATGAGCACACAAAGTGATTTTAGTTTTTTTTTAATCTGTGGCTATTTGCGTGTTCTAGGCAGCCATGAAATAGGGATTTACTGCTATGTTTTGGCGTCAGAGCGCAGCACTAGAACAACTTATAATAATTAAGCTCATAATCCAATCCGCATTTTCATTAATCTATATATATAAACGTGAAAGTCCTGAGTGACTGACTGATCAACGCCCAGCCCAAACAGCTTAACCTAGATAGCTGTTTTTTTTCATAATATGTAGTTTACATACCGCAAGCACCCACTAAGAAGGGATTTATGGAAATTCCACCATTAAGGGGGTAAAAAGGGGATTGCATTTTTTTTCTGGGGATTTAAAGCTAGAGACTTGAAATTTTCTGTAAACACTCCTTATTCAAATACAAGAAAAGTAATTTCAGGGTTATTTGAAATTTATCCGCTAAAAGGTCAAAAGGGGGTTCTTCTGCGCGTTCGAAGCCGTGGGAAAAATCTAGTTTAATATATATATTAAACTAAACCACCTAGCATTTAATTCAACAATTGTATGTACTACCAGATCATTTAAATGACACAGTTTAGGTATGAGAGCATATCAAAGTATCTATGTATATTTTGTGAAGTCAAAATTTTTTTTTTATTTTTTTTTTACGCAAGTCTGACCAACGTTTGACCTCAGTCGCACCTGATGGTAAGTGACGACGAGGTCGAAGGTGTAGCACGCTGGTTCAGTAACAGCCTATTCACTCTTGACTTGAAGAGACCCAAATTATATCTTGCCGGGAATACAGACGAAGGGAGCGAATTCCATTCCTTAGCAGTCCGCATTAGGAAGGTAGAAGCGAATCGCTTCGTGCGAATGAATGGAATATTCACAACGTAAGGATGAAACTGCTCCCCTCGCCTGGACGTCCGGTGATGGAACGGAGATGGCGGAATTAAATCGTGCAATTCCTGAGCACACTCTCCAAAATGTATCCTGTAAAACACAGACAAACTAGCAACCTTGCGGCGATGCTCAAGGCTCTGCAACCTTACACTCACTAATTTAGGATCGCCAATGAGTCTGCGAGCTCGACGTTCTATTGAATCCAAAGCGGCCAACTGATACTTGGCAGACCCGTCCCAAAGGTGGCAACAGTACTCCATACACGACCGAACCTGCGCTTGGTAAAGTGTTAGGAGCTGTTCCGGCATGAAGTACCGCTTCACCCTATGTAAGACTCCTAGTTTTTTAGCAGCGGATTTCGCTTTGGCCTCAATAGTGGCGCCGAAGTTCAGCTTAGTGGTTAATTTAACCCCAAGCAGCACGAGGTGGTCCGTAATTGTTAAGGACACATTCCGGAAAGCAGGAGTCAAGTTAAAAAGGCTCCTTTTGGCGGTGAATAAACACGCCTGTGTTTTGGAGGCGTTAAACCTAACCAAGTTAGCTTCGCCCCACTCATCAACGGCCTTCAAGGTCTGGTTCGTTCGCTCAACCAAAGCTTTCCTAAAGGACTCAGTCTCTCCACCGGTAGTTTGGGCCTCAGAAAAATATCTCTCAGTCACCGTACTGTCGTCTGCATACCCAAAGACCGGGTTTAAGCAGATCGTTTATATGCAGCAAAAAGAGGGTGGCTGAAAGAACCGAACCCTGAGGCACTCCGGCATTTATTGCCATGCGATCTGATGTGCAACCATCCACTACGACCCTAATAGATCGCTGCCTCGGGAAATCAGAGATCCAAGAGCACAAACCAGCGGAGATTCCGTACGCAGAGAGCTTGCCAAGGAGGCCGTCATGCCAAACCCTATCGAAGGCCTTGGAAATGTCGAGAGACACAGCGAGGGCTTCGCCGCGCTTCTCGATGGCCTCGCTCCAAATGTGGGTAGCGTACACAAGTAGGTCCCCAGTAGACCGATTTCGGCGGAAGCCGTATTGCCGGTCGCTGAGGAGATCGTTACCTTCAAGGTACGCAAGGAGCTTATTGTTCAAAACACGTTCCATAATCTTGCAGAGTATGGAAGTGATTGCAATGGGACGATAATTCGATGGGTCAGCACGGCTACCCTTTTTAGGCACAGGCTGCACGTTAGCAAGCTTCCACGCTTCGGGAACTTTTCTCATCTTTAGGGAAAGTCGATACAGGCGCGTCAAAATAGGAGACAACTCAGGGGCACACATTTTTAAAACGATTGCTGGAATTCCGTCGGGACCACTAGCCTTATTCACATCTAAACAGCGTAGTGACTTCAGTACTTCCCTTTGGTGAATACGCACCTCAGCCATTGATACTTCGCAGCGGGGCAAAGAGGGAGGTACGGCACTACCAGCGTCTAAATGCGAATTTTCCGCAAATAGAGAGGCAAACAAGTTCGCCTTCTCTTCCGCAGTGTGGGCCAGTGAACCGTCTGGTTTCAGCAGCGGAGGTAGTGATGGACGACAGAAATTCAACTCAACCGATTTCGCGAGTGACCAGAACGCTTTGCTCCCAGATGGGTATGCGGCAAGTTTGGCCCCTAGACGACGAACATGGAGGAATCGAGCTTTCTGCATGACCTTCTTGCAGAACTTGGCAGCTTTGTTAAATAACTGTTTCTTAATGCGTACATCCGGAGCTTTGCAGCTGCGAGCATCGACCCATGATAAATACGCTTCGTGCTTTAGCGCTTCCGCTTGAGCACACTCTGCATTAAACCACGGGCGAGCTGCGCCACCAACAGCTACGTCAGAGTAGGGGATGTAATACTCCATACCCCGCCGCAACACGTCAGTAACGGCTGCTGCACAGCTCGACGGATCATCGCTATTGAAACATGTTGGCTGCCAAGGATAGGATGCAAAGAAATGCCGCATCTCGTCCCAATCTGCTGACTTGTATCGCCACACACGGCGCGTGCCCTTCGGGCTAAGGACGGGAGGTGAGTGGTGCGACACAGATTTCACCAGACAGTGGTCAGAAGTTCCCAACGGGGATGACACTGACACGTTGTATCTGTCCGGATCGGTTGTCAGCAGAAGGTCCAGGCAATTAGGCGTGTGACTCGCAACATCCGGAATGCGGGTTGGTTGGTCGACCAGCTGAGAGAGATCCAGCGATAACGCAAACTTGCGCGCCTCTCTCCCTGCGTGGTCAGTGAACTGGTATGGGCACAGCCACTCTTCGTGATGAGCATTAAAGTTCCCCAGAAAAACCAATTGCGCACTCGGGTACCGTTGCAGAGCCACACCCGCCGCATCACTAAGTTGCTCAAAGAGCCTGGTTGTCTCCTGGTCACCGCTGTGTGATCGGTAAACCACGGCGTAAACAATTTGCTCAACACCGAGGTCCACCAGTAGCCATAAACTGGAAAGGTTAGGCCCCTCAAGGTTACGGAGACGCCGATAGCAGATGTCATCGCGAACAAACACGCACACACCAGCCTTCTGCACAAAAGTGTGCTCTAGGGCATATCCCGGGTAGTGCAGGTACGACGCGTCAATAGGACATCCGATCTGCGTCTCGGTGAGGCAGAGCAAGTGAGGCTTCTCAGTCTCAAGATGGTGGTGGACTGGCACGAGATTGGAGTGCAAGCCTCGGATGTTCGAGAGGTGCACTTTGAGTGAGAGGACGTGCTTCCGCTGAAAAAAACACTTGCTCTTATTTTTGTTCTTTGCCATTAAAATAATGTGAATAGGCTTGGAAGGCGGCAGTTGAACAGATGCTAAGCTGCTCGCCCAGCAGCACACAAACAGTCTGCTGCACGCTGGAAGCCTGATCTGGAGACTGCGGGGACGCCCGAACCCCCCCGAAGACGGCTGTCGGGTCCTCTCTCCGGTCGCAAGCCGGCACTACAGCGCGCCTCCGGGATTTTTCACAGTTGGCGGGGCAGCCTTTCGGGGTTAGCTAAGTCCCTACTTGGGCCCCCAACTACCTGCGGTCGGCCAGCGGAGAACCGTGCTAAGGATTCCGCTACCCTCCGCGACCAGGCATCCGGTGCAACAAATTGATGGCACTGAAACCGGCTAGCAAGCAAAGCAATACCGTTCGGACCCGCCTTCCCAAAATGGCTACAACTGCCTTCATGTCGGAACACGATCCGGAGATCATTTGGCGACATGGCTTAGGCAGGAGGGTGGTGACAAGCCGCGGCTATAAAGCCTACCACCAGAGAGTGCTGGTCATTTGGCGCTACCCAGGGGACACGTGTGGGTATCTAGAGCTAAAGCCCACGGACGCGACAGCAGCTTTATCCCCCAAAAATTGTTTATACATTATTATTTTTACTTATATTTTAGTATTTTTAGTTGTATCTTGTAATAAACTGTATGATATGTTTTCTTTTGGGACTCCGCGTAATTAAGTACTTACTTTAAGATTTGATGTATCACTGTATTGAAAAAATAAGTCCCGCCATTAGAGTAGGTGTAGGTTGGAACCGGCGTAGATTTTTTATTCTTTACTAATTTTGCTATAATTTAATATATGTATATTTTAATAATTTAGCAAATTAATATGTAATTAATATAATTATAATTATTTTAATTATAATTTAGTTTTTAACTATAGTTTTATTTTTAGATTTTATTAATTAGTTTAATTTTAGTAATATTATTTGTCTTCTCATTTTTATTTATTTTTATTAGAATTATTTACCATGTTAAAATAAATTGTTTATAGTTAGTTTAACCTAATTTAAACGGTTTCTGTATTGTCTTTATATCAAAAAATGAAATACAATTATATCATATTCGAAAAAAAAAATTTGCAAATATTAATGTTTTCAACAATTATATTTACCTTATTAATTTGTTGTCATGTGTTTTTACATTATTTATAAAGTTAGACGAGGTCTGGCTTAGTGGGTAGTGACCCTGCCCAACTGTCCAGGGTTCTAATCAGTATTTGTATATTATATATTTCGTTGGCTGAGTACCCACAATAAAAGCATTCTTATGCTTACCGTGGGGCTCAGTCAATTTTTGTAAGAATGTCCTGTAATATCTAGGAGGGCATAACCAATATGGAGCTGACACACGCATTTATTTCTTTCGAAAAAATTCTACCATTTTCGGCGCGGGGGTGAGGTAACACACGTAAATAATGTTAACACTAATGCATTTTTTACGTGCGTCGCTACACACGCACACGACAAAATTATCAAACACTAGCATAAACTATATTCACACTAGTTCAAGAACTATGACCGGCGGCCGAGTAATTTTGGCAGAGGGGAACGTTAATGGCTACTCCATATTGGTTATATCCACCTAGTGTAATATATATAAAATAAAAGAATATATTATGTAAAAAACTTAGCTAAAGCACCTGGTCTATGTAGTAGTAACGTGTGTACACGCATGTCGGCGTTCTATATTCAAATGTTGACGTAAGTTCCATATTAATTCTCTGCACAACTACATAGACATCAGTTAAGTTTTTCATCTATACAGTGCCGCTACCGTGAACAACGATATTCGTAAATTTCGGACGATTGTCTCTGTCACTCTCATGATTAATTGGAGTAAAAGAGAAAAATGCCCGAAATATACGAACTTCGATATTCGCGGTACTGCTCCTAATAAGGAAAGATATTCGTCCAGAAATAAACTAACATCAGAATCTCAAGTCACGTGTTAGTAAATAAAATTAAAATTTTTATGGGATAAGTTTTGAAACATTATAAATTATTAATAAGCTATAGGTTAAGGGCGACCATGTTGTGAGCTAGGATAAGTCTCATTTTGATATTACTAAGACAAATTTCCAATAAATATTTTTTGAACCTTTCGGGGTGTGTAGAGAAAACACTAACATTCACACCTCGATAAAAAAAAAATTACATTTTACGAAAACTTTTAATAAATTTTCTGGTTGTTCGTATTTTAGTTTTTTATGACATAAGGTAATTTCAATCCAATTTTTATGAAAAAGCTCATCATCTTTGGAAATTGAATAGATGACATATACTAAAGAAAATACCTTTTTTAATAATAATAGGAATAAATCCTTTATCGCTTTTTCTTAAGTATAACGTCATCTTTTTCATTTTTTAATTTATATATTTTACCACTTAAAAATCAAAGCAAATCAAAATATTTCATTAAAAAAATTGATTTGTTATTAGTCTAATAATCCGGGGATCCTCGTAGTTAGTTTTTTCTTAAGTATATGTTATCTATTAAACTTTTAATTTATATAGTAGTACTTAAAAATCAAAAGCAAATCAAAATATTTAATAAAAAAATTGATTTGTTCTTAGTCTAATAATCTTTAGCTAAAAAAACAAGAATCAATAGACAGCAAGTAAAAAAATATTCCTCAGTGTCACTGTTTTCCATTACTGGGCCAACCTACGCAATCAAACAAGATAAACTTTCGCCATATAAAAAGGGGTAGCGAGGATTCTGACACCATTCGTAGATCAGCTGTGCTTCGGCCGCCATCTTGCGATTAGATATCTGTCAACGCGGAATAGAATTTGAAATGTTTAAAATAACGGCCATAGTTTCTTTGATGTTAATCGGTAAGTTTTTAATGTTTTTTTTTTTGCTTTTTTTTCGGGACATATTTAGAGGATAGTCTGATATATTGTACCGACGATTGTACTATATAGGATTTGGAATGTTTATACATGAATTTTACTATGGAAAAGTAATTTTATGTTATTATTATTATGTTTATGTCCGGATATTTGTTATGTTATTCTTATTTTTTGATTCATTGTATTTATAAATATTTATTTACCGACGTTTAAGTACCACATTAAACATTTCAATTTAGGGAGTTTAAAAAAAATGCACCCAATAAACGTGACATGAAAATAGTTAAATTTTGTCAATTTTGTGACGATAATTGTGTCGCTTGACTTCAAATCGGGTAAATCCATTCTGCTTTAAGGTTGATTATCTAAAAAAATGTATAACAATCTGAAAGATAGTCAACCATATAGCAAAATGGAGTTACCTGAGTTTGAAGTTAAGCAACATAATTAAGCATGGACTCTGTATGGAAATTAATGTTTTGCCTTTTTTTTTACATTGAATTACTGCTTAAAGTTTATGAAACTATCACCATACTTAAGTATTTATACTTTAATGTTTAATTATCGTCACAAAACTGATATAGTTAACTTTTTTACAAGTCTCGCTAATTTAAGACATTTTTTTCTGAAAATTCTAGAAAAAAATAAGTGAATTCCGGAGATCCTAATTTTTGGTGCTTTTTGTTCGTATTTAGTATGTACTTTTAATTATTAACCGATGTTATCTTGTTTTGTACATTTATTAAAGGTTTGAAATATCAGAAAATTGTATATAAAGATATGGTTTTTAGAGATTGAAGAAAAAAATGTGTGCAGCAATAATTTGCGCCAAGGCTGTATACAGCGTGTATTTTTAATATTACCTCAAATTTAACCAGACCTAGGCATTAGTGCTATGAACCGATGTTCCATGAAAACAACTCTTAACTCATTTCTTTTTTTTTATAAAATAATTCAGCACGCAATTATATATGGCTAGTTTGTATTACTTGCGATGGTGTGACGTTACAACTGTCAAGTGTACGTAATGCATTGCTGCTCGTATATAATCAAAATATTAATAACGCTTTAGTGGTTAAGACTGATTCAAAATTACCTTGAAATATCTGGGCCCTGAGTATAAGTTTTTAACGTAACACAACGTCACCATCGCGTTAGAGCTACCCATATAAATAACATTATCACTTACGCGTTCGAGACGTTTTTTTTTATATCAAAAGAAGCCTCTGTTAAAAGTACGAAAACCTACGTTTGGTTAAGGTTTGAGCTAATATTAAATAAAAGTACTTCTTAGTTTTGAAGGCGAAGTCTAACACAATGCTGTTTTTCGAGGGTTTCAAATTTATAGCATTTTTTTTATGTAAAAAAAAATTAAACTATATTTACATACATACATTTCTGGCGCATGCAGTTCACTGCTGGACACAGGCCTCCCACAAATATGACTTGTATCATCTTGGGGGTAGTTGCCATAGTCGCCACGCTTGGCAGGCGGCTTGGCGACCGCAGTAGCTGTAGATTGATTTTAGACGAACGCTGCTGCCCGTTCGTAGGATTTTTCCCTTTGTCGCCTCTTACGACACCCGCGGGAGGAAATAGGGTGGGAAACAATATTTACATTTCGAAAAATGTTTTTTTTTTTTGTCTATCGTATCTAATACGTTTTTTTGTTAGCCACGTGGTCCCACGCGGACTCTAGGCGGTACAAAAAGGAGGCCACTTCTTCCTCAGGTACATCAACCTATATAGTCCAAAATTAGAGCATGCTGTAGATTTGAAAACATAGCAGCTAGATGATTTTTGCGATCACACTTTGCAACTTATAGTTGATAACTTCTGCCCGCGACTTTGTCTGCGTTAGATCCCTTGAAAGCTAAATACCGAGACATCAAGGCAATGTAGTGCAAAATTATTTTCCATCGGGAAAATTCGGATCTCGATAATCTCGATCTTAATTAATGATTTTAAATGAGTGACATTTTATTTAAAATCATTCATCAGTTCCATATTACAATATGGAACTTTATTGATTAGTTTTATTTATTTTTAAATCATAGACAAACCCTCTGTAAACTCTATTGTCACGTCACTCGAGATCAGATTTCGTGTAGTTAAAAAAAAAATTGAATTGGCGTTTCGTATCGATAACTTTGTTCAATATCTATGGATTAGTATCCATAGTATCAAACTCAAATAAGTCTCATCTAGTGATGAGACTTATTTGAGTTTTGACAGCTGTTTCAAATTTAAACTCATTAGTCATTATGCACTGACTTGAGCTAAAATCCGCACTTTAATGTTAATATTAAAGTGCATATAGCTCAAGAAATTGCATAGTAAAACTGGTTATAGTAATGCTAGTCATTGCCTAGGGTTTCTGAACGCATTTTAGAATACTTATGATATGTGTGTAGATAAAGTAGTGTATGCAACTGTACATAAGCCTTAAAACACTCGTGTGATGCTATTATCAAACACACTCGTGTTTTATTGCCCTTCATCATGCACCGGTTGCATAAACTACTATTTTAGAGTACAGTCAGCAGCAAAAGTGGCTAAGCGTTTGAAGTATTCAAAATGACCTACACGCGCTCTTATTCTCTTGACAATAGAGATGTAGTAGCTAAGCGTTTGAGGTGTTCAAATTGAGGTCAACACATCTCTATTGTCAAGAGAATAAGTAGTGTAGGTCATTTTGAACACTTCAAACGATTAGCCAGTTTTGCTGCTGACTTACGGTACGGGTGTAGATGGGCAATTTCACTTTCAGGGACACCCAATTAACTTAATTGTCAAATAAAAGTTAAATCAGTGGTCAGTTTAGTGACGACAATTAAGCGTGAAATCTTTGTGTAAATCATCTTTATTCGCATTTTTCTATTACAATAACACGTATTATTTATGGATTGAACATAAAACAGTAGATTATATTGAAATTTAAAGCTTAATTGTCGTCACTAAACTGACCACTGATTTAACTTTTATTTGACAATTAAGGTAATTGGGTGTCCCTGAAAGTGAAATTGCCCAGATAAATCATTATGCCTGGTTGTTTTATCGTTCCAGGTAGCACGGTTTGGGGTACGTTTTCATGCGACTCGTGTGGCAACGAGTGTGTGAAAGCATGTGGAACGAAACACTTCAGGGCATGCTGCTTCAACTACCTGAGGAAGAAACGCGGCCCCGAGCATATCAAGGTGATTTGGCAGCTAGCGGCCTAGCATAATTTACAAGAAGAACGAGAACAATGTCACTCAGCATTACAGTATAAACCAATGCGCTGAGAAAGGAATAACATATAAAATACATAATCAAATTGTTAAGTAAAAACAAAAAAAAAAACAAAATGCACAACGTCGGCAACGCGCTTGTAACATATTAATTCTCTGCACGACTACATAGACATGATCTTGCAGTTAAGTTTTTCACATATAGAAATGGGTTAACTCAAGAGTGAGTGATACTACTCGTAAAGATATTTCTCCGTATTCTCTAATCACTCTTCATATACTTACAAATCCGTCTACCTATCACGCTTGAGTCTGGAGAAGCCCAACTGGGGAAGTACCTCCTTACAGAAGACCACAGCCATAATACCACTGCTGTCTTTCAGATGTAGTGTTGTGTTCCTGATGGTGAGTAAGGTTCCCAGAGCTCCAACCCCCCTAAAAGGTCGGCAACGCGCTTGTAACTCCCTTGGTGTTGCGGGTGCCCATGGGCGACAGTAATTGCTTACCATCAGGCAATCCGTCTGCTCGTTTGCCACCTGATGTCATAAAAAAAAAAGAAAAACCTCAAGCATTCACGGCACACAGCCGTCCATCTCCAAGCAAACAGGTCACATTCAGGTGATGTCAGAAGCGCATTGAGTGTTAACGCACGCGGAAGCGGCGAGTTTGCCCGCGATACCGTGCGTGCAGACGGCACTGCTAATAGTGGGTGAACGAGATTTTGGGAACATCCGGGACGTACGGCCTGCAGACTCGAGCAAAAAGTAATGCGTAAAGTTCATCGCTGGCAACGTACGTGTATGCTGTTGATTGTAGCGAGTGTCACCAGCCGTGAAAGCCAAACGGAGTCATGAGTCCGCTCCGCTCGCAGTGGAAGACGGCCTTAACATTAACATGTTAATCGTAGTTCGCGTAGCTGCCGATGCGTAGTTGTGTTGCTGCGGGTGCCCATGGGCGACGGTAATTGCTTACCATCAGGCAATTCGTCTGCTCGTTAGCCACTTTTGTCATAAAAAAACACGAGAAAAAATGTGTCTTCGCAATAAACGCTCTAAAGATACGTCCTCACGGTAAAATTTTGCGTACAAATAAATAAAATCGTGTCCCTCGTCTCGCCGCTAGAAAACCATCTTAAGAGGGGTGAAGAAGAAATATACTACCCTTTTCTAAATATTATTTAAAGAGGGACGAGTAGTCTATATCGGCACGCCGCTGCCACTCTCTTGTCGCGTACAGAATACAGCCTACCTAGAGATCTTTATTTGCATCCAAAGTACGCCTAATACTCTAATACCTACATTAAAAAAATATAAACTATATCTGTATTTTTTTTTATACAACGACGGTCGCGAACGAGCAAATCGCGAATGAAACTCCAGAGGATTCTCATGCGCGCTGCCTACCTTTTAAGAGCCTATACACTCCCTTTTTGAAGAACTTCATACTGTAGTTCCTAGGGAAAACCTCGGCAGGGAGTTCATTCCACAGCCGGAGCGTTCAGGGAAGAAATTCCTTTTAAATCGTTTAGTGCGCGACCCTTTAGGCTCCAGGGTGTGAGGAGTGTAATTATTGTACTATGCCAGACCTGTCAAATTGCTAATTGGGTGCCATATACATACCATTTATCTAGACGGAGCGTGCTAATAATAATACCACGATCGAAAGGGATGGTCTTATGTAACTTTCCATAGGTATGGCAGATACGGCGCTATTTTCTTCCGTCCTTGTTATAGTCTCACACATTTTTGTTCCCCTCCAAACTGGACCCTTAGAACTGTCAAAGTTGGAGGGGAACAAACAGATACAATTGGAGTAGTCTTGGGATTTCAACCAAAGTTGCGGTAATGAATACAGAATAAGCTAATATTTTTGTTATAAAGAATGTCCTGTAAAGCAAAATTATAGTGAATTGTTACATTTTGGGCTACAAAAGCCAGAATATCATTGTCCTTTACTGGCGCTCGCGGATGCGTTCTCCAGTCATTATTCCTTCTAGTTGGGTGCACTACTTTCTATTTTTTCAAAACACATATATATATTTTATAATTTTACCGCTTCCAGTTCTGGACACCAAGTGCAATGGAAGTCAAAATGGAGTCTCCGTACAAGACCAAGTTACCAGTTATAGCCATTGAGACCGTACCTGACTTCTTCGGAGAGTTGGCAAAGGACTTCGACCCTAATCCCTTTGAAGACATGGCTGATAATAGACTGAACATGTATGAGGTTTAAGCTAAATTTGAGTAGGCTGCAATACCCTGCTGTCCAAAAAAAAAGTTAGTTGAGGAATCAAGTTTATGGTATTTCATTTTGTTATTAGATTTATTTAACTGATTAAATACTCTTAAGTATTAATATATAGTTTATTTATGTACTATATGTACACGTATTGCATTAAATGATATTAAAAAAACTTTTATTTAAATATATGAGAGAACATTTTTTTTAATGACAGGAAAGGATTAATGCGGATACAACTGACAGCGCCGCCATTATTAAAAAAACATACAATAAAATACTTATACCATAGACAAAATAAAATGTAATATTGAGATGGAACTTCAAGTTGGTATTAAAAGATAAGTAGAGCAATTAGATTACAACCTAGTATAATAGGTTACAACCTAGGTAAAAAACTTAACTAAAACAGTCTTGTTTAAAAAAAAGGTATGGCTGTCAGAGTTATGGGAGCTATGCCGCAGGACTTCTAGAAGATTCTTTTCTTTTTACAAATGGGATTTTTATGAAATTATTTTAGCTAATTATTATTTTAATGTAGTTTATTTTAATATTAATTTAGTGTTATATTATAAATGTACGTTTATATCATATTTTTTGGTGCCAAATAGACTTAATTTAGGATTTAAATGTATTTGAAATATTTTCAACATCTCACTGAATTTATGTAAAAGATTTTAATTATCGAAATGATTTTATTAAATAATGCTAACAGAATTTGACGACCGGTTTGGCCTAGTGGGTAGTGACCCTGCCTATGAAGCCGATGGTCCTGGGTTCGATCCCCAGTCAGGGCATTTATTTGTGTGATGAGCACAGATATTTGTTCCTGAGTCATGGGTGTTTTCTATGTATTTAAGTATTTATATGTATCCATCTATTATATATATCGTCGTCTAGTAACCTACAACACAAGCCTTACTGAGCTTGCTGTAGGACTAGGTCGATTTGTGTCAGATTGTCCCGAAATAATTATTTATTATTTATTTAGAATTATTTTTTGGGCAGCAGTAATAATCTGTCAATTTGTTCTAAAAACTATATCTGCCAAAAATTTTAATATTATTAACACGTACTAACACACGCCAAAAAATGTTACTCTTTAAATATTAAATTATACGTTTTAAAATTTTTGGCAGAAATTTATGTAATAGGAAATTATAGGTTTGTATAAACGTATGTTATTCCGAAACTTAATTAAATAAGATAGTAAGTTAAGTAAACATTAACAAATTAGCTTTGGTCTTTATGTCTAGTTTGGCTGGATATTGGACATAAATACAATTACAATTTATATTGAATAAATTCTCTCTATCAAATACAAACAACAATTTTTTTTATTATGCAGAAACGTTTGCTAGCGAATATCTTCGATATTTAAATGTAATGAAAAATAGAAGAATTGACTCGAACCCATAACCACTGGACAACCACCGCTTCGAGTCAAATTTTTATATTTTTTTTTCTTTCGATTGAAATATGCTGGCAATTAGAACGAAAAAGAAGAGTATATATGTATCTTATCTAAACCCACCATCGAAGTATACATATATTTAAAATGTATTACGATTTAAATTAAAGGGCTCATTAAAAAAAAAAACAGTGAAAAGTGTCGACTCAAAAATCACCCGAAAGCTACACGTGATTGTGGAGGGGGATTAGCGTTAAGATCACCAAATGTCACCAAGGAGGACGGGGGGGTCAAAATAAGGCCAAAAACTATCACGTGATTTTTGAATGAGCAAAAACGTAGAAATAAATCTTAGACAAAAATTCTCGCTATTTTTTCTAAATTTTGTTTTTACAAACTTTTATATAACTTGCTATGTAAGTAAGTAAGTCTGTATTCAATTTGGAAGAAGACATCTTTAACCGATTGAGCTTAAATTTAGCACACTGTAAGTTCGGTGACAATGCAATAATATGGTGCCAACGATCTGATCTGATGCTGGAGCCAGAAGGTAGTCATGGCAACTTCTAAGAAACAAGAGGCTCGTTAGAATTCTTGCGATGATGATTGTGAAAAAAATAAATACAGTCGGCAATAAAGGCTCATAATATCTCTTTTGACAGAAAATAATATAAATAAAAGTCAGCGTCAAGAAGAATCCATTTATTTCTTCATTTTAAATTCGAACATTTATATATTATTCATTAACTTACGACTAATATTATAAACAAATATAGCTCTCGATATAAATAAATTATCACAAAAAATATATTTATAAAAACTATTTTATTAAACTGAAGCTAAATTATTACCCGGGATACTAACAGTTTTGAAAATTACATTTCTGTAATCTGTCAAAAGTCTACAACCGGTTTTGATAATGTATGGCGAAAACCGGTTTTAAGACTTCTAATCTGGTTATCCTCATACAATATCAAATGTCGTATTAAGGCGTAATTACTGTAATTAGGGACAGACACAATCGACCGACATTTGCGATTTTTGAATTTTGCGGTAGGAATTCAGCCGATTTTTGAGTCGTGTATTCGATAAAAAAAATAATTGAGTTTGAAAATATTCTCATACTGAAGTTACTGGGTTAGTCTTACACGGACTAGAACATAAAATGAGTACATCAGCTCATAGTCCAAAACTCAAAATGGCAGAAACACAAAAAGACTACAACACAATTAGTCGATGGAGCTCCGCTTCCGCGGGGCTCCTACCTTTGGGTGCTTTGGCCCTACGGGCCGATACACAACGAACATAACCTCAACCTACCTGTAGGACAGTGGGTTTACTTTTCCACATCTGATGTTTTTTCGTATGTGACTTTGTGTTGTAGTTATTTTGTGTTTCGATCATTTTGAGTTATACTATGAGCCGATGTAGACATTTTTTGTTCTGATCCGTGTGAGATCGTAGCAAGTTACTCACTATTATTTTTGCACGATGTTGTTTCGATAATTACGATTATTAATGTCTATCATTCATGTTTTTTAAATACCATTTCTTCGTGTCTGACAGAGTTTAATATGACAAGAGACGAGTTCTTGAAAATTGCCCCCAGAACCGAACCGGCGGACAAAATCGCAACCGTAAAAAAATCGAACAATTGTCCTTGTCACTTTTATGACGCCTTAATCGGAGTAAAAGGGAAAGATGCTTGAAATTTAATGACCATGCTTGAAATGTAAGTAAAGAACATTGTATAGTCTAAAGTAATTCGCTTGTTACATACATATTTACTTAAATTAATTAGAAAAAAAAAAAACTAGATAAATTTAAAACTAACATGTCACCTCCTAGGCCTTAAATACCAATAAAACAATTAAATGCAACCACAAAAATCTATTCTAGTTTGAGACTTAAAATATAACAATGGCTATAGCCATAAACAAAAAGCTAATATTTTTAATTCTAGCCAAGACGCTACGGCACTGGTTGAACCATTCAGCCAAGTCGTTAATTTTAAATATCATTTTTCTAAACGACGGTTACTGGATTAAAAAAATTGTCCTATCCCAGTCCTAGGACCAACAATGATTATTAAAAAAACTTGTGGAGAGTATAATTTATTATACAGCACTATCGCGAAATTGATAAATAAGTATAGGTTTTTTCTACAAAACCATAGGACATAACCGAAGTCGTCTATAAGAAGTTCTGTCTTTACTATAAATAAGTATAATGCTGCCGCCACACATTCGCGCCAGTAGCGAGGCGAATGGCGAGGCGAGACGCGAGCACGCATGTGTACGCGGACGTCTCGCCATTCCTCTCGTCGCTCGCATCGCGTTTTTGTATAGGAAAAGTCTCGTCGAACGTTTCGACGAATAGCGAGGCGAGTGACGAGCCAGCATGTCTAAACGCGGAGTAAGACTGGCCAATTAGAACAGATGACATTAAAAAGTTACCAATTAAAAAAATTCGTATGCTTTGACATGTGGATTTGGGCATGTATTATTATTGTTTAGTCAAGATAAAAGGTATCGATACGCAAACAGTTCCAATGTATACATGTGCTTTAATATTGAGACTAAAACATGTACACATATTTTGACACTTTGTTCGTTTCTGACCTTGACAGTTTTATTTAAATCAATAAATATCATCTTAGAGTAAAACAAATGACACAAGCTAACCTTCGTTCAAATATAGAATCCCGCGGTTCTTTCAATTTATGACTTTTAAGTTGTGTTACTCATTACAAATGGCGCTAGTGTAGCAACATTAAAATAAATATTTTTTGCGGTTTCTCCGACTGTTTGCTAATTTATTTTGCTTAAAATAGATTTGTTGTATTTTATGTTGAGTTTAAAATTATATAGTATTCACTGTAACTGGAAATGAAATTACAAATTACCAAATGAGCTTTCGAACGACAAGCGTAGTAGGACGCCCTCAGACAAGATGGAGTGACGACTTGCGCAAGATGGCTGGCAGGAGCTGGATGCGAACAGTGGAAGATCGAACACGATGGCGGGAAATCGGGGAAGCCTATGTCCAGCAGTGGACTGCGATAGGCTGATGATGTGAAATGAGCTATGCAAATCAAACTTATGCTACTCTAAAATTAACTTGAATTTCTGCAAACTTCTTATTAATCCAGGAACCGCCTATACTTTTGTTTACTGGAATTCCTTCTGCTTCCTTCTCGCTATTTCTGCGCTGGCTTCCTGTATGGCCTCCCAGAGCTTGGCTTCTGACACGATCTGGCGGGAGAGGTCGTCGATGCTGTTCTCGGAGTCCAGGATAGGAAGGGTTTCGTCGTCAATGAACTGGAAAAATATATAAAAAATATATAAACTAGCTGCCCCGGCGAACTTTGTACCGCCTGAAAGTCTGTATATGGAGTATTTCTGATTGTTTTCTTTTTCTTTTTTAGCCTACTATTAAATTAGTGATTATTTTCGTTCTCAAAATATTTTGAATTCGAGTGTACGACTCTCGAAAATCACCCCCAGATAGGTGCGACGACGAGCGATGCTAGGAAGAGCGGTTTAGGTTAACCACGAGCAAGCAGACTACGGTTTAAAGCAAATAGTGGACGCCGATTGTTAGGTCGTCAATTGCTGGATTAAGCATTCCGGGGTCGCGCAATGCTCGTATGAGAATGTGCGGCCAATAATCCCTGTCACCAGCGTCAATTGTTGGGTCGTAAATTCTTGGGCTGTGCGTTCGCGGTCTGTAAAGACGTGAGGTCGACCCACGTTGGAGCGGCCCGTCGCCGAACCGAGGCCACCGTCACTACATTTTATATGGAATGAATCACGTGACCACCGAGCCCTCCGAGCCGCTTGACCCGGGCTCGGGCCGGTCATGCGGCGCCTGTTACAGCTTGGTAAAAAGGTTCGGTTCGCGGTGATGGGAAGTCAACGTGATGTTGACGCGATTTCAACGGGCGTGCGACGATGTCTCTACTCACAACAAATGGCTGAGTGGAACAACGATCGTATTAATGCCAATATTCAAGGGCCGCCACGGTGAGTGCCCGGTGGGTCAACGGAAGGCTCGGGCTCGGGACGGCGACGTGTAGGAGACGCGACGGTGTAACGTGTGTCATCCTTTACGGGGCAGCGACGCGAAGCCACGTTCTTAACACGCATACAATGCCCGGATATGCTGTGCCCGGATATGTTGTGCCCGGATATCATGTGCCCGGATATGCTGTGCCCGGATATGCTGAACCCGGATTTCAGTGCCCGGATATTCTGTGCCCGGATATGCTGTGCCCGGATGTCCTGTAATATTTATATTTAAAATAAATAATTTATTATGTTTATGTTTACCTGTCGTTGTCTCATTAACTCTTGAACAGGCATGCCGGGGGAACCTTGAGACCTCTTACGACCACAACCTGAAGAAAGAATAATAGTAGTTTATGTATGTGTGCATAATGAAGGGCATTACAACAAGAGTGTGGGTTTATGAAACGAGCCGAAGGCGAGTTTCATAATAATATCACACGATTGTTGTAATGCCTAATTATGTATAGTTACATACACTACTTTATCTACACACATATCATTAAGTGTTTTAAGATGGGTTCAGCAACCGTAGGGAAATGACGTATTACTAGGGTTACTTGTAAACATTAAAAAGTCAACGAACAAAACAAATGACAGCTTGGAACGGCGGCGTTGCGTATTTCGTATCTCAGTCAATTTTTTTTTTAACCAAAGACAAGCAAACGAACTCCCTATTCTACTGTCACTCGAGTTCAAATGTCGTTCGATTTATATTTAAAAAACATAACGAATTGGCGTTTCGTATCAATGGCTGTTTTAATATGTATAGATACTAGATTAGACACCCCACTTGAATTTGACAGCTGTTCCAAATTTAAATTCATAACCTACTGATTTCAGTAGGTAATGTTAACATTACCTACTGAAATCTTTCTGATGGTTGGCAATGCTGGTCATTGCCTACGGTTTCTGGACGCATTTTAGAGCACTTATGACATGTACGTAGATAAAAATACATATATACTACATACAGCCTGTATTTTTAATATTACCTCAAATTTTTCAAAACCAGACGTAGGCATTAGTGCTATGAACCGATATTGTAAACAACTCTTAACTAATTTCTTTATTTCCTTATAAATAAATTCAGCACGCAATACATCGTTAGTTTGTCTTACTTGCTATGGCGTGACTTCACAACTGTCGCTTCAAGTGTACGCAATACATTGCTGCTCGAGAAAAATTCAAAAATTAATAACGCTTTAGTGGTTAAGATTAATTTAAAGTTTTTGTCCTAAAAAAAAAAAAAAAATACCTTGCAATACCTACCACTCAGATTCGGTTGAGACCGTCCCAACCAATCTCGCTGGAAGCGAAAACTCAGTAGGAGTATTCCAGTAATACAAGTCAAGTCTGGCGCGGAAGGGTCCTGGATTTTCCCCAGGCTACTTTCCCCCCACACAGTCCGCTTGCTGTATCGCACCGCACGTGTGCATAAAGCCCAAGTCAGGTTCCAAAAAAAAAAGCAATATCTGTTCATAGTAAGAAAACCTACGTTTGGTTACGATTTGAGGTAATATTAAATGTACTCGCTGTATACACCGCGTAACACGTGGAAACCGTTTTTTTTTTTACGCATAATAATTAATTTAACAGCAGTAATTTGAACAGAGCTATCGGGACCATATTTATTTTAGGGCCTATAAATGTCCAGAGCCCGGAATTTTCATGACAAAACAAAAGACTGTCGCAAACTTACTAGTGTTAGGTGCCTTTTTTTATCGACATCGACAGTTGTGTAATGGAAGAAACTATCCAATAAAGAAACAAAATATTAATAAAAAAAATACTAAAACGTGGTTCGTGGTGGCAGACCCGATGACCACAAACGCTGCTTAAGGGTTCAAAACGTCGGGATGAAGTTTAAATATAATATACGCGATATAATTTTAGTTGTTTTATTTCACAAATCAAAATATTTAATAAAAAATAATTTGATTTTTCCTAGTTAGATTACATACATACATAAATATTCAGCCGTATGCAGTCCACTGCTGGACATAGGCCTCCCAAATATGACTTGTATCATCTTGGTGGGTAATTGCCATAGTCGCCACGCTTGGCAGCCGGGTTGAACGGAGTAGCTATAGATTGGGTTTCGACGGACGCCGCTGCCCGTCCGTAGGATATTTCCCTTTGTCGCCTCTTACACCGCGGGAGATGGTGCTATTCTAGTCAGCCGGCATCACACGGCATCCTAGTTGAGAACTAATTGTTGGTCTTACCAGTAAACGCGTTGCAGAACGGTCTTTTCTTCGGAGTCATCACCACCTCCTCTGACAGTCGAGGGTCGAAGCCTCGAGGGATCTGTGCATGGAAAATGTTATCTATACCCCGATGCTAAAGTCCCGTATATATTGCACTTAGTGGACCGCCCAGCCCTGGACCCATGTAACCTATGTTGACACACATATGAGGCTTAGTTAGGGCATTTATTTGTGTGATGAGTACACCCCGTTATCTAACGCTCATTTTGGGGGCACGCTAAAATAGTGATGTTGCTTCACATAATTAGTCGATTCATATTTATCTATAAAAGTTATTTGGCAAACTAAAACTCTTCTTTAGTGAACGCCCGCGAGATAACTCATTCATTCCTCTTTTTAATCAGATCGAAGGGCGACTATTATATATATCGAATATTGTCAATTATTGGATATCGTCAATTTGGGGTCCGGTTTTTAAAAGAGTCACCGAGCAATCTTCATAGAAATTCTCATTAATTCTCTATAGAAATCACTTGGTGACTATTTCAAAAATCGGCCCCAGAATTTTTTGACGTGTTATTGAGTCAGTAAGTCAACTTCATTTTTTATCGACTTAGATTATCGTAACTTCCCAATCACTTGCCCCTAAACTGAGCATAAGATAACGGGGTGTAGTGATTAGCACAGATATTTGTTCTTGAGTCATGGGTGTTTTCTATGAATCTAAGTATTTGTATACATTTATATATATCCTTGGCTGAGTACCCACAGCACAAGCTGTTTTGAGCTTACCTTCGAGCTTATTCAATTTGTGTAAGAATGTCCTGTAAAATTTATTTATTTTATTCTCATTAAAACCAAAATCATCTTTCCTGAGGACAATAGTCAACTGCTTATGTGTTAGATACACGTATAAAACTAAAAAATGGTGGAACCGTTCAATATTAGCCTTTAATATCTTTAACGACCGGTCTGGCCTAGTGGGTAGTGACCCTGCCTATGAAGCCGACGGTCCTGGGTTCGATTCCCAGTCAGGGCATTTATTTGTGTGATGAGCACAGATATTTGTTCCTGAGTCATGGGTGTTTTCTATGTATTTAAGTATTTATATGTATCTATCTATTATATATATCGTCGTCTAATACCTGCAACACAAGCCTTAATGAGCTTACCGTAGGACTAGGTCGATTTGTGTAAGATTATCCTGAATATTTATTATTATTTATTATCTTAACTAGCAATGTCTAAAGGAAAGAACTAATACTTACGCTGGCAGAGTAACAGGCATCGATGAGCAGGATAGCGAGAACGGGCAGGAGCAGCGACGGACGAGCCATGGCGACGTCTGATATCTGTGGACTGGTCGCGAGGCTGACAATACCAGAAATAGAACTTTAAGTGGCACGATAGATAATAGTTATTTGTTATACAAGGGGGCAAAGTTAGGGTTTACCTTCTCGTGCTGATATTGAGACTCGAGCTAGCGAAAGATTCCAAAATTGAAGAGTGGAATCTTGAGTATTTGGAGGGCGTCAAAGCACGAGAGGGGAACACACTTTGCTACCGAGTGAAACACATAATTTTTCACCTCACTGCCGCGAGGAAAAAAATACTCTAAAACTTAAAAAAATATTCAAAATGATTGGCATCCATCATTCATCATTCAAAAACATCCAATAAAAGAACATCCGACCAGATAAAATAAAAAAAAAACACTCGAATAGTAATAAAATTTTTGTATGAAATTACTTTACACTCTTGTGAATAAAATGCAATTTTGCTATCTGTCTTGAAGGAACAAAACAGTTCTTTCCGAGCAAGTGAGGTCAAAAATAATTTTAACTGTTGTGAGTCATGTTATATACTACTTAGCTAATACGGCTAACGGCTTGAAAAAGGGTACAGTCAAGTGTAAAAATTCGTTCACTGCCAAAGTTTCAAAAATATGTACCGAGCAACTCTATTGTACAGTAAATAAGGTTGTAGGACGTATTTATGAAGGGATTCTTTCGGTACGTATTTTTGCAATATAATATATAGTGCGATATAAAATACAGTGTGTATTTTTCATACGGGCGTATATTGTAGTGGCGATTAGTTATGGGCATCAAGAACCTATTTACATTAATTTAGTTAAAAAAAATTGGTTATTTTTATTTCATACATTAAAATTAAGCACGCAATGTATTGCATCCATAGTAATTAACGTACCGATGCGTCATGTCATGTCAGTATTACTTGTCATGTCAAAATAAGTTGGACTGCGTACATTGCCGCCCGGACAGACTTAAAAAAATCGTTACAACTATGTTATAACACTATTTAACAAAATTATTAACATAATACGAGTCGTATTACTGGATACTGTATGTGGGCAGCTTATACGCCCGTATGAAAAATACACACTGTGTAATACGTGAATTCATTACTAAGTAATTATAATATCTCATTAACAAAAAAACTATTTAACTTGGAAACCTAATTGTCCTAATTCGTCAATTTAAAATTCGTTGTCCGACCTTTGCTAATCGGCTTAGGAAAGTTAACACATAGTTAAAGTACAAATAAGAACGATAATTGCTTAACTTATTTATTCTACAAGTTAATGTGCCCCTTAGGGACTACGCCTCATTGTTGTTGCCTCTATCCAAAAAGGTATTAACTTATTTACAAGTACATTGTACTTTTGACGTTTTGCGTGTAGAAACGAGTAATTGGTTCGTTAGGTTTTATTTTGTTGAAAGAAGTTGACATTAAAAATGCTTGAGATTATTTTATTTACGGAGATAATTTTTAATGTTTTTATAATGATGTTCATTGAGGTCTTAATTTGTAATAAAGTGCTCACCGACTTTAAAAAAATTTGGACTCGGGTATGTCCTTAAACTACGTCCAACAATGAGAGGTAGGGCACAGCGATGACCATCACGCTTGAATCTGGGGCACCCCAACTGGGGAAGTACCTCCTCCTTACAGAAGACCACAGCCATAATAGCACTGCTACCTTTCAGGTATGCAGTGTTGTGTTCCTGATGGTGAGTAAGGTTCCCAGAGCTCCAACCCCCCTTAAAGGCCGGCAACGCGCTTGTGACTCCCCTGGTGTTACGGGTGCCCATGGGCGACGGTAATTGCTTACCACCAGGCAATCCGCCTGCTCGTATGCCGCCTATGTCATAAAAAAAAAATTTAGCAAATGACTCGCCTACGTTACGGGTGACAAGAGGTCTGGCGCTTTTCTTGATCAACGCATCTTGATTGCCAATGGCTGGTGAAATGGCAAACTGCCATTCATCGTGGCAAGTCCGCCCGGCTTAAATTTTTTTTTCCCCTCACTAGCTCGTAAAGCGCTTGTTTATCCTTTAATACGAGAGGGTAAAAACGCATTTTATCCACTAGTGATTAAAGTAAGTTGACTTCTCATAGCTCTTATTGCTATGGCTTTAAAATCTAAATTCGCGAAGTACAGCTCTCGCTCGAGCCTCGCTAACGCACCGAGTTGAAAATCGAACAAGCTAACCAAGCTAAAGGCACCTTTTGTAAAAATGTTGAATGTATAACAAATAACTATTTTAATATGTAAACATGTTTTGTTATATTGTATTTATTTAAAGTGCTCATTTTTTTATTTAACAAAAAATAATTTTCAGAAGAAACGTGTTTTGTTTTGGTCCGTCATTCACCCGCGGCCATTTTGTATTTGACGCGGGAAACAAAACAAATGTCAATAAAGAACGTTTAGAAATCAGAAGAAAAAAGATGTGGCGATTACGCGAATTCTGATACGACTGTTTTTCTTATCTACCTGTCAATGAGAGAAAAGATTCAAATTGAAAGCATTTACTTAACGACCGGTCTGGCCTAGTGACCGCCTATGAAGCCGATGGTTCTGGGTTCAAATCCCAGTCAGGGCATTTATTTGTGCGATGAGCACAGATATTTGTTCCTGAGTCATGGGTGTTTTCTATGTATCTATCTATTATATATATCGTCGTCTAGTACCTACAACACAAGCCTTACTGAGCTTACCGTGGGACTAGATCGATTTGTGTACATAAGAGTGTCCCGAAATATTTATTTATTTCAAAGACAATATTAGAAACTTATCCGTTAAATTAACTTGATGGGTTGTGATATATATGGCATTGTTTCTATATCTCGTAATATTATAGTAATCAGTCGTAACTGTACTTTGACGTAATAAAACACACCCGACGTCCAAAATTAGTTTATTATTTATTTACGACGCTGTTTCCCTGATGTGATGATACTACGTTGGTTCTAGTAGGAAAATATAATGAATAAACTATAATCTATATCTATCTACACTATTATTATAAAGGCGAAAGTTTGTGAGTGTCTATGTTTGTTAGTTCTTCACGTCTAAACGGCTGGAGCGATTTTAATAAAATTTGGTATGGAGTTAGCTGACACCCTGGATTAACACATAGGCTACGTTTTTCTCTAAAAAACCGCGGGTAACACCGCGGGGCACAGCTAGTATTTACACTAATACTATAAAGGCGAAAGTTTGTGAGTGTGTATGTTTGTTACTTCTTCACGTCTAAACGGCTGGAGCGATTTTAATAAAATTTGGTATGGAGTTAGCTGACACCCTGGATTAACACATAGGGTTACGTTTTTTCCCTGGTGAACCGCGGGGTACACCTAGTCTACATTAATATCATAAAGGCGAAAGTTTGTGAGTGTGTATGTTACTTCTTCACGTCTAAACGGCTGATGCGATTTTAATAAAATTTGGTTTTTAGTTAGGTGACACCCTGGACATAGGCGATGTTTTTCCCTAAAAACCGGGTAACACCGCGGGGTACAGCTACTATATGTATAAACGTGAAAGTCCTGACTGACTGATCAACGCCCAGGCCAAACCGCTTAACCTATATAGCTGATTTTTTCACAATAGGTAGTTTGACTGCAAAGTGTGACTGTCAAACGCTGGTCAGTCTTGTATAAAAAAAATGTTTGCCGCTAATTTCTGTTAGTCCGTAAAGCGGATTTGCTCGCTGAACTTACAGCCCCGGTTGTGTACTTCAGACAAGTTCGCCAAACAAATCCGGCATACATGTCTGTAAGTATAGCTATTGTCGGTTCGATTAGTCCGTCATATAGTCTACATACATACACACATTTCAGCCGTATGCAGTCCACTGCTGGACATAGGCCTCCCGCAAATATGACTTGTATCATCTGGGGGTAGTTGCCATAATCGCCACGCTTGGCAGGCGGGGTGAACGCAGTAGCTGTAGGTTTCCACGGACGCTGCTGCCCGTCCGTAGGATTTTCCATTTGTCGCCTCTTACCCGCGGGAGGAGATGGGGTGGTGCTATTCTAGTCAGCCGGCATCACACGGCAAATATAGTCTAATATATAGCAATATCATTCCATTACGATGTTTATTCAAATCGCGGTAAAAGATGGAAAAGCAACAATGAGATGAAACGGAAAATTAAACTTTTTAAATGACACAGTACATATTGTATTCGAGGATAATGAAAGATAAGATAAGATACATTTACTTGCAAAATATACGAACTTACATTCAAGATATAAACGGGGTCCCAGCGTACAAACTTTTTGCAGAAATCGCGTGGCGTCTGGTTGACGTATAGAAAACTAAATAAATATTGCGGGACAATCTTACACAAATCTACCTAGTCCTACGGTAAGCTCAGTAAGGCTTGTGTTGTAGGTATTAGACGACGATATATATAATAGATAGATATAAATACTTAAAAACATAGAAAACACCCATGACTCAGGAACAAATATCGGTGCTCATCACACAAATAAATGCCCTGACTGCGATTTGAATCCATTACCATCGGCTTCATAGTCAGGGTCACTACCCACTAGGCCAGACCGGTCGTCAAAACTGGTGACCGAAGAGCTGGCGGCTTCCTCGCACAAGGAAATGCCGACAGCATCTTTGGCACAATGCCTCAAGGGTATTTTTTAGATTGAATATACCTAAGTAGTTAAACATAAATAAAGCTACTGCAAATATGCAAACGATATTCGCGCGCGAATGTGTCGCACCGTGAAACACGACACGAGGGACTTTTACCGAGGGTTTCACTTCAAAGATAACATTTGTTGACCTTTTACGGACCCCTGTAATACCTGACCAAGACTTACATTTAATTTACATAGTTTTAGTAAAACATATTTATTTTGTCAATATTTCTATTAAGAGCCGTTCACATTATGTCACAGCAATGGTGAGCTATGAGAAGGCAACCGGCAGTTGTGCCGGCGAACTTTGTACCGCCTGAAAGTCTATAAATGGGGTCTGTTTTATTGCTTTTTTTTTAAGCATACAATGAAATACGAAAGAAAAATAGAAAAAGATTTACTCGCAGCGGGACTCGAACCCACAACCACTGGATCATTAGCCCAGTGCACTACCAATTTTGCTATACGACTACCGATGATGACGTATACGACGAGGGATAAATAGAAAAGAATTAATTATATTTTATTTTCGATTTAAATATCGAAGATATTCGCTAGCAGACGTTTATGCATAATAAAAAAGAACATACTATGAAACTACAAGATGATCACAACGAATCAAAATCGTCCAAATCGGTTCAGCCGTTCTCGAGTTATAAAAGCCGGAAATAACGGATCGCTGACTGCGAAACCCTCTAAGCAAGTCCTGACATGCGCTTGATTTTTAATACTTAAATTATACAAAACATAGACGAAATATCCGGTAGACGTGGTATGGGCAGATCCCCACAAGGCGGACTGACATGGTAAGCATCGCGAGAATCCACTGGATGCGATTAGCAAAATTGGACATTGTGGGACTCTTTGGGGGAGGCCTATGTCCAGCAGTGAAAGTCCTTGCTGACATGATGATGATAGACAAAATACTACTATAATTTCATGATTATTTGCTCGTTATACAACGGCCACACATTCGCACGAACAACGAGCCAAATATCGAGACGAAACACGAGCACGCATGTGTACAGTTGCCGTCAGATATATCGGAGCTGTGGACGTCACAAATATCTGAACATACACTTTATCGCCTTGACAATAGAGGCGTTGTTCAGATGTTTGTGACCACCTCCACGGCTCCGATATATCTGGTGGACGTCTCGCTATTCGCCGTGTCCCTCGCATCGCCATTCGTACGCTCGCGTCGGAGGCGGTCATTCGGGCGAGCGTCAAATTAAACGAGTAGTGATACGAATGAGGTGTTCACATATTTGTGCAAGCATCAGTTAGCTCAGCAGTGACAGTTAAGCGGACGCGGTAATTATTTTACAAACTAAAATAGAAGGTAATATAATTACAAACGGATAAACTCACGTGTTATTATATCGCACTAGGTGACATGTTTCGGGTAAGCTCTGGTACCTTGTATTGCGGTTGGAGCGACACCATCGACGCGAACGGTGTGTCCTGACTCGGCTTGAAAATGGGTACCAGAGCTTACCCCAACATGTCGCCTAGTGCGATATAATTACAGGTGAGTTTATCTGTTTGTGACTAAGTAGTAGTAAGATAGAAAGTGTCAGCCGCGATAGCGATGAGAGATGCGGGTTCAAATCCCGTTTCGTAAATATATATCATCTATTTCAATTTTTAAAATGGATTACTTTATAATGTAACATATAAATATCTGACCAACGCCTCTATTGTCAAGGCGAATAAAGTGCATGTTCCGATATTTGTGACCACCTCCACAGCACCGATATGTCTGACGGCGACTGTACAGTGTACACATGCGTGCTCGTGTTTTTCTCGATATTTGCCTCGTTGTTCGTGCGAATTTGTGGCCTTTTACAAAGTAACAGCAAGCTCAATAAAGCAACAAGTAGGCAAGGTGGCGAGGATATATAATAAGTAGTTTTGTTTTGACATTGACATAATTAGACATAAATCTAAAACATCTTATTCACGCACAACTAATGTTGTGTGATCACCAGAGCCCGGATTTTTCACGACAAAACAAAACACCATCGTAATCTAGCGATGTAGAAACATTATTTTATCGACATCTATAATTGTGTAGTAGAAGAAAAAAATTCACTAAATGAAATAAATATTAAATAAAAAATTACGTGACGTAGTGTGTATGTAATTATATATGAACGAGTGCAATTTCTTCTCATTTTTATTTTTTATTAATAACTGTAATATTATCCATTGGCGAGTATAACGAATGTCTACGCGAACATCACGCATGGGCAAAATTTCGTTGAATAGCGAGAATGACGAGCAAGCATGTGTGATCGCTGAGTTACAGTGATATTTAAGTCGAAAGAAAAATAGAAAAATTTGACTCGCAGCGGGACTCGAACCCACAACCACTGGATCACTAGCCCAGTGCACTACCAGTTGTGCTATACGAGCGCCGCTTAGACGTGTCAAATTTTTCTATCTTATCCTTCTTGGTATATACGTCATTACGGGTGACGTGTATCGACATCTACCGAAGAGTATTGAACCCTTTTTACGGCATCGATGTCTCAAATTTAGATTGAGAATTCATCGATAACAATGTTCTACCCCTTTCTAAAATTATTTTTATATTAAGCAGAAACGTCTGCTAGCATATCAAAGATATTTAAGTCGAAAGAAAAATAGAAAAATTTGACTCGCAGCTGAGTTACAGCGTTTGTGTGATCACGGAGTTATGTTCGTCCGATTCGCGCAAAATTCTCACTCAAAGTACGTACGGCTTTCAGTGTAAGCTGTTCGAGACTATATTATAAACGTTGGGATCAAAGTCTCCACCATGATAGTTCTCAAATGTTTTGTGAATAAATAAGAGGCTTACGGGCCCTCCAGCCATTAACCTCCCGATGCCCAGTTGCCTTTTTAAAGGACAAAGTAATGTATATAATTTTAACGTTTATAACCCAACGGTAAGAGCGTTCGTTGCAATCCGGAGGTCGTAGGTTTAAACCCGGGTCGCACCAATGAGTTATTTTTAATTTATGTATCAAATATCATTTGATATAAGTGAGTTTAAAAAATTGTGCACCCAATTAGTGAAAGTTGTTAAAAAAGTTAAATCACTGTCAGTTTCGTGACGACAATTAAGCATTATATTTCCATAAAAACTTGGATCGTATGTTCATTTTGTAAACTTCAATCGATGTTACAGAATAAATTAAAGGCAAAAAGTCGATCTTCGTACAGATTTTATACTTAATTGTCGTCACGGAACTGACAGTGATTTAATTTTCTTAATAACTTTCGCTAAAAGTTTTCAAAATTTGGTGTAGGTACCAAATTCTCATACTAGACTAATCATGAAAACTCTCATAATAGATATGGGAGTTTTCGTTAAGGAAAATGCCGGTTTATTAGGGAAAAACGTAGCCTATGTGTTAATCCAGGGTGTCAGCTAACTCTATACCAAATTTTATTATAATCGCTCCAGCCGTTTAGACGTGAAGAAGTAACAAACATACACACTCACAAACTTTCGCCTTTATAATATTAGTGTAGAGTGTAGATTAGTGTAGATATACAAATACTTAAATAGGTACAGTCAGCAGCAAAAATTGCTAAACGTTTGAAGTGTTCAAAATGACCTACACGCGCTCTTATTCTCTTGACAATAGAGACGTGTTGACCTCATTTTGAACACCTCAAATGCTTAGCTGCTTCTGCTGCTGACTGTACATAGAAAACACCCATGACTCGGAAACAAATATCTGTGCTCATCACACAAATAAATGCCCTTGCTGGGATTTAAACCCGAGACCGTAGGCAGTGTTAAAGGCGAGGCTTATAGTTTCACACTTAACTATACTGACCTATCTAAATGGGCCAGTCTGTATATGGATAAGATAGAAGAGCGGTTTACATTTCGTTGCACTTTTTTTTTCTGATGTTATATGTCTGGGTTTGTGTTTGTTTACGAATAAAAACTATTCTATTCTATTCTACTCGTATTCATGTCCGTATAAAGTGACACATTTTTCCTCATATTGAATATCTTAATTTTTTTTTATTATGCAGAAATGTCTCCTAGCGAATATCTTCGATATTTAAATCGAAAGAAAAATAGGAAAAATTGACACACGGCGGGACCGAGTTAGCGGTACTCGTATAGCACAACTGGTAATGCACTGGGCTAGTGATCCAGTGGTTGTGGGTTCGAGTCCGCGAGTCAAATTTTTCTATTTTTCTTTCGATTTAATATCTTATTTAAAAATATATATTCACATATTTCCTCCTGTCCTTCGGCTACCACTGTAATACGTCTTTAGTACTTATAAAGAGCATATTACATGAGATATGAGACTTTGAATGCATTTCCTATGGGACTTCTTATTCACAGACTACAAACGTAGACAGCGCATTTAAAGGCAATTAGCTTTTTACCTCACAAGCTCAGAAAGCCCGTTTTTATTCCTTAAAAACAGACAACAAAATTGCTTTTTAATGACAAGGGAGAAAAATATCCGTATGTATCTATGTATTCATTTGTTTTTGATTTTGCTTTTAGCAGCACTGCCCACAATTTCTCTGCTTTGCCTAAAGGTTGACTGGTAGAGAATGCTTTATAGCTTTAAGTCCGCCTTTTGTACTGTAAGATTTTCTTTTGTGCAATAAAGATTAAATAAAGAAAAAGTAATTTTATACAAATTTTAATTTTTGTTTGTCGTAATCTAATCGGATCTAATTTTGTATGATGATTTTGAAGGATAAATAATTGATATCTGCTATTCATTTTCAGTAAAGCATCTGGTTGACGTAACTAAATAAATAAATATTTCGGGACAATCTTACACAAATCGACCTAGTCCTACGGTAAGCTCAGTAAGGCTTGTGTTGTAGGAACTAGACGACGATATATATAATAGATAGATACATATGAATACTTATACATACATAGAAAACACCCATGACTCAATAACTAATATCTGTGCTCATCACACAAATAAATGCTCTGACTGGGATTTGAACACAGGACCATCAGCTTCATAGGCAGTACTACCCACTAGGCTAGACTCATCACGTTGTTATGATATAATATCTATAGCTGCGCCATCTATAGTAGTTATTTGAATTAGGAATAACTATGTTCCAAATATGTAAGATGACTGATGTCTATCTCTCACTTAATAGACAGTCTTCGGTAGCAACGCACGTATTTTCGTTACAATATATTTGATGCACCATCTATTTTTTTTTATGATATAGGAGGCAAACGAGCAGACAGATTGCCTGATGGTAAGCAACTACCGCCACCCATGGTCACTCGCAACACGGAGTCACAAGTACGTTGCCGGCCTTTAAGATCCCTATACGCTCTTTTCTTGAAGGTTTGGATGTCATATCGGTCCGGAAATACTGCACACGACAATTGCACAATCTAAAAGTGATGGAGGTAATCTGAGGTATCTATCGCAAGGGACCATTAATATGTGCGCCATGTTTTTCCTCGTCTTTGTGTTTGTTAAGTTATAATTTTAGGTTAAGTATAGGGAGGTTTGCCTTGTGGCTTATTAGAATAGCACCTCATCTCCAAAACGGATGACAGAGAAGTGAAGAGGTTTTTTTATGACAAAGGTGGCAAACGAGCAGAATGCCTGACGGTAAGAAATTACCGTCGCCCATGGGCAACACCAGGGGAGTCACAAGGCCGGCCTATAAGGGGGGTTGGAGCTCTGGGAACCTTACCATAAGGAACACAACACTACATACCTGAATGGTAGCAGTGCTATTATGACTGTGTTCTGTAAGGACTACTTCCCCAGTTGGGCTTCTCCAGACTCAAGCGTGATGGTACTTCGCTGTGCCCTACCTATTTTTGGACGTAGTTATAGGCTAAATTACCGCCACCGGTGGATTTTTTATTTATCTCTATTATATACATACAATAATTAATATATTATAGTAACTACTGAACTACTTACTACATTGCTTAAAAGCGCTAGTGGCCTAACGGTAAGAGCGTGCGACTTGCAAGTTCAAACCCCGGCTTCTACCAATGAGTTTTTCGGAACTTATGTACGAAATATCATTTGATATTTACCAGTTTTTCAGTGAAGGAAAATATTGTGAGGATACCGGATTAATCCCAATAAGGCCTAGTTTACTGGGTTGGAAGGTCAGATGGGAGTTGCTTTTGTGAAGCTAGTGCCTACGTCAAATCCTGGGATTAGTTGCCTAGCAGACCCTAGGCTCCCATGAGCCGCGGCAAAATGCCGGGATACCGCGAGGAACATGATGATCACAGGTATTTCTCATGGTTGTTGTCTATGTATTTAAGTATTTGTGTATTATATATATATATATATATATATATATATATATATCGTAGGTTGAGTCTCTCGTAGGCTAAGGAATGGAATTCGCTCCCTTCGTCTGTATTCCCGGAAAGATATAATTTGGGTCTTTTCAAGGTAAGAGTGAAGCTGTTTCTGAACCAGCGTGCTACACCCTCGACCTCGTCACTTACCATCAGGTGTGACTGAGGTCAAACGCTGGTCAGTCATGTATATAAAAAAGAAAAGACTCAAGCCTTCTTGAGCTTACCGTGGTGGTTCAATTTGTGTAAGAATGTTATAATTATTTAAGTTCTTTCTAATACTTATAAAACACACTACATTTTACCACGAAACTCAAAATAATGTTAAATCTTTCACTATGACACTATAAAAGCGAAAACATCAGTGTATATTTATCTCACAGTAAAACATAATGCTGTGACAAGCCTAGACGAGTTGTGACAAGACGTGACATGTTACGCAATGAAACCTCAAAAGAGCTAATGTTAGGTATGTCTGAAAGCCTCAGGGTAACGTTTTGATATTACGTATATGAATACAAAATGTGAATTTTTTTTTTTTCTTTATGACATTGACGGCAAACGAGCAGACGGATTGCCTGGTGGTAAGCAATTACCGTCGCCCATGGGCACCCAGGGGAGTCACAAGCGCGTTGCCGGCCTTTAAGGGGGGTTGGAGCTCTGGGAACCTTACTCACCAGCAAGCGCAGCGTAGGACGTCCACCCATAAGATGGACAGACGACCTCATTAAGGTCGCCAAAATGTAATTGAATAGATAATATTACTATTAATGTTATACACACGGTCTTGGGTTTTTTACATTGACGCGGAACCCTGAAATGTTATTTTTTTTTAAAAGAACTAACAATAGGTACTTTATTTCATAGAAAAAGAAAATTACAGTTATCGAATTATGTCCAGGTTTTGGTAATTTTACTGGTCTAACATGTAACCAACAACGTACAGCTTTGTTGTATCGCTTATAATATTAAATCGCAGCTATTTCCTATTTGTTATGTTATGACTCGGGTATTGTCCATAACCCGCCTGCTAAGCGCGTCAATTATGGCATTAACGACAAGTTAGGCCCGGTGGGTAGTGAAACCGATGGTACTGCTGGGTTCAAATCCCAGTAAGGCCATTTATATGTGTGATGAGGACTGATATTTTTTTTCTTTGAGTCATGGGTGTTTCTCATATATCGTTGGCTGAGTATGTACAGTCAGCAGCAGAAGTAGCTAAGCATTTGAGGTGTTCAAAATGAGGTCAACACGTCTCTATTGTCAAAAGAATAAGAGCGCGTGTAGGTTATTTTGAACACTTCAAACGCTTAGCAACTTTTGCTGCTGACTGTACTCACAAAACAAGCCTTCTTGGGTTTACCGTGGGGCTTAGTCAATTAGGTATAAGAATGTCCTATAGTAGTTACAACTTTTCTCATGACATATTATCAATTAATTTAAACTGATTAGGTATTGGTCGTTGCTGTGACTGGTTGCATAGAAAACTTGCAATAAGTCACTTCGTTGTAGATCTGAATTTATGGTGCTTTTTGTTTTCTTATTTTTTTATATTACAAAGGTGGCAGACAAGCATGTGGCCCGCTTGATGGTAGGCGGTCACGACGTTTACAATACCGAGGCATAATTCACGCGTTGCCGACCCCGTAAAAAACCTCTTTACACCCTTTTTGAAGTACCCCATACAGAGCCCTGAGTGTAAGTTTTTAACGTAACTTTACGCCACAAACGCGTTTGCGTTTCACAGCTCAGATATATCTGATAGCGGTACCAGTGACTATTTCTGAACTGAAATACGAAACGTTATGTCGGCTAAAAAACTGCATTTTTTTTATGACAAAGTTGGCAAACGAGCAGACGGATTGCCTGATGGTAAGCAATTACCGTCGCCCATGGGAGCAACACCAGGGGAGTCACACGTTGCCGGCCTTTAAGATATGAGTACGTTTTTTTCTTGAAGGTATGAGGTCGTATCGGTTCGGAAATACCGCATAAAATCATTCCACAGGTTTGATGTACGAGGCAGTACCCTTACCATGAGTTGTGACTTTGAGGTTTTCGATAACGAGTATCGAGTTTACTATCTGTGCATCTCGTAACTAAAATAGTACAAGTATGCACAGATAGTAAACTCGATACTCGTTATCGAAAACCTCAATGTCACAACTCATGGTAAAGGTACTGAAAGTGCCTAACATTTCCATCATCACCACATAGATGGTTGGCAGTCCTCAACTGTGCGTTTTTCTAGAAACTTCCTACCTCGCACAGCAAAACTCTGGAATAAATTGTCGTGTGCAGTATTTCCGGACCGATATGACATCCAAACCTTCAAGAAAAGAGCGTATAGGAATCTTAAAGGCCGGCAACGTACTTGTGACTCCTCTGGTGTTGCGAGTGTCCATGGGCGGCGGTAGTTGCTTACCATCAGGCAATCCGTCTGCTCGTTTGCCTCCTATATCATAAAAAAAAAAGTGCATAAATGAATAGCGGCTTTGATGGCATGCATTTTGTTACAGTAAAATGGAAAAGTTGGTTCCATATCTGGAGCTTCCGTGTAAAATATTCTTTTATCATTTAAATGGGCAAAGTTAATATATAAAGTAACTTTGAGATAGGAAGAGGAATAATATACTGGGTGTTATAAAAAACGTGATACAAGATTATCAAACTGGCATCTGTTCATGATTTTGAACATCTTTTGCTATGGGGTCAGGTGTAAAATAATTAAAAATGGATAGAAAAGGTCAAGTATAAGTTGACGAAAATGTATGAGAGAGTTGGTTTTTTTTTGCAATTTACTAAGTATATATGGGGTCAATATAAAAAATTGTTCCAAATCATGACCAGATGCCGGTTTGATATTCTTGTATCGCGTTTTTCATAACACCCGGTATAATACGTGAAAAACTTAACTGAAGCACCATGTCTATGTAGTTGTGCAGAGAAGTAATATGGAACTTACGTCAACATTTGAATATAGAACGCCGACATGCGTGTACACACGTTACTACTATAGGCCGGGTGCTTTAGCTAAGTTTTTCATCTATAATAGTTTTACCTATTTTTGTGATGAGCAGAGATTGTTTCTGAGTCATGGGTATTTTCTATGTAAAGCATTTGTAAATTATATATATCGTTGGCTGAGCAACACAAGCCTTCTTGAGCTTACCGTGGGGCTCAGTCGATTTGTGTAAGAATGTCCTGTAATATTTATTGGGAACTTTATATTTATTTGAAGACAGTATTCATTTATTATTTATTAACTAATAATTCGCATTTTTTAGTTTATATTTTCGAAATGTATAAGTATGATAATATACTATGTAGAGGCCTAACTGAGCCTACATGGTTTAATGTTAATAGCTCCTAAAGAAACTACATACAAAAATGAAACAAAACGCATTTTTATATCATCTTGAAGTATATATTTTTTGTTTTTAATATTGTTTTAATTAATCAATGGGGACCCTACCTAAGGGTCCAAATTTAGGTTATTTCTAAGGGTTTATTTTTAGGTATAGTTTTAAGTTATTTTTAGCGGTTTTAATGTTAGTTTTGTTAGTCGTTGATACATGTTTTATTATTATTGTAATTTCTGTAAATTGAAGATATTAGTATTAGCTGTTAAAAATTCATTTACATTTTAATCATAGAATATACAATATAGTATTATAATAAAATCAATTTACTGTTAGATTCAATAAATATTTATTTCCTATGTATTTAATGGTTATGAAATAGAGTTCTTTTGGATGTTAAAAATATAAAACAGTAGCGAGTTTATACTTAGTGTAAGTATTGCTATAAAATAATAATAAATTTACATAATTTCAGTATCAACCAACGATTATTAATTCATTATTTAAATGTTAAATAAGCGCTGTCTTTTATTTTGTAATAACTTCACATATATTTATAATTGAAATGACCATATATGATATTATTCTTTACAAATATAAATCATAAAACGGCCTTTGAAGCATGTACTGTAATATTACGAATAATGAAATTATTAATTTTTCAGTAACGGTAAATATTGCATAACTGATAATTTTTGATGATGAAAATATTACTAAATAGAAGTAAATATACATTCTTTCGAATGTCCTAGACAGAATAATTATTTATTAAAAAATACTATACAATTTTTGAAATCTATACAGTATTCAATCCAATTCCTAAACCTTAAATCCACATTTTATCACGAAAAATACCAATACATATTTCAATAATTTGACAACTACGGCTGTATAGCACAATCGTTGCCTAAAAAAAGTAATGTGACAGAAACGGCTGAATAGCATGACCGTTGCTTAAAAAAAAATAAAGCTGACACTTACCCGAGCGACTGCGAGCGAATGCAGCTCGGACTGAAGCTCACGGTTATATAGGGCTGGAGGAACAGGGATAGGAAGGAGACGACTTACTACAATTACGGTCGTGCGTGGGATAACTGCTACTCGATTTCAGTTGACCTTTTAAGTAATGAAACTAAGAACAAATCAAATTATTTTTTAAAATAAATAAATTTGATTTGTTCTTAGTTTCATAGATGGCAGCACCACCTCTCTAGCTATATCAGAATCCCGAAAGGTATTCATATAGGAGGTGCAAACACTTAGTGTTTCACCTTTGAGCTGGTAAAACGGTGCCTAAAACCGTTTAAAATAAACAAGATCACATATACTTGATTAATTTCGACGTGGTCCGCTGTGTACAGGTGGCCAAATTGGTTAAGGCGTCAGCCGCGATAGCTGGAGATGCGGGTTCGAATCCCGTCTCGAACACCGGAGGTCCTCGTCGTTTTTTCTTAAGTATATGTTATCTATTTCAACTTTCAAGTAATGTTATATTGACTAAATTATTTAAGACTAGCGTAAATTATTTGTGATATAGGTAGTTTCACGAGAGTTGAACTCACGTATACAACATCATCTCAATGATAGGGAGATTTTGAAATTACAGTTCTTTTTTCAAACCGATAGCAAGTTCAACGGCGATATGAGTGAATACAGACCAAAAAGTTTTCGCTTCGCGTGCGTAAATTTCACTTTTTATGCCACTTGCTATGAAAAATTAGGTTCGATACTCGTGTAAAAACTTCTTTAAGACTCGGGTGATTGTCACCCTCGTTTCACTCGGGCTCCAACTTTCACCCTCGTCGAAAAAAAAATGTTTTTCACTAGTATCGAAATGTCCTATATTAAACCTTTCCAACATGACTGAAGTAACTGACACTGGTTACATTTTAAGTGTTCCATTCATTCATTCTTTTTGCAATCAGCTTAGTATTTCATTTAGTTGTGTGCGTAATCCAATCGTCTCATCTCTCGTGACTACTGACCTTTACCTTCGGGACTGGTTACATATTCGAGGCGTTTTGGATTGAAACGCTGCGACCGCGACCGTGGGGACCGACTGCCCGAAAGATTTGGCGTAGAGAAACAAATATTTACTCTTTATAATATCGCTACTTGAGAATCAAAACGTCACTATCCAAAAATGGTCATTTAAAAGCCGTCAAAGTTTCCAAAATCATAATTTGTCAAAAACGAAAGTATTTGTAACTTTAGGAAAAAACAATCACTAACTTCAATAGGGTGTATGACATAGTTTAAATCCTGGTACAAATAATAAAAAAATACAAAAATATTTATTTGTTGAAACACATTGAAATAAAATACAGAACAAAAAACGTATGTCCGGCGAAGCGCAAACTAGTCATACTACTACTACTTAGCTTTACTACTACATTAGACCTAAAAAAGGCCTTTGAGGCATTGTACCAAGGACGCTAGCGGCACGGCATTTCGTAACGCAATACTGATACACTGTGCGAGGAAGCCGCCAGTTCTTCAGTCACCAGTTACATTAACCAGACGCTTTGCGATTTCAAAGAGTGGATAGGCTGTTACTGAACCAGCGTGCTACACCCTCGACCTCGTCGACACTTACCATCAGGTGCGACTGAAGTCAAACGCTGTACCCTTACCATGAGTTGTGATATTGACGTTTTCTATAACGAGCATCGAGTTTACTATCTGTGCACCTCGCTTGTACTATTTTAGTGCGAACGAATTGCACAGATAGTAAACTCTCAACTCGGTATCGAAAACGTCAATGTCACAACTCATGGTAAGGGTACTGCTCAGTCTTGTTTAGAAAAAAAAAAATGTGCATAATAAAAATCGCTAGAAATGTCGACTCCACGCCCTGCTCTGTGCTGTAGCCACTTCCCACCGGCGCCCCGCGGCGCGGCCCGAATGCTTCTTGACATAACACCCTGTATATATACTCTCATTATGCGATATCGTAATTAACTATATGTACTTATATAGTTTGAAGACCCGACTGGCTTAGTGGGTAGTAATCCTATGACGCCGACGGTCCTGGGTTCAAATCCCAGTCAGGGCATTTATTTGTGTGACAAGCACAGATATTTGTTCCTGAGTCATGATTGTTTCTATGTATTTAAGTATTTATATGTCATCATCATCATCATCTCAACCATAAGACGTCCATTGCTGAACATAGGCCTCCCCCTTGGACTTCCACATGTAGCGGTTGGAAGCGACTTGTATCCAGCGTCTTCATTAATGAGGTCGTCTGTGCATCTTGTGGGTGGACCGTGGTCCGTGGTCTCCACTCGAGCACTTCGACCCCATCTGCCATCTTATCTGCCTGCAATGTGGCCTGCCCATTGCCACTTCAGCTTGCTAACCCGGTGGGCTATATCGGTGACTTTCGTTCGCCTACGGATCTCCTCATTTATATGTATCTATGTATTATATATCGTCGTCTAGTACCTACAACACAAGCCTTACTGAGCTTACCGTAGGACTAGGTCGATTTGTTTATTTATTTATTAAACAATTTGAAGTCAAAGTTTGGGATGGTGGTTTTACTTACGAACATGTAAAATTATATAATACCTTTATAGCCGTAGAGATGTTTCCCGAAACTTCATAAAGTAACAAAATAATATTTAATATTCACCAGTTACCTTTCATGGCGGAAACATTGTTAAAATATATGTAAAGTATAGGTATTTACTAGTCACTTTTGGTCTTACAAGTATTTTTATATGGCATTTAATTATTTTAATTGTGTGATATAGTATTTTTCTTATAGAATAACGCTTATTTATGTATACTCAACCAATTTGATTCCTAGGCCACTTCGAACCTTGTCACAGTGACGTTAATAAGAGATCTATTGGGTCTTTCATATAGATTTTCACTGTGACAAAGAACCAAGTGGCCTATTAATCAAATTGGTTGACTGTACAAGTGTACATATATATATTCTCTAGCCACCCTGGGATCAAATGCAACTTTAGTTTGCCATAATTAAAATTCTAAATGGCATTCAATGGTAGACTTTTTTATAGGTCTCCGGGCAGCTAGAGGTTAAGTTTTTTTTTGTAATACTGTTTTGAAAAAATAAGTCCCGCCGAGTTTCTTGCCGGTCATTAAATTGAAATAGTTATTTGTTATGCAAGGCTGCAAAGTGGTTATTTGGCACTAGTGTTGAAATTGAAAGCTGAGCAAGCGAAGGAAGCTAAGATTGAACCATGAGCGAAGCGAATGGTTCAAAGATAGATTCCTGAGCGTAGCGAGGCTTTCAAGACACGAGACGCCAAATAATTTTGCAGTCATGCGGAACACACAATTTTTCACCTCACTACAGCGAGGAAAATTCGAGCGACAAGAAAAACAATAAAACAAAACTTATCGCGCGATCTTTCAGGGAAATCATATCGGCATCGCTACTAGAATCATTCATTTTTATAGTTCAAACGTTGAGTTCAAAGAGCTTAGCACAGGACAAATCCGACAAATATACGTAAATTGTGATAACTTTAAAAAAAGTTTTTTTCGGTAGCGTTCAAAAATTACAATATTAAGTAAACCTATATTTCAATTTCTTTATCAAATAATTGAAATCGTGTTTTATTTAATGGATTCATTAGTCAAAATATGTAAATTAAACTGAAATACTATTAGTATATATAATAAAACCTATTTGACATAAAATAAAGTATAGGTAAAAATAAAAATCTGACTGGTTATTTATTATTTATGGTTTTTATGAACTCACCGCGATACTGCTAACATCGAAGTTCGTATATACGGAGCATCTTTCTCTTTTACTCCAATGAGAGTGACAGAGACAATCCTCCGAAATTTACAAATATCGTTTGTCGCGGTAGCGCCCCAGTCACGCGTTGAAGGAGTTTTATACTTTTAAATAAATTACATGCACCACAGAGAATTACAATCACCGGCTTCGAAATTCGAATGACTTTTGCACGCTAGCGGATAAAATAGGCTTTTCCACGCAGATTTCGCACTATAAACCAAGGTTTTCCGAGCGAGTGAGGTGAAAACGCCTTTTATCGCCTTGGTAATACAGGCGTTGTTCAGATATTTGTGACCACTTCGGCCGCTCCGATGTATCTGATGGCGACGTGAAGATGCCAAGCGGGAAAAGATTGCACTTATTTACCTCGTCGTCATATTTTTGAACCGCTTGGATACAAATTATCCGTGAAATTAGTCAAGTACAAAAATACGTACCGAAAGAATCCTTTCATAAATACGTCCTACAACCTTATTTACTGTACAATAGAGTTGCTCGGTACATATTTTTGAAACTTTGGCAGTGAACGAATTTTTACACTTAACTGTACATGGTAAGTCGGCATTTTTCTTGATAAATGACAAAACATATTTCACATAAACCTAATATGTCAATATGTAATATCAATCTTCAAAAAAACTGTTCTTAGCTAATGCTGTGTTAAATTGGTTCAAGATTATATGTATTTTTTCCTAACTAGTGCGTAAAAAGTGCACTAAATCTCACTTTTTAAGGCACTTGTTATGAAAAATTGGGTTCGATACACGTGTAAAATAGTAGTTTATGTATCTGTGCATAATGAAGGGCATTACAACAAGAGTGTGGGTTTATGAAACGAGCCGAAGGCGAGTTTCATAATAATATCACACGATTGTGTATGTATACACTACTTTATCTACACACATATCATTAAGTGTTTTAAGATGGGTTCAGAAACCGTAGGTAAATGACTTATTACTAGGGTTACTTGTAAACATTAAAAAGTCAACGAACAAAACAGATGACAGCTTGGAACGGCGGCGTTGCGTATTTCGTATCTCAGTCAATTTTTTTTAAAACCATAGACAAGCGATTGAACTCCCTATTCTACTGTCACTCGAGTTCAAACGTCGTTCGATTTGTATTAAAAAAACATAACGAATTGGCGTTTCGTATCAATGGCTGTTTTAATATCTATAGATACTAGATTAGACACCCACTTGAATTTGACAGCTGTTCCAAATTTAAATTCATAACCTACTGATTTCAGTAGGTAATGTCAACATTACCTACTGAAATCTTTCTGATGGTTGGTAATGCTGGTCATTGCCTACGGTTTCTGGACGCATTTTAGAGCACTTATGAGTCTTATGCTACCGCCACACATTCGCACGAGTAGCGAGGCGAATGGCGAGGCGAAACGCGAGCACTCAAGTGTACACGGACGTCTCGCTATTCCTCTCGTGCCTCGCATCGCGTTTTTGTATAGGAAAAGTCTCGTCGAACGTTTCGACGAATAGCGAGGCGAGTGACGAGCCAGCATGTCTAAACGCGGAGTTATGACATGTACGTAGATAAACTTCTTTAAGACTCGGGTGATTGTCACACTCGTTTCACTCGGGCTCCAATTTTCACCCTTGTCGAAATAAATTTTTTTTTACTAATATCGAAATGTACTATATCCTACTTACCATCTTCCTCACGTTCTCCCGGCATTTTGCCGCGGATCATTGGAGCCTCCGCTTGGCAACGAATCCTATAAATTGGCGTGGGTAGTTTCAAAAGCCCCAACTCCTCCCTTGCCACAAACACAACAGTAAGGGCATTTATTTGTGTGACGGGACAGATATTTGTTCCGGAGTTATTGGTGTTCTATATATGTATGTAAGTATTTTGGATTAATAAATAATAATGATAATCCAATTGTTGCCATGCGATAATCACGCCATATTAATGAAAGATGTCAAGAAATATTTAAGTTGTAGGATAAGAACATGAAAGAAACACAATTACAATAATATTATAAAGAAAGGATAAACTAAAATTATAAATAAAAAATATCCCCCAAATCGCTGCCAATGGGCAAAGTGCCCAAAAGGCTGGCCGCATTGCCTCGTTGGATGGCAATACTTATTCGTTGAGTAAAATATAGGCCAGCCTTCTGGTCACCTGTAGTTTCAATCAACAGGGACCCCAAAGCCTTGTACAAACTACGCGCACTCGGTCCCCACGGTCCCAGCGTTTCGACCCCAAACGCCTCGAATATGTAACCAGTCCCGAGGGTAGCATATTTGCGACGTTTGAGGTCTTCGGCTGTGGATGCAGCATGACCAGCACCGCTGCTAGTCCCTGGAAGATGTGACGGCGCCAGGGTATCAACGCATGTAGCATCCCAAACTAGGGGCCGTCCCATCCTCCAAGGCACTAATGTCATACAAGTATTTGTATATTATATATATCGTTGGCTGAGCACCCACAACACAAGACTTCTTGAGGTTACCATGGGGTTCAGTCAATTTCTGTCAGAATGTCCTATATTTATTCTATAATATTTATTTTTATATTATAATGTGACGGCACCAGTAATGGTAAGGAACCAATCATGAACATAAGTGCTTATTTCAAAGGAGTTAAGTGTTGTGCATTTGTTGGGACATATTCAATTTATAACTTTATGATTTTTGAAATAAGAACTAAGTGCCCATCATTGGTGCCTGTCAGCTAAAAGTGTCCAACTTTGGTGCCATGATTTTTTTTTCTTTGTGTCTTTCCCATACACAATGGCGTTTTAGACTATTAGCGGGACATACGAGTAGGTATAGGAGCGAATGCGTAGAGACCCTTCCTACATTTTAATGAAATGGGTCAATCATAACAGTAATCTAAATGCATTTTGATTATACATGGACAACAAATCAAACCTGCATTATGACCAGGGATCGGAAACTCGGGAGCTATTATACCTAAACTTCGGGCTCAGTACCTACGCCGCGTCGTATACTAGTCATACTAGTCAACGTATGGAGGTGGATTCAATTTAATTTTAATAATAAAATTCCCGGATTACACGAAATACCGAAAATTAAAATAACAGCCATACAAATGTATTAAAGTGTTTAAATAGACTATTTTAGTTGTTCCTATATACTTTATGCATTAAGCACAAACAAATGTGACAAAAGTATTGGTGATCCGTTTAAGAGGATAACGGGCATCGTGTTCTGATAAGAAAAACTAGACTTTTGGCCGAAACTATATCATAATTCTTTTCACAAAAAAATACCAGGATTTAAATAATAAAAAATATTACTTTTAAGAAGCCGACCATACTTGCTTAGCTTTTTTCGGAATTTTGCTAGTTGTAGGTATAATAGCTCCCGAGTTTCCGATCCCTGATAATGACCACTAAATTTTGTGGCAAAAATGACATTATTTACAAGCTTTTATTGCCGACTGTACTTTTGAACAATCGTCATCTACTCATCGAAAGGATTCTAACGAGCCTAAACACCACGGGTTTATCTTGTGTATTTTAGGAGTTGCTGCTACCTTCTGGCTCCAGCATCAGATCAGATCAGTGGTACCATATTGCATTGTCACCTTACATAAGTGGAAACAAAGTCTATGTATTTATGGCACTGGTCCCACAGCGAGCTAATAAGCTATGAGCTATCAGCTATTTCAAGGGACAAAAGATAATGGATCCCGTGTAAATAAAAGAGACTTACATGTCATAGTCGGGCGATCGTAGTTCATCGCCGGGCGATGAGCTATAAATATATATCTCTCTTTTATTTGCACGGGAGCGATTATCTTTTGTCTCTTGAAATAGCTGATAGCTCATAGCTTACTAGCTCGCTGTTGGACCAGTGCCTATATTCGCTGGTTTTATCTGGTCGCTGGTTTAATACGAATCATTTTAAACTTTGCTTAAAAACAAACTTTGCAGATCTTAAAACTCCTTAATGGTCTGATAACCTTGTTTGTTTTCACTAATTTTACGAGACTTACTAACTTGTTTTACCTGTGGTCAGCAGAATTAAGTTCTGATGAGGAACGAGTTTTGGCTTGGACGTAATATTCAACTAGGAAATGTGTAATAAGTGTAACAACCAGTGAATGGCATTAACGATGCAAAACTTTAATAAAATTCTTTAAGCGGACATAAAAGAGTGTTATTATTAAAAACAATTATATTTTGGACGACCGGTCTGGCCTAGTGGGTAGTGACCCTGCCTATGAAGCCTGGGTTTGATACCAAGTCGGGGCATTTATTTGTGTGATGAGCACAGATATTTGTTCCTGTGTCATGGGTGTTTTCTATGTATTTAAGTATTTATATGTATCTATCTATTATATATATCGTCGTCTAGTACCTACAACACTAGCCTTACTGAGCTCACCGTAGGACTAGGTCGATTTGTGTAAGATTGTTCCGAAATATTTATTTATTTATTTATTTTTACACCCAATTATATGCATACCGAGATTCTGATATACAATTGCATTGGACACTAATTTGCCAAAGTTATTCGTATTTTTCATGATGGTAATTATTACTATACCTCAGTTCAACAAGTACCCTTACCATGAGTTGTGACATTGACGTTTTCGATAACGAGTATCGAGTTTACTATCTGTGCATCTCGCTTGTACTATATTAGTGCGAACTAGATGCACAAATAGTAAATTCGATACTCGTTATCGAAAACCTCAATGTCACAACTCATGGTAAGGGTAAAGTTTTGTTAAAGTTTTGCACCGTTAGTGCCGATCACTGGTAATAACTTTACAAATCAAAATCAATATTCGTAGTTTATGACAGGTAGGGCAGAGCGATGACTATCACGCTCGAGTCTGGGGCAGTCCAACTGGGGAAGTACCTCCTCCTTACAGAAGACCACAGCCATAGCACTGCTACCTTTCAGGTATGTAGTGTTGTGTTCCTGATGGTGAGTAAGGTTCCCAGAGCTCCAACCCGCCTTAAAGGCCAGCGCTTGTGATTCCTGCGAATGTGAAAGTTAAGACGGGATATCGTCTGACAGATCTGATCAAATATTGAAGTCATTATTTGTATTAATAAGTAACATTCAATACAATATTATAACATGTCAAATAGAATCATCATCATCATCAGGCTATCGCAGTCCACTGCTGGACATAGGCCTCCCCAATTTCACGCCATCGTGTTCGATCTTCGGCTGTTCGCATCCAGCTCCGGCCATTTTGCACAAATCGTCACTCCACCTAGCCTGTGGGCGTCCTACACTACACTTGAGACGCGGCCTCCACTCAAGAACTAGTTTACCCCAACGGTTATCGGTTCTACGGCTAAGCCAGCCCACTGCCACTTCAACTTGCTAATACGGTGGGCTATGTCGATGACTTTGGTTCTCTGAATAGCCTCATTCCTGATTCGATCTCGCAGAGAAATGGAATAGAATAATAATTATTAAATCTAAATATATATAAACGTGAAAGTCCTGACTGACAGATCAACGCCCTTACAATAGGTAGTTTATACCGCGTGTCTCCGACATAGGGGCTTTAAATGTAAGGATTAATTTTGCTCATAATATCGAACTACTTTTAGTCTACAACTAGTCAAATATATAACAAATTATCAAATGAATTAAAAGAGGAAATATCCAATAAAACATTAACCCCTTAAACAATTTTTAGCGGAAAAATGCTACTACAGTGTTCAGGAATGTTTCGACGACCCACAAACAGACTGTTACTATTAGGGCACACCAAGTACACCAATAAATAAACAACATGTCAGTCTGCCTCTGTCCGCAGATAGCGTTGCAATGCCCCTCAGGGCCTTAAGTATATGTTTTAAAATGTAATATATTTATATTAGATATTATGAAGCATGTTATAATAAGCAATGAATAATTTTTTTTTATGACAAAGGTGGCAAACGAGCAGACGGATTGCCTGATGGGAAGCAATTACCGCCGCCCATGGACACTCGCAACACCAAGGGAGTCACAAGCGCGTTGCCGACCTATAAGTGTGTTGGAGCTCTGGGAACCTTATTCACCATCAGGAACACAACACTACACACCTGAAAGGTAGCAGTGCTATTATGGCTGTGGTCTTCTGTAAGGAGGAGGTATTTCCCCAGTTGGGCTTCTCCAGATTCAAGCGTGATGGTACTTCGCTGTGCCCTACCTCTCATTGTTGGACGTAGTTTAAGGACATACCCGGGTCCACAATTAAATGAATTAAATGAAATTAAATGATATTTTTATCATACAAACTAAATACTATTTATCAATGTATGACATCCAATGAACCAAACGACATCGTCTGTCACACTTCAAAAACTGATTTGCAATGCATTGATTGCTCTAATAAGTTTTGAACTTATTAGAGCAATCAATGTGATTTTTTACCAATCCAGTTATTTTTCAAAAGTTATAGACTAAAAGAGCTCAGTTTTATGAGCAAAATCGATCTTTACATTTAAAGCCCCAATTTCGGAGACAAGAGTTTTTGGAAATTCCACCATTAAGAGGGTAAAAAGGGGGTTGAAAGTTTGTATGGGGATTGTGTAAAGAAAGCGAGAGACTTGAAATTTGGTGTAAACACTCCTCATTCCTTCCGCCAGCGCTCTACACGACAACACTTCCATCATCAGCATCACCACTTAGATGGTTGGCGGTCCTCAACTGTGCGTTTTTCTAGAAACTTCCTGCCTCGCACAGCAAAACTCTGGAATAAATTGTCGTGTGCATTTCCGGACCGATATGACATCCAAACCTTCAAGAAAAGAGCGTATAGGGATCTTAAAGGCCGGCAACGTACTTGTGACTCCTCTGGTGTTGCGAGTGTCCATGGGCGGCGGTATTTGCTTACTATCAGGCAATCCGTCTGCTCGTTTGCCTCCTATATCATAAAAAAAAATACAAGAAAAGTAATTTCAGCGTTTTTTGAAATTCCTCGTCCACAAATACTTAAATACATAGTAAACACCCATAGCACAGGAACAAATACCTGTTTATTTACGTGTTATTTCATATTTCCAACAACTGCCCTAAATATGGTATTTTATTAAAGTTCGGAACATAATACGAAAACCTTAAAAGTCAAACAAAATGTTTTTATACTTTGCTTACGGCCTACAAGTAGAGATCATATTTCAAGTTGATTTTGTTCAGAAGATTTATTTTGCTGTTGGTATTTAAGATACCGCAAAAACAATAAACACTAGTAAAATTACACAAACCTGGACATGTGTTGGACATAATTCGATAACTGTAAATTTATTTCTATGAAATAATAGTATATTACGGGCGGTAAAACAAAGAATGGCTCAGATCGCGGGTATTATAAACAAGCGATCTGAGGCCTTCTTTTTTACCGCCCGTGGTGCGTAAACCCTACTTATAGATAGTCAACGTATTATAAGTTTATACATGACTAGTATACTTACTATATACTTACCTAGTTGTAAACCTGGTACATACTTACCTAGTTGTAACCCTACTACACATACTTACCTAATCGTAAAATCGTGCTATTTCTGGACTCATCTTTAATGCTGGTTATTTGCATCTAGTTATTAAGTCTACAATCCTATGTATAATATAGGCAGTAAGCATCTCAAATATAATAAAATAATATAAATAAATCCACTAACTCAAATAAATATTTCGGGACATTCTTACACAAATGACGACCTAGTCCTACGGTAAGCTCAGTAAGGCTTGTGTTGTAGGTACTAGACGACGATATATATAATAGATAGATACATATACATACTTAAATACATAGAAAACACCCATAACTCAGGAATAAATATCTGTGCTCATCACACAAATAAATGCCCTGACTGGGATTTGAACCCAGGACCATCGGCTTCATAGGCAGGGTCACTACCCACTAAGCCAGACCGGTCGACAAAAATGACGATGGAAATGATGATGATGAGCTATTATAGTTAGAATATTATCGGTAAAGTATAGTAACCATTAATTTGTATAATCATTTTTGCGGTAAGTGCACCAGAAGTGAGAAAATTGCAATTTTCCTAAGCGCAAAGATTAATCTGTTTTGCTCCGAGATTTTATAATGACCTCATATCGGTATAGTACTGGTATAACTAAAATAAATAGTTTTTTTTTATGTCAAAGGTGGCGAACGAGCAGACGGATTGTCTGATGATAAGCAATTACCGTCGCCTAAACTACCTACGTCCAACAATGAGAGGTAGGGCACAGTGAAGTATACACGCTTGAGTCTGGGGCAGCCCAACTGGGGAAGTACCTCCTCCTTACAGAAGACCACAGCTATAATAGCACTGCTACCTTTCAGGTGTGTAGTGTTGTGTTCCTGATGGTGAGTAAGGTTCCCAGAGACTCTAGTGTAAGTTTCTTTTGACGTAAAAAAACGTTTACGAACGCTTAAGTGATAATGTTATTTATATGGGAAACGTAAACGCGTTAGTTACGTTAAAAACTTACACTCAGGGCTCAGAGCTCCAACCCCCTTTAAGGCCGGCAACTCGCGTGTGACGTCCTTGTTGGTGTTGCGGGTGCCTATGGGCGACGGTGCTTACTATCAGGCAATCCGTCTGCTCGTTTGTCATTAAAAAAAAGTTTTTAACCTGTAGCAATTTTTGTTACTGTTTAGAAATAATCAAATCTCGAATACAAAATTTATTAAACTAAATTACAAAGTCTTTACAATATACTTCTATGCAAACACGATGCCCTCAATCCAGTCTACATAATGTGAGAGCTTCGTGTAGATTCCTGGGTCACCCACGTTTCCGCAACCTTTTCCAAATGAGGTCACTCCTATTACTGTATACATGCAGTGTATCTGACGATTCTGGATGGTGAGAGGACCACCGCTATCACCCTGAAAAAAAAGACGTTTTCACTAAATAAATAAATATTTCGGGACACTCTTACACAAATCGTCCTAGTCCTACGGTAAGCTCAGTAAGGCTTGTGTTGTAGGTACTAGACGACGATATATATAATAGATAGATACATATAAATACTTAAATACATAGAAAACACCCATGACTCAGGAACAAACATCTGTGTTCATCTCACAAATAAATGCCCTGACTGGGAATCGAACCCAGGACCTTCGGCTTCATAGGCAGGGTTACTACCCACTAGGGCAGACCGGTCGTTTTCACATCGGTTGGTCACATTTCGAGAAAATTTTATGAGAGGTAGGGCACAGCGAAGTACCATCACGCTTGAGTCTGGAGAAGCCCAACTGGGGAAGTACCTCCTTACAGATTACAACAATAATAGCACTGCTACCTTTCAGGTAGTGTTGTGTTCCTGATGGTGAGTAAGGTTCCCAGAGCTCCAACCTTAAAGGCCGGCGCTTGTGATTCCCCTGGTGTTGCAGGTGCCCATGGCCGACGGTAATTGTTTACCATCAGGCAATCCGGCTGCTCGTTTACCACCTTTGTCATAAAAATTTCCAAGCTGCTAAGCAACCCCTAAGCCTGTGCTTGCTAGTTTGTCTATTACAGGATACATTTTGGAGTGTGCACAGGAATTGCACGATTTAATTCCGCCATCTCCGTCTTCTAATTTAAAAGTATTAGGTGTTTATTTTACCCGTAATTTCTACAAAATCACAATGAAATGACGTGCTTTTAAATAAAGTAAAAACGGTGAAAATCGGTTCACGCAATAAAGAATTATCACATAAAATCATCTTCCATACTTTAAGCTCTCGCGCAACAGTTTACTTAATTTGCCAATAGATGTCGCTGTACGTGGAACGCTAATATCCTACATGTGTTAAGATTGTATGGTCCCACCGCGAGCTAGTAAGCTATGAGCTGTCAGCTATTACAAGGGACAAAAGATAATCGATCGCGTGTAAAAAGAGACATATATGTCATAGCCGGGCGATCATAGTTCATCGCCGGACGATGAGCTATAAATATATATATCTCTCTTTTATTTACACGGGATCGATTATCTTTTGTCCCTTGAAATAGCTGATAGCTCATAGCTTACTAGCTCGCGGTGGAACCAGTGCCTAAGTGGGAACACTTATTATGACGGACGGAAAACTACGAAACCCCAAACTGAGCGTGGCCCGACACGCTTTTTGCCAGTTTTTTTTAATCATTTTCATGCACAAGTCATATATGTCTCTAAAACTAGGTCTAAGGCCTTATACCTGGCACGTGTCTTTAGACTGCGTGTAGTCTCCGTAGCAAATCTGCGTGGTCGGGTCAAATCCATTCTTAATATTGCGACTTGGTCGGAACTTGGCTCGGCACTCTTCTTCTTTGAACTTCATTAACGTCACCTGTAAATGGAATAAAATGTAATAAGTATTATTATTTTCAAGTATTTTGGGAATTAAATTATTGTATTCTTCCACAGCAAAGGCCCTTTTTTGATAATTCTCACGTCCCTTTAATTCATCAACTTTGTCCCACGTTGCCATGGTTACGTTCCCCTGGGTCACTCTTCAAACAACAACACAGTTTAATTGCATCTAAATACACATATACTGTGTGGAAGTCTAATACGGGCGAAGAATTAAACCCGACATAGGATTTACCAGTATAATCATTAACCAAAAGGTTTTTCTTTAATTATACCTTTTATACATATGTATTTAATTTTTGTCAAATTTCTGAGCAGTAATGTACTGCGAACATTACGCGATATAAGCTTATGAAACTAACTGATGGCAACGAGTGTTTAACTCGAGTGTGTTGCATTACATTGCGGACCGAATTTTTTTATATGGATAAAATTTGAATTGCACTTCTAAGTAAAAGTTATCTAAATATTTCTTATGTCCTATTCTACCCTCCGTTAAGAGATTCGCCCGTATAAGACTTCCACACTGTAAAGTATATTTGTAGAAGCAATATGTCCTTTCCATAATGGGTCACCTACCAAACGCGTCAGCAGTAGGTACCTACGAGGTGCCACATTTCTTGTAACAAACTATGCTTCAGTTGTCCCCTGGCTGATGGGACAGAATAACAAGCCATGCCCGTCTTTAAAGTATGGTTGTGGGGTAAAAAATATCCTATGTCCTTTCTCGTACCTCAAACTCTATCCATGCCGAATTTTATCCTAATTGAGTCAACGGTTTAAGTGTTAAGAGGTAACAGATAGAGAGCCAAAGTTACTTTCGCATTTATAATATTAAGTTTGGATACGTAGCGACATCTATCGCCTAAAACTAGTCTTGGTTTCTACACATGGAAACATGCACAGTATATAGTCTATATACAGTATATGGCGCAGGATTGGTCTTCTTGGGTCGTTCTGGGGGAGGCCTATGTCCAGCAGTGGACGTCTTTTGGCTGATATGATGATCATGATATAGTCTTAATCCAAAGTAAAAATTACCTGGCGCAGGTAGTGTGTATCAGGGTTATAACGGATGTGGTTTTATCGGAACCGAAAGCGGAATCAGATGTTTTACATTTAGTTTATCGGAACCAGAAACGGAACCAGAACCGAAAACGGAAGCGGAACCAGAATCGGAACCCGTGAGATAGATGGGCGAGATGTTAAGAGTACTTCACAGATTTTACACCAACATATACTCGTACTAATAGGGATTTTTAATGGAATAATACTTATTTAACAAAACGAATACGATTAGTGTAGCACGTGGCAAGCGGGACATGAGCAAACAAACCTTTTTAATTCGCTCATTTTCCCCAATGCGTTGCTGTAACATCCGATATAACTTCTGTTTTAAAAGTAACAGAACGGGAACCGAAGCGGATGTTTCAAACCCATCGGAAGTTCGACTTAACGGAACCGGAACCGGAGCTCTGTAACATCTTTAGTGTGTATTGCCGTCCTACCTAGATCCTGCCTGACACTGATTCTAAACTGTAGGTAGTGGTTACCTTCTGCAGGTAGTCAGCATTGGTACCCATCCAAGCCACAGCGCCCCAGCCGGTAGCCACAGCTTTGGCGTGGTCTCCGCCGAAGACGTCCAGGCAAGCAGGGACCGTGGAAAAGTCCAGTTTGATCCTGATGATAAAAAAATCTTAAAGGAAGGTGAAAAACTTAGCTAAAGCCTATGTAGTAACGTGTGTACACGCATGCCGGCGTTCTATATTCAAATTTTGACGTAAGTTCTATATTAATTCTCTGCACAACTACAATAGACTTGGTGCTTCAGTTAAGTTTTTCTACTATATACACTGGAGTTGAAACACGTGTATGTTCAAGATGGACGGACACCAACGTGACTAATTTAAATTTACAAGATGGCTGACGACATACCGTTGCTAGCCTCCTTAATTTAGTCGGTTTCTCTATTGCCCTTCAATACATGATGGAGGTTCACAAATGTTTATAATTATACTTAAGGCCTTTTAGCAGTAAGTAATAATTACAATGTAAGACTAAAACAAGGACGAACGATAATGGCGCCTTCTCTGTCATACGCATTGAAAGTTTATTTGTGTCATTATCTAGGAAAAGGGATCTTATTGTCGATGGCACTTACGTCGAATCGCGTTGCATTTGTATTATATCATCTTGAACAACGACATAAGCGCCATCGACAATAAGGTCCCTTTTCGTAGATAATGTCACATTTGATCTTGGTATGTCTTTCCCGTACACGGAACAATGGTGTTTCGGACCTTTGGGAGGCGTATGCGGGGCTGGATCGTGTCAACGCTCAGAGGCTCTTTGGCAATTTAATGAAATGTAAGGGACACTAAGCGGATGTTGTCCGTGTCTGTATCTTGGGACGCACACGTAGGACAGGACTTGCCATGGTGTAAAGACTATTGAGTTTTAATGGAATCTAAAATGAGGTTATTGGGTGGAAAGAATGGACTAGCTATCGGGCTTTTGTATAAAAAACCTGCCTTATGAATTTGTATGCAATATTATTTCCGACAGACGGTGACTCGCCCCCAAGTAACATCAAAGATATATCAAGGGCAACTCCGGTGAACACTGTTTTTTGTTAGTATCATGGTAGAAAGAGCTCGTGATTACGTAGAAACGACACACAAAAAAAAAAGTATTTCGGGACAATCTTACACAAATCGACCTAGTCCTACGGTAAGCTTAGTACGGCTTGTGTTGCAGATACAGTCAAGTGCAAAAATACGTACCGAAAGAATCCTTTCATAAATACGTCCTACAACCTCATTTACTGTACAATAGAGTTGCTCGGTACATATTTTTCAAACTTTGGCTGTGAACGATTTTTTACACTTGACTGTACTAGACGATGATACATATCATAGATAGATACATATAAATACTCTAATACATATAAAACACCCACGACTCAGGAACAAATATCTGTGCCCATCACACAAAAGCCCTGACTGGTATTCGAACCCAGGACCATCGGCTTCATACCAGGGTCACTAGCCACTAGGCCAGACCGGTCGTCAAAAAAATGTAATGTACAAATTTTAACAAAATGGCCTTACGGATTCTCAGTTTCCAGTAGCGCGATATCATGATACTTAGAAGGTGCTTTGTACAATGGATGTTTTATGATGCGTCGAATTCTGTGCACCTGAGAAGCTGACACGTCGTCAGTGCGCTTCAGGGTGCCTGTGATCGCGTAGGCTACTGGACCGCTGGAACAGAAGATGTGTTATATATTACCCACAACTATTAATTTCAATTAATATTTGTAACCCTTTGGGTATGTCCTTAATGTCCAACAATGAGGTAGGGCGCAGCGAAGTACCATCACGCTTGAATTCCATTCCTTAGCAGTCCGCATTAGGAAGGTAGAAGCGAATCGTTTCGTGCGAAATGGAATATTCACAACGTAAGGATCAAACCGCTCCTTTTATGACATAGGCGGCAAACGAGCAGACGGATTGCCTGGTGGTAAGCAATTACCGTCGCCCATGGGCACTCGCAACACCAGGGGAGTCACAAGCGCGTTGCCGGCCTTTAAGGGGGGTTGGAGCTCTGGGAACCTTACTCACCATCAGGAACACAACACTACATACCTGAAAGGTAGCAGTGCTATTATGGCTGTGGTCTTCTGTAAGGAGGAGGTACTTTCCCAGTTGGGGTGCCCCAGATTCAAGCGTGATAGTCATCGCTGTGCCCTACCTCTCATTGTTGGACGTAGTTTAAGGACATACCCGGGTCCGGGTCCCCTTGCCTGGACGTCCGGTGGTGGAACGGAGATGGCGGAATTAAATAGTGCAATTCCTGTCCACACTCTCCGAAATGTATCCTGTTATACAAAAAAACTAGGAACCCTGTGACGGAAATCTATTTTAATAGAACACATAGCTGAAGTAGAAGCGCCGGTGGCTTAGCGGTAAGAGCTTGCGACTTGCAATCGGAGGTCGCAGGTTCAACGGTTCATAATAGCACTGCTACCTTTCAGGTATCTAGTGTTGTGTTCCTGATGGTGAGTAAGGTTCCCAGAGCTCCAACCCCCCCTTAAAGGCCGGCGACGCGCTTGCGACTCCCCTGGTGTTGCGGGTGCCCATGGGCGACGGTAATTGCTTACCATCATGCAATCCGTCTGCTCGTTTGCCGCTATGGAATAAAAAAAAAATACCCCGCGGCTTGTACCAATGAGTGTTTCGAAACTTATGTACGAAATATCATTTGCTATTTACCAGTCGCTTTTCGGTGAAGGAAAACTTCGGGTTGGAAGGTAAGATGGCAGTCGCTTTCGTAAAACTAGCACCTAATCCTGGGATTAGTTGCCAAGCGGATACCAGGCTCCCATGAGTCGTGGCAAAATGAATTGGCTAGAACCGTGGCTTTTTTTAATACAACGACTGTGGCAAACAACCACACGGCCCGCGATGGTAAGCAGTTACCGTGGCCTATGGACGAAGCAACTCCAGAGGTTTCACATGCGCGTTGCCTACCCAAACTTACAGATCCCTGGCAGATGTACAATGGCCCGCAGTCAATATGAACCGGTCACTGAGCAGAGTCCCTCCGCACTGCCACACCGCTGTGCCATTCGACTGTCCATACCCTAAAAGCACCTGAAAATAACTTGTATTAGTATTGGGTCCTATACAAAATTACAGGATATTCGTACACCGATTGACTGAGTCACAGTAAGCTCAACAAGGCTTGTGTTGTGACTCAGCCAACGATATATATAATAACATAATTAATACTCATTTTGTATGATGCAGAAACGTCTGCTAGCGAATATCTTCGATATTTAAATATTTCAATACGCTGGCGGTAGATGTGTTTACACGTCACCCATGATGACGTATACGACGAGGGATAAATTATAGAAAAATTTGACAAGTCTAAGCGGTACTCGTGTAGCACAATTGGTAGTGCACTGGGCTAGTGATCCAGTGGTTGTGGGTTCGACTCCCGTCGCGATTATTTTTTTTTCTATTTTTCTTTCGATTTAAATATCGAAGATAATTAAAACTGTTGGAAGCCATGTTACTACTACTTAGTTACATACGGATAAACTCATGTGTCCTATATAGCACTAGGCGACATGTTTCGGGTAAGCTCTGGTACCCATTTTTAATTATATTAGTGCGGTGAATATAATGTGAAATAGTTTTTTTTCAAATAGTTTATTTTTCATCCCCTATTTTATCCCCTTGGGGGAGGAAGTGATCAAAATCCTTTCTTAGCGGATGCCTACGTCATAACATCTACCTGCATGCCAAATTTCAGTCCGATCCGTCCAGTGGTTTGGGCTGTGCGTTGATAGATCACTATGTCAGTCAGTCACCTTTGAGTTATAAGCCAGGGATAGACTAGGGGACAAATGTCCGGCGACTATTGTCGGCGAGATATCAAACGAATTCGACCGACAAGTCCGGCGACTTCGCCAGACACTTGCAGGCATAGTCATGGCTTGTCGGGCGATGTCCGGCTACGTCAATCTATGTCACCCGACGTCACTGGCGATACGAGTTGCAGGACATTTGTTCCCTAGTCTATCCCCAGGGATATATTTAGATTGAAGATCGCTTACCATGTGTGGGAATTCGTTTCGCTTAGCACTTATTCCGCCCACTATCAGTTCGTCCACGTTGTGGTTGCAGTGGCTGGCGCGCCCCATGCTGCCCGACAAAGCTGTCTGCTCGCACGGGTAGACTAGTTCGAGTTGGTAGTCGATACACTCTTAAACAACATCATCAGAACATTAATAACTTCACCTACTTACTTTATCCCTAGCTTAATGCCTAGCAACCCGCGTCAGACATAACCTACATATCCTGGCACCTGTACTCATTTGCAGAACACGTATTCTAGTCTGGAAACTTTTAGAAACAAACACATTCAAAGTAATATCTGTATACGGAAAAGTCCTCATGTATATGTGTGTGTGTGTATGTGTATGTATATAATATGTATGTATGTGTATAGTTATAAGCACGATAAGTCTCAAGCGATTCCTTAGTTGTAGCTTTAGTTTTAAGTCACTCATCATAGGACCCACTGAAAATCAGCGTCGTGGCCCCCTGCCTCGACTTATGCTGAGTGGACTCCTTTTTTGAGACAACTGACACAACATACTTACTTTTAGATTTAAGAATTATGTTTACTGTTTTGTTGTTGTTGTTGTTTCGAAATAAATTTTATTCATTTCATTTCATTTCATTTCATTTCATTTCAATAAATAACTCTATATTCCCGGGATGGTATAATTTGGGTAAGGTAAGAGTGAAGGCTGTTACTGAATCAGCGTGCTAAACCACCTCGTCAACACTTACCATCAGGTGCGACTGAGGTCAAACGCTACTCAGTTTTATTGACTGGTCTAGCATAGTAGTGGACTGCCTATGAAGCCGACGGCCGCCCTGGGTTCAATTTCCAGGACAGTTATTATCCTGAGTCATGGGTCTGTTCTATGTATTTAAGTATTTGTATATTATATATATCGTTGGTGGTAATAGTCTTGCCAATTATACGAGTATATTCAATTCTATCCGAGTCATTTTTATTCTTCCCTCACCGGGCCGAGCCGAGATTTTTTACATAGCTGCAACGGCTGACGCATCACCGGCCCGGGCCCGGTACGTGTCGATCGCCTCGGAACGGAGACGGGCCGGTCTAACGTGAGTGATCCTTAAAAGATAACCTACTGTCCCAAGCCTTGCGTCCGGTCTTTGCCGTAGTCCGGTCCGATCCCAAAGCCGCGCATTCGGCGACTATAGGTGTGTTGGGCCTATAGTCGTATACTGGAATGTTGAGCTCTGTTGTCGTGGTCCTGTAAAAGATAACTTGTTTAAGCGATAGATATCGCCACGCGTCTTATCGTTCGTCGAGGGGTAAGGTAGACCGGTAGAAATTGTACTCATTTGAGTTTCATTTGAAAGAGCTTAAGAGAAACCGTTTTAATCGCGAACGTAAATCTTTCCCGGTGCAGTTGATAAAAAATAAAAAAAAACAAACAAACACTAAAGGCCTTAACATTATAACATTGGCGATTTGCGGGCGAGTCGAAAAGTTTACTTCGCGAGCGCGCAACTGTTTCATCTCGAGCGCGCAACAGTTCCTCTGCGAGCGCGCTACTGTTTCGCCCATGATCCCAAGACAATGTTAATTTAGCATTGCCGCCGTGTGGTGCCAGAATAGCACCATCATCTCCCGAGGGTTTCGTAAGAGGCGACAAAGGGAAAATACCGACAGATGGGCAGCGTCCGTGGAAAACCCAATATACAGCTACTGCGATCGCGAACCCGCCTGCAAAGCGTGGCGACTATGGCAATCCCCCCAAGATGACATAATGGGGGCTATTACAATCGTATTATGATAACTACAAGTACTTAACTAGTTACATTATAAAAATAAGGCCCTTGAGGCATTCTACCAAGCTGGCGGCATTTCCTCGTTGTATCGCAATGCTGATACGTTGTGCGAGGAAGCCGCCAGATCTTCGGTTACCAGTTACATCAACCAGACGCTTCACGATTTCTCCAAAAGGTTTGTGCGCGCTGCCATTAACCTAGCGTCTCTACGCCAAACGGTATAAAATGGTGCTCTCTGCCCAGGCTCTTATATTTGCTACGTTTAAAAATTTTGCCGCTGCACCCGCTTATACATTAGTTCGTTGGAGATGGGACGGTGCTAGCGTGTAGGCTTATTTCCAGCCGTGTGGATGACTTGAAATGAATGATGATGAATTAAGCATTGAATTCTGGTGATCTTACCCAGGGCGGGGAGTGGTGGCTACAGGTCTAGCAGAAGTGGTGACAGGTCTCTCGACACAGCAGATGATAACTTCGAAGCCTTCGAAACCGCATCGCTGAGGAAGTTCAGAACATTTCATAAAGAAAATCACGCCTAACCATTTTAAAATTTAGGCAGTTGTCCCACCAAGAGCGAGTAAGCGACTAGTTATCGGCGATTTTCTCGCTCAAGAAACGAACAAAAGATATACGCGTGGCGGAAAAAAGAGACATGTATTTACAGTTCGTCGCTGACTGTTCACACTGCCGGCGAGTGCTTTATGAGAGAAATCACTCGCCCACGAAGAAAATACTTGCCGATCGCTACTCGCTGATCGCCAATCGCCGCTAGCGGGATCAGTGCCTTTGTCCGAGTTTTGACCCAGCTATGTCCTTAAATTACGTCAAACAATGAGAGGTAGGGCACAGCGAAGTACCAACACGCTTGAATTTGGAGCAGCCCAACTGGGGAAGTACCACCTCCTTCCCAAAAACCACAGCCATAATTGCACTGCTACCTTTCAGGTACGTGTTGTGTTACTGATGGTGAGTAAGGTTCCCAGAGCTCCAACCCTCCTTAAAGGCCGGCAACGCGCTTGTGACTCCTCTGGTGTTACGGGTGCCCATGGGCGACGGTAATTGCTTACCATCAGGCAATTCGTCTGCTCGTTTGCCAGCCTTAAAGTAAAAAAAAACTTCTTACAGTTTAACCAGAGTTCTACTTACAGGCAATTTCCACCACTGACTCTTCGGGTTGTCTGTGACGGCCTGGCAGTCTCCGAGCTTTTTGCACACGCCAGCGACGCCATCTTGGAAGCAGCTGTCACCTGGAGCTAGAAGTTACATGTCAAATTCTGAATCACGCTCATACTGAGGTGCTACCGGGATTGACAGTTGAACCTCAAAATGGCGAAGTCGTCTTGAAAAATTTTTTTTTGTTTTTTGTTCAAACGTGGTTTAGTGTGTAATATTGATAGCGTATTATGCAGTGATCTAACGCAGCATTGTGCAGCTAATGAAGAATTGATTTCAAAACGTGTTTCACCACTATTCTGGTCATCACCCGGCAGTCCCGGGGTCACGGCCGCCTCTTAAGCTTTCTGTAAAGTCCAGCTGCCACTTTACAAAACGCAAGGCCTACTACCGAACAACGTCATGCTCTAAGGGCAAACTTATATGTTATTTTACTTATTTGCTATTTTACTTGACATTGGCAAAATCATCGATTGATTTATTGATGGAAGCCATATTTTATTAAAAGAAGAAGAAGGTGCTACCGCCAAAAACGATAAGGTCAATGTGGGTAAGACCGTCTATCTGGAAAGACCGTCTACCAACCAATTTCCTACATTATCTCATAGGTATTTAGTGTCATATGACGGACTTTCCTTCAAAATATTGTATGCTGGTCTTACCCACATTGACCTTATTCGTTTTCGGACGATTGTTTCTGTCACTCTCATGACGTCTTAATTGGGGTAAAAGGGAAAGATTCCCGTTTACGAATTTCGTTTTTGGCGGTAGCGCCTTTGTTTACAGAGCAATATATGGGAAACTTATCTGAAGGACCAGGATTGACGGTTGAACCTCAAAATGGCGAAGTCGTCTTGAAAATATTTTTTTTGTTTTTTGTTCAAACGTGGTTTAGTGTGTAATATTGATAGCGTATTATGCAGTGATCTAACGCATAATTGTGCAGCTAATGAAGAATTGATTTCAAAACGTGTTTCACCACTATTCTGGTCATCACCCGGCAGTCCCAGGGTCACGGCCGCCTCTTAAGCTTTCTGTAAAGTCCAGCTATCACTTTAAAAAACGCAAGGCCTACTACCGAACAACGTCATGCTCTAAGAGCAAATTTATATGTTATTTTACTTGACATTGGCGAAATCATCGATTGATTTATTGATGGAAGCCATATTTTTTTAAAAGAAGAAGAAGAAGAGGTGCTGCCGCCAAAAACGATAAGTATTCGTTTTCGGACGTTTGTCTCTGTCACTGTTATGACGTCTTAATAGGGGAAAAAGAGAAAGATTCCCGAAATTTACGAATTTCGTTTTTGGCGGTAGTGCCTTTGCTTACAGAGCTATAGATGGGAAACTTAACTGAAGGACCATGTCTATGTAGTTGTGCGGAGAATTAATATGGAGCTTACGTCAACATTTGAATATAGAACGCCGACATGCGTGTATACACACGTTACTACTATTAAAGGCCAGGTGCTTTCATCATCATCATCATCATCATCATCATCATCATCATCATCATCATCATGTCAGCCGAAAGACGTCCACTGCTGGACATAGGCCTCCCCCAGGGAGCTCCAGGTGCTTTAGCTAAGTTAAAACTTCCAGGGCCGGTACCGCGAACATCGAAGTTCGTTTATTTCTAGCATCTTTCTCTTTTACTTCAATTAAGGCGTCATGAGAGTGACTGAGAAAATATTCCGAATTTTAAGAATATCATTATTCGCGGTAGCACCGTAGTTATCGCTATCTAATTAGTAAAAATGGCGTTTTGATTTAGTACCCTTACCATGAGTTGTGACATTGACGTTTTCGATAACAGTGTCAAGTTGCGAGTGACAAGCGAGATGCACAGATAGTAAACTCGATACTCGTTATCGAAAACCTCAATGTCACAACTCATGGTGAGGGTACTGTGAGCTAGCTTTTACTTATAGTATTTAACTAGTAACTCATTGTATAATTAAATATATTAAAGAAACTTATTAGGACTTACCTTGAGCCGCGGCGGTGGCGAAGCACAACACCAAAACACTTAAAAGTCTTTTCAACATGTTTATATAACACTTTGGTTCCTTCACGTTATCATATACGATGTTTTGGTCCTAATACCATCACTCTAACTTGTAATAGAGACTAAAAGATTTATAGGTGATAAAACTTAGCTAAAGTATCTGGGGCCCGATTTGTGAGCACTCGAGGCTCGAATCGTGACATTTTAAACTCTCAAATACGAAGAAATAGTATTTTTGAAGCATGAATTATAGAAACTAATAATCGTGTTTTTTTTTTATGACAAAGGTGTCAAACGAGCAGGCGGATTGCCTGATGGTAAGCAATTACCGCCTCCCATGGGCACTCGCAACACCAGTCACAAGTGCGTTGCCGGCCTTTAAGTGGGGTTGGAGCTCTGGAACCTTACTCACCATCAGGAACACAACACTACATACCTGAAAGGTAGTAGTGCTGTTATGGCTGTCTTTTGTAAGGAGGAGGTACTTCCCCGGTTGGGCAGCTCCAGATTCAAGCGTGATGGTACTTCGCTGTGCCCTACCTCTCATTGTTGGATGTAGTTTAAGGACATACCCGGGTTCTCGGGTATCGAAAATATATCTACATTTTATGCAAAAATAATGATAAGAAACTTTTGTTGTGATTATTTTCGTTGTCAATTTTTTATGAAACGACTCTCAAAAATCGACCCCCTGACCTATGTAGTAGTAACGTGTGTACACGCATGTCGGCGTTCTATATTCAAATGTTGACGTAAGTTCCATATTAATTCTCCGCACAACTACATAGACATGGTGCTTCAGTTAAGTTTTTCACTTATAGTTGATTGGCTATAGCTATATATTAGGAGGCAATAAAACCAAAAAAATGTATACAAAGGAAATTTGCCTTCTTACTTCGCAATTACGGAATCTTAAAAATTTGTATTTGTTACTTACATTCTTGTTTAGTTCAAAAATGCGGTAATTACCTAATTCCAATGCGAAAGAATTCTTATAATAATGTTTTGTCATGTGTCAAATGCTTTATTTTGCTTAGAAATCTTAAAGATACCATTTAACTAGACGGAGTGCTAATAATAATACCACGATCGAAAGGGATCTGTCTTATTAACTTTCTATAGGTATGGCAGAGACGCTATCTTCGTCTGTCCTTATCATAGTCTCACATATTTTTGTTCCCCTCCAAACTGGACTTCAGAACTGTCAAAGTTGGAGGGGAACAAACAAATACAAATTGGAGTTCTCTTGGGTTTTCAAAGTTGCGGTAATTAATATAGAATAAGCGAATATTTTTGTTATAAAGAATGTCCTGTAAAGCAAAACTATAGTGAATTGTTACATTTTGGGCTATAAAAGCCAGAATATCTTTGCCCTTACTGGCGCACGCGGATGCGTTCTCCAGTCATTATTCCTTCTAGTTATAAATACAGCTGTTCTGTTAGTCGGCCATATTGGTTTACCTTATTTTATTATTCAATTGAACCTTAATATACATAACCATCTCTACATAACGGTAGTCGACTAGTTGACCAACAAGTTTACAAACAGATTCACGACATGTTTATTCTTAATTAAAACACCGTTAATGACCGAGCCAACTAATTAGCTAATGAAATATTCATACGTAATAATGATAATATTTAACTGTTAGCAAACAAGAATGATATTTACCAACCGGGGATCAATCTATATATTTAATATTATATACAAGTACTTAAAATTATATATAATTACACAAAATTAAAAACAAACTTAAGGATATATTATATGTACAGTCAGCGTCAGAGATATGTGACCCGCCCTGCATACAACCAATCTATGTAGGGGGGGTCACATATCTCTGACGCTGACTGTACATATTTACAAGTAAAAAATAGGGTCGAACTCCGAGCAAGATGGTAGGGTGCCCAGAAGGCTGGCGGAATTGCCCCGCTGGATGGCAATTCTGATACGCTGGGCGAGGAAGAAGCCAGCCCTCTGGTCACCCGTAGTATCTGTCAGTCTTTTTCTTAATTTCTTAAAAAGTAAATGGGCTCCAGGACCCCACGGACCGAGGGTCTCCACGCCAAACGGCTCAAACATGCAGCTTGAATCTATGGCTGCATATTTGCGCCGCTTGAGATGTTCGGCCGCATTGGCAGCCGTAGTAGAATAGTGGTAGAATCAAAATAATCGATTTTAAACTGACCTTGTCGGTCACAATTATTACTTAAAATCTAGGAGGAATAATGACTGGAGAACACATCCACGTGCGCCAGTAAGAGACAAAGACATTCTGGCTTTTGTGGCCCAAAATGTAACAGTTCACTATAGTTTTGCTTAGGACATTCTTAATAACAAAAATATTAGCTTATTCTGTATTAATTACCGCAACTTTGGTTGAAAACCAAAAAAAACTTCAATTGTATTTGTTTGTTCCCCTCCAACTTTGACAGTTCTGAAGGGACCAGTTTGGAGGGGAACGAAAATATGTGACTATGACAAGGACAGACGAAAATATACCTATGCAAAGTTACATAAGACCATCCCTTTCTATGGTGGTATTATTATTAGCACTCTCAGTCTAGTTCAATGGTATGTCTATACTTAAAACAGTACAGTTACCGCGGATTTTTTTGTACGGTCGGCTCTAAAAATATGTCAACGATTTTGATCTTTATGCCTCAGAAATACCTTCTCAAATGTATACATATTATTAGTACTGTACACAAGACTGACTAGGGCGCCGATTTTTGAGAGTCGTACACTCGAATTCATATAACTATGAGAACGAAAATAACACACAAAAGTTTCTTACCATTATTTTTGCACCAAATGTACCCATAAATATACCCATGATTACTTATTTATCATTCATGCTTCTTAAATACCATTTCTTCGTTTGTTTGAGAGAGTTTAAAATGTCACGTTTCGAGCGTCGAGTGCTAAAAAATCGGGCCTCAGCGTTTGACCTAAGTCACACCTGAGGCTTTAGAGTAAGTTTTTTTTTTTTTTTTTATGACATAAGGTGGCAAACGAGCAGACGGATTGCCTGATGGTAAGCAATTACCGTCGCCCATGGGCACCCGCAACACCAGGGGAGTCACAAGCGCGTTGCCGACCGTTAAGGGGGGTTGGAGCTCTGGGAACCTTACTCACCATCAGGAACATAATACTACATACCTGAAAGGTAGCAGTGCTTTTATGGCTGTGGTCTTCTGTAAGGAGGAGGTACTTCCCCAGTTGGGCTTCTCCAGACTCGAGCGTGATGGTACTTCGCTGTGCCCTACCTCTCATTGTCGGACGTAGTTTAAGGACATACCCGTGTCCCGGGTTTCTTTTGTCGTAACAAAACGTATCGAACGCGTAAGTGATAATGTTTTATATATTATAAGTAACTCTAACGCGATGGTGACGTTTTGTTAACTTAAAAACAGGGCTCAGATGGTAAGTGCAGACGAGGTCGAGGATGTAGCACGCTGGTTCAGTTACAGCCTATTCACTCTTGCCTTGAAAAAACCCAAATTATATATTTCCGTTAATACAGACGAAGGGAGCGAATTCCATTCATTAGCAGTCCGCATTAGGAAGGTAGAAGCGAATCTAGATATGGCCGCTGCTGGGCTAAAATTGTACTTTGTTACCTTAAACTTTTTCATGGACATTCGTCGGGTGGGTACACAAATAGCGATCTGAACCCTGAGTGTAAGTTTTTAACGTAACTTTACGTCAACGCGTTTGCCTTTTCCATATAATAGTAGTTTATGTATCTGTGCATAATGAAGGGTGTGGGTTTATGAAACGAGCCGAAGGCGAGTGTTGTAATGCCTAATTATGTATAGTTACATACACTACTTTATCTACACACATATCATAAATGTTTTAAGATGGGTTCAGGAACCGTAGGGAAATGACCTGCAGTATTACTAGTGTTACTTGAAACATTAAAAAGTCAACGAACAAAACAAATTACAGCTTGGAATAGCGGCGTTGCGTATTTCATATCTCAGTCAATTTTTTTTTTAACCATAGACAAGCGAATGAACTCCCTATTCTATTGTCACTCGAGTTCTTATGTCGTTCGATTTATATTAAAAATACATAACGAATTGGCGTTTAGTATCAATTACTGTTTTAATATCTATCGATACTAGAATAGACACCCCACTTGAATTTGACAGCTGTTCCAAATTTAAACTCATAGCCTACGGATTTCAGTAACAGTTAACATTACATCTCCATTTATTTCTGATGGTTGGTAATGCTGGTCATTGCCTACGGTTTCTGGACGCATTTTAGAGCACTTATGATATGTACGTAGATAAATAACATTATCACTTACGCGTTCGTAAACTCGCACATGGAACTCAAAAGAAGCCTCCGCACATGGGCTACCAAAAAACATCGCGAATACAATATCAATAACGTCTGAAAGAAAGAAAAATAATAAGAAAGTCAGACAGACGAAATTGCCGAACTTCGATTTTGCGCTGGGGCGCTACCGCGAAACACGATTTTCGTAAATTTCGGACGATTGTCTCTGTCACTCTTATGACGTCTTAATTGGGGTAAAAGAGAAAGATGCCCGAAACATACGAACTTCGACGTTCGCGGTACCGGGCCAGTACCTAAGTACACTTATATTTTATTTATACCTGAAATGCCATTTAGATACAGGTTTCTGGTTTTCTCGGATACCCGACGTATCAGCAGGTAAAACAGGCCTGCGGTGCTACCGCTAAAATCGATATTCGTATATTTCGAACGAGTGTTTCACTCCCATGACGCCTTTATTGGAGTAAAAGTTTACAAACTAGTTCGGGGTATAGGAGAAAAACTTAGCTAAAACACGTGGCATGTAACTAAGAACAAATCAAATTATTTTTTTATGAAATATTTTGATTTGCTTTGATTTTTAAGTAGTAATACTACATTTTTTTTTATTTTTTTTTTATGACATAGGCGGTAAACGAGCAGACGGATTGCCTGGTGTTAAGCAATTACCCATGGGCACCCGCAACACCAGGGGAGTCACAAGCGCGTTGCCGGCCTTTAAGGGGGGTTGGAGCTCTGGGAACCTTACTCACCATCAGGAATACAACACTGACACACATACCTGAAAGGTGGCAGTGCTATTATGGCTGTGGTCTTCTGTAAGGAGGAGGTACTTCTCCAGTTGGGCTGCCCCAGATTCAAGCGTGATATAAATTAAAAGTTGAAAATACGGTGTACGGGTGGCCAAATTGGTTAAGGCGTCAGCCGCGATAGCTGGAGATGCGGGTTCGAATCCCGTCTCGAACACCGGAGGTCCTCGTCGTTTTTCCTTAAGTACTTATATGTTATCTATTTTCATCTGGCATGTGTTAGTAGTAACGTGAACACGCATGTCGGCGTTCTATATTCAAATTTTGACATAAGTTCCATATTAATTCTTTGCACAACTACATACCTAAATCACAATAGGTAACAACAGTACCTAACCCATTTCGGGCATACAATAATTATTACTGATGAGTAGGTATTTACAATAATACCTTGTCACCAGTATAACAAATATAACTAAGGTAAATGTGGGTAAGACCGGCATACAATATTTTGAAGGGAAGTCCGTCATACGACACTAAATACCTATGAGATAATGTAGGAAATTGGTTGGTAGACGGTCTTTCCAGATAGACGGTCTTACCCACATTTACCTTACTAGTAACTAGTAGAAAATAATGTATATTTCAACAATGTGAGATCAGTTAACTAATGCTAAGTAAAACTAACAAAATAAAATTCTATACTACGACTAAGTTTACAGAACTTACATAAGTAGTTTTAAACTAAAAAATACTCATTTAAATCATAAAAATGCATAGATAATGAGCCATCTCTTTAAGTGTTGTTTGAAAGAGTATCCAGTTAACATTTTTATATTAATGGAATTTGGTTAAACACTTTAATGGCCATAATTAAAGTACTTCGACTTAAGTTTCGAGCAATATATATTAAATATACTGACCAGAAGTGGCAGCTATTTTTATTTAATGAAACAAATATACACAGCTCTAAGATATAAACGCCAGTTAGGGTAAGAATTTTTTTGTCTTTAAATATATTTCTGAGAGATTCGTTGTAATAAAGTCGATATGTAGTGCCTAGACAATCTTTTTGTTGTATAGACGTGGTCCTTCAGTTAAGTTTTTCACTACTAAGCCTGGTACCGCGAACGTCGAAGTTTGTATAATTCGAGCATTTTTTTCTTTACTCTAATTAAGACGTCATGAGAGTGACAAAGACAATCGTCCGAAATTTACGAATATCGTTTTACGTAGCACCGAAGGCCAGTTTTGCTTGCGAGACGAGGAAACCAGAAACCTGTATCTAAATTGCACTAAATGTATAAATCAAATACAATATTATTCGCGATTATGTTTCTAGTTAATTAATGTACAAATATAAAAGTAAATTGTATTTTATTTACGTGTTTAAAATGCACTATTAGTTAGTCAAATACACAAGGTCAAGGACACAACACAAGTAGCGAATCACGGCTAAGATGCGCGCGCAGGCGACGCGACCCGGCTCGTGTCGGTTATCAACTGTCATGGCGGACAATATACCGATGTAATTAGCTGGACGCCATTTTCTAGTTTTTCAACTTTGATTATTGAATTAAAACTAAAATCGACGCGTGTTTACTTAAAACTATATTAACGTAGGGTTTTTTAATATAACGACGGTGGTAAACATGCGGCCCGCCTGATGGTAAGCAGTTACCGTAGCCTATGGACGCACGCAAATGCGCGTTGCCTACACTAAAGGTTGTTGGAGCTAGCTACCATCAGGAACACAACACTACATACCTGAAAGGTAGCAGTGCTATTATGGCTGTGTTCTGTAAGGAGGAGGTACTTCCCCAGTTGGGCTTCTCCAGACACAAGCGTGATGGTACTTCGCTGTGCCCTACCTCTCATTGTTGGACGTAGTTTAAGGACATACCCGGGTCTAATTTACATTGTTTTGGTTTTGGGATGTTGTATTTAATTGGACTGCGATTTTGAATAGACATTAATCATTATGATATCATGTCTTGTATGTTTCTGGTCACTCATTATGTTTTTAATTAATAAAACATTACTATTTTGACCTAGTGGGTAGTGACCCTATGAAACCGATGGTCTTGGGTTCAAATCCCAGTAAGGACATTTAGTTGTGTGATGAGCACAGATATTTCTTCCTGAGTCATGGGTGTCTATATAACTATATTTAAGTATTTGTATATTGCCGTGTGATGCCGGCTGAATAGAATAGCACCACCGAAGTGAGGAAACCGAAGGAATTCCATTAAGTTTACCCTCTGGGTTAGAAGTTTTACCGTCTTAGCCCAAGAGGACCTCAGAGCAAGATTGGTTGAGCCCGTCTCTTCCGAATCTGAATTGTAGTACAGTACACCATGAGTTGTGACATTGAGGTTTTCTATAACGCGTATCGAGTTTACTATCTGTACATCTCGCTTGTACTATTTTAGTGCTAACGAGATTCACAGATAGTAAACTCGATACTCGTTATCGAAAACCTCAAAGTTACAACTCATGGTAAGGGTACAGTAACTTGGGTACTTAGTTGGTTTTATTTCTTTGTTTATAAATGATTCACCCAACGTGTTTCATGTTATTTTGCCAGTTTTCCTCAATCAATTGTTGACCTCGCCCTGACGCGGTATCTCCGCTGGCTTGTCTGGGTACTAAGTATTAAATTAGCTTTATAATTATATTATATTGATATTAATTTCCCATTAATTTAGTACCTATATAGATTCGGCATACCGGGCATGAATCGGACCAGCTGTAAGCACTGTTATAGGTGAAAAACTTAGCTTAAGTTTCTTGCCTATGTGTGAATAAAATTTTGACGTTAAGTTTCATATTTTTATATAACAAATAAAACTGAATTTATTTACTTAATGCATAAATTTATTATAAAATGATAACTATTAAAAACGAAAACTTAAATTTAAAATAAACTAAACTTACTACTAAAAGTAAAAGAAATACGCAAATATAATTACTAATAAAAGCCCGCCCGGGGCCGCTCCCGGCGCAAAGGTGCCCATCACACTCGCAGCGTTGCCGCGTTGAACTGCGATGGACAACCTTTGCATAAGGAAAATATTAATTATCTGCACAACTACATAGACATGGTACTTCAGTTAAGTTTTTCATCTATACATTATTAAAGTTGTTGAACAAAGCGAACTGCTATAGCTAAATTTTTCACCTATGTTGTATGCATCTTTTAAACAACATATTTTTTTTTAATGACAAAGGTGGCAAACGAGCGGACGGATTGCCTGATGGTAAGCAATTACCGTCGCCCATGGGCATTCGCAACACCAAGGGAATCACAAGCGCGTTGCCGACCTATAAGTGGGTTGGAGCTCTGGGAACCTTATTCACCATCAGGAACACAACACTACATACCTGAAAGGTAGCAGTGCTATTATGGCTGTGGTCTTCTGTAAGGAGGAGGTACTTCCCCAGTTGGGCTTCTCCAGATTCAAGCGTGATGGTACTTCGCCGTGCCCTACCTCTCATTGTTGGACGTAGTTTAAGGACATACCCGGGTCCATAATATTCTTGACATAGACAAACTATATCAAATTATCTATCGCTGAACAAATAGATACAATACAAAAATTCTTTATTGCACATCTCAAATAGGAAAAAAAAAAAGAAAAAGATACGTGAGAACAATAAAAATAGAGGCAGACAACAGGCAAGAAGGCAAAAGATTTCAATCAATCAATCTTTGTGTGTGTTATGGCTCCATCGATGGTGTCGATGATTCCGCCAACGTCGAGGTTAAGAGAGACACGTATTTATCGACTTGGTCCGGTGTTTATCGATGGCAAGCTCACTTAAAGGAGAATCTATAAAAAAAAAAAGAAAAAACAAACTTTTGTTGTTAGATAAATGTTATAGAAACAAATTATTAATTTGAATAAATTTAGCTATAGCATACACACAGGGGGAGTGGACTAAGGTTAGTAGGAACTTAATGTTGACAGGACGAGGGATTTCGGAGGGAAGGAGGCAAAAGATTTAAGGTATTTGCTTAATTTCTTTTATGTTGACATTGTCACAACTTTGGAATCCGATATGTTGGATGCATCTTTTAAAAAATATTTCTTGACATAGACAAACTATATAAAATTCTCTATTGCTGAACAATCAAAGACTATATGTACTTGCTTGATTTTTTTTATGTTTGACATTGTCACAACTTTGGCACGTGTTGTTATCAATATGTGAGCAACGATAATATAACTTTAAAATGTAGTTTGGTTACATAGCTTCCCAATTCAGAAAAATAATGAATATGGATATTTAAATACTTTCTTGGCCTGTAAGTGTTTTTTTTTTTTTATGATATAGGAGGCAAACGAGCAGACGGATTGCCATTACCATCAGGTAAGCAACTACCACCGCCCATGGACACTAGCAACACCAGAGGAGTCACAAGTACGTTGCCGGCCTTTAAGATCCCTATACGCTCTTTTCTTGAAGGTTTGGATGTCATATCGGTCCGGAAATGCTGCACACGACAATTTATTCCACAGTTTTGCTGTGCGAGGCAGGAAACTTCTAGAAAAACGCACAGTTGAGGACTGCCAACCATCTAAGTGGTGATGATGGAAGTGTTGTCGTGTAGAGCGCTAATCATATATCGTCATCTTTCTCGCATTGTCCAATCATTTTGTCACGACTTATTCTTGCGGCTTGGTGTGGCTTGACAAGTCATACATAAGAATAACCAATCGATCAATCTATCACCACGATATGAGGCTCATTGGCTACAATAGTCCTGTCCGTGATAATAAATCGATCCCAATCGAGCGTGGCATGACCATTTTCGAGAACTGGCGCAGGTATGTACTTGTAGTACGGCACTTCGTGGTCCGCAAGTCCATACATAAGAGCAAGCTGCTGGTGTATAATCCTGGCTACAAGGTTATGTCTGTGCAAGTACTCGCCGTTAGCAAGATGAGAACAACCGGAAATTATATGCTTGAGTGACTACGGGCTGCCGTGTCGGCATGCCCGACAAATTTTATAAATATTATAGTCCAAAATATAAAAATAAAATTACAAAAGCAAATAGGCCAGGTGTCAAAAAAACTACAAATGAATATTGCAGGTTTGGACAGGGGTTCCGCCAATATCGAATGGAAGACTCCTACATCGGTCATTGAGTAACCCCAACGTTGAAATAGCTGTTCAGTCTTTGCTCGAGTTTTGATCATCATCGTCATCATGTCAGCCGAAAGACGTCCACTGCTGAACGACCCAAGAAAACCGATTCTGCGTCTTCCCCATCCAGCGGTATCGCGCGGCTCTAACTAGGTCGTCGGTCCACCTTGTGGGAGGCCTACCTACGCTGCGTGATACATTCCATTAAGAAGTGCTGCACATCCTCAATCGTTCCGCAGCCGCAGTTTGATCTGATCTGACCTTCCAACTAAGCGAGTAATAGCTAGTATTTATATATTTCGACAAATCATCATCTTCCTCGCGTTGTCCCGTCATTTGCTTGACAACTAATCCGAGGATTTAGTGTAGGCACTAGTTTTACGAAAGCGAATGCCATCTGACCTTCCAACCCAGAGGGTAAACTAGGCCTTATTGGGATTAGACCGCTTTCCTGACGATGTTTTCCTTCACCGAAAAGCGACTGCTAAATCATCATCATCAAGACGTCCACTGCTGGACATAGGCCGCCCCCAAAACGACCCAAGAAGACCGATCCTGAGCTTTCCACATCCAGCGGTATCCAGCGACCCTATCGGCATAACCAGGGTACCAGGGGCCACCGGGGACTCGGGGTCATAGTTTTTTGGTGTAATCGGGTGTTATCCATCTGGTAAATATCAAATGATATTACGTAAATTACGAAAAACTCATTGGTACAAGCCGGAGTTTGAACTATGATCTTCCAAGTAAGCGAGTAAAAGCTAATATCTATATATTTTCACAAACAAATGGCCTTTTAAATAATAAATAAATAAATATTTCGGGACAATCTTACACAAATCGACCTAGTCCTACGGTAAGCTCAGTAAGACTTGTGTTGTAGGTACTAGACGACGATATATATAATAGATAGATACATAAAGAAAACACCCATGACCCAGCAACAAATATCTGTGCTCATCACACAAAGAAATGCCCTGGCTGGGATTTGAACCCAGGACTTCATAGGCAGGGTCACTACCCACTATGCCAGACTGGTCAAAGCCCTTTTTCGACCTGTTGAGTTCCCGTCACGAACGCCGGAGTCGCTTTTTTTAAGTATATGTCATCTACATACGTCGGACTCCAGCAGGAATTTTCGTGGCATGTCAGAATAATAGGTAAGGTTCGCAAATTAATCAATTCACTCGAGTATTTGGTGCCTAGTATTTATAATGTGAAATTCCAAATATTATAGCAACTACGTTATTTATAAACGTACTTGGACAACACATAAGACAAAATGGCGAAAAAGTTCGTTTGGTTTTATCCGTCACTCAGACAATTGAGTCGCTTAAATTCAAACTCAGGTAAATCCATCTGTCAGATCATTCGATTTTGGTATTATGAAAAGGTAATAGGGTAGATATTTGCAGAGAGGGTCGAATGGATTTATCTGAGTTTGAACTTAAGCGACACAATTGCAGCTGCGAGAAAGGAATGAAACACAACTTCAAAGAGTATTTACACATTAAAGATGAACAAATGATAACGGGTAACTAATTTCATTAACTATGTTACAAATACTTACGAGTATTATAGTACCTAGACATTATAATACTCGTAAGTTAAGATTTTTTTGTTAATTTTACCTTGCCCCCAAACTGCCCCCTGCTGTCCGATGTATGGTCATCTATTTCAACTTTTAATGTACAGTTTTTTCATTTATTTGTTTCAGATATGTAATCAAAATCCGAAGCAAAAAAATTACTGGTCCTATTTCTCTCTTCTTTATAAAATGTCAGAATGTTAAAGTACACAGTAGATGCCTCCTCAAAAAAATCTGTATCACCAACCCTTACATACTCGTACCCTGGCGTCACTCTGTCTCCTGTCAACCCTATAGCCTATGGTAATGTTACTCCGGAGAACCTAGTGTTGGCTGGTTCTGGATATTTATTGAAGAAACGTCAAGATGTTGGCGAGAAATCTAATTAAAGGCATTAATAACCAGTAAAAAAGATATTTTTTTATACAATGACTGTCCAAACAAACATACGGCCCGCCTGATGGTAAGCAGTTACCGTGGCCTATGATTTACATAAGCGTTGCAGTCCATACTGTAGTCCCTAGGAAAAACCTCAGCAGGAGTTCATACCACAGCCGGAGCGTTCGCGGAAGGAGATTCCTCTTAAACCGCTTAGTGCGCGACCGTTTAGGCTCCAGGGTGTGAGGATGAATGCACTGCCGATGGCGACCGGTGCGGTGGGATTAGGAATGATGTCATTCGCAGTAGAACCGAAGTCACCGATATAGCATACCGGGTCGCTAAACTTGAAGTGATAAAAAAAAGGTAAGATAAAAGAGCTTTATTTTTCAATTTAGGCACATGACATGCACTTATGAACGTCAAAGAAAAATCTACACCGGTTCAAACCCTACACCTCTGACCCGAGAAGAAACTACGGCGGGACTTATTTTTTCAATACAGTGATACATCGAATCTTAAGTACCTACATAATTATGCGTAGTCCGTTAAGAAAACATATCAAACAGTTTACTACAAGACTATAACTGAAAATACTAAAATATAAAAGTAAAAATAATAATGTATTAACAAATTTGACTACACAAAATAGACATACTTTAATATGCTTCCTTACCTGAACTGTGTCATTTACATGATCTGCCAGTACATACTATTGTTGAAATAATTGCTAGGCGGCTTAGTTAGTTTCTGGTTTGGGCCATGCATGTTTGTCTGTCAAATAATCCTCTACTCTGTAATATCCCTTAGACATCAGACTGTTTTAAGTAATTCTTAAGTACTGGGAAGGGTAATTTTAAGGCATCATCAGGTAACTTGTTATATAAATGAATACATTGCCCAAAAAATTATACCCTTTACTCGATTAAGCAGAAACGTCTGCTAGCATATCAAAGATATTTAAATCGAAAGAAAAATAGAAAAAATTGACTCGCAGCGGGACTCGAACCCACAACCACTGGATCACTAGCCCAGTGCACTACCAGTTGTGCTATACGAGCGCCGCTTATTTTTATTTTTCTATTTTTCTTTCGATTTAAATATCTTTGAAATGATGATGATAACCAGTAGGAATTCTTATTCTGTATTCATTACCGTAACTTTAGTTAAAAACACAAGTAAATTCGAATTGCATTTTTTTGTATCCCTCCAACTTTGACAGTTCTGAAGGCTTCAGTTTGAAGGGCAACAAAATATGTGGGACTACGACATTTACGACAAGGACGGACGAAATCGCCATCTCTGCCATACCTATGGAAAGGTGCACTAATGTCGGACACTTTAAGCTGACAGGCACCAATGATGGACACTTAGTTCTTATTTCAAAAATCATAAAGTTATAAATTGAATATGTCCCAACAAATGCACAACACTTAACTCCTTTGAAATAAGCACAAATGTCCATGATTGGTTCCGTGTCCATTACTGGTGCCGTCACTTTAATACCATCCCTTTCAATCGTGGTATTATTTTTACCATGCTCCGTCTAGTTAAATGGTATAGATATGCTGCTAGCTGTTACTCTGAAACATTTTTTTTTATGACAAAGGTGGCAAACGAGCAGACGGATTACCTGATGGTAAGCAATTACCGTCGCCCATGGGCACCCGTAACACCAGAGGAGTCACAAGCGCGTTGCCGGCCTTTAAGGGGGGTTGGGGCTCTGGGAACCTTACTCACCATCAGGAACACAACACTGCATACCTGAAAGGTAGCAGTGCTATTATGGCTGTGGTCTTCTGTAAGGAGGAGGTACTTCCCCAGTTGGGCTGCTCCAGATTCAAGCGTGATGGTCATCGCTGTGCCCTACCTCTCATAAAATTAAATGGTATAGATATGCTGCTAGCTGTTACTCTGGAACATTCTCTGCTCACCGCTCGATTCTACTCTAAGGAGCATTTATCGTAAGACCGATACAATTTTATATATATGTTTATTAGCAGTAACACTTCCCACAAAGTGTTAATAACACTTAAAGTCCATAATACTATACCTTAGTGCCGTAATGGGCAAACTGTGTTGGTCATTATCTTAATAGCAACTATGGCGGGAGGTAGGTACGGTTTGTATAGATTTTTTTTTATACAAGACTGATCAGCGTTTAACTTGACGACCGGTCTGGCCTAGTGGGTAGTGACTCTGCCTATGAAGCCGATGGTTCTGGGTTCGATTCCCAGTCAGGGCATTTATTTGTGTGATGAGGACAGATATTTGTTCCTGAGTCATGGGTGTTTTCTATGTATTTAAGTATTTATATGTATCTATCTATTATATATATCGTCGTCTAGTACCTACAACACAAGCCTTACTGAGCTTACCGTAGGGCTAGGTCGATTTGTATAAGATTGTACCGAAATATAAAAAAAAAAAAAAAAAACTACAGCCAAGGAGATTTCTTGTTGAACCTCAAAATGGCGAAGTCGTCTTGAGAATATATTTTTTGTTTTCAGCCTCTAGTGTGTAAGTTTCTTTGGACGTACAAAAACGTTTACGAACGCGTAAGTGATAATGTTATTTATGTGGGAAACGCAAACGAGTTCGTGACGTAAAGTTACGTTAAAAACTTACTCAGGGCTCTGTTCATTAACGTAGTTTAGTGTGTCATATTGATAGCGTATATGCAGTGATCTAATGCAGAATTGTGCAGCTAATGAAGAATTGATCTCAAAACGCGTTTCACCACTATTTTGGTCATCACCCTGCAGTCCCGGGGTCACGGCCGCCTCTTAGCTTTCTGTAAAGTCCAGCTACCACTTTACAAAACGCAAGGCCTACTACCGAATAACGTCATGCTTTAAGAGCAAACTTGATATGTTATTTTTATTTTACTCTTTTACTTGACAATGGCGGAATCATCGATTGATATATTGATGGAAGCCATAGTATTTTAAAAGATGACACAGTCGCACCTGATGGTAAGTGTCGACGAGGTCGAGGGTGCAGCACGCTGGTTCAGTAACAGCCTATTCACTCTTGCCTTGAAAAATCCCGAATTATATCTTTCCGGGAACATAGATGAGGAGTGTATTTTCAAAAAGGCTTATGGCTTATGACTATGACAAAGGTGGCAAACGAGCAGATGGATTGCCTGATGGTAAGCAATTACCGTCGCCCATAGGCACCCGCAACACCAAGGGAGTCACGATCGCGTTGCCGGCCTTTAAGGGGGGTTGGAGCTCTGGTAACCTTACTCACCATCAGGAACACAACACTACATACCTGAAAGGTAGCAGTGCTATTATGGCTGTGGTCTTCTGTAAGGAGGTACTTCCCAGTTGGGCTGCTCCAGACTCAAGCGTGATAGTAGTTCGCTCCGCCCTACCTCTGATTTTTGGACGTAGTTTAAGGACATACCCGGGTCAATTTATGTAAGCAGGGCAGGGGTTATTTTTCTAAGAAAACCATAAAAAAAGAAGCCATATAGACATATAGACAGCCCTTTTGAAAGGAAACTCCTCAGATTTAGTGCAAAACTATTTTCCCTCGGGAAAACTCAAATCTCGATCGAACTGTCAATTATTACATTTCAGTCGTATGCAGTCCACTGCTGGACATAAGCCTCCCACAAATATGACTTGTATCATCTTGGGGGTAGTTGCCATAGTCGCCACGCTTGGCAGCTGTAGATTGGGTTTCGACGGACGCTGCTGCCCGTCCGTAGGATTTTTCCCTTTGTCGCCTCTTACAGCCGCGGGAGATGGGGTGGTGCTATTCTAGTCAGCCGGCATCACACGGCAAAATTTTGTACCTATATGTATTCAATGACTAACATTTTCATTGGTGAAATGTTGCTAATTAATTTTACCAGGCGTTATACCGGGTGTGGTCTGTAATAGAAGCAATAACTTTAGGGACCTCTACACCACGAACGTAGCAATATTTTGGGTAATTTATTACTTGGGATACGAACACGGGAAAATTCAGTTAAAATAGTACAGTCACCGTCAGATATATCGGAGCTGTGGAGGTGGTCACAAATATCTGAACAGCGTCTCTTTTGTCAAGTCAATAAAGTGCATGTTCAGATATTTGTGACCACGTCCACAGCTCCGATATATCTGATGGTGACTGTGTGAGTTTTTACAACATGTGATTTATATAACATACTAACTTATCCTCGTGACTCCGTCGGCCAGACATGCCCGTCTTTAAAGTATGGTTGCAGGATAAAAATTATCCTATGTCCTTTCTCGTAGCTCAAACTCTCCATACCAAATTTCATCTCAATTGGTTGTGCGGTTTAAGCGTGAAGAGGTAACAGACAGACAGACAGAGTTACTTTCGCATTTATTATAAGTATGGACCGACGACCTAGTTAGAGTCGCGGGATACCGCTGGATGTGGAAGGCAGGATCGGCCTTCTTGGGTCGTTCTGGGGGAGGCCTATGTCCAGCAGTGGACGTCTTTCGGCTGATATGATGATGATGGATTTAACTCCTAAATTTTCCGTTATTATTTCGATTTAACCTATAGCCGCCATGTTACAAAAAACTGACGTGCGTCATACTTCAACGGTTTTTGCAAGCAAGCGAAAATAAACCTTACCTCTCAGTGCTGACCTACGTGGCATTTGACCTACGAAGGTCAAAGTCGACTTGATATCAAGTCGTGGTGTGAGCATAAAATGTTCGGACTTCATATGTCACCGGTCTGGCCTAGTGGGTAGTGACCCTGCCTATGAAGCCGATGGTCCTGGGTTCGATTCCTAGTCAGGGCATTTATTTGTGATGAGCACAGATATTTGTTCCTGAGTCATGGGTGTTTTCTATGTATTTAAGTATTTATATGTATCTATCTATTAGGTATATATATCGTCGTTTAGTACCTACAACACAAGCCTTACTGAGCTTACCGTAGTCCTAGGTCGATTTGTGTAAGATTGTCCAGAAATATTTATTTATTTATTATTTATTATATCAAGTCAATGGCGGCGGCAATGTTAATAAAATAAGGCCAAGTCCGATAAAACAAATCAATGACATTATATTTATTATACAACTTAATAAATCTTTATTTACAATAATAACATTCATTAAAATACGAGTACTTAACCAGTTATTAAATCTAAAAAAGGGCCTTGAGGCATTGTACCAAGGATGCTGGCGGCTCCTCGTTGTATCGCAATGCTGATACGTTGTGCGAGAGCCGCCAGCTCTTCGGTCACCAGTTACATCAACCAGACGCTTCGCGATTTCTGCAAAAATTTGTGCGCGCTGGGACCCCATGGACCTAGCGTGTCTACACCAAAATGATACAAAATGGTACTCTCTATGGCCCAGGAGTGCGATTTTTGAATCTCACTGGTGATGTCAAAGTCACCGGTGACTAAAATTATCACCGATGACTTTTATGTCACCATTTTCCAAAAGCCGTATTTTTGAAAGTCACACAGTGTTTACCAACATGCAGAAATGTTACAACGTCAGTCAGAGACAATCTTCTCGTTACGTTCCTTTTTACGCAGATGTTATAGTGTTGTCCTTGATAACGGTTTTTATTTTCTCATTCTATAACTTGAAATAGATTCATCAAATTGGTCAAACGTAAAACGTAGCGTATCTGTCAGTGTCATGTACAGTGTCATACTTTGGCACTTTTGGCAGATGTCACATACATCAACTGTCAAAAACAATCACATGGTGATTTCAATTACAAGTGGGTAGGGGCACTCGTAAATCGATGTCATAGGTATGACAAATGTAAGTCACCGATAAGTTTCAAAAATACGAACTTTCGGAAATCACTCACATCGGTGAGAATTAGTCACTTGGTGAGATTCAAAAATCGCACTCCGGCTATTAAATTAAATTTTGGCTCGTAATATATATTGATGTATATGTTTCCTCCCATTCTCTTTGACAGTTGTCAATAATACATAATCGATATGTGTAAAATCGTCGTTTTCTTTGAAAAAATGTAATAAATCATTTTTATTTTTTAATCCTCCTTTTTTTTGTGTTACTAGTAATCCGTTTACTATTAACTCATTAAGTGTTATTTCTGAATTTGAATGCGTTTTATTTTTTTCCGAACTAAGCTGTGTGTTTTCATTTTTAAATTCATTTCCTGTTTTTGAACAGTTTTGACATGTTAAGTTCCGGTTGAATTCTTCTTGGTTTGAAGGCGATCTGGGAAAAAAGAAAAAAATTACTTAAAATATAAAAAATAGAAATATATGGAACAATTCTTTTTTTTTTATGACAAAGGTGGCAAACGAGCAGACGGATTGCCTGATGGTAAGCAATTACCGTCGCCCATGGGCACTCGCAACACCAAGGGAGTCACAAGCGCGTTGCCGACCTATAAGTGGGTTGGAGCTCTGGGAACCTTATTCACCATCAGGAACACAACACTACATACCTGAAAGGTAGCAGCGCTATTATGGCTGTGGTCTTCTGTAAGGAGGAGGTACTTCCCCAGTTGTGCTTCTCCAGACTCAAGCGTGATGGTACTTCGCTGTGCCCTACCTCTCATTGTTGGACGTAGTTTAAGGACATACCCGGGTCCAAATTCTTTCTTGTTACTAAAATTCTATAGACTAGTTCCACACAAACTTTATGGGACATTTTGGGAAATATGGTAGATCTTGCTCAGCATCATTTACTCTATCAGTCTACCGCTTTAAATCAAAATCGAAGACGTGATCCAAATGTACAAACTTTTTGAGAAATGCTCAATTACTAACTAGTTTTATAATTAATATTTGTGACATTATCTATGAAAAGGGACCTTATTATCGATGGCGCTTATGTCGTTGTTTAAGACGATATAATAGAAACGCAACGCGATTCGACGTAAGTGCCATCGACAATAAGGTCCCTTTTCCTAGATAATGACACATTTAATCATCATCTTTCTCGCGTTATGGGAGCGTGGGGTACGCCTTGGCAACTAATCCCAGGATTTGGCGTAGACACTAGTTTTACGAAAGCGACTGCCATCTGACCTTCCAACCCAGAGGGTAAACTGGGCCTTATTGGAATTAGTTCGGTTTTACAATGTTTTCCTTCACCGAAAAGCGACTGGTAAATATCAAATGATACTTTGTACATAAATTCCGAAAAACTCATTGGTACGACCCGGGGTTTGAACTAGCGACCTCCGGATTGCAAGTCGCACGCTCTTACCGCTAGGCTACCAGCGCTCTATAATTAAATTAATATTCCATAATGAACCTTTATTTGACAGGTCTGGCTTAGTTAGCAGTGACCTTGCCTATGATGCGGTTGGTCCTGGGTTCAAATCTCAGTAAGGGCATTCATTTGTGTGATGAACACAGGATATTCCCGAGTCATGGGTGTTTATGTATTTAAGTATTTGTATATTGTATATATTATATTTGGCCGAGTACCCACGATGACCTGTAATTTTTATTGATAATTTTTTATTATGCAGAAACGTCTGCTAGCGAATATCTTAGATATTTATATCGAAAGAAAAATAGAAAAAGTTTCTGCATAATAAAAAATAATTTAGAAAGGGGTAGCACATTGTTATCGATGAATTCTCAATATGATTGAGACTTCGATGCCGTTAAGTGTTTAATACGCTGATGGTAGATGTGTCTACACGTCACCCATGATGACATATACGACGAGGGATAAAATAGAAAAAAATTGTCAAGTCTAAGCGGTATTCGAATAGCACAATTGGTAGTGCACTGGGCTAGTGATCCAGTGGTTGTGGGTTCGAGTCCCGCTGCGAGTCAATTTTTTTCTATTTTTCTTTCGATTTAAATATCAAAGATAATTGATTACTTTGATAAGCTGAGGCTGGCTTTGAACCTGCATACCCAGCCGTCCAAGTCCGCAAACCACTCTTGTATTCCTGATGATGTCACCGATTCTGTGGAAACAAAATGTATTTCTGTTTAAATATAGCTTGAATGGCTTCGGGAATTTTCCGATTTTTTTTTTGAGGAAACGGGTAAAATTAAAAAACGGACCAAGAGTGTGTCGGGCCACGCTCAGTGTAGGCCAATTAGTTATCAGTTCGTCACAGTAAGTATCCCCACTTAAAAATAGCTGAAATATCATTCATTCGTTCGTACAAATTGGCATTTTTTATTCCATTCAAAGATCTAACGATAGTAAATGTTACCATACTGAATTGGCCTATCAATCAGTACCCTTACCATGAGTTGTGACATTGACGTTTTCGATAACGCGTATCGAGTTTACTATCTGTGCATCTTGTTCGCACTAAAATAATACAAGCGAGATGCACAGATAGTAAACTCGATACTCGTTATCGAAAACGTCAATGTCACAACTCATGGTAAGGGTACAGCTTAGCACACAAAAATAAATAAAACATCTACCGCAATAATTCACGTCACCATAAATAAAAATGTTATCGTACTCGGCGATAGGTGTAATTTAAAAAAAAGTCATAATTTCGAAAATACGAAAAATCGCGGAATATACATGGGGCTGATTCAGACAGCCATTTTTTTTTTTATGACAAAAGGTGGCAAACGAGCAGACGGATTGCCTGATGGTAAGCAATTACCGTCGCCCATGGGCACCCGCAACACCAGGGGAGTCACGAGCGCGTTGCCGACCTTTAAGGGGGGTTGGAGCTCTGGGAACCTTACTCACCACCAGGAACACAACACTACATACCTGAAAGGTAGCAGTGCTATTATGGCTGTGGTCTTCTGTAAGGAGGAGGTACTTCCCCAGTTGGGCTTCTCCGGACTCAAGCGTGATGGTACTTAGGTCCTCTATCTCCCAGCTTTAGTATATATGACATTATCTACGAAACCTTAAAGCCAGGGATAGACTAGGGAACAGATGTCCTGCAACCCGTATCGCCAGCGACGTCGGGTGACATAGATCGACGTAGCCGGACATCGCCCGACAAGCCATGACTATGTCTGCAAGTGTCTGGCGAAGTCACCGGACTTGTCGGTCGAGTTCGTTTGATATCTCACCGAATTGTCGCCGGATTTGTCCCCTAGTCTATCCCTGGTTTTATTGTCGATGGCCCTTGTCGTTGTTCAAGACGATACAATACAAACGCAACGCGATTCGACGTAAGTGCCATCGACAACGAGTCCCTTTTCCTAGATAATGACGCATGTCACTACTTCTTGGGGCAGCTTGTTATTAATGTAAAAAAAAAGTTGTCAAAACAAATACTGTGTAATGATGTCGTTATATTTATGTATAAAAAAATGATTTTAACCAAATACCTAAGTAAATGACAATGTTATTTTATTTTTTTATTATGCAGAAACATCTGCTAGCGAATATCTTTCAGGTATGCAGTGTTGTGTTCCTGATGGTGAGTAAGAGCTCCATCCCCCCTTAAAGGGCGGCAACGCGCTTGTGACTCCCCTGGTGTTACGGGTGCCCATGGGCGACGGTAATTGCTTACCACCAGGCAATCCGTCTGCTCGTTTGCCACCTATGTCAAAAAAAAAATTAAATCGAAAGAAAAATAGAAAAATTTGACTCTCGGCGGGACTCGAACCCACAACGCTTACACGTCACCCATGATGACGTATACGACGAGGGATAAATAGAAAAAATTGACAAGTCTAAGCGGTACTCGTGTAGCAGAATATTTATCATTAATTTCCTAATTCTAATGATAAAATTCCTTATCAGTCGTGATTATAACATATCTTAAATCATCACGCTTCTAATAAAATATAGATAAAGAAAACATTACGACTTAGAAAAATCATTTACTATAGTGCCGTCAGAAATTATATAAGTATATAAAGTATCTTTGGTGCCGTGTAGTGCCGGCTGAGAGTGGCACCACCCCGTTTCCCGAGCCTGCCAAGCTTGGCGACTATGGCACCTCCCCCCAAAATGACAAAATAAAAAAAATACGTGGAAAATACTCATATCCATACTTCCATACTAATATTATAAATGCGAACGTAACTCTATATGTCTGTTAGCTCATCATGCTTAAACCGCTGAACCAATTGGGTTGAAATTTGGTATGGAGAGATTTTGAGCTACGAGGACATACGTATTTTTGGACCCGGGTATGTCCTTAAACTACGTCCAACAATGAGAGAAAAAACATAGGATAATTTTTATCTCGCAATCATACTTTAAAGACGGGCATGGCTGGCCGACGAAGTCGCGAGAAATAGCTAGTTTACTATATATTATAATATACTATATACTATTAAAATTATACTATATAATATGTGTACTATAAATATATAATATTACTAGCTTTTGACCTCTTAGGGGATGAATTTCAAGAAACACTGAAATTACTTTCCTTTTATTCAAATAAGGAGTGTGTACACAAAATTTCAAGTCTCCCTTCAAATTTTACACAATCCCCATACAAACTTTCAACCCCCTTTTTACCCCCTTAATGGTGGAATTTCCAAAAATCCCTTCTTAGTGGGTGCTTACGGTATACAAACTACCTATTGTGAAAAAAATCAGCCATCTACGTTAAGCGGTTTGGGCTGTGCGTTGATCAGTCAGTCAGGACTTTCACGTTTATATGTATATATATATATAGATATAAATGCGAAAGTAACTGTCTGTCTGATACTTCTTCACTCTTCTTGAAATTAGGTACTGAGAAAGTTTGAGCTACGAGAAAGGACATAATTATGGTAATTTTTATCCCGCAACCATACTTTAAAGACGGGAAGGCGCGAGGAATATATTATATTTCTATATTTAAATAACTAAATAAAGTAATAAAATAACTTATGAATTACTATTAACTATTAAAAAACAAAACACTTGAACATATAATAGTAGTAGAAATAAACCCCAATCTAAACTCTGGCCCGGTTCACCGTGCAAGTACCCTGCGCAAAGGTCCCAAATATACCTACTGGCCGAATTTCCGCGCTGTATGGCCAGTGAGATGCGCTGAACTAGATACGAACCAGCCCTCGCATAATATGTATATATATACAATACGCTGGCCCCTTCCCATCTCCATGGCACGGCAGTTAAGCCCGGGGCAGCTGCAGAGACGGCGGAATCTTTGAAAAAGGCAAAATATAAGGGTCTCGGGGCCGAATACAATTTTGTACCTTTTGGCGTCGAGACCCTTGGCCCGTGGGGACCAAGTGCCCATGCCTTTTTCAAAGATTTGGCCAAACGTCTTATCGACGTTACTGGTGACCGGAGAGCTGGCAGCTTCCTCGCTCAACGCATAAGCATTGCGATACAGCGAGGAAATGCTGCCACCGTTTACGGCACCATGCCACGGGGGGATCTTTTATTTTAGATAGGTATTTTAGGTTTAGTTTTTAGTTATTTATATTTTTAGTATTTTATTTTATTTAAGTTTCCTTCTGTTTTTAATTTGTTCGTTGGATAAAAATACATATTATGTTTATAATCTTACGAGGGCAAATAAGGTTATCGGATGTTATTGTTTTTATCTTTGTTATTCTGGTTGAATCACCATACTCGTATGTGACGCCATGTTGGTTTTATTCATAAACACAAAAAGATAATAATGTAAACAGTAAAGTTGTACAACTAAAAGTCCGTTTTAATTATATTATTTACAAACAGCAAAACTGCATTTTAGTCACAAGAGTCCAAAATAATTTAATACAAATTTTAAGTATGTTTTAAGTTAGCCGTTTCGGAATGCGTCATGAGTTCGGAAAAAAACTGTATTATTATTTCAAAACAGACAATGAATTTGAATTTTTTTCACAAGAGTGCAAAGTTATTTCATACAAATTGTTTATTATTAATTAACCGTTTTTTTGATGTTAGCTGGTTGGATGTTCTTTTATATAATGTTTTTGAATGATAAATGATGGAAGCCAATAATTTTGAATATATTTTCAAAGTTTTAGAGTGAATTTATTCCTTGCGGTAGTGAGGTGAAAAAATTGTGTTTTACTCGGTAGCAAGTGTTACTAGCTCGGGTCTAAAGTTGCACGAGAAGGTAAACACTAACTTCACTCCCTTTTATTAAGTTTTGTCCTCGCCCTCGCAATAAATAGGTGAAAAATTGTGTGTTTCACTCGGCAACAAAGTGTGTTCCCTTCTCGTGCATTAACACCCTCTCAACGCTTATAATCCTTCCTTTAAATCACTAATTTCTTTCGCTAGAGGGGAACACACATTGCTACCGAGTAAAACACAATATTTTTCACCTCACTACATAAAATTATATCTAAAAATTTAAAATATCATCATTCAAAAACATTAAATAAAGAACATTCAACCAGTTAATATAAAAAAAAACACTAGATTAGTAATAAACAATTTGTATGAAACTACTTTGCACAGTTGTGAATAAAATGCAACTTTGCTATTTGTTTTCAAAGAACAAAACATTTCTATCCGAGCTAGTCAGGTGAAGATAACATTTTTTTGCAATAGCTCTGTAAAGGCTCTATATACTTCGGAAATTCCGGAACACTCGACAGTTGATGACGGCACCAAAATAGTGGTTTGTTATTGACTTTTCTGACATTGAGGTAAAAAAAAGATGGCGTCACTAACCTTTGACATAATGCTGCGTACTTACTTTGCTCATTATATTTATCCGATTGAGCCTCAAAATGAGGGTGTCTTGTTTTTAGTTCATTGACATTGTTTTGTGTATATTTATAGCTTATTATTCCGTGTGATCCCGGCTGACTAGAATAGCACCACCCCATCTCCTCCCGCGGGTGTCGTAAGAGGCGACAAAGGGAAAAATCCTACGGACGGGCAGCAGCGTCCGCCGAAACCCAATCTACAGCTACTGCGGTCGCCAACCCGCCTGCCAAGCGTGGCGACTATGGCAACTACCCCCAAGATGATACAATTCATATTTGTGGGAGGCCTATGTCCAGCAGTGGGTTGTATACGGCTGAAATGTATGTGTGTGTGTATAGCTTATTATTCAGTAAATGCATGAACTCATTCCACCATCTCCATTTAAATATTATGGGTTAAGATTCCATCCCTATGTTGTGGATTTTTTTTTATGACAAACGCGGCAAACGAGCAGATGGATTGCCTGATGCAATTACCGTCGCCCATGGGCACTCGCAACACCAGAGGAGTCACAAGCGCTTTGCCGGCCTTTTAGGGGGTAGGAGCTCTGGGAATCTTATTTACCATCAGGAACACAACACTACATACCTGAAAGATGGCAGTGCTATTACGGCTGTGGTCTTCTGTAAGGGGGTACTTCCCCAGTTGGGCTGCTCCAGATTCAAGCGTGATGGTCATCGCTGTGCCCTACTTCTCACTGTTGGACGTAGTTTAAGGACATACCCGGGTCCAAAGTATCTTGAGTTGGTTAAGTAAGACTCGTATTACTTGTAATATGAATTGCAAAACCATAGCTAAGTTTACAACACGCAACCTCGCCAAGTTAAACAACCAGTTTGACAAGTCGACAAACAAGCGAACTAAAAGTCGGATTTTATGTGCAAAGGTTAAACTCCGTTACTTGTTGGTCAACAAGTCTACAGACTGTGTTTGTGTCAACATTTTTTTTTATACCACAAAGGTGGCAAACAAGCATGCGGCCCGCTTGATGGTAGGCGGTCACCGCAGCCTATGGACGTTTACAATACCGAGGCATCATTCATGCGTTGCCGCGTAAAAACCTCTTTACACCCTTTTTGAAGAACCCCATACTGTAGTCCTTTGGGATGACCTCCGCAGGAGTACCTTAGCGTACGCGGGAGGAAATTAAATCATATACCGGGTGTGGTCTGTAATAGGAGCAATAAATTTAAGTGTAGGCTATACTCGTTAAACGGATATTAAATTGTAGAATTAATATTGAATTCTACAATTTTCATATTAAATAAAACTAATTATTTATTAGATTTATTATTTACATATTCTATACATGTTTATTTATTTCATTACATTTTTTTTTTAATACGACGTCGATGGCAAACAAGCATACGGCCTGCCTGATGGTAAGCAGTTACCGCAGCCTATGGACGCCTGTAACTCCAGAGGTGTCACGTGCGCGTTGCCGACCCTTTATAAATTTGTACACTCGTTTTTTGAAGAACCCCATACTGCAATTCCTCGGGAAAACCGTGGCAGGGAGCTCAGGGCCTGGACACATGTCGCCGGTACGGTGCCGTCTACGGTGTCACGGCGCGGCGCCGTCAAACGGCGTCGTGCCGAAACACGGTGCCGCGTACGGTGCCGTACACGGCGCCGCGAACGGCGTCGTATCACGGCGCGGTGCCGCGTACGGTGCCGTACATGGCGTCGCGAACGGCGTCGTACCACGGCGCGGTGCCGCGTACGGTGCCGTGCACGGTGCATCCTAGTTTTCGTTTTGCTGCTGAACGCATAACACGCAAGTAAATACATAAAAATGGCTGAAGATGATGATGTAGATTTTATCATTTCTTTAGTGGAAGCTCGTCCTGTTCTTTGGGATAAGACGAAGGAGGAGTATAAAAATAAAATTTTAAAAACAGAAGCTTGGAAAGACGTCTGCCAAAATATTGTTCCATCTTTCAACGAAAAGGATAAAAAAGAAAAAACAAAAATCGGTAAGTAAGACTATTTATATATGTGCCGCGGTACGACGCCGTTCGCGGCGCCGTGTACGGCACCGTACGCGGCACCGTGTTTCGGCACGACGCCGTTTGACGGCGCCGCGCCGTGACACCGTAGACGGCACCGTACCGGCGACATGTGTCCAGGCCCTCATTCCACAGCCGAAGCGTTTGTGGGAGGAAGTGCCTTTTAAAGCGCATTACATCTATAGCAAACACTAACTAAATTTAAACTAAACCAATATAATAAAATAAATCTAAATAAATGGGCAAGAGACCGGCGGATAAAGTTAGGGCGGCATGTCTGGCATTAAATTAAATTATCTTCAGTTATTCTCTCTTTCATAAAAATTAAATAGTATTTTCCTAACTAGTGCGTAAAAAGTGCACTTTTCGCACGCTTTGCGTTCGTAAATTTCACTTTTTAATGCACTTGCTATGAAAAATTAGGTTCGATACTCGTGTAAAAACTTCTTTAAGACTCGGGTGATTGTCACCCTCGTTTCACTCGGGCTCCAACGTTCACCCTCGTCGAAAAAAAATTTACTTTCATTAGTATCGAAATGTACTATTTCAATGTAGGTATGTTAATATCAGTCTGATTGGCATCGTCTGTCTTACATTCATGACAAATGCCGCAGTACATTGCGTCTTACAAAATTAGAAGTAATTTAAAAACCAAAATACAAGCAACTTTCATAAGTCTGTGAACAAAAATTGTTCTTTTTGAGGAGTAGAGTGAATGTTTGATTTAATGCTGGCAGCTTCCTCGCCCAACGCCTAAGCGTTGCGATACAGCGAGGGAATGCTGCCAGCATTCTTGGAACCATGCCACAGGGGCCTACCTTAAATTTTCAGTTTTAGTTATTATTTTTTTAATATAGTTTATTTTATTTTTAAGTTATTTATAACCTAGTATAGTTTATCGTTACTTTTTCTGTGTACATATTATTGTGATAGTGATATTAACAGTGATCGGTTTTTTGGATTCGACATGGGGTGAACGACCTCAAACATAATGTTAGTATGGAAATGCCCCGGGAATCCGGGCTTTAGGTTGTTAGAAAAGACAAAAAAAAAATACATTGTGTTTATTTTATTATACATTAAAACATCTAAATAGCTGATATACAAGCGACTTACTCGCCGTTATTTTGTCCAAATTGAACAAATGAGCACAAGTGTTCACACTGACAGCTCATTTGCTGCCACCAAATCGGCATATTTTGTACCGTTTGTACAAAAGTTCGACGAGTAAGTAATAAATCCCTTTCACACAATTTAAATTGTTTTATTTTAGATTAATTTGTTCGGTATCGCGGGAAACTGTCGTATCTATATTAACTTTTCTACATGATATCCCGCGAGGGTGAATCCAAAAAACCGATCACTGGATATTAAACATTTAACCATATTTATTGCTCCTATTACAGGCCATACCATTTATATGTTGTGATTCTGTTCTAGCGATACAGTTAGGAGAAATAAAATATTGCACGGTATCTTTAAACAAATTGACTGAGCCCCATGGTAACTTGTATTGTGTCAGCCAACGATATATATAATATACAAATACTTATATTTTGGACCCGGGTATGTCCTTAAACTACGTCCGACAATGAGAGGTAGGGCACAGCGAAGTACCATCACGCTTGAATCTGGAGCCCAACTGGGGAAGTACCTCCTCCTTACAGACCACAGCCATAATAGCACTGCTACCTTTCAGGTATGTAGTGTTCTGATGGTGAGTAAGGTTCTCAGAGCTCCAACAACTTTTAGGGTAGGCAACACGCATGTGAAAGCAGATGCAGGCGTCCATAGGTTGCGGTAACTACTTACCATCAAGCGGGCCGTATGCTTGTTGTATTTATTATTATTTATATTTGTTTTTGATTGTTTCAAAATAAAATATAGATATTTTGTGAATTGGCCACTTTGAAAATATAACTCGGAATACTAGTTTTGCGCATACAAAGCGGACAGCTACCTATCTGTCAGCCACGGATATAGGCCTCCCCCATGGGCAGCCACAGCGAGCGATCGCGAGGGTAATGTCACAATCTTCACACTTGGCAGGAGGCTAGCTCTATAGACGCTCTCCGTTCTACAGTGGTTTTTAGCCTAATAATGGTTTGGTTTTTACTATTTATCACAATGTCTGGGTTCCCCTTGTTTACGCATAATTTGTTTTGTCATAATTTTAAACCGCATACCCAGAGTTGTTATAATTGTATATGAGCAGAAATTGAACTCGCATAATTCTGTTTTGCCGAGTTCTGTTACGCAGAACTAAACTAAGCCGAATGGTCGATACGCATAATTTGGAAAGCCCGAATTATTACGTTTTTTTCCCAGGAGTGCGTTTCTGTTGTGGTCGCAGTTCTAACCTAACCTAACCGAAATTGTTTTTCTGTTGTGGTCACAGTTCTAGCCTAACCTAACACACTTTCGGACATTCGGCCTCAATAATAGTATGCTAATATATTTTCGGACAAAGTAGTATTCGGCTACTAAAGAATTAGGCTAAATAAAAATCGGCGACATTAACATTCGGCGTAAATAAATTATGCCAAACTTGGTATGCGTATTAAGATTCGGACAAAACAAATTATGCCAAATAAAGGGAACCCCTATGTCTGTCACGCTCCAAGTATGTGAATGATAAAGTGACAGCGAGATAAACCATGCTATCCCTTCTGATCGTAGTCCCGGACGAAGCCAGGTCAGCGGTCTTTTTTTATGACAAAGGTGGCAAGCGAGCAGATGGATTGCCTGATGGTAAGCAATTACCGTCGCCCATGGGCAGCCGTAACCAGGGCAGTCACAAGCGCTTGGCCGGCCTTAAAGGGGGGTTGAAGCTCTGGGAACCTTACTCGCCATCAGGAACACAACACTGCATACCTGAAAGGTAGCAGTGCTATTATGGCTCTGGTCTTCTGTAAGGAGGAGGTACTTCCTCAGTTGGGCTTCTACAGATTCAAGCGTCATAGTACTTCGCTGCGCCCTACTCTCATTGTTGGAAGTAGTTTAAGGACATACCCGGGTCCGGATCTTCTGTAAGGAGTCTTCGAAAATCGATAGTTTTCAAACGATTTCTGTCACTCTCATGACGCCTTAATTGGAGTAAACGAGACAGATGCTCGTTTACGCACTTCGATACGCGAATAGCTACTTTAAAAATAAAATTGCAAATACTTACTGCTTTCTTCCATGTCTATTTCACTCCACTGATGATATTACACTGAACAATGATATTAATGACAATTAATGATAATTGTTATGATATAATAATGATATTGAACATTAACAATTGTTATGATAACAAAGACGAGCAAGTGTGTCTCCAGATATAAACAAACTGGCCGAACGATAGCGAGAGTTCAACGATTAATCGCTAGACACGTGCCTGTTATCGATAAATTTATCGATTTAATAATACTTGCCTGGTACCGCGAACATCGTAGTTCGTATATTTCGAGCAACTTTATCTTTTACATAAAGTCATAATTGTCATAGAGGCCTGACTGGGACACTGGGTGCGAACTTTGGACCCGGGTATGTCCTTAAACTGCGTCCAACAATTAGAGGTAGGGCACAGCGATGACCATCACGCTTGAATCTGGGGCAGCCTAACTGGGGAAGTACCTCCTCCTTACAGAAGACCACAGCCATAATAGCACTGCTAGCTTTCAGGTATGTAGTGTTGTGTTCCTGATGGTGAGTAAGGTTCCCAGAGCTCCAACCCCCCTTAAAGGCCGGCAACGCGCTTGTGACTCCCCTATTGTTGCGGGTGCCCATGGGCGACGGTAATTGCTTACCATCAGGCAATTCGTCTGCTCGTTTGCCGCCTATGACATAAAAATAAAAAAATAAAAAAAATATGCACATAAGTACCGGATGGCAGATATTTAAATTAGATTATTTCATAATGCATTAATTTATTATTCACTAGTAACATAGCTTAAGTGTTATGTAATTAGTTAATCAATAATTGGACACTGTTCGAAATAAACAAATTTTATTTTATTTCACTCCATTAGAGTGATAGAGATAATTGTCCGAAATTTATAGTTTCTCGCTGTAGCGCCGCAGAACGGTACATTGTTTGCAATTTTATCGTCTATCGCGCTATCACTTTCGCACTCACAAACTTTTTGGAGCGAGATAGATAGATAAATGATAAAAGCCCGACCATATTAGCTTAGCATGATACGCGCGCCAATTAAAGTGAGAGACATTGCAATTACTATCATAACAAATTGAGTTGAGAGTTAAACTTTATATTTGACGACCGGTCTAGCCTAGTAGGTAGTGACCCTGCCTATGAAACCGATGGTCCTGGGTTCGAATCACAGTCAGGGCATTTATTTGTGTGATGAGCACAGATATTTGTTCGTAACTCATTAGTGTTTTCTTTGTATTTAAGTATTTATATGTATCTATCTATTATATATATCGTCGTCTAGTACCTACAACACAAGCCTTACTGAGCTTACCGTTGGACTAGGTCGATTTGTGTAAGATTGTCCCGAAATATTTATTTATTATTATTTATCAGGTATTTAATCGATCATAGTGATAAATGCTCTTAAACAAAACCGATATAACAGTTATTTTTATTCATCGATAAGTCATCGACAACTCGACATCCCTACGTCTCATAACAGTTGCGTGTGATCCGCGACTCCCGCGCAGCCGCCAAGTGGTAAAACTGCATAAGTCACTATTTAAAATAAATGTAATATTAATAATGTAAATAAATATTAATGGAATATATAAAAGAAAATTGAGGTACTCATTATTATATTTTAGAAGTTTATTTATTTATTTAATCTTCATTGCACAAAAAAGTGTACAAGGCGGGGTATAATTCTAATGGCATTCTCTACCAGTCAAACTTTGGATCAAACTGAAACTTATAATTGTTGCAGGATCGAAGAATACGACATATACCTACTAAGGAAACACAAAATCAAATAAAAAAATATTTATACACATCCATACTTACTTATTTTAATATTATAAATGTGAAAGTAACTCTGTGTGTTACCTCTATACTCTTAAACCGCTGATCCAATTGGGATGAAATTTGGTATGGACAGAGTTTGAGCTTCGAGAAAAGACAGGATAATTTTTATCACGCAAACATACTTTAAAGACGGGCATGGCTTTCCGACGAAGTGACGGAGAAAAACTAGTCATCATCATCATCATCATCATCATCATGTCAGCCGAAAGACCACTGCTGGATATAGGCCTCCCCCAGAACGACTCAAGAAGACCGATCCTGCGCCTTCCACATCCAGCGGAAAAACTAGTATTCTACATTTATTGCACAGTAAAGTCGCCATTAGATAGGTATATCGGAGCTGTGGAGGCGGTCATAAACATCTACACAATGCTTCTACTGTCAAGGCGATACAGTGCATGTTCAGATATTTGTAACCACCTCCACAGCTCCGATATATCTGATGGCGACTGTAATAAATGTAGGTTATAAATTGGTGGTAGTTTTTTTATTAAGTAAAAAAAGGCAGATTTTAAGTTATATCATTTTGCTGTAAGTCGCGCGCAGCGTCGCTTGCGCATTTGCGCAACAAACACAGCTTTGCACAGCGCGAACACTTGTTTTATTTTTCTTGAAATACTATTTACTTTAAAAGGACTTAACACTCATGTTTATTTTTTTTAATATAAATGACCCTCAATGAATGGCAGAAATTGTAATTTGCACACCGTGTGATGCCGGCTGACTAGAATAGCAACACCCTATCTCCTCCGCGGGTCGTAAGAGGCGACAAAGGGAAAAATCCTACGGACGGGCAGTAGCGTCTGTCGAAACCCAATCTACAGCTACAGTTGTCGCCAACCCCCCTGCCAAGCGTGGCGACTATGCCAACTATCCCCCAAGATGATACAAGTCATATTTGTGGGAGGCCTATGTCCAGCAGTGGACTGCATACGGCTGAAATGTCTGTATGTACTCTTAATATTATTGAAAAGGACTAAACATTCTTGTTTATCTTTTTAATGTGGAATGATTTGCCGTCAGCGGTATTTCCGGACCGATACGACCCTCATACCTTCAGGAAGAGAGCGTACTCTTATCTTAAATAAAGGCCGGTAACGCGCTTGTGACTCCCCTAGTGTGTACTTTTGTAATAAAAAATAAAAGAATATAAATAACCCTCAATGTATGGCAGTAAATATAATTAGGGTCTGTTCAAGGCAAGAGTGAAGGCTGTTACTGAACCAGCGTGCTGCACCCTCGACCTTGTCGACACTTACCATCAGAGCACTGAGGCTCTAGTGTAAGTTACTTTTGAGTATAAAACGTTTACGAATGCGTAAGTGATAATGTTATTTATATGGGAAACGCAAACGCGTTCGTGAAGTAAAGTTACGTTAAAAACTTACACTCAGGGCTCTGACTCCGCGATTAGACATGCTGACTCGTCACTCTCGCTATTCGTCGAAACGTTCGACGAAACTTTGCCTATACAAAAACGCGATGCGAGGGACGAGAGAAATAGCGAGACGTCCGCGTACACATGCGTGCTCGTGTTTCGCCTCGATATTCGCCTCGCTACTCGCACGAATGTGTGGCGGTAACATAAGTTTTTTTTTATTTTTATATATTATGATATTGGAGGCAAACGAGCAGACGGATTGCCTGATGGTAAGCAACTACCGCCGCCCATGGACACTCGCAACACCAGAGGAGCCACAAGTACGTTGCCGGCCTTTAAGATCCCTATACGCTCTTTTCTTGAAGGTTTGGATGTCATATCGGTCCAGAAATACTGCACACGACAATTTATTCCAGAGTTTTACGTTAAAAACAAAACGTCACTTTTGAAGGTTTCCCATATAACATTATCACTAACGCGTTCGAGACGTTTTTTCTACGTCAAAAGAAACTTACACTAGAGCCTCCGGTGTGACCGAGGCCAAATACTGGTCAGTATGTTGTAGTATATTATATAAATTGTTCGATTGACTCCGCTGTAACGCGCTGTGCTAGTTACGTAACGGAAAGCATAGTGAGCGATTCTATCAAGTAATAGCCGCTTTTAGGGCTTCCTTATATGCAACTATTGGTATTTCACAATTTTTTATAACAAAGGTGCCAAACGAGCAGACGGATTGCCTGATGGTAAGAAAAGCATGGCCCATTTTTTTTATATACGACGTTGGTGGCAAACAAGCATACGGCCTGCCTGATGGTAAGCAGTTACCGCAGCCTATGGACGCCTGTAACTTCAGAGGTGTCACGTGCGCGTTGCTGACCCTTTATAAATCTGTACACTCCTTTTTTGAAGAACGGGCAATCGCAACACCAGGGGAAACACATGAGCGTTTGCCTTTAAGAAGGTTGGAGCTTTGGGAACCTTACCATCAGGAATACAGCACTACATACCTGAAAGGTAGCAGTGCTATTATGGCTGTGGTCTTCTGTAAGGAGGTACTTCCCCAGTTGGGCTTCTTCAGGCTCAAGCGTGATGGTGCTTCGCTGTGCCCTACCTCTCATTGTTGGACGTAGTTTAAGCACATATCCGGGTACAAAAATTGAATAAATATTTCGTTATAGGTGAAAAACTTAACTGAAGGACCATGGCTATGTAGTTGTGCAGAGAATTAATATGGAACTTACGTCAACATTTGAATATAGAACGCCGACATGCATGTACACACGTTACTGCTACAGGCCGGGTGCTTTAGCTAAGTTTTTCACATATAGTATCTATATTGACTGCAACATATACATAGGTATTCTTTTTTTTTTACTGTGTCGTCTGCCTGTCGAGGTTTTTCTGAAGGACTACAGTATGAGGTTCTTCAAAACAGGAGTGTATAGGTTCTTAAAGGGTAGGCAACGCGCATGGGAATCCTCTGGTCTATAGGCTACGCTAACTGCTTACCATCAGACGGGCCGTATGCTTGTTTGCCACCGCCGTTGTATTAAAAACACCTTAGCAAATATCTATTTGGAGCAGCAGCTAAGGTGGACTGATAGAGAATGCCTTGGCATTAAAATCGCCTTTGTAGGTACCTACTATTCACCCCCCCCCCCCATCCATGTATTGTGGCTCCAATGTTGGGATATTATTTTTTTAGCACTTTGTGACCTTTAAGCTCACTAGTTCGAAAACCCCTTTTTACTCCTTAAAAACACATAGCAAAACTGCATTTTATCAAAGTGCAAACTAATATAAGTATTACAATTTTGAATGTTTTTGAGGTTAGCTGGTTGGATAACAAAAGCTTGGATATTTTTTCTTATAAATAAATAATGAAAACCCAAAAATATATAAAATAATTTTATTTGTTCTTAATTGCATAATGACATAATATTTGAAGATCCGTAGGCGATCTAAATCACCGACATAGCACCGAGTTAGCAAGCTGAAGTGGCAATGGGCAGGCCACAATTCAGGCAAGATGGCTGATGGGGTCGAAGTGCTCGAGTGGAGACCACGGACTAGCAAGCGTAGCGTAGGACGTCCACCCACAAGACGGACAGATTCCGGATGCAGTGGGCCGATTTTCGAGCACTCGACGCTCGAATCGTGACATTTTAAACTCTCTCAAACACGAAGAAATGGTATTTAAGAATCATGAATGTTATAAATAAATAATCGTGGGTATCGAAACTATACATTTTGTGCAAAAATAATGATAAAAAACTTTTGTGTGTGATTATTTTCGTGTTCAAAGTTTTATGAATTCGAGTTCACGTCTCAAAAATCGACTCCCAGCTAGCCAAATAAAGGTCGGGTTGTCACTTGTCACTATATCTGTCACGATCTAATAAGTATGCGAGCGCGAAAGCGGATAGCGTGATAGGCGATAAAATGTCAACCATGGTAGACCGGTAGAACCAGTCTAAATGTAGCCCAATATCCTATGTTCAGCAGTGGACGTCTTATGGCTGAGATGATGATGATGTATACATAATGTTAGTGTGTTATCCCCAATTGAGTCTTGATCCAGTCTGTGAACGGCCACACGTTGACGTATGTCGTGACGGAGTCGTCCTGCTTGGATATCGCCAGTCCGTGCAGTATGTACAGAGGAGTCGTCACGTGCTGAAAAAAAAAGGTGAAGGTTGACTCATGTTAGACCGGCACGCGTCCGAGCCGAGGTCACCGTCGCGACATTTTGTATGGAATCACGTGACCACCGAGCCGCCCGAGTCACTCGGTCCGGGCACGGGCCGGTCGTGCGACGGCCGTTACAGCTATGTAAAAATGCTTGGCTCGGTGATGGAAAGGCGACGATGTCCACGTGATATCGACGGGCATGTGATCGACTACTCGCAAAAAATGGCTGGATGGAACGACGCTCGTGTTAATGTCAATATTCGAGTGTCGGGCCGCTCGGGCCCGGGCCGCCCCGGTGGGTCGACGGAAGGCTCGGGCTCGGGACGTCGACGTGTCGGAAGGGCGACGGTGTAACGTGAGTCATCCTTAATTCGGTAATAACTGACCACATTATACTAAAATGAACTCTTTTTTTATTTAAGAGCTTGTCTCCAGAAATGTCGCATAAATTAACTCTGTTTATTCAAGGTGGTCTGGCGACGTGGTAAAAATAGGGTAATCAATAGGGTAATTCGCTAGTAATTGGTAACCAATAACTACATCTCTCATAAATTACGGTTATTGATAATTTGAAATAACAAAAGACTTTTAGAAAAACCACAAAAATTATTCAGGCACATCACCATCACAGTTGTCTGTATCATCATCTGTATGACAAAATAAATAGATATAGAATGACCATCAAAGTTTTAAGAAGTTTCTTTTTAATATGTTAGTACATTGCAGATAATTTCCGTTGAATACTTTACCGCGATTTATATTTTTTACACACATTTTTTTTGTAATGGATATGAATAACTGACAGGTTTGTCAGATATGATACTTAATTTTTTTTAAATAAAACAAATGACAACATTTTCCGAGACTAGATTATGAACAGAGCCCGTAATTTTAATGCCCATGACGTAAATTTGACGTCACGCTCCATATAGGCTGATCCCAAATAGTATTATTGTAAATTATTAATCATTAGTCGTCAATCGTTATCATCATGTACAAATGACTTCAGAAGTAGTCTATTTACACGTGGAATAATTAATACCTACTTTATACGTGAATCGTAAATAAAACTATTTGATTTGTTTTTATACATTCATTTTTTTATGGTATTTACAGTAATGCTATTTGGGATCACCCTATGTGGAGCGTGACGTCAAATTGATGTTGACGGCATTAAAATTACGGGCCCTGATTATGAATGAGTATATGCAAAGCATATTCTGTAAATCTTTTAATCCTATTATATTATGAAGACGTCAAAGATTGACTTATGATTATATTTAATCATTTATAAGTACTGTTGTGCTCACGGTACTTTCGAATCCCTTTCTAAACGCGGTTTGATAATATCTTTCGTTATCACTTAACCTATTGTTAACGCCTTATGACCTTATCAAGTGCATCGAGCCTTCGTATTTGCAATGGAGTATAGTCAACTACATGTCAACAAGTCAAAACAATTCTTATCATTATCAGATAGCTGAAGATAACAAAGTGCTGGGAGTCAATAACCCCAACTCGCAGTACCCAAGATTATTGAAATATAAGAACCCGGCTTCTCTCGGGCATAATAAACCTGCACGGCCAAAATTCCGGACAAAGTATCCGAACGCAACCCGCGCACGTGACCCGTCACTGTCATGTTGTCAACCAAATTCAATATGGCCGACCAATTTGTCATTAAATTAACACTTTTAAACGCAAAATGCGCGGCAATACGAATTTTCCCGATATATGTCTTCGATTCAAAACTCATTCTTTTTGATGCTCTTTCATTTGAGTACGATTTCCTTCGGGTCTACCGTACCCCGCGACGGAATTATTAATATAGAAGAAGATAGTAAGGCCCACTTGCGCCACTCAGGGGTCTCAGGGTTAACCGGTAACCCCAGAGTTTGTGTCAAAAATGTATGGACTTAACTGGTTAACCTCGGGTTATTTAGCTAACCCTGAGTGGTGCATGTGGGCCTTAGAAGAATTAATATAGACAAGCTCATTTTATTTTTTCCTTTCTGATAATGATAAATCTATTATAATTTACAATTGCAATAATTTACAAGCATTCCACGGACCCGGATCGGATACGGATATTCAACTTCAGTATCTCGCAAGATCTGTCCGATTCGTCTCAGGCATATCCGAATCCATTTGTTTCCATACAGTTTTGTTTCACACGGTATCTTTTTTTTTCCCAGAATTAACTGAAGAACATAATGGAAGGTAGAGGCCAAAACATAGGCCAAAAAACACTAGTCTAGCCTATAATATTACCTGTTCTTTACAAAATAGGCCTGCCGCTTTCTCTGGTGCGTAGTCCTTAGGGGGAGCCACTGCGCAGGTCAGGGAATCCGGTGGGGCTACGCGCGCCTCCGTGCATGCTGTCCGTAGCGGGATCACAGTGTTTAACTAAAATAAAATAAAAATACACTCGACTGACCAGGGTGTGGCCTCAGTCGCACCTGACGGTAAGTCTCGACGAGGTTCTTCCGCTTCCTCAAACATATACTCAAATCGGCCATTAATTAGCAAGTTACTCTAGCATCACTTAGAAGTTAGAACGTTTGGTAAATTTTCATAATTTGAAGGAGAATTTCTCCAAGCAAATTGAGTTTAGGCAGCAGAGCTAAAAAAATAACGTGACAGTTTTTTTATTAAAAAAAAAAAAAAAAAATTTCGGGACATTCTTACACAATTCGATCTAGTCCCACGGTAAGCTCAGTAAGGCTTGTGTTGTAGGTACTAGACAACGATATATATAATATATAGATAAATACATAAATATATAGAAAACACCCATGACTCAGGAACAAATATCTGTGCTCATCACACAAATAAATGCCCTGACTGGGATTCGAACCCAGGACCATCGGCTTCATAGGCAGGGTCACTACCCACTAGGCCAGATCGGTCGTCATTTTAGTTATTTTAGTCTACTCTATAACATATCAAATGAATCAATCGGAGTCGGACAGTTGGGTACCCTTGTAAGCTACTCGCTAGAGGACACGCTTGGCTCTAGGCACCACAGTGGACATGGCCTTAGCTTAGCAACTTCTTCTGCTGAACGGACCTTAAAGGACCAGGACTATATAACCCGGGAATTTTGGAGCCGGGTATGTCCTTAAACTACGTCCAACAACGAGAGGTAGGGCACAGCGATGACCATCACGCTTGAATCTGGGGCAGCCCAACTGGGGAAGTACCTCTTCCTTACAGAAGACCACAGCCATAATAGCACTGCTACCTTTCAGGTATGTAGTGTTCTGTTCTTGATGGTGAGTAAGGTTCCCGGAGCTCCAACCCCCCCATAAAGGCCGGCAACGCGCTTGTGACTCCCCTGGTGTTGCGGGTGCCATTGGGCGACGGTAATTGCTTACCATCAGGCAATCCGTCTGCTCGTTTGCCGCCTATGTCATAAAAAAAAACATAAAAGACACCTACACGAATATCCTTATCTGAAGTGGTGATGCACGGAGCAGCGTGGGAGGGTGACGTGAGCGGCAAGCAGGCCGGCGAGGCCCAAGCCGGCGTGGACTCTAGAGACCGGAGCTTCAGTATAGCTATGTTGTTTGTATCTTCTCCTGGAACATGAAACGTATTTCATTTTATAGTAGCCTTTGAGGAAACGTGGACTGAAGGAGCTTCTGAATAGCTATGCTGTTTGTGTTCTCCTGGAACATGAAATGTATTTCATTTTCTAGTAGCCGTTGAGGAAATGTGGACTGTAGAACGGAGCTTCAGGATAGCTATGTTTTTTGTGTTCTCCTGGAACATGAAATGTGTTTCATTTTCTAGTAGCCGTCGAGGAAATGTGGACTCAAGGAGTTTCAGAATAGCTATGTTGATTGTGTTCTCCTGGAACATGAAATGTGTTTTATTTTCTAGTAGCTGCCGAGGAAATGGTAAAAACGGTACCGAATATCTTCGATATTTAAATCGAAAGAATAATAGAACAATTTGACTCGCAGCGGGACTCGAACCCACAACCACTGGATCAACAGCCCAGTGCACTACCAATTGTGCTATACGAGTACCGCTTAGACTTGTCCCATTTTTTCTATTTATCCCTCGTCGTATACGTCATCATAGGTGACGTGTAAACACATCTACCGTCAGCGTATTTAACACTTAACGGCATCGAAGTCTCAATTTTCATTGAGAATTCATCGATAACAATGTGCTACTCCTTTCTAAATTTTTATTATGCAGAAACGTCTGCTAGCAAATGTCTTGGATATTTAAACATTGTTATCCATTATTCCTATAGTTCACCACGATTCATCATCATCATCATCACCACCATTGCTATTCACTAACCTGATTTAAAACTGGAATGTACAATAACCCGGCCAACCGCAGCCCGCTGGCCACCCTTCACGAACGCCACCTCCAAACCCTCAGCTGGCAGGCCCTTGACGCATGAAGCCAGGGTCAGGAGGGCCATGGTGTCTTCGTGGACGAATGTGGCAGCGCAGAGAGGGGTTCGAGAGTTTTTCCTGAAAGCAGAGTATTTGGGACTTGATGGAGCTTCCTCTTTTACTCCAAATAAGGCTTCATTAGAGTGACAGAGATATTTTATTTTATGGCATAAGCGGCAAACGAGCAGACGGATTGCCTGGTGGTAAGCAATTATCGTCGCCCATGGGCACCCGCAACACCAGGGGAGCTCTGGGAACCTTACTCACCATCAGGAACACACCTACCTGAAAGGTAGCAGTGCTACGAGTATTATTGCTGTGGTCTTCTGTAGGGAGAAGGTATTTCCTCAGTTGGGCTTCTCCAGACTCAAGCGCGATAGTATTTCGCTGTGCCCTACCTCTCATTGTTGGACGTAGTTTAAGGACATACCCGGGTCCTTTTTTTAAGAACATGCCCATGGGCGACGGTAATTGCTTACCATCAGGCAATCCCTCTGCTCGTTTGTCATAAAAAAACTTACTTGTACACCCAGGCTCTCCACGGGAACTCGCCTTGTAGCACGGCGCGGGGCGCGGACCTTCGCTTGCGGGGTTTCCCGTCTGGATTGTTTATTCCACACGAGCTGCTTAACCTGCAACAGAGACACCAAACCGATTCGTCTCCGACCCAAAGAGACCCATCTTCCATACTAATATTATAAAGGCTTGGGCACATAGGCGCGTTTTGTGAGCCTGGCGGTAGCGCAGCGTGACACCGGTGTGGCAAATGTAACGAAATAAGGCACACATTCGGACGGCAGCGTCGCGCCCCGCTGCGCCACGCTCACAAAACGCGCCTATGTGCCCAAGCCTTGCGAAAGTGTGTCTATTTATCTGACTTTCACAGCAAAACGGAGCGACGAATTGACGTGATTTTTTAAGTAGAGGTAGTTGAACATCGAAGTTCGTATATTTCGAGCATCTTTCTCTTTGACTCCAATTAAGGCGTCATGCGTGACAGAGAAAATCGTCAGAAATTTACTAATATCGTCGTTTTTCGCGGTAGCGCCGTGAATTAGAAACCATGACAGAAACATGCGGCCTAGTGCGATATAAATCATATAAGTAGTAAGTTTATCGATTGATAAAAGTTATGAAATGCTTCTAATATTACAACTGAAAGTTTGTGAAGATGTTTGGTTGTGTGTCACTAACGGCTGAACGGAATTACATAAAACATCAAACTCAAACTCAAACTCAAACGTTTATTCAGTAAGTAGGCCACAAGGGCACTTTTACATGTCGAGTATACAAAAGAAGAAAACATAAAAACTACACCGGTTCTAACCCTACACCTCTGACCCGAGAAGCATTTCGACTTCCGACAGTTATTTGTTATAAAACGAAGCAATAATGTAAGTTATTTTTTTGATAAGCCCAGAGTGACCCACTGCTGCTCAAAGGCCTCCCCTCTTGATTTCCACTCTTCCCTATCATGTGCAATCTCTGGCCAGTCGTTGTGGAATGATTCCAAGTCGTCCCGCCACCTCCTTCTTGGACTACCACGTCATCGCCCATAGTGAAGCCACCCTGTGGCTATTTTGGCCCACTTTTGTGGATGCATGCGGCAGACGTGACCAGCCCACTCCCTTTCTCCTTATTTTGCTAATATGTGTCATTATCTAGGAAAAGGGACCTTATTGTCGATGGCGCTTACGTCGAATCGCGTTGCGTTTGTATTGTATCCTCTTGAACAACGACATAAGCGCCATCGACAATAAGGTCCCTTTTCATAGATAATGTCACATATTGACTTGATGTCCCGGAAATGTATCCCAAAGTGAACTTGTAGATGAAGTCGCGGACCTAGACTGGTCGTATATTTATAAATAAATAAATATTTCGGGACAATCTGACACAAATCGACGTAGTCCTACGGTAAGCTCGGTAAGGCTTGTGTTGTAGGTATTAGACGACGATATATATAATAGATTGATACATATAAATACTTAAATACAAACAAAACACCCATGACTCAGGAACAAATATCTGCGCTCATCACACAAATAAATGCCCTGACTGAGAATCGAACCCAAGACCATCAGCTTCATAGGCAGGGTCACTACCCACTAGGCCAGACCGGTCGTAAATTTATGAAGTCCACTTTACCTATAGTTGACTAGATCCTGCTGTACCACGCAGCAGATCTGGGTGGTTGCGCATGACGAATCTTTCAGTCTGGAATTAAAAAAAAAAACAAGTCATAAACAATGACTTTCTAACATAAATAAGTTTTTCTCAACATCTAGCATTTTTTAACGGTGGCAAACAAGCATACGGCCCACCTGATGGTAGCAGTTACCGCAGTTGACTCCTGAAACTCCAGAGGATTCACATGCGCCCTGCTTACCCTAAAAGTTGGAGCTCTTGGAACCTTACTCACCATCAGGAACACAACATTACATACCTGAAAAGTAGCAGTGCTATTATGGTTGTGATGTTCTGTAAGGAGGAAGTACTTCCCCAGTTGGGCTTCTCCAGACTCAAGCGTGATAGCCTGATAGCATACGTTCCTAAGCTCCAACTGTTTAGGAATATCTGGAATATTGGTATTACTAATCGGAATCCTTTTTTTTATACAAAACTGGTCTGTCTTGTTTAAAAAAAAGAATAGTTGTAGAAATCACAAAACTAAAGTACATACTGCAGTTCCACATGTGATCCCTTCAGCCTGCTGTCCTGGATGAGGGAGTGGTTGCAGAAATAGCACTCATGGCAGCCTCGACCTGATCCCTCCAGGTCGTTGCAGCCTGGCAATCCCACCTTGCTGTCATCTGCGTCTTCTGTAATTTTACATGGAGTTAAGGAATGGTGACAGGCCTACCGTGTGATGCCGGCTGACTAGAATAGCACCACCCGCGGGTGTCGTAAGAGGCGACAAAGGGAAAAATCCTACGGACGGGCAGCAGCGTCCGTCGAAACCCAATGTACAGCTACTGCGGTCGCGAACCCGTCTGCCAAGCGTGGCGACTATGGCAACTACCCCCAAGATACAAGTCATATTTGTGGGAGGGCTATGTCCAGCAGTGGACTGCATACGGATGAAATGTATGGTGTAAATGTAATAGGCCTACCACGGCGACGCCATAACGCCAGCTGCAGACGCCACCCCACTGTGCATCTATATGATGATGATTGCAGGTGCATGCAATTATCCTCAGCCTAGTAGTAACTCACAAAACTATAGTATTGTTTAGGCATTTAGGTACTTTTAAGTCGTACCCTGGTTGTTCTAAACTGCAGCAAAAGGCATCTTGTATCGCAATGCTGATGCGTTATGCGAGGAAGCCGCCAGCTCTTCAGTCACCAGTTACATCAACCTGACGCTTTTCGATTTCTGCAAAAAGTTTGTATGCGCTGTGACCCCATGGACTTAGCGTTTCTACGCCAAACGGTACAAAATGGTACTCTCTGCACAGGCTTTCATATTTATTGAGATTCTAAATTTCGGCGCTTAGTCCATTGGAGACAGCGCTAGTGTGTCTAAGCGGGTACCCCACAGCAGAATCCGTCCCAAGCTTCAAGGAGTTCAAGGAACCAAAAACCCCATCAGGTCCCTTGCTGTTCCCTAAGTCTATTAGATACCTGTTCGCTTTGTCCGTGTTAGTGTAATTTTAAATGTACCAGACTTATGTTGTCCTAGTATCTCTGTTTTTTATTCTTATATATTTGTTCTTAATTTCTTTTACTTTATGTTACCTGCCGTGATACTTTTTCACTTGATGGTCTCATCGGAAGATCAGCGCTGGATGTCGCCAGCATTACGCTGAGATAAGACCAGTTCATGGCACTTTCTTCCTTGTATGTTTTATGTTATTTGTATTTCTTTTTTTTTTTTATGACAAAAGGTGGCAAACGAGCAGACGGATTGCCTGATGGTAAGCAATTACCGTCGCCCATGGGCACACGTAACACCAGGAGAGTCACAAGCGCGTTGCCGACCATTAAGGGGGTTGGAGCTCTGGGAACCCTACTCACCATCAGGAACATAACACTACATACCTGAAAGGTAGCAGTGCTATTATAGCTGTGGTCTTCTGTAAGGAGGAGGTACTTCCCCAGTTGGGCTGCCCCAGATTCAAGCGTGATGGTACTTCGCTGTGCCCTACCTCTCATTGTTGGACGTAGTTTAAGGACATACCCGGTTCCGATAAAATTTCTGTCATCTTTGTGTTGTGTATCCACAACCAAATATTCTATTCTATTCTATTACCTGATATTCCAAAAATTTCGTTAATGATCTCATCTAGCGAAGGTTCCGTAACTGCCACGGCGGTGTGGATCACCACTATCATTACCAGAAATCTGGAAAATACAAACAAAACATCAACTTTGACTTTATTACAAGTAACTGTTCATTAATACCATCACTACACCCCGTTATCTTATGCTCAGTTTAGGGGCAAGTTGTAGGGCAGTTACGATAATCTAAGTCGATAAATCAGCTTGACTTACTCACTCAATAACATGTCAAAAGATCTTGGGTCCGATTTTTGAAATAGTCACCAAGTGATTTCCATGGAGAATGAATGAAAATCTCTATGAAGATTACTCGGTGACTATTTCAAAATCGGACCCCAAATTGACGATATTCGATTTTTATAATTGTCACCCTCCGATCTGATTAAAAAGAGGAATGAATGAGTTATCTCTCGGGCTTTCACTAAAGAAGAATTTTAGTTTGCCAAATAACTTTTATACATAAATATAAATCGACTAATTATGTGAAGCAACATCACTATTTTAACATGCCCCCAAAATGAGCGTTAGATAACGGGGTGTTAGATACCGGGGTTACACACCACTCAGATTCGGTTGAGACTGTCTCAACCAATCTCGCTGGAAGCGTAAACTCAGTAGGAGTATTCCAGTAGTACAAGTCAAGTCTGGTGCGGAAGGGTCCTGGATTATCCCCAGGCTACCTTCCTCCCACGCAGTCCGATCGCTCTAATGTGCCGTAATAGTCATAGAGCCTAAGTCAGGTCCAAAAACGATTCCTATATGGTCTGTCTGATCAAAGAGATTCCTGTCTAATCTATTAAAAAAAAAATAAGAACATTCCGAGCTTGTCAGGCGAAATATTTGTGTTTGCTTTTTGTTTTCTATCTAATTTGTTAAATAAAACAAAAAGTTTTTGTAATTGAGTCAAACTATTTGTTGTTTTTATTCTATCCCATCAGCCAGGGGACAACTGAAGCATAGTTTGTTACAAGAAATGTGGCCCTGCGTACTGACGCGCTTGGTAGGTGACCCGTTATGGAAGGGACATATAGCTACCACAAATATCTATGTTTTGTGTATTTAGATGCAATAAAACTGTGAAAAGTGACCTGGGGGAACGTAACTATGGCAACGAAGGACAAATAATAGTTTGAGCCAATTAAATCAGAGAATTCTAACCTAACTAATTCTACGCAGATAAACTCAAAATGAAAGATTATGAGGGCCGATTTTTGAAGATCGTACACTCAAATTCAAAAAACTTTGTGTACGAAAATAAGCACACACAAAAGTTTCTTACCATTATTTTTGCACAAAATGTATAGTTTCGATACCCACGATTATTAATTCCTATTATTCTTCTAAAATACTATTTCTTCGATTCTGACAGAGTTTAAAATGTCACGATTCGAGTAATTAAAAGAATGCTTACGAATAGCAAACCATTAAATGAGGATTGATGACGTTTTATAGCTAATTATACAAAATAACATAATAAATTATAGTAACTACAATGTTTTTCCTTAACTAACTATTTTAGGTTTTTCCGTATTTATAATTGAGGTATTTATAAATAAACTAAAGCTACACGTGCCTGCGTATATCAATATTACTTGAACTTGTACTTCAAGGGAGAAAAATTTGCGATGAATTATTCTTTAAGGAGCTGGGGCGTCGTTTGCGGGAGAGGAGTTGCGATCCTCGCTCTGGATCGTATCTGGTTCAGCAGGTCTCTATTGCTGTCCAGAGAGGCAACGCAGCCGGTGTAATGAGGACATTTGAGTCGGGTACGATCCAGGGGGCTATTGTACTATGTAATTTTAAGTTTTATAAAATAGATATTTTATTTATAAAAATCTAGCTTACTCCGAATAAACAGAATGTCATATTAGCCAGTCACTGGCACAAACCTAGTAATTATTACAAGCTATTCGTACACAACTTGACTTAGCCCCATGGTAAGCTCAAAAAGGCTTGTGTTATGACTCAGACAATGATATTAATTAAATACTTAGACTACTTAAGACTCAGATTATGTTACTATTATTTAAATAATCTTACCTTATCATTTCTCACGCTTTCACATACAAATATAATATAAAACACTAAACTCCACTCGCCCGCGTCAAACTGATTCAAAGCAAAAATAAATATCTGTTTTGTTTTCCCTATACGACACAAAATTAAAATACACTCGAAGAAAACATGCCAAGAACTTAATGCTTATTTAATAAGGTTTAGTTTAGCTTAACTAATAGTTTATTGACTTTAAAATAACGTTGGTTATAATTCTGGTTTGAGACCTGTTTGCATCGTAAGTTAATGCAATGAAGATGGCTGGTGGATTTTAAATCTTAATACAATGGTTTAATGTCGATTTTTGCGTGTAGTTTTAGGTTGATATCACAGTAATACTAATAAGAACTTGATGGTACAGGCTATATTATATATTAAGACTCAGGCATTATCGATAACATGTTTTTCACACCACTAGTCAGCATCATCTTTTTATTCTTAAGAAATATAATAACCAGATCCCGGAAAATCCATAGCAAAACAAAAGACTGTCGCAATCAAACCAGTGTTAGAAACATTTTTTTATCGATATCGAGTTTTATCGATGTCTTGTGGAATACTAATTTTGTGAAGTGTCTATTATTTTCAATGAGGTTGCTTACCTCTTTGTCACCCGACCAAAAGCCAAAAGGGCAGGGTTATTACTTAATTATGAAATATAAGTTACCTACGTTGCGTTTTAGATGAACTAACACAAACCGTTACCACTTTTTTTGCGTTTCTCGTGAATGATTATAAAATAATGTACCTAAACATGAGGGTATGATTTTTTTTAGGCAAGACTTACGCTAATAGATAAAAAATGTTTCTATCACTAGTTAGATTGTTTTGGATTTTCCGGGCTCTGATAATAATAGTTGAAAAACTTAGCTAAAGCGCCTGGCCTGGTACCGTGAACGTTGAAGTTCGTATATTTCGAGCATCTTTCTCTTTTACTCCAATTAAGACGTCATGAGAGTGACAGAGGCAATCGTCCGTTTACGAATAGAGTCTGGTTATTGAAATAATAATCAATGTTTTGGTGGGAAATGAATAAAATCTTAGGATGGTCACACCTTGTATAGTAGGACGTATAGTTTTGATACTAGCAAATATTTTTGATTTTCTGTCCACACGTAAGGTACGTAAGGAACTAAGGGCGGATTGCACCAAACCATCTGCTAATGTAGGCAAACCACCCATTTTTTAATTCTCTCTTCTTTCTTTAATAAATATTGATTCTCCGTAAGAAACTCCATACGTTCTAAAGTTATTATTTTATTAATATTTTCGAGAACTTTTAATTTATCCGTGTCATTACATACTTGTCCTGTTTATGAGAGTAATACATACACATACAGGGGAGATTTCAAAATTTGGTACCTACACCCAATTAGCGAAAGATGTAAAAAAAAGTTAAATCACTGTCAGTTTCGTGACGACAATTAAGCATGAAATCTTTATGAAGATCAACTTTTTGTCTTCTATTATGTTGTAATATCGATTGAAGTTTATAAAACGAACATCAAAACCAAGCTTTTATTGATATTTAATGCTTAATTGTCGTCACGAAACTGACCGTGATTTAACTTTTCTTAACAACTTTCACTAATTGGGTGCACAATTTTTTGAAAACGCCCATTGACAGCTGCAGAGACAAGTATACCCCCTGCATACAAAGTTCATATGAAGGGGGATTTATATACTTATCTCTGCAGCTGACTGTACTTAAAGCATAGGCAAATGAAATAAAACTACTAAAAATTGATTATATCTCGTGTGCTGGTCTTAAATTACGTCCCGACGTTTCGAACACTACCGCGTTTGTGGTCAACGGGTCGACTAATCGATATAATCCGTTTTAGTCGTTTTATTGAATGAATGACTATAATAGCGGAAACCGAAGACAATATTTTATGGGCAAATGTTAGAAGTCTTACTTAAAGTATCAAAACCTACTACATTGTTTACGAATTGTAAACATTGCAGTTTTTCCTTGAAAAACGCTTCTTGCCTACTTCGCACACTTTAGTAATTGTTTATTATCTTAAATAATAGGTTGCGGACCTCTCTTGGTATCGTCAATATTAATATTTTTTAAATAATCCGCGAACAATTTAAACGAATGACATAAATTGACAATAGACTTTTAGCTTTTTTTTTAAAATCATACTTAGACAATTAGTGATACAACAACGAAATATCTGTCAACAAAATTTGGTTAGCTAAGCTCTATCGTCTTTTGCTTTAGCGCCGGCGCTGACCTATGTAGTAGTAACGTGTGTACACGCATGTCGGCGTTCTATATTCAAATTTTGACGTTAGTTCCATACTAATCTTCTGCACAACTACATAGACATAGTCCTTCAGTTAAGTTGTTATACTATAGAAAAACTGCGTAAGATGAAGATGAACAATAAAACTTTAGGACATTACTTTTTATTGTTGTATTAGAAAAATCTCGTGATTCTATGCAAAAAAAAAACATGACATTTACGTAAAGTAACAAAACTTTGAAAGGAGTATTTTTTCTAAAATGCTCTTTTTCCCATAAGGCAAAGGTTTCCCTTTGTCACCACCGACACCCGCGGGAGGAGATGGGGTGGTGCTATTCTTAGACGGCACTAAGTAAGGTAATGGCACCAATGTTGGACACTTTAAGCTGACAGGCACCAATGATGGACACTTAGTTCTTATTTCAAAAATCATAAAGTTATAAATTGAATATGTCCCAACAAATGCACAACACTTAACTCCTTTGAAATAAGCACTAATGTTCATCATTGGTTCCGTGTCCATTACTGGTGCCGTCACCTTAAGGAGCAGGTACTTGCCCAGTTGAGCTGCTCCAGACTCAAGCGTGATGGTCTTGTGATGGTACTTCGCTGTGCCCTACCTCTCATTGTTGGACGTAGTTTAAGGACATCTATGTAAGCTAAAGGAACCCTAATTGGACTGAATCCTGCACAGCACGTTGTAAGGTCAGTAGCATTAGGACCGGCGCGCGCGCAACATGTCCGAATCCTGGTCAAACATGTTTACCGTATATATTATTGTTGTGTGTTTGTTTGTAACACATGGATTAGCGCAAGGTATGTTGTTATTTTAAATGTTACTAATATAGTTTTTCTCAAACATGCAATGAAATATTGTCTTTACATTCCTTATAATAGACTCGGAAATATGGTTTTTTGGGCGCGGCAACTGGAGTGGACGGAAATGGAATTTCATATAACTTTGCAGGCCTCCAAAGTAACTTTTTTCGACTATTATCCATACAGAGGCAAAGATGGCGGGTGTCATAGCAAACAGCTGATGTTAATTTTTAATACATTTCGATTTCGGTTTGATTTTGCGAATTTAATTTTTTGAAGCATTTCGTTTATTAAATTGTATGTTTGAGAAAAGCACTATACATGCCTCATCGTGACAAAGGGATTCCCGGCCTCGTATCACTATATACCCACTTGGCCGGAAATCCTCATTTTCACGGCCTCTGATGTAATGTACTATTTATTTGATGTTTTTGAATGATAAATGATGGATGCCAATGATTTTGAATACATTTTTAAAGTTTAGAGTTACTTTTGTCCTCGGGGTAGTGAGGTGAAAAATTGTGTGTTTCACTCGGTAGCAAAGCGTATTCCCCTCTTGTACTTTGGTATTAACCCATTTGGTCGGAAATCTTCATTTTCCCGGCCTCTGATGTAATGTACTATTTCGATTTATTCACTTATTATCATCTTTATTTACAATTATGTGTAGTTTTTCCTCATGAGTTCGTCAGTCACTATTTATGCTTGCGGGATAATAATTAATGCTACTCGTATATTTTAACGACCGATCTGGCCTAGTGGGTAGTGACACTGCCTATGAAGCCGGTGCTGGGTTGGAATCCCAGTCAGGGCATTTATTTGTGTGAGCACAGATATTTGTTCCTGAGTCATGGGTGTTGTATGTATTTAAGTATTTATATGTATCTATCTATTATATATTATATCGTCGTCTAGTACCTACAACACACGCCTTACTGAACTTACCGTAGGACTAGGTCGATTGGTGTAAGATTGTCCCGAAATATTTATTTATTTATCATCATCACTGCACTGGATCAGCACAGCAATAAATTAAATAAACCTACCTCTAATGATAGACTAAGTTATGGTTATATATATTAAACTTAATCTATCATTACAGGTAGGTTTATTTTAATTATTGCTGTGCTGATGCAGTGATGATGATGTTGATGAAAAAAATTACATGTCAAACTAGGAGGAATAATGGCTTGAGAACTCATCCGCGAGCGCCAGTAAGGGACAAAGATATTCAGGTTTTTCTAGCCCAAAACGTAACAATTCACTACAGTTTTGCTTTACAGGACATTCTTTGTGACAAACATATTAGCTAATTCTGTATTAATTACCGCAACTTTGGTTAAAATCCCAAGAAAACTTTAATTGTATTTGTTTGTTGCCCTCCAACTTTGACAGTTCTGAATGGCCCAGTTTGGAGGGGAACAAAAATATGTGAGACTATGACAAGGACGGACGAAAAAATCGCCGTCTCTGCCATATCTATGGAAAGTTACATACCTACAACACAAGCCTTACTGAGCTTACCGTAGGGATAGGTCGATTTGTGTAAGTTTGTCCCGAAATAAAATAAAAAAATATTTATGTCCTTTCTCGTAGCTCAAACTCTCCATACCAAATTTAACGTTACGACGTTACGTTACGAGTAGATTATGGATTAGAAAAATCCATCCATAATCCATAAGTGATGTCATTTGCATCAGAACCAAAGTAATGCCCTCCGGATCGCTTAAACCTAAGTGGCAGAACCACGTTGCACGAAGAACTGATTGCCGTTGGGGCGTCTTGGTTCTCGAGTGACGACCATGTATCGGAACATGCACTTTATCGCCTTGACAATAGAGGCGTTGTTCTAATATTTGTGACCACCTCCACAGCTCCGATATATCAGATGGCGACTGTATCGGATGGCGTAGCGTAGGAGGACCCCCTACCACCTACATGGTGGATCGACAACCTAAAGATCGAGTACCCTTTCGATCGTGATACTATTATTAGGACGCTCCGTCTAGTTAAACGATATGTCTATGATGTAAATATTTCTGTTCCAGGATTAGGGGGAAACTGTAATCAAGATGGCGTCCCTGGTGTTTGCGTGCTACTGAACGCATGTCCTTCTGTGTTAGCTGATCGCAGTAAATGGCGGAGCGTGAAGGTATGTCATCAGATATTTTTGGACCCGGGTATGTCCTTAAACTACGTCCAACAATGAGAGGTAGGGCACAGCGATGAGCATCACGCTTGATTCTGGGGTAGCCTAATTGGGGTACCTCCTCCTTACAGAAGACAGCCATAATAGCACTGCTACCTTTCAGGTATGTAGTGTTGTGTTCCTGATGGTGAGTAAGGTTCCCAGAGCTCCAACCCCTCTTAAAGGCCTGCAAATACCCACTGGCCGCGCTTCTGACTCCCCTGGTCCCCTGGTGTAGCGGGTGCCCATCGGCGACGGTAATTGATTAATACCAGGCAATCCGTCTGCTCGTTTGACGCCTATGTCATAAAAAAAATTCTGTATAAATTAAAAGCAATAGTCAATGTCACATCCTATAATGTCATTCTAATAAAATAACGTAAACTATACAAATGGTATTAATATGATAATTAATGAATACATAAAAATTATGACAAACTGCAGGACTGTCCTAATATATCCGTAAAAACGTCAAAACACGAAAAAAAAACTTCATTTACATATCGGGTGTTTATTGTAACAAGTTCAATAACTTTAGCATCGTTTCTACACCACAAACGTAGCAACATTTGTTCTACGACTTTTGAAAATTACTTAGTTTACTTAATATGAATAAACAAAGATTTTCCAAGCAAGCATATTGTGAAAACTATGAAATGTAGACTGACAGTAAACGTCAACTAGACTATTGGATGCTGTTCATGAATTGAAAATACTATTTAGTTTGTTCGAAAAAGTCCCAAGTAATAAATAACATATTTTTCTCAAACATGCAATGAAATGTCTTCGTTACGTGCGTCATAATAGGCTTCGAAGTATCACGTTTAGGGCGGATCAACTCCAGAGGACAGGTAACGAATTTCATATAAAATTGAAGGCCTAGGCCGGGAAGTAATTTTTTTTTTAATTTTTATGTATACCTGGCGTCTGTGTTCATGAAGTCTGTTCAAACAGCTGAATTATATTTTTTTATCATTTTTAGTGAATAAATGATTAGCGGGCTAAAAAATAATCTCGCCTATTTCAGACGAAATAGTATGAAGAGATTTATTGTATTTATCATAAAAATGAATATTCATATCATCAGGTTATTACATTATTATATTTATTATTCATGCTCTCAATTTTAAAATTGTATTGGCAACACCAAACACTACTCCACGCATGCGCGTTTTTGAACGCATTTTTGAACGCATTTTTGAGTCAACTAATCACAGGCACTTTTACTTGTTTTAATAATGGCGGAATGGAAAAGTTTCTCGGCGTGTAAAACTCTGTTTATTAAGACTAAATAGTGGTAAATGGTGTGATTCAATGCTTTTGTGACTTTTATTTTATTTTATTATTTATTTAATAAATCTATTTACAATTCTTAAAATTACATACATTAGATATAGTATTACGGGTGTATAAAAATTGAATAATCTAACCGGGCCCGGTTTTATGTATCTATATTTTGTTATTGTGTACCGCCAAAGGCAGATGCCGTAGCGCCATTATTTAAAAGGTAAGTGGATTATTATTTGGTGATTTTTTAAATGTTGTATATAGTAATTATAGCCAGACTATTTATGATAGTCATTAATTATTACATCGAAGGCAAAAATACTACAAAGTGGGATTGGAGGGAAAATTAAAAAACTTATGTCTTGAAGCTGTTTTTTGAGTAGTATTTTTTTATTTATTTCATTGCATTAGTTTGAGAAAAGCACTATACATGCCTAGCCGTGAAAGGGTCTTGAAGGCTTCCTATACTATCCGGCCTCCCTTCGGTCGACCGTCTATACAACTCAGCCTTCAACCCCTTGTTTCCCGGCGGCTGCAGTAATGTACTATTTTTTAAAGTTATAGAACTATGTTGCTACGTTCGTGGTATAGAAGCTCCTAAATTTAATTGCTTCTATTACAGTCGCCGTACAGGGTGATCAATCCAAATGGGTCAGTAAGGGGAAGTCAGAAACTATGAGAGACAGCGAAATCTGTTCTTAGGAACCATGGCTTCGATTTTAGATTTAAAGTAAATGTGGGTAAGACCGTCTATCAGGAAAGACCGTCTAGCAACCAATTTCCTACATTATCTCATCGGTATTAAGTGTCATATGTCGGACTTCCCTTGAAAATAAAGTATTGACCTAATAATAATGGCATTAAAACTTTTTTTAAATCTCTCATACATAACCGGGAATCGAACCTGTCAATATTCTTTAGTGTGCATGATTGTTTGTGTAATTGGTCCTAAAAGTATAAAGATCTTTTGCTATGAAATCTTATGTATACATTAGACTGAAATGCCAACAATTTAAATAATTTGCAAAATGTCTTCATTAATATGATTTCCTGTCATCATTATAAATCATTATTCTGAATAGAATACGTATGCATTATGTATATCTTATCTGCAACAATACTAAGAATTATAAATCGTCGCCGTAGAGCGAAAAGTCACTAAATCGTTAATTGGTCATTTTGAGTTATGAGGGCTTAAAGAAAAAAATAATTAATTATTTTTTACTGAAATTATCTTAAGATGAAATTGTGGTTTTATATGTATTTATTCATTAGAAACTGCTATTCTTTGGACTAAAAATGGATTTATACTATTCACACTAACGATTTAGGAGTTATAGGCGATAATTAATTTTTGCCCTTAAATATTAAATCTTAATTATCACTTAGTGATTTTTTGAACGAAGTTAATGATTATTTGCCCACATTCTAGTGCATCTAGATTTAACTAAGTAAAGTTAGTTGCATTATGACTGCTACGATACAGTGAAAATACGTGTTAGTTAAAAACTACTTACTATATATATTTTTTGAATTCTTGTTAATATTTAACGATCTAAGTAAAACACGTCATTTTCTGCGAACACTTTATTAAAATAAAATGAATAGCAAATCAAATTAATATGGACTACAAATCAAATCAAGTTGACCTACAAATCAAATTACAAGGAACTTAAACACAAAAAAACTTCAGATATTCAAAACATGATCTTAGTAAAATATAGCGGTCTTTACACATCACAGTCACTCTTCGACCTCTTCGTCCGTTTCTGTGACATCAAGCTCACACATTCTGTCAATAACTCTCTCGAGGAATTACTGCTTTAAGAGATCTTTTGCATAAATTGAAGAGATCTTTTTTTTCGTCTCAGATATACTCTCTCCACTGGTTTGTGCTCTGGTATTTCTGATTTCCTGAGGCAGCGAACTGTTATGGTCGTAGTGGATGGTTGCACATCAGATCGCATGGCAATTAATGCCAGGGTGCCTCAGGGTTCGATTCTTTCTGCCACCCTCTTTTTGCTGCATATTAATGGTATGCTGAAGCCTGGTATTTTTCGGTATGTAGACGACAGCACGGTGACTGAGAGATATGTTTCTGAGGCCCAAACTACCAGTGGAAAGACCGAGTTCTTTAGGGAAGCTTTGGTTAAGTGAACGAACTTAACCTGGAAGGCCGTTGACGAGTGGGGCGAAGCCCATTTGGTTAGGTTTAACGCCTCCAAAACATAGGCGTGATTATACTCCGCCAAAAGGAGCCTTTTTAAATTTACTCCTGCTTTCCGAAATGTATCCTTAACGATTACGGACCAAGCTCTCTCATCGTCTCAAGCTACTTGGGCTTAAATTTACCACTAAGCTAACTTCGGTGCGACTATTGAAGCAATACTTCACGCCGGGATAGCTCCTAACACTTTATCAAGCGCAGGTTTGATCGTGTATGGAGTACTGTTACCACTTTTGAGATGGGTCTGCCAAGTATCAGCTGGCCGCTTTGGATTCGTTAGAGCACCCAGCTCGCAGACTCATTGGCGATACTGAATTACTGAGTGTAAGGTGATTGAGCCTTGAGCACCATCGCAAGGTTGCTAATTTGTCTGTGTCTTACAGGATACATTTTGGAGAATGTGCACAGAAATTACACGATTTGTTTCCGCTATCTCCGTTCCACCACCGGAGCGGTTTCATCCTTATGTTGTGAATATGCCATTCATTCGCACGAAGCGATTCGCTTCTGCCTTCCTAATGCGGACTGCTGTGACTGTAACAACCAACCAATACTAGTGAATGGAGAACCAGTCGAGCAGGTGAATAAGTTCACATATCTGGGTAGCATTATGGATCCTCAGGGAGGAGGAGAAGCGGATATTAAGGCGCGCATCAATAAAGCTCGTGCCGCATATGCGCAGCTGAAGCCCGCTTGGTCATCTTCAGTCATCACGCGCCGCACAAAAATAATGGTGTTCAACTCTAACTTCAAGTCGGTCCTTTTGTATGGGTGCGAGACATGGCTAGTGAAATCAGATACCACTAGTAGGCTACAAGTGTTCGTCAACAAGTGCTTGCTCATACAAGGTGTCTTCTGGAAATGTACCATCTCAAACGCCAGACTATGGGAGTTGACCGACCAGACCCCAATAGCGAAGGAGATCCTGAGCAGGAAATGGCGGCGGATAGGTCATATTTTGCGTAGACCAGCGAACCACCTATCCAAGCAGGGTCTGGGGTGGAATGCACCTGGAAAAAGGAACCCAGGACGACCTCGCACCACCTGGAGGCGCACGGTTGACAAGAAGGCAGCGTCAACTGGCTTGGACTGGAAGGAGCTCGAGGACGCTGCGCAGGATCGAGCTCCTTCCAGTCCGTGTCCGTGAAGTGGAAGTTGATTCTTAGGGCCCTATGTCCCTGATGAGGGATAAGAGGATTTCATCAATGCGAACTGCTAAGGATTGGAATTCGCTTCCTTCGTTTGTATTCCCGGAAAGATTATAATTCGGGTATCTTCAAGGCAAGACTGAATAGGCTGTTACTACTGAACCAGCTACACTACCGACCTCGTCGTCACTTTAACCATCTGGTGCGACTGCGGACTATAGAAGATATAGGCAATACCTGTGGATATGCCTTTAGAATAGGCTTTTATATTATTGAGCTTGTCCTCGTAGTCGTCATGGTACTCCATTAGGTAAAAGTCCCTTGCGCCTCTTTCAGAGTAGGGCCCTCATTCAATGCCGCTTATGATAGATAGCGGGCTTTTGGAAAACTCGCGTGATTCAACAAGAATTTCTTTCTCTTTATCCAATGATGGGTCACCTTGTTCTATTTTCTCTTGTTCTAAATCTGGTTCTCTTAGCAAAGGAGCAGAATATGATGGTTGAATGGGAGGTTTTTATTTATCACGTCTGAACACAGCAGATGCTAGAGCTGACTCTTACAAACATTTCTCCTGAAATAATTCCTCAATCTCCAATGTCTTTGTTGCTTCTTTGTCTTCCAGGGTAGCTAAATAATTCTGAAATAGATGCAACTTATTAGTTATTAAACCAGTTTGGGGTCAAGTTGGATACGTAACGTTTAAGGGATGGTCACGTTAGAACGGGGACTTAAAGAAGCGAACTGATTATTATATTTGAGTAGGTAAATAAAAAAACACCCACAAGCTTTAGTCATCACACCGATATAACACAATTTTACTTGTATCGTTACAGATAATCCTGTTTCTTTTGGCTTGCCCCATATAAGTACTTCTAAACTGGAACCTATAAAATAGTATTTGATTTTATATAAAAAAAATATTGATTAAAAAAATTTACAATTAAATAACAACCTGATACTAAAAACACTTACCTCGTTATCCAAATCATCTTTCTCTTTTACCAAATCCAAAATTACTTGGTGCGTTTCAAACTTAATCTCGGTACACGCAATTATTATGTATCAAATAGTAAATACACGTATGTATCACTGTCGGCCCATGCGCAACGACTGGCAGGTCAACGCGGCGGAGGGAGTCGCAGCGGTCGGAATCGGCACGGGGGCCAGCGGCACTGGGCGAAAAGTCACTAACTTGCGAGCAAAATTCATTCAAATCACGTCGGCGTACAGTACAGTCTTTATTGTAAAATTAATTAAATATGTAGTATACATTTTTAATGTAGGGTAAAACTCATTAAATCTGATTAATTAATTATCCCTTTGGTTAAATGATGTATATTGCCTTACAACTATGAATAAAAAATAACTAAATAAAGTTAGTTAATTTTCGCTTTCACACTTTTGACATACCAGGTATTCAAAAAATAACTAAGTAAATTAAGTGACTTTTTGAATGAGATGCTTCGTGGTTAAACAGTTTAGTAACACTTAGGGAAAAAATAACTAAAATGACTTAGGTACGCTCATAAAAAAGTTACAAGAAGTTCAAAAACGTATAACGGAATTAGGTATTTTTTGACTAAAATATTGAAACCGAAGTGGGTTTTTAGTTAGTTCTTTAACTTTTTCAAATTGAAACTATGAACGCTATTGCTACGGCAATAAGACTGAAATTTGAAGAAAAAAAATGCGATTTTGATGACATATATAAGTCAATTTTGCCCATTTTGTGATTTGGTGACTTTTCGCTCTACGGCGACGAAATACTATATCTCAAACATACTACGAAATGTATGCGTTAATGGCACGAAATGATGCCAAGAAGTTGTACATTTATGGACTAGGCCGTGAATAAATGTATGGAGTTAGTATGAAAAGCACATTATTGTCCGCAGCTCATCCTTTTTAAATTTGCCAACTAAGATTAGACTGACGAAGGAAAAAATACATACATCCAAGTTACAATCTCTTTGAAAGCATAATTGATATTATAATAATCGGTTAAACATGGTGCTGGAACAGCTTTTTCCAATGTCAATTCATTAAAAAAAAAACGAAATCTATGAACCATAGATAGTTATATTTTTATAAGCAGTTAAATAGGTGTACGAATAGCTTTGTCGAATTTGTTTTTTTTTTTTTGCAGTAATGTACTATTATTTGAAATTAGAACGGATTCGTTCAGCGGGCGTGCCAACTTATTTAAATTTAAAATTTGAAAATGGAACACTTTATAACGTCCCTTTCGTGAAACTTACAAGACTTCGACCAGGTTCGTTTCCCGGTTATGTATGAGAAATTAAAAAAAGTTTGAATGCCATTATTATTAGGTCAATGTGGGTACGGCATACTTTATTTTTAAGGGAAGTCCGACATATGACACTTAATACCGAAGAGATAATGTAGGAAATTGGTTGCTAGACGGTCTTTCCTGATAGACGGTCTTACCCACATTTACCTTAAATCTAAAATCGAAGCCATTCCTAAGAACAGATTTCGATCTCTCATAGTTTCTGACCTGCCCCTTTTTTTATGACATAGGGGGCAAACGAGCAGACGGATTGCCTGGTGTTAAGCAATTACCGTCGCCCATGGGCACTCGCAACACCAGGGGAGTCACAAGCGCGTTGCCGGCCTTTAAGGGGGGTTGGAGCTCTGGGAACCTTACTCACTATCAGGAACACAACACTACATACCTGAAAGGTGGCAGTGCTATTATGGCTGTGGTCTTCTGTAAGGAGGAGGTACTTCCCCAGTTGGGCTGCCCAAGATTCAAGCGTGATGGTCAACGCTGTGCCCTACCTCTGATTGTTGGACATAGTTTAAGGACATACCCGGGTCCCCCTACTGACCCATTTGGATTGATCACTCTGTATAGGAGCTGTAGAGGTTACAAATATCTGAATAACGGCAAGGCGATAAAGTGCATGTTCAGATATTTGTGAGCACCTCCACAGCTCCGATATATCTGATGGCGACTGTACAAGCCACACCCATACGTCCGATTAGATACAATAATTATTATTTTCATAAAAGCTGAACTGGTTTCCAAGCAATAAACAAAGCAAGTTTAATATATTTAGGATTCTTAGCGACATAAAATGCTAATTAATTAATATCGTAACGACCGCATGTTGTTAGCCAATTCTTTTTTTTACACTTATTTTATTTATTAGTGCATTATTTTTCTTACAAGCAAAAAAACTGATGATTGATACCAAAATAACAACTAAAAATGTAGATAAACAATTAATTATTATAACTAACAATAAAATACAGCGCATACACGATAACACTTTCATCATCACCACTTGGATGGTTGGCAGTCCTCAACTGTACCCTTACCATGAGTTGTGACATTGAGGTTTTCGATAACGAGTATCGAGTTTACTATCTGTGCATCTCGCTTGTACTATTTTAGAGCGAGGGAGATGCACAGATAGTAAACCCGATACTCGTTGTCGAAAACCTCAATGTCACAACTCATGGTAAGGGTACTGTGCGATTTTCTAGAAACTTCCTGTCTCGCACAGCAAAACTTTGGAAACATTGTCGTGTGCAGTATTTCCGGACCGATATGACATCCAAACCTTCAAGAAAAGAGCGTATAGAGGTCTTAAAGGTCGGCAACGTACTTGTGACTCCTCTGGTGTTGCTAGTGTCCATGGGCGGCGGTAGTTGCTTACCATCAGACAATCCATCTGCTCGTTTGCCTCCTATATCATAAAAAATACAACTGAAAATAACATAAATTTAAAAAAGGCCCGTGGCAGCATTTCCTCGCTGAATCGTAAGGCTGATACGCTGAATGAGGTAGCTGCCAGCTCGGTCTCCTGTGGCGTCTCTGAGTCTCTTTGAAAGGTCCTTAAAGAGACTCAGAGCGTCAGGGCCCCACGGACCGAGGGTCTCGACATTGAGTGGGATAAAATCGTATTATACTAAATACTATTAAAATTATATTAGAATTATATTTTACGTTAACCAGACGCTTTCGCGATTTCTGCAATTTTTTCAACTATTACTAAGAAATGACAGCAGAATTTCGTTTGATAAATACCTTTTTTGTATAGTTAATCCTTAATTTTAGTCTTTGTGTGTCATAAGTTACATATTTAAGGATTAACTAAATAAATAATACGATTCAGAAACAAGATTATTTGAATTTTGCGTTATAAAAATGTCATCCAAAGTGACCTCTTAAAAGGATAGGCTTCACTTAATACGTTGCAAATACTCAACAGAAGGTCATAAGTTTTTAAATAATAACAAAATTACTTATTCTCTATACGTCTTACATTTGTAAAAAAATATAATTTTTTAAATAATACTTACGATAATTCCTACATTCGCAAGTGGTTCGCCCATCCTATATGTATGTCCTTAAACTACGTCCAACAATGAGAGGTAGGGCACAGCGAAGTACCATCACGCTTGAGCCTGGAGAAGCCCAACTGGGGAAGTACCTCCTCCTTACAGACCACAGCCATAATAGCACTGCTACCTTTCAGGTATGTAGTGTTGTGTTCCTGATTGTAAGGTTTCCAGAGCTCCAATCCTCCCTTAAAGACCGGCAACGCGCTTGTAACTCCCCTGGTGTTGCGGATGCCCATGGGCGATGGTAATTGCTTACCACCAGGCACTCCGTCTGCTCGTTTGCCGCCTATGTCATAAAAATCCTTCCCTGAACCGTCATGATTGAATTGAATCGAGAAGCGCGAAAAGCTCGGCGATCCCTTAAAACTGGATAGTTACCATGTATGTTAATTTGAATAAGTTTCCGATATTTCGGCACTGTTGCTAGCGCCATCACGGAATAACCAGTAACTATGCCATTTTAAGTAATAGTTGTGTAGCGACCGCTACAAAGGAGTCAGCATTTTTGAGTATCAACACGGACTTGAGTCAGTACGCCGTAGCCTCCAAAGCGCGCGATTCGCGGTCTCTTAATCACAGTACCCTTACCATGAGTTGTGACATTGACGTTTTCGATAACGAGTATCGAGTTTACTATCTGTGCATCTCATTAGCACTAAAATAGTACAAGCGAGATGCACAGATATTAAACTCGATACTTGTTATCGAAAACGTCAATGTCACAACTCATGGTAAGGGTACTGATCCCTAATCCGTAATGATCGTGCACCGTAGTATAGTTAGCGGTTAAGACAGACAATTGTGTGCATAAATAAACACTTTAAACTTAGCTACTATTTCATTGAAAAGTTCCTTCATCTGAGAGTAGTAAAAGTTCTAATGAGAACAACCATAGTGTATTCTGCAATTTCATTTTATCCTGATGCATTAAGGGGCGCCGCGCTTTTCGCGCTACTCGATTAAATCTGTCCATGGCGGCTCAGGTAGGAATAAGCAAACCGCTCGCGAATTTAGGACTTTTTGTTCGTATAATTAAAAAAAAAAAACGATACTTTTTACACATGTAAGACGTTATAGAAAAGTAAGTAATTTTGTTATTATTAAAAACTTATAACCTTCTGTTGAGTATTTGAAACGTATTACGGGAATCCTATCTTTTTTAGAGGTCACTTTGGATGTAATTTCTATTCATCAAAATTCAAGTAATCGTGTTTCTGAATCGTATGATTTATTTAGTTAATCCTTAAATACCTATGTAACTTATGACGCAGATAGACTAAGATTAAGAATTAACTATACAAAGAAGGTATACCTCACAAACCAAATTCTGCTGTCATTTCTTCGGTGCAGCCTTAATTAAATAATGATTCGAGCGAACTTCCTGCCTCGCAAATCAAAACTGTGGAATAATTTGCCGTCAGCGGTATTTCCAGAAAAGAAAAGAGCGGTAACGCGGCCTATATTAAAGGCCGGTAACGCGCTTATGACTCACCTGGTGTTGCGGGTGTCATGGGCGATGGTAATTGGTTACCATCAGGCAATCCGTTTGCTCGTTTGCCACCTTTGTCATAAAAATAAAACTATTATTGCAGCTCTGTGGTCTGTGCCTTAATTCCGTTCAATTCAGTAGATTTTTGCTTAGTTGTCAGTTTTACCGTCCTAATGCGGACTGCTAAGGAATGGAATTCGCTCCCTTCGTCTGTATTTCCAGAATATAATTTGGGTCTTTCAAGGCAACAGTGAATAGGCTGTTACTGAACCAGCGTGCTACACCCTCGACCTCGTCGACACTTACCATCAGGTCAAACGCTGATCAGTCTTGTATATAACAAAAAACATCTGCCATCCTGTGTATTTTTTTTTATTGAGATATTATCTACAGTTCGAGTTTCAAAGTGTCTATCGCATTTCAATTGAACACGCATAAATCTGTCTCCTTTTGTGTCGCATAAAAAAACGGTAGACTATTGAGCTATTTCATACGCTACAATTAGTGCTGACCAACCATGCAATGTATGGCGGGAAAATGTGCAGTCAATAGGCTGTTACTGAACCAGTGCCCTTACCATTAGTTGTGACATTGAGGTTTTCGATAACGAGTATCGAGTTTACTATCTGTGCATCTTGTTCGCACTAAAATAGTACAAGCGAGACGCAGAGACAGTAAACTCGATACTCCTTTTCGAAAACCTCAATGTCACAACTCATGGTAAGGGTACATAGTGCTACCCTCCTCGTCGACACTTACCATCAGGTGCGACTGAGGTTAAACGCTGGTCAGTCTCAAAAAAAGTCATTCCAAAAACTAAAATGTCAATTGTCTGGTTTCTTTCCAGCGATGCGGTTTCAAGGGCCGGGAACCCATAATCTGCTGTCCCGACCACGACCTTGGCGAGACGGACAACCGTTTTGTGGCCACCACAACTGAGTTAAGGTAAATATCCTGGCTAGAATCATTATCATCAGTAATCGGCACGACCCGTGCCACACCGCGGGATTCATACATTTACATACATACATTTCAGCCGTATGCGGTCCACTGCTGGACATAGGCCTCCCACAAATATGACTTGTATCATCTTGGGGTAGTTGCCATAGTCGCCACGCTTGTTAGCAACCACAGTAGCTGTAGATTGGGTTTCGACAGACGCTGCTGCCCGTCCGTCCGTAGGATTTTTCCCTTTGTCGCCTCTTACGACACCCGCGGGAGATGGGGTGGAGCTATTCTAGTCAGATGGCATCACACGGCAAAGTCAGCCCGCATCACACGGCTAATTGTTATAGATTTATATAAATCTAATAATCAGTGGGCATGGTTGTTGGTCTCATACTCTATAATCTGAAGGTTTTCCAAAACTAGTTTTTTGTCCAAAAAAAAAATCCAAAAACTCCATTATTTTTGACCTTACGTCCCGACCGCTTAATAATTGCTGTCTCTCTTTTACTCAAGTTCAAAAAGAAAGGGACTGAATAACTGTTACCTACTTAATCGTTGCGAGAAAGCTGCCAGTTCTACCTTTTTTTTTCAGGACTACAACTACAGAATATACTCCAGCCATAGCTGACTACAAGGAGTTGGTACCTGGCGCGATAGGAAATGGCAAATGTGCCCCTATTCCTCGGAACTACACCACACCCAAGACTGGGAGAAAGGCTTTTGACAGTAAGTATCTTGTATCTTTATTACTTACAGAAATTTCAATCGTATTATGATAACTACAAGTACTTAACTAGTTACAGTATGGGGACAAGTTTTTTTTTTTATGACAAAGGTGGCAAACGATCAGACGGATTGCCTGATGGTAAGCAATTACCGTCGCCCATAGGCACCCGTCACACCAGGGGAGTCACAAGCGCGTTGCCGACCTGTAAGGGGGGTTGGAGCTCTGGGAACCTTACTCACCATCAGGAAGACAACACTACATACCTGAAAGGTAGCAGTACTATTATGGCTGTGGTCTTCTGTAAGGAGGAGGTACTTCCCCAGTTGGGCTGCCCCAGATTCAAGCGTGATGGTCATCGCTGTGCCCTACCTCTCATTGTTGGACGTAGTTTAAGGACATACCTACCCGGGTCCAAAAAAAAGTTTGTAAAATTACCAAAATAAAAATTGAGCTGTTCCATAGAAAAGATCCAGTCTTACAATTTACAAAGTGACCCCATGGTCTATGTAGTAGTAACGTGTGTACACGCATGTCGTTCTATATTCAAAGTTTGACGTAAGTTCCACATTAATTCTCCGCACAAATCCATCGACATGGTGCCTTTCTTAAATTTTTCACCATAACGATGATTTATTTTTATATTTCGAACATTCCAGAATGCATTGAGTACCAGGAACAGTTGGTGTATCCATGTGAGCGAGGAGTAGACTACACGGGGAAGCTGAGCCGCGGGAATTACTGCTTGCACAACGCTGACGAGCTGATCGTGGGTGGCAAGGATGCCAAGAGAGACGAGTTCCCACACATGGTGAGTGGTCATCATGGATGAGTTAGGAGAGGTAGGGCACAGCGAAGTACCATCACGGTTCAGTCTGGAGAAGCCCAACTGGGGAAGGAATAATAATAAATGTTCCAAAAAGCGAAACTTCCGACAGAAATGCTATATCTCCGACTGTGTCGTCCATGGCACAGTCGGAGATATAGTATTATTTCTTATTATGCAGAAACATCTGCTAGCGAATATCTTCGATATTTCAATCCACAGAAAAATAGAAAAAAATTGACTCACAGCGGGACTCGAACCCACAACTACTGGATCACTATAGCACAAGTGGTAGTGCACTGGGCTAGTGATCCAGCAGAGCAGACGCAGACAATTTAGAAAGGGGTAGCACATTGTTATCGATGAATTCTCAATATGAATTGAGACTTCGATGCCGTTAAGTGTTAAATACGCTGGCGGTAGATGTGTGTACACGTCACCCATGATGACGTATACGACGAGGGATACATAGAAAAAAAATTACAAGTCAAAGCGGTACTCGTATAGCACAATTGGTAGTGCACTGGGCTAGTGATCCAGTGGTTGTCGGTTCGAGTCCCGCTGCAAATATATATTTTTTTTCTTTCGATTTCAATATCGAGGAGTTTTAGTATTTCTGTAAGTACGTTTAGTATAGGATAGGTTAGGTTAGGTTAGTTTTATTTCGAAGGTTTTATTACTATCCCTGGGGAAGTACGTCCTCCTTACAGAAGACCACAGCCATAATAGCGCTACTTTTCAGGTATGTAGTGTTGTGTTCCTGATGCTGAGTAAGGTTCCCAGAGCTCCAACTTTAAGGGTAGGCAACGCGGATGTGAATCCTCTGGAGCTGCAGGCGTCCATTGGATAAGGTAAGCTTACTATCAGGCGGGCCGTATGCTTGTTTGTCACCGTCGTTATAAAAAAAAAAAAAAAAAATGAATCCATTCAATAAAAATCTTTCAAAAGAATTCCTGGTAATAATCGGGATAACATCGGAAAACATCGGTTATCCAAGTTTTTTTTATGACATAGGCGGCAAACAAGCACACGGTATGCCTGTTGGGAAACAATTACCGCAACCTGCAATACCAGGGGAGTCACAAGCGTGTTTCCGGCCTTTAACCGGGTTTGGAGCTCTGGGAACCTTACCATCAGGAACACAACACATACCTGAAAGGTAGCAGTGCTATTATGGCTGTGTTCTGTAAGGAGGAGGTACTTCCCCAGTAGGTCTGCTCCAGATTCAAGTGGCTCAACAATCCATGTGTCATGTGTTTTTGCAGGCGTTGCTCAACTACGGAGACGGTTCTTCAGGAAAGACGATCTGCGGTGGCACCATCATCAGCGAGAACTTCGTTCTGACTGCTGGACACTGCACTTACGCACCTGGCGTGTAAGTGTCATCATTTAGGTCTTAAGTCCACTGTTGGGCAAAGGACTCCCCCAAATATGATTTGACGAGGAGTCGGATCAGTGCCCTAAACTCGTGAATCCCGCGTAGCTTAATTCCCAGTCGCATTTTTCCCCACTCGAGTTAAAATTTTAGTACTCAATTTTAGTGCGAACGAGATGCACATAGTAAACTCGCTACTCGTTATCGAAAACGTTAATGTCACAACAAATACAAATACGAACGTTTATTTACCGAATGTTCGATATTTAAATTAAACATTTGAAATGAAATTAAAGTCATGGTAAGGGCTTATGTATTAAGTTGCCATATATTCTGCCCGGAAAGTTTCTAGAATTTGTACCAAGAATGCTGGCGGTATTTCATCCTTGTATCGTAATGCTGATACGTTGTGCGAGGAAGCCGCCAGCTCTTCGGTCACCAGTTACATCAACCAGTAAATAAATTACAATTTACAGTGTAAGTAATAGACTTGAATTTGTTTTTTTCAGAGGACTAGTAACATCTGTGAAGGTAGGCCTGCTTCGATTGACCGAGGACGTACCAACCCGCCTAGTTCATCGCGTCAAACGCATCATTAAACATCCGCAGTACAAGCCGCCTTCCAAGTACCACGACATCGCTCTATTGGAAACTGAGACACCGTAAGTATACCAAATATACCAGTACCCTTACCATGAGTCGTGACTTTGAGGTTTTCGATAACGAGTATCGAGTTTACTATCTGTGCATCTTGTTCGCATTAAAATAGTACAAGCGAGATGCACAGATAGTAAACTCGATACTCGTTATCGAAAACCTCAATGTCACAACTCATGGTGAGGGTACAGCTGACTTTTCTTTTATACAAGACTGACCAGCGTTTGACCTCAGTCGCACCTGATGGTAAGTGTCGACGAGGTCGAGGGTGTAGCACGCTGGTTCAGTAACAGCCTTCCCTCTTGCCTTGAAGAGACCCAAATTATATTCTGGGAATACAGACGAAAGTAGCGAATTCCTGCTAAGGAATGGAAACTGCTAAATCGGACTTGTATAGCATAGAAGTCCGAAAATTTCGGCGGTCTCTTTTACTCCAGTTAAGGCGTGATTAGAGTGACCGGGACAATCGGAAATTTGCGAGCTTTGATTTTTGCGGTAGGTCCATCTGCCCGCCGGTTATACCTCGGGTCTGATCCACAACTTTACCACTGTTGGATTCCAGGTTCTAGGAAGTTCAAACCCAAACTCAAACGTTTATTCAGTAAGTAGGCCACAAGGGCACTTTTACACGTCGAGTATACAAATGAAGAAAACATAAAAACTACACCGGTTCTAACCCTACACCTCTGACCCGAGAAGCATTTTGTCTTTTATGACCGGCAATAAACTCGGCAGGACTTATTTTGTCAAAACAGTATTACAAAAGATTTCTTAAACATATTACATAAAAATGCGTTATTCTTTAAGAAAACATATCCAACAATTACAAAAAATTTCTGCCAAAGGAAAAATAAAAATAATTATTAATTACTTACAAGTCCAAATCTGACTGCTAAGAACGAAGTTAACAAAACGTTTGGTAAGTAATTAATTAATACTACTTAGATTAGATTCAATGCAGAGCGCTTTATTCGGCTATCAACTCTGACACAACATTAAAATGGCAGACCCCAAGATGGTGGGAGACTGCTGTGTTGCCAGCTAGGTTGGGCCTTTTACAACAACCATAATGGTAACCGATCGGCTACGAATCGGGAACGGATCGAGCACGGGCACGGACATTATAATTTAGAAGTTTATAAAATATATTATTGTTTTTATTGCGCCAGTGTATTCACTGTTTCTATATTATCTTTTGTTCCTTTTTATATCATTTTCCCCTTTTCATGTTACCTACGGTTTGTGGTTTAAGAATTTATTTCTCCAAAGAAATTACAGACAATTCACTTAATCAGAGAAACACAGAAATACTTATATTTAGTAATTACACAAGTATACAAATTCTTTCAACTAGTACTTATCTTTAGAATTCATTGTACATAATTTATTTATACATTATAAGTAGGAACACTAAGGTGACAATATATATGTTTGTGAGAAGTGGGTACATATAAGTTGGGAGCGTTTGTCGCTATTGTCATCGTGCGAGGCGTGAGAGATCCGGTAATCGAACAATCCAGTATAAGTTGACCGTTTTACCTACCATGTATTTCTCACCTGATGATCTCAGAAGATCAGCGCTGGCTACCACTAGCAGCATGCTGAGAAGACGCCATTTTCTTTTTATATATTTTTTATTAATGTCCTTTGCTTGTCAGTATGGTTGCGTTCAGAAATAATAATAAAAAATGCAGTTCTTTTTGTTTAAGCCTTGCATACACTTCTGAACTCTGAGAATTTAATTTTTATTACTCATTAGTTACTGTATTTAAATTGTTTATGTTGTCTGCCGTGATATCACTTAAATGGTTTCTACGAAAGACCAGCGCTGGTTGCCACACCAGCTTCATGCTGTAGGGACCATTTTGTGATATATCTTTTAATTATATATCTTTCTGTCTTCTGTTATTTCTGTGTATGACTCGAATAAATGATTTCTACTTATTCTATTATTTGTATCTGATTATTGTTTCTAGGATAATTTTGGGCCCTAGTACGGTGCCAGCCTGTCTTGACATCGGTGGAACGGTGGACGACTCACGCGCGGCCGCGACGGGTTGGGGACATAACAAGAGTTTGGGGGATGTCCTGGATGTACTGCAGAAGGTATGTCAACAAACTCCTCTTCATAAGAACATAATGAATAAAGCAAGTTTATTTAGAATCTGGACATGTCGCCATTTTCTTTAACGGTCTCTGCCCTTCGCTCGGTCTATTCAGTGGTATACCAGCTTCTCGCCCCTGCATCTGAGAAGACATGATCCTCCAGCATGAGCTTAACAAAGACAAAGAGTAACAAGAATAGGCAAATACTTAAATACATAGAAAACACCCATGACTCAAGAACAAATACCTGTGCTCATCAATGGATTTAAAACCATAACCGTCAGGTTTATAGGCAGGGTCTACCCACCAGGATAGACCTGTCATCACGACTGACCAGCTTTTGACCTCTGTCATATCTCATGGCAAGTAAGGTCGAGGGTGTAGCACGCTGGTTCAGTAACAGCCTTCACTCTTGCCTTGAAAAGACCCAAATACCTTTCCGGGAATACAGACGAAGGGAGCGAATTCCATTCCTTAGCAGTCCGCATATATACCTAGGACAAACTATCCAGCTAGGAAGATCCAACTTCGAGAAAGAGGTCAATCGTCGAATCCGACTCGGCTGGGCAGCGTTCGGGAAGCTACAACACATCTTTTCTTCCAATATCCCGCAGTGTCTCAAAACAAAGGTCTTCGACCAGTGTGTGTTGCCAGTGATGACTTATGGTGCTGAAACGTGGTCGCTTACTATGGGCCTCATAAAAAGGCTCAAAGTCACCCAAAGAGCAATGGAGAGGGCTATGTTGGGAGTGTCTCTGCGTGATCGCATCAGGAATGATTTTATCCGCAGTAGAACCAAAGTCACCGATATAGCCCTCCGAATCGCCAAACTTAAGTGGCAGTGGGCAGGGCACATTGCACGCAGAACCGATGGCCGGTGGGGCGGAAAGGTTCTGGAGTGGCGACCACGAACTGGAAGACGCAGCGTAGGTAGGCCTCCCACAAGATGGACCGACGACCTAGTTAGAGTGGCGGGATACCGCTGGATGTGGAAGGCGCAGGATCGGTCTTCTTGGGTGGTTCTGGGGGAGGCCTATGTCCAGCAGTGGACGTCTTTCGGCTGACATGATGATGATGATGATGATTCCTGTGTCACCGACATAGCCCACCGGGTTAGTAAGCTGAAGTGGCAATGGGTAGGCCACATTGGACGCAGAGAAGATGGCAGATGGGGTCGAGTGGAGACGACGGACTAGCAAGCGCAGCGTAGGACGTCCACCCTCAAGATGGACAGACGACCTCATTAAGGTCTCCGGAAAACGCTGGATGCAGGTCGCTTCCAACCGGTATATGTGGAGGTCCAAGGGTGAGGCCTATGTTCAGCAGTGGACGTCCTATGGCTGAGATGATGATTCCTGTGCACATTGTGACTAATTATATGGTTTCCAGGTGACCTTGCAGAAGTTTACTCCACAAGAGTGCAAGTCGAAGTTCATAGGAGTCAGACACCTGGATTACGGGTATGATGAGCGGACGCAGATCTGCTTCGGGGACCATGAGGAAAAGAAGGACACGTGTCAGGTAAGCAAAGTAAACTAAGGCTATGTAAGGGTATTCGCTTGGACTTTCAAATTTTTCTAATTTATCCTTCCTGGTATACGTCATTACGGGTGACGTGTAGCGACATCTACCGAAAGTGTATTGAACCCTTTTTACGACATCGAAGTCTCAAATTTTGATTGAGAATTCATCGATGACACTGTGCTTTCTAAACTAAGATGTCCCTACACGTCACCCGTAATGACGTATACCAGGAAGGATAAAGTAGAAAAATTTGACAAGTCCAAGCGGTACTCGTATAGCACAATTGGTAGTGCACTGGGCTAGTGATCAAGTGGTTGTGGGTTCGAGTCCCGTTGCGAGTAATTTTTTTCTGTTTTTTCTTTCTTCTTAAATATCGATGATATGCTAGCAGACGTGTCTGCTTAATATAAAAATAGTATATTTGGTGCAAATATTTAAAATTTTAAGGTATTTAAACAATTATTTCAGGGTGACAGTGGCGGCCCTCTCCAAATAAAAAATAACCGTATCCACTGTATGTATACTGTGATCGGCGTGACGTCATTCGGCAAGTATTGCGGGCAGGTTGGCAGGCCGGGCATGTATACCAGGGTGTCCAGTTATACTGCATGGATTGAGAGCGTCGTTTGGCCTTAGTTTTGTTTACATCAATAATTTATAGGATATATCTGTGGCGTAGGTGATAAAGGGTACAAGTCACGAACAACTAGTATGACATACATTATATACATTTCATTTCAGCCGCATACAGCCCACTGCTGGACATAGGCCTCCCACAAATATGATTTGTATCTTGGGGGGTACTTGCCATAGTCGGCAGGCGGGTAGGTCACTGCAGTAGCTGTAGATTGGGTTTCGACGGACGCTGCTGCCCGCCCGTAGGATAATTTTTGTCGCCTCTTACGACACCCGCGGGAGGAGATGGGGTGGTGCTATTCTAGTCAGCCGGCATCACACGACAATGCAAGACACTTGTACCCTTTTTCACTACAGCCACTGATATGAACAGTACATCCCGTTATCTTATGCTCAGTTTAGAGACAAGTGATTGGGCAGTTACGATAATCTAAGTCGATAAAAAATTAAGTTGACTTACTCACTTAATAACATGTCAAAAGATCTTGGGTCCGATTTTTTAAATAGTCACCAAGTGATTTCCATAGAGAATGAATGAGTATCTCATGCCCCGCTCGCTACGCGCCTAAATTAGCGTCCACGCAGTCTTTAGTCTTTGGTTTGGCTTCTATTTTACGCTGCACGCGATTTCTTACGTCAGCGTCAACGATGCTAAACAAAAAAAAACGCCAACGTCGGCGTGTGAGAGAGACCATAACAGTACATCTCTATAGGCAGCATTGTGACGCTGACGCTGTAAGCGGTCGACGGCGACGCTGAGCTCCCGCGGGATGCCCGCAGCGATACTACTACTGTCGCGTACCTTTACATGTGTTTAATACGCACCCCTTCCGTATCCACTCAGGCATGACACAAGGGAGTTCTGCTAATACTGCAATTAATATAATAGATACAAAAAAAATATGTGTATATTTAGGTATAATTTGGAAATGGAAATTATACGGTATGAATATTATGTTGTTTATTTTTTTAATATTACAGGTTATCCTTACACGAATTGACTGAGTCCCACGGTAAGCTCAAGAAGGCTTGTCTTGTGGCCGGCCTGGCCTAGTGGGTAGTGACTAGTGACCCTGCCTATGAAGCTGATGGTCCTGGGTTCGATTCCCAGTCAGGGCATTTATTTGTGTGATGAGCGCAGATATTCGTTCCTGAGTCATGGGTGTTTTCTTTGTATTTAAGTATTTATATGTATCTATCTATTATATATATCGTCGTCTAGTACCTACAACACAAGCCTTACTGAGCTTAGCGTAGGTCTAGGTCGATTTGTGCAGATTGTCCCGAAATGTATTTATTTTATTTATTTATACAGATATATAAATACATAGAAAACATCCATGACTCGGGAACTCATCAAGACATCACACAAATAGATACCCTTACTGGGATTTCAACCCAGGACCTTCGGCTTCGTAGGCGGGGATACTACCCACTAGGCCAGTCGTATTGTACAGATACAATTAAAATAATCTTAAACTAACAAAATGGTGGTCAACCAATGCCTTTTGGCATACGCAGTATGGCTGTAGCGACAAGAAGTCACATTGAGTAGGGTTATCAAATTGTATGCGACACCTATACCCTGTCTAAGTGTCTACGATAACAAGCTAGTACTAGAAATCTCAAAAGAAGAGAGAAATCTTCGCACGTGATTGGTCAGCGATAAAAGCGATGCATGTTCACCGGTTGGGATTACATGGGGATGGAAGGTCAGTCATCATCTGCCATTGTACGGTGCGGACGCGTTTTGGTGCTATTCTTTTCTTTTCGTTTTCGGCTTGTTTATTGGACTATCTCGAGAAACTCGGCTTTTTGTGTACTGGACTGTTTACTGCTTCCTGTGTGACTCGGCTTGTTTACTCGACTGTGACTTGCTAGTGCTTTGGGCAAATTTTTGGTGAAGTATAAGAATCATAAAAATCATAAGAACTTTAAAAATAAATAATCCGTGCTACGGCATAGAAGCCGAGCCTGCGAGCGGGGCGATAATATTTACACCCACTGCTTTTTTGTTCCTTTCATCTGCAAATAATAGTGTGAAAGAGAGGTCCCTATAGTAGCTCGTTATCGTAGACAGGGTATAGATATTTTTCTATCAGTAACAACACTTGCTTAGTGCTTGCCACAAAAAAATATCGACAATCCTGTTGTCGATAAGTGCAATACTACTCCAACAACAAGACGTAAATACATATTACATAACACAGACTTATATCGGCTAGCTACCTACACGCCGCGTACCACCGATTTTGTACAAATTGAACAATCCGTACACTTTAGTTCCAATTTATTTTTATAATTGTTTCTGAAGTATGTAAAATAAAAAATAAAATAAAAATAAAAATATCTTTATTGATTAACTAAGACACATTTTTGCTTACAATGCAACACAATGTATATACGCAACGAAATATACAGAAATTAATACTTTTGATATGATATATATATTATACTCTATGTTTGTCTTTGTTTTAGCTGTATGACGTTGAAGTGGTACCAACTTATCGATAACAGGACTGTCTATGTTTTTATTTTGACAATCACTTCAACAAATCGTGAGTACTAGAAAAATATTTAGGTGTTTAAATAGAATTATTTATTATTAATAATAATAAATAAATATTTCGGGACAATCTTACACAAATCGACCTAGTCCTACGGTAAGCTTAGTACAAGGCTTGTGTTGTAGGTACTAGACGACGAAACATATAATAGAAAGATACATATAAATACTTAAATACATAGAAAACACCCATGACTCACAAATATTTGTGCTCATCACACAATTAAATGCCCTAACTGGGATTCGAACCCAGGACCATCGATCGGCTTCATAGGCAGGGTCACTACCCACTAGGCCAGACCGGTTGTCAGAATTTTATATTGCAGGATATCCTTACACGAATTGACTGAGTCCCACGGTAAGCTCAAGAAGGCTTATGTTACTAGAAAAATATCAAGGTATATTAATAACTTATAACTTCGACGTAACATCATTTAAAAACCTAACAGCATACGGCACGATCAACTCCGGGTTACTTATATGCACACTGTGCTGGCCAGGCACACTGACCAACTTGAAATGCTCACTAGACAATTTCTTTAATTTCTCCTCTTGATACTCCATAAAGACTATGGGGGTTTTGTCTTCTTTGGGTACGAGGAAGAGTGTGGGAGTTGGGACGGACAAGATGGCGACTAGAATGTCCTTTGTGATAGGCGGTATGTAGATCTTTTTGGCTTTCATGTCCCAAGTAAATCTGGAATAAATAACATTTTGATCTTATAAATCGACGTAAGATAACTCAATGATCCGGACCCGGGTATGTTGTTAAACTACGTCCAACAATGAGAGGTAGGGTACAGAGAAGTACCATCACGCTTGAGTCTGGAGAAGCCCAACTGGGGAAGTACCTCCTCCTTACAGACCACAGCCATAATAGCACTGCTACCTTTCAGATATGTAGTGTTGTGTTCTTGTCGGTGAGTAAGGTTACTTAAGTACCCCGTTAAAGGCCGGCAACGCGCTTGTGCCTCCCTGGTGTTGCAATGCCCATGGGCAACGGTAATTGCTTACCATCAGGCAATCCGTCTGCTCGTTTGCGGCCTTTGTCATAAAAAAAAAGGCTTGTTGTGTTATACAGTCGCCATCAGATATATCGGAGCTGTGGAGGTGGTCACAAATATCTGAACAAGTATACTTGTCAAGGCATAAAGTGCAGAAAGTGCATGTTCAGATATTTGTGACCTCCACAACTATTAAAACAAGTACCTAACGCAGTATATCGAAGTAGAGAAAATCTGTCAAAATTTGATTTTTTCATCATCATCTGTGACATTTATCTATGAAAAGGGACCTTATTGTCGATGGCGCTTATGTCGTTGTTCAAGACGATACAATACAAACGCAACGCGATTCGACGTAAGTGCCATCGACAATAAAGTCCCTTTTCCTAGATAATGAGACTTTTAGCCGTAGATCGTCCACTACTGGACATAGGCCACTACCTAGTATGTCTTGTATCATATAAATCAAAACATACTGGAATCTGCCGTCGACTTCCTCAAGGCACCGACTAGCCAAGACCGTAGCTTCTGTTCTGCTTATCTCTCGGGCTTTCATGAGAGTTAGCACTGCCTCTTCGAAGGTGAATCTTGATGGTGGGGGCCTGTAAAAACAAGTTAGTATTATAGGTAGTTTATGTGACTGCTACGTAAGGCATAATAATACATGTAAAAGGCGCACAAAATCCTTTTTTTCCTAATCCGACTTATGGCATTGGTCCCACCGCAACCTAGTAAGATATGAGCTATCAGCTATTTCAAAGGACAAAAGATAATCCGTCCCGTGTAAATAAAAGAGAGAGATATACATTTATAGCTCATCGCCTGGCGATGAACTACGATCGCCCGGCTATGACATATATGTCTCTTTTATTTACACGGAATCAATTATCTTTTGTCCCTTGAAATAGCTGATGGCTCATAGCTTACCAGCTCGCGGTAGGACCAGTGCCTAAGTTTGATTCACGTTAGAGCGGTTGTATGGAATGAATCACGTGATCACCGAGCCCTCCGAGCTACTCGGACCGGCCGTTACAGCTAAATAAAAAGACTCGGCTCGGTGCGGTGATGGGAAGGCGACGTGATGTCCACGCGATATCGACGGGCGTGTGATGATCGTCTACTCGCAACAAATGGCTGGATGGAACGACGCTCGTGTTAATGTCAATATTCGAGTGTCGGGCCGCTCGGGCCCGGCCCGGTGAGTGCCCGGTGGGTCGACGGAAGGCTCGGGCTCGGGAGGGCGACGTGTAGGAGACGCGACGGTGAAACGTGAGTCATCCTTTATTGTTTTGTAGTCATTTTGTATTTCTGCCATTTTGTGTTTTACTATGAGCTGATATACTCATTTTATATTCTAGTCCGTGTAAGACTATAGTAGTTTATGTATCTGTGCATAATGAAGGGCATTACTCCCCTTCGGCTCGTTTCATAATAATATCACACGAGTGTTGTAATGCCAAATTATGTATAGTTACATACACTACTTTATCTACACACATATCATAAGTGTTTTAAGATGGGTTCAGGAACCGTAGGGACACGACCTGCATTATTACTAGTGTTACTTGAAACATTAATAAAAACCGGCCAAGAGCGTGTCGGGCCACGCTCAGTGTAGGGTTCCGTAGTTTTTCGTCCGTCACAGTAAGTGTTCCCACTTAAAAAGTGTGATTGAAGTAGTAAGACAACGCAGGGGACGGTCGCATTGGGCGATGAATATTAGTGCAGATTCTTATTTACGATTAAAACTAAACGTGGAACTAAATGAACGCAAAAAAGCCTAAGATATATGCAATCCTACGGCGTTTCCGCCTTTCTCGAGCGAAAGCAGAGACCATTTTACCAAAAACTCGTAAGATGTATGAAATCCTGCGGCGCTTACAGTTTTTTCGAGTTGATAAAGTTTGTATGGGGGAACAATATTTTTGTTTTTTAGTATATTACTCGATTTTTTTTTCATATTTTCTCACCGTTTAAACCTTCCCTGAGCTACTACAAATATTTTAAGACCAAAATTAGCCAAATCGGTAAAGCCGTTCTCAAGTTATAGTGTGACCAAGAGAAATAGGGGTTCATTTTATATATATATAGATTTTTTCAAAAACTATTGAACCTATCAAGTTCAAAATAATTTTCCTAGAAAGTTTATGTAAAGTTCTACTTTTGACATTTTTTTCATATTTTTTAAACTTGTGGTTCAAAAGTTAGAGGGGGGGGGACGCACTTTTTTTTACTTCTGGAGCGATTATTTCAGAAAATATTTATATTATCCAAAAATTATGTTAGTAAACCCATATTCATTTTTAAATACCTATCCAACGATATATGACACGTTAGAAATACAATAAAGAAAAAAATCACTCCCCACTTTACTTTACTTAGGGGGGTTACCCTAAGAAAACATTTTTTTCCACTTTTTATTTTTGCACTTTGTCGGCGTGATTGATATACATATTACTACCAAATTTCAGCTTTCTAGCGCTAACGGTCACTGAGATTATCCGCGGACGGACGGACGGACGGACAGACATGGCGAAACTATAAGGGTTCCTAGTTGACTACGGAACCCTAAAAAGTCAACGAACAAAACAAATGACAGCTTGGAATGGCGGCGTTGCAAATTTCGTATCTCAGTCAATTTTTTTTTTAAACCATAGACAAGCGAATGAACTCCCTATTCTATTGTCACTCGAGTTCAAATGTCGTTCGATTTATAATAAAAAAACATAACGAATTGGCGTTTCGTATAAATGACTGTTTTAATATCTATAGATACTACACTTGAGAATAGAAACCGCACTTGAATTTGACAGCTGTTCCAAATTTAAACTCAAAACCTACGGATTTCAGGAGGTAATGTTAACATTACATCTCCATTTATTTCTGATGGTTGGTAATGCTGGTCATTGCCTACGGTTTCTGGACACATTTTAGAGCACTTATATTATATATATATTACGTAGATAAAGCATTTTAAAGTCTGTGAGACGAAGAAATTTTTAGAAGCATGATAGATATCTATTAATTGTATAAAAGCGGGTAACTCACGTTTCATAATGAAACATGTCGAGCAATATTCGACTTCTAAAACGTGAAGTTACCCGCTTTTATACAATTAATATGTTCCAATCCCACGATAGTTTTTTGTAATAATGGTGGGTATCGAAACTAAATATTTTGTGCAAAAATAATGTTGATAAACTTTTGTGTGCAATTATTTTCACCCTCAACCTTTTTTATTCGATTGCACACTCAAATCTCAAACAATAAGTGTATGGCCATTCTTGTACTTACGAGGAATATCGTCCGTAATAGCTGTCGATACATATTTCAAACCAGTCCATGGGGGAGTCAACTAATCCGTGTACTTGTAGGCTGATGGCACCAGCGATGGCTACCATCTTGCGGATTCTACCCGGGTATGCGGCATTGTAGTATACACCTGGAATATTCTATCATTAGCCTCTCTTCATACACCGTCAGTACCCGTGGACCCGGGTATGTCCTTAAACTACGTCCAACAATGAGAGGTAGGGCACAACGAAGTACCATCACGCTTGAGTCTGGAGCAGCCCGACTGGGTAGTACCTAATTACAGAACACCAGAGCCATAATAGCACTGCCACCTTTCAGGTATGTAGTGTTGTGTTCCTGATGGTGAGTAAGGTTCCCAGAGCTCCAACCCCCCTTAAAGGCCGGCAACGTGCTTGTGACTCCCCTGGTGTTGCGGGTGCCCATGGGCGACGGTAATTGCTTAACACCAGGCAATCCGTCTGCTCGTTTGCCGCCTATGTCATAAAAAAAAACACACCCTTACATCCTCACACGCTGGAGCCTAAAGGTTCGCACTAAGCGGTTTAAGAGGACTTTCCCGCGAACGCTCCGGCTGTGGAATGAACTCCCTGTCGAGGTTGTCCCTAGGGACTACAGTATGAGGTTCTTCAAAAAAGCAGTGTATAGGTTCTTAAAATATAGGCAGTGCGGATGTGAATCCTTTGGGGTTGCAGGCGTCCATATGCTACGGTAACTGCTTACCATCAGGCGGACCGTATACCTGTTTGCTACCGCCGTTGTATTAAAAAAGCACAGAACTCGCTATAAGGCAACACAAGCTAAATGTCGAAGACAGCCGTTAGTTTTTGATGCAAGTCGGGTTTGCAGCGATGTATCGCTTGCATTCCACCATTAAGAGCTCAGCTGACATGATGATGCTTGAGCATGTTGCAGATTATGAAGCTGTATCACCGAATAAAAATACTCTGTTTATACGGTAACCCATTGAGTGTACAATATAGTAAAAGATATCATATACTCATTTATAAGGTAATCCATTGTATACCCCAGCTTTTCATATTTTTTTTATTACTTCCGTTCCGTTACCGCCATATGAAATGTATGAAAAATAGTAACGGAATGGAATAAAAAGCTTGCGACACATTTTTTATCCTATCAGGCTCGAAAGAGCTCATGATTCTGAGTAGAAACCACACAAAAAAATGTAATTAAAAAAATTGTTGAGAATACAACTTTAAATAAAATGACACATATAATATACAAATAGAAAACACCCATGACTCAGGAACAAATATCTGTGCTCATCACACAAATAAATGCCCTGACTGGGATTTGAACCCAGGACCATCGGCTTCATAGGCAGGGTCACCCACTATGCCAGACATGTCGTTAAACAGGTGTGTGTAGTATCGTATGATCACTTATAAGGTAATCCATTGTATAATACAGTATAAGGTATCGAATTCTCACTTGGGAGTTTTCAAAATTTGGTACACCCAATTAGCGAAAGTTGTTAAGAAAAGTTAAATCATTTTCAGTTTCGTGACGACAATTAAGAATGAAATCTTTATAAAGATCGACTTTTTGCCTTTAATTAGGTTGTAATATCGATTGAAGTTTATAAAATGAACAGCAAAACCGAGGTTTTATCGAAATTTAATGCTTAATTGTCGTCACAAAACTGACAGTGATTTTTTTTTTAACAACTTTCACTAATTGGGTGCACTATTTTTTGAAAACTCCCACTTATAAGGTAACCCATTGCGTGTGCAACGCAGTAAAAGGTATCGTATACTCACTTATAAGGTAACCCATTGAGTGTACAATACAGTAAAAGGTATCCAATTGTAATTGTTCTACAATTTGTCGCATGGTCTCAACTAAATGTAGTGGGGATATGGGGGGACCCGGCATCGGGTCTGAACGTCCGTGGCCTGAGAAATAAAAAGATAAGATAAGATGAGTCGAGTTCATCTAGATAAGATGAAATGGGGATGAATTTGAAATGTGTGATGTGGGGCGACTGAATTAAACTACACCTACGTTCGGTTAAGCATCTATAATGCAACTAACCCATGGACGCCCAGCCATAAGACGTCCACTGCTGAACATAGGCCTCCCACTTGGACCTCCACATGTACCGGTTGGAAGCGACCTGCATCCAGCGTCTTCCGGCGACCTTAATGAGGTCGTCTGTCCATTTTGTGAGTGGACGTACGCTGCGCTTGCTAATCCGTGGTCTCTCGAGCACTTTTCGACCCCATCGGCCATCTTCTCTGCGTGCAATATGGCCTGCCCATTGCCACTTCAGCTTGCTAATTTTGCGTTACGACCATCTGCGTATAACCCCCTTTTGGGCTATGTCGGTGACTTTAGTTCGCCTACGGATCTCTTCACTTCTGAGCTTCTGAGTCGATCATGTAGAGAAACTCCGAGCACAGCTCTCTCCATAGCTCGTTGAGCGACTTTGAGTTTTGAGATGAGGCCGATAGTGAAAGACCACATTACGGAGCCGTAAGTCATCACAAGAGTAAGGTGTAGTGTATCTTACTCAATGTTAATATTAGTGTTATAAGTTTACTAAAGTTATAAACCTATGCACAACTCAAATGTGTCATTATCTAGGAAAAGGGACCTTATTGTCGATGGCACTTACGTCGAATCGCGTTGCGTTTGTATTGTATCGTCTTGAACAACGACATAAGCGCCATCGACGATAAGGTCCCTTTTCATAAATAAAGTCACAAATTACTTGACTAAAGTTGTGTTGAGATGAGTTGGGAGGAGGTAAGTTAAGTTCACGTTCAGTTTATTTAAGGGAGAATGAAAGGAAGTTACATGATATGAGATAAGCTCATTAATCCATAACGACTTAACAATTAATTAAATAAATAATAATAAATAAATATTTCGGGACAATCTTACACAAATTGACCTAGTCCTACGGTAAGCTCAGTAAGGCTTGTGTTGTAGATACTAGACGACGATATATATAATAGATACATACATATAATACTTAAATACATAGAAAACACCCACGACTCAGGAACAAATATCTGTGCTCATCACACAAATAAATTCCCTAACCTGGATTTGAACCCAGGCTTCATAGGGTCACTACCCACTAGGCCAGAACGGTAGTCAAAACAATTATATCGAAAGAAATTACAATGAACCTACCCGGTAGGTCGAAGGCCAAGTAGTGGTAGGTAGCCGGCATGGCAGCTACCAGGGGGAGGAAGGTGGCTGCGGTATCCATCAGCCCGTGGACTAGCAGTACTGGTGGCAGGCGAGGGTCGCCACTGGACCACACTGCAAACATATTTTGTTATGGCGGCAAACGTGCAGACGGATTGCCTGGTGGTAAGTAATTACCGTCGCCCATGGGCACCCGCAACACCAGGGTATGTCCTTAAACTACGTCCAACAATGAGAGGTAGGGCACAGCGAAGTACCATCACGCTTGAATCTGGAGAAGCCCAACTGGGGAAGTACCTCCTCCTTACAGACCACAACCTTAATAGCACTGCTACCTTTCAGGTATGTAGTGTTGTGTTCCTGATGGTAAGGTTCCCAGAGCTCCAACCCCTTAAAGGCCGGCAACGTGCTTGTGACTCCCTTGGTGTTGCGGGTGCTCGTTTGCCGCCTATGTCATAAAAAAGAAAAGAGTGACATAGGCTACTTTTTCTAGCGGGAAAACATCTCATTCCCACGGGAAGACTCAATATGTTACATTTTCCTCTTACCATGCGGGCGAAGCCGCGGGCATCAACTAGTTCTCAATAAAGGTATTGCTGGAATACAATAGCAGGCGTGTCAAATTATCATATCAATGTTCAAGGAAAATACTTAAATTTTTTGCTCTCAAAATAATTACAATATTATAATAACTACTCGTACATAAATACTTACTTATAATTATTAATTGTTTTTAGTATTTGTATTTAGTTGTTTTTGGTACAGTCAGCGTCATATAGTTGGTAGCATTCAAAGTAGTCAAATAGTTCGGTACACCATACAAAATCTATGGTGTACCGAACTTTATGAGTACTTTGGATGCTACCAAGCAGCAGAAGTGGCTAAGCGTTGGAGGTGTTCAAAATGAGGTCAACACATCTCTATTGTCAAGAGAATAAGAGCGCGTGTAGGTCATTTTGTACACTTCAAACGCTTAGCTACTTGTGCTGCTGACTGTACTTAATAAATCCTTTATATCTACTAATTACTACATTAAATCTAAACAAGGCCCTTGAGGCATTGTACCAAGGATGCTGGCTGCTGCAATGCTGATACGTAGTGCGAGGAAGTCGAAAGCTCTTCGGTCACCTTTTTTTGGACCCGGGTATGTCCTTAAACTACGTCCAACAATGAGAGGTAGGGCACAGCGTTGACCATCACGCTTGAATCTGGGGCAGCCCAACTGGGGAAGTACCTCCTCCTTACAGAAGACCACAGCCATAATAGCACTGCCACCTTTCAGGTATGTAGTGTTGTGTTCCTGATGGTGAGTAAGGTTCCCAGAGCTCCAACCCCCCTTAAAGGCCGGCAACGCGCTTGTGACTCCCCTGGTGTTGCGGGTGCCCATGGGCGACGGTAATTGCTTAACACCAGGCAATCCGTCTGCTCGTTTGCCGCCTATGTCATAAAAAAAAAAAAAACCTGTACCCTTACCATGACTTGTGACATTGAGGTTTCGGATAACGAGTATAGAGTTTACTTTCTATGCATCTCGCTTCTACTATTAAGGTTGTGGAATGAGCTTCCTGCGGAGGTCATCCCAAAGGACTACAGTATGGGGTTCTTCAAAAAGGGTGTAAAGAGGTTTTTACGGGGTCGGCAACGCGTGAATGATGCCTCGGTATTGTAAAGGTCCATAGGCTGCGGTGACCGCCTACCATCAAGCGGGCCGCATGCTTGTTTGCCACCTTTGTGGTGTACAAAAAAAAACTATTTTAGTGCGAACGAGATCCACAAATAGTAAACTCGATACTTTATCGAAGACCTCAAAGTCACAACTCATGGTAAGGGTACAGTTACGTCAACTAGATTTCTGCAAGTTTGCGCGCGCTGGGACCCCATGGGCCTAGCGTCTACGCCAAACGGTAGAAAATGGTACACTCTGCCCAGACTCTTTTTTTTTTATGACATAGGCGGCAAACGAGCAGACGGATTACCTGGTGTTATGCAATTACCGTCGCCCATGGGCACCTGCAACACCAGGGGAGTCACAAGCGCGTTGCCGGCCTTTAAGGGGGGTTGGAGCTCTGGGAACCTTACTCACCATCAGGAACACAACACTACATACCTGAAAGGTGGCAGTGCTATTATGGCTGTGGTCTTCTGTAAGGAGGAGGTACTTCCCCAGTCGGGCTGCCCCAGATCTAAGCATGATGGTCATCGCTGTGCCCTACCTCTCAGAAATGTCTTATATTTGTTACGTTCAAAAATTTCGGCGCTTTCCACCGCTGCACCCGCTTTTACATATTAATAAGGGAACAATAATAAATTAGTTAAGAGTTGTTTTCATGGAACATCGGTTCATAGCACTAATGCCTACGTCTGGTATAAATTTGAGGTAATATTAAAAAATATACTATATATATATAAGCAGAGCACGAAATTCTCATGGCAAAACAAAAGACCATCGCAAACTTACTAGTGTTAGATGCATGTTTTATCGATATCGACAAAGTGAACTGATGACGAGTCATTAATTTACTTTGTCGATCATTCAGTTTACATAAATGGCTTTTATAGTGATAAACGAAACTGTCTACTCCCAGAGAATGTAGGGTAATTAATGATCATATACTCTTATTACTATCAGAAACCAAATAAAATATCATTCGATGCTGCGTCTATTGACGTGGATTTCGTACAACTGTCATCTGGTTCTACCTAATTTTAAACCTTACGTATTTTATTTCTATTAATATTTTATTTCTGTTTTGGATAGTTTTATTTTTCCATTACACAATTGTCGACATCGATAAAAAATGCATCTAACACTAGTAAGTTTACGACAGTCTTTTATTTTGCCATGAAAATTCCGGGCTATGTATATAAGTATATAACAAACTTACTTGCCAATTTACCCCACTGTACTTCCAAAAACCACTCTTTTATTTTAAATTCTGTCATTTTTATTACGCAATCAAAACTTTAATAAACACACACAGTAAAAGAAATACGAATATTTTACGTACTTCTGTAAATGGGCAATTTCACTTTCAGGGACACCCAATTAACTCAATTGTCAAATAAAAGTGAAATCAGTGGTCAGTTTAGTGACGACAATTAAGCTTTAAATTTCAATATAATCTACTGTTTTATGTTCAATCCATAAATAATACGTGTTATTGTAACAGAAAAATGCGAATAAAGATGATTTACATAAAGATTTCAACCACTGATTTAACTTTTATTTGACGATTAAGTTAATTGGGTGTCCCTGAAAGGGAAATTGCTCAAATAAGTTAAAATTTTATTCATTTATATATTGCAGTAACACCATATTGAAACACAATGAAATAGACGTTTACATTACAACTTATACATTGGCTATATGTATACAATTATTTAAAACAATACCTTTATTAAGTGGTTTTTAGAAAAAAAAAATTGTTTTTCTCCAGCTAATCAACTCAAATATATTTGACAGTTCAAACGCCTCACACACTACAGAAACCGGACAAGTGCGAATCGGGCACGCCCACCGAGGGTTTCGTATCGATGTTGTAATATAAATAAATAAATAAATATTCCGGGACATTCTTACACAAATCGACCTAGTCCCACGGTAAGCTCAATAAGGCTTGTGTTGCAGGTACTAGGCGACGATATATATAATAAATATATACATATAAATGCTTAAATACATAGAAAACACCCATGACTCAGGAACAAATATCTGTGCTCATCACACAAATAAATGCCCTGACTGGGAATCGAACCCAGGACCTTCGGCTTCATAGGCAGGGTCACTACCCACTAGGCCAGACCGGTCGTCCAACAAATAGATCAGAAATGAAGTCATTTATTTATGTTATTAATATTCATAATTACAAATTTATTACTTAAACTAACTTAACCCGTAGAACGCCTTGTCCCATATCCGTCACAAGCCGTTTGGACTTTTAATATAATGCCCTAATGTCTGTTTTATGAGAGGTAGGGCACAGCGATGACCATCACGCTTGAGTCTGGAGAAGCCCAACTGGGGAAGTACCTCCTTACAGAACACAGCCATAATAGCACTGCTACCTTTCAGGTATGTAGTATTGTGTTCCTGATGGTGAGTTTTCCAGAGCTCCAACCCCCCTTAAAGGCCGGCAACGCGCTTGTGACACCCTTGGTGTTGCGGGTGCCTATGGGCGAGGGTAATTGCTTACAACCAGGCAATCCGTCTACTCGTTTGCCGTCTATGTCATAAAAAATAGTACGTTCAAAGCCATTGTTTCAACAGCAAAAATTTGACAGTGGCATTCCAGGGGTTAAGTCTAGTCAAAAAGCCTCTCTTGAGTTGTCCGCAACGCAAAGGTACTAATTATCAATTTTTATTTTTTTATTCAAGTAGTCATAGCAACAAGCACTTTCGAATAGTCAAATACAAATATAATCTTAATCTAATAATTAATTAATAACGCTAGCCGCATTGGCTTATTAGTTGCCAAGCCGGAATTGGCTTGGCAATTAATTCGTGTCATTATCCAGGAAAAGGGACCTTATTGTCGATAGCACCTACGTCGAATCGCGTTGCGTTTGTATTGTATCGTCTTGAACAACGACATAAGCGCCATCGACAATAAGGTTTTCGTCGATAATGTCATATATAATTGTTAAAAATATTATTTTGCGAGAGGAAGGGAGAGGCAATTGATATTAGTAACTTAAATGTAATGCTATTATTTTGTACATTATCAACCAACCCGTTTTTAGAAATAGAAAACATTTGTTCAAGGCAGTTTACAACAATAAAAGAATAAAAATAAATAGGAACCAGGAACCTCACTCAAGTCTGGAGCAGCTGCCGAAACAGCTGAGCGCCTCAAGAGGCGCAAATATGCAGCTTTAGATTCCAGCTACATATTTGTGCCTTTTGGGGTGGAGACCCTTGGACCCTGGGGACCCGGAGCACACGCAATTTTCAAACAGCTGAGCAAACGTCTAAAAGACGCTACGGGTAGGGAATGCAATCTCGTACGAGATTTCCGCCTAGCGAGATCTCACGAGACTCAAAACCCAGTCTCGCGTGATCTCGCAAATTACGGGATCTTGCGAGATTGGGAGAATCGCAATTAAAACATATGCAAATGCTTGTTTTAAAAACTAGTAATTGACATGATATGTAATTAAATAGAAACTGCGTTGCTTAGTTATAAAAATAATGTAAGTTTTATTTTTGAAATCAACAGCAGAGTACGTATTATTTTGTCTCTAACTCTAATAACATTTGTTTATGTCTATAATTAATAATCATTATACCTACTGTAGCTAATCAGTTCAAATTCTTACAATATTTATTGGTAACAAAACAATAATTATCTATATTTAGTCTTTTGTAAATTATTACTTTAAGTAGTTTCAATAATTAAGAGTAATAGGAACATTACTTATCTCGTTATCTCGCGAGATCTCGTACGAAATTTGACGAGATACAATCTCGTAAAATATGGCCGGGATCTCGCGAGATCGGAATCTCGGCGAGACGAGATTGCATTCCCTAGCTACGGGTGACCAGAGGGCTGGTTCATTCCTTGCCCAGTGCATTGGCATCGCTATTCAGCGTGGCAACTCCGCCAGCCTTCTGGGCACCCTTCCGTCAGGCTCCGAGCTAGAGCCAGTTTTTTATTTGTAAACATTTAATAATATTTAATTTTTTAAGTTAGGTTTAGTTTTAATTGAATTGTATAAGTTTATCTTTTTGTGTGTTTAATAAAATTACCCACCCAAAATAAATAAAAACTAAAACATATTAGACAAACCTGCCTCGAAATGGTCCCGACTCAGCATGATGCTAGCCCGGGTAGCCAGCGCTGGTCTTCCGACGGGGCCATTAACGAGGGAGGTCACGAAGCGAACTAACAACTAATATAAAACAATACGATAACAGTTATCAAACTTACAAATAATAAAAAATAAAATAAAAGACTACTATACTATACTTTTTATCTACGTACATATCATAAGTGCTCTAAAATGCGCCCAGAAACCGTAGGCACTGACCAGCATTACCAACCATCAGAAATGAATGGAGATGTAATGTTAACATTACCTACTGAAATCAGTGGGTTATGAGTTTAAATTTGGAACAGCTGTCAAATTCAAGTGGGGTGTCTATTCTAGTATCTATAGATATTAAAACAGTCATTGATACGAAACGCCAATTCGCTATGTTTTTTTAATATAAATCGAACTACATAATAACTCGAGTGACAATAGAATAGGGAGTTCATTCGCTTGTCTATGGTTTAAAAAAATATTTGACTGAGATATGAAATACGCAACGCCGCCATTCCAAGCTGTCATTTGTTTTGTTCGTTGACTTTTTAATGTTTCAAGTAACACTAGTAATACTGCAGGTCATGTCCCCACGGTTCCTGAACCCATCTTAAAAGATGTATGATATGTGTGTAGATAAAGTAGTGTATGTAACTATACATAATTATGCATTACAACAATCGTGTGATATTATTATGAAACCCACACTCTTGTTGTAATGCCCTTCATTATGCACAGATAATGGACCCGGGTATGTCCTTAAACTACGTCCAACAATGAGAGGTAGGGCACAGCGTTGACCATCACGCTTGAATCTGGGGCAGCCCAACTGGGGAAGTACTTCCTCCTTACAGAAGACCACAGCCATAATAGCACTGCTACCTTTCAGGTATGTAGTGTTATGTTCCTGATGGTGAGTAAGGTTCCCAGAGCTCCAACCCCCCTTAAAGGCCGGCAACGCGCTTGTGACTCCCCTGGTGTTGCGGGTGCCCATGGGCGACGGTAATTGCTTAACACCAGGCAATCCGTCTGCTCGTTTGCCGCCTATGTCATAAAAAAAAAAAAAACGATACATAAACTACTATTATATACTACATAGCTAGGACACGTTACACGTCCGAGCCGAGGCCACCGTCCCGGCATTTTGTATGGAATGAATCACGTGACCACCGAGCCGTCCGAGCATCGGTCCGGACACGGGCCGGTCGTGCGACGGCCGTTACAGCTATGTACAAAGGCTCTGCTCGGTGATGGGAAGGCGACGTGATGTCCACGTGATATCGACGGGCGTGTGACGATAGACTACTCGCAACAAATGGCTGGATGGAACGACGCTAGTGTTAATGTCAATATTCGAGTGTCGGGCCGCTCGGGCCCGGGCCGCCACGGTGGGTCGACGGTGGGCTCGGGCTCGTGACGTCGACGTGTAGGAAGGGCGACGGGGTAAAGTGAGTCATCCTTATGCATTTGGTAGTTTTTTTTATAAAGGTACATGCCCACCAGTGGGGTGATTAAATAAAAACATTATTCATACATAATATTGTCTTCGGTTGCCGCGATAATTACTCATGAAATAAAACAACTATAACGGATTAAATCGCGTATAATTTAAACTCCATCCCGACGTTACGAACCGTTTAGCAGCGTTCGTGTTCATCGGGTGGACTGAGGAAAAATATTAATTTACCTCCATCCTCAAAAAATTACAAAATGCAAACCTACCCACATATAAATTATTAAACAATTTTGGGGGCTTACGCATGATAATTACACACGCCAGAGGGGCTTATTACATTATACAGTCCAAAATTTTTTTTTGTAAACTACAAAGTACAATGTCCACACTGTCCAACACTATGGCCACACAGTCTTGCCTGCGGTTTTATTAAATGAACCACAGGATCCCAAGCTGGTGGTACAGAAAAGCCATCCTCTCTATTGAAATTTGGATACTTCTTAATTTCAATAGCCTCTCGCAACATTCTGGGAATATATCGTTTCTCCTTAGCAAGGATTTGGGGCTTATCAAACTTTATCGAGTGATTAGGCTTATCCGTGACATGCTCCCAGACTGCAGACTTAGGTCGACGATGCTTGACATCAGCTATGTGTTCCTTGACCCTGGTTCATACAATTAATTGCTTCTTACATAGCTCTTTAAAAATCAACTCAATTTCCTTAATGAAAAACGGTCTAAGTGATCACTTGTATCCTTTTTCGGGGTCATATAACTACAACTACACTTTAACTTAAAGCTTCGATATAAAACTACCCTCATTTAAAAACTTAACTACATGAGGCACAATCAACTCCGGATGTGTCATATGCACACTATGCCCGCCTGGCACGCTAACAAATACTAAGCGCTCATTGGTCACTTTTTCCAACATGGCTGCGTGGTAATCGGGGAAGCTGATTGGTGTTTTGTCCGCCGACGGAACGAGACACAACGTAGGTGTGGAAGGAGTGAAGATAGCTTGTATAATATCTTCAGTGAGAGGTGCCACGTAGATTTTCTTTGATCTTACATCCCATGTGAATCTAAAAAGATGTTAAATAACATTATTCATCAATATTAAATAACTAGCTTTTCCTCGCGACTTCTTCGACCAGCTCTGCCCGTCTTTAAAGTATGGTTGCGGGATAAAAATTATCCTATGTCGTTTCTCGTAGCTCAAACTCTCTTCATACGAAATTTCATCCCAATTGGTTCAGCGGTTTATGCGTGATGGCCGTGATGAGGTAATAGACAGACAGAGAGTTACTTACGCATTTATATTATTAGTTAGTAGTCAGTACGGATCACTCAGACGAAGACGGCGTGATGATCAAAATTTAACCTTCATCAAATACTGGTCTAATCCCGGTTATGTATGAGAGATTTAAAAAAGTGTGAATTATTATTAAATCTAAAATCGAAGCCATGGTTCCTAAGAACAGATATCGCTAGCTCTCGTAGTTTCTCACTTCCCCCTACTGACCCATTGGGACCTGTATATTCTGGCACTGTGGTCCTACCGATTTTGATCTTGACTGTATAATGTATATCATTTAAAAGCAAAGTTAACTTTTAAGTACGAAAGTTTAAGTTTAAAAGATATACTCACTTAAATCTGGCGCCAGCTGGTTCAAGGCACCGAGTAGCCAAGATTGATGCTTCTTTCTCGCTTACATCGCGAGCATTCACAAGTGAGTTTAATGCTTCTTTATAGGTGTAGGAATGGCGTTCCGGGGGTCTATAAAGTAATTAAAAAAACTCAAATGTTTACTCAGTAAGTAGGCCACAAGGGCACTTTTATACGTCGACGAAATACAAACTACTCCTGTTCCAACCCTACACCTCTGACCCTAGAAGTATTTTGACATTTATGGCTGGTAAAAAACTCGGCAGGACTTTTTTCAAAATAGAATACCAAAAAAACTTAAACTTAGGTATAGTCAACCAATTTGATTTCTAGGCCACTTCGTTCCTTGTCACAGTGAAAATCTATATGAAAGACGCAAAAGATCTCTTATATTAACGTTATTCAAAAAATAAATAAACAAAAAAAAGTAATTAAGACAATTGATTATTAATTTTTAGTTTTTCCTATTTAAATAGTAAGTTTAGATTTAGTTTTTAATACATGTTTTTTACTCTCAATATTTGTTTGTCTGTGTAAATTAATTTGGAAGAAGTAAATAAATATAAATAATTAAAACAAGTGCTTAGTTACAAACGGATAAACTCATGACGTAATTATATCGCACTGGGCGACATGTTTCGGGTAAGCTCTGGTACCCATTTTCAAGCCGAGTCAGGACACTCGCGCGCGTTGAGGGTGTATATTTAACTCACTGCTGTCCGGTGCCTTGCACGGCGTTCCGCACGCAGCGCTACTGAGAAATTGCTCGCACTTTTTGTAAAGGCGCTACCGCTACACTCATCTCATCTGAGTGAGTTTATCCGTTTGTAACTAAGTAGTATTAACATGGCTCACAACAGTTTTAATTATGGTAATAAAAACAATTAAATAAATTAAAATATAGAAAAAAAAAACTATCAATTCCTCGCCCAATAAATGATTCATTAATACAGTATAATTTGATTTGTTCTTAGGTGAAGAACATATCAATTATTTTTTTATCTAATACTTTGATTTCCTTTGATTTTTAAGTAGTAGAAAATTATTTTTCTCTCCCAGCATTTTGCCACGGTTCATAGAAGCCTGGAGTCCGCTTGACAATCCCAAGAATTGGCGTAGGCAGTTTTACGAAAGCGACTGTCATCTGACCTTCCAACGCAGAGTAAACTAGGCAGGAGATACGACAAAGAAGACGGCAGTTGCGAAGGTCGGTTACAATGTTGTTATTATGGATATCCATATTCGTAACCGAAACTATCGGATATCCGAAGTAAAAAAATATCCGTAACCGTAACCGAATCCGAAATAAAAGTTGTGGATATTCGGATAAGGCGGAGTCTAAGTAAATACTACACTCGTCCGAATTAACTGTGCACTCCGCTGGAATGCGAAACCTCTCCCGCTACATAATGACGTCACAGCGCGAGGTGCACAGCTAATTCGTACGGGTTATACTTTATAGTAAATATCAGTGTTGGATATCCATAACCGTAACCGAAACCGATATTATAATAAATAAATAATAATAAATAATAAATATTTCGGGACATTTACTTACACAAACTTACACAAATCGACCTAGTCCCACGGTAAGCTCAATAAGGCTTGTGTTGCAGGTACTAGGCGACGATATAATATAATAAATAGATACATATAAATACTTAAATACATAGAAAACACCCATGACTCAGGAACAAATAACTGTGCTCATCACACAAATAAATGCCCTGACTGGGAATCGAACCCAGGACCTTCGGTTTCATAGGCAGGGTCACTACCCACTAGGCCAGACCGGTCGTCAAATCATCGTCGTCGTATTATATTTTACCAATATCCATACCGATATCCGGATCCATATATACTTATCCATAATATCCTTAGTTACAATTACAACAAAGAAGACAAGAGACTCACGGCAAATACCGTTGGTAATAAGTCGCGATAGAGATCCGGAACCACTCCTGGGGCAACTCTGCAAGACCATGGAGCTGAACCCCGACGGTTCCAGCGAGTGAGACCAGCCTTCGTATTCGACCAGGGTACGATGCATTGTAGTAGGCACCTGGTACATAGCAACGATCATAACACGATATACCGGGTGATCAATCCAAATGGGTCAGGGTTTTTTTTATGACATAGGCGGCAAACGAGCAGAAGGATTGCCTGGTGGTAAGCAATTACCGTCGCCCATGGGCACCAGATGAGTCACAAACGCGTTGCCGGCCTTTAAGGGGTGTTGGAGCTCTGGGAACCTTACTCACCATCAAGAAACTAGTCAGAAACTATCAGAGATAGCGATGGCTTCGATTTCAGATTAAATAATAATGGCATTCAATTTTTTTTTAATCTCTCATACATAACAGGGAATCGAACCTGGTCGAAGTCTTGTAAACAATGTTAGGTGTAAAACTGAAAGATTTTTCGTTGTTATTGTTGATGATACGAAACGTAAATTCATGAGTCATGAATACATTTTACATCATCATCAGCCGTATAAATAATTTTGACAGGTTCGATTCCCGGTTATGTATGAGATTTAAAAAAAAGTTTGAATGCCATTATTATTAAATCTGAAATCGAAGCCATGGTGCCCAACAGATTTCGCTATCTCTTATAGTTTCTGACTTCCCCCCACTGACCCAATTGGATTGATCATCCTGTATAATGAATAGGCGTAGGGATATGTGACTACTCCATCGCCCACTGGTTTTCTCCAGTGCGATCAGTCAACGCAGGGCTTGTAAGCTGTTGGAAAGTAGCGACTCCACGTACCTGAGCGCCCCTGGGGTGCCCCGTCGGACAGGTGGGACAGGTCCCCTGCCTTAACTGGCCATCCAGAGTGGGGACGCTAGACCTGCGTTCTCGAGGGTAGATGTGGAAACCTAAGTGGTGAGTTGGCTATGTTGAAAGTCCAGTGACACCCCTCTACCCTTAGCCATACGCCAACGTCATCTAGTCCTTGCAATAAAGAAAGAAAGAAAGAATGAAAGAAATTACATTTATTTGAACGCCAAAACATAATATTAAAAGAGGGTTAATGCGAAATAATAAGGACATACCCGGGTCCATAGGATCTATACTATAATAATAATTCCGTCGAAGGTTACGGTAGACCCAAACGAAATCGTACTCAAATGAAAGAGTATATAAAAGAAGGAGTTTTGAATCGAGGACATATATCGGCAAAATTCGTATTGCCGCGCATTTTTCGTTTAAAAGTGTTAATTTAATGACAAATCGGTCGGCCATTTTGAATTTGGTTGACAACATGACAGTGACGGGTCACGTGCCCGGGTTGCGTTCGGATACTTTGTCCGGAATTTTGACCGTGTAGGTTTATTATGTCCGAGATAATTAGCCGGGTTTTAATTATTACTTACTAATGAGGTATCCCATGGAGTGAGCTATACAGTGGAAGGAGTCCCATCGCATCTGGTCAACAATCTGCCGGACTGCTTCCACGAAGTGTAGTGGGGTTACGGGGGGTCCCGGCATTATGTCTGAGTGTCCATGGCCTGAATAAAAAATAAAAATAATATGAAATCGGTTTTGGAACTACCGAAACTACTTTTGTTACGGTCCTTGGGTGTACCTGGAGCCATAGAGATACCATTAACCTACACGGAGCGTGCTAATAATAAAACCACAATGGAAAGGGATGGTGTTATGTATCTTTCCATATATATGGCAGAGATGGTGCTATTTTCATCCGTCCTTGTCATAGTTTCACATGTTTTTGTTCCCCTCCAAACTGGTCCCTTCAGAACTGTCAAAGTTGGAGGGGAACAAACAAATACAATTGGAATTTTCTTGGGTTTTCAACCAAAGTTGCGGTAATTAATACAGAATAAGCTAATATTTTTGTTATAAAGAATGTCCTGTAAAGCAAAACTATAGTGAATTAATTCATTTTGGGCCACAAAAGCCAAGATGTCTTTGTCCCTTACTGGCGCTCGTGGATGCGTTCTCCAGCCATTATTCCTCCTAGCCTGGAGCCTATTTCTAGAACACTTGTAATACAAGTGGAAGTCTCTTTCTAACAACAGGTGTCAAAAAGTGACTTCCGCTTGTATCACAAGTTACAAAATATTGAGAAATAGGCTCTCTCTATAATCCTTTTCGAATAGCTTGAGATCTGTGACATACTATCGTTACTAATATTATAAATGCGAAAGTAACTCTGTTTGTTACCTCTTCACGCTTAAGCCGCTGAACCAATTGGGATGAAATTTGGTATGAAGAGAGTTTGAGCTACGAGAAAGGACAGAATAATATTTATCCCGCAACCATACTTTAAAGACGGACATGACTAGCCGACGAAGAATAAACTAGTAAAAGTTGAAATAGACGACATATACTTAAGAAAAAACGACGAGGACCTTCGGCGTTCGAGACGGGACTCGAACCCGCATCTCCAGCTATCGCGGCTGACGCCTTAGCCAATTCGGCCACCCGTACACAGCGGAACCCGTCAAAATTAATCAAGTACTTATATGCAAGGATAGGACAAACGCCCGTCATTTCGAAAATATAACCCTGTTCCGTACAGCAGAGACTTCCTTATTTTATGATGTTAAAATATTTTGGATGAACAGTATTGGTATACTGTGATGTCAACAATTACATATGCCCCTATGATGTCGTAGACTGTGAACGGACTTTTTCAACGCATAAATGGGTCCTAAATTCACATCGTTATAGCCTCACAACTGAAAATGTAGAAATAAATTTGGTCATACCATTTTATTGGCGAAAGTAAATTTCGGAATGTCAATCATAAATTAATTTGTCACTGGATATAAATTATGGTCCAATAAATGTATCAAATACTATTTTTTTATTAACATAAGGAAGTCTCTGCTGTACGTAACAGGGTTATATTTTCGAAATGACGGGCGTTTGTCCTATCCTTGCTTATATGTAACCTTGTTTTTATTTTTAATGGTATATCAATATCACGTTAGTGCGACACCGAATGTGCAATGTTCGATAGTGCGACATCTCTATCGTACAGCACTAGAATTCAGCGACGTGATGTCGTGCGACGTATTAGGTACTGTTTGACAACATTAGTGTGCGTCAGTATTTATCCGCGAATTTAAATTGTGCGACGCATACTTCACAATAATATTTATGTTCGACAGTTCCTTTGCGGTAGTATATGATACGTAGTAGGTATGCGAAGTAAACTAACAGATAGGTAGGTTAGGTTAGGTTAGACTGACCACCCCCCCCGGAGGGTGCCCACATTGACGAGGTGGGGGGGCTTAGTACCCGCGGTTTGGTCCGCCGCGGCGAAGCTAAGAGGCACCCGGGGCCGGCCTGTTTGGGGAGCGGGCTGGCCCGAGGAGGGCGCTCCTCTGAGCGCACCTGAGTGGGGACCACAGAGGAAGAGGAGTGCCGGTATTGCGGTGCGCCGTTCTCCCTATCCTCTGTGGCCGAGGTGGGGTCGCGGGGGTGGGGCGTGTTGGTGGAATGGGACGCCACTCTCCCTACCCCCCGCGATCTTGGCGGGGCCGTTCCGCAGAAACGGTTGCGGTGGGGCTGCAGGGGGAGAGAAGTGTCGGCGGTATGGGACGTCGCTCTTCCCATCCTTTGCAGCCGTTTTGTGGTTTGGCGGCGGAGCCACAGACCTGATCCGCCGCTGGGTGCCGGTTTTCTGGCACCCATGGCCTCCTGTGGCGGGTTCGAGGGGACCCGTCACAACACACCACGGAGGCCGAGGAGGAAGGCGCGCCCTACCATCTGGCGCGCCTGACGTGGTGGGCCTTCGGGCTACCGCGCTGGAGCCGCGCGAGCGGCTGCCGCCGGCGGGGTTGTGGAAGAGGGCGAAAGCGTACCTACGACCCCGCCACCAAGGCGGCGAGGCGGCAAATGGGGGGGTTTTTAGTGGGTACACCGGGTCTCATCAGCCCGGGAGTCCCACATAACCACCTGGGTCCCCCCTCGCACCCAGGTGGTATGCGCAATGCATTTTCCCCCCCTCAACAAAAAAAAAAAAAAAAAAAGGTTAGACTGACCAGAAAAGGAGCCCCGCTATAGCGGGGCTCCGTCGACTCTGGGAAATATAAGTGCGTTTCGACATTAGGTACATTAAAAAAATGGTTTATAAATTGATATGTATTAAATTTAATAGTCGTAGTTACATCGTTTTATTATACATCGCACAAACTATGATTCGCACAATTCGTGCATCGCCTAAATTTAATTCGCATAAAGAGTAGTTCGCACAAATGAAGTGTCGCACAATCGTTTTTCACAAATCACACTTCGCACGAACAGTATTTCGCACGTTCGTAGTAATCCCATTTTTAACGGTTTTTGGCACCGTCAAAAATCAAAGCGAATCAAAAAAAAGTTGAAATAGATAACATATACTTAAGAAAAAACGACGAGGACCTCCGGTGTTCGAGACGGTAAGGAAAGGTATACATATAGGAGGTGCAAACACGTAGTGTTTCACCTTAGAGCTGGTAAAACGGTGCCTAAAACCGTTTAAAATAAACAAGATCACATATACTTGATTAATTTCGACGTGGTCCGCTGTGTACGGGTGGCCAAATTGGTTAAGGCGTCAGCCGCGATAGCTGGAGATGCGGGTTCGAATCCCGTCTCGAACACCGGAGGTCCTCGTCGTTTTTTCTTAAGTATATGTTATCTATTTCAACTTTTAATTTATATAGTAGTATTACTACTTAAAAATCTAAGCAAATCAAAAATATTTCATAAAAAATAATTTGATTTGTTCTTAGTTTCGAATCAAAAAATTTCATAAAAAGTAATTTGATTTGTTCTTACTTTAAAAAACTAGTAATTCAAAACCCAACTGCCCTCTCAATCCTCTTACCCCGTATAACGGTAATAGCTACCCGGTAGATCAAAAGCCACGTAGTGATAGGTAGTCGGCAAGGCAGCTACCAGTGGGATGAAGGTCGCAGCTGTGTCCATGAACCCGTGGACCATGAGTGCTGGTGGCAGCGAGGAGTCACCCCAGGATAGCACTGGAGAAGAAATGGTTTCTCAATTCCTTTTTTTTTTGACATAGGCGACAAACGAGCAGACGGATTGCCTGGTGGTACCGTCGCCCATGGGCAACACCAGGGAAGTCACGCGCGTTAAAGGGGGGTTGGATCTCTGGGAACCCTACACACCATCAGGAATACAACACTACATACCTGAAAGGTGGCAGTGCTATTATGGCTGTGGTCTTCTGTAAGGAGGAGGTACTTTCCCAGTTGGGCTGCCCCAGATTATAGGGCAAGCAATGGTTTATCGGTGATACTAGCTAATTCAATGAGAGCGCTGGTGGCCTAGCGGTAAGAGCGTGCGACTTGTTATCCGGAGGCAGGTTCAAAGCCTGACTCGTACCAATGAGTTTTTCGGAACTTATCTAATAAGAACATCATTTGAGTACCAGTCGCTTTTCAGTAAAGGAAAATATCGCGAGGAAACCGGACTAATTATAATAAGGTCTAGTTTACCCTCTTGTTTGAAAGTTTAGATGGCAGTCGCTTTCGTAAAACTAGTGCCTACGCCATATCGTGGGGTCAATGTGCACAGGAAGTGCACATTTAATTCCGCCATCTCCGTTCCACCATCGGACGTCCAGGCGAGGGGAGCGGTTTCATTCGCATGAAGCGATTCACTTCTACCTTCCTAATGCGGACTTCTAAGGACTGGAATCGATCCCTTCGTCTGTGTTCCCGGAAATATAATGTGGATCTTTTAAAACAAGAGTGAAGGCTGTTACTGAACCAGCGTGCTACACCCTCGACCTCGTCGACACTTACCTAACTTTACATACATACTTACCGCAACTACGGGTCGCGGTGGGATATATTTATATTCTGTGTTCATAGTTATAAAATACAAAAATATAAAAAAAAAACTAAATCACAAACGACAGCAACACTTAATTTATGAAATTATGTTTGCATACGTTAAACTTACTCACCGCGGTTTTGGGGTTTTTTTAAAACTCGCTAATATTACAACTATTACTTAAAACGGGATAATTACCATAATTATGTTGATTGAAATTAGTTACCGACATTTCCAAGGTTATTCCGCGAAGATTATTAATTTGCAATATGATATGATGATAATTATATAATGAATATTTGTAGATTTTATAAATAAATATTATACCGGGTGCGGCCTGTAATAGGAGCAAAAAAATTAAGGATCGCTTCTACACCACGAATGTAACAACATTTGTTCTACAACTTTACACAGTTGGGTAATTTATTACTTGTGATTTTTTCAAACAAACTAAATAGTATTTTCAATGAACAGCATCCAATAGCCTAGTTGACGTTTACTGTCAGCGTACAAACTTCATAGTTTTCGCAATACATTGCTTGCTTAGAAAATCTTGTTTTATTAATATTTATTAAACTATAAGTTATTTTCAAAAGTCGTAGAACAAATGTTGCTACGTTTGTGGTGTAGAAACGATGCCTAAAGTTAAAGCTCCTATTACAGGCCACACCCGGTATAGGCATAACATTTATTTATAAAATCATCTTAAACCTAGGTAGGCCTAGATTTAAGATTTTGCATGCCAAATTATGGTGGAACGTGCCTTCATGTAATTGAATGTAACTGACATGTAAATTTATAACAACTCTGTATGTTTAGCAAAATAAATCATTTCATTTCATTTCATTTCATTTCAGATGGCGCTTGCAGTGCCGAAATATCGGAAACTCATTCAATAGTACATTACTACAAAAGCCGGAAATTATGGTTTTGCTCATTCCACGAGGTATAGATAGTTTCACGAGAGTTGAAGTCACTCACACAACATCATGTAATGATAGGGAGAGTACTCATTCATTCCATTCGTTCACTCTTTTGCAATCAATACCCTTACCATGAGTTGTGACATTGACGTTTTTGATAACGAGTATCGAGTTTACTTATCTGTGCATATCGCTTGTACTATTTACTACGAACGAGATCCACAGATAGTAAACTCGATACTAGTTATCGAACACGTCAATGTCACAACTCATGGTAAGGGTACAGTACTTTATTTAGTTGCGTGCGTAATCCATTCGCCTCAACTCTCGTTTCTACCTAAGTATATGAATAGTGCTTTTCTCAAATATACAATAAAATAATAATAAAAAAAACATGAAGTTTAAGTTAAATTTTTATACCTAAAAGAAAAAAATGACAGATAACACAGCAAAATGTACCATAGATTGATTAGCCTTAATAAAAAATATAAAACACCCATGACTCAGGAACAAATATCTATGCTCATCACACAAATAAATTCCCTGACTAAGATTTAAACTCAGGACCATCGGCTTCATAGGCAGGGTCACTACCCACTAGGCCAAATCTATCGTCAAACGAAAATAAAATATATTATCATATATAAAATATATTAGCTAAGATTTTTTCAATGCTAAATAACCACATTGTTAGTTATCATTGGTTCGCGTAGCTGCCGATGGCGCTAGCTAGTTGTCGTATGTCATTTTTTGACATTTGATAATGCCCGGCCAAGGCAGGCGCGGACTGATGTGCGAATAGGTACCGCGAGGGACGATGTTCGTGGATTTCGGACGATTGTCACTGTCACGACTTGGCTTGATTTGGCGTGTATTTTCTTACTTTTTATTTATTTGTCGTTCCTTTCTTTTTTGTTTCTTCTTGTGTATATGTGTTACTTGTCGTCATGGCACCAAATGGTCTCATCGGAAGACCAGCGCTGGCAATTGCTGGCATTACGCTGAGATGAGGCCATTTCGTGGCACACGTCGTTTGTGTAATGTGTTATTTTGTTGTTATTATTATGTATGTGTGTGTCATGAATAAATGTTTCTATCTATCTATCTATCTATATATAAAAAAACTTACTTGCCAATTTTCCCCACGGCGCTATCAAAAACCACTCTTTCATTTCACTTTTTAGCATATTTAACCAATTCTATCTAATACAAATTAACTAAAACTATGGACTGTTCCTATTACGTATTAATTTGACAGCTAAAGTATTTATCTCCGTTTATCATAATTATCACCGCGATAAGTGACGACCTATTATGAATCAAAACAACCTATTATAAGTACAGCTTAAATATGTCACAACTAATTATAAATATTAATATCTAAGCAATGTAAGTAATTACAATTAAGTATAAAAACATAATAAAGAAAATACCTAACAACTTAACCTACTTAAACAAAATTAGAGATAAAAAACTTGGCCCAAATCGCTATCAACGGGCAAGGTGCCCAGAATGCTGGCTGTATTCCCACGCCAGATAGCGATGGCTATCCGCTGTGCAAAATAGTAGCCAGCCCTCTGGTCACCCGAGGCCTCTATCAGGCGCGCCTTTATATAGTCGGCGCGCGTTTGGACCCCACGGCCCCAAAGTTTCGACGCCAAACCCCGCAAATATTTTTTTTTTAGTAATGTAATTAATAAAAATTATCTACTTTATAAAACTTAAAATTAACTTAATCTTAAGTCTATTTACATATTACAACAGTCTCCCTGGATCGTAGCCGGCTCGAATGTCCCCATTACTCCTGCTGCGTTGCCTCTCTGGACAGCAATAGAGACGTGCTGAAGCAGATACGATCCAGAGCGAGGATCGCAACCCCTCTCCCGCAAACGATGCCCCAGCTCCTTAAATAATAAAATGGCCTCCACCCCCCAGGGCCCCGCCGTCTCTATCGCCACCGGCACAAAGTCGTAGGCGGACTTTAAAGCGGCGTACTTGGCATGTTTGGCCTTCGCTGAATCAAGAATATAATAGAATTGAATTTTGGACCCGAGTATGTCCTTAAACTACGTCTAACAATGAGAGGTAGGGCACAGCGAACTACCATCACGCTTGAGTCTGGAGCAGCCCAACTGGGGAAGTACCTCCTCCTTACAGAAGACCACAGCCATAACAGCACTGCTACCTTTCAGGTCTGTAGTGTTGTGTTTCTGATGGTGAGTAAGGTTCCCAGAGCTCCAACAACTTGTAGGGTAGGCAACGCACATGTCAAATAGGTATTGTTTTGTTTTAGTTATTGTTTTGTATATAATTGTATATAAAAAATAAGTCCCGCCGAGTTTTTTGCCGGTAATAATCTTCTCGGGTCAGAGGTGTAGGGTTAGAACCGGTGGTAGATTTTGCTTTGACGTACATACGGGCATTGTAATGTGCAAATTGAAAAATAAAGATGTTTTATCTTTTTAATGTCATTTTGGGGCCGTGGGGTCCAAACGCGCGCCGACTATATAAAGATCTGTCGGCGCGCCTGATAGAGGCCTCGGGTGACCAGAGGGCTGGCTACTATTTTGCACAGCGGATAGCCATCGCTATCCAGCGTGGGAATACAGCCAGCCTTCTGGGCATCTTGCCCGTTGATAGCGAATTGGGCCAAGTTTTTTATCTCTAATTTTGTTTTAGTAGGTTAAGTTGTTAGGGTTTTTATTTTCTTTATTATGTTTTTATATGCCAAGCTTAAGTGCATCCTTCCTGTCCTACACAACCATCTAAATAAGTGCTGGGAGGAGGGCTGCGTGTCTCAGGATATGCGTGATGCCAACATCGTCACTCTTTACAAAGGCAAAGGCGACCGCGGTGATTGCAATAATTATCGTGGAATATCCCTCCTTAGCATCGTCGGCAAAGCTTTTGCTAGGGCCACCTTGGCTAAACTACAGAAGTTGGCCGACCGCGTATATCCTGAGGCACAATGTGGCTTTCGAGCCCGGCGATCAACTGTCGACATGATATTTTCGCTTAGACAGTTACAAGAAAAGTGTAGGGAGCAAAACAGTCCTCTCGTCGTAGCTTTTGTCGACTTAAACAAGGCTTTTGATACTGTGAGTAGAGAGGGGCTATATTCGGTTCTCGTCGGCATTGGTTGTCCTCCAAAGCTCCTGAAGATAGTGCAATCATTCCACGAGGGTATGGAAGCCACAGTCTTAGATAAATAAAGGAAAATCTCTTTTAATTATAATTATCTTATATATTAATAAATATATAATAAATATTACAGGACATTCTTACACAAATCGACTGAGCCCCACGGTAAGCTTAAGAAGGCTTGTGTTGTAACTCAGCCAACGATATATATAATACATAAAACACCCATAATTTTCTATGTATTTAAAGTATTTGTGTATTATATATATCGTTGGCTGAGTCACAACACAAGCCTTCTGAGTCATGGGACTCAGGAACAAATATCTGTGCTGCCCTGCACAAATGCCCTTACTGAGATTTGAACCCAGGACCATCACCTTCATAGGCAGGGTCACTACCCACTAGGCCAGAGTTGCCGTTAAATATTAGTAAGAAGCAAGATTACACCTGATAAAAATATGTAGGTAAGTATGGTAACTTTAATTACAATGTATGACTATGCTATGACGACTAAAGTGGTCCAAAATAGGACATAATTATGTGACGAATATGGTAGCACGTTATAGTCAAAGTCGATTTGAATAACAGTAGTCCATCTCAAATCTAATATAAATAAATATTACACAAATCTACCTAGTCTAAAAGCTCAGTAAGGCTTGTGTTGTAGGTACTAGACGACGATATATATAACAGATACATATAAATACTTAAACACATAGAAAACACCCATGACTCAAGAACAAATATCTGTGCTCATCACACAAATATCCTGACTGGGATTCGAACCTAGTTCCATCGGCTTCATAGGCAGGGTCACTACCCATTAGGCCAGACCGGTCGTCATTCAAATATACCGTGTTAGGTTAGGTTACTTTTGTCTTTATACTTAGGTATTTGTACAATGAATTATATAATTACGGATACCGCGTCAGAGCTATGAGACTGAACTTACTTTAGCAAATTGTCTATGTAGTAGTGCAGATAATTAATATGGTACGTAACGTCATATGTGTATCCCCACATTGTGAGTCTACTCGTATTAGAAAGAAAGAAATGAAGAAAGAAAATACATTACATAATATTAAAACAGGGTAAGAAACATATGGCTCAATCAACTATTATTTGTCCCTCGTTGCCATGGTTACGTTACTCTTGAAACCACAGTTTAATTGCATCTAAATACACAAAACATAGATATTTGTAGAAGTTTGTACTTCCATAATGGGTCACCTGCCAAGCGCGTCAGTACGCGGTGCCACATTTCATGTAACAAACTATGCTCCCCTGGCTGATGGGACAGAATAACAACAAGAAATAAGTGATTTCTATAGAAATAAAGGACCCGGCAAGCCGCGGCGCTGGTTTTCAGTGGGGACATACTTAACCTATCTTAAAACTAAGTTGTGGTGGCGTCACAAACGCCAACGACACTCAAATAAAAGAAAACACAATTCAAATAACAAAAAACACAGCAACAGATTTTTACTGGACGAACCATCTCTGTCATACCTATTGAAAGTTTATTAACCCTTAATTTGGCAAGAAAAAACAACTGGGATTCCAGCTTCGGCCGATCTGAATAGTCCTAAAAATTCTAATCATATTTTTTTTTATGACAAAGGTGGCAAACGAGCAGACGGATTGCCTGATGGTAAGCAATTACCGTCGCCCATGGACACTCGCAACACCAAGGGAGTCACAAGCGAACCTCTCTCCCTCTCTGGGAACCTTACTCACCATCAGGAACACAACACTACATAACTGAAAGGTAGCAGTGCTATTATGGCTGTGGTCTTCTGTTAGGAGGAGGTACTTCCCCAATTGGGCTGCCCCAGATTCAAGCGTGATGGTCAACGCTGTGCCCTACCTCTCATTGTTGGACGTAGTTTAAGGACATACCCGGGTCCAAATTATTCTATGTCATACCTATTGAAAGTTTATTAACTCTTAATTTGGCAAAAAGAAACCTGAGTTCCAGCCTCAGCCGATCTGAATAGCCCTAAAAATTCTCATCATAAAAAAAAACTAAAAGATGGTCAAAATAATGCGTACATCTGGATATAAACTGCTCAATTAAGGATTAAGACTATTCCGTTCGACCTTGGGATTATTATTAGGGCACGATAGTTTATATTTAACACATTCGCTCCCTCCAAAAATGTATGGAACTGAACGCACATGTGCGTTGGTGGCAGTGAATGCATTAAGTCTATGTCAGAGTGGGATCCGTAAATAATTATATATCCATGGACATAAAATGCATACATAACTATTTGTGATATCCGTAAACTCATCCAATATATATCTCAGTATTTACATGTAATTATAAGTGATTGTGCGTTTTACAATTATATGTGGTTTATTTTATTTCATATTTAAGTGATTTCTAAGCTGAATAGTAAATAATGTTGAATATAATTTTAATATTTATCGTTTTGGGTAAGTACTAAACTATAAAAAGAAAAAAAAACTTACAGACGACAAGGCACACGCAGGTCTGGCCTAGTGGGTAGTCACCCTGCCTATGAAGCTGGTCCTAGGTTCAAATCCCAGTTATATTCCTCGCCGCTCCTTTTGCCATGGCTCATGGGAGCCTGGGGTCCGCATGGCAACTAATCGCAGGATTTGATGTAGACAGTAATTGTTCCAAATTGATTGCCATCTAACCTTCCAACTAGAGGGTAAACTAGGTCTTTTTGGGATTAGTCCGGTTTTATAATTATATTAGTCAGTATGTATAAATAAATATTACAGGACATAAATTGACTGAGCCCCACGGTATGTATAATATACAAATACTTAAATACATATATAACACACCCATGACTCAGAAAAAAATATCTGTGCTCATCACACAAATAAATGCTCTTACTCGGATTTGAACCCAGGACCATAAGCTTAACCCTTTATAGGGCAAGTTTAAAATTGCAATGCAAAAATGACCACCCAATAACATCGTCTTTTTGTATTTTTTTCTTAATAAGAAGCGAAGAGGGTTGAACGCACGACCACAGTGACTTTTGGGCGTTAAAGGGTCAATAGGCGGTGACTACCCACTAGGCCAAACCTTCATCAAATTAATATTAAATATTAAATTGTTTGGGTGTTACTTTGTTTCAGACTTACACCAGAACTGCTATGGTATGACTCAAAATGATAAAAATCTCTATTTTTATCAATTAAATCAAGATATTTCCAGTCATAGACAAAGTAACCTCAAATATCAAAGACAAGAAAATCTTAAATCAAATATGAAAACTATAGGAACTGATTTTGGTTCTATAGAAGCTATTGAAATACAGCAAGATTCGCCATTTAAAAGGGATAATAAAAACTATTTCAGACAAGTTGGGGCAGGTTATAAAACTATATCTACTGATGAGCAATATAAAGATGGGAATACTGGAAAGATACTTAAAAAATATGACGATACGTATGAAAAAACAGAGAGACACAGCGTTGAACTGGATAATGCAGTCAGATTCTTTAGGAGAAATAATCATTGGAAGCCGAAACGGGTCATAACTTTTAAACCAAATAACATTATAGAAAAAACTTTATATAAAACTGAGTATAAGCTGAATAAAAACTACAATGGAAACCAAAATGTAGAACAAGTTTATTCTGATTGTTGTATTGTTACATCTAATACAATAAAAGTTAAAAGTGCTTCAAAACCAATTCACAATTACAAAGCGCCTGGATATCTACCCCCTATACACACTCCTCCGACTCAAGTAGTACTACCACGTAAAACTAATGACAGAAATAAACCAAATGTACATCCAGTTGAACGTGGAGACATTCCTGAAGAACCCTCGGAAATATCACCAGAGATGGCTATGCCAGTTCCTGAGGACTCTCCTACTGTGGAAGCTATAGAAACTACTTCAACACTGAAAGCTACTACAACTAAAAGGACAACTATACCAGTCCAGATAAATAAATTAACTACTCCTATTTTTGAGAGTAATCGGAATTCAAAAGATGAAACTTCTACAATCTCATCGTTTAAAGGTATTAAATACTTACCTCCTGAAGATTCGTCTACTGTAACAGAGATGACGCCACTGTCTGGTGCAGCTCCATCTATGCCTGTGCCAACACTTCATGACGAAACTAATTCATCAACATCACCAACTGATGATCAGAAATCTCATCCATCATCTATCACAGTACCGGAATACTTACTTCCTAAAACTACAACCCCAGCTCTTGTTACAAGTTCGTCAGATGCTGAACCAGCTATGGCAATGCCGGTACCTCCACAACTAGACGAATCTCCATCCACATCTCTACCTGTAACTAGTTTTGGATCAGTAGAAACAACAGCAACTACTCCAACCCTTGATAAAAGTCCATCAGATGGTGAACCAGCTATGGCAATGCCGGTACCTCCAGAACTAGACGAATCTCCATCCACATCTCTACCTGTAACTAGTTTTGGATCAGTAGAAACAACAGCAACTACTCCAACCCTTGATAAAAGTCCATCAGATGCTGAACCAGCTATGGCAATGCCGGTACCTCCAGAACTAGACGAATCTCCATCCACATCTCTACCTGTAACTAGTTTTGGATCAGTAGAAACATCAGCAACTACTCCAACCCTTGATAAAAGTCCATCAGATGCTGAACCAGCTATGGCAATGCCGGTACCTCCAGAACTAGACGAATCTCCATCCACATCTCTACCTGTAACTAGTTTTGGATCAGTAGAAACATCAGCAACTACCCCAACCCTTGATAAAAGTCCATCAGATGCTGAACCAGCTATGGCAATACCGGTACCTCCAGAACTAGAGGAATCTCTACCTGTAACTAGTTTTGGATCAGTAGAAACATCAGCAACTACCCCAACTCTTGATAAAAGTCCATCAGATGGTGAACCAGCTATGGCAATGCCGGTACCTCCAGAACTAGAGGAATCTCCATCCACATCTTTACCTGTAACTGATTTTGGATCAGTTGAAACAACAGCAAGTACTCCAACCCTTGATAAAAGTCCATCAGATGGTGAACCAGCTATGGCAATGCCGGTACCTCCAGAACTAGAGGAATCTCCATCCACATCTTCACCTGTAACTGGTTATAGATCAGTTGAAACATCAGCAACTACTCCAACTCTTGGTAAAAATTCATCAGATGATGAAACAACAAATTCGATACCAGTAACTCCAGGATCAGAGAAATTTCCATCACCAACTGCAGAATCATCAAAGCCTTCAACACCTATGGTTTCTGATACTCCTTTCAAAGGACCTGAATACTTGCCTCCAGATCTTATGCTACCAGCCGTACCACCAGCTCCAGCTATGGTGGTACCAGTGACACCAGATTTTGATCAAAACGCAGACGATAGTCCAAATATTGATCCCCGCAGCTTTGGTGATGAATAATGATAATGATGATCATTTTCAAGTGTAACTTAAAGCCATGAGGCATTCTCTACCAGTTTACCTTAGGGGAAAACAGTAAAGATTGTAAGCGGTGCTTTTCACAACTAAGAAATCTTATTAAAATTATAATTTTTGATGATAAATAATAAATAATAATAAATAAATATTTCGGGACATTCTTACACAAATCGACCTAGTCCCACGGTAAGCTCAATAAGGCTTGTGTTGCAGGTACTAGGCGACGATATATATAATAAATAGATACATATAAATACTTAAATACATAGAAAACACCCATGACTCAGGAACAGATATCTGTGCTCATCACACAAATAAATGCCCTGACTGGGAATCGAACCCAGGACCTTCGGCTTCATAGGCAGGATCACTACCCACTAGGCCAGACCGGTCATCGGCATGGTAAAAATATAAAGTTTAACATCATTAGCTTAACTTATGAATTATTGATGTGAATGAGGTCAAACGCTGGCCAGTCTTTTATCCATACTAATATTATAACTGTTATCATAATACAATTGTAATTTCTGTAAATAAATATATATTTGTAGAATTGGGGTACTTGCTGAAGTTTCTACCGATCCCGGGACCCGGGTATGTCCTTAAACTACGTCCGACAATGAGAGGTAGGGCACAGCGATGACCATCACGCTCGAGTCTGGAGAAGCCCAACTGGGGAAGTACCTCCTCCTTACAGAAGACCACAGCCATAACAGCACTGCTACCTTTCAGGTATGTAGTGTTGTGTTCCTGATGGTGAGTAAGGTTCCCAGAACTCCAACCCCCCCTTAAAGGTCGGCAACGCGCTTGTGACTCCCCTGGTGTTGCGGGTGCCCATGGGCGACGGTAATTGCTTACCATCAGGCAATCCGTCTGCTCGTTTGCCACCTTATGTCATAAAAAAAAAATCCATCACAGGTGCCTGTCAACTAAAAGTGTCCAACATTGGTGCCATCATCCAAGCAAGGTTTTAAAAATTCTAAATATTTGCTGAGTAATACATAACTTATCCTCTTATGAGATACTACGCAGTATTTCCTTGTCTTTATTATAATTACTTCTATATTAGCATTACGCTCAGATGAGGCCATTTCGTGGCTTTTTTTTCCTTGTATGCTTTATGGTTTTCCCGAGGGATTACAGTATGGGGATCTTCAAAAAACGAGGGTCGGCAACGCGCACGTGACACCTCTGGAGTTACAGGCGTCCATAGGCTGCGGTAACTGCTTACGATCAGGCAGGCCGTATGCTTGTTTGCCACCGACGTATTAAAAAAAAAAAAAGTGTTTTTTTCTTGCGAAACCGGATAGCTCTCGAGGTATAAATACATAGAAAACACCCACACTCAGGAACAATAGTTGTTCTCATCACACAATAAATGCCCTTACTGGGATTTGAACCCAGGACCATTCTGGCTTCATAGGCAGGGTCACTACCCACTAGGCCAGAGCTGTCCTCAATGTTGCAATGCAAGTCATGGTTGTTTGCTCCAAGTTTAAGTATTTGTATATCATATGTGACATTATCTAGCAAAAGGGACCTTATTGTCAATGGCGCTTACGTCGAACCGGGTTGCGTTTGTATTGCGGCATCTTGAACAACGGCGTAAGCGCCATCGACAATAAGGTCCCTTATCATAGATAATGACACATATATATCGGCTGAGCAAAACACAAGCCTTCTTGAGCTTACCGTGGGGCTTACTGTAGATTTGTGTACGACATTGCAGTGGATATCCAATTTCATTCCCATCTCCTCCCGCGGGTGTAAGAGGCGACAAAGGGAAAAATCCTACGGACGGGCAGCAGCGTCCGTCGAAAACGAATCTACAGCTACTGCGGTCGCCAGCTCGCCTGCCAAGCGTGGCGACTATGGCAACTACCCCCCAAGAAGATACAAGTCATATTTGTGGGAAGCCTAAAGGCTTGGGCACATAGGCGCGATTTGTGAGCGTGGCGGTAGCGCAGCGTGACACCGGTGTGGCTAATGTAACGAAATAAGGCACACATTCGGACGACAGCGTCGCGCCCCGCTGCGCCACGCTCACAAAACGCACCTATGTGCCCAAGCCTTAAGTCCAGCAGTGGACTGCATATGGCTGAAATGTATCTAATTTCATTACGCAATAGCGTAACAAGAATCGTAATAAAAAAATCAACAAATTATATACACATTTATTCACTAAAACGCTATTCCCAAAATCTACAACTCTCGATATCAGGCACGTGGTCACGCAGGAACGTGCGGTGCGCCCGCACGTGCGTGAAGCTGCCGTACGCGTACACGTTGCATTCTGCGTTGTGCGGCGACGGGGCGGTCGACGCTATGCCGCGGAGGTATGGCGTGGCGTGCGAGGCTGGGCCCGACCAAAACGCTAGCCCGCCCCCGCTGTCGCCTTTGCAGAGGGATTTGCCTGGAACAAAGTCAGCGTTTGGGTTGAATTAACTATTTTTCTTGCTTCAGTCTCACACGGACAGTGTAAGTTTCTTTTGACGTAAAAAAAAGCGTAAGTGATAAATTGTTAATGTTATTTATGGTAACTCTAACGCGATGGTTACGTTTTATTGCGTTAAAAACTTACACTCAAAGGGCTCAGAACACAAAATTACTACATCGGCTCATCTACACTAATATTATAAAGGCGAAAGTTTGTGAGTGTGTATGTTTGTTACTTCTTCACGTCTAAACGTCTGGAGCGATTTTAAATTTGGTATCCAGTTAGCTGACACCTTGGTTAAACACTTAGGCTACGTTTTTTCCCTAATAAACCGCGGGGCACAGCTAGTAGTAATCAAAACACAAAATGATTACAATTAGTCACTTACGAAAAAACACCAGAGCTCTGAGTGTAAGTTTTTAACGTAACTTTACTTCACGAACGCGTTTGCGTTTCTCATATAAATAACATTATCACTTACGCATTCGTAATCGTTTTTTTACTTCAAAAGTAACTTACACTAGAGCCTCAGAGGCTCTAGTGTAAGTTTCTTTTGACGCCTCGAATGCGTAAGTGATAATGTTATTTATATGGGAAACACTAAAGTGATAGTAACGTAATAGTTATTACGTTAAAAACTTACAATCATCAGGGCTCAGGTGACTAAAAGTAAACCCACTATCCTATAGGTAGGTTTAGGTTATGTTCGTTTTGTATCGGCCCGTAGGACCAAAGCACCCAAAAGCAGGAGATTCAACGACTAATTGTGTTGTATTCATTTTGTGTTTCTGTCATTTTGAATTTTGGACTATGAGCTGTTACTCATTTTATGTTCTAAGACAAATTTGGTAGTCCACATGGAACCTTATGCGCTTATATAATATATGCTCATCACACAAATAAATGACCTGATTGGGATTTGAACTAGGACCATCGGCTTCATAGGCAGGGTCACTACCCACTAGGGTCGTCATCAAAGGTTGCCAATTCTTACCCGTATCGTTCTCGCCAGCGCACACCTTATCACAAGTGATATATTTGAGGAAACCGTCTTCGGATTCCTTAATGCATTTTTCTATTTCAATGAAGGGTAGTTCAAGCCAGAGTAATCGCTGCGTCGGTGTACCCTTGGAGTCCGTCAGACCCCATCCCGCGACCTGATAAAAATATAAAATAATTAGCATTACTTTTTTTACGGTGGAAAACAGTACTGGATGGTAAGCAGTTACTGAAGACGCCTGCAACTCCAGAGGATTCACATGCGCTTGTCTACCCTAAAAGTTGGAGCTCTGGGAAGCTTACCATCAGGAACACAACACTACATACCTGAAAGGTAGCAGTGCTGTTATGACTGTCTTCTGTAAGGAGGAGGTACTACAGTTGGGCTTTTCCAGACTCTAGCGTGATGGTACTTTGCTCTCATTGCCATCCTTTACAGAATGTTATGTTATGTGTTTTTTTTATGATATAGGAGGCAAACGAGCAGACGGATTGCCTGATGGTAAGCAACTACCGTCGCCCATGGACACTCGCAACACCAGAGGAGTTAGTACGTTGCCGACCTTTAAGATCTCCTCTTGAAGGTTTGGAGGTCATATAATAGTGTGTAGATAAAATTGAAAGGTGCCTCACCGTGCCCTGGTGTCCAGATTTCATCTGCTGTCTATCGAAATCGTCATCAAAGTCCACGCAGATTGGCCGAACCCCTCGTGTGTACTTGAACGGAGTGGCCAGTTTTAAAATGGCAATATCTTCTTGGAAACTGGTCTTCACGCCGAGGAATCGAGCGGGGATCTTTATATCTAATACCTGTGAAAGAGGCAATGGATAATGAAACATATATCAGCATCATCATATCAGCCAAAGGCGTCTACTACCGTACGTATGCCTTCCCTAAAGCGACCGACAATGACCGGATTTTTGCAGGCATTCAGTGGATTCACATGGTCTTTACCTTGTCTACTTTGCCGTGTGATGCCGGCTGACTAGAATAGCACCACCCCATCTCCCGCGGGTATCGTATGAGGCGACAGAGGGAAAAATCCTACAGACGGGCAGCAGCGTCTGTCGAAACCCAATCTACAACTACTGCGGTCGCGAATCCCAAGCGTGGCGACTATGGCAACTACCCCCAAGATGATACAAGTCATATTTGTGGGAGGCCTATGTTCAGCAGTGGACTGCATACGGCTGAAATGTATGTATGTATGTTACCTTATCTCCATTGCCCTTTGGGTCAATGAGCTTTCTTATGAGTACATAGTAGGCGACCATGTTTCAGTGCCATATGTCATCACTGGTCAAAAACTTTCGTCTTGAGACACTGCGGAATTTTGGAAGAAAATATGTCCCATACTTTCGCTTTCCCGAACGCTGCCCACCCGAATATTTCAAGAGAAGAAGCTTCCCGAACGCTGCCTAACCGATTCTCGGCTCGGATTCGAAGATTGCCCTCCTCGAAGTTGGACCTACCTAACTGGATAGTTTTCCATAGGTATATAGGTAGTTCCACGAGAGTTGAGGCGATTGGATTACGCACACAACCATATGGAGTAGGTGCTGATTGCAAAAAGAGTGAATGAATGGAATGAATGAGTGAATGTAAATAAAAACACTTAAAATGTAATCATTGCCAGTTACTTCAGTCATGATTGAAGAGGTTTAATAAAATACTTTTGCCTGTATTCACTCAAATCGCTGTTGAACTTTGCTATTGGTATGAAAAAAGAACTGTAATTTCAAAATCTCCATATTACATGAGATGTTGTGTGCGTGACATCAACTCTCGTAAAACTACCTACATTTCATATTGTACCTACTGTTATTTAATATGGATTCTGTTATACCATGCTACTAGAGGTACGAGAAAGGACATAGGATAAATTTTATCCCGCAACCATACTTTAAAGACGGGTATAGCTGGCCGACGAAGTCGCGAGGAAAAGCTATCCATACTAATACGAGGGCGGAGTGATAAGTCTGGTAAAATTATTAGTTATGGTAATATGTTTACAAATTCAATGATGTCCACTTGTAGTCGAACCTTTTTGAGCCTAAATGGTATATTTTCAGCCAGTTCGCACGACTACTTTTTTTTTGGCAGCGAAGAAAAAAATACAATTGCTTTGATGTTTGCGAACATGGAGAAAAGTGAGTTTCGGGTTCTGATCAAACATTATTTTATTCGAAAAAAAACTATTACCGAAACAAAAAAAAGCCTAGAAAAATATTACGGGGACTCTCCCCCGTCGATTAAAATGATTCACAAGTGGTTTACTGAGTTTCGTTGTGGTCGTACAAGCACTAATGACGCCGACCGACCTGGACGGCCAGTTGAGGTCACTACACCGGAGATGATCAAGAAAATCCATGATATCGTATTGGATGACCGAAGAGTAAAAGTCAGAGAGATAGCTGATATTGTAAGCATTTCCGACGAACGGGTTCATAATATCCTACACACTCATTTGGACATAAAGAAGCTATCCGCCCGTTGGGTGCCGCGATTGCTTACAGTGGATCAAAAGCGTACTAGAGTGACTATTTCACAAGAATGTTTGGCAAAGTTTAGGCGTAGTAAAAAGGACTTCATCCGTCGTTTCATAACTGTAGACGAAACCTGGATCCATCATCATACACCAGAAACCAAGGCGCAGTCAAAACAATGGATTGCTTCAGGTGAACCTGCACCGAAGAAGGCCAAAGCAGTGTTATCAGCAAATAAAGTTATGGCAACCGTCTTTTGGGATGCGCGTGGTGTAATACACATTGATTACCTTCCAAAAGGCAAAACAATCAACGGCGAATATTATGCCAATTTATTGCAACGATTTCATCAAGTTTTGATGGAAAAGAGACCCCATTTGGCGAAGAAGAAAATTCTTTTTCACCAAGACAACGCACGGGTGCACACTTGTGCAGTTGCTATGGCTAAGATCCACGAATTGCATTACGAATTGGTCCCGCACCCGCCTTATTCTCCAGATTTAGCCCCCTGCGATTATTTTCTTTTTCCTAACTTGAAGAAATGGCTAGATTCTGGCCTCGAATGTCCAATTCCTGGAATGTCCATATGCCTCGAATGTCCATTTCCCCCAATGTACATTGCCTCGAATGTCCAATTCCTGGAATGTCCATATGCCTCGAATGTCCATTTCCCTCAATGTACATTGCCTCGAATGTCCAATTCCTGGAATGTCCATATGCCTAGAACGTCCATTTCCCCCAATGTACATTGCCTCGAATGTCCAATTCCTGGAATGTCCATATGCCTAGAACGTCCATTTCCCCCAATGTACATTGCCTCGAATGTACAATTCCTGGAATGTCCATATGCCTGGAATATCGTCACATATTAACTGTGTATGTGGTGAATAGGATCCTCTCATTCTCATTACTCAGTCACCTCCCAACAAGCAAATTTATTTACTTGTTTGCCACAGACGTGGTAAAAAATAGTTATTTACGATAAAAGTGCGGAAAAGAGGAAATTACCTATTCGCACGAGTATCGTACAACGTTTTACAGTACATATGGCCCTTTAAACTTTTGACATACACATGAAAAGTGCCATTTTACGCACTAGTGTGGGAAATTAGGACCAAATGTACTGTAAAATAGTTTTGCTAGTTGGGCTCTGCTTTAATAAGTGTTACTTAATAAAATTCAATTATAAACTGAATAATACATGTATTTGGGTACCTGTTAGAACTAAATTAAAATATGCTTAAACAAAAAAAAACTATTACAAATAAAACATATTTCTCCTTACAATTAAAAAAACTAACCAAAATCCACACTTCTCTGGTACAGTTTAATCAATGATGTCGTATATTTTATTTTCTTCCTTTATGGGTTTTCTTTTTAAGATTAAAAACAAGGCGTAAATGAATAATTTTTTTTAAGAATTTTATAGGCTGCAATGCATTTTTGTTCATTTTATTTAAAATTTTTATGTATTGACGGTCAAACTTTATGTCCATAGGTCTTCTATTTATTTTGGGTACGTCGTATATAGTTTGCGAGATTTTCAAATCATAGAATGCTGCCTCTTTTTTCATACATTGTATGAAGAAGTAAATGTTAGGGGTCTGTGGTAATTTCATATTGATACGATGATGCCAACCTTCTAATGCGTTATTCGTTCTATTTATTTTCGCATCCGCACAACTTATACGTTCAGGTGTTGTTTTTCTTATCCACTGCTTGATAAAATATTTTTGAAACTTTTTGACTATTAAGGTTTGCGGTGTGCAATCTTTTATAGATGCCCATGCCTCAATAATTTTATCCGCAGGGAGCAATGGCAGAAGGGATGCCATTCTGGTCATCATTCGACCTTCCTTTGTTTTATTTAGTTTAAGCTTCCTAGACTTTTTCCAAATTGCTCTGCTAAAATGGTACCAACAGCCAGCAAGTTGAACCTGTGGAAACACCATATGCACGGCATTAATTTGTGCCTGCTCGTAATCGCATTTGAACTCCGTTATGCACAGACCAAGCTTTTCTTTTAGCAACTTAAAAAAGCGGTAGTAAGTTTCTTCCTTTTTATTTGGTAACAATCCATATACTACGGGAAACACATTATTGGTTTCTATATTGGATTTGCTATTTAAGTGTAAACTGTACATTTGGACGAACGGGCTCGGTGCACTTTTGAATGTGCCATCAGCTAGGTATGACCCTTTTTTATTTTTTATTAAATTTTGACACAAAGGTGAAGCGAATATTAAGATTTTTTCTTCATGTCCGTCTTCGCATACGAGGAAATCCTCAACAAAACTTTGAGATAATCTTACGTCCTCGGGGTTTTTGAACGTGAGTCTCTCTGCGGATAGAAACCTTTTTCGAGCTGCATAACATGAATTTTTATATGCCGAGAATGGTGGTATGAATGGTCCCATTTTTTTATTTTCTTCTTCGTTTAAAAATTCTTGAAAGTTATCCTCGTATATACTTTGAATCGGTCCCAAGTTTTGGCAGACGTCCTTTTTTATTTTATTCAACACCATATCTATTTTGTTTTGAGCTTCATCGGGAAAGCATACATGTTCTTTTTTTTGACGTAAAACATGGTCATCACAACTTAAAGTGATTGTGGCCGTACAAATCGTGCGATTAGTGCATCGCCATAATGTAGTATTACTTTTTTTGTTGGTAACGCTTAAATTATACTTATGGCCTCCGTAACAGCATATTTTTTTTCCTTTTCTGCTTTCTATAAATTTTAGGTCTCCCATTTTACGTACATCGATTGCCAAGAATGACACCAATAGACGTAATATTGAAGTATGTATTCGATCAGAGGAAGGAATGACATAAGTGTCCAGCCAGTATTATAAGTGGCCTTATCAGATAGTCTAACTCCTTAGACCAAGGAAATTTTAGTATAACTGGAATAAGCCCTGTGAAAAATACCAATAAGTGAAACGTGCTTTATATGCATCTTATTAAGGTTTACTTTCGCTCGCCGAATATGAAGAAAAAAACGAGCCGAGTAGGACAGCTAGTACACAGACCTCTGTCCCTTTCTGAATGATGCTATTCCTAGAATAATATTAGATCTATGGCAACCCAAAGTCAACTAGATGCTAGGGTAACCATGCTTGTACATGGACGAGGACAATTACACAACAGGACAACATTAATGTTGGTGTTGAGATAAAGTACATTAAACATATTTATTAAAATTTGTAAAATGTGGTTTCATTGTCATTGTATATTATAGTAGAGGGAATATAGCAATTGGGGCAAAGTAATTCCCACAGAACCGGGGTTATAGTGGTTTAATTTCCTGGGTGTATTTTTTTGATATACCTAAAAAACATATAGAATATATAAGTGTGCAAAATGCAAATTTTCACCCGGTAAAGATAAAAAAAAAATCAACATGTAAAACTCAAATCGTGTGTGTCAATTACAGGAAATTATACACAAAAATGGTTATGAGGTTAATTTTATATAAGAATCGTAAATAACAAAATGGTGGTTGATGAACAAAAATATTTTTCAAGTAAAATGAAAATCTGAACATTGAAAACTGAACGTAACATTTTAATATTGTTTTACACATTAATGTACGTTGTAATAAGAAAACCATATTTAATACATAAATATTTCCGATTATATTATATTTTATAAAAGTATAGGCTGTATTTTAATCAACACGACAAAATATAGGCCTCTCCCATAGAATGCCACATGGAGCACACACATGAAGAACACTTTAACATACTGCGGCCACCGACTACCAGCGACCCGGTCATCGGTCCGTCTGGTTTGTTGATGTCCGATATTACCGATTTACATATCTAAAAAATATGAAGAAGGCTGTTGTCGTATCATAATATATAAATAACCTATAAGGCTGTCGCAGAGAAAAGAAGATTGGTGTTTACTCCACCGACACTCTTAAATTTGGACACCGCAAGAGCTTATTTTTATTCTTTCACCATCTGGTTATTTATTTTTAATTTTAGAAATCATCGTCATAACCTCTTTTACATTTAATTTCTTGTAATTTGATACCACAGACGATTTTTAATAAATTTTATAAGTATTCGAAGTTAACATTTTTGGGAAACAAAAAAATGCATGTAGTATGTCAAATAGATACACAATGTGAAATGTGACGATTTTTAATAAATTTTATAAGTATTCGAAGTTAAAATTTTTGGGAAGCAAAAAACGCATGTAGTATGTCAAATAGATACAGAGCTGCCGGCGTGGTCTCTACACCGATCTAGTGCATAAGAACACTATTGTATTTAATAGAATTTTCCTAACTTCTAAAATTAACGTGGTCACCCTATAGAAAGAGACAAAGGTCTGCGTGGTAGCTATCTCACTAGGCTCGTTTTTTTCGGGCTAGTACTCGATCTAGTTATATTAGTATATCTATGCCTTAGACACGGTTTCTGCGTGATTTAATATGTACTACTAGCTTACACCCGCGACTTTAGCCGCGTTTTGTACAAACATTTACATTAGTTATTTGACGACATTAAAAGTATAGTCGTTTGGGATAAAGTTGTTGCTTGTTATTGAATGACAGTTTCTTTTACCCCAATATGTTTTTTTTCCCGATGGTAGATTCCATGTTGATAATTTCTATATTGGTTTTACATGTTAACATTTTGTTTACGGCAAAAATTGACGAACGGAAATGATCTCTCCTGTTGCAGTAAACTCTCACTACTGTCACTGTGACAAAGTTGTATAGTGGCAAATAAATTATATTGATTGTCTGCACATTTGGGTAATTGGACAAATAAATCAGCGATCGTAGGGTTAATTAGGGTAACGTGTAGGGATTTGCAGATCCCTTACCCTAATTGGCCTACGGGTGGCACCTTATGAACCGGACGTTCGGGTATTTGGACGTACGGGGACTGGACGTTCGGGGCAATGGACATACGGAGACTGGACCTTTGGCGGCATTAGACATACGGGGACTGGACGTTCGGGGCAATGGACATTCGGGGACTGGACCTTTGGCGGCATTAGACATACGGGGACTGGACGTTCGGGGCAATGGACATTCGGGGACTGGACGTTCGGGGCAATGGACATACGGAGACTGGACGTACGGGGAATTGGACATTCGAGGCCAGAATGAATGGCTAGGCGGAAAAAGATTTAGGTTCAATGAAGAAGTGATTGAAGAAACCAATGCTTATTTTGAAGGGTTGGAGCAATCGTATTATACGGAGGGAATAGAAAAGCTGGAAAAACGTTGGAATAAGTGCTTTGAGTTAGATGGAGACTACGTTGAAAAATAAATATAAACTTTGCCTATAACATAACAAATAGTTTATTTTTTACCAGATTTATCACTCCGCCCTCGTATTATAAATTAGAAAATAACTCTGTCTGCCTGTCTCTTACCTCTTCACGTTTAAACCGCTGAACCAATTGGGATGACATTTGGTATGGAGAGAGTTTGAGCTACTAGAAAGGACATAGGATAACTTTTATCACGCAACCATACTTTAAAGACGGGTATGGCTGGTCGCCGTGTGATGCCGGTTGACTAGAATAGCACAATCCCATCTCCCGCGGCGACAAAGGGAAAAATCCTACGGACGGGCAGCAGCGTCCTTCGAAAACTAATCTACAACTACTGCGGCCGCCAACCCCAAGCGTGGCGACTATGGTAACTACCCCCCAAGATGATACAAGTCATATTTGTGGGAGACCTATGTCCAGTAGTGGACTGCATACGGCTGACATGTATGTATGTAAGGGGAGTTGGAGCTCTGGGAACCTTACGGTCCACGACACGACATACCTGAAAGGTAGCAGTGCTATTATGGCTGTAGTCTTCTGTAAGGAGGAGGTACTTCCCCAGTTGGGCTGCTCCAGATTCAAGCGTGATGGTCATCGCTGTGCCCTACCTCTCATTGTTGGACGTAGTTTAAGGACATACCCGGGTCCAAGAAGTTACTGAACCAGCGTGCTACACCCTCGACCTCGTCGACACTTACCATCAGGTGCGACTGACAAACGCTGGTCAGTCATGTTTAAAAAAAAACATGGTCTACTCACGTCAGACTTTTGTGCCTTCTTGTCCATGGGATCCTTCCATGGTTTGTAGATCTTACTGGCTGCAACCGCGAAGAGGCTTGCAGACTGCAACCCGACAACGTCATCCCAGAAACAATGTGCAGCTGAAATGTGTTTTTTTTTTAAATAACGACGGTGCCAAACAAGCATACGGCCCACCTGATGGTAAGCAATTACCGCAGCCTTTGGACGCCTGCAGAGGATTCGCATGTTGCCTACCCTAAATGTTGTTGGAGCTCTGGGAACCTTACTCACCATCAGGAACACAACATTACATACCTGAAAGGTAGCAGTGCTATTATGGCTGTGGTCTGTAAGGAGGAGGTACTTCCCCAGTTGGGCTTCTCCAGACTCAAGCGTGATGGTACTTCGCTGTGCCTCTCATTGTTGGACGTAGTTTAAGGACATACCCGGGTCCAAAATGTATTTTAAAATGTTATTTTTTCGTTTTACTGTAAGTTAAGTGCCTGAATTATTGAGCACCCTTTTTATATAAAAAATCGTTATTTTATAATAGTGTAGGTATTTACGTCTTTTCTGATGACATATTACCTCCTCCTTACAGAAGACCCTAATAGCACTGCTATCTTTCAGGTGTGTAGCGTTGTGTTCCTGATGGTGAGTAAGGTTCCCAGAGCTCCAACCCCCTAAAAAGGTCGGCAACGCGCTTGAGACTTCCTTGGTGTTGCGGGTGCCCATGGGCGACGGTAACTGCTTACCATCAGGCAATCCGTCTTCTCGTTTGCCAAAGGTGGCATAAAGAATATTATTAATGGAAACTGATTAGGTATTGGTCGTTGCGGTGACTTGGTGATCCAAACTTATGGTCATCATCATGTCAGCCGAAAGACGTCCACTGCTGGACATAGGCCTCCCCCAGAACAACCCAATAAGACCGATCCTGTGCCTTCCACATCCAGCGGCATTCCGCGACTCTAACTAGGTCGTCGGTTCACCTTGTGGGAGGCCTACCTACGCTGCGTCTTCCAGTTCGTGGTCGCGACTCCTTCCGCCCCACCAGCCATCGGTTCTGTGCGCAATGTACCCCGCCCACTGCCACTTAAGTTTGGCAATACGGAGGGCTTTTTGTTTTTTATCTAATACGTACTTTTGAGGATTATTAACTTTGCTCCCTTGTATAACAAATAACCAGAGCCCGGATTTTTCACGGCAAAACAAAACACTATAGTAATCTAGCAAGTGATAGAAACATTTTTTTATCTATATCGATAATTGTCTAGTGAGAACTTCTCAAAACGTCACCAAATAAAACAAATAATAAATAAAAAAGTACGTAAAGTATATATGAAGTTATCTATGAGAAACGGATGCAATTTCTTCTCATTTTTATTAATAACTGTAATATTATGATATTATACTTATATCAAATAAGTCGGTTTCAAAGCGTTATAAGAAATAAATCATTTCTAGACCATAGACCCAATTTCTAGAGTAATAACTGTCTATTATTGATTATTTTGTCTATTATTTTCAATAAGGTGGTATAGTCATTATCGCTACTTTTTAACTGTGTTAAATACCTTATTGTGTTTTCGGAAGAAAAATACACTTCTTGTTTCTAAGTTGTTTTGCACATTCTAAATTGCCAATAATGTATAAATATATCGGCATGTTATTTTATACCCATCGATAATAATCGATATCGATAAAATAATATTTCAATCACTGGCTAGATTACGATAGTGTTTCGTTTTGCCGTGAAAAATCCTGGCTCTGCAAATAACTATTAATAGCGGATTTTATCTTTAAAAAGATACATTTCACAGGATACATTTTGGAGAGTGTGCACAGGAACTGCACGATATAATTCCGTCATCTCCGTTCCTCCACCGGACGTCCAGACGAGGGGAGCGGTTTCATCCTTACGTTGTGAATATTCCATTCATTCGCACGAAGCGATTCGCTTCTACCTTCCTAATGCGGACTGCTAAGGAATGGAATTCGCTCCCTTCGTCTGTATTCCCGGTAAGATATAATTTGGGTCTTTTCAAGGCAAGAGTGAATAGGCTGTTACTGAACCAGCGTGCTACACCCTCGACCTCGTCGTCACTTTCCATCAGGTGCGACTGAGGTCAAACGCTGGTCAGTCTTTTACTTATATAAAAAAAAAAAAAATCTTACCTGATATTACAATGTCCGCCCTAACTATAGATCCCCCGCAAATAGGGAAGTAAGGATCTGTGATCTTCTTATATATACCAACATGCCACACAGGCCGAGGAGTTCCTTTCAGGTCTGCCAGCTTCAGCGTCTCATTAGAAGACCTTCGGTACCTGGTCTTCGGTATACAGTCGTCTGGCGGTAGATACGAAAGACCGACATACGGTTTCTTTGTTGCTTCCGTGACGCACGGTTTGTCACCGTATTCTCGTTGGTCTACTTCCGATGGCCAGGAGTTTGGGTCCAGGGGGTCACATTCAGGTTCGAAGGGTACTTCTACTGGTATTCTCAGTGCGGTGGTGTTGGTGGTAGGCAGGTATTCACGTGCTATGTACGGTCGCTTCGGAGTGGTTGTAGCCAAAGTGGTAGAAGGAGTAGTCAAAGTAGTAGATGGGGTAGTCAAAGTAGTAGACGGCGTAGTTAAAGTTGTAGATGGAGTAGTCAAAGTAGTTGATGGCGTAATCACAGTAGTCGATGGAGTAGTCACAGTAGTCGATGGAGTAGTCACAGTAGTCGATGGAGTAGTCACAGTGGTCGATGGAGTAGTCACAGTAGTCGATGGAGTAGTCACAGTAGTCGATGGAGTAGTCACAGTAGTCGATGGAGTAGTCACAGTGGTCGATGGAGTAGTCATAGTGGTCGATGGAGTAGTCACAGTAGTCGATGGAGTAGTCACAGTAGTCGATGGCGTAGTCACAGTAGTCGATGGCGTAGTCACAGTAGTCGATGGCGTAGTCACAGTAGTCGATGGAGTAGTCACAGTAGTCGATGGAGTAGTCACAGTAGTCGATGGAGTAGTCACAGTAGTCGATGGAGTAGTCACAGTAGTCGATGGAGTAGTCACAGTAGTCGATGGAGTAGTCAAAGTAGTGGAAGGTGTAGTCACAGTAGTCGATGGAGTAGTCACAGTAGTCGATGGAGTAGTCAAAGTAGTGGAAGGTGTAGTCGAAGTAGTAGTTGTAGTAAATGGAGTTGTTGGTGCGCAAGGTGTTTCACCGAATTCACGTTGATCTACGTCTGTGGGCCAAGTGCTTGGATCTAGAGGGTCACATTTTGGTTCTGGTGGTACTTCCATGGCAATAGCTGGTGCTGGACCCGGTGGCTTACTATACGGTTCGACAGTCGTGGTTGGCGCACAAGGTAGATCTCCAAACCTTTTTTGCTCGTATTCCGTAGGCCAAGTTCTTGGGTCCAGTGGATTACATGGACTCTCAGTTGGCACTGGATCACCTCCAGCGACAGGTGGAAAAACCTGTGGTTTTCGAGTACTTGTAGTAGTAACATTGTTGGGGGGTAAGTATCCAGGTCCTATATAGGGTTTTTTGGTTGTTGTTTTGATGTCTAGGGTTGTTGTTGATGTGGTTACATTTGGGGTTGGTTCGTCTTCTATTCGATTGCGGTTTAGATCGGGAGTAGTCGATGTTGTGATTGTTGACGGTGTAGTCTCAGTTGTTGGTGGAGTGGTAATCGTAGTAATTGAAGGAGTAGTGTTAGTCGTTGTAGTAGAGGGCGTAGAAGAAGTAGTTGTAGATGGAGTGGTTGTCGTAGTTGTTGATGGCGTAGGTGTAGTTGGGGGAGGAGTAGTGCTAGTCGTTGTAGTAGAGGGTGTAGAAGAAGTAGTTGTAGATGGAGTGGTTATCGTAGTTGTTGATTGCGTAGGAGTAGTTGTGGAAGGAGTAGTGCTAGTCGTAGTGGTAGATGGCGTAGTGGAAATAGTTGAAGGAGGAGTGCTAGCCGTAGTGGTAGATAGAGTAGTAGGAGTGGTAATTGTCGTTGTTAATGGCGTAGTAGTCGTTGTGGGAGGCGGAGTGCTAGTCGTAGTAGTAGATGGTGTAGTAGTTCTGAACTCGGGGATGTCGTCTTCGTCTTCCGGTTCTGGTGGTGGTACAGGCATGGCCAAGGCTGGTGAAACATCACCAGTAGGGTATTTTCTTCTAGTTTCAGGGAGGTCCACATCATCATCATCTTCTGGATCTGGTACAGGCATAGCCATTGCTGGCAACGGTTTAGCTGTCATGGTCGTTCGTTTAGGTGTAGTTGTGTCTGGTTGTCTTGTTGTGGTCGTAGTAAAATATGGTATTCTGGTTGTAGTTGTATAAAATTGTCTTCTAGTAGCTGGTGGTCTTGTTGTAGTAAAATACGGTCTTTTCGTTGTGGTATAAAATGGTTTTGATGAAGTGGTTTTTGGGTGTGGTGGTAAATATTCTGGTCCTTTGAAAGGTTTTGGTGGAAGATAGCCAGGGGCACGATATTCCTGGATTGGAGGTCCAAAATTGTAGAAAGCATTTTGATTTTGGGGATTACCGAAAGGATTTTGTGTCTGTATTTTCTGTCCAAAACCAAAGGGTTGATTGTTTTGGTTGAAGCGTCGAAACGAGTTAGGATTTGAAGTATTCTGATTATAACTACCGAATCTCTGCTGACTGAAACTTGAGCTTAGATCAGGTACTTGTAAATTCTGACTGAGTCTTGATCCGAAATTTCGCCCGCCATTTTGAAATGGACTCTGACCGTTGCTAAATACATTTCGACTGTTAACACTCTCCTTGTTCTGTGAATTTTGATTAGCCACAAATGCTCTCCGATTTGAGTCAGGGTTTTTCAAAATCCGACTTCCGAAAGACTGTTCAGGTGCTAAGCCAAATGAATTCTGAATCTCATGATTCTGATTATTTAAACCAGAAAGTCTTTCTGAGTTCTGTCCAAAATTTGTTCCTGGAATATGTGTGTTTGTCCTGAAGTTGTTTTGACTTTGGTAATTAGGAGTTGGATTGGAGTCATCTCTACTCTGACTGTAGAAGTTCCGTCGAGGTCGGTAGAAACCTTGACGTCTCCAGTCATCTGCTTGAATGGTGTCTCCACGGCAAGTCTGGTCAATTAAGCCTAGAACAATAAACGTTTATTCTAAAATATTCCAGAATTTTTGACGACAGGCTTGGTCTCGTGGGTTGTGCCTATGAAGCCGATATTCAAATCCCAGTGAGGGCATTTTTGTGTGATAAGCACGAGATTTTTTCCTGGGTGTTTTCTATGTATTTAAGTATTTATATGTATTTATCTATTATATATATCGACGTCTAGTACCTACAACACAAGCCTTACTGAGCTTACCGTAGGACTAGGTCGAGTAATATTTATTGACAATAAAACAACAGTAAAACTAAATAGGTAAATAAATAATAAATATTTCGGGACAATCTTACACAAATCGACCTAGTCCTACGGTAAGCTCAGTAAGGCTTGTGTTGTAGGTACTAGACGACGATATATATAATAGATAAATATATATGAATACTTAAATACATCGTTTCTGGTGCAAAAGTGCCCATAATGCTCGCGGCATTACCGCGCTGAATTACTATAGACAGCCTTTGCACCAGAAACGACTCGGAGCGGGGGTCCTCTCTCTTTTGCCTGAGTCGACGGCCTGTCACGCACAAATTTTTTTGGCATCTGCCCCCCAATTGCCCGCCTCTTACACCGTGAATGGGACAAAAATATACCCCGCGCCTAAGGTAGCATATTTTTGCCGCTTTAATGCCGCCTGAAGTTCGGCCGCTGCTAATTTTATTTATTTATTATTTATTTATTTATAATAAATGCCTGCTTATTCAATATCAACATCACTTCATTGCCGGCAGTTTAGCCACACAAAACATTCAGGCGCTTTACACAAAAAAGTGATACAGTACATGTTATCATGTATGTAATATCCAGTTATCATGTCTGTAGGTACATGATAACTGGATATTAAACGCGTCTTAAACTAAATATATATTTAAATTTTATACAAACGGGCATTTAACTCACGGGAAAACACGGAAAAAACTATTTTTAACCGAACAAGGTCGAAATAATTTTCTTTGAAATTTTATTAACATGTTCACAGTCTCCATACAAAATGTATTGATTTCCTCATACGTCCAAGCGACTTACTTCCATCGCACGTCCGTGCTCCACTTGTGGGTCAACAAGGAACGCCCAGTTATATACTCGGATTACTACAATATATATTACTGAATTCTGTTGTCTATCTAACAGAAATATTATAGAGAAATCAGAATTATCTTTATATGGCACAGGCCCGGTACCGCGAACTTCGTATATTACGGGCATCTTTCTCTTTTGCTCCAATTAAGAGTGTCATGAGAGTGACAGAGACAATCGTCCGAAATTTACGAATATCGTTGTTCGCGGTAGCGCCGCTGAATGCAGTTGGAAGTGACTTGATTTCAGTGCGTATCTGGTCGGTTATAATGGTGGGCACCGACTTGTGAAGATAGTTCGTCGTGACCAATGTATGGGGCACTGGACTGTGAACATGTTAAGCCTACCCAGAGGGTAAACTAGGCCTTAATGTTTTTTTTTAACCTTACATAGACTATATACCGTTCGGCACAGTAGAGCGATCGGACTGGGTGCTAAGGTAGCCTGGGGAAAATCCAGGACCCTTCCGCACCAGACTTGACTTGTACTACTGGAATACCCCTACTGAGTTTTTGCTTCCAGCGAGATTGGTTGAGACGGTCTCAACCGAATCTAAGTGGTGTGTAGTGGGAGCTAATGGGAGTTTTATTGCTGGTTCGCTACCCCTAGCCTGCTGGTAAGACTCCAGCAAGAAACCCAGCAGGCCCGACCGCTGTCGGAGTGACTATATCAGGCCTTAATGTGTGATTAGACCAATTTCCTCGCTTTGTTTTCCTTCACCGACTGGGATATATCAAAAGACTAGCTTTTGCCCGCGGCTTCGCTCGCGTTAAGAAGTATTTAAGTTATTTTTAGCACACTCTCGTTCACAACGTAGTTTTGTATGCCGAAAATGCCGTTTTATTCACAAATGCCTACGTCATAGTAGCTTTATGCATGCAAAGTCTCAGCCCGATCGGTTTAAAATTGACAAAGTTTCACTCAAACTTTCATCCTCTATTTTATCCCTATGGGGGTAGAATTGATCCAAATCCTTTCTTAGCGGATGCCTACGTTATAACATCTACCTGCATGCCAAATTTCAGGCCGATCCGTCCAGTGGTTTGGGCTGTGCGTTGATAGATCACTATGTCAGTCAGTCAGTTACCTTTGAGTTATATATATTTAGATACTGCAGGAAAAGCCACTTATGTGAATCTATTCCGCATATATGACGCGTCTATCTCATCTAACCGATTAGACATATATCCAGTCCACCTTGGCATATTCATTCGTTATAACCATTTAATTTGCAAATTCTTAATCCGCAATCACACATGCTTGCACATTCGTCTCGATATTCGTCGAGACGTTCGATAAAACTTTGCCTCTGCGAGATGTTTTTTATAACAAAGCAGGTAAACGAGCCTGATGGTAAGCAATTACCGTCGCCCATGCATGCAACACTAGGGGTTCACAATCGGGATTGGAGCTCTGGGAATCTTACTCGCCATCAGGAACACAACACTACACACCTGAAAGGTAGCAGTGCTATTATGGCTGTGGTCTGTAAGGAGGAGGTACTTGACCAGTTTACTATCTATGATTAGGTACTTGCACAGATTGTAAACTCGATACTCGTTATCGAAAACCTCGATATCACAACTCATGGTAAGCGTACTGAATTACTGATGCCGGCCCAAATAGCGAATATATGAACACACCATTCGTCTCACTCACCCGCGACTCGCGCCTGAAAGACCGCCACCGACGCGAGCGTGCGAATGGCGTTGCGAGGGACGAGGCGAATAGACGTCCGTGCACACGTGTGTGCTCGTGATTGCGTGTCGTTTGTGCGAATGTGTGACCGTAGCATTAATTATATTATTTAATGACTACCTGTCTGGCCTAGTCGGTAGTGACCCTGGCTATGAAGCCGATGGTCCTGAGTTCGAATCTTAGTCAGGTAATTTATTTGTGTGATGAGCACAGATATTTGTTCCTGAGTCATGGGTGTTTTCTATGTATGTAATTATGTATCTATCTATTATATATATATCGTCGTCTAGTACCTACAACAAAAGTCTTACTGAGCTTACTGTAGGACTACGTCGATTTGTGTAAGATAATCGAGAAATATTTATTTAATTATATTTAATTGTCCAGCTAATGAAGAATTGATCTCAAACGTGTTTCACCACTATTAGGTCATCACCCGGCAGTCCCGGGCCGCGGCCGCCTCGTGGCTTTCTGTAAAGTCCAGCTACCACTTTACAGAACGCAAAGCCTACTACCGAACAACAAGAACAAACTTGATATGTTATTTTGCTAATTTGTTATTTTAATTGACATTGGCGATTGCGAAGCCATATTTTATAAAGCCAGGGATAGACTAGGGGACAAAGGTCCGGCGAGATATCAAACGAACTCGACCGACAAGTCCGGCTTCGCCAGACACTTGCAGGCATAGTCATGGCTTGTCGGGCGATGTCCGGCTACGTCAATCTATGTCACCCGACGTCGCTGGCGATACGGGTTGCAGGACATTTGTTCTAGTCTATCCCTGGCTTAAGAGAATATGCGCGATTCAATTGTATAACATACTTTTGAGGTTAGCTTATCTGATTGTGAAACGCTGGTGAATTGGGAAATAATATAGTTACACACATAAAAATATCAATAGTCGCCCACGTAACTATTAAAAAGATTATAGTTTAGGCTTTAGGCACTGGTCCCACCGCGAGCTAGTAAGCTATGAGCTATCAGCTATTTCAAGGGACAAAAGATAATCCCGTGTAAATAAAAGAGAGATATATCTTCCCGAGGCCCACCATACAAATCAAATGCTATTCGAATTCGTTATTTTTATAGTGAAGGAAAGTATAATTTCTTTTGTGACAAAATCGAAGAAAACAAATGAAAATCAACTCTGTTGCAATTTTTTAAAATTCATATTTCTTTAAAATAAAGTAATTAGTACTAAGTAGTAGTAAGTAGTGGCAGTGGGTGGGGCACATTGCGCGCAGAACCGATGGCTGTTGGGGCGGAAAGGTTCTGGAGTGGCGACCGCGAACTGGAAGACGCAGCGTAGGTAGGCCTCCCACAAGGTGGACCGACGACCTAGTTAGAGTCGCGGGATACCGCTGGATGTAGAAGGCGCAGGATTGGTCTTCTTGGGTCGTTCTGGGGGAGGCCTTTCGGTGGGCAGTGGACGTCTTTCGGCTGACATGATGATGATGAATTAGTATTACATGTAGGCCTGTGGATCTCAGGTGGATATATTTATAGCTTGCGGCCCGGCGATGAACTACGATCGCCCGGCTATGACATATATCTCTTTTATTTACACGGGATCCATTATCCTTTCTTGAAATAGCTCATAGCTTACTAGCTCGCGGTGGGACCGGTGCCTTAAGGATAAATTTATTATGTCTACCGGTCAAGGTTGAAAAGTCGCTGGGATGACATTTCGACTTGTTTAGTCAAGTTTTAAATAACTTAATCCGAATTATAATAAACTAGCTTTTCCACGCCACTCCGTCCAACTATGCCCGTCTTTAAAGTGTAATTGCGGAATAAAATTATTATTATTTTTATTTTTTTATGACATAGGCGGCAAACGAGCAGACGGATTGCCTGATGGTAAGCAATTACCGTCGCCCATGGGCACCCGCAACACCAGGGGAGTCACAAGCGCGTTTCCGACCTTTAAGGGGGGTTGGAGCTCTGGGAACCTTACTCACCATCAGGAACACAACACTACATACCTGAAAGGTAGCAGTGCTATTATGGCTGTGGTCTTCTGTAAGGAGGAGGTACTTCCCCAGTTGGGCTGCCCCAGATTCAAGCGTGATGGTCATCGCTGTGCCCTACCTCTCATTGTTGGACGTAGTTTAAGGACATACCCGGGTCCAAAATCCTCCTTATCCTTTCTAACTAAGTCTTAAGTGGGGACACTTACTGTGACGGACGGAAAACTACGGAACCCCACACTGAGCGTGGCCCGACACGCTCTAGGCCGGTTTTTGATCATCACCCGGCAGTCCCAGGGCCGCGGCCTTCCGTAAAAAACCTCGTGGCTTTCTGTAAAGTCCAGCTACCACTTTACAAAACGCAAGGCCAGACCGAACAAAGTCAGACTCTAAGAACTTGATATGTTATTTTTCACCTCACTGGCTCGGAAAGAACTGTTTTACTATTTAAAAATAGATAGCAAAATTTGCATTTTATTCACAAGAGTGCAAAGTATATTATATTATATTTAATTAGGTACTAATAGAGTTTTTTTGATTTTAGCTGGTTGGGTGTTCTTCAATTTAACGTTTTTGAATAATAAATCACAGATTCCAATAATATTTAATACATTAATAAAGTTTTAGAGTTATGTTTTCCCCGCATAGTCTACAACTTCGAGCGTTAAGTCTCTCGTGGTAATGGCACTGGTCCCACCGCGAGCTAGTAAGCTATGAGCTATCAGCTATTTCAAGGGACAAAATAAATAAATAAATAAATAAATATTTCGGGACATTCTTACACAAATCGACCTAGTCCCACGGTAAGCTCAATAAGGCTTGTGTTGCAGGTACTAGACGACGATATATATAATAAATAGATACATATAAATACTTAAATACATAGAAAACACCCATGACTCAGGAACAAATATCTGTGCTCATCACACAAATAAATGCCCTGACTGGGAATCGAAACCCAGGACCTTTGGCTTCATAGGCAGGGTCACTATTACCCACTAGGCCAGACCGGTCGTCAAAAGATAATTGCTCCCGTGTAAATAAAAGAGAGATATATATATTTAATAGCTCATCGCCCGGCGATGAACTACGATCGCCCGGCTATGACATATGTCTCGGGATGTATTTACGCGGGATTATCTTTTGTCCCTTGAAATAGCTGATAGCTATAGCTTACTAGCTCGCGGTGGGACCAGTGCCTCTGGTCGGGTTTGAATTATTTATCATAATATCTGTCACACTCCAACAAATATGTAAGTGGGAAAGTATGGATAGCGCGAAAGACGATAAAATGACATCGGGAGCCCTGAATGTAAGATTAAAATCTTACACTCAGGGCTAACTTTACGTCACGAACGCGTTTGCGTTTCCCATATAAATAACATTATCACTTACGCGTTCGTAAACGTTTTTACGTCAAAAGTAACTTACACTAGAGCCTCAGGGGGCAATTTTTGACCGTCAAGTATTCGAATCGTGATATTTTAAACTTTGTGAGAAACGAAAAACAGGTATTTTAAATACATGATATTAATAATCGTGGGTAACGAAACTAAACATGACTAAAAATAATGGTGAGAAACTTTTGTGTTTTTCGTCCTCAATTTGTTATTAATTCTAGTGAGTTTTTTTATTACAAAAATCGCCATTAGGTCACTGTTTCTTAAGTACATACATACATGCAAGGGGGACTTGCTAGATGGGGTATTCTTTTTATAGTTAGTTTACCAGTAATTATTCATTTTATTTTATTTTTATTGTTAGGTATTAATATGTTACATATATCTTTTGATTAAAGAAATCATTCTATTTTGGTCAACAAGTTAAAAACGAGGTTCTCAAGTCAACGCCTACATTTCAGCCGTATGCAGTCCACTGCTGGACATAGGCCTCCCATAAATATGACTTGTATCATCTTGGGGGTAGTTGCCATAGTCACGGTTGGCAGGCGGGTTGAACGCAGTAGCTGTAGATTGGGTTTCGACGGACGCTGCTGCCCGTCCGTAGGATTTTTCCCTTTGTCGCGTCTTACACCCGCGGGAGATGGGGTGGTGCTATTCTAGTCAGCCGGCATCACACGGCAAAAGTATTCTTAAGTATATGTAATTTATTTCAATATGTAATTTTTTTTGTAGTCTTAAGCACAGTCAAGGTCTGAAATATCGATGCGAACAAAGTGCCATAATATACATGCACTTTTTTGTCTCAATGTTAAAGCACATGTATACATATTTTGAAACTTTTTCCGTATCTATATTTTTCACCATAACTGTACTACTTAAAAATCAATTCAATTCAAAATTAACTTGTTCTAAGCTGCTTTTAATAATTATTTATGTTTATATAACTTTTTTGTTTACTGTTTTTATGAAATAAACTAAATAGTGGAGGTATTCGTTATGGACTTATGCGAAACTAAACTAAGAATAGAAAAAAGTCTGAGTCTGAGTCTCTTTAAGGACCTTTTAAAGAGACTCAGAGACGCCACAGGAGACCGAAGAGCTGGCAGCTACCTCGCTCAGCGTAACAGTCTAACGATTCAGCGAGGAAATGCTGCCAGCATCTTCGGTACTAATCCGCAGGGGCCTTTTTTAGATTTATATTAGTTTTAGTTAAATTTATTGTTAGTTTTAAGTAGTTTTAATGATTTATTACGTATTTAATTGTCTTAAATAAATATCAATATATTTCCTATAATTTATGAATACAAAAAGAATAGAAAGTTAATAAATTAAGGAGTATTCAGAAAAAAAAAATGTTCCAGTTTACGTGATTGTAGAAAAGTTAAACAGTTTAAGTTTTGTGACGATTATTCAGCATTTCATTTCTACCCGGTGTTATAAAACATTGTAAATTGTAAAAAAAAAAACAACTCTCATACATTTTCGTCAACTTATACTTGACCTTTTCTATGGAACAGCTCAATTTTTATTTAATTTTACAACTTGACCTCACAAGGTGGATCGAGTAAAAGATTATTTTGATAATCTTATGTCATGTTTTTATAACACTCTTACTACTACTTAGATTTGGTGTTCGTTTCCTAAAATAACCACGAAAACGCTGCTAAAACGTCGGGATGAAGTTTAAATTAGTATGTACTTATACGATATAATCCGTTCTGATGATGACATTGATGTAACTGATGACCGAAGAGCTGGCGGCTTCCTCGCACAACGTATCAGCATTGCAATACAACGAAGAAATGCCGCCAGCATCCTTGGTACGGTACCTCAAGGGCCTTTTTTAGATTTTATACTGTGACTAGTTAAGTACTTGTATCATACGATTGTAATTTCTGTAAATATATATATTTTGTAGAGTAGGTAGTCTTAAATCCGTTCTTATTAGTTATCAAAAAAGGCAAAAAAATATTTCCATACGATTTTGATGCTTATTTATCGTCACACAATCGACAATCATTTACACCGTATTTTTTTTCTGTATTACTTGTTTTATTTCAATACCAAAAAAGGCAAAAAAATATTTCCATATATAATTTTGATACTTATTTATCGTCAAAAAACTGTCATTTTTTTATGTCACGGAACATTCAGGCACTTTTTCTGAACTAAAATCAAACACTTACCTAAGACTAGAAATCCTAAAGCTAAGATTATCCTTAACATCGTAACTATTTGTTAACACTGTGCATCAAGAACCATGCGCATACGCGTCGAGCGCGATACTGGTTCGCCTTCCATGATGGATCAAACGATACAAATATAGGCACTACGATAATTATATTATAGTAAATACCATACCTATTTTTCGATATTCGTGTTGTCCAAATTGAATCGTAAACATATGTCTTAAAGTTGAAATTTAAGTAAAAAATATTAGTTTAGTTTTTAAATTTCCGGGCTATGTAATAATAAATATTTATGGTTCCGTATAATATACCACGCTCGGGAATATTTGAGGAGTCTTTTCAATAAGGCTTATTTCTTTATGTCAGCAGGGGTTATTTATCTACAAAAAAACCAAGTTAAATACCAACAAAAAAACGAAGTCTAAGCGGCAATATTCTAAAGTTGTATTTTACAATCGACCGTTACACGGGAAAATAAGTAAACAAATGAAATATATAAACATGTACAACTATTATACCTAAGCCAAGTTGTTAATATCTAATCTCTAGAGAGTAACCGTGCACATAATGCCACAAAGAGATTTGCAAATACTGTAATCTAGATATAAGTTTTTCTGAAATAAATAGTGCTGATTTTTTTTCTTTTAAGAAAACCATATTATATTTTTAAAATATTTTATATTTTATTTTTGATATTATTGTGACATTGTTATTGAAATACATATAGATATTATATTGTAATAATTTTACCAATGAATTGCTCTGTATTAATTATTTAATTAATTATTAGATTAAGATTATATTTGTATTGGACTATTGTAAAGTGCTTGTTGCTAGGCCTACTTGAATAAAAAATAAAAAATTGAAAATGAAATTGAAACCATACAATAACAAGCCCTATTGACATGGAAAGATCAGCCAGCATGCGGAAGGCGCAGCGTGGGGACTCCCACAAGGTGGACCGACGACCTGGTAAAAATCGCGGGTCTCCACTGGATGCGGGTGAATTCGGTCATTGTGGGTCGCTTTGGGGGAGTTTTAAGTCCAGCAATGGACGTTCTTCGGCTGATATGATTTTGATAAGGTATACTATTAAAATAAAGCGATATGTAGGACTTAAAATCTTCGAAATAATCTCATTAACGTAATGACGACATATCTCTGAGGCTCTAGTGTAAGTTTCTTTTGACAAAAAAAAACGTCTCGAACACGTTAGTGATAAGTGATAATGTTATTTATTTATGGCCTAACTCAAACGCGATGGTTCCGTTTTGTTACGTCAAAAACTTACACTCAGGGCTCTGAAAGTGACGAGTGGACCCGGGTATGTCCTTAAACTACGTCCAACAATGAGAGGTAGGGCACAGCGAAGTACCATCACACTTGAGTCTGGAGAAGCCTGACTGGTACCTCCTCCTTACAGAAGACACAGCCATAATAGTACTGCTACCTTTCAGGTATGTAGTGTTGTGTTCCTGATGGTGAGTAAGGTTCCCGGAGCTCCAACCCGCTTTAAAGGCCGGCAACGCGCTTGGGATTCTCTTGGTTTTGCGGATGCCCATGGGCGACGGTAATTGCTTACCATCAGGCAATCTGTCTGCTCGTCATAAAAAAAAATGGGCAGAAACCTCCGTCGAAGCCAAATCGTACAGTTAATGCGGTCGCCAACCCGCCTAGAGTAGTAACTAAGGCAACTTCATAACATATATGTATGATTCCAGTCAAATTTGTGAGAGGGCAGGGATGTCTCACGGCTACTGCTTATTTAAAAAAAAATGCGGTTTTGAATGTGAAACGTTTTTACATTTTAATATATCATTACGGAACCCTAACATCGAAAATTGAATGGTGATTTATATGTAAATTCTATATTTGGTTTTATTTTATGGGTATGGGATTAGTCAGTGGGTTGTCCCATACGAATTTTCGCATGGAAAAGCCGTAAATTATATGAGTATAGGAAATGTTAATTTTCATCACACCAGCTCGGAAAGTCCTTCCATATTCATTTAAAACAGATAGCAAAATTGCATTTTGCAGAGCGTGTGATTTGCAATCCAGAGGTCGCAGGTCGCAGGACAATCCGACACAAATCGACCTAGTCCTACGGTAAGCTCAGTAAGGCTTGTGTTGTAGGTACTAGACGACGATATATATAATAGATAGATACATATAAATACCTAAATACATAAAAAACACCCATGACTCAGGAAATATCTGTGCTCATCACACAAATAAATGCCCCGACTGGGATTCGAACCCAGGACCATCGGCTTCATAGGCAGAGTCACTACCCACTAGGCCGGTCGTCACAATCAAATGGTTACTGATAAGGTTGATATTTCTTATTTGAATGTTATTTTGTCGTTAGTTCGATGCCGTTAAATGCAATTCTGCATCGTTCGTCTGAGCCCTAAGCCCTGAGTGTAAGTTTTTAACGTAACTTTACGTCACGAACGCGTTTGGGTTTCCCATTGTACGATTCCCACGGACCGGGCCTGGCGGAGTCGGCTGGAGCCGCATCGAAACAGGCGCTCGGGCAGCCGGTGGAAGCCGACGGCGTCCAGTGACGAGGTCGGGCGGAGTCGGCTGCCGCCGCGTGTCAGCGGCTGCTCGAGCACCCGGCGGTAGACGACCGCGTCTCTCGGGGCGAATAAATCTATCGCCGATCGGATGTGCCGGCGCCCGACGGCGTGCGGACGCGCCCGGCGGCGCTCGGGGGCGGCCGAACGGAGCCGATTACGCGCAACGACGGCCGAGAACCTCCGTCCACCTCCGCGAGCGTCCGATCGGCCGAAAACACTCAAATATGGAATCTGACGACGGTACAGAAGCTCTACATTTCTTTGGCAACTATTTAAATACGCTTGAGCGCGCGCTGACTCCACCCGGTCGGTGGGAATCGTACATATAAATAACACTATCACTTACGCGTTCGTAAACGTTTTTACGTCAACAGAAACTTACACTAGAGCCTATTCCCCGCTCGTCTAGTCGGTCTTCGTTCGCCCATTTTTAAGTTTGTCAATGTCAGTTGCTCCGTTCGTCTGTTAATTTTTATGATGGTGAGTAAGGTTCCCAGAGCTCCAATCCCCTTAAAGGCTGGCAACGTACTTGTGACCCCCGGTGTGCCCATGGGCGACGGTAATTGCTTACCATCAGGCAATCCCTCTGCTCGTTTGCCAGCTTTGTCATAAAAAAATGCCAGTTCGTCTAATCTATTTTCGTTCGTCCATTTACTAGTATAAGTTGACATACTAGTAAATGGATTCCTTCCTTCCTTGTTCGTTTTGGTGATTTTTAATGATATGGTTGATACTAGTAGTCTCAAAATGAGAAGGCAAACACTAACTTTGCTCTCTTGTGTAACAAATTGTTAATAGTATTAATTTTTTTTTATAGTCTTAAATTTGTCTGAAACCAGCAATTTATTTAAGAAGCCTTGAATAAAATAATAAACTAATTTGTTTTTTTTATTACAACCATTTATAATTATATAACTATCATGTTTTCGACCTACTCTTAACCTCTAATGGATTCATCGGTATATCATAATAATTACGTTAATATAGTATATCACAACCAACTTATATGTCACTCGGCTAAAAATATACAAAGTTGTTTTAATACTAAATTACCAATCCTCCATAAAAACAACAACGTTGCCAGCTGTATAGATAAAATTGTATAACTTAAAGTTCATATTATTGCCTTGAATGCTAAAAACCTGTTTTAGGAATCTTGTATTGTAATGATGCATTTTAGTTTTGCATTCTAGCTTGTCGACTGCTGGACATATGGCTCCCCCAAATATGATTTGGTATAAAAAACGCGGGTGGCTTAGAGGTAAGAGCGTGCGACTTGCAATACGGAGGTCTCAGGTTCCAACCCAGGTAGGAATGAGTTTTTCGGAACTTATGTACGAAATATCATTTGAAATACAAGTCGCTTTTCGGGGAAGGCATCGTGAGGAAACCGGACTAATACCAATAAAGCTGGGTTAGATCAAATGCAGTCGCCTTCGTAAAACTATACTCTGTCTGTTTAGGTTTTTAAAAAAGGTTAACAATCTTGACGTGTCTTTTTATTGAAAAACGCTTTTTAAAAATCAGTGACTATTACTTACGAAAGCAAAATAATGTACATAACCAAATGTGATTCGTAATTATCACATACTTGCCATGATTTATTTATATGTATGTCCTTAAACTACATCCAACAATGAGAGGTAGGGCACAGCGATGACCATCACGCTTGAATCTGGAGCAGCCCAACTGGGGATACTTCCCCAGACACCCAGGAGGTACTCCTCCTCCTTACAGAAGACCGCAGCCATAATAGCACTGCTACCTTTCAGGTATGTAGTGTTGTGTTCCTGATGGTGAGTAAGGTTCCCAGAGCTCCAACTCCCCTTAAACTGTGACTCCTTTGGTGTTGCGGGTGCCCATGGGCGTTGGTAATTGCTTACCATCAGGAAATCCGTCTGCTCGTTTGCCGCCTATGTCATAAAAAAAAAAAATCTATTTTTTAATAAAAAGACATGTCAAGTTTGTTTACCTTTTTTTAACTACCTAAATAGACAGAGTATATTGTCCACGCCTCCTGGGTGTATAAAAGCACAAAAATGAATCACTTAAATGACCATACAATAATGTAAGCTTGACAATGGATTTTTTTTTGGAACCTAACTTAGTCTCTATGACCGTTCGGCACATTAGAGCGATCGGACTGTGGGGGGAATGTAGCCTGGGGAAAATCCAGGACCCTTCCGCACCAGACTTGACTTGTACTACTGGAATACTCCTACTGAGTTTCCGCTTCCAGCGAGATTGGTTGAGACGGTCTCAACCGAATCTGAGTGGTGTGTAATGGAATCGAGCTAATGGGAGTTTTATTGCTGGTTCGCTACCCCTAGCCTCCTGGTAGACTCCAGCAAGAAACCCAGCAGGCCCGACCGTTGTCGGAGTGACTCTATCTGGTACGCGGCGGTACCGTGTTGATAAGGGACTGAATGTGTCGGTGTTGTCGCGTGGTGGACGTCCCCGCCGGCGGGAAAAATACAATTTTTTTTTTTTTTTTTTTGGAACCTGACTTGGGCTTTATGCACATGTGTTGTGCCTTAGAGCAAGCGGACTGTGTGGGTGGAAGGTAGCCTGGGGAAAATCCAGGACCCTTCCGCGAACCCAGCAGGCCCGACCGCTGTCAGAGTGACTCTAACCGGTACGCGGCGGTGCCGTGTTGATAAGGGACTGAATGTGTCAATATAAAAAACTATTAGCCACAGGGTATGTTTTTAGGAAAAATCTTAACAGCGCGAAGTATAAAATTTGACACATGGTACAGCGACATCTAGCAGGAAATCTGTTAACTAATCTAAGCCGTTAACGTTGCCGGAGCATTGGCGGGAACTCTGCTCCCTAACAAATTGACTATTCCGACCGACGAAGTCTCTAAAGCTAGTTAGGTTATATTCTAGTGTTTTTATAAATAAGGGCTTTGATTTATAACAGGAAGAAGCAATTTAAATATATTAAAAGTATGAGTTAGTCGTTTTCCCTAAATGACGTCGCTATACTTATTAACCTGTTTATAAAACCGTCAGTCTGTATATATTTACCACTCGGACAGGTTCTGTGTTTGAGTTCTAAGTGTTTAAAATATGTATTTTGTGATGTTTTTCTTACTGATATGTGGTGAGTTATTTATGTTAATAACTAGTTTTTTCTCGTAGTCGGCTAGCTATGCCTGTCTTTAAAGTATGGTTGCGGGATTATTATCCTATGTCCTTTCTCGTAGCTCAAACTCTCGCGAAATATCATCCCAATTGGTTCAGCGGTTTAAGCGTGAAGAGGTAACAGACAGACAGAGAGAGTTCCTTTCGCATTTATAATATTAGTATGGATTTTATCGATTGGTATGGGTAGAATTGAACTAATTTGAATTCAAAAGCAAGAGCAATAAATAATTTTAGAGTCGATGACATTACATCGGTAAAATTTGTATAGTCGCGTATTTTGCGTTTAAAAGTGTTAATAAAAAAAAAAAAAAAAACTTTTAAAATATAGCTTCCGTCAATGGTTCCCCTTGTTTAGGCATAATTTGTTTTGTAATAATTTTAATTCGCATACCCAGTGTTGGCATAATTGTATATAAGCAGAAACTGATCTCGCATAATTCTTTTCCGCCGAATTCTATTACGCAGAATTTAAATAAGCCGAATGGTTGGTACGCATAATTTGGAAAGACAGATGGTGTTATTACGATTTTTTTTCCCAGACTCTGCGTTTATGTCGTAGTCGCTGTTCTAACCTAACCTAACCCACCTTGTTTTTCTATTGTGGTCACAGTTCTAACCTAACCTAACCCACTTCGGACATTCGGCCTCAATAATAGTATGCCAATATATTTTCGGACAAAGTAGTATTCGGCTAATACAGATTATGCTAAATAAAAATTCGGCAACATTCATATTCGGCGTAAATAAATTATGCGAAACTTGGTATGCGTATTAAAATTCGGACAAAACAAATTATGACAAATAAAGGGAACCCTTCGTCAATCGATGATATGTCAAGTAAAGTAACATATAGTATGTATTAATAAGAGGCAAAGCATTTAAACCCATTCATGGCCATGTCGAATGTATAACTACATATTTGCCCATTTTTGTTTAGTGTTTACCGATTATCTTTTGATTCATTTTATTTATAATCAACAAGTTGTTTTTTCTAAGTCGGTTAACACTTCCTATATCATTTTATAAGATGTTATGTTATGTCATAACAAAAAAACACATCTCAATAAAACTGTAAACACAACTATTAAGGCATTTCATTAAGTGCAACTTATTTTTCAAACTAGATAATTTAGCAGAAGTAATAGCTGAATTATATTGAAATTATCGTGAAAACAGTGCCCATTAATATGTTATCAATATCTTAGATGTCACGTCAATGTCAATTTATTTTTCTTAATAACATTGACAAACAAGGTTGGCTTACATATGGCTATACTATTCTTTGACAAACTTTCTTCAACTGACGTTTCGTTTTGATCTTAACTTTGACTTGTCAGATCTTTAGATTGTTAATAATGAATACAGGTTGCTTTACGATTGACGGTTGAACCTCAAGATGGCGAAGTCGTCTTGAAAACATTTTTTTTGTTTTTTGTTCAAACGTGGTTTAGTGTGTAATATTGATAGCGTATTATGCAGTGATCTAACGCAGAATTGTGCAGCTAATGAAGAATTGATTTCAAAACGTGTTTCACCACTATTTTGGTCATCACCCGGCAGTCCCAGGGTCACGGCCGCCTCTTAAGCTTTCTGTAAAGTCCAGCTACCGTTTTACAAAACGCAAGGCCTACTACCGAACAACGTCATGCTCTAAGGGCAAATTTATATGTTATTATACTTGACATTGGCGAAATCATCGATTGATTTATTAATGGAAGCCATATTTTTTTAAAAGAAGAAGAAGGTTGCTTTACAATTAAAATTGTTTTTTTTTTTATCATTTATGTCAATAACATATCTACCAAACCCTTATTTCTTACTTACACTTTTACTGGTCAAAAACTTTGGCTTTGCCTCTCGTGTATAAGTAAAAAAACATCAACTTTGTTCTTCGAGCATGATGTTGTTCGGTAGGCCTTGCGTTTTGTAAAGTGGTAGCTGGACTTTACAAAAAGCCACGAGACGCCCGCGGCCTCGGAACTGCCGGGTGTTGACCAGTGGTGAGTTGTAAGTTGTAAAATAATGTTTTGTACAAAGTTCCTGCTCCATTTTTGCATTCATCTTCTCGTGTCTCGTTGTGGGTAATCTTACTCGCGTTGTCCCGGCATTTGCTACAGCTCATGGGAGCTTGGGGTCCGCTTGGCAACTAATCGCTAGGCACTAGTTTTAAAGCGACTGCCATCTGACCTTCCAACCCAAAGGGTAAAAGGCCTTTTGGAATTACTCCGGTTTCTTCGATGTTTTCCTAAGCGACTGGTAAATATCAAATGATATTTCGCACATAAGCTCCGAGAAACTCATTGCTATGACCCGGACCACTCAGATTCGGTTGAGACCGTCTCAACCAATCTCACTGGAAACGAAAACTCAGTAGGAGTATTCCAGTAGAACAAGTCAAGTCTGGCGCGGAAGGGTCCTGGATTTTCCCCAGGCTACCTTCCCCCCACACAATCCGCTTGCTCTATCGCACAATACATGTGCATAAAGCCCAAGTCGGGTAAAAAAAAAAGGTATGACCCGGGGTTTGAACTTGCGACCTCCGGATTCCAACCACACGCTCTTACCGCTAGGCTACAAGTGCTCTCAATATGGATAATGACATTTAAAAATCAGACATGTAAAAATAAGATAAGTACGTTTATTTTTTCTGGAGCTGTAATATAAAGCAAACCCAGACCGACTTGACCGGTTTTGCGCCACTCATGTCCAGTGGATTCCCGCGAACTTTACGAGATCGTCGGTCCACCTTGTGGGGGTCCACGCTGCACTTTCCGGAACCTCAACGCCGACGGTCATAGGTTCTACGTGCTATATGCCCCGCCCACTCTTAAGATTAGAGGTCATTTTGGTTCTACTGCGAATGACATCATTTCTGATGCGATCACGCGGTGACACTCCCAGCATAGCTCTCTCCATTGGCCTTTGGGTGACTTTGAGCCTTCATAATACCAATTTACCGATTCAAATTGTTGAATTTAAGGGTTTAAGTTATCAAAAACGAATCCATTTTTTTATTTCTTATTAAAAAAAATGTTATTAGTTGCATAGATTTTTTTATACAAAGACGGTGGCAAACAAGCATACGGTCCGCCTGATGGAAGCAGTTACCGTAGCCTATGGACGCCGGCAGCTCCAGAGGATTCACATATTGGACCTCTGAGAATCTTACTCAGCATCAGGAACACAACACTACATACCTGAAATGTAGCAGGGCTATTATGGCTGTGGTCTTCTGTAACGAGGAGGTACTTCCCCAGTCGGGCTTCTCCAGACTCAAGCGTGATGGTACTTCGCTGTGCCCTACCTCTCATTGTTGGACGTGGTTTAAGGACATACCTGAAGAACTGTTTGACATGATGCCAACGGCCGCCTTCTACCACCGCACCGCTCGTCGTCGGCAGGGCATTCATCCTCACACCCTGGAGCCTAAAGGGTCGCACACTAAGCGGTTTAAGAGGAATCTCCTCCCGCGAACGCTCCGGCTGTGGAATGAACTCCCTGCCGAGGTTTTCCCTACGGAGTACAGTATGAGGTTCTTCAAAAAAGGAGTGTATAGGTTCTTAAAGGGTAGGCAACGCATGTGAATCCTCTGGTGTTGCAGACGTCCATAGGCTAGTAAATGCTTACCATCAGGCGGGTCGTATACTTGTTTGCCACCGTCGTTGTATTAAAAAACATAAACTACCAATTTACTCATTCATTCCTTTTACTGCAATCCGTACTATAGGTAGTTCATATCGTTGTGTGTGTAATCGTTGAGTTTAACGTCCGTGGTACATTTTTAGGTTTTTTTTTATTTTTTTCCCCGCATGTTTGGGTTCTTTGTGTATAAATAACCAGTTCAATGCAGACCGGATTTTCCTGTCAATATATAGGCGATCGAAACAAAAAAAAATAATGACCGTAATTTCCATATTTTACGGAAATTACTAATAGTACCCTAAAAAAATTAATTGCTAAATACACTCATGTTACTACTTAGTTACAAACGGATGAAGTCACTACTTATATCGCACTAAGCGATATGTTTCGGGTAAGCTCTGGAGCGGTACCGCGAACATCGAAGTTCGTATATTTCGAGCATCTTTCTCTTTTACTCCAATTAAGGTGTCATGAGAGTGACAGACACAATCGTCCGAAATTTACTAATATCGTTGTTCGCGGTAGCGCTGCTGGTACCCATTTTCAGGCCGAGTCAACGGCGCTACCGCGAAACACGATATTCGTAAATTTCTGACGATTGTCTCTGTCACTCTTATGATGCCTTAATTGGAGTAAAAGAGAAAGATGCTCGAAATAAACGAACGAATGTTCACGGTACCGGGCCTGTACGTACGGCTCCAAAAATATGTCAACGATTTTGATCCTTATGCCTCAGACATACTTTCTCAAATGTATACATATTATTAGACGCGTCTGTACACACAGCTCGGGCGCACTCACTGTTGCCTTGCTCGCGTTTCCGCACGCCGCGGTACTGAGAAATTGCTCGCACTTTTTGTAAAGGCGCTACCGCTACTCATGTAGTCGTGTGTATTGTCATTTATCACAGTTTATCACCGAACTCGTGTGTGATGAATGAGAGGTAGGGCACACCGATTTAAATTTAACAAATGAATCATCACGAAACTGGGATTTTAATCGGAATAGTCGCTGTTTGTTACCGCCATAGTGGAAGCCAGTTTTTTCGCGTCTGAATCATAGTTCGTATCATGATAGTGAAGTAGATACACTTAAGTCTCCTATTTGTGTTGCTTAACTTCAAACTCAGGTAACTCCATTTTGCTCTATGGTTGATTATCTTTCAGGTTGTTATACATTTTTTTAGATAATGAACCTTAAAACCTTTGGATTTACCCGAGTTTGAAGTTATCGACACATTTGTGCTACACCCAACGTCTGACGTCAGTTGTTTTTATATTAAACAGAAACGTGTGCTAGCATATCATCGATTCAATCGAAAGAAAAATAGAAAAAATCGACTCGCAGCGGGACTCGGACCCACAACCACTGGATTCTTTCGATTTAAATATTGTCTGACGTCAGCTTCAACGTTCCTAAAAAGACGCCAACGTCGACGTGTGAGAGACCACAACTACATCTCTATAGTAAGCATTATGACGCAAATGCTGTAAGCGGCCACGTTTATAGGCGACTAGCTTTTGCCCGCGGCTTCCCCCTTTTTAACTCCTCGGGGGATGAATTTCAAGAAACGCTGAAATAACTTTTCTTGTATTTAAATAAGGAGTGTTTACACAAAATTTCAAGTCTCTAGCTTTGAATTTTACACTATCCCCATACAAACGTTCAACCCCCTCTTTACCCCTTTAATGATGGAATTTTCAAAAACCCTTTCTTAGTGAGTCCTTATGGTATTAAAACTGCTTATTGTGAAAAAATCAGCCATCTAGGTTAAGCGGTTTGGGCTGAGCGTTGATCAGTCAGTCAGTCAGGACTTTCACGTTTATATATATAGACTATAGCCTTAAGCTTAATTTAGACGACCGGTCTGGCCTAGTGGGTAGTGACCCTGCCTATGAAGCCGAAGGTCCTGGGTTCGATTCCCAGTCAGGGCATTTATTTGTGTGATGAGCACAGATATTTGTTCCTGAGTCATGGGTGTTTTCTATGTATTTAAGTATTTATATGTATCTATCTATTATATATATCGTCGTCTAGTACCTACAACACAAGCCTTACTGAGCTTACCGTAGGACTACGTCGATTTGTGTAAGATGGTCCCGAAATATTTATTTATTTATTTATTATTTAAGCCAGCCATAACCTCATACTTTGTTAATGTAAACGGTATGGAAACGGCCGCTACTGTACACACAGCTACACTCTTAGCTGTATAGTCAACCAATTTGATTTCTAGCCCACTTCGAACCTTGTCACAGTGACGTTAATAAGAAATCTTTTGCGTCTTTTATATAGATTTTCGCTGTGACAAGGTACGAAGTGGCCCATAAATCAAATTGGTTGACTGTACACACAACAACACTAAACTATACATCGGTGGACCTTATAGCCTTATAAAGACTGTATCGTCAATTATGGTTACACAAATAACTGGCTAGATAAATAGGTTTAGTTGAGAAAAAAAAAATATGTGTTCGCTAAAGAAAAAATCGACTTCGTTGGTAAAACACACAATCCGCCGAACTGTCCAGAGATTCGCCCCATAGAAAAGTTTTGGGCATTGATAAAGGGAAATCTGCGTAAGAGATCATTCTGCCACTTCGCTAGGAAAATTGAAGCGAGACTGGAATCTGGTGGTTAAAAACCTTGGCGTTAGCGTTGTCCAAAACCTTATGCGGAACATAAAAAGCAAAGTCCGTAAAATTGGCAAAGGTCACTAAATTTGTCGTTTTTATATTTATTTTATCGTTTTAAATATATTTTACATTGTTTAGGTTGAATGAAAGTCAAGAAATGTTGTAAAATAAGTCAGTTGTGCAACTTTTTTTGTGTACCCATAATTGGCAATACAGTCCTTATGATAAGGTCCACCAATGTACAACTAAGAGTGTTGCTGTTAGTACCATCCTAAGAAACCAAAGTTTAAGCTCGGCGTGCTTACCGGGTTCGGTACTAAAAAGTTATTTTAAATTGTTTTTTTTTTTCAGGTATACTCTTCAACTTCTGCCATAGCTACCATTACCAACATCCTACGTTTTATTGGCCACAGAACTTTCCTTCAGGAGTTGACTCCTTTGGACCCAGTCACCCCGTAACCTACACCCATACTTATGATATTAGTCAGCCTCAGATCAACCATGGTCATACTTATGACAGACAACCTTTTACAGGTCATGGTTCCCATACTTATCAGACTGGCTATACTTATGACGCACATCAGCCTATGACAGGGCATGGTACCCATACTTATCAGACTGGTCAGCCTCTGACAGGGCATGGTTCCCATACTTATGAGCCAAGTCAGCCTGTGACAAGATATGGTTCCCATACTTATGAGCCAAGTCAGCCTGTGACAAGCCATGGCCATACTTATGACGCACATCAGCCCGTGACAGGTCATGGTACCCATACTTATGGGGGAGGTCAGCCTGATGAACATACAGACATGCAGAATCACTCATGGCAAACGCAGTGGCATAAATACGGCTGGATGACGCCAAAAGGCGATTATGGCGCTGGTCAGGGTCAGGTTGGAACCTTCGGTAGTCACGTGGAAAATAGTCAAGAAAATGTTAGTTCTAATCAAGAACGCTTACCAGGTAGGGTATAATTCCTTCTAGATTAATTTTATGGTAAGGTTTTTGTAACTTTATAGCACAGCAAAATAATACAAATAGCCAGCGACTCATTTTTTTATACACGACTAACCAGCGTTTGACCTTAGTCACACCTGATGGTAAGTGACGAGATCGAGGGTGTAGCACGCTGGTTCAGTTACAGCCTAGTCACTCTTGTATTGAAAATACAAGCCATAATAGCACTGCTACCTTTCAGGTATGTAGTGCTGTGTTCCTGATGGTGAGTAAGGTTCCCCCTTAAAGGCCGGCAACGCGCTTGTGACTCCCCTGGCATTGTAGGTGCCGGTAATTGCTTACCACCAGGCAATCCGTCTGCTCGTTTGCCGCCTATGTCATAAAAAAAAGTTGTATTTTTGTTGTATTTTTTAAGTGTTTTTATATTTGCAATTTTCAGATCGGTTTCCTTCATTCGAGCAAAACAACAATTCCCAAATAGCTGAAACCATATCAAAACCAAAAGAAGAAATGAATGATGATATTGATGATGACTCTGAACCGCCCCCATATTATGATGATGATGACTCCGAACCCCCATATCATGGTGATTCCAGTGATGATGATGACTCAGAACCACCTGCATTTACCGACGATGCAAACAATGATGATGATGAAGGACCGCCTAAATTTCCTGGTGAAGCCAGTAATGATGACTCAGAGCCTCCTCCATTTCCTGGTGGCGTGACTCATGTTGATGTCGCAAAACCTGCCTCATTCTCTGATAGAGTCAGTAATGATGACTCAGAACCACCTGCATTTACTAGCTATGCAAGCAATAATGATGATGAAGAACCACCTAAATTACCTAGTGGCGTGACTCATATTGATGTCGCAAAACCTGCCTCATTCTCTGATAGAGTCAGTAATGATGACTCAGAACCACCTGCATTTACTAGCTATGCAAGCAATAATGATGATGAAGAACCACCTAAATTACCTAGTGGCGTGACTCATATTGATGTCGCAAAACCTGCCTCATTCTCTGATAGAGTCAGTAATGATGACTCAGAACCACCTGTATTTACTAGCGATGCAAGCAATGATGATGATGAAGAACCACCTAAATTTCCTGGTGAAGCCAGTAAAGATGACTCAGAACCTCCATTTACTGGTAGCGTGACTCATGTTGGTGTCGCAAACCCTGCCTCATTCTCTGATAGAGTCAGTAATGACGACCCAGAACCGCCTGGATTTACTGATGATGCAAGTAATGATGGTGAAGAAACAACAAAAATTTCTGGTGAAGCCAGTAAAGATGACTCAGAACCTATATTTCCTGGTGGCGTGACTCATGTTGATGTCGCAAAACCTGCCTCATCCCCTGGGGCTGGTGATGATGTCTTGAAACCCATCTTATTTCCCGTGGAAGAGAGCGATGATTTCGAACCTGCCACAGTTACTAGTGAAACGAATGATGATAACGGACCTGCCTCATTCCCTGATAGAGTCAGTAATGATGACTCAGAGCCGCCTGCATTTACTGTTGGCGTGACTCATGACGATGCCTCGAAACCCATCATACTTTCTGAGGAAGAAAACGAGTCGACACCTGCCACCGCTTCAAGAGGCGCGGATGACGGTAATAAACCTGTGACTGATGATGATGACTCAGAGCCCCCTCCATTTCCCAGCAGCATTAATGATGATGAATCTCTCCCTAAAGAAGGCAGTGGTAATTCCGAATCACCGTCTACTGATGAGACTAACATCACAACCGATCAAATCATTGATGAAACAACACCAATCTCAATGGATGCCTCACTCAAAACATTTAATGGTGGTATAAAACCTGACCCGTCTGAAGATATGAGTGATGAAAAGGAAACCACGACTACTCCAAGGCCCATACCAACGATGCCAGCCTCTGGCGCCAATGCGGATGCCGTGCCATCAACATTGTCCAGACCAGTTCCGAAGCTTGGTCTTCTATTTGCTCCGTCTCTTCAATGGCACGTAGGGATATATTCGAAGACCTTCACACCCTATATGCAAGTATGCGGGGGCTCCTTGGTGAAGCCTGATGTGGTTCTATCTGGTAAGTGCAACCATCAGTTAACCTCTAGCCGCTCAGAGATAAAAAATTTGCCAGACCAAATGTAACTATCATTTCTCACAATTAAAATTAAAAATGGGATTCAATGGGAGTCCTTTTTATAGGTCTCCATGCGGCTAGAGGAGGTCACAAATATCTGAACATGCTCTTTATCGCCTGGAAATAGAAGCGTTGTTCAGATATTTGGACCAACTCCATAGCTCCATAGTGTATTTTTTGGCCAGTGATGAGAAGAACGGTTTATTAGCAGTCTTCACGTAACTGTCATCAAACATACTGTATCATTAACTGGCAATCAGGCTCTAGTGTAAGTTTCTTTTGACGTAAAAAAACGTCTCGAAGGCGTAAGTGAAAATGTTATTTATTTATGGGAAACACTAACGCGATGGTAAAGTAATATTACGTTAAAAACTTACACTCTGAGCCCTGAGTGTAAGTTTTTAACGTAACTTCACGTCACGAACGCGTTAACGTTTCCCATATAAATAACATTATCACTTACGCGTCGTAAACGTTTTTTAAGTCAAAAGGGTCTCTGACGTGATTATAACAAAAACAAAAGTATAATTAACCTTTTGAACGCTTTTCCTCTCGCATCAAAATGTGACGTGTACGCCATGGTATGACTTGTGAAGAACAAATATAAACCTTATCTGTCAGCAGGACAATTGCTTTGACAGCGTCCGCCATAGCCACTTTAGTGGTCGGTGGCGTGGCAGGCACGACATCACGCGACCACTTTAGTGGTGCTTAGCGTTCAAAAGGTTAAAAAGACTAGTAAGGACTCTTTGTGTCGTTGGTGTGGTAGGCATGGGATCAGAACACACAATTAGGTTTTCATGGCATCCGAATCCAAAAAATTGTAAAGTTTGCGTGACGGTGTTATTGTGTATAAAACAAATTAAAGACATATAAGATATAACTATTTAATTGCCGGGTGAGACAACACCGTGGCACCACCCCACAAGTCTCGTAAAGGTGTTCGGTGTAATGTAACATGATACAACCCGAGCATTAGCAGTCAGTGCAGCGAGCCGAGCCGCTCGACGCGAGCACCGCGCGCTCCACTCAGCTGTCGGTGTTTAATCCCTTTGAGTGCTACATTAGTCAGTACAGGTTCGATATTTTGAGACAGAATGGAGTTCAAACACGTCGCCTAGCCTATCTAAAGGTTTCTTTATCTGTGAGCAGAAACGAATAGAGCGCTCAAGGCGAGCGTTCGCCGCGAAGCTGTAATGTAACACGATCGGAGTGAACGATACATTACAAGTAAAGGTTAGGTACTAGTCAGTCGCCATCTTAAGAGGCGACAAATAAAAAAAACCGACCACGGATGGGCATCGAAAACCAAATGGCTACCATGCTTTTCGTTCTGAAGTTTTATGCTACCGCCGCATATTCGCGCGAGTAGCGAGGCGAATGGCGAAGCGAAACGCGAGTACGCATGTGTACGCGGACGTCTCGCTATTCCTCTCGTCCCTCGCATCGTGTTTTTGTATAGGCAAAGTTTCGCCGAAAGTTTCGACGAATAGCGAGGCGAGTGACGAGCCAGCATGTCTAGTCGCGGAGTTATAAATCGATGTTTCGAACACATTTCAGCGGCGCACTGCTTTTGGAACGACGATGTGGGCGCACTCCGTCCAGGCCTGTTCGCGGTGGCGGCCGGCAAGCTACTCCGACCTTGGGAGAATGAAGGAGAGATCTACACACAATACTCTGACGTAAGATCTATCCAAGCACACAAAAATACAAAGAAAAAACATTATTTTCACCTCACTAGCTAGGAAAGTCCGTTTTTTATGCTTTACAAACAAATTGTATGCTTTACAACTAAACTGCATTTTATTCTCAAGGGGGCAAGTAATTTTATAATAATTGTAATGATTTTGCCGGTGGGTTGGATGTATTAGGGTAAGTTTGTAATTATATGCAGTTATTTATTACACTTATAATTTCTACGAAATCATAATGAAATAACGTGCTTTCAAATAAAGAAAAAACGGTGAAAATCGGTTTACGAAATAAATAATTATGCCATAAAAATCATCTTCCATACTTCCATCCCGCGCAATAGTTTACTTAATTTGCCGATAGATGTCACTGTACGTGCAACGCTTAAATCCTACATGGCGGTGTTAAGATTTTGCCTGATTTAATGGGGTCGGAGCTGCGCCCATACATTAGGTTGAAACTGACTGACTGACTTGAAATGACGCTGGTTATCACTCCATGTTACAACCTTATCCCACTACTCGTGGTGAGATTGAAATAGACGACATTTTTTTGAATTTCCCATGTATAGTTGGAATCTATAACTCTTTCTTTAGTTGTCACCGTCCTTTGTAGGCCCGTTTTTAGGGTTCTGTACAATTAATATGTCAACTCAATGTATCAAATAGGTAGCCCATATTTTTAACTCTGTGGGAACACTTACTGTAACGGACGGAAAACTAAGAAACCCTACACTGAGCGTGGCCGACACGCTCTTGGTCGACTATACTAAATAGTTTGATTAGATATTGTCTTTCTTTCAGATCAAGGACATTAAGATTCCACCCCGCTTCAGAGGAGGCAAGACCAATTTCCAGGACGACATAGCCGTTCTTCTTCTAAGCACAGCTCTGGAATATGCGCCCGGTGTCAAACCAGTCTGCGTCAGCTTCGACCTGGATGTGGAAGAGAGGCACCTTACCAGCGGGAACTTGGGAACGGTATCTGTCAACTAGTACATCCATTGCTGGGGTCTGAAAATTGCTTGAACGTTTATCTTTCTCACTGTAATAACGCCTTGGACTAAAAGAAGGAAGCTGCTCGAAATTTTCCTACTTCTTCGATATTTAAATCGAAAGAAAAATAGAAAAATGTTGACTCGCAGCGCGACCCACAACCACTGGATCACTAGCCGAGTGCACTGCAATTGTGCTATACGAGTACCGCTAGACTTGTAATTTTTTTTCTATTTATCCCTCGTCGTATACGTCATCATGGGTGACGTGTAAACACATCTACCTATTTTTTTTTTTCTTTCGATTTAAATATCGAAGATATTCGCTATCAGACGTTTCTGCAGAATAAAAAAAATCCTTCTTCTTATTAGAGGTAAACCCTCTACATAGACACTGCAATTTCTAACGACCCATATGAGTTCCAACTAGCAAGACTAGCAAGCGCAGCGTAGGGCGTCCACCCACAAGATGGACAGACGACCTCATTAAGGTCGCCGGAAGACGCTGGATGCAGCTCGCTTCCAACCGGTACATGTAGAGGTTCAAGTGGGCCTATGTTCAGCAGTGGACGTCTTATGGCTGAGATGATGATGACACGAGGTCCATCTAATTGGTGGACATTTGACATCTGCACTCCTGGTCACCTCCAGGCGTTTTCTAATCTTTGGGCTATGTGACCCCATTGCCACTTCAACTGTTACTGAACCAGCGTGCGACATCCTCGACCTCGTCGTCACTTAATTACCATCAGGTGCGACTGAGGTCAAACGCTAGTCAGTCTTGTATAAAAAAAACTGTGCTTGTGCAACCTTGCGGGCTTTGCCAGGGTCTTCTACTGATATCCTCATTTCACTATACTCCTTCATCATAGGTCTTTCCATTCCGCGTTGAGCGACTGAGCCGCCTCAATTAGTCCTATTGCGAAAGACCAAATTTCAAATCCGTTGGACATCACAGGCAACGCACTATTCGAAGACTTCTATATACAGTCACCATCAGATATATCGGAGCGGTCAACGTGTTCACAAACATCTGAACAAGGCATCTACTTTCAAGGTTAAAAGCGCATCCATACTAATATTATAAATGCGAAAGTGTCTGTCTGTTTGTCCGCCTTTCACGACAAATCGGAGCGACGAATGGACGTGATTTTTTAAGTGGAAGTAGTTGAAGCGATGGAGAGTGACATAGGCTACTTTTTCCAGCGGGAAAACATCTCACTCCAACGGGAAGACTCAATATGTTCACCATTCGGGCCAAGCCGCGGGCATCATCTAGTAATTCGATAAAAAAAAGATAAAAAGATAAAAGATCTTTATTATTCAATTTACGCACATTACATGCACTTAAATTAAGAACGTCTACACCGGTCGGCCTCCACAGAAAAATCTACACCGGTTCAAACCCTACCCTCTGACCCTAGAAGATACCGGCAAGAAACTACATACATATATATATTTTTAATTAGGTACCTTGGCCGCTGTTTGATGGCGACTGACCCTGAAAATGTTTCTAGATCGCCGGCTGGGGTCTCTCGGAGTCCAACGGTTCACCTTCGCAGCGCCTGAACTACGTCAAACTGCCATACGTGGAGATCGAGGAGTGTCTCCGCACCGCTGATGAAGGCTTCCTCAAATACATCACCAGTGATAAAATATGTGCTGGTGATCGGAAGACTGGTAAGATCATCCAGACCCAGGGCAAAACTGTTTTTTGCCGTGTGATGCCGGCTGGCTAGAATAGCATCACCCCATCTCCCGTAAGAGGCGACAAAGGAAAAAATCCTACGGACGAGCAGCGTCCGTCGAAACCCAATCTACAGCTACTGCGGTTGCCAAACCGCCTGCCAACCACGCCACGAATCCAGTCATTAGTAAATGCAGGCGTCAAATACCACAAGTTAAAAATACCGATATCGTTAGTGTAGTGTGTTGACCGAGTGACATCCCTAGTACAAGTTGATAAACAAGATCAAGTGCGGGTAGTTCGAAAAACTCGCGCTGCTAGAAGATGTTGATGAGAACTTTAGCCAGTCTTAATCCGAGACCACGAGGACAACGTCGTCTTCGAAGCGTCGGGGGTAATTTTTAAAATAAAGCGGTTAAGTCCCGTATATACTTACATATAAATACTTAAACACATAGAAAACACCCATGACTCAGGAACAAGTATCTGTGCTCATCACACAAATAAATGCCCTGACTAGGATTTTAACCCTACCATCGGCTTCATAGGCAGGGTCACTACCCACTAGGCCAGACCGTATGGTGATATTTTTTTAGGCCGAGCCCTCTGCCGCGGCGACAGCGGCGGTGGTCTAGTCTACTACACGTCAACAACCCCATACCTCCACGGCATAGCCTCCACGGCGCAGCGCAACGACAACGAATGCAACGCGTACGCAGTCGCCGGCTTCACGCATGTGCGGGCGCATCGCACGTTTCTGTTTACGCACGTCCCGGACATTGGAGTCGGGTGCGAGCAGTTATATGTCAACACTACTGGCTCTAAACAAGTACGTATGTATTTAATAATACATGATCCTTACACAAATTGCCTGAGCGCCACTGTAAACTCAAGAAGACTTGTGTTGTGGCTTAACCAACGATATACAGGCCTATTCAGATCGGTTAGTATGGGGAAATTTGAAACTATAAGACATACAAAGATCTGTCATCGATTTTAGAGATAAGAAAAACTCTTCATAAATTAAAACAACTAAAACGAACACTGCTTAAGGGTTCGAAACTGCGTTTTCATTTCATGAGTTGGTAATTATCGTGCAACCGAAGACAATATTATGCAAGCACAGATTTAAAAAAAACTTGCATTCTGTTCGGTAATCGACCCTAGTTGATAAAATACGGATATGGAATTAAAAATCATTTTAGATATCATGTATTATGTTAACATTTACTGCCTATGACCGCATAACCTACACAACCTGGTTCGAATCCCAATTAAACAATTTTGACCCTAAAATCGATGACATTATGGTTCTCCTAAGAACAGATATTTGTATAACTTATAGTTCCAGATTTACTCTACCACTCATACTGACCGATGTAAATCGCTTCCGTCTCACACGGACCAGAACACAAAATGACTACGTCGGATCAAGTATAACTCAAAATGACTACAACACAACACAAATGTCACATACGAAAAAACATCAGATGCGGAAAAGTAAACCAACTGTCCTGTAGGTAGGTTTTGGTTATGTTCGTTGGGCTAAAGCACCCAAAAATGGGACTATAGGACGTCCATTAATTGTGTTTTAGTCATTTTGTGTTTCCGCCATTTTGAGTTTTGGACTATGAGCTGATGTACAGTCACCGATTTTAATTGTTGAGCCACTTACGGTTCAAGCTATTTTCTTTTGTTTAATACTTACTCTATGAAATGCCCAGTGTAAAGTGAACTTTCAACGGCTCAACAATCAAAGTCCCTGACCGTACCTACTCATTTTATGTTCTAGTGCAAGACTGAATCCATGGACCATGCTGTAAGTAAATGAGTCCTAAATTGCTTTTTGCAGAATGTATCCATGGAGTCAAGCGGCCTTTCACAAGGTCTAGAAGACAGAACCACAACAAACCTAACTCTTGAACAACCCTCAGGTATGTCGGGTGGATCACTAATACCTCTGACAGCATCAAGCAATGAAGAGCCGAAGGGGGTTACTGAGGAATCCACGGCAGTAAATGAAGAAGCGAAGGGGGTTAGTGAGGAATCGACGGTAGTAAATGAAGAAGCGAAGGGGGTTACTGAGGAATCGACGGTAGTAAATGAAGAAGCGAAGGGGGTTAGTGAGGAATCGACGGTAGTAAATGAAGAAGCGAAGGGGGTTAGTGAGGAATCGACAGGAGTGAATGAAGAAGTGAAGGGGGTTAGTGAGGAATCGACGGGAGTAAATGAAGAAGCGAAGGGGGTTACTGAGGAATCGACGGGAATAAATGACAAGTCAAAGGGGGTAACTGATGAGACGACGGGAGTGGATGAGGAGGCAAAGAGGGTTACTCAGGAATCGACGGGAGTAAATGAAGAAGTGAAGGGGGTTACTGAGGAGTTGAAAGGGGTTACTGAGGGATCGCAGGGAGTAAAAGAGGAGTCGAAGAAAGATGATGAAGAGTCAAAAGAAACAAGTGGGATTAATGGGGTAAACATGTTAACTGGGTTAAACTCGTCAAATGGGGTTAAAGAGAATTCAAACGAGACAAAAGATAAAGATAATAATAGTTGTGAGAAAGAGGTGGTGATGAATGTGGAGAGTGGGGAGAAGAGAGTAGCGAGGGTTTCTATAGATAACAACACTAAGATTTTTGTGTGTAACTGTTATTGTAATAAGTGAGTAAAATAAATAGATATGTTGATTAAAATACATGAAGTTTTAAATGTAGGAATCTTGTTAACAGACTGTGACTTTGAAAAGTTTGGTTTTCCAATCAACTATGATTTAGGGTAATAACACCAATGTTGGACACAGCTGACTGGCACCAATGATGGACACTTAGTTCTTAATTCAAAAACCATAACGCCTATATAGTTATTATTTAACCAAAAATCCTACGGACGGGCAGCAGCGTCCGTCGAAACCCAATCTACAGCTACTGCGGTCGCCAACCCGCCTGCCAAGCGTGACTATGGCAACTACCCCCAAGATGATACAAGTCATATTTGTGGGAGGCCTATGTCCAGCAGTGGACTGCATACGGCTGAAATGTATGTATGTATAAAGAAAAAAGGTCCATACATAAATGTTAAGTCAATCAACTGTCAACCAAACGATCTTTGCCAAGAATTAAGTGTCACTGGTACCTGTCAACTTAACCCGTAATTGGTGCTTCTACCTTAATATTATTAAAAAAAAAAAATTTTTTTTCTTCTTTATTTTAAGTACAAATAACCATTCAATACATCTTAATCTAATCACATCACAATTCGGGTTATATGTCAAAAATCTTACTTTTTGGCGTTCCTTTCATAAACTTTAGGCACTGGTCCCACCGCGAGCTAGTATGTTTTGGACCCGGGTATGTCCTTAAACTACGTCCAACAATGAGAGGTAGGGCACAGCGAAGTACCATCACGCTTGAGTCCGGAGAAGCCCAACTGGGGAAGTACCTCCTCCTTACAGAAGACCACAGCCATAATAGCACTGCTACCTTTTAGGTATGTAGTGTTGTGTTCCTGATGGTGAGTAAGGTTACCAGAGCTCCAACCCCCTTAATGGTCGGCAACGCGCTTGTGACTCCCCTGGTGTTGCGTGTGCCCATGGGCGACGGTGGTTGCTTACCATCAGGCAATCCGTCTGCTCGTTTGCCACCTTTTGTCATAAAAAAAATGTATGCTACGAGCTTGTTTGATATGTTTTCTTACAGAATTACGCATGTATGTTTAAGATTTTTTGTAGACCGTTTTGAAAAAATAAGTCCCGCCGAGTTTCTTGCCGGTCATAAAAGTCAAAATGCTTCTCGGGTCAGAGGTGTAGGGTTAGAACCGGTGTAGTTTTTATTTTTCTCTTACTTTTGTATACTCGACGTGTAAAAGTGCCCTTGTGGCCTACTTACTGAATAAACGTTTGAGTTTGAGTTTTGAGTTTGAGCTATCAGCTATTTCAAGGGACAAAATGATAATCGCTCCCGTGTAAATAAAAGAGAGATATTTATAGCTCATCGCCCGGCGATGAACTACGATCGCCCGGCTATGACATATGTCTCTTATTTACACGGGATTATCTTTTGTCCCTTGAAATAGCTGATAGCTCATAGCTTACTAGCTCGCGGTGGGACAGTCAGCGTCATATAGTTGGTAGCATTCAAAGTACTATAGAATTTGTATGGAGTACCGAACTATATGAGTACTTTGGATGCTACCAACTATATGACGCTGACTGGACCAGTGCGTAAAGTAATACAATTCAAAAATGGCGAAATATATTTCCATACAAATTTTATTCTAAATAATCGTCACAAAACTGATATAATATAACTTCTTTCATGTCATTGTAATTGGACATTTTTTTTTAAACCTCTCAGACATTATTTTTTTGTACACTCTGTCGAACAACCCCGGGTATGTCCTTAAACTACGTCCAACAATGAGAGGTAGGGCACAGCGATGACCATCACGCTTGAGTCTGGAGAAGCCCGACTGGTGAAGTACCTCCTCCTTACAGAACACCACAGCCATAATAACACTGCTACCTTAAGGTATGTAGTGTTGTGTTCCTGATGGTGAGTAAGGTTCCCAGAGCTCCAACCTCCTTAAAGGTCGGCAACGCGCTTGTGACTCCCATGGTGTTGCCCATGGACGACGGTAATTGCTTACCATCAGGCAATCAGAAAAATACACGTATCCTATATATAATATAATTATGTTATTTCTATACATACTACATAACACACTTTTAAAAATATTAATCTACTTATTATATAACTATAATTACGTAATACTTAATATTCATTTTTAACACTTAAATGCTTTGAGGCCGTCCATCAATTACGTCACACGAATTGCATTGTGTCCGTTTGTCACAGAAAACAATTACCCCTGTGACATTATACTTATATTTAACATTTAAAACATTAAATTGTAAAAACAAATACTTTTTGAATATAAAACAGATGACACATACTTGCGAAAATGTGACGAGAACCTCCGGCGTTCGAGACAGGATCAGTACCCTTACCATGAGTTGTGACATTGACGTTTTCGATAACGCGTATCGAGTTTACTATCTGTGCATCTCGTTCGCACTAAAATAGTACAAGCGAGATGCACAGATAGTAAACTCGATACTCGTTATGGAAAACGTAAAACTCATAGTAAGCGTATAGAACCCGCATCTCCAGCTATCGCGGCTGACGCCTTAACCAATTGCGCCATCTGAACACTCGTGTTCATGTGTCGAATCCCGTCTCGAACGCCGGAGGTTCTCGTCGCTTTTTCTTAAGTATATGTCATATATGTCAATTTTTAATTTATGTAGTAGTATTACTACTTAAAAATTAAGCAAATCAATATATTTCATTAAAAAAAATTGTTTTTTTTTTTACTTGTATAAAATTATAGTTTCTCAAAATAGGTTATACCGTATACATACCTAATTATATATCATCAGGTGACAACCAAAACTCACTATTCTCGCTAACTAAAAAATATGATTAAACAAAAATTAACCTTATTTAGTTATTAATATGATTCACTATGGCTATTAACTTGTTGTAGTAATTAGTGAGTTTTGGTTGTCACCTGCTAGCCTAACATGTCGCGTTTTTATCACTTGTCACAATATCTGTCACGCTCTAACAAGTATGAGAGTGCGAAAGGGACAAATACCGCGATATACGATAAAATGTAAGGTAGACGTTCTGACGATATGTGACGTCACAGAAGACACCGGCTGTCACAAATCTGTCCCCACTCGCGCGCTACGTAATCAATGGATAGACCCTTTTTACGTCACTATATACATTACTACAATTATCAATTAAGGTAAGTTTAGCTTTATATTAGTAGTTTTTTTTAATTATATTATTGTCAACTAGCCGTGCCCTCGGTAATAAACTTAGCTACGGCTGGTCAATGTAGTACAAATAAATTATCTATGAAAAGGGACCTTATTGTCTTAAGGTCTCTTATCATAAATAATGCCACATATAGTGAGAAATCGGGAAAACTCGGATCTTTATCGGATTACGATGACACCCGAACTGTCAATGAATGATCGTATTAAATGAATGGCACTTTCATACCCATTAAATAAATATTTCGGGACTATCTTACACAAATCGACCTAGTCCTACGGTAAGCTCAGTAAGGCTTGTGTTGTAGGTACTAGACGACGATATATATAATAGATGGATGCATATAAATACTTAAATACATACAACACCCATGACTTACGAACATATATCTGTGCGCTCACACAAATAACTGCCCTTACTGGGATTCGAACCCAGCACCATCGGCTTCATAGGCACGGTCGACGAATCGGTCGATCGGTCGGTTAATATGGAACTTCATTGTTTAGTGTCAAACGTAAAAACGATATTTGACATTAAACAATAAAGTTTCATATTAATGGATATGAAAATGTCACTCATTTAATACGATCATTCATTGACAGTTCGGGTGTCATCGTATTCCGATAAAGATCCGAGTTTTCCCGAAGGCAAATAGTTTTGCACTACATCTGTAGTAACGTGTGTACACGCATGTCGACGTTCTATATTCAAATGTTGACGTAAGTTCCATATTGATTCTCCGCACAACTACATAGACATGGTGCTCAGTTAAGTTTTTCACCACAGATTAGTAAAGTTTTTATCATAATCCGTTTCGAGACGAGGATGTCATTCGCGAAAAGTCGGAGGTAATTTTTAAAGGTAATATACCGTAAGTCCCGTAATCATATATAGTAAATAGAATAGTACCGGAATTAAATTATTACCAGAGCCCGGAAAATCCATAGCAAATCAAAAGACTGTCGCAATCAAACCAGTGTTAGAAACATTTTTTATCGATATCGAGTTCATCGATGTCTTACGGAATACTAATTATCTGAAGTGAGGTTTTTTTTTGATGAGGTTGATTACATCTTTGTCACCCGCCAAGCCAAAAGGGAAGTGTTATTACTTAACATGAAATATAAGTGACGTTGATAATATAAGTTACGTTGCGTTTTAGATGACATAACACATATAAATAAACCCTACTTACCACTTCTTTTGCGATTGGCGTAAACATATCGGTATGATTTTTTTTAGACAAAACTTACTCGATATCGATAAAAAAATGCTTCTATCACTAGCTTGATTGCGACAGTCTTTTGTTTTGCTATGGATTTCCCGGGATCTGATTATTACCATCTGTGCAGACGAGTCCGCGGGCAAAAGCTAATCACGGTACAATTAATATTTAATGAAAATATATATTTGATAACTAGCGATTTCTATCAGAAATACAAAAAAACAAAATCAAAAAATTTTACGAGACTGTAAGAAAGTTAGTTGAACCGAAGGAATAATAATAAATAAATAAATATTTTCACGACAATCTTACACAAATCGACCTAGTCCTACGGTAAGCTCAGTAAGGCTTGTGTTGTAGGTACTAGACGACGATATATATAATAGCTAGATATAAATACTTAAATACATAGAAAACACCCATGACTCGGGAACAAATATCTGTGCTAATCACACAAATAGATGCCCTGACTGGGATTTGAACCAAGGACCATCGGTTTCACAGGCAGGGTCACTACCCACTAGGCCAGACCGGTCGGCAAACCACTTCACTAATCATACAGTGTGTAAATCTTATACGGGCGAATCTCTTAACGGAGGGTAGAATAGGACATAAGAAATATATTTAGATAACTTTTGCTTAGAAGTAAAGTTAAAATTTTATCCATATTAAAAAAATCGGCCCGTTAAACACGTAATGTTCGCAGTACATTACTGCTCAGAAATTTTACAAAAATTAATTACGTATGTATAATAGGTATAATTAAATAAAAACCTTTTGGTTAATGATTATACTCGTAAATCCTATGTCTGGTTTAATTCTTCGCCCGTATTAGACTTACACACAGTATTTATACAATGTGGGTAAGACCGGCATACTATATTTTTAAGGGAAGTCCGTCATATGACACTAAATACCTATGAGATAATGTAGGAAATTGATTGGTAGACGGTCTTTCCAGATAGACGGTCTTACCCACATTGACCTCACTTATATATATTTATTGACATATATTTCAATTTATATTATTTGGCTCAATCAACTATTTGACGCCACTAGTAGCCATATTTTACTTAGAAGATAGAAGGAACTACACTCGTCTCACTCTAGTCGCTGGTGACTGACCGGGTCGTCAATCTCAGCCGGCTGTCAGGTGTCGAAGCTCCGAGGCATGTACCTGGTGAAGAAAAAAAAGTAAACGCTCAAAAATCTAACTCAAAACGTTTATTCAGTAAGTAGGCCACTTTTATACGTCAAGTATATAAAAGTTTAAGAGAAAAATAGCTACACCGCTTCTAACCCTACACCTCTGACCCGAGAAGCATTCTGACTTTTATGACCCGCAAGAAACTCGGCGGGACTTATTTTTTCCATACAGCATTACAAAGTCCAAATCTGACTGCTTATTGCGAAATTTAATAAAACGTTTGATATGCTTTCTTACCTGAAACTGTGTCCTTTACTCTAATTTCCAAATTATAGCAGAATACTAACGAAATTCTAAGGAAAAATAATAAATGCCCAAGGCGAGGCTCAACACCCGTTAGCAGTTAATTTTCCCGCCATATTCTTCACTTCAATGCCCCTAGGAGGCGCTTAGCGACTAGTAGTTTAAAGTCAAGAATTTATAAAAAAAAACTACCTAAAACCGCAAAAAACAGTGTACCAAAATTGTTGTGTAAAAGGCATGCAAATTCCAAATAAAATAAATATTGTATGTACAACTAGGTAGTAAAATAACTGCAGAAGTGAGGAAATAAAACTTACAAATGATAAGGGAAGTGAACTGCGACCGAGCAAAAGCCTTTGACTGTGTACACCATAGAACTAGAAAGGAGTATCACAAGGACCTGTCATAGGACCGCTACTATTTCAAGTGGACACACTGGGAATGCCCCAAGGTCTCATAGTGGGGCCACAGTTATTCCTCGTGTACATCAATGTACGGGTAGTTTCACGAGAGTTGAACTCACGCACACAATAAAATTAAAAGCTCTTTGTTCATACCGATAGCAAGTTCAACAGCGAATTGAGTGAATATACCCACAGACCAAAATGTTTTTTTATGAAACCTTTTTAAACATGAATAAAGTAGGTAACTAACACTGGTTACGTTTTAAGTATTTTATATTTACATTGACTCATTCATTCCATTAATTAACTCTTTTTGCAATAAGTACTTCATATAGTTGTGTGCGTAACCCATTCGCATTTCCTCTCGTGGAACTACCTACAAGACTTTAGTCTTCTATTTTATGCTACACGCGACATTTGACGTCACCGTCAACGTTCCTGAACAAAAAAAGACTGACGTCAACGTGCAAGAGACCTCAACAGTACATCTCTATATCATTGTGACGCAGAGCCTGTAAGACAATGTTCGTAGGAGACCATACCCTAAAGCTTTACGGTTTTGTGAAACATGATGTCCAAAATGAATAAAATGAATTGTTCCACATACTAAAAGCAGCCATAGCCAGTGGTCACTTCGAGCACCTACTAAAATAAATTAAAGTATGTGGAAACAATTCATTTTATTCATGTTTCATACAGACATTTACTGATTAATAGCACGGTCAAGGACTTTAATTGTTGAGCCATTTAGGGTTCACCTCACATTGGGCATTTCATAGAGTAAACATTAAACAAAAGATACAGCTTGAACCGTAAGTGGCTCGACAATTAAAGTCGGTGACTGCACGTACCGGACGCTGTAGTCGTGCACGCGGAACACGGCGTAGTGGTGGTTCCGGAACACGGGGTAGAAGTGGTCGGCGGCGCCCGCCAGCAGCGCGCGGCACGCGGCCGGCGCGCGGCCCGGCCGCTCCGCCGCCCAGATGTCTTCCAGCGAACAGCCCTTCCTGGGATTGAAGTACGCGCTTCTTTATTTACATGACGCAATTAACGTCAAATTTTGGAATAAATAAAAGTTATTTTTTATACGAGTGAGCAAGTTAGTGTTTACCTTCTCGTGCTAATATTGAGACCCAAGCTAGCGAAAGATTCCAAAAGTGGTATCTGCATTGGAAGGGTCTCAAAGCACGAGAAGGGAACCACGCTTGGCAGGCGGGTTGACGACCGCAGTAGCTGTAAATTAGGTTTTGACGGATGCTGCTGCCCGTCCGTAGGATTTTTCCCTTTGTCGCCTCTTACGGAGGAGATGGGGTGGCGCTATTCTAGTCTGCGGGCATCACACGGCAAGGATTAGGATTACCCATATAAATAACATTATCGCTTACACGTTCGAGACGTTTTTTTTACGTCAAAAGAAACTTACACTAACCTCTGAACATGATTTAGAACAATTTTTACTATGGGATCAATTTTGTAAATTGTAAAAAATGACAACTTTCATAAATAAAATAAATATTTCAGGACAATTTTACACAAATCGACCTAGTCCTACAGTAAGCTCAGTAAGGCTTGTGTTGTATGTACTAGACGAGGATATATATAATAGATAGATACATATAAATACTTAAATACATAGAAAACACCCATGACTCAGGAATAAATATTTGTGCTCATCACACAAATAAATGCCCTGACTGGGAATCGAACCCAGGACCATCGGCTTCATAGGCAGGGTCACTGCCCACTAGGCCAGACCGGTCGTCAATGCGTGCTTCTTTCTTTCAGTTAGATCCAAAATACTTACTGACTCCGTCCGTAGCAGTATTTATTCTCAACGATGAGGTAAATAGCCTTCAAGCTCGTCAACTCCTTATACAACTCTTCCGTTGTGAACCTGCCATACGTTTTGTACACTGCGTAGGCCCTGTCTCTGTAACAATTCAATTCAATTAAATACACAGCTAAAAAATAGGTTAAAGTGGGAAAAAAATTACGAATGGGCAAGCAGCGTCCGTCGAAACGGAAATAGCTGCGGTCGCCAACCCGCCTGACAAGCGTGGCGACTATGTTAACCCCCAAGATGATACAAGTCATATTTGTGGGAGGTTTATGTCTAGCAGAGTGGACGTCATACAACTTATTTTATTATATACGACGGTGGCAAACAAGCATGCCCGCCTGATGGTAAGCAGTCACCGTTGCCTATGGACGCCCAAAAACCTGCTGACGTGAAACGGCTGATATGATGATGATGATGATGAGCTCAAAGTAGCATAGTCATTGTCGTTTGACGACAGTGTCGGGGGTAGTGGCCCTGTCTATGAAGCCGACGGGCCTGGGTTCAAATCCCAGTAAAGAGCATTTATGTGATGAGCACAGATATTTGTTCCTGAGTCATGGGTGTTTTCTATGTATTTAAGTATTTGTATATTACATATATCGTTGGCTGAGTACACAGCACAAGCCTTCTTGAGATTACCGTGGGGCTCAGTCGATTTGTGTAAGAATGTCCTGTAATATTTTTTTTTTTATTTACCAGTACCAAAAATTTGCATTTTTGACTGAAACTTATCTAGATATGAGACATCACATATAGACAAACAGATACACGAATTAAACTTGTATAAGCTAGCTTTTGCACACAACTTCGTCTGCCGCATAAAATTTAAGTCATCCATTTCCTGTAATATTTATTGATTATTTATGAATGTGAAAAATGAATTATGTGGCACATTACGGTACTCAACGTCCACGACGTATATATATGTCGTATCACGGTGGTTATTAGCAGACAGTATCTTGACTATCCAAAAGCCTTTGATAGTGTGTCCTACTGTTTTATATAGGAGTACCTCAGGGCCCTGTTTTAGGTCCCCTACTTTTTCTGATCTACATCAATAATGGAATTCGCTCCCTTCGTCTGTATTCCCGGAAATATATAATTTGTGTCCTTTCGAGGCAAGAGTGAAGGCTGTTACTGAACCAGCTCGCTACCTGGACCACGTCGACACTTACCATCTGGCAGGTGTGATTAAGATCAAACGCTAGTCAGTCTAGTACAAATAAAAATAAATAAATAATTATTATTTATTGAAACTTTATTGCACAAAATATAAAACAATGAACAAAAGGCGGACTTAATGCCTTAATTCTCCACCAGCCAACCATTGGGCTAAACAGAAACATATACATAGGTGAAAAACGAAAAAAGTAAGAGAATATTGATAATTAAAATAAAGAAGCGATCTGAAAAACGTTATAATAGACTACATATGAAATACACAAATATAATATTAAAATTTATAAATTAATAAATATACTACAATATAATTATTGCATATTATAGATGAATATCTGGAACAAGAGAGAGACAGACAATATGATTATGAGAGGTAGGGCACAGCGATGACCATCACGCTTGAATCTGGGGCAGCCCAACTGGGGAAGTACCTCCTCCTTACAGAAGACCACAGCCATAATAGCACTGCCACCTTTCAGGTATGTAGTGTTGTGTTCCTGATGGTGAGTAAGGTTCCCAGAGCTCCAACCCCCCTTAAAGGCCGGCAACGCGCTTGTGACTCCCCTGGTGTTGCGGGTGCCCATGGGCGACGGTAATTGCTTAACACCAGGTAATCCGTCTGCTCGTTTGCCGCCTATGTCATAAAAAAAATTAAGGTTACCTAGCCTCTTTGTTCTCGTAGTGGGGATGCGCGACTATAGGCCGCCGCGTGACCAGCATGACCGTGGCCAGTATGGGCATGGAGCCGGCAAAGGCTGCGCGCGCGCCGGTTTCATTGGAGATCCAGTTGAGGAGCTCTTCTTGTTGGAAGTCGCTGAATTCACCTGCGGACAGAAAATTTACTGGTCGGACTAAGGAGAAACCAAGTACTGTGTCGTTCATAATAAATTATAAATAAATATTTCGGGACAATCTTACACAAATCGACCTAGTCCTACGGTAAGCTCAGGAAGGCTTGTGTTGTAGGTACTAGACGACGATATATATAATAGATAGATACATATAAATACTTAAATACATTTTTTTTATTTTAATGACATAAGCGGCAAACGAGCAGACGGATTGCCTGGTGGTAAGAAATTACTGTCGCCCATGGGCACCCGCAACACCAGGGGAGTCACAAGCGTGTTGCCGGCCTTTATGTGGGGTTGGAGCTCTGGGAACTTTACTCACCATCAGGAATACAACACTAAAGACCTGAAAGGTAGCAGTGCTATTATGGCTGTGGTCTTCCGTAAGGAGGAGGTACTTCTCCAGTTGGGCTGCTCTAGATTCAAGCGTGATGGTCATCGCTGTGCCTACCTCTCATTATTGGACGTAGTTTAAGGACATACCCGGGTCCAGCGGGTAGAAAACACCCATGACTCAGGAACAAATATCTGTGCTCATCACACAAATGAATGGCCCGACTGGGATTCAAACCAAGGACCAACGGCTTCATAGGCAGGGTCCCACTAGGCCAAACCGGTAAATGGTATGTCTATGGTACGGACCTATGTGCGCCATCTCAGCGGCCATGTTGAGGCTGAGCCGGTGCGCGAGCGCCGCGCAGCCCGCGGCCCAGCACAGCGGCAGGTACTTCCGGAAGGACGCGGGCACCCTGGGGAATGGCATTTTTACAAATACCATTAGTAAATACTAAATTATTTATTATTATGCAGAAACGTCTACTAGCGAATATCTTCAATATTTAAATCGAAAGAAAAAGTACCTCGTATAGCAGAATTGGGGCACTGGGCTAGCGATCCAGTGTTTATAGGTTCGAGTCCCGCTGCGAGTCAATTTTTTTCTATTTAAATATCGATGCTATATTAATAGTGTGTAACATGAGAAAACCGAATGTATATGTCTATTTTGTGAAGTCGAATTTGTTTATACATTATTATTTTTACTTTTATATTTTAGTATTTTCTTATCTTGTAATAAACTGTTTGATATGTTTTCTTACCGGACTACACATAATTATGTAAGTACTTTAAGATTTGATGTATCACTGTATTGAAAAAATAAGTCCCGCCGTAGTTTCTTGCCGGTATCTTCACGGGTCAGAGGTGTAGGGTTTGAACCGGTGTAAATTTTTTTTTTTGACGTTCATAAGTGCATGTAATGTGCCTAAATTGAAATTGAAAATAAAGAATAATTTTAACAGCGTATTCATGAGGCCAAAAGAAGTAAAAAATATCATAATTTTGGTCAACTCCGGCATAATTTTTTTTTTGTTCGGTTTTTCATGTTTTTTGACCATCGATGTATAATAAGCGTAGATTCACAATCAGTCCCAAAAATAGCCCTAAAGACAGCCGCTCGAACAACTTGGGCGGCACATTTAGTTAGTCTTCTTTGAGCTGTCAGTGCAAGTGTCAACAATGACTGAAAAGTTATTACTTTATCAATAGTGAAGTTTGATACTTAATGATTAGAACACTGAGCTCTTTTTTGTTTGTTTATATTATCTAAAAATAGATTTTCCTAACTAGTGCGTAAAAAGTGCACTTTGCGCACTTTTCGCGTGTGTAAATTTCACTTTTTAAGGCACTTGTTATGAAAAATTAGGTTCGATACACGTGTAAAAACTTCTTTACACTTGTATCGAAATTTACTATTCTAAATTAGCATTATTAGCATAAACTGGAACGTGATAGAAATGTCATTTAGTGCTATATTTTTCTACTTAATTTGTTCGCGTCTAGGAGTCTATTTCTCTATGTAAATGTTTTTGGCATAAAAAATAAATTGTATTGAGAAAACTATGCCTGAAAATAAACAATGGGTTCAATAGTGGTAAAATCGCCCTTAAGAAAGCGAACGGTGCTGAGTTATAATCTTTTTTTTGTAATGGATTTTAACTCTGAAACGAGGTGAATTTCCAAGAGGTTTATTGGATATTTTAGTCTCTAAATATGGTCAGGATAACTCTGGCAAAATTATTCGGTTTCCTCATGTAACGCGGTGTATAGTATTACTAACTTTTAAAAATAACACAAAGCCTTCTTTCACCTTTCGTAATGAAAAAGGTGCGGGTACAGTTTGCTGGATTTATACCCTCCCTTTTATTACGGAATAACCGTGATTATTCCGTATTCCGTGATGGCGTTTGCAACAGTGCCGAAATATCAGAATCTCATTCAAACTAACATACACGGTAACTATACCGCTTTAAGTAATAGTTGTACTGTGAATGACCATGTTTAGCTTAAAATAGTATATAGTTCTACGTCACACTGGGCGGTAAGTGTTTTTTTTTTTTTTGAACCTGACTTGGGCTTTATGCACATGTGTTGTGCGATAGAGCAAGCGGACTGTGTGGGGGAAGGTAGTCTGGGGAAAATCCAGGACCCTTCCGCACCAGACTTGACTTGTTCTACTGGAATACTTCTACTGAGTTTTCGCTTCCAGTGAGATTGGTTGAGACGGTCTCAACTTGATCTGAGTGGTGTGTAGTGGTATCGAGCTAATGGGAATTTTATTGCTGGTTCGCTACCCCTAGCCTGCTGGTAAAGACTCCAGCAAGAAACCCATGAGGCCCGAGGCGGTAAGTGAGATTTACCGCCCTAGGGCGCGACGGAAAATCTCACTTTACACCTAGATGAAGACGTAAAACTATGTACGCACCGCGGGCGGTAATAAAGAAAGCCTCAGATCGCCTGTTTATGGCCCGAACCTCGGGATCTGAGCCATTCTTTGTTTTACCGACCTAGGTACGTAATACATTATTACGTACTTGCGGTTAACGTTCACAGCGAGAGCGCTCAGCACACACAGCTGCATGCCCAGCAGCAGTTTCAGCCTCATCACCAGAGCCGCCAACAACGCGAACACGCACGCCTGCGCCACGTGGTACACCACCGCCGGCTCGACCTTGATCCGTTTCAAATATCGCACTGTAGCGTCTGTGACTTCTGTATCTATTACTTCCTGCAATATAAATAATAATAGTAGTTTATGTATCTGTGCATAATGAAGAGCATTGTAATGCCTAATTATGTATACACTACTTTATCTACACACATATCATAAGTGTTTTAAGATGGGTTCAGGAACCGTAGGGAAATGACCTGCAGTATTACTAGTGCTACTTGTAAACATTAAAAAGTTAAGGAACAAAACAAATTACAGCTTGGAATGGCGGCGTTTCGTATTTTGTATCTCAGTTAAATATTTTTTTAAACCATAGACAAGCGAATGAACTAGTTTAAATGTCGTTCGATTTATATTAAAAAACATAACGAATTGGCGTTTCGTATCAATGACTGTTTTAATATCTATAGATACTAGAATAGACACCCCGCTTGAATTTGACAGCTGTTCCAAATTTAAACTCATAACCTACTGTTTTCAGGAGGTAATGTTAACTTTACATCTCCATTCATTTCTGATGGTTGGTAATGCTGGTCATTGCCTACGGTTTCTGGACGCATTTTAGAGCACTAATGATAAGTATGTAGATAATAGTTATTTGCACACAGGAATCCGTGGGGCAAAATTTGTTGACAGATAGGTACTTCCTATATCGACAAATTAAAACTAGTGTTTTGAGGACCGGTCTGACCTCACTAGGTCACACCGTACTGGTACCCACTGGTAGTAACCCTGCCTATGAAGCCGATGGTCCTGGGTTCGAATCCCAGTCACGGTTATTTGTGTGATGAGCACAGATATTTGTTCCTGAGTCATGGGTGTTTTATATGTAAATAAGTATTTATATGTATCTATTTATTATATATATCGTCGTCTAGTACCTACAACACAAGCCTTACTGAGCTTACCGTAGGACTAGGTCGATTTGTGTCAAATTGTCCCGAAATATTTATTTAATTTTATCGCACTAAGCAACATATTAAAAAACTTATGACTTTCTGTTGAGTATTTGCAACATATTAAGGGAATCCTATCTTTCTTAGAGGTCACTTTGGATGTAATTTCTATAAAGTAAAATTCAAGTAATCGTGTTTCTGAATCGTATGATTTATTTAGTTAATCCTTAAATATGTAACTTATGACGCACAAAGACTAAGATTAAGGATTAACTATACAAAAAAGGTATCTAACAAACGAAATTCTGCTGTCATTTCTTCGGCGCTGCCTTAAAAATAAAAATATTTCAAACATATTTTTTTTCTAAACTACATCCAAAAAAAAAAAAAAAATCATACATACCTTATCTTTGCTATCGGCATTATTCTCAATGCCACTGTCACATTCATCTTCTAGAACCTCCTTTTTCATCTTCTTCTCACCAACGAAGGAAAACCAAGAAAACACGCGTACCAAAACCCCAAATAGAACCATAGGTATCAAACCGGTTTTAGTCAAATTAATTACAGTACTAAAAGGTAGAAAATCAAACGCTTCTGAACAAGTATACATTAAGGTATGAAAAGTTTTATAATTCGAAAATTTCGCATACAATATATCCCATATATGACTGTCATCTTGGACTTCAAGGAAATCACTTATAATATTTTTTAAATAGAAAGAAGCTAAAAAAACTATTAATATTCTTAGCAATACTAACCACGCTTCGACAATCAAATCTAGTTTAGTTCTAACTTTTAGCCTAAAGTTACTAAATACTAAACAATATGTAGAAATGACTAAGAAAAATGAGGCGTATAAAGACGTCTTTAGCATATCATTCCCTTGTAACAATAATACTGACATGTGTAGACCGCAGAAGTGCGAGTGGAGGAGAATGCACAAAGCCCTAAGGTCGATTATTTTAAATTGCTCCATTAGGAAGAAAATTATGATTTGGGTTAGGAATATGAATTGGGAAAATTGCCAGAATAGAAGGCAAAGGCAGTTGACGATGAAAATTGAGACCTGAAACAAAAATATGGTATTTTTAAAGCAACGCTGTTTTTTTTTTATGACATAGGCGGCGAACGAGCAGACGGATTGCCTGATGGTAAACAATTACCGTCGCCCATGGGCACCCGCAACACCAGAGGCGACTCAAGCGCGTTGCCGGCCTTTAAGGGTGGTTGGAGCTCTGGGAACCTTACTCACCATCAGGAACACAACACTACATACCTGAAAGGTAGCAGTGCTATTATGGCTGTGGTCTTCTGTAAGGAGGAGGTACTTCCCCAGTTGGGCTGCCCCAGATTCAAGCGTGATGGTCATCGCTGTGGCCTACCTCTCATTGTTGGACGTAGTTTAAGGACATACCCGGGTCCACGTCATGGTCAGTCTTGTATGAAATAAAGAACAATGTTTCAGATGTTTTGGAACGCCCTGTTGACATTTAATGGTCACATCAGGTGTGAAGAAGGAAAACATCGTGAGGGAAAATATCAAAATTTCTTCTGATGATCGTGACAATTGTCAAGAGCTCTTCACCAAACTACTACCTATTTATTGACGATATAATAAAAAATAACAGCGTTTTATTAAAACTAACGCGTTAGTGGCAAACAAGCACACGTCCCACCCGATGGTAAGCGCTCAATGTAAGCAATGGACACCTGCCACGTCAGAAATTTACATATGTCGGGAAACGTGACAATTGTCGCTGTGGTGAAATAGGGGTATGGGCAACAATGTACTATTATTAATGTACAGTCAACCAATTTGATTTCTAGGCCACTTCGAACCTTGTCACAGTGACGTTAATAAGAAATCTTATGCCTTTCATATAGATTTTCACTGTGACAAGGAACGAAGTGGCTCATAAATCAAATTGGTTGACTGTACAGTACAGTCCACCCCGCTATCAACTTACCTGTATACGGCAATAAGTCCGTCCGTGTTTCAGCTGCGCAGCGACCAGACCCATTTGGAGGAGTAACAAGGGGGCAGCCATGTTTTCTCGTTCATTCGGAGCCCATTGTACCCGGGTACACTAAAAACGAAACTCAAACTCAAACGTTTATTCAGTAAGTAACACAAGGGCACTTTTACACGTCAATTATAGAAAAAGTATAATTCTTATTATTCCCGGGAAATCCCGCGTTCAAAAAAAATAAATAATACTATTTGGTGGTTGTAACCACTCTTAGTTAGGTCTTCGAGCGAAGTTTCAGTAAATAGGCACTACCTATTCCAAGCTCCGCTTAGGAGGTTAGTGTAAGTGTTGAGTGGACGATAGTAGCGGAGCGGGTAGCGTAGCGTCAAGCTCCCGCGGCCACTAGCGCACGTTACCATATGTTTGACACGCCCGCTGCACGCACAACTCGCGTCCACTCAGCCTTACTTAATTATAAGTTATTACCTTCGATAATTAAATCGAAAGAAAAATAAAAAAAATTGACTCGCAGCGGGACTCGAACCCACAACCACTGGATCACTAGCCCAGTGCACTTCCAATTGTGCTATACGAGTACCGCTTAGACTTGTCAAATTTTTCTATCTTATCCTTCGTGGTATACGTCATCATGGGTGACGTGTAAACACATCTACCACCAGCGTATTAAACACTTAACGGCATCGAAGTCTCAATTTTCATTGAGAATTCATCGATAACAATGTTGTTGTTGATTTTTTTTTTTCTATTTTTCTTTCAATTTAAATATCGAAGATATTCGCTAGCAGACGTTTCTGCATAATAAAAAAAAAATAAGTTATTACCTCGGCGTGATTCGCGAAATAGTGAGCGACAGCCAACAACCCGCCTAGCACGCTATTACTGTAACAATAAAGGTCATTTTAGCTTAAAGTAATACAGGTCTAGGCTTGTGGGTACACCCTGCCTATGTAGCCGATGGTCCTGGGTACAAATCCCTGTAAGGCCTATTACTTGTGCGATGAGCAAGGATTGGACAAACGCCCGTCATTTCGAAAATATAACCCTGTTCCGTACAGCAGAGACTTCCTTATTTTATGATGTTAAAATATTTTATTTTATAAGATTTATTTAATAACAGTCTAACACAAAATATCTATTTAGGAGGTTCCAAGCCCTTCTGATGACCATGACTGTGACCTGATTGTGATTTATCTATTGAGTATAACTAATTTATCGATGTTTAATCATAAATTAATTTGTCACTGGATATAAATTATGGTATGACCCGGGTATGTCCTTAAACTACGTCCAACAATGAGAGGTAGGGCACAGCGATGACCATCACGCTTGAATCTGGGGCAGCCCAACTGGGGAAGTACCTCCTCCTTACAGAAGACCACAGCCATAACAGCACTGCTACCTTTCAGGTATGTAGTGTTGTGTTCCTGATGGTGAGTAAGTTCCCAGAGCTCCAACCCCCCTTACAGGTCGGCAACGCGCTTGTGACTCCCCTGGTGTTACGGGTGCCTATGGGCGACGGTAATTGCTTACCATCAGGCAATCCGTCTGCTCGTTTGCCACCTTTGTCATAAAAAAAAAAATGGTCCAATAAATGTATAAAATACTATTTTTTATTAACATAAGTATTTCAGCTCCAGGTGTACAAAAACAACACATCATATTATAATCCCGTCACTCGAATGTGCCGATCATACAATGAGATTGTGGCTGAACATTCTTCTCTTGACATATTTAAACATAGCTTTCCTATATTTAAAAACACTGTTACTAAAATTTTGTGTAAACTGTGAAGTTGGCAATAAATGATCAACAACATCATCATTATTTTTGTAGCACTACAATGCAAGAACTGTGTAATTTACTTAAGTTAAGTTATATAATATTTTGTCATTCACTAACGTAACATACATTAAGAAATTCTAACCAACTGAAAAAGTAACCTATACCATTAAGCGATTGTTTTGTGCTGTATTTTTATTATCTTTTTGTGCCCACATTGTAAAGAATTATAGTCCAGAACAAAAATGTATCTATATTTAATGTTGTAAACTAAATGACTGTAATTTGTTTTGTGAGCCTAATAAATAAATGAAAATGAAAATGAAAATGAAATAAGGAAGTCTCTGCTGTACGGAACAGGGTTATATTTTCAAAATGACGGGCGTTTGTCCGATCCTTGGCGATGAGCAGATTTATATGTTCGATTATTTAAAATATTAAATAAATAAATTATTCTTATTTGGAGAGCGCCAGTGGCCTAGTGGTAAGAGCGTGCGACTTGCAATATGCAGGTTCGAACTTCGAACCTCTGCTTGTACAAACTTACGTACGAAGTATTAATTGATATTTACCATTCGCTTTTCAGTGAAGGAAAATATCTTAAGGAAACCGGTCTAATCCCAATAAGGCCTAGTTTACCCTCTGGGTTAAAAGGTTTGATGGCAGTCGCTTTCGTAAAACTAGTGCATACTCCAAATCCTGGGATTAGTTGGCAAGCGGACCCCCGGTCATGTGCCGTGGCAAAATGCCGGGGAACGCGAGTAAGATGGATTTGATTTATTCTTAGTCAAAAGGCAAGAGTGAATAGGCTGTTACTGTAACAGCGTGCTACACCTTCGACCTCGTCGACACTTACCATCAGGTGTGACTGAGGTCAAACGCTGGTCAGTCTTGTATGTATAAAAAAGGTGTAATTTTTAGGTATTTCTCCAAACTTTACCATTGCCATATTATTCCGTTAATCTACACTATCTCTCTACACTAATATTATAAATGCGAAATTTGTGAGTGTGTATGTTTGTTACTTCTTCACGTCTAAACAGCTGGAGCGATTTAATAAAATTTGGTATGGAGTTAGCTGACTCCCTGAATTAACACATAGGCTACGTTTTTTCCCTAACGGCCCGGCCATGACTATGCGCGACTTGCGGCGCGGCGAGCGTTTTATCTGTTCATTGCGTGTGATACCACCTAACCGCAGTGCATTGCGCGTGTTGACTGCGCAACGAACAGATAAAACGCTCGCCGCGCCGCAAGTCGCGCATAGTCGTGACCGGGCCGTAATAAACCGCGGATAACACAGCAAGTTTATTCATAACACTCAAAAATCAAATAAGCTTTATCAAATTATTTTAGTATAATGCCTGAGTGGACGTGATCGCGAGGAGAGCGTGTAGCGTAAATGGGAGTTTTCAAAAAATGGTACACCCAGTTAGTATATGTGACATTATCTATGAAAAGGGACCTTATTGTCGATGGCGCTTACGCCGTTGTTCAAGATGCCGCGATACAACCGCAACGCGGTTCGACGTAAGCGCCATCGACAATAAGGTCCCTTTTGCTAGATAATGCCACATATGTAAAGTTAAATCACTGTCAGTTTCGTGACGACAATTAAACATTAAATTTCGATAAAAACTTGGTTTTGATGTTCTTTTTATATACTTCAATCGATACAACCCAATTAAAGGCAAGAAGTCGATCTTCATATAGATTTCATGCTTAATTGTCGCCACGAAACTGACAGTGATTTAACTTTACATTGGGTGTACCAAATTTTGAAAACTCCCACATGTCAAACAAATATAAACGTACGCGAGCGGCCGCGCGCTGCTATCATCCCGCGGGAGCTCGACGCTGCGCTACACGCCCCGCTACACGCCCCGCTTCAAGCGTCGAGCGTCAACTGTCCTTACACCTAGAGTAACAAACCTCAAGTTATACGCCGACAGAAACATGACAGCTACCAGCATCCCAGCCAACCACCACACCGTCTCCAAGTAGAACAGGATCGGTTCTCCGACACCAACGCAGCTCTGGACGGGATCCACGTCATCGCCGCGGTACACCAGGTGACACTGCCGATACGTCGAGTTCAACCACGGTTCCAGGTAGCGGTACATTGCGCCGATTAGTATCTGGAATAATGGTGGAATAGATAAATAAATTATTTTTTATTATGCAGAAATGTCTGCTAGCGAATATCTTCGCTATTGAAATCGAAAGGGAAATAGAAAAATTTTGACTAGCTGCGGGAATCGAAGCCACAAACACACATTGTTATCGATGAATTCTCAATGTAAATTGAGACTTCGATGCCGTTAAGTGTTTCATACGCTGGCGGTAGATGTGTTTACACGTCACCCATGATGACGTATACGACGAGGGATAAATAGAAAAAAAATTACAAGTCTAAGCGGTACTCGTATAGCACAATTGGTAGTGCACTGGGCTAGTGATCCAGTGGTTGTGGGTTCGAGCCCCGCTGCAAGTCAATATTTTTCTATTTTTGTTTCGATTTAAATAACGAAGATATTCGCTAGCAGACGTTTCTGCCTAATAAAAAATAATTTAGAATGGGGTAGCACATTGCATCCATGAATTATCAATGAAAATTTCTTTCGATTTAAATATCAACAATCAACCTAGTCCTACGGTAAGCTCAGTAAGGCTTGTGTTTTAGTACTAGACGACGATATATATAATAGATAGATACATATAAATACTTAAATACAGACTAAGGGAGCGAATCCCATTCCTTAGCAGTACTGTTTACTGTGCTCCGTGTACAGAAAAGACACAATAATATAATATGAACTCTTACCTCCGGAGCAATATTAAATCTATTAATCGCATTGACTTCCTTCGGATACTCAACAAGCCTGTCATACATAAGCTTGGACACTCCAGCTATGAACGGTCTCTCTTCGACCACAGTCTTGTAATATGAATAATAGAAGCCCATTTCTGTGCGAAGCGAGATTTCTCTCTCCATAGCAGAGAGGTGTGAGAAGTTGCGGTCATTCTCGAATAGCGTTGAGACGTAGATGTAGTGGAGGTAGCCAAGGGATACAGCTGGAATGTAAAATTAATTAAATATTACAGCACATCCTTAGACAATTTTTTTTCATGACATAGGAGGCAAACAAGCAGATGGATTGCCTGGTGGTAAGCAATTACCGTCGCCGATAGGCACCTGCAACACCAACTGAGTCACAAGCACATTGCCGGCATTTAAAGGGTTGGGGCTCTGGGAACCTTACTCACCATCAGAAACACAACACTACATACCTAAAAGGTAGCAGTGCTATTATGGCTGTGGTCTTCTGTGAAGAGGAGGAGGTGCCTCCCCAGTTGGGCTGCTCCAGACTCAAGCGTGATGGTCATCACTGTGCCCTGCCTCTCATTGTTGGACATAGTTTAAGGACATACCCGGGTCCAAATTGACTGAGATTACACAAATCCTATGAACAGGAACTACCTATATTCATCGCACAATTAAAACTGGTTACTGGGATATGCTACTCACTAGCCCAGACCTAGAAAGGGAGATTATTGCCAGGCAATTTGATGGCAGACATGTGCAAGGAAGGGCATCTATGACATGATCTGACGCAATAAAGAAGGTAGTGGGCAGCAACATACACTGAGTGGTCCACACAGCACACAACTGCACTGAGTGAAGTCATATTTATGGTTGTCCCTTATGAGTGAGGGAACTACGAAGAAGGCCAGACCTGCCGTATTCTATCACAAACACGCCTGCCAAGCATGCAATGACAATGAACCCACCATGCTCTTGGCTAGCTGGTCGCCCGTATCATTAGCGAGGGCCAGTTAACACATAACACCTCATTCACACTTAACACACACCCCAACTAAAGCCAAACAACAGTGCACAAAAACCGGGGAGGTTTTATTCCATAGGCGACTGGGCACCATTCCCAGTCGAGTTAGGTATGGACCTGGCCGTATACCATGAGTACTCCATTGTCGCAAAAAAAAACACAGCATGCACAAAAATCGTTGCCTGTGACACATTAAAAATACTCTGACGTCGATTAAGCCATGTTTATTTGTAATATATAAAAATCTTTTAAATTTCAGTATTTTAATTTAAATCCCTATATGCAAAACAGGTAGGACAGATATAGAACAAGGGCAGACATTATACAAACCCTGAAGGTGCTTTTTTAAGTATATAAACCCGAAAAAGTTGCTGTTTTTGATATTGTAGTAACATTTCAAAATCTTTAGTTTCGGTATTATCTTTTAAATCTATCGCGGTATGAGCGAAGGAGCTGGACGGAAATAGAACAAGGACACACATTTCACAAACTCTAAAGGTATTTTTTTAAGTATAAATCAGTTTAAGTGCCGTTTTTATATTAAAATGTAGCTAGTATAAATTACTTACCAAGAAGAGCTACTAATATACATCGGAATATTTTTTCAAATGAATAGCCAGCTGACTTCGATTCACTTTTAACTTTAGCGGGTTTTTCTTCTTCCTTCTCCATGTTATTATTATTTAAAACATATTATATTCACTATTTAAAAGCAAATTTTAATGTGTCAGGTGACTTATATTATATTGTAATTGACAAATACGATTTGACATTTACCTACAGATTAAAACACAAATGCAAAATGGTAATAAAAGTGAATACGGAGAAGTTAAAGTTTGCTAAATTGAAAACAGTGACATCTGTGTTTCGTTACTTAAATATAATTTTCTCTTCATATAGACGATTTCTTGCTATTAATCACCAGATTAACAAGATTGGATCGTTTTTTCTTATCAATTTTTAAGTTTATTCAATTTGTTATGAAAATGTAACACATAATTGAAGTTCCCATAAAAACAATATACATAAGCATTTAATTTATATTACTAACCCTAGATGGCAGCATATTCGCATTAGGTCAGAGTGTAGTGAAGTTTTCCACCATTTGCTATTCTTATCTATGGAAGTAGGTTTGCGTTTACAAAGTATGCTCTATTTATAAAATAATGCACAGAAGTGGCTCAGAAGAGGTTGGTTAAGGAAATTTCGCATCGGTCTACCGTGAACGTCAAAGTTCGAACACGGGCATTTTTCTCTTTTACTCCAATCATAGACAGAGCAATTCGTATGAGTAGGAATGTATTTTTTTTCTACTGTTACTTATAACTTCAATACTATACTAGGTAGGACTTTTGCGCTGCCGCATAAAACGATATTCGTACATTTCGGACCATTGTCTCTGTCACTCTCATGGCGCCTCAATTGGAGTAAAAGACAAAGATGCCCGAAATTTACGAATATCCTTTTTGGCAGTAGCGTCGCTGGTGTACCTACTTTATAACTTAAACTAGCTTTTCCTTGCGACTTCGTCGGCGAACCATGCCCGTCTCTAAAGTCTGGTTGCAGAATAAAAATTATCGTCCTTTCTCGTAGCTCAAACTCTCTCCATAGGTCCCAATTTCATCCCAATTCGTTCAGCGGTTTAAGCGTGAAGAGGTAACAGATAGAATTGAGTTACTTTCGCATTAGCCGTGGCCAATGGGTGTTCACAAACCTAATAGTACCTCTGGGTACAACATGTTTGAAATTTTCAAAAAACATTTTTTTTGGTGTAGGTACACGTAACACGCGTTTGGTGGTGAAAATTGGAGAATTTATCATGTCTCATACAAATACTATTGGATACCCGATACCCGGGGGTATGTCCTTAAACTACGTCCAACAATGAGAGGTAGGGCACACCGAAGTATCATAACGCTTGAGTCTGGAGAAACCCAACTGGGGAAGTACCTCCTCCTTACAGAAGACCACAGCCATAATAGCACTGCTACCTTTCAGGTACGTGGTGTTGTGTTCCTGATGGTGAGTAAGGTTCCCAGAGCTCCAACCCCCCTTATAGGCAGGCAACGCGCTTGCGACTCCCCTGGTGTTGCGCGTGCCCATGGGCGACGGTAATTGCTTACTATCAGGCAATCCGCAAATGAGCAGACGTTTGCCACCTTTGTCATAAAAACATACATAGTAAAATGCCGGGACAACGCAAGGCAAGGAATAAATTATTTTTTTAAATAAACAATTTAATTTAGTTTAAACAGTGGCGTAGGAGACATCCATAGCAATGCCGCAGGCGTTGGTCCCACGCCTTAAGTAGTAGAATCCATGGTCACCATTATCCTCCCCCCACGAGTTCTTGAGAATCCAGTATGGAATCCACTTCCCATCAGAACCTGTGGAACAAATTTGAAATAAGAACCGACTTTATAACAACGGCGCTACCGCGAAAAACGATATTCGTATATTTCGGGCATCTGTTTCTTTTACTCCAATTAAGGCGCTATGAGAGTGACAGAGACAATCGTCCGAAATTTACGAATATCGTTCTTTGCGGTAGCGGCGCTCTCAAACAGAGCCCGGAATTCGCGCCATCTTGAGAAACGACATAAGCGCCATCGACAATAAAGTCGCTTTTCATAGATAATGTAATTTTTTTTTTATGACAGGCGGCAAACGAGCAGACGGATTGCCTGATGGTAAGCAATTACCGTCGCCCATGGGCACCCGCAACACCAGGGGAGTCACAAGCGCGTCGCCGGCCTTTAAGGGGGGTTGGAGCTTTACTTGGAACCTTACTCACCATCAGGAACACAACACTACATACCTGAAAGGTAGCAGTGCTATTATGGCTGAGGTCTTCTGTAAGGAGGAGGTACTTCCCCAGTTGGGCTGCCCCAGATTCAAGCGTGATGGTCATCGCTGTGCCCTACCTCTCATTGTTGGACGTAGTTTAAGGACATACCCGGGTCCAAATGTCACATTTAAAGGTATGAAGTAATTGACTTGCGGACTGCTAACTCCGCGTTTAAACATGCTGGCTCGTCACTCGCCTCGCTATTCGTCGAAACGTTCGACGAGACTTTTCCTACACAAACACGATGCGAGGGACAAGAGGAATGGCGAGACATCCGCGTACACATTGCGTGCTCGCGCTTCCCCTCGCTACTCGTGCAAATGTGTGGCGGCAGCATAAGGAATGGAATTCGCTCCCTTCGTCTGTATTCACGTAATGATAATTTGGGTCTTTTCAAGACAAGAGTGAAGGCTGTTACTGAACCAGCGTGATATACTCGACCTTGTCGACACTTACCATCAGCTGCGACTGAGGTCAAACGTTACACACTAAACAACGTTAAAACAAAAAATATATCCTTAAAGGCTTGGGCAGATAGGCGCGTTTTGAGAGCGTGGCGCAGCGGGTCGTGACAGCGGTGTGGCTAATGTAACGAAATAAGGCACACATTCGGACGGCAGCGTCGCGCCCCGCTGCGCCACGCCACAAAACGCGCCTATGTGAACAAGCCTTAAGACATCTTCGCTATTATAACCTATAGCCGCCCAGAGATCAAAACTGGCCAGGCTAAATGCAACTATGGTTTGTCATAATTAAAATTCAAAATGGCATTCAATGGGAGACCTTTTTATAGGGGTCCGGGCGGCTAGAGGATAAGGCTCAACCGGAATTCCTATTATTGTTTTGTGTTATTTTTCGTGACATCACCAAATGGGCTCAACGGAAGATCAGAGGTGCTACCGCCAAAAACGATATTCGTAAATTTCGGACGATTACCTCTGCCACTCTCATGATCAAGGATAGGACAAACGCCCGTCATTTCGAAAATATAACCCTGTTCCGTACAGCAGAGACTTCCTTATTTTATGATGTTAAAATATTTTGGAAGAACAGGATACCAATGTCAACGATTACATATGCCCCTATGACGTCGTAGACTGTGAACGGACTTTTTCAACGCATAAATGGGTCATAAATTCACATTTCACACACTCACAACTGAAAATTTAGAAAAAATCTTGGTCATTCTATTTTATTGGCGACAGTAAATGTCAATCATAAATTAATTTGTCACTGGATATAAATTATGGTCTAATAAATGTATAAAATAGTATTTTTTTATTAACATAAGGAAGTCTCTGCTGTACGGAACAGGGTTACATTTTCAAAATGACAGGCGTTTGTCCTATCCTTGCTCATGATGTCTTAATTGGGGTAAAAGAGAAAGGTGCTCGAAATATACGAACTTGTCGTTCTTGGTACCGGGCCAGCGCTGACTTCTCAAGCCAGCATTACGCTGAGTTAGGTCCATTTCGTGATCTTACTTATTCTTCATCTTGTATTCTGTTTATTGTATGTGTAAGTCATGAATATATTTTATCTTTATTACTTACTTTGCGCGGAGCTGTAGCCAACTATAAGAACCGCGTGATTCCTTTGATTGGGGGGACACTGTTCAGGCGTTGGGTCATCTATGCCTAGAGGATCTCGATTGCTTACTGCCATCATAGCGTCGTTGATACCTGAAAATGTATAAGAGCATTTCTCAAAAAGTTTGTACATTTGGATCACTTCGATTTTGATATTTAAATCGAAAGAAAAATAGAAAAAATTGACTCGCAGCGGGACACGAACCCACAACCACTGGATCACTAGCCCAGAGTGCACTTCCAATTGTGCTATACGAGTACCGCTGAGACTTGTCGAATTTTTCTATCTATCCCTCGTCGTATACGTCATCATGGGTGAATTTTTCTATTTTTCTTTCTATTTAAATATCGAAGATATTCGCTAGCAGACGTTTCTGCATAATAAAAAAATAACTTCGATTTTGATTAAAAGCGGTAGACTGATAGAGCAAAACGGGCTTATTTTGACCCTCTTCCTTGGTGATATTTGGTGATTTTAACGCTACCAAGTCAAGATCACGTGTAGTTTTCGAGTGAAATTTGAGTCGACACTCACTACAAAGTCAACGAAATTATGTTACATCACACCGAAAACAGTACTACTGAAACTAAACTAAAGTACACGTGATGTGGTCTTGGACTCATCCCCCCATCGTGATCAATCGTGATATTTCAGATACTTACCATGTAACTAGACGGAGCGTGCTAATAATAATACCACGATCGAAAGGGTCGGTCTTATTTAACTTCCCATAGGTATGGAAGAGACGGCGCTATTTTCGTCCGTCCTTGTCAAAGTCTCATATATTATTTTCGTTGCCCTGACTGAACCCTTCAGGACTGTCAAAGTTTTTTTTTTTTTTTTTTTTTTTTTTTTTTTAGAAACAAACAGTCATTTACAAATAATACTTAAAACATATTATATTTATACAATTAAGACCTGGAGTTTCATTAAGTTACATAAATTACAGCCTAAAGTATGTAGTAAATTTATTAATATCCTAACATTAAGTAGGTAACAAAAAAAAAACTAAAATAATAATAATAACTACCGAAAAACACATTTTATGGCGTCAAGAGAAGAGTTAAACAAGTCTACATCGATTAGTTTGTTATTTTCATTGAATTGTTTACAGGCACGTCTTATAAATATATTTTTAGCATAAACTGTTCTACAAAAGGGAATTGAGAACATTTTTTTCTTCCTACACTGGCGCTGGCGTCTACTAGGGACTCTTAGATATATTTGACTTAGTAATGAGGGGACATCCAGCGTGTTGCGCATGATTTTAAAGAGTAGGACGGAGTCTACACAATCCCGACGGTCACTTAGAGTTTGGAGTTTGTGGTGAATTAGTGATTCCATGTAATTAACGTGAGTTTGACCAGTCCTATAATCGAGGGATTTAACAAACTTTCTTTGTATCCGTTCTACTCTTTCAATATGTATTTTATGATAGGGTTTCCAAACTGCACAAGCAAACTCGAGGTGACTGCGAACAAAACTGTTGAAAAGTATCTTGTAAGTTACACTATTTTTGAATAGTTTTCCTACTCGTAAAATGAAGCCTAACTGTTTGTACGCTTTATTTATTACGTAGTCTAAGTGCGGAATGAATGATAATTTAGAGTCCATCAGAACTCCAAGATCACGAATTTGTGTCACTCTACTCAGATGATTATTGCCTAAACTGAAACTATAGGGATCAAGATGTATTTTCTTTGAAAAATTAATTACGAAACATTTATCTAAGTTTAAAAATAAATTATTATCAGTGCAGAAAGTTTCAAAATTCAATAAATCGTCTTGTAACAATTTATAGTCATCATCCGAATTTATGATTTTATAAATTTTGGTGTCATCTGCGTAGAGTAACACATTTGATTTTTTAATATATTTATCAATATCATTAATAAAAAGTGTGAATAGTAAGGGACCCAAATGAGATCCCTGAGGTACACCAGAACTAATGGACCTCCATTGAGATTTATAACCACATAAGACTACACACTGGCTTCGATTTTCGATATATGACTTAATCCAACGGAATAGATCTCCGTGTATTCCGAGGTGCCAAAGCTTTAGAAGAAGCTTATTGTGACAAATTTTATCAAAAGCCTTGGCAAAATCGGTATACACGGCTTCTACACAAGCGCCTCTATCCATTGCGTTTATAATATCATTAGTAAATGTAAGAAGATTAGTATCTACAGAGCGACCTTTAAAGAAACCGTGTTGATTCGAGCTAATGTGGTTTTTTACAACTTGTGTAAGCTGAGTAGTGACAATTTTCTCAAAAATTTTGTTGAATTGGCATAGTTTTGAGATAGGCCTAAACTGCTCAATATTTTGGCTAACTTGACCCTTGGGGATAGGAGTCACATATGCTTTTTTCCAGATATCAGGGACAGAACCAGACTTCATAGATTTTTTGAAAAGAATAGTTAGAGGATATGCTAGGTTTGCAGAGCATTTTTTTATGAAAATAGGATGAATACCATCAGGACCCGCACCCTTGTTGGTATTTATCGCGTTTAATAGCTTATGGACATTTACACGGCTAATGTTTATACTACTTATATCAATTAAGGGTTCAGAGGGTGGCAATAAACTATCGATAAGCAAGCTATTTTGAGATTTCTCAAAAACGGAGTGAAAGTGATTGTTAAATAGATTACAGATTTCTACACCATCCGAGGTAACATGATCTTTATATTTCATAGTCCGTGGTATTTTATTTTTAGGTTTAACTGATTTAATATATGACCAAAAATAATGTGCATATGATTTGATTTTGCTTTCGGCGTAAGAAATGTAATTATTGTAGCACTGTGATTCCAATTTTTCTGCACGTTTACGTAGTATTTTATAGGATTCATAGTCTAAAGGATTCTGGTATTTTTTCCATAACGTATGAAACTTGCGTTTTTCACGTAACACTTTTAATAATGGTCTAGTATACCAAACCGGGGCCGAAGACGACGAAACATTAATTTTGCGTTTAGGGATATGATTACTGATCAACCTATGCAAAATGTCATAAAATTTTGTAACACTGCTTGTCAAATCATCATTTTTAAAAAACAAGTACCAATTTATTTTAGATAATTCCAAGTTAATTCTGACATAGTCTCCGCTATTAAAATTATAAATAATGTTAGAAGTCGGATTAAGCGAAGGTTCCAAATTTAAATGTATATCAATAATTAGCGCTTTGTGATGGTTGTCCTCAAGCGTGAGTGGGCTGTCGCACGCAGCAACTGTGCACTCTGTGCTGCAGAATATTAGGTCGAGAATGCGTTTATTAACGTTATGAACGTTATTAAATTGTTTTAAATCGGTGAATGAGAGAAAATCATGTAATGCACGTGTCGTGTGACTGTTACCACTAGTTATTTGTATTCCTGATGACGATTGAGTCAGCCACTCGGCCTCCGGGATATTAAAATCACCTGTGACTAAGAATAAATCGCCCGGTCTTTCAATAACAATCTGACCAGCAATTTCAAAAAAGGTGAAAAGTGAATCCTTGTGTCCGGAACCCTGAGGGATGTAAATACAGGCTATATTCAAAAATGATTGTTGTTGTGGTTTACAAGGGTTCCGTCCAGAAGGGTCAAGCGGTACAGAGACCCAAACGCAATCGCAGTGGGCGCGCGGCGGCACGAGCCAATCGCGACGCACCGGCTGGCAACGCGCGCGCACCGCCACGGCTACGCCACCGCCGCGCACCGCGCCGCTCTCTGCCGCCGACCGGTCGCCCCGTTTCCGAATTCCCCATCATAAAAGTCAGGAGTTAGCCAGGTTTCCGTTAAACAAATAAAGTCATAGTCTGACTGAGCTACTTTAGAGAAAAATTCACCTGATTTTGTTCGCAAACCCCTCACATTCTGATAATATCCATTAAAAATTGTGTTAGCCATTTTCAGATTCAAAAATAAATAAGCAATATATAATACAAACTTCTGAGTTCAGAGTGCCAGTAGGAAATAATAGAAATGAATTTAATTTAGACATATCGATGTCAGCAAGTAAAATTACATTATATTGTTGAATATTGTATTTGTGAGAATTGTATACAGAGAATTTGCCTTGTGAAAGATGAAAAATAACTATAAGACCGGAAATTGTAACTTTTTCAATAATGCAAGCATCAAGTTTACACAACACATAATCCACTGCCGTATTATAATTCGTATAACTGTAGTTAAATTGTGTGACAGTACATACTATTAAATCAATAATCAAAGCGAGTGAAAACATAAGAATAACTATGAGTAATATAAAAATGCGATATAGGTACAACAATAGGTATAGTAGTCATTTGATATTTTTTAGATCAGATTCGTTGTTAATATGAATTACTTTGCTTTGGTCAGATTTTCGGACAAAAATTTTACAATCTCGAACCCAAATATAAGAATAGTTATGTTCCATCCTTAGTTGTCTAGCCTGCTTCAGTAATAGCTTGTTAGTTGGAGTCAGGTGGTCGCCGACGTACACGGCGGCGGCGGGCCCCGGCAAGCCGATGTCCGCCGTTGTCAGGCCACGGCGCGCTCGTACGGCCACTAATAATCCATTTTTTCGATTGCGCTGCGTAAATCTAACAATAATCGCAGGCGGTCTACTGTTCCTCGACGATTCATCCCGGTTGTTTTGGAAACGGCGTACCCGATGAATAATGTCAATATCACTTTCGCTTAAATTATACCCGACCTTGGTAGATATATCGCGAAGAATCGCCATTAAGTTTTCTCCTTTGGAATATGGTATGCCGGAGATCTCCAAGTTGTTGAGCATTGAAAATTGTCTATTTGAGTTATTTTCGATTATCAAACGGTTAATAGTTTCTTGGGCTTCGTCGACAGTTTTCGTCATTGAGGTTACTGAGGTAATTTTTTTTTCGGCTAAGGTAATTCTGTTTTCAAATTCAGACAGACTGGTTTCAACATAAGATTGTGTCTGTTTTACGCTCTCTGACAATAACTTAATATCAATTAACTGTTCCCGAATTTCAGATTTTATGTCTTCACGCATATCGGATAACTTTTGATTTTGTGACTTAGTGAAATCTTTAAGGACAGCCAACATTTCATTTCTAAATGTCGCGAGCTCCTGCATAATATCATATTCGAGTTCCGGTTGTTTACGTTTTCGCAAGGTGATTTGATGTTTTTCCTGGTCTACATACGTAGGGAGATCCGGCTGGGAATCACTTTTAGTTGGTGTACGAGTTGTACTCATATTTCCGCTACTGTAGGTAATTTCACACGAAACCGAATTCCTTAGACTTGTTTACGAGTTAACAGCCGAACCGGTAGCACACACGTGAGGGGGTGAAGAGCAGGGACACTTGCACTGATATTAGGAGCAACTCATGCGTAACTGTTCTAAGCAAAATTGAACTTTAGAGACCACGGTATAACTGACCAATTTAGAGTGTTCGGTATATTAAAATAATCGTAAATAAATTACTACACGACTGCGTTGAACATGGAGTGAGACCGAACTGGAGGGGAACAAACAAATACAATTGCAGTTTTCTTGAGTTTTCAAATAAAGTTGCGGTAATAAATATAGAATAAGCTAATATTTTTGTTATAAAGAATATCCTGTAAAGCAAAACTATAGTGAATTGTTACATTTTTGGCTACAAAAGCCAGAACATCTTTGTACCTTACTGGCGCTCGCGGATGCGTTCTCCAGTCATTATTCCACCTAGAGATATTTCTTTGTCCCCTCCCCCCCAAAAAAACGATCACATGGTCGTCAAACCACTTACCAGCTGAGAGAGGTCCATGCTTAACCAGAGCTTCAGTCATGCCAGCTTCATCCCCCGGGCGCACTCGCACCATGCCGGCTACGTTCACCAGTTCATGCTTGCTGTCCCATTGGCATGAGACTTTCGTGGCATTGTATTTCCGGTAGTCTTGCACCTGCGGCACGCCTCCCAACTTCGTTATGATGTCACTGGGCAATGAAAAAGATAAGCTGTGAGGTCTGGGGCCTATTTCTCGAACAATTGTAACTTGTAATACAAGCAAAGTTACTTTTTGACAGTTAGGTATCCCAGTTAAGTTTATTAAGGAATATTAGTTGTATAGAAGCGGGTATCGATTTTGCTATAAATATACCAACTAGCTTTTGCCCGCGGCTTCGCTCGCGTTAAGTTATTTTTAGCACACTATCATTCAAAACGTAGTTCTGTATGCATGCATGCTTTTTGTTCGGAAAATGCCGTTTTATCCACAAATGCCTACGTCATAATAGCTTTATGCATGCAAAGTCTCAGCCCGATCGGTTTAAAATTGATAATGTTTCATACAAACCTTCATCCCCTATTTTATCCCCTTGGGGGTAGAATTGATCAAAATTCTTTCTTAGCGGATGCCTACGTTATTACATCTACCTGCATGCCAAATTTCAGTCCGATCCGTCCAGTGGTTTGGGCTGTGCGTTGATAGATCACTATGTCAGTCAGTCAGTTACCTTTGAGTTATATATATATATTTAGATAAACGTGAAAGTCATGTATCCTTACCATGAGTTGTGACATTGAGGTTTTCGATAACGAGTATCGAGTTTACTATCTGTGCATCTCGCTTGTACTATTTTAGTGCGAAAACTCGATACTCGTTATCGAAAACCTCAATGTCACAACTCATGGTAAGGGTACTGACTGACTGATAAACGCCCAGCCGAAACCGCTTAACCTAGATAACTAATTTTTCAGCAGGTACCTAGTTTATATACCGTAAGAACACTAAGAGGGGATTTTAGGAAATTCCAACATTAAGGGGGTAAAAAGGTGGTAGAAGTTGTGTAAAATTTAAACCGTGTCTCTTGAAATTGCCCAGAGATACTCACGCGAATGTATTGACCACACCTGTCCCATTATTGGAACAGTCGGCGCCCATCGTGTTGCAGTCTAAAAGGAACTGCTCTGAAAGGATAAACTGCATTCCCTGCCTCCAGTATTGACTCTCAATGTTTGCTGAAAGTCATAAACAAATCTTAGTAAATAAAAGTTGAAATAGATAAAACATACTTAAGAAGTGTAGGACACAGTTCAGATAAGAAAGCATACCAAACGTCATGTTAATTTAATTCTAAGCAGTCATATTTGGACTTGTAGCTAATTTTCTTTTCTATATATATATATATTTTTGTGGTATTTAATTACTGAAATTGTTTGATATGTTTTCTTACAGAATTACGCATGTATGTTTAAGATTTTTTTGTATACTGTTTTGAAAAAATAAATCCCGCCGAGTTTCTTGCCGGTCATAAAAGTCAAAATACTTCTCGGGTCAGAGGTGTAGGGTTAGAACCGGTGTAGTTTTTATTTTTCTCTTTTACTTTTGTATACTCGACGTGTAAAAGTGCCCTTGTGGCCTACTTACTGAATAAACGTTTGAGTTTGAGTTTGAAAAAACGACGAGGACGAGCTATTTCAGATTCCCGAAAGGTATTCATATAGGAGGCGCAAACACGTAGTGTTTCACCTTAGAGCTGGTAAAAAGGTGCCTAAAACCGTTAAAATAAACAAGATCACATATACTTGATTAATTTCGACGGGTAATATCTACCCTATTTCCTTTTATAAAAGATTTCAACTCCATTGAAAGGGAGTATATAGTCAACCAATTTTATTTCTAGGCCACTTCGAACCTTGACACAGTGTCGTTAATAAGAGATCTTTTGCGTCTTTCGTATAGATTTTCACTGTGACAAGGTACAATACAAAGTGGCCCAGAAATCAAATTGGTTGACTGTACATTGTAATGCACACTGGGCGTTACAAGGGTATACTCATGAAAGTTTATATGGATGTCCATCAGTCCATCCACGAGGTTTTCCTAAAGCAGGGATTCCCAATCTTTTTCAACTTGTGGCGCAGTTACAACATTAGTATTTTGTCACGGCGCCCTGTCCTAGCTATTTTAAAAAGATATAGTAGAAAGAAATAATTACCTACATTACCTACAATAATAGTAGTCAGGTTAGGTTAGTATAGTTAGAGGGAGGTAGGAAGAAAATTAAACATCCACAACATTAATCTATCGTCGTTGTAGATAGATAATAATAGACGATCGACTCACGGTGCCCCCCTGAACTTTCCACGGCGCACCAGGGCGCCGCGGCGCACACTTTGGGAACCCCTGTCCTAAAGGATGACTCACGTTAAACAGTCGCGTGTTCTATACGTCGCCGTTCCGAGCCCGAGCCTTCCGTTGCCCCACCGGGGCGGCCCTCGTATATTGACATTAACACAAGCGTCGTTTCATCCAGCTGTTGCGAGTAGACGATCTTCGCACGCTTCGACATCGTTCGACATCACGTCGCCTTCCTATTGCCAGGCAGAGCAGTACCCTTACCATGATGTGACATTGAAGTTTTCGATAACGAGTATCGAGTTTACTATCTGTGCATCTTGCTTGTACTATTTTAATGCGAACGAGATGTGATAGTAAACTCGATACTCGTTAACGAAAACTTCAATGTCACAACTCATGGTAAGGGTACTGAGCCTTTTTACATAGCTGTAACGTCGCACGACTGGCCCGAGCCCTCAGTGATCACGTGATTCCGTACAAAATGTAGCGACGGTGGTGTCGGCTCGGCGACGGGCCGCTCTAACAGTCAACCTTTGCGGTCTGCTAAGGAATGTCATTCGCTCCCTTCATCTGTATTCCCGGAAAGATATAATTTGGGTCTTTTCAAGGCAAGAGTGAATGGGCTGTTACTGAAGCGTGCTACACCTTTGACCTTGTATACTATCAGGTGTGACTGACGTCAAACGCTGGTCAGTCTAGTATAAAATAAAATGATTCTTGATACTTACCAACTGCGCTGAAAGCCCAACAGTCTGCACAACGTTCTTGGTCCTTCACAGGACTTACTCCGCCACATTCCCGCCAGTCAAAATGTGGATACGGTTCGTGATTTGATAACACGATGCCTTTATTCGGACACGGTGTCTGTAAACATACATGAATAACTTAACTGAAGCACCATGTCTATGTAGTTGTGCGGAGAATTAATATGGAACTTACATCAACATTACGACAACCGGTCTGGCCTAGTGGGTAGTGACCCTGCCTATGAAGCCGAAGGTCCTGGGTTCGATTCCCAGTCAGGGCATTTATTTGTGTGATGAGCACAGATATTTGTTCCTGAGTCATGGGTGTTTTCTATATATTTAAGTATTTATATGTATCTATTTATTATATATATCGTCGTCTAGTACCTGCAACACAAGCCTTATTGAGCTTACCGTGGGACTAGGTCGATTTGTGTAAGAATGTCCGAAATATTTATTTATTTATTTATTTGAATATAGAACGACATGTGTTACTACTACAATACATATGCTTTAGCTAAGTTTTTCATCTATGCGGAATAGATGTAGTGCAAAACTATTTTCCATCGGGAAAACGTATCGCAAATATCATTTTTCAGTACCAGTTGTTTTTCGGTGAAGGAAAACAACGCGATGTTACCGGACTAATCCCAATGGCCTAGTTTACCCTCTGGCTTAGAAGGTCAGATGGCAGTCGCTTTCGTAAAACTAATGCCTACGCCAAATCCTGGCTAGTTGCCAAGCGGACCCCAGGGTCCCATGAGCTGTGGCAAAATGCCAGGAAGATGTAACCGAAAATAATAGCCCTTTTTACAGTTTTTTTTTATGATATAAGAGGCAAACTAGCAGACGGATTGCCTGATGGTAAGCAACTGGCGCCGCCCATGGACACTCGCAACACCAGAGGAGTCACAATTACGTTGCCGACCTTTAAGATCTCTATACGCTCTTGAAGGTTTGGATGTCATATCGGTCCGGAAATACTGCACACGACAATTTATTCCAAAGTTTTGCTGTGCGAGGCAGGAAGTTTCTGGGAAAACGCACAGTTGAGGACTGCCAACCATCTAAGTGGTGATGATGAAAGAATTGTCGTGTAGAGCGCTGGAAGGAAGCAGCAGAGATGAACCCGAACAATTCCTCCGAGCACTCTCCGCTGTAGATGCGGTAGAAAATGCAGAGTTAGGCCACATCTCTACGCAGTGCCAAGGAGTCAACCCGGACCGAGATATCCTGGCTGCATTAGAGTCACTCTCCGCTGGATGTGGTCCAAATAGAGAAGCTGGTATTGGGGTGCCCCTGATCAGAGATGAGAACAGTATTCCATATGTGGCCGTACTTGCGCCTTGTAAAGTTGTAGGTGGTATTGACATTATGACTCATAATTTATGAGGCAAAGTAGCTGATGAAGATGATATACGTACCCATTTTGCACTATGCTGGGCCACAAAGGCCGCTTCTGCGCTTAAAACTATAATACAAATATGTAGAAGTGGAATAGAGACGTACATTTTGTGTTTTAAACACACAAACTGTCTTTAAATTCTTTTTGTAAATTTAAATATGGCGTCTTTTATAGTTTCACGCTTGTGTGTTTTGTGTTTTTAGGATTCCGTGTATTTAGTAAAAACATAGTCGTAATTTAAGATACGAGTAAACAAAACTACACACTAAAATATATTAAATTGTAATTTGGAAATTAGAGTAAAGGACACAGTTCGGGTAAGAAAGCAAATCAAACTTTATGTCAACTTCGTTCTAAGGGGTCAGATTTGGATTTGTAAGTAATATTTTTCTGTGATTGTTTGATATGTCTTCTTATAGAATATCGCATTTTTATGTATGTTTAAGATTTTTTAGGAATACTGTGTTGAAAAATACCCCGTGGAGTTTCACGCCGGTCATAAAAGTCAAAATCACCAAAATGCTTCTCGGGTCAGAAGTTTAGGGTTAGCACCGGTATAGTTTTTATTTTTCTCTTTTACTTTTTGTATACTCGATGTGTAAAAGTGCCCTTGTGGCCTACGTACTGGATAAACGCAATTTGAGTTTTTTCAGTTATTCGAACAAGCCAATTGACCCGTTCTGTACTTTTTAGTTAATAAGTGTAGTGTCTCTAATAGAGTATATTGAATAGTTGTCTCTGCGCGATCGCATTAGAAATGATGTCTCTTGCTGCCGCCACACATTCGCGCGAGTAGCGAGGCCAATGGCGAGGCGAAATGCGAGCACGCATGTGTACGCGGACGTCTCGCTATTCCTCTCGTCCCTCGCATCGCGTTTTTGTATAGGAAAAGTCTCGTCGAACGTTTCGACGAATAGCGAGGCGAGTGACGAGCCAGCATGTCTAAACGCGGAGTCTGATGATACTCTCGTGTGTCTCAAATAATAATTTACTCGGGGACCGGTCTGAAAACCAACGCCGAGCATCTCTGCGCCACACCCGAGACCGATAGCCATTGCCCTGATTTATTTTTAATGTATAACTTCTTTATATTGTAATTGTGTTCCTTTGTAATTATACCCTATTCTTTTATTGCCAATAAACATTTCTTATTCTTATTGCCATTTTTGGACCCGGGTATGTCCTTAAACTACGTCCAACAATGAGAGGTAGGGCACAGCGTTGACCATCACGCTTGAATCTGGGGCAGCCCAACTGGGGAAGTACCTCCTCCTTACAGAAGACCACAGCCATAATAGCACTGCTACCTTTCAGGTATGTAGAGTTATCTTCCTGATGGTGAGTAAGGTTCCCAGAGCTCCAACCCCCCATAAAGGTCGGCAACGCGCTTGTGACTCGCCTGGTGTTACGGGTGCCTATGGGCGACGGTAATTGCTTATCATCACGCAATCCGTCTGCTCGTTTGCCACCTTTATCATAAAAAAAAAATTCGCAGCAGAATCAAAGTAACCAATATAGCCCTCCGGATCGCTAAATTTAAGTGGTAATGAGTGGGGCACTTTGCACGTAGAAATAGAAAATACCGGAGGGCGTAACGTGGGCAGAGACCCCCACAAGGTGGTACAAAGTAACAAAGTACATGGTAAAATGATCGCGGGAATCCACTGGATGCGAGTGCAAAACCAGTCACTGTGGGGCGCTTTGGGGGAGGCCTATGTCTAGCAGTGAACCTCCTGATATGATGATGATGTATAGAAAACACAGAGAGTCAGAGTTACAGAGGAGATATTGAAATCGACCTTTTTCGTGTTCGCGACTCTGTACACATAACTAATATGGCCGTTAAAATAATTTATAGAAACCCTTCCTAAAATACAATAATCGATTAATATCTTCATTACGCAAAACATGGTATTTAAAAAGTTTAACGTCATAAATAGTTTTCGAATATTTTATTTTATTACCCTCAACCTTGCATTCATTGCTATCTTTGAAAAATATCTACACGTGTTTGCACAACTATATGTAAAAGTGATTTGTAGGAATGATAGGCATATTAATGTTTGTTAATAAACGCAGTTTGACCGAAGAGCTGGCGGCTTCCTCGCACAACGTATCAGCATTGCGATACAACGAGGAAATGCCGCCAGCATCCTTGGTACAATGTCTCTTGAGACATTGTACCAAGTATAAAATTTAAACTGTAACTTTTTTTTTATGACATAGGTGGCAAACGAGCAGACGGATTGCCTGATGGTAAGCAATTACCGTCGCCCATGGGCACTCGCAACACCAAGGGAGTCACAAGCGCGTTGCCGATCTATAAGTGGGTTGGAGCTCTGGGAACCTTATTCACCATCAGGAACACAACACCACATACCTGAAAGGTAGCAGTGCTATTATGGCTGTGGTCTTCTGTAAGGAGGAGGTACTTCCCCAGTTGGGCTTCTCCAGATTCAAGCGTGATGGTACTTCGCTGTGCCCTACCTCTCATTGTTGGACGTAGTTTAAGGACATACCCGGGTCCAAAAACTAACTAGTTAAGTACTTGTAGTTATCATAATACGATTGTAATTTCTGTAAATAAATGTATTTCGAATTTAACGCAGTATATTTCATATCATCTCAAACCGTAAACGTAAGTTTTCGTACTATGAACATACATTGCGAGGTAATTTTAAATTAGTCTTAACCACAAATGATGACACGTTACACCGTCGCTCTTCCGACACGTCGACCTCACGGGCCCGAGCCTTCCGTCCACCCACCGTGGCGGCCCGGGCCCGAGCGGCCCGACACTCGAATATTGACATTAACACGAGCGTCGTTCCATCCATTTGTTGCTAGACGATCATCACACGCCCGTCGATATCGCGTGGACATCACGTCGCCTTCTCTTCAGGACGACCGGTCTGGCCTAGTGGGTAGTGACCCTGCCTAAGGTCCGCTGACCGAAGGTCCTGGGTTCGATTCCCAGTCAGGGCATTTATTTGTGTGATGAGCACAGATATTTCTTCCTGAGTCATGGGTGTTTTCTATGTATTTAAGTATTTATATGTATCTATCTATTATATATATCGTCGTCTAGTACCTACAACACAAGCCTTACTGAGCTTACCGTAGGACTAGGTCGATTTGTGTAAGATTGTTCCGAAATATTTATTATTTATTTATTATTACCGGGCCGAGTACAGCCCTTTTACATAGCTGTAACGGCCGTCGCACGACCGGCCCGTGTCCGGACCGATGCTCGGGCGGCTCGGTGGTCACGTGATTCCATACAAAATGTCGCGAAGGTAGCCTCGGCTCGGACGCGGGCCGGTGTAAGAGATGAGTCAACCTTTATGGTTATTATTTTTTTAATTATTTTCGAGCGAATTTGAAGCAACAGTTGTGACGTTACGCCATAGCAAGTAAAACAAAATAGCGATTTTATTTTATAAGGAAACAAAAAGAAATTTAAGAGTTGTTTTCATGGAACATCGGTTCATAGCACTAATGCACTATCTGGTTTAAATTAGGGATAATATTAAAAATACGTTACGTTAACCCGTACCCTTACCATGAGTTGTGACATTGAAGTTTTCGATAACGAGTATCGAGTTTACTATCTGTGCATCTCGCTTGTACCATTTTAGTGCGAACGAAATGCACAGATAGTAAACTCGATACTCGTTATCGAAAACGTCTAAGTCACAACTCATGGTAAGGGTACGGGTGTTATAAAAAACGTGATACAAGATTATCAAGCCGGCATCTGGTCATGATTTGGAACAATTTTTACTATGTATATATTCATACCTTTTTTTTTTTTTTTGGAACCTGACTTGGGCTTTATGCACATGTGTTGTGCCTTAGAGCAAGCGGACTGTGTGGGGGGAAGGTAGCCTGGGGAAAATCCAGGACCCTTCCGCGCCAGACTTGACTTGTACTACTGGAATACTCCTACTCAGTTTTCGCTTCCAGTGAGATTGGTTGAGACGGTCTCAACCTGATCTGAGTGGTGTGTAATGGTATCGAGCTAATGGGAGTTTTATTGCTGGTTCGCTACCCCTAGCCTGCTGGTAAAGACTCCAGCAAGAATATATCAAATTACAACTATCTAGGGCCACGGTCACTTAGTATAGCTGGGGACAGGGGACATGGCAAAACTATAAAGGTTCCTAGTTGACTACAGACCTAAAAAGGTTTGCGATGGTAAAATATAAATAAAAGTTTCTTGGTATCACATAATTTTATTACATTCACAATTTGCTTTCATCTTATTTTTGTTGTAGATGACTTCACATTATTCATAATTCATAATAATAAGCATAGCAGCGGAGCTATATGCACAAAATAGACAGATACAGAAATCAATCTCCATACAAAGCGCGCTCGATCAATGCACACATAGACACTGCTCACAGACACGATATCTCGGACCAGTTCGGACCACTGCAAGCGGCAGTGCCATCCGAAAGAAAAACGAAGATATTTCTCCCATACAATCTTTATCAACTCGAAAAAACAATAAGCGCCGCAGGATTTCATACATCTTAGGCGTTTTGGTAAAATGGTCTCTGCTATCATCGCTCGAGAAAGGCGGAAGCGCCGCAGGATTTCATACATCTTTCGTTTTTTTGTTGCGAGGATATTGGATATCTTATATTATTCCAGCACTAAAGTTGTTAAGGCGATAGTTTCTTACAAATTGTTAATAAATTAGCCCTTATTCCGTAAGATATGGCTGTCAAAATCTCTATTGAATGACAAGAGACACGTCTTCATCTCTTCAGGAGCGGTACCGCGAACATCGAAGTTCGTATATGTGACATTATCTATAAAAAGGGATCTTATTGTCGATGGCGCTTATGACGTTGTTAGAGATGACGCGATACAAACGTAACGCGGTTCGACGTAAGTGCCATCGACTATAAGGTCCCTCTTCATAGATAATGCCACATATTTCGGGCATCTTTCTCTTTTCTCCAATTATAACTGCGGCGCTACCGCGAATAACGATATTCGTAAATTTCGGACGATTGTCTCTGTCACTCTCATGACGTCTTAATTGGGGTAAAAGAGAAAGATGCCCGCAATTTACGAATATCGTTTTGGGCGGTAGCGCCTGAGATATCCGTTTCTTGGTTACGTTATTTAATGCGAACTTATTACACTTTAAAATATAATAATCGTGCTTATGCCAATGTCGAAATCGTAGCAAGATATTTTCAGTGACAAATTTGTAATATAATAATAACATTAAAATAAAAATATTCTGATGATGATGATTGACAAAAACTATCCTTTCTCGCGACTCAGACACTCTCCATACCAAATTTTATTTAAATCGGTTCAATAATATTAAAAATAGCGTGAAAGCGACACAGACAGACAGACAGAGTTACTATCGTATTTATAATATTAGTTAGGATAGTTATATAGTCAGGATTCTTTCCGTTTCATTCTCGAGATTAAACCACAAACAACTAGATAGGAGCGCCAGTACCACGATAGTTTTTCGTGCATAAGCATAGTTGGCAGCCCTAGAGCGACCGCCGGGAGTAGGTATGAAAAATGAAGTACATACATTTGATTGACTTCTGTATCTGTCTATTTTGTGCATGTACACACGTTACTACTACATAGACCAGGTGCTTTAGCTAAGTTTTTCACATATAGCACAAAATAGACAGATACAGAAGTCAATCAAATGTATGTACTTCATTTTTCATACCTACTCCCGGCGGTCGCTCTAGGGCTGCCAACTATGCTTATGCACGAAAAACTATCGTGGTACTGGCGCTCCTATCTAGTTGTTTGTGGTTTAATCTCGAGAATGAAACGGAAAGAATCCTGACTATATAACTATCCTAACTAATATTATAAATACGATAGTAACTCTGTCTGTCTGTCTGTGTCGCTTTCACGCTATTTTTAATATTATTGAACCGATTTAAATAAAATTTGGTATGGAGAGTGTCTGAGTCGCGAGAAAGGATAGTTTTTGTCAATCATCATCATCAGAATATTTTTATTTTAATGTTATTATTATATTACAAATTTGTCACTGAAAATATCTTGCTACGATTTCGACATTGGCATAAGCACGATTATTATATTTTAAAGTGTAATAAGTTCGCATTAAATAACGTAACCAAGAAACGGATATCTCAGGCGCTACCGCCCAAAACGATATTCGTAAATTGCGGGCATCTTTGTCCGTTCCCCCAATTAAGACGTCATGAGAGTGACAGAGACAATCGTCCGAAATTTACGAATATCGTTATTCGCGGTAGCGCCGCAGTTATAATTGGAGAAAAGAGAAAGATGCCCGAAATATGTGGCATTATCTATGAAGAGGGACCTTATAGTCGATGGCACTTACGTCGAACCGCGTTACGTTTGTATCGCGTCATCTCTAACAACGTCATAAGCGCCATCGACAATAAGATCCCTTTTTATAGGTAATGTCACATATACGAACTTCGATGTTCGCGGTACCGCTCCTGAAGAGATGAAGACGTGTCTCTTGTCATTCAATAGAGATTTTGACAGCCATATCTTACGGAATAAGGGCTAATTTATTAACAATTTGTAAGAAACTATCGCCTTAACAACTTTAGTGCTGGAATAATATAAGATATCCAATATCCTCGCAACAAAAAAACGAAAGATGTATGAAATCCTGCGGCGCTTCCGCCTTTCTCGAGCGATGATAGCAGAGACCATTTTACCAAAACACCTAAGATGTATGAAATCCTGCGGCGCTTATTGTTTTTTCGAGTTGATAAAGATTGTATGGGAGAAATATCTTCGTTTTTCTTTCGGATGGCACTCACGCTTGCAGTGGTCCGAACTGGTCCGAGATATCGTGTCTGTGAGCAGTGTCTATGTGTGCGTTGATCGAGCGCGCTTTGTATGGAGATTGATTTCTGTATCTGTCTATTTTGTGGTACATGCATGTCGGCGTTCTATATTCAAATGTTGACGTAAGTTCCATATTAATTATCTGCACAACAAAGCTACGTAGAGATGGTGCTTCAGTTTAGTTTTTCTCATTTTTCTAATATACAATGCCGGTGGCAAACAAGCATACGGCCCACCTGATGGTAATCAGTTACCGTAGCCTACGGACGCCTGCACCTACGATATTAGTAAAATTCGGACGATTGTCTCTGTCACTCTTATGACGTCTTAATTGAGGTAAAAGAGAAAGATGCCTACGAATATCGTTTATGGCGGTAGCGCCTCTACTCCGAATCAGTTAACGCGCTCAAAGTCCCGAAAATGGCGATTTGATTTGGACCGGCGTGAGCGTGAGCTCCATTCGCACTGTCAACATGACATTCCGTCCATATGAGTTGAAGGAATATAACGCTAGACGAACATCAAACATGTTATTGTTTTATTTTCTTAAATCAAATAACTATTCTAGTCCAGTTCTTAAAAAAACATCACAAAAACCGTACACAACATCAGCACCAACTTCGGCACAACACTACCTGCGCTGCCTGTCAAATCTGACACATGACAGCTGTCAATCGAAGTTAAGCCGCGTTCGAAATTCAATGGCACTTTATCGAATGGGTGCGTTCGCAAAACGTCACTGGTCGATAAAGCTTTGGTGTTGTCATGAAATAATATGTTATTCTGATGATTGTAAGGCCCGTAGAGAGAGAACATGACCGCTGAGGCTTGATTTGGGTTGTGCTTGCCAAACAATTGGTCCAACTTGGTCAGTACGTTGACGATTTCTTGGCGTCGCATGTTGGTTGTATTCTTGGCGAAGATATGGCCAATGTTGGACCAGGATATGAAGCAGTATTTCTCGTTGTCTTCGGCGCAGATTGGTTTGATTTTGACGTCTTTCACCCATGGCTCTGGGATTTGTTTGGCTGTGAAATTAAAAATAGTTTAATGAAAGTAAGGAAATGTGCTAAATATCGAAGATATTCGCTAGCAGACGTTTCTGCATAATAGCAAATAATTTAGAAAGGGGTAGCACATTGTTATCGATGAATTCTCAATTAAAATTGAGACTTCGATGCCGTTAAGTGTTCAATACGCTTGCGGTAGATGTGTCTACACGTCACCCGTGATGACGTATACGACGAGGGATAAATAGAAAAAAAAATACAAGTCTAAGCGGTACTCGAATAGCATAATTTGTAGTGCACTGGGCTAGTGATCCAGTGGTCGTGGGTTCGAGCCCAAAAAATTTTTTTTTCTATTTTTCTTTCGATTTAAATATCGAAGATATTCGCTATCAGACGTTTCTGCATAATAAGGAACTGAAAATTTGGCACCCACTTTACTTAAATTTATATCACCAAAGTTGGTCATAAACCAGAATTGTATACAGTCTACAATCACCCTTATCTTTTTGAAGAATCCATCCATACTAATATTATAAATGCGAAAGTAACTAACTCTGTCTGTTACCTCTTCACGCTTAAACCGCTGAACCAATTGGGATGAAATTTGGTATGGAGAGAGTTTGAGCTACGAGAAAGGACATAGGACAATTTTTATCCCGCAACCATACTTTGAAGACGGCATGGTTGGCCGATGAAGTCGCGGGGAAAAGCTAGTATTATATAAAAATGGAAAGAAATTACATTCCTGACTCGGCTTGAAAATGGGTACCAGAGCTTACCCGAAACATGTCGCCTAGTGCGATATAATTACACGTGAGTTGTTTTCGACCCGAATGACGTCATGCCACAGATAATCAATAAATTAACATGGCTGATATAGTTTTCGCTTCATTCCGTAAAAGTAAAATTATAATAGTTTTTTACAGTTTTCTAAGTTTTCCATAATAAAATAAGATTAATATTTTTGAGTTCATTGCGCAATGATTAATAACACAAGCCCAACTTTAAAAAGGGGTCAAGTAGCCAACTGTCGATGTCGATAAAAAAAATGCATCTAACACTAGTAAGTTTGCGACAGTCTTTTGTTTTGCCACGATAATTCCGGGCTCTGCCTGTTACTTAAAAATCATTAAACTAAACAATACTCACCAACATACTGATTGTACGTGGCCATGCTCACAAACGCGACATCAGCCCTCCCCTCCGCCAGCGCCCTCAGCGCACCCCTCTCCCCCTCCACAACAACCCCCTCCTCAACAACACACGCCTCCGTCCACTTCGCATCCCCATTAAAGTATTTCTCAACTCCCGGTGCACAGATACTGCTAAAGTATCCGTGTATAACATCTTTACAAGTTGTTTTTTCTAAATTGGCGATGTAGCGTAGAACGGAATGCCAGGCGAAGCCGTCGAAGCGCGGGAAAGCCGCGCGCTTGCCTTTCAAGTCGGCCATCTTGTTCATTTTGGCGTCGTCTCTGACGTAAGCGACTACTGTCGTGCTTTGATTCATTATGGGGGTAGTTTCGTGGAGGATTGGAGTGAGGGACATGTCTCTGTAAGAAAAAAATAGGATTATTAAAAAGTTTGTTGCTAGGCAGAGTGATGGCAGGTGGACTAGAATGTTAACGGAGTGGTGGCCATTTTCGAATGAAAGAAGCCCCTGGCGTCCCTTGGCACGTTGAGTCGACGACATTCGGAAGATTGCGGGTCACTTCTGGATAAAATTAGCCCAGGACAAGTGGCGTACTAGAAGAGAGGCCTATGCTCAGCAGTGGGCGATAAAGGGCTGATATGATGATAATGATGATGTTGTCAAGGGGTTTTTGGAAATTCCACCATTAAGAGGGTAAAAAGGAGGTTGAACGTTTGTATAGGGATTGTGTAATTCAAAAGCGAGAGACTTGAAATTTTGTGTAAGCACTTATAAACCTTACGTATTTTTTTATTAACATTTTGTTTCTTTGTCGGATAGTTTTATTCTTCCATTACACAACTGTCTATGTCGATAAAAATTTATCTAGCACTAGTAAGTTTGCGACAGTCTTGTTTTGCCATGAAAATTCCGGGCTCAGCTAATCAGAGGCGCTAGCGCTAGCTACGCCGCTCCGCGCTACGATATTCGTAAATCTGTCTCTTTTACCCCAATTCAGACGTCATGGTAGTGACAGAGACAATCGTCCGAAATTTACGAATATCGTGTTTGGCGGTAACGCCGCAGGCAACTCACCTCTCCGCTGTCACAAGCCAGTCCCCACTAGCGACAGTAACATCGCAGTCCCCATCTCTGACCGCCTGCAGGCACGCCCTCTGGTCCCCCCTCCTGATGCACTGCACGGCTGGCTCGACCCCATACACTGATGCTGCTTCGCTCATCCAGTCGCACTTGTTCTGTTCGAGGATCGATGTGGTACACATCACTATATGCCTGGAAGGAAAGGAGTTATAGGTAAATTTTTATTTATTTATTGTTGTCTGGGCCTGTTGACACTTCGACCTCAATAGATCTACGCCACGCCCTTTATTACAGTACATTGACTCCCGTTGAATCCAGAAATTTCCAGATTCTTTGGGCTGTAATGAAGACAATGCTGTACATTAAAAAAAAAAAAACGCAGACCTGAAGGGCTACTGCGGAAATATGTACTTGATTGTCATTGTCGCTCTGATTACGAGATAATTGGAGTAAAAGAGAAATATGGCCAAAATTGTGTAGCTTCGATTTTTGGGTCCACGGGAATTTGGAACCATTTTAAGGATATTTTGCTAACGCGACTTAAAATTTCTTACAAAACAACAGCGTTTAAAAGCACTTCTACCAAAGTAACTCAATTTTATCCTCAACTCACCTTGATGGCGTACAACCCAGCTTGGCTATAAACCTCCCTGATCCCTCCAGCACAAGCCAGATAATCCACAGGCTTCAGAAATATCTACAGCTTCTCCAAGCACTTTTTTTATGACAAAGGTGGCAAAGGAGCAGGCGGATTGCCATGGTAAGCAATTACCGTCGTCGATGGGCACCCGCAACACCAGGGGAATCATAAGCGCGTTGCCGGCCTTTAAGGGGGGTTTGGAGCTCTGGGAACCTTACTCACCATTAAAACACAACACTACCTGAAAGGTAGCAGTGCTATTATGGCTGTGGTCTGTAAGGAGGAGGTACTTCCCCAGTTGAGCTGCTCCAGGCTCAAGCGTGATACTTCGCTGTGCCCTACCCCTCATTGTTGGACGTAGTTTAAGGACATACCCCGGGTATGTCCTTACCAGATTCACTCATTTTTTTTCTCAACTCACCTTGATGGCGAACAACCAGCTTGGCTATAAGCCTCCCTGAACCCTCCAGTACCAACCAGATAATCCACAAGCTTCAGAAATGTCTACAGCTTCTCCAAGCACTTCTACCAGGGTAACACATTTTTTCTCAACTCACCTTGACGGAGTACAACCAGCTTGCCTATAAGCGTCCCTGAACCCTCCAGCACAAGCCAGATAATCAAAAGCTTTAGTAATGTCTACCGCTTCTCCAAGCACATCTACCAGAGTAACACATTTTTTTCCTCAACTCACCTTGATGGCGTACAACCGGCTTGGCTATAAGCCTCCCTGAATCCCCCAGCACCAGCGAGATAGTCCACAGGCTTTAGCATCATCAGCTTCTAGCAGTTCTACCATAATAACTCAAATTTTTCCCCAACTCACCTTGATGGAGTACAACCAGCTTGGCTATAAGCCTCCCTGAATCCCCCAGCACCAGCGAGATAGTCCACTGGTGTGAGCGGTGGTTGTAGCGGCTCAGGCAGGGCTCCGTTGACCTCAAGCAGGGCGGCGAGGGCGCCGCTCCAGCCGCCACTGACCACGGCGCCAGAGCTCGTCAGATTGGCAGCAAGACTGCTCACTTCTTCTGCTGCTTTACTGGAAAAGCATAGAATAATGAATTAATGAAATCATGAGAGGTACAGCGAAGTACCATCACGCTTAAGTCTGGAGAAGCCCGACTGGGGAAGTACTTCCTCCTTACAGAAGACCACAGCACTGCTGCCTTTCAGGTATGTAGTGTTGTGTTCCTGATGGTGAGTAAGGTACCCAATCTAATAGGCGAAGGACACGGCGAACATACACACTCACAAACTTTCGCCTGTACAATATTAGCGTATAAATAAATAAGCTATCATCATCATCATCTCAGTCATAAAATGTCCACTGCTTGCAGATAGGCCTACCTCTTGGACCTCCACATGTACCGGTTGGAAGCGACCTGCATCCAGTCCAGCGTCTTCCGGCGACCTTAATGACGTCGCCTGTCCGTCTTGTGGCTGGACGTCCTACGCTGCGCTTGCTAGTCCGTGGTCTCCACTCGAGCACTTTTCGACCCGATCTACCACCTTCTCTGCGTGCAATGTGGCCGGCCCATTGCCACTTCAGCTTGCTAAATAAGCTTCACAAATAGAATAAATGCTTACTTTTTAGCGACCAGCAGCTGCCAGGGTCTTCGCAGCCAGACGCAAGGGTTGTCGTTTCCACTGATGTGCTGCCAGGATCCATCACGACAGAGGTACGCGAAGTCATCGGGGGATGCGAAGCCGGCTCTGCTCTGAAACGTTGACAGATTCAGTCTCCATCTTTTTAAATAGAGGATTCGACACTGTGTAAAACCCATAAAAAAATAAACGAATTTTTATTTACAATTAAAACTGTTGTGAGCCATGTTACTACTACTTAGTTACAAACGGATAATCTCACGTGTAATTATATCGCACTAGGCGACATGTTTCAGGTAAGCTCTGCTAAAGAAATTGCTTGCACTTTTTGTAAAGGCGCTACACTCGCTTGCAAAAAAAGTGCAAGCAATTTCTCAGCGGGCGCGACGTGCAGAACGCCGTGCAAGGCAGCGTACAGCAGTGAGTGATACACCCTCATCGCGATCGGTGTGTCCTGACTCGGCTTGAAGATGGGTACCAGAGCTTACCCGAAACATGTCGCCTAGTGCGATATAATTACACGTGAGTTTATCCGTTTGTAGCTGAATTTTTATTTTTTTTAATTTTGAACTGGTGACCGAAGAACTGGTGGTATCCTCGCATTAGGTATCAGCATTGCGATACAATATATAAGGAAATGCCGGCAGCATCTTTGGTATAATGCCTCAAGGACCTAGCTTTTTTAGATTCAGTCTAGAGTTGCCAGTAAAAAGTTTTCCAGGCAATCCGTCTGCTCGTTTCCCTCCTATATCATAAATGTAGTGGTAGCGTAACTCACATGAAAGTATCCATGAACGAAGTCCGCATCAGCCCATGTGAAGTTGCCAGCGCCTTCCGTGAGGCAGGAGAAGGCTCCGCTCGGACCCCAGAAGCGGTCACGGCGGTCGCATTTGCTTGGCCGGTCGCAAGCGGCACAGAGAGACGGGAACTTTGCTTCTGTAAACGATTTGCTATTATCTACACTATCTACAATAATATTATAAAGGCGAAAGTTTGTGAGTGTGTATGTTTGTTACTTCTTCACGTCTAAACGGCTGGAGCCATTTTAGCCTGATACCCTGGGCACATAGGTGACGTTTTTTCTCAAATACACCGTGGGTAAAACCACGGGACATAGCTAGTGAGACATAAGATTGAGTGCTGGTCTAGCGGTAAGTGCGTGCGACTTGCAATCCTGAGGTCGCAGGTTCGAGCCCCGGATTGGTACAAAACTGCAACTTTTTCGGAACTCATGTAAGAAATATAATATGACATTTACCAGTTGCTTTTTGGTGATGGAAAACGTGAGAAAACCGGACTAATCCCAATTAGGCCTAGTTTACGGGGTTGGAAGGTCAGATGGCAGTCGCTTTCGTAAAAACTAGTGTCTACACCAAACCCTGGGATTCGGCGGACCCCAGGCTCTCATGGTGGTAAAATGCCGGGACAATGCGAGGAAGATGAAACCCAAAATAATAGTCCTGTCTGGTCTGACCATTTCTGCGCCCCCAAAGTCTATGTCCAGGGCCTGGGCATAGACTTTGGGGGCTGAACTTATGTGGCAAAGTAGCTGATCCGTCAGTGTCACAGTCCGAGCACTGTGAGCATGAATTGGAGTTTTTAGATTTTTTTTTTTTTTTTTTTTATGACATAGGCGGCAAACGAACAGACGGATTGCCTGGTGTTAAGCAATTACCGCCGCCCATGGGCACCCGCAACACCAGGGGAGTCACAAGCGCGTTGCCGGCCTTTAAGGGGGGTTGGAGCTCTGGGAACCTTACTCACCATCAGGAACACAACACTACATACCTGAAAGGTAGCAGTGCTATTATGGCTGTGGTCTTCTGTAAGGAGGAGGTACTTCCCCAGTTGGGCTGCCCCAGATTCAAGCGTGATGGTCAACGCTGTGCCCTACCTCTCATTGTTGGACGTAGTTTAAGGACATACCCGGGTACGCTTACTTACTAAGTTCAGCGTCTCTCTTAGCGTCCAGGACCCAGGGTCCGGGGCGGCAGGCCTTGCCGAACAGGTCTGCCATGGCCTTGATACGGTTCTCTGCTACGGACAAGCTCTCGTTGCAAGATTTCTTCGTCACCAGAGATTCCAGATACTGAAAGACGAAGAGATTAGTAAAAATAATAGTCATATAACAAGTCCAGCAAGTACTTAGACTTGGCTCACGAGGTAACCGCCATGTGGGAAGTTGATTCGGCGATCATTGTACCGATAGTTGTTTCCGCGAACGGTCTCATAGCGAAGAGTCTCGACCAACATCTTGAGAGACTCTCGCTACGTGGTTGTGGTTGGATCAAGGGACAGATTCAGAAGGCGGTTTTTATTGTTTTGATACAGTTTAGATGTATTTTTATATTTTACTTTTATAAAAATGTTATAAATAAAAACCTAGCCTAAGACATAAAATGAATAAAGAGAAAAATTTGTCTCAAGAGACCGGACGGTATGTCCTTAGTCCCGTGGAGCCTGGGAAAGCTAGTGTGGGGTGCCACATGTGTAGACACTCTGGCGCCTTCCCACCTCATCGGAACTAATAAACAACCAGGTGCGGCGGACAAAGCGGCTGCAGAGCTGAAGGCTTATAAATACAGGAGTCTCGGCTCCGAATACGTCTTATTCACCTTTCGGAGTCGAGACTCTTGGCCCGTGGGGACCCAGTGCCCAGCAACTTTTTAAAGGAATTAGTAAATTAGCAAATCTACTTAACTGGTGACCGAAGAGCTGGCAGCTTCCTCGCTCAGCATTAGTATCGCGATACAGAGAGGGAATGCTGCCAACATCCTCAGCACCTGGCTGAGGGGCTCAATTTTTTTGATATATTTTGTTTTTAATTTTTTTTTTAGCAATTCTATTGTAGAGATTAAAAATACATGTAAAAAGAAATCTTAATCTATATTAATAGAAGAAAGTTATGTTAATAACAAGTTAATAAAATTTGTCTCAATAAGATATGATACTTGACGACCGGTCTGGCCTAGTGGGTAGTGACCTAGTGACCTATGGTAGTGCCTATGAAGCCGAAGGTCCTGGGTTCGAATCCCAGTCAGGGCATCTATTTGTGTGATGAGCACAGATATTTGTTCCTGAGTCTTGGGTGTTTTCTATGTATGTAAGTATTTATATGTATCTATCTATTATATATATCGTCGTCTAGTACCTACAACACAAGCCTTACAAGCTTACCGTAGGACTAGGTCGATTTGTGTAAGATTGTCCCGAAATATTTATTATTATTTACATTTACAGATATAAACTATAGACATACCTCTGTCAGCGTTTCGCTAAGTGGCCTCCTCTCTTCCGCGCCGAGTCCTATTTGACACAAGCTTGATCCCTTCAGGATATAATGTAGTGACGAGACGGAATCCAGTTGAGGTAGAAGGTTCTTGTTGATAACCGCTACTACACTGCTAGCGAATTTTCCTGGAATAAAAATAAGCTTGTTTCAAATGGGTTCAACAAATGCTGTCTTAGAAAATGGAAGTGGAGAAAGCTATGCTTGGAGATTCCTTGCGTTATCGCATCAAAAATGAGGAGACCCTGGCCGCTTTGGATTCAATAGAGTACCGTGCTTGCAGACTCATTGGCGATCCTGAATTTGTGAGTGTAAGGTTACAGAGCCTTGAGCACCGTCGCAGGGTTGCTAGTTTGTCTGTGTATTACCACAAAATAGACAGATACAGAAATCAATCTCCATACAAAGCGCGCTCGATCAACGCACACATAGACACTGCTCACAGACACGATATCTCGGACCAGTTCGGACCACTGCAAGCGGCAGTGCCATCCGAAAGAAAAACGAGGATATTTTTCTCCCATACAATCTTTATCAACTCGAAAAAACAATAAGCGCCGCAGGATTTCTTACATCTTACGCGTTTTGGTAAAATGGTCTCTGCTATCATCGTTCGAGAAAGGCGGAAGCGCGGCAGGATTTCATACATCTTTCGCTTCTTTGCGAGTATTTTATATTATTCCAGCACTAAAGTTGTTAAGGCGATAGTTTCTTACAAATTCTTAATAAATTAGCCCTTATTCCCTAAGATATGGCTGTCAAAATATCTATTGAATGACAAGAGACACTTCATCTCTTCAGGAGCGGTACCGCGGTACCGCGAACATCGAAGTTCATATATGTGACATTATCTATGAAAAGGGACGTTATTGTCGATGGCGCTTATGACGTTGTTAGAGATGACGCGATACAAACATAACGCGGTTCGACGTAAGTGCCATCGACCATAAGGTCTCTCTTCATAGATAATGCCACATATGTCGGGCATCTTTCTCTTTTCTCCAATTATAACTGCGGCGCTACCGCGAACAACGATATTCGTAAATTTCGGAAGATTGTCTCTGTCACTCTCATGACGTCTTAATTGGGGTAAAAGAGAATGATGCCCGCAAATTACGAATATCGTTTTGAGCGGTTGCGCCTCAGACATCCGTTTCTTGGTTACGTTATTTAATGCGAACTTATTACACTTTAAAATATAATAATCGTGCTTTTTGCCAATGTCGAAATCGTCGCAAGATATTTGCTGTGACAAATTTGTAATATAATAATAGCTAATATTTAAATTCCTAGTAATCAGAATAACACGTACAATGTATTTAAACGATATAAAATGACAAAAATCTGCTTATTACTAATGTTACACACTAAATATAAAAAACCTCCCCCAAATCCCCTGCCTCCGGCATAGAACCCAGAATACTGGCGGCGTTACCCCTTTGTACCGCCAGACTCAATCTCTGAGCAAAGAAGGAACCCGCCCTATAATCGCCCGAAACCCCTATGAGGCGTCTCGACACCTCTTTCACAAATTTTTTGGTGTCGGATGACCACGGACCCATTGTTTCTACCGCTAGCGCCGCGAACTCATATTCATTGAATAAAAATGAGTACTTCCGGCGCTTTACCCATTGGGCTTGGTCAGCGGCAGCCCCAGGTTTCCGCGCGGAGCTCTCAACATGGGACGGGGCAAACGTGTCTACGCAGGTGGCATCCCATGCCAATGCACAGCTCCGGCTCCAGGGCACGAGAGTGCAGCCATCGAGTCTCTTGCCATCACACGCAGAGAGGCCCGATGGCTCCAGAGTTGCGGGGAGAGATGCGGTGGAGAGGGCACGTCTAATCAAATCATTAATGGCTGGATGCCTGTAGAGCCGACCCGCGCTCCGCAGACAGTGCAAGCCGTGACGACCCAAAGAGTCCACGGGTTCACCGCAGCGACTGCAAGCATGACACTCACAAATCCTAAGTCCCAATCGAAGACACACCGCAATGCGCATTGCTGAGGGATCTAGTACAGAGCCAATATTACGTGAAGGCAACGCATGCAACCAATGACCCGACTCCGGCTCAGACACAGCCAGCAGCCTAGCACGTTCGCAGCTATTCCGTGCATTCTGTATCAAAGCCTCATGCTGGGACTTAACATTTTCAGAATCCCATGATGCTTGACTGGCTTTCTCCGTAGGTACCTTTTCGACAGAATGATCTGCGATCCAAGCCGATTCAGCGCCCGACAGGCACGCCACCCGGACATCAGCGGTTGGAGATAAGCGTAAAATACCGCCAATGAGGGAGAGAGTGCCATGGACAGACGAAAGAAAGGCTGGGAGCGCTAGACTACTCGTAGTACGGATACCCAGGCCACCGTACTTAATGGGAAGAGTGGCTTGCATCCAACCGGAATCTGTGAGTGTAATATTTAAAATCTTGCCCACAGTGTCCTTCAACAATTGGTCTACATTCTCCGTGACTGCAGGAAATTTAAAAATAGGGGAACAACGGAGAATGTACAATAATTTGGGTGAAAAAACACAAAGGCGAAGAATGTAGATAGACATGTGAGGATTTATTTTTAGGAGTAGATCCAAGCAACCATTAAACTGCTCAATTTTGGAATTCACTGCCACTGGAATAGACTCGTCAAAAATGGGGGCTCCTAAAAGCGTAAGGCTCTCCCGAGTAAGCACTGAAATATTTGGCATGAGGTCCTTTAAATCCCGGATTATGGACGCTCGAGAGTCTGCAGATATAGCCTCCGAAACGTAAACTTCACACTTGTTAAAATTGACCGTGAGGCCAATCTCCGCAAATCGATCCGTGATTGTTTTTAAATCTGCAAGAACAGACGATGTTCTGCCGCCAATCGTGCCGTCATCCAGATACCAAATATTCAAATCCGAAGTGAGCTGCGTAATTATGGGGTGGATGGCTAGGCTAAAAATGACAGGTCCAAGGGGATCCCCTTGCTGGCAGCCTACGCTGGAAGAGATTTCATCATTACGGTACATAAGTTTTGAGGCACCGCCGTAACATTGCCACAAGTAACCATGAATCTCAGGAAGCTCACACTCAACCTGAGATAGGAGGGCACCCCGATCGACAGAGTTGAAGGCATTGTTAACATCAATTTTAACAAGGATTTCAAATCTATCACTATCAAGAAATAATAACATAAAAATAAAAATATTGTAGTTATTATTAATTCTTCGTCTGCATAAAATCAAGGTGATGGTGATGATGATGATGATTGACAAAAACTATCCTATGTCCTTTCTCGCGACTCAGACACTCTCCATACCAAATTTTATTTAAATCGGTTCAATATTATTAAAAATAGCGTGAAAGCGACACAGACACACAGACAGAGTTACTTTCGTATTTATAATATTAGTTAGGATAGTTATATAGTCAGGATTCTTTCCATTTCATTCTCGACAATTAATCACAAACAACTAGATAGGAGCGCCAGTACCACGATAGTTTTTCGTGCATAAGCATAAGTTGGCAACCCTAGAGCGACCGCCGGGAGTAGGTATAAAAAATGAAGTACATACATTTGATTGACTTCTGTATCTGTCTATTTTGTGGTATTACTAGAATACATTTTGGAGAGAGTGCACAGTAATTGCACGATTTAATTCCGCCATCTTCGTTCCACCACCGGACGTCCAGACGAGGGGAGCGGTTTCATCCTTACGTTGTGAATACATTCATTTCGAAGGCAATTCGCTCCCTTCGTCTGTATTCCCGGTAAGATATAATTTGGGTCTTTTCAAGACAAGAGTGAATAGGCTGTTACTGAACCAGCGTGCCACTGCTTCGACCTCGTCGTCACTTAATTACCATCAGCTGCAACTGAGGTCAAACGTTGGTCAATCTTGAATAAAAAAAAAGACTAACTAGCGGTACTGCTACTAATGTCCGCCGGATCTGTTTAAGGTTCACTTTAGAACGGCCCGTCTCCGAGCCGAGGCCATCGTCGCTACATTTTGTATGGAATGAATCACGTGAGCACCGAGCCCACCGAGCCTCTTAGCTCGGGCTCAGGCCGGTCAAGCGACGGCCGTTACAGCTATGAAAAAGGCTCTGCTCGGCCCGGTGATGGGAAGGCGACGTGATATTGATGCGATATCGACGGGCGTATGACGGTCGTCTACTCGCAACAAATGGCTGCATAGAACGACGCTTGTGTTAATGTGAATATTCGAGTGTCGAGCCGCTCGGGTCCCGGCCGCCCCTTGGGTCAACGGAAGGCTCGGGCTCGGGACGGCGACGTGTAGGAGACGCGACGGTGTAACGTGGGTCATCCTTACAGAGCAACACCGTCAAATGCCGGTGAATGGGTTCGAATATGTTCGACACAAATGAAGTGGGCGAATCTGACGTACGTACGTCGGTTTGAGGGTAGCCCATGTCCAGCAGAGGACGTCCTTAGGCGTATATGATGATGATTAAATACTTACGCGGCCTCAACCTAATCTCGTCAGTGACCAAGACATTGATATTCGCCCATTGAGTGGCTATCAGGTCTTCTGGGCTGAAGACTCCAAAATCCACGACGCCTTTGCTCATTCGACGGAGGCAGTCCAGTCTGGAACAGAGAAAATACAAGATGGTGGGGAGCCGGTAAAATCTGGCTTAGTCTGCTGAAGGCGCAGAGGTGTACTGCAAATATATGATAACCAGTTAAGACCGACAGCATCCGTGCTCTGGTCAGCACCAAAACGCCGGCTATTAGAGCCTCATGGCTAAGCGCGTGATGATGAGTGATCGGATTTAGGATGCAATTTGGGGTGGAGAACCGCAAACATTATATTTAACATGGATGCGACTCGGGATTTCCCGAGATATTCGTAAGTTATTTATTGTTAATAATCATTTTTTTATATGACATAGGCGGCAAACGAGCAGACGGATTGCCTGATGGTAAGCAATTACCGTCGCCCATGGGTAACACCAGGGGAATCACGAGCGCGTTGCCGGCCTTTAAAGGGGTTGGAGCTCTGGGAACCTTACTCACCATCAGGAACACAACACTACATACCTGAAAGGTAGCAGTTCTATTATGTATAACTTTTGTCCAGAGTTAAGCTAAATAAACAGACTGAAAATGTTCGATGTATATCATAGGTCATTTAATTTACATAATGCCAGCATCCTTGGTACAATGCCTCAGGGGCCTTTTTTAGATTTAATGCAATAACTAATTAAGTACTCGTATTTTGATTAATGTAGTTAATTATTTACATAATTATATTTAAACGGTGCTTTACATATAAGACAACTTAAGCATAAGTGTAGTTGTATGAATAAACGAGTTACCACTTTTTTATTTAATTCACTTTTTTTTAAATAGGTACCTAACAAAAAGAATCGTGGGATTGTACATCATATCCACAATAATATAACGGCTTAAAACCCCGGAACATTGCATCCTTCATTCGATAACTGGCAATGATGGCAAGTCCGTCGGGATGGCTCTCTTGCACGTATCGATGAAAAACTTAACTGAAGGACCTTGTCTATGTAGTTGAGCATATCTGTATTTATTTTTCAATTCTCACGCTCTAAAAGTGTGTCATATTATGCTTGCCAAGGCGGACTAAAGTAGTACATTTAGCCTCTAGGGAAAATATGTATACTTAATTATGATATACAAAACGTTTTAAATTGATCAACCAGAACACTTCACCTTATTAAATGCACCAATCACGAAACATATCGAAGTTAATCGCAACTAGATTCTTTTTTTTTTTTTTTGTAAAAAGAGTCGAGCCGTAAAAAGAGTTCAATACTCTTCGGTAGATGTCGCTACACGTCACCCGTAATGACGTATACCAGGAAGGATAAGATAGAAAAATTTGACACGTCTAAGCGGCGCTCGTAAAGCACAACTGGTAGTGCACTGGGCTAGTGATCCAGTGGTTGTGGGTTCGAGTCCCGCTGCGAGTCAAATTTTTCTATTTTTCTTTCGACTTAAATATCTTGGATTCTTTTTTTGGTGCGAATACTGTTTAAAAATGATTTCACATTTTTAAACAGTATTCAACAAAACTTTGTATCGAGTATCAACCGATCAGAATACCGCAATATTAAAATCGACCAAAGAGGAAACGCAATCAAATTCTCAAAGCATGAGGTGCTTTTTAGTTCCTACTTCACAAGGATAAAAAAAAGTTTAAATCGTTGGCAAACTCTTTGAAGCCCCCATTATACGTTGTCTATGGCATTTATTCACGGCGTAGATATATCCTATCTGTATCAAAGCAGTGAAAAAATACAAAAGACTGCCAAATTAAACATTTTTGACTCAGAATTCATTGCGGGCGAATAAAATTGTATTTGTTAATTTAAAAAAAATATTTTTATTTTCTCGCAATCGAAGTGAAAACTAGAATGTATAACTCGGGTCTAAACGCCATATTATCCCTCGAACAATAACCATCTCGTGGTACTATGGCCTACTTTAGCCCCTTGTCAAACAATCTACTATTAAGTAACTGTTGTATGTTGGCTCATTACTCAATTCCCTGTTTCTTACCTGTCTTGTCCAATAACACACTCCACTCCTGAGTTGGACTGGTCGAGCACAGGACAGTACTTGCTCGCGCGCTTGTACGAGCCGCGGCCTTCTACCACGCACAATCGCACTGAAACAAAAAATAAACATAAATATTTCATCATCAACAAAGAAGTGCTGAATATGGTGGGAGAAAGATGTCTGCTAAAAACGATTGAACAGAAGAGGAAATATGTTGGGGCACCTGATACGTCATGAGCAGACATCGGATTCCGCGGGGCGAAACTTCTTGACAGCTAGGGACTTCCTATATCGATAAACTCATTTATCGATACTAGTTATTAAAAGGTGAAGAAGTTACATTACAACCGAAAAATAAACGAAATACCATTGATCACTTTATGAAATTTTGCTGTGCTCCTATAACCTTCACAGAAATTGAAAAGTCTTTTAGCCACCTGAAATGGATTTTTAAAAGATGAGATGGAGATGAGATGATGGATTTTTGGAAAATATGGAAAAAATTCTGGTGGTTACTTTAACAATAATAGTTGGGACAGTCATGAAGAAATAAATTGTGTGAGTAAACTTTTAAAAACTTTTTCAACTAAGAAGAAGAAAATTGAGTTCTTATTTTATTATATAATACTCTTTTAATAAAAAAATATTTTATAAGCAAACCTTTGTGTGATCACTAGTATTTAGAACTAGTATCGATAAATGAGTTTATCGACGTGGATCCCTAGCTGTCAAGAAGTTTCGCCCCACGGAATCCGATGTCTGGTCATGAGGATTATATAAGAACGATTATAGAAGGAATTATAGTCGATATAGTATTGCTCGATAGCATATGTCAAAAATGTAACTCATGTACCAATTTCTATAGGCAACAACCACAAACGTTACTCGATAGCGAGTCAGGTAAAATACCTATCGAATAGTAATCGCTAACGTTGAACTCATACTACCGATTTTTAGTTCTAGAAGTGACCGCCGACGGCGCTGTACTAAACATTTACGGAGGCCCTATAAAGTACCGTCACTGTCAACTCATGGTAGCGGTATAGAAAAAAGTAGAGTACCCTCACCATGAGTTGTGACTTTAAGGTTTTCGATAACTTCAATGTCACAACTCATGGTAAGGGTAGAGATCGTGGAAGACCGCGACATGCATTTCTAGATCAAGCCAAAGAAAAGTCCAACGTCATGACGTATCAAGAGCTCAAAACATTAGCGGAGCAGAATGGAATGGCGGTTCCACCAACAGGGGCCAGGCTTTTAAATTTATGATCATCATCTCTCTACTGAACATAGGCCTCTCCCTTGAACCTCCACAGGACAAATAGTCCAATTAGGTCGATCTTGAAAATGAACATGGACAAGACGTGACCGTTACGTCTTGTCCATGTTCATTTTCAAGATCGTAAGAACGACACCCGCGGGAGACGGGGGGGTGCTATTCTAGCCGGCACCACACGGCAATAACATTTATGTTACTACATAAATCTAGTTTCTAGTTTTTTCAAATAAGTTAATATGACATAACAGTAAAACCAATGCGTCATATAACTAAGTACATATATAACATAAAAAATCAAATAAAAAATATAATAACACTATCTACATTTTGGCAACGCAGCAGTGGGGCTTTGTTGCACAGATAGCACTGGAGTAGGATAATATATGTGGCTCTAGTGTAAAAGGGTATAAGTCAAATTAGCACAGCAAAAAAGGGTACAAGTGCCTTTTTAAAGGACTTGTGGCCTGCTTTACTGAGCCAATTTGACTTAGGTATACCTAGGAGGAATATGGAGAACGCAGCATTCGCCAGTAAGGGACAAAGATATTCTGGCTTTTGTAGCCCAAAATGTAATAATTCACTACAGTTCTGCTTTACAGGTCATTCATTATAACAAAACTATTAGCTTATTCTGTATTAATTACCGCAACTTTGGTTGAAAACCCAAGAAAACTCCAATTGTATTTGTTTGTTGTCCAACTTTGACAGTTCTGAAGGGTCCAGTTTGGAGGGGAACAAAAATGTGTGAGACTATGACAAGGATGGACGAAAATAGCGTTGTTTCTACCTATGGAAAATTACATGACACTATCCCTTTCGATCGTGGTATTAGCACAGATATTTGTTCCTGAGTCATGGGTGTTTTCTATGTATGTAAGTATTTATATGTATCTATCTATTATATATGTCGTCTAGTACCTACAACACAAGCCTCACTGAGCTTACCGTAGGACTAGGTCGATTTGTGTCAGATTGTCCGAAAATATAAAAAAGAAAGGCAGTTAAGCCCGGGGCAGCTGCAGAGACGGCTGAATCTTTGAAAAAAGCAAAATATAAGGGTCTCGGGGCCGAATACAATTTTGTACCTTTTGGCGTCGAGACCCTTGGCCCGTGGGGACCAAGTGCCCATGCCTTTTTCAAAGATTTGGCCAAACGTCTTATCGACGTTCTGGTGACCGGAGAGCTGGCAGCTTCCTCGCTCAACGCATAAGCATTGCGATACGTTTACGGCACCATGCCACGGGGGGATCTCTTATGAGATAGGTATTTTAGGTTTAGTTTTTAGTTATTTATAGTTTTAGTATTTTATTTTATTTAAGTTTCCTTGTGTTTTTTATTTTGTTCGTTGGATAAATAAATAATATCGTTAATAAAAATATATATATTAGCGCTATATTACTCCGTCTAGTTAAATGGTATGTCTTTGACATTACATTACATCATATCTGTGACCCTTTTTCACTAGGGTCAGAGATATAATATAATACACCTATTGTTTTCTTAAGTATCCAATTACCATTGAACTTTTAAATTAACACTTCCCATATTAATCCGCGTCACAACCCACTAATCCGTTATGATACTTATGATTAATCGCTTTTCCAAAATGGCGCCCGTCAACAAACAACCAAATGCCAAAACGCAACCTTAATATTACGACCATAAAGTGCACGTGTATATGTTTAAGAAATTTAATCGCATATATATTATTGACCTTGATTGTACAAGTTATTGTTCTGGCAAAATGTATTTAACCCGCCCACGATAAAACCTTGGCACGCTTGGGTATAGAAATTATAGAAACTTTTGAAATTTTTAAACCTACAGTTTCGATACAATGTAGTCCGAAGAGCCTGTCTGTAGTACCCATCCCTTCAATACATAAATAAATAAATATATTACAGGACATTTTTACACAAATTGACTGAGCCCTGACGTTAAGCTTAAAAAGGCTTGTTTTATGACTATGAGTACTGAGGCGACCTTTATAACCCTGCGACCCTCGTTGAAAAGTCGATACTCATGGTAATTAGATGTAATTCGCGATATACCCGTTCTGTCCTCGTTAGGCCCACGGGCCATCCTGTAGTACTAATTACTTTAAAGAATTTTGAATACTTATTATATTTTGATACAAAAGAAATTATACTTTATTTCCTACACTATAAAGAAAGAATTCGAGTAGCATTTTACTTGTTGGGCCTCAGGGTATAGTCTTTAGTAGATATATGTGACATTATCTAGCAAAAGGGACCTTATTGTCGATGGCGCTTACGTCGAACCGCGTTGCGTTTGTATTGCGGCATCTTGAACAACGGCGTAAGCGCCATCGACAATAAGGTCCCTTATCATAGATAATGTCACATATGTAGTAAAGGCGAAAGTTTAATGTGTAAAGGTGCGACCAGACCGCAGCTTAAAATACGGAATCGCAGTGACGCGTCGTATGCGTACCGTTTTTGACGCATGCTCCCCAGACCGCTGCTTAAAATACTCTGACGCACCGTAAATTGATCTACGTAAAAATCGCGAAAAATATTACACGGAGGTCTTATGTCAGACACCACACCGGTGACGTAAAAGACGCAACTGTTTTGTGTCAAAAAAGATTCGCGTGAAGCACGTCACTGCGATTCCGTACCGTCACCGTTTTTTAAGCAGCGGTGTGGGGAGCATGTGTCAAAAACGGTACGCATACGACGCGTCACTGCGATTCCGTATCGTGACCGTTTTTTAAGCTGCGGTCTGGTCGCACCTTTATGTGGTTATATAAACCTATAGGGTCTTCTGTCCATCTTGTAGGTAAAATATATTATGGTACATCCAATTGAGCTTAATTGCAGTAATTATTATGCAAATTACATGTAATCTATTTGTCAATTTTCCTTTGATGAAGTACCTAATGACGAGGCATCTTATTATTACTAGATACTAGTTTTTCCCGCGGCTTCGCTTGATAAGAATAATGGATTTCTGTTTCCGGGATAAAATTTAGTTTATCTTTATTTCTTTTAATGGATCGCTGGGGTAGGCCTATGTCCAGCAGTGGACGTACTTCGTATATCTATTATGATATGATATATATATTTATATTTATACAAGACTGCCCAGCGTTTGACCTCAGTAGCACCTGATGGTAAGTGTCGCCGAGGTCGAGGGTGTGTAACAGCCTATTCACTCCTGCCTTGAAAACACCCAAATTATATCTTTCCCTGAATACAGACGAACGCATTCCATTCCTTTTAGCAATCCGCATTAGGTAAAAGCGTATCGCTAGCTAGTAGCTAAGTATGAGGACGGCATCCGGCGCGGGCTACGCTCCTACCAGTGATGTGGCACCCCCACCCGCCGGATGTTATTAAATTCAAGTAAGTTTATATATGTAAGTATTTACCATATGTTAATATAGCTGTCCTCTTAATAACCCAATCTAAGGTGTTAATCGTGCCGATAGATGCGTGGCTGAGGGGGTGCTCAGTCGTAAGCGATAACCCTCGATACCGGGCAACCTCGAGGTGTATCTCTGCCTTATTCCGGCAAGCGGGGCTCTGCTGGAATGGACCACTTTTTCCCTAGCTTCTCGTGGGACTTATATGGACCTTATTACAGAAAAAAATGAAGGTACCCTGGAAGACCTTTACCAGGAAATGTTACCCCTGATGGAAGGCGCGGATAACTCTGCCCACACATCGGAGCAAGCCATGGAGGTTGTAGAAGACACCGACACGGCTGAAAAGTGCGCTAGCCGCCTAACCAGCCCAACCGGGGTCTCTCGACCTAACACTCAGATGCCTGCCAAGAAATTGACGGGCTCTGCAAGAGGGCGCTACAAAGCTCTTAAAGGCCTGGGAGTGGCGCCTGAAGAGGCGCTGCAACTAGCCGCAAAGAGCCAACCTGCTGAGTACAGAAAACCAAAGACAGGAGTGCAACAAAAATAAAATCTGTTTATTAAGCTCAAATGGTTTTAATAAGATACGGAGCATATCAAGCTTTTATTTAGGCAATTCATATAGCATATGTCATTACCTTACCCGGGGAGTAGGAATCAAAGTTATTTTAAAGGATCTTGACAAAAAATTAAAACATTACACAATGAGTGATTATTGTGTTATTTTTATGGGAGAGGCAGATTTCAAAAATTCTCAAAATTATTCATTAACGGTTTCCTTTATTAAAACATGCCTAGAGAAAATTGATCATACCAATATAATTGTATGTGCCCCGACTTATAGATGTAATAATTATTATAGTATAACAAATCATAGAATTGAAGTTTTTAATAATTTATTGTTCACTGACATAAATAACCATAACTATGCATATTTTTTTGATTGTAATTGTAATTTATCTTATGACTCTGATATGTTTTTGAAACACTCTGGACGCATTAATAACAAAGGAATGAGAAGAATATTCTATGACTTGTGTGAAATGTTGACATTTATTCAAAAAAATAATTGTGTTTTGACGCCAAACAAAAATAATAGTAATTCTGACCCCTTACTCCATTCAACACCTGATGATTTTTTTCGTAAAGACTACTAGTAATAATGTTAATATAAACCCTCTTACTAAATTTATGATTTTGCACCAAAACATATGTGGTTTATTGAACAAGCTAAATATACTAGAAATAACACTGAATGAATTCCAATATAAGCATCAAAACGTTGATGTTATCTGTTTCAGTGAAACTTTTGTTAAAAAAGGTTCAGAACAAAATGTAAAACTTAATCATTTTAAATTAGCTTCATCTTACTGTAGAGGGAATAGCAGAGGTGGGACTGCAATAATGGTTAGAAAGACATTGGAGGCAAAGTCAATTGAGTTTATAGATAAGTTATCGATTGACTGCTATTTTGAGTGTTGTGGTGTTGAAATTGTAAGCATTAATCTACTGGTTATTACAATTTATAGAATACCAAAGCAAGTGCAATCTCATATCAATGTCTTTCTCCACAAATTAGAGAGTTTGCTGCAATATTTAGCTTTCAAGTTCCCTAAGAGACGGATTGTGGTATGTGGGGACTGGAACTTAGATACATTAAAAGACAACTCAGTCACAAAGGAGTTAGTTAGTCTACTTAGAACTCATAATTTTAAGTTGCACATAAAATCACCGACTAGAATTAATACCTGTATTGACCAAATAGCCAGTAATATTCACCAAGTTAAATCTGACACCCACAGACTCAATTTGTCTGATCATGAAATGGCACAGTCTGTTATTTTAAACATTAACAAGGTTAAATCCTATGTGGCCTGGTTTGAGTTTAGAAGAGATTATAGTAGGGATAACGTGCGGAAGTTTTGTGACTGCATTAAGTCCCTATCTTTTTACGAAGTGCTTAACTCCCATGATGCCCAAGACGCGTTCAACCACTTTTATGGCTTAATATGTCTCTTCTATGACTTATGTTTCCCTCTAATTAAATTCAAAATTAATAACCAACAAAAAAATGTTAACTGGCTGTCAAGAGGCATACGTACATCATGTCAGATGAAACGTCACTTGATGTATCAGTTCAGAAATAGTAAAAGTAAATCTATCACTGACAAAATATTCCTGAAAAAATATAGCTCTTTACTTAGGAAATGTATAAATAAATCGCAGCAAATTAGCAATAGTAAATATATATCTACTAACAAAAATAAGTGTAAGGCGACCTGGAATGTTATTAATTATCAGACTAGTAATTTAGATCGTACAACTAATATAAATAATTTAAAAATTAAGGACCAAACCTATACTGACCCAATTGACATATGTAATATATTAAATAGCCATTATATAGAAGCAAGTAATGTTAAGATAAACAAGAGAATTGGGGCAGTGACACCTTTTGAGCATCATCAATTCACTATGTTCCTTATGCCTGTCAGTGATATTGAAGTGCACAAACTTATTACATCTCTAAAAAATAGCAATACCTGTGGGATGGATGGTATTTCAACTAGAATAATAAAGGAAATAGGAGTGCTTCTATGTCACCCTCTTGCTCATATAATAAATTTATCATTTAGTCAAGGCCATTTCCCTGAGCAGTTAAAAATGTCCATAGTTAAACCTTTGTTTAAAAAAGGTGAGCGTGATGACCCAAGCAATTATAGACCAATAACTATAGTACCAATCATTTCAAAAATAATTGAAAAGGCCTACTATACTAGACTAAGTAACTTTTTATCAAAATATAACATCCTACACCCAGATCAATATGGATTTCGTGAGGGTCATAATACAGAGTTAGCTTGTTTTGACTTTATTAAATACGTTACTGAGACTATCAATAACAAGTCCCCAGTTGTGTCAATATTCCTTGACATGTCCAAAGCATTTGACCTTGTAGATCATTTAAAGCTATTAGAAAAACTCAACGCATGCGGCATTAGAGGCATAGCGCATGATTGGCTAAAATCTTACTTATCTAATAGGAAGCAATGTACTGAGATCACAAGGCTTGAAGAGGTGGATAACCAAATTCACAAAATAGTTTATCGATCGTCACTTCGTTCTGTGACCTCAGGAGTACCTCAAGGTAGTAACTTAGGGCCGTTGTTGTTCCTGTTGTTCATCAATGACCTTCCTAAAGCCATCAAGCCAAAATCTGTACTTTTTGCAGATGACACAACAATTATAATTAAAGGTGACAATGTTAATATAAGTACATACGAATCTGTTATTGGAGAGGCGTTAACTGACATGAATAATTGGATAAATAATAATAATCTTTTGCTTAATTTTTCTAAAACTCAATATATGCAATTCCATTCCTCAAGATCAATCCCTCCTCAACTTAATATTAGAATAAACAGTATAGCATTGCAGGAAACAAAATCAGTAAAATTTCTGGGCATTTATATGGATTCTTTTCTTAACTGGAAAAATCACATTGACTATATTTGTAGTAGACTTGACCGTTTTGTTTTTGCATTAAAAAAGTTGAGGCAGTGTGTATCTCATAAAGCAGCACTTATGGCCTACCATGGCCATGTGTCATCTATTCTTAATTATGGCCTTATACTATGGGGTAACTCTGTGGACATTAAAAGAACATTCAAAATACAAAAAAGACTTATACGTGCAATTGTAAATGCGCGTATAAGATGCAATTGTAAGCCTATCTTTAAAGAACTTAACATTCTCCCATTAGCTTGCATGTATATTTTAAAAATTTGTTTGTTTGTCAAGAAATTTCCAATCTATTTTAAGAAGAAGTCTGAAGTATACGTTGGTAATTTGAGGGAGCAGTACAAAGATATATTAGTCCAACCACGCTGTAGGACTGAAATTTTTAAACAAAATGCTTTTTATATGTGTATTTTCGTTTATAATAATCTGCCAGCAGAAATAAGGGATCTTGAAGGCAAAGAATTTAGTCAATCCCTTAGAATTTGGCTACTTGATCATTGCTTTTACAGCATTAAAGAATTTTTTAATTATAAAAACATGATGAGACTGATGACTTGATGAATATTTTATTATTGTATATTGTAAGTTTAGTTTTCTTGTTAGTTTGTATATTTTGACTTGTCTTGACATAGTAATGTGTTTTACAATTATACCTACTGACTTATTTGTAATCAATGTTCCTTAATTATTATTTTTTTCTTATGTAAAATTGTAGCAGAGTTGACTAGTTAAAAGTACCTATTGTAAAATTTGCATGCTGTCTTGAGATAGCTGATTAAGGTGGCTCAATTACTAATCTAATTTTAAGACCTGTTATTAACCCTTTTTCTGCAAATAAATGATTCTATTCTATTCTATTCTATTCTATTCTATTCTATTCTATTCTATTCTATTCTATTCTATTCTATTCTATTCTATTCTATTCTATTCTATTCTATTCTATTCTATTCTATTCTATTCTATTCTATTCTATTCTATTCTATTCTATTCTATTCTATTCTATTCTATTCTATTCTATTCTATTCTATTCTATTCTATTCTATTCTATTCTATTCTATTCAAAAAAATGGGGTACAAGTTCGGGGCCTCTCACACTCCATCCCAGCCCGAGCAAAGGCCGACTGTCAAGCGGCTCCGCTCGGAGGAGGTTTCACCAAAGGGTCACACACCCAAAAAGAACCCAAGGGTGAGTGAGACTCCTCCGAACCAACCCCAACAAGCTGTAGCTACAGTGGCTACACAGCCCTACAGTGCGGTCGTCGCCCAAACTCGTGTCGGGATCAGGAACTCCAGCCCGATGTCAGTCGCGCAACTGGAGTCCGTCTGCAAGACCATCCTGCAGAGGATCGCGACTCTGAAAATGGACGAGGGACCCAAATTTAAGGGCTACTCCTTCAAGACAGGCTGGCTGATGATCACCTGCAGCGACCAACGCTCTAAAGCCTGGCTTGAAGACGTAACACCAACCCTCAAGCCTTGGCCGGAAGCCAATCTCTCGGTCATACCGGAAAATGAGCTTCCCAAGCCAAATGTAGGGATGGTGTTCATCCCAGAGATAGATGACTCCATGGTGCAGCAGTCTCTATCTCTGATCTATGCGCAGAACCAGGGCCTACACACAGAGTTCTGGAGGATCCTTCACTCAAAGGTCGAGAAAGGGGGGGTTCTAGTGACCCTATCCATGGACGACCTATCAGTGGAGAACCTCAGGAAGATGGGACTCAAAGTGAACCTCGGGTTCCGCGAGGTGCTGTTCCGGCTAAAGGGATCTGCAAAGGCCCAAGAGTCCGAAACAGCCGCACCCCAAATCCCACCACCGCAGCCACAAACCTCGGCCTCATCGGATAGACAATCCCAAACGCCAGCCCGTAAGGTGCCTCCGGGCCCAAAAAGGGCTGTGCCATCCGCACCGAACCCCACACCAGGACCATCGGGATTATCGGCTGGGCAGCAGCGGTTTCTCCCCAACCGGGGAGGCAATAGGGGCAGTTTCCGCCCCAGGGGTAGGGGGAGCAGAGGCCGCCAGCCAGGGCACGGTGGTGCCCAACGCCGCGGCAAGTAAAGACGCACCACCGTGTAGGGGGGCGACATTCCTCCAGGCGAACCTCCACCACGTCATCGCGGCCACTGCGGTCGTGGAGAAACTCTTTGGCGAAAACGGCCTGGACATCGCCCTCATACAAGAACCATGGATCAACAACAAATCCATGGCAGCAGGACTTAACAGGGCAGGAAAGGTATTAATACACGAAAAAGGTTCCAAACCAAGAGCCTGCATGGTGTTCAACAGACGCATTAACTTCTTACCTGTTACAGAACTCTGCAGCGACGACGTTGTAGCTGCCTACGTCGATCTCAGAGGCAGAGGAGCACAGAAGGTACTAGTCTGCTCCGCTTACTTGCCTGGAGATAAACAAGACCCAACAGAAGAACTGTCTAAGGTTGTAGAGTACGCTCAAGCACAAAAGACAGAACTCATCGTGGGTTGCGACGCCAATGCACACCATACCATCTGGGGGAGCACTGGAATTAACAAAAGAGGTGAGTCACTCGCTAATTTTATCTTTACTAATTGTCTTCAACTGCTAAACAGGGGCAATACGCCTACCTTCGTTACTAAAGCAAGGCAAGAAGTACTTGATATAACATCAACAGAAAAGGTATCTAAATGCCTGACAAATTGGCAAGTCAGCTGCGAAAACTCAATGTCGGACCACAAACATATAATATTTGGTGTTACAGACTGTTTAGACAAGAACTTACTCACGCGGAGAAACCCTAAAGATACTTCATGGGAAGCCTACAGGGCCAACCTAGAAATTCGTCTAAAGGAAATTCACAAACAGGTAAAAACACCAAACTCTCTCAACTTGGCAGTTGACCTACTCACAGAGGGTATGGTCGAGGCCTACAAACAAAGCTGCCCGTTGAAGGTAATTAACTATACTAACACAACGACGTGGTGGAACAAAAGGCTGGAGAAACTCCGCAAAACCACACGCCGCATATTCAATCACTCTGCCACGCCGAACGAGTGGGAAAGGTATGGCAGAGCACTGACTGAATATAACAAAGAGATCAGGAAAGCCAAAAGGCGGTCCTGGCGTAGGTTTTGTGATGAAATTGCCCAAACTCACAAAGGAGCGAGAATTCACAGAATACTATCAAAGACGCCTACCAACTACCTCGGTCTCCTAAGGAGACCAGACGGAACATTTACAAACACAGAAGCGGAAACTCTTGACTTGCTCAGAGTAACACACTTCCCAGGTTCGTACACCACCAGTGACATTCAAATGTGCGGCCAAAGGAGCCATCAAATCCACAGGGCACGCAACACCGACTGGAATTTGGCAACCAGCATTTTTAGGCCAAACAACGTTAAATGGGCTTTGAGTAAGTTCAAACCATTTAAATCGGCCGGAGAGGATGGAGTGTTTCCTGCATTATTACAACAAGGTCAGGACCTCCTCCTCCCGCACCTGGTAAAAATATTCCGAGCAAGCTTCGTCTTGGGATTCATACCGGAGAAATGGACTCGTGTCAAGGTACGCTTCATACCAAAAGCAGGGAAAAAGGACTATTCACAGCCTAAATCCTTCAGACCTATCAGTCTAACATCCTTCCTCCTTAAAACCATGGAAAGAATCATTGATCAACACATAAGAGCTCACTATCTGGTGGCAAGACCGCTTAGTCAAAATCAACATGCTTACCAAAAGGGAAAATCTACAGAAACTGCCCTACTTGACCTGGTCGACAAGGTGCAAAAACCCTAGAGGATAAGCAAACAGCTCTGTGTGCATTCCTTGACGTCGAAGGTGCTTTCGATAATACACCCACAGAAACCATCCTTAATGGAATGAAATCAAAGGGTGTCGATGAAACCACGACTAGATGGGTCCAGAGCATGCTCTCAAACAGAAGAGCAACCCTGAACCTCAATGCAATTGAGCATGAATTCTACACCACGAAAGGGTGCCCACAGGGGGGCGTCCTATCCCCACTGTTATGGACCCTCGCAGTGGATCAACTTCTCGCAATCATGTGGGACAAAGATTACGATACACAGGGTTATGCCGACGACCTTGTAGTTATAATCAAAGGCCCCTGCCTACACACAATCTCAAACTTGATGCAAGGAGCTCTAAACACTATACTGAAATGGTGCAAAGAAAATGACTTGTCTATTAACCCGAGCAAAACGGCATTAGTGCCTTTCACCAAAAAGAGAAATCTAGAAAAACTCGGAAATCTGCAACTTAATGGACATGTTTTACCTTTTTCGAGCGAGGTCAAGTATCTAGGGGGTACATTCGTCCAAAGGCTAACTTGGAACCCTCACTTGAAAAACATTATACAAAAAGCAAAATGGCCTTATGGTCATGTTGCCGAATGGTAGGAGCTAGATGGGGATTAAGACCCAAAATAGCTATGTGGCTCTACACAGCGGTGGTGCGCCCCATCATCACTTACGCCCCCGCGGTCTGGTGTAGCAAAGCCAACCAAAAGACAACAATCGATACCCTGAACAGCCTGCAACGAATGGCTTGTATAACAGCAACAGGGGCCTTATCCTCGACACCCGGGGCAGCCCTAGACGCACTGCTTAATATCATACCACTCCACCTGCAAGTCCATAAGGAGGCAAAGCAGTGCGTCTACAGAATATGCACGCTAAATAGGCCTAAATGGCGCTCTCAAGCGTTAACCAAAATGATAGCCTGGGTTTTTGAGAACAAAACCCACAGCATGCCATCTGATGACATGCACACCGAATGTCACTTCACCAGACTGTATACTGTGGAAATACCCCCAAGACACAAATGGACTAATGACCAAATGTTTGTCGAAAAAGGGAGCCACATTTGGTATACGGATGGATCCAAGCAAGGTAAAAAAGTAGGTTGTGGTATCTATGTAGAGAGACCTAAGCTCAGAGCTTGCGTCAGCATGGGCAAAATGGCCTCAATCTTCCAGGCAGAAGTCCTCGCTATCAACATATGCGCGGAAATCAATCTGGACAGAAAACTAAGAAACCAACATATCTACATCAATTCGGACAGTCAAGCTGCACTGTTAGCACTAGAGTCCCTCGAGGTCAACTCTAGACTTGTCCAGAACTGCAAGTATAACCTAAACGCTCTGGCTAACTCCAACAAAGTTACACTTAGATGGGTACCAGGACACTCCAACATTACTGGAAACGAAGCAGCAGATGAACTCGCCAGGAAGGGCGCGGACACACCCATGGTCGGCCCAGAACCGTTTTGCGGGATCACCAAACGGGAGGTCTACTCGCTGCTGAACAATCTAGAAAGAACTAGAGCAATCGCAGAGTGGAAGTCCGTCAAAGGCAACGCTCACTCGAAAGCTCTAATTCAAGGGTTCAACAACAATGTCACTAAAGAGCTGCTTGGGCTCAAAAGACATAAAGCCTGTGCAGTTACGAGAATTCTAACCGGGCACTGCAAGTTGAACAAACATATGTTTCTAATGGGTAAGAAACAAGATGCAACATGCAGGTTCTGCCAGGAATCAGAGGAAACTGCAATGCACATCCTCTGCTCCTGCGGGCCACTAATGTATAAAAGAAGTATCCACCTAGGCAGGCAGGTACTGAAACCTTATGAGGTACACAGCTTTCTGGACTCAACGGGAATCAGTAATGAACTATAAAAAAAGGGCTGCCACAATAGATCATACCTGGTCGATGCGGCGCTAATAATAGCCCAAAAATAAAATAATAATAATCGCTTCGTGCGAATGAATGGAATATTCACAACGTAAGGATGAAACCACTCTCCTCGCTCGAACGATATATGTACATATGTGACATTATCTATGATAAGGAACCTTATTGTCGATGGCGCTTACGCCGTTGTTCAAGATGCCGCAATACGAACGCAATGCGGTTTGACGTAAGCGCCATCGACAATAAGGTCCCTTTTGCTAGATAATGCCACATATAGTTGGCTCGGTACAGTCAGCGTCATATAGTTCGTAGCATTCAAAGTACTCAAATAGTTCGGTACACCATACTAATTCTATGGTGTACCGAACTTTTTGAGTACTTTGGATGCTACCAACTATATGACGCTGACTGTACAGTTGATGTCAAAGATATGTTTAAAACACTTTTGCACCTTATTACAAAGGATTAAGGTGAAAAATGTATACATATCTTTGACGTCGACTGTACCACTAACACAAGCCTTCTTAAGCTTACCATGGGGCTCAGTCAATGATCGTACCCATGAGCCGTGGCAAAAGGCCGGGACAACGCAAGGAAGAAAAACCTCATAAATAAAATAAAAAAAAACAATTCCTAGTCAGGGTTTATTTTATTTTATACGTAAAAAATGTAGCTAAAGCACCTTGCCTATGTAGTAGTAACGTGTGTACACGCATGTCGGCGTTCTATATTCAAATTTTGACGCAAGTTCCATAGTAATTCTCTGTATAAATGCATAGACATGATCCTTCAGCTAAGTTTTTCATTGGGAGAAATAATGACTGGAGCACGTATTATTACGCCAGTAAGCGACAAAGATACTTTGCTTTTGCAGCCCAAAATGTAACATTTTACTATGATTTTGCTTTACAGAAGACTCTTTATAATAAAAATATAAGCGTATTATGTATTAATTACCGCAAACCGGTTGGAAACACAAGAAAACTCCAATTGTATTTGTTTGTATCCCTCCAAGTTCGACAGTTCAATTTGAAAGGGGAACAAAAATATGTCAGACTATGACAAGGACGGACGAAAATAGCGTCCATATCTATGGAAAGTTACATAAGACCATCCCCTTCGATCATCGTATTATTATAAGCACGCCTCGTATGTCTATGGTTTTTCACCTATATTGTCAATGATTTGTGAATGATATGCAAATCAAAATGGCCGACAGAGCGGTTGCATCACATTAATTTGCCAATAACAAGTTTACAATGTCATCTGACTTCTTAAACCAGAATAAATCTCTTCAATCAAATCCATACTTAATATTATAAATGCGAAAGTAACTCTGTCTGTTACCTCTTCACGCTGAACCAATTGGGATGAAATTTGGTATGGAGAGAGTTTGAGCTACGAGAAAGGACATAGGATAATTTTTATCCCGCAACCATACTTTAAAGACGGGCAAGGCTGACCGAAGAAAAGCTTGTAATTTATATTAGTTTTATAAATAGTATTTTTGACAATATTGTATATATTTTTAGTTGCATTTTGTTCTATGAAATAGTCTTACGCTTATTGCTGCAGTTACGCTAGTGTAATCAATCATAAATCATTTCAATTTAAGTTTATATACAAATAAAGATATATTTTTAATGTTCCAATAACATTAATTCAATAATATATCTACCAGAGCCAGAGCAGTGTAAGCGTAGCGAGTGTTTCACTACACGAGAAGTAAATCACAATTGCACCCGTGTGTAACACAAAACTTTTCCCTTCACTACAGCGAGGAAAGTAAAACATGCAAAAAAACGATTTGAAATCGCATTGACTTTTTGTTTGCGTTTAGATACATTCAACATTTGTACAAAAAAAAAAGGCTTAGCTTGTGGTGGCCAGTACGATTTTCGAATGTTCTAATTCGATTTCCAACTCGGTGTGTTAGCGAGGCTCGCCCGCGCCCGCCGCCGCCGCCGCGGGGGCAAGTGAGCTGTACTTCGCGAATTTAGACTTTAAAACCATAGCAATAAGAGCTATGAGAAGTCAACTTACTGTAATCACTAGTGGATAAAATGCGTTTTTACCCTCTCGTATTAAAGGATAAACATGCGCTTTACGAGCTAGTGAGGCGAAAATAACATCATCACTTACGCGTTCGTAAACGTCTTCTTACGTCAAAAGAAACTTACACTAGAGTCTTTAAACCTTATTTCTTACTTATATACTTTTACGGGTCTAAATCTTTGGATTTTTGTATGTAAATAAACATGCAAACAACTAAAGTAACTGATAATTGTAATTATATAATAGTCTGTGATCTGTGGTAGATATTTGTGAAGAGTTTTCCTCAAGTTGGGTAAACTGTGCCCAAGGTCCAGTAGCTATATGATTCACGGAGTTATTGGTTAACTGATAATACTGGCCTGCTTAGCCGAAAGGCGCTATCTCATTTTGAGTAAATTGCAAGATTTTTGCCTTAGTCATAGTCATAGTCATAGTCATAGTTTTTTATTCATGAACAATACAAGATTGTGTTTGAATATACAAAGCGACACAAGGGCGATTCTCCGAGCCGAGCTGTTTTGCGTGACTTCGGTGGAACAATTTTTTTTTTACTTTTTCAATGTGAAACATTAAATCCTAGATTCAGGCTTAAATTTAAAAAATATTGCCGGGAAAGGCCCCCTTGTAGACTTAACGGTTTTTAAGATATTTTAGATTTTTAAATCACCGAAATCAAGTCCACCCACCGAAATCAATATTCATAAAAAAGTTCAAAATTGGTGTTAAAATCACTTTAAAAGTGTTTATGTCTTTAAGTTTTTATCAAAAAATACTTGTCCATATTATCATAAAGTTTTCTCATTAAATTCAAAAAAATCTTGCATTGGAAACTCATTAACTATAAAGTATATACTTAGTTTCATATTTTCAGCCCAACGGGCTGATTTTAGCAAGCAAACTAGTCAATTCGGAAGAATCGGAGCCTAACTCTCTTGCATTTTGTCGGCGATGTCACGCACGCCCAGGCTTCCTCGCACGTACTCGTTGCGGATTTCATCGAGCCTGGTAACGCCGCACATCCACCTCAGCATCTTCATTTCAGCAACTTAGATGGTACGCAGGTGCTTCTGTGTCACCTCCCACGTCTCGCTGCCATAGGTTAAAACTGGTCTAATCATGGTCTTATAGTAGATCACGTCTCGCCATTTTTGCCATGTAGCGGCTATTCGGTGATGAATGTTGCATTGCATTCGATGTCTCCGGACATGTGCATTATACCACCCAGGTATTTGGACTACATTTCATATTTTCAATAAGTCTCAATTCTAATGGTGTTTTATTAAACATGTGTTAACTATACAAAAAAATATTTTTTTGGATTTTATTCGCTTGAACTTTTGGAAAAAATCGTAATTTTGTGTAAACCGGAAGTATGACGTCACTTTACCAAAATAAGTTATCTGTACCAGTACTCATTTTCTTACGGTTGACGTTTGATAATTTGTTTGTCAACAACTGTCATAGCCATAACTATTTCTTGTTCAAGCTGACTTGCCTCATAAATGAAATACATACATTCATACGTTGTTTGAGATAATAAATCACAAACTACTTGGCATTCACTCACTGGACTTAGATACCTCTGTAAAAATTACAGACTTGGCATTCTTTAACCGAACACCAATATACCTATCTACCTTTGAAACAATAAAATAAAGCTCTACAGAGGACACAGCGGCAAGTGATATGGATAACTTAGCACAGATAAGAGGGGCTAGAGGACATGTCTTCGTCGGACGTTGTCGTTTATGTCGAAGTGAAAAGAGATTCAGGAAAATGTATAGTGCAATGCAGAGTCAGTCCAGAGCAGAAGATCTGCTCGAAGCTAAACAAAGTGACTGCATGGATAGGTGAAACCAGTGAGACTGTCTGGATGTTTCCTGTAATGACTGCAAGGCTTCTGAAGGGGGTTGCAAACACCAATTATGATTTTTGATGTGGCTAGTAAAGAAGACAGAGGAGCCTTCGACAACTTCTATGTAGGAAATATGAGCAATTTTAATTTAAATAAAGCTTTTTTTTCATAATATCTTTATTATTTACATTTCACTTTATGACTACGTTGTATTTCTAATGAGCTATGGATGCCTGTTGTAAAAGTAAAGTATTTTTGCATTCGGCAAAAAAACAATATTTACTAAATGCATACGCATATTGCTTGTAGTTTTTGCCTTGTTACATGACTTATTGGAGCATAATATACATTCAATTAATACAATTTAGTAAGGAAACTGAATTAAGAAAATTTGATTGACCGTATGACTGACGGTCAGCCGTCAGTGTCAAGTCAAGTCTGCGAACTTTTTTTTCAGTTGCCCTGGAATCTTGGTGACGTCACTTTCCCAACCTTGTGACATACGCTCTTTTAGAATGAACTGTTTTTCAAATGGATATTTTGCATTATAAAATCACTTTTTCAGAAAAAAATAAAAATACGGGTACATTAAAATTTCATCTTCTTTCCAATAAACTCATTAAAATTAGGAGTTAAAAATATGAAATGTTGTCAATTGCCCATCGATGGGTATCGGACTGTCGTCACGTGGATCTGGTTCGTTCAGGGACATGAATTGTGTTTTGGCAACACTCAACACCAGGCCCCCGGATTGCAACTGGTGCTTCCATGAAGCGAGCGCTTTCTGCAGCTCGGTACGGCTTTCAGTGCATATGGCTACATCGTCAGCGTATATAAATGACCACTTTGCCAAATCGTGTGCTTCTTTAGTAAGCGAGTCCAAAAACTAAGCAAAACAGGAAGGGGCTCAGTACTGAGCCCTGACGAACACCTTTTGTGACCGCTATTTTGTGACGCTTTGGTCTCACCCACCGATGTCCGGACCACTGATCGTGCATCCCTATACATGTCAGCAATGGTCTTGACATATTGCTCTGGGACATTTTTCTTTCGAAGGCTCCACCAAATAGTATCCCTTGGAGCACGGTCAAATGCCTTTTCTATGTCCAGGAACGCAACGAACAGCGGTTTTTTCTTCGAGCGATATTCTTCGGCAATTGTGGACAGAGCAAACATATTAGGATCAGTAGTTGATAAACCAGGTACGAAGCCATTATATTCTCTAGATAGTGAGCACTCTGACCTTATTCGGTTGGATTACTCTTTCATAAAGCTTCGTAAAGATGCCTCGGTAGTTGTTGCACTCGCTTCCCTTTCCCTTGTAAATCGGAACGATAGTGCGCAATCTCCATGCCCTGCCATTTTGGAAGAGAGCAACACCTGACTGAAGAGATTAGAAAGTAGCTACACACCAGTTTCTTGCAGGCATTTCCAAGCTTCCACTTGGATACCTACGGGGCCTATTTTTGCAGCGCGGCGCTTTCTTAACCTCATGTGGCTGTACCGGAGGTATGAGACCTACATTTGCATTTCCGGAAGCTGAGTAGCAGCAAGCGTAGGGTTTTGAAGTTGTTTATAGTAGAGATGCCAGGCCGCAATGACATCTTTATCCTTAAAGAAACAGCTTATTTGTACTTAATATATAGCTGGCCGAGCACCCGCATCCACAACGCTTTTATATGCAAGATGGTTGCCGAGAATGCGCACACCGACGCATCGAGGAGCTTTTTATAGCGGTGTGGTGAACACAGCACATCAATTTTGAAGAAGATGAAACCCGGGCTTATAATTTTGAACCAAAGCCTAAACATCATTGAATACAAAATGGCTTGAAAGCTGATGGCCAAATTTTTCTGGGAATGTCGAGGTATTTTGAAGATCAACTAAAAAGAAAGAGGGTTTCATTATCATGTGTCTTTAAACTAGTATGCCTTTAGCTAGTGTGAACTTTAAACTTCATAATTCAAACAGTAATTTAGGACCCAAAATTTCATCAGGCGGAACTATAAAGACATGAAACAATAGAGAGTCGGCTCCAAGATTCTTGATGACCTTAAGCGTCTATTATAGGCCCAGAAGGAGAATCTTTATTAGAAGGCACTGAACTTGATGGATATAGGTCAACGGTAATCATAACTGATTAAATAGGAAAAATGTCCGCAGATAGCATAACCAAAAATGTATTTAAAGTTGCGATTAAATATACGAGTATACTAACAACGTTGGTGTTAACATTAACAACATATTCAACTGCTTTGAATACAATTATAACATATAAATTATTTAAAAACAAACAATTAACCTGTTTTTATAGTCAAGATTGATCACGGTGGCACCTTTTTTGATTTCGGTGGCCTAAAACCCCACCGAATCCACGGAAATCACATCCACTGAATTCAAATTTTATCGTTATTGAACAATTACACAAAAAGTAACCATTGTATTGAAAAGACTCACTGGTAACCAAATCACATACTTCTTGCAATGACTTAGGCACTGTTGCACTAAGAAAAGCACAAACACTGAACGAAAAATTTTGTTCACCGAATTCAAGAAAACACGAAACCAAACCCACCGAATGATGAAGATACCTATGCGAATTCTGCTATTACACTGTGAGCCTACGTCCGCTCTCGTCGGTGAACGCGGCGCAACTGAAGCTACTTGTGGACGCGGCATTGAGTTCCTGGTATATTGCTTTGTACGATACCGCCAAGTTTTGTAAACTCCAGCGAAATCAAGCGTTGGCGCGGGACATGGCGAAAATATGTTTTTATTTAATAAGGGTAATTCATATATCATGTTCAGTGAAATTATAGTAGAACCAAACTAATTAAGAATATGTGAACCAATATTAAAAATTAATACAACATCCCCAACTTGAATTATAATTTTTTGTTTCAACAAATTTGGGTGCGGGACACGCCCACTGTACGTCAATTTCTGCACTTTTTATTTTTTTTATAATATTGAATATGGTGTTATGGAATATTTTATTAATTGTCGAGATATAACAGACGCTGAAATATGTGTAAGAATTTTTTCAAAAATATTGGGCCAAAAATTCACGCAAATATAGCCTCGGACACGTAAAAACGCCACCTCTGAGAACTGCCCACAAAAATAAAAAAAATTGAATTCTTATAAAGCAACTTATCGCAGTTACAATTATTAAATTAAATAATAAACTATCTTTTAAAGGTACAACAAAACATAAATATTTAAAATAACAAAAAAATAATGGCAACAGTTGCAACATTTAAAAATAACAAACAAAAACAATGAGATCAGTTGCAGCATTTATAAACTGCAAACACTTAATTACTAAAACAAAAACAAGTAACACCTACGGATTAGACATGTCAAACACTTCATCCACAGAATATTTCATCATCCTTTTAGTAAATTTTACTTTCGCACCTATAAAAATAAATAAATAAATAAACACGAGTAAAGACGTTATCAACTGCATCTAAGCGTTTTCAGCCTATGTCAATATACGGCTTTTTGGCTTAAAAAAATCAATATGCCGCCAAATTCTTTAGAATTTTAGGTAAAATTGAGATATGAAAAAAAATCTTAATAGTTTTTTTCTTATGACAGAAATAAGATATCGCCACTTGGCTTATACCATTAGATGCGAAATAGCTCAAGCTATCGAATGGTATAAAGAAACCAAAAAGGGCGTATCTCAGACTTATCGCCTTTCGGCTTAGCAGGGCAGAATATATTAATAGGGATTTTAATTTAACTACTAAAGTAAAAAGTTACTACCAAAATAAAACTTAACTGAAGCACCATGTCATGTCTATACAGTTGTGCAGAGAATCAATACGACCCAAAAAAACCTGCGCCTTCCACATCCAGCGGCATCCCGCGACTATGTCGTCGGTTCAGTTTATGGGAGGCCTACCTACGCTGCGTCTTCCAGTTCGTGGTCCCCACTCCAGAACCTTTCCGCCCCACCGGCCATCGGTTCTGCGCGCAATGTGGCCTGCCCACTGTCGCTCAAGTTTGGCGATCCGGATCACCTATTACATACATTTCAGCCGTATGCAGTCCACTGCTGGACATAGGCCTCCCGCAAATATGACTTGTATCATCTTGGGGATACTTGCGATAGTCGCAACGCTTGGCAGGCATGTTGGCAACCGCAGTAGCTGTAGATTGGGTTTCGACGGACGCTGCTGCCCGTCCGTAGGATTTTTCCCTTTCTCGCCTCTTACGACACCCGCGGGAGATGGGGTGGTGCTACTCTAGTCAGCCGGCATCACACGGCAAATCACATATACCGAGGTCAAAATAAAGTCATCAAAAATATTTCTGTCAACTAGTGACATATGCAGCCGTGGATTGTTTTTTTGTAATTACTAGGTACAGTCATCAGAGGCCAGTGTAATTTACTTTTGACGTAAAAAAACGTTTACGAACGCGTAAGTGATAATGTTATTTATACGGGAAACGCAAACGCGTTCGTGACGTAAAGTTACGTTAAAAACTTACACTCAGGGCTCAGATACATCGGGGCTATGTAGGTCACAAATATCTGAACAACGCCTCTATTCTCACGGCGATAGTGCATGATCAGGACCCGGGTATGTCCTTAAACTACGTCCAACAATGAGAGGTAGGGCACAGCGATGACCATCACGCTTGAGTCTGGAGCAGCCCGACTGGGGAAGTACCTCCTCCTTACAGAAGACCACAGCCATAATAGCACTGCTACCTTTCAGGTATGTAGTGTTGTGTTCCTAATGGTAAGGTTCCCAGAGCTCCAACCCCCCTTAAAGGCCGGCAACGCGCTTGTGACTCCCCTGGTGTTGCGCCCATGAGCTACGGTAATTGCCATCCAGCAATCCGTCTGCTCGTTTGCCGCCTATGTCATAAAAAAAAATCAGATGTGACCTCCACAGCTACAATATTTGACGACATATTTGACCTAGTGGGGCCCATAAAGGCGATTGTCCTGGGTTCAAATCCTAAGGGCATTTATTTGTGTGATGAGCACAGATGTTTGTTCTTGCATCATGGGTGTTTTCTATGTATTTAAGTATTTGTTTATATATACGTTGGCTGAGTACAACACAAGCCTTCTTGAGCTTACTGTGGGGCTCAGTTAATTTGTGTCAGAATGTGTTTTATTTTTTTATTTTTTTCATTGGTCGCGTACCCAACGGTTTCAGAGGAATTTCCTCCCGCGTACGCTAAGGTTGTGGAATGAGCTTCCTGCGATCATCCCAAAGGACTACAGTATGGGGTTCTTCAAAAAGGGTGTAAAGAGGTTTTTACGGGGTCGGCAACGCGTGATGCCTCGGTATTGTAAACCTCAAGCTGGCCGCATGCTTGTTTGCCACCTTTGTGGTATAAATAAATATCTGATGGCGACTGTAGTTTTGATAACTTTAAGGTAATGGCACCAATGTTGGACACTTTTAGCTGACAGGCACCAATGATGGACACTTAGTTCTTATATCAAAAATCATAAAGTTATAAATTGAATATGTCCCAACAAATGCACAACACTTAACTCCTTTGAAATAAGCACTAATGTTCATGATTGGTTCCGTGTCCATTACTGGTGCCGTCACCTTATAATAACACAGCAAGGGCAATAAACAAGTATAGAGACTGGTCAGTCTACTCTAGAGACAAAAAACCCAGCCGGCTGACCTTGCGTTGGTCAGAAGATGCTCTTACTAAAAATATACACAGTACACTGACTTTTAACTTGCATTTATTTATAGAAATTACAATCGTATTATGATAACTACAAGTACTTAACTAGTTACAGTATAAAATCTAAAAAGGCCCGTGAGGCATTGTATCAAGGATGCTGGCGGCATTTCCTCGTTGTATCGTTGTGCGAGGAAGCCGCCAGCTCTTCGGTCACCAATGACATTTATAAGCAGTTCAAATACCAGAATCATTTTTGTACAAATTAACCGACATTATCGGAGCTGCGGAGATAAATAAATAAATAAATATTTCGGGACAATCTTACACAAATCGACCTAGTAAGGTACGCTCAGTAAGGCTTGTGTTGTAGGTATTAGACGACGATATATAATAGATAGCTACGTATAAATACTTAAATACATAGAAAACACCCATGACTCAGAAACAAATATCAGTGTTCATCACACAAATAAATGCCATGACTGGGATTTGAACCCAGGACCATCGGCTTCATAGGCAGGGTCACTACCCACTAGGCCAGACCAGTCTTCAAATATGTGAACAACGCCGCTATTGTCAAGGCTATAAAGTGCATGTTCAGATATTTGTGACCACCTCCACAGCTCCGATATATCTGACGGCGACTGTTGAAATAATAGGACTTATAATACACATACATACATTTCAGCCGTATGCAGTCCACTGCTGGACATAGGCCATCCAATATGACTTGTATCATCTTGGGGGTAGTTGCCATAGTCGCCACGCTTGGCAGGCGGGTTGGCGACGCAGTAGCTGCAGAGTTTAGACGGACGCTGCGGCCCGTCCGTAGGATATTTCCCTTTGTCGCCTCTTACGACACCCGCGGGAGACGGGGTGGTGCTATTCTAGTCAGCCGGCATCACAACTTATAATACTGCTACAAAAATGTAACTACGCATTTATGTAAAAAATGCATACTAAATCTATTTGATTATCATGAACCTTATGCCATGGGAATTAGGCTCACAATCGTCCAGTCTGCTACCAAAGATATTCGCATTATGGGATTACCCGCGCGGTAAACCCAGTTTGCCTGCAGTACTGTTATAGGTACATGTATGATAGTCAAGAGTATCTATAATTATAAACGTGAAAGACCTGTTGACGACCGGTCTGGCCTAGTGGGTAGTGACCCTGCCTATGAAGCTGATGGTCCTGGCTTCAAATCCCAGTCAGGGCATTTATTTGCGTGATGAGCACAGATATTTGTTGCTCGGTCATGGTTGTTTTCTATGTATTTAAGTATTTATATGTATCTATCTATTATATATATCGTCGTCTAGCACCTACAACACAAGCCTTACTGAGCTTACCGTAGGACTAGGTCGATTTGTGTAAGATTGTCACGAAATATTTATTTATTTATCTGCCCAGGCTCTTAAATTAGTTGTGATTCAATTATAAAGTGTAAAATTATATACGTAGTTATACATCATCATCATCATTAGCCGTAAGCTGTCCAAATGTGACTTGTATTTTGAGGGAGTTGCCATAGTCGCCACGCTTTGCAGGTGGGTTGGTGACCGCAGTAGTTGTCCGGTTTCGATGGACGATGAGATTCTTCTGTACGGTAATACTGTTTTAACACCTACAGTAATAATATGGATTTAATTTTATAGCGGAACTGTTGAAATTTGATGTTATTATAATGCAATTATTGTATAATTATAATTATTATAATTAGGTTTAATTAAGGTATTAATTATGAACACAAATTGTAAAATTAATCTAATTGTTTAATAAACTTATAGACATCAGTATCAACATTTGTTTCGAAAATTTTTTGATTCAAACATTTGAGTCTATCAGAAACTTATAATTATACAGATTTTTTTTTACCAAAAATATAATAAACTGGCTGACCCGGCGAACTTCGTACCGCCTAAAAAGCGACAAAAGTAGTGATAGGTTTTAAACAAACAAACAAAACAAACAAAATTTTATTTGCAGAAAAAGGGTAAATTACATTGGTATTGTAACATTAAAGCTGTATCTCCTTTTCTGACTGTATTGAACAGTATGCAAATATTTAAAGTTAGACGTACTTATAGTACATACAGTAACGTATAATACAGACCTTAAGTATTAAGACATCCTACAGTTAAAAGTACATTACATATAGGTAAAGTATTACATAGTTCCATTAAATATCAAAATAGAAAGAAACATTAAATTACAGTACAAAAAGCTGTCATACCTACATCACTCAACATAATTCATAAAATCGTTAACTTTGTAAAAGCAGCGTTCGAGGAGCCAACATCTTAGTGTATCTGTAAATTTTTTTCCCTCGAGTGCTTTCATTTCACCTGGTAACTTATTGTATACAGCAATACTCATATTGTAAGCGTTTCTACTATAAATGTCACTCATACAGCGTGGTTGATTTAGCATATTTTTATATTGCGATCTCGGATTATTTGAACAATTTATGTCAGAACGCTTTACAAAGTATTTTGGATGTTTCTTAACAAAACTACAAATTTTCAAAATGTACATACATGATAAAGGTAATATATTGAGCTTTTTGAATATTGGTTTACACTTACTATTTACTCGGGCATTACATATCGCACGAACACAATCCTTCTGTAATTTAAACGCTCTTTTAACATCAACCGAGTTACCCCATATGATGAGACCATAGTTGAGAACAGAAGAAACATGACCATGATAGGCAGTAAGCGCTGCTTCACAAGATACTGACTGTCGTAGTTTTCTTAAGGCATATGTAAATCGGTCAAGTCTTTTACATATATAATTAATATGGTCCTTCCAGTTTAGAGTGCAGTCGATATTTAAACCTAAAAATTTTATGTTATTATTTTTCTGTAAGGGAGTATTGTCGATATTTATATTAACTAGTGGAGGTGTATTTCTGTAAGAGTGAAATTGCATATATTGCGTTTTATTCAAATTGATTAAAAGTTTATTGTTGGTTATCCAGTTGTTCATGTCTAACAAAGCTTCATTGATATCTGATTCATATGTATGTTGATTTTGACTCCTAACTACAATGGTAGTGTCGTCAGCAAAAAGTATGGTCTTAGGCTTTGTAGCTTTAGGAAGATCGTTAATAAATATAATAAATAATAGTGGACCTAAATTACTTCCCTGCGGTACTCCAGAAACAACTGTACGAACGGGTGATCTAAATATGAATTTGTGCATTTGATTATTAATTTCTATCAATTTGGAGATTTCTGTACATTGCCGCCTATTGGCTAGATAGGATTTAATCCAATCATTTGCTAGACCTCTGATTCCGCAGCTATCTAATTTTTGAAGGAGTTTTGAGTGATCAACCAGGTCAAATGCTTTTGTCATATCTAAGAATATTGACATAATAGGTGATTTAATATTAATAGATTCGGTTATATATTTAACAAATTCAAAACATGCCAATTCTGTGTTAAGGCCTTTACGGAAACCATATTGATCAGGGTGCAGAATATTATGTTTGGTTATAAAGCTATCTAATCTGACATAAAAGGCCCTTTCAATGATCTTGGACAGTATCGGTACAATTGTAATTGGTCTGTAGTTACCGGGATCGTCACGCTCTCCTTTCTTAAATAATGGTTTTATAATAGATACCTTTAATTGTTCTGGAAAATAACCTTGACTAAATGACAAATTTATAATATGGGCCAAAGGGTTACTTATAAATACCCCGGTAAGCTTTACAAATTTAATATTTTTTGAGTACTTAATGTCTCAATCAGGATGACGATTCCAACCAATCGAAAATCATTTTAATCGATTCAGCCGTTCTCGAGTTATAAGCGGTTGAACAAACCCCACTTTCTTTTATATATATATATATATATATATAGATAAATAAATAAATAAATATTACAGAACATTCATACAAATTGACTCCCATGGTAGCTTAAAGAAGGCTTCTGTTGTATAGTCAGCCAGCGATATATACCTATATAATACACAAATACTTAAATACATATAAAACACCCATATTAGTACTCAGGAACAAATTTACCTGTTATAATCATACAAATAAATGCCCTTACTGGGATTTGAAGCCAGGACCGTCGGTTTCATAGTCAGGGTCACCATCTTTCCTCTTTTGTTACCGCCATACAAATAACAACAAATTAGGAGAAAAAACTTTGTGACATTTTTTTCCCTATAGTAACATAAAAGCTTATAATTATAAATCTGAGTAGAAAAACATAAGATTTACGCAAAGTGACTTTGAAAGTAGCATTTTTTTAAATTCTAGCAATAAACAATATCCGAAAACAATTTATTTTATTTACAGGTTATTCCGCCGTAAACTTCATCCAGGTTTTTTTATTAAAAAAAGACCACAGCATGACTTATACTGCCAAGATTTGTATCGCATCATATTTTTTGTTAATCAAAATATACATAGCCAGTTTTTTCGCATTGGTGATTTAATTCACGCGTTGTATTTTTTTTTAAATTGGAAGTAAGCATAGATACAGATTTTACATAACTTTTTCTAGGTCGCATTAATTAGGTGTTTTTTGGTCGGAACGTTGATGCCCTTGTGTTTTACGAGTATATTGTTAATAATTTTACTATTAGGTAATATTTATAAAGTGAAAAATTAATAAACTATTGCATATATGGCGGACTTAATGCCAAAAAGAATTCTAGTGAACGATAAAAAGTCGGTTTTTTTCCTTTTGTCGCCTCTTACACCCGCGGGAGATGAGACATACTGGCGCGATTTATGTAAATTGTACAAAAATATTTTAAATAATTTAGAACTACAGTTTTTTTTTGTTATACATTCTTAGTAATACAGTGTAACCGGTTGTAACGATTAAAATATCATTAAGGAAAATGGAATAACTACGTGAATCAATTTACTTAATTTGGGCAATACAACAACAGATATGTTATCCGGACTTACCCGATTTATTAATTGAAAATATTAACTTAATAATAATATTTTCAACTGTCAGGAAATAAGAATGATATTATAATGTCAAACAAGTAAAAGAAAAAAAAGATTAAAATCGGTTCACGGATCTCGGAGATATCGAGTAACATATGTATGTTACAAAAAAAAATTAGTTCGAATTGATAACCTCCTCCTTTTTTTGAAGTCGGTTAAAAATTAACATGTAATGTCCATATTAATATGTCCATATTTAGTCTGAGACGCTGCCGCTAAAAACGATATTCGTAATATGAGGGCATCTTTCTCTTTTACCTCAATTAAGAAGTCATAAGAGTGACAGATTCGTCCGTTTACGAATATCGATTTTCGCGGTAGCACCGCAGATATTCATTCGTCATCTATGTATATTATTAATCGATGATTATTTACTTAAGAGAATGTCGTTAACCACGGCCATCTTAGACGCGGGTGTTTCCTTATAGTTTCAAAGAACATGCTTGTTAGAAAATAGGCTTCTGAGAATTTCAGTGTCACAAGACACACCAGAGAGCAAGTTTTTTTTTATGACAAAGGTGGCAAACGAGCTTACGGATTGCCTGATGGTAAGCAATTACCGTCGCCCATGGGCACTCGCAACACCAAGAGAGTCACAAGCGCGTTGCCGACCTATAAGTGGGTTGGAGCTCTGGGAACCTTATTCACCATCAGGAACACAGCACTACATATACCTGAAAGGTAGCAGTGCTATTATGGCTGTGGTCTTCTGTAAGGAGGAGGTACTTCCCCAGTTGGGCTGCCCCAGATTCAAGCGTGATGGTACTCCGCTGTGCCCTACCTCTCATTGTTGGACGTAGTTTAACGGACATACCCGGGTCCAAAAATTAACATGTAAAATATTTTTTCCAGCTGCATTTGAGCCGTTTGGGTCAACCCTTGGCCCGTGGGATTCTGGGGCCCATTTAATTTTTAATAAAACACAATAATACGGACTGCTAAGGAATGGAATTCGCTCCCTTCGTCTGTATTCCCGGTAAGATATAATTTGGGTATTTTCAAGGCAAGAGTGAAGGCTGTTACTGAACCACCGTGCTACACCCTCGACCTCGTCACTTACCATCAGGCGCGACTGAGGTCAAACGCGCTGTCAGTCTTTTAAAAAAAAGTCTCACAAATTCTAGTTGACCAGATTTATTATTTTTTCTTGTGCAGCGTATTGAAGTCACCTATTGGGGCAATTCCGCCAGCCTTTGTAGGCACTCTTCCATCCAGCTCGACCCATTAAAAAAAACTCTAAATATACTTTCAAAGAATATTGTTTTTAATACAATTTCTTAGTTTTCGACAGTAAATCATTCATCTGACATATATGTCAGACATATTTGACGACCGGTCTGGCCTAGTGGGTAGTGACCCTGCCTATGAAGCCGAAGGTCCTGGGTTCGATTCCCAGTCAGGGCATTTATTTGTGTGATGAGCACAGATATTTGTTCCTGAGTCATGGGTGTTTTCTATGTATTTAAGTATTTATATGTATCTATCTATTATATATGTCGTCGTCTAGTATCTACAACACAAGCTTTACTGAGCTTACCGTAGGACTAGGTCGATTTGTGTAAGATTGTCCCGAAATATTTATTTATTTATATGTCGATATTTCTTCGGAATCTTTCAGTCCGACACGCACTTAGAGCATGCCGTATGACATATCATTATGGCATTAAAATAATATCTGCATTTTTTAAAATGATACCGATCTGTTAATATGTTTTGACTTCATTGTTATGTATAATTTATTTCCTACTCGTAGCTATTATATTTAAAAAAAAATTGTATAGGTAGGTACAAACCTTTGTGTACACGTGGGAAATTCCGTTGAATACAATTTCGACGTTTATTCCTTCAGATTTTTTATACTATAACGGTGGTAAATAAGCATACCGCTCGCCTAGTGGTAAGCAGTCACCGCTAGTCAATGGACGTCTTAAACTCCAAATTAATATAAAAAATTGGTCTAATACTTATTGTACACTCCCAATCAAAACTAATAGGCCTTAATGGGGTTGGATCCGGTTCCTATAGCATGTTTTCTTCTTAATCGAAAGTCGACTAAATATACAATTATATTTTATATTATAAATTTCAAACATTTGAAGTAAATAGCACAGACGTGGATATTAAAACTTATTATATATTAAATATATTTTCACCTGACTAGCTCGGAAAGAAAAGTTTATTACTTTAAAACACGTGGAGTATTTATCATGGGTTGATGCTCGTAGTTGTAAAGCTCCGGATGTACACGTAAAGAAACAGTCCTATAACAAAGCTGCCAAGTACTGCAAGAAGGTCATGCAGAAAGCTCGATTCCTCCATGTTCGTCGTGTCGGGGCCAAACTTGCTGCATACCCATCTGGGAGCAAAGCGTTTTGGTCTCTCGCGAAATCGGCTGAGTTGAATTTCTGTCGCCCATCACTACCTCCACTGCTGAAACCGGACGGTTCACTGGCCCACACTGCGGAAGAGAAGGCGAACTTGTTTGCCTCTCTATTTGCGGAAAATTCACATTTAGACGCTGGTAGTGCCATGCCTCCTTCTTTGCCCCGCTGCGAAGTATCAATGCCAAAGGTGCGTATTCATCAAAGGGAAGTACTGAAGTCACTACGCTGTCTAAATGTGAATAAGGCTAGTGGTCCCGACGGTATCCCAGCAGTCGTTTTAAAAACGTGTGCCCCTGAGTTGTCTCCTGTTTTGACGCGCCTGTTTCGTCTTTCCCTAAAGTCGAGAAAAGTTCCCGAAGCGTGGAAGCTTGCTAACGTGCAGCCTGTGCCTAAGAAGGGTAGCCGTGCGGACCCATCGAATTATCGTCCCATTGCAATCACTTCCATACTCTGCAAGATTATGGAACGTGTATTGAACAACAAGCTCCTTGCGTATCTTGAAGGTAACGATCTCCTTAGCGACCGGCAATACGGCTTCCGCCGAAAGCGGTCTACTGGGGACCTTCTAGTGTACGCTACCCACATTTGGAGCGAGGCCATCGAGAAACGCGGCGAAGCTCTCTCCGTGTCTCTCGACATTTCCAAGGCCTTTGATAGGGTTTGGCATGACGGCCTTCTGGGCAAGCTCTCTGCGTACGGAATCTCTGCTGGTTTGTACTCTTGGATTTCTGATTTCCTGAGGCAGCGATCTATTAGGGTCGTAGTGGATGGTTGCTCATCGGATCGCGTTGCAATTAATGCCGGAGTGCCTCAGGGTTCAGTTCTTTCAGCTACCCTCTTTTTGCTGCATATAAACGATTTGCTAAAGCCCGGTATCTTTGGGTATGCAGACGACAGCACGGTGACTGAGAGATATATTCCTGAGGCCCAAACTACTAGTGGAGAGACCGAATCCTTTAGGGAAGCTTTGGTTGAGCGAACGAACCTGACCTTGAAGGCCGTTGACGAGTGGGGCGAAGCCAACTTGGTCAGGTTTAACGCTTCCAAGACACAGGCGTGTTTATTCACAGCCAAAAGGAGCCCTTTTAACTTGGCTCCTGCTTTCCAGAATGTTTCTTTAGCAATTTCGGACCACCTCGAACTACTTGGGCTTAAATTAACTACTAAGCTGAACTTCGGTGCCACTATTGAGGCCAAAGCGAAATCCGCTGCTAAAAAACTTGGGGTCTTACACAGGGTGAAGCGGTACTTCACGCCGGAACAGCTTCTAACACTTTACCAAGCTCAGGTTCGATCGTGCATGGAGTACTGTTGCCATCTTTGGGACGGGTCTGCCAAGTATCAGCTGGCCGCTTTGGATTCAATAGAGCACCGTGCTCGCAGACTCATTGGCGATCCTGAATTACTGAGTGTAAGGTTACAAAGCCTTGAGCACCGTCGCAGGGTTGCTAGTTTGTCTGTGTTTTACAGGATACATTTTGGAGAGTGTGCACAGGAACTGCACGATTTAATTCCGCCATCTCCGTTCCTCCACCGGACGTCCAGACGAGGGGAGCGGTTTCATCCTTACGTTGTGAATATTCCATTCATTCGCACGAAGCGATTCGCTTCTACTTTCCTAATGCGGACTGCTAAGGAATGGAATTCGCTCCCTTCGTCTGTATTCCCGGTAAGATATAATTTGGGTCTTTTCAAGGCAAGAGTGAATAGGCTATTACTGAACCAGCGTGCTACACCCTCGACCTCGTCGTCACTTTCCATCAGGTGCGACTGAGGTCAAACGCTGGTCAGTCTTTTATAAAAAAAAAAAAAAAAAAACAGATACTTTTTTTATTCACAAGTTTGCATCGTCGTGCAGTCGTGCTTTGGGACCCTCCTAATGCTCAAGATTCCACTCGCTATGCTCGTGGTTAAATTTTGGAATCTTCCGCTAGCTCGGGTCTCAAATTAGCACGAGAAGGTAAACACTAACTTTGCCCCCTTGTATAACAAATAACTATTTTAGCCGCCATAATAATTAAAAAACTATTTTAAAAATAGCACGGTACTGTGTGGCCTTAGACTTTCTCACTTACAACATAATTAGAAACTGTAACTTTAATATAAAAAGTAAATAATACAAAAATAAACTTACATTTCCCATTAGTCCCCGAACCTGATCCTTGCGGCGACACCGAACTAACAAACACACACAAAACTAAAAACTTCAAACACACCATTTTACACACAAACTAAAATCAAACAAAAACACAAACAAATTATCCCTTATAAAGAACCTAGCTCCCGCCTAAAACCGCGTCAACTTTTTTTTAAAACAAAAAGGTTTGACGTCTGCCGTATTAAGCCAATACGTCTCATCTGATTTCGTAAGTGCGAACTCAAGGTAAATAAGCTATCAATGTTAAAGCGACCAGTTTTGATATGCAACTAGTATAGTAGTTTAAAGAGCGAGATTTATACTTCTTTATTTAGTCTGTTTATGTTCGCGAGGTTTTTGTTACCTTGGCAATGACGAAGCTTTACGTTAATTTGAGGGACCCATAAACAAAATGGCCGCTTTTTGCCAGCAGGTGTATTTAAACTGGAAAAAAAACCAAAGCAATTTATTTAATATTCTTTTATTTATTTGACAATACTAAAACCTACCTTTTGACTTATAATCTTTTTTTTTATGACATAGGCGGCAAACGAGTAGACGTTTTGCCTGGTGGTAAGCAATTACCGTCGCCCATGGGCACCCGCAACACCAGGGGAGTCACAAGCGCGTTGCCGGCCTTTGAGGGGGGTTGGAGCTCTGGGAACCTTACTCACCATCAGGAATACAGCACTGCTATTATGGCTGTGGTCTTCTGTAAGGAGGAGCTACTTCCCCAGTTGGGATTCTCCAGATTCAAGCGTGATGGTCATCGCTGTGCCCTACCTCTTATTGTTGGACGTAGTTTAAGGACATCCCGGGTATGTCACCAAAAAATAATCTCGGGTAATCTGGGCTCAAATTCCAGCAACGACATTTATTTGTGTGATGAGCAGAGTTATTTGTTTCTCAGTGTTTTCTGTCTTTAATAAATTAAATCTAAAAAAGGCCCTTAAGGCATTGTACTAAAGATGCTCGCGGCATTTCCTCGTTGTATCGCAATGCTGATACGTGGTGCGAGGAAGCCACCAGCTCTTCGGTCACCAGTTACGTCAACCAGTATGTATGTATGTTAAGTATTTGTATATTATATATGTGTCGCTTAACTTCAAACTCGGGTAAATCCATTCTGCTTTAAGGTTGATTATCTAAAAAAATAATAATCTTAATGCTTACCAACCTTAGAGCAAAATGGATTTACCTGAGTTTGAAGTTAAGCGACACATATATCGTTGGCTGAGTACCCACAACACAAGCCTTCTTAAGCTTACCGTGGGGCTCAGTCAATTTGTGTAATGATTAATGATGTCTTGTGATATTTATTTATTTAATTATCCAATTTATGACAATCCAGGAATCAGGAGATACTAGTAATACACTCTTAAATCTTGACTTGGTATTTACCGTTAACTTTCAACCAACAAGTAACACACTTTAATTTGATCATTCCTTTTAACACTATAACATTCCCTGTTCATAATTCGAGTGCGCGGTGGCGGGACGCCATTTTTAAAAGTTTTTTGCGCATGCTCGTCTCCAAAAAATGGCGCCATGGCTGCCAACCAATAGGAATCGAGGATTAATAGTCACTCAAACCATGACCAATAACAACCGTACAAAAGTCGATCTCTTACTCTTTGACGATGAGATTCTTCTGTACGGTAATACTGTTCTAACACCTACAGTAATGATATAGATTTAATTTTATAGCGGAACTGTTGAAATTTGCTGTTATTATAATGTAATTATTGTATATAATGATTATAATTTGGCTTAACTAAGGTATTAATTATGAACACAAATTGTATAATTAATCTAATTGCTTACTAAACTTATCGAATGTATTGACATTTGTTTCGAACAATCTTTGATTCAAACATTTGAGTCTATCAGAAAATTAAAATTAGGTATACAGATTTTTTTTTACCAAAAATATAATAAACTGACCCGGCGAACATCGTACCGCCTAAAAGGCGACAAAAGTAGTGATAGGTTTTAATATTTTTTGAGTACTTAATGTCTCAATCAGGGCTGTGACGATTCCAACCAATCCAAAATCATTTTAATCGGTTCAGCCGTTCTCGAGTTATAAGCGGTTAAACAAACCCCACTTTCTTTTATATATATTATATATATAGATAAATAAGTACATAAAAATTACAGAACATTCATACAAATTGACTCCCACGGTAAGCTTAAAGAAGGATTCTGTTGTATACTCAGCCAACGATATATGGAACAAATACCTGTGTTCATCATACAAATAAATGCCCTTACTGGGATTTGAACCCAGGACCGTCGGTTTCATGGCCAGGGTAACACACCTTACCTCTTTTGTTACCGCCATACAAATTACAACAAATTAGGAGAAAAAACTTTGTGACATTTTTTTTCTTATAATATCATAAAAGCTTGTAAATCTGAGTAGAAAAACATAAGATTTACGCAAAGTGACTTTGAAAGTAGCATTTTTTTTTAATTCTAGCAATAAACAATATCCGAAAACTTATTCCGGTTATTCCGCCGTAAACTTCAGGTTTTTGTTTTTATTAAAAAAAGACCACAGCATGACTTATACTGCCAAGATTTGAATCGAGTTATATTTTTTGTTAATCAAAATATACATAGCCAGTTTTATTTTGCATTGGTGATGTAATTTACGCGTTGCAATTTTTTTTTATTGGAAGTAAGCATAGATACGGATTTTACATAACTTTTTCTAGGTCGCATTAATTAGGTGTTTTTTAGTCGGAACGTTGATGCCCTTTTGTTTTACGAGTATATTGTTAATAATTTTACTATTAGGTAATATTTATAAAGTGAATATAAACTATTGCACAATATATGGCGGACTTAATGCCACAAAGAATTCTGGTAAACGATAAAAAGTCGGTTTTTTTCCTATTGTCGCCTTACACCCGCGGGAGATGGGACAGACTGGGTCATTTTATATAAATTGTACAAAAATATTTAAAATAATTTAGAACTACAGTTTTTTTTTGTTATACATTCTTAGTAATACAGTGTAACCGATTGTAACGATTAAAATATCATTAAGGAAAATGGAATTATTACGTGAATCAATTTACTTAATTTGGGCAATACAACAACAGATATGTTATCCGGACTTACCCGATTTATTAATTGAAAATATTAACTTAATAATAATATTTTCAACTGAAAGGAAATAAGAATGGTAATGTCAAACAAGTTAAAGAAAAAAAAAATTAAAATCGGTTCACGGATCTCGGAGATATCGAGTAACATACATACAAAAATAAAAATTAGTTCGAATTGATAACCTCCTCCTTTTTTTGAAGTCGGTTAAAAATTAACATGTAATGTCCATATTAATTTGTCCATATTTAGTCTGAGGCGCTGCCGCCAAAAACGATATTCGTAATATGGCTTGGCTATGTATTGTCTAAATTAATTATTTTGTTGTACTATTTCGCCTGTTTGTTTCCCAAGATTAAATAAAAAAAAATAAAAAAAAATATGACATGGGCATCTTTCTCTTTTACCCCAATTAAGACGTCATGCGAGTGACAGAGACAATCGGTAATTTACGAATATCGATATTCGCGGTAGCACCGCAGATTTCATTCGTCATCTATGTATATTATTAATCGATGATTATTTACTTAAGAGAATGTCGTTAACCACGGCCATCTTAGACGCGGGTATTTCCTTATAGTTTCAAAGAACATGCTTGTTGGAAAATAGGCTTCTGAGAATTTCACAGTGTCACAAGACACACCAGAGAGCAAGTTTTTTTTTTTATGACAAAGGTGACAAACGAGCAGACGGATTGCCTGATGGTAAGCAATTACCGTCGCCCATGGGCACTCGCAACACCAAGGGAGTCACAAGCGCGTTGCCGACCTATAAGTGGGTTGGAGCTCTGGGAACTTTATTCACCATCAGGAACACAACACTACATACCTGAAAGGTAGCAGTGCTATTATGGCTGTGGTCTGTAAGGAGGAGGTACTTCCCCAGTTGGACTGCCCCAGATTCAAGCGTGATGGTACTTCGCTGTGCCCTACCTCTCATTGTTGGACGTAGTTTAACGGACATACAAGGGTCCAAAAATTAACATGTAAAAAGTTTAAAAATTTAGATTTTTCCCAGCTGCATTTGAGCCGTTTGGGTCAACCCTTGGCCCATGGGATTCTGGGGCCCATAATTTTTTTAATAAACCACAATAATATGGACTGCTAAGAAATGGAATTCTCTCCCTTCGTCTGTATTACCGGTAAGAATTTGGGTCTTTTCAAGGCAAGAGTGAATAGGCTGTTACTGAACCAGCGTGCTACACCCTCGACCTCGTCACTTACCATCAGGTGCGACTGAGGTCAAACGCTGGTCAGTCTTTTAAAAAAAACGTCTCACAAATTCTAGTTGACCAGATTTTTTATTTTTTCCTTGTGCAGCGTATTGAAGTCACCATCTATTGGGACAATTCCGCCTGTCTTTATAGGCACCCTTCCATCCAGCTCGACCCATTGAAAAAAAAAAAACTCTAAATATACTTTCAAAGAATATTGTTTTTAATATAATTTCTTAGTTTTCGACAGTAAATCATTCATCTGACATATATGTCAGACATATTTGACGACCGGTCTGGCCTAGTGGGTAGTGACCCTGCCTATGAAGCCGAAGGTCCTGGGTTCGTTTCCCAGTCAGGGCATTTATTTGTGTGATGAGCACAGATATTTGTTCCTGAGTCATGGGTGTCTATGTATTTAAGTATTTATATGTATCTATCTATTATATATATCGTCGTCTAGTACCTACAACACAAGCCTTACTGAGCTTACCGTAGGACTAGGTCGATTTGTGTAAGATTGTCGTGAAATATTTATTTATTTATATGTCGATATTTCTTCGGAATCTTTCAGTCCGACACACACTTAGAGCATGCCATATGACATATCATTATGGCATTAAAATAATATCTGCATTTTTAAAAATGATACCAATCTGTTAATATGTTTTGACTTCATTGTTATATATAATTTATTTCCTACTCGTAGCAATTATATTTAAAAAAAATTGTATAGGTATAAACCCATGTGTACACGTTGGAAATTCCGTTGAATACAATTTCGACGTTTATTCCTTCAGATTTTTTATACTATAACGGTGGTAAATAAGCATACCGCTCGCCTAGTGGTAAGCAGTCACCGCTAGTCAATGGACGTCTTAGACTCCAATTTAAATAAAAAAAATGGTCGAATATTATCCACTCCTAATCAAAAAAAAAACTAGGCCTGCTTGGGGTTGGGTCCGGTTCCTATAGCATGTTTTCTTCTAAATCGAAAGTCGACTAAATATACAATTATCTTTTATATTATAAATTTGAAGTAAATAGCACAGACGTGAATATTAAAACTTATTATATATTAAATATATTTTCACCTCACTAGCTCGGAAAGAACAGATTTTTACTTTAAAACAGATACTTTTTTATTCACAAGAGTGCATCGTGCTTTGGGACCCTCCCAATGCTCAAGATTCCACTCGCTATGCTCGTGGTTCAATTTTTAAATCTTTCGCTAGCTTGGGTCTCAAATTAGCACGAGAAGGTAAACACTAACTTTGCCCCCTTGTATAACAAATAACTATAGCCGCCATAATAATTAAAAAACTATTTTATAAATAGCACGGTACAGTTTGGCCTTAGAGTTTCTCACTTACAACATAATTAGAAACTGTAACTTTAATATAAAAAAGTAATTAAAAAAAACCTTACATTTCCCATTAGTCCCTGAACCTGATCCTTGCGGCGATACCGAACTCACAAACACACACAAAACTAAAAACTTCAAAAACACCATTTTACACACAAACTAAAATCAAACAAAAACACAAACAAATTATCCCTTATAAAGAACCTAGCTCCCGCCTAAATCCGCGTCAACTTTTTTTTTAAACAAAAAAGTTTGACGTCTGCCGTATTAAGCCAATACGTCTCATCTGGTTTCATAAGTGCGAAGTCAAGGTAAATAAGCTATCAATGTTAAAGCGACCAGTTTTGGTATGCAACTAGTATAGTAGTCTAAAGAGCGAGATTTATACTTCTTTATTTAGTCTGTTTATGTTCGCGAGGTTTTTGTTACCTTGGCAATGACGAAGCTTTACGTTAATTTGAGGGACCCATAAACAAAATGGCCGCTTTTTTGCCATCAGGTGTATTTAAACTGGAAAAAAAAACAAAGCAATTTATTTAATATTCTTTTATTTATTTGACAATATTAAAACCTACCTTTTGACTTATAATCTTTTTTTATGAGATAGTCGGCAAACGAGCAGACTTATTGCCTGGTGGTAAGCAATTACCGTCGCCCATGGGCACCCGCAACACCAGGGAAGTCACAAGCGCGTTGCCGGACTTTGAGGGGGGTTGGAGTTCTGGGAACCTTACTCACCATCAGGAATACAGCACTGCTATTATGGCTGTGGTCATCTGTAAGGAGGAGGTACTTCCCCAGTTGGGCTGCCCAGATTCAAGCGTGATGGTCATCGCTGTGCCCTACCTCTCATTGTTGGACGTAGTTTAAGGACATCCCGGGTATGTCACCAAAAAATAATCTCGGGTAATCTGGGGTGAAATTCCAGTAACAACTTTTATGATGAGCAGAGGTACCTATTTGTTTCTAAGTGTTTTCTAAGTCTTTAAGACATTCAATATAAAAAAGGCCCTTGAAGCATTGTACTAAAGATGCTTGCGTCATTTCCTAGTGGTATCGCAATGCTGATACTTTGTGCGAGGAAGCCGCCAGCTCTTCGGTCACCAGTTACGTCAACCAGTATGTATGTTAAGTATTTGTATATTATATATATCGTTGGCTGAGTCACAACACAAGCCTTCTTAAGCTTACCGTGGGGCTCAGTCAATATGTGTAATGATTAATGATGTCTTGTGATATTTATTTATTTAATTATCCTTCTTATGAAAATCCAGGAATTAGGAGGTACCAATATACACTCTTAAATCTTGACTTTGTATTTACCGTTAACTTTCAACCAAAAAGTAACATAAACACACTTTAATTTGATCATTCTTTTAACACTATAACATTCCTTGTTCATAATTTGAGTGAGGGTGGCGGGACGCCGATTTTAAAAGTTTTTTGCGCATGCTCCTCTCCAAAAAATGGCGCCATTGCCGCCAACCAATAGGAATCGAGGATTAATAGTCACTCAAACCATGATCAATAACAACAATGTTTAAAAAAATGCGCCTGTCAGAATGTGTCGATTATATAACAACATGGCCGTTGATGTAGACATACTCAGTACCTCCTTGTCAAAGTTTAAATAATATTTTAGTGTCCCAAAATTATCTTTGAACTTTCAATTACTTGTAATATGTATAATTTTATTAAGCTTCGTTTATTAATACTTGGTAATACTGTGTACAATTGTAATAGTAATTTAATTAATTTATAGGTTGCTTTATGTAGAGAATATTGTAAATGTTGTTTGCCTACATTATGTTATTGTACCTATTTCAATAAAATAAAATAAAACCGTGCAAAAGTCGATCTTTTACTCTTTAACTATAATTTTAAACGTAAATGGATAAAATCATATTTAGCAATGTTGCAACAGTAAGTTTTTTTTAAGAAAACTTTTAATAAGGGTAAGTATAAACTTAAATATTATATAAAAGCTAACATATCCTTCATTATATGTGTTTGTGAAGGTCCGTGATGATGTTTGGATGTTTATTGCTCAGTCACGCAATAAAGGCTGAACGGTTTTACATAAACTTAGCTAGAATTACAAATCCATTTTTTTTTATGACATAGGCGGCAAACGAGCAGACGGATTGCCTGATGGTAAGCAATTACCGTCGCCCATGGGCACCCGCAACACCAGGGGAGTCACAAGCGCGTTGCCGGCCTTTAAGGGGGGTTGGAGCTCTGGGAACCTTACTCACCATCAGGAACACAGCACTATACAGATCTGAAAGGTAGCAGTGCTATTATGGCTGTGGTCTTCTGTAAGGAGGAGGTACTTCCCCAGTTGGGCTGCTCCAGATTCAAGCGTGATGGTCATCGCTGTGCCTTACCTCTCATTGTTGCACGTAGTTTAAGGACATACCCGGGTCCAAAATCCTTCTTGAGAACTTCAATTTAACTCTATAGTATAGGTACTTACATTGAGAAAATAAACCTTATAAACCAACCTCTTTTCACATCCTTTCAATATAGTGGCATATACTTCCTCTCAATATTTTCGATTCGATAAACAAAAACACCAAAACGTCACGTACACACTCCCGTCAAAATGGCGACGCGATTGACGTTCTTCCTTTTCATCCAATGCTGTTCTTGCATCAATGTGCCGGTTATAATTCTAGATTCTGCTTCAAATATTTGCTTTCCGAACGCCGTGAACCCATTCCGAGATGTATCCGGAGAGAACTTCCATAATCTCGTTCTGGATGCCATTCATAAAAGCGATTACATAATAGTTTTCGCTGAGGAGCAGTTTGGTGTTGAAGACGTCTCTTCCCGAGACTGCCACGGAACCCCCTACACCAACATACACGAGCTATTTAAAAAAGATAAAGTTAAATACATGCCGCGGGTATTTGATCCTTTTAAAACCTTGCAGGAGCTCTTGCCGCGTAAAGAGTCTCAAGTAATAGAAATACATAACAGCGATAGGAAAATGTTGAATAAAAATGTAAAATATCATTTCGTACACTTTCTTGAGCCTGTGAACTATTTGTCGGAGACTAGAGTTCAGAAAATGAGACGCCATGATGGTTTTATCACACATGCGTTTAATTATTTAACTTCTCAACGCTCAGGTAAGACTTACATCTAAGTTTCCTAGATATACTTATCGCACTAGGCGACGTGTTTCGGGTAAGCTCTGGTACGCATTCTCTAGTCGCTCGCGTTAAATGTGTATCACTCACTGCTGTCCGGTTAACTATATGTACAAGTGCTCAACGCTCAGGTAAGACTTACTAACTTTCCTACATTTACTTATCGCACTAGGCAACATGTTTCGGGTAAGCTCTGGTACCCATTCTCTAGTCGCTCGCGTTAAGTGTGTATCACTCACTGCTGTCTGTTTAACTATATGTATAAGTGCTCAAAGGTAAGACTTACTAACTTTCCTACATGTACTTATCGCACTAGGCGACGTGTTTCGGGTAAGCTCTCGTACCAATTCTCTAGTCGCTCGCGTTAAGTGTGTATCACTCACTGCTGTCTGTTTAACTATATGTATAAGTGCTCAAAGGTAAGACTTACTAACTTTCCTACATGTACTTATCGCACTAAGCGACGTGTTTCGGGTAAGCTCTGGTACCCATTCTCTAGTCGCTCGCGTTAAGTGTGTATCACTCACTGCTATCCGTTTAACTATATGTATAAGTGCTCAAAGGTAAGACTTACTAACTTTCCTACATGTACTTATCGCACTAGGCGACATGTTTCGGGTAATTTCTGGTACCCATTTTCAAGCCGAGTCAGGACACACCGCTCAGGGTGTATCCTTGCAGTGACCCTTACCATGACTTGTAGCATTGAGGTTTTCGATAACGAGTATCGAGTTTACTATCTGTGCGTCTCGCTTGTACTATTTTAGTACGAACGAGATGCACAGATAGTATACTCGATACATTTTTTTTAAGACATAGGCGGCAAACGAGCAGACGGATTGCCTGGTGGTAAGCAATTACCGTCGCCCATGGGCACCCGCAACACCAGAGGTGTCACAAGCGCGTTGCCGACCAACCCCCCGGTTGGAGCTCTGGAAACCTTACTCACCATCAGCCATCAGGAACACAACACTACATACCTGAAAGGTAGCAGTGCTATTGTGGCTGTGGTCTTTTGTAAGGAGGAGAGTTGTGCTGCCCCAGATTCAAGCGTGATGGTCATCGCTGTGCCCTACCTCTCATTGTTGGACGTAGTTTAAGGACATACCCGGGTCCACTCCGGGACATACTTGTAATCGAAAACCTCAGTCACAACTCGTGCTAAGGGTACTGTCCTCTGCCTTGCGCCGCGAGCAAGCAATATTGCTTGCACTTTTTGTGAAGGCGCTATCGCTACTCATCTGTAATGTATGATTATGGATTACCGAGCTTGGCAACCGATAAGCATACCAAACTAACTCTATGTATCAGGTTTTATGGGACATTTCAAAATTTGGTACATACACCCAATTAGCGAAAGTAGTTAAAAAAAGTTAAATGACTGTCAGTTTCGTGACGACAATTAAGCATGAAATCTTTATGAAGATCGACTTCGATTATTCTGTAATATCGATTGAAGTTTATAAAATGAACATCAGAACCAAGTTTTTATCGAAATTTAATTCTTAATTGTCGTTACGAAAATGACAGTGATTAAACTTATCTTAACTTCACAAATCGGGAGCACTATTTTTTGAAAACTGCCTTATACAGAATTATGCAAGAATGTTTAAGATTTTGTAATACTTTTTTGAAAAAAATAAGTCCCGCCGAGTTTCTTTACGCTCATAAAAGAAATATTTCTAGGGTTAGAACCGATGTAGTTTTTATTTCTCTCTTTTTACTTTTTGTATACCTACTCGACGTAACTAAGTAGTAGTAACATGTCAAAACAGTTTTAATTGTACAGTCAGCAGCAGAAGTAGCTAAGCATTTGAGGTGTTCAAAATGAGGTCAACACGTCTCTATTGTCAAGAGAATAAGAGCGCGTGTAGGTCATTTTGAACACTTCAAACGCTTAGCAACTTTTGCTGTTTTAGTATTACCTACTCGACGTGTAAAAGTGCCCTTGTGGTACTTACTGAATAAACGTTTGAGTTTGAGTATCGACTACACTATCATAACACGTGTTTCTATTGTGTCCTGACTCGGCTTGAAGATGGGTACCAGAGCTTACCCGAAACATGTCGCCTAGTGCGATATAATTACACGTGAGTTCACCCGTCGTAACTAAGTAGTAACATGACTCACAACAGTTTTAATAATAGTAAGTTTACCATACTTTAACATTTTTTTTATACAAAACTTACCAGCTTTCTCAGTCACACCTGATGGTAAGTGTAGACGAGGTCGAGGGTGTAGCACGCTGGTTCAGTAACAGCCTTCACTCTTGCCTTGAAAAGAAAGACCAAAATTATATCTTTCCGGGAATACAGACGAAGGGAGCGAATTCCACGTAGTGTTTTTGGCTCCGGGTATGTCCTTAAACTACGTCCAACAATGAGAGGTAGGGCACAGCGAAGTACCATCACGCTTGAGTCTGGAGAAGCCCAACTGGGGAAGTACCTTCTCCTTACAGAAGACCACAGCCATAATGCCACTGCTACCTTTCAGGTCTGTAGTGTTGTGTTCCTTCTGAGTAAGGTTCCCAGAGCTCCAACAACTTTTAGGATAGCCAACGCGCATGACGTGAATCCTCTGGAGTTGCAGGCGATCATAGGCTACGGTAACTACTTACCACCAGGCGGGCCGTATGCTTGTTTGCCACCGTCGTTGTACCAAAAACTCTTTTCTTTATAGGGCCACAGAATTGGAAAAAATGATTTTCCGGAATTGTGGGCCACGCTCATTCAATCACTAATCATTTCATTCATTCAATCAATCAATTTTGTAGCTACATTCCTTATTTCAGGCCCGGTGATGGTGTTCTACACGGGCAAATCGAAACGTGTATGGAAACACAACTTGCCATACACACGAGCGGACAAGGTAGAACACAGCGATACCATTATGATGGTCACCAACCAAGCACTCATCCGGCTCACAGGTAAAATTTGATTGACGACTTGCTTGACGACTTGCTTGACGACTTGCTGGTCGACTTGATGGAGAGGTATGCATGACAAGCGTGATGAACACGTATTGTAGATAATCTGATCTAGTGATCACAATCATGATCAGTTCGCCAACATTTAAAAGTTGATTCAATAATAGTTATTTGTAATACAAGGGGGCAAAGTTAGTGTTTATCTTCTCGTGCTAATATTGAGACCCGAGCTAGCGAAAGATAGCAAAATTCAAGGGATTGAACCCCGGAGTGGAATTTTTGAGCATTGGGAGGGTCTCAAAGCACGGGAGGGGAACACACTTTGCTACCGAGTGAAACACATAACTTTTCACCTCACTGCCGCGAGGAAAATAAATACACTAAGTTTTAAAAAAACATACAAAATGATTCGCATCCATCATTCATCAACATCATTCAAAAACATTAAATAAAAGAACATCCGACCAGATAATATAAAAAAACAGTCGATTAGTAATAAATCATTTGTATGAAATTACTTTGCACTCTTGTGAATAAAATGCAACTTTGCTATCTGTTTTTAAAGAACAAAACAGTTCTTTCCGAGCTAGTGAGGTGAAAATTGGTATTTTAGACCCGGGTACATACCCGGGACATCCTTAAACTACGTCCAACAATGAGAGGTAGGGCACAGCGATGACCATCACGCTTGAATCTGGGACAGCCCAACTGGGGAAGTACCTCCTCCTTACAGAAGACCACAGCCATAATAGCACTGCTACCTTTGACGGATTGCCTGGTGATAAGCAATTACCGTTGCCCATGGGCACCCGCAACACCAGGGAGTCACAAGCGCGTTGCCGGCCTTTTAGAGGGGTTGGAGCTTGCTCACCATCAGGAATACAACACTACATACCTGAAAGGTAGCAGTGCTATTATGGCTGTGGCCTTTAACACATCATGTCAACATCCCGTTGTTTTTTTTTTGGTCGCAGGTGTGAATCTGCAACAAGGTCCGACGCGCACGATGCTTGTGGAGCCGCGGCCGTCCTCGCGCAGGCTCGCGCAGCGGCGCGCATCCTCGCGCGTCGAATTCGATGACGAACTGGAACTAGATTTCAATTTTGTTTATTTGGAGGACAACTGGCTACTCGGTGAGAATATTTTTGAGATAGGTAATTGATTTTGACGACCGGTCTGGCCTAGTGGATAGTGACCTTGCCTATGAAGCAGATGGTCCTGGGTTCAATTCCCAGTCAGATATTTGTTCCTGAGTCACGGGTTTTTTCTATGTATTTAAGTATTTATATGTATATATCTTCGTCTAGTACTTACAACACAAGCCTTACTGAGCTTACCGTAGGACTAAGTCGATTTGTGTAAGATGGCCATTTATGACACGAGTTGTGACATTACGGTTTTCGATAACGAGTATCGAGTTTAGTATCTGTGCATCTCGCTTGTACTATTTTAGTGCGAAAGAGATGCACAGATAGTAAACTCAATGTTCGTTATCAAAAACCGTATTGTCACAACTCATGGTACTGGTACGGACGTCTCGCTATTCCTCTCGTCCCTCGCATCGCGTTTTTGTATAGGCAAAGTTCCGTCGACCGTTTCGACGAATAGCGAGGCGAGTGACGAGCCAGCATGTCTAAACGCGGAGTGACAATTAAGATGATGAAATGACACATGTTGAAATATGCTACGATTTCTAATTAAATGGATAGAATATGTGCAATGTATCTTAAAACAGTGAAAATTTAAAGAATCCATTTAAATGATCCAAAGATACGAGACCTCAAAATTTCAACTTTTTAGATTTTTCAAAATGCAAAATTAAAAAAAATAAAGGTTCCATTTAATTTCTTATATTATACTTAAACAAAAATTGTAAAACAACTATATATATAACCGCAATATTTCACGGTCAAAACAGCAAAATCATTACTTTTCCATACTTTAAAGAGGGCGACAACGTAGCCGTGACGTCACCGTTAAGTATCATTTTGTAGGGAGCGTTTCGAGCGGGTAGTGCAAATGTAAGACTTTGACTCTCATTTCTGACTTTTGGGTAGCTTTTACGCCATAGGTCCCATACAGATTTTTGATCCCCACAACGAAACGAATCGATTGATACCATAATTCAAAATCACTCGTCTCGCCTATTAATATGTATAATCTCACGACGGTTTTGTGTTCAGACAATATAGTATTACGCGAGGGCGGCGAAGAAGTAGGGCGTACGCCCATGGGCGTTGGGGCGCCCTACGGCTGGTCCTACTTCTGCTCGGAGCCCGTCTTCATTGTCAACACACGGGATATGAGTTACGTCACCATATCAAAGTATCAGGTGAGTCTTTTATGACCGTGATCGGCACTAACGGTGCAATACATCAACAAAACTGGTTGAACTGAGCTATAGTAATACTTACCATCAAGAAAAATACGAATAACTTTGGCAAATTAGTAGGGCCCGGAATTTTGCGTGCGGTATTGGAAATGTCTAAGGGAGAGAACACTAACGTTTTCTCTCAATTCCATTTACATCGCGTAACTATAGAAATAGCTTTTTACTACAAGCTGGTAAAAGCCTGTACCCTTATCATGAGTTGTGGCGTTGAGGTTTACTATCTGTGCAATTCGCTCGCACTAAAATAGTACAAGCGAGATGCACAGATAGTGAACTCGATGCTCGTTATCGAAAACCGCAGTAGCTGTAGTGGGTTTCGACTGACGCTGCTGCCCGTCCGTAGGATCTTTCCCTTTGTCGCCTCTTACACCCGCGGGAGATGTGGTGGTGCTATTCTAGTCAGCCGGCATCACACGGCAAATAGTATTTTATGCAACAGTTGCATAAGAGGGGCAAAAAATGCGAGTGGCGTGGGTAATAAATACGCCATGAGCATTTTTTGACTACTTATACAACGTTGCAAACAATGCTTTTTCTATGAGTAGGCAATATTAAATAAAATACTAAAATTAATAGTGACTCAAACTACGAAAGACAAATTACCGGCAAAGGTGGGAAAACGTAAAAATAAGCGAGTGATGTCTATGGTTATGTTTTGTTAAACGTCCACCTTCCAATAGTGATGATATCAAAAAAGTTTTTTTTATTATGTTGGTAGCGATGAACTTGGTACAATTTTTTTTTATAAAAACCGTATGTATAAATCGTTTGTCAAGTTGGTAGCAATGTATCGGTATGTGGCACCTGCTGCTCCGCACTAGCTTACCGTGTCGTAAGGTCTCTCAAACGATACAAGTGCTATTTTGGGCAATAGACTATAGACTTTTATAAGGAGTAAATAATGTATGTCCTTATACGTTCGTGACTATGTAAATGACAGATAAAAGTACACGAGTAGAAAAAAATATATAAACAAAATTTGCGATCTAACGACGTGTTATTTACAGGTGGAACCCCAGACAATAGGTCGCTTCAGATCTCTTCCGTGGAAGAGATCTAAACCAGGTCGCGATGATGAAGAACCAGAGGAAACGGCACCTGGCGATGCTGTCTCGGAAGGCGACGAGACTACCACACTCGATCCTGGCACGGGAGAACTAGACTTCGGCACCCTCGTAGACATGCTGATCAATGCTACATTGTCCAAATTGGCTGACGTGGAAGACATCCCGCCCGCAGCCATCCACGCGCAGCTTGAAGCTGCTATAAAGGCTATGGCGGAGAAGATGGGGGTTGAAATTCCATCGGGGCTGTTGTATCAGCTCAAATTCAGGTTCTCCCGTGATGTGCTGACATGCGGTACGTAGTTTTGGTTCATAACTCCGTGTAGAGTCGTTTGGGTTCATTAGAATATATTTTTTTTATACCACAAAGGTGGCAAACATTTCCATCATCACCACTTAGATGGTTGGCAGTCCTCAACTGTGCGTTTTTCTAGAAACTTCCTGCCTCGCACAGCAAAACTCTGGAATAAATTGTTGTGTGCAGTATTTCCGGACCGATATGACATCCAAACCTTCAAGAAAAGACCGTATAGGGATCTTAAAGGTCGGCAACGTACTTGTGACTCCTCTGGTGTTGCGAGTGTCCATCCGTCTGCTCGTTTGCCTCCTATATCATACAAAAAAACAAGCACGCGGCCCGCTTGATGGTAGGTGGTCACCGCAGCCTATGGACGTTTACAATACCGAGGCATCATTCACGCGTTGCCTAATTATTAGACCTAGGACAAAGTGAGCCATTTTTACGTCATTAATGTCAAGTGTAGATGTTAATGTAGATATACCTCAAGATAAAATATTAAAAAGAATTCATGAATTATAATTAAACTAAGATGACAGTGCATTATGTACAAAACGAGTAGGTATTATTTATTTATTCTAATTTTTCTTTGTTATTGCTTATTGTAATAAAGAACTATAATTTTATCTAAATTTTCAAATTTCAACCCATTTCTTCTTGAGTTTAATACTTTGGTGGACAGTACGCCTATAGGCGTTGCGTATGTTTTTGTTTCCTATGGTCTATGACAGATGACGTCATTTATTGTCCACCAACGTGTTAATTCACAATCCACTTATAGATGGAAAAAGACCTTTCTACTTCCACAAAAATGAGCGGAGTGAAGTTGTACATTAAAATACCGTCCACATCTGTTACGTCAGATTTTTTTTCAGCATAGTCCCTAAACAGATCTAAGTTTGGGTTTCTAGCTATGACGTGATTTCGTAATAAATTAAATAAATACTCAAAAGAAATTCGACATCTGGATAATGTCATCTCAGGTTCATTTTCAATCCACTTATGAACTGTTTTTGCTTTATATTTCGGCATTCTCAAATTCGGAAAAATCTGTCTTCTTAATTATTTATTATTCTCTTTATTTATCTTCTTTCTTAGATTAGGTTTTATACAATATTTTTATAAAAGTAAAATATAAAAATACATCTAAAACATATCAAAACAATAAAAACATTATAAAAAACCTAACCTAGAGTGCCGCCGGCAACGGAGCAGGGCCCAGGCTGCCGGTGGTTAGGGCTGCAGAGAGAGGAACCGTCGGACTATGCGCGCCGTGTCCAGGATTACCGCCTTCTGAATCTGACCCTTGATCCAACCATAATTATTTATTTATTATTAGCAAACTCAAATTGCTCACAAATTAAAATAACACAACAGAACATTAAAATAATGACATTAATGACATTGTCATGATTTTTCAATGTTAAATATGACATCGTTAAATAGCATTATTGTATATCTAAAGAGGTATACAATTAATTAATTTGCTAGTTATGTAAAGATCTAAATAGAATAATTTCATTCGTTGTTCAATTACATCACATCTACCATTGAATGACTACGTAGGTATGTCCATATTATGCAAACTCTTAAAACAGCTCACTCTGTCCGAGATCTGCTAATTATTTATAGTTGCATACACTGTGTTTTAAGATGGGTTCAGGAACCGTAGGTGACCTGCATTATTAATAGTGTTACTTGTAAACATTAAAAAGTCAACGAACAAAACAAATGACAGCTTGGAATGGTAGCGTTTCGCATTTCGTATCTCAATCAAATTTTTTTTTAAACCATAGACAAGCGAATGAACTGCCTATTCTACTCGATTTCAAATGTCGTTCGATTTATGTTTAAAAAAACATAACAAATTGAATTGGCGTTTCGCATCAATAACTGTTTTAATATCTATAGATACTAGACTAGACAACCCCACTTGAATTTGACAGCTGTTCCAAATTTAAACTCATAACCTACTGTTTTCAGGAGGTAATGTTAACATTACATCTCAATTAATTTCTGATGGTTGGTAATGCTGGTCATTGCCTACGGTTTCTGGACGCATTTTAGAACACTAATGATATGTACGTGATAAAATATGTAGTAGGCGCTTACGTTGCAAAGTGTCACATTAGTATTGAAGCGTCATTAATAATAGCGTAAGCGCCAAGCGGCATAAGGTACCTTTCCATGTGGTAACACATAATATATATATTTAGCGTTATAGTGTGTTTTAAAGCGCTGTTAGCCTAGCGGTAAGAGCGTGCGACTTGCAATCCGGTGGTCGCAAGTTGAAACCCCGGTTACCAACGAGTTTTTAGGAACTTAATTATGTACGAAATATCATTTGTGACATTATCTATGAAAAGGGACCTTATTGTCGATGGCGATTATGTCGTTGTTCAAGACGATACAATACAAATGCAACGCGATTCGACGTAAGTGCCATCGACAAAAAGGTCCCTTTTTATAGATAATGACAAATTTGATATTTACTAGTCGTTTTTCGGTGAAGGCAAACATCGTGAGGAAACCTGACTTATTCCAAAACGGCCTAGTTTACCCTCTGGGTTGGAAAGTCAGATGGCAGTCGCTTTCGTAAAACTAGTGCCTACGCCAAATCCTGGCGGTTGCCAAGCGGACCCCAGGCTCCCATGAGCCGTGGCAAATTGTGGCAAAAAAAGATGTGTGTGTTTTAAATATATTTTTTCTAGGTACAAATTTCAACTGCCGGATTCTAGCTGGCCTATTCGTGGCATTCTTGTGCATCTGCATTGGATCCTGTGGCATCACTGTGTTGTACGACTGTGGCCGAAACGACCGCATGGAGGACCCCACGCAGAAACCGTTGGTTATAGTGGCACAGTTGTAGTGGCTGTGGTGCCGTATGACGCATATGTGCGCCGTAGTCTCTATGATAAACAGTGATCGGTTATTTGGGTAAGACAAAGGGAGAACGAGCTCAATGATTATGTTAGTATGAATATGCCCCGGGAATCCGGGCTTTGTTTTTAGAAAAGGCAAAAAGATACAGTGTGTTTATATTATTACACTAGCTGTAGACACGCGTACTTACTCGCCGTTCTTTTGTCCAAATCGAACAAATGAGCACAAGTGTTCACACTGACAGCTCATTTGCTGCAACCAAAGCGACACATTTTGTACCGTTTGGATAAAAGTTCGGCGAGTAAGTAAAAAATCCCTTACAGGCAATTTTAATTGTGTTATGTTTGAACGATTTGTTCGGTATCGCGGAAAACTGTCGTATCTATATTAACTTTTCTACATGATATCCCGCGAGGCAGAATCCAAATAACCGATCACTGCGAGAAATTATCGCATGTATAACCCCACGCAGAAACTGTTAATGACACCATTACTGATTTTGGCACATTCGCGGCTGTAGTGCCGTATCACGCATATATGCGTAGTAGACTTTATGACAGATGTGAGAATTGATCGCATAGTCGACTCTCCAAAGACATCATTAGTTAGCGGGCTCGATTGTAGTGCCTGAAGTGCCGCTTGACGCATATGTGCGTCATAGTGTTTAATGTTAATGCAAGAAATTATCGCCTATGTGATTCCGCGTAGCCGTTGTTATAAGTAAGGATTTAGTTAAGTTTTTCACCTATATGTATAGATAGTTGAGACTTCTCAGGTAAGGCACTGGTCCCACCGCGAGCTAGTAAGCTATGAGCTATCAGCTATTTCAAGGCACAAAAGATAATCGCTCCCGTGTAAATAAAATAGACGGGCGATCGTAGTTCATCGCCGGGCGATGAGCTATAAATATATATCTCTCTCTCTAACTCGCAGTGAGACCAGTGCCTAAAATGGCCAAGTTTAGTACAGTCAGCAGCAAAAATTTCTACACAGGCGAGGTGTTCAAAGTGGGCTTGACACTACTTTATTGTTAAGAGAATAGGAGCGTGTCAAGATCATACTGAACACCAAACAACGAATTTGTAACATTATCTATGAAAAGGGGCCTTATGGTCGATGGCGCTTATGTCGCTGTTCAAGACGATACAATACAATCGCAACGCGATTCGACGTAAGTGCCATCGACAATAAAGTCCCTTTTCCTAGATAATGACACATTTGAACTTTACGCATGTAGGTCTAATTTGCTCTGTGGTCGAGGGCATATCTTTGGCGAGGAACCTGCAGTGCCAATATATTCGTCTTTGGCATGGTAAAGGTCTGTGGTCTGTCAAATATAAAGGGTGGAAAGATCGAATGCCACATGGATGGCAACTGCATTGAATATTGTAAATGGGCGTTTTCAAAAAAATGTGCACCCAATTAGTGAAAGTTGTTAAGAAAAGTTAAATCACTGTCAGTTTAGTGACGACAATTAAGCATTAAATATCGATAAAAACTTGGTTTTGATGTTCGTTTTATAAACTTCAATCGATATTACAACATAATAAAGGGCAAAAAGTCGATATCCATAAAGATTTAACGCTTAATTGTCGTCACGAAACTGACAGTGATTTAACTTTTTTTTAACATTTTTCGCTAATTGGGTGTACCAAATTTTGAAAACTCCCAAATAGCACATTCTGGGTATAAAGGTGACTTTCCTTTGTTTTTAAAGACAATAAATTCTTCATTTAAATTAAAATCTAATTTGTCAAATGAGACAAAAATAACGTGCCGTATGTTAAGATGGAGATTTAAAGGGTTACTGATAAGGTTGATATGTGTCATTATCTAGGAAAAGGGACCTTATTGTCGATGGCACTTACGTCTAATCGCGTTGCGTTGCCATCGACCATAAGGCCCCTTTTCATAGATAATGTCACATATTTGTTACTTAGAGAAAAATGAAAGCAGTTGTCATCCATGTGGCATTTAATCAATCATATGGTATTTACTCCGCAGTCAAACCTATAATGGTTTTGTGGAGCTACATTATAAAACCCAATTTGTACCCATTTAGATAATAAATAAATAATAATAATAAATAATCTTTCCACCCTGTATATCACTCTTTGCCCTTGAACTTGCAGTGCCTATTTTATATATTATGAGTCGTTCGCACCACAAAGGATAAACCTAGATTATACCCCTGCGACTGTTTTCGCAACTAAGATTTGCAACCAGTTGCCAAATAAGAATGTTCACTCTTTTGTCGCAACCAGTTTCGAACGAAGAACTTATATTTTCGAAGGAAACGCATGCAAATATAATGCAATAGGTAAGTTAGGTTAGTTTGGTAACATTAACTTTTTTAAATTGTCATAATTCATCATTAGCATATTTTTTACTGAAACTAACTTTGAGGAATTGTATCGTTCTGTTCAATGTCTCAATCAACTATTTTTGTATTTCGTTGCCATGTTTACTTTCCCCTCGGTCACTCTTCAAAGAACAGTTTAATTGCATCTAAATACACAAAACACTATAGAAGCTATATATCCCTTCCATAATGGGTCACCTACGAAGGGCGTCAATAGTATTCAGAGCTACATTTTTGTAACAAATTATGCTTCAGTTGTCTCCTGGCTGATGTGACAGAATAACAAACAAATAGTTGCTTGACTCAAATATATTAGATTAGGCTTGTTTTATAATAACCTTGAAAAGTCAGAAAATAACACATCATGCGAACTGATTAATGTGTGCCCTAATGAAAAGGTTATAAGTTAAATTAGCACAGCGAAAAAGGGTACAAGTGCCGTACATTATGTAGGATTTGTGGCCTTTTTTACTGAGCCAATGTGACTTACTTATACCCTTTCTCACTAGAAATATTGTCTAAGCAAATTTTATTCCAATACATTTCCTGTAAAACAATAGTGAACCGGTTTCGACAAGAGTGAATATTCCTAACTCGTAACTGGTTGCGAATCTCAGTTGCGAACGGAGAACAATGTGAATGGAAGATGAGTTTTCTATAAATAAGTTAATAATGCACTAACTAGATAAGTGGTACCGAGTGTAATAACTTTTTCTTTCATGTTATTTTAACACCTAAGTTAAGTGTTTGTTTTGTTTTCCCGTTTCATAGTTAAATATAAAATAATAGTAAATTAGCATGCTTTTTTTTACTTTATTGAAATCTAAAAAAACTTTATTAAAACCTAAATAAACCGGTTTATTCGACGATTAACGATGCCGCGTATGCCCCGTAAATACAGACACGTGGCAAATTGCTACTAGCAATTTATATTTTTTTTGGAATAAACCGGTTTTTAAACAACAAGAACTTTATGAAAATGTTCCCCTAAAAACCGGTTTCGCGAGTGAAACAGAAATGAAAAGGTTTTGCGCCAACATGATAACGGTTTGGAAAAACCGGTATCCGAGCCTTGTTACGTTCAAGAATTGTTACTCCGCGTTTAGACATGCTGGCTCGTCACTCGCCTCGCTATTCGTCGAAACGTTCGACGAAACTTTGCCTATACAAAAACGCGATGCGAGGGACGAGAGGAATAGCGAGACGTCCGCTTACACATGCGTGCTCGTGTTTCACCTCGCCATTCGCCTCGCTACTGGTGCGAATGTGTGGCGGTAGCATTAGAGAAATAAAGAAACATGTGAATTGTATAGTTTTATTCAGTTTTCCGTTTATGGGCAGTGAGTTGTCGCGCGACAATGCGCCCGGCGACGTAGAGACTGTAGAAGAACGCCGCGCAGAAGAGCAGCTGGTCTATGCGCGTGCGCACGTACCAGGGGTAGTGGCGCGCCTGGGAGCGCAAGTGGTATGCACCTGTGTACAACATTTATTATATTCAATTCAATCATTTATTCATAAATTGCACATTTTACACGTCAAGAAGGTATTAATTCAATTCAATTCAATGTTTACAAGAAATTTACAATTATAGTTATAAACAATATGACGACCGGTCTGGCCTAGTGACGACCGGTCTGGCCTAGTGGGTAGTGACCCTGCCTATGAAGCCGATGGTCCTGGGTTCGAATCCCAGTCAGGGCATTTATTTGTGTGATGAGCACAGATATTTGTTCCTGAGTCATGGGTGTTTTCTATGTATTTAAGTATTTATAAGTATGTATCTATTATATATATCGTCGTCTAGTACCTACAACACAAGCCTTAATACTGAGCTTACCGTAGGACTAGGTCAATTTGTGTAAGATTGTCGTGAAATATTTATTTATTATTAATAAAGGCGTTGTTGAGATAGTTGTGCCCTCCACAGTTCCAATATATCTGATAGCGACTGTACCAATGAGATTTACGAAATATCATTTGATATTTACAAGTTTAGTGATGTTTGCCGTGTGATGCTGGCTGACTAGAATAGCACCACCCCATCTCCTCCCGCGGGTGTCTTAAGAGACGACAAAAGGAAAAATCCTACGGACTGACAGTAGCGTCGAAACCCAATCTACAGCTACTGCGGTCGCCCACCCGCCTGCCAAGCGTGGCGACTATGGAAACTACCCCCAAGATACAAGTCATAGTTGTGGGAGGCCTTCGTCCAGTAGTGGACTGCATACAGCTGAAATGTATGTAACTTTCCATAGGTATGGCAGAGACGGCGTTATTTTCTTCCGTCCTTGTCACAGTCTCACATACTTTTGTTCCCCAAACTGAACCTTCCAGAACTGTCAAAGTTGGAGGGATACAAACAAATACAATTGGAGTTTACTTGTGTTTTCAACCGGAGTTGCGGTAATTAATATATAATAAGCTAATATTTATGTCATAAAGAGTGGCCTGTAAAGCAAAACTATAGTGAATTGTTATATTCTGGGCTGCAAAAGCCAGAATATCTCATGATTCCTCTTAGCTTTCGGCTGATATGATGAACTTACCTTGGGACTCTACGGCCAGTTCGACGTAATAGGATATCAGCTTAGACGGAGGTACTGGTCGCCTGTGGAACAACTGGGAAAGACGCTTCGCAGTCTTCTGATAACTGTTGAAGAAGAAGAATATATTATTTATTTGGGTTAAACGCGTATGGCCTAAAACGCAAAATGACTAGTGTAATATTTTGCCTATATCGCAAAAGGTCTACATCGTAAACGGTCTAGAACGCAAATGCCTACATCACTGTCGTCGCTTTATGTTAGCGATGTCGACGGAGCCGCTGTTGCGGGGCTCCTATTCTGTACCGTTTGGCCTTCGGCCATTTGAAGAAAACTAACGAACCTAACCTACCTAGTGATATAAGAGTGATATAAATAAGTGGTCATTTTGCGTTCTAGACCATTTGTCATTTATCACACTAGGCTTTCCGCGAATAATACATTTATTTGGCGTAATAAAAACTATAAAAAAAACAACGTGACTATCCATACTAATATTATAAATGCGAAAGTGTGTCTCTTTGTTTGTCCGTCTTTCACGGCAAAACGGAGCGACGAATTAACGTTATGTTTGAAGGGACGGAGAGTGACTTTTTCCAGCGGGAAAACATCTCATTCTCACAGGAAGATTCAATATGTTACATTTTCCTTTAACCATGTGGGCGAAGTTGCAGGCATCATCTAGTAAGTATATAAAACACTAAATAGGATGCCACTCGGCATGAGTCGTTACACGCAGCGCTGATTTTTAGTGCACCCCAAAAAAAAACAAGAAACGTCAATGTGTATTCGTCGCTATTCGTCGAAACGTTCGACGAAACTTTGCCTATACAAAAACGCGATGCGAGGGACCAGAAGAATAGCGAGACGTCGGCGTACACATGCGTGCTCGTGCTTCGCCTCGTTATTCGCCTCGCTACTCGTGCGAATGTGTGGCGGTAGCATAATGTTGGTATCGTCTTGGCTCGTCTCAATCGTTTTTTGTCAAGTTCTTAAATTCGTTCCTTTCTGCTTTCGTCACCCATTCTTCATTCATAACTTTCGTTGTTTGGCTATTTCTTATTCTGGCTTAGTTCGGTATTCGTCAACATCGTCTGCCACGACAATCCTGAACCTATTTATTATTTAATTATTCATATTTATTTTATTTCATTAACCAATTTATTTATCAAAAAAAATACATGCGACTATATACCTAGTGACAGAAAAAAAAACCTTAATTATAAGATTTAATATAAATTATAAATAAAATATGGATCCTAAGTCCCCTTCGTTACCCATGGTACCCAGAAGGCTGGCAGCGTTTCCTCTTTATATGGCCAGGCTTAAGAGGTAACAGTACCGAAGCCCTTTCTCAGATTTCAGATTTTTGAACGACTATATCTGTCGCGCTGGCGCGCGAAGTGCCCCGCGGCCCCATCGTGCCTGTGTGTGTGGCTCACGCACACAGACTGAGCCCGCGCACTTCGGCCGCAACAAGCCACTAAGCCACTCGCTATTCTATTCATACCGGCACGCGACGCGAAAATATTGTTTGTTATAATTTTGACCACGATTCCGTTTATTGATACTCGAGATTTAACTTTATGCAATTAAATTTTAAATCTATACTTTAACATTACAAGCTGCAACATTATCAAAACCTTTCGTAGTTACTTGAGTAAGTAGGTACCGACTCTTTAACACTTGGGTATGTTTTATTCGCTTTGCAGGCTGATGTTGCCAATTGATAGAGATAATTATATACCTATATGCAATAATAGTTTTCCGTATGGGATTGGAATTATTTAAGTACTAAATTTCATAATGCAAAAGTAACACCACCCGGTGTTACTGTGCAGTTTAGGTACATTTAGCCCGCGAGCCTATGATGCTATGAGCCTATGACTACTATGACATGGGCCTCCCCCATAGTCTGTTATAAGCAGCATGAGGGGTTCTGATCGAGTAAATAATAATGTTTCAATAAATAAATATTACTGGACATTCTTACACAAATTGACTGAACCCCACGGTAAGCTCAAAAAGGCCTGTGTTTTGTGCGAGTACTCAGCCAACGACATATATAACGATATATGCAAATAATTTACCTATAATAATTGTTCAATGAGAAAATGCATTTTATGTTTGATTTTTTATTGTACTTACTGTCGTGTTATTGGATCTGCTTGTATTAGCATCTATATATATATACAGTGGTTCTCTCTTGTTAAATTGTTGTTGCATTTTATTCATTTGAGATATCATGTTTTATGGTAACTTTTGCTGTCTATAACCTACACATTCCATTTATCCAAACGGAAATCATTTAAAGTTTTATTTTCCAAAACAACCTGGTTCGATTCTCGAACAGATTACAAGTTTTTTTTATCTATGTTTGCAGTTTTTCCTTTGGCAGACATTTTTTGTAATTGTTTGATATGTTTTCTTAAAGAATAACGCATTTTTATGTAATATGTATAAGATATCTTTTGTAATACTGTTTTGAAAAAATAAGTCCCGCCGAGTTTCTTGCCGGTCATAAAAGTCGAAATGCTTCTCGGGTCAGAGGTGTAGGGTTAGAACCGGTGTAGTTTTTATGTTTTCTTCTTTTGTATACTCGACGTGTAAAAGTGCCCTTGTGGCCTACTTACTGAATAAACGTTTGAGTTTGAGTTTGAGTTTTCTTGTCCCTAAAATCGATGACATGGTTCCTAAGTACAAATCTTTGTATGTGTTATAGGTAGTTCCAGATTTCCCCATACTGACCGATCTGAATGAGACACCCTGTATATAAACGTTAGTACTGACTGACTGATCGACGCCCTGCCCAAACCGCTTAACGTAGATATCTGATTTATTCATAATAGGTAGTTTATGTATCGCAAGGACTCACTTAGAAGGGATTTTCGGAAATTACACCATTGAGGGAGTAAAAAGGGGGTTGAAAGTTTGTATGGGGATTGTAAAATTTTAAGCGAGAGACAAAATTCATCCCCTAAGGGGTCAAAAACGGGGGTTAAAAGTTTGTATGGAGAAGGAGTCAAATGTCAACTGTTACAGGTATTCTTTTGCGAGTGTGAAGCCGCGGGGAAAAGCTAGTATAGTATATTTTATAGACTTCTCACTACTACATGCAATACAATTGACATTGTTACTTCAGTAACATTTACTTGTTACTGTTCTTAAGAATAGTTATTCCGATGGCATTAACTGTACCAAAATTCGGTTTATCGATAACCCATTACATCACTAGATCATCGACATTCAATGTCGACTATTGCTCATGACTATTTGACTGTGTACATATTTAGTAGATTGCCTACCCCTCCAAAAACAGTGCGATAGGGACACAGACCAATAAACCTATAGACAAGTATTGCAGGGCACTGACGATCATCAGTCCGTATGGCCTACAAGGCTTATATAATTCCCGGTCGCGCGCAGTGCCGTTCAGTTGCGTCCAAGTATCTGACCTGCGCGCAGTGCACATTGTTACTACACTAAAAAATAGATAATTATAATAAAAACGTTGACATCATGTGCCATTGTACTGTAAGATGGTGTGGTAAAAATTCTAAGACATCAAATTACTAGAAAGATGGTATAACATTCCACAGATAAGTCAAAATGATTATATTATTGAAAAATTATTTGTTCCTAGCGGAGTTCATTTATACTGGTCGCTTACAGAAGTAGATAGTTTGTTCGTCTCTTTTCATCATATTGTAAATACAGTGTGCTATTCCTGTCTTACGAAGCCACGTGTAGCTCTAGTGATGTGCTGATGTCGTTACCGTATTAACCGTAATCGTGTGCTTAGGATTACCGAAGGTGTACTGAATTTACAAAATATAATAGAAATCAGGGATACGCACTAAATATATATATATGTATATATATATATTTCAGTAGTTTATATAGTATATTACATTTAATACTAACTAGTAGTAGTAGAATATGTATGTACGCATACTTAGTTTTATGTAGAGTTATGTAGTGGACTAGAGGGGGTTGGTGAGTCCTTGGGGTCCAGAGTCATAGAATGGGCCTGATGATGAACTTCGAAGAAGTCCCAGGGCATTCATAGCTGGATTGAGATAGAGGTATGTTATGGGGGCTTTTTAGAATCCACTTGGTGAGTACTTGGGTCCAGTGTCATAGAATTGGCCTGATGATGAACTTCGAAGAAGTCCCAGGGCACTCATAGCTGGTTTGAGATAGAGGTATGTTATGGGGGCTTTTTAGAATCCACTTGGTGAGTACTTGGGTCCAGTGTCATAGAATTGGCTTGATGATGAACTTCGAAGAAGTCCCAGGGCACTCATAGCTGGTTTGAGATAGAGGTATGTTATGGGGGCTTTTTAGAATCCACTTGGTGAGTACTTGGGTCCAGTGTCATAGAATTGGCCTGATGATGAACTTCGAAGAAGTCCCAGGGCACTCATAGCTGGTTTGAGATAGAGGTATGTTATGGGGGCTTTTTAGAATCCACTTGGTGAGTCCTTGGGTCCAGTGTCATAGAATGAGCCTGATGATGAACTTCGAAGAAGTCCCAGGGCACTCATAGCTGGTTTGAGATAGAGGTATGTTATGGGGGCTTTTTAGAATCCACTTGGTGAGTACTTGGGTCCAGTGTCATATATAGTGTCAGTGTGATATTCTGGCCTCGTTCCTCACCTTCAGTCCGGTCGCCTAACTGATACTCATCCAGGATGACTAGTATTTGCAGTAATGCACTATTTACATACAATAACAATTGTACCATTTCGCATCGTAATTTGTACTCTTTTCTGGAGCTCTTATTACTGTCATACACATTTAATTTTTAGATTATTACACCCTTAGTATTTTAACCTATACTTTTGAAGTAAGTTAAAATAATATTACTATACCTACTGATTTATATTTATAGTTACTTTTGTTTACCAAACATAAATGACTACCGGTTAGGCTTCCGGTAAAAAACATGTCCCATCACTACACGCTCAAGCGGCCGCGCGTCGTCCTTGAGACAACCAATCGCAGCGACGTTAACGCCCTCCCGCCCCTCACGTTTCACCTCTTGTGTTGGCAGCTTGTATCGCGAACAAAATGAACAACATTGCGACTCTATAGGTAGTTCTCTGTGGATAGGGACAACTGCAGCTCAGGCGAAAAATCCCGCGTAAGAATCTCAAAAATCGAGGTTTGGCTCTCGACGTTTTCCTCCTCCAAAACTTAACCAATCTGAATAAAATTTTTGGAACAGAATGATGAAGAGTTATTCTGTGTCGGTACGTTTTGCTTTTTGTGTTTTATGCTATATTATTTGAATAATAAGTGAATGTTTGCGAGATAGTTGAGTGAGCCGTTTTTAGCAATGTTTACAGAGCTCTAAATCTTAAAAAAACTAAAAAATCCAAAAAAACGAAACATACCGACACAGATATCGATGATATCAATCTGTGCTGAAAAAATCACTGCTCTAGGGTTAAAAACCAGGGAGGAAACAGTCGAGAGCGTTTGTATGGAAATTTGCATACTACCGTTTCCTCTTAACCTCTGACCGAAGTGACTGCCAGCCCTCTGATTACTCGAGGCATCAATTAGGCGCTTGGAAATTTCTTTAAAGAGCGCGTATGCGCTAGGTCCCCATGGTCCTAGGGTCTCTACGCCAAATGGCGCGAATATGTAACCTTCACTGAGAGTTGAATATTTACGCCGTTTGGCTTGTTTTGCTGTTGTAGCCGCAGCTCCCCCCTTAATTTAATCATAAAATATATAACAACGTCTTTTTTTCACTTTGTTCACCCCAATGCCACAATCTCTAGTTATTAGATGCTTACCTCTCATTATTCAGCATTTCATGAAGCCCTCTCCTCAACTCTACTGCCATCCCATAGTGGAAGGCCACCTGAACTGCGAAGCCAGAATCCACAGCCCTGGCCGCGTTCATATGCTGGTCTCCGAAGACAGGCACAGCGAGGAGAGGTACACCGTGATGAACTGCCTCAATTATGGACAGGAGGCCGGCGTGGGTTATAAACAACTTCACATTTTTATGGGCTGCCAATGAATAATAATAAATATTTAATAAATATAAATATTTCGGGAGAATCCTACACTAATCGCCCTGGTCCTACGGTAAGCTCTGTAAGGCTTGTGTTGTAGGTACTAGTCGACGATATATATAATAGATAGATACATATAAATACTTATATACATAGAAAACACCCATGAACAAATATCTGTGCTCATCAGACAAATAAATGCCCTGACTGGGATTTGAACCCAGGACCATAAGCTTCATAGGCAAGGTCACCTACTAAGCTTCATCACCAGGCTATAGTACAATCCACATCCTACAATCATTCACAGATCGTCATCCCACCTGGCCGAAGGGCGTCCCGCAGTAAAAAACACCCATGACTCAGAAACAAATATATGTGCTCAACAGCATCGCAAAATGAGATGCTCTTACGGGGAATTCAATCCTGGACCGAAGGCTACATAGGCAGGGTGAGGCTTTGAGGGAGTCCTATGTTCAGCAGTAGACCTTCGACTTGTGCCTTGTATTGCCGTGTGATGCCGGCTGACTAGAATAGCACCACCGCATCTCCCGCGGGTATCGTAAGAGGCGACAAAGGGAAAAATCCTATAGACTGGCATCAGCGTCCGTCGACCCAATCTACAGCTACTGCGGTCGCCAATCCGCCAAGCGTGGCGACTATGGCAACTATGACATAATATATCAACAAGTCATATTTGTGGGAGACCTATATCCAGCAGTGGACTGCATACGGCTGAAATGTATATAAAATGTGAAAAATGTAGACCTTCGACTGGTATGATGATATTATCTGCTTCCTACCCAATATCCCAGACTGTGGAAACCACTTCCTGACATGAACGTTCTTGGGAAGATCCTGCAACTCTTCATTGCTCCTCCACAATACAGTGTAGGGCAGTTCTCCGAACATCCGGGCGAGGTCAGCCTTCAGGGTCTGAGGCAGTTCAGACATCTGGACTACGGAGCCGAGACTGAAGTATATGACTTGGGATGAGTCTAGGAGTTCTTGAAGATCCTGCAAACATAACCTTACTTTGTTTCTTCTTCTTCTTTTAAAATATGGCTTCATCGTCAATAAATCAATCGATGATTTCGCCAATGTCAAGTAAAAGTAACAAATGAGTAAAATATAAGTAGTAAGCCTTGCGTTATGTAAAGTCGTAGCTGGACTTTACAGAAACCCAAGAGGCAGCCGCGACCCCGCGGCCATGCTGATAGGTTATGCGAGAGCCGCCAGCTCTTCGGTCACCAGTCACAACCAGGCGCTTCGCGATTTCTGCAAAAAGTTTGTGCGCGCTGGGGCTCTAACAGTTAAGAGACGACCGGTCTGGCCTAGTGGGTAGTGACCCTGCCTATGAAACCGAAGGTCCTGGGTTCGATTCCCAGTCAGGGCATTTATTTGTGTGATGAGCACAGATATTTGTTCCTGAGTCATGGGTGTTTTCTATGTATTTAAGTATTTATATGTATCTATCTATTATATATATCGTCGTCTAGTACCTACAACACAAGCCTTACTGAGCTTACCGTAGGACTAGGTCGATTTGTGTAAGATTGTCCCGAAATATTTATATTTATATTTATAAGAGTAAATATTATTGAGCATTTTTCCTATCACCTCACGCGGGTATAAAACAGAAAATAATCGACAGATGGCTAGCTGAGTCCGTCGTAACCGAATCAACAGCTACTGCGGCCGCCAGCCCGCCTGCCGAGCGTGGCGACTATGGCAACTCCCACAAAGATGATACAAGTCACATTTAGAAGCCAATTGTAACCCTCATGCTCAGAGATCAATCAAAATCGTAGCTTTGACCAGTTAACAATTATAGAAAGTTCATCATCATCATTGCAGCCGTTAGAGGTCCACTGCTGGACGTAAGCTTCTATTGTATCATCTTGGCGGGAGGTTGCCATACTCATCAAACTTCGCGACTCTTGGCACACATCTTGGCGACCGCAGTTGTAGCTAAGAATAATCTTTTCTTTTTGTTTAAAACCTTACGTATCCTCAGCAGTCGCCATGACCGTGTCGGTCAGGAAGACATCATCATCATCAGTGTTAGACCTCAGATTTAACACTTAGGTACTGTTTACATCTGAGGCGCTACAAGTAGGAAAATAATGAAAAACATATCAACGAACGAACGATGCTGTCCAGCCGTCGGTTTTTCTCTATGTCGCCTTAAACCTGGGGGAGACAGGGTGGTGCAGAAAGTTAGTAAATACCACAAACCTTCGGTAGCATTGCATCATCTTCCACATGGTACCCAGCTATGTCCACCACATTCGGAGGGAAGCTCTGTGCTGGAGCTAACGAGGGGTGGGAATTGAGGAAGAGGATAGACACGTTGTTGTAGACTTCAGAAAGGGGGGGTACTGAGGTTCCACGCGCAGCTGCTAGAGGTCCGAAGATTTCCATGTAATCACTCGCGGTGTACAGACGCAAAGCCCTGCAAGATTTTGAATTTTTGATGATAACCAAGGAACTTTGGACATGGGATGACAATGTCTACAAAATCGCGTTCGGTCATTTTGGCTACATACTTGGCGTCTCATTCATCATCGTCATCTCAGCCATAAGACGTCCACTCCTGAACATAGGCCCTTGGACCTCCACATATACTAGTTGGAAGCGACCTGCATCCAGCGTCTTCCGGCGACCTTAATGAGTCGTCTGTCCATGTTGTGGGTGGACGTCCTACGCTGCGCTTGCTAGTCCATGGTCTCCACTCGAGCACTTTTCGACTCCATCTGCCATCTTCTCTGCGTGCAATGCGGCCCATTGCCACTTCAGCTTGCTAACCCGGTGAGCTATGTCGGTGACTTTAGTTCACCTACGGATCTCCTCATTTCTGAGTCGATCACGTAGAGAAACTCCAAGCATAGCTCTCTCCATAGCTCGTTGAGCGACTTTTAGTTTTGAGATGAGGCCGATAGTGAAAGTCCACGTTTCGGAGCCGTAAGTCATTACTGGTAACACACATTGGTTGAAGACTTTTTTTAAACTGTATACTCTTCGGTTTCGAACTGAGAGGCCACTGTCTGAGTATTTCTTTTATACACGACTGACCAGCGTTTGACCTCAGTCACACCTGATTGTAAGTGTCGACGAGGTCGAGGGTGTAGCACGCTGGTTCAGTAAGTAACCGCTCCCCTCGCCTGGATGTCCGGTGGTGGAACGGAGATATGATATTGAAGATGTTACAAAATGACGCGGGTTTTGAACGATGACACGCCAATTTGCAACATTCGAACGCTTGCAGGCTACCTGCAAACGTTCAAGCCATAATTTTCTTTGGAACACCTCTAGTACAGGTAAGAGAACTACCCTACCCCACTACCCAAAGGTAGAAGTCATATTTGGGAGCCAAGTGTAACCATCTGTGGTACATTCAAACCTTTGTCTTGCAGTGGACGTACGCCATCAGATATATCTGAGCTGTGGTGGTGCTCACAAATATCTGAACACGCCTTGACAATAGAGGTGTTGGTTAGATGTTTGTGTCCAACCCTACAGCTCCGATATATCTGATGGCGACTGTATATGGCTTTGACCAAGCTTACAATATATATTATCCTTATGCATTCCACTGCTGGACATAGGACTTCTATCGCTCCCCCCAAGTTGACCATGGATTCGGTTTCGATGGACGCTGCTGCCCATCCGTGGCCTATCAGTGGACTTCGTGGCTAAGATTAACTCACCAGGATATGATTCTCATGCCTCCCACCATGATGCTATTAGCTACGCGCTGGAAGAAGCCCATGGGTAGAGATGCCTTGGTCATCATGGTGGGCACCAGAGCTGTGCTGGTCACGTCGTCCACCAGCATCTCCAGGTATGGCTGTGCCACGATGCTGCTCAGCAGGATCCAGGGTACCTTCAGGACTGCAGCGTATCTGGAAACGATACAAGGTCAAAAATAGAAGGTTGACGTCGCCATTACGACAGTTATACAGAGGTGAGTTGGATGTTTGGATTAATCCCTGTCGCCTCCTTCTGTCATCGTTCTACGCGGCAACTGTCTACCCCCAACACCTGGATAATTGGAAATCCTCTGTGCGTTTCTCTAGAAACTTCCTGCCTCGCACATGAAAACTGTGGAATGATTTGCCGTCAGGGATTTCAGAACCGATACGACCCTCATACCTTCAAGAAATTAGCTTACTCTTATCTTAAAGGTCGGCAACGTGCTTATAACTTCCCTGGTGTTGCGAGTGCCCATGGGCAACGGTAATTGCTTACCATCAGGCAATCCGTCTGCTCAACTGCCACCTTCATCATTAAAAAAAATATCGGACAAAGCGCCATTGCTCTAAATAATATGGAGTCATTTTGGACATGACTCTAAAATTAAGTAATCTTTTTTTTGTTTACAATTACAACAATTTACACAGCTGCAAAAAAAAAAATATTAGCAAAATTTTCAAGTATCATCGTAATTTGTAACAGTTGCCATCAGAACAGAACATTGTCAAAGCGATAAGGTACATGTTCAGATATTTGAGACCACCTCCACAGCTCCGATATATCTGATGGCGACTGTACGCCAAAGCGACTCCGCAATTTTCTATGGGTAAGCCGAAAAAACTCGGGACAGAAACACTATTATGCCCACGCTCTGTACCCTTACCATGAGTTGTGACATTGAGGTTTTCGATAACGAGTATCGAGTTTACTATCTGTGCATTTCGCTTGTACTATTCTAGTGCGAACGAGAACGTGCGTGGCGTGGTACATGGCGGTTTACCTCGTGAGCCAAGTCGAAATACTTGCTAGACTTGTCCTTCTTATTTATATGTCTTTACACGGAACAATGGTGTTCCGGACATTTGGGAGGCGTATGCGGAGCCAGATAGAGCCAACGCGCAGAGGCCCGTCGACAATTTAATGAAATGTAAGGGGTACCCTAAGCGGATGTTGCCCCTGTCCGTATCATGGGACGCGCACAGAGACAGCACCCGCCATGGTGTAAGGACTATTGAGTTATAATGGAATCTAGAATGTACTAGGCTATTGGGTGGAAAGGATGGACTAGCTACTGGGTTATTGGATAAAAAACCGGAGGCCTATGTCTGACAGACGTCTTTCAGATGTATGCTGATGGTGATGAGATTACCCAGCTGGTATGTCGCTGATGAACCACTCCGTGACAGCAGCATCGAAGTCCTCAGTCAGCAAGGCTTGCTCCATATCTGGAGCTGATGCTGCTATGGTAGCTATCTCAGTTCCGGTGAACAGGGCCCGGAAAAACGTGTCTAGGCCCGGATTCTCGAAGTCCTCTGAAAAATTGTATAAGGATTTTTACATGAAATGGCAAATTCACTATACACCATATACCTACCTCCTACCTACAGAAGGGCAATCTAGGAGGAGACTTCCGGTTGAGGCTTAAAATGGCGTAGATGTCTTGAGAATATATTTATTGTTTTTTGTTCTTTATCGTTGTTCTTTTATGACAAAGATGGAAAACGAGCAGACGGATTACCTGATGGTAAGCAATTACCGTCGCCCATGTGCACTCGCAACACTTGGAACCGTACTCACCATCAGGAACACAACACTGCATACCTGAATGGTAGCAGTGCTATTATGGCTGTGGTCTTCTGTAAGGAGGAGGTACTTCCACGGTTGGGTTTCTCCAGACTCAAGTGTGATGGTGGGATAAGATATGTGTACATAATATTTGTTCATAGCTTATTTATTTTATGCAGTGATCTAACTAAATTTTACAGCTAAAACGCATTTCACCACTATTTGGTCACCACCGGCAGTCCCGAGTCCGCGGCCGCCTCGTGGCTTTCTGTAAAGTCCAGCTACCACTTTACAAAACGCAAGACCTACTACCGAACAACGTCATGCTCTAAGAGCAAACTTGATATGTTATTTTACTAATGTGTTACTACTAGCTTTTGCCGGCGGCTTCGCATGCACAGAAGAATACCTGTAAGCAGTGGCTATTATTATTTTCTCTTTATTTATCTTCTTTCTTAGATTAGGTTTTATACAATATTTTTATAAAAGTAAAATATAAAAATACATCTAAAACATATCAAAATAATAAAAACATTATAAAAAACCTAACCTAGAGTGCCGCCGGCAACGGGGCAGGGCCCAGGCTGCCGGTGGTTAGGGCTGCAGAGAGAGGAACCGTCGGACTATGCGCGCCGTGTCCAGGATTACCGCCTTCTGAATCTGACCCTTGATCCAACCACAACCACGTAGCGAGAGTCTCTCAAGATGTTGGTCGAGACTCTTCGCTATGAGACCGTTCGCGGAAACAACTATCGGTACAATGATCGCCGAATCAACTAACTATTATTATTATTATTATTTTTCTTTCATTAAAGTTTAAACACAACGTTTGAAGACTTTCAGTTGACATTTGACTCCATCTCCATACAAAATTTTAATCAATCAATTACAAAAAATGCTGTAATTACTTTTCTTGTATTCAAATAAGGAGTGTTTACACAAAATTTCACGTCTCTCGCTTTCAATTTTACACAATCCCCGTACAAACTTTGAAATCCTCTTTACCCCCTTAATGGTACAATTTCCAAAAATCCCTTTTTAGTGGATCCTAACGGTAATATGAACTACCTATTGTGAAAAAATCAGCTAGCTAGGATTTAGGGGCTTAGGGTTTGGGCTGGGCGTTGATCAGTCAGTCAGTCAGGAGCGGTAACGCGAATATCTCTCACTCCAATGTCAAGGCGTCATGAGAGTGACAGAGACAATCGTCCGAAATTTACGAACATCGTGTTTCGCAGTAGCGCCTCAGGACCTTCCCTTTATATATATAGATATAGGTACTTGTCATTACTTGCGTTGAAAGGATTCAACGTACGAGAGGATAAAAAAATGTATGACCCTAATACACTATCTGTAAAAAAATACTTACTCTTGTAAACTAACTGCATTTTCCTAGTGGCACTGACATCTATAACGGTCAAGTTGGCAACTGGCTGCTTAATCTTCTCAGGATACGGAGTTGCCCACCAGACCTGTTGGCCAAGCTAAAGTGAGCGCAACAGATAAATCCGCCTTTTTCTAACCGTATAATAAAAAAGGGGTTAGTCTTACACGGACTAGAACATAAAATGAGTACATCAGCTCATAGTCCAAAATTCAAAATGGCTGAAACACAAAATGACTACAACACAATCAGTCGACGGACCTACTTTTGGGCCTAGACCTGCAAAGTAACTTTTGGACCTACTTTTGGGCCTAGACCTGCAAAGTAACTTTTTTTCCGACGATTATCCATACAGAGGCAAAGATGGCGGGTGTCATAACAAACAGCTGATATTAATGTTTAATACATTTCGATTTCATTGTTAGTTGTGATTTTACAAATTTCATTTTTGAAGCATTTCTTTTATTTCATTGTATGTTTGAGAAAAGCACTATACATGCCTCGTCGTAAAATCGGATTCCCGGCCAAGTGGGTATATACCCCCTTAAAGGCCGGATAGTGAATCGAGCGTCCTTTTCCCGGCCTCTAATGTAATTTACTAGTATGTTCTAGGCAATCTGCGTATAACCCTAAATAATGTGTACAGCCAAGCGTAAAAATTCGTTCACAGCCAAAGTCTCAAAAATATGTACCGAGCAACTCTATTGTACAGTAAATAAGGTTGTAGGACGTATTTATGAAAGGATTCTTTCCGTTATTTTTGCACTTGACTGTGTAATAGGCGGGTTATGTACCTGGTGTCCTGCCTGTAGAAGGGCATCAACAATACCTTTTCCCAAGATATTGTGACTGGGAGACGGAACAGGGAAGACACAAAGGATCTTATAACCCTCAACCCAGGATGCTGCTAGCCACAAGGCTAGCAGGAGTATCTTCTTGTTACCTACAAAAAACATTTTTTTAATACAACGACGATGGCAAATGAGCATACGGCCCGCCTGTTGGTAAGCAGTTACCGTAGCCTATGAATATGCAACTCCAGATGATTCACATGGACGTTGCCTACCCTAAATCCATTGGTTTTATATAACACATTGACACTCTTCACTACAACAATCTAGCGCTGGTGGCCTAGCGGCAAGAGCGTGTGACTTGCAATCCAGAGGTCGAACGTTCGAACCCCGGTGTGTACCAATGTGTTTTTCGGAACTTATGTGCGAAATATCATTTGATATTTACCAGTCGCTTTTCGGTGAAGGCAAACATCCCTATAAGCCCTAGTTACCCTCTGGGTTGGAAAGTTAGATGGCAATTCCTTTCGTAAAACTAGTGTCTACGCCAAATTCAAATTAGTTGCCAAGCTAAAATTACTTTTCTTGTATTCAATTGAGGAGTGTTTACACAAAATTTCAAGTCTCTCGCTTGAAATAGAAATCGAGAAATAAAATCTTGCACTAATTGCTTGAAAACTCAATTTGGACTGGACCATCAAAAATCATTCAGTCATATTTTTTTCCTAAGAAAGGTATATTCATTTTATATGACTAATCTACAGTGATCGGCACTACGGGTGCAAAACATTAACAGAACTCGTTAAGCGGACATAAAAGAGTGTATAGAGTCATAATAGTTATTTGTTATACGAGGGTGCAAAATTGTATTTTAACTGCAAGTGTGGGATTGAAACACGAGCAAGCGAATGGATTCTATAGTTTAACCACAAGCAAAGCGAGTGGTTTTAAAATAGAATACTGAGCGTAGCGAGTGTTTCAATACACCAGAAGTAAATTACAATTGCACCCGTGTGTAACACAAAACTTTTCCCCTCACTACAGCGAGGAAAGTAAACCATGTAAAAAAAGGTTTTGAAATCGCATTGACTTTTTCTTGGCGTTTAGATACATTCAACATTTTTACAAAAGGTGCCTTTAGCTTGGTTAGCTTGTGGTGGCCAGTACGATTTTCGAATGTTCTAATTAGATTTTCAACTCGGTGCGTTAGCGAGGCTCGCCCGCGCCCGCCGCCGCCGCCGCGGGGGCAAGTGAGCTGTACTTCGTGAATTTAGACTTTAAAACCATAGCAATAAGAGCTATGAGAAGTCAACTTACTTTAATCACTAGTGGATAAAATGCGTTTTTACCGTCTCGTATTAAAGGATAAACAAGCGCTTTACGAGCTAGTTAGGGGAAAAAACAATTATATTCTTACACCCAAATATTGGCATATCGAGATTCCGATATTAAATTAAATTGGACACTAATTTGCCAAAGTTATTCGTATTTTTCTTGATAGTCAGTATTACTATATTATAATACCTCAGTTCAACAAGTTTTGTTCACTGTTTTCATCACTGCTAATGTAACAAAAAGTGTAAAAAAAAATATATTTGAGTACCAATTCTAAGTCAACTATGCTTTACAAGCAATTAATAAACTATTAAATAGTTAAATATTTTCGATATTTAAATAGAAAGAAAAATAGAAAAATTTGACTCGCGGCGGGACACGAACCGACAACCACTTCAAATATTTCTATTTTTCTTTCGATTTAAATATCTAAGATATTCGCTAGCAGACGTTTCTGCATAATAAAAAATAATTTAGTTAAATATTTTTAATTTCTTACCCATTACTCGAACTATATTTTGAAGACTGACTGCCTATTACTTAATACAAATACGATATGATAATATATCTAATTAATCTTGTTGATAAAAATTGACAAATGTGAGATGCGATTAATTTTATATCAAAGTCAAATTATCAATAACGATAAATTCAAATTAACATAAACATGGTGCATGTACATACATGCATACATTTCAGCCGTATGCGGTCCACTGCTGGACATAGGCCTCCCACAAATATGACTTGTATCATCTTGGGGGTAGTTGCCATAGTCGCCACGGCTGGCAGGCGGGTTGGCGACCGAAGTAACTGTAAATTGGGTTTCGACGGACGCTGCTGCCCGTCCATAGGATTTTTCCCTTAGTCGCCTCTTACGACACCCGCGGGTGGAGGTATACAGGGAGGCGACAGATTTCGCCTAGTGGGTAGTGACCCTGGCTATGAATCAAATCCCAGCAAGGGCATTTATTTGTGTGATGAGCACAGATACTTGTTCCCGAGTCATGGATGTTTTCTTTTTGTATTTGTATATTATACTTGCTGACCCGGCGAACTTCGTACCGCCTACAAAACGACAAAAGTAGTGATAGCTGTTAATTAGCTAAAACATATATGATTTTAATTAAGGTAATTAAATAATACACAAACGATTCTAAAATTACTAATTTTATTGAAGGACATTATGATTTACAGTTGAGGACATATTTTTTTTCGTTATCACGGGATTGACATTTTAATACTTCATGTCTCAATCAGGGCTGTGACAATTCCAACCAATCCAAAATCATTTTAATCGGTTCAGCCGTTCTCGAGTTATAAGCGGTTGAACAAACCCCACTTTCTTTTATATAAACTCACAACAGTTGGCTGAGTCACAACACAAGCCTTCTCACGTTAACCTTGTCGCCGCCGCCACGTCAAACTGAGTTGTGACGTCGAGTTTTTCGATAACAAGATAGTATTGAGTTTACTATCTGTACTTGCGCTTGTATTATTTTAGTGCGGACGAGATGCGCAGATAGTAAACTCGATACTCGATTAACGGTTTATTTTTAACCGTTTCACCATCTAAGGTGAAACACTACGTGTTGGGACGTAGGTAATTAGCTCTTAAAAATCTCGTCTGTTATTTACAAATCTCGGGTAGGCCTTGTTTTGTAACTTCTAACCTGAAATTATAGGACCCCTTATTAAGTTACGTAACTGTTGCATAAAATCATAGACATACCATTAACCTAGACGGAGCGTGCTAATAATAATACCACGATAGAAAGGGATGGTCTTATGTAACTTTCCATAGGTTTGGCAGAGACGGCGCTTTTTTTCGTCCGTCCTTGTCATAGTCTCACATATTTTTGTTCCCCTCCAAACTGGATCCTTCAGAACTGTCAAAGTTGGAGGGGAACAAACAAATACAATTGGAGTTTTCTTGTGTTTTCAACCTAAGTTGCGGTAATTAACACAGAATTGTCTCATTTTGGGCTACAAAAGCCAGAATATCTTTGTCTCTTACTGGCGCTCGCGGATGCGTTCTCCAGTCATTATTCCTCATAGCATAAAATATACTATTATAAGATTTATAAGTGGATTAAAAAAACCTTGTGTACTTATTATATCAATTTATTTCAAATTATGCGTGCAATTACAAAGTTATCTAAAGTTATCAGTATCACTTTTAACTTAACTATAGTTATAATAAAACAACATGTATAAGTGTATTTTAATATTACCTCAAATTTTAACCAGATGTTAGGCATTAGTGCTATGAATCGATATTCCACGAAAAAAAGTAAATTCTTTGTTTTCCTTATAAAATAATTCAGCACGCAATGTATGTTATTTATTTAAAAACCACAAAAATATAAGATAAAAACATAATAAAGATACTAACTAAAAACTTAACTATAAATAAATAAAACTAAGAACAAATCAAATTATTATTATTTTTTTTTTCGAACACCGGAGGTCCCCGTCGTTTTTTCTTTAGTATATGTTATCTATTTCAACTTTTAATTTATATAGTAGTATTACTACTTAAAAATCAAAGCAATTCAAAAATATTTCATAAAAAAAAAAAAAAAATTGATTTGTTCTTAGTTTCATAGATGGCAGCACCAACTCTCTAGCTATATCAGAATCCCGAAAGGTATTCATATAGGAGGCGCAAACACGTAGTGTTTCACCTTAGAGCTGGTAAAACGGTGCCTAAAACCGTTAAAATAAACAAGATCACATATACTTGAGTAATTTCGACGGGTTCCGTTGTGTACGGGTGGCCAAATTGGTTAAGGCGTCAGCCGCGATAGCTGGAGATGCGGGTTCGAATCCCGTCTCGAACACCGGAGGTCCCCGTCGTTTTTTCTTTAGTATATGTTATCTATTTCAACTTTTATAAATAAATAAATTGCCCTAGGTCCTGGTCATTAGGTAGCGTGCCCAGAAGGCTGGCCGCGTTTCCGCGCTGGATAGCAATGCTGATCCGTTGGGCGAAATAGTGGCCAGCCCTCTGGTCACCAGAAACCTCTATAAGACGCGTCGATATCTCTTATTTTTTATGTAATATAAAAGTCATAAGTAGGAGCATTAATTTTGGGGATCGCTTCTGCACCACGAACGTAACAACATTTGTTCTACAACTTTTGAAAATAACTTATAGTTTACTTAATGTTAAAAAAAGAAGATTTTTCAAGCACACAATGTACAGTCAGCAGCAAAAGTGGCTAAGCGTTTGAAGTGTTCAAAATGACCTACACGCGCTCTTATTCTCTTGACAATAGAGATGTGTTGACCTCATTTTGAACACCTCAAATGCTTAGCTACTTCTGACTGTACTGCGAAAACTATGAAGCTTGTAGACTGACAGTAAATGTCAACTAGACTATTGGATGCTGTTCATTGAAAATACTATTTAGTTTGAAAAAATCACAAGTAATAAATTAAATATTTTTTAAAAGTTGTAAAACAAATGTTGCTACATTCGTGGTGCAGAAGCGATCCTCAAAGTTAAAGCTCCTATGACGGGGACACACGGTATGTAATTTTCCTAACTAGTGCGTAAAAAGTGCACTTTTTGCACGCTTCGCGTGCGTAAATTTGACTTTTTAAGGCACTTGCTATGAAAAATTAGGTTCGATACTCGTTTAAAAACTTCTTTTTTCACTAGTATCGAAATGTACTATTGTAGTTTGTCTTAACTTGCGATGGCTTGACGTCACAACTGTCGCTTCAAGTGTGCAGTCAGCAGCAAAAGTGGCTAAGCGTTTGAAGTGTTCAAAATTACCTACACGCGCTCTTATTCTCTTGACAATAGAGATGTGTTGACCTCAGTTTGAACACCTCAAACGCTTAGCCACTACTGCTGCTGACTGTACGCAATACATTGCTGATCGAAAATAATTCAAATATTAATAACGCTTTAGTGGTTAAGAGTAATTTAACATTATCTTGCAATATCTGTTCGTAGTACGAAAACCTACTTTAGTTACGGTTTGAGGTAATATTAAATATACTCGCTGTAGACTACTTTATATTTTATAATAAAAACTGTTGTGAGCAATGTTACTACTTAATTACAAACGGATAAATTCACGTGTAATTATATCGCACTATACATTTTTTTTTATGACAAAGGTGGCAAACGAACAGACGGATTGCCTGATGGCAAGCAATTACCGTCGCCCATGGGCACTTGCAACACCAAGGGAGTCACAAGCGCGTTGCCGACCTATAAGTGGGTTGGAGGTCTGGGAACCTTATTCGCCATCAGGAACACAACACTACATACGTGAAAGGTAGCAGTGCTGTTATGGCTGTGGTCTTCTGTAAGGAGGAGGTACTTCCCCAGTTGGGCTTCTCCAGATTCAAGCGAGCGTTTCGAGTAAGCTCTGGTATCCATTTTCAAGCCGAGTCAGGATACACCGCAAGAGGTGAAGGTGTATCATTCACATGTCGCCTAGTGCGATATAATTACACGTAACTTCATCCGTTTGTAAGTAGTAACTTTTTAATAATTTATAATGCTTTCTAGAATCAAAAAAATAGCAAGTCGCGTTTTTTCATTAATTCAGTCGCGACATCAAAGATGGCTCAAGGGCAACACGGGTGCAAAGGGCTAAGGGTAGAGGTATCACTGGACTTTAAACATATAGCCAACTCGCCGCTTAGGTTATACGTGTTCTCTTGAACCCTAGTCATCCAGTCGTGTTAGCCAACCTCATCGCATTGACTACGGAACCCTAAAAAGGTACAAAGGCGGGCTTATCCCTTAGTATGGCTTATCTACACTAAATTATAAAGGCGAAAGTTTGTGAGAATGTTTGTTACTTCTTCACATCTAAACGGCTGGAGTGATTTTAATAAAATTTGGTATGGAGTTAGCTGACACTGTGGATTAACACATAGGCTACGTTTTTTCCGTAATAAACCGCGGGTAACACAGCTAGTTATTTATAACAGAGCTATGTATTTTTGAAACAGCTGCGAGTAGTCTATGCTTTTGTCTTTGGTATCAACAAGTCGGTGGAGCTCCACATCATCAGGACTGGTCACCAAGCCCTGTGGAAGAAATTATTCTGAAGATCCAAATTGTATAATAGAGATCTTTTAAAGAAGCATCTTTAAAAGATCGGAGATCGCTTTTCAGCGACAAGGCCGTATGATAAATAGATAATTTGACGACCGGTCTGGCCTAGTGGGTAGTATGAAGCCGATGATCCTGGGTTCAAATCCCAGTCAGGGCATTTATTTGTGTGATGAGCACAGATATTTGTTCCTGAGTCATGGGTGTTTTCTATGTTTTTAAGTATTTATATGTATCTATCTGTTATATTATATCGTCGTCTAGTAACTACAACACAAGCTTTACTTAGCTTACCGTAGGATTAGGTCGATTTGTGTAAGATTGTCCCGAAATATTTATTTATCATTATTTATTATTTAATAGCAGTTTATGTTACTGTTACATAATGCAAGGCTTAACGTAGTGGAAAAAATCTATCATATTGTGAATTTTCTGTAAAATATTTCAAAATAGATGAAACCAAGGACTGAATTTGTTGATAACTTATCACATAAGGTTGTATAGATTTATTCTAGGCCTAATATATGCTAACAGGCCGGTACAGTCAGCTTCATATAGTAAGTTGCAGTCAGTATGGCCAAATATATCGATACAGATCATAATAATATATAGCAGTAAAGATGTGTATTTGGCCATACTGACTGTAACCTACTATATGACGCTGACTGTACATATGTAAAAATTTTGGTTTTATGAAATGAAGCAAAGCTGAGTCATATTTAGAAGTCAGTTGCCAGTAGAGAAAGAGAGATGCACTTACTAATGTACCATCGTGAGACATGCAGGCGATTGTAGACTTTACTGCTGTGTGTTTAGGGTATATATCGCTATGAGTCAATTCCCAGCAAGAAAGTCCTTCAGACGATAGAGAAAAAATGCAGAACGGGTTGACACGCGACCAGAGGACTGACGTCACAGATATCTAGAAAAATAAAGATGATAAATTGACAAACATTTCATATATAGGTAAAAAACTTAACTCACGGACCATGTGTGTCTCTCGACATTTCCAAGGCCTTCGATAGGGTTTGGCATGACGGCTTTCTCGGCAAAATCTCCGCGTACGGAATCTCTGCTGGTTAGTGCTCTTGGATTTCTGATTTCCTGAGGCAGCGATCCATTAGGGTCGTTTAGGATGGTTGCTCATCGGATCGCGTGGCAATTCATACCGGGGTGCCTCAGGGTTCAGTTCTTTCCCCCTCTTTTTGCTTGATATAAACGATTTGCTACAGTCCGGTATCTTTGGATATGCAGGCCCAAAGCCAACTTGGTTAGTTTTAACGCCTCCAAAACACAGACATGTTTATTCACCGCCATTAGGAGCCCTTTTAATCTGACTCCTGCTTTCCAGAATGTATCCTTAGCAATTACGGACCACCTCGAGCTACTTGAGTTAAATTGACCACTAAGCTGAACTTCGGTGCCACTATTGAAGCGAAAGCGAAATCCGCTGCTAAAAAGGAGTCTTACACAGGGTGAAGCGGTACTTCACGCCGGAACAGCTTCTGACACTTTACCAAGCTCAGGTTCGATCGTGCATGGAGTACTGTTGCCATCTTTAGGACGGGTCTGCCAAGTATCAGCTTTGAATTCAATAGAGCACCGAGCTCGAAGACTCATTGGCGATCCTAAGTTAGTGAGTGTAAGGTTTCAGAGCCTTGAGCACCGTCGCAGTTTGTCTGTATTTTACAGGATAGATTTTGGAATGTGCACAGGGAATTACACGATATAATTCCGCCATCTCCGTTCCACCACCGGACGTCCAGGCGAAGGGAGCGGTTTCATCCTTACATTGTGAATATTTCATTCATTCGCACGAATCGACTCGCTTCTACGTTCCTAATGCGGACTGCTAAGGAATGGAATTCGCTCCCTTCGTCTGTATTCCCGGAAATATATAAATTGGGTCTATTTACGGCAAGAGTGAACAGGCTGTTACTGAAGCTGCGTACTAAACCCTCGATCTGGTCGACACTTACCATCAGGTGTGACTGAGCTCAAACGTTGGTCAGTCTGGTATAAAAAAATGCGGTTGTGCATTTGTGCATTGTGCATTGAATATATTAGCATTATATAGCATTCATTTGTGCGATGAACACAGATATTTGTTCCTGAGTCATGGCTGTTTTTAAGTACTTGTATATTATATATCTCATTGGCTAAGTCACCCAAAGAGCAATGGAGAGGGCTATGTTGGGAGTGTCTCTGCGTGATCACATCAGGAATGATTTCATCCGCAGTAGAACCAAAGTCACCGATATACCTAGCCCTCCGAATCGCCAAACTTAAGTGGCAGTGGGCAGGGCACATTGCGCGCAGAACCGATGGCCGGTGGGGCAGAAAGGTTCTGGCGTGGCGACCACGAACTGGAAGACGCAGCGTAGGTAGGCCTCCCACAAGGTGGACCGACGACCTAGTTAGAGTCGCGGGATACCGCTGGATGTGGAAGGCGCAGGATCGGTCTTCTTGGGTCGTTCTGGGGGAGGCCTATGTCCAGCAGTGGAAGTCTTTCGGCTGACATGATGATGATGATGATGAAGCAACACAAGCCTTCTTGAGCTAACCGTATCTAAGCAAGATTAACTTACCCTTCTGGATAGATCGCTGTCCACGTCAGTGTGGTTGTGTTGTGGTCTGTCCACAAATCTACCTTTGAAGTCAGCTTGAGGTCCCGTAGGTCCACGCGGGGGTTTATTGCTAAAAGCGATATCAATAAGTCATTTTTAGTTTATGGACGTCAATAATATCTTTACACCACACTAGCTCGAATAAAACTGTTTTATTCATTAACAGATTGCAAAATTGCATTTAATTCACGAGAGTGCAAAGTAATTTCATACAAATAGGTTATTATTAATCGAGTCATTTTTTACGTCAGCTGGTGGGGTATTTTTGATTTTAGGTTTTTGCCAATAACTTGTATTAATTTTATTAATGTTTTAGACTTAATTTTATCCTCGTGAGATGAAAAATATTTCTGTTTCACTCGGCAGTAATATGTTGTCTCGTGCCTTGAACCCTCCCAACGTTCAAGACACCACTTTTTGAACCACTCGCTATACTTGTGGTTCAATTCTGTAATGTTTCGCTAGCTGGTATCTCAATATTACCACGAGGAGGTAAACACTAACGCAGCCCATGGACACCTGCAACTCCAGAGGATTCGCATGCGCGTTGCCTACCCTAAAAATTGTTGGAGCTCTGGGAACCTTACCACCAGGAACACAACACTATGTAGTGTTATGCTAAGCTTCGACCTCAGAGAGCAGCGCTCGGCTAAAACCAAGCTTGCTGGACGAGGGTTTCCAGGAGGGCTCCAGCGCTGTGTCCAGCATGAGGACAGTGGAAGTGCTGGACAGGTATGTTTATAGTTATAAGAACTTATTATTTATTTATTTTTATGACATAGGCGGCAAACGAGCAGACGTATTTCCTGGTGGTAAGCAATTACCGTCGCCCATGGGCACCCGCAACACCAGGGGAGTCACAAGCGCGTTGCCGGCCTATAAGGGAGGTTGAAGCTCTGGGAACCTTACTCACCATTAGGAAGTGTGTTGTGCACTAAATACCTGAAAGGTAGCAGTGCTATTATGGTTGTGGTCTTCTGTAAGGAGGACGTACTTCCCCAGTTGGGCTGCCCCAGACTCAAGCGTGATGGTACTTCGCTGTGCCCAACCTCTCATTGTTGGACGTAGTTTAAGGAAATACCCGGGTCCAAAACTCACTGTGTACTCAATACTCACCAGCAGTCAAGAGTGAGCAAAACTCTACTTTCAACCAATGAGTAGAGGCTGATTGTTCCAGAATCTGATGCAGCCAAGAAGTAAGGCCCATGAGGTGATACTTCCAGTGAAGTGATTGTGGAGGTATCCGCTGAAATAATTATATAAATAATACTTAAATATTACAGGACATAATCCTTACACAAATTGACTGAGCCCCACGGTAAGCTCAAGAAGGCTTGGGTTGCTCAGCCAACGATATATATAATATACAAATACTTAAATACGTAGAAAGCACCCTTGACTCAGAAACAAATATGTGTGTACGTCATACGAATAAATGCTGTTACTTGGACTTGAACCCAGGACCTCGAGGACAGAGTCACTGTTGGCCGCTTTGGGCGAGGATGTCCACCAAATTAAATACATAAATATATATCACATCCATAATCCAGGAACAAACAAATACCACACAAAAATATCCCTCGCCAGGATTTGAACCCTGCGGCTTCCTAGGCAGAGTCACTACCGATTATCCTAAGACTTAATAGTTATATATGTAATGCTCATACTTCCGTAAATGATTAACAAGGTACCCCAAAGATGATATTCACTCACTTAAAATTTTACCGCAAAAATTACTTACTTAACACACGCAGCCTCTCAATCTTCACAGCGCCCAATCTCCTAGTACAACTCAACACTTCACCATCATCCGTAGCCACCAAATACCTATCACTATTGTTATAATTAACTATTTTCAAATCACCACAAACAATACCAATCTCCCAATTATGGGGTAATTTATTCTCCACTGGCAATCTTCTAGCACTTGCAACACTGGCCGGCCTGTCACTTTTCTCATCTGAATTTTGGCGGGTGAAATTTCTGGCCAGTACTTTTTCTTGTTTTCTTTTTAACAACCTCTTCTTGCCAGCGTTTAAATTAAAAATATTAACTGTAATGTCTTTCGCGCTTAAATGTTTAGATAGATGTATTGTTTGTGTTTTTTCTAGTTTTATTTTTGACCAGAATGCTTTGCCAATATCGTTATTGCGCTTCTCTTGAACTATCGTCCATATTGTTAGAGTCCCCAGTCGTTGTAATGAGCAAACCTGTAAGAATTAAATTAAATAAAGTCTTAGTAATCCTTATCAAATAGCTCTAGTTATGTGACACCTGTCATTTCCATACAATTTATAACCTCAAAAAGTTTTTATTAGCTAAAATAAAAGTCATACGTCAAACCTCATGCGCGGTTGAAGGACTCTCTTTTTGACTCCACATTTTCGAGCCAAGCCCGGTCGAACATCGATGTTCGTATATTTCGGGCACCTTTCTCTTTTACTCCCAATTAAGGCGTTATGAGAGTGACAGAGACAATTCGTCCGAAATTTACGAATATCGTTTTTTGCGGTAGCGCCGCTGTTATTGTGGCATTATTATTCAGATTCGTCGTCTATGTATACGCTGGCTATAGACTATTTATTAAAAAGAATCCATGCTATATTAATATTATAAATGCGAAAGTAACTCTCTCTGTCTGACTGTTACCTCTTCACACTTAAACCGCTGAACCAATTGGGATGAAATTTGGTGTAGAAAGAGTTTGAGCTACGAGAAAGTAAATACGATTATTGTTATCCAGCAAACATACTTTTAAGACTGGCATGCTGGGCTGACCGACGAAGTCGCGAGGGAAAGCTAGTAGTGTATAAAATGACATTAGGCTGCTCGAAGCACTTAATCTTAAACAGACGGCGTATGCATGGACATCCATGGTTGAATTTCCAAGTGAGCATATACGGTCGATATATCGCCTCTGCCTTATAAGGGCGAATACGATTGGCTGTTGTAGCATCCGATCAGATACAAAACCGACTAGTGGAAATTATCCTTTATGCTACCGCCACACATTCGCACGAGTAGCGAGGCGAATAACGAGGCGAAACACAAGCACGCATGTGTACGCGGACGTCTCGCTATTCCTCTCGTCCCTCGCATCGCGTATTACTTTTTGACGAACAGCGAGGCGAGTGACGAGCCAGCATATTTAATCGCGGAGTTAGATTTATATATGCTAATAATAAATGTTACCTGTCCCACAACTCTCCTGCCGTCATCCTGTGTTACTGGCAGCTTGAGAAACTCCAGCCCTACCGTGCTGTCGATAATCTCTCCGCCCGTCAAGTTTGCAGCACTGGTCGTGTATGCGCACGCTTGTAACGCTTGAGGTATCTGTGGTCGCTGTCAAACACGGAAAGGTTAGATTTGAAATGGGCAGTCTTTATAATTCAAATAATAAGTCTTTAAAATGCTTGCATTAAGCCGTGATGAGTAACAAAAGCGAGGAGGCCTATGCCCAGCCAGACATAACATAGGAATGGAATTCGCTCCCTTTGTTTGTATTCCCGGAAAGATAATTTGGGTTGTATCAAGGCAAGAGTGAATAGCCTGTTACTGAATCAACGTGCCACACTCGTATAGGTCGAGTCGAGTCGAGTCGAAATAGATGGAATCAACACCAGTTCATTGGAGTAAGAGAGAAAGATTCTCGATATATACGAACTTCGATCTTCGCGTTGTCTGGTCTGCGACGCTACTGGCAAAAACGATATTCTTAAATTTCGGACGATGGTCTCAGTCACTCTCATGACGCTTTCATTTGAGTAAAATAGAAAGATGCTCGAAATACACGAATTTCGATGTTCGCGGTACCGAGGTACCCTCAAACATGACTTGTGTTATCTTGCTTTCATTTTTATTGTTCATATAAAAATCCACCATGACACTTTTGGTATCGTTATACGCCTCAATTTCATTTAAAGATTAAAAACGGTCGATTTTGCCTAAGTTTATTCAGTGTTTCGTAAAAAAAACTTAAGACTTCATTGTTAAAAAAATAAAAGGCAAATATTATTTTTTTTCAATTGTATTACTAAAAATAAAATAAAAATTGTATTACTAAAAATTTTAATCTAAAAGAACGAGCTAAACGAGCTAAAACCAGTGACACATCCATAGAACCAATAGCAAAGACTATGTATATACCTGATTATCATTAACATTGAGATTCTTCTGATTAAATTCTCTATCAACTTCAGCTGCCGTCAATAGTTCCGTTTTAACTTCCACTATTTCATCTTTTGGCGAGCTGACTTCCTCGTTCCGCCATGTTGGTTCTTCTGACAGATCCCAGAGATGAATGGAGCTGAAGTACAATTTGGGATATTTAGTTTCGTTAGCTGACGTTTCTTCTTAATGTAAACACATTTAGTAATTTAGTCATCATCATCATCTCAGCCATAAGACGTCCAATGCTGAACATAGGCCTCCCCCTTGAAGCTCCACATGTACCGGTTGGAAGCGACCTGCATCCAGCGTCTTCCCTTGATGAGGTCGTCTGTCCATCTTGTCTCCACTCGAGCACTATACGACACCATCGGCCATCTCTGCGTGCATGTGGCCTGCCCATTGCCACTTCAGCTTGCTAACCCGGTGGGCTATCTCGGTGACTTTAGTTCGCCTACGGATCTCCTCATTTCTGATTCGATCGCGTAGAGAAACTCCGAGCATAGCCCTCTAATAATTGAGTAGCACATCGATATTGGTGAATAGCCGTGGTCCGAATGATGCTCACACCACACTGCTCACGGAGCTTACAGTGCTGACAGCTACTCCGGATCAGTTAACATGCTCAAGGTCACGAAAATGGCGTTTTGATTCGGACCGGCGTGAGCATGAATGTCATTCGAACTGTCAATATGACATTCCGCCCATATGAGTTGTAAAAATATAATGACAGCGGCGCTACCGCGAAATACGATATTCGTAAATTTCGGACGATTGTCTCTGTAATTCTTAAGACGCTTTAATTGGAGTAAATGAGAAAGATGCTCAAAATATACGAACTTCGATGTTCGCGGTACGGGACCAGGCGTCAACTTGACGTTTGCGCTTAGTGACCGACCGTGAGCGTGCTTAAAGTGCTCAAAAACAAAATCGGACCACCGCTATGTTGACTTGAGAGTCCGATGCCGATAAAAGCGTTGATACATTTTACGATAGATGTCGCTAGGCGCCTTCTAGGTGTATTGGAGCTATGGTTGTTGTTATGTCGATCCTCCATGAAGCTTGAAAGAAAACAAATATTGATGGATTGTCAAACGGACTCTTGTCATTCATAAAAATATATTCGCAAACTTACGTTGTGTTATATTATTTATAATGTATACATAAAATTGGCGACGATGGCGGAGCAATTGGATCGCCTTATACGCCTGCGGGCCTCGGTACGTGGTCAAGTTACAAAATTAGACCAACAACTTCAACAAATACATACCGCATCGGACTTCGAAATAAACCAACGGCTTACAAGCCTCGACAATTACGAAAAAAAATTTGATAACATACAAAATGAAATAGAATCACAAACAGAAGACATCGACGCAGAAATTGAACAACGCCATGCAACAGAAGAAGCAATTTTACAACTAAAATTGAAGTTACACGGCTTACGCCCTACCCCTGTTGCTGAAACATCCTCTACATACATGTCGGCCTCACAGCATCCCCGGAGCTTAGAGAGTACACGCGAAACTACTCCCGTAACGATTCACCGACCTAAGGTAAATTTTCAACCCTTTCACGAAAGTGAAGATTTTACAAATTTCGTAAGACGATTAGATACATACATGAAACTAAGCAATTGCGAAGATTCCAGGACCCGTACACTTATGCTTCTGAGCTCCATACCACCAGACTTACACCAAAAAACTTATGATTTATGTGCACCAGACGACCCGTGTGAATTAGATTTCAAACATGTTGTCGAAATATTGAAGCAATACGTCAACCCGAAACCAAGCGTTTGGGCCTGTCAACATAAATTTATTTCAAGACTGCAAGATGCGAATGAAACAGTAATCACTTACACTTCAGAATTAAAACGTCTTAGCCAAGATTGCGGGTTCTGTTGCAACCACTGCAAGAAGTCAACCAGTGAGCAATTCCTTACCCTACAATTTATAAGAGGATTACGTGACAATGATATACGAACGAAACTTTTGCAATAACCCAAGGTTACGAATTTTTCCGACGTGGTAAAAACGGCGACTACACTTGAACTGGCAAAATCAGACAGTACATATATATCACCTGCGCACCAGTACATTCAAGATCAAAACGTAATTAAAACTGGAAGTTATCATTTCAAACTAAAATCCGGCAATAAACCTCTTTCGATTCAAGACCTGAAAGGGAAATGTTTTCGATGTGGAAGTGACGAACACCAAGCGAACACATGTCGGAGCATCAATGACATTTGTAACAAATGCAGAAGAAAAGGCCACCTAGCGCGAGTCTGTCTACGAATTACACAACCTAACAAGCAAATAGAACCCGAATACTCTGAAGAACACGATCCGGACAACTTACCTAATACAGTCGATGACACTACACCCTGGGATATTAACTTGATAGGATCTGAAAACACGGATAAGTTCATGATACACGTATCCCTCAACAACAAGAGGACCTCAATGGAAGTGGACACGGGCGCGGCCCTGTCAACCATGTCTTACAAGGACTTTCAGAAATTAAATACGGGATGTAAGATATACAAAACTCACGTTACTATGAGAACATATACCAAAGAGGTATTCAAACCCTTTGGCGTAGCTTACGTTACATGCAAAACCAAAAATAAAATTTTCGAAGGAAAACTGTACATTATCAAACGAGACGTTGATGCTATCTTTGGTAGATCTTGGATACGGGCACTGGGTATTGACCTGTCAAACTTGGCGAATATTAACCAATTAAATACTGAAGTGAAAGCGTCCCCAGAACTCGAAATACTTCTCTCTGAGTTTGCCACAGTATTTGATGGTACCTTGGGATGCATACCCAACTACAAAGGCCGCCTTGCGCTTTGTGAGAATACTACACCTATATTTGTCAAACCAAGAAGAATCCCGTACGCTCTCAAAGACAAAGTTGACGAAGAAATAGACCGTTTATGCAACCAAGGAGTCATCACCAAAGTTGACAACGCAGAATGGGGTACACCCGTTGTACCAATTGTTAAACCCAATGGCACCATACGCTTGTGCGCTGACTATAAGGTTACCCTGAACAAGCATATAAGAGATGAACAATACCCTATCCCTATCATAGAAGACATCCTAGTGGAAATGAATGGAGGACAACTGTTCTGCACATTAGACCTTAGTCAGGCCTATTTACATATGATGATGGAAGAAGAAAGTGCTAAGATGCAGACCCTCAGTACACACAAGGGTACATTCAAGGTCAACAGACTCATGTTCGGGGTCAAGGTAGCACCGAACTTATGGCAAAAGTTTATGGACCAACTACTTCAAGGAATTACGGGCGTTAAATGTTTTTGACGACATTATTATCCAAGGCACTTCAGAAGAGCAACTACTGTCCAGACTACGTCAAGTATTACAAAAACTGCAAGAGAACAATTTAAAACTTAATAAGGACAAATGCCAATTTTTAAAACAGAGCATAGAATACTTAGGACATATCATAGACAAAAACGGTTTGCATAAAAACAGAAATAAGGTCAAAGCCATTGCAGACACTAAACCTCCTGGAAACGTTAATGAACTGAGAACATTTTTAGGAATGGCCAACTATTATAATAAATTTATACCCAACTTGGCTTCTATATCGACCCCCCTAAATAACTTGCTGAAGAAAACCAACACTTTGAGTGGACATATGAATGTAATGAAAGCTTTAAAAGAATTAAAAAGAAATACTCAGTGATCGAGTCCTGACCCATTTTGATCCTGAAAACCTTTAGTCTTGGCTACTGATGCATCACCGACAGGACTTGGCGCAGTCTTATCACATCGGCTATCAGATGGATCCGATAGGCCCATAGCCTTCGCGTCGCGCTCATTAAGTAGCAGTGAAAAAAAGTATAGCCAGATTGATAAGGAAGCTACATCACTATTTTGGGGCCTTAAAAAGTTCTTTCATTATTGCTACGGGAGAAAATTCATACTAGTCACTGATCATAAACCGCTGACGACTATCTTCCACCCTCATAAAACCCTGCCAGCAATGAGTACTATGCGCCTCTTCCATTACGCTCATTTTCTGTCAGGATTCAATTACACTATCGAATACCGGACTTCTAGCGATAACAGTAACGCGGATTATTTATCGAGGTTTCCGATAGATACAATACCTCCAAACATAATCGATGTACATACAGCATTTCAACTCAGCCAAATGAACACAATCTCTATAGACCGTACGAAAATTGCCGAGGAAACTACAAAGGACGTCGAATATAATAACCTACTACAAGCCTTGATGTCAGGTACGACAGCAAGACGACATGGCTATAATGACAATGAACTTACAATTCAACATGGATGCCTTTTAAAGGGGACGCGAGTTATGATCCCGGCGTCCCTTAGAAAGCGAGTTTTGGAAGAATTGCATTCCGGACATCTCGGAATGCTAAAAATGAAGTTATTAGCTCGAGGTTACGTTTATTGGAAAGGCATGGATAAGGACATCGAAGACCTTGTAAGGGGCTGTCGTGAATGTCGGCTACACCAGAACGAGCCTCCACGTGCCACCCTACACCACTGGGAGCCACCAACAGGCCCTTGGCAGCGGCTTCATGTAGATTTTGCGGGTCCTTTAAAGGGGCATTCGCTGTTTATTATCGTCGATGCTTACAGTAAATGGGTTGAGATTTTTCCAACCACTACGACTACTAGCACGTGGTGTACTAGGAAACTACATGAACTTTTTATTACCTTTGGTTTTCCGCTGACGTTAGTGTCAGACATTGGGCGGCAGTTCGTATCATCAGAATTTGAATCTTTTCTTAAGAAGAATGGAATAGTCCATAAAACATCTGCACCTTACCACCCGGCTACTAATGGACAGGCCGAGCGATACGTCCAGACGATAAAAAAGATTCTGAATAGTATGCACGCTGAAAGTGGCACCTTGCAAGATAAAGTTCTGGCGGTAAAAGAACGTTTATTGAGGACACCTAGCAACAGCACTTGTAAAAGCCCATATGAATTAATGTTTAATAGAACCATAAGAAACAATTTACACGTACAGTTTACAGCCAGACCAGAAAATACGAGGGCAGAGATACCAACTGGCACGGGGAACTCAGCAGTCCGGATGTTTGTCATCGGCCAGAGAGTCCAAGCCAGAGATTACGTCACGGGGCGGAATAAATGGGAATTTGGAACCGTCAAGAAGAAAATGGGCAAGTTACACTATGTGATTCAGATGGATACTGGTGAGACATGGACACGGCACGTGGATCAGATGTTGCATACCATGATACCAAGCGATAGTACAAACTACGTATCTTAAGATTTTGTGGTGGAGGTGTTATGTCGATCCTCCATGAAGCTTGAAACAAAACAAATATTGATGGATTGTCAAACGGACTCTTGTCATTCATAAAAATATATTCGCAAACTTACGTTGTGTTATATTATTTATAATGTATACATAAAAGTTGTATTTAAACTTTCGATTTCCCATCAACGCAGACGGGGGCTCAGCGCTCTTGGTGTTTGAAAACCAACGAACTAGTAATACTATAGAAACCTGACTCGAGCTCAAAAATGACCCCACGGCTAGTGTGCTGCGAACGATCGACTGAGCCACGGCGGAGTTTGACAGTTTTAGTAGTACAGAAGCTTTCTATGACATAAGATGTCAGCTATATAAAATTGTTAAATTAAAAAACCCTATAAAATGCCTTCTTGTGCGATAAAATGGTCCCGAAACAACTGCACAAAAACGCAAGAAAAACGATGGGATCTATTGGTTTGTGTAAGTTTAACCCTGAATGTGATAAACAATTATTTAAATTAACATATTGTTGTATAGACTAATACGCTGAACCAAATGTCGTAACTCTATACTAGTTTTATAATGACTTATGCCTTTATGATACTGAGTGACAGAATGAGGATTAGGTTATGCATCATTTATACTAACAAGTAAATTATTCATGTTATTTTCAAGTAACAATCAATTCCTATTATATGCTTTTATCTCAAAAAACAAGTACGCTGCAAATGTGCCGCTGGTAAACTTTCCGACATAATTAGTCATCTAGTTTCCGGAAGGCCCCGAAAATAATATATTATTTAAAATAATCTTATAAAAATATGTACGTACAGTCATGGAATTGAATATCCTACCTATTTCATTTGAATATCATTAGACATATCGCAATGCCTTAAGGTCGAAAGTTGTATTTCAGTAATAGTATTGAAATGTCAAGACATATTATCTGTGATTGCTCTTATTCTCTTTGCCAAAAGTTATTTTCTTTTCTAACTCTGAAAGCGTGTATCTTCTTAGTGAGTATATATTCTTTGCGAATCTATCTACATTCTACTGCGTACCCGGAAACTAGAAATTTGGTTACTTGCATCCCTACCTTTCGAAGATTGCAAGAACGAAAAAGATAAACAACTACTCAGAAGTCATCCGTTTTTACAAAATTTTCTTGACGTCCCAAAATTCAGTACTCCGCGTCAATTTAGTAAATCTATTGCCTAATTATTAAAACAAAACAATGCATGCGATATATCAAAGTATCATCCTGTTCTAGCTTGCCCTTATGGTGACAGTTTGCTATACGATATCGAATTTAATTTGTAACTCACCTAGGTTAGAAAATAAATAACTTGACTGTACTCACACTATTACGATTAATCTAAAATACATATGCACTACACGTTAATAATGTGTTTCAACTTTTTAATTTAACTATAAACGGGGCTCAGTCTGGCAAAAATTTACGAAATTTCACCTCCGATGTTCAAGAGCGACATAACCCACGTGGTACTTCAGTAGGTACCAGGCCTCAGCCTTTCCTTACTGGGCAATGTCCTGACGCAAAATCGTGGCAGTGTTCTCCAACACGTTATTAACGATATATATATATCTTCTTATAAAGTATGGATAAGAGTAATCTTAATAACAAACTCGTGTGTAGAATAATATTAATATGAATTGGTTCCATCTCCGTTAGTATCATCCCTGTAAGTTTGACAACGCCATAATATTGTAACGCCGCGCATGAGGTTTGACACTTTAAACTTTTATAAACCAATCACAACTTTTTTTTAATAGCGCGAAATTGTCTATTGGATAAACTCCAAGCTGCTCTGACATATTTATGAAGAGGGGATAGTGTCAGTGTCAGCGCGCCTGGGGTCATTTTTGGAAGGCGTTTTTGTATGGAGAGCTGTGTCTATATATATTCAGTCACCGTTGAAAACCTCTTGGGTGAAGTCGCGTTGTCCATAAATAATAAATCAATACTAAAACGAATTAATAAAACTTACCCATCTTCTAAAGCGCCCACAAACAAACCATCGGTGCTCCCTCTAAATCTTCCTATAACCACATTGTCTATGGCAACTAAAGTTTTCACCGGCTCAGTCCTGGCAACACTAGCGTCCCACAGACAAACCAGACATTTTCCCGCCAAGATTCCGCTTCCCTGTTTCCTATGCACTGTCAAAACGAAATTGCTCTTATCCTCTGAAAATATCAAATTCGTAATTTTTGCTTGCTTTAAAAAATCTGCGGTATTCTTTATGGTTAAACTGACGTAGCCTGAGCTAAAGGGTAATGTGGATTTTACAATGTTCTCCGAAGCTGGGCCATTAAAATTTAAAACATGGCTGACTTTTCTTTCAACATTCTTCAAAAACCTTACCAGCGCGTTCGTGCTAAACTCACTTTTTAATTTATTCTTATACGTATCGTATGGCAACATTTCACAATTGCCAACGCCATTTTTCTGCTCAAGTAAAATCCTTACCGGATTTCCTTTGTATTCTTTCAATTCAAAATCTTTAGTCTCATTGTTTTCCTTGAATAAAAACTTAAACTTCGATGTGTAATCGTCACAATTTATCCTGTCCTTTTTTAAAATTTGATCGTTTAAATAAACTTCAGATTTTGAAAATTTTATCGGATGTTGCGTCCACTTATTTTCAATTTCAATTTCGTCTGTCTGTATTTCTTCAGAGACTCCATCATCAAATGTCTGCGCAGCGCTCTGCGTGTAATTACCCCGACCAAATGTTGCCATGTACAAATCGTACGCAATAGGCTTCATTTCGAAGAGCGTAAACGACATTTCGTGCAGTGTTACCATGCTTAAAATATCTTTTGCCCGTCGCATCATATTTTCTATAATTCGTCTCTTGCGTCTTTTTTCTTTTGACTTGTTGAAGTCTATGAAAAGAGGTCTGAAAAAAATTAAATATTCATTTCATAAGTGTAAGTGACACCGAATTCCTTCTGGTAAAGTAAAGGTCGTGAGTGTTGTTGGTCTGGACACAACCATAGTGTCCAAGTGTTTGACGAAAACGACACTTGATATGATTTTTAGACAATAATCCGAAATATCTCTTTAAAAAAAAGTGTACATATGTTCTTCAAGTATTATGGGATAGGCAGCGCGCCTGTCGATTCTCTGGAATTACCTACAGGCGCTCTTGTTCTACGGTAAATGTTTGCCATAGTTGTAATATTTAAAAAAAACTAATAAGTTCTTATAACTATAAACAAACCTGTCCAGCACTTCCACTGTCCTCATACTGGACACAGCGCTGGAGCCCTCCTGGAAACCCTCGTCCAGCAAGCTTGACTTGTCTTCTTCAAGTATAAACTCCATGGCCACCGGCTTGGTTTTAGCCGAGCGCTGCTCTCTGAGGTCGAAGCTTCCTGAGAAATTAAAGATTAAATTAAATTTATATTCCTTTTCTACTGTATTTTTGTAATATTTAATGTATTAGGTTTATTTCATGCTATTAAACTCTATATATGTAGTATGGTAGATATATAGTTGTTAACATTTTTATAGACAAGAAATTAGGCAAAAAAATTGTCATTTTTTATGCTTCGCCAAAAAAATACTTTTACGCTGAAATGTAATTCTTTTTAACTATCCCGTTTTTAGTAATAGTTGTAAAATGGAAGGAATCCAACCACACTTTTTACTAAAGGCTGTAGAAAGGTCTACCGCGAATGAAATTTAATTACCATGAGTACCGACGTCTTTAATAAATATGTGTAGTAAATGCGAAAGTTTAAAGTGTTATACCTATTTATATATTATTACAAACTTCAATTTGATATACAGCATTCGGCTGGGTGATTATTCGGGCGTTTGAACCGCTCTTATTACTCTGTCCAGATTTCTGTAGAAATGATCACATAGTTTGGTGTTATTTTTGATTTACTGGTAGACAGCTGGGCTGGCTAAAGGATAACCAAAACCTATTTAATACAATGCAGGCACTTCTACAGAAATCTGGACAGAGTAAAACGAGCTGTTCAAACGCCCGAAGAATCACCCGGCTAATAAAGAACTATGTTAAATAAAAACGATATAATATACTGTGCGTGCGGTTTTAGAAAAGTCTAAGGGAGGGAACACTAACGTTTATCGATGTATCAATAAACCGATGTGTTTTATTATCGTTTTAAAAGAAGAATAACTCGACGTTAACAGTGATACATTGTATGCTCTTTCAATGGTCACTGACGAAAAATGTACTAAATATCGGAAAGTTTAATCCGTTTGATTTGTTTTAAGGAATAAGTGTTCTGAACGGTGTCTGGCACAACACACGCCTCGACTCGGCGTCACTTAGCATACGGTGAGACGATCAGAAACACAAGCAAACACCACCGATTTATCGATACATAGATAAACGTTAGTGTTCTCTCCCTTAAACTTTTCCTAAACCACACGCAAAATTCCGGGCCCTAAACATTAACATTCGGCGTAAATAAATTATGCGAAACTTGGTATGCGTATTAAGATTCGGACAAAACAAATGTGGTAGTAATAAATGGCGCTTGGCGCTTATGCTATGTTAATGACGCTACAATACTAATGTGTCACTTTGCAACGTAAGCGCCAAACTCCATAAGGTACCTTTCCATGTGGACTACCACAAATTATGCCAAATAAAGGGAACCCGTTCAGCTTTGCAAAATTTGCTGCTGTCTGTACTGTACCGCGAACATCGAAGTTCGTATATTTCTAGCATCTTTCTCTTTTACTCCAATTAAGGTGTGATGAGAGTAACAGAGTCGAAATTTACGAATCACGTAGCGCCGTAGTACTTAATTAACAAGGATCGGACAAACGCCCGTCATTTTGAAAATATAACCCTGTTACGTACAGCAGGGACTTCCTTATGTTAATAAAAAAATGAGTATTTTATACATTTATTGGACCAGTGACAAGTTTAAAATTTAACCAATAAAATAGAATGACCAAATTTTTTTCTAAATTTTCCGTTGTGAGCCTATAACGATGTGAATTTAGGACGCATTTATGCGTTGAAAAAGTCCGTTCACAGTCTACGACGTCATATGTAATCGTTGACATTGGTATACTGTTCTTCCAAAATATTTTAACATCATAAAATAAGGAAGTCTCTGCTGTACGGAACAGGGTTATATTTTCGAAATGACGGGGGTTTGTTCGATCCTTGCTAATTAAACTCACCTGAATCAAGCATATCTTCATCCTTTTCCTTCTCTCTCTCAACCTCCGTCCCTCCATTCTCGATCGTCTCTTTACCTTCACTTCCGAGTTCAGAACTTGAGTGGTCCTCACTATGATACGATTCAAAGTCTGATTCATAACTTTCAAAGTCATCTTCATAGCTGATGTCCTCGTCGCTTTTATTTTGAGAATTTGTTGGCTGAAGTGAATATTTAAATAACATAAATAAATATTAATATTACAGGACATTCTTAAACAAAATGCAGTGTGATGCCGGCTGACTAGAATAGCGCCACCCGAGCAGCAGAGGCGACAAGGGGAAAAATCCTACGGACGGGCAGCAGCGTCCGTCGAAACCCAATCTACAGCTGCTGCGGTCGCTAACCCGGCTGCCAAGCGTGGCGAATATGGCAACTACCCCCAAGATTATACAAGTCATATTTGTGGGAGGCCTATGTCCAGCAGTGGACTGCATACGGCTGAAATGTAATGATGATGTTACACAAATTGACTGAGCCCCATGGTAAGCTCAAGAAGGCTTGTGTTGTGACTATACCCCGTTTTTTTTGAAGCAACATCACTATTTTAGATTGCCCCCAAAATGAGCATTAGATAACGGGGTGTAGTTGTGACTCAGACAACGATATATATAATATACAAATACATAGAAAACACCCATGACTCAGGAACATATATCTGTGCTCATGCTCTGATTGGGATTTGAGCCCAGGACCATCGGCTTCATAGTCAGGGTCACTACCCACTAGACCAAACCTGTCGTCAAATTACAATTTATAGTATATATTTTTGAGGACCTGTCAATGACACTCGAATGGAAATCTCTCCCTTCTTCTGTATTCCCGGAATATAATTTGGGTCTTTTCAAGAGTGAAGGCTGTTACAGAACCAGCGTGCTAGACCCTCGACCTCGTCACTTACCATCAGATGCGACTGAGGTCTAACGCTGGTCAATCTTATATAAAAATAAAATTTAAACTTACCTTTTCATTGTCTTCAAGGTTAACATAGAAAGCTTTCGGTTTCGCCACAAGCTTCTGTTTCAAATTCATCATCTCTTCATTATTATCAATTCTATCCGATGTTAGCTCTTTCACTTCATCTTCTTGTAATGTCCGCGTTTTCGTCCGTATTCTTTCTTTATCTTCATTAGTATCACCAACTTTATCAGTTTTTATCTTATTTTTATCTATATTCTTATTGTTTACATCTAATTTCCTTTTAACTGTTGGAGAGTTGACAGTCACATTTACAAACGGCAAATCTTTCGCTGTCCTAACTCTTTCACCTAATTTAGTTCTGCTAGTACTATTACTTACTGTATTTCTATGTTTACTTGTGCTACTTGTACTAGGGTTAAGTTTACTTGTAGTTTTACTAGAACTACTAATTTGACTTATTGCCGAAGGTGAGGATCTAAGATAGTCTTTCATTGGTGAAGTTCTATAGTCTTTCGAAGACCCTGCAATTTTTTTAGGGGTTTTATAAATGTCTGAGGTTGAAGACTTTTGCATAAAAGTCCGTGGAGTCGAAACATTGTAAATATTCTTTTTAATCTTGTCGTTTTGTGCTGTAACTTGATCTTCTTTGTCTTTGCTTGTAGTTTTTTTTATTGTTCTTTTGGTGGCTTGCATTTTTCAAAAATACCTGAAATGTTAGAAGTTCTAGATATTTTTATGACAAAGGTTGCAACCGAGCTGACGGTCCGCCTGATGGTAAGCAATTACCGTCGCCCATGGGCACCTGCAACACCATGGGAGTCGCAGTTGCCGGCCTTTAAGATAGGAGTACGCTCTTTTCTTGAAGGTGTGAGTGTCGTATCGGTCCGGAAATACCGCTGACGGTGTGGCGTAATGGTGTTTCTGTGGACTGTATATTTTTGTGTTAGGAAATTCTACTTCAGACTATACTGATCTAACAAAGATAGATTGGCTTACCCACTGTCTTCTCTTCCTCCGGAAGTGCGGAGGCCTCCGCTGCGCCACAGTTATTGATGTTCGCTTTTTAGTTCTGATTAAATAGATCTTTTGCACAATTTTAATTACGTTTTTTGGTGATTCACGAAATGACACTGACAGTATATTTATTTTTGGTATTTACATATTCGCGGAGCCCAAGTGGCCAGTTGCCGCACTATATTTACTAGATCAGTATAGTTTAGTACTGAAATAGGTATAATACTAAACACCCCCCACCGAAAGCACTATGTAGCTTTCTCACAAAACATGGGAAAATAAAATAAAGGAACTTGCGCATGCTTAAGCGCAGAAAAACGAAATCTAAGTAATTAAAGAGCAAAGGGGGAATTTAGTCTGTATAAGGCAGAGGACATAATTTATTAACTGGTCTGGACAAAGAGTTATTGGCTTTTGTACGCAGAGTAACCTTGCGCACAATGCCATCCAAACCGGGATGTGTTTGTTCGACGATTGCTAGTGGCCAACTGCATGGAGAGGCCCGATCATCCTTAACCAACACTAAGTCTCCTACTTTGATGTTTGGAGGCGAGGTGAACCATTTTGACCTTTGCTGTAAAGTATGTAAATAAGCTTGGCTCCATTTTTTCCAAAACAGTTGAGAACAGTTTTGCAAATATTGCCAACGTGATAAACGATTTGTAGGTACAGTCTGCAGATCATACTCTGGTACAGCTGTCAGACTTTTGCCTACCAGGAAATGTCCTGGGGTTAAGACATTGAACTCATGAGGATTATCACTAGCTGGTAAAGCACATAATGGCCTGGTATTCATAACTGCTTCAATTTTACAGAAAATCGTTGATAGCTCCTGAAAGGTTAATGCTTTGTTACCGATAGCACGCACAAGATGATATTTTGCAATACGAACACAACTCTCCCACAAGCCGCCCATGTGAGGGGCACTAGGAGGATTGAACTGCCAGTTAATCGAGCGCTGAGCGCAGCCGTTAAAAATATCTTGTTGATTCCTGTTCTCAGACAAGAATTTCTGCACATCAGTAAGATGTTTACTGGTTGCAATAAAGTTTGTACCACAATCCGAATAAATACAAGCCGGGAGACCACGACGAGATACGAATCTATCTAGAGCGGCCAGGAAGCAGTCCGCAGATAGAGAGGACAGCGTTTCTAAATGTACTGCTTTGATAGAAAAGCACACAAAGACCGCTAAATAGGCCTTGTCTATCTTCGCATTACGCCGTAAACTTTCCTTTATGTGGAATGGCCCGGCTAGGTCTACACCTACATGCTCGAACACCTTATTGGGTGTCAGTCGGGTTGATGGCAGATCACCCATTTTGGCTGAAGTATCGTTGGTTTACATTTGAAGCAGCTTTTGCACTTCACGTGTATTGACCGAATGAGGCTACGAGCCGACAGGATCCAATATCTTTGGTTGATGATATTTTGCAAAGCTTGCGGACCAGTATGCAAATATTTCTTATGCAAATACTCAACCAACAGCTTTGTAAACCTACTCTTCTTCGGCAACAATAATGGATGCTTTGTGTTGTACGGCAAATCAGAGTGCGAGATACGACCCCCCACCCTGAGAAAGCCATTAGCGTCAAGAAAAGGCGCAAGTTTCCTTAACGAAGGAATATAATTTTCACCCTTTTTTAAAGTGTTTATTTGTTCTTTAAAGTAGGCAGTTTGTACTAATTTTATCAAGCTATCATGAGCTTGGTTCAAGTCTCTAGTCGTTAAGACTTGGTTGCAGATTGAGACTTGACCACGGGATCGTCGTAGCAAACGTAAGATCCAGGCAAAGCTTCTTTGCATTCGCGAATAAGAAGAAAACTGGTTGCATACCCGCTCAATAAATTCTAATTTATCTTCTTCTCCAGTCTGTTGGGCTAGTAAATTAAATGTATTTGAGTTTAATTTCATCTCCGGTATTTCTTTTTCATCTTTATTCATAATATGTGCTGATACAGGCCAGCTGGCTTGCTCTTCGTACATCCAGTCTGGTCCCTCAAACCATTGAGTACTACATGCCATAAATTGCGAAGGAGAAACACCTCGTGATGCAACGTCAGCCATGTTGCTTTCGCTGTTTACATGACGCCATGCATGAGGAGGTATTGACTCTGTTGTTTGTGTAACACGGTTACACACAAATGTTTTTAATTTATAAGCATCGGTTTGCAGCCATGCCAAAACTATAGACGAATCCGTTAAAGCTGTAATTCTAGTTACATTAATCCGACTTAAGCATTCACACGCATACTTCATGAGCTTTCCAAGAAGTGCTGCAGCCATCAGCTCCATCCTAGGAATCGTCTGAACTTTGACAGGAGCTACCTTTGATTTTGCCATCAATAATCTACACTTCACGTTCGACTGATGTCGTGAGATGACGTAGATGCAGGCGGCATACCCCGAGAAGATGCGTCACTAAATCCAACTAGCTCGCATTCGGTTACTTCTGGAAGCAAGATGTGTCGTTGGATATGTAACTCTGATAGTAGAGGTAGTTCATTAATGAATGTCAACCACTGCACACACACGTCTTGAGGCAACGGATCATCCCAACCGAGACCCACCTTCCAAAGATCTTGAAGAATACACTTTGCAACAAAGGTGCACGGAGCAATGTACCCAACGGGATCATAAATTGACGCTAGGGTTTTAAGTACAGATCTCTTCGTATTAACGGTGCCTTGTTTATTCAGCGAAAAGCTGAATGCGTCAAACAAAGGTGACCATTTCAAACCTAGAAGCTTTATCGAAATGTCGTCCCTATCTTTTGGAAAATTAACAGATGATTCACGATGCTCAGCTGGAACTCGTTCGAACAATTCTTCAGAGTTGCTTGACCACTTCTTTAGTACAAGTCCTCCACACTGCAGCATATTAATCAACTCATCCTGTAACGCACATGCTTCTGAAAAGGTTGTGCATGACCATAGAACATCATCCATATATATACCTTGTCGTATGACACTAGCAGCAGAAGGGAAACGTTCACCCTCATCGCTAGCCAATTGAAGCAACGTACGTATGGCCAAATATGGACTCGAACTTACGCCATATGTTATTGTTTTCAATTCATAGACTTTTATAGGTTCGTCAATGGACGATCGATACAAAATATGTTGATATTTTCTATCAGACTCGCGCACAAGGATAGCACGATACATTTTGCAAATGTCACTTGCAAAACAATATTCGAATAATCGAAAATTTGTTATAATGGCACCTATATCACGGTATAGGTTTGGTCCTGTCAACTGAGTGTCATTAAGAGAGACGTTTGTAGACGTTTTTGCACTAGCGTCGAAAACTACGCGCAAGGGAGTTGATGTACTGCAGGGCCTAAGTATACTGTGATGTGGTATCAGAAACTTGCTCGGCGCGCTACCAGTATACAGTTCCATGTGGTCGAGTTTTTCATACTCCAACATGAAATCGTTGTACGCCTGCTGCAGCACTGGTGATTGCGCAAGTTTACGCTCTGTTGCCAGTAATCGTCGCTCGGCTGCAATGCGAGAGTCTCCGAGTGTAGGCGCATCAGGAGCAAAGAGCAGTGGCACAATATACCTCCCCCCCTCATCACGGGAGTGATCGCGCACGTAAATATCTTCAGCCAGCTGATCTTGAGGGCTTAGTACAGGTTTGCACGGCATTTCCTCCACTTCCCAGAAGTCACGCAGCGTTTTGTCCAAAGTCTTTTCTTGGGAAATCGACAGGTGTAAATTCAGCGACAGAGAGAGTCGTTTACTGTCATCGTATAACCTTCCGCTAACAACGTAACCAAAAATCGTTTTAATTACTTTCGGAATGTTCGGTTTGACAGTAATAGGTTTATCAATAACCAAATCCGACACAACACCGTTGTCCAACAGAATATCAACCGATGACTTTTCGAAGAATAACGGGTCGGCCAATTCGAAACCTTCGTATGCCTCTACAACTTCTGTAGGGAACAGAATATTTGGCATATCTAAAGAAACTTTCTCTACAATCACTAATTCCATTTGAAAGCTGGGAAAGTCCAAATTACATGGTTGTAAGTCACATATTACCATGCCAAAGTTTTTGACTTCTTCACCTCCTAGTCCTGAAACTGCATAAAGGACATTTGATGCGAGGTAGGCCCAAACGTTGAGCACAATTTAAAGTAATAAAAGAGCTTTGAGCTCCAGAATCGAGAACAGCACGGCAGTTCTGATGTTGACCAGTGATGTCAACAACTAGAGTCCTCGTTGTCCCCAACACTACACCGTAAGAACTTGAATTTTCAGTCACGGAATGAAGATTCTCAGTTACGGGTAGACCGGTTGTCACACTCACGGAGCGTGGCAGCGATGGCCCCGGCGCATGCACGGCAGCGCGGGGCGTCTGCGGGCTCGGCACGGCCGCCGCCTGCAGGACATTCGCATCCCGATGTAGTAAATAGTGGTGAGGCTGAGAGCAAACTCCACATGTCATGTTGCTCCTACAACTTGACAATTCATGACCACTCTTCAAACAGTTGGTACATAGTTTCAAGACATTGACACGGTCAACCCTGTCTTGAACTAACAATTTACGAAACTGTTCGCAACGATAAATCAGATGATTTGAGTTGCAATGCACGCAAGTCAGTTTGTTTTGGTTAGAATTATTTTGAGTATCATTACGCGAAACAGCTAATCCAACCTTTTGTGAAGACGAGTTTATGTTCGAATATTTGTAACTGGCCAGTTTATTACTCGGTTGTGTGAAGTTGACAGATGACTTCACTTTGACTTGTTGATTGCTTATAGACCGGGAGCTAGTAGTAGGAAAAGTGAGTTCCAATACTTTAATTTGTTTGTTTACGAAAATTATTAATTCCGAAAACGTTGGTAAATTCTTTGGATCGCGGCTTTCTTCAAATAATTTTCGAGTATGAATGTCTAGCCCGCGCAATGCCAAGTGACAAAACAGATAATCGTCTAAGTTTTCAATATGCAAGGCATGGATCGCTTTTAAAGAATAATCGAACGTCTCTACGAATGAGTTTAAATTCGCTACGCTATCCTTTGTCAAGGGTGTGAAGTTCAGCATTTTGTCCAGATACCTTCCTGTCAATCCCCTAACATCTTGATACTTATCAATCAAACTTTGCCAGACTAGAGGATAATTATAAGACGTGATCGGAAGACTCTTGACAATGTTCAGTGCTGAACCTTTGACACAAGACAGCAGGTAATGAAATTTATCTATGTTCTCGAACTTGCGATTGTGAACCAAAGACACAAATGTATCATGAAATGTGGCCCAATTCTCCACTTGACCATCAAACTCGAACAAAGCCATTTTTGGTAAAAGCGGCCTAGCTAAACAATCATCCTTGGTTTCAGTTGAAAATTTCGCAATCGGCTCCTGGACTAAGCGATTGCAGTTCAAAGCTACCTTTTTGCAAGCAAAATATAATTCGTCGAAGCTTTCTAGCGAGCTTGTTGAAGGTTTAACTTTAGGACTTGACTGCATTTCAAGCATGATAATCTCCATGACAATTTTTTCGAAGTCGCAACGTGCGTCATCGAGTTCTGAAAACTGTACCATGTAATTCTGAACCGAGTCTAGGCTATCCAATTTAACTGTTTTGGAAACATCGTAAGCCTTTTGTAATTTGTTAAACAAATATTCTTTTTTGATTGTCAAAGTATTTATTTGCAATAATAGTTGCATCTCGCCTTCCGCCATTTTTGTCACGGACAAAAATGCGAAGAATTAAATGGGAAGGATTTTACGCAATAACTGTGGCTAACGGAATAGCAATATAGTCGGCGAATACGATTCGCAAACGAAAGTAAAAAAACAATGGTAATAGGAAATATTTTTAAGGAAAAAAAAATGACGGTTCAAATTTTGGAAATTAATAAATCCGGGCTCGAAGGCCAGAAAATGTGGCGTAATGCTGTTTCTGTGGACTGTATATTTTTGTGTTAGGAAATTCTACTTCAGACTATACTGATCTAACAAAGATAGATTGGCTTACCCACTGTCTTCTCTTCCTCCGGAAGTGCGGAGGCCTCCGCTGCGCCACAGTTATTGATGTTCGCTTTTTAGTTCTGATTAAATAGATCTTTTGCACAATTTTAATTACGTTTTTTGGTGATTCACGAAATGACACTGACAGTATATTTATTTTTGGTATTTACATATTCGCGGAGCCCAAGTGGCCAGTTGCCGCACTATATTTACTAGATCAGTATAGTTTAGTACTGAAATAGGTATAATACTAAACAGACGGCATTCCAGTTTCTATGTGCGAGGCAGGAAGTTCCTAGATGTCTATCAAGGCTTGGATAGGCGACTCTAGTAGTAGTAACGTGTGTACTGCGGCGCTATCGCGAACAATGATATTCGTAAATTTCGGACGATTGTCTCTGTCACTCTTAAGACACCTTAATTGGAGTAAAAGAGAAAGCCCGAAATATACGGACCTCGATGCGGTACCTCTCCTGTGTACACGCTATCTATATTGCGGCTGTGAACAACTAGATGGCGCTAGCACTTTAGCCAGCAATGAGGAAACGATATAGGTGAAAAACTTAACTGAATCACTTAGTATGTAGTTGTGCAGACAATTAATATGGAACTTACGTCAACATTTGAATATAGAACGCCGACATGCGTGTACACACGTTACTACTACATTATGGCACTGGTCCCACCGCGAGCTAGTAAGCTATGAGCTATCAGCTATTTCATGGGAGAAAAGATAATCGATCCCGTGTAAATAAAAGAGACATAATATGTCATAGCAGGCGATGAGCTATTAATATATATCTCTCTCTTTTATTTACACGGGATTCGAGCGATTATCTTTTGTCCCTTGAAATAGCTGATAGTTCCTAGCTTACTAGCTCGCGGTGGGACCAGTGCCATAGCCAGCAATGAGGGAACGATATAGGTAAAAAACTTAACTGAAGGACTAAGTATGTATAGTTGTCATCATCGTCATGTCAGCCGAAAGACGTCCACTGCTGGACATAGGTCTGTATACAGGGTGTTACAAAAATCCTGGTGATCCGTTTAAGGGGGTATACATACATCAATGTAGAACACGTAAAAATAAAAAAATATATAAAAAACGCCAAGGTGAAAAAGTTATCAAGGTTTTCTTTTTTGCTTAAAATTCGAACTGACGTAGAAAATGTTTACGATACTTACGCACGATCAGCTGTTTGACTTGAGTGAGTTCGGTGACCCATGGCAGTCTTGGCGTTAGGCCGATCGCACATTAGCTTTTTAATGTTTACGTAATTTAATTTTAAAAGTTAGTACTGGCATAATTACTAGTCGACAATAACAGTTAGTCCCTAAAAAAATATTAAAAAAGAAAATTACACGCTTTTCGACCTAAGCTGGATACGCCGACGGTCGCTACCTGAATTTGCACCATATGGCCTCTTGTACAGCACAACGGATAACGAGCCCATTTTTGTAACGGGCGACGCGCAGTGTTAAATAGGCTAGTGTGTGTTTATTAACGCAAAAGTTTCGTGTACTAAGGTAACCATTTGGTGTTAGCCCGTTATCCGTTAGCAAATAGTCACTAATAAGAGCCCTAAGGTGTAACGTCCGTGACCACCTTGTACCAAAGCGACTGGACAGCCTCCCATAAACATTTTAAACGTTAACTTCCAGGGGCCCCAGACACGTTTGGACTGGACAATAAACATGAAAGGGCCTCAAACTTTAGCGCCGCTGCCGCTAACATTTTACGAAACGTCGCCCATTACTGTATCACCGCAAAGTTCTGCGCTCTTCAAAGATCAAATTTACCTACTTTGCTCAAACTACCACTGTGCAATTCAACAATAAAAAATATTTCCATAAACAGTTTGTAGCCTGCCTTAGCCCCGCCCACCACGTGCGCTTGCGACGTTCCGAACACGAACCAAACCGATTAATTAGTGTTATCTCTGTCTAACGCTAGCAAAATGTGTCACGATGTCTTGGTATTACGTCTCATTCTCGCAGTCAAAGTGCCGACACGGCGCGCGGCGGCCCTTTCAACGCGGCGTGCTTTAGCGGCGAATCAAAGATGGCCGGCGAATAGGCGATATTGAATAAAGCCGCGTTTTCACTTTGTTTACATTTGGATTGTTTTAGGATTTTTTGTGTTATGTAAGTTTTTGGTTTTTAAGTTATTTATGATAATTTAAATCGGGCCTAGAATTTTGTCTCTTATTAATTTAAGTAATTTAAGCGGAATCATAAACTTTATTTTTCTTATCAGACAATTGGGTGTCAGAAAATCGCCTTATCTAAATCAACAATCCTTTGCATAATTCAATCCGAATTGTAATTTCTTTACAAAACCAGACTTATTCGTACCTACTAAAATGACAGATCGTATGTACCAATCCGAGAAATCAAACTTTTATTTTAGAATCTGAAGAATAAAAACTAACCCGCTTATTCATAAAGGTTTATCAAACCTACTTCAGTTGAATTATGTTTTGTCTATCTGTAAATTACTGATAAGGACAAAACATTTAACTAAAGTAGGTTTGAGAGACGTTTATGAATAAGCGGGTAAGTAATAAGTCTCTGCCACTCCTGGGCTAAGTACCTAACTACGCATATCTACTTCTGTTCTGTTTTCAGATACAATCAATAAAAACGTTCTAAATAAATAAAATATTTTTCTGTCTGCGCAAACTTTGATTAACACGGTGTTTTGAATTTAACTTACATACTAAAATGTTTGTCATTTGAAATGAAAATTGCACCTCATCTCTTCCCGCGGGTGTCGTAAGAAGTGACAAAGAGAAAAAAACCAACGGCGTCGGTCGAAACCGAACTAACAGCTACTGAGGTCCCCAACCCGCCTGCCAACCGTGACGACTATGGCACCACCCCCCCAAGATGATACAAGTAATCTTTGGGGGAGGCCTATGTCCATCAGTGCACGTCATAAAGCGGAAATGATGATGATGATGATGAAAGTATTTGATCTCGTGTAAACCGCCTTTACGAGTAAGTTACCTACAACTAGCTGGACACGGCACTCGCGGTAGCCATTTTCCGAGAACCGTTACTGTGCTAGTCCAAAAAGTCATAATTCTATTTGAATTTCGAAACTACTTACGGCTTTTCGGCTTCTGAGAATGCTAATAAATCGGAGAATTTTGCAAACGTAGGCGTAGGTTTTTCGAAAATTTTAAATTTCGACTAGTCATAATTGGACATCGATCGGTACCGGATGTTTGCTAGTGCGCTTGTAAAGTTTATTCGATCGTGATTAGTGCAATATTGTAAGTGAGAAAATGGAGTTTAGGTACTAATGAATACTTTAACATGTTGATGTGCCTACGTGGAATATGTACTTTCGCCCGGTTACATACGCGAGTGTTTAACACAGGCAGCTTGATGCTGGCCGCCTTCGAAGGCAGGATGAGCGGTTTGAAGATCAGGTCCTCAGTAGCGCTAGACCTCGGTGCGAATCACTTGGATGTTTGGAGAGTTTTAAAAAATAACAACCAGCATGCCTTCCAACGAGTGCATGATGTATTGCCGGGTGACCTCGGTTCAAGATTCGAGTTTTGTCAGTGGATGGTGGACAAATTGGAGGAGGACGCAACTTTTTGGCTAAAATCCTGTTCACAGACGAGTGCTCGTTCTGTCGCACAGGCGACTTTTTAATATCCATAACGAGCACGTTTGGTCAGTGATTAATTAATTACACACCTAATTGCAGTTTGTTTTGCCTAGGTAGGTACATCTTCATTTTGAAAGCCCTTTTAAGGGCTAAAACAATTCATGTTTCGTGTTTGAACACAAATCAATCGCTTATTTCAATCAATTTGCCCGTCCCACTCTTGTTCGCGTTAGAGCGGGACGGCGGCAATGGCCGGCGCGTGCGCGCCTGCTAACTCATGACTTACAGGGGTAAGCAACATTTTTTTAACAGTCCTAATTTAATAATTTTTTTGTCATACGTTTTTTTTAATGTGTTTCAAATTAAAAATTGGTATGATTTCCGTGATCTCGATTCGATACTGGATATGCCCTTAAACGGATCACCAGGATTTTTGTAACACCCTGTAGTTGTACAGAGAATTAATATGGAACTTGCAGCAAACATTAAATATAGAACACCGACCAGTGTGTAACCTACACCCAAGTTACTACTCCATTATAGGCCAGGTGGTTTAGCTAAGTTTTAACCTATAACTATAAATAACTTCACGAGTTAAGTATTTTGACCAGGTCTTCATAGGGTCTTCATTGAATTCGCCGCAGACATAATACGCGAACTGCGTAGCAATTAGAAAATCAATTAGGTATATATAATTGGCATACCTTGACATAATTTCACAATATGGGTCAACCGGTCAAAAGAATTACAAAAAATAACTTAATAAATAAACTATTCACAACTGTTCAAATAACTCACTCAAATAGAATAAATTATAATTTTTTTCCGCTATTTTATTATTTCTCAACGATTTCTATAAAAATCGCACAAAAGAACACATTCGGTTGTCATGGTTACCAATTTGACACAACAAAAATGATTAATACAGCGGCGAAATGAGGAACTAAAGTAGTTTCATAAAAGCAGCACTTATCTGCATAGACAGTAGCGCCGCCACTATCGATTAGAGTATCTTTGCGCCGTGGAAAGCAAGTTTATTTATGTCAGCGGGCAAAATTGGTACTAATGTTATTGCATACATTTAAAACGTACAGTGGCGCCATATAGAAGCGCTTTTAACATAAGTAATTTTTCTTTTTTTTTTTAGTTTCTGACATCACATGGCAAAAGCACCTAACTTGTATTTTTAAAATATTCTATAGCAGAATGAAATAGAATTATATAATTATTTTTTCCTACTTGGATCTTACTGAAAATCACGTCATCGCGTTTACCCGGCATTTTGCCACGGCTTGTGGGAGCCTGGGGTCCGCTTGGCAACTAATCTCAGGATTTGGCGTAGGCACTAGTTTTTACGAAAGCGACTGGCATCTGACCATCCAACCTAGAAGGTAAACTAGGCCTTAATGGGATTAGTCCGGTTTCCTTACTATGTTTCCCTTCACCGAAAAGCGACTGGTGCGAACGATATTTCGTACATAAGTTCCGAAAAACTCATTGGTACAAACCGGGGTTTGAACCTGCGACCTCTGGATTACAAAGTCGCACGCTCGGGAAATCACTATTTTTCTAATTTATTAAGGTAATATTGTTGTGTATAATTTCAACAGCTTTTCTGTTAAATGAAGTATTTAATCGCTTAAAATATGTCCACAAAATTTTTTTTCGGACATAGAGGTGATACTACGTCAAAAAAAGAGATAAATACAATTTTTATTCTTCTCACTTGGATCTCTTATTTTAGATAAGTGTTTTAAGATTAGTTTTCAGGTATTTATAGTCTTAGTATCTTGTTTTATTTAAATTTTCTTATATTATGATATCAAGTTTAAATAAATGTACTTAATTACTAGAAAAAATAAAAGACAACGTGACATAGGAGAAATGTACTGCTTTGTATATTATTACTTAAAACATGATAAATAATACAATCACATACGTGCGAGCGTACGCAAAATAAATACACACATGGTGTTCCGAGTACTACAAATTAAGATAATTTACACGATCCTCACAATTCATTGCCAGCATCCTTACTCTCAGATGACACACAGACTCGGCTTAGTCTTTTAAAGTACCCGTTTAAATCAGACCCTAAACGGATCAACACTTAAAAAATAATTATAAACATTTTTGTATTTTAATAAACAACATTTAAAATCAGAAAAAAAATTCAAAATGACAAAAGATAAAACAACTTGGCTGGCAAGTTAAGTTCCTTTGCCCAAAAAAACCGAGTCTGTGTCTATGGTATCACAATCAACCGGCCAGTATTTTACAAGCCAGCGATAATGCTGGTCGGATCCTCGACTCCTTGCTTGATTTTCCTGAGGAACATGACCGCTTCGCGTCCATCGATTAGTCTGTGGTCGTATGTCAGCGCTATGTACATCATCGGTCTTATTACAACCTGTCCATTCAGAGCGATGGGTCGCTCGAAGATGCCATGCATACCCAATATGGCAGACTGGGGCGGGTTGATGATCGGAGTACCCAACAAAGAACCGAACACACCACCGTTGCTGATAGTAAAAGTGCCTCCGTCCATCTCTTCAACGGTCAACTTGCCATCTCTAGCTTTCTCCGCCAGCCCAGCTACAGTCAACTCGATATCAGCATATGTCATATTCTGAACGTTCCTCAGCACAGGCACGACTAAGCCTTTAGGCGTTGCCACAGCAACTGAAATATCCACATAATCGCGGTATATAATCTCGTTGCCTTCAATCACAGCGTTGACTACCGGCTGATCAGTCAACGCATTAGCTGCCGCCTTCACAAATGGCGACATCAATCCCAACTTCACACCATGCTTCTTCGTGAAAGCGTCTAAATTCTTCTTCCTAAAAGCCATGATGTACGACATATCCAACTCGTTGAATGTAGTCAACATGGCGTTAGTATTCTGTGCCTCCTTCAGACGCTGTGCAATTCTCTGCCGCATTCTATTCATCTTCACACGCTGCTCTGTGCGAGTGCCCGCTATTTCTTTGCTGTAGTCAGCCGGGGGTACTTTTACTGAGGCGGTCTCGATGGCCTGCGCGTGGCGGATGGCTGCGACCGGGATTGAGGAGATGGGGGCAGCTGGGGGTGGTGGGGCTGGTTGGGGGGGAGCGGCGGCTGGTGGGGGCGCGGCGGCAGGAGTCGGTGGTGGTGGTGGTGCGGCGGCAGGAGTTGGAGGTGGCGGAGTAGCCTTAGGCGGCTCAGGTGCTGCTGCCGCGGCCTTCACCGGCGCTGCATCAGTCAACTCCAACTTAAACAGCTTCTGGCCAGCTTTGACTGTCTCTCCGTCCTTCACATACAGCTCCTTGATAATCCCGTGGGCTGGAGCCATGACTGGGATAGCAGTTTTGTCTGTCTCGATTTCCAGCACAACCTCGTCGGCGGCGACCGCGTCTCCTACCTTCTTGTCTAGCTTGACGTCACCCTCGGAAACGGAGTCAGGGAAGCTGGGAGTCAGGACATCTTGGGTTTCCCACAGGGGGTTCGTGAAGTGGATGGTGGCAACCTGCTGGTGGGATACCAGGGGGAGAGCCTGGAATTAAAAAAGATTAAGTTAAATATGGAGGAGGCCTTTGCCGACTGGCAAACAGACATTCAGAAGATAAGAAAGAGAGACATATTAGAATATTAAAACAACATTCATCTGAATGATGCTGAGAATGAGGCTCATATAGTATAGTATATAGTAAGTTAAATATTGGATAGCTATAAACCGCCTGCTGAGGGTTGCGACAATGGCAATTACCCCCCAAGATGCAACAAAAATCATATTTGGGAGAGGCCTATGTCCAGCAGTGGACGATTTACGGCTAACGTTATACTTAACATGGATGTGACTCTGGATTTCCCGGGATCTTGGGAAATTGATTACTGTTAATATTCAAGATCATATTCAAGATGATTAATGTTTAAAATATTTCATATTTCAATTTTGATGTTATTGTGACATTATTATTGAAATACATATAAATATTATATTGTAATAATTTTACTAATGAATTGCTCTGTATTAATTATTTAATTAATTATTAGATTAAGATTATATTTGTATTTGACTATTCGAAAGTGCTTGTTGCTAGGCCTACTTGAATAAAAAATTAAAAATTTAATTAAAAATTTAATTTAATAACTTGTCGAGGGTTAAGCTATATAGGGAAGTTTTCGAAAAATAGTGCACCCAATTAGTGAAAGTTGTTAAAAAAAAGTTAAATCGCTATCAGTTTCGTGACGACATTTAAATATAAAATTTCGATAAAAACTTGGCTTTGATGTTAGTTTTATAAACTTCAATCGATATTACAACATAATTAAAGGCAAAAAGTCGATGTTCATAAAGATTTCATGCTTAATTGTTGTAACGAAACTGACAGCGATTTAACTTTTCAACTAGCAACAGCTTTCACTAATTGAGTACACTATTTTTTTGAAAACTCCCATAAACAATATGGAAATATTTTGTATCTGTAATTGATTATTTAATTTACATATATTTAAAAAGTAAAATAAATTCAGTAACATACAGAATCGTGGGCGTGGGATTGCAAGTCATGTCCATGTTAAGATATCGGATCCACTGATGATGTAGTAATATTTATAGTTTATATTATTTTTTGTGTGGTCAGTATGTAGACTTCAGTCGTATTCTATGTATTTCAATTGCTGTGACATGACCAACAGTTTGAATTATATCAGAATGACTAAAGAAATAAATAAATAAATAATAAATATTTCGGGACAATCTTACACAAATCGACCTAGTCCTACGGTAAGCTCAGTAAGGCTTGTGTTGTAGGTACTAGACGACGATATATATAATAGATAGATACATATAAATACTTAAATACATAGAAAACACCCATGAATCAGGACCAAATATCTGTGCTCATCACACAAATAAATGCCCTGACTAGGATTCAAACCCAGGACCATCGACTTCATATGCAGGGTTACTACCCACTAGGCCAGACCGGTCGTCAAAATGATGAATGAATTAGGAATAAACCTGGTTGGCAGCAACCACGGGGCGGGGCAGAGCCAGGATCCTGGTGGAAGCGGTGGACCGGAGCCGCACTGGCTGCCGCCGGTACAAGCTCTGGAGGTGACTCGAGCAGCGTCGGAGCATCCTGGATGTAGACTTTATCCTGGAACGAGAGGAAATTATAAATATTTAAATATATAAATAAACCAGATGATGCCCGCGGCTTCTCCCGCATGGTTAGAGGAAAATGTAACATATTGAGTCTTCCCGTGGGAATGAGATGTTTTCCCGCGGGAAAAAGTAGCCTATGTCACTCTCCATCCCTTCAACTACATCCACTAAAAAATCATGTCAATTCGTCGCTCCGTTTTGCCGTGAAACACGGACAAACAAACAGTCACACTTTCGCATTTATAATATCATTAGACCCCGCTATCAGAGGTGCAAAATGGTAGCTGTCAAGTTCTTAGGCATGGGTAATCAACTAATCATATTTGTGATGTCGATATCGATACTCGATTTTTCAATACATTTTTTGTATTTACAGTACCATTTATTTGTATACAATTTAACTTTTTTTGGGATCTATGATAATCATTGACATTAAAAATATAAATCGTTATTAGTACAACAAAAAATCTATGGTTGCTATTACTTTTCTTATGTTTCTTTTCCTATAAATTATTATAAATTGTATACAAATAAATGGTACTTGTACATAAAAAAAATATATTGAAAAATCGAGTATCGATATCGACATCACAAATATGATTAGTTGATTACCCATCCCCAAGAACTTGACAGCTACCATTTTGCACCTCTGATAGCGGGGTCTAAATATCATATTACATGACATTCTTACACAGATTGATTGAGCGCCACGGCCACGGTAAGCTCAAGGCTTGTTTTGTGTATACTCAGCCAACGATATATATAATATACATCTTAATCGAGTATTTTTTTGTTATTATCAGGTCGGATGTTCTTTGATTTAATGTTTTTGAATGGTCAATGATGGATGCCAATAATTTTAATATTTTTTTTAGTTTTAGAATTTTTTTTTTTCCTCGCGGTAGTGAGGTGAAAAATTATGTGCTTCACTCGGTAGCAAAGCGTGTTACCCTCTCGTGCTTTGAGACCCTCCCAATGGTATAACAAATAACTATTGTATGTATGTCATACTTTATAGTTAAAATTTAAATGACATTTCACTATTTTGCGGTAAGCTAATTTAGATACAATTTAGAATTTTCGTGTCGTTACTATATTGTTTAAGACAGAATTATTTAATTCATTAAGAGTCATATTATTTCATGTAGCATTTGAACCAATGTAACAAATGTAAAGAAAACAAACACATTGCAAAAACTTCATTCCGAATCGAATAGTGAGGACTTGAAACCAATTACTGTTGTGAAAAAATAAGTCTGAGTTTCTTGCCGGTTATAAAAGTCAAAATACTTCTCGGGTCAGAGGTGTAGGGTTAGAACCGGTGTAGTTTTTATTTTTCTCTTTTACTTTTGTATACTCGACGTGTAAAAGTGCCCTTGTGGCCTGCTTACTGAATAAACATTTGAGTTTGTGATTAAGAGTTAATCAGTTTAAAAATAAATTTGACAAACTATGTAAAACAGTAAATTGGTGATTAGTGAACTATGATTTATCGTATCAGCGCAAGCTGCCTTTCTAAAATCATATATAATATATAACATTATACATAAGAGTTAGATAACGTGTCATATTTTCAGCGGTGATATGGTAACGTACGGAATTCAATGTCAAATAAAAAAGTACGAGTTAAATTACTAATAAAAAAATTAAAGTAAATTTAATTAAGACCTGGCAAAAGACCTGTTTAGCTAAAGAAAAAAATAGATTCAAGAACATATAAAAAAAAAATTACATCAGTAGCTACTATAAATATACCCCGGATTTTTTCGCGATGACGTCACAATAGGGTAACTTGGGGAGTAAAGGACCAGTAGTAATTAATACGGGTTTATTAAGATAAGAATTGTCTTATCTTAATAAACCCGTATTAATTACTACTGCTCCGTTTACTCCCAAAGTTACCCTATTGTGTGTGTTATAAGTATTGACTTATAAATAAATCATGTGTTAATTAATTGGAAAAAATGTTACTTATTATTTTTGGTAACTGCGAAACTTGCTATAAATCATTTGTCAGTTGTTTAAATTATCAACATTATTTCGTTAACTAACCAATTTTAATTGTAATTGATTAAAATTTATTCGGTTAATATCCGTATTTTTGTTTCTGGTACAGTCAGCAGCAGAAGTGGCTAAGCGTTTGAGGTGTTCACAATGAGGCCAACACATCTCTATTGTCAAGAGAATAAGAGCGCGTATAGCTCATTAACACTTCAAACGTTTAGCCACTTTTGCTGCTGACTGTACAATGATTTTTTTTCCACCGTTCCATTTACACCCCAAGTTACCCTATTGTGACATCATCGCGACAAGAATCCGGGGTCTAATTATAAAACTACTTATCTAAGCTACCCCCAGCAATGGTAATTGCGATAAAATAATATCTAATCAGTATCATCTTTTACTAATACATAATATGATAATCAGATATCGGATTCCGTGGGGCGAAACTTCTTGACAGCTTGGGAGTTCCTACGTCGATAAACTCATTTATCGATACTAGTTCTAAATACTAGTGAACACACAAAGGTTTGCTTATAAAATATTTTTTTATTAAAAGAGTATTATATAATAAAATAAGAGCTCAATTATCTATTAATGGGTATCAACTATTTTATAATGCAATCGGTATTAGCCTTATCTATGTGTAACCTACCGATTATTTTAGACGCTATGTATGAATTTCATACTGGTCTTCAGAACAATAGTTATGAAAAACACACACAATTGGGGGCGGTCACTAGTATATAGAACTAGTATCGATAAATGAATTTATCGATATAGGAAGTCCCTAGCTGTCAAGAAGTTTCGCCCCACGGAATCCGAAGTCTGATGATAATAAATAAATCGTATACAAACAGAATCAAATGATTATCTCAAGTTTCTGAATTATTAAGTCACTTTTTGTTATAATTATTTATATATTTTTAAATTAAAACATAATTATTTACAAACAAGGTAAAAGATATTGATATGGAAAAAGTTCTAAAATATATATAGGTACAGTCAAGGAAATTAATTTCCGATCCATTTGGTACCTTGTCATAGTGAATGTTTGAGGAAATCTCTATTGGCTTTTATATTGGTTGTTAATATGACAAGGTACTAAATGGGTTGGAAATTAAATTCCTTGACCGTACATTTGCTTTAATATTGAGACAATTTATTAAAGGTATACATATTTTTTTATTAGTTATATAGTTAGTTGGAGTCAGTATGGCCAAATATATTGATACACATCCTTACTGCTATACAGTAAGGATTTCGTACGGGCGTATAATGTAGTGGTGATTAGTATTGGACCTCAAGAACCTATTTACATTCATTTTAATAAAAAAATTAGGTTATTTTTATTTCATACATAAAAATTAAGCACGCAATGTATTGCGTCCATAGTAATTAACGTACTGATGCATCATGTCATGTCAGTATTACTTGTCAAAATAAGTTGGAATGCATACATTGCTGCCGGTGAGACTTAAAAAAAATCGTTACAACAATGTTATAACACTATTAAACAAAATTATTAACATAATACGAGTTGTTTTACTGGATACTGTATGTGGGCAACTTATACGACCGTATGAAAGATACAAACTGTATAAATAAAGATCTGTATTGATATATTTGGACATACTGACTAACTATATGATGCTACTGTACATGCAGAGTGGAAAGGAAGAGTGAATGTATGAATGGACAAATTAATCTGTCATTTTCTGTTCGGCAATATTGATAATGGTAAAAATAATTATTTCATTCAAAAATTCCTTTAAAAAAAAAGATAAAAGATCTTTATTTTTCAATTTAGGCACATTACATGCACTTATGAACGTCAAAAAAAAAATCTACACCAGTTCAAACCCGTGAAGATACCGGCAAGAAACTACGGCGGGACTTATTTTTTCAATACAGTGATACATCAAATCTTAAAGTACTTACATAATTATGCGTAGTCCGATAAGAAAACATATCAAACAGTATATTACAAGATATGAAAATACTAAAATATAAAAGTAAAAATAATAATGTATAAACAAATTCGACTTCACAAAATAGACATACTTTAATATGCTTTCTTATCTGAACTGTGTCATTTACGACTTTAGAAAAAAAAGACAAGTGTTTGAAATCCCATGGCATTCCTGTTGAATGTTAAGAAGAAAACTATGAAGTCAATATGTGACATTATCAATGAAAAGGGACCTTATTGTCGATGGCGCTTACGCCGTTGTTCAAGATTCCGCAATACAAACGCAACGCGGTTAGACTTAAGCGCCATCGACAATAAGGTCCCTTTTCATAGATAATGCCACATATGAATACTAAAATGCAACTCATACTCATTTTCTTAGTCCCAAAACACTTATACCTTTACCAGGCTGACCAATCAAAAATGTCAATTGAAAGTGAATCTTACTCAATTTAATTTTTTTTTTTTTGTAGTAGGTACGTAGTGTGTAGTTTTATGCCCTTAGCTCATTAAAGGGTTACATTTGTCATGTGACTTCAACAATTTAGTTACATACTTATACAGATTATTCTGTTCCAGTAGACTTAATGTAAATAGGAACCAAATAGTCTGTATAAGAATGTAACTAAATTGTTCTAGTAAATAAAAAAACAAAAGTATAATATTGATAAATTCTTAAAGTTATAACGGAATGATATTGGAATCATTAAAAAAATATACAACAGTAATGTCAAATGCATACCAATGATAAAAAAAATGTTTGTAAATGCTTCCTGATCTTTCTTATCTGTGGTTTTTATCTGATTTGATTAATTGATTTTTGTAAGTCTTAAAGTATACATCTCTAGTACAATAAGTAATTAGTCATATAACAATAGCCAATTCCATGTGATATGTTTTTTTCATTAATCAATATTTTTATGACTACATATAAATGACATAACATGAGAGAAAAAGAAAAGGAGAGGATAAAAAATTAGGGAAATATTATTTGTTGCAAATCCTCAGTAGGTACTAAAAAACATAATAACAAGACCTATAATGCCATAGAATATGTAGACACAATTTTTTAATGGATACACAAAAATCATAAATTAAAAACTTAACACCAATAAAAACCAAATTAATTACTTATAGTACTCTTCTACAAGTGTTCAATAAACAAAATCAATAGACAATTAAAAAGAAGTAAAAACTCTTGCGTATATCTTAAAAAAAAACAATTGCAAAAAAAAATCAATGCTGATGACATTTCTAGCACTGACAAGAGAAGTATGAGAAAAAAATGCCGAAAATTGTGAAATAAGGAAAAATGCATGTCTTCTGCATAGCCATAACGTTAAATTGTTAGTAATTAGTAAGATTTGAATGCAGAAAAAATCACCGCTAAGGTATATATCATGCGATTATTATTTCAAGGTTAGTCATTAAGTTATTCGTGTATTATTGATAAAAACCACACCTCTTACCTCCTGACCTGGGTAAACAATTGTTATCAGTGCACAGTTTGGTTATTTCACGGACAAAAATGTTACATAAGCCTCGGTCTCATGACAAGACTGCGCCGCCTTGTTAGATTTAAGACTCGATTATCGGTTTTCAAGCGTTATTCTAAGCATAGCATCGTGTGTTACGTGTGTATAATAAACGGAACGAATACTTCACTTATTTATAGACGCTGCTTTAACGAAATATTGGTCGTGTGGTCCAGAGACCTACATTTATTTCGATTCCGTCCAGTCGTTCGCTTTTGGGTTGGCGCTGGCTGCCAGCTGTCAAAACTGGTGAAAGGGTGGAGGTGTTTTTTCGTTGTTTAAACGTATACGTGATTCATGGTTAACGATTAATTTCTCATCTGTTTTATATACAACTAAACTTAAATACCCCCTTTTATATTATTTTAATAAAATTATTTGTAATTAAAATGAAAGATGTGATGGGAAAATTGCAAAGATAATCAGAGTTTTCTGAAATATTTCATATTGAATACAGCGCCATCTCTTCGTTGCTGTAGTATCTATGGAAAATATATGCACTGGTCCAATTCGCGCTTTGAGCAAGCTCACGTTCGGGTTGATACATTCTTCTTACTTTCTTCGTAGATACTATATTTATTATAAACTATAATTATATACTAGTATAACATATCTATTACTTAAATCAGAGTAGGGACCAATTTGAATGATTTTCCTATATTTCGTCACTGTTACACTGTTGAACCTGTTGCAAGCGCCATCCTCACAGAATTACTGGAGTACTGCGAGATTTAACTCCGCAATTATACCTCGGCCACACACTCGACGAGCGGCGTGGGATATAGCGAGGGAAGTAGGCAGAGACATAGTGTGGCCGCGCTATTAGTCATGCCGCTCGTCATGCCGCTCGTCATGCCCACCGCTCCCTATTTTGTCGGTTTTTTGGCGCGAGTCAAAGGGCCGGCAAGGAGCGTCGCGATTAATCGCGCGAGTAGGGCAGTGTGTGGCCGGAGAGGGCAACATCGCGGCAGCGCGAGGAGCAGCGCGAGGGGCATAGTGTGGCCGAGGTATTAGACATACTGGCTCGCCACTCGCTATTCGTCGAAACGTTCGACAAATCTTTGCCTATACAAAAACGCGATGCGAGAGTCGAGAGGAATAGCGAGACGTCCGCGTACACATGCGTGCTCGCGTTTCGCCTCGCCATTCGCCTCGCTACTCGCGCGAATGTGTGGCGGTAGCATAACGGTGGTCAAACCATACAGATACCCTATTGAAGAGAATACCAGTACAGATACAGATACCCAATCTCACACAGCAAAAAGTGCCGTAAAGTATATAGGTACTAGGTCATCTAGAGAATCAGATTATATACAGCATTGAGCCGGCAGGTGGCGAGACTACTCGTGTTTTATTTGCACTCTCCGGCAACAGAGGGCAGCACTGTCGAAATGGTGATACTGAATTACTTAAATGTCCACTAGCCACTAGATGTCGTTCAATTGATCACGACACACGAGCCGCGTGACCTTGGTCGGAGGCTTGAATTGGGTTATAGCACATTAACCTCTCGTGGCACAACGTCATCAAATTCATGTTGAGCAGCGAGAGGAACTGGGATATGGTAGCCTCCTTCTGCGACACCGTAATGTCACAGAAGGAGACCGCATAGCGGGAGCGCGAAGAGCGGGCCGATGCGCCCCAACTCCGCCACAGGCGTAGGGGTCGAAGGCGGACGTATGAACCGCCCCCTCCCCCTGTAGAACTGGCGGGTGGGGACCCGCTACAAACATGCCCTACGCGTCTGAGGGGAGGGCTCAGTAACCCTCCCCTCCAGTATGCGCTGCCCCCCATGAATAGGGGGGCAACCGGGGGGGTGTCGTGGCAGAATGCTAAAAGCGACCCCGTGACATCCAACTGAACGGTCAGGCGAGTACGCCCGGAGTGTTTTAGTGGGTATACCCTTCCCCCTCTCCTAGTTAATAGGAGAGGCTGGAAGGGCGAGTCCCACATACCCCCCGTAAGACCCTACCCCGGGGCTGGGGTAAATGCATTTCACTTCGTCAAAAAAAAAAGGGTTATAGCACATTGCGGGTTTTTGAATTCGGTATGCATGTCATGTAGTTCGCGGCATTCAAAGTAGTCAAATAGTTCGGTATAATACCATATGCATTCTATGGTGTACCGAACTTTATGGGTACTTTGGATGCTACCAACTATATGACGCTGACTGTACATTAAACAATTCGATTTTAACGATAGTTTTATTAGTAATACGTGCGACGTGGAATGAAATTTTGTGGAGAGAGGTTGGATTAGGTTTTAACCTCGTAACGCCCTGTGTGCATTACAATGTACAGTCAGCGTCATATAGTTGGTAGCATCCAAAGTACTCATAATAGTTCGGTACACCATAGAATTTGTATGGTGTACCGAAGCATTTGACTACTTTGAATGCTACCAACTATATGTCACTGACTGTACACTCCCTTTCACAATGGAGTTGAAATCTTTTACAAAAGGAAATAGGGTAGAATTTCTTTTGCTTCATTCGTTTTCGTACAAAAGAAAATTCAACCCAATTCACTGCATAGTAAGGTTCATTTTAACTATGAATATTTTAGTATGGTGGGCGTTACAAGATTAAATTGTAAACTCCATTAAAAATATTGCAAAACTAGGTGTTTGCAAGTTTTGGAATATTTTAATGGCATTTATAGTTTTATTAACTATAGGTTTCGAACGTTTCGAACCCTTTAGCAGCGTTCGTGGTCATCGGGTGGACTGAGGAAAATATTAATTTACCTCCATCCCAAAAAATACAATATAAAACCTTTGTTCCAAACGCCGGGAGAAGTTTAAATTAGTATACAGTCAGAGTCATATAGTTGGTAGCATCCAAAGTACTCAAAAAGTTCGGTACACCATAGAATTAGTATGGTGTACCGAACTATTTGAGTACTTTGAATGCTACGAACTATATGATGCTGAGTGTACATATCAGCAGTCGGAATTCTAGTAGCATTTTTGAGCTGTCATAGAGACTCGATAGTTAATAAGATATCAACTTATCGACTTCGGATTATACACATAATATGTATAACGTTAAATTTACAATACAATATGTGAAATATGACGGCGGTAGTCGATAAATGAGAAGTCCCTATGACATGATAGCTCAAAAATGCTACGAGAATTCCGAACTCTGCATATAATCCGGTTCAGTTCTTTTGTTTCGAGTAAATAGTTCCTTTGTTGTCCGCGTAGTATAGTGCTGGCACCTATAGTTCCCTATTGGCTATCAAGACTAGGTTACCGTGGTTGTCAAGAGGTTAAATAAAAAATCTGTTGTTACTTGTTGTTTAGAAATCAGTGCTTATGGTTATTTTATGACCCACATGTGGGACCTTCATCGTGACCCATATATGGGTCACTGATTTTGAGTAGTTAAAAACGGGTAGCAAAAAAACACAAAATATATAAACAATTTTATTGAATGATATCAAACGCAATATCTAACACGCACACATACAACTTAAAATACTTTGTACATCAGTTGCCATACAAGAATTTGTGCTACACTAATTATCTAACAGCTATATTTGGTAAAATAATACTTCGTGTTTCATACAACAACTATCAGATATTCTCGAGCGGCTGAGACGCTAATAATAACTGCACACGCACTACATAAAGAGGCGTCTACAGATATTTGTGAGCACCTTAGTCACTGATATATCTGGCTGTGCAAACGTAAAAAAATAAAGCCATTTTTTATAAAATAAATCAACAAGATCATAAACAAAAGGTTTTCTACACAAATTTTAACATATTTAAAACTTACTAAAACAATCTATTTGATCGAAAATAAGAAGTAGAATTATAAATATAACATTTTGGCGAACACTGCGAAAATAGAGTAGGCTTATATTTTTCTCTCTCACACAAGTGTTCAATAAAAATGAAAATCTAATAGGCACATTAACACGTTCATAGTCCATACAAAAATTTACATTTTCCTCATACGTGGGGATGCGATACATTTTAATTAAAGTTGTAAAATTAACTTTTTTTTTAAATTGGATTTTATTGTGTGTTTTCTACTCAGATTCGAGTTCATTCGAGCCTGATAGGTGAAAAAATGTGTCCCAAGCTTTTTTATTCCATTCCGTAACTATTTTTCATACATTCTATATGGCGGTAACGGAACGGAAGTAATAAAAAAAGTACGAAAATTTTGGGACACATTTTTTCTCCTATCAGGCTCGAAAGAACTCATGATTCTGAGTAGAAACCACACAAAAAAATCCAAATAAAAAAAAGTTGAGTTCACAATTTTAAATGAAATAGCGTCCGTGCATGGGTCTCTTAGAAACAACCAGGTACGCACTCTGATTATTACAATATATATTATAGAATGCTGTTGTCTGACTAAAATATTAAGAGAAGTCTTAATTAAACGTATGGTGTATTGCATTAGGAAGTAATTTGATTTCACTTCGTATCTAGTCCGTTTTAATGACCCATGGGTGGTGCATGGACTTGGGAAGATAGTTCTTCGTGAGTCGTGACCCATGTATGGACATGTATGTTACAGTTAAGATTCTCGTATATAAAAATCTTGGTTTATTTTATGTATGTGAGAAAAAGACTAAAAATATCACAATATTGGCAGTGGAATAAAAGATATGGTCTAAGCACTTACACTAATAGAATCTATGTAATATATTATTTATATAAGGCTATAATTATATTGCTATTTAGTCCATTAGGTATCACGAATAATAAATAAATAATTGAAATAATTTAATTTGAACTTATTATTTTTTCTGAAATTGAATCAGCAAAACGTATTTAAAAAAAATATTATTTTATACATATAAAGTAATTTACGACCAGTTTGTCTAGTAATTCATTATTTTACAAGTATTATTAATTATTTTCCTCCAAAAAAAAACTTGTGTTCAAACGAAAATTAACGTCATAGTCATAATATAATAGGTATATTATAAAATATTATTTTGCAAATATACAGTCAAAATTTTATTTGTGCGCGAAATGCAAAAAACGGCATCGTATTTTTTTTTTTTTTTACGTACCTTTTTCTATTTTTTTTAATAAAAAATTTTATCAAGACGTTAGTCGTATTACTTTTCATTGTACAGTAAATAGCACGTAAATAACAAACCTTTATTCAAAGGAAATATTCAAAAGTAAAAATATAATTTACAACACAAAACAGTACATACATATTTATATAATACAGTAAATTAAAGGTCAAATGTATAGATGCGGCCAAAGTGCCAAACAAGCTTACGGCCCGCCTGATGGAAAGCAGTTACCGTAGCCTATGGAGGCCTAAGACTCCAGAGGATTCACATTCATACCCTAAAAGTTGTTGGAGCTTTGGGAACCAGGAACACAACACTACATACCTGAAAGGTAGCAGTGCTATTATGGCTGTGATCTTCTGAAAGGAGGAGATACTTCCTCAGTTGGATACATGCAACTTGTCTTAATATTAAGGTACATGTATACATATTTTGGCACGTTGGTTGAGTCGATATTTTAGACCTTGACTGTGGTATTGCAAAAAATAATGAAGTCATAGTAAAAAAATGTGATTCAAAGTTGACAGCTTCACAAAAGCACTGAAATACATATTCATGTTGTAAATGAATTTTCATACAGTCAGCAGCAAAAGTTGCTAAGCGTTTAAAGTGTTCAAAATAACCTACACGCGCTCTTATTCTCTTGACAATAGAGACGTGTTGACCTCATTTTGAACACCTCAAATGCTTAGCTACTTCTGCTGCTGACTGTACATTGACGTAAGGCTGATAGCAATAACTTAAGGGCTATACAGATGGAAAACAAAAATTGTCTTTTCTGTGGTAAATGGTTGTTTTTGTGGTATAGTGTAAAGTCCAGAGGAAAGACGCCATCCTAATTGATATGTATGACTATTAATTGTGATAATGCTCGAATGATCGCATGACTTTACCTCGTAAGACCCACTGTGCATTACAATGTACACTACCCTTTAGAGATTAAATCTTTTATAAAAGGAAATACAGCAGAATTTCTTTTGTTTCATTCGTTTTCGTACTAAACAAAATTCAAACCTATTTACTGCATAGTAAGATTGGTTTTAACTATTAAATATTTTAGTATGCTGGGCCTTATGAGGTTAACCTAACACCCAAGTGTAATACCAAATACTGTTTCTACTATACTTCTATACTTTTTTTTACGACATAGGCGGCAAACGAGCAGACGGATTGCCTGGTGGTAAGCAATTACCGTCGCCCATGGGCACCCGCAACACCAGGTGAGTCACAAGCGCGTTGCCGGCCTTTAAGGAAGGTTGGAGCTCTGGGAACCTTTTTTGTCATTTGTTGTTAGAAAGAGACTTCCGCTTGTATTACAAGTTACAATTGTTCGATAAATAGGCCCAAGTAGTTCAATATCTCCTTTCGTTAAATTTTGATGCAAGACTTCTAATTTATTCTCTACACTTGGGTTTGATATTGTTAAGTTAGGTTAATGACAGACACAAGTTAGTAGTCTACAACATTGAACACATAATTATGTTGATATTATCTATACTCCTCGCGGCGAATCATGATCCCTATGACAGTTCATGTTAGTGATGGGTCGTGTCGATGTAACTTAACTTTTTTATAGGCAAAGGCGTGACTTGCATTCAGCCACGTTGGTAAACATGATTTTAAAAATATAATCTGCATTTTTTATGTTTGTTATGTTGTTATTATAGTAATGATTAAAGTTTTTTGGCCGAGAAATGTAACTTTTTATAATTTAGCATCTAGTATTTTACGTCACATTTAAAGAATGTAAAAAAAAATCCATCTTAAATAGTATAGTAATAGTACTATCGAAAAAAATTGCATACTATCAAAATAACCTTACTATGTGTATAACTGAAAACGATTACAGGTACATCGGACACTGAAAGCGTACTATTTATTTTGTACACTCGTTTCCATTATCGACATTTGTTTTTGATACTTTTTGCACTAGTCGATATCTTCCAAACGAAGTGAGTTTTGCAGGGCGTAAACGTAATATCTGATTGAGATAATTTCTTGTAAATGTTAAGAATTTTTACAATTCCAACGGAAAATCATTGTAATGGCATATATCTATCTAAAATGGAAAAAACGGCAATTTTAGACGCCTTCAATTCGAATGTAATGTAACGGTGACACCACTGCAAGGTTGTGTCGTGGGAATAACTGTCAGTGTCATAGGGATCATGATTCGCCGCGACGAGTATAAGTATGTCATATCCATGTATGTAATACAAAGAACGGGATGTTCTTATACAACTTTCGGCAGGTGTGACAGAGGAAGAAATACATTACCTGCAAAAATGTACTAAATATTAGGCGTTTAGGTTACCTGCTAAGTTTATACGATAAGCTGTAACCAGACTAAATAATGTGCAGTCAGCCATTTTAGGCCGTATTTCTTGTACTCGGACTTGTACTTGGACGCGTACGATAGGGTAACTGTAGCTACCCGTTCTTCGAACTGTATTATGTACATAATTATTTAATACAACTGTCAGACTCGATCACGATTTTTTTATAGACTACGCTTTTGAACATCTTTGGTGTCACATCTAGGCTATTTCTTCTTCTTTTTTTGTTTTTACTGCAATCGGCGTACCGACCTGAGGACGAAATAATTAATATTTAATAATAGATTATGTTTTTTTTTTTATATAAATGATGAAGCGCGAAACATATGAGAATAAGTTATAGTTATTCTCGACACAAAAAAATAAAAATAAAATATTGCCTAAATAAATAAATAATGTCTCGGAAGTGGCATTCACTCAGCTTGTGTCAAGGTGCCGTATGACCCCTGACGCTGGTCTTCTGTGGAGACCCTACTTTAGGTATTTGTAACAATTAATTAGACGTTTATTTTTGTAAGTAAACTTGTACATTCTTCACAGATCTGTGTCCCACATATGGGTCACGTACGAAGGTACGCACTGATTTTGAATCAAATACTATAATAAATATAAAATAATAATTTTAAATTAATACAGGGTGAATTTTAAGTCGTGAATCGTAACATGTTTTGCGTAACACTGGGCGGTAAGAGAAAATTTGAAAAGTGAGATTTAGAGATTGAGAGAAAATCTGACTTCACACCCAGATGAAGACGTAAAACTATGTACGCACCACGGGCGGTAATAAAGAAGGCCTCAGATCGCTTGTTTATGGCCCTCACTTCCGGTTCGGGCCACAAATACCTGCGATCTGAACAATTCTTTCTTTTTCTCATTTTATTCACGTAAATACCTTTACTAATCCATTTAATAGTGTGTATTTTTCATACGGGCGTATATTGTAGTGGCGATTAGTATTGGACCTCAAGAACCTATTTCCATTCATTTTGTTAAAAAAATTAGGTTATTTTTATTTCATATATAAAAATTAAGCATGCAATGTATTGCATCCATAGTAATTAACGTACCGATGCGTCAATCAGTTGGACTGCGTACATTGCTGCCCGGTCAGACTTTAAAAAATCGTTACAACTATGTTATAACACTATTTAACAAAATTATTAACATAATACGAGTCGTATTACTGGATACTGTATGTGGGCAACTTATACGCCCGTATGAAAAATACACACTGTATATTAAAATTACATTTAGAAGTAAAATAAAACCCAAAGAAAAGCAAAAAAAATAATTAAGAAAATGAGTCTGATTTTAGTAAGTCAATACGATTCACGACTTAAAATTCACACTGTATTTGTTTCAAACATTTAAGTGTGTAAGTGTTTAAGTGTGTACGATATTACACTTCTGCAAAGATGATCCGAGTGCTTACAACGTGACCCGTATGCGGGTCATGGACTTGAAAATTTGTAATGTGACTTTTCTATGGTTACGAAGCCAAAAATCCCTTTTCACGGCGAGGTGTGTATAGTTCTTTTCTCAAATATGCAATGGCCATGGCCCATGGCACCATGACCCCATGCCCATGACCCATGACCACATATGAAACAAAGTATAAAGCTCAGTTTATTACTAACAAACAGTTCACCTGCGGTTCTTTCTCCCGCTCGCGCTCGCCAGCGAGCGTGTTGGCCAGATAGGGAGCCCGGAGAACGCAACGCCAGTACAGCTTCTCTACCGGCCTGTTCACACTCCAGCCCGCCAGTCGCACGCCGAGAGAACGCCAGTAGTGGACTTCGTAGCTGGAAATAAAATTTAGTATACGGTATAGTCAACCATTTTGACCACTTCGAACCTTGTCACAGTGACGTTAATAAGCAGAGAGCGCAACTTTGGTGCCGATGACAGACGTATGACGTCAAGCTAAATACAGGGTTATGCATGACGCACCTCGTTTTATATTATTTTTACTTTTTTATACTTTTTTGTACTTTTGTTTTACATATTCTTCTAAATTTATATGTTTGGTTTTGGATTGATTTTCATATTTTTATTGTGTCATCAGCCGCCGAATAAACCACATCATAAAAACCAGTGCCTATAATTTCCCACCACCAACATTTGTGGCCCTTCGTGGAATTTATGGAATGGTGTGGTCTTATCAGTGTGTTTATTAATTCAAAAATAAAATAATGGTTGTGACGCGATCGCTAAAATCAACGGGTAAGGACGGTAAAGAAGGTAAGACCGTTACGGAGAGTGAGGCAGGCCCATCGACCGCAGCCCCTCTTGTCGCATCGACAACCGTACCACCGGCGCCTTCTCGATCCAGTCACGTGAGTACGTCGTCCCGTTCTTCAGCCACGGTATTGGCAAAAAAACTAGCGGCAGAGGCGCAGCATGCGCGTCGCCTCGCGGAGCTAGAAGCGCAACAAATTCGCCTCCGTCGCGAGTCTGAGGCCGCTAAACGTGAAGCTGAGGCCGCTAAGCGTGAGGCTGAGGCTGCTAAATGCGCCGCAATGGAGGCTGCTCGGCTCGCCGAATTGGAACGTGCGACCGCCGATTTAGAGCTAAAAGCTGAAATCGCCGCCATCGAGGCAGACGCGAGCCAGCATAGCTCTAGAAGCAGCCATTTAGACCAGTGGTTTTGTAAATCCGAGGCTGTATTTAACCAAGATAAAACCTTAACAATTAATAATGTTTTCAGGGATACAGAGGATAAACTTTCTCGTGTTCGTGTCGCGTCCCTTGCGCGGACAGCGACCGTGCGCCGTGACGAAGGAGCCGCGATGACAGCGGCCCCTCCCGGGCCATCGGAAAGCTCGGATGTCCCGCAACTAGTCAAGAGTCTCGGTGTTTTAGTCGATAGCGTTAATAAAGGCATTGGCCACGCAATAAATCGTGTTCCGTTACCTCGTTTTGACGGAAAGTCTCATTTAGATTGGCTGAGTTTGAAAAAAGCGTTCGAAAATACACAAGGTTCATACACGTCCGCGAATAATCTGTCAAGATTGAACTCTGCGCTGACGGGCGCGGCACGCGAGGCGGTGGCGGCGCTCCTGGTGTCCGCGCGCGAGCCCGGCGTCGTGCTGCGCGCGCTCGACGCACGCTTCGGCCGCCCCGAGCTGGTGGTGGCGCACGAGGTGGCCGCGGTGCGCGCGTTGCCGCGTGTGAACGCTGAAGGTAAGGATTTAGCTGTTTTCGCCAGTCGGGTTCGCAACTGTGTGGAAATAATTCGTTTACTCGAACACACGGAATATTTAGCTTCACCTGAATTATTTCAAGCTCTCATTTCTAAGATTTCCCCACTTTTGCGAGCCAAATGGGTAGACTATGCCGTTCGTTACGAGGCCGCCGGTTTGTCGAAGCTCGAAAATCTAGCAGATTTCCTAGCTTACGAAGTCGATCTGCAGTCTCGCTTCGGCATACTCCCTGAGCCGACTACTGCGTCGCATGCCGTGGATAGTAGGCGGGCCAGGGACAATGTGCATGTCGCCGCTGAAAATTGTGCGAGTTCTAATTCAACATCGCGTAGTAATGCTAAATTGAATTCATCGGCGACTGCATCTAAAATTAAATCATGCGTAGTATGTCAAAAACCGCATGACTTAATTTATTGTGACAAATTTGCGTCACTGTCGATAGATGACAGATGGAATTTAATTAAAAAGAAAAGAGTCTGTCATCGATGCTTGAAAGTAGGTTGGCATAGATTGAATTTTTGTAGAGCGAAAAAGACTTGTGACGTTGACGGATGTTCGTTCCGTCATCACGTGTTATTGCATAATCCGAATTATGAGCGTTCAGCAGCTGCGCACGTAGAAGTAGATGACGAGTTGGTTGCGGCCACTTGTAGCACTGCGCCGCGGGCCCTCGCGGCCGCCGCGGCACCCGCTCTCATATCTGACATCGCTTCTCACGACGTCGAAACGAAAGATACCCTGACTCACACGTCGACCTCTGTTGCTGCGGGATTATCGGTTCAGCCGCTGCCTCCTCGACCGTTGTTGAAGATCGTAGCCGTGACCGTAACCGGTCCGTTGGGTTCCGTGAACACGTACGCTTTGTTAGATGATGGAGCTACGGGATCTTTTATCGAGTTGGATATTGCAGCAAAAATAGGTGCCTGCGGAGCTGTCAGACGTATGCGTCTAGACTGCGTAGGTGGTCTAGGAAAAGATACGTCTGTGCAATATGTTGATTTTCAGATAAAAGGTCGCCGTGCCAATGAAACGTACGACGTCAGCAGAGCGCGGGCGATGGACGGGTTAGGTCTTGCGTCGCAAGCTGCCGATAGATCGAGCGTGTGTAAATATCCATTTATTTCAGATATTGCAGATGAGTTTTGTTATGGTCACGTACAGCCGATGATTATAATAGGACTCGACAATTGGCATCTAACTATACCTCGAGATGTACGTGAAGGTACTAAAAAGCAGCCGGTAGCCATAAATACCGCTTTAGGTTGGGTTTTGTTCGCATTTGGTTGTAGCAAAACCGCACCCATCGAAACCGTCAACCACGCCGTAGTAAACGAGCCCGACGTTGCGAACGTTGACGACCGCTCTGTATTAGAACAATTAATTCGCGATCAATATAACTTAGATTCGATCGGTATTTCTAAACGCGAAGCGCGCAGTACTGATGATGAGCGCGCTATTCAAATTCTTGATCGTACTGCGCGTCGCCTGCCGGACGGGCATTATGAAGTCGGTTTGTTGTGGAAAGCGGATATTTTAACTGTGCCTGATAGTTACAAGCTTGCTTTTTCCAGGTTTCTTAGTCTCGAGAAAAAGATGGCTAGAGATCAGCAATACGCAGAGCGTTACCGCGAAAACGTACACGCTATGATTCGGAAGGGTTACGCTGAATTGTGCACGGAAGAGCCTAGCGCCAAGTCTCTTGTTTGGCATTTACCACATTTTGGCGTAACCAATCCCAATAAGCCTAACAAATTGCGACTGGTTCATGACGCAGCTGCTAAAAGTAATGGAGTTTCTCTTAATTCTCTTCTACTTACCGGTCCCGATTTGCTTCAACCTCTGCTGGGAATCTTATTACGTTTCCGGGAGGGCAAAGTCGCCCTAACGGGAGACATACGCGAGATGTTCCCTCAAATAAAGATCCGAGCAGATGACCGCGACGCGCAAAGGTTTTTGTGGCGAGAGAACCCTAAAGAACCAATTAAGACTTATCGCATGTCTTCTATGGTTTTTGGTGCAGCTTCTAGCCCTTTTACTGCTATTTACATCAAAAACAAGAACGCAGTAGAATGGCAAGAACGCTATCCGGACGCGGCTCGAGCCATCATCGTCGATCACTATATGGATGATTGTATCGTGAGCTTAGATTCCGTTGACGAGGCCGCCAAACTTGCTGCCGAAATCAACAACATTCATCGACATGCTGGCTTCGAAATGCGTGCGTGGGTTTCAAACAATCGCGCCGCTCTCTCTCTTTTACCAAAAGAGAGCTTGGTTGAAGCCCCTGTAGCTAGAAATGACGTAGATGTTGATCTTGGTCGCCTCACTTCGCCCGTGCGTACACTTGGTCTTATTTGGCAACCAGCGTCCGATACGATTGCCTTTAATATCGGAATAAGTAATCAATTTTCGTTGCCAAAGAAGTTTACCAAACGTGAGGTCTTAGCTCATGTGATGCGGGTTTTCGATCCACTTGGAATCCTGGCGCCAGTTGTAATTACTGGTCGTATCATGTTTCAAAACGCGTGGCGCAAGGGTCTCGATTGGGACGAGGAGCTGTCTCAGACTGACAGTGCGGCGTGGCGACTCTGGTTTGACGGTTTATTTTCTGTGTCTGGTTTACAGATCCCACGCTGCTACTGCCTTAGCGAGTTGCAAGTCGTCAAGTGCGAGCTTCACCTGTTTTGTGACGCAAGCGAATCGGCCTTCGCTGCGGTCGCGTATTGGCGTTTTGTATTAGAAAATGGTGATGTGAAGCTGGCGCTTGTATGTAGCAAAGTTCGTGTAGCTCCTTTAAAACAGATGTCCATTAATCGCTTAGAGCTCCAAGGAGCACTAATTGCAGCCCGTCTCGCTTCCACCATTTGTGAAGCCCACAGATTAAAGCCTGTCAATCGCATCTTCTGGTGCGATTCTATGACAGTTTTGGGTTGGCTTCGAAGCGAGGCGCGCTTATTTAAACCATTTGTTTCTCATAGAGTAGCTGAGATTTTGGAGATAACTGATGTAAAAGAATGGCGATGGGTGCCAAGTCAATTAAATGTTGCGGACGATGCTACCCGCATTAAGCGTGTCACGTTATCTCCTGAGTCACGTTGGATATCGGGGCCTGAATTTTTGCTCTCTTCAGAGTGGCCTGATGAGCCTGTTACTTCTGAGTATCCGGGAATCGAAGTAGAGAGCAAACGTGCAGCCCGTTCCGACTTAGTTCACCTAATTAGTGTCGTTGACAGGCACGAGCCGGTTTCAGCCGACCCCAGTCGTTTTAGTTCTTGGCTAAGGCTTGTGCGTGCAACAGCTACAGCGCATAAATATCTCACAATATTGCGAATGCGTAGTCTAACTCGAAGGGGTCTGTGTATACAGAATTTAGTCCGTATCGAGGGAGGGCTCTGTACTTTTATGTTTCAGCCTTTAAACCAATGTGATCAGATCATCGACCCCCGCTCAGCACGCGAATCTATCGCACTGCTGACCGCTGCAGATCTGCGTTTAGCCGAGTCGCATGTCTTGCGTCGGTCCCAGTTAGACGCATTTCCTGACGAGATGACACATTTGTATCATTCCGCCCAGCCGTTGCCACGTTCCAGCCGCTTGTCAAAGCTATCTGTTAGCCTTAGTGACGACGGGCTTATGCGTTTATCTGGCCGCATCAGCGCCGCTACTCAAGTAAGCAACGCAATGAAGAATCCTGTTGTGCTAGATGGAAGACACCCCGCCGTACGCTTGCTCGTCCATTTCCAGCACCGCAGAGCCGCGCATGCGAACACAGAGACAGTAGTGAATGAGCTCCGGCAAGATTATCACTTGCTCAGTCTTAGAAGTACCGTCCGCAAAGTAGCTTATGACTGCCAGTTTTGCCGTATCCACCGTGCACAACATTTCCAGCCCCCAACAGGTGACTTACCAGAAGCTCGACTAGGTCATCACAAGCGACCATTCACATTTACTGGGCTTGATTATTTCGGCCCTGTTCAAGTATCGATTGGTCGAAGACGCGAGAAAAGGTACGTCGCCCTGTACACCTGCCTCGTAGTTCGAGCTGTACACTTGGAAGTTGTTGACAGCCTCTCCACTGACTCCGCAATTATGAGTCTCCGTCGCTTCATAGCACGTAGAGGTACGCCGACAGAGCTGTGGTCTGACAACGGAACAGCGTTCGTAGGTACCAGTAGAGAACTGCGACGCTTATACGCCGATGCCACATCCCAGTTTGCAGTTACGGAGAAGATCAACTGGCGCTTCATCCCCCCAGCCGCGCCTTTTATGGGAGGTTCCTGGGAGCGGCTCGTAAAGAGTGTAAAGACTGCGCTGAAGGTAACGCTGACTGAACGTGCCCCTACGGACGAGGTTCTACGCACACTGCTGGCGGAAGCCGAGTCTTTGGTGAACTCGCGGCCGTTGACGCATGTTGCCGTCGACCCTCAGACCCATGAATCATTAACACCAATGCATTTTCTTCTGTCATCATCCTCAGGACGTCCAATACCGGCGACGCTGTCAGAATCGGACCTCGTCTCACGATCCAGCTGGCGTAAAGCCGTGAGACTAGCGGATCACTTCTGGCGCCGTTGGATGCGAGAGTATCTTCCGACGCTAATACCAAGACGTGGTCGAGGAGAAGTACCTCAAATATCTATTGGCGACTTGGTGCTCATTGCGGACGGCAACACTCCCAGAGGAACCTGGCCCCGCGGGCGAGTCACAGCTGTCTTTCCAGGCCCTGACGGCATCATCCGTGTCGCTGACGTGCGCACCCTGGCAGGTGTCTTGCGGCGGCCCCTTCGGAAGCTGGTGAAGCTGGACGTGGCACGTGGCTAGTTCCTTATAAAAAAGGGAGGAAATGTGCATGACGCACCTCGTTTTATATTATTTTTACTTTTTTATACTTTTTTGTACTTTTGTTTTACATATTCTTCTAAATTTATATGTTTGGTTTTGGATTGATTTTCATATTATTATTGTGTCATCAGCCGCCGAATAAACCACATCATAAAAACCAGTGCCTATAATTTCCCACCACCAACAAGGGTGTTGTTATCTAGATTATAGATACTTCATCAAATAACAACTTATTGGCCTCTTTAGTTTACTGATATTGAAACTTGAGTTGAGAGTTTCTATACGTACTGGCCACGTATAAAAACATAACTGTCTTTGTCATGTTAAAAACATGTTTGTTGGAAATGACAACCAATTTCTGTTAACTTATTTTTTTATTAGTAAAATATAACCGAAATATTATTTAAATGAAGAATGGTTGACCGTCAACAACATTTGCTCCAGGTGTGGTTATAGGAATTATGACCAGTGCGACGCCAATTTTGAAAACTGGCGAGAGATTCAAAAATTATTTTGCCCTGAATGTACGTGTGAAATGTATATATCTAAGTATTAAGAAAAAACTTCGTCATTTAGAGGAACATTTTGTTGTGTTGTTTATTTACACGAGTTATAATATTTTTTGTTCAAATTAGATTTGATTAGAATTAGTCATTACCCAAAAAAAAATTTTACTCGTATCGTTGTTTAATGTTTACATTATTTTTGTGTAAATTATTAAGCATTTTTATAATTAAACAATTATATATAATATATACTAGATGAAACCCGGTTTCGCTAGGATAAAATAAATAATACAATTACTCAGTTTGAATAAAGTTATTATATTACATTATACTTTTAAATGCAAAATACGCGACAATCCGAATTTTTCGGATATATGGTTGCGTATTCAAAACCGTTTTATTTTTTACGCTGTTTCGTTTTAACATTTTCGTTCGGGTCTACCGTAGACCTGTACGGGAATATATATATACAGGTTGTTTTTGACCATTTGCTTTAACTTCGACACAGTGCTTGGCACAATAACGCAAACTTATACCTTAAACCATTTTACAGTATTCCAAAAAAAAAAAATTTTTTGTATTTCATACAAAATAATTACATATTTATTTGATGGCTATTGTAAAAGGTCCTTTTGAGTTAGACAGAAGTTAGTGTCAACTTGTTGTCATTTGAAAGTGTTAAAACTTCATCGTTGACAGAATTGATAGTTCGTTATAATCGTTGGTAGCCCAGCGGTAAGGCGTGTGACTTTCAATCCGGAGGTCGCAAGTTCGAGCCCGGATCGTACCAAATGAGCTTTTTGTATATTTTTTTGTGTCCCATATTTTTTATTTTTATTAATTTTGTTTACGTTCGTATGTCTAATCATAATATTAGCTCTCTGAGATCATGGCATGGCATAGGTTAAAACTATTAAAACTATACTAAATGTAGAATTTTTTTGAGTGATACGGAAAGAGTGAAAGGGAAGGATGAGAGAGTGAGGGAGAAAGGGATAGGGATTGCATATGGCGGCCAACTGAGTGAAATAGGGTGTGACGTTTTGTGCGGTGGAAAAGTTAAAAAACAAATAATGAATACTGCGCCAAAATGGACAATTTTATTACGAGACCTACATAAATTTATTAAAAAATATCATATTTACTTAAAAAAATACAGTCACAATAAAATAAAATGAACCCTTTTTTGTATCACCAACACTACTGCAACTTGTCTTCAAAGTAGCCACCTTCATTTTCTAAACAAACGTTCAGTTGTGTCCTTATCTCGCGGTTTAAGTTGACAGGAGTGGCACGCATGATTAGCTTCTTCATGAATGCGTTGTATCAATTGTTCTCTCGTGGTCACCGGTTTCGAGTAAACTCTTTCTTTTAGCGTACCTCAGACACACCGGACACACTAGACTTCTAGTGGTGTTAGGTCCGGAGACCTGCCCGGCCACGCGAGGGTACGACTGCCGCGGCCAATTCAATATTATCGTCGTAAGTTCGAAATACTGGAGACTTACATTCGTAAAAGTATTAAGGTTGCGGCGTTCGTCGATTGGGATATCGATGTCGGTACTCCCTCGCTAAACCCGCGAAACCGTAAATAAAGCGTATGTCAGCCACTTCCTCGTTCGTATAATGAACTAAATTAAGACGAAAATTAAGTCAACTCAATTTTTCTTTGAGAATCAAATAGGTGTTGTAGCATAACAGGAATTTTTCCTTATCAAATTGGTGTGACACTCAAATGACACTAGCGAGTCAAGTGAGAGAGGTCATTTATTTCAACCTTCTTATCGTAGACTCTTTGCGGAATGAAAATATACCTGGCTTGTATGAGAACAAATACATTCCAAGTACTACTTAAGTAACATTGAAAACTTTTTACTTGTGAACCAAAAAAAAAAATTTGGTTATGAATTAAGATGTTACACTGGTCTAACTAAGATTAGCAATTAAATTTAGATATTAAATAATTTGAAAACGGTACAAGTTGAGAACTTAGTTTCTTCGAGAAATTAACTCAATAACACTAAAGAATCTACCCTTAAAGTTAAAGCAAATGGTCGTAAACACGTTGTATATAATATAGATAATTATATATTATCATCATTGAGATGTTACAATGTTGTTTTAAAAAAACATCCTATATGCGACTTAACGTAATATTGACGTCACCCGCACCAAAGTTTCGCTCTGTGTTAATAAGAAATCTTTTGCGTCTTTCATATAGATTTTCACTGTGACAAGGAACGAAGTGGCCTATAAATCAAAATGGTTGACTATACAAGGCTTGACTATGTTACAACAGTTTATGCGTAAAGCCCATTATGACATGACTATATATAATATAAATCCAGGAGGAATGATGAGTGGAGAACGCATCCGCGTGCGCCAGTAAGTGACAAAGATATTCTGGCTTTTGTAGCCAAAAATGTAACAATTCACTATAGTTTTGCTTTACAGGACATTCTTTATAACAAAAATATTAGCTTATTCTGTATTAATCACCGCAACTTTGGTTGAAAACCCAAGAAAACTCCGATTGTATTTGTTTGTTCCCCTCCAACTTTGACAGTTCTGAAGGGTCCAGTTTGGAGGGGAACAAAAATGTGTGAAATTATGATAAGGACGGACGAAAATAGTGCCGTCTCTGCCATACCTATGGAAAGTTTCAAAGACCATGCTTTTGATCGTGGTATTATTATTAGCACGCTCCGTCTAGTTAAATGGTATGTCTGTCATATAAATACAGGGGCCATTTTATTTAGTTGTACAGTCAGCAGCAAAAGTGGCTAAGCGTTTGAAGTGTTCAAAATGACCTACACGCGCTCTTATTCTCTTGACAATAGAGATGTGTTTACCTCATTTTGAACACCTCAAACGCTTAGCCACTTCTGCTGCTGACTGTATACTCAACTTTTTTTTTTATTTTAATTTATTTGTGTGGTTTCTACTCATAATCATGAGTTCTTTCAATCCTGATAGGAGATAAAAATCATAAAATGTGTCAAGGAAGAAGCGAGAATCCAATGCTACCGGCGTCCTTATCTAACATATGTGAAATCAAACAACAGCGACAACAGCACTCAAGACCTATAGGTGTCCTTGTCTAATATGTAAATAAACCCATACGGCTGCAATCACTGCACTCAAGAGCTAGCGATGCCCTTGTCACTCGCATGTGAAACCATACAACCGCGACAGCTGTAATCACAGACTGATGGTGTCCTTCTCGTAAACCCATACGACAGCGACAGCTGTAATCAAGACATGTGAAACCATACAACCGCGACAGCTGCACTCGAGACATACAGGCGTCCTTGTCTAAGGGCTCATTCAAAAAATCATGTGATCGTTTGGGGGGGGGGGGAGGGGGTCAACTAAATATCACGATGGATCACGATGGGGGAGGGGGAGTCCAAGACCACATCACGTGTACTTTAGTTTAGTTTTAGTAGTACTGAAACGGTGAGATGTAACATAATTTCGTGGACTTAACAGTGACAAGTGTCGACCCCAAAATCACTCGAAAACAACACGTGATTTGGGGGGGGGGGATTAGCGTTAAGATCACCAAATACCACCAAGGGGGACGGGGGGGTCAAAATAAGGCCAAAAACGATCACATGATTTTTGAATGAGCCACATACCTAAGGTAACCCATACGACTGCGATAGCTGTACTGGGACTCTGTAATTTAACAAAGTTATTTCTGGCCATCACGGCCAACCGGTGGATTGTTGTCACCGATGAACTCTTCGTCAAATGAAGAATCACATCCACGTGATTAGATTGAGTGTCCACAACTAGGTATGTACAAACAGCAACGCTCTTAATTGACTATCGGCAGACATTACACCGTCGTAGCAGTGATTACGAAAGGAAACAGTCATTGCGATGGTATATATGTACTGTTAAGGTTGTGACCTTCACAGACTTCTTGGTGATTGTGATTCCTGGCTGGCCTAGTGTCAGTTCTTAGAAGATAAGGATGCCTTTAAGCCTGTAGCTTGATACTGTAGTACAAATTATTCCATTACTATATGGTCATTATCTACTAGTGTCCAGTTTGTTTGACACGAGACATGTTGTTCTCTTCTTTTTTATTTTATTTGTTATAATGTTTTATTTTAATCTTTAGACACTTAGGGACATTATACATCCCTAATTATTGTATTTATATTATTATTCATGAATATTTATTTGCATAAATAAATATTTATAGCTTCTGACGCATAGAGACATTTCTCTATATGCCTTTCATAACAAAAGTGTTATTTAAGTATGTAATGGACAAGCACAGAATGTGGCTTCTCACCAGAATGTACATGTGACTAAATTTGTTAATTGATAGAGCCTGCCAGCCTGAACATGTCATGCTCACTTAAAAGTCTTTGCTTATGGTGGCGTCGTTGATCGGGTCGCCACTTTCCCGAAGAAAGGTTGAGGGAGGCGATGGCTGAGATACGCGTCATACTCGTGAACGGGTGCTGTTTGTGGAGACCGGTCTGTTTTGGCTATTTGGGGCTATGTTTTAGGTAGTTTTCTTCTCATTGCATTTCTTCTTGTTTATTTACGTGATACACTTCATTCGGTGCTTGTTTATCTTTAAAAAACAAAAAGTGTTAGTATATTGAAATCATGACACCTGGAGACCTTATACATCTCTGAGGTTTATTTGTAATAAGCATGTATTTATATTTTTGTGTATATTTTGAAAACAAAATAACTATACATATAATATTTTTTGAAACTTGATTACAAATTTTTGTAATTTCTAAATTAGAATAAAGGACACAATTCAGATAAGAAAGCATATCGAACGTTTTGTTAACTTCGTTCTTAGCAGTCAGATTTGGACTTTTAAGTAATTAATAATTATTTTTATTTTTCCTTTGGCAGAATTTTTTTGTAATTGTTGGATATGTTTTCTTAAAGAATAACGCATTTTTATGTAATATGTATAAGATATCTTTTGTAATACTGTTTTGAAAAATAAGTCCCGCCGAGTTTCTTGCCGGTCATAAAAGTCGAAATGCTTCTCGGGTCAGAGGTGTAGGGTTAGAACCGGTGTAGTTTTTATGTTTTCTTCTTTTGTATACTCGACGTGTAAAAGTGCCCTTGTGGCCTACTTAATAAATAAACGTTTGTTTTTCTTTTTTTTTTCTTAATTTAAATTCTCTTTCGAACATGTAACCAGAGAGTTTCTAGAGGAGTCAGTAGGGGACCGTCAAAGCGAGTAATTGATTTATCTTGTATTTAAAGAATAAAAGCCGTGTGATGCCGGCTGACTAGAATAGCACCACCCCATCTCCTCCCGCGGGTGTCGTAAGAGGCGACAAAGGGAAAAATCCTACGGACGGGCAGCAGCGTCCGTCGAAACCCAATCTACAGCGCGGTCGCCAACCCGCCTGCCAAGATGATACAATTCATGTTTGTGGGAGGCCTATGTCCAGCAGTGGACTGCATACGGCTGAAATGTATGAATGTATGTAATGTAAAGAATAAAATATTACTTATCATAAACATCATCTTATTTATCAGCTCTCCATCTAGGCGCGAATCCCCCTTACAGTACTACACTGTAGCTTGTAACCACGCCTACTGAGTCGTAAGACTTGTGAAACCATACAACCGCGACAACTGCACTCGAAAGTTAAACCTACATACGTCCTTGTCTAAGATACGTAAGTAAACCCATACGGCTGCGATAGCTGTACTCAAGACCTACATACGTCCTTGTCTAACATACGTAAGTAAACCCATACCACTGCGATAGCTGTACTCAAGACATATGAAACCATACAACCGCGACAACTGCACTCGAGCCCTACAGACGTCTTCCTCTTACATACCCTAAGGTAACCCATACTACTGCGATAGCTGTACTCAAACGATATCCTTCTGTTCTGCAGGAAGATTGGAAGATTTGAGGAGCACTGTGTGGGAACGCAGCCAGAACTGTAACCTGCAGCTTGACTGAACTGAACTGGGCTGAATGATTGCTACAAGCGATCGACAGCCCGCCTGAGTCCAGCCGGGCGTCCCTACACTACATCTAGCTGTACTCACGGGCTGACGGTGTCCTTGTGCAGCAGCACGGCGCTGACGCCGCACCAGCGCGCCGACCAGCGCCACAGCAGCGCGTGCAGCGCGTCCAGGGTGCGGAGGAGCACGTGGACCGGCAGGTTCTCGCCGTATCTAAAAAATATGTACGCAATTAAACTTTTGTGAGTCATTGCAATATTTTATGAAAAAAAAAACAACGATTCCGGTGTCGGGCCGACCTCAACCGGTTTTGACATCAAGAGCGGCGCGGCTAGCGTGTGACGGGCCGCGGCGAGGCGAGCGGACATTCAGCACTCTTAGTGCTTGAAAATGGAGGCCTATGTTCTCCGAAACAAGTCGCGCGAGTGACTAAATAAACGTGATTAGAGCCGTTATTATCATTTATAAAAGAAATAGCCAAATCAAGAATATGAAGTAAAATAGTACATTTCGATACTACAAAAAAAAATTTTTTCGACGAGGGTGAAAGTTGGAGCCCGAGTGAAACGAGGGTGACAATCACCCGAGTCTTAAAGAAGTTTTTACACGAGTATCGAACCTAATTTTTCATAACAAGTGCCTTAAAAAGTGAAATGTACGCACTGCACTTTTTACGCACTAGTTAGGAAATAGTACATTTCGATACTAGTGAAAAAAATTTTTTTTTCGACGAGGGTGAAAGTTGGAGCCCGAGTGAAACGAGGGTGACAATCACCCGAGTCTTAAAGAAGTTTTTACACGAGTATCGAACCCAATTTTTCATAACAAGTACCTTAAAAAGTGAAATTTACGCACGTTTCGCGTGCGCAAGTGCACTTTTTACGCACTAGTTAGGAAAAATATATTTATATATGTATATTTTCAAATAATAAAAACCAAATGATGGCGCGGAATTACCTGGGGTTGGTCGGTCCGTGCTCCGCATCGAAATTCTCAGCACTGAAGCAATAAGGCCGGTAGCTTATTGCACCCACTATCTTTGGATCCCTCCGTCTTATCTGTGGATAATAATTTGATTTACGACTTTAAGCTAATGGTCGTTCACATTGCAACTATCACTTAAAACGGGATAGTTAGGATTAGTTTGAATTAGGTTCCGATATTCCGGCTCTGTTGCTAGTACCTCACGGAATAACTGAAGTACTGCGAGATTTGACGGTAGTCCAATCACACTCCGTAGCGATCTACCCTCTTTCTGATTAACTTTGATGAAAATCACTTTGTTTTGATGGCGCTTCAAAATTAGGTACTTATCTTCTATAACGTATACGTCTTACATTTGTAAATAATATCGTCTTTTAAATAATACGAACGAAAATTCCTATTACTTTTTTTATAGCATAGGCGGCAAACGAGCAGACGGATTGCCTGGTGGTAAGCAGTTACCGTCGCCCATGGACACCCGCAATAACAAGCGCGTTGCCGGCCTTTAAGGAGGGTTCGAGCTCTGGGAACCTTACTCACCATCAGGAACACAACAATACATACCGGAAAGCTAGCAGTGTTATTATGGCTGTGGTCTTCTGTAAGGAGGAGGTACTTTCCCAGTTGGGCTGCCCCAGACTCAAGCGTGACGGTCATCGTTGTGTCCTACCTCTCATTGTTGGACGTAGTTTAAGGACATACCCGGGTCCTATATTCGCGAGCGGTTCGCCCATCCTTACCTGATTAGATTGAATCGAGTAGCGCGAAAAGCCCCCTTCCCGGGCGCTAAGCTTTTCCCCCCCTTGGACCCCTTACTAAGGGGCTCTTAAAGACACAGTACCTGATATAGTGTGGCGGGGTTGAAGCATGTGACAGCAGCGAATTTATACAGGTCCGGCCGTGACGCAAAAGTATCCACAATGCCGTTTATAACCTGGAAAAAATAGTGAATATTGAACCCACCTTCGTCGCAGGGTTGCTAGTCTGTCTGCGTTTTGAACATCGATGTATAATAAATAGGCATCGGACGGAAGAGTGCAAATGACATAAGGAACAGGACTTGTACCATAATGGAGTAGCTATCAGCGTAACATATTTTATACAGTCGATCAATTTGTCGATGTCATCGACATAATTATTTCATCGTTATTAATGGTGTTAAATTTAGTAATTTAGAGCCTAGTAATATTTTTTTACCAAATACATTTAGAGCGAAATTAATTTGTTTTCTGGAGAACAGTTCATGTATCTTCGGTATGAAGTGTTTTTATAACAATAGTATTAGTAGGAGATTATATCCCGCTCGCTGCAGATTGCGTGATTTTTGCCGTATTTTTAATGCTACTGCTACAACGCAATTGATTTATCCTTCTAACCTTTTTCATTAAATAAATATTAATTTAACCTATATATATTCCCCCTTTCTAAAAAGACAAACAAATCAGTTGTCAAATAAAATAAAATGTGTTACGCTGATAGCTACTCCATTATAGTATAAGTCCCGTTCCTTATGTTATTTGCACTCTTCCGTCCGATGCCTAATAATTAACGTAGATTCACAATCAGCCCCAAAAAATGGCTCTAAAAAACAACCGCTCGAACAACTTGGGCGGTACAGTTAGTTAGTCTTCTTTGAACCGCTGTCAGTGCAAGTGTCAACAATGACTGAAAAGTTATTACTTTATCAATAGTGAAGTTTGATACTTAATAATTAGAACACTGAGCTCTTTTTTGTTTGATTATATTATTTAGAAGATTATAAATTAGCATTATTAGCATAAACTGGAACGTGATAGAAATGTCATATAGTGCATTTTTCTACATAATTCTTCTAGCTTTAGCTCGGCTCTCGATGTTAGCACGGGAGGGTAAACACAAACTTTGCTCCCTTATAACAAAATAACTATAATTACCTCCTTGTTATCGCCTTTCACATCTATAATCATTCGCATACGCTTCTCCAGCAAGTAGTCAAGCGCCGCGTCCAGCAAGCACAACTTAACTTGCTTATACTGTTGCCTGAAAAAAAAAAACAATCATATAACAAGATAATAATGAGGAATATAATTATATACAATAAACTCTTCTGAGGAAAAGGTTGTTAACCTAAGGTGGGCCTAAAGCTAGCAATGTCCTATTTTTAAAAGGCTAATGTTTTTTTTTATGTCAGGCGGCAAACGAGCAGACGGATTGCCTGATGGTAAGCAATTACCGTCGCCCATGGGCACCCGCAACACCACCCTCGTCGATGCCGTTAAGTGTCTAATACGCTGGCGGTAGATGTGTTTACACGTCACCCATGATGACGTATACGACGAGGGATAAATAGAAAAACTTGACAAGTCTAAACGGTACTCGTGTAGCACAATTGGTAGTGCACTGGGCTAGTGATCCAGTGGTTGTGGGTTCGAGTCCCACCCCGAGTCAAATTTTTCTTTCGATTTAAATATCGAAGATATTCGCTAGCAAACGTTTCTGCATAATAAAAAATAATATAACATACTTATTAGGGTGGGTGACTCCAATATCAATATCCTTGATCTCCTCCCAACTCAGGTTGGTGACATCCGTGATGCTGGACTCGGAGAGCCGCTGCAGCCCCCGGTCGTGAAGCAGCACCATCTTCCCGTCTTTTATCGTCCGGACATCCAGCTCCACAAAGTTGCACTCTCTCTCAGCACACTGGGGAACAGAATATATGGTTTTAGATGGAGACATCAGCGCCGAGCAGAGACCGGAAAACCCCTTCATTTGATTAATCATATCGATAGGGTAGCCCTATAGAAGTCTTACCGTAACGATGTGGTTAGCCTATAATAGGGTTACCCTATCGATATGGAAACCATTATGGATAGGCTTACCCGGGTTTCACATGGTTACCGAGTCGGATGGGGTAAAAATAGCTTTAATGTTTAGCGCTTACCATTTCATAGGGTTACCCTATGGGCGTCTCTTTTCCACGTAGGCAGATAGTTCTAGAGTTTAAAATCGCGCATTTGAAAAACACTTGATAGGGTAACCTTATTGAGGGTTTTTGAATTTGGTAAGCCCTTACTCAAACTAAGCCTATTAAATTGGTTAGCCTATCATCCGGGTAAGTCAATGATGCGCTTACAAAACTGATAGGGTATTTAAAAACAACCCTATCAAAAACCTAGGGTAATACCCCTTATTTGGTAACCGGTTCCGGTGCCTGGCGCCGAGCAACAAACTCACCACTAGCGTGGACTGTTTATTTATCCTCGTAAGGCCCACCATACTAAAATAGTTAAAACCAACCTTACTATGCAGTGGATTGGGTTGAATTTTCTTTTGTACGAAAACTAATGAAATAAAAGAAATTCTACCCTATTTCCTTTTATAAAAGATTTCAACTCCATTGAAAGGGAGTGTACATTGTAATGCACACTAGGAGTTACGAGGTTATACAATTTGAATACTGCTCAACATGTTTCACTCTATATGGCACTGGTCCCACCGCAAGCTAGTAAGCTATAAGCTATCAGCTATTTCAATCAATCCCATGTCAAATTCTTCATTTATTTATTTAATAAGCAGGCAGGCAGTTACGACAACTAATGATGCCTGTATCCAGTGCTCATTATAATGTATTCCAGTATAATGTCATTGCCGTGCTGTGGCTTGAGATTTTTGTGTGCTTGTCTAATTTATTCTTGAAGTTGTTGAGATTGGGAGCTGCGACAACATTTTCCGGGAGTTTGTTCCAAGGCCTCACTACTCGGTTCCTCCGGACTGTCTATGAGGATTGCTATGGGACCTGTGAACTTCTAACTTCAAATGATGCCCTCTTAAACGCGTGCTATTATTACATTACGCTTGAACATATCGTTCGTCTTTGAGGTCATTGCCCAGACAAGAATTCACACATATTATTTATGAAAACTTGCAAAGCAGCACCTTAATATCCATTTACACTGTTCAAATAAACTATTACACACAAAACAAAAAAGAAAATCGATAAAACTTACATATTTGAACGCCTCCATTGTATTCTCTGGCGCATCGAGTCCGGCTCCTCTGTGGGCTATGCACTGCACGACTTGTTCTGGATTTTTCTCCGCCTCTTTAGACCCAAGCTCTGGACCGAATATGCTCATAACGTTAGACGGATCGGGCTTCTTTAACCTCGTAAGTAAGTACGCCCCTACGCCCAGCAAGCCAACGTCCAATCCAAACGGCAAAACTAGGCAAACAAGCGAGAAAACAAAGTAAACAAACGAAAATGAGTAACATAAAGCGCTGTAGATAATATTAAATGTCGTTGTGAACATTTTTAAGTCGTTCGTTCGAAATTATAAGCGTTCGTTTAGGTTATGTTAATCGAAAATAAATACATTGGGGAGGGGCTATTTGACAGGACTATTTGCGTTTTGATATTCCTGTTTGGAATAATATTATGTAATATTGATGATGATGGTTATCTTATCCTAAGACAACATCATGGTTAAATTACATTATATCCAATCCATGTGGTTAAAATAACCTAAATAGTAAGAAAATATATGTTGAAAAAATAAGTTATTCTTGAGAAAATTTTAAAATAAGACACTCACATCCATTAAAAATGTTTTTATTTTGTATTCTTATCCACATTACAGTAAACATTATTATACAGAAGGTTATTACTGTAGGGCTAAATAATTATAAAATGCTCTATGTATTGACGCAAACCGTAAACTGTTTCGGTTTTAGCTTTACGCCAGAAGATGGCGACCTTCGAAGTGTTTAAATATATCTAAATGGCTCTCAGTAGACAAGACCGACAACACATACGACATAGCGAACGAGCTATCATTATAATATAGCTACATTATGTTAGAACGAATTATCAATAATAAATAGCCTTCCAAAGCACATACAAGATCTATACCTATCCAACTCAAAATCAATTAAGGATGTTAGAAGTTTTTTATGTCTTCCAATAACCACGACTACGCTTTGTAAATAATTAAATGTATGCACACTTAGATAAATAATAACTTAGACAGAACTCTTACTGTAAATAAGCCTTAGCAGTTAAGTACACATGAAACTCTGCGATAAAATTAATTATTTTGAACTTTATATAAAAAAAATCGTTATCAAAGCTAGTTGCTCTGATATTCTCTTTTCACAAAATCTTAATAATAGCTTAGAAACAAAAATATCTCCATAAATTGTTAAAGCGTGCTTAGCATAATAATTTACCCGTGGCCTTAAATATCTGAACCTTCATGTCAGAGAATCTAAATTCCTATACCCTAATCCTTATAATCCAGCATCTCGATCCGACCAGTTCTTTTCCCTATAATAAAATCCACGATATGCCTGATGATGAACAGGGCCGTCTCCACAACAGTCAGAACACTGGCGCCGACGAAGAGGGCTGTGGTGCCGCCGAGGGATGCTGTAAATTGATAAAAATAAAAAAATATTAAGGCAGTCAAAGCAGCGTCCGTCGAAATCGAATCATCAGCCACTGCGGTCGACAACCCGCCTGCCAAGCAAAGTTACTTAGGCAAATCGGCCCCAAGCGGGAACAATTAAGTCATATTTAGGGAAGGTCTATGGTCATGTCCAGCAGTGGATGTCTGACGGCGGAAATGATGATGATGATCATGAACGATGATGATCATGATCGGGTATTTACGAATATCGTTCTTCGCGGTAGCGCCGCTGGTGTAACAATTGACGATGTCGCATTATCAGATACAACAATTCTGTGACAATATAAAATATGACACCGTAAAACACGACGGAATTCAAAGTGACAGTTCAATTTTTAAAGATGAATTTTTTGGCGGTTAAAATGTAACAATGATTATAGAATAAATGAAGTGTATATAATGACTGTATTTACTAGACTTCATTCCTTTAAAATTCAGTTCATCTTATTGGGTGCGACAGTCTGTCGGCGAGATACTACGCATACTTTTCTAACTATAATAACTAAAGCGAAATGGATAATTAATCTCACTGTGAGATACTGTGCCGCTCATCATGTGATACTAGGTATATAGGTGAGTCAGCGCCATCTTTCGAGGCACTGGGCGTTAGGGTTACGTGTAAACTTTACTTTATAAAAAAACAAACAGGGTTTACTTACCTTAACAATACAATTATACATAATAAAAAACACAACACAAAACGCAAAAGTTGCTTGCGTACACAAAACAAATAGCCGCCATTGTTGTAAGCCATTGAACACCATATGTGGCATTATCTAGCAAAAGGGACCTTATTGTCGATGGCGCTTACGTCGAACCGCGTTGCGTTTGTATTGCGGCACCTTGAACAACGGCGTAAGCGCCATCGGCAATAAGGTCCCTTATCTTAGATAATGTCACATATACCATTTAACTAGACGAGGCGTGCGCTAGTAATAATACCACGATCGAAAGGGTTGTTCTTATGTAACTTTCCATAGGTATGGCAGAGACAGCGCTATTTTCGTCCGTCCTTGACATTGTCTCACATATTTCTGTTCCCCTTCAAACTGAACCCTTCAGAACTGTCAAAGTTGGAGGGATACAAACAAATATAATTAGAGTTTTCTTGTGTTTTCAACCGAAGTCGGGTTAATTAATACAGAATAAGCTTATATTTTAGTTATAAAGAGTGTCGTGTAAAGCAAAACTATAGTAGAGTGTTGCGGTGATTCATACAGAATTAGCAGTACCCTTACCATGAGTTGTGACATTGACGTTTTCGATAACGAGTTTACTGTCTGTAAGTCTCGTTCGCACTAAAATTGTATACTGCCGCCACACATTCGCACGAGTAGCGAGGCGAATGGCGAGGCGAAACGCGAGCACGCATGTGTACGCGGACGTCGCGCCATTCCTCTCGTCCCTCGCATCGCGATTTTGTAAAGGAAAAGTCTCGTCGAACGTTTCGACGAATAGCGAGGCGAGTGACGAGCCAGGAGCGGTACCGCGAACATCGAAGTTCGTATATTTCGGGCATTTTTCTCTTTTACTCCAATTAAGGTGTCATGAGAGTGACAGATACAATCGTCCGAAATTGACGAATATCGTTGTTCGCGGTAGCGCCGCAGCATGTCTAAACGCGGAGGTACAAGCGACATGCACAGATAGTAAACTCGATACTCGTTATCAAAAACTTCAATGTCACAACTCATGGTAAGGGTACTTATATTTGTTTTATAAAGAGTGTCCTGTGAAGCAAAACTATAGTGAACTGTTACCTTCCGAACTGCAAAAGCGAGAGTATCTTTGTCAGACATGGCAAAATAAAACAGAGCAAAGCATATCGGTGCGTGGTCAAACCCGATAAGTCGAGTAAACAGGCTTTCGAATTTGAAATGCGATTCAGTTCGATATATACTAACGCGGGTCAGAGTTGTAGGGTCACAATCGGTGGTAGATTTTTCTTTGATGTCCACAAGTGCATTGTAATATGTCTTTTACGTTAGGTTGTTACTTCAATTAAATAGTTTTTTATACTCGTCTGACCAGCGTTTGACCTCAGTCACATCAGGTACCTAAGTGTCGACGAGGTCGAGGGTGTAGCACGCTGGTTCAGTAACAGCATATTCACTCTTGCCCTGGACAGACCCTTCAAGGAGTAGAATATCGATTTACCAGGTTTGACCTTGCAACCCTCGATGAAGCAACAATACAAGTGAGCATAACAGCAATCTCAAGTCCACGCCATGTCAATGTGTAGCGTACACTAACAAGACACGACCATTTTAACAGTCCAACCCAGTAAAGTTACGGTTGACCAGGGGACTGATTTTTCAGCACTCGACGCTCGAATGACATTTTAAACTCTCTCAAACACGAATGGTATTTAAGCATGAATGATATAAGAGCCGTGTGATGCCGGCTGACTAGAATGGCACCACACTATCTCCCCCCGCTGGTGTCGTACGAGGCGACAAAGGGCAAAATCCTACGGACGGGCAGCAGCGTCAGTCAAAAGTTCGAAACCCAATCCACAGCTACTGCGGTTGCCAAACTGCCTGCCAAGCGTGGCGACTATGGCAACTACCCCAAGATGATACAAGTCATATTTGTGGGAGGCCTATGTCGAGCAGTGGACTGCATACGGCTGAAATGTATTATGTAATAAATAAATAATCTCGGGTATAGAGACTATACATTTTGTGCAAAAATAATGGTAAGAAACTTTTATGTGTGATTATTTTCGTTCTCAGTTTTATGAATTCAAGTGTACGACTCTCAAAAATCAGCCCCCGGTTCGTATCCTTTCAGACTGTTAAGGACACATAGGTGCGTTTTGTGTGCGTAGCGGTAGTGCAGCGTGACACCGGTGTGGCTAATGTAATGCTGCCGGCACACATTCGCGCGAGTAGCGAGGTGAATGGCGAGGCGAAACGCGAGCACGCATGTGTACGCGGACGTCTCGCTATTCCTCTCGTCCCTCGCATCGCGTTTTTGTATAGGCAAAGTCGCGTCGAACGTTTCGACGAATAGCGAGGCGAGTGACGAGCCAGCATGTCTAAACGCGGAGTTACGAAGGCACACATTCGGAGAACAGCGTCGCGCCCCGCTCACGCCACACTCACAAAACGCGCCTAATATGCCTTTATACGGACCGTTTGGTGGAAATAGTCAAGTATGATCCATTAAATGTGCCGGCCTATATTTTACTGGGTTTTGTTATGTGCACCCACCAAAAAGATCTTCCAGAGTAAAAATGACGTCTCTGTGTAACCGAAGTTTAGGCGGCATCAGGTTGATGCGTACGGCCGCCACCGGGCCCTCGTCGCCGTCAGAGTCCGACCCGTTTCTAGTATATACATAAATAAATAAATACAAAACTAGCTACACTACTAATAACTAGGCCTCGCGGTCGTGTCCGAGATTCGTGAACCTGTAGCCGTGCGCCCGGTTTCGTGAATAACGGCAACGGTTTTCTGGTCCGTTCCGCACGTGACATTCGGTTACGTGAAATTAGTGTAGGGTAGACCGGGGACAACTGAAACATTTTATGTTTAATTACCTGCAATCTTTTTATTATTATAGATATAAAGATGCGTAAATAACTTTTATTACGGAAATTTATCTGGCTTTTAAATAAAATTAGTTTTAAAGGCATTTTGCCTATGGTTATCTTGCAAAAAGGAAATAAAGAGGAAGTGGAAGAGTGGTTCAATTGACCCTACAAGAGTGTCAATTGAAACACTATTCGAGGTCATTTGAAACACCTCCACAACTTTGGAAAAAATAAAGAAAACTTGTAAGTTTTATATTAATTACTGTCTATCATGTTATACAATTAGATCGCCAAAAGGTTACTGTTGTAATACAAACATTACAAAATTTATCATCGTATGAGTGTGTATATTAAGGAAACGGATGAAAAAAACTAAATACACGACTTATAGTTTCCATTGTTGCGGTAACTTCTTACATTTCGCTTAATTATCGCAGTTTTAATGCAACAACAAGACATGCTGATATAGAATAGTGGTAAAAAAACGTAAATAAGTTTCATACAAAATTTATGTTTCAATTATAACCTTGTTTCAATCATAACCAAACCGTAAGATAATAAAAAAAACGATAGATACATTTCCTAAATAACTGCCAATATCAAAACCAATCAATAACCAAAGTATTGCAGATTTGTGAAAAAAAAACGACATTTTTATATTTGACGTAAAAACTTAGTATTGTCTTCGGCTGCCGCGATAATTACACATGAAATAAAACAACTAAAACGGATTATATGGCGTATACTAAGTAAAACTTCATCCCAACGCTTTAGCAGAATATATGCTTTTCATATACATATTTTTCCTCAGTCCACCCGATGACCACGAACGCTGCTAAAGGGTTAGAGACGTCGGATGATGTTTAAATTAGTATACGCGATATAATCCGTTTTAGTTGTTTTATTTCTTGTAAAAACTTAGGTAAAGTTTACATACAATAAAATTGCTCGTAGCCTATACAATTCTTAGATATTTATGTCAACAGTAAAAAAAAACTATTTGGTAATAATTAAACATGGTTCTAAGTTTTTGTAGATATCCACTTTTAGAGATAGGTACATATTATTATTACCTACTATAGTACTTAAGGAAATATCCAGTCAAACGGTGCATATCAAGTTTAAAAATCATTTTAAAATTTACATTTTAAAATCAATATTTTTTTCTAAATCAGAGCCTCGTTTTTAATCGTTGGTTACTTGTGGGGACGATTAAAACATGGGGACGTTTGAAACGTTTCAATCGTCCACAACTACTTTGTTTCTATCGTCCCCAAATTACAAGGTCAATTATTTACCTAATAATAACACTCCATCACTGATTAATGTCATCTAAAATCTTCTATAAGTCACACTCAAAACCCTGAAGTAACTTAATTTGTCAAACTACACGAGTACACAAAATTAAACGAAATTATATTGGAACACAGATACTTACTTTTTAGGTCAAAATATTTTAACGGCTCTCTGACACGACCACATCAGCCGCGCGCCCGGGCACTAACGGTTCAAACTTGCAAAATGACCGGCCGCGTGACGACAATATAGAGTCATCCGCGTAGGTACTATGGTTTTCGAGATATTTGGCTTGTTTCATTCATAACGTGTTTCAATTGTCCCCGGTCTACCCTACGTGAATCCGTGTAGATCCGTGTAGGCGTGATCACGCCTTCACGTATCTTAAGAACACGCCGGTTCGGTCCTCCCGTAATATATACTAAGTGGCAATTTAATTCAATAACACTTAGTCCTTATTTATTTTTCTCCCGGGCGTGGCGAAATTACGAAACGTGCGATAAGTATCCAACGGAATCGAGCCCTACACTCCACACACGGACGCAGGTACGGGCTACGTATCAAGGCTTGTCACGGCGTGTCACGTGAATCCGGATGCGAACGCAGGTACGTGACACGTACCTGGCCGTGTTCGTGAAATTCGTGATCTTAGTACCGGCGGTGTTAAGAATACGTAGCTACGGGTCGGCGTACATCACGGATACCAGGAGCCCTACTAATAACGTAGCCTATGTGTTAATCCAGGGTGTCAGGTAACTCCATACCAAATTTTATTAAAATAGCTCCAGCCGCGTAGACGTGAAGAAGTAACAAACATACAAACTTTCGCCTTTATAATATTAGTGTAGATTACAGGACATTCTTACACAAATCGACTGAGCCTCACGGTAAGCTCAAGAAGGCTTGTGTTGTGACTCAGCCAACGATATATATAATATACAAATACTTAAATACATTCATAATAGTTTTATAGGATATCCGTATACAAATTAACTGAGCCACACGGTTAGCTTAAGAAGGCTTAAGTATGGCAAAATATATCGTACAGTCGCCATCAGATATATCGGAGCTGTGGAGGTGGTCACAAATATCGGAACAACGCCTCTATTATTAAGGCGATAAAGTACATGCTCCGATATTTTTGAATACCTTAGCTGCTCCGTTATATTTGAAAGCCACATCTTTACTGCTATATAAATTAAGATCTGTATATATATATATTTGGCCACTGGTTGCCACCAATCTATTTGACGCTGACTTTTCGACGACGCGCGAAGCGAGGAGGAGTGTTAAGTATCTTATGTTCCCAACACATCCAAGTCGCTATCAATAAAGTATTTTTTGCACACACTTTGCTTTAGGCTGACCCCCATTTTAATACTATAGCCTATTAAATATTAAATGAATTATTTAAAAATGTTAAATGAGGGTTGAAAGAATGTATGGAATTCTTAAAAATCTATGTAATATACTGCGGGCGAGTTTGTCGTACCGAGAGTCGCTTACTTTGGCGAGAGATGTGCTCCAGATTTCGCTTTGTTTTTAAATTCCTTTTTGTATGTTTTCGTAAGTAATAAACGATTTTCATCTAATATAATTAGTTTTCATTTTAATTTACATAGTTTGAAATGTTAAAAAACTTATGGTCTACCCGTGTATATGTCATGGACCAAGTGATAACTTGGGTATTATTGAAAATGCCCGGGCATTATTAATAATGTCTATCACCTATTGGGCAGAATACTAAGCTAACAATATCGATCAAATGACAGATGAGATATAGTTAGAAAACTACCGGTCCATCATTTTTTTCATACAATTAGTACTGAGTTTTTTGCGTTCACAACACAGCCGACTCGCCAAGAAATAAAAAATCTGTTTAGAAATTGCTGTAGGCCTTTGTGCCAGTTGCAGTTGCATCCACCGGTAACTGTTAACACGTGTCACGAGTTTGTTTCTCTCCCCGACCAAATTGCCCAACCACGATGTAGCAGTATTCATAATGACCAGACAATGTGATAAATATTGAAGTTTAGCTTGTCACTTGCCACTTGGCCCAGTATAGTCATTATTCATTGTGCCCGGGCATTACAAATAATGTCCTTATCACTTGGTCCATAACATATATATTATTATAAGAGAATAGAGGCTGCATAATCCCACAGTCAAACCATGTAAACTGTTGTGAGACTTTGTAGCTAAGCTGTAACTCTATGATCTTTGTAAATTGAATCTTCTTAAATATAGGTAAGCATTTCTCATAAAGTTTGTACATTTGGATCACGTCTTCGATTTTGATTAAAAGCGGTAGACCGATACAGCAAATAATGCTTAGCAAGATCTGCCATATTTCCCAAAATGTCCCATAAAGTTTGTATTGTGCTTTCCTTTTTTGTTACCGAAAGTCTATAAAAATTTGGTCACAAAAAAGAAAAGTTCCATACAAACTTTATGGAACATTTTGGGAAATATGGTAGATCTTGCTAAGCATCATTTACTCTATCGGACCTCCGATTTTAATCAAAATCGAAGACGTGATCCGAATGTACAAACTTTTTGAGAAATGCTCAGATATGGTATGGGTATTTAAAAAAATATATATACAAGAATGACCAGCGTTTGACCTCAGTCGCACCTGTTGGTAAGTGACGACGAGGTCGAGGGTGTAACACGCTGGTTCAGTAACAGCCTATTCACTCTTGCCTTGAAGAGTCCCAAATTATATCTTTCCGGGAATACAGACGAAGGGAGCGAATTCCATTCCTTAGCAGTCCGCATTAGGAAGGTAGAAGCGAATCGCTTCGTGCGAATGAATGGAATATTCACAACGTAAGGATGAAATTGCTCCCCTCGCCTGGACGTCCGGGATATATGTATATTAAGTTATGGGTACGATGGGGTACTTACCTAATAACGACCTTTTTTGTGTGAGAATAGAAGTTGATTTCGGCACACTGAGGATGGCAGGAGCACTTGGCGAGGTTCTTTGGCAAGTTGATAAGTATCTCCACGTTCCTACCGATGCACGCCATCCCGTGCGCGTCACACACCTCGCCATCTTGGAAAACGCGAAATGGCGGCGGGCCGTTAACACTAAATTTAACTAATAATCTGTATTATCATTAAAATTTGAAATTGCAATAACGAGTTTTTGTATTATTTTTGACAGTTGTAGTTTGACATTTGGGTTTGTCAACGGCCAGTTTTAAATGTCATGTCTAAAGAGTATGACAAGGTTTTCAGTTTAGGTTTGGGGTTATTAGGTTATTACTATGTGACGATTTTTTTTTAGTAATAACAAACATATAAAGTGCTAGAAGTCTGGCTAACCAATTATTACTCGATTGTTACTCTTAAAGTTGAAAAAATAAACTATACTCATCCCTTTTTTTGGGGTCGTAGTGCAAGCGAAAGAAAGAGACGGTATGATTCAATCGTCTATGCTTTAAGTGAGTAAACCAATTTTTTTCACTGGCCAAACTCTATCTATTATACATTATTTCATTTCTCATATTCTGAAAGTGGGACATTATTGTTTATCTATGAAGAGGGTGGTAGGTGATACATTTCTTCTTTCTTCCCTGGGGCCGCAAGATGGTAGGTTCATTCGCATTTTGCCAATGTTCCATCCCGGGATGTGTCGTAGGCACTAGTTTAACGAAAACGACTGCCATCTGACTAAATCTAGAGGGTAAACTAGGCCTTATCGGGATTAGTCCGCGGTTTCCTTACAATGTATTCCTTCACCGAAAAGCGTCAGGCAAATATCAAATACTTCGTAAGTACATGAGTTCCGAAAAACTCATTGGTACAAGCCGAGGATTGAAGCTGCGACATAGGGATTGCAATTCGCAAAGGGCTTGTACACAAAACTGCGATACGATATCGTATTACACAAAGCAATCTTCTGTATTTTTTTTAGGGCAAAGGTGGGAAACGAGTAGGTAGATTGCCTGATGGTAAGCAATTACCGTCGCCCATAGGCAACACCAGAAGGTTACAAGCGCGTTGTCATCCTTTAAGGGGGATGGGAGCTCTGGGAACTTTACTCACTATCAGTGCTATTATGGCTGTGATCTTCTGTAAGGAAGAGGTACTTCCCCAGTTGGGCTGCTCCAGATTCAAGCGTGATGGTACTTCGCTGCGCCATACCTCTCATTGTTGGACATAGTTTAAGGACTTTAAGGACATACCCGGGATTAGGTACCTATTTAAAATATTGTATAAGGCGCAAGTACGCCCAGTACATGGAATACTGCTCTTATCTGTGGGCAGGGGCTCCCCAGTACCAGTTTCTTCCTCAGGACCGCATCTAACGGAGAGTAGTCCGAATCGTCGGTTGCCAGGATCTCTCAGATCGGCTCGGTTTTACATCGGATTCTGAGGAATTGTTCGGATTAATCCCTGCCGTCTCCTTCCGCCATCGTTCTACGCGGCAACATTTCCACCCCCACCACCTGGATAGTTGGAAATCCTCTACTGTGCGTTTCTCTAGAAACTTCCTGCCTCACACATCAAAACTGTGGAATGATTTGCCGTCAGCGGTATTTTCCTTACCGATACGACCCTCATACTGTGAGCAATTCTAATTTATGGGTGATTGTTTCATGAATGGATTAAAGCCTAGTTGATTGGTCATATGATTATTTTATTGTATAAAAATGGAGGTAGAAAAATTAACAAGAGTGACAATACGGGCGGTAGCTGACATTCATGAGGATGGCGACGCGCGTCAATGTTGAGGAAGCGTGTTTGGTGTAAAGAAATATTAGAATTACTTCGATTTATTAAGTCTAATTACAGTTTGTATATCACTTTTACTAGTTTAATTTACAAGATCTAACAATACCTTCAAGAAAAGAGCTTACTGCTATCTTAAAGGCCGGCAACCCTGACCCCCCTTCATCAGGCAATCCATCTGGTCGTTTGCCTTTATCATAATTCATAACCCACCACCTGGATAGTTGGAAATATTAAGAATATTCTGGGAAGCTCGTAGATTTTTCGCATCTCAGTTTTTTTGTACAAGCCCAAAACGCTAGACCACCAGCGCTTTATTGGGTTTGGTTATTAGAGCATTTCTCAAAAAGTTTGTACATTTGGATCACGTCTTCGATTTTGATTAAAAACGGTAGACTGATAGAGCAAATGATGCTTAGCAAGATCTACCATATTTCCCAAAATGTCCCATAAAGTTTGCATGGAACTTTCCTTTTTTGTTACCAAATTTATATAGCCTTTCGGTAACAAAAAAGGAATCCATGCTTCAAACTTTATGGGACATTTTGGGAAATATGGTAGATCTTGCTAAGCATCATTTGCTCTATCAGTCTACCGTTTTTAATCAAAATCGAAGACGTGATCCAAATGTACCAACTTTTTGAGAAATGCTCTAATAACCAAACCCAATAAAGCGCTGGTGGTCTAGCGTTTTGGGCTTGTACAAAAAAACTGAGATGCGAAAAATCTACGAGCTTCCCAGAATATTCTTAATATTTCCAACTATCCAGGTGGTGGGTTATGAATTATGATAAAGGCAAACGACCAGATGGATTGCCTGATGAAGGGGGGTCAGGGTTGCCGGCCTTTAAGATAGCAGTAAGCTCTTTTCTTGAAGGTATTGTTAGATCTTGTAAATTAAACTAGTAAAAGTGATATACAAACTGTAATTAGACTTAATAAATCGAAGTAATTCTAATATTTCTTTACACCAAACACGCTTCCTCAACATTGACGCGCGTCGCCATCCTCATGAATGTCAGCTACCGCCCGTATTGTCACTCTTGTTAATTTTTCTACCTCCATTTTTATACAATAAAATAATCATATGACCAATCAACTAGGCTTTAATCCATTCATGAAACAATCACCCATAAATTAGAATTGCTCACAGTATGAGGGTCGTATCGGTAAGGAAAATACCGCTGACGGCAAATCATTCCACAGTTTTGATGTGTGAGGCAGGAAGTTTCTAGAGAAACGCACAGTAGAGGATTTCCAACTATCCAGGTGGTGGGGGTGGAAATGTTGCCGCGTAGAACGATGGCGGAAGGAGACGGCAGGGATTAATCCGAACAATTCCTCAGAATCCGATGTAAAACCGAGCCGATCTGAGAGATCCTGGCAACCGACGATTCGGACTACTCTCCGTTAGATGCGGTCCTGAGGAAGAAACTGGTACTGGGGAGCCCCTGCCCACAGATAAGAGCAGTATTCCATGTACTGGGCGTACTTGCGCCTTATATAATATTTTAAATAGGTACCTAATCCCGGGTATGTCCTTAAAGTCCTTAAACTATGTCCAACAATGAGAGGTATGGCGCAGCGAAGTACCATCACGCTTGAATCTGGAGCAGCCCAACTGGGAAGTACCTCTTCCTTACAGAAGATCACAGCCATAATAGCACTGATAGTGAGTAAAGTTCCCAGAGCTCCCATCCCCCTTAAAGGATGACAACGCGCTTGTAACCTTCTGGTGTTGCCTATGGGCGACGGTAATTGCTTACCATCAGGCAATCTACCTACTCGTTTCCCACCTTTGCCCTAAAAAAAATACAGAAGATTGCTTTGTGTAATACGATATCGTATCGCAGTTTTGTGTACAAGCCCTTTGCGAATTGCAATCCCTATGTCGCAGCTTCAATCCTCGGCTTGTACCAATGAGTTTTTCGGAACTCATGTACTTACGAAGTATTTGATATTTGCCTGACGCTTTTCGGTGAAGGAATACATTGTAAGGAAACCGCGGACTAATCCCGATAAGGCCTAGTTTACCCTCTAGATTTAGTCAGATGGCAGTCGTTTTCGTTAAACTAGTGCCTACGACACATCCCGGGATGGAACATTGGCAAAATGCGAATGAACCTACCATCTTGCGGCCCCAGGGAAGAAAGAAGAAATGTATCACCTACCACCCTCTTCATAGATAAACAATAATGTCCCACTTTCAGAATATGAGAAATGAAATAATGTATAATAGATAGAGTTTGGCCAGTGAAAAAAATTGGTTTACTCACTTAAAGCATAGACGATTGAATCATACCACCAGTTTGCATGGAACTTTCCTTTTTTGTTACCAAATTTATATAGCCTTTCGGTAACAAAAAAGGAATCCATGCTTCAAACTTTATGGGACATTTTGGGAAATATGGTAGATCTTGCTAAGCATCATTTGCTCTATCAGTCTACCGTTTTTAATCAAAATCGAAGACGTGATCCAAATGTACAAACTTTTTGAGAAATGCTCATTTACACTTACCTCCTTTAATATGGAAAAACGGCCGACATCCACAAAACATGATCGCCATACGACTCCGACAGTGCATTTGGCAAAGACCGAAGCTGTATGCCTACAAACATAATAATGTATTAATAATTATGTCGTGTAAAGAAAGAGAGTAGAAGGATCCGTTGGAAGGGGAAGGCCTAGGCGAACTTTTCTCGACCAAATCGGGGATATTTTGAACAAAGCCCAGCTCAGGAGTCACTGACGAGCATGTATGAGGAACGTTATGAAAGTGAGTGAAGCGAAATGATTTGTCAGGACCGTAGCAAATGGAAATCCGTGATCTCTGCCTACCCCTCTGGGAAACAGGCGTGATTGTATGTATGTATGTATGTAATTATGTCGTGTCGCCAATGGGGCGGAAAGGTTCTGGAATGACGACCACGAACTGGACGACGCAGCGTAGGTAGGCCTCACACAAGGTGGACCGACGACCTGGTGAAAGTCGCGGGATGCCGCTCGATGTGAAAGGCGCAGGTCCGGTCTTTTTGGGTCGTATTGGGGGAGGCCTGTCCAGCAGTTTTCGGCTGACATGATGATGATGATGACATCTCCCGTGGGTGTCGTAAGAGACGACAAATGGTGGAAACCGATGGATGGTCATGTGATGTGGATTAAGGCTGGTAACGGTATGCTGTCAGCCATCTTGAAATGTGTCTTGGAATTGTTCACAGTGATGTACAGGGTTCGGACAAGTCATCGCTGAAATAGATATGGGCATGGAACAAGAGTATAGAGTCGAGGTTTTAGATTATTATTAGATATTTAAAACGGATATTATCGTAATTAAACATTTGACCTTTTTAGTCGCATATCTGTCATGGATTTGTCAAAGTGGCTGTGGTGACAATTTAAATTACTTAATACAAATAATTGCTTAACTATGGTTATTTCTAAACATTTTAAATATTGTGCAAATAAATACAATGCAACCATCAAAATGTTAATGGAAATACCTTCACACACGTATGGTGAATTTTGGTTTGCGGTAATAAATGTCATTGAAAAATATAATTAAATAATACTGTACGTAATGCTATTCTATTAATCTTGTTCTATTGCCGTGTTGCGATTGTTTTGCGATGACTTGTCCGAACCCTGGATGTATTATGTCCTCGAGCATACTCGTGTTTCAGGGTTTTTTTAACTAGGCTCTATAAACCGTTTGGAATGTTAGTGTTGGAATGTTAGAATGTTGTGGGGAGAAGGTAGCCTGGGGAAAACCCAGGACCGTTCCGCATCAGACTTGATTTGTACTAGAATACTCCTGAGTTATCTACAGTCGTCCAGTCCCGTATCTTAACTTTCTTCGGCCACGTATCATGCCGAGATGGCGACTCCATCGAGCGTCTTGTAGTGCAGGGCAAGGTGCAGGGCACAAGAGCCCGCGGCAGATCGCCTTTGAGATGGATTGACCAAATCAAGACCGCAGTAGACGCACCCCTGCATTTGTGCACCAGAAAAGCCGCCCTGAGAGACGAATGGCGACGGTTGGTGAAGCTTGCCACCACACCGGACATGATGACCACGACCACTCTGCCAAGAGTGTAACGACTAAGAAGAAGAAGAGAAGAAGACTCCTGAGTTTACGCTTCCAAGCGGTTGAGGCGGTGTGAACCGAATCTGAGTGGTGTGTGTCGAGCTAATGGGAATTTTGTGGCTACTCCGCTAGCCCGCTGAGAAGACTCCAGCAAAAAACTCTAGCTGAGTCGTTGTCGGAGTCATTAACATGTCGTGTGAGTGACTCAACAAAAACCTTCATTTACACTTATCGGTGAGTATTCGGTGTCCGGTGGGTCGAAGTAAGGTGATGAAGAGCGACGCATGGATATAGTGGTGATAGCACCAATATTCGGCACTTTAAGCTGACAGGCACCAATGATGGACACTTAGTTCTTAATTCAAAACCATAACGTTATGATGATGTTCTCCCAGACGTATCCGTCGACAGCGACACCCCAGCTAGTGTTTGGCAGCTCTTTCATGTGCGCGGGCGTGACTAGCAAACCCAAATTTGGTTTTAAAAGTCCGGTTGCATGAATCACAGTAAAGATTCCCACTTTGGTTATAAGTGTAGTTGTAGGAGGGCTTGGGCCAACTCTTACGGAGCTGGCGTTAGGCGTCACTGAATATGTCCCAACAAATGCACAACACTTGACTCCTTTGAAATAAGCACTAATGTTCATGATTGTTTTTTTTTATGACAAAAGGTGGCAAACGAGCAAACGGATTGCCTGATGGTAAGCAATTACCGTCGCCCATGGGCACACATAACACCAGGGGAGTCACAAGCGCGTTGCCGACCATTAAGGGGGTTGGAGCTCTGGGAACCTTACTCACCATCAGGAACACAACACTACATACCTGAAAGGTAGCAGTGCTATTATGGCTGTGGTCTTCTGTAAGGAGGAGGTACTTCCCCAGTTGGGCTTCTCCGGACTCAAGCGTGATGCTAAGCTACCTCTCATTGTTGGACGTAGTTTAAGGACATACCCGGGTCCAGTTCCTTATCCATTACCAAGGTAATCAAGTTTCGAACGGCTGTCTCTGTCACGCTATTTTCGCCTTAATTGGAGAAAAAGAGAAGATGCACGGACACCAGCTACGACACAACGAATTTATCAAAAACATAATTAAAGGGAGAGTTGAGGCAAGGAGACGGAGGGGGAGACCAAGGAGAACATACTTAGATCAAGTGAAGGAAAAACTCAACGTCGTGTCGTATCAGGCTGTCGAGGAGACAGCAGAGGACCGACACACATGGGAATTACTCTACCGACAAGAGTCTAACTCTTAGATATATGATGATGATGGAGAAAAAGAGAAAAATGGTCGAAATTTTGGAGTTCCTCAGCCGCCTCAGGTTTACTGACAATCTATACCTGGATAGAACTGCTGATCCACTCGTCAGGGTACCGGCACCGACGCTGCTCAGGGCGCAGGTTCTTCACTCCAGGGGCTGCTTGGATTTCTACAGCCTGAAATAAGGTTATTCTTTTTTTTAATATAACATACACGGCAAACGAGCAGACGGAATGCCTGGTGGTAAGCAATTACCGTCGCCCATGGGCACCCGCAACACCAGGGGTGTCACCCCGACGGGCCGAATATTTTAATCACAACAAATATTAAGAGCCTGTGCAGAGAGTACCATTTTGTACCGTTTGAGGTAGAAACGCTAGGTCCGCGGAGTCCCAGCGCGCACAAACTTTTTGCAGAAATCGGGAAGCGTCTGGTTGACGTAACTGGTGACCGAGGAGCTGGTGGCTTCCTCGCACAACGTATCAGCATTGCGATACAGCTAGGAAATGCCGCCAGTATCTTTGGTACAATGCCTCATGGGCCTTTTTTAGGTTCAATCTAGAGTGATTGTAATTTTAATAATTTGGTATGAGAGAAGTAGACTCAAATAATAATACCTTAAAATCCATTACTAGTTCTTCCCCGGGCATGACTTCTCCAGTAGGGTTTGACAACGCGTTAGGTATATCAAATGGGGAATGGACAAAATACTGAAAAATTTAATGAATATTAATTCTCGTACGAAGTCGCTGGTTGTAAGTGGCAAATTTGGCGGGTGTCATATATTTGAATATATTTCGAATTCATTGTTAGTTGTGATTTTGCAAATTTCATTTTTTTTAAGCATTTCTTTTATTCCATTGTATGTTTGAGAAAAGCACTATACATGCCTCGACGTGAAATCGGATTCCTGGAGGCCAATTCTCGTGCCGTTCGAGATGATCTCTATTAGACATATCTCGAACGGCCCGAGAATTGGCCTCCTGGCCTCATATCACTATCCACTATATATCCACTTGGCCGGAAGTCCTAATTTTCCCGGCTTCTGATATAATGTATTATTACAACCATTATTCTGTTGTGTGTAAAATGCAATGATTGTTATCCCATGAACAATTCATACAATACTCACTCTGATCGCATTATTCATGGAGTCCACCCTCACGAAGCACTGTCCACTCAAATAGTGGCATTTGAGCAGCTGGTCCACAGACCAGTCCACGTTTGGCAGTAGGAACTGGTACACCGCATACTCTGAGTTGAAGGTCATACACATTCCCATTTCTGTCATGACGGGGACCCATTGCACCTGGAAATGGTTTGGGAAGTTTTTACAAGGCTTTGGTGTCACCTTTAATTGACACTACAGGTTTTTTTTATGACATAGGCGACAAACGAGCAGACGGATTGCCTGGTGGTAAGCAAATACCTTAGCCCGTGGGCACTCGCAACACCAGGGGAGTCGCGTTGCCGGTCTTTAAGGGGGCTCTGGAGATTAGCGTTGGCTTTGTAGTAATTAAGGTACTGGCAGAATATCAGCGATGTGGCTTGCCGCATCACAACACTGAGCCAGCGCCATTTCTGTGCCACGACACATGGCTTCTTGTCTTGTTTGTGACGCAAATCATGCTGCTTTTAAGTTGCATGAATTTTGTTTATTTTTTGTTCTGTTTTTCAATGCAATTGTATGTTGTGAGAATGAATAAAGAAATTATCTATCTAAGTATATATATATTGCTCAGTGAATTAGCATTGCTAGCTGTTCTAATACTGTCTATCTTAAACTTTAATATGATTTGTATCATATTGGGGAGTAGTTGCCATAGTCTCGGTGTTTATGAGAGGTAGGGCACAACGATGACTATTACGCTTGAATCTGGAGCAGCCTAACTGGGGAAGTACCTCCTCCTTACAGAAGACCACAGCCATAATAACACTGCTACCTTTCAGGTGTATAGTGTTGTGTTCCTGATGGTAAAGTTCCCAGAGCTCCAACCCCCCTTAAAGGCCGGCAACGCGCTTGGGACCTCCCTGATGATGCCCGTGAGGGTGCCCGTGGGCGACGGTAATTGCTTACCATCAGGCAATCAGTCTGCTCGTTTGTCATAAAAAAATGCGGCCAGCTATATGTAAGCTTGTTTATTTTTAAGCCGCGATAGTTGGAGATGCGGGTTCAAATGCTCGACCCCTCTTCTTCATCTATTTTTAATTTATAGAGTACCCTAACTAATGTTACTATTTTATAATCAAAGAAAATCACAATATTTAACAAAATTGGATTTGTTCTTAGTCGAACACACACCTTCGAGCCTCAAGGGTCGCGCACTAAGCGGTTTAACAAGAATTTCTTCCAGCGAACGCTCCGCCTGTGATATGACCTCTCAGTATAATGATGATACTCTTCTATGTAGAGGTCCGACATGGCCTTAGAAACAAAAGTTGTTCAAACAGAAAAAGAAGGACTTTGGTGGCTCTGATCGTAACCCTTAATTTGGCAGAAAATGGCCAAGATCGTAGGTTATAGCCTATATGATCCTCGATAGTCTACATGAGTCTGTCCAAGAAAAAAATACAAAAAGATAGTCATAGGTTATGTTCGTCAGGGCGAACAATAAACAATTTAGGGTAGCTTCTCTCTGCTACTTACTTCCTTGTCCTGTTTGGAGACCATAACCTTGAGCGGGAAGGTGGGGTGCACGTCCAGCGCAAGCTGCAGCAGGTCTACCCCCTTCACGGAGTCATCTGTCTGATATTTCCAGAAGTTCTGTAAGTAGGGGATTAACGTCATTCATCAGTGGCGGTATTTTTTTTTCTTTGGTAAGAGTTAAGACCAAGATAAACTCTTTGTGTTTCCTTCATGAGCTCAAAGTAAAGTGTTGGACTTTTTTTGGTAATGGTGGCAATCGAGCAGACGGCTTCCAAAACCTTCGTGCAAGTTGAATTCAATTAGGTGCTCGATACTGTACAATGGGCTTTGTTCCGAGGAATTGTTCGATATGATGCCCACGGCTACTTTTTATCATCGCACCGCTCGCCACCGTCAGGGTACACCCACAAATTTTAAAACCAAAATGGTTGCGTACCCAACGGTTTCAGAGGCATTTCCTCCCGCGTACGCTAAGGTTGTGGAATGAGCTTCCTGCGATCATCCCAAAGGACTACAGTGTGGGGTTCTTCAAAAAGGGTGTAAAGAGGTTTTTATAAATAAATAATAAATAAATAAATATTTCGGGACAATCTTACACAAATCGAACTAGTCCTACGGTAAGCTCAGTAAGGCTTGTGTTGCAGGTACTAGACGACGATATATATAATAGATATATACATATAAATACTTAAATACATAGAAAACACCCATGACTCAGGAACAAATATCTGTGCTCATCACACAAATAAATGCCCCGACTGGGATTCGAACCCAGGACCATGGGCTTCATAGGCAGGGTCAGTACCCACTAGGCCAGACCGGTCGTCAGACGGGGGTTTTTACGGGGTCGGCAACGCGTGAATGATGCCTCGGTATTGTAAACGTGCATAGGCTGCGGTGACCGCCTACCAACAAGCGGGCCATATGCTTAATTTGCCACCTTTGTGGTGTCAAAAAAAATACTGAGAACGTTGCGTGACTTGCGTGTGTCGGTCTTATCAGAATAACACCATAACAGGTAGTGAAATTGATCAGACATATTTGAATTTGTTGGGTTAGTTTGCGAACTCTAACCTGCAAGTTGGTGCGGAAAGACACGTCGGAGACCAGCTCAATGAAGCCCAGGTAGTACTGGTACCGGTCAGGGTCTGACTCCTTCGTGACATTCCATAACCTGAAAGGAGACAAGGGTTTGGAGGTCAAAATTGCAGACCAGTAAAATTACGAAAAGAGATCAGTAAAAGTACCAAAACCACGACATTATTCGATAACCGTAATTTTCTTTTTGTATGAAATAAAATATTGTTAGTTCTTTTTTAAATATAAATAATTAAACATTTTAGGGTTCCGCGTCAATGTAAAAACCCAACATACAGTTATCGAATTATGTAGGTTTTAATTTTACTGGTCAATTGGGGCATTTGACGCGAAGCGTGTGGTTGACGTAACTGGTGTATGAGCTGGCGGCTTCCTTGCACAACGAGGAAATGTCGCCAGCATCCTTGGTATAATGCCTCAAGGTTACTGTTCCACCTCCGGACGTCTAAGCGAGGGGAGCGGTTTCATCCTTACGTTGTGAATATTCCATTCATTCGCACGAAGCGATTCGCTTCTACCTTCCTAATATACCCGGGAAGATATAATTTGGGTCTTCTCAAGGCAAGACTGAAGGCTGTTACTGATCCAGCGTGTTACACCCTCGACCTCGTCACTTACCATCAGGTGTGACTGAGGCCAAACGCTGGTCCGTCTTGTATAAAAGAGGGTCAACTTTAGGGAAAAGTGACCGTTAGTCCTAAAGAGTTGTAATTTGGTATGAAAACACAAATCAATCATGCGGAAGACGTGGTCATATAAAAAATAAAATAGTTATTTGTTATATATTAATAGGGTGCAAAATTGTATTTTAACTGCGAGAAGTAAATTACAATTGCACCCGTGTGTAACACAAAACTTTTCTCCTCACTACAGCGAGGAAAGTGAAACATGCAAAAAAACGTTTTGAAATCGCATTGACTTTTTCTTTGCGTTTAGATAAATTCAACATTTTTACAAAAGGTGCCTTGGTTAGCTTGTGGTGGCCAGTGCGATTTTGTAATTCGATTTTCAACTCGGTGCGTTAGCGAGGCTCGCCCACGCCCGCCGACGCCGCCGCGGGGGCAAGTGAGCTGTACTTCGCGAATTTACACTTTAAAGCCATAGCAATAAGAGCTAAGAGAAGTCAACTTACTTTAATCACTAGTGGATAAAATGTGTTTTTACCCTCTCGTATTAAAGGATAAACAAGCGCTTTACGAGCTAGTGAGGGGAAAAGAATATTTTTAGGGTACAGTCAGCATCAAAAGCGGCTAAGCGTTTGAAGTGTTTAAAATGACCTGACTGAATGACGCGTTCTTATTCTCTTGGCAATAGAGATGTGATGACCTCTTTTAGACCACCTCAAACGCTTAGCCCCTTCTGCTGCTGACTGTACCTCCCTGTATTTATTACGTTTCAAGCCTGAACTGTGAGATATCGTTAGCTAGATATTTGAAAAAGAGTTGGAGTTTGCCTTATTGGTTATATTATTAGAATTTTTTTGTAGTAAAAGTACGCTATGTTGGAAAAACTTATCTAAATCATGTAATTGTAAGTTCCATATTTAATCCCTGCACAACTGTTTTTCAATTAACACGGTTCTACTCACGTTTATTTAGTCACTCGCGCGACATGTTTCGGAGAACATAGGCTTCCATTTTCAAGCACTAAGAGTGCTGAGTGTCCGTTCGGTTCGCCGATCGCGTCGCCGGCCCGTGCGCGAGGCCTATGTGCTCCGAAACATGTCGCGCCAGAAAGAACTAAAACAAAATAGAAAAACTTAGAGGAGGCCTATGTTAGTGGACGAGCTAGAGAATAAAAACTCAAGAAAACATATAAACTTACATTTTAATTTAATTCTAATAATGTATCTGCAGTAATAAAGTCTATCTTTATCTTTTAGTGTTTGATTACATTACAAATACATGCAAATATGCACGCTAGTAAACAGGGAACATTTATATTTATGCATGCATGCACTTTTTTTAATAGTATTTGTTTAGGTTTTACTGTGACAGTATAGGGATAGGGCATATAAATAAACGTGAGTAGAACCGTGTTAATCGTTAATTATTATGTCTCACGAAAGTTTAACTACAATATGTTTTTCACTTAATATTTAATTATTTGAAACAAGCAACAAACATCTGTATAGTATCCTGCGCTTTCCCCCGCTGCACTCTGTCGAGGAAGCAAGCTGTAACAGCTGGGAACACCGTCCACCAGCTGCGGTAGTCGCGTCGCAGCGAAACCACCACCTGGAATGGATTTTACGTAACAAAAATTTTTTTTTTCCTAAAAAACTTTTTTTTTAAACATTTTTTTTGTGGTATAAAACAACTAAAACGGATAATCCGTTTTATCTGATTACGTATACAATACAAACTTCATCCAAAACATTTTTTTTATTTTTTTTTTATAAAAAACTTTTTTTTTTCAATAAAAATACAGTCGTGATTCGAGATACGTGTCATCATAATGATCATCATCAGTTAAAAGTCGTCCAATGCTGGACAAAGCTGGGAGTGACCCTGCTTATGAAGCCGACGGGGTTCAAATCCATTTATTGGTGTGATGAGCACATGTATTTGCTCCTGAGACATGAGTGTTTTCTATTTCTATGTACTTAAATATTTCTATACTTATTTATTATAATATTGTAGTAGGGACCTACTTGTTTTTTTTTCTATTATGTTACTATTTTTCATGGCGGCAACATAAGAGGAAATATGAAAAACGTATCGATTTTTTTGGAACATTTTCTGTGTCTAATGGAATGAAAAGAGCTCAAAAAGAGCTTCTAAGCTGAAAAAATCACGTTTATAGGTTAAAAACTTAGCTAAATCAACCGGCCTATGTAGGAGTAACGTGTGTACACGCATGTCGGCGTTCCATATTCAAATCTTAACGTAAATTCCATATTAATTCTCTGCACAACTACATAGACATGTCCTTCAGTTAAGTTTTTCACCTATGTATAAATTCTTGGGCACATAGGCGCGTTTTGTGAGCGTGGCGGTAGCGCAGCGTGACCAGTGTGGCTAATGTAACGAAATAAGGCACACATTCGGACGGCAGCGTCGCCCAGCTCAAGCCACGCTTACAAAACGCGCCTATGTGCTCAAGCCTTACGGCCCGGCCACGACATTGCGCGAATTGCGGCGCGGCAAGCGTTTTATCTGTTCGTTGCGCGGTCAAGACGCGCAATGCACTGCGGTTAGTTGAGATCATTAATGAACAGCAGAGCCCGGAAAATCCATAGCAAAACAAAAGACTGTCGCAATCTAACTAGTGATAGAAACTTTTTTTATCGATATCGAGTAAGTTTTGTCAAAAAAAAATACCGAAATGTTTAGGTACATTATTTTATAATCATTCACGCTAAACGCAAAGGAAGTGGTGAGTTTGGCTTTTGTTTCATATGTGTTATTTCATCTAAAACGCAACGTAACTTATATTACCAACATTACTTATATTTCATATTAAGTAATACTAAGAACCCTTGCCTTTTGGCTTGGCCGCAGTCGAGTGACAAAGAGGTATGGTCAGGGACTTTAATTGTTGAGCCATTTAGGGTTCACTTTACATTGGGCATTTCAAAGAGCAAGTATTAAACAAAAGAAAATAGCTTGAACCGTAAGTGGCTTAACAATTAAAGTCGGTGACTGTACCTAATCAACCTCATTGAAAATAATAGACACTTCAGAAAATTTGTAGACCATAAGACATCGATAAACTCGATATCGATAAAAAAATGTTTCTAACACTAGTTTGATTGCGACAGTTTTTTGTTTTGCTGTAGATTTTCCGGGTTCTGATGAACAGATAAAACGCTTGCCGCACCGCAAGTCGCGCATTGTGGCCGGGCCATTAAGTGTTTTTTAAACGCTAATTTACCGGCTCTGAATTGTACCGCGACAGCTGGCGGAGGGCGCAGTACACTGCTCCGAGGAATGCCGCACACGTCAGAATAAACCAAAGTAGCCTGGAATTTCAAGAAATTAAGCATTTCTGCTACTTAGTTCCAAACGGATAAACTCACGTGTAATTTCTTTTTCTTTTATTAAAGAGCAGACGGATTGCTTGATGCACACATGGGCATCCGCAACACCAGGGGAATCACGTTGCGGCCTTTAAGTGGGGAGCTCTGGGAACCGTACTCACCATCAGGAACACAACACTACATACTTGAAAGGTAGCAGTGCTATTATGGCTGTGGTCTGTAAGGACGAGGTACTTCCCCAGTCGGGCTTCTCCAGACTCAAGCGTGATGGTATTTCGCTGTGCCCTACCTTTATTTATTGGACGTAGTTTAAGGACATACCCGGGTCCAAAAAAATCGGTCTAGGCGACATAATGTTTCAGGTACGCTCTGGTACACATTTTCAAGCCGAGTCAGGATCATTAATGACTAAATGACACACCCTGACTCCGAACGGGACTCGGCTTGAAAGTGGGTACCAGAGGACCGATTTTTGAGCACTCGACGCTCGAATCGTGACATTTTAAACTCTCTTGTGTAAAAATAATGGTGTAGGTGTAGACCTATTGTTTGAGATTCGGGTTAGTCTTACACGGACTAGAACATAAGATGAGTAAGTACATCAGCTCACGGTCCAAAACTCAAAATGACAGAAACACAAAATGTCTACAACACAATTAGTCGACGGAGCTTCTATTGTTGGGTGCTTTGGCTCTACGGGCCGATACAAAACGAACATAACCTAAACCTACTTATAGGACAGTAGGTTTACTTTTCCACATGTAGTGTTTTTTCGTATGTGACTGATTTTGTTGTAGTTATTTTGTGTTTCGGTCATTTTGAGTTGACTATGAGCCGAAGTAGTCATTTTGTGTTCTGGTCCGTGTGAGACCTAACCTTATTTCGGCCTCAAAGTTTTATGAATTCGAGTTCTCTACTCTCAAAAATCGCCTCTGAGCTTACCCGAAACATGTCGCCTAGTGCGATATACTTACACGTGAGTTTATCCGTTTGTAACTAAGTAGTAGTACTTAATATGGATTACAATCAGTAGCCACGTAGAAACACTAGGTCCATGGGGTCTCAGCGCGCACAAACTTGCAGAAATCGCGAAGTCTTTTTGACTTCACTGGTGACTGAAGAGCTGGTGGCTTCCTCGCTCGACGTATCAGCATTGCGATTCGAGGAAATGCCGTAAGCATCCTTGGTACAATGCCTTTTTTAGATTTAATGCGGACTGCTAAGGAATGGAATTCGCTCCCTTCGTCTGTATTCCCGGTAAGATATAATTTGGGTCTTTTCAAGGCAAGAGTGAATAGGCTGTTACTGAACCAGCGTGCTACACCCTCGACCTCGTCGTCACTTACCATCAGGTGCGACTACGGTCAAACGCTGGTCAGTCTTATATAAAATATTAAAAAAAACGTACTTATTTTTACTTTTCTAGTAGGTACCTACATCAGTTAATAACAGCTTAGTAGATTTATATGGTAAAATAATAAAAAGTATAACTTCGGCACTTAAACTAAAATTTGGTGTTTATAAGCGAATTTCATATAAGAGCTGAGAGAATATAATAATACTGTAATTAGACTAATTAGTTATCATGCTTACCTCTTAGTATATTTACTGAAAATAAAGTATTTATATTTTTACAAATGTAGGTTTGATATATGTTTATGAAGGGGGTGAAACTTTTAGAATAATCTTAATTCTGGCCGCAAATAAAAATAAAGCATTAATGTCACTTTAGTATATTCCCATGCTCGAATGTCATGGAAAAAAATAATAAAAAATTCTAGTAACCTTTCTATCCAGTGAAATTGTCCTGAAACAGTATGCTTCAAGCCGTGTAGTGTAGTTTCATTGCAGAATTTTACATATGTTTTAGCTGAAAGGATGGACGCCATGTTGGATTTTATACGCGACAGGCAGCTGAATTTTGTGGTGAGTCCCTTCTTTGTTTTTCTTTTAGGCGCCATTTTGCTGGAAAATCGAATTATATTACTCCGCGATTAGACATGCTGGCTCGTCACTCGCCTCGCTATGCGTCGAAACGTTCGACGAAACTATACAAAAACGCGATGCTAGGGACGAGAGGAATAGCGAGACGTCCGCGTACACATGCGTGCTCGTGTTTCGCCTCGTTACTCGTGCGAATGTGTGGCGGTAGCATGAAGCTAGAACTGCCAAAAATGCTCATGCCGCGCTAACGCAAAAATCGATATTCGCAAATTTCGAACGATTGCCTCTGTCACATTCATGACGCCTTGATTGGAGTAAAAGAGAAGGATTCTCGACGTTTACGAACGAAGCTCGCCCCAGACCAAAGAGCCGGCAGCTACCTCAGGGTATCAGCCTTACAATTCAGTAAGGAAATGCTGCCAGCGTTCAGTACTATGCCACCGGAGCCATATTTATATGTATTCTAGTTTAAGTAGCATGTCTGCTGTATTAAGCATGTTGGTATTAATCGAATAGCGACCCGCCCCGGCTTCGCACGGGTGCAATGCTGATATTAGTATTTCTCCACTATTTAATGGATGTTATTATACATATAAACCTTCCTCTTCAATTACTCTATCTATTAACCCTTTGAACGCCAAGAGCCACTAAAGTGGTCGCGTGCTGTCGTGCTTGCGACGCCACCGACCACTAAAGTGGTTATGGCGGACGCTGTCAAAGCAATTGTCCTGCTGATAGATAAGGTTTATATTAGCTCTTCACTAGTAGGTACGTTGGCGTACACGACATATTTTGATGCGAGAGGAAAAGCGTTCAAAAGGTTAAAAAAAGACGCATCAAAATCCGTTGCGTTATTTTAAAGATTTAAGCATACATAGGGATATAGGGACAGAGAACGCGACTTTGTTTTATACTATGTCAAGTAGAATAACAGATAAGTAAAATAACATATCAAGTTTGCTCTTAGAGCATGACGTTCGGTAGTAGGCCTTGCGATTTGTAAAGTGGTAGGTAGCTAGACTTTACAAAAAGCCACGAGGCGGCCGGCCGCGGCCCCGGGACTGCCGGTGGTGACCAAATAGTTGTGAAACGCGTTTTGAGATCAATTGTGTCGCTTAACTTCAAACTCAGATAAATCCATTCAACCCTCTCTGCAAATATCTACCCTATTACCTTTTCATAATACCAAAATCGCATGATCTGACAGATGGATTTACCTGAGTTTGAATTTAAGTGACTCAATTCTTCATTAGCTGCACAATTCTTACTAAATTACTAACTATTAAATGATGTCTATGGTAAAATTCTGACGTTTATTCCACTTTAATTCTCTATGGTACTTTTTTTTTCTAAAACTTGAAACACCCAACTCGCTTCTTTTCAGATTTTGTTATAAACTTTAAATATACCGTTATCCTCAATAAAATCCATTAAAACTATTCAGTCGCCTCAATTATTTTATCTTAATTTGTGATCCAATTTTGATTATGCTTTTATTCATATGTAATGGACGCCATTAGGAGTTAATTGAGGCGTGTTTTTGAATTAATGGGTCATGTGATTTAGGCATTATAGTGAGTGATCCGTAAATCTGTTATTATAGGGTTTTTTTTTTAGAATTAAGGCGTTAGGTTTAACCCAACGGCCCTCGCTAGTGATACGGGCGACCGTTGGGTCTGATGTCTTTTGATGTGACCCCCGCGATTATAGGGTACAATGGAGGTGGGCATAAGTATCTAAACATGCACTTTCTCGCCCTGATAATAGAGGCGTTGCTGCGATATTTGTGACCTATCTCCACAGCTTCGATATATGATGGCGACTGGGGCGCTAACTCGAAACACGATATTCGTGAATTTCGGACGATTTGCTCGAAATATACGAAGTTCGATGTTCACGGTACCGAGCCTTGTACATATTCAATTTATAACGTTATGATTTTGAATTAAGAACTAAGTGTCACTCATTGGTGCCTGTCAACTTAAAGTGTCCTACACTGGTGCCATCACCCCAGTAAAAAAAAAATATTGTTTTTTTTTTTCTTTTCCCAGGTGGCTGCTCTTCTAATTCTCGGATATCTGTTCTACCAGTTCAGAGGGAAGTTCTTGAACGAAGATGCCGATCCTCAGAACATGTCTAAATCGCGACTCCGTCCGACTTCAAGGTTACTTTTTTTATATATTTTTTTATTTACTTATCACAAAAAAATCTTATTATACCGCCACACATTGGCACGAGTAGCGACGCGAATAACGAGGCGAAACACGAGCATGCATGTGTACGCGGACGTCTCGCTATTCCTCTCGTCCCTCGCATCGCGTTGTTGTATAGGCAAAGTTTCGTCGAACGTTTCGACGAATAGCGAGGCGAGTGAGGAGCCAGCATGTCTATACGCGGAGTAACTCACCGTTCTTTTGTCCAAATCGAACAAATTAACACTGAGTGTTCACACTGACAGCTCATTTGCTTTTTGCTGCCACCAAAGCATCACATTTTGTACCGTTTAAATAAATAATCGGCGAGTAATTGAAAACATCCCTTACAAGACAATTTAAATTGCTTTATTTTTGAACGATTTGTTCGGTATCGCGGGAAACTGGCCCGGTACCTCGAACATCGAAGTTCGTATATTTCGGGCATCTATCTCTTTTACTCCAATTGAGGCGTCATGAGAGTGACAGAGACAATCGTCCGAAATTTACGAATATCGTGTTTCGCGGTAGCGCCGCTGGAGCGGTACCGCGAACATCGAAGTTCGTATATTTCGGGTATCTTTCTCTTTTACTCCAATTAAGGTAGTAGAGGCAATCGTCCGAAATTTACGAATATCGTTTTTCCCGGTAGCACCGCTGTCGTATCTATATTAACTTTTCTATATGATATCCCGCGCGAATCCAAATAACCGATCACTGTTTATTAATGTTCAATATACTGTCTATTGATAAACTATTATTTGATCAGATCTCGTCAAAGATCGCGCTCGCGCAGTCGCGACCAGCGCGCTAGTTCGCGTCGCCGCCGAGTCTACCGCTGTGAGGATGACAGCTAACAATATTCACAAATTCTACGTTTTGATCATGCAAGTATGGAACTAAAGAAAGAAATGAAAATCTATGAAGAGCGATGTCCGAAAATTATTGAGTTTTAAACTGTATAAGACCATTGCACTATGTTTTATGCCAGTCTAGGTTATACGTTTGAGTAGATCACCAAATCTACCACCGGTCTCCTTGAACATTGAGAGAAGTTACGATGTACTTTTTTAATTGTGTTTTTTCTAATCTGAATCGATTTTATCGATTATCGAACACTCGATTTTAGTAATAAAAAGTTTTTTGACAGTTATGCCGTTTGACATTGATTTTGGAGTAGTATAAATCTGGTTTGGTACAGTCGCCATCAGATATATTGGATATGTGGAGGTGGTCAAAAATATCTGAAGATGCACTTTATCACCTTAACAACAGAGGGATTGTTTAGATATTTGTGACCACCTTCACAGCTCCGTATACAGGATAATTCTTCCTTGACAAAAGTCGCATTTGGGGATCAAATTATAACTACCTACACTACCCATCCGGAAGCGAAAAACCAGCAGTTTAAAAGAACCGTAAAATCATCATTGCGACTGCGTTGCGAGGAATGTGTAAGCCAATAGAATTACTTTATTTCCGTATCCTTGGTAAATAATGTGGTTCTATTGGTTTTGGAATATCATATATCTCGTTATACAGTCAGCAGCAGAAGTAGCTAAGCATTTGAGGTGTTCAAAATGAGGTCAACACGTCTCTAATGTCAAGAGAATAAGAGCGCGTGTAGGTCATTTTGAACACTTCAAACGTTTAGCAACTTTTGCTGCTGACTGTACATCCTCGGTCATCTCTGGTGGAAATGCTGCCTTAGGACTGAACACATTAGGTACAGTTGATGGCAGAAAGACAAGTTGACTACGGAACCTTAAAAAATGTTGTCTGGTTTTATTGAGGGCCAGGGCTTTCAATTACTATAGTTATTTATGACGTTAGAAAAGCATATGTACAGTCAGCGTCATATTTAGTTGCAGTCAGTATGACCAAATATATCGATACACATCCTTATTGCTATATAATAAAGATTTTTATCGAATTATTTGGCCATAAGTACTGGCTGTATCTTATTTGACGCTAACTTTACTACTGATCACGATACAAATTTCACCCTGTATATTAGATATTTACAGAGTTATTCAAACTACGATTTACATATTAGATCGACTTTAATCTCATAAATTGTTTAAATAACATAATTATTAATAAATTAACAAAGTATACAAATAATAATTATAGATCGGGGCCAATTTTAAAGCGACTTGGGACATTTTTAACTCTATCAGTAACGAACAAATGGTATTTTAGAAACATGAATGATATAAATGAACAGAGCCCGGAAAATCCATAGCAAAACAAAAGACTGTCGCAATCAAACTAGTTTTAGAAACATTTTTTTATCGATATCGAGTTCATCGATGTCTCATGGAATACTAATTTTCTGAAGTGTCTATTATTTTCAATGAGGTTGATTACCTTTTTGTCACCCGACTACGGCCAAGCCAAAAGGGAAGGGTTATTACTTAACATAAAATAGAAGTAACGGTGATAATATAAGTAACGTTGCGTTTTAGATGAAATAACACATATAAATAAACCCTACTTACCAGTTATTTTGCGATTGGCGTGGATGATTAAAAAATAATGTAGGTACCTAAACATATCGGTATGATTTTTTTTAGACAAAACTTACTCGATATCGATAAAAAAATGTTTCTATCACTAGTTTGATTGCGACAGTGTTTTGCTATGGATTTTCCGGGCTCTGTAAATGAAATATCGTGAGTATTAAAACTATACATTTCGTTCAAATGCAATTGTGAGAAACTTGTGTGCGATTAATTTCGTCTTCAAAAGTATTCGAATTCGACTCTCAAAAGCTGTGCCCAAACATATTTTTGTTATTACTAGAATACGAGTATTATCAACTTTAGACATTCATTACTCTGCCAACTTCAGGCTTCTAAAGGGTATCGAATTTTTACACGACTACAAATTGTAAAATAAAATCAAAATGGCGGCATTTAATCGTCATCTTCGTTGCTGTCAAATGTAACTGGAGTCGGGGGCTCCGAGTGGACAATGGCTGATTGCGGGCAGCATACCTCCGCTGTCGCGCAGGGCCTGAAAAAAAAAACATTATATAAACACAAATATTTTAGGACACTGTCTGGGTGATTATTCGGGCGTTTGGACCGCTCTTATTACGCTGTCCAGATTTCTGTAGGAATGATCATATATTTTGGTGTTATTTTTGGTTTACTGGAAGACAGCTAGGCTGGCTAAAGGACAACCAAAACCTACTTAATATAATGCAGGCACTTCTACAGAAATCTGGACAGAGTAATAGGAGCGGTTCAAACGCCCGAATAATCACCCACCTATGACTGAGGAATTGGAGGAGGATTCCTTAGTCATTGGAAACCTTTGGAAAATATCTAGAGGCTCTACCGCCAAAAACGATTCGGGCATCTTTCTCTTTTACCTCAATTAAGAAGTCATGAGAGTGACAGAAACAATCGTCCGAAATTTACGAATATCGTTTTTGGCGGTAGCGCTTCAGTATTAGAATTAGTTTAACACGTTCACAGATTACTTCCATTGCACGTCCGTGCTCCACTTATGGGTCACTAAGAAACGCCCCGGTTTTCACTCTGATCGACTGATTATTACAATATTTTATATATAAGGTTGTCGACTCTAACAAAAATATTGACAGTGGAATCAGAATTATCTATATAGTATGAACACCATAATGCAGTTAGAAGTGATTAGATTTATAGTGACCCACGAGTGGGACACGGACTTGTGAAGATAAATCGTTGTGACCCATATATGGGCACGACTGACAGTGTTGAGTAAACGCTTCGTTCGCTTATTAGCGCGTTTGGCGTCGCTTCTATGTTAAACAAAATGCAAACGTTGGTAGCTCTACGCAACACTGCACGCGCAAAGGTGCGACCAAACCAACGCTTAAAAAACGGTGACGGTACGAAATCGCGGTCACGTGACTCATGCGTGACGTTTTTTACTTATAGCTATTTCTCTGTCACTCTCCGCGATTCCGTACCGTCAGGGTTTTTTAAGCTGCGGTGTGGCCGCACGTTAAAGAATCAGCATGAGCGATAGAGAGGCAAATAGGCCTAGTGCCAACAACTACTTAGTCCGGTGCTTTGTCTATGTCGCTTGAGAAGTTAGTGCAACAGAGTGGCAGATAGTAAAGTCAAGGTCAAATATATCGATGGAACCAAAGTGCCTAAATATTTATTACGTGCACCTTAAAGCTAAGATAATAAAGTACATGTATACATATTATGGCAATTTGATCGTGTACATATTGACTTTGACCTTGATACATTCTAATGATTATAATAAAATAAAATACTAAAACTATAAATAACTAAAAACTAAACCTAAAAGACCCATCTAAAATAAGAGATCCCCCGTGGCATGGTGCCGTAGACGCTGGCAGCATTTCCTCGCTGTATCGCAATGCTTTTGCGTTGAGCGAGGAAGCTGCCAGCTGTCCGGTCACCAGTAAGGTCGACAAGACGTGTGGCCAAATCTTTGAAAAAGGCATGGGCACTTGGTCCCGACTGGCCAAGGGTCTCGACGCCAAAAGGTACAAAATTGTATTCGGCCCCGAGATCTGCCCCGGGCTTAACTGCCGTAACATAGAGATGGGAAGGGGCCAGCGTATCGACGCAGGTGGCGTCCCAGACTAGCACCCTTCCCACCTTCCATGGAATCAACGACATCCCGTCCGGTCTCAGTATATTCACGCTAGCACCCCTGGTCGGTACTTTAAAAGATCTGCAAAATCCCCTGTTTCAGTTTAGTAACGATCACGAGCATTCGATTATACTATTAAATCGATTCTAACTAGCTCAGGTTGCTGGCTAAATACTTGGTATCCAAATATTAAAAAAAAAAATTTGACAATGCTCGCAAAGTTTGAAGTTTTGCTGAACTTGACAGTTTTTTACGTGTTTTTATTCATGTGTTTAAAGAAAAGTAGTCAAAATCTGTTATTACATCGAAATTTAATTATTATAACTTAAAATGTCGCTTATTGTCGTCGAGGACGATTCGAGCGATGAGCTCACAACGGTGTCTGATGGTGATGACGAGGAAAATAAAGAGGAACACGCAAACGGAGGAAAACGTAAAATATGTGGTGAGGAGGTTGCCTTGACTATGGATGAGAGACCATACGACGATGCTGAAACGGTTTCAACTGCTGATAATACTAACGACGATGAAGGTAATTAATATCAATCTTTTAATTAATGCATGATCACATACATAGTATAAAACAGAGTCGCTTTCTCTGTCCCTATATCCCTATGTATGCTTAAATCTTTAAAACTACGTAACGAATTTTATGCAGTTTTTTTTAATAGATAGAGTGATTGAAGAGGAAGGTTTATCTGGTCTGTGGTTTATATGAATAATAACATCCATTAAATGGTGGAGAAATACTAATATTAGCATTGCACCCGTGCAAAGATGGGGCGGGTCGCTAGTAATATACAAAACGCAAATTCCACTTATTTCTTGTATAAAATACATAATTTCGAAATACGACGACAGTTCTGGCGAAATAGGCAGTGACCCTGCCTATCTCTAAGGGCAAACTTATATGTTATTTTACTTATTTGCTATTTTACTTGACATTGGCAAAATCATCGATTGATTTATTGATGGAAGCCATATTTTTTTAAAAGAAGAAGAAGAAGAAGACCCTGCCTATAAAGCCGACGGTCCTGGTTTCAAAGCCAAATAATGGCATTCATTTGTGTGATGAGCACAAATATTTGTTCCCGAGTCATAGTGTTTTCTATGTATTTTATATGTATGGTTGGGAGAGTCACAACAAAGCCTTCCTAACTTTTTTCTTCCCATTGCTCATTATATTTGTAAATTTATTAAACTTTACATGTAAATTATACTTTAAAATTAGTTTCTAGTAAATTTAATATATTGTCATAACAGCTTATGTAATATCTGTATATTACATAAGGTGATATAATAATATTTCTATCACTGGCTAGATTACGATTAGGGCTCCTGGTATCCGTGATGTACGCCGACCCGTAGCTACGTGTTCTTAACACCGCCGGTACTAAGATCACGAATTTCACGAACACGGCCAGGTACGTGTCACGTACCTACGTTCGCATCCGGATTCACGTGACACGCCGTGACACGCCGTGACACGTAGCCCGTACCTGCGTCCGTGTGTGGAGCTTTGGGCTCGATTCCGTTGGATACTTATCGCACGTTTCGTAATTTCGCCACGCCCGGGAATATAATAAATAAGGACTAAGTTTTATTCTTAAGATACGTGAAGGCGTGATCACGCCTACACGGATCTACACGGATTCACGTACCCTAATTTCACGTAACCGAATGTCACGTGCGGAACGGACCAGAAAATCGTTGCCGTGATTCACGAAACCGGGCGCACGGTTACGGGTTCACGAATCACGGACACGACCGCGAGCCCTAATTACGATAATGTTTTGTTTTACCGTGAAAAATCCGGGCTCTGGTAATATATAAATATCTATTTTACTTAGCCTATTTACTAACAGGGTAAGGGTAAAGAGATATTTTTTTTTTAGATAAACCTCTATTAGAACTAATGAAGCATTTAATAAATTACAACGGCAAACAGAACACCAAGTTGACAAACAGCCAGCTGATTGGGATCCTGAAGAAGGAGTTTGGCCTCGACCATGCTGTACTGCATTTCATCTGTGTGGACATATATATGAATGTGCTGAAGAAGTTTTTGAAGAACTGGCCGCAGTGGGATGAATTTGATCAGGTAATGGGGCCCTGTGAGCCCATGTTGGACAGTGTGGACATTGTACTTTGTAGTTTATAAATTTTTGGACTTTAATCGAAATATATATAACTCAAAGGTGAGACTGACTGACATAGTGATCTATCAACGCACAGCCCAAACCACTGGACGGATCGGGCTGAAATTTGGCATGCAGGTAGATGTTATTTATGACGTAACCATCCGCTAAGAGAGGATTTTGATCAATTCTACCCCCAAGGGGATAAAATAGGGGATGAAAGTTTGTATGAAACTTTGTTCGATCGGGCTGAGACTTTGCATGCATAAAGCTAATATGACGTAGGCATTTGTGGATAAAACGGCATTTTCCGAACGAAAAGCATGCATGCATACAAAACTACGTTTTGAACGATAGTGTGCTAAAAATAACTTAAATACTTCTTAACGCGAGCGAAGCCGCGGGAAAAAGCTAGTTTCTAATAAGCCCCTCTGGCGTGTGCAAGCACCAAAATTGTTTAATTTACATGTGGGTAGGTTTGCATAGTGTAATTTTTGGGATGGAGGTAAATTAATATTTTTCCTCAGTCCACCCAATAACCACGAACGCTGCTAAAGGGTTCGAAACGTCGGGATGAAGTTTAAATTAGTATACGCGATGTAATCCGTTTTAGTTGTTTTATTTCACACGTAATGGGACTTTTTCAATTATTCTTTGTCCCTCGTTGCCATGGTTACGTTCCCCAGTTCCCCTGGGTCACTCTTGTTTAATTGGATCTAAATACACAAAACGTAAATATTTGTATAAGCTATATGTCCCTTCCATAATGGGTCGCCAACCAAGCAATAACAAGTAGCCACATTTCTGGTAACAAACTATGCTTCAGTTGTCCCCTGGCTGATCGGACAGAATAGTTGATTCCCTCAACATCATATCAGCCTAAAGAAGTCCACTGCTGGACATAGGCCTCCCACAAAGCGACCCACAACGACCGGGTTTGTGCCTTTCGTATCCAGTGGGTTTACCGTATTTTTTTATCTGCATATCGATATAAATATCGTATGTATAATCCGAAGTCGATAAATGAGAAGTCCCTACGACACCTCAAAATGGCTACGAGAATTCCGGGCTCTGGTAATAAAAGCTTATACAGTCAAGTGCAAAAATATGTACCGAAAGAATCCTTTCATAAATACGTCCTACGACCTTATTTTGCACCATAGAGTTGCTCGGTACATATTTTTGAGACTGATAGTGAACGAATATTTACACTTGACTGTACCAAAAGTGTAATTTTTGACAGAAACTTACTTTCAGATTATGCATGAAACCCGCTGTATGGACGATCATGAGGAAATCGAAAAAATGCTAAACATAGAATACTCATCGCTCAAAGAATATCTGGCGACCATCTTGAAAGCGACAGAGCCATTCGCCAAAGAAGCCGTCGAAAAACTCAAAAGAAACGAAGAGATACCAGAATCAAGCAGGTCCGCACCCGGGGATGTTGTCCTAGAAATAAATTGTACGAGGGCCCAATTAAATAAACTATTCTACAGAAAACCACACCCTAAACACAAGCACACTATTTTCAATATAGATAATAGGATACCTTCAAAAATATCGCTGAACCAACAGACATTTGAGTCCATGCTGAATTCGTATGTCAATATCAATATAAACACGCCAGCTTTGAAGTATAGACGTGAAATCTTACCAAATTTCAAGCATACGCTAATAAATAAAAAACTACGACAACTATCAAGAGATCCGCCATTAAACGCGTATTTGCAATCTGGGAAAAACGTCAAAACCCAATCTGAAATTGACGTTAAACATTTGAAAACTGTCATTGAAAAATTCAAACAGTCCAACAGATACGGGGTCGACAAGCAGTGTGACGTGGACGCCATTTTTAAAACTATACACGAGGATTTTAAGGTGTTGTCTATGAATGGGAGTATAGAGTTGCCTTGTACATACAGGTTGTATATGAGTAATTATCCGTATGTGAGGTTTTTGTATGAAGATGTTGATAATGAATCTGAGAAGTATGACTTGCAGCTTGAAGAGAAGATTTCTCCGATGCTGTGGTTCAATATTACCAGGTGAGTGTTTCGTTATTATCTCAGCCATAAGACGTCCACTGCTGAACATAGGCCTCCCCCTTGGACCTCCACGTGTACTGGTTGGAAGCGACCTGCATCCAGCATCTTCCGGCGACCCTAATGAGGTCTCCTGTCCATCTTGTGGGTGGACGTCCTACGCTGCGCTTGCTAGTCCGTGGTCTCCACTCGAGCACTTTTTGACCCCATCGGCCATCTTCTCTACGTGCAATGTGGCCTGCCCATTGCCACTTCAGCTTGCTAACCTGGTGGGCTATGTCGGTGACTTTAGTTCGCCTACGGATCTCCTGATTTCTGATTCGCTCACGTAGAGAAGCTCCGAGCATAGCTCATATTGTAGCATGTTTGGGGAAATAAATGGCTGAATCAATTCGTCGCCCGGCTCTGAACTACGATCGCCCGGCTATGACATATATGTCTCTTATTTACACGGGATCGATTATCTTTTGTCCCTTGAAATAGCTGATAGCTCATAGCTTACTAGCTCGCGGTGGGACCGGTGCCATAATCTGTGTTGTGTTTAATCTATATGTATCGATAAAATATATATATCGAAAGTCGATAATCGAGAAGTCCCTATGACAGCTCAATAGTGCTACGAAAATTCCGCGCTCCGACAACAAATAGTTGATTTACTTTATTGTTTTCCAGATTAAGTCTGGCACCGCGTCCAGTGTTTACCGACAATGTCTGGCTCAGGTTGGAATGCTCCATCTGTCAGACTAAGTACCACGGGATCGAGGGCATAGAGAGTTTGAAGGCGCATTTCAGGTGAGCAGTTGATGATGATGATGAATATTTTTATGACAAACGTGGCAAAGGAACCGGATCAACCTAGAGGATATAACCAATATGGAGCCGATACACTCACTAATTTCTATCGGAAAAATTCTGCCGTTTTCGGAGCGGGGTGAGGCAACACACATAAATAATGTTAACACTAATGCATTTTTCACGTGCGTCGCTACACACGCACACGACAAAATTATCAAACACTAGAATAAACAATACTCACACAAGTTAAAGTTCTATGACCGGCGGCCGAGTAATTTTGGCAGAGGGGAACGCCTGTTAATGACTACTCCATATTGGTTATATCCTCCTAGGGATCAACAGTGCTCGAACAAGTCATCGCAATCTGGAGAAATCCCTCGCATTTCCCGTATTTTACACACAAACTTCGCAAAGAATGTAAAGAAAAAATGGCACTTAGTATACTGACAATGACACATAACTTTTTTTTTCTATTTAGTATTATAAACCAAAAAGGTAACATTGCAAAGTTGTGCTTATACTTTCTGGAACACCCGATATCTGTCAAGAATTTGTGAAGATGTCATGCTTGAAACAGTTATGTGATGACAATTTAAATTAATACAATATTTGCTTAATTATGGTTATTTCTAAATATTTTAAATATGGTGCCAGTAAATACAATGCATTTTATTTTTTATGACAATGGTGGAAAACGAGTGGATTGCCTGATGGTAAGCAATTACCGTCACCCATGGGCACTGGCAACAGGGGAGTCGCAAGCGCGTTGCCTAGCTTTAATGGGGAGCTCTGGGAACCTTACCATCAGGAACTCAACACTACATACCTGAAAGGTAGCAGTGCTATTGTGGCTGTGGTCTTCTGTCGGGAGTTGGACCCGGGTATAACATTAAACTATGTCATTAATATTCCAACAATGAGAGGTAGGGCACAGCTAAGTATCATCACGCTTGAGTCTGGAGCAGCCCGACTGGGAAGTATCTCCTCCTTACAGAAGACCACAGCTATAATAGCACTGCTACCTTTCAGGTATGTAGTGTTGTGTTCCTGATGGTGAGTAAGGTTACCAGAGCTCCAACAGCTTTTATGGTACGCAACGCGCATGTAGATCCTCTGGAGTTGCAGGCGTCCATAGGCTACTACTAGGGTTATACCTACTAGGTATAACCCTATACTCTTGTCTGTTTAGGTAGTTAAAAAAAGGTAAACATGAGACGTGTCTTTTTATCGAAAAACGCTTTTTTTTTAATCAGTAACTATTACTTACGAAAGCAAAATAATGTAAATAAACATATGTGATTCATAATTGTCACATACTTGTCATGATTTATATTTCAAAACTGATTTTCAATAAAAATAGATGTCAAGATTCTTTACCTTTTTTAAACTACCTAAAACTATAAACTATAGGTATAACCCTAATAAATTTTACACTTACAGGGAGTCACATTCAAACGAATCAGATTGGCACTGCAGCCATTGCGACAGAAGGTTCGTCGCCTCGCAGTTGGCGACGGCTAGGTGGCGCCACAGATGTGTCAAGGACAACGGGAGCCACAGACGCGAAAGTTAACAAGACGTGTCGAGGCGGGACTTGAACCCGCATCCTCCTATCGAGGGTATACAAATAGACTCGGACACAGAATAGAATATAATTAATTTGTTCTTATGAATTGAAATAGATGCAGTTATTGGTTATTTGGATTCTCGCGGGATATCATGTAGAAAAGTTAAGTTAATTTTTGGACCCGGGTATGTCCCTAAACTACGTCCAACAATGAGAGGTAGGGCACAGCGATGACCATCACGCTTGAATCTGGGGCAGCCCAACTGGGGAAGTACCTCCTCCTTACAGAAGACCACAGGCATAATAGCACTGCTACCTTTCAGGTCTGTAGTGTTGTGTTCCTGATGGTAAGGTTCCCAGAGCTCAAACCCCCCTTAAAGGCCGGCAACGCGCTTGTGACTCCCCTGGTGTTGCGGGTGCCCATGGGCGACGGTAATTGCTTACCACCAGGCAATCCGTCTGCTCGTTTGCCGACTATGTCATAAAAAAAAAAAAAATGGATACGACAGTTCCCCGCGATACCGAACAAGTCGTTCGAAAATAAAACAATTTAAATTGTCTGTAAGGGATCTTTTTACTTACTCGCCGAACTTTTATACAAACGGTACAAAATGTGCCGCTTTGGTGGCAGCAAATGAGCTGTCAGTGTGAACACTTGTGCTCATTTGTTCAATTTGGACAAAAGAACGGCTAGTAAGTACGCGTGTCTATCAGCTACTTAGATGTTTTAAAGTGTAATAAAATAAAAACATTGTCTTTTTTTGCCTTTTCTAACAACATAAAGCCCGGATTCCCGGGGCATGTCCATACTAACATAATGATTGAGGTCGTTCACCCCGTGTCTAATCCAAATAACCGATCACTATATGACATATACTTAACCTCATAACGCCCAGTGTGCATTACAATGGAGTTGAAATCTTTTGTAAAAGGAAATAGGGTAGAATTTCTTTTGCTTCATTAGTTTTCGTACAAAAGAAAATTCAACCCAATTCACTGCATAGTAAGGTTGGTTTTAACTATTAAATATTTTAGTATGGTGGGCGTTACGAGGTTAAGAGAAAGTGACGAGGACCGAGACGGGATTAGAACCCGCATCTCCAGCTATCGCGGCTGACGCTTTAACCAATTGGATACAGCGGAAACGGTCGAAATTTATCAAGTATATATGATATTGTTTTTAACGGTTTTTGGGCACCGTTGATTATCTCTAAGGCGAAGTACGTGCTCAAATAAACATGAAATTAAAGCAAAATAAAATATTTATAAACCTTTAAAATTAAAATCTGATATTTACTTTTCGGTGAAGGAAAACATTGTAAAACCGGACTAATCCCAATAAGCCCTAGTTTACACTGGGTTGGAAGGTCAGATGGCAGTAGCTTTCGTAAAATTAGTGCCTACGCAATATCCTGGGATTAGTTGCCAAGCGGATCCCAAGCTCCAGAGCCGTGGCAAAATGGCGGGACAACGCGAGGGTAAAGAAAATATGTATTACTTATTATAACAGAAGTTGGACAAAAGGTAATTTTGTTAAACTCGCAATCTCATGAGCAGACATCGGATTCCGTGGGGCGTAACGTCTTGACAGCTAGGGACTTCCTATATCGATAAACTCATTTATCGATATTAGTTCTATATACAGGTCGATTCACGAGAGTTGTCACGAATGGATTGAACGAAACTTTCATTGTATGAGTGACACTTGTATCGGTATACAATCGAGCCACTATTTTATTGGTTAATGTGACACACACATAGACATTTTCATTCAGTCATTCATTCCATTCGTGCCCACTCTCGTGAATCGACCTACACTAGTGACCGCCCCCAATTGTGTGTTTTTCGTAACTATTGTTCTGAAGACCAGTATGAAATTCAAATACCATTGATCACTTTATGAAATGATGCTCCTATAACCTCCACAGAAATTGAAAAGTCTTTTAGCCACCTGAAATGGATTTTTCAGCCAAGACGGAGACTTAACGCCCGAAAATATGGAAAAAAATCTGGTGGTTTACTTTAACAATAATAGATGGGACAGTCATTAAGAAATAAATTGTGGCGAGTAAACTTTTAAAAACGTTTTCAAAAAAGAAGAAATTTTTTTAGTTATTATTTTATTATATAATACTCTTTTAATAAAAAAATATTTTATAAGCAAACCTTTGTGTGATCACTAGTATTTAGAACTAGTATCGATAAATGAGTTTATCGATATAGGAATTCCCTAGCTGTCAAGAAGTTTCGCCCCACGGAATCCGATGTCTGCTCATGAAATATCGTTTTCGGAACAAATATGTGATCATGTTTAGTAAGTATTGGTGCGCTTAGCATTAGACGGGCAGTACTCTAGTTTGCCACCGTTTGCGTGACTGATGACATAGTGACCTTAGGGGTAAATTAAATTGTATTTTTTTTTAAAGTAATTGTAATTATTATGCGTTTATGAAATAGAATATACATATTTGTAGTATAATGTTTTGTATTATTTATTTTTGGTTTCATGGATTATATACACTATCTACATGTACAGTCAGCAGCAGAAGTAGCTAAGCATTTGAGGTGTTCAAAATGAGGTCAACACGTCTCTTGTCAAGAGAATAAGAGCGCGTGTAGGTCATTTTGAACACTTCAAACGCTTAGCAACTTTTGCTGCTGACTGTACACTAATATTATAAAGGCGAAAGTTTGTGAGTATGCTTGTTACTTCTTCACGTCTAAACGGCTGGAGCGATTTTAATAAAATTTGGTATGGAGTTAGCTGACACCCTGGATTAACACATAGCTACGTTTCTTCCCTAATAAACCGCGGGTAACGCCGCGGGGCACAGCTAGTATATAATAATTAATTGATTTATAAATATTACAGAACATTCTTACACAAATTGACTGAGCCCCATGGTAAGCTCAAGAAGGCTTGTGTTGACAAATACTTAAATACATAGAAAACACACCTATGCTCATCACAAATACCTTACTGGGATTTGAACCCAGGACCATCGATTTCATAGATCAGTACCTACTAACCCAGACCTATATAATATCTAGCTTTTCCTCGCGACTTGGTCGGCCAGCCATGCCCGTCTTTAAAGTATGGTTGCAGGATAAAAATTATCCTATGTCCTTTCTCGTAGCTCAAACTCTCTCCATACCAAATTTCATCCCAATTGGTTTAAGCGTGAAGATGTAACAGGCAGAGAGTTACTTTCACATTCATCCTCCTAACGCCTAGTGTGCATTACAATGTACACTCCCTTTCAATGGAGTTGAAATCTTTTATAAAAAGAAAATTCAACCCAATTCAGTGCATAGTAAGGTTGGTTTTGACTATTCAATATTTTAGTATGGTGGGCGTTACGAGGTTATAATATTAGTACCTATGGATAGTATAGATTTTTTTAAACAAGACTGACCAGCGTTTGACCTCAGTCGCACCTGATGGTAAGTGTCGACGAGGACGAGGGTGTAGCACGTTGGTTCAGTAACAGCCTTCTTGCCTCGAAAAGACCCAATATCTTCCCGGGAATACAGACGAAGGGAGCGAATTCCATTCCTTAGCAGTCCGCATTAGGAAGGTAGAAGCGAATCGCTTCGTGCGAATGAATGGAATATATTTAGGTAGCTAAAAAAAAAGCCCGTGTTTTAGGGTGTTTTCCCACCTGTCTCCTTTTGGGTTACTTATCGTGGGGACAATAAGAAAGAATATACAATCAGGTTCGAGTCTGGAGAAGCCCAACTGGGGAAGTACCTCCTCTTACAGACCACAGCCATAATAGCACTGCTACCTTTCAGGTAGTGTTGTGTCCCTTATGTTGAGTAAGGTTCCCAGAGCTCCAACAACTTAGGGCAATGCGCACGTGAATCCTTTGTAGTTGCAGACGTCCAGCTACGGTGACTGCTTACCATCAAGCCGTATGCTTGTTTGCCACCGTCGTTGTATTAAAAAAAAAGACCGGTATTTCCATGGAACAGTGAGCCGCAGATACGCCGCAGAAGTAGCTAAGCGGGCGCTACTGCCAACAACGATATTCGTAAATTTCGGACGATTGTCTCTGTCACTCTTATGACATCTTAATTGAGGTAAAGGAGAATGATGCCTGAAACGTACGATTATCGTTTTTGGCGGTAGCGCTCCAGATGTTCATAATGATGGCACGTTCTTATTCTCTTAACAACAATAAAGACAAGGCTACGGTGACTGCTTACCATCAAGACGTATGCTTGTTTACCAGTGGCGGATTTGCCCTAAGGCCCAGTAGGCCCGGGCTTAGGGCGGCCAGATATTAAGGGCGGCAAATCGTGCCAAAAAATCTCGGAAAATATTATAAACTAGCTTTATCCGCTAGCATTTAGTTAAACAATTTTCTGAATCAATTAAAAGTGGGAATAAAGTAAATTCATGAATTATGTCTTTAGTCTATAATGATGGGTGCTGAGAAAGGGGCGGCACATGGCCTGGGGCCTAGAGCGGCTAGGACTGCAAATCCGCCACTGTTGTTTACCACCATATAAAAAAAAACATTCCAACGTACCTCTGGTAATCGTGAGGGGCGTACAACGACAAGTCTATGGCCCCAGTGCTGTAGTCACAACTGTTCCTTTGCACGCAGACTCCCGACACGTTCCTGGCTGTCAGACATTCCTTGGCAGGTTCTGGAAAAAAAAATAGTTTCAACAATAAATAAATAAATATTTCGGGACATTCTTACACAAATCAACCTAGTCCTACGGTAAGCTCAGTAAAGCTTGTGTTGTAGGTACTAGACGACGATATATATAATAGACAGATACATATACATACTTAAATACATAGAACACACCCATGACTCAGGAACAAATATCTGTGCTCATCACACAAATAAATGCCCTGACTGGGAATCGAACCCGGGACCATCTGCTTCATAGGCAGGGTCACTACCCACTGGGCCAGACCTGTCGTCTAAATATCAATTTCTGGACTGAGGCCTATAACTAGGAGGAATAATGACTGGAGAACGCATACGCGAGCGCCAGTAAAGGACAAAAATATTCTGGCTTTTGTAGCCCAAAATGTAACAATTCACTATAGTTTTGCTTTACAGGACATTGTTTATAACAAAAATAATAGCTTATTCTGTATTAATTACCGCAACTTTGGTCGAAAACCGAAGAAAACTCCAATTGTATTTGTTTATTCCCCTCCAACTTTGACAGTTCTGAAGGGTCCAGTTTGGAGGGGAATAAAAATATGTGAGACTGACAAGGACGGACGAAAATAGCGCCGTCTCTGCTATACCTATGGAAAGTTACATACGACCTTCCCTTTCGATCGTGGTATTATTATTAGCACGCTCCGTCTTGTTAAATGGTATGTCTATGGCCCATAATCTCAAGGCTCTAATTCTTAGAAATCAAAACACTAGCTGTGCCCCGCGGTTACCCGCGGTATTAGGGAAAAAATTTAGCCTATGTGTTAATCCGCTAACTCCATACCAAAGATTAAAAATCGCGTCAGCCGTTTAGATGTGAGTAACAAACATACACACGCACAAACTTTGTCTTTATAATATTAGTGTATACCGGGTGTGGCCTGTAATAGGAGCTTTAACTTTAAGCATCGTTTCTACACCAAAAACGTAGCAACATTTGTTCTACGACTTTTGAAAATAACTTATAGTTTAATAAATATTAATAAAAAAAGATTTTCAAAGCAAGCAATGTATTGCAAAAACTATGAAGTTTGTAGGCTGACAGTAAACGTCAACTAGACTATTGGATGCTGTTCATTGAAAATACTATTTAGTTTGTTCGAAAAATTCACAAGTAATAAATTACCCAATTATTTAAAGTTGTAGAACAAATGTTGTTAGCTTCGTGGTGTAGAAGCGATCCCTAAATTTTTTGCTCCTATTACAGGCCGCACCCGGTATACTAGCTTCAAGAGACCGAGTTTTGACATATGAAACAGTCAGAAACTAATAAATAGTATTTTAGAAACATCTGGAAACATGAATGGTCAAAATTAATAATCATGGGCATACGCCGGACTATAGGGGGCAGTTTGAGGGCAAGGTAAAGTTTACAAAAAAATCTTAACTTACGAGTATTATAATGTACCTAGTATTTGTAACATAGTTAATTAAATCAGTTACCCGTTATCATTTATTCATCTTTAATGTGTAAATACTCTTTGAAGTTGTGTTTTATTCCTTTCTCACAGCTGCAATTGTCTGAGTGACGGATAAAGCCAACGAACTTTTTCGCCATTTTGACTTATGTGTAGTCCAAGTATGTTTATAAATTATGAATAACGTAGTTAGTTGCTATGATATTTGGAATTTCACATTATAAATACTTGGTACCAAATACTCGAAAGTGAATTGATTGATTCGCAAATCTTATCTATAATTCTGACATGCCACGAAAATGCCCGCTGGAGTCCGACGTATGACCATGGGTACCTATACTGGTACATATATAATTAAATTAATTGAAAACCATTAGTGTCAAGTTAATGAATTAGAAAGCTGATGTTTGGGTAACACCGCGGGGCACAGCTAGTATAGTATAAGTACTTACCATTGACGTTTGGGTTTGAGATGGCATTCTCTGGCTCGCTTTGTGCCGAGATGTGACCACTCACCGCCAAAACTACGGCGATCGTTCTATAAAACAATAAATAAATTTTACAGGACATCCTTACACAAACTGACTGAGCTCCATGTTAAGCCCAAGGCCTGTCAGCATGAAAAGAACTGTTTTGTTCTTTAAAAGCAGACAGACAAAGTTACATTTTATTCACAAGAGTGCAAAGTAATTTCATACAAATTGTTTATTACGAATCGAGTGTTTTCTTGACGTTAGCTGGTAAGATGGACTATTAATAGTACATTACTGCAGCCGCCGGGAAACGGGGGGTTGAAGGCTGAGTTGTATAGACGGCCGACCGAAGGGAGGTCGGATAGCATACGAAGCCTTCAAGACCCTTTCACGGCTAGGCATGTATAGTGCTTTTCTCAAACGAATGCAATGAAATAAATAAAAAAATAACACTGAACAAAACAGCTTCACGACAAAAGTTTTTTAATTTTTCCTCCAATCCCGCTTTGTAGTATTTTTCACACATGACTCAGGAAAAAATGCCCTTACTGGGACTTGAACCCAGGACCGTCGGTTTCAGGCAGGGGCTACCCACTAGGCCAGGCCTGTGGTCAGACGGGACATTATAGGGGCCTTTTAATTTTCTCTCACTATATGTTACCTTACAAAGATTAACGCGCCCATGAATTTAGGGCTGCAAGAAGCCATGCGCTTAGCAAGGGACAGAAGCCTATGTAGGAACCTGGTCTTCCTCCGCATTGAGGGAACGACTAATGATGATGATATGTTACCTTAAGTTTTAAAGCAGTTGTCGTAAATAACTAATTAATATTAGAATCTCATGACGCCTTTATTGGAGTAGATAAAAGAGAGAAATGAAGAATTGGAGATAATATTATTCCCACCGAGTTTCTTGCCGGTCGTAAAAGTCAAAATACTTCTCGGGTCAGAGGTGTAGGGTTAGAACTGGTGTAGTTTTATTTTTCTCTTTTACTTTTGTATACTCGATGTTTAGAAGTGCCCTTGTGGCCTACTTACTGAATAAACGTTTGAGTTTGAGAATTGCGTTAAATCTAAAGAAGGCTACATTTTATGTGGAATGAATCACGTGACCACAGAATCGCCACAGCTTTAAGAGCCCTGAGTATAAGTTTTTAACGTAACTTTACGTCACGAACGCGTTTGCGTTTCCCATATAAATAACATTATCACTTACGCGTTACGAACGTTTTTTTACGTCAAAAGAAACTTACACTAGAGCCTCTCGGCCCGGTGATGGGAAGGCGACGTGATGTCCACGCGATATCGACGGGCGTGTGACGATCGTCTACTCGCAACAAATGGCTGGATAGAACGACGCTCGTGTTGTCAATATTCGAGTGTAGAGCCGTTCGGGCCCGGGCTGCCCCGGTGAGTGCGCGGTGGGTCGACGGAAGGCTCGGGCTCGGGAGGGCGACGTGTAGGAGACGCGACCGTGTAAAGTGAATCATCCTTAACTCTCTCTTTTACTTGAGGCGTCATGAGATTAAAAGGCCCGGTAATAGGAGAGCGAGCGATCTGTGATATCTACGGGCGTTTGACGATCGTCTACTCGCAACAAATGGTTGGATGGAACGACGTACAGTCAGCAGCAGAAGTGGCTAAGCGTTTGAGGTGTTCAAAATAAGGTCAACACATCTCTATTGTCAAGAAAATTTTGGAGCCGGGTATGTCCTTAAACTACGTCCAACAATGAGAGGTAGGGCACAGCGATGACCATCACGCTAGAATCTGGGGCAGCCCAACTGGGGAAGTACCTCCTCCTTACAGAAGACCACAGCCATAATAGCACTGCTACCTTTCAGGTATGTAGTGCTGTGTTCCTGATGGTGAGTAAGGTTCCCAGAGCTCCAACACACTTATAGGTCGGCAACGCGCTTGTGACTCCCTTGGTGTTGCAAGTGCCCATGGGCGACGGTAATTGCTTACCATCAGGTAATCCGTCTGCACGTTTGCCACCTTTGTCATAAAAAAATAATAATAATAAGAGCGCGTGTAGGTCATTTTGAATACTTCAAACGCTTAGCCACTTTTGCTGCTGACTGCACGTGTTAAGGTCTACTAATAGATTTGACAGTTTTGATTTTATTGTAGGGTTAATTTTTTCCTGAGTTGAAATATGCAGTGTTGTTATAAAGTTTATTTCCTTCTCGTGCCTTATAACCCTCTCAACGCTCACGATTCCACTCTGAACCACTCAGCTTCAGTTTTGGAATCTTTCGCTAGCTTTGGTCTTATTAGCACGAGAAGGTAAACACTTAGCTGTGAGGGATTGCATAACAAATAGGTAACTATCTATAGCCTGTTAGGGCCACCATACAAGTAAAATGCGACTCGAATTCGTTCTTTATAGCGTAGGCAATAAAGTATAATTTCTTGTGTCAAAATCGAAGGAAACAAATGAAATTCAACTCTGTTCGAATTTAATAAAATTTTATTTTCTTTACTCCGTGGGCCTTACGAGGATATCTTAAAACCTTAACTGAAGGACCATGTCTATGTAGTTGTGCAGAGAATTAATATGGAACTTACGTCAACATTTGAATATAGAACGCCGACATGCGTGTACACACGTTACTACTACACAGGCCAGGTGCTTTAGCTAAGTTTTTCACCTATATATATTTGATAATAAAAATTAGAAGTATAGAAAACGGATAAACTATACGGTATCTGGTATTGGTACTGGTACCAGAGCTTACCCGAAACATGTCGCCTAGTGCGATATAATTATACGTGAGTTTATCCGTTTGTAACTAAGTATAGTAACATGGCTCACAACAGTTTTAATTATATTAAGGTAATGGCACCAATGTTGGACACTTAGTTCTTATTTAAAAAATCATAAAGTTATAAATTGAATATGTCCCAACAAATGCACAACACTTGACTCCTTTGAAATAAGCACTAATGTTCATGATTGGTTCCTTGTCCATTACTGGTGCCATAACGTACTTGTAGAAAAGTTAATAATAAATACAAAGTACTTACAAAATAGTCCGCGCGTCCATTTCCTAGTATATATAACACTGAACTAAATAGAAAACCAGGAAAACACTTACGTTATCTTAGTGACATTAATACGAGTCAGGTCAAATTAGTTAATGACCACTTTAATGGTCGTGAATCAGTTATCTATAGCCTTGTCATCAATAGTTGTTCTAACGCATGAATAGGTACGAAGTACAGTCGCCTTCAGATATATTTCGAAACATTTATTTGATTTATTTATTTATTCTACGACTTTACATAAGTCGTAGAATAAATCACTACTAATATTATAAATGCGAAAGCAACTCTGTCGGTCTGTTACCTCTTCACGCTTAAACTGCTGAACCGATTGGGATGAAATGTGCTAAGGAGAGAGTTTGAGCTACGAGCTACGAGAAAGGACATAATTTTTTTTTTATCCCGCAACCATACTTTAAAGACGGGCATGAATGGTCGACGAAGTCGCCAGAAAAAGCTAGTCTATTATAATACTAATTGTAATAGTTTTTCTTTTAAGTTTTACTTCAATATTCATTTATACTAAGGTGTGTAAGACCGTCTATCTGGAAAGACATCTACCAACCAATTTCCTTCATTATCTCATAGGTATTTAGTGTCATATGACGGACTATCCTTAAAAATAAAGTACGCCGGTCTTACCCACATTGACCTTACTACATTATCTGAACAATTTAAACCTAAGATGTAAAACAATTTACACGACACTCAAGTCAATTTGTGTAAGGACATGCTTAATATTTATTTATTTATCTACGTACATGTCATAAGTGCTCTAAAATGCGTCCAGAAACCGTAGGCAATGACCAGCATTACCAACCATCAGAAAAATTTCAGTAGGTAATGTTAACATTACCTACTGAAATCAGTAGGTTATGAATTTAAATTTGGAACAGCTGTCAAATTCAAGTGGGGTGTCTAATCTAGTATGTATAGATATTAAAACAGCCATTGATACGAAACGCCAATTCGTTATGTTTTTTTAATATAAATCGAACGACATTTGAACTCGAGTGACAGTAGAATAGGGAGTTCATTCGCTTGTCTATGGTTTAAAAAAAAAATTGACTGAGATACGAAATACGCAACGCCGCCGTTCCAAGCTTTCATTTGTTTTGTTCGATGACTTTTTAATGTTTACAAGTAACCCTAGTAATAAGTCATTTCCCTACGGTTTCTGAACCCATCTTAAAACACTTAATGATATGTGTGTAGATATAGTAGTGTATGTATCTATACATAATTAGGCATTACAACAATCGTGTGATATTATTATGAAACTCGCCTTCGGCTCGTTTCATAAACCCACACTCTTGTTGTAATGCCCTTCATTATGCACAGATACATAAACTACTATTTATTAAGATCACCAAGTTTGATTGTACCAATACTTCCACTAAAACAGATTTCCGTGAAATGTGTATGTGAATGTCATTTTTGGTACAACCTTTTATTGCCGACTGTACTTTTTTTTGGACAATCATTAACCACTAGTCGAGAGGATTCTAACGGGCCTAAACACGTCGGGTTTATCTTGTGTGTTTAAGGAGTTGCTATGGCTACCTTCTGGCTCCAGCATCAGATCAGTGGTACCATAATATTGCATTGCCACCATTGGACTACAGTATTCACATTTCAGTTTATGCAGTCCACTGCTGGACATAGGCCTCCCACAGGTATGACTTGTATCATCTTGGGGGTAGTTGCCATAGTCGCCACGCTTGGCGACCAGGCGGGTTGGCGATCGCAGTAGCTGTAGATTGGGTTTCGACGGACGCTGTTGCCCGTCCGTGGGATTTTTCCCTTTGTCGCCTCTTACGACACCCGCGGGAGGAGATGGAGTGGTGCTATTCTAGTCAGCCGGCATCACACGGCTACAGTATGAAATTCGTGTATAGGTTCTTAAAGGGTAGGCAACGCGCATGTGAATCCTCTGGAGTTGCAGACGTCCATAGGCTACGGTAACTGCTTACCATCAGGCGGCCGCATGCTTGTTTGCCATCGCGTTGTATAAAAAAAAACTTACATAAGTGTGCTAAATTTCAGCGCAATCGGTTAAAGATGTCTGCTTCAAAATTGAGTTGCAAGATTCCACCCGAACATTACATTGCAAGTTAAATAGAAGCTTTTTAATCACATTTTTAATTCACAATTTATGTCAGTCCACATTGTGGGGGGCCTTCCCACGCTGCGCCTTCCGATACGTGGTCACCGTTCGTGACCGCCCCAACGGCTATCGGTAACAATCCAAAAAGCGTGAAATAAAAAAACCAGGTATTTTTTCAAAGTTTATTAAAAAATAAATATTAACTATCAGAATTACAATTTTCATCAATTTGGCAATATAAAAACTAATCATAACACAATTATATTACTGCGATCGCCAACCCGCCTCACACCTTATTGTCAAGAAATTAGTTCCAATGCAACATGGCGATTATATATTCCTGGTAAGGCTTTAAGCTATCAAAATTAATTTAAGGAAAAATACATAAAGATATCTAATATAGTCTTAGAATACATTTTTGAGTAAATTAACTATACATATTATATATTATATCATAAATGCGAAAGTTACTCTGTCTGTCTGTTACCTCTTCACGCTTACCGCTGAACCAATTGTATGAAATGTGGTATGGAGAGTTTAAGCTACGAGAAAGGACACTAAACTTGAACGCTTATTTAAATTTCGCCTTCCGAGGAAACATTTCTGTAGAGTCATTACCAGTGATCGGTTATTTGGATCAGACACGGATTGAACGACCTCAATCATTATGTTAGTATGAACATACCCCAGGAATCCGGACTAAGGAGAAAGCAAAAAAAATACAATGTGTTTATTTTATTAAACTTTAAAACATCTAAGTAGCTGATAGACACGCGTACTTACTCGCCGTTCTTTTGTCCAAATGAGCACAAGTGTTCACACTGACAGCTCATTTTCTGCCACCAAAGCGGCACATTTTGTACCGTTTGTATAAAAGTTCGGCGAGTAAGTAAAAAGATCCCTTACAGACAATTTAAATTGTTTTATTTTTGAACGATTTGTTCTCATTCATGAACGCTTCTATACTATTAATATGTTTGAGTCACTCTCACTATAGTTTTGTGTTTAAAATATCTTCGCCATTTTAACGATCATTAATTGCCCTCGATTTTTGACATAACGTTTGACATATGTCAAAATGTCATTTCTTGTCATCCCTCTCGACTTTGACAGCCGGTCTTCTGAGTCTTGTCCTGGGATTATCCTCTTTAGGCAACTTCCCCGGGCTGGTGGATCGCTTGAGTCTTCTGTCTTTCAGCGTGCTTAGCGATCCTGTTTCAACTTTACCTCTTTTAGTTTCTAGAATATTCTTCACTGTATCTATTTTCGATTTAAGTATTGGCTTAGCATTTTCCTTGGTGTCTGGTTTTTTTGTAGGTTTTTCTTTCGGGATATTTTCTTTTGAAGAAAACTCTTCTTCTAAATTCTTGACAATGTTTTGCCTTAAAGATTTCTTTGCGTACGTCTTTACTGAGGTTTGGGGGGTGAAAAATTGGTCCGGGGTTGAATCGGTGGGGGTGAAAAATTCAGCTTTCGATTTATCCGTCTGGGGTGTCATGGCCACATTGATGTCTTCATCCGAAGGCACTGTTACTAGTATATTGACTTTAGAGCGAGAAGGCCTAGGTGTTATAGTTTCTAAGACTGGTTTATTTGTTATCGGAATAGGGATTTTGAAGTTAATTTTCTTCTTCGGCACAATTTGTTCCTCAGGCTCATCGAAGTTAAGAGCAGGTATCTTACATTTCAAGTCTGGCAACTCCTCCTTGTTAACGACAATTTTATTGAACACTGGAGGTTTAATCGGCTTAGCTTCAGGAGTTTTCATTATTTCCTTAGTCGGTGTAAGTTTGAGGTTTTCTAAATCCGTCTCAATGTCTGTAAGTATGTTTGTATCGATGATTTTATCTTTTCTCCTCAACAATTCTGAAGCGGTCATCAAATTCAAAACTTCATTCTTTGTGTACCCATCAACATCAGCGGATTGGAGAATCTCGGTTATCCTTACATATATATAATCATCAGATTTCGAATAATTCTTCAGCGATAACTCGAAATAAGCAGCCTCTATCAAAGCTTCCAACTCGACATTAAAAAGCTCTTTCTCATAATTTTTCTCAACAATATCTACAATGTATTTTTCGAAATAATCTTTAAGCTTTTTCATTGCAGCTTTTATTTTAGTTTCGACGTTACAAAAGCTCGCCAAAACTCCATCAAAATAATTTCTGGCTACGTCGAATTCTTTCGCTCTGAAAAAAACGCTGGCATCCATGGAAAATAATTGCGAAGTCAGAATGAGGGTAGACGGAGAAACACAGGCGTAGCACTGACATTTTCCGTCGTGGTCGAAGAATTCTGGAGGTTTGAAAGCGGCTACATATTCAACCGGTATTGTGGGGCTCGTTTGATGTATCTTAGGTATGTGGGCATCCCGCATGGCCTCGAGTTTCGGTTGGGGGGTGAAGTGGGGGGTTTTGGGGTCGATTGCGGGCGGGTTTTGGAGCGCGCATTCGTTTGTTTCGAGCCCTATGATGCGTTTGAGTCGTTGTTCGATTGAGGCCTGAAAATATATTGTTTAATTAATTTCAATAGATACAGTACAGTCAGCAACAGAAGTGGCTATGCGTTTTAGGTGTTCAAAATGTGGTCAACACATCTTTATTGTCAAGAGAATAAGAGCGCGTGTAGGTCATTTTGAACACTTCAAACGCTTAGCCACTTTTGCTGCTGACTGTACATATTTTTTTTTTCATATATATTTTTTTTGTATTTTACTTGTAAAGGGTATTATGATATTAAAATAAAACGGCTTGCACAAGATATTTAAAATGTTAAGTTAACTAAATTACTTTTCAAACACAAAAGTATAAGATAAAAAATAATAAATAGATACTAACTATAAATAAAAAAAATGACCTAGGTCCTGGTCATTAGGTAGTGTGCCCTAAGGCTGGCCGCGTTTCCGCAATGCTAATCCGTTGGGCGAAATAGTGGCCAGCCCTCTGGTGACCAGAAACCAGCATAAATACCAAAAAAATATTATATTGACAATTATGATTCAAACAGTCCATTCAAATTAATAGCCTAATAAACCGTTATAATATCCAGAAACAGCTGTTAAAAGTAATAGTACATTACATCAGAGGCCGGGAAAATGAGGATTTGCGGCCAAGTGGGTATATATGATACGAGACCGGGAATCCGTTTTCACGACGAGGCATGTATAGTGGTTTTCTCAAACATACAATGAAATAAAAGAAATGCTTCAAAAAATTAAATTTGCAAAATCACAACTAACAATGAAATCGAAATGTATTCAAAATTAACATCAGCTGTTTGCTATGACACCCGCCATCTTTGCTTCTGTATGGATAATCGTTGAAAAAAAGTTACTTTGCAGGTTCCCTTCAGTTGCTGCGCCCAAAAAAACATACTTCCGAGTCTATTATAAGGAATGTAAAGACAATATTTCATTGCATGTTTGAGAAAATAAATTACAAAAAAATAAAAAAAAGATTTTAAATATTTTTGTCTGATTTCAGCGAGAGTAGGAGCATTCAATTGCAAGTTGTTTATGGACTAACGTATTTTAAAGCACATTTTGTATGTAAAAAAATACACCCTGTATTAACTAAAAAGGTCTCTTAACTTAAGTCAGTAGCGAGATCGCCTATAGAGGTGTTGGGATCGAATCCTTGCGAGGGTATTTATTTGTGTCTGTCAGGATTTTTTGTTTTTACTTTTAGCTAAGTATTAAGTATTTATAGTCACCCTGTCTTTGAATCCGATGGTCCTGGGTTCGAAACTCATTAAGATCTATTTGTGTGATGAGCACATGTATTTCTTTCTGAGTCATGGGTGTCTTTTATGTGGTTAAGTATTTGTATATTAAATATATTGTTAGCTGAGTCACAACACAAACCTTCGTGGGGTTCAGTTATATTGTGTGTCTTGTAATATCTATATTTATATTATTTATTTATTTTTTACTTGCGAGCGAGATAGCAGAACACAGCAGGAACTACTAAAACTCTATTTTACTCGTACTAACTAATCCTAGCAAAGTCGCTTCTACTAGGATCCACGGCCGCCATACAGGGCGACCCTGCCGACAGCTGACACGGCCCACAGCGTAACGGAGCGAGCGAGACAGATGTACACAACGGTGACTGTATATACTCTGTTTCGCTCGTAATAACTTACCCTAGCTACATCACATCTGCTAGGATCCATGGCGGCCATACACAGGGCGACCCTGCCAACAGCCGACACACGCCCAGCAGGCTGAGCAGGCCCCTATTTCACCACAGCGACAATTGCCACGATTCCCGACATATGTCAATTTGTGACGTTGCAGGTGTCCATTGGTTACATTGACCGCTTACCATCGGAGGGGATGTGTGCTTGTTTGGCAACAACACGTTAGTTTCAATAAAATACCATTATTTTTGATTATATCATCAATAAATAGGTAGTAGTTTGGTGAAGAGCTCTTGTCACGTGAAATACGACAATTGTCGCGAAATACCAAAATACTATGCCCTTACAGGTTTCATGTTTGAGACAAAGTGTATTGTAAGTATTGTAACACCTATGAACTACATGAATGCAAATAAATGAAATTGAAATTGACATACGTCGGGAATCGTGACAATTGTCACTGTGGTGAAATAGGGGCCAGCACGCATAACTGAGGGAGCGAGACAGCAATACACCGCGGGCTCTATACAGATACTCTGTTTCACTCGTAATAACTTACCCTAGCTACATCACATCTGCTAGGATCCATGGCGGCCATACACAGGGCGACCCTGCCAACAGCTGACACACGTCCAACAGCGTAACGGAGCGAGCGAGACAGCTGTACACAACGGTGACTGTATATACTCTGTTTCACTCGTAATAACTTACCCTAGCTACATCACATCTGCTAGGATCCATGGCGGCCATACACAGGGCGACCCTGCCAACAGCTGACACACGTCCAACAGCGTAACGGAGCGAGCGAGACAGCTGTACACAACGGTGACTGTATATACTCTGTTTCACTCGTAATAACTTACCCTAGCTACATCACATCTGCTAGGATCCATGGCGGCCATACACAGGGCGACCCTGCCAACAGCTGACACACGTCCAACAGCGTAACGGAGCGAGCGAGACAGCTGTACACAACGGTGACTGTATATACTCTGTTTCACTCGTAATAACTTACCCTAGCTACATCACATCTGCTAGGATCCATGGCGGCCATACACAGGGCGACCCTGCCAACAGCTGACACACGTCCAACAGCGTAACGGAGCGAGCGAGACAGCTGTACACAACGGTGACTGTATATACTCTGTTTCACTCGTAATAACTTACCCTAGCTACATCACATCTGCTAGGATCCATGGCGGCCATACACAGGGCGACCCTGCCAACAGCTGACACACGTCCAACAGCGTAACGGAGCGAGCGAGACAGCTGTACACAACGGTGACTGTATATACTCTGTTTCACTCGTAATAACTTACCCTAGCTACATCACATCTGCTAGGATCCATGGCGGCCATACACAGGGCGACCCTGCCAACAGCGGACGCCGAGCCTAAACCGCAAGCCGCCGCTGCGCGACCGCGACGACGTAATCGGAGCGAGCGGGACAGCGATACAGCTCGCAGACTGGCCGAGTAGATACTCTGCTTCAGGAGTAGAGACCGCCGCTGGCGAAGGCACCAAGTCGTCTCTGAAATAATATAAATGTGGCATTATCAATGAAAAGGGACCTTATTGTCGATGGCGCTTAAGTCGTTGTTCAAGATGACGCAATACAAACGCAACGCGGTTCGACGTAAGCGCCATCGACAATAAGGTCCCTTTTCATAGATAATGCCACAAATGGCGTTAGGAATGAGGGTAAAACTAATAAATTAAATGAATAGATATTTAGGACGAGATGTACCGTATGTTTTTTTCTTTAATCACAGACTTTTTATGAGAGGTAGGGCATAGCGAAGTACCATCACGCTTGAATCAAAGAAGCCCAACTGGGGAAGTACCTCCTTACAGAAGACCACAGCCATTATAGCACTGCTACCTTTCAGGTAGTGCTGTGTTCCTGATGGTGAGTAAGGTTCCCAGAGCGCCAACCCCCCTCCAACAGGCCGACAACGCGCTTGGGCGCCATGGGCGACGATAATTGCTTACCATCAGGCAATCCGTCTGCTCGTTTGCCGCTTTTATCATAAAAAAATGTTTACGCCGAAAGGAGCTCTGGGAACCTTACTCATCACCTGGAATACTCATCCATAAGACGTCCACTACTGAACATAGGCCTCCCTCTTGGACCTCCACATGTACCGGTTGGAAGCGACCTGCATTCAGCGTCTTACGGCGACCTTAATGAGGTCGCCTGTCCATCTTGTGGGTGGACGTCCTACGCTGCGCTTGCTAGTCCGTGGTCTCCACTCAAGCACTTTTCGACCCCATCGGCCATCTTCTCTGCGTGCAATGTGGCCTGCCCATTGCCACTTCAGCTTGCTAACCCGGTGGGCTATGTCGGTGACTTTAGTTCGCCTACGGATCTCCTCATTTCTGATTCGATCACGTAGAGAAACTCCGAGCATAGCCCTCTCCATAGCTCGTTGAGCGACTTTCAGCTTTGAGATGAGGCCGATAGTGAAAGACCACGTTTCGGAACCGTAAGTCCTCACTGGTAACACACATTGATTGAAGACTTTCATCTTGAGGCACTGAGGTATGTCGGACGAAAAGACATTACGTAGTTTCCCGAACGCTGCCCAACCGAGCTTGTTTACCGGATATATCGGAGCTGTGGAGGTGGTCACAAATATCTGAACACGCACTTTATCACCTTGACAATATCGCGTTCAGATATATATGAGCTCCATTGCCTGTACTATCGATATTTAGAATTTGACTCGCAGCGGGACTCGAACCCACAACCACTGGACCACTAGCCCAGTGCACTACCAATTGTGCTATACGAGTACCGCTTAGATTTGTCAAAATTTTCTATTTATCCCTCGTCGTATACGTCATCATGGGCGACGTGTAGCTAGTGGTATCTAGTAATCCAGTGGTTGTGGGTTCGAGTCCCGCTGTGAGTCAATTTTTTCTATTTTTCTTTCGATTTAAATATAGAAGATATTCGCTAGCAGACGTTTCTGCATAATAAAATAGTACATTTCGATGCTAGTGCGGAAAGTATGTCATTACTTCACGAGGCCCGAGATATTTTGCCACGAGCCGAAGGCGAGTGGCGATACTTGGGCCGAGTGAAGAATGACATTTCCGCGCGTGTATCGAACGACGTTTTTTAATACAGTTGCGAAAAAACAAATAAGAAATATAAAAAAAACAACTACTCGTTCAACAACAAGTTCGATTATCGCAGTGACAATTTTTGACATAATAAAGAGGTGTCTTTTTTAGCTTAAATTCGACTAGAGTGGAATTTTTTAAGTCTTACTATTAATCCATTTCCATGAAAGTTTTTAAATGTATGTATAAAATACATACATACTTGTAAATATACAATATTTTACTTAAACACTACGTTTTTTACTATTATTTGTGTATATTTATAAAAACAATATCGAATGCTACCTTTGGAAACATAACCAGTAACCAGTAGGAAAAACGCCTCTTGTTTGAGAGGCGTTTCGGCAGCTGTTCCGTTTCATTGTAACAACTTTTTAAGAATGGTTTTTCAATATTAAAAATAAACTTGTTATAATGATGATTGATGAAAAGGTAAGTAATAAAATATGACATGTTTATGTTATTTCTTATTCTTACATTAACAGTAGGTTATTTGTTTATTAAGATGTTTAAAGGAGACTTATAGTATTAACACCCATTAGTAATCCATGAATTGGAACAAGTGTAAATAAAAAAAAAACTGGAAAAGTAAAAAGCACTAGTGCGCGAAATCCAACTTTCCGCACGTTAAACAGCTACGAAAAGTACCCATTTTTGAGCACCTGTATTAAAAAAATATTTTTTTCTGTACTAACCGTTATTCCCAACAGTGAGGTAATGCCTCTGCGCGTTCATACTGGCACTGAGGTCCCCATATAGCGCCTGGCAGTCCAGGAGTCTGCCCACAGCCAGGGGCATGGAGTCCATGGCGTTTAATAGTTGGCCTTGGACTACGCGTATCAGCTTGGCTGAAGAGGCTGGTTGTTTTGTGTTGTGGTAGAAAATCTGAAAAAAAAAGTTTAATGACCAGGTGGTCTAGTGGGACTACCCACAATTTTAACATGCAGGGTCACTAGACCCTGCTTATGAAGCCGATGGTTATGGGTTCAAATCCCAGTCAGGATTTATTTGTGTGATGAGCACAGATTTTTCCTGAGTCATGGGTGTTTTCTATGTATTTAAGTATTTATTATATATATCGTCGTCTAGTACCAACAACACAAGCCTTACTGATCTTACCGTAGGACTAGTACGATTTGTGTCAGATTGTCACGAAATATTTGTTTATTTATTATTAATGACACTTATTTTGCAGAATCAACGATAAGTATATCGAGAGGATTCAAACGAGTCTAAACACGACGGGTTTATCTTGTGTGTGTGTCTTTTTATGATATAGGAGGCAAACGAGCAGACTGATTGCCTGATGGTAAGGAACTACCGCCGCCCATGGACATTCGCAACACCAGAGGAGTCACAAGTACGTTTTTCTTGAAGGTTTGGATGTCATATCGGTCCGGAAATACTGCATACGACAATTTATTCCAGAGTTTTGCTGTGCGAGGCAGGAAGTTTCTATAAAAACGCACAGTTGAGGACTGCCAACCATCTAAGTGGTGATGATGGAAATGTTGTCGTGTAGAGCGCTGGCGGAAGGAAGCTGCTGGGATTAACCCGAACAATTCCTCGGAGCACTCTCCGTAATAGATGCGGTAGAAAATGCAGAAATGTTTTAGTGGCTATGGCTACCTGGCTCCAGCATCAGATCAAATCAGTGGTACAGTCGCCATCAGATATATCGGAGCTGTGGAGGTGGTCATAAATATCGGAACATGCACTCAAAGTCAAACGTTTATTCAGTAAGTAGGCCACAAGGGCACTTTTACACGTCGAGTATACAAAAGTAAAAAGAGAAAAATAAAAACTACACCTTACCGCCTTGACAATAGAGGCGTTGTTCCGATATTTTTGACCACCTCCACAGCTCCGATATATCTGACGGCGACTGTACCATAATATTGCATTGTCATCGAGCTTACATAAGTGTGCTAAATTTCATCGGTTAATGCTATCTGCTTCAAAATTGACTTGCAAGATAAAAAAAAGCTTGTATAAAAAAAATGTTCGTGTTATTTTGCTGCGATCAACACCACCGTGGGACGCTTCCTTTCTAGCGGAACACCGCGATCGCCAACCCGCCTGCCAAGCGTGGCGGCCCCAAGCTCAGTGCAGCTAGTCTAACAGACATGAATACTTACTGCAGCATCACACAAGAAGACTAGCGCCGGCTCGCGGGTTCGCTCGTCGCCCAACATGCGCCCGGCCCACTCGGCGGCTAGAGACAGCATCCTTCGGAGTTGATCGCTGTGCTTGTGTGCACGGGAGAGTAGGACCCCAGCCGCTTCGAGGTATGCCACTCTGTAATAACAGGGATGTTGACACAAATTATTTTTTATTATGCAGAAACGTCTGCTAGCGAATATCTTCTATATTTAAATTGAAAGAAAAATAGAAAAATTTGACTCGCAGCGGGACTCGAACCCACAACCACAGGAACACTAGCCCAGTGCACCAATTGTGCTATACGAGTACCCCTGAGACTTGTAAAATTTTTCTATTTATCCCTCGTCGTATACGTCATCATGGGCGACGTGTAAACACATCTACCGTCAGCGTATTGAACACAAGGCATCGAAGTCTCAATTTTCACTGAGAATTCATAGATAACAATGTGCTACCCCTTTCTAAATTAATTTTTATTATGCTGAAACGTCTGCTAGCAAATATCTTCGATTGTTGACACATATTACCTTTTGCAACAAAATTAAGTGAAATTGGTTCACAATAACGAATATAATCAATTAAAAATAAAACTAAATATAAATACTTATTTGATTTAAAGATATCACGTATACAAAAATTAAAAAGAACAGCATTTTTAATTTGCGAAATTTCAAAAACCGCGGTACCCATCAAATTCTCGCGGTTTACTGCAAAATAAATTGTAAGGCAACTGTATACATAAACGCAATATTTCGCGGTCTAAATTGCAATTTAATTATTTTTCCATACTTTAAAGAGCGCGCTTAGGAATAAGTGACGTCATATCAAAAGGAATGGTCCTATGTAACTTTCCATAGGTATGGCAGAGACGGCGCTATTTTCGTCCGTCCTTGTCATAGTCTCACATATTTTGTTCCCCTCCAAACTGGACCCTTCAGAACTGTCAAAGTTGGAGGGGAACAAATAAATACAATTGGAGTTTTCTTGGGTTTTCAGTTGCGGTAATTAATACAGAATAAGCTAATATTTTTGTTATAAAGAATGTCCTGGAAAGCAAAACTATAGTGAATTGTTACATTTTGGGCTATAAAAGCCAAAATATCTCTGTCCGGATGCGTTCTCCAGTCATTATTCCTCCTACTTTTGTGCACTATTTTTTGAAAACTCCCAAATAACATACTTGTCCTGTAACCGCTGACTGACACGCAACGCAACGTGCGCTAGTTGCAACGCCGACGCGCAACGCACGTGCAATAGTTGCTGCAACATTGCGCGCAACACTAGCAGCGGGGATTGCAACAGATCTTGCGGGACTGAAACAATACAAATATTCTTTTCTCAAACATACTACGAAATGTATGCGTTAATGGCACGAAATGATGCCAAGAAGTTGCACATTTATGGACTAGGCCGTGAATAAATGTATGGAGTTAGTATGAAAAGCACATTATTGTCCGCAGCTCTAACTTTTTAAATCCAACTAAGATTAGACTGACGAAGGTATAAATACATACATCCAAGTTACAATCTCTTTGAAAGCATAATTGGTATTATAATAATCGGTTAAACATGGTGCTGGAATAGCTTTTTCCAACGTCAATTCATTAAAAAAAACGAAATCTATGAACTATAGATAGTTATATTATTATAAGCAGTTAAAAACGGTGTATGAATAGCTTTGTCGAATTAGTTTTTTTTTTTTGTATAAGAAATAAAAAGGCTTCAATTCACTGTTATTTACTTGATTGCTTTGTTGTTATTTTAATTTTATTATTTTCTTGAAATGTTTGAGAAAAGCACTATACAGGCTTCGGCCTGAACAGGGATTAAAGGACTCCATTTATCCGTCTACCGCAATCTCGTCCTTGAATCCCTTAGGCTTCTGCAGTAATGTACTATTATTGCACACCATGATAAAAAAGGAAAACAAAAATAATACAGGTTGAGAGTGCAGGCAAACAACAGGCGGTCTTATCGCTATAGAGCGATTTCTTCTAGACAAGCTTGGGGTAGCAGTATGTTTATGTTACACGGTTTTTTTTTACAACGAACGTGGCAAACAAGCATACGGCCCGCCTGGTAAGCAGTTACTGTAGACTACGGACGCCTGCGACTGCAGAGGATTCACACGCGCGTTGCCTACCCTAAGTTATTGGAGCTCTGGGAACCTTACTCACCATCAGGAACACAACACCACATACATTATATTCACCAGTCGCTTTTCGTTGAAGGAAAACATCGTGAGGAAACCGGAATAGTTTGTGTAAGAATGTTCTGTAATATTTAATATTTAAAGTTCGAACTCTTTACTACTACTACTAAAGATAAAGATAAAAAAGATAAAATATCTTTGTTTTTCAATTTAGGCACATTACATGCACTTATGAACGTCAAAAAAGAAACAAAAAACCTACACCGGTTCAAACCCTACACCTCTGACCCGTGAAGATACCGGCAAGAAACTACGGCGGGACTTATTTTTTCAATACAGTGATACATCAAATCTTAAAGTACTTACATAATTATGCGTAGTCTGATAAGAAAACATATCAAACAGTTTATTACAAGATATGAAAATACAAAAATATAAAAGTAAAAATAATAATGTATAAACAAATTCGACTTCACAAAATAGACATACTTTAATATGCTTTATTATTTATTTTTATTATTTTTTTTTATTATATAGAAACGTCACCCATGATGACGTATACCACGAAGGATAAGATAGAAAATTTGACAAGTCTAAGCGGTACTCGGATAGCACAATTGTTAGTGCACTGGGCTAGTGATCCAGTGGTTGTGGGTTCAAGTCCCGCTTCGAGTAAAATTTTTCTATTTTTCTTTCGATTTAAATATCGAATGCTTTATTAGCTTATACTAACAAACCCTTACTCATTTTCACACACACAACCCTCACTTCGTGGCGCTTACAGGTATTCGAATTTTATTTTTATTCAAGCAGCTAAGTATCAGTGGCGGCGCGTTTATGCAAACCGATTCCCGCCGGCTTGACTAACTTTACCACAGTTCAACGGGTTTCCTTGGTCTCATGAAAAAAAGGCTAAAACATATCGGCTCCGTCTTGCCTAAGAAAAAAATTTACGCGCCGCTACTGCTAAGTAATAATAATTTAAGTTTTTTTTTTTTTTTTAATGTTTATTCAAGTGATTGTTTCTTCTCTTTCGTTCTATTAATTGTAATTGTATATTTTCAATTTAAGGCAAATAAAAAAAATCTTATTCTTATTCTTAAAGTATATGTTCTTAGTAAAATTTTGACGACCGGTTTGGCCTAGTGGGTAGTGACCCTGCCTATGAAGCCGAAGGTCCTGGGTTCGATTCCCAGTCAGGGCATTTATTTGTCTGATGAGCACAGATATTTGTTCCTGAGTCATGGGTGTTTTCTTCGTATTTAAGTATTTATATGTATCTATTTATTATATATATCGTCGTCTAGTACCTGCAACACAAGCCTTATTGAGCTTACCGTAGGACTAGGTTGATTTGTGTAAGAATGTCCGAAATATTTATTTATTTATTTAATAAAATCTTAGTTTTAAGCAAACGTTAAACTTTTATAATGTTGTGAATCTGTAAGGAGGAGCGGTGTCTCTTGGCACAGGTATTTTCATACTTAAAAATTATTAATTTTTTGTTTAAAAAAAAAATTTAAGCTACTTTTTTTTTTATTTACCATCGTCCAGACGCGGGAGTATTTCCGTCCACAGCCTCACACCACGGAGAGCTGGCTCCAGGACTGTGTGCTCGTGCTGTAGTGTCCGGCAGCATGGGACCAGGTCTGGGTCTATGCTCTGAAAACAATTTTAGGATCATTTTAAAATACAAAACTATAAGGAGGTTAGAATATGTTATGAGCATTTCTTTAACCTTTTGAACGCCAAGCACCACTAAAGTGGTCGCGTGATCCCTGCCACGCCACCGACCACTAAAGTGGCTATGGCGGACGCTGTCAAAGCAATTGTCCTGCTGACAGATAAGGTTTATATGTTGTTCTTCACAAGTCATACCCTGGCGTACACGTCACATTTTGACGCGAGAGGAAGAGCGTCGAAAAGGTTAAAAAACTGTCACTTTCCAATGTTTTATTATTTTTCATTATGCAGAAACATCTGCTAGAGAATATCTTCGATATTTAAATCGACAATTAATTGAATCAGGCGTTACTTTGCGGAAGTCCATATTATTAACAACAATAATATTACTTTGCTATTCCGCTGTTTAACGCATTCACTGCCACCGACGCACATGTGCGTTCATTTCCATACATTTTTGGAGGGGGTGGCAGCGAATGTGTTAATAACGTGTTAGTCAATCAGTGCCAACCCGTTATACATATTTACTTGCGTATTTTTTTCATGCATTAATGTTCCCTCCCTCCCACCGCAAAATTAAATACGCAAATAAATATAACAAACCACCACCAATAATACCAAAACTCGACACGTGTTTCGCCTCTCTACGAGGCATCCTCAGGAGATGCTTGAGATGTTGTCGGTCGGACGTCAGACATATTAAAAAGCGGAATAGCAAAGTAATATTATTGTTGTTAATTTAAATCGAAAGAAAAATAAAAAAAATCACTCGTAGCGGGACTCGAACCCAGAACCACTGGATCACTAGCCCAGTGCACTACCAATTGTGCTATACAAGTACCCCTTATCTTAAAGATGTCATGCTTACTGTAGTCACGAAACTGACAGTGATTTAACTTTTATTAACAACTTTCGCATTAGATCAAATTTTGAAAACTCTCACATAAATACATACATACATTTCAGCCGTATGCAGTCCACTGCTGGACATAGGCCTCCCACAAATATGACTTGTATCATCTTGGGGGGTAGTTGCCATAGTCGCCACGCTTGGCAGGCGGGTTGGCGACCGCAGTAGCTGTAGATTGGGTTTCGACGGACGCTGCTGCCCGTCCGTACGATTTTTCCCTTTGTCGCCTCTTACGACACCCGCGGGAGGAGATGGGGTGGTGCTAGTCTAGTCAGCCGGCATCACACGGCATAAATACCTGATCTTTAATCTTCCATTCATATTTAACAGCTGCGTCAGCCATATCCATTTCCGCCTTCAGAAACAGTAGCGTGGCTTCGATGACTTTCATTTTGACGTCGCCGGCGGGCGCCATCTTGTCGAGCGCGGATGACAAAATGGCGGACATTCGCGCGTTGTAGATAGTGCGCACCGCCGTCGGGGTGTGGAGTATCACAGCGTGAAGAGTGTCCAGGGATGGGGGTTGTGCTAAAAAAATGAAAAAATAAAAATATTTTAGGGGTCTACAACGCGTATGTAAATCCTCTGAAGCAAAGGCTACGGTAACTGCTTACCATCAGGCGGGCCGTATGCTTGTTTGCCACCGTCGTTGTATTAAATATATATAGGTATATAAAGTTATGGCACTAATGTCAGACACTTTAAGCTGACAGGCACCAATGATGGACACTTAGTTCTTATTTCAAAAATCATAAAGTTATAAATTGAATATGTCCCAACAAATGCACAACACTTAACTCCTTTGAAATAAGCACTAATGTTCATGATTGGTTCCTTGTCCATTACTGGTGCCGTCACCTTAATATATATGGGGATACATATATATATATATATATATATATATATATAATTTGGGTAATACAGATTGATTAAAACAAAAATCGTCTTTTCTGTCTCACCGTCGTTGAATAATATTCGATTTAGCGATTTTGATTTTTCGTCGAATTATATTAGGTTTTAAAACCCTTACCTTTCATAATGGTCAAAGTACCCTTACCATGAGTTGTGACTTTGAGGTTTTCGATAACGAGTATCGAGTTTACTATCTGTGCATCTCGTTCGCACTAAAATAGTACAAGCGAGATGCACAGATAGTAAACTCGATACTCGTTATAGAAAACGTCAATGTCACAACTCGTGGTAAGGGTACAGGAAAAACGCAAAGCTAGATAATCTATATCACCCATTTATATTTAAACTTTCGTCAGTGTCCATTAGAAGTGAGACTTGCAATCCGGAGGTCGCAGGTTCAAACCTCTCGGGTTTAGTGGGTAGGGCCAATCTCCTCTCCTCAGAGGAGGAGACAAGAGCGGCGAGCCTCACATACCCCCCCATATGGCCTCCCCGCGGTCAGGGGAGACGATGCGTAAAGGCATTCCCCACTCTGACAAAAAAAAAAAAAAAAAAGGTTCAAACCTCTCGTCTAATGACTTTATCGGAACTTATGTACGAAATATCATTTGATATTTACCAGTCGCTTTCCGGTGAAGGCAAACATTGTGAGGAAACCGGATTAATACCTGTAAGGCCTAGTTTACCTTCTGGGTTGGAAGGTCGGATGGCAGTCGCTTTCATAAAACTTGCCTACGCGAAATCCAGGGATTGGTTGCCAAGCGAACTAGAGGCTCCCACTAGCCATGACAAAATGCCGAGATGTAGACTTGTGGCCGGATATCCGGAATCCGGCAAAACCACTTCCTTACATCTCTAGTAGCGACCAAATCAGCTATAACATTTTTTTTTTATTACATAGGCGGCAAACGATTGCCTGATGGTAAGCAATTACCGTCGCCCATGGGCACCCGCAACACCAGGGGAGTCACAAGCGCGTCGCCGGCCTGTAAGGCGGGTTGGAGCTCTGGGAACCTTACCATCAGGAACACAACACAACATACCTGAAAGGTAGCAGTAACATGAGTCATTACTCACCACACATCCAAGGGTATCGCTTGCCAGTGGCCAAATAGTGGAGGGAGCGCCAGACACCGGCGACTGGCGCCAGTGACGGCCACAGGCGACTGTACAGGGTGTACTCGTGGTGTAAGAGCGTGCTGAAAAAAAAAAACAATAAAAAAAATCGAAAATTACAGGCGGTATTTACACATATGGTATCGGGGTAAATGATAGATATACCATTTAACTAGACGGTGCTAATAATAATACCACGATCAAAAGGAATGGTCTTATGTATTTTTCCATAGGTATGGCAGAGACGCTATTTTTGTCCGTCCTTGTTATAGTCTCACACATTTTTGTTCCCCTCCAAACTGGACCCTTCAGAACTGTCAAAGTTGGAGGGGAACAAACAAATACAATTGGAGTTTTCTTGGGTTTTCAACCAAAGTTGCGGTAATTAATACAGAATAAGCTAATGTTTTTGTTATAAAGAATGTTCTGTAAAGCAAAACTATAGTGAATTGTTACATTTTGGGCTGCAAAAGCCATAATATCTTTGTCCCTTACTGGGGCTTGCGTATGCGTTCTCCAGTCATTATTCCTCCTAGGGGTAAATGTATCTTTTACAAGCTTTTATTTAACTTTTTATGACAAAGGTGTAAAACGAGTGGATTGCCTGATGGTAAGCAATTACCGTCGCCACAGACCAGTAAACCTATAGACAAGTATTGCAGGGCACTGACGATCATCAGTCCGTATGGCATACAAGGCTTATATAATTCCCGGTCGCGCGCAGGCCGTTCAGTTGCGTCCAATTATCTGACCTGTGCGCAGTGCACATTGTTACTACACTAAAAACTAGATAATTATAATAAAAACGTTGACATCATGTGTCATTGTACTGTAAGATGGTGTGGTAAAAATTCTAAGACATCAAATTACAAGAAAGATGGTATAACATTCCACAGATAAGTCAAAATGATTATATTATTGAAAACTTATTTGTTCCTAGCGGAGTTCATTTATACTGGTCGCTTACAGAAGTAGATAGTTTGTTCGTCTCTTTTCATCATATTATAAATACAGTGTGTTATTCCTGTCTTACGAAGCCACGTGTAGCTCTAGTGATGTGCTGATGTCGTTACCGTATTAACCGTAATCGTGTGCTTAGGATTACCGAAGGTGTACCGAATTTACAAAATATAATAGAAATCAGGGATACGCACTAAATATATATATATATATATACGAGTATATATTTATATTTCAGTAGTTTATATAGTATATTATATTTAATACTAACTAGTAGTAGTAGAATATGTATGTACGCATACTTAGTTTTATGTAGAGTTATGTAGTGGACTAGAGGGGGTTGGTGAGTCCTTGGGGTCCAGAGTCATTGAATGGGTCTGATGATGAACTTCGAAGAAGTCCCAGGGCATTCATAGCTGGATTGAGATAGAGGTATGTTATGGGGGCTTTTTAGAATCCACTTGGTGAGTACTTGGGTCCAGTGTCATAGAATTGGCCTGATGATGAACTTCGAAGAAGTCCCAGGGCACTCATAGCTGGTTTGAGATAAAGGTATGTTATGGGGCTTTTAGAATCCACTTGGTGAGTACTTGGGTCCAGTGTCATAGAATTGGCCTGATGATGAACTTCGAAGAAGTCCCAGGGCACTCATAGCTGGTTTGAGATAGAGGTATGTTATGGGGGCTTTTTAGAATCCACTTGGTGAGTCCTTGGGTCCAGTGTCATAGAATGAGCCTGATGATGAACTTCGAAGAAGTCCCAGGGCACTCATAGCTGGTTTGAGATAGAGGTATGTTATGGGGGCTTTTTAGAATCCACTTGGTGAGTACTTGGGTCCAGTGTCATAGAATGGGCCTGATGATGAACTTCGAAGAAGTCCCAGGGCACTCATAGCTGGTTTGAGATAGAGGTATGTTATGGGGGCTTTTTAGAATCCACTTGGTGAGTCCTTGGGTCTAGTGTCATAGAATAGCACACCAGTGCGCGACCCATTCTCCAACAACGGGTATTAACGACATCTGACCCCGCACAATCTGGTGTACCAGAGTGGCGGGGATGTTCGCGCTGACAAGCGCCCTTCTGAGAATATAGTTTAACTTAACGTAGCATGACGGGACAAGCGGCCAGCGCCCGAAGAACACGGGAGTCCATGGTGGCCGAGGTGGTCTACAGAGAATCCTTAGGGGGCACAGCTATGGTCTACACTCTACACAAACAACATACGAATAATGTATCTCTAGTGATTAAATATGTATTTTATTTGAAACCCTTGTATTTTTATAAAAATACAAATAACGTATTAACTTTAATATATTTGCAAGATTCCATTCATACAATTTGTCCTATTTTTGAATTAGGGACTGTTTAGACAGCAAGTGATATTCTGGCCTCGTTCCTCACCTTCAGTCCGGTCGCCTAACTGATACTCATCCAGGATAACTAGTATTTGCAGTAATGCACTATTTACATACAATAACAATTTAATTAATAACTAATTAATTAATTCAAAAAGACATTTTTAAAATAGGCTGTTAATTATAGAAGTTATTCCAACCCACATTATGATATGTACGAGAGTGGTTTATGAACAAACAAACCACTCTCGTACATAATGTTATAATCGATATTTTGGTCAAAAAAATTGTACCATTTCGCATCGTAATTTGTACTCTTTTCTGGAGCTCTTATTACTGTCATACACATTTAATTTTTAGATTATTACACCCTTAGTATTTTAACCTATACTTTTGAAGTAAGTTAAAATAATATTACTATACCTACTGATTTATATTTATAGTTACTTTTGTTTACCAAACATAAATGACTACCGGTTAGGCTTCCGGTAAAAAACATGTCCCATCACTACACGCTCAAGCGGCCGCGCGTCGTCCTTGAGACAACCTATCGCAGCGACGTTAACGCCCTCCCGCCCCTCACGTTTCACCTCTTGTGTTGGCAGCTTGTATCGCGAACAAAATGAACAACATTGCGACTCTATAGGTAGTTCTCTGTGACCGTCGCCCATGGGCACCCGCAACACCAGGGGAGTCACAAGCCTTGGGGTTGGAGCTCTGGGAACCTTACCATCAGGAACACAACACTACATACCTGAAAGGTACTAGTGCTATTATGGCTGTGTTCTGTAAGGAGGAGGTACTTCCCCAGTTGGGCTTCTCCAGACTCAAGTATGATGGTACTTCACTGTGCCCTACTTCTCATTGTTGGACGTAGTTTATGGACCCGGGTCCTCATACCTTCAAGAAAAGAGCGTACTATTACCTTAAAGGCCGTCAACGCGCTTGTGACTCCCCTGTAATTGCTTACCATCAGGCAATCCATCAGCTCGTTTGCCACCTTTGTCCTAAAAAACGGTACCTATATGTCATCAATTTAAATTTAGTAGTATACTTACTTGAATTCCAAGTTACAGAAGAACGGCTTAAGATTCCCATACAATCTCCTCTCGACAGCAACATTGCAAGCGTCCAGCACCGTCATCATCTGCAGCTCTTCATCATCAGAACCCTTCAAAGCCTTCGCCTTCACATCCATAACCAAACTCATATACTTCTCCGAGCTTAACCCTTCGGGCTGAGCAAAAATTAAGCTCAAAAACCCATCCAACAGAGCATTTTCATATAATTTACAATCCAATTCACATATGCTCTTATTATACAACGCTCGGCTAATATTCTTCAGGTCCTGAGCAGTTTTGAAGTGAAGAAACTCATGAGTCAGATATGTATCAAATAACTGTATAGCAGAGTCGAATTTCTCCGCTCTGTTCAGAAGTATTGCTGTGTTGTGTATATCCGTTTGGAGTTTCCGGAGGCACTTCTCATGGTTTGAGCAACCAAGGCGACATAGTTCTATTAGAATCTCATGTTGCTTATTTATAATTATTAGATAAGGCTGTAGGATTAATGTCACATCTTGTTTTAAGTTTAGAGAGTTAGACACGAAGTTTTTAGCCAAAAATGATAGTCGCAAGGCGTCATGTAATCCGGATTTTATCTTACAATTATCGCATTTTAATAACTGTTCAGAATATTTAAGTTTTTCAAGTAAAATTATGATCAGTTTAAGGCAAGCGTCTTGAGTTTCTTCAGTTAAATTCGCCTTAGCTACATTATAATCTATAAAAACCCTTAAAAGCTGATTTATATACGGATACGTAGCCCTCATAGCTTTGTTATAACCCAGCTTCTCTGTAGTTCCACACGATATTAACAAACTATTTAATACCGTTTCATGTAACCTGTCGGTCTCTGTCAATATACAGCAGAAAGAGTTTAAGTAGAACGTTTGTATGCAGTGGAAGAGTTCGGGAGCATGACCGATGAAAGGTATACAGCTCCGGACAGCAGCAGTCAGCACCGAATCCTTAAAACTAAACTTACTCGCATTCTCAGCAATCACATAGAAGCAATCGCTGAACTTGACATAGAGTTCTAGCACCTCCTTATCGCTTAACTTCTTAAATGATTTCACATCTTTCTTCATGGATAAACTCTCAAATATCAAACCGAAGGCTTTGTTCAATTCCTTGGCATGCTCAGTATTGTATAGAAAATGTAGTTTTTTTAGTAGAAACACAAGGATAGTGTTACAGAATTGTACATTGTCGTACATGTGTATAATTTTTTGTATGTCTTCAATAAGTTTGGGTAGGAGTTTGATGATGGCTCGCCGGCCGGTCTTGAATTTTTCGATGTAGAGCAGTCTATCAGCTAGTAGATTCCAGTATGTCTTGGCATATTCGGTTAGCAGGTTGTCCTGCTCATACTCGAATGGCATGTAGGATAGTTTGAGCACCAGTTCTGGTGCAGCTTGCGAGGGCTGAAAGTTTGAGAATGTTATTTAGTACAGATTAACGAACGATCTGGCCTAGTGGGTAGTGACCCTGCCTGTGATGCCGATGGCCCTGGGTTCAAGTCAGGGCATTTATTGTGTGGTGAGCACAGATATTTGTTCCTGAGTCATGGGTTCTATGTATTTATATGTATCTATCTATTATATTATATCGTCGCCTAGTACCTACAACAAGCCTTACTGAGCTGGTCGATTGTAAGATTGTACCCAAAATATTTATTTTCACCTCACCAGCTCGGAAAGAACTGTTTTGTTCATTAAAAACAGCAAAGATGCATTGTATTCACAAGAGTGCAAAGTAATTTCATACAAATTGTTTATTACAAACCATGTGGTTTTTTGATATTATTCTTTTATTGAATGTTTTTGAATGAAAAATGATGGATGCCAATAATTTTGAATAATTTAAATTAAACATTAACACGGCTCTACTCACGTTTATTTAGTCACTTGCGCGACGTGTTTCGGAGAACATAGGCCTCCATTATCAAGCACTAAGAGTGCTGGGGCGCTACCGCGAAACACGATTTTCGTAAATTTCGGACGATTGTCTCTGTCACTCTCGTGACGCCTTCATTGGAGTAAAAGAGACAGATGCCCGAAATATACGAATTTCGATGTTCGCGGTACCGCTCCTGAGTGTCCGTTCGATTCATGTCTCAACATGTCGCGCGAGTGACTAAATAAACGTGAGTAGAGCCGTGTTAATGTTTAATTTATCTGATATGTCTCACGAAAGTTTGAATCATTTTTTTAAAGTTTTAGTGTTAATTTTTTCCTTGCGGCAGTGAGGTGAAAAATGTTGTGTTTCACTCGGTAGCAAATTGTGTTCCCCTTTCGTGTGTTGAGGCCTTGCTATGCTTGTGGTTCAATTTTAGAATCTTTCGCTAGCTAGGGTGTCAATAATAGCACGAGAACGTAAACACTAACTTTGCTCCCTTGTATAACAAATAACTATTGAAATAAAACAACTAAAACGGATTAAATCGCGTATACTAATTTAAACTTCATCCCGACGTTTCGAACCCTTTAGCAGTGTTCGTGGTCATCGGGTGGACTCCACGGGATGAAGTTTAAATTAGATTTAATACGTTTTAGTTGTTTTATTTCATGAGTAATTATCGCGGCACCCGAAGACAATATTAAATAACTATTATTTATTTATTTTATCACTGCAATGTGTGAGGCTTACTAAACTCATAGCAGTGCTTACTAAAACTATAGGCTTACGATATCTTACTACAGTAAACCTCACCTGTCTGACGATGAACTTGTGTATATGATACACGCAAGCTAGAACTTTTATCCTCTCGGGCTTCTCCAAACCCCTCGTTTGCCGCACACAGTCTATTGCCAGGTTCACCAATTCCTTGACATCTATTTTGTCACGCCATGACGGGACTTTGTCAATGTTCCTGAAACATAGTATTTAAAATTATACAACTGTTAACATGAAATTAAGATAACTTACAGATACTATGGGTGACCAGAGGGCTGGCTTTATCCTTGCACAGCATATTCGAATTGCCATCCAGTGGGAGAATTCTGTCAGCCTTCTGGGGACCCTACCATCGAGCTCAGAGCTCGAGCCAATTTTCCACTTATAAATATGTACATAATATATCCTTAACTTAACTTTTAATTTTGTATAATTAGATATACTGTTAAACAGGGTCCATTTTTATTAGGTACAGTATTTATTATTAGCTCTATGGTTTTCGGTTCTTTATAGCTTCATCAGAAAGTGCAAGTGCCAAAATCAAAAAACTAAAATGGTCATAGTTTAAAAGGAATTTCCTCTCGTGAACGCTCTGGCTGTGAAATAACTCCATGCCGAGGTTTTCCCTAGGGACTACAGTATGAGGTTTTTCAAAAAAGGTATATAGGCTCTTAAAGGGTAGGCAACGCGCATGTGAATCATCTGTAGGGTATTATGTAAGAAAACTTCTTTAATAAATTATTATTACTATTATGAGCCTATTGTGTCCCACTGCTGGGCAAAGGCCTCCCCCCTCTTCCTCCACTCGTCCCGGTTTTGAGCTACATCTGGCCAGTCTCTTAAAAAGGAGTCCAAGTTATCCCGCCATCGCCGACGGGGTCTGCCGGATCCCCGGTTTGACTCGTGGGGCACCCACTCCGTGGTTAACTTGGCCCACAAGTCATTCGGCATGCAGCAGACATGACCAGCCCAGTCCCACTTTAACTTGGCCGCTTTTGAGCTACGTCCTCTATTTGAGTTTTTGAGCGCAGTTTTTTTTCTTAAATAAAGGTTAATTTTATTTGTATTTTTTTATTTAATTTTACAGTATTAGGCAGATCTAAAATCCAAGAGAAAACGAAAGACCTCAATGTAAATCCAATAAAAGATAGGAGAGTAACGAAGATCACTGGAGTTGGACTAAAGTAACAAAACGTAAAAGGTCAGGACGTCCAGACCAGGGGAGCGATTTCATCCTTAAGTTGTGAATATTCCGTTCATTTGCACGAAGCGATTCGCTTCTACCTTCCTAATGCAGACTGCTAGGGAATGGAATTTGCTCCCTTCGTCTGTATTCCCGGGAAGATATAATATACATCTTTTCAACGCAAGACTGAATAGGCTGTTACTGAACCAGAGTGCTGCACCCTCGACCTCGTTGTCACTTTTCCATCAGGTACGACAGAGGTCAAACGCTAGTCAGTCTTTTATTAAAAAAAAAAAATAATTTGTAAGGAGTGGCATTGCCTGGGGGAGACTTATCAACATCTATAACTAATTTAGGCAGAACTAAACAGGTATTGCGAACATTAAAATTCATCTTTCTCTTTTACTCCAATTAAAATGCCAGACAGGGACAATGTAACATGTAGCATGTTTGCCAGTGGTGCGTCTACTATTCAAACTGCTTCAAACAGTCATTTTTTGCTTCGGCTCAATCTATGTACACAGTCTACATCGTCAAGAAAAATGTAAAAACTTATTCCTTCATGATCAATAAAAGTTAAGGTACTATTTTTCTGTTTTTGATGTGTTCGCTAAGATTATGAGCTTGGAGTCTATGTTTTCCTTGTAAATTACCAACATTACTTCAAAGTATATCTAAAATTAAATTTAATTGTTATTATGCAGAAACGTCTGCTAGCGAATATCTTCGATATTTAAATCATCATGACGTATACGACGAGGGATAGATAGAAAAATTTGACAAGTCTCAGAGGTACTCGTAGAGTGGGCAAAGGCCTCCCCCCTCTTCCTCCACTCGTCCCGGTTTTGAGCTACATCTGGCCAGTCTCTTAAAAAGGAGTCCAAGTTATCCCGCCATCGCCGACGGGGTCTGCCGGATCCCCGGTTTGACTCGTGGGGCACCCACTCCGTGGTTAACTTGGCCCACAAGTCATTCGGCATGCAGCAGACATGACCAGCCCAGTCCCACTTTAACTTGGCCGCTTTTGAGCTACGTCCTCTATTTGAGTTTTTGAGCGCAGTTTTTTTTCTTAAATAAAGGTTAATTTTATTTGTATTTTTTTATTTAATTTTACAGTATTAGGCAGATCTAAAATCCAAGAGAAAACGAAAGACCTCAATGTAAATCCAATAAAAGATAGGAGAGTAACGAAGATCACTGGAGTTGGACTAAAGTAACAAAACGTAAAAGGTCAGGACGTCCAGACCAGGGGAGCGATTTCATCCTTAAGTTGTGAATATTCCGTTCATTTGCACGAAGCGATTCGCTTCTACCTTCCTAATGCAGACTGCTAGGGAATGGAATTTGCTCCCTTCGTCTGTATTCCCGGGAAGATATAATATACATCTTTTCAACGCAAGACTGAATAGGCTGTTACTGAACCAGAGTGCTGCACCCTCGACCTCGTTGTCACTTTTCCATCAGGTACGACAGAGGTCAAACGCTAGTCAGTCTTTTATTAAAAAAAAAAAATAATTTGTAAGGAGTGGCATTGCCTGGGGGAGACTTATCAACATCTATAACTAATTTAGGCAGAACTAAACAGGTATTGTGAACATTAAAATTCATCTTTCTCTTTTACTCCAATTAAAATGCCAGACAGGGACAATGTAACATGTAGCATGTTTGCCAGTGGTGCGTCTACTATTCAAACTGCTTCAAACAGTCATTTTTTGCTTCGGCTCAATCTATGTACACAGTCTACATCGTCAAGAAAAATGTAAAAACTTATTCCTTCATGATCAATAAAAGTTAAGGTACTATTTTTCTGTTTTTGATGTGTTCGCTAAGATTATGAGCTTGGAGTCTATGTTTTCCTTGTAAATTACCAACATTACTTCAAAGTATATCTAAAATTAAATTTAATTGTTATTATGCAGAAACGTCTGCTAGCGAATATCTTCGATATTTAAATCATCATGACGTATACGACGAGGGATAGATAGAAAAATTTGACAAGTCTCAGAGGTACTCGTAGAGTGGGCAAAGGCCTCCCCCCTCTTCCTCCACTCGTCCCGGTTTTGAGCTACATCTGGCCAGTCTCTTAAAAGGAGTCCAAGTTATCCCGCCATCGCCGACGGGGTCTGCCGGATCCCGGTTTGACTTGTGGGGCACCCACTCCGTGGTTAACTTGGCCCACAAGTCATTCGGCATGCAGCAGACATGACCAGCCCAGTCCCACTTTAACTTGGCCGCTTTTGAGCTACGTCCTCTATTTGAGTTTTTGAGCGCAGTTTTTTTTCTTAAATAAAGGTTAATTTTATTTGTATTTTTTTATTTAATTTTACAGTATTAGGCAGATCTAAAATCCAAGAGAAAACGAAAGACCTCAATGTAAATCCAATAAAAGATAGGAGAGTAACGAAGATCACTGGAGTTGGACTAAAGTAACAAAACGTAAAAGGTCAGGACGTCCAGACCAGGGAGCGATTTCATCCTTAAGTTGTGAATATTCCGTTCATTTGCACGAAGCGATTCGCTTCTTCCTTCCTAATGCATACTGTCTAGGTATGGAATTTGCGCCCTTCGTCTGTATTCCCGGGAAGATATAATATACATCTTTTCAACGCAAGACTGAATAGGCTGTTACTGAACCAGAGTGCTGCACCCTCGACCTCGTTGTCACTTTTCCATCAGGTACGACAGAGGTCAAACGCTAGTCAGTCTTTTATTAAAAAAAAAAAATAATTTGTAAGGAGTGGCATTGCCTGGGGGAGACTTATCAACATCTATAACTAATTTAGGCAGAACTAAACAGGTATTGCGAACATTAAAATTCATCTTTCTCTTTTACTCCAATTAAAATGCCAGACAGGGACAATGTAACATGTAGCATGTTTGCCAGTGGTGCGTCTACTATTCAAACTGCTTCAAACAGTCATTTTTTGCTTCGGCTCAATCTATGTACACAGTCTACATCGTCAAGAAAAATGTAAAAACTTATTCCTTCATGATCAATAAAAGTTAAGGTACTATTTTTCTGTTTTTGATGTGTTCGCTAAGATTATGAGCTTGGAGTCTATGTTTTCCTTGTAAATTACCAACATTACTTCAAAGTATATCTAAAATTAAATTTAATTGTTATTATGCAGAAACGTCTGCTAGCGAATATCTTCGATATTTAAATCATCATGACGTATACGACGAGGGATAGATAGAAAAATTTGACAAGTCTCAGAGGTACTCGTAGAGCACAATTGGTAGTGCACTGGGCTAGTGATCCAGTGGTTGTGGGTTCGAGTCCCGCTGCGAGTCAAATTTTTCTATTTTTCTTTCGATTTAAATATCGAGGATATATCTAAAATTACCTATTACAACTTATAAATGCTTGCTGGAATACTAGGTAACACTTTCTTCTATTTAACTAATAGAATAACACAATTGCTAAATCACTAAGTGTCTACATACCTGCAAAGTATACATAGGACGTTAAGGGAGAACGACCCCTTATCTTTTGATGGTAATTTTCCTAAAATCTCCTTGATATTCGTATGAACTTTCTCCAAGTCATGAATATCATTGGTCGACCCGTCAGCCTTCAATTTAGTGATAAAATCATTTGCTTCCATTATAAAATATTTAGTTATTCACATAACTCGCTCGTCAATTCATAAAATCACTTAGAATCACACAAAACAATTAAAATGTATAGCGCTAACATTCAATTTGCTATTCGACCGTTATTTTTCTTACTTAAACTTAAATGTCAAAGCTACATTGTTTCCTTTGAGAACGATTTTTTGAGAATAGTACAAATGAACTAATCACAGCAACTGATTTCTCCTGTTGTCAGGATTTTAACGTAATCGAAAACAATCCCATTCCAACGTTCCGATGCACGCAACGGGTATTGATAACATTTTTTTTTCGTATTACGAAATATATTTATTTAATCAAAAGATAAATGTAACATTAATACGTAATAACAAAAATAAAAACAAATTATACTCATTAAAAATAAAATCAAATGAAAAATTGATAACTATGTCAATAGAGTTCCACTAATATTATTAGTTGTAAATTGTTATGGATCAGGCCTTAGGTTAATAGTATCTTTAAAGGATGAAATACTAAATCTTGCTAAAGAACTAGGAGGATTGTACGTTTATGCTTGAGAAGAATAAAAATAGACCGCGAGGTATACGGGTCATGGTTGGGTCTGATCTGCGTTTGAGCACTTTGATTTTGAGCATGCTCACGGTCGTTCCGATTCATTATTTCTAGACTTACAGAAATCTCGTGAATGAGGTAATGGCGTTATTTGATAACGCTTACGGTGCTCAGGCTGTCAGGCATGACCACGGCATGACTGGCATCAGGCATGAGCAGTATGAGCAGACCATACGTACTCCATGTTAGCACCACGTCAGCACTATAAGCTCTTTGAGTAGATGAGCGTGATTCGGACCACGGCTATAGTAGAACATGATTTATTATCTGTGGATCTAGTTTATTGGTGAGAACCGTATTGATTGCATTTCAATTTCAACCCATTCAACCCATTGTCAATCAATTTGTCACAGTGACGTTAGTGAAACAAAATCGATCTAAACTATTTATATTTCTTTATTTTAAGACTACTCATTAAGTATATTATTATGGAAAACTAGCCTTTTACTATACTCCTGGCCGTTTAATAAGCTTAAAAAAACAATATTCATATTCTATATCTGTTGTCTATTCCTTATTAAAACCATCTTTGTAAAAAAGTTACCACATTTTGTGGGGCTTAAACTTTAATAAAACATGTCTCAGAATAGTGAAACGGCGACAGAATCGAATACCGACGAAACAGGGACAGACACGGTATTAGTTAAGAAGGAATATCTAACTGAAGATGAAGAACAATATTTGAAAGAAACTTCAGATGAACTAGAAGCGACAGGCGAAACAACACATCAAATGAAGATGGAAATTGTTTGTGTTAAGGTACGTATCCTCATGCTGCCTGGTGTACAAAATAATGCACACTGCTTCAAAGAAATATGAAACTTTTTGTACTATATTTATTTTGTATATATGTACCTATTGGTATATCCTCCTGAGACCCAGAGGCCAACATGTAGTACTAATTTCTTTAAAGAAATTAGAATTTTATGAAATTGGGACACAGTTGAGTTTCATTTGTTTTCTTCGATTTTCACCCAAAAGAAATTATACTTTATTTCCTACACTATAAAGAACGAATTCAAGTAGCATTTTACTTGTATGGTCAGCCTCAGGAGGATATATTTGGTGTTTAAGTATTATGTTAAATCTGTTTAGTTTATATAGGACTTTGTTATAGTTAGACCCTTGTTGTACGTTGTTAGTTTGTCTTACTTGTTTCATTCTCTCTATGGCTCTAAGGCTAGCTGGAAGAAATCCCTTATAGGGATAAGTTTACCTAGTATGTGTTACCATTAAGTTTTTATTTTTGTAATTTATTTGTTGTACAATTAAGTGCTACTACTACTACCTTTTTTTAAATTAAACAAGGTAGCATTTTTTATAGCTTCATCTTTCTCACGTGAGCCCGGCATTGCTACTCATCATACGACCCTGAGGCCTACTTGGTTATACCAGTAACGTTACTTGGTTACATTAGTAACTTTAACAGTTGCTTTTATAAAAACAATATGTATTCCTGCGTGGTCGCAGGAATACATATTGTTTTTATAAAAGCAACTGCCACCTGGGACAGTCCCCATTTTTGAGCATTGAGTCGACGAGAGAGACGATATGAGTGATATGAGTATCGTGACATTTTAAACACTGTCAGAAACTTCTGTTGCAAACTCAAGTGCTTTTGTGAGGATGGGGTGTGCTTGCTGTTGACCTTGTCCTTCAGGTTTATTCTAAGAATGCTCCTTTCCATTGTTCTTTGGCAGGTTCTTATCTTTAATGTTCTTTGTTGTGTGCACCCAAGTTTGGTAACCATATGTAAGGCATGGTAAGATGCATGTGTCCATTATTGCTCATATAATTATTGCTATTGTTTACAGGAAGAGCCGCGTTGGGACGGACAGACAGCTGAAGCGGGCTTGCACAGTGAAGAGAAGGTTAATGTAGGAATGGTTGGGACAGAGTATTTGCAGGAATCTGCATATGAGAACAGTAAGTTTCTGTAACAAATCTATAAGTTTAAGCCGGCTACGGTCCAAGGTGGTTTGTGTAGTTAATGTTCATATCTTCATCGTGTAGGGTGACGGCGCCAGCAAAAGATCCAACCATGAACATTAGTGCTTATTTCAAAGGAGTCAAGTGTTGTGCATTTGTTGGTACATATTCAATTTATAATGTTATGGTTTTTGAATTAAGAACTAAGCGTCCATCATTGGTGCCTGGCAGCTTAAAGTGTCCAACATTGATGCCATCACCCTAGTTGTGGGTGGAAAGGATGGACTAGCTACTGGGCTATTGGATAAAAAACCGGACGCCTGCCTGATAAAATGGTATACAATTTTTTTTTTTTTTTATGACATAAGGTGGCAAACGAGCAGACGGATTGCCTGATGGTAAGCAATTACCGTCGCCCATGGGCACTCGCAACACCAGGGGAGTCACAAGCGCGTTGCCGACCTTTAAGGGGGGTTGGAGCTCTGGGAACCTTACTCACCATCAGCAACACAACACTACATACCTGAAAGGTAGCAGTGCTATTATGGCTGTGGTCTTCTGTAAGGAGGAGGTACTTCCCCAGTTGGGCTTCTCCAGACTCGAGCGTGATGGTACTTCGCAGTGCCCTACCTCTCATTGTCGGACGTAGTTTAAGGACATACCCGGGTCCAAAGTATTTCTGGCACATGGTGACTACCAACTATAAAAATATTCAACTTATAGTATATATTTTAGATAGTTAAAAAGGTAAACAGTCTTGACGTGTCTTTTAATTAAAATCGCTTTTTAAAAATCAGGGACTTTTACTTACGAAAGGAAAATAATGTAAATAACCATATGTGATTCATAATTGTCACATACTTGTCATGAATTCATGATTTATTTTTCTAAGCTGATTTTCAATAAAAAGACATGTCAAGATTGTTTACCTTTTTTTAACTAAAAGTTGAGATAGATAACATATACTTAAGAAAAAACGACGGGGACCTCCGGTGTTCGAGACGGGATTCGAACCCGCATCTCCAGCTATCGCGGCTGACGCCTTAACCAATAGGCCAAGTATATGTTATCTTGTTTATTTTAACGGTTTTCGGCACCATTTTACCAGCTCTAAGCAGCAATAGCTGGAGATGCGGGTTCGAATCCTGTCTCGAACACCGGAGGTCCTCGTCGTTTTTTCTTAAGTATATGTTATCTATTTCAACTTTTAATTTATATAGTAGTATTACTACTTAAAAATCAAAGCAAATTAAAATATTTCTTAAAAAATAATTTGATTTGTTCTTAGTTTTTTTAACTACCTAAAAGTATTAACTATAGTTTTGGAATATTGTTGGGAGCTTTTGGATTATAGTTGCGGAGTTTTACGATAGGGTGAATCGCCAGGAACTGGTAAATTTAATAACTGCCTACCTAATACTGAAAATTAATTCTGTTTACCTAGAACACATTTTCTAAAGGGGTTTCAATAACTGGCCACCTCACGCTATAATTAATTCTAATCGCCTATTAACAGAGTTCATATTTAATATTATGTTTCCAGTTATTGGAGGCTGGCCAGTTACTAGCGTATCAGTCTATCATAAGTTTGAAACATAAAAAAAGAACAGATTTTTTAATTTGCGAAATTTGAAAAAACCGTGTCAATTTGTGTAAGGATGTCCTGTAATATTTATATATTCATAGATATGTATATAATCATGTCTAGCCTAGTGGGTAGTGACCCAGCTTATGAAGCTGCTGGTCCTGGGTTCAGATCCTAGTAAGGGCTTTTATCTGCAAGCCTTCTTGAGCCTACCGTGGGGCTCATTCAATTTGTGTAATTATGTCCTATAATATTTATTTATTTATTGAATTACCTAGATATAAATTTTTGCTTGCCACATTGTACCGTCAAGTGCAAAAATATGTACCGAAAGAATCTTTTCATAAATACGTCCTACAACCTTATTTACTGTACAATAGAGTTGCTCGGTACATAATTTTGAGACTGGTAGTGAACGAATTTTTACACTTGACTGTACCAAGGACGCTGGCGGCATCTTCCCGTTGTATCGCAATGCTGATACGTGCGAGGAAACAGCTAGCTTTTCGGTCATCAGTTTATATTTATTAATTTAAACTTTTATGCACAAAAGAGTATCTTGGAGATTAAAAGGCGGGATCAAAGACTTTTCAAGGAAAGTTGCCAATAAAGTATTATCCCCTGTCACTGAGCTAAGCATTTCAAAATGTCATCTTTAAGTAAACCATTTTTTTTTCAGTGTCACAAAATTCACTAAAAGAGGAGCCAGAACTAATAGTGCCTGATCAACTGGGCTGTTCCACTTGGAGAGGGGACATAGATAATGGTGCGCTCCTCCAAATATCGAGATTTTCAGCCCCCATTCACGTAGGTGATACACTGCGAAGAACTTTCAAGGCAAGAAAGAAAAAGTTGAAAACGGAAACTCCAGAAGCTACCGGGAAATATATGTGTGATTTGTGTAATAAGACATTTACAAACAAAAAATACCTCATCGGACATATTAACTATCATCTATATAAAAAACCATTTAAATGCACAATTTGTGATAAAACGTTTTCGTGCGAAACTTATGCGGCGGCACACGAGAGAATACACACAGGTGAGAAACCATATATATGCAAACAGTGCAACAAGGCGTTTAGGTGTTCGAGTCATCTCATAAAACATGAGCGGACGCATACAAACGACAAGCCGTTCAAATGCGACGTTTGCCAAAAGCAGTTTCGAGAAAAAACTCAGTTAAAACTCCACGAGCTTATACACAAAGGTGAGGCTGCGAAACAGTACCCATGTAAATATTGCCCAAAGAAATTCATACATATGTATAAATTGACGATACACGAGCGAAATCACACTGGGGACAGGCCGTTTGTCTGCAAAACTTGTGGCGTTAGCTTTGTCCAGAAATTCCAACTCGATAGCCATACGCGTTTGCACACAGGTGACAAACCACGCATATGCGATATATGCGGAAAGCACTTTATAACCAACGCGGACTTGGTACGCCACGAGCGTATACACAGTGGCGATAAACCTTACAGCTGCACTGAATGCGACCGGCAGTTCACGCAAAAATCCCATATGACGTCACACATGCTGGTTCACACAGGAGAGAAACCATTCACGTGCGATACATGTACGAAAACTTTCAGTTGCAAAACCTCTTTAGTTATCCATACTAGAGTACATACTAATGTTAGGCCATACGCTTGCAGGATTTGTGGTAGGAAATTTAAACAGGGTGGTGTTAGGAGACGGCACGAAGCCACTCACTCGCGCGACACGAACTTAGTGTGCGAAGTGTGCAACGAGCGTTTTGCACAGAAAAAGGATTTTAGGAAACACCAAAGGTTGCATTCCGGGGCTTATAATTGTGATTTGTGTAATAAAGCTTTTAGGGATAAATTCAATTTTAATAGGCACAAATTGACGCATAGCGAGACGGCGGAAAGTGAGGAGAAATAGTCGTTTTTTTATACAGGGTAGCTTTGGAGACGGGTCGGGAATGATCATTTGATAAGGCGTTGTATTAAAGAGCTTTCGTAATTATTTAATATATATGTATATATCAGTGGCGCGCCAATTTTTTTCTTAGGCAAGACGGAGCCGATATGTCTTAGCCTTTTCTTCTTGAGCCCAAGGAAAACTGTTACCCTGCAGTAAAGTTAGTCAAGCCGGCAGGAATCGGCTTGTATAAAGGCGCCGCCACTGGTATATATATAATAAATGACTCCCTATTTCCTCAGGAGTGAACGGCTGGACCGATTTCGCTAATTATGTTTTGTTGTGTTTGAACCAAAATCGCCAGTAACTGTACTGGCGATTCAGTTTACGGCCTCATAGGCGCGTTGAAGGATATGGTGGAGCATTTAGGCAAGCCTCTGTAGCTCAGTTCGTAGAGCGATGGTCACGTATCCCAGAGTCGCGCGTTCGAGGCTCGGCAAGAGCAGTTGTTTTTTCCATTTTATATTTATTTCTAGGAAATACGCGAAAAAAAATGTTACTTATTCAATTGAAGTAAGGAAACGTGATATATATATCGCATTAATATAAATATTATAACATTGGCGTTTCCGGTACTCTATGGTCCTTGCCTAATATTGTGCCAAATTAGAGTCTATGCTCTATGCTATGTTTTGTTCTTACCTATATCTATTTTCACCTAACTAGCTCGGAAAGATTTTCGTTTTTCTTTAAAAACAGACCAAAGTTGCATTTAACTCACAAGAGTGCAAATTACTATTATACAAATCGAGTGTTGACAGTATCCTTACCATGAGTGGTGACAGTGAGGTTTTCGATAACGAGTATCGAGTTTACTATCTGTGCATCTCGCGCACTACAATAGTACAAGCGAGATGCACAGATAGTAAACTCGATACTCGTTATCGGAAACCTCAATGTCACAACTCATGGTAAGGGTACTGGTCGTATGGAGTCTATACTATAGACTTTTAATTGATGAAGATATACTAAAATCCTTATTTTCAGATTATTTCCCTTGCGTTAGTGATGTGCAGATATTTTTGTTTCAAACGGCAGCTCAGTTAGTTCTCTCGTACCTTGAATCCCTCTCAAAGCACATGATTCTACTTTTGGAACAACTTGCTATGCTCATGGTTCTATTTTCTTTCTCTAGCTCAGCTAATATTAGAACGAATTGAATTATATTTATAAGTATTTGTTTATTATGAAGCACAATAAAATAATTGTATATTAAGGAATTTTAGTTTTATTGCTATTATTTCTATATACCTTCAGACCTATCTACGCTGAAAACTCAAGTAAGTAAGTATCAGTCCTCATCAGATATATCGGAGCTGTGGAGGTGGTCGCAAATATCTGAACGCCACTATTGTCATGGCGATAAAGTGCATGTTCAGATATTTGTGACCACTTCCACAGCTCCAGTATATCTTATCTGAGAACTGTACCTAAGAACTACTAAGTCGTAAAGCTGAAACAGGTATGCTAAGAACAAGGGCCAAGAAGCACAGAAATGAAAGCATATACCAATGTGACTAATTGCAAGACACATTTCAAGATCTCCTTACAGAAGACCACAGCCATAATAGCACTGCTACCTTTCAGGTATGTAGTGCTGTGTTCCTGATGGTGAGTAAGGTTCCCAGAGCTCCAACCCACTTATAGGTCGGCAACGCGCTTGTGACTCCCTTGGTGTTGCGAGTGCCTAATTGCTTACCATCAGGCAATCCGTCTGCTCGTTTGCCACCTTTGTCATAAAAAAAAAAGATGGCTCCCAGCATACCGTTCCTAGCGTACTTAATTTAGTCGGATTCTGTTGTCCTTACGCGGTGGAGGGCAACAAAGGTTTAATTGTTCTTAGGGCCTTTTAATAGTAAGTAATTATCACCATGATATCCACGAACGATAAGTCTTCTCGGTCATACCTATGGACAGTATAATAAGACCATCTCAGACCAAATTTATCTCTTTTATTCCAATTTATACGTCATGAGCGGGACAGGGACAATAGTCAATTTCTGAATATCATTTTCGCATTAGCGCCGTGGGAACAAATTATTCGACTTAGGTGACATTTAATAAAATAGGAAGAAATAAATCCCAAATATCATCGATACGAATAACATTTCAAAAATTCAGAATCACTACAAAGTATGTCACAAGTATATATCGAGTATTTAATACTACCTCAAACCGTAGTCTTAAGTCTTAGCCTTATTTCCTCTAACAAGCATCAATATTCAATAGACATAGAGATTGATTTGCCTTTAAGATCCCTATAGAGCGTATAGGGATCTTAAAGCCGGCAACGTAGGTACTTGTGACTCCTCTGGTGTTGCGAGTGTCCATGGGCGGCGGTAGTTGCTTACCATCAGGCAATCCGTCTGCTCGTTTGCCTCCTATATCATAATAAAAAAAGACATATTGTGTCAATAGTAGGGTCTAAGGCTAGTATCTCTTATTGTGGGCTGATCCGACAATGAATAAAGACTGTAATAAATATGTATGAAATATGTAATTTCTTGATATAATTATATCGATAGACACTATGCCTTCGGTCCCGTCCCTTTGAATACCAAAGCAAAATGGCTACGTTCTACGTTGACAAATGACAGCTGACAGCTGCTATGCTATTCAGGGCTGCCAGATTGTATAATTGGATACAAAAACTGTATAATTAAGTGACTGATTGTATCCTGTACCTTCGTGTATAATTCGATACGAAAAACATGAATACATAATATTGATAACATTTAAAAAAACTATGAAATATTGGATACCTTCGACGTTACCGCGAAAACCGATATTCTTAAATCTCGAGCATTTGCTTTACTCCAATTAAGGCCTCATGAGAGTGACAGAGATAATCGTTCTAAATTTACGAACATCGTTTGTTGTCACAATCTACGGTGATGATAATAGTTGCCATATGAAATATGGATGCAGATAACAACCTGTGAGTAAATAAATAAAAAAACATCGTATATATATTAAGTTCACGTTTTTATTAAAGTTAATAAACAGTATTTCATTGCCAAGGGCTTTTTTTTTGTTACCACTTTTTGTATCTTAACGTTCAATTTTGTATAATTTTAGAAACACGTCCGTATAATGTAAAAATATTCACTGGCAGCCCTGATGCTATTGTGTAGGTATTCTTATTCAAAGAGGAATTAAGGATATAAATATAAATGAAAGCTCATTCGTGCTTTAATTGTTTTATGTATGGCTGTATTAATCCGAGACCAATATATTTGTATGACAGTTTAAAAACGCTAAAAGAAGCATTTAATTTAAACATAAATATCCATGCATATCAGAGAATTTAGTAATCTTTATTAAAAAATAACATTATTGTTTTTTTTAATGGCGTGCGTTTTGAGTGGTTGCAATTCTAGCCGTAAGAAGAAATATGATGAAGATGGTGTACTAATAAGTTTACACAGGTAAATAAATATAAATATTTGATAAAGCAGATTATATAAAATTGACTGAGCCCCACGGCTCAAGAAGGCTTGTGTTGTATTCACCCAACAATATACATAATATACAAATACTTAAATACATAGAAAACACCCATGACTCGGGAACAAACATCTGTGCTCATCACACGATTGAAAGCCCTAACTGGGATTTGAACCCAGGACTGTCGGCTTAATAGGCAGGGTCACTGCCTACTACGCCAGACTTGTAGTTAAATGTTGTTGATTATACTTAGTATGTTTTCCATCTTATATGTATTCATCCTATATTGAGTCCAAATATATTATTGTTAATATAAGTGACTCAAATTTCCTCTCTGATAATTGCCAGTCTACTGTATCCGAAAAAAAAAAATATTTGCCAACATTCTCATACAATTTTTTTAATTTAAGTTTTATTTAAACTTTCATGATCATGAGATATTGTAATATTTTATAAATGATAATCGCCATTGTTCGGTTATTTGGATCAGACATGGGGTGAACAAGCTCAATCATTATGTTAATATGGATATTCCCTGGGAATCCGGGCTTTATGTTGTTTGAAAAGGCAAAAAAAATACAATATGATTTTTTATTACACACAAAATTTATTACACTTTAAAACATCTAAGTAGCTGATAGACCTGCCTGATATTACCTGAACCTGCTATTATAAGGCTGAATCAACTATTTTATGTCCCTCATTGCCATCGTGACATTCCCCTGGGTCAGGAGACATATTTGTGGTAACACATTTCTTCTAACAAAGTATGCTTCAATTGTCTTCTGGCTGATCTGGTCAATGTCACGATTTTTAAGTATTTTTTTGTTCAATTGGTGTGGGTTCGAATCCTGCTGCGAGACAAAAAAAAAATTATTTCTTTCGATTTAAATATCAAACATATTCGCTAGCAGACTTTGCGTAATAAAAAAAATATTATAAGTAAGTTAATATTTCAGAATCCCAAAATCAGATACGCCGCTCGGAGAGAAATGGTTAAACTTTATACGTCATTGCGAGAATGACAGCAACTGGGTACCTAAGAGAGGCGCCATGTTGTGCGCCAAACATTTTTTGGCCGACAGTTTATATAAAAACTTTGATGACAACCGGACGTATTTGAAAGATGACGCTGTGCCCACAGTAATGGTGAGTTCTGATATACACATACATACATTTCAGCCGTATGCAGTCCACTGTTGGATAGGCCTCCTACAAATATGACTTGTATCTTGGGGTTAGTTGCCATACTCGCCATGCTTGGCAGTCGGGTTGACCGCAGTAGCATGTAGTAGTAGTAGTCTAATTTTTTTTTTGTAATATAGGGAATAATAATAAATAATAATTTGGTCTAATCTTTTTTATTTTTATTGTCTTCGTTTGCTGCGATAATTACTCTTGAAATAAAACAACTAAAACGGATTATCAGGCGTATGAAGTATAAATTAGTATACGCGATATAATCTGTTTTAGTTGTTTTATGTCTTGTTTATTTATTTTTTTCAATCCTGCCTCGAAAGCCGGAGGTCCTTGTCACTATTTCTTAAGTCATCTATTTCAATTTTCAATTTATATAGTGTTGCTACTTAAAAATCAAAGCATATCAAATCAAAATCTATTATAAAAAATATTTTTTCACCTCACTAACTCGGAAAGAACTGTTTTATTCTTTAAAAACAGATAGCAAAGTTGCATTTTATTCACAAGATTGCAAAGTAATTTCATACAAATTGTGTTTTACTAATAGAATGTTTTTATTAAGTTAGCTGGTTGGATGTTCTTTTATATAAATGTTTTTGGATAGTAATTTAAAATAAATTTAACCTTTGAGTAATTTTTTTCCTCGCGGTAGTAAGGTGAAAAATTGTGTGTTTCACTCGGTAGCAAAGTGTTTTCCCCAATCATGCCTGAAACCCACCCAACGATCAAGATTCCGCCATTTGAACCTGTTGCTATGCTTGTGGTTCAATTTTGGAATAGCTCGGGTCTCAGTATTAGCATGAGTAGGTAAACACTAACTTTGCTCCCTATTGTTATTAGTTGTAATGTCATATTGTTATTATTTCCAATGTGTTTCTCCTGAATCATCAAAAAACACAAAGAGAAGAGTTAAACAAAAAAACAAACTGGAGGATGAAAATGAGGTATGGTATATCGAAAGCATTTTCTTTTATTTCATTGTATGTTTGAGAAAAGCACTATACATGCCTCGTCGTCGGATTCCCGGCCTCGTATCCTCATTTAAATAAATAAATAAAATATTTCGGGACAATCTTACACAAATCGACCTAGTCCTAGTAAGCTCAGTAAGGCTTGTGTTGTAGGTACTAGACGACGATATATATAATAGATAGATCAATGCCCGGACTGGGAATCGAACCCAGGACCATCGGCTTCACAGGCAGGGTCACTACCCACTAGGCCAGACCGGTCGTCGAATTTTCAGGGCTTCTGATGTAGTGTACCTACTATTGTTTTGTTCCTAGTGGTAATGTCATATTGTATTTTTTTCCAGTGTGTTTCTTCTGGATCTTCAAAAACCACAAAGAGAACAGTTAAACTAAAACGCAAACTGGAGGATGAAAATGAGGTATTTATCTATACAGATCTTTATGTAGCAGTAAGTATGTCTACGTGATCGACTCAGAAATGAGGAGATCCGTAGGCGAACTAAAGTCTCCGACATAGCCCACCGGGTTAGCAAGCTGAAGTGGCAATGGGCAGGCCACATTGCACGTAGATTATTCTTTTTTGACATAGGCGGCAAACGAGCAGACGGATTGCCTGGTGTTAAGCAATTACCGTCGGCCATGGGCACCCGCAACACCAGGGGAGTCACAAGCGCGTTGCCGGCCTTTAAGGGGGGTTGGAGCTCTGGGAACCTTACTCACCACCAGGAACACAACACTACATACCTGAAAGGTCGCAGTGCTATTATGGCTGTGGTCTTCTGTAAGGAGGAGGTACTTCCCCAGTTGGGCTGCCCCAGATTCAAGCGTGATGGTCAACGCTGTGCCCTACCTCTCATTGTTGGACGTAGTTTAAGGACATACCCGGGTCCATGATATGAGATGGCCGATGGGGTCGAAAAGTGCTCTAGTGGAGACCACGGACTAGCAAGCGCAGCGTAGGACGTTCACCCACAAGATGGTCAGACGACCTCATTAAGGTCGCCAGAAGACGATAAATGCGGGTCGCTTCCAACCAGTATATGTATAGGTCGAAATGAGAGGCCTATGTTCAGCAGTGGTCGTCTTATGGCTGAGATGACGATGATGATGAAGGATGTCATTTAAGCCGTAAGTATTTCACTCCTGGACACATCTCCAGTTATATAAGCAATTGGGCCATAACACAGCGCGACTCTGATCTTTTTTTTTGTTTTTTTTTTCACTCTCGTCTCGAATGCCGGAGGTCCTAGTCACTCTTTATTGAGGCTGCTCCGAAAAAATTAAGCAGAATTATGTTTGTACCTTTTTTGTATAGTTAATCCTTAATCTTAATCTTTGTGCGTCATAAGTTACATATTTAAGGATTAACTAAATAAATCATACGATTCAGAGACACGATTACTTGAATTTTACTTTATAGAAATTACATCCAAAGTTACCTCTAAAAATATAGGATTCCCTTAATACGTTGCAAATACTCAACAGAAGGTCATAAGCTTTTGAATAATAACAAAATTACTTATTTCCTATAACGTATACGTCTTACATTTGTAAAAAATAACATCTTTTTAATAATATGAACGTAAATCTATAAATTCGCGGGTTTGCCCATCCTTACCTGAGCTGCCATGATTAGATTGTATCGAGTAGCGCGTAAAGCTCGGCGCTCCCTTAAATATATGGAATGTATTTCAATTTATTATTTATATAATATTACTATATTCGACAACTTGTCTGGCCTAGTGGGTAGTGACTCTGCCTATGAAGCCGATGGTTCTGGGTTCGATTCCCAGTCATTTGTGTGATTAGCACAGATATTTGTTCCTGAGTCATGGGTGTTTTCTATGTATTTAAGTATTTATATGTATCTATTATATATATCGTCGTCTAGTACCTACAACACAAGCCTTACTGAGCTTACCGTAGGACTAGGTCGATTTGTGTAAGATTGTCCCGAAATATTTATTTATTTATTAAAGCAAATCAAAATATTTCATAAATAATAATTTGATTTATTCTTAGTTGTAATGTCATATTGTTGTTCTTTCCAGTGTGTTTCTTCTAAACCTTCAAAAAACACAAAGAGAAGAGTTAAACCAAAACGCAAACCGGAGGATGGCAATAAGGTAACGTTTTTAGGATGTGGTTTGTTAAGCCAGTGGCCTAATAGTAGTTGTGAATATTCCATTCATTCGCACGAAGCTATTCGCTTCTACCTAATGCGGACTGCTAAGGAATGGAATTCGCTCCCTTCGTCTGTATTCCCGGGAAGATATAATTTGGGTATTTTCAAGGCAAGAAGGCTGTTACTGAACCAGCGTGCTACACCCTCGACCTCGTCACTTACCATCGGGTGTGACTGAGGTCAAACGCTGTTCAGTCTAGTATGAAAAAAAAAACAGTCGTAGAACATCATCAGTCATGGGTGTTTTACCTATTGTATTTAAGTATATTATACTTATTTAATAGTATGTCGCAGGGAAATGATCAAAACAGAAATTTGATCAAATCTCTAAGGGACATCATCAAATTAGGCAGGACGTTGAAATGCCGAATCCATTTCATTATTTTTCTTTATCCATTTGACTTATTAAGTTCGTTTCGTCAACTTACTGACGTGGTTCAGAGATTTTAAGATTTCACTAAACCGAATCAGGGATTTGGTCAAATTACTGAAATTTTCTAGAGAAATGATGAAATGGATTCGTTATTTTAACATCCTGCGTGATTTGATCATGTCCCTTAGAGATTTGTTAAAGAGATTAGGTAGAAGCGAATTAAATCTCTAAGGGCTATGATCCTTAGAGATTTAATCAAATTTCTGTTTTGACCATTTCCCTGCGACATATATATGTTATGGACCAAGTGATAAGGACGGGCATTATTTGTAATGCCCGGGCATTATGAATAATGACTGGCTAATCTGGGCCAAGTGGCAAGTGACTAGCTAAACTTCAATATTTATCACATTGTCTGGTCATTATGAATGCTGCTACATCGTCGTTGGGCAATTTGGTCGGGGAGAGAAACAAACTCGTAACACGTGTTAAACTGATTTTTTTTTCTTAGCGACGCGGCTGTGTTGTGAACGCAAAAAACCTAACACTCCTCCTCGCTTCGCTCGTCGTCGTACCTACCGGTGACTGGGACTGAATTTCTGTTTTGCCCTAATATGATTGTCCAAGCTCAGTACTAATTATATGAAAAAAATGATGGACCGGGGGTTTTCTAACTATATCTCACCTGTCATTTGGTCGATATTGTTAGCTTAGTATTCTGCCCAATAGTGATAGACATTATTAATAATGCCCGGTCAACTTAATAATTTGAATATTTATAATCAAATTGCCCTCTGATATTGGGCGTTTTTCATAATGCCCGGGCATTTTCAATAATACCCAAGTTATCACTTGGTCCATGACATATATCCTCCTGAGACCCAGAGGCCTACATGTAGTACTAATTACTTTAAAGAAATTTAACTTTTATAAAATTGGAACAGAGTTGAGTTTAATTTGGTTTCTTCGATTTTGACACAAAAGAAATTATACTTTATTTCCTACACAATAAAGAACGAATCCGAGTAGCATTTTACTTGTACGGTGGGCCTCAGGAGGTTAAATTGTTCGCGGAGTCACAACACAAGTCTACTCGATCTTACCGTGGGTTTCAGTTTTTTGTAAGAATGTCCAGTACTTAATATTTATTTATTTAAAATCTCCGAAAATACAATATTTTTTTATTTTATTTATTATTCAACTCATTTCAGGTCAAAAATAAAATGGTGTCCAACGTTATGGTGGTGACCTCGGAACACACGGACCTTAGCGGCCAGAACTCAATATCGGATGACGGGAATGGTTCAGCCATGGAAGCCAGCCCTGAATCCGATGAAGAAGAGTCTTCTTTGTTGAAACCCTCTGGTATATTTAAAAATGTAAGTATCTAATTCTGGTACTATAGTTTCGCCATGTCTGACTGTTTGTCTGTGTCGATTTGAATGTCTGTTTGTCTGTGGGTCTGTTTGTCTGTCTGTCTGACTGTTTATCTGTGTCGGTCTGAATGTCTGTTTGTCTGTGGGTCTGTTTGTCCGTCTGTCTGACTGTTTGTCTGTGTCGGTCTGACTGTCTGTTTGTGGGTGTGTTTTTCTGTCTGTTTGTCTGTGTCAGTTTTGACTGTTTGTTTGTCTGTGGGTCTGTTTGTCTGTCTGACTGTTTGTCTGTGTCGGTCTGACTGTCTGACTCTTTGTCTGTGTCGGTCTGACTGTCTGACTGTTTGTCTGTGTCAGTCTGGTTGTCTGACCTCCTGTCTGTTGTACCTGGAAACGCTGCCCGCGTCGCGAGCGATGTCAAAACCGGTTAAGGACGGCCCGAGACCGGAGCCGTTGTTGCACCATTAATGGCTCTAAGCACACTGAAGTTACTGCCCACTAAACTGTCACAACACACTCTGAGGTTTTGACCATATAACGCAATTGGCAGGCAATTATTTGAAAATAAAGTTTCATTTTATTTTAATTTTCAGATTGTCCTCTATAACGAGAGTACTGGATTATCTTCTCAGACTGTACCTTCAAGCAACGCTGATTCCGAATCCGACTGTAGCGATTCCCCCGACTGTGCTATATATAAACCGGCCTCTGTCAATTTTTCGTCGTACGACGACTTGGTGAAATTCAGAAAATTAGAATCGACTGTAGCTAGGTTACAAAAGTTGACTCATAACCGTCTCAAGGCAAACAGGGCTCTCAAATCTCGCAACAGGAGGCTAAAAGTGAAAAATGAATTTTTGAACGCGAATTTGGAGAATTATCAACAGAATATAACTAAGAATAATTCGAAGTTGGATTTGGCCGACAAACCTTGGGTTAAGCAGTTTTTGGCTGCGCAAAAGTTGTTTAACGGGCGAAGACTTAATGTCATACGATGCTGATGTGAGGATCCTTCGTTGTTATCAGTAGCGCGTGGGAAGGTTCCCCACAAGGTGGAATGACCTTTTTTTTATGACATAGGCGGCAAACGAGCAGACGGATTGCCTGGTGTTAAACAATTACCGTCGCCCATGGGCACTCGCAACACCAGGGGAGTCACAAGCGCGTTGCCGGCCTTTAAGGGGGGTTGGAGCTCTGGGAACCTTACTCACCATCAGGAACACAACACTACATACCTGAAAGGTGGCAGTGCTATTATGGCTGTGGTCTTCTGTAAGGAGGAGGTACTTCCCCAGTTGGGCTTCTCCGGCCTCAAGCGTGATGGTACTTCGCTGTGCCCTACCTCTCATTGTTGGACGTAGTTTAAGGACATACCCGGGTCCAAATCCACTGGTGGTGCAAAACCGGTTATTGTACGTCGCTTTAGGGGAGGGTTATGTCCAGCAGTGGGTTTAGCTGGCGGTGGGACTCTTTTTCAAGACGTAAATTATGGGTTTGCCTTTTCATGAGCCAAAATAAAATTTGTCAATTGTCGTCATAAAACTGACGTAATTTCAATTTGCTACAAATCTAATTGTATTTTTTCCGAAAACTCCCTTTTACGAGTTTAAACGCAGAGTTGCCATCATCAACGTACACTCAGCAGCAAAAGTGTCTAAGCGTTTGAAGTGTTCAAAATGACCTACACGCGCTCTTATTCTCTTGACAATAGAGACGTGTTGACCTCATTTTGAACACCTCAAACGCTTAGCAACTTCTGCTGCTGACTGTACCAGTTCACCGCTGGACATAGGCCTTCCCCAAGGCGCTCCACTTTGTTCGGTCTCCGCGTCCAGTCACTGCCAGCCATCCTTCATATAGCGACCGCCGGTACGAGCTCCAGAACTCGTCTGCCCCATCGCTTACCGGTTCTGCCATTAATTTGACCAGCCTCTGCCCCCTTTATCTTTGATAATGTTTTGAGACAGGGTCGCCATGTGAACATAATCAAACAAAATAAATTAATGATTAAAGATTAACTTTATTTCAACAAGTCTTTTATTTATATGTGATTAATAAATTAATTTTAATTATAATAATAAGCTGAAAATAGATCACATACTTAACACGTTCACAGTCCAGTGCCCCGTCGGCCCCAGTGGGCGTTACGCGAATGGCTCATGAGCTTTTATTGTTCCTTTGTGTAATATTGTTCTACTTTTTGAGGTGTGATGAGGTGTGGTGTTCTATCCAACAGTTATTATTCAAAAATATTAAATAAAAGAACATCCAACCAGCTAACGTCAAAAAACACTTGATTAGTTGTGAACAATTTGTATGGAATTACTTTGCACTCTTGTGAATAAAATGCAACTTTGCTATCTGTTTTTACAGAATAAAACAGTTCTTTCCGAGCTAGTGAGGTGAAATATGTATTTTTACGACAATTAAGGCTTAAATTCAGTTTTAGGGTAAACACTGATGTAAGAGACGCCATCTTTTTCGGAGACTGGTTTAAACGTGTCCCCGATTGTCACTCGTCCTTTCTTCTCTTTTTTGTCACGCTTCCTTAGCCTGGAAATGACAATTTGAATAATAGGTTAAATCGTTAGTCACTGGCCTTAACCCTACTCCGCGATTAGACATGCTGGCTCGTCACTCGCCTCGCTACTCGTCGAAACGTTCGACGAAACTTTGCCTATACAAAAACGCGATGCGAGGGACGAGAGGAATAGCGAGACGTCCGCGTACACATGCGTGCTCGTGTTTCGCCTCGCTACTCGTGCGAATGTGTGGAGCTCCTCACAGTAAAATGAATTCTAATCGCCTGTAAACAGAGTCCATTTTTAGTATACTGTGGCCAGTTATTGGAGGGTGGCCAATTACTAGCGATTGACATATTAAATTCGTGCAAACCGTAGGAAAAACTAATTTTAATTCCTTTTTCAGGTAAACTCTGGTAAGTACATATTTTTATGCTGAGTGAGCCGTACCGTGAACATTGAAGTTCGTATATTTCGAGCATCTTTCTCTTTTACTTCAATTAAGGCGTCATGAGAATGACAGAGACAATCGTCCGAAATTTACGAAATTCGTTTTTCGCGGTAGCGTCGCTGATCTACAACGAAGTGACTTATTGCAAATTTTCAATACAATCACCAGTCACCACAACGACCAATACCTAATCAGTTTAAATTAAATGATAATATGTCATAAGAAAATATGTAAATACCACAATAAAATATAGTTTTCATAAAAAAAACATGGGTGCTCAATACTTCTGGCCAAGACTGAGGCGATACCGCCAAAAACGATATTCGTAAATTTCGGACGATTGTCTCTGTCATTCTCATGATGTCGTAACTAATTGGGGTAAAAGAGAAAGATGCCCGAAATTTATGGCGGTACTGCCTCTGTAGTTTTAGGTATTCGGCTGAAAATGAATGGTTTTTGAAACCCCATCAAAAATGTATTCTATTTATAGGTAAAGAATTCATTTTCAGTACACGGTGGCCAGTTACTGGCGTTTACCATTTAAGTATATAACACAGGGTGACGGCGCCAGTAATGGACAAGGAACCAATCATGAACATTAGTGCTTATTTCAAAGTACCTATTGTGCATTTGTTAGTACATATTCTATTTATAACTTTATGGTTTTTGAATGAATAACTAGTTTAGTTTTTGTTTTTATTCGTAGATACAAACACAGACCTATTACATGAGAATAAAACAGAATACAAAAAAAGTGACACGAAATGGCCTCATCTCAGCATATTGCTAGCGAATAGCCAGCGCTGAGCTTCCGATGAGGCTATCAGGTGAAAAAATCACGATCGGTAACAACAAAACAACTGTCCATAATTGGTGAATGTCAGCTTAAAGTGTCCAACATTGGTGCCATCACCGTATTTGTCCTGGCTGTACCTGAGCATTTCTCAAAAAGTTCCTTTTTTGTTACCAAATTTCTATAGACTTTCGGTAACAAAAAAGGAAAGTTCCATATAAACTTTCTGGGACATTTTGGGAAATGTGGTAGATCTTGCTCAGCATCATTTAATCTATCAGTCTACCGCTTTTAATCAAAATCGAAGACGTGATCCAAATGTACAAACTTTTTGAGAATTGCTCACCTGGCGACACTGCCAATAATCTTCTTCTCCAACTCCTTCTCAAACGCCTTCTTCGGTTTGGGCTCGTCTTCCACCTGCCGCACCTTCGTTTTCTCCTTCCGTTTGTAGTAGAACACCTCCCAGGCCAGGGTTATCATGGCGAGACCCAGGCCGAAGAGTGTAGCTATGAACACTCCACCTAAAAGTTAAAACGAGTAATAGTACATTAGACATTACATCAGGAATCCGTTTTCACGACGAGGCATGCATAATGCTTTTCTCAAACATACAATGAAATAAAAGAAATGCTTCAAAAATGAAATTTGCAATATCACAACTAACAATTAAATCGAAATGTATTAGAAATTAACATCAGCTGTTTGCTATGACACCCACCATCTTTGCCTCTGTATGAATAATCGTTGAATAAATAGTTACTTTGCAGACCTAGGCCTGCAAAGTTATATGATATTCTATTTCCGTCCCCTTCAGTTGCGGCGCCCATAAAACCATACTTCCGAGTCTATTATAAGGAATGTAAAGACAATATTTCATTGCTTTTTTATTATGCAGATAAAAAATTGAAAAAAAATTGACAAGTCTAAGCGGTACTCGTGTAGCACAATTGGTAGTGCACTCGGCTAGTGATCCAGTAATTGTGTGTTTGACTCCCGCTGCGAGTCAAAATTTGTCTATTTTTCTTTCGATTTAAATATTAAAACGAGTAATTTAAAATGAATGACTTCATGTAGAATGATTTTTTAATAATTAAGGTGGCCAGATAATGGCGATTTACCCTACAACATTTAAGTATGGCACATATTTTGACGACTGGTCTGGCCCAGTGGATAGTGACTGCCTATGAAGCCGATGGTCCTGGGTTTAAATATGGACATTTATTTGTGTGATGAGCACAGATATTTGTTCCTGAGTCATGGGTGTTTTCTATATATTTAAGTATTTATATGTATCTATCTATTATATATATCGTCGTCTAGTACGTACAACACAAGCCTTACTGAGCTTACCAGGACTAGGTCGATTTGAGTAAGATGGTCCCGAAATATTTATTTGTGTTTGTATTTCAAATGAGTCCTAGCTCGGTGTGATCTAGATAATGATGAAAGAAGTCAGGGGAATATCTCCACTGGACTAAGGGATCAAGATGGTGAATATGATGATGATGAATCATACCTAAACTTTCTAGAGTGATACCCTCAGACTCGTCGGCGTCTGGGCATTGCTGCCGAGCTGTTTCATTCCAGTATCTGAAACATAAGTAAAGATGAAAAACTTAACTGAAGCACCATGTCTATGTAGTTGTGCAGAGAATTAATATGGAACTTACGTCAACATTTGAATTGGGGAATTGGCGATTCTGGAAATGGACATGTCAGGAAAGTACGAATAGGGAACAATAATACTACGTCCAACAATGAGAGGTAGGGCACAGCGTTGACCATCACGCTTGAATCTGGGGCAGCCCAACTGGGGAAGTACCTCCTCCTTACAGAAGACCAGAGCCATAATAGCACTGCTACCTCTCAGGTATGTAGTGTTGTGTTCCTGATGGTGAGTAAGGTTCCCAGAGCTCCAACCCCCCTTAAAGGCCGGCAACGCGCTTGTGACTCCCCTGGTGTTGCGAGGGCCCATGGGCGACGGTAATTGCTTGCCGCCTATGTCATAAAAAATAAATAAATAGGGAAATGAATGTTTAGGAAGTGGTCAAGTTGGGAATCTATGAAGTGACAACTTAGAAAAATTCAATAACGATATCGGAGTAGACGAATTAGGAAATGGACAAGTTGGGAAAGGGACAAATTGGAAGTGGTCAAAGTCGACCGGAGGGAACGCCGACATGCGTAATAAAATTTGGTATGGAGTTAGCTGACACCCTGGATTAACACATAGGCTACGTTTTTTCCCTAATAAACAGCGGGTAACACCGCGGGGCACAGCTAGTTATTAATATCCTAAGCCCCAGTGTGCATTACAATGTACAATCCCTTTCAATGGAGTTTAAATCTTTTGTAAAAAGGAATAGAGTATATTTTTTCCCCTCACTAGCTCGTAAAGCGCTTGTTTATCCTTTAATACGAGAGGGTAAAAACGCATTTTAACCACTAGTGATTAAAGTAAGTTGACTTCTCATAGCTCTTATTGCTATGGTTTTAAAGTCTAAATTCGCGAAGTACAGCTCACTTGCCCCCGCGGCGGCGGCGGGCGCGGGCGAGCCTCGCTAACGCACCGAGTTGGAAATCGAATTAGAACATTCGAAAATCGTACTGGCCGTCACAAGCTAACCAAAAGCTAAAGGCACCTTTTGTAAAAATGTTGAATGTATCTAAACGCAAAGAAAAAGTCAATGCGATTTCAAAACGTTTTTTTGCATGTTTCTCTTTCCTCGCTGTAGTGAGGGGAAAAGTTTTGTGTTACACACGGGTGCAATTGTAATTTACTTCTAGTGTATTGAAACACTCGCTACAATTTTGCACCCTTGTATAACAAATAACTGTTTTGTTTCATTAGTTTTAGTACAGACAGCAACACTGTTAGCTGTACATGGCTGGACCTTATTATATAGGGCATAAGGTTTACCAATGTACAGCTAAGATTGTTGCTATGTGTACAAAAGAAAATTCAACCAAATTCACTGCATAGTAAGATTGGTTGTAACTATTCAATATTTCAATGGGCTTTACGAGAATATAGAAGATAAGGTAGGTACTTGGCTGCCAGCTGTTCCAGAAGTCGTTCCTTCTGCAAATCCAGCAGTGCTCTGGACAGTTCCTCCTGCAGCCGGGAGCCCTGCTGCACGGCTATGGCGTAGGGCTGCTCGGCGAACACTTCTCCAACCTCTGTCAGGTTGCAGTTGAGGGTTACCTCGTATCTGTCAATCAATATACCTGTCAATATCATGGGACATAGTTCGCCGACTTCGATAAGAGAGAGGACACCCACTCCGAGTCGTTTCTGGTGCAAAGACTGTCTTTATGGGCACCTTTGGACCGGAAACGCCGGAACAGCTTCTAACACTTTACCAAGCTCAGGTTCGTGTATGGAGTACTGTTGCCACCTTTGGGACGGGTCTGCCAAGTATCAGCTGGCCGCTTTGGATTCAATAGAGCACCGAGCGCGCAGACTCATTGGCGATCCTGAATTAGTGAGTGTAAGGTTACAGAGCCTTGAGCACCGTCGCAGGGTTGCTAGTTTGTCTGTGTTTTACAGGATACATTTTGGAGAGTGTGCACAGGAATTGCACGATTTGATTCCGGCATCTCCGTTTACCATCGGACGGCCAGACGAGGGGAGCGGTTTCATCCTTACGTTGTGAATATTCCATTCATTTGCACGAAGCAATTCGCTTCTCTTCCTAATGCGGACTGCTAAGGAATGGAATTTGCACCCTTAGTCTGTATTCCCGGTTATATATAATTCGGGTCTTCAAGGCAAGAGTGAATATTACTGAACCAGCGTGCTATACCCTCGATCTCGTCGACACTTACCATCTGGTGCGACTGAGGTCAAAAGTCTTGAATAAAAAAAAAGTTTTTTCTTACTTTATTTCGGCGGAATCGTGTATAAAGGCAAAATCCGCGTCTGTATGTTCGTCGACCTGTCGAAAGCCGGTCTTAGCGTCTGCTACTGGCACTGGAAGAAATTTATAATCATGTCTTCAATTAATGATACAGAATTAAATAATAGTACCACCCTATCTCCTCTCGCAGATGTCGTAAGAGGCGAAAAGGGGAAAAAACCGACGTCTTACGTCAAAATTTAAATATAGAACGCCGACACGCGTGTACACACGTTACTACTACATACCATCCACACACAAAACGTCAAAGCATTACAAACCTCACGTCACACAGCTGGCCATCTCCAAGCAAGCATTACCCTTACCATCAGTTGTGACGTTGAGGTTTTCGATAACGAGTATCGAGTTTACTATCTGTGCATCTCGCTTGTACTATTACATGCTGCCGCCACACATTCGCGCGAGTAGCGAGGCGAGGCGAAACGCGAGCACGCATGTGTATAGTTTTTGTGACTTCGCGTTTAGACATGCTGGCTCGTCACTCGCCTCGCTATTCGTCGAAACGTTCGACGAGACCTTTCCTATACAAAAACGCGATGCGAGGGACGAGAGGAATGGTGAGACGTCAGCGTACACACGTTTGCTCGCGTTTCGCCTCGCCATTCGCCTCGCTACTCGTGCGAATGTGTGGCGGCAACATATAGGCAAAGTCTCGTCGGACGTTTCGACGAATAGCGAGGCGAGTGACGAGTCAGCATGTCAAACGCGGAGTTACTGCGAACGAGATGCACAGATAGTAAACTCGATACTCGTTATCGAAAACCTCAATGTCACAACTCATGGTAAGGGTAGGTCTCATTAATGAAGTTTTTTTTCTGAACCTGACTTAGGCTTTATGACCATTCGGCTTATCTGTGTGCGGAAATTAGCCTGGGGAAAATCCAGGACCCTTAAGCGCCAGACTTGATTGTACTACTGGAATACTACTCAGTTTATTCAGAAAGATTGAAGTCGTCTCAGCGGAATCTAAGTGGTAAAAAACCTAGTATATTTATAACTAAATACATACATACATTTCAGCCGTATGCAGTCCATAGGCCTCCCACAAATATGACTTGTATCATCTTGGGGGTAGTTGCCATAGTCGCCACGCTTGGCAGGCTGGTTGACCGCAGTAGCTGTAGATTGGGATTCGACAGACGCTGCTGCCCATCCGTAGGATTTTTCCCTTTGTCGCCTCTTACGACACCCGCGGGAGATGGGGTGGTGCTATTCTAGTCAGCCGGAGGGTTATAACTAAATACTGCGATACTTACTAGAGGCATTAATGGCCAATAATATATGTCCGTACTGCTCTCTGATTGGATAATCCCACACTCGATACTGTGATTGGTCAGATGTGGCATTCAGTGTTATCTCTTTCCACACCCTGGAAATTAATAGAGACAAAAAGTAAGTGTAACTATAAGTATATAGACGATATTTAAATCGACAGAAAAATATAAAATTTTCTCGCAGCGGGATTCGAACCCACAACCACTGGATCACTAGCCCAGTGCACTACCAATTGTGCTATACGAGTACTGCTTAGACTTTTCAAATTTATCTATCTTATCCTTCGTGGTATACGTCATCATGGGTGACGTGTAGTCACATCTACCGCCAGCGTATTGAACACTTAACGGCATCGAAGTCTCAATTTACATTGAGAATTCATCGATAACAATGTGCTACCCCATTCTAAATTATTTTTGTATTATGCAGAAACGTCTGCTAGCGAATATCTTCGATATTAAAATCGAAAGAAAAATAGAAAAAGATGACACGAAGCGGGACTCGAACCCACAACCACTGGATCACTAGCCCAGTGCACTACCAGTTGTGCTATCCGAGTACCGCTTAGACCTGTCAAACGTACGACCACGTATACCACGAAGGATAAGATAGAGAAATTTGACAGGTCTAAGCGGTACTCAGATAGCGCAATTGGTAGTGCACTGGGCTAGTGATCCAGTGGTTGTGATATGATATTCGCTAGCAGACGTTTCTGCATAATAAAAAAAAAATATATAAACGATATTTAAATCAAAAGAAAAATGTAAAATTTTTGACGCGCAGCGGGACAGGAACCCACAACCACTGGATCACTAGCCCAGTGCACTACCAATTGTGCTATGCGAGTACCGCTTAGACTTCTCAATTTTTTTATATTTATCCCATGTCGTATACGAGCAGACGGATTGCCTGATGGTAAGCAACTACCGCCGCCCATGGACACTCGCAACACCAGAGGAGTCACAAGTACGTTGCCGGCGTTTAAGATCCCTATACGCTCTTTTCTTGAAGGTTTGGATGTCATATCGGTCCGGAAATACTGCACACGACAATTCATTCCAAAATTTTGCTGTGCGAGGCAGGAAGTTTCTGGAAAAACGCACAGTTGAGGACTGCCAACCATCCAGGTGGTGATGATGGAAGTGTTGTCGTGTAGAGCGCTGGCAGGAGGCAGCAGGGATTAAACCGAATAAACACCCGGACACATTTGGACCCGGGTATGTCCTTAAACTACGTCCAACAATGAGAGGTAGGGCAAAGCGATGACTATCACGCTTGAATCTGGGGCAGCCCAACTGGGGAAGTACCTCCTTACTGAAGACCACAGCCATAATAGCACTGCTACCTTTCAGGTATGCAGTGTTGTGTTCCTGATGGTGAGTAAGGTTCCCAGAGCTCCAACCCCCCCTTAAAGGCCGGCAAGGCGCCCTTGTGACTCCTCTGGTGTTACGGGTGCCCATGGGCGACGGTAATTGCTTACCACCAGGCAATCCGTCTGCTCGTTTGCCGCCTATGTCATAAAAAAAAAAACATTTTTTTTTTTGATTCCGTTGAGTTTTTCACCTATAAAATGCTTGCTCGAGTGCTACATGGACTAGTCCAGTAGAAGGCTCTGTCCCTCATACCTGTACAGAGTATCTTCCGCAAATTTCATGTTGATGAAGTACTGGTGAATGCTAGAACCTTCTACCACGGTGTAGTTGATTCTAGATTGTCGAGCCAGCTGCTCCAAGGATGACACGGGCGTCTAGGACATACGAGGATATACATGAGACGTGTCCTAGTCCCATCAACGAGTATGTATATATAAATAAACAAATAATGAATATTTCGGGACAATCTTACACAAATCGACCTAGTTCTACGGTAAGCTCAGTAATAAAAGAGAGAGATATGTATTTAGAGCTCATCGCCCGGCGATGAACTACGATCTATAGCTATGACATAAGTCTCTTTTATTTACACGGGATCGATTATCTTTTGTCCCTTGAAATAGGTGATAGCCCATAACTTACTAGCTCGTGGTGGGACCAGTGCCTTAGGCTTGTGTTGTAGGTACTAAACGACGATATATATAATAGATAGATACATATAAATACCTTTCATCACACTTGCTCGTCAATGACGTTGTTACTTGCGAGAGTACAGAGCAGTTATAGCCGATTTAGCTCACACGGGCTGTTAAGTTTAGTTTTAAAAATATAGAACTTCATACTTCACTTCGGACTGAGGATGTTTCCAAACAGCAAAGGTGTATTTCATATCTTCAAAAGTTTGCTACAACCAACTTTTAATATGTATAAAACATATCTTTATATTCAATTTGACTGCAATTTAATGTTTAGTATTTATTAAAAATAATTGTTTTATATTTGATTTTGATAATTGATACTATTTGGCAGGATGATCTGTCAAATTCGAAAACAAAACGCAGTTGTTAACATTATCTGTGGAAGACATTGAAAAAAGTTGACATTGTTGACAATCTTTTTTAGTGGATGAGGTCTGATTGTAGTTTTCAAAGTGTATTTTGATTTTAGGCCTACATAAGTACTAACTAATATTTTACCAACGAATTTATAATTTTATTTCCTCGCAAATGTGATGAAAAACATTGTGTGTACCACGGGTGGTAAGTGTATAACAAACTTGAGTCATTAAAAGCCCTCCGACTTCGTCGTCGGGCTTCTAATAGACTCGCGTTTACTATACCTTACTTACCATCCTCGTTGCACAATGTACTATAAATACATAGAAAACACCCATGACTCAAGAAAACATATCTGTGCTCATCACACAAATGAATGACGAATGACACTGACTGGGATTTGATCCCAAGCACATTGGCTTCATAGGCAGGGTCACTACCCACTAGGCCAGACCGGTCGTAATATATACTAGCTATTTCTCGCGACTTCGTCGGCCATACATGCTCGTCTTTAAAGTATGGTTGCGGGAAAAAATTATCCTATGTCCTTTCTTGTAGCCATACCAAATTGAATCCCAATTAGTTCAGCGGTTTAAGCGTGAAGAGGTAACAGACAGATAGATAGAGAGAGTTACTTCCGCATTTATGATATTAGTATGGAACATATACAAATACTCAAATACATATATGAAACACCCATGACTCATGAACACATATCTGTGTTCATCACACAGATGACAGGTCTGGCCTAGTGGGTAGTGACCCTGCCTATGAAGCCGATGGCCCTGGTTTCAAATCCCAGTAAGGGCATTTATTTGTGTGATGAGCACAGATATTTGTTCCTGAGTCATGGGTGTTTTATATGTATTTAAGTATTTATATGTATCTATCTATTATATATATCGTCTAGTACCTACAACATAAGCCTTACTGAGCTTACGGTAGGACTAGGTCGATTCGTGTAAGATTGTCCCGAAATATTTATTATCGTGGGGGTCAAAGGTACCTGCATTCTTTCAACTGTCAGAAAAGCTGCCAAATTGGCTGTGAAGGTGGCCAGCATCAACACCACGAACAGCCAGTAAGCAGCCACCAGGGTGCGGCCGGAGAGGGCCTTGGGTGCCTCCCCCCCGCCCTGGGGGGTGAAGGAAGTGAGGGCGAACCAGAAACTTTCCTTTAGGGTGAATTCTCTGTGGGGAAATATTACTGAATAAATAATAGTATTTATTAACTAGCTGTGCCCCGCGGTTTATTAGTGAAAAAACATAGCCTATGTGTTAATCAGCTAACTCCATACCAATTTTATTAAAATCGCTCCAGCCGTTTAGACGTAAAAAAGTAACAAACATACACACTCACACACTCACAAACTTTTGCATTTATAATATTAGTATTTTTTTTTTGATAAAAGGTGGCAAACGAGCAGACGGATTGCCTGATGATAAGCAATTACCGTTACCCATGGGCACCCGTAACACCAGGGGAGTCACAAGCGCGTTGCCGACCTTTAAGGGGGGTTGGAGCTCCAACCCAAAGCTCGGGGAACCTTACTCACCATCAGGAACACAACACTACGTACCTGAAAGGTAGCAGTGCCATTATGGCTGCGGTCTAGCATAGATTAGCTTTAGTATCTAGATGTATCATGTAATTTTTCACTTTGTCGTTTGACATAAAACAATTAAAGTTCCATATTCATGGATATGAAAATGTGACTCATTTAATACTTTCATTGACAGTTCGGGTTTCTTCGTATTTCGATTGAGATCCGAGTTTTCCCGATGGAAAATAGTTATGCACTACATCTGTCGTTGCGCAGAGAATTAATATGGAACTTACGTCAACATTTGAATATATAACATCAACATGCGTGTACACACGTTACTACTACATTTATATAAGATTTTCACGTATTAACTGATTGTTCAGAGAATTAATATGGAACTTACGTCAACATTTGAATATAGAACGCCGACATGCGTGTACACACGTTACTACTACATATACCTACTTTTTGGACCCGGGTATGTCCTTAAACTACGTCCAACAATGAGAGATAGGGCACAGCGATGACCATCACGCTTGAATCTGGAGCAGTCCAACTGGGGAAGTACCTCCTCCTTACAGAAGACCACAGCCATAATAGCACTGCTACCTTTCAGGTCTGTAGTGTTGTGTTCCTGATGGTGAGTAAGGTTCCCAGAGCTCCAACCCCCCTTAAAGGCCGGTAACGCGCTTGTGACTCCCCTTGTGTTGCGGGTGCCCATGGGCGACGGTAATTGCTCACCACCAGGCAATCCGTCTGCTCGTTTGCCGCCTATGTCACAAAAAAAAGGCCCGGTGCTGTAACTAAGTTTTTCACCTATACTCACCTGCAAGGGTAGGGGTAAGCTTCTGGATTGTTCCTCGCGGAGTATGGCGAGTATTTATCCAACAGCCAAATCATGAAACCGGTCAAAACTAGTGCCGCCACGATGCTAAGCCACACTTCAGTCCGTAACACGGTCATGAATTTGAATAGGGAGGTTTTTCGAGTAGGTTTTCGTATTACTGAAAGAGATTTTAGAGATTATTTGTTGCTTAAATATTTTTTATCTGCGTACATATCATTAGTGCTCTAAAATGCGTCCAGAAACCGTAGGCAATGACCAGCATTACCAACCATCAGAAATGAATGGAGATGTAATGTTAACATTACCTACTGAAATCAGTAGGTTATGAGTTTAAATTTGGAACAGCTATCAAATTCAAGTGGGGTGTCTATTCTAGTATCTATAGATATTAAAACAGTCATTGATAGGAAACGCCAATTCGTTATGTTTTTTTAATATAAATCGAACGACATAAGAACTCGAGTGACAGTAGAATAGGGAGTTCATTCGCTTGTCTATGGTTTAAAAAAATATTTGACTGAGATATGAAATACGCAACGCCGCCATTCCAAGCTGTCATTTGTTTTGTTCGTTGACTTTTTAATGTTTCAAGTAGCACTAGTAATACTGCAGGTCATTTCCCTACGGTTCCTGAACCCATCTTAAAACACTTATGATATGTGTGTAGATAAAGTAGTATATGCAACTATACATAATTATTAATTGGGCATTACAACAATCGTGTGATATTATTTTCGGCTCGTTTCATAAACCCACACTCTTGTTGTAATGCCCTTCATTATGCACAGATACATAAACTACTATTATCTTTATATCATGTTTTCAAAGTATCTCTCGTGCTAATATTGAGACCCGAATTAGAAAAAGATTCCAAAATTGAGTCAAGGGGATGTGACTTTAAAAATGGGCATGGGCAACGTGTTCAAAATGACCTCTACACGACTTAATAATTAAATAAATATTAAATATTTCGGGACAATCTTACACAAATCGACCTAGTCCTACGGTAAGGTCAGTAAGGCTTGTGTTGTAGGTACTAGCCGACGATATATATAATAGATAGATACATATAAATACTTAAATACATAGAAAACACCCACGACACAGGAACAAATATTTGTGCTCATCACACAAATAAATGCCCTGACTGGGATTTGAACCCAGGACCATCGGCTTGATAGGCAGGGTCACTACCCACTAGGCCAGACCGGTCGTCAATTAAACAGAATAAGAGCGTGTTCAGATCATTCCGAACACCTGGTTCGCTTATTTACTTCTGCTGCTGACTGTACATAGCTCTTACCAATAAGTATACCGCTCTGTTCAAAGTACGGCGCCACAAAGTCGATAACCTCCTCCCTCTCTGCCGTCATAGTTAGAGCTGAGACAGCTATATCCGTCTCCTGCAAATAAATATTTGAATAAGTAATGTTTATTAACGAATCACATCTGGCCCGGTACCGTAAACGTCGAAGTACGAATATTTCGGGCATCTTTCTCTTTTACCCCAATTAAGACGTCATGAGAGTGACATAGACAATCGTCCGAAATTTACGAATATCGTTTTTGGCGGTAGCGCCTCTGTATCACCATACTGCGCTCTAGTGCTTTCAGGTATGTAGTGTTGTGTTCCTGATGGTGAGTAAGGTTCCCAGAGTTCCAACCACCCTTAAAGGCCGGCAACGCGCTTGTGACTCCCCTGTTGTTGCGGGTGCCCATGGGCGACGGTAATTGCTTACCATCAGGCAATCCGTCTGCTCGTTTGCCGCCTATGACATAAAAAAAAAAAATAGAACCGGAATTGCTGAGGTTGGCCAGAAAGCTGCCAGGCTCAAATGGGACTGGGCCGGCCACGTCCAACGCGTGCATCCGGATAGGTGGGCTAACTTAGCTACCAAGTGGATGCCGCAACAGAGACGTGGGAGGCCCAGGCGGAGATGGCGGGACGACCTAGACTCATTTGACGGGGACTGGCACTCAGATGTTTCTGAGGGCCAGTCCCCATGTGAACTGTTTAAAAATCGCTGTAATCGCCATCTACTATCTGGTAGCAGAAGGTTATGGAAGCTTCTCGAAGTTCTCGATATTTCGCTACTCGACTACCTCTCTATGACAGAATTGACAATAATGACATCTGTCGTCGATATAGTAGTCGAATAGTAGTCTCTACTATTAGTTCTTCTACTGATTGACGGTTGAACCTCAAAATGGCGAAATCGTCTTGAAAATATATTTCTTGTTTTTTGTTCAAACGTAGTTTAGTGTGTAATATTGATAGCGTATTATGCAGTGATCATACGCAGAATTGTGCAACAAATGAAGAATTGATTTCAAAACGTGTTTCACCACTATTTTGGTCATCACCCGGTAGTCCCAGGGTCACGGCCGCCTCTTAGCTTTCTGTAAAGTCCAGCTACCACTTTACAAAACGCAAGGCCTACTACCGAACAACGTCATGCTCTAAGGGCAAACTTATATGTTATTATACTTATTTGTTATTCTACTTGACACTGGCGAAATCATCGATTGATTTATTGATGGAAGCCATATTTTTTTAAAAGAAGAAGAAGAAGAAGTTCTTCTACTGTTTCTCTCTCTAAATAGGTTAGATGGCGCTACTAGTATATCTATAATTATTTTTATTTACCTACTTACTGAAAGAACACGCAAGCGAATAAATAGACAGACGGTTAATTTCGGGGGGTGGATAAATCCCAACTATCCTCCCCCCCTCTCGATACATGCTTGGTCATGGAAAACAAGGGGAGAGGCCTTTGCCCAGCAGTGGGACACACACATAAGCTAAGAAAAAAAATGTTTTTCTGGTGTAGTGTTAGAGGGAAAACGGTGTATGTTGTGCCACCGCTCATTACTTACAGCTCTCATTAGATCGCCAACGACACCGTCCCAAGTTCCATTGGGCAGTCTACGCCCGAATGAACCCACTTTAGGAGAAACTATCTCATAGTCGAAATCCATTGACTGAAAGAAACACAGTTTGTTTTAATGACTGACCACTTTTAAAAAACGTCAAGTCAATCAAGTAAATGTCGCCCTCACATGTAAAGTTTGATCAAACTTTGAATCGAATTCTTTGATCAAACTTCAGAATTAAACTTTGAGTTGTAACAAGTTGTTTAATCTTTTGAGCAACTAATGAAGAATTGATTTCAAAACGTGTTTCACCACTAATTGGTCATTACCCGGCAGTCCCGGGATCACGGCCGCCTCTTAGCTTTCTGTAAAGTCCAGCTACCACAGGCGTTGGTCATATATTTAAAGTCGGAGGCAGTCTGTACGCAAAGACCGCTAGTGGCCAACTGGAAAACTTTTGTCACTGTGAAAATTGTACGCATCCCCCCGGGCCTGGTCCCATGATGGTAGTGAGGGGGTATGTGGGACTCTCTTCGCTGCTCCTCTTGCTAGCCAAGAGGAGGGGAATACCCACTAAAAACGTCAAGTCGTCCGCATTGCCGTTAGGGAAGTGCCACTGGATCACGATCGCTCTCGACGGTGACACTCCTTCCGTGTCTAAGGAGAAGAGAGCCATTTCGCACAGGCAAGTTCTAAAATTCGTTCACTGCCAAAGTCTCAAAAATATGTACCGAGCAACTCTATTGTACAGTAAATAAGGTTGTAGGACGTATTTATGAAAGGATTCTTTCGGTACATATTTTTACACTTGACCTGACAACAGTCCAAGCTCTTACCTCAGACAGCTTCTGTATCAGATCAATGCAATAGCCCACGTAAAGTGGTTCACCGTCTTCGTTGAACATCGGTTCTCCCGTGTTCGGGTCCAGTTTAGGCATCGTCCAGGGTACGGCCTGAAAATATATTCTGGATGAAAATCAAAATATTTAAGCTGTTGGCTGCGCTTTTACATGGATTTTTTTTTAATTTGGAGGCGAACGAGCAGAGGAATCACCTGGTGGCAATGTAATTACCACCGCCCATGTAATAAGAATAAGAATAAATTTGTTCAGGACAGAACAAAATAAAACTATTTAAAATTAAAATAATACAAGAAAAGGAGTAGGTATCACTGAAATGGCCTCCACTCAGCTTTTGTGTCAGGGCCCTTCTGCATTGAAAATTTAAACAAATATAACAAAAAATCTTAAAACTAATTATAAAAATTCAACCCAAAAACTTCACTGGTAAACAAGAATAATAATTCCTGTGCTCATTACACAAATAAATGTCCTTACTGCGATTTGAACCAGGCAGGGTCACTCACAAGGCCAGACCTTTCATCAAGGATGATGTGATGATGACTATAAAAACTGATAGTATGGGCCTTACGAGGATAGACTATGGCAATACTTACAACTGCAGTGCCAATTCTGAAGAACTGTCGAAGCGGCTCCAAAGTTACTCCAGGCAGGAGTTTGTACTCTTCATCAGCTGGCCAGATAGCTGCGGTCTGTTGACCTTCCGGCTTCAGGGTCGAGAGGGTGAAACGTGATCGTAGGAAGATCCCAGACCTAAAATGTATATTTTACTAAGGCTATGGTCTCCTAATATCGGCCGCTTACGGCGTCTGTGTCACAATGAATATATAATAATAGAATATAATATAGAATGGTACTGTTCTGGTCTCTCTCACATGTCGACGTTGGCGTCTTTTTTGTTCAGGTACGTTGACGCTGACAAATATGACTTGTATCATCTTGAGGGTAGTTGCCATAGTCGCCACGCTTGGCAGGCGGATTGGCGACCGCAGTAGCTGTAGATTGGGTTTCGACCGACACTGCTGCCTGTCCGTATGATTCGTCCCTTTGTCGCCTCTTACTACACCCGCGGGAGATGGGGTGGTGCTATTCTATTCAACCGGCATCACACGGCAAAAACGTTACATTTGTTTAAATTACTTTGCTCCCTTGTGATTAAAATGCAGTTTTGCTATCTGTTTTAGAATAAAAGAGTGTGTAGAGATCTTAAAGGTCGGCAACTTACTTGTGACTCCTCTGGTGTTGCGAGTGTCCTTGGGTGGCGGTAGTTGCTTACCATCAGGCAATCCGTCTGCACGTTTGCCTCCTATATCATAAAAAAATGGCTTCCCGAGCTAATGTGATGACAAATACCTGTCAGCATCCCAGTAGAACAGGCTATCATTCGAAGCTCCTAAGTCTTCTGCCAGCTGCCGATAGACCTTCATCCTGGTCCCGTTCAGCTCAGCCACAGGATTCCCGCAGTCCACCTTCACTGTGAACTCATCAACATCCAGCTTGGAGTACGTCTCTGCCAGGAGTTGGAGTAGAGCTGAGAGGATGGGCTGCTTGCGCTGAACAAAGAGTTATAAAAGATCATCAGCGATTCCCTTTACTAAGTTATATTCTCGCAGTAAAGATCAATATTTTTTCTTGTGCTCATGAAGAAAGGCTCGAAATAAAATAAACGCACCGCCACTGCTACCTACCTATCAGCGAACACGACTCAGATTCGGCTGAGACCGCCTCAACCAATCTCGCTGGAAGCGTAAACTCAGTAGGAGTATTCCAGTTAGTACAAGTCAAGTCTGGTGCGGAAGGGTCCTGGATTTTACCTTTCCACGCAGTCCGATTTCTCTAATAAGGTTAACGGTTTATACAGCTTCAGTCAGGTTAAAGAAAGCGGCGGCGAGTCCTTACAAGCCAGAGGGCTTGACTTATGTGCATTATGCATTGCACATGCCAGGTGTGGAAATTATTGCAACTCCGTCCTCCCTAAATGTTACAAGTTTTTTTCGAAGCCAAGTCTAGAAGTGGGCGTTTTATGGCTGAAATGATAACTACCTAAAAATGTAAGGATAAAAAAATAATTTGATTTGTTTACTACTTAGTTACAAACGGATAAACTCACGTGTAATTATATCGCACTAGGCGACATGTTTCTAGTAAGCTCTGGTACCCATTTTCAAGCCGAATCAGGACACACCGCTAACAATGTCTCAGCGGGCGCGGAGTGCGGAACTTCGTGCAAGGCAGCGGACAGCAGTGAGCGATACACCCTCAACACGAGCGTTGTGTCCTGACTCGGTTTGAAAATGGGTACCAGAGCTTACCCGAAACATGTCGCTTAGTGCGATATAATTACACTGAGTTTATCCATTTGTAATTAAGTAGTAGTAACATGGTTCATAATCATAATCATAATCATAATCATTTATTCGTAAACATAGGTTATAATACAAGCAGGTCTTATACATAATACATATGTTTCACTATGTTTCGCCCAAGGGCACACGAAAGAAGAAACAAGAAAGATTGGACATGCATGCATATAGGTATATGTATACTTGCTACTATTTAATTATTAAAACAATGGTTAGTAGCTCTTCACATTTCATCCATAAAGAATTCTGACAATGAATAATATGCTTTTTGTGCTAAAAATGTGTACAGATTTTTCTTAAATTCACTTACATTATCTAACTTATCTTTAGGCAATTTATTGTATATCTTAGGTGCCACTCCGAAGATGCTTTTTGAAAGGAGGGCCGTATTTATTATGGTTTTGTAAATTATTACATGACATCTACGCGCACTCTGAAAAGTTGGAAACTGGTGTTTGTTATTTTTAATATAACATGCACTTTCAAAAATATACAGACATGGTAGCGTTAAAATATTTAATTTAATGAAATGTTCTTTGCAGGGTCCCCTAAGCGGTAGTCCTAAAGCTGATCTTAAACAATTTTTTTGTGCTATAAAAGCTATCTTACGATCAGTCGAATTGCCCCAGAATAAGATTCCGTATCTTAAGGTTGAAGTTACATATGCGTGGTATGCGGTCATTACAGCAGACTGGTCAACTTTCTTGTTTAAATTGAATAATGCACGAGAAAAATTATTTAGTTTCTTACATATTATGTCAATTTGATTTTTCCATGTTAGCTTATTATCTAAAGTTAGTCCTAAAAATTTCGTTATGTCAGTTTCATCAATTTTGTTATTTTTGTATGTCACAGTAAGATTAGGTATTCTATCAATTATTTGTTTAAATTTCATAATTTTAGTTTTAGTCAAATTAATTCGTAAGTTGTTCGTGTTAAGCCATTCAATTACAGTTGCCAGTGCCTTGTTTATACTGGATTGCAATGTATGTGGTTCACGTTCCGAGAAAACAATTGTACAGTCATCTGCAAAAAGAAACATGGGTTGCTCTATGATTAGTGGTAAATCATTAATGTAGATGATAAATAGCAGAGGGCCTAATACACTGCCTTGAGGTACTCCAAATTTTATGTCTTTGAAATCTGAGGATACAACCTCCTCCATTTTGGATTCCGTACATATGTTATCAATGGTAACCATCTGCCTACGTCCTGTTAAATAAGATTTCATTAATTCATAAACATTACCACGTACACCATAATTGTATAATTTGTCAAGTAAAATATTGTGGTCAACTAAATCAAATGCTTTGGACATGTCCATATACAAAGCGCAAACGGGTATTTTTTTATCCATATCAGTCATAATTTTATGAAGTAAACTATAAACTGCCATATTTATGGACTTATTTTTACGAAATCCATATTGTTCTGCCGTAAATACATTATAAGTTTCGAAAAAATTATAAAGACTGTTATAAATGACCCTTTCAATAATTTTAGAGAAAACGGATAATAAGGCTATTGGTCTATAATTTTCCATTATTTCCTTGTCCCCTTTTTTGAAAAGTGGTCGCACTACCGCGATCTTTAATTTTTCTGGGAATTTACCGGTTTCGATGCATATATTAGTTATATAACTGATTGGACGTGATATTATATGAGAAACATTTTTGACAATTTTGCTAGATATTTCATCGTAACCAGTACTATTGGTATTTTTTAGGGAATGAATAATTGAGTTAATGTCTTCAGGGTCAGTAAATTTCATAAAAATTGAATTAGGACATTTGTAAATTATGTTCGGCTTATTTTTAGTATTATTTCTATTGACTGATGAATCAGAGTTATCATGTAACATAACTTGATCTATAAAGTGTGTGTTGAATTCTTGTGCTATCTCTTTTACGTCATTTATTCGTTTACCGCCGTGTTGTATGAGTGTGATATTTTCCTTAATGTTTGTAGATTTAGATCTGTTTATTATATTCCACGTAGCTACTAGTTCACAATAGTTTTAATTATATATTGATTTGTTCAGTTGCATAGCGATTTGAACTTACCTCAAAATCCTGGGAGCAACTACATCCATCCTTCTGCCCCATGATCTTGCAGCATTCCGCAGAATCCACATTCAGGACCATAGCTGGCTTGATGGGCTGCAGGTCCAGGGTCGAGTAGTCCGTCAGCACCAGGTTCCAGCGGTAATCACGACGTACCAACTTTTCTTTGACAGCCTAGTGACGAAAGAGAAGTTTAAGGTTATATAGGTGAAAAGGGTTCCCTTTATTTGGCATAATTTGTTTTGTCCGAATCTTAATACGCACACCAAGTTTCGCATAATTTATTTACGCCGAATGTTAATGTCGCCGATTTTTATTTAGCCTAATTCTTTAGTAGCCGAATACTACTTCGTCCGAAAATATATTAGCATACTATTATTGAGGCCGAATGTTCGAAAGTGTGTTAGGTTAGGCTAGAACTGTGACCACAACAGAAAAACAATTTCGGTTAGGTTAGATTAGAACTGCGACCACAACAGAAACGCACTCCTGGGAAAAAACCGTAATAATTCGGGCTTTCCAAATTATGCGTATCGAACATTCGGCTTAGTTTAGTTCTGCGTAACAGAACTCGGCAAAACAGAATTATGCGAGAATTTCTGCTCATATACAATTATAACAACTCTGGGTATGCGGTTTAAAATTATGACAAAACAAATTATGCGTAAACAAGGGGAACCAGGTGAAAAACTTAAAGTCATCATGTCGATGTAGTTGTGCGAAGAATTAATATGGAACTTACGTCAACATTAGAATATAGAACGCCGAAATGCGTGTACAGACACGTTACTACTACATAGACCAGGTGCTTTAGCTAAGTTTTTCACCTATACTACTTTTTAGTCTACGGCGTGCCTGATTCACATACGCGTTGCCTACCATTGAGCTGAGCTGTCTGCCAACATTACACCGACGACTGGTCTGACCTAGTGGGTAGTGACCCTGCCTATGAAGCCGATGGTCCTGGGTTCGAATCCCAGTCAGGGCATTTATTTGTGTGATGAACACAGATATTTATTCCTGAGTCATGGGTGCTTTCTATGTACTTAAGTGTTTATATCTATCTATCTATTATATTTATTGTCGCCTAGTACCTACAACACAAGCCTTACTGAGCTTACGGTAGTCCTAGGTCAATTTGTGTAAGATTATCCCGAAATATTTATTTATTTATTTATTACAACGATAGGAATACAACTATTTGGCCGTCTTTTTCATTTAAAATTAAAAATTTAATAGTAAAATAATCATATATTTGTTAATAAACAAAACTAACAAAAATTACATCATAAATACAGAAATATACTCACTAATCCAAGTCCCCTAGTTCTGTTCCTTGCGGAATGGAGAACTCCGTGGTGGAACGAAGAATCCATACATTTACGGTAACGCCCAAATTAATAATTATGATTAATACCTTAAATGAATACATACTAACCCTTTTGTAAGTGTCAGCAACGAAGGCCCCGCTGCCAACAATGGCGTAGAAGCTGGGCTCAGGGCGCATCGTCTTCAAGGCTCGCGCGGAGTCTCTGGTGAGACCGGCGTGGACCCAAACACGGACATTGGACTCTCCAAGAAGTTCGTACAGGGTACGGTCCACGTCTGGTAATAATGGATGACAATTTAATAGAGCGCTGGCAGTACGCTGCAACATGGTGGCACGTAGGTTCGTAAGGTGTACTAAGGAAGTAAAAGTTGTGTTGTTTAAGGCTTACTGCCAGTCCATGTACACTTGCGCCCTGTGGACCAGATATACACAGAAATACAACGCTCTCCGCATTGAATACAATAATGCTTTCAGGGTGCTGATGGGGTTGAGGAGACATTGCAGTGCATCGGGGATTTTTGCGGAGGCTCGAGCGGATTGGTTTTATACAATAATTCGTAAACGAGTCGCATCTCTGATGCACAGGTTGTGGGACAGCCCCAACAGCTTCCTGAAAGCCATTGCTGAAAGATGGGATAGCCCCTTATTTTTCTGGGTAACAATGCACTCAATGTCCAAGTGCATCAAAAAATATTGTTATAGCATGTAAAACTACTAACCAATACTTAGATAATGCAATATACTAACAATAATATGGATATTTTATAGTCCGAAATAAATATTATTCATTAATTCATTCATTCAAAATAAGTAAGTTTTTTTCGACACGCAACATTACATACATACATACATTTCAGCCGTATGCAGTCCACTGCTGGACTTAGGCCTCCCACAAATATGACTTGTATCATAGTCGCCACGCTTGGCAGGGTTGGCGACCGCTGTAGCTGTAGATTGGGTTTCGATGATAGGCAAAATATTACACTAGTCATTTTGCGTTCTAGGCTTTCCGCGAATAAATCACTCCCAGCATAGCCTATATTATAAGTATTCCAAGGATTATTTACTAACCGCTTTCACTTTCCATCAACAGGGCAGCATCTGTAGCATTCCTGGACTCCAGGTATTCATCAAAGGCTCTGACCAGCTGCTGGGATCCCAGTTGAGTCCGGACGAGAGGGACGCCCGCGTCCAAGGCTAGCTGCTCAGCTGACTCCCATGGAGACCAGGATAAGTCAACGATTATGGTCACACCAGCTGAGATGGCTGAGCATACTGGAAATAATTTTAATGATAGGGCAACACTTTCTCACACACGTTATGAAAACCATGTCTATTTTGTATAAAAAGTTAGTTTTCGACTCCTTTCCGTTTTGTTTTGCTTTTGAAATCTCTTGTTTTCCACTTACTTATTGCATTTTAATTGTATTTTTGTGGACATCTGTTGTTGGCTATGTTTTCTGTTTATTATGCTATGTATTTTTTTTAGTATTGTTGTTGTCCCAGATAAATAAAATAAAAAATAAAATAAATAAAGACAGGAACGGTCGGACGAGGGTGGTGAGCTGATTTTAGTTTAATTTTTATTTTCTCTTAATTTTTTATTTCTATTGTGTTTTTTACTTGGAAATGAAAATTTATTTACAGAAAAATACAACGTAAACAATAAGACTAAAGAAAAAATAATAAAATAAATTTAAAAAACGCCGTTAAAATTGGGCCCCTTTGGCATGGTGCCGAGTATGCTGGCAGCATTCCCCCGCTGTATCGCGATACTGATTCGTTGCGCGAGAAAGCTGCCAGCTCTGCGGTCACCAGTGGAGTCGACGAGCGTTTTAGAAAGGTCTTTTTACTTTAAATATTGTGTTAATCTGTATGTTGTCTGTCGTGATGTCTCCACCTTATGGCCTCATCGGAAGACCAGCGCTGGCAACACGCTGAGTGGCCATTTCGTGGCACTTCTTGTAATGTTTTATGACCATCTGTTTCATGTTGTGTGTAAATAGTATGTGCTCACGAATAAATAATTATCCTATTCTATTCTTTGCGTCATATCTTAAGCATACGTCGGACTGTAGGGGGCAGTTTGAGGGCAAGGTAAAGTTTACAAAAAAAAAATAACTTAACTACGAGTATTACAATGTACCTAATAATTGTAACATAGTTAATTAAATTAGTTATTCCCGTTATCATTTATTCATCTTTAAGCCTAGCTTAGTTTGTACTAAGCGCGTAGTGCCTACGCCAAATCCAGGGATTAGTTGCCAAGCGGACCCCAGGATCCTATGAGCTGTGGCAATTCCGGGATAATGCGAGGAAGATAATGACCTATTTATGTTTCATGACTATAACTTACACTGCCTATAACTCTCGTCTTCGTTCTCTCTGTCTAACAACACGATGCTCTCGCTCACTCTCAGGTCTGTCTGGGATTCCTCTGCAATCTTCAACGCTCGGCCGATAAATTGTGGGAGTTCTGGCTCATGAGATTCTGTTATGAAAACTAAAAGAAATCTCATTTAATTATAGGTGAAAAACTTAACTAAACAACCATGTCTATTGTACTACTACTTAGTTACAAACGGATAAACTCACGTGTAATTATATCGCACTAGGCGATATGTCAGGACACACTCGCGTTGAGGGTGTATCGCTGTTGGTGAGCAGTGAGCGATACACCCTCAACGCGAGCGGTGTGTCCTGACTCGGCTTGAAGATGGGTACCAGAGCTTACCCGAAACATGTCGCCTAGTGCGATATAATTACACGTGAGTTTATCCGTTTGTAACTAAGTAGTAGTAACATGGCTCACAACAGTTTTAATTGTATCATGTCTATTGTACAATTAAGAACAAATCTAATTACTTTTGATTTGCTTTGTTTTTTAAAGTAGTAACACTACTATATAAATAATAAATATAATTATGACATATAATCAGAGATCGGACTTTGCGTCGTTGCTTGCAATAATCTGGACATGACTTTAAAATTAATCATATGGTCAATAAATACATAAGTTTGTCAAAAATAGATTTTTTAAACAACAAGTATTTTGTCCAAATTCCTCTTCTTTTCACGTCAAAAATGTGTCATTATCTACGAAAAGGGACCTTATTATCGATGGCACATACGTCGAATTGCGTTGCATTTGTATTGTATCGTCTTGAACAATGACATAAGCGCCATCAACAATAAGGTCCCTTTTCGTAGATATTATCACAAATATACTTAAGTTCTGAAAAACTCCGCTCGCAATCTATTGATGTTAATGGGGCAAACTTAAGTAGTTTAATAGGAGTATCCACTATTTCATAATAAATATAAGAAACTAAAATTTTATTTCAAAAATAATTATTTGAATAACATTTAGATTAATTTTGTAGTCATGTCCATATTACTGCTAGCAATGACGCAAAGTCCGATCTCTGCATATAATTAATAAAAAATAAAGAGGACCTCCGGCGTCCGAGGCGGGATTCGAACCCGCATCTCCAGCTATCGCGACTGACGCTTTAACCAATTGGGCCACCCGAACACCGTATTTTTTTCTTAGCTATATGTCATCTATTATCAATATAAAACTACAATTTTCGTTTATCCAACTTTTTTTCAATAAAGTTGCACTAAACTGTCAACATACATACGACTTTTATTTATTTTATTAATTTATGGTTAACAAATGATAGTTGAAATATATATAATAATATATACGTAAGATAAAGCGACGAGGAGCCGGGGCTCCATAGAGTATGTTGAGTATTAGGGTACCTAAATGTAATTATTTCAATTTTTACTTTATATAGTAGTATTACTAGCTGTCTTATTTTAAAAAAAAGCTAATCGAAATATTAAAAAAAAATTGACTCGTTCTTACTTTAATTTATGCTTACCAAATCGCAGGCTTAACTCTGAAGCGGCGCAGCCCAAATTAAAAATAAATATAGCCACAAACAGGCAGCAGAAATCCATTTTAATACCGACAAGAGCCACAAGAGCCGCAGGTTTTTACTTTATTTAACAATATTACCGAAATATACTCCTGCAGCAAATAAGGTATAAATAAAGTTATAAAAACGTAAAATATTATACGCAATTTTTCAAACATTATTAAGTTTAAGAAGCCATGTTTTACTTTGGCATTTTCGACAATTTCTGAACGCACTAAAACCTTCAATACGCGCGCTGGCTGAATTGACAATGGAATTAAAAAAGAAGCTTGTCTATGAACTTGAAAGTTGCGGCGAAAGTGGTAACGCGGAGGTACAATTCATGTAATAATCGGTTATCGTGTGTTGAATATTTTAGTGGTTTGAAGACAAAATAATGCTTAGACAATGTTTGACATGTTATTATCGATAGTGATTTATTGTTTACTTTTGTACTATTGCGTTCGAAAGTTTTATAAGAGTTGTAAATTGAAAATAGATGACATATGTGACATTATCTATGATAAGGGACCTTATTGTCGATGGCGCTTACGCCGTTGTTCAAGATGACGCAGTACAAACGCAACGCGGTTCGACGTAAGCGCCATCGACAATAAGGTACCTTTTGCTAGATAATGTCACATGTACTTACTTGAAAAAAAAAAGTGATGAGGACATCCGGCGCGGCGTCCGAGGCAGGATAATATCGTAAAGTAATGCTACTACTTAAAAATCAAAGCAAATCAAAATATTTAATAAAATATAATTTGATTTTTTCATAGTTTAATTACTTAGAGCGGGTCTCTAAAAAATGGTTCTTTGAGTTAAATTGTTTTTTTTTTTTTGCAAAAAAAAAGCTTTCCACTCAGAATCACGCTAATCTAGCTAGCTATTATTACAATTACATAAAAAAAATTTCAAAAATAATTCCATACATTATTGAAATATATTTCTTTACCTTCATTCAATAGAAGCTAGTCCATTCTAGCCACCATATAGTACATTTAGATTTGGCCATGGCAAGTACTACCCATGCGCGTCCCATGACACGGATAGGGGCAACATCTGCTTCGTGTACCCCGTACATTCCATTCAATTGTCGAAAGGGCGTCAGCACGTTGGCTCGATCTCCGGCTTCGCATTCGCCTTCCAAATGTACGACATTTTTTACGCATAAATAAATTTAAATAGTAAGAGAAATAATAAAGCGCTGGTGGCCTAGCGGTAAGGTCGCAGGTTCAAACGCCGGCTTGTACCAATGAGTATTTCGGAACTTATGTACGAAATATCATTTGATATTTACCAGTCGCTTTTCGGTGAAGGAAAACATCGTGAGGAAACCGGACTAAAGGCCAATAGTTTACCCTCTGGGTTGGAAGGTCAGATGGCAGTCGCTTTCGTAAAACTAGTGCCTACGCCAAATCCTGGGATTAGTTGCCAAGCGGACCCCAGGCTCCCAAGAGCCGTGGCAAAATGCCGGGACAACGCGAGGAAGATGATGATGAGTAAGTGAAATAATATTTTCTTGCAGAAATTAATACCGATAAAATCTTCCCTTCAAGTTACAAAAAAAAAAATAAACACTACCTAGGTACTCCTACAAGGTACCAAAGATGCTACCGCAAAAAACGTTATTCTTAAATTTCGGACGATTGTCTTTGTCACTCTCATGATTAGAAAAGAGAAAGATACTCGAATTATACGATTTTCGATGTTCGCGGTACGCTCACACTATTCAATAGAATGAAAAACAATTTTCCGCTCGACGGTACTAATTTAATATTTAACTAACAAGCTTACCGTAAGCAGTCGATGGGTTGAAGGAAATATGAGTGTGGGAATCTCCAGCCGGGCGCTGCACGCGAGGGTTAACCTTTTCCGCGCCAAAGACTGATATACCGGCACCGCAGGTCCGACGGCAAAGACTGATATATATGCCACGGACCACAGAGCAAAATGGACCTATATGTACATACACAAAGTTCAACTTAAGTTTTGACAGTTCGATGACGTGGCGTCTGAGAGATAGCTTTTGCGTTTGACATGACGTGGAAAAGGTATAGCATAGACTATATTTTATATATTTAGGTTCAATAGAAAAAAAAAACAATGTAAACAAATATGGCTGACTGACAACTGAACGTCTAAGTGCAAAATATTTGAATCATGACAAAAACGTTATTAGAAGTTGGTTTAGACTAAATATACAGGAGCGGTTCCGCAAACATCGAAGTTCGTATATTTCGGGTATCTTCCTCTTTTACTCCAATTAAGGTATCAGTGTCAGTGACAGAGACAATCGTCCGAAATTCACGAATATCGTTGTTCGCGGTAGGTTGATGATTGAAAATTTAGTTGTAAGATTTGACCCGAACATATAGGTATCAGCACGAGAGTTGAGGCCACGCACACATTCAACATTGCATGTAATGATAGCGAGGTTTCGAATTTTTTTTTATGACATAGGCGGCAAACGAGCAGACGGATTGCCTGATGGTAAGCAATTACCGTCGCCTATGGGCACCCGCAACACCAGGGGAGTCACAAGCGCGTTGCCGGCCTTTAAGGGGGGTTGGAGCTCTGGGAACCTTACTCACCATCAGGAACACAACACTACATACCAGAAAGGTAGCAGCGCTATTATGGCTGTGGTCTTCTGTAAGTAGGAGGTACTTCCCCAGTTGGGTTGCCCCAGATTCAAGCGTGATGGTCATCGCTGGTCCCTACCTCTCATTGTTGGACGTAATTTAAGGACATACCCGGGTCCGGGTTAGTGTACTTTTTTCGTACCGATAGCAAAATAGCACACTGCAAGATTGAATAAAGATTTTTTCCCCTCACTAGCTCGTAAAGCGCTTGTTTATCCTTTAATACGAGAGGGTAAAAACACATTTTATCCACTAGTGATTAAAGTAAGTTGACTTCTCATAGCTCTTACTGCTATGGTTTTAAAGTCTAAATTCGCGAAGTACAGCTCACTTGCCTCAGCGGCGGCGGCGGGCGCGGGCGAGCCTCGCTAACGCACCGAATTGAAAATCGAAGTAGAACATTCGAAAATCGTACTGGCCACCACAAGCTAACCAAGCTAAAGGCACCTTTTGTAAAAATGTTGAATGTATCTAAACGCAAAGAAAAAGTCAATGCGATTTCAAAACGTTTTTTGCATGTTTCACTTTCCTTGCTGTAGTGAGGGGAAAAGTTTTGTGTTACACACGGGTGCAATTGTAATTTAATTCTCGTGTATTGAAACACTCGCTACGCTCAGGATTCTATTTTAAAACCACTCGCTTTGCTCATGGTTAAACTATAGAATCCATTCGCTTGCTCGAGTTTCAATCTCACACTCGCAGTTAAAATACAATTTTGCACCCTTGTATAATAACAAATAACTATTCCAATTTATTTAGTTACAATTATTTTTTAGACAAAAATATCCGATTGAATTAAGACAGATCATAATCCTACTAATATTATAAAGGCGAAAGTTTGTGAGTGTGTATGTTTGTTACCTCTTCACGTCTAAACGGCTAGAACGATTTTAATGAAACTTTACAATAATGTAGCTTATACATCAGCGGCGCTACCGCGAAGAACGATATTCGTAAATTTCGGACGATTGTCTCTGTCAATCTCACGGCGCCTTAATCAGAGTAAAAGAGAAAGATGCCCGAAATATACGAACTTCGTTGTTCGCGGTACCGGGCCAGAATACAGGTCAATGGAACCTAAGATTGATAGTTTGTCCGAAAACATACCCTTGAAATAAATCTAAATGAATCGGAAGAAGATATGTCAAGTGACTAACTAGTAAAACAATTAAAGCATATTTTTATTTTCTGGCTGTTTGTTTTACCTATTTTTTGAAAATGTATAATTCGATCGTGCACTTAAATGTCATTCACTCATTCGTTCATTCGCTACCTTTTTTGCTATTAGTAACTCTATGTAGCAGTGTGTGTAACTATTCATCTCAACTCTCGTGCCGATACGTAAGTGCAATAACAGCCAACGATATGACATTAGTTTGGCCTAGTGGGTAGTGACCCTGCCTAAACTTCTTACTACTGAAATGATTGTCTCTAAAATGCGTCGAGAAAAAGAGCGATCGCTAACCCGCCTACCAAATGCGATTGGAATGACGACCGTCTTGCTTTTCGTAGTCTGTTGGAGAGGCTGCAGCTGATCGTGACAGGATTTTTAAAATTCAAAAACGCGCTATTCGGTTTATTGCTGGAAAACCTATTGATCACCCGGCGCAAGAATTATTTAAGGACCTCAAAATCTTAACGGTACATAGCATATACATCCTTGAGGCCTGCAAATACGTCAGACGGAACCTGGACTCATACATGACCGACGCGCAGCGCCTCGGCCTCGCCGCGCGCCGCCCGCACCTGCTGCTCGTGCCGCGCGCGCGCCTAGCCAAGACTCGTAAGTCGCTCCCTGTATTTGCCGTTAATAGTAGTTTATGTATCTGTGCATAATGAAGGGCATTACAACAAGAGTGTGGGTTTATGAAACGAGCCGAAGGCGAGTTTCATAATAATATCACACGATTGTTGTAATGCCTAATTATGTATAGTTACATACACTACTTTATCTACACACATGTCATTAAGTCTTTTAAGATGGGTTCAGAAACCGTAGGGAAATGACTTATTACTAGGGTTACTTGTAAACATTAAAAGGTCAACGATCAAAACAAATGACAGCTTGGTATGGCGGCGTTGCGTATTTCGTATCTCAGTCAATTTTTTTTTTAAACCATAGACAAGCGAATAAACTCCCTATTCTACTGTCACTCGAGTTCAAATGTCGTTCGATTTATATTAAAAAAACATAACGAATTGGCGTTTCGTATCAATGGCTGTTTTAATATCAATAGATACTAGATTAGACACCCCACTTGAATTTGACAGCTGCACTGTTCCAAATTTAAATTCATAACCTACTGATTTCAGTAGGTAATGTTAACATTACCTACTGAAATCTTTCTGATGGTTGGTAATGCTGGTCATTGCCTACGGTTTCTGGACGCATTTTAGAGCACTTATGACATGTACGTAGATAAAATGTATAACGCTCTTCCAGTAGATATAAAAAACTCGCCAAGTGATGCAATTTTTCTTAAAAAAATAAAAAAAATACCTACTAAACATGGCTTTTTACAGTACTGATGATTTTTTTGGTATCATAAAATATCATCACTAACCAGACATCCTTACATGTAGAAAAAATTATAGTCATAGAATAGTATTTGTACTTGACATTTGAAATTATTATGTATGTTATTATTGACTTGTAAAAATATTGCCTTTTATCAATAAATATCTGAATCTGAATCTGAGGCCAATAATACACTTCCTTGGCTGAATATCTATATTAATAAAAGAAAGTTGTGTCAGTCCCGATTTTTATAACTCGAGAACGGCTGAACCGATTTGGACGATTCTGGGTTCGTTGTGATCGTCTTGGCCAAAAGTTTAATAGTATGTTTAAAAAAACAGTCAATCAAAAATACCACATTTATACTGGGTGTTATAAAAAAACGTGATACAAGATTATCAAACCGGCATCTGTTCATGATTTTGAACATCGTTTACTATGGGGTCAAGTTTGTAAAATTAAATAAAAAATTACCTGTTCCATAGAAAAGGTTAAAGTTGACGAAAATGTATGAGAGTTGTTTTTTTTGTTGACCCCATAGTAAAAATTGTTCTAAATCATTACCAGACTTGATGTATCACTGTATTGAAAAAATAAGTCCCGCCGTAGTTTCTTGCCGGTATCTTCACGGGTCAGAGGTGTAGGGTTTGAACCGGTGTAGATTTTTTTTGACGTTCATAAGTGCATGTAATGTGCCTAAATTGAAAAATAAAGATCTTTTATCTTTTTTTAGATGCCACCTTGATATCTTGTATCACGTTTTTCAATACCCTTATAGACTTTGAGGCGGCACAAAGTTCACTAGGACAGCTAGTTTGATATAACAACAATAACATTCGCTAGCAGACGTTTCTGCATAATAAAAAATAATTTAGAAAGGGGTAGCACATTGTTATCGATGAATTCTCAATGTAACTTGAGACTTTGATGCCGTTAAGTGTTCAATACGCTGACGGTAGATGTGTTTACACGTCACCCATGATGACGTATACCACGAAGGATAAGATAGAAAAAATTGACAAGTCTAAGCGGTACTCGGATAGCATAATTGGAAGTGCACTGGGCTAGTGATCCAGTGGTTGTGGGTTCGGGTCCTGCTTCGAGTCAAATTTTTCTATTTTTCTTTCGATTTAAATATCAAACAATAAAACAACTCAATATGTATATATTAATATATTTCTACCAAAAAACTCTAGCCGTAGCCTTCTCAACAACAGCGGACTTCGTATCCAGCACTTTCTTCCCGAACTGCAGCCTGAAATGGTCCAAATTGATGAATTCTCCGTCATCAATCTCTTTGATCAGCTTCCGGACTCGATCTCTAGATTGTTCCACGAAACATGCAGCCAACTTCATCTCAAATTCAGAATTGCGAACGCCGATGCAATATGCTCTGTGGACATGAAATCAGACATCAAATTCTATTTTTTTTTTATGACATAAGCGGCAAACGAGCAGACGGATTGCCTGGTGGTAAGCAATTACCGTCGCCCATAGGCACCTGCAACACCAGGGGGGTCACAAGCACGTTGCCGGCCTTTAAGGAGGGTTGGAGCTCTGGGAACCTTACTCACCATCAGGAACACAACACTACATACCTAAAAGGTAGCAGTGCTATTATGGCTGTGGTCTTCTGTAAGGAGGAGTTACTTCCCCAGTTGGGCTGCCCCAGATTCAAGCGTGATGGTCATCGCTGTGCCCTACCTCTCATAGAATAATATGTATGAATAGTTTTCTATAATTTCTGGCTTTTTTTGTACATTACCGAAAGTTAACCTCAAGGGAACTATTAATACTGGATAGGGGTTATACGCGGATGGCCGAGAACGCAATATGACTAGTGTAATATTTTGCCTAGAAATGGAATAAAAAAATCTTTTTCATTTTCATACAAATTGTATGGGGAAAGTTTTTCACGATTTATGGCTTTTTCCGGAATTTTTTTTGGTCCCATACAATCTTCTGATCTTAGATAGGAATGGGATCGATTGGCATCAAAAAAATAGTTTGTCAAAAATGACCATTTTCTCGCACCCTGTATGTTTTTTCCAAAATCTGTAAACACCAGTCTTCATTTATTTGAAATCGAAGGAAGGTCTCCTAAGACCATTTTCGCCTAGCAACACGGGATCTAAGAGCTGCCCTCACTGACCCGAAATCAATTTCCGCCTTGTATAAGTCAAAAATATGTTATACTGGTGTTATTATGACAATCAAAATTATGCGAGCTAATATGGAATCTGGTTACTGTACCTGGAAGCTCGGCCCAGGACAGCAGTCATCACCAGAATCTCCGTAGCAGCCTCCGCCAGTCTGGTCAACTCACTGAAAAAAAAAATCATCTCCTAAGTGGTTATTTGGGCGTGAAATTTTGTATGGTTGTATAAAATTCGCGGGATCGCCAGTAAGTAAGACGAATATTTTTTGTGTAGCAGAGACTTCCTTATGTTAATAAAAAAAATGTATTTTATACATTTATTGGCGAAAGTAAATTTTGGAATGTCAATCATAAATTAATTTGTCACTGGATATAAATTATGGTCCAATAAATGTATAAAATACTATTTTTTATTAACATAAGGAAACTAGTCTCTGCTGTACGGAACAGGGTTATATTTTTAAAATGACGGGCGTTTGTCCGATCCTTTATGATATCAATCTATTTGTTTCGTTGTAGGGATCAAATATCACTATGGGATCAATTGTGTAAAAGGTAAATAAAAGTCAGAAATGAGAGTTAGAGTCTGAATCTCGCATTGTCCGCTCAAAACGCTCCTAACAAAATGATGCTTATCTATGACGTCACGCCTAGGTCGTCGCCCACTCTAAAGTATGGAAAAATAATGCAATTTTAATTTTGATCGTAAAATAATGCGTTTATGTATAAAGTTACCAACATTTTATTTTTCAGAAAAATGTAAGGAGCCGACGGAATATCATTATTTTTCTTAAATTCTACATTTTTTTAGACTTTAAAGTATCATTTTAAGGTCAATTATCTTTGAAACATTACAGTAATTTTATGCAATATCGTCGTTATTAAGATAAAATTGCTCATAAAATATCTATTTAACTTAATTTTGATAAAATTTTTAACATGTGTGGATTGATGAGAGAATGAGAGAGGAATTAATGACAGATGATTGTTTTTTTAAACAAAACTGGCTAACTTTTGACCTCAGTCACACCTGATGGTAAATGACGATGAGGTCGAGGGTGTAGCACGCTGGTTCAGTAACAGCTTATTCACTCTTGACTTGAAAAGACCCAAATTATATCTTTCCGGGAATACAGACGAAGGGAGCGAATGAGTGATGACCGAGTGAAAGAAAGAATGACAAATTAATGAATCGTTGATTCAAGAATTATAGAATGACAAAATGAAGAACGAATGCTCATTAAATTAAAACCAATGAATGGAAAATTTCATTAGTCATTCCTAATGAATGATCGTAGAATGAATAATGAATGAATGATTGGGGATAATAAGGAATGAAGAGCGATGAATTAATGAATGGTGACCGGTACTCACGTGAGCGCCTCCCCGACCTTGTTCCCGTGGCGCGCCATGACAGCCTCGCAGGCGAACCTCATCCTCAGCACGCTGTACTCCAGTTGCTCGGCTGCAGGCCTCAGCGTCGGGTGGAGGTGCTCAGCCAGGTACAGGTTCAATTTCGGGTCGTCTTTTTCCTGGAGAAGCGTGCCATTCATTTTTTTTTAATATACGACGATGGCAAAATAGCATTCGGCCTGCCAGATGGCAAGCCGTTACCAAAGCGATGGACGCCTGCAACTCCGGAGGATTCATATGCGTGTTGCCTACCCTAAAAGTTGTTGGAGCTCTGGGAACCTTACTCACCATCAGGAACACAACACTACATACCTGAAAGGTAGCAGTGCTATTATGGCTGTGGTCTTCTGTAAGGAGGAGGTACTTCCCCAGTTGGGCTGCTCCAGACTCAAGCGTGATGGTACTTCGCTGTGCCTACCTCTCATTGTTGGACGTAGTTTAAGGACATACCCGGGTCCAAAAGATGTGTCAGAATAAATAAATTATAAATATCACACTACATCCTTACACAAATTGACTGAGCCCCACAGTAAGTGGAATCTCCTCCCGCGAACGCTCCGGCTGTGGAATGAACTCCCTGCCGAGGTTTTCCCTAGGGACTACAGTACGAAGTTTTCCAAAAAAGGAATATAGGTTCTTAAAGGGTAGGCAACGCGCATGTGAATTCTCTGGAGTTGCAGGCGTCCATAAGCTACGGTAACTGCTTACCATCAGGCGGGCCATATGCTTGTTTGCCACCGTTGTTGTATAAAAAAAAGCTCAAGAAGGCTTGAACTAAACAATGAGATTCCGTATTAATGGATATGAAAATGTCACTCATTTATAAAACAATCAATTGACAGTTCGGGTGCCCTCGTATTTTGATCTGGATCCGAGTTTTCCCGATGGAAAATAGTTTTGCAATAAATCTTCATTTCCCTCGCGGTGAGGTGAACGATTAGTCATAGTCATAGTTTTTTATTCATGAACAATACAAGATTGTGTTTGAATATACAAAGCGACACAAAAATAAAAAAATTGAATACTTATAACGCAACTTATCTCAGTTACAATTATTAAATTAAATAATAAACTATCTTTTAAAGGTACAACAAAACATAAATATGGAAAATAACAAAAAAATTATGGCAACAATTGCAACATTTAAAAATAACAACAGAAACAATGAGATCAGTTGCAGCATTTATAAACTGCAAACACTTAAGTAATTACTTGTTTTTTTTTTCATTTGTTTCACTTGGCAGCAACTGTGTCCCTCTCGTACGAATATTGATACCCAAGATAGCGAAAGAAGTTAGTATGGACATGCCCCGAAAGTCCGGGCTTTATGTTCTTAGAAAAGGCCAAAAATACAATGTGTTTATTTTATTACACTTTAAAGCATCTAAGTAGCTGATAGACACGCGTACTTACTCGCCGTTTTTTTGTACACTGATTTGCTGCCACCGAAGCGGCAAATTTTGTACCGTTTGGATAAAAGTTTGACGACTAAGTAAAAAAATCCCTTACAGACAATTTAAATGAATAAGAAGTTTAAACACAACGTTTATAGTCTCTCAGTTGACATTGAACTCCATCTCGATACAAACTTTTAACCTCCTTTTTGACCCCTTAGGGGATGAATTTCAATAAACGCTGAAATGACTTTTCTTATATTTAAATAAGGAGTGTTTACACCAAATTGTTTTATTTTTTTATCGACTTGTTCGGTATCGCGGGAAACTGTCGTATCTATATTAACTTTTCTATATGATATCCCGCGGGGGAGAATCCAAATAACCGATCACTGGAAATAAATATAACTATTTTACTTGATAAATTAAAAATTAACACGGCTCTACTCACGTTTATTTAGTCACTCGCGCGACATGTTTCGGAGAACATAGGCCACCATTACAGCGGCTCCGGTGTCGGACCGCACTCATCCGGTTTTGACATCAAGAGCGGCGCGAGCAGCGCGGCGCGCGTTAGTGCGCGACGGGGCGGCGACGCGAACGGACACTCAGCACTCTTAGTGCTTGATAATGGAATAATGGAGGCCTATGTTCTCCGAAACATGTCGCGCGAGTGACTAAATAAACGTGAGTAGAGCCGTGTTTATTTTTAATTTATCTAATATGTCTCACGAAAGTTTAAATATAACTATTTTACCTGATGCCTGTTAGCGAAAACTTTCTTGACAATGAAGCTGGGATGGAACAGTGGATTCCGAATCTGTTTTATCTCTTCTGCCATCACTTTCCCGGCGTGGTGGATTCCATTCAATGCTGCAATTAAAAAAAAGTTACACGGCAGGTCTAGCCTAGTGGGTAACCTATGAAGCTAATGGTCCTGGGTTCAAACCTCTGAGGGCATTTACTTGTATGATGAGCACAGTGTATTCCAATAGTCATGGGTGTTTTCTATCATCATCATAATGACGATCGGTCTGGTCTAGTGGTTAGTAACCCTGCTTATGAAGCCGATGGTTCTGGATTCAAATCTCAGTAAGGGCATTTATTTGTGTGATGAGCACAGATATTTGTTCCTGAGTCATGGGTGTTTTCTACGTATTTAAGTATTTATATGTATCTATCTATTATATATATCGTCGTCTAGTACCTACCTACAACACAAGCCTTACTGAGCTTACCGTAGGACTAGGTCGATCTGTGTAAGATTGTCCCGAAATATTTATTATTTATTTATTTATTATTATGACTTGTATTGTAATGGGGGGTTGGATAAAAATTATCCTAAGTCCTCTCTCGTAGCTAAACTCCACACCATGATTTCATCGCAATTGGTTCAGCGGTTTAAGCGTGAAGAGTAAACAGACAAATAGAGAGTTACTATAGTATTTATAATATTACTAGCGACCCGCCCCGTCTTCGCACGGGTGCAATGCTGATTAGTGTTTCTCCATATAAACCTTCCTCTTCAATCACTCTATCTATTAAAAAAAACCGCATCTAAATCCGTTGCGTAGTTTTAAAGATTTACGCATACATAGGGATATAGGGACAGAGAAAGCGGCTTTATACTATGTAGTGATTTATGTATATACTAGATGAGAACCCCGCTTCGCTCGGATAATAAACCTCCACGGACCAATCTATCGTCTCAAACAAAAGTTTCTGAACGCACCCCGCGCACCCGTCACTGTCAAGTTGTCAATCAATAAATTAAATATGGCGGACCGAATATGTCATTAAATTAACACTTTTAAACGCAAAATACGCGACCATACGAATTTTGCCGATACATGTGGCCTATAATAGGAGCATTAATTTTAGGCATCGTTTCTACACCACAAACGTAGCAACATTTGTTCTACGACTTTTGAAAATAACTTATAGTTTACTAAAGATTCATAAAAAAAGGTTTCCAAGCAAGCAATGTATTGCGAAAACTATGAAGTTTGTAAGCTGACAGTAAATGTCAACTAGACTATTGGATGCCGTTAATTGGAAATACTATTTAGTTAGTTCGAAAAAATCCCAAGTCAGAAATTACACAATTTTTTAAAGTTGTAGAACAAATGTTGCTACGTTTGGACCCGGGTATGTCTTTAAACTACGTCCGACAATGAGAGGTAGGGCACAGCGAAGTACCATCACGCTCGAGTCTGGAGAAGCCCAACTGGGGAAGTACCTCCTCCTTACAGAAGACCACAGCCATAATAGCACTGCTACCTTTCAGGTATGTTGTGTTGTGTTCCTGATGGTGAGTAAGGTTCCCAGAGCTCCAACCCCCCTTAAAGATCGGCAATGCGCTTGTGACTCCCCTGGTGTTGCGGGTGCCTATGGGCGACGGTAATTGCTTACCATCAGGCAATCCGTCTGCTCGATTGCCACCTTATGTCATAAAAAAAAAAATACGTTCGTGGTGCAGAAGCGATCCCTAAAATTATTGCTCATATTACAGGCAATACCCGGTATGTCTTCAATTCAAAACTTTTGATTTTTTATGCTCATTTATTTGAGTTTAATTTCGTTCGGGTCTACCGTACCCCTCGATGGAATTATTAATATAGATTATACTTACCAATAAATATATTAACGCCATCTCTGTTTTCTCCCCTGAACGTAAGAAGCCGCATGTCTTCTAGATATCTGCTGAACTCCTTCTGGTTCTCCAACGGGGGAATCGAGAGCAGATCCAAGCTTCTGATGAGCCCAGAGGAAGCTATGAAGTTTCTGGAATAATGCTTATTTTTTATTTCGGAAAAAATGTCCTCAACCAAGTAATTGCACGATTTAATTCCGCCATCTCCGTTCCAGGACCCGGATCGCTTTCGTAAAACTAGTGTCTACGCCAAAACCAGGGATTAATTGCCTAACAGACCCCAGGGTCCCATAAACCGTGGCAAAATGTCAGGAAGATGATGGAATAAGGGAAATTCAAAGCAAGTGAGCTGAAATAGTTATATTACTTATGCAAGGCTGCAAAGTGGTTATTTGGCGCTAGTGTTGAAATTGAAAGCTAAGCAAGTGAAGGAACCTAAGATTGAACCATGAGATTCCTGAGCGTAGCGAGGCTTTCAAGACACGAGAGGCCAAATAATTTTGCAGCCATGCGGAACACACAACTTTTCACCTCACTACAGCAAGGAAAATGCAATACATAAAAATAGTTAAACATCTGTAATCAAAAACCATGTTTCTGATTGGTTATTACGAAAACAGTCACGCGTTGAAGGAGTTTTATATTTTTTATAAGTTACATGCACCACAGACAATTACAATCATCGTCTTCGAATTGGAATGACTTTTATAGATAGGACAGGCTATTCCACGCAGATTTCACGCTGCAAACTAAGGTTTTCCGAGCGGGTGGGGTGAAAAATATATCATTCATCATCTTTCAGTCGTAAGACAACTCTCCAGCCTAGTTATAACACGAAAGTATATGCCTGTATTTTCTGTCCTCAGAGAACGCTCTCAGTGGCAGTATACGGGGGAGGCCAACAGAACTGTCAGATCTCACCTGCACATGGCCATTTCCATCTCAGCATCAGGGTTAAGATATCCATCCAATAAACCAGCTGTGAAATATTCTGCGCTCTCCGAAGCATAAATATCTATAAGCGTGGAGCCGATTGTGGAACGAAGAGTTGGCATCTCTGAGAGAGGCTTACCTGTAAAAAGAAAACTTCTAAATTTTTTTTTTATGACATAGGCGGCAAACGAGCAGACAGATTGCCTGATGGTAAGCAATTACCGTCGCCCATGGGCACCCGCAACACCAGGGGAGTCACAAGTGCGTCGCCGGCCTTTAAGGGGGGTTGGAGCTCTGGGAACCTTACTCACCATCAGGAACACAACACTACATACCTGAAAGGTAGCAGTGCTATTATGGCTGTGGTCTTCTGTAAGGAGGAGGTACTTCCCCAGTTGGGCTGCCCCAGACTCAAGCGTGATGGTCATCGCTGTGCCCTACCTTTCATTGTTGGACGTAGTTTAAGGGCATACCCGGGTCCGGTTTTTCAGTAATTAATTGAATCAGGCGTTACTTTGCGGAAGTCCATATTATTAACAACAATAATATTACTTTGCTTTTCCGCTGTTTAATAACGTGCTAGTCAATCAGTGCCAACCCGTGCGTATTTTTTCATGCATTAATGTTCCCTCCCTCCCACCGCAAAATTAAATACGCAAATAAATATAACAAACCACCACCAATAATACCAAAACTCCTAATTTTTTTTTTATTTTTCTTTCGATTTAAGTATCGAATTCTGATTTCTGTTATTTTTTACTTTATAATAACACTTACCGCTAAAAGCCCGGTCTCTGATATAGTCAGTGGCTGCCAGCATAGCCCGCTGTAAACTACACCGGCACAGCGTAGCTGTGTGCAGCCGGGACATTCCGAACACTTTTGACAGCTCCGCCTCTGTTATTTCCTCCAATGGTGTCGCTGTTTATAAATATTCTTTTAAACCAATAAAAATTAAACAAATGCCGACGGCATTCTCCAACGATGCCAAGTAATGAAGAAGTTGATGCAAGAGTTTAACTAAGAAAAAATAGTGCTATAGGTGAAAAACTTAGGTAAAGCACCTGACCTATGTAGTAGTAACGTGTGTATAGGTGAACCAAGAACTATGGGAGTATTGTCAAGAGGGCGCTCGTTTTGAATTTTATATAGCAACAATTTGTATAGTGGGGACAATAGAAATTGGCTGATGATTTTTGTTTTATTCCGACAACTTTAATAAGTGCGAAGTTTGATGTTTGGTTATTTCTTCGGTTTTTACACTATAAAATTCGTGAATTTAACGCCGTATGAGACATAAATCAAAATCATCCAAATCTATTTTTTTTTTCTTTTTTTTTAGGTTTGGTCGTTTAATTCCGCCCTTATACCCTTCGCTAGCAATCCGTGATACCGATGCATGCGATACACCTAATACACAAATCAAATTATTACAAGACATCAACCAAATCGTGACGACCTGACTATAGTGACATTTGTCCATAAGTTTGAAACTTACCCGTCAATTCAGATGCTAATTTCGTTATGTTTTCTAATGGAAGAAATTTCTCTCCCGCACGTTTTTTTCCAATAAATAACTATATACACTATTTAATTTGTAAATTTAAGCTGTTTTCTATGTAAAATCTAAAACTTTCGGCATGATTATTGCAGTCTAATAATAATTCACACGAAACTAGACAAAGCAATGTTTACATTGTCAATACTGACAACTGTCATAGAGGGTAGATGTTGTCTATTATTAAAATTGTTGCCATTGCTAGAAATTAGTACCAACAAATTTCCGCAACATGGCGCACCCTCAATAGATCCTGGTTCACCTATACACGCATGTCGGCGTTCTATATTCAAATGTTGACGCAAGTTCCATATTAATTCTCTGCACAACTACATAGATATGGTGCTTCAGTTAAGTTTCTCACCTATACACCGATATTAAAAATTAAATAATATATGAATTGAATTCATAAATAATAATTATTTGTTATATAAGGGAGCAAAGTTAGTGATAATCTTCTATAGTGCTAATATTGAGAGCCGAGGTAGCGAAAGTGTCTAAAATTGATCTATGAATATAGCGAGTGATTCTAAGAGTGGAATTCTGAGCATTAGGAGGGTTTCAACGCACGATAAGGTAACAAACTTAGCTGCCGAGTCAAAAACTAATTATCAGAAAAATACAACACTAAAATATTAAAATTTACTCCAAATTATAAGTATCAATAATTTATCATTCAAAATCATAATTTAATTTAAATTCAACCCAGCTAACGTTAAAAAATAATTTAAATTTTGTGTGAAATTACTTTGCTCCCTTGTGAATAAAATGCAATTTTGCTATCTGTTTTTAAAGAATAAAAACGTGTTTCCCGAGCTAGTCAGATTAAAAGAACATTGTATATTGTTTAGGCACTGGTACCACCGCGAGCTATAAGCTATAGGCTATCAGCTATTTCAAGGGACAAAAGCTAATCGTTCCCGTGTAAATAAAAGAGAGACATATACATTTATAGCTCATCGCCCGGCGATGAACTACGATCGCCCGGCTATGACATATGTTTCTTATTTACACGGGATCGATTATCTTTTGTCCCTTGAAATAGCTGATAGCCTATAGCTTACTAGCTCGCAGTGGTGGGACCAGTTCCTTATGATAAAATAGTATATTACGTACTCAGGGCGGTAAAACAAAGAATAGCTCAGATTGCGGGTATTTAAATAAGCCATCTGAGGCCTTCTTTATTACCGCCCGTGGCGCGTACATAGTTTTACGTCTTCATCTGGGTGTAAAGTGAGATTTTCCGTCGCGCCCTAGGGCGGTAAATCTCACTTACCGCCTAGTGTGACGTAAAGTTTATTACAATACCTGGTGTCTTCTGAAACGTAACGAAGCTCCCAGAAGCAGTGACTCCGGCAGCCCCTGGGTGCACCAGGAACGCTCGTAGTCTACCAGCCTCGGAACTGCCCAGGACTAGGAAGTACCCGGACGTGGTAGTGCACACCTTCTCACCAGAGATCCTCCATATTTCTGAAATATGGATAAATTATTAGTCTTGAGGACAGGTCTGGCCTAATGGGTGAAACTGGCAATGAAGTCCTGGGTATGAATGAATGAATGAATACTTTGTTGCACACCTCAAAAGTAGAACAATATCACACAAAGGAACAATAAAATAAAAAGAAAAGGAGGCAAACAACAGGCGATCTCTTCCAGACAACCTTAGGGTAGCGAAGAAAAATAAAAAAATAGAAAACTACAGGGAGTGCAATTGAGAGAAACATTGAAACAAAAATAAGGCCTAACAAAAAAAACATATCATCATCTCAGCCATAAGACGTCCACTGCTGAACATAGGCCTCCCCCTTGGATCTCCACACGTACCGGTTGGAAGCAACCTGCATCCAGCGTCTTCCGGCGACTTTAATGAGGTCGTCTGCCCATCTTGTGGGTGGACGTCCTACGCTGCGCTTGCTATTCCGTGGTCTCCACTCGAGCACTTTTCGACCCCATCTGCCATCTTCTCTGCGTGCAATGTGGCCTGCCCATTGCCACTTCAGCTTGCTAACCCGGTGGGCTATGTCGGTGACTTTAGTTCGCCTACGGATCTCCTCATTTCTGAGTCGATCTCGTAGTGAAACTCCGAGCATAGCTCTCTCCATAGCTCGTTGAGCGACTTTGAGCCTTGAGATGAGGCCGATAGTGAAAGACCACGTTTCGGAGCCGTAAGTCATCACTGGTAACACACATTGGTTAAAGACTTTCGTCTTGAGGCACTGAGGTATGTCGGACGAAAAGACATTACGTAGTTTCCCGAACGCTGCCCAACCGAATTGGATTCGGCGGTTTACCTCTTTCTCGAAGTTGGACCTACCTAATTGGACTACTTGTCCTAGGTAGATATACGAGTCAACAACTTCGAGTACCGAGTTCCCAACAAAGACTGGGGTGGGCACAACATTGGCATTTGACATTATTTTCGTCTTGTCCATGTTCATTTTCAAGCCCACCCGTTGTGAAACTCGGTTGAGGTCATCGAGCATCATGCTGAGTTCCTCCATCGACTTTGCCATGACTACGATATCGTCGGCAAATCGAAGGTGAGTGATGTATTCGCCGTTGATGTTGATGCCACGCCCTTGCCATTCCAGGAGCTTGAAGGCGTCTTCCATTACGGCAGTAAACAGTTTCGGAGAGATCACGTCTCCCTGCCTTACGCCTCTTCGCAATGGAATCGCCTTCGTGCTCTGCTCCTGTACTCGGACTGACATAGTGGCGTTACTATACAAACACTTCAACACTTCGATGTACCGATAGTCAATATGGCATCGCTGAAGAGACTCAAGCACCGCCCATGTTTCCACCGAATCGAAGGCTTTCTCATAGTCCACAAACGCTAGGCATAATGGCAAGTTATACTCTTCGGTCTTCTGTATAACTTGCCGCAGCGTATGGATGTGGTCTATGGTACTATAGCCTTTTCGGAAACCGGCTTGTTCGGGAGGCTGGAAGTCATCGAGTCTGTGTTCGAGACGATTCGTGATAACCCTTGAAAACAGCTTATAGACATGGCTCAGAAGCGTGATGGGTCTGTAGTTCTTCAATAGGCTATTGTCACCTTTTTTAAGAACAGCACCACCTCGCCTCTGTTCCATGTTTCAGGCGTTTTGCCCTCGGACAAAACGGAGCTAAAGAGCTTCTGGAGGATTTTAAGTACCGGTATTCCACCCGCTCTCAGAAGCTCTGAAGTGATTCCGTCTTCGCCCGGCGCCTTGTTGTTCTTAAGCTGTTTTAGGGCCATCCTAATCTCGTACAGACTGATGTCCGGGATATCTTCGGTATAATGTCGGGACAGCTTGGCTCTTGGATCTCCTACCAAGCTGTCAACGGGCTTTGCAACCGAAGTGTATAACTGTCCATAGAACCTCTCAATCTCGCCTAAAACCTCTGCTTTGGTCGACGCTATGCTGCCATCTTCCCGTTTCAGCTTTGTCAGCTGGCTTTGCCCAATAGACTTATCCTTTACGAACACTTTGGAGCCTTGGTTTCGCTCAATAGTCTCTTTAATACGGTTAGTATTAAAGAGACGCAAATCATGTCGCAAGGACTTAGATATACGTCTATTGAGCTGCCTAAATGACTCCGCGTCATCGGGAGACTGCAGCTGTAGAGAGCGTCGTTCAGCCATGAGGTTTAAGGTTCGCTCGGTTAGTTTCTGAGGTCTATCCTTACGGCGGGGTCTAAAAATCTTAGACCCTACTGTGTGGACAGTTTCCACTAGCCCGTTGTTGATCTCGTCCACTGAAGCTAAGTTCTCTAGGCAGGCAAAGCGATTACAGAGCTCAAGTTGAAAGCTCTCGGGGTTTTGAATATGGGCTCGAGTAGGTCGGAGCGTAGACTTCATCAGGCTGGACCTTTCAAGTCTAACATTGATATTCAGTGACGCTCTTACGATTCGGTGATCACTACCGGTCTTTACCTTGTTGATCACAGAGACATCACTGAATATCCGTCTCCTGTCGGTCATGATGAAGTCTATCTCATTTCTCGTGGAACCGTCCGGACTCATCCATGTCCATTTCCTGTGAGGCGGCTTCTGGAAGAAAGAGTTCATCATGAAGAGTTCCTCTTTCTCCAGAAAGTCGGCCAGCCTCTGGCCCCTAGGGTTCCGCTGCCCATACCCAAATTGCCCCACTCTCAGCTCATCACCGCTTCTCTTGCCCAGCTTAGCGTTGAAGTCCCCATAACAACAGTGAAGTAGGTTTTCGAAGTATGTATGGCCCTACTTACGTCCTCATACATAGCATCCACTTCCTCATCGGAGTGTGACGAGGTCGGTGCGTATACCTGAATGACCTTCAGCGAATATCTTTGGCTATCCTGAGTACTAGGTATACCACCCTGCTCGACACACTGTCGATGGCTATTATGTTGTTTACGAGGGACTTGTGAACGAGAAACCCGACACCACCTTGGGACTGTTGGTCGCCCTCCCGGTGGTAGAGCAAGTTACCAGACTTCAGGATTATGGTGTCCTCCCCCTCTCTACGGACTTCAGATAACCCTACAATGTCCCAGTGTAACCTGCTCAATTCCTCTTCCAGCTCGCAGATCTTTTCGTCAGTCCTCATAGTGCGTATGTTGTGTGTTACCAGGGCCAGTGGTCGTCGGGGTGGGTAGCCGGATCTATTCCGGAGATTCTTAGCACCCCTGACCCCGCGAATGCTCTGACCGCTACCACAATAGCCAGAGCACCGGAGGTCGCCGGAACCTCGGGGCCGTGGCTTATTTTGACTTTTCATTGGGGGGGGGTTTGCCATACGCGCCACGCTTGGCAGGCGGGTTGGCGCGCGCAGTTTTTTTATTTTATTTAGCTGGTATTTTATTTTAGGAGATGCTGCTGCCCATCTCCCGGTGTATTCCCTTAGCAGGCTCTTACTGCAACCACGGGAAGATATGGTGGGGGACAATTCTAAGGCCGGTCACCCCACGGCCCAAAAATAAACAAAAATAAGGCCTAACAAAAAAAACATATATAATACACAAATTAATAAATAGGTATAATTCAATGTATGACATAACTTAAAATACATATAAATAAATACACATATATCAGCCAAAAAGATAATGACGTGACTACCAGATAACACTAATATATATGTATATGTATACCACTAATATATAGTAGGTATGTATGTTTAAGATTTTTTTTTGTAATACTTTTTATAAAAATAAGTTCCACCGTAAAAGTTAAAATGCTTCTTGGGTCGGAGGTGTAAAGCAATTTCACGAAAGAAGTAGCTAACTGGTAAGTAGTTAACTGGTGGGTCCATGTAGTGGAAACAGTCATAGAATTACGAATTTGCTTGTCTATTTTACGTTTAGGAAGTCAAAATGGAAAAAATCTAGCCTCAACCGTTTAAAAATGTTAATAACGCCAAATAGTGCTAAAACAAAAATGAACGCTACTAAAATACGAGTCAAATTACAAAAATCTGGCTTGTTTACGATAGTAAAATCTAAGAGAAATTATTCACGGGACATTCTAGTATTGATAATTTGTTTGAGTACAGAGCATAGAGTAAGCTTAATGATCCAAATGTTCAAATTAGAAAAAAACTCTCCCAAAATTCAAAGTTTTTTTTAATGGGCCTTAGATTTAGAACACCTGATAAATATATCCACAACATTACCTAAAACGAAAGAAAATGAGTTGGTTTTTATGATAACTTAAAAAAATAACGATGGTTTCATACGAAAAAAAGAAATAAGGCAGTGGCTACATTTTTTCGTGAACAAGCCTTAGGGTTAGAACCGGTGTAGTTTTTACTTTTTATATACTTGACGTGTAAAAGTACCCTTGTGGCCTATTTACTGAATAAAAAAATGAGTTTTGAGTTTATGTGTGATGAGCACAGATATTTGTTCCTGAGTCATGGGTATTTTCTATGTATTTAAGTATTTATAAGTATCTATCTATTATATATATCGTCGTCTAGTGCCTACAACTCAAGCCTTACTGAGCTTACCGTAGGACTAGGTCGATTTGTGTCAGATTGTCCCGAAATATTTATTTATTTATTTATTATTTATTTATGTATGCGACACAATAGGGATGTTGACACATATTACATTTTGAAACAAAATTAAGTGAAATGGGTTTAAAATGACGAATACAATCAATTAAAATTAAAATTGAACATAAATACTTATTTGATTTAAAGATATCACGATTACAAAATTAAAAAAAAACAGCATTTTTTATTTGCGAAAGTTCAAAAAACCGTGGTACCCATCAAATTCTCGTGGTTTACTGCAAAATAAATTGTAAGGCAACTATATACATAAACGCAATATTTTGAAGTCAAAATAACAATTAAATTATTTTTCCATAATTTAGAGAGCGCGGCTAGAAATAAGTGACGTCATACGTTCTCATCATTTTGTAAGGAGCGTTTTCGCGGCAAATACGAATGTCAGACTTTGACGCTCATTTCTGGCTTTTGTGTAGTTTTAAGGCCATTACTCCCATACAGATATTTCATCCCTAGAACGAAAGGGATCGATTGATAGAATAAAGAAAAGTCAACTAGCCTATTCGTGTTTACCTTGTCCGTCCATCTCAGCAATTGTCCTAAAGTCTGCCTGCGATATCCTCTCAGCAAGCTTCTCCTTCACACACAGGGCAACCGTGTGTTCTCCACTAGTCAAGTCATCCAGGATCTGACGCAGCTGGTCAGATCGGAGACCAGCCTTCAGGGCCTCGAGGGCTACCCAGTGGTCGCTCAGCTGCTGACTGAGCTGGAGGTCTGAGGATATGGTTTCTAAGTACCTGATAACAAAATAATCAAAGAATGTGATAGGTTGCTGTCATAAATTTTTATTGGTACAAGCTTTCTGTCGTCTGAACTTTTTTGCACAATTATCTTGTTAATAATGACTCTCTTTCTTCATACACAGGGCAAGAATAAGATTCTGAAAATGATAGCTGAGCAATTTGACTATGTAATATTTGGCCAATATATATAATTGCTTGCTCAAAGGCAAAGTAGTGTAATAGTGTAGTAGGCAAAGGCTTGCAAATCATCACCATCATCATCACGTCAGGCGAAAGACGCCACTGCTGGTAAATAATGAACACATCTACCGCCAGCATATTGTATACGACGAGGGATAGATAGAAAAATTCGACAAGTCTCAGTGGTACTCGTATAGCACAATTGGAAGTGCACTGGGCTAGTGATCCAGTGGTGGTGGGTTCGAGTCCCGCTGCAAGTCAAATTTTTCTATTTTTCTTTCGATTTAAATATCGAAGATATTCGCTAGCAGACGTTTCTGCATAATAAAAAATAATTTAGTAAATAATGAAATTGGAATTTATAGTATGTTAAAATAATATGCTCATACTAGGATAAAGCTACAGGCTGTTTTTTTTTCTCATGCAGCAGGTTTGATTCCTGGTTAAACCATGTAATTATTTCGAAATCTATGAATGCAGTTCAAATTGGTCCCACCGCAGTTTCTTGTCGGTCTCTTTTTGGGTGAGAGGTGTAGTGTTAGAACCGGTGGTAGATTTTTCTTTGATTTTCATAAGTGCATGTAATGTGCCTAAATTTAAAAATAAAAATCTTTTATCTGTATTAACTTTGTGTGGGGATTGTGTAAAATTTAAAGCGAGAGACTTGAAATTTTGTGTAAACACTCCTTATTCGAATACAAGAAAAGTAATTTCAGCGATTTTTAGAATTATATCATAGTTACTCCACTTATGTTTAGCATGGCAGTATTGAAAACCAAATATAACCGTACCATCTAGCTATACGTACTTACCTTATACTCTCTGTAGCGTTCATAGCCAAACCTCCAAGCGTCAAAGCAATCGGTGCTGAATACATCTGATTCTGTTTTAACGCTTCCTTGCGCTCGTCTTCTGTTTTCCCTGGATCCCCAAACACTGCCTCCAATCTTGACACTCTCCTATCCAAGTCTTCTGTGTCATCCTTGCTGAGAACTTCAGGGTAAGCGAGTAATTCCCGATCAAAGATAGACACAAATACATTTTTCATAAACGGTGGTATAGCTGCTTTCCTATTTTCTACTCGCTCTATGACCTTCAGGTCTTCGAAGTCGTATTTCTCTTCTTGTATTTTAGGCTGCGATGCGTGTGTGGAGTCGTAGTTTGAAGCGGAAATACGAATATTCCGGAATAGTGTTTTACTGACATTTTTGTGACGAATTGTGCATATTTGGCGAGCTATATTCATTGTCAAGTAATCGTAAGCACTTTTTTATACTATGTTTTATGTTGTTGCTTTAAAATGATAAAATAATTGTCTTCTGTATTTGAAAAATATAATTCTTATTTGCGATTCCTCGGTTTTATAATCTTTAGAGGTTATATGTCAATTTTGACAGTACTGAATCTGATATTTTGACATTTAAGTTACGTTCAGTAGTTTAAAATTTTTTTTTTTTAAATAAATATACAACAACTACGATATTATTTACTTAAACTACATTAAATCTAAAATATAAGGAAAGAAATAAAAAAAGGAATAATCAAAAGCGTGCGACTTCGTAATCAACAGAATGGGATTCTTTATAGCATTTCATAAGATCATTTAGAGTCTGGCTAACCAATTTTTTTTTTTTATTTTTTTTTTTTATGACATAGACGGCAAACGAGCAGACGGATTGCCTGGTGGTAAGCAATTACCGTCGCCCATAGGCACCCGCAACACCAGATGAGTCACAAGCGCGTTGCCGGCCTTTAAGGGGGGTTGGAGCTCTGGGAACCTTACTCACCATCAGGAACACAGCACTACATACCTGAAAGATAGCAGTGCTATTATGGCTGTGGTCTTCTGTAAGGAGGAGGTACTTCCCCAGTTGGGCTGCCCCAGATTCAAGCGTGATGGTCATCGCTGTGCCCTACCTCTCATACTATTACTCGATTGTTACTCTTAAAGTTGAAAAAATAAACTATACTCATCCCTTTTTTTGGGGTCGTAGTGCAAGCGAAAGAAAGAGACGGTATGATTCAATCGTCTATGCTTTAAGTGAGTAAACCAATTTTTTTCACTGGCCAAACTCTAGAGCATTTCATAAATTTAATGATCAATTTTGAATGTAAAATGTCATAATTCATTGTCTTCCTTTTATTTCTGAGACTATGTTATTTAGCAAAAACTAATCCTTATGATAAGCTACAGGCTGTTTTTCCGCAGTCAAAAAGGTGGTTATAAGCTTGTATGGAGATGGAGTCAAATTTAAACTGAGAGACTGTAAATGTTGTGTTTAAACTCCTTATTTAATGAAAAGAAAACAACAATAGTACATTACATCAGAGGCCGGGAAAATGAGGATTTCCGGCCAAGTGGGTATATAAATAAATAAATAAATCTTTATTACGTCTTTCATATACGGATACGGATAGTGATACGAGGCCGGGAATCCGTTTTGACGATGAAGCATGTATAGTGCTTTTCTCAAACATACAATGAAATAAAAGAAATGCTTCAAAAAATGAAATTTGCAAAATCACAACTAACAATGAAATCGAAATGTATTAAAAATTAACATCAGCTGTTTGCTATGACACCCGCTATCTTTGCCTCTGTATGGATAATCGTTGAAAAAAAAGTTACTTTGCAGGCCTAGGCCTGTGCCTGGCTTAGTTATGCAAAATTCCATTTCCGGCCCCTTCAGTTGTCGCGCCCAAAAAACCATACTTCCGAGTCTATTATAAGGAATGTAAAGACAATATTTCATTGCATATTTGAGAAATAATAATTGCTACCGGTAAGCTCAATAAGGTTTATGTTGTGGGTACTCAGTCAACTACATAAATATACTATTATTATCCTAATGCGGACTGCTAAGGAATGGAATTCGCTCCCTTAGTCTGTATTGCCGGAAAGATATAACTTGGGACTTTTCAAGGCAAGAGTGAATAGGCTGTTACTGAACCAGCGTGCTACACCTTCGACCTCGTCGACACTTACCATCAGGAGCACGAGCGACTGAGGTCAAACGCTGGTCAGTCTTGTAAAAAAAATGTGACCAAATCCACAGCTTTGACATATTTGATGGCGACTGTACTGCAACACCAAACCTAAAGTAAATGAGAGGTAGGGCACAGCGATGACCATCACGCTTGAATCTGGGGCAGCCCAACTGGGGAAGTACCTCCTCCTTACAGAAGACCACAGCCATAATAGCACTGCTAACTTTCAGGTATGTAGTGTTGTGTTCCTGATGGTGAGTAAGGTTCCCAGAGCTCCATCCCCCTTAAAGGCCGGCAACGCGCTTGTGACGCCTCTGGTGTTACGGGTGCCCATGGGCGACGGTAATTGCTTAACACCAGGCAATCCGCCTGCTCGTTTGCCGCCTATGTCATAAAAAAAAAGGAGAAGATGAGCTAATACGATCCCTGGAGGTCAAATGATCCCCCGCCGTAAATCTGAGACAACTAGTGCCATCTATCCAAATGCGCATGAAACATGACATGTGTCCCACACCTCTGCCAGTTGCCCATAGACCCATGATTTTCCTATTTTTACTGCAAATCCGAGTTTTCATTCATTATTATTTATTTATTTATTATCTTCTAGGTTAGAAGGTCAGATGGCAATCGCTTTCGTAAAAACTAATGCCTACGCCAAATCCTGGGATTATTTGCCAAGCGGACCCCAGTCTCCGAGACATCGAGAAGAAGATAACTTGTTGTACTACTTAAAAATCAAATCAAATCCAATAATATATTTGATAAAAAATAATTTGTATTATTCTTAGTTGTATATTATATCTACTTTATACTAAGTTATAATTATAAATAACTTCAAAGGTAAACCCTTTTGAGTCACAAAGACTCAAAATTATTGCCTAATCACGCTCTTCACTTAAAATAATGTTTTCTTTGATTCAAACGCCGACCCTCGTCAAATTAGTAGGAATTGTATCTCAACCCTTAAGTATTAGCCCTAATTAGTTGAACAGATATACAGATCCTATCAGATATATCGGAGCTGTGGAGGCGGTCACAAATATCTGAACAACGCTTATTGTCAAGGCGATAAAGTGCATGTTCAGATATTTGTGACCACCTCCACAGCTCTGATATATTTGATGGCGACTACATACACAAACGTAATGCATTTGAAATTTTGCTGTGGCAACATTTTTTAGGGATGTGATAAATAAACGTTGTTAACGATGATGTTAATAACGGTATTCTTCAATACCGTTATTTTTTTTATTAATTGTATAGAAGTGGGTAACTCATGTTTTATAAGTGGAATATTGCTCGACATGTTTCACTCCTGTGTACCCTTACCATGAGTTGTGACACTGGCGTTTACGATAACGAGTATCGAGTTTACTATCTGTGCAACTCGCTTGTACTATTTTAGTGCGAACGCGATGCACAGATAGTAAACTCGATACTCGTTATCGAAACCCCCAAAGTCACAACTCATGGTAAGGGTACTGAAAGTGACGTCTGCGTCTGAGTCTAGTTACCACGATAGTTTTTTGTTTAAAACAGTTATTTTTATACTTATTTATTTGTTGTTGTTTAATTTATTTATTTTGTTTCTTGTAATTTGTTCAATCATGATAAAATCTAAAAACTGTTAGTAACAAATATAAAAAATATTGGGGTAATACAATTGAAGATCTTATCGCTAAAGAGCGATCTGTTCCAGGCAAACTTTGGAGTTTGGAAAACTATACACTTTACATAAATTATTGCAACTATTGCTTAAATGGGATAATTTAGTTACCATGGGCGTTCATTTGAATATACTCTTTTTTTTTTTTTATGACATAGACGGCAAATGAGCAGACGGATTGCCTGGTGGTAAGCAATTACCGTCGCCCATAGGCACCCGCAACACCAGATGAGTCACAAGCGCGTTGCCGGCCAAGGGGGGTTGGAGCTCTGGGAACCTTACTCACCATCAGGAACACAACACTACATACCTGAAAGGTAGCAGTGCTATTATGGCTGTGGTGTTCTGTAAGGATGAGGTACTTCCCCAGTTGGGCTGCCCCAGATTCAAGCGTGATGGTCAACGCTGTGCCCTACCTCTCATAAAATCTAATAATGATACCATGTTATCATGTAAGGATGGCGCTTGCAACAGTACCGAAATATCGGAAACTCATTCAAATTAACATACATGGTAATTATCCCGTTTTATGTAATAGTTGTACCTAATGTGAACGACTATGTAACAATTGGTTAAGGCTTCAGCCGTGATAGCTGGAGATGCGGGTTCAAATCCCGTCTCGGATGCGGCAGATCCTCGTCGCTTTTTCTTAAGTGTATGTGTTATTTTTGTAAACGATTATGTTAGCTTAAAATAACAGAAATAAGTCCGTTATTTATATTTATTCATAATTCATTTCTATTTATAGGGTTGTATAATAGGCTGGTAATATTAGCCGTAGAACCGATAACCGTTGGGGTAAACGAGTTCTTGAGTGGAGACCGCGTCTCTGCAAGCGTAGTGTAAGGCGCCCTCAGGCTAGGTGGAGTGACGACAAGATGGCTGGCAGGAGCTGGATGCGAACAGCCGAACAAATTAGGGAGGCCTATGTCCAGCAGTGGACTACGATAGGCTGATGATGATGATGATGATGATAGTGATAGTTTGAAGTTACAAGTTAAGTATGTTTTGTGTAGGTAAATTTGTGTGTTATCTGTCGTGGCTCAGCGGAAGATCAGCGCTGGCTCCTGAGCTGGCAATATGCTGAGTTGAGTCCATTTTGTGATGCACACCAGGTGTATTATTTTTTCTTTCTTTGTTTGACATTGTTTTTGTATATGCGTTGTCACAAATAAATGTTTTTTATCTTTATCTTATCACAAATAAATGTTTTTTATCTTTATCTTATCACAAATAAATGTTTTTTATCTTTATATCTTCTAAACAAGTTGGACCGACGACCGATGTAAAGATCAGTTTGGGGGAGGCCTATGTCCAGCAGTGGACGTCCTTCTGCTGTTATGATATGTTAAATGGCCTTAAAACAGAGTATAAGCAGCCACAGCATAAAAAATAAAATCAATTAAATAATCGTAAATAAGAACTTAAAAAAAAAACACAAAAAAAAAAACTTTCGTTATATTTCATTATACAATACCAGCGCAGCTGGCATCGCTAAGTTGTGTTATCAGTAAAGTTACAAAATAACGCAACGGTAACTAAACCGAAGCGTTTTCCCAACCCTAACCCCGTTACAGGGGATGGGGTGAAAGCCACCCTCAAACGCTAGCAAGCCAAAATCAACTCAACTAACCGACAATAAGCATTCAATTTGTTTGATACTGTTACTCCAGAATCACAAAGCGGAACGCGATAAAACTACACAGAGAATTATACTACAACGGTATTGAAATAGGGTTGAGAATCAATTGCGTAAGTTCTCCCGGTATTATAGTATATAAGTAGAATGTGATATAGGTACATAGAATCCCATGAAATAATCAGTAGCTATCCTTGGTCGAACGCATGTGAATCGAGCTTAGGTTTTGACCTAAAATCGTTTGGTTTCGTGCTAGAATTTGCTATGTGTTGTGTTAGAAACTAGTGATGTGCTTGCTAATCGATATTATTGAGTGTAGTGCAGTGTTTGCGACTATGTGGATTTGATGGTAAGTGTACCACACGGTTTAGATATTTGATGACACAATTCTTTATTAAATAATAATTAATTGATTTGTTAAGAGACGAATTATTGCTTTACGTAGCGAGTTTTGTAAGTAAAATAAGTATGGGTATTTTTGTAATGTAAATTTTATTTTACATAGTAAAAAAATAACAATTACTATGAAAACAACAGCTTTTTAAGTTTTAGTTGTTAAGAAATCTATTCTAATTATTATAAATATATACAAAAAAAAAATACAATTTTATTTCATTATTTTTCTATATTTTTTTAATTTTATGAATTCACAGTAAAGTAAAACGTATATATTTTAGTCTCTCAAATATTATGAATGTTTACTTATTGACATAAAAATAACTAGAAAACATGACGATTAAAAAAGGGTGAATCAGCTACTGCGGTCCAACCCGCCTGCTAAGCGCGGTGAATCATTAATTATTGATCACTAAAAATCGTAATTATTTGTCAGTTAGGTAGAAAAAGTGATCTCTTGTCGCTTCCCATATTGCGTATGTTAAAAGGCTAAAACATATTAAAAGTTAAAAATAATTATAATTTAAAAAAATAGGAAAGGATAAATAAGCTTTAAATCCACCTTGTAGGTACTGTAGGATTTTCTTTTGTGCAATATATATTAAATAAATCAATAACTAACGTTGTTTTGATCTAACAGGTCATATATACATTATGGTTAATATAATATTGAACAGTTACTGAAACTAAGAACAAATCAAATTATTTTTATTAAATATTTTTATTTTCTTTGATTTTTAAGTAGTAACACTACTATATTATCTTATCTATATAATTCTCTCCCTTCGTCTGTATTCCCGGTAAGATATAATTTGGGTCTTTTCAAGGAAAGAGTGAATAGGCTGTTACTGAACCAGCGTGCTACACCCTCGACCTCGTCGTCACTTTCCATCAGGTGCGACTGAGGTCAAACGCTGGTCAGTCTTTTATAAAAATAAAAAAAATAAAAATAAAAGAAAGTTGTGTTAGTTCTGGCTTTTATAACTCGAGAACGGCTGGACCGATTTGGACGATTTTGGGTTCGTTGTGATCGGCTTAGCCAAAAGTTTAATAGTATGCTTAACTAGAAAAAAAAAAACAATTAATCAAAAGCCCCATTTATAGACTTTCAGGCGGTACAAAGTTCGCCGGGGCAGCTAGTAAGTCATAAATTAAACATTAAACATAGATGATATATATAAGAAAATGTGACGAGGACCTCCGGGGTCCGAGATAGGATTTGAACCTGTATCTCCAGCTATCGAGACTGACGCCTAGGCGTCTCGGATACCGGAAGTCCTTATGAGAGGTAGGGCACAGCGATGACCATCACACGCTTGAATCTGGGGCAGCCCAACTGGGGAAGTACCTCCTCCTTACAGAAGACCACAGCCATAATAGCACTGCTACCTTTCAGGTATGTAGTGTTGTGTTCCTGATGGTGAGTGAGGTTCCCAGAGCTCCAACCCCCCTTAAAGGCCGGCAACGCGCTTATGACTCCCCTGGTGTGCCCATGGGCGACGGTAATTGCTTACCATCAGGCAATCCGTCTGCTCGTTTTCCGCCTATGTCATAAAAAAAAGTCCGCTTTTTCATAAGTATATGTCATCTATTTTCAATTTAGAACAGTTACCGAGTTAGAAAAACTGTATTTACCAGTCGCTTTTCGATGAAGGAAAACATTGCGAGGAAACCGGACTAATCCCAATAAGTTTATCCTCTGGGTTGGAAGGTCAGATGGCAGTCGCTTTCGTAAAACTAGTGTCTACGCGATCCTTTGATTAGTTGCCAAGCAGAGCCCAGGCTCGCATGAGCAAAATGTCGGGACGACGCAAGGAAGATGACTTAGAAAAACTGGTTCTCTGGTATGAGAGGTAGGGCACAGCGATGACCATCACGCTTGAATCTGGAGCAGCCCAACTGGGGAAGTACCTCCTCCTTACAGAAGACCACAGCCATAATAGCACTGCTACCTTTCAGGTATGTAGTGTTGTGTTCCTGATGGTGAGTAAGGTTCCCAGAGCTCCAACCCCCCTTAAAGGCCGGCAACGCGCTTCTGACTCCCCTGGTGTTGCGGGTGCCCATGGGCGACGGTAATTGCTTACCATGAGGCAATCCGTCTGCTCGTTTGCCGCCTATTTCATAAAAAAAAGTCCGCTTTTTCATAAGTATATGTCATCTATTTTCAATTTAGAACAGTTACCGAGTTAGAAAAACTGTATTTACCAGTCGCTTTTCGATGAAAGAAAACATTGCGAGGAAACCGGACTAATCCCAATAAGTTTATCCTCTGGGTTGGAAGGTCAGATGGCAGTCGCTTGCGTAAAACTGGTGTACGCCAAATCCTTTGATTAGTTGCCAAGCGGACCCCAGGCTCCCATGAGCCGTGGCAAAATGCCGGGACAACGCAAGGAAGATGACTTAGAAAAACTGGTTCTGAGTCACGACCCAAATCATACTGTATACAATATTTTGTATACAAAATATTTATAAGTATGTAAATAAATAAATATTTCGGGACAATCTTACACAAATCGACCTAGTCCTACGGTAAGCTCAGTAAGACTTGTGTTGTAGGTACTAGACGACGATATGTATAATAGATATATACATATTAATACTTAAATACATAGAAAACACCCATGACTCGGGAACAAATATCTGTGCTCATCACAAATAAATGCCCTGACTGGGAATCGAACCCATCGTTTCATAGGCAGGGTCACTACCCACTAGGCCAGACCGGTCGTCATTATTTATAAGTATGTAAATGTGTAATGTATGCGCCCCAATAAAAATATTATAATAATCATTTATCTTGTCATATGACGGGGTACTTATCCAGACATAGGGTCTTGATGTGCTCAGACGATGGAGTCTATTTAATGTATAATATTTTTAAAAAGAAGAGCGCTGGAGGTCTAGCGGTAAGTGCGACTTGCAATACAGAGGTCGCAAGTTCGAACCAGAATTGTAAAAAAAGTGGTCTAGAAGGTTTTTTTTTAATTTCTAGCAGTTCAAATCTAGCGGATAGGTCGAGAATTTTGCTATTACTTAGGTCAAATAAATTTAGAAATGCTACGTCATAAATAAAGAGTAGTTTTCGCCAACAAACTGTAATGCAGTTTGGCAAAGTTATAAGTTTGTAGTAAATGAAAGTATCTTGTGACAAATAAATAAAAAAATATGAAAAGAAAACTAACAATGTACAGTCAACCAATTTGATTTATAGGCCACTTGGTTCCTTGTCACAGTGAAAATCTATATGAAAGACGCAAAATATCTCTTATTAACGTCACTGTGACAAGGTTCGAAATGGCCTAGGAATCACATTGGTTGACTATACGTAGTGAAGATATTCGCTAGCAGACTTTTCTGCATAGTAAAAAAAAAAAAGTACTGAATTTAACCATTATTTTTATTTACAATTATACAATGAAAATATCGTTATCATGGGTTTATTTGTTTATTTAAATTTTATCACACAAAATACTTAATGTACAAAAGCCTTACTGCCTAAAAGCATTGCATATGCAAATATTCCAACCATAGGGCAAACATTTCTTTGTAGTACAGAAATACCGACTAGTATTTTCGACCATCACTCGTAAGTTCGTAACTCATCTCATAAATATAATTAACACGAGGTAATAAGTTAGCAACTATTATGTAATAAAGCATGGCGTACCGTGGTTCTTCGTCTTGTAATTCAATACAGCTAACTTATTCACAAAACACTTCCCGTCACATAATAATCTAGCCTAGCGCCCATTGAAAACTACGCGTATCCGCAGCTCACACTTTCTTGGCTCGCTTACACCGTGATGCGTTAGGCGAATAGGCGGAGCACTACTGAGGTTTCTTAATGTTAGCGGCGGCCAAAATGTTAAAGATTAACTTAAATCGAGGGCGGACTTCTTAACTTCCAGTAAATAGGAAAATTGTGTGTTTAACACTTATGGATTTAGTTTTGAGGTTTCTGAGTGGTAGAATTCGTGAGTTAAGCAAGCGTAAGGACCGGTTGCTGGTAAGCAGTCACCGTGGTCTTTGGATATCGGTAAATATAGAGGATCCACACGCGCGTTGCTTGTGAGCTTGAGCTCTTTGGCGATGTTACTCACCGGCAGGAACACAACATAAAGAGTCTAATGCTATTTGTTTGTGGTTTTCTGTAAGGTAGACTTGCTGTTTTCGTGTTTAAATTTTCGTTAGTCATCATAAAAATGTATGAATCAAATACATAGTTACTTGCTTGTCATATGTTATTAAATCTAAAAAAAGGCCCTTGAGGCATTGTACTAAAGATGCTGGCGGCATTTCCTCGTTGTATCGCAATTCTGATACGTTGTGCGAAGAAGCCGCCAGCTCTTAGCGGTCACCAGTTACATCAACCAGTTTCTGCAAAAAGTTTGTGCGCGCTGAGACACCACGGACTTATACTAGATTTACACTATGTATACAAACTCATTTCACACCATTTTATCCAGTAAATTCTACGTTCCTTACAAACGTAAAATCTACACTAATATTATACAGGCGAAAGTTTGTGAGTGTGTATGTTTGTTACTTCTTCACGTCTAAACGACTGGATTGATTTTAATAAAATTTGGTATGGAGTTAGCTGGCACCCTGGATTAACACAAAGGCTACGTTTTTTCTGACGACCGGTCTGGCCTAGTGGGTAGTGACCCTGCCTATGAAACCGATGGTCCTGGGTTCGAATCCCAGTCAGGGCATTTATTTGTGTGTTGAGCGCAAATATGTGTTCCTGAGTCATGGGTGTTTCCTATGTATTTAAGTATTTATATGTATCTATCTATCTATTATACATATCGTCGTCTAGTACCTACAACACAAGCCTTACTGAGCTTACCGTAGGGCTAGGTCGATTTGTGTAAGATTGTCCCAAAATATTTATTTATTTATTTATTTATTTATTTTCCCTAATAAACCGCGGGTAACACCACGGGGCATAGCTAGTATACTACAAAAAAATTAAACGTGACTAGGAACAGTTCACGCTTCAAAATCTCTTGATACAAAACGACGTAACCGACCCGTATTCCCTATTATACTAAGTACGTTTCTTTTAAGCGGAAAATTCTTGTTTTCCTTGTGGTTCCTTGTTGACTTTGTTTACAGGTCGAGTAAACAAGCGTAACGATGTTTTTGTAAGTTTTTGCTAGTTTTGTCCTCAAAAGACAACACTGCATTTAAACGCGTATGCGCGTTTCGTATTCGCTCTCTTCGTCTGTATTCCCGGGAAGATATAATTTTGGTCTTTTTAAGGCAAGAAGGCTATTACTGAACCAGCGTGCTACACTTTCAACCTCACCGATACTTACCATCGGGTGTGACTGAGGTCAAACGCTGGTCAGTCTTGTAAAAAAATGCCTTGGAAGGATGCGAAGTCGTAAGTCATCCACTGCTGGACATACCCTCCACCAAATATGACTTGTATCAGCTTGGGAGGTAGTTGCCATAGTCGCCACGTCACCACAGTATTATATAAGTATGCGTAGTCCCAAAAGAAAACATATCAAACAGTTTATCACAAGATATAAATAACTAAAAATATAAAAGTATAATAATAATGTAGTTATAAACAAATTTTACTTCACAAAATAAACATACTTTAATATGCTTTCTTACCTGAACTGTGTATTTACATAATAGTCAAGTTTTTACCCATTGGGCACGGAACCCTACAATAGTACATTACATCGGAGGCCGGCAAAATGAGGATTTTCGGCCAAGTGTGTATATATCCGGCCGGATAGTGATACGAGGCCGGGAATCTGTTTTCACGACGAGGCATGCATAGTGCTTTTCACAAACATACAATGAAATAAAAGAAATGCTTTAAAAATGAAATTTGCTAAATCACAACTAACAATGAAATCGAAATGTATTAAAAATTAAAATCAGCAGGCAATTAAATTCGCAGGCCTGCAAAGTTATATGAAATTCCATTTCCGTTCCCTTTAGTTGCCGCGCCCAAAAAACCATACCTCCGAGTCTATCATAAGGAATGTAAAGACAAGTTCATTGCATGTTTGAGAAAATACTTTATCCCCGTTCTCGCTAGAGTTTTCCCAGCTAGACTTCACCACAGAGCTTTGAAAAGATAAAGTCCTTGGCGAAAAGGCTTCCCTGTTAACGAACGCAGACAAAAACGGCCTACAATAGGCTTTCCCATTGTATTCCACGTCTGAAAGGATAAGGGGGGAATATGCATAAATAGTTCATTAACTTACCCCTACAGAAAGGCGTAGAAACCTACCATTTCATACCTATTTTACTAGTAGACGCCGGCTTAAAATCAAAGTCGGAAATCCGGACTAATATTGTAAATGCGAAAGTAACTCTTTCTGTCTGCTACCTATTCACGCTTAAACCGCTTAAAAAATTGGGTATGGAGAAAGTTTGAGCTACAAGAAAGGACATAGGATATTTTTTATTCCGCAACCATACTTTAAAGACGGGCATGGCTAGACGAAGTCGAGGGGAAAAGCTAGTAAATAATAAATATTTCAGTACAATCTTACACAAATCGACCTAGTCCTACGGTAAGCTCAGTAAGGCTTGTGTTGTAGGTACTAGACGACGATATATAATAGATAGATACATATAAATACTTAAATACTAGAAAACACCTAAACACCCATGACTCAGGAACAAATATCTGTGCTCATCACACAAATAGATAACCTGACTGGGATTTGAACCCAGGACCATCGCCTTCATAGGCAGGGTCACCCACTAAATAGGCCAGACGGGTCGTGAAAAGAACGTCTAGGACCAGTGTGTGTTGCCAGTGATGACTTATGGCACTAAAACGGGGTCACTTACTATGGGCCTCATTAGACGGCTCAAAGTCACAGCGTCATACGGCGATAGCGGGCTATCCTAGAAGTGCCTTAGGTCGATTTGTGTAAGATTGGCCCGAAATATTAATTTATTTTATTTATTTATTAATCTGTCAGTAATTTGTCGCATTTTGCGTGGTGATTCGGACTGCCTAGAACTTATTACTCGAGCCTGCTGGCTGTACGTCCCGGATGTTTCCAAAATCTGTTTGAGGCTTCGTTCTCACCCACTATTAGCAGTGCCGGCTGCACGCACGGTATCGCGGGAAAACTCACCGCTTCCGCGCGCGTTGACAGTCCTCAATGCGCTTCTGACATCATCACCTGAATGTGACCTGTTTGCTTGGAGATGGACGGCTGTGTGCCGTGCATGATTGAAGTTTTGTGAGTTGATGGATGATAGACCATCCAGCACCTTAATATAAATATTTTTTTTTTAAATTATTTTATATATTATTGCTTTCTCAGCGCATTGGTGTATACTGTAATGCTGAGTTAGTTGATCTTGTAAATAATAAATAATAATACATTGCATCAGAACCAAAGTACCGAACCAAAAGGATCGCTAAACTCAAGTGGCAATGGGCGGCACAATTCGTAGAACCAATGGGCGTTGGGGCGTGAAGGTTCTCGAGTGGCGACCACGGAAGGTGCAGCATGGATGGACCGACAACCGTGAAGAGATCGCCGGTATCCATTGTACCCTTACCATGAGTTGTGACATTGAGGTTTTCGATAACGAGTATCGAGTTTACTACCTGTGTATCTCGCTTGTACTATTATTAGTGCGAACGATATGCACAGATAGTAAACTCGATACTCGTTATCGAAAACCTCAATGTCACAACTCATGGTAAGGGTACTGGGCGGCGCAAAACCGGTCACTATTGGTCGCTTTGGGAGAGGCCTACGACCAGCAGTGGACGTCTTTCGGCTGCTATGATGATGATGAAACTCGCAGTAACTTCAACATGTTAAAACCAAGTCCCGACACGTCCCGGGTAATATTTTAAAAATTCAAAGGGACCTAATCTCATCCGGAATTCAAAACGAACTTCGGAACTAATTCAATAAAGAAACTGCTAGAAGATTACCTTCGCTAGACTCCGTTTTACGATGATCCTTTGGTAGTCTGCACTGGAGTGACGAGAGAGTGGTGCACTGTGGTGGCGACTTGCACTGAAGCTGATTTCCAAGCCTTGGCCCTTTTTTTTATGACACAGGTGGCAAACGACCAGACGGTTTGCCTGGTGGTAAGCAATTACCATCGCCCATGGGCAACACCAAGGGAGTCACAAGCGCGTTGACGGCCTTTAAGCCGTTGGAGTGCGGGTTCCAATGTTTTCTTGTCCATCAGCAATGGTGTAGTTGCATTGATCATAAACGTATCTATATATACCTATGTTTAGTCGTACCTACGTGTTTTTAGGATTCCGTACCCAAAAGGGAAAAAAACTGGACCCTATTACTAAGACTCCGCTGGCCGTTCGTCTCTCCGTCCATTCGTCCGTCTGTAACCAGGCAGTATCTCATGGACGAGAGAGATACGCGAACGATAAGCAAATAATTGAAATTTTCAGAGTGATATATTAATGATATACAATAAATATGTAAGGGGGCTCCAATACAACAACGCGATTTTTATCGCGTTTATGATCAATGTAACTACACCATTGCTGATGGACAAGAAAACATTGGCACTCGCACTAATAACATAAAAAAAATGTGTGTATCCCATTATGTATAAAAATACAAATTTTCGTACGTTTGAGAAGTCGGCTGGTGCCGCTCGCGTTTTTTTTTATGATATAGGAGGCAAACGAGCAGACGGATTGCCTGATGGTAAGCAACTACCGCCGCCCATGGACACTCGCAACACCAGAGAAGACACAAGTACGTCGCCGACCTTTAAGATCCCTATACGCTCTTTTCTTGAAGGTTTGGATGTCATATCGGTCCGGAAATACTGCACACGACAATTTATTCCAGAGTTCTAGAACAATTAGAAAATTTAACAGACGTAGCTAACTCATTCAGCGGTAAAAACCGCAGTACAATTTTTTTCGGTCAATTATTTACTTGAAAAGTAAGTTTTTATGTGAATTTCCTTTTTTTTAATTTTGGGGTTGCTAGGGAGATCTCCAGCCACCCCAAATTCAATAAATTGTACTCTCGAACTGTTGAGGTACGTTTTTTAAAGCAAGTACCAATTCAGTACATATTGTGTACATCAGCATTAAGTTTCAATAAATCACAAAAAATACACTGAGGTTTCCAGGGAGCATGACGTCTCTCGTTAGCCATCTGCTCCATCTAGTTGTTAGTATTCTGTGAGGCTAACTTATGGCGAATGTCGTCTTATGCCAATACTTTCAAATAAAAACCGGATATTTTGACATCTGTTTTTTTGTAACCTACGTGTGGTTTAAGTTTACTTAACAAAAACACAGAAGAAACGAAAATATTATGTCATCCTAAGTAATAAAATCCTGTATTTTCTAATAGTATTCAAAATAATTACTGTAACCCTTAGATTTCATTAAATTGTCGAAAGGGCCTCTGCGCGTTGGCTCGAACCGGCTCCGCGTACGCCTCCCAAATGTCCGGAACACCATTGTTCCGTGTACGGGAATACACACAAATTAATTAAAATTTTATTTTTTATCTTTTGTGTTATTCCGTATGTTGTTGTCTGTCGTGATGTCTCCATCTGGTGTCCTCATCGGAAGACCAGCGCTGGCAACACGCTAGCAATATGCTGAGATGGCGCCATTTCGTAGACTTTTTGTAATGTATCATATCGTCTGTTCCATGTTTTGTGTAAATAGTATGTGTTTAACGAATAAAATAATTTCTATTCTATTCTATTCTATTATATTCTAAAAATTACAATAACTAATTTACTACTCAAGATTGAATCTAAAAAAGGCCCTTGAGGCGTACCGAAGATGGTGGCATTTCCTCTTAACGCAATGCTAATAGTCTGATACGTTGTGCGAGGAAGCCGCCAGCTCTTCGGTCACCAGTTACGTCAACCAGACGCTTCGCGATTTCTGCCAAGGTTTGTGTTGTATATACTTATAAATAAAATTATAAATAAATCTTTATTTACAATATTACGAGTATTTAACTGCTTAGTACATCATTTGTCTCTGCCTGGGGTCCGCTTGGCAACTAATCCCAGGTTTGGCGTAGGCACTAGTTTTACGAAAGCGACTGCCATCTGACCTTCCAACCCAGAGGGTTAACTAGGCCTTATTAGGATTAGTCCTGTTTCCTCACGATGTTTTCCTTCACCGAAAAGCATCTGGTAAATATCAAATGATATTTCGTACATAAGTTCCGAAAATCTCATTGGTACGAGCCGGGGTTTGAACTTGTAACCTCCAGGTTGTACGTCACATGCTCTTACCGCTAGGCTACCAGCGCTCTTTAAAGACGGGCATTCTACCAAGGATGCTGGCGGCATTTCCTCATACCGCAATGCTGATACGTTGTGCGAGGAAGCCGCCAGCTCTTCGGTCACCAGTTACTTCAACCAGACGCTTCGCGATTTCTGCATATCGGTATTTATTTATTTTATGGATAAATAATGGATAATAGAGCAATCGAGAGGCGAGGGCTATGTTAGGAGTGTCCCTGCGTGATCGCATCAGGAATGATTTCATCCGCAGTAGAACCAAAGTTACCGATATAGCCCTCAGGATCGCCAAACTTAAGTGGCAGTGGGCGGGGCACATTACGCGAGAACCGATAGCCGGTGGGGCGGAAAGGTTCTGGGCCACGTACTGGAAGACGCAGCGTAGGCAGGCCTCCCACAAGGTGGACCGACGACCTAGTTAGAGTCGCGGGATACCACTGGATGTGGAAGGCGCAGGATCCGTCTTCTTGGGTCGTTCTGGGGGAGGCTTTTGTTCAGCAGTGGACGTCTTTCGGCTGACATGATGATGATGATGAATGGATGACACCTTAAAACAAGATTTTACTAAAACATCAATTAACGTTTACGGACCTCCGTCCGTAATTGGTGTCGTATTTCAACTTGAAAAATACCAAATTTTATAACTTTTTGATCATATTTTTTTAAGGGTTTCATCGCTTCAAGATAAAATCATTATTTTTTGCGTCAATTTTATTGTTTTGAGTGTAAAATAAATATTATTTGTATAGTCGCTGTATTATCTGTGGAGGTGGTCACTAATATCTGAACATGCACTTTATCGCCTTGGCAACAGAGGCGTTGTTCAGATATTTGTGACCACCTCCACAGCTCCGATATTTTAGATGGCGACTGTATCTATATATAGGTGAAAAACTTAGCTAAAGCACCTGTCTGTGTAGTAATAACGTGTGTACACGCATGTCGGCGTTCTATATTCAAATGTTGACGCAAGTTCCATATTAATTCTCTGAACAACTACATAGACATGGTGCTTCAGTTAAGTTTTTCACCATAACAAGCAGAATGTTAATTTTTGACTCAGTCGGCAGAGTTTCGATCTAACTTTTATTTATGGTTGTACTAATCTAATGATAAAAATGTTTAGGAAATATCTTATTCCTAAGTAATAAGCATCAGACGGCCGACATGATAGTGTACTGATTCATACTAATATTATAAATGCGAAAGTAACTCTATCTGTTACTTCTTCACGCTTAAACCTCTGGACCAATTGGGATGAAATTTGCTATAGAGTTTGAGCTACGAGGAAATACATAGGATAATTTTTATCAGAACCATACTTCAAAGACGGGCATGGCTCTGGCATCTAGTGATCTATAAATCTGAACTTGGATTAAAACTCATTTTCTTGAAGTTGTTCCAGTGGATTCTTACGCAATTTTTACAATTTTACGCGCCTCAGTAATAGCATTAGGTTCTTCATCATTTATTTCATCTAAATCCCTGGGCAGAGAGTACCATTTTGTACCGTTTGGCGTAGACGCTAGGTCCATGGGGTCCCAGCGCGCACAAACTTTTTGCAGAAACCGCGAAGCGTCTGGTTGATGTAACTGGTGACCGAAGAGCTGGCGGCTTCCTCGCACAATGTATCAGCATTGCGGTACAACTAGGAAATGCCGCTTGCATCCTTGGTACAATGCCTCAAGGGCCTTTTTTTAGGTTTTATACTGTAACTAGTTAAGTACTTGTAGTTATCATAATACGATTGTAATTTTTGTAAATAAATGTATTTTACGAGTATAACGCGCAAAAAAAACCCTGATATCGTCTATATATTAATCTATTTGCATTTTTTTTGCACAGAAAATTATTCACACGCGATAAAATGTCAAAAATCAAATTAAATGTCAAAATAGACATCAACTTTATGCTAACTCAGTCGTTAAACTACTTTTCACGTAGGTTTAACTTTTATTGTGAGAGTAAAGTCCGATTAGTTTATTCCTTGACTATTCCGTATTTATTAATACTGAATAGTACATTGTGCAACGAGGGTGGTAATTAGAGCTTTTAATGACTCAAGTTTGTTATACACTTACCGCCCGTGATACACACAATATTTTTCAGCACATTTGCGAGGAAAGAAAAAATATCGTTAGTAAAGTTACTAACTTATGTTGGCTTAAAATCAAAATACACTTTGAAACTAAAATCAAACTGCATCCACTAAATAAAAGAGTATGACAACTTTTTTTAATGACTACAGACAATGCTAACAACTGCGTTTTGTTTTCGAAGTTGACAGACCATTCTGCGAAATAGTATCAATTATTAAAATACAATTATTTTTAAATAATAATAAACATTAAATTACAGTCAAATTTAATATAAATATATGTTTTATACATATTAAAAGTAGGTTGTAGCAAACTTTTGAAGATATGAAATACACCTTGGCTGATTGGAAACATCCTCAGTCCGAAGTGAAGTATGAAATTCTATATATATTTTTAAAACTAAACTTAACAGCCCGTGTGAGGTAAAACAGCTATAAACTGTTCTATACGCTCGCAAGTAATAACGCCATTGACGAGCAAGTGTGATGATAAGAAATTTAAAACATGGAGTAAATTTACTATTGCTCTAGTCTACGTTTATAAATAAGACCAATTTTTACCTACCTAAATGGAGCTACAGTAATTCGACACGGGTACTGTCCCTAGCGATAATTTTTAACCCAGAACCATACTTTAAAGACGGCCGACGAAGTCGCGAAGAAAAGCTGGTTAAGAATAATTAATAAAAGTATAATTAAGAATTTCCAAATAATTTGGGAACAAAGATGGAGGGATTCGCGTGATTTGTTCGGAACAATGGCGGTGCCTGTCGAACCGTTTAGTTGTGAAATAAACAGTACGCCAGATAATAAGGAAGAATTAATTATGAAAGCCGTGTGATGCCGGCTGACTAGAACCACCCCATCTCCTCCCACAGGCGTGGTAAGAGGCGACAAAATCCTACGGACGGGCAACAGCGTCCGTCGAAACCCAATTCTGGCTGCCATGCGCACTATGGCAACTACCCCCAAGATACAAGTCATATTTGTGGGAGACATATGTCCAGCAGTGGACTGCATACGGCTGCAATGTAAATTAGAAAAGATATTGATGGTTGAACCTCAAAATGATGAAAGGGGCGCCGAGCATTTCGCGATAGTCGATTCAATATAATCATGGCGGCTCAGGTAAGGATGGGCGAACCGCTCGCGAATATAATGATTTTTGTTTTGTATTATTAAAAAATATGCATATTTTACATATGTAAGACGTATACGTTATAGAAAATAAGTAATTTTGTTTATTATAAAAAAAACTTATGACCTTCTATTGAGTATTTGCAACTTATTCAGAGAAGCCTATCTTTTTTACAGGTCACTTTGGATGTAATTTTTATAACGCATAATTCAAGTAATCGTGTTTCTGAATCGTATGATTTATTGAGTTAATCCTTAAATATGTAACTTATGACGCACAAAGACTAAGATTAAGGATTAACTATACAAAAAAGGTATCTAACAAACGAAATCTGCTGTCATTTTTTTGGCGCAGCCTGAAGTCGTTTTGAGAATATATTTTTTTTTTATCGCCACGCTTGACAGGCGGTTTGGCAATATAGGTTCTTCCACCGTTCTAAGAGACCGTAGCCCTGATCTGACTTCCCTGTCCAGCCGTGTCTTTAATATTCGGGTTCCGGATCAAAGGAAAAAAACCTACCGGCAGCAGTGCCCGTCGAAACCGAATCCACAGCTTCTGCGGCCGCCAAACCGCCTGCCAAGCGTGGCTACTTTGGCTACAACCCAAATTGATACAGTCATATTTGATTGCATATGTCCAGCAGTGGACGTCTTATGATTGTTTGACAACCGGTCTGACCTAGTGGGTAGTGACCTTGCCTATGAAGCCGGGAAGAATCCCAGTCAGGACATTTATTTGTGTGATGAGCACTTTTTTTTTTTATGTACAAGACTGACCAGCGTTTGATCTCAGTCGCACCTGATGGTAAGTGACGACGAGGTCGAAGGTAGAGTAAATAGGCTGATTCAGTAACAGCCTATTTACTCTTGCCTTGAAGAGACCCAAATTATATCTTTCCAGGAATACAGACGATATATTTGTTCCTGAGTCATGGGTGTTGTGTATGTATTTAAGTATGTATCTATCTATTATATATATCATCGTCTAGTACCTACAACACAAGCCTTACTGAGCTTACCGTAACTAGGTCGATTTGTGTAAAATTGTCCTGATATATTTATTTATAATCATGACCCGGGTTCTTTTGGGTTTAAGGTGAATTGAGTCTACTGAATTTGTATCATATACAATTGTTTGTCTTAAGAAGTGCCCTTCTGTACTTCCCTTTGTTTCCAGAGTTGACGAGTCAGCTTCTTAATCTCTTTGGGTTTCAATTGAAACAATGAATTTGGGGCTATTTCGGGTGAAGTTATAATTTAATTACTTCTTTGAAATGTCATAGCTAATTAAATATCAAGAATAATAACTTAGAATTTAATTTGGCGTAGATAAGCAAAATATGATTTACATAGGCGGCAAACGAGCAGACGGATTGCCTGGTGATGAGCAATTACCGTCGCCCATGGGTACCCGCAACATCAGGGGAGTCACAAGCGCGTTGCCGGCCTTTAAGGGGGGTAAGAGCTTTGGGAACCTTACTCACCATCAGGAACACAACACTACAGACCTGAAAGGTAGCAGTGCTATTATGGCTGTGGTCTTCTGTAAGGAGGAGGTACTTCCCCAGTTGGGCTGCCCCAGATTCAAGCGTGATGGTCATCGCTGTGCCCTACCTCTTACAAAACATGAAACAGACGATAAGAAATATTACAGGAAGTGCCACGAAATGGCCGCATCTCAGTATATTGCTAGCGTGTTGCCAGCGCTGGTCTTCCGATGAGGCCATCAGGTACAGACATCACGACAGACAAGATCATACAGAATAACATAATATTCATAATAAAACCAAACCAGAAACTAACTAAGCCGCCTAGCAATTTTTTCAACAATAGTATGTACTGCCAGATCATGTAAATGACACAGTTCAGGTAAGGAAGCATATTAAAGTATGTCTATTTTGTGAAGTCAAATTTGTATGTACATTATTATTTTTACTTTTATATTTTAGTATTTTCAGTTATAGTCTTGTAATAAACTGTTTGATATGTTTTCTTATCGGACTACGCATAATTATGTAAGTACTTAAGATTTGATGTATCACTGTATTGAAAAAATAAGTCCCGCCGTAGTTTCTTGCCGGTATCTTCACGGGTCAGAGGTGTAGGGTTTGAACCGAGGTAGATTTTTCTTTGAAGTTCATAAGTGCATATAATGTGCAATGTGCCTATATTGAAAAATAAAGATCTTTTATCTTTTTTTATCTTAAAAAAAAAACATAATAAAAATAAAAATAAAATTGATCACATTCCATAGTTGATGATCAGTTTGTTGATTGACCGACAATCAGAAAATTATCATCTAAATACATACATACATACATTTCGGCCGTATGCAGTCCACTGCTGGACATAGGCCTCCCACAAATATGACTTGTATCATCTTAGTTGCCATAGTCGCCACGCTTGACAGGCGGGTTGGCGACCGCAGTAGCTGTAGATTAGGTTTCGACGGACGCTGCTGCCCGTCCGTAGGATCTTTCCCTTTACGCATCATCTGAACAAATGATTCAAAATGGCGAAGTCGTTTTAAAAATATATATATTTTTTGTTTTTGGTCACTAAAATAGTTTAGTGCGTAATATCGATAGCTTATTATGCAGTGATCTAACGCAGAAATGTGCAGCTAATGAAGAATTGATTTCAAAACGCGTTTCACCACTATTTGGTCATCACCCGGCAGTCCCGGGGCCACGGCCTCGTGGCTTTCTGTAAAGTCCAGCTAACACTTTACAAAACGCAAGGCCTCTACTGAACAACGTCATACTCTAAGAGTAAACTTGATAATTATTTTACTTGTTTGTTGCTGTGCTTGACGAACCTCTTTTGATATTATTTTTACTTTTTCTACTTTTTTGTACGTTTGTTTTATATGATATTCTAAATGTTTTTTTTTATTTTTTTATTATGCAGAAACGTCTGCTAGCGAATATCTTCGATATTTAAATCGAAAGAAAAATAGAAAAATTTGACTCGGAGCGGGACTCGAACCGACAACCACTGGATCACTAGCCCATTGCACTTCCAATTGTGCTATCCGAGTACCGCTTAGACTTGTCAAATCTTATCCTTCGTGGTATACGTCATCATGGGTGACGTGTAGTCACATCTACCGCCAGCGTATTGAACACTTGACGGCATCGAAGTCTCAATTTACATTGAGAATTCATCGATAACAATGTGCAATGTGCCATTCTAAAAATTTTTTTTTTTGAAGTGCACTGGGCTAGTGATCCAGTGGTTGTGGGTTCGAGTCCCGCTACGAGTCAAATTTTTCTATTTTTCTTTCGATTTTCTTTTCGATGTTCTAAATGTATTTGTTTGGTTTTTTATTGATTTTGATATTTTATTGTGTCCTCAGCCTCCAAATAAACCACATCATAAAAACCAGTGCCTATAATTTCCCACCACCAACATTTGTGGTCCTTCGTGGAAATTTATTGAATGTTGTGGTCTGATCAGTGTGTTTGTTAATTTATAAAATAAAATAATGGTTGATGCGATCACTACAATCAACGCGTAAGGGCTGTAAATAAATAAATAAATAAATGTTTCGGGACAATCTTACACAAATCGACCTAGTCCTACGGTAAGCTCAGAAAGGCCTGTGCTGTAGGCACTAGACGACGATATGTATAATAGATATATACATATTAATACTTAAATACATAGAAAACACCCATGACTCGGGAACAAATATCTGTGCTCATCACACAAATAAATGCCCTGACTGGGAATCGAACCCAGGACCTTCGGCTTCATAGGCAGGGTCACTACCCACTAGGCCAAACCGGTCGTCAAAGGCTAAGGCTAAGGTAGGCCGTAAAGAAGGTAAGACCGTTTTTTGATTAAAAAAAAAAGGCTGGTGGCCTAGCGGTAAGAGCGTGCGACTTGCAATCCGTCGCAGGTACGAACCCCGGCGTGTACCAATGAGTTTTTCGGAACTTATGTACGAAATAACATTTGATATTTACCAGTCGCTTTTCGGTGAAGGCAACATTGTGAGGAAACCGGACTAATCCCAAGAAGGCCTAGTTTACCCTCTGGGTTGGAAGGTCAGATGGCAATCGCTTTCGTAAAACTAGTGTCTACGCCAAATCCTAGGATTGCCTAGCGGATAGTAAGTAGGCTTACATGAGCCGTGGCAAAATGCCTGGACAACGCGAGTCAGATGATGATTTGATTTTTTGGACCCGGGTATGTCCTTAAACTATGTCCAACAATGAGAGGTAGGGCACAGCGATGACCATCACGCTTGAATCTGGAGAAGCCCAACTGGGGAAGTACCTCCTCCTTACAGAACACAGCCATAATAACACTACTACCTTTCAGGTATGTAGTGTTGTGTTCCTGATGGTAAGGTTCCCAGAGCTCCAACCCCCCTTAAAGGCCGGCAACGCGTTTGACTCTCCTGGTGTTACGGATGCCCATGGGCGACGGTAATTGCTTACCACCAGGCAATCCGTCTGCTCGTTTGCCGCCTACGTCATTAAAAAAAAGTCAAAACAGACAGGAGGAAAAAAGACAGGATCGGTCTCAGATTCCGGAGATTGAGATGAGAGGATGTCTTCCATTTTTTTTTGGTGAAGACGTTTAAATTTTCGAATATCTTATTTATTCTTAATAAATAGAGGGTCTATGGAATTGGGCAGGGCATGTTGCTAGGCAGAGTGATGGCAGGTGGACTAGAATGTTAACGGAGTGGTGGCCGCTTTCGAATGAAAGAAGCCCCTGGCGTCCGTTGGCACGTTGGGTCGACGACATTCGGCAGATTGCGGGTCACTTCTGGATGAGATTAGCTCAGGACCGGGACAAGTGGCGTACTGAGCATAGGCCGCTCAGCAGTGGGCGATAAAGGGCTGATATGATGATGATGATGATGATGAAATAGAGGGTCTAAGCAACAGCCCTTCAACTCCTGAATTATTCAAATCGATGTATATCAGTTAATAGAATCGGTCGCTATCGGCCGCGGAACCCAACCGATATTTGAATACCTGAATTGATTCTTATTGCTTAGGTAAGCCTGAGTGATTTAAAGTTAAAGGTAAAGATATATTGGTTAAGTGGCCAGCTCTGACCCTATGAAGCCGACGGCCCCGGGTTCTAATACCAGTAACGACTGTGTTCTATGTAAAAGTATTTGTATATTCTCTTTATTCATTTCAAATCTTAGGTTAGGTTTTATAACATTTTTATAAAAGTAAAATATAAAAATACATCTAAAACGTATCAAAACAATAAAAACATTATAAAAAACCTAACCTAGAGTGCCGCCGGCAACGGGGCAGGGCCCAGGCTGCTGGTGTTAGGGCTGCAGAGAGAGGAACCGCCGGACTATACGCGCCGTGTCTAGGATTACCGCCTTCTGAATCTATTATTATTATTTTTTTTATGAGAAAGGTGGCAAACGAGCAGACGGATTGCCTGATGGTAAGCAATTACCGTCGCCCATGGGCACTCGCAACACCAAGGGAGTCACAAGCGCGTTGCCGACCTATAAGTGGGTTGGAGCTCTGGGAACCTTATTCACCATCAGGAACACAACACTACATACCTGAAAGGTAGCAGTGCTATTATGGCTGCGGTCTTCTGTAAGGAGGAGGTACTTCCCCAGTTGGGCTGCCCCAGATTCAAGCGTGATGGTCATCGCTGTGCCCTACCTCTCATTGTTGGACGTAGTTTAAGGATATACCCGGGTCCAAAATTGTGTAGGTCATAGGCAGTATATATGCCAAATATGAATAAATTGCATTATATTTCATATCCATTCAGCTTGTTTTGAACAACTAGGTTCGATTCCCGAACTACATGTGAACTACAACGAATACAAGCATGTTTTTTTTTATGACATAGGCGGCAAACGAGCAGACGGATTACCTGGGTTCTTCAAAAAACGAGTGTATACAGATTTATAAAGGGTCGGCAACGCGCACGTGACACCTCTGGAGTTACAGGCGTCCATAGGCTGCGGTAACTGCTTACCATCAGGCAGGCCGTATGCTTTTTTTTTATGATATAGGGGGCAAACGAGCAGACGGATTGCCTGGTGGTAAGCAATCACCGTCGCCCATGGGCACTCGCAACACCAGAGGAGTCACAAGCGCGTTGCCGGCCTTTAAGGGGGGGGGGGTTGAAGCTCTGGGAACCTTACTCACCACCAGGAACACAACACTACATACCTGAAAGGGCCCATGGGCACCCGCAACACCAGGGGAGTCACATGCGCGTTGCCGGCCTTTAAGGGGGTTTGGAGCTCTGGGAACCTTACTCACCATCAGTTTTAATAGAAAATTAGGTGAATGTCAATTTTGTCCCTGTTTTATGATGTGAGTAGACATTCTACTCAATTAGTAGGGTAAAGTACCTAATTACTGACAGAGCAGTAGTTAAGTAGTCCACTAATAGCTCATTACATTGCTCCGTTTAGTTAAGATGTGATTAACTGATACTTAAACCAAGGTTAACGGGTTTGGCCTAGTGGGTAGTGACTGCCTATGAAGCTGATGGCCCTGGGTTCAAATCTCAGTAAGGGCATTTATTTGTGTGATAAGCACAGATATTTGTTCCTGAGTTATGGGTGATTTCTAGTATTTATATGTATCTATCTATTATATATCGTCGTCTAGTACCTACAACACAAGCCTTACTGAGCTTACCGTAGGACTAGGTCGATTTGTGTAAGATTGTACTGAAATATTTGTTATTTAATATTAGCTTTTCCCGTCTTTAAAGTATGGTTGCGGAATAAAAAATATCCTATGTCCTTTCTCGTAGCTCAAACTGTGTCATGGGTTCCTGAGTCATGGGTGTTTGTATTTGTATATATCGTTGAGTACCCACAACACAAGCCTTCTTGAGCTTAGCGTGGGGCTCAGTTAATTTGTGTAAGAATGTACTGTAATATTTATTATTATTTTATTATTAATGTGCGGACGACGGATGCAATATACCTACGTCAAAATCACATTGTATAGATGTGACTACAATTGGTTTATATCAAAGAAAATAGAAAAATTTGAGTCGCAGCGGGACTCGAACCCACAACCACTGGATCACTAGTGTTGGTATGCTAGCAGACGTTTCTGCTTAATATAAAAATAATTTTAGAAAGGGGTAGCACATTGTTATCGATGAATTCTCAATCTAAATTTGAGACATCGATGCCGTAAAAAGGGTTCAATACTCTTCGGTAGATGTCGCTACACGTCACCCGTAATGACGTATACCAAGAAAGATAAGATAGAAAAATTTGACACGTCTAAGCGGCGCTCGTATAGCACAACTGGTAGTGCACTGGGCTAGTGATCCAGTGGTTGTGGGTTCGAGTCCCGCTGCGAGTAATTTTTTTCTATTTTTCTTTCGATTTAAATATCTTTGATATGCTAGCAGACGTTTCTTATCATTGCGAAATATTATAATATTTTGTTGACACCTTTATTGACACTTTAATGAAGATCAAGCCTTATAGATTAAAATGCGGTTTATCAAGTATCCATGTACGATTAGTGATCTTGTTTGCAACAACTAGTTTAAATGTAAAGATGGAAGAAAACGCACAGCCTTCTTCTTCTTTTAAAAAAATATGGCTTCCATCAATAAATCAATCGATGATTTCGCCAATGTCAAGTAGAAACAAATACGTATAATAACATATAAGTTTGCCCCTTAGAGCATGATGTTGTTCGGTAGTAGGCCTTGCGTTTTGTAAAGTGGTAGCTGGACTTTACAGAAAGCTAAGAGGCGGCCGTGACCCCGGGACTGCCGGGTGATGACCAAAAATAGTGGTGAAACACGTTTTGAAATCTATTATTCATTAGCTGCACAGTTCTGCGTTAGATCACTGCATAATACGCTATCAATATTACACACTAAACTACGTTTGAACAAAAAACAAAAAATATATTTAAATCCTTATGTTTCTCAAGTGTAAGTGTCAATAATAGACATGAACACTGAATACCTAGGCTTAATATTCTCAATTGGGACCGAGCGCGACGACAGCGCCACGTGACAGGCGGCCATTATGGACAATGTTGTCACCGCTGTCAAACAAGAAGTAAGTAAATATTGTGAAAAATATTAATGAAATCTTGTGTTATTTTACTATATTACACAATTTTGGACAATGGTAGTAAGTAACATTATTAAAACGATTAGAAAATGTTTACTGCAATATGGATTTGACAGCTCAAGTCAGCGACAAAAATGTCAATTTTAGCCGTAGCGAGCGCTGTGATCGTTTAGGCTACCCCCTCCACCCGCTTTGCACTCTGCCAATAGGAGATGATTTACAACTGGACGGTATTAGCCAGTAATTTCTTAATATGCTAATTATGTTCTATACCAAGGAGGACAGAGGTATTGTGTACTCACTGTGATATATTTATAACAAAATCTAATACCTTATAAATGTTACTCGAAATTAAATAAAAGTCACGTCCAACTTGCCGTTTCAAACAAAAGTTTCTGAACGCACCCCGCGCTTCCGTCACTGTCAAGTTGTCAATCAATAAATTAAATATGGCGGACCGAATAATATTTCATTAACACTTTTGAACTTTTTTACGCTCTTTATTTGAGTACAATTTCGTACGGGTCTACAGTTCCCCTCGACAAAATTATTAATATAGAATAAGATTATTAATATAGCGCACTGGCGGTTTCGTAATGCCAGGCCGAAGTATGCATGCCAATTAAAAAGACACAGCTCACAGATACTATTCGCATTGTTCATATAAGCGTAATATTAAATGTCCCTTTATGTTATCCTAGTATCTTCTGTTTTTTAATTCTTATGCTTTTGTTTTTAATTTATTAATTTCATAGATTAATTTATTCGTTTAGTTTCTGTGTTACTTTTTCATTTGATGGTATCATCGGAAGATTAGCGCTGGATGTCGCCAGCATTACGCTGAGATGAGGCCCGTGGCACTTTCTTCCTTGTACGTTATATGTTAATTGTATTTTTGTCACCTTTGTGTTGTCTACGAATAAACAAATTTTCAATTCCATTCAGTATAGGTAACCCCAAGAGTCGATGGCAATCGGGCCAGTCCTAGAGTTAAAATAGGGAAGCGCAGGGGAAAACGTCCACTTTTAACTAGATGGACAGATGACTAAACTACGGAAAAACGGCTGTGGATGAGCCATTCTGGATAATTTTCTACCATGGCTACAACCACAGCACGCGAAAGGATTTCAAGCACTTCCACACTGGTTTTATACATATCATCATCTCAGCCATAAGACGTCCACTGCTGAACATAGGCCTACCCTTTGAACCTCCACATGTACCGGTTGGAAGCGACCTGCATCCAGCTTCTTCCGGCGACCTTAATGAGGTCGTCTGTCCATCTTGTGGCTAGCGTCTCCACTTGAAAACTTTTCGACCACATCGGCCATCTTCTCTGCGTGTAATGTGGCCACATTACCAGTTCAGCTTGCTAACCCGGTAGGCTATGGCGGTAACTTTAGTTAAGCTACGGATCTCCTCATTTCTGATTCTATCGCGTAGAGAAACTCCGAGCATAGCTCTCTCCGTAGCTCGTTTGAGCGATTTTCAGTTTTGAGATGAGGTCTATAGTGAAAGACCACGTTTCGGAGCCATAAGTCCTCACTGGTAACACACATTGATTGAAGACTTTCATCTTGAGGCACTGAGGTATGTCGGATGAAAAGACATTACGTAGTTTCCCGAACACTGCCCAACCGAGTTGGATTCGGCGGTTGACCTTTTTCTCGGAGTTGGACCTAACTAATTGGACTACTTTTTTTTATGACAAAGGTGGCAAACGAGCAGACGGATTGCCTGATGGTAAGCAATTACCGTCGCCCATGGGCACACGCAACACCAGGGGAGTCACAAGCGCGTTGCCGGCCTTTAATTGGGGTTGGCTCTGGGAACCTTACTCACCGTCAGGAACACAACACTACATACCTGAAAGGTAGCAGTGTTATTATGGCTGTGGTCTTCTATAAGGAGGAGTTACTTCCCTAGTCGGGCTTCTCCAGACTCAAGCGTGATTGTCATCGCTGTGACCTACCTCTCATTGTTGGACGTAGTTTAAGGACATACCCGAGTCCGAAAAAGGTGAGGCGGGAGATGAGGGCAATAGTGAAAGACCGCGTTTCGGAGCCGTAAGTTATACTTATAGCTTTCGTACAGAACGAACGTTTAGTATTCCCTTTGTACTCTCACGCGCATAACTGAATAATTTTCTGAAGATGACACAATACTGAACTATCGGGGCTTTGTTGATCTTTAGGGATGTACAGCGTCCGGAGTTCTCGTAGCATTTTTGAGCTATAACTTTGTCGTTTATCGACTTGCGATATATTGGTTTGGCCTCAGCCTGACGACAGATTTGACCTCGTATCCTATCTATGAAGCCGGTGGTCCTTGGTTAAAATCCCAGTAAGTGTTCAGCAGCAAAAGATTTTAATTAAAATAACAGTAAAAGGAGGCATTTGTTTTTAATTAGGGTGATAATTATTTATTTAAGTAGTGAATTGTTTTACTTATTTCCATTTGTTAGAAATTAGTCCACTGTCAGCAGAAAAACTAAAGAGAAAATTCCCGCAAAAAATAAAAACAACTGTAAGTTTCCGACATAGCACACCATATTAAAGAATATGTTTAATTTTTTTTTTGTAATATTTAGGTAGGGACTGTTTTGATAAAATAAGTCCCGCCGAGTTTCTTGCCGGTCATAAAAGTCAAAATGCTTCTCGGGTCAGAGGTGTAGGGTTAGGATAGGACCGGTGTAGTTTTTATTATTTTTTCTTTTATAAGTGCCCTTGTGGCCTACTTGTTGAATAACCGTTTGAGGTTTATTTATACAACGAAGGTGGCAAACAAGCATACGGCCCGCCTAATGGTAAGCAGTTACCAGCCTGCAACTCCAGAGGATTCACATGCGCGTTGCCTACCCTAAAAGTTGTTAGAGCTCTCGGAACCCTACTCACCATCAGGAACACAGCACTACATACCTGAAAGGTAACAGTGCTATTAATTTTGTCATCTGTAAGGAGTTTGAGTTTATATTAAAAGTAGAGGTATACAACAAGCCCCGGACCCGGGTATGTCCTTAAACTACGTCCAACAATGAGAGGTAGGGCACAGCGATGACCATCACGCTTGAATCTGGGGCAGCCCAACTGGGGAAGTACCTCCTCCTTACAGAAGACAGCCATGCACTGCTACCTTTCAGGTCTGTAGTGTTGTGTTCCTTATGGTGAGTAAGGTTCCCAGAGCTCCAACCCCCCTTTAAGGCCGGCAACGCGCTTGTGACTCCCCTGGTGTTGCGGGTGCCCATGGGCGACGGTAATTGCTTACCACCAGGCAATCCGTCTGCTCGTTTGCCGCCTATGTCATAAAAAAAGCGGTATTTCGGCTGCTGTATTATATGACGGTAGTCGGAGAGTGTATCTGTAATCTGGAAAGCTACAGACAGTATCTGATTGGGTTTCGACGGACGCTGCTGCTCATCTATCGGTTTTATCCCTTTGTCTCTTACGACACCCGCGGGAGATATGTTATTGTAAAAATTTATTAAATCCGGTCAGTCCCTGAGCGATAGAGCAAGAAATATCAATCAATTGGAGAAATTGTTCGGTTTAATCCCTGCTGCCTCCTTCCGCCAGTGCTCTACACGACAACACTTCCATCATTACCACTTGGATGGTTGGCAGTCCTCAACTTCTTTCCGTTTTTCCAGAAACTTCCTGCCTCGAACAGCAAAACTTTGGAATAAATTGTCGTGTGCAGTATATCCGGACCGATATGACATCCAAACCTTGAAGAAAAGAGCGTATAGAGATCTTAAAGGTCGGCAACGTACTTGTGACTCCTCTGGTGTTGCGAGTGTCATGGGTGGCAGTAGTTGCTTACCATCAGGAAATCCTTCTGCTCGTTTACCTCCTAAATTATAAAAAAAATCGATATAAAATATGACGTCTTGGTTGAACCTGGAATCGAATCCATAACACGAGAAAAAAATACCTTGTAGCTTTATCATATCGATCAAAAGGCTTCATCATAAGGACTATTTTTTACTAACTAACATAGTGTAAGATACAAAAAAAGACGGAATAATGAAAAGAGTGTCACCTTGTATTCAATAGAATGGGACTTATTTGAGTATTTGATAAATTATGTTCTTAAACTACGTCCAGCAATGAGAGGTAGGGCACAGCGAAGTACCATCAGTCCATCACGCTTGGGTCTGGAGAAGCCCAACTGGGGAATTACCTCCTCCTTACAGAAAACCACAGCCATAATAACACTGCTACCGTTCAGGTATGTAGTGTTGTGTTCCTGATGGTGTGTAAGGTTCCCAGAGCTCGAACTGACATCGTAATGGCATGGCAAGCTTATGTTATTTTTGATAATTAAGTGATCATATCTAATGTTTATCACAACTGACCCCAAATGGGTATTTTTGTAATTAATTCAAAGATGTCACAACCCTATGCTTCCCTTTTCATTTGAATTCACGATATTTGTATTCACAAAGGAAAGAGATTTATCGAAGTTTCTGAAGTTTAAAAAGTTACTCGATATTTTTTGTATGTTTTATTTTAAATCTAGAGAAGGCCTTTGAGGCATTGTACCGAGGATTCTGGAGGCATATTATCGTAGTAGAAACACAAAATGACTGTAACACCAGTTAGCCTCGCTTGTTTTTATGACAGAAGCGGCAAACGAGCAGACGGATTGCCTGATGGTAAGCAAATACCGTCGCCCATGGGCACCCGCAACACCAGGGGAGTCAAAAGCGCGTTGCCGGCCTTTAAGGCGAGTTGGAGCTCTGGGAAACTTACCATCATGAACACAACACAACATACCTGAAAGGTAGCAGTGTTATTATTGCTGTGGTCTTCTGTAAGGAGGAAGTACTTCCCCAGTTGGGCTTCTCCAGGCTCAAGCGTGATGGTAATTCGCTGTGACCTACCTATTTTTGAAAGTAGTTTAAGGACATACCCGGGTCCAAAATCCCAAGGGAACCCTATCGAAACCAAGGAAACCATAGGAAGGGAACCCCATACGGGAGTCCCTATTTCTCGTTAACACGGAGTGTATGCACGGCATAACAATCGCGCGCATGATCGTAATATAATTAAGGAGATTTAGCGGCAATTTCGCGTGAATAGCGCTTTTTGTGGCTGTAATAACGCGGGAAATCGCTGAGTGTGTTGTACAGTTACGTAAAATGCTAAACAAAAAGAAATGTGAAAAAAAAATCTCATTAGCTGGAAAAGTATTTTTTTTAAACGTTGAAATATTTAGATATACTTAAGAAAAAACGACGAGGACCTCTGGTCATGCATGGTGCATCTCCAGCTATCGCATCGTATTTTTTTATTAAATAAAACCCGGCCAAGAGCATGTCGGGCCATGCTCAGTATAGGGTTGAGCGGTTTTCGATCCGTAACACAAAAACATATCAAGTTCAAAATATAATTCCTTCAAAGTCACAATGACAGGGGTGAGGGGGAGGGGCAGAGGGGCGTCAGTCGTTGTCTGACCGTCCCGAAGAGTGGTGGTACGCTGGCGAGCTAAGTATCAAACATAAACTCAAACGTTTATGCAGTAAGTAGGCCACAAGGGCACTTTTATCTTTAAAAAACAAAAAGTGTTAGTATATTTAAATGACACCTGGAGACCTTATACATCTCTAAGGTTTATTTGTAATAAGCATGTATTTATATTTTTGTGTATATTTTGAAAACAAAATAACTATACATATAATATTTTTTTGAATCTTTTGATTACGAATTTTGTAATTTCTAAATTAGAATAAAGGACAGAATTCAGATAAGAAAGCATATCGAACGTTTTGTTAACTTCGTTCTTAGCAGTCAGATTTGGACTTGTAAGTAATTAATAATTAAATTTATTTTTCCTTTTTGGCAGATTTTTTTTATAATTGTTGGATATGTTTTCTTAAAGAGTAACGCATTTTTATGTAATATGTATAAGATATCTTTTGTAATACTGTTTTGAAAAATAAGTCCCGCCGAGTTTCTTGCCGGTCATAAAAGTCGAAATGCTTCTCGGGTCAGAGGTGTAGGGTTTGAACCGGTGCAGTTTTTATGTTTTCTTCTTTTGTATACTCGACGTGTAAAAGTGCCCTTGTGGCCTACTTACTGAATAAACGTTTGAGTTTGAGTTTGAGTTTACGTCGAGTATACGAAAGTAAAAGAAAAAAAAATACACCGGCTCTAACCCTACGCCTCTGACCCGAGAAGCATTTTGACTTTTATGACCGGCAAGAAACTCGACGGGACTTATTTTTTCTGCATCACAAAAGAGATCTTAAACATACACCTGTGTATAATAATGCGTTATTCTATAAGAAAAAATATAAAACAATTACAAAAATTTACTACCAAAGAAAAAATAAAAATAATTGTTACAAGTCCCAATCTGCATGACTGCTTAAAACGAAGTTAACAAAACGTTTGATATCGTTATAAAATAAGGATCTGCATAGCTATATTTGCCGTGTGATGCCGGCTGACTAGAATAGCACCACTTCATCTCCTCCCGCGAGTGTCGTAAGAGGCGACAAAGGGAAAAATCCTACGGACGTGCAGCAGCGTCCGTCGAAACCCAATCTACAGCTACTGCGGGCGCCAACCCGCCTGCCAATCATGGCGACTATTTATTTATTTATTTATTTAATCTTTATTGCACATAAGAAAACCTTAACGTACAAAAGGCGGACTTAATGCCATAATGTTGCCTGGAGAAAGTAAACACTATAGGTGACAAGAACCAGACCAAATGTTTGCCCAATGTTTGTCATATTTCTATATATAATGTTGTTGGTTCTTGACATCCGTATGTAGCGAGCATGCCTCAGCGTATTAACAGGCGGCCTCGCGTTTAGTATGAGTTAATGGAGTTACACTCCATACAAATATACATACATATTTATTATATAGGGGAGGCAGTGGCGGCGCGTTTATACAAGCCGATTCCCGCCGGCTTGACTAACTTTACTGCAGTTCAACGGTTTTCCTTGGGCTTAAGAAGAAAAGGCCAAGACGTATCGGCGCCGTCTTGCCTAAGAAAAAAATTGTCGCACCGCCACTGATGGAAGTTAGGTAGGGGAGGTGCATTGGGCAGTCGGGAGGATTGGGCATCACTTTATAAATATCTCGATATTCGCTATTTGCGTTTATTTATTAGAGAATCTAGTCAATTAAGCGCGTTGTTATTAGTTATGACAACACCCTCAATTTACTAGATTCCCTACCTCTCATACAAGTTTTTCCCCGAAAGTTTGTCGGCCAGCTATGCCCGTCTTTAAAGTATGGTTGCGGGATAAAAATTATCCTATGTCCTTTCTCGTAGCTCAAACTCTCTCCATACAAAAATTCATCCAAATCTGTCCAGCGGTTTAAGCATGAACAGGTAACAAACAGACAGCTACTTCGCATTAATATTAAGTTTATAATATAAAGTATGGATGGATTTGTTGACGACTTGACGACCGGTCTGCCTAGTGGGTAGTGACCCTGTCTATGAATCCGATGGTCTTGGGTTTGAATCCCAGTCAGGGTAATTATTTGTGTGATGAGCATAGATATCGACGGTGGAAAGGAAGAACCCCTTAAGCGACATTTAGTGAATTGTACAGGAGAGTGTTTCAAAGTTTTCTTTTTGAGAAAAAAAATCATAACTTTTTTCCTATTTGAAATAGGTAAATAAGTTCTTAAGACGATAATCTTATCTAATTTTTCTCTATTTTATGAAATAAAAATTTACCCCAAAATCTTACAGGATCCTGAAAATGGTGTCGCTTAATTGAAAAGGTCCTCAAAATATTCCCGGAAGAACCATTTAAGCGACATCATCATAGTACTATAAAACTCACTTAAGCAACTTACCTTCTTTAACTTGTCTCTAAGATATTCAATAAAAGCAACAGTCGTATGGGCAGTTATTACGTGCCAATTTGAATTATACCATAAAATTTTAAACTAAATCGACACTTTTTTGTGAATTATAACGCTAGCTTTAATATTTTTTTAAACTATTTCATATTATTGAAAAAAATAGAATATACGAGTATTTGCGGTAAAAAAACGCTATATTGTGCGTTTTTTAAGGAGAAAAATAAAATACTTCTACGAAATTAACGTGTATTTTTATTTTAATAAAATAAATCTACTTCTAACAAATAACTCTTAATTAAGTATGCACTTTTTTGAGATCACAATCATTTTGAGTTTATAAATTATTAAGAATAAGTAGCTAGCTTACTTATTTACTTTTTGGTAAGTGTATAAATATACAAATCCGGTGTTCGTCGCTGACTGAAGCGACCCACTGCATTCCATTGTATAAGTAAAGCACCATTCGCGTGAAATTCGCGCCAAAAATTGTTCACTGTACCGACATCAAAAAGATTAGAGCAACACTTTAACCGTTATCATACCATTTTCAATCTCCACTTAACCGACGTATCGCATTTATAAAGTATACTTTAAGCGACAGATTCGGCCGCGGTAAGGAGTGTCGCTTAAAGCAATTAAATAACAACGTAATTTTTCGTAACATTCATTTAACCGACAATCGTTTTGTTAAGCAGTTTTGAAGAACCACTTAAGTACAGAATTCAAGATATATGTGCCCGGAATAATCAATTAAGGGACATTACATCGGAAACGAACTCTTTTTAAAAATAATTTATACGACTGTGGTAATATTGGCTTAGGTTTTAAGTGACACAGATAATATTTTATTCAAATTGTGTGTCGCATAAGGGGTGGTTTTTCAAATTCAGACCTCATTCGTGAATTACTTTAAGCGACATATAAGTCATCGGATCGCCGTGAAACCCAATTCAAACGACGCAGAAAAAAACGCTGATTCCAATGATATATATAACTCATTTTCGACAAAAATGTCGCTTAAGTGGTTCTTCCTTTCCACCGTCGATATTTGTTCCTGAGTCATGGGTGTTTTCTATGTATTTAAGTATTTATATATGCCATCGTCTAGTACCTACACCACAAGCCTTACTGAGCTTACCGTAGGACTAGTTAGGTCGACTTGTGTAAGATTGTCCCCGAAATATTTGTTTATTTATTATTTAATTGTACGTTGGCGGCCCATTGTAAGATCAGTCATATCATATAATGTCTAGTCAAATCAAAAACTTAAAAAAAATATTTTGAATTATTCCATTCCCAGAGACAGAACTCCAAGCGAGGCTCCTATTTCTAGTTAGGTTAGCAACTACCCCTAAGCTTATACAAGTCATATTTGAGGGAGGCCTATGTCCAGCAATGGACGAGTTATAGCTAAAATGTTGATGATGATGATTGATGAATTACTAATCAAATTTTAAAATTTTTTCCAGCAAATGAATAATTCTAATCTGGAGCATTCCATGACAACATCTTTTGGTCGCTTACGTAACGCTATGGCAGATACCATAAAAAAACGTGTTAGCCTTTAAGAGACACCGTCAATCATAAAGCCAAATTATTATATTGCATTGCTGATAATTAGCTTCCTAAATTTACTTCTCGGTGGTATTAAACATGTGGTGTCGCTTACGTAACGTTTTCATGGAATGCTCCTTCTATATAAATACAAGAATTATAAAAAATATTTAATCGAAAGAAAAATAGAAAAATTTGACGCGCAGCGGGATTCGAACCCACAACCACTGGATTAGAGTCCCGCTGCGAGTAAAATTTTTCTATTTTTCTTTCGATTTAATTATCTTTGATATGCTAGCAGACGTTTCTGCTTAATATAAAAATAAATGAATTATAAAAACATAACCCTTCTGCATATCATCCTCACAACACACCCTGGCATAACTTTGCAAATTGGACCTCAAATACCTCGACACAATGGCCGACATTAAAATACCCTTCTCAGGCGTTTCGTGTAAAATTTAATTCCGCCATTCATTCCACCACCGGACGTCCAGGCGAGGGGAGCGGTTTCATCCTTACGTTGTGAATATTCCATTCATTCGCACGAAGCGATTCGCTTCTAACTTCCTAATGCGGACTACTAATTCGCTTCGTCTGTATTCCCGGTAAGATATAATTTGGGTCTTTTCAAGACAAGAGTGAATAGGCTGTTACTGAAGCGTGCTACACCCTCGACCTCGTCGACACTTACCATCAGGTGCTACTGAGGTGAAACGCTGGACAGTCGTGTATAAAAAAAAATTCACATGTACAGTGATCAGCAGAGCCGTAAGACCCCCCACAAGGTTGACAGAGACGACCTGGTAATATCACAGGAATCTGCTGCGGGTGGCGTAAAACCGGTTGTGGGTCGCCTTAGTCCAGTTGTGGAAGTTCTTGCGCTGATATGATGATGATGAATCAAAATAAAGATAGCAAAGTACCTACTGTTTTAGATACTGATTACGAATAAGTGGAAGAATTTTTTTACGCAAAACATTTTTGCCCTCACCAATATTTTTTTCTCGGCAAAAATAATCTTCTACTTTTACTTAATTCTATTATACCTACACGATCAAGTATACACGCAAAATTTTCCCACTATTTTTATAACAAGCTGTATAAATTATTTTTATATTAAGCAGAAACGTCTGCTAGCATATCAAAGATATTTAAGTCGAAAGAAAAATAGAAAAATTTGACTCGCAGCGGATGTGGATGTGGGTTCGAGTCCCGCTGCGAGTCATATTTTTCTATTTTTCTTTCGACTTAAAGCTGTATAAATGATACAATTTAACCAAAAGCAAAAGTGGCTGAGCGGGTGAAGTGTTCAAAATAACCTACGCGTCTCTTATTCTCTTGACAATAGAGATGTGTTGACCTCATTTTGAACACCTGAATCGCTTAGCCACTGTTGCTGACTGTACTCCTCAAAATGGAACGCATATTATATTACCAAAAATGCTTTTAACAATGTAAACTTTTTGAAATTCCCCGAATATGTAAATTTGAACCTAATTTTAATCAAGGTAAGGTTTCATTTTGTATGCAACGGAAACATTATTACACTAGGGATATTCAGGATTTTTTTTAAAGTTGCGAAAAATTTCCTGTACCGCAATATTTTAGTTGCGAAGTTATATTTTCCTGCGCAGAATATGTATGCCTTTAACATTCACATACTTTTTTTATACAACGACGGTGGCAAACTAGCATACGTCCCGCCTGATGGTAAGCAGTTACGGTAGCCTTTGGACGCCTGCAACTCCAGAGGATTTACATGCGCGTTGCCTACTCTAAAAGTTGTTGGAGCTCTGGCAACCTTACTCACCATTAGGAACACAACACTACCTGAAAGGTAGCAGTGCTAATATGACTGTGGTCTTCTGTAAGGAGGAGGTACTTCCCCAGTTGGGCTTCTCCAGACTCAAGCGTGATGGTACTTCGCTGTGCCATACCTCTCATTGTTGGACGTAGTTTAAGGACATACCCGGGTCCAAATAATCATTCATCACAAATAAATGGCCTTACTGGGATCCCATACCATCGGCTTCATACGCAGGGTCACTGCCCACTAGGCCAGATCGGTCATATAACTAATAAATTAGGTTAGATAAATAATAAATAAATAAATATTTCGGGACAATCTTACACAAATCGACCTAGTCCTACGGTAAGCGCAGTAAAGCTTGTGTTGTAAGTACTAGACGACGATATATATAATAGATAGATACATATAAATACTTAAATACATAGAAAACACCCATGACTCAGGAAATATCTGTGTCTTCATAGGCAGGGTCACTACCGACTAGGCTAGACCGGTCATCAAATCCATACTATATAATATTATAAATGCGAAACTGTGTCTGTTTGTTTGTCCGTCTTTCACGGCAAAACGGAGCGACGAATTGACGTGATTTTTTTAGTGGAGATAGTTGAAGGGATGGAGAGTGACATAGGCTACTTTTTCTAGTGGGAAAACATCTCATTCCCACGGGAAGACGCAATATGTTACATTTTCCTCTAACCACGCGGGGGAAGCCGCGGGCATCATCGAGTAACTAATAATTAAGGTTAGATAAGGTTTACCCTACTGAGTATACGCTTTTCAATTTATTCTGACTGATTATACTTTGTGCCAGGGCGAGACGCAACGTTCCTTTGTGTTGTGCATCTTATTTGCACTGAATGTGCATAATGTTACAAAGCTTTATACACACGTTACTTTGTTAGCAATTTTAACTCCGATTTTCACAGAGTTGGAAAAAGTTTAAAAAAATAGTTGAACATTGCCTCTAGAGACTTGATTTTTAAACTAGTTTATAGGTGAATAACTTAGCTAGCACCTAGCATATGTAGTAGTAACGTGTACACGCATGTCGGCGTTTTATATGCATATTTTGACGTAAGTTCCATACCTATTTATTCTTTGCACAACTACATAGACATGGTGCTTCAGTTAAGTTTTTCACCTACTTATAGTATTGTACATTATCTAATATTTAACGATTAACACGGTTCTACTCACGTTTATTTAGTCACTCGCGCGCCATAGCACGGAGAACATAGGCCTCCATTTTCAAGCACTAAGAATGCTGAGTGTCCGTTCGGTTCGCCGATCGCGTCGCCGCGCCGGCCCGTCGCGCACTGATATGTGTATCTAATAATATTTCTCTTAATTTTTTTTCCTTTATTTTTTTAATATATAATAAAAGCATTAAACACATATAAATCCTCTAAATCACATCAAACCATAAAAACATTTTAAAAACCTAACCTACGGTGCGACCGGCAAAGGGGCAGGGCCCAGGCTGCCCGTGGTTAGGGCTGCAGAGAGGAACCGCCGGACTATGCGCGCCGTGTCCAGGATTATTATGTATGTAACATTGATTATTAATCATCATCATCATAATCATGTCAGCCGAAAGACGTCCACAGCTGGACATAGGCCTCCCCCAAAACGACCCAAGAAGACCGATCCTGCGCCTTCCACATCCAGCGGTATACCGCGATACTAACTTTGATTATTAATACTTCCAAAAATTCTAGCTCACAGCTCCGAACATAGGATCGCTTGGAATGTTGTTAAAGGGCAATTTCACTTTCAGGGACACCCAATTACCTTAATTGTCAAATAAAAGTTAAATCAGTGGTCAGTTTAGTGACGACAATTAAGCTTGAAATCTTTATGTAAATCATCTTTATTAGCATTTTTCTATTACAATAACACGTATTATTTATGGATTGAACATGAAACATTAGATTATATTGAAATTTCAAGCTTAATTGTCGTCACTAAACTGACCACTGATTTAACTTTTATTTGACAATTAAGGTAATTGGGTGTCCCTGAAAGTGAAATTGCCCAAAAGACAACGGGAAACCACTGTGGCGACTGACAAGTCCCCCCAAAATGACACAAGTCCTATTTAGGGCAGGAATGGAAATTGCTCCCTTCGTCTCTATTCCCGGAAAGATATAATTAGTGTCTTTTCAAGGCAAGAGTGAATAGGCTGTTACTGAACCAGCGTGTACTCTCGATCTCGTCGACACTTACCATCAGGTGTGACTGAGGTCAAACGCTGGTCAGTCTTGATAATGCCTTTTTTTTTGACGGTGTATAAATGCTTTACGCATCTCCCCTGGCCCCGGGGAATGCCTTGCGCGGGGAGTATGTGGGACTATCTCCTCCCGTAACCCCCTCTGCTAGTCAGAGGGAGGAGAGGAGCCTACCCACTAAAAACACACCGGCGTTTCTTCCTCTTTGCCGTTGACGATGACGTCATGAGGTCTTGATAATGCCTAAGTAGGTCTACGCAGACAAAGCCGCGAGCAGAAATGAGTGTATTATACCATACTTAATTTCTATAATATTCTATCGCGTAACTTGGACTTGTAACTGCAGTTTGATATTCGATAGGCTAGCAGCCGGGTTTGCAATTCGATACTCTTTGGTTATTTTAGTACGGATGCTTTAGGCTATATGAAGTCTTATAAGATTATTGGACTGTTCAACTGCAGTGTGATATTGGGTGTATGAGCGGACCAAAAAATCATCATCATCATTTTTGGCGTAAGACATAGGCCTTACCCAAATATGACTGTCATCTTGGGAGAGATCCATCATAGTTGTTACGCTAGCAGGCGGGTTGGAGACCGCAGTTTCTATTCGGTTACGACGGACGCTGCTGTCCATCGGTATTTTACTTTTGTCGTTTCTTACGACACTGTTGAATAAATAAATGTTACTGTACATTATTTTTTATTATACAGAAACGTCTGCTGGCGAATATCTTCGATATTTAAATCGAAAGAAAAAGAAAAATTTTGACTCCCGCTCCGAGTTAAAAATTTTCTATTTTTCTTTCGATTTAAATATCGATGTTACTGTACATCTTTACATGAGTTGACTGAGCCCCAAGCTAAGCTTACGACGGCCAATGAATGAAAAATTTTACGTAGTTAATAAACAAAAAATTGTCACATTTTGTCACATAGAAAAAAAATCGGTCACTTTTATATTATACAGCAAGCTCTTAATCTATAGCAACGTAAATCAGTCGTAAAGTATCTGTCGTAACTTGAAAAGTTTTTATTGCTACAAGAAAATTTACATTTTGATGGTAATATCCGAACATGCACTTTATTGCCTTGACAATAGAGGCGTTGTTTAGATACTAGTGACCACCTCCACAGCTCCGATATATTTGATTGCGACTGTTCTTTGATTTAAGAATATTTGATTTAAAATTTGATGTAAGAACGTTTGATATTCTAGCAAAAATGTAATCTACACTATTATAAAGGCGAAAATTTGTGAGCGTGTGAGTGTGTATGTTTGTTACTTCTTCACGTCTAAACGGCTGGAGAGATTTTAATAAAATAAGATAAGATAAAGATAAAAGACATTTATTCATGACGTAGGTACACATACAATAAACAAGATGAAGAATAAGTAAGACATCACGAAATGGACCCAACTCGGCGTAATGCTGGCTTGAGAAGTCAGCGCTGATCTTCCGTTGAGCCCATTTGGTAAATGATATGGAGGTATGGAGTTAGCTGACACCCTGGATTAACACATGGGCTACGTGTTTCTAATAAACCGGGTAATACCGTGGGGCACAGCTAGTAACATATATTCTGTGGCTTTAGTGAAAAAGGGTATAAGTCAAATTAGCACAGCGAAAAAGGGTACATATGCCGTACACTTTATAGGACTTGTGGCCTTTTTTACTGAGCCAATTTGATTTATACCCTTTTTAAATAATAAATAAATATTTCTGGACAATCTTATACAAATCGACCTAGTCCTACAGTAAGCTCAGTAAGGCTTGTGTTGTAGGTACTAGACGACGATGTATATAACAAATAGATACATATAAATACTTAAATACATAGAAAACACCCATGACTCAGGAACAAATATCTGCGCTCACCAGACAAATAAATGCCCTGACTGGGATTTCAACCCATCGGCTTCATAGTCAGGGTCACCACCCACTAGGCCAGACCTAGGCTAGACTAGGACAGAAATATAGACTACAGGTCTGGCCTAGCGGGTAGTGAACTTGCCAAAGCGTATTAGAAAGAGGGTAGATCGCTACGGAGTGGGGTTTGACTACCCTCATATCACAGTACTTCAGTTATTCCGTGAGCAGCTTGCAACAGTGTCGAAATATCAGAAACTCATTCAAAACATAAATGGATGTGCCTTCGCTGATGGCGAGTAAGCTAGAAGACTGTTAATCCATTCATTAATTAGGTCTATCTTTGTTTTTATATTAAGCAGAAACGTCTGCTAGCATATCAAAGATATTTAAATCGAAAGAAAAATAAAAAAATTTCACTCGCAGCGGGACTCGAACCCACAACCACTGGATCACTAGCCCAGTGCACTACCAGTTGTGCTATACGAGCGCCTCTTAGACGTGTCAAATTTTTCTATCTTATCCTTCGTGGTATACGTCATTACGGGTGACGTGTAGCCACGTCTACCGAGGTCCTTTGAGGTCTATCTTGTTTTAAATATGTGACATTATCTATGATAAGGGACCTTATTGTCGATGGCGCTTACGCCGTTGTTCAAGATGCCGCAATACAAACGCAACGCGGTTCGACGTAAGCGCCATTGACAATAAGGTCCCTTTTGCTATAATATCACATGTTACTAAGACTGTGTCGTGGGGTACACGCGAACGAAATTATACTCGAATGAATGAGGTTAAAAAAGGTTTTGATTCGACGACATTAAGTATATCCACTCAATTCAATTTGCTACGGATTTAGTAGATAAAATACCTTTTCTTCTTCTTTTTCTTTTAAAAAAATATGGCTTCCATCAATAAATCAATCGATGATTTCGCAAGTGTTAAGTAGAATAACAAATAAGTATAATAGTGTTAAATACATATAAGTTTGCCCTTAGAGCATGACGTTGTTCGGTAGTAGGCCTTGCGTTTTGTAAAGAGGTAGCTGGACTTTACAGAAAGCCACGAGGCGGCCGTGACCCCGGGACTGCCGGGTGATGACCAAAATAGTGGTGAAAGACGTTTTGAAATCTATTCTTCATTAGCTGCACAATTCTGCGTCAGATCACTGCATAATACGCTATCAATATTACACACTAAACTACGTTTGAACAAAAAACAAAAAATATATTTTCAAGACGACTTCGCCATTTTGAGGTTCAACCGTCAATCCAAAAAACTTTTCAAACATGGCTTTCATCAATGATAATGATTTCGCCAATGTCAAAGTGATTCTAGCCAGTCAAATGGTATAATATTCCGCGGTCACACTTTCGCCTTTACTCAAGATGTCGGCGTAGACATTCGTTATAATCGCCAATGATTTTTTTTTTGACAAAGTTGGCAAACGAGTAGACGGATGGTAAGAAATTACCGTTCGATGAAACTTTGCCTATACTAACACGCGATGCGAGGGACGAGGGGAATAGCGAGACGTCCGCGTACACATGCGTGCTCGTGTTTCGCCTCGCTACTCGTGCAAATGTGTGGCGGTAGCATTAGACGAAAATCACTCGCCAAATCGTGACACGCTCGCGGTGAATTCGTTACGCGTTCGCAGCGAACTTCGCTTTCAACTCGTTCGCAAATCGCAAGTGGGATAAGGCCCTTATCCCACACCTCTGACCCGAGATTATTACATTTACATTACATACATTTCAGCCGTATGCAGTCCACTGCTGGACATAGGCCTCCCACAAATACTGACTTGTCTCATCTTGGGGTAGTTGCCATAGTCGCCACGCTTGGCAGGCGGGTTGGCGACCGCAGTAGATTGGGTTTCGACGGATGCTGCTGCCCAACCGTAGGATTTTTCCCTTTGTCGCCTCTTACGATACCCGCGGGAGTAGATGGGGTGGTGCTATTCTAGTCAGCCGGCATCACACGGCATAATACAGGGTGTTACAAAAATCCTGGTGATCCGTTTAAGGGGGTATACATACATCAATGTAGAATACGTAAAAAATAAAAAATATTTAAAAAACGCCAAGGTGAAAAAGTTATCAAGGTTTTCTTTTTTGCTTAAAATCCGAACTGACGTAGAAAATGTTTACGATACTTACGCACGATCAGCTGTTTGACTTGAGTGAGTTCGGTGACCCATGGCAGTCTTGGCGTTAGGCCGATCGCACATTAGCTTTTTAATGTTTACGTAATTTAATTTTAAAAGTTAGTACTGGCATAATTACTAGTCGACAATAACAGTTAGTCCCTAAAAAATTATTAAAAAAGAAAATTACACGCTTTTCGACCTAAGTTGGATACGCCGACGGTCGCTACCTCAATTTGCACCCTATGGCCTCTTGTACAGCACAACGGATAACGAGCCATTTTGTAACGGGCGACGCGCAGTGTTAAATAGGCTAGTGTGTGTTTATTAACGCAAAAGTTTCGTGTACTAAGGTAACCATTTGGTGTTAGCCCGTTATCCGTTAGCAAATAGTCACTAATAAGAGCCCTAAGGTGTAACGTCCGTGACCACCTTGTACCAAAGCGACTGGACAGCCTCCCATAAACATTTTAAACGTTAACTTCCAGGGGCCCCAGACACGTTTGGACTGGACAATAAACATGAAAGGGCCTCAAACTTTAGCGCCGCTGCCGCTAACATTTTACGAAACGTCGCCCATTACTGTATCACCGCAAAGTTCTGCGCTCTTCAAAGATCAAATTTACCTACTTTGCTCAAACTACCACTGTGCAATTCAACAATAAAAAATATTTCCATAAACAGTTTGTAGCCTGCCTTAGCCCCGCCCACCACGTGCGCTTGCGACGTTCCGAACACGAACCAAACCGATTAATTAGTGTTATCTCTGTCTAACGCTAGCAAAATGTGTCACGATGTCTTGGTATTACGTCTCATTCTCGCAGTCAAAGTGCCGACACGGCGCGCGGCGGCCCTTTCAACGCGGCGTGCTTTAGCGGCGAATCAAAGATGGCCGGCGAATAGGCGATATTGAATAAAGCCGCGTTTACACTTTGTTTACATTTGAATTGTTTTAGGATTTTTTGTGTTATGTAAGTTTTTGGTTTTTAAGTTATTTATGATAATTCAAATCGGGCCTAGAATTTTGTCTCTTATTAATTTAAGTAATTTAAGCGGAATCATAAACTTTATTTTTCTTATCAGATCCCAATTGTCAGAAAATCGCCTTATCTAAATCAACAATCCTTTGCATAATTCAATCCGAATTGTAATTTCTTTACAAAACCAGACTTATTCGTACCTACTAAAATGACAGATCGTATGTACCAATGCGAGAAATCAAACTTTTATTTTAGAATCTGAAGAATAAAAACTAACCCGCTTATTCATAAAGGTTTCTCAAACCTACTTCAGTTGAATTATGTTTTGTCTATCTGTAAATTACTGATAAGGACAAAACATTTAACTAAAGTAGGTTTGAGAGACGTTTATGAATAAGCGGGTAAGTAATAAGTCTCTGCCACTCCTGGGCTAAGTACCTAACTACGCATATCTACTTCTGTTCTGTTTTCGGATACAATCAATAAAAACGTTCTAAATAAATAAAATATTTTTCTGTCTGCGCAAACTTTGATTAACACGGTGTTTTGAATTTAACTTACATACTAAAATAAAATGTTTGTCATTTGAAATGAAAATTGCACCTCATCTCTTCCCGCGGGTGTCGTAAGAAGTGACAAAGAGAAATAAACCAACGGCGTCGGTCGAAACCGAACTAACAGCTACTGAGGTCCACAACCCGCCTGCCAAGCGTGGCGACTATGGCAACCCAATGATGATACAAGTAATCTTTGGGGGAGGCCTATGTCCATCAGTGCACGTCATAAAGCGGAAATGATGATGATGATGAAAGTATTTGATCTCGTGTAAACCGCCTTTACGAGTAAGTTACCTACAACTAGCTGGACGCGGCACTCGCGGTAGCCATTTTCCGAGAACCGTTACTGTGCTAGTCCAAAACGTCATAACTCCATTTGAATTTCGAAACTACTTACGGCTTTTCGGCTTCTGAGAATGCTAATAAATCGGAGAATTTTGCAAACGTAGGCGTAGGTTTTTCGAAAATTAAAAAGACACGGCGACCCGAGATTATTACCGGCAAGAGACAGGGCGGGATTATGTGACGTGATATTGCAACATGTAGATGCATCTGTTACCGCAACGTGCCTAGAATGCGCATGCAAAACCATTGCACTCGGATGCATCCGATTCCCGGATTAACAATGTGTCTCTGAGCACGTAATGCGGTTTTGTTTTAAGTACGAGGCAATATATCGATACGGCCGCAGCGCCAATATATGTACCTATGCATTGTAGTGTAGTGAGTCACAATTTTTACGGTAAAACAAAACACTATCGTGACTACAGTAAGAGTACATTACATCAGAGGCCGGGAATATGAGGATTTCTGGCTGAGTGGGTATATGCGGCCGAGCGAGCGTGCGAGCGAGGTCGGATAGTGATACTAGGCCGGGAATCCATTTTCACGACGAGGCATGTATAGTGCTATTCTCAAACATACAATGGAATGGAAGAAATGCTACAAAAAATAAAATTGCAAAATCACAACTAACAATGAAATCGAAATGTATTAAAAATTAACATCACCTGTTTGCTATGACACCCGCCATCTTTGCCTCTGTATGGATCACAACCCATGGTAAGGGTACAGTTGGCAATAAATTCTTGCACCAACAATTAGTAGAATTTTTTTTTGTTGCAGACAAGTCGCTGGGCAGTTCTGGTGATGTGTCGCCATGTGGTACTGGTGTCGCTGGCTAGTGCTCGCCGTGCACGCTGTCGCCGCCGTGTCGCCAGTCATTAAAATAGGTATGGCTATACAATCGTCACCATCATCATACTGACCGGTCTGGCTGGGTAGTGACCCTGCCTATGAAGCCGATGGCCCTGGTTCAAATCCCATTTATTTCTGTGATGAGCACAGATATTTGCTCCTGAATGGTTGTTTTCTACGTATTGAAGTATTTATATGTATATCTATATCATATATAAAGTCATCTAGTACCTGCAAGCGGTGGTAGCCTAGCGGTAAGATCGTGCGACTTGCAATCCGGAGGTCGCAAGTTCGAACCCCGGCTCGTACCATAGTGTTTTTCGGAATGAACTCCCTGCCGAGGTTTTCCCTAGGGTATTTCAAAAAAGGAGTGCATAGGTTCTTAAAAGGTATGCAACGCGCATGTCAATCCTCCGGAGTTGCACGCGTCCATAGGCTACAGTAGCAGCTTACCATCAGGCCCGCCGTAATTGTATAAACAAAAAAAAACCTGGTGTGTACTGTTGTGTCATGTTGCTTATAAATTTTTTTTTCTCAGGTGCAATATTGACGGAGGAAGCGAGAGGGGGCAGCACTGAGCTGGCATTCAAATACGCCGTGTACAGGATAAACAAGGAGAGAAGCGTCCTCCCAGATTCTACGCTGGTGTACGCGCCCATACAGTATATACCGGCAGGGGATTCGTTTAGGAGTTTCAAGAAAGGTTTGTTATATCTTCAAGAAAACTTTGTTAACCTTTTGAACGCGAAGAACCACTAAAGTGGTCGCGTTGTGTCGGGCCTACCACGCCACCGACCCCTAAAGTGGCCATGGCGGTGTCAAAGCAACTGTCCTGCTGACAGATAAGGTTTATATTTGTTCTTCACTACACGTTGGCGTACACGTCACATTTTGACGCGAGAGGAAAAGCGATCAAAAGGTTAAGGCCGGATAACTTAAGCCCTACCGTATACTCGCCATTTATCGTCAGAGGTGATAAATGGTGAGCCATTGAAAGTTATAGTAGTTAGTTTTGGACCCGGGTATGTCCTTAAACTACGTCCAACAATGAGAGGTAGGGCACAGCGAAGTACCATCACGCTTGAGTCTGGAGAAGCCCGACTGGGGAAGTACCTCCTCCTTACAGAAGACCACAGCCATAACAGCACTACTACCTTTCAGGTATGAAGTGTTGTGTTCCTGGCGGTGAGTAAGGTTCCCAGAGCTCCAACCCCCCTTAACGGCCGGCAATACGCTTGTGACTCCCCTGGGGGTGCCCATGGGCGTCAATCAGGCAATCCGCCTGCTCGTTTGCCACCTTTGTCATAAAAAAAATATACATAAGTTTAACAGGACGCCGAGCTTTCGCGCTACTCGATTCAATCTAGTCATGATCATGACGGCTGGGTAACGATGGGCGAACCGTTCGCGAATATAGGAATTTTCGTTCGTATTATTAAAAAAAAATATATATTTTTTACAAATGTAAGACGTATACGTTATAGGAAATAAATAATTTTGTTATTATTAAAAAACTTATGACCTTCTGTTGAGTATTTGCAACGTATTAAGTGAAGCCAATCTTTTTTGGAGGTCACTTTGGATGTAAATTTTATAACGCAAAATTCAAGTAATCGTGTTTTTGATTCGTATGATTTATTAAGTTCATCCTTAAATATGTAACTTATGACGCACAAACACTAAGATTAAGTATATTATACAAAAAAAGGTATCTTACAAATAAAATTCTGCTTTCATTTCTTCTGCGCAGCCTTAAACATTTTGGTCACATAACTTGTGACCTAAGTGATGACCAAGATATTGAGAGGGAACGCAGAGCGTTGGCGGTGAGCGGAAATGATCACACAGTTTGGTGTTATTTTTGGTTTACTGGTAGACAGCTGGGCTAGCTAAAGGACAACCAAAACCTACTTAATATAATGCAGGCACTTCTACAGAAATATGGACAGAGTAATAAGAACGGTTCAAACGCCAGAATAATCACCCATCCGTATGTTTACTCGATGCTCTACTGAAGTTAAATAAATTAATTGTATAAAAGCGGGTAACTCACGTTTTATAAGTCGAATATTGCTCGACATGTTTCACTCCATAACGAGGAGTATAATCATGAGCCATTCGCGTTGGCTAACTGACGCAGACTTAATATGTTTCAGTGTCACGATAGTTTTGTGTTTAAAAAAGTTTAATAAATATCTGTATCGATATATTTGACCACGTTGTTTGCAACTATCTATTTGACGCTGACTGTACGGCCATTGTATTTAAAATATTGCACAAACTCACTATTCACTCCTGTTTATATAACCCCAAACCTTTTATTGCGGCAAAACCAACAAAACTTCGCACGCTCATATTTCACCGCAAAAACTAAAAATGTAGTACAAAAACGGACCGGAAGTGGGGCGGGGAAGCAATATGGCCGACGGAAACTGTAAATTTAAGGGCTCTTGACACGCCGCGTTTAAATTAAGGGCATTGTTGTGTTCTGCCGAGTCGGGGATTGTGAAAAGTTGAAGAGACTTATTACTGAAAGCAGTTTACGCCACGACGCGTCCATTACAGACTGGCATAGTAAACTTTTACTTGACGGGATAGTTACCATCAATAAAAATACTGACAGATTGGTAGTAGCGCCTGTCAAAACAGTATCAACAATAGCTATTGCGGTCACCAACTCGCACGCACTAATTTGTAATACGGTTAATAAATAAATTATAATAAAATACCTTAGGGCCCTCGCCCACTGCGACTTTATGCAGCGATGCAATCGCGATACAATCGCGCGTTCGAATCGATACAGTCGCTGGCTGTGTACCCTCGCCCACGAACCACGATGCAGTCGCGATGCAAACGCGATATTGTCGCGCTTCTGTCGCGATGCAAACGCAGTTGCTCTGTTCTCCACTCACGCGCCCCCCCCACCTTCTTCCCCCGACGTCGTCCAACACGATCGCGCGTTTGCATCGATGCAGTCGCGATGCAGTAGCGCGTTAGTAGCGTGTTGCAAATGTGACTAAAACTCGTTAGCAGCGATGCAGTCGCGCGTTTACATCGCTACAAAAAGTCGCCGTGGGCGCCCGGCCTTAAAGGTTGACTCATTTTACACCGGTCCGCGTCCGAGCCGAGGCTACCGTCGCGACTTGTATGGAATGAATCACGTGACCACCGAGCCGCCTGAGCCACTCGGTCCGGGCACGGGCCGGTCGTGCGACGGCCGTTACAGCTATGTAAAAAGGCTCTCGGCCCGGTGATGGGAAGGCGACGTGTCCACGCGATATCGATGGGCGAGTGATGATCGTCTACTCGCAACTTATAAATAGTAAAATTGTCTTAAGTCTCGATCACTGGGCAGGGTGCCCAGAAGGCTGGGCTGGCCGCATTTCCGCGTTGGATCTCAATGCTGATCCTCTGTGCGAAACAGTGACCAGAAGTCTCCATAAGGCGACTAATCTCTTTGTAGAGCGCATTTTTTTATACAAGACTGACCAGCGTTTGACCTCAATCACCTGATGGTAAGTAACGACGAGGTCGAGGGTGTAGCACGCTGGTTCAGTAACAGCCTGTTCACTCTTGCCTTATTATATATTTCGGGGAATACAGACGACGGGAGCGAATTCCATAACTTAGCAGTCCGCATTAGGAAGGTAGAACCGAACCGCTTCGTGCTGAATGGAATATTCGCAACATAAGGATGAAACCGCTTCCCTCGTCTGGACGTCCGGTGGTGGAACGGAGATGGCGTAATAAAAACGTGCAACTGTGCACTCTATCCAAAATGTATTTTTGGGCTCCATGGCCCCGGGATTTCAACCCGATAACAACGATATATCTTTTGAAATGATAATTTTTTTGTGTGTTCCAGCTTGCCACGAGATAAAATCTGGAGCTATAGCACTCTTCAGCAGCGGAGGGCCGACTCTAAGCAGATCGTTGAGTGCCCTCTGTCGGTCGCTTAACGTGATTCATTTGTCGTCTTCCGCGGACACTGCCAGTCAAGGTAAGGCTTTTTTTTTTAATGACATAGGCGGCAAACGAGCAGACGGATTGCCTGGTGGTAAGCAATTACCGTCGCCCATGGGCACCCGTAACACCAGAGGAGTCACAAGCGCGTTGCCGGCCTTTAAGGGGGTTTGGAGCTCTGGGAACCTTACTCACCATCAGGAACACAACACTGCATACCTGAAAGGTAGCAGTGCTATTATGGCTGTGGTCTTCTGTAAGGAGGAGGTACTTCCCCAGTTGGGCTGCCCCAGATTCAAGCGTGATGGTCATCGCTGTGCCCTAGCTCACATTGTTGGACGTAGTTTAAGGAAATACCCGGGGTCCAATGTTTTACACAATTTCAATGTTTTACTGTAATAAATAAATATTTCGGGACAATCTTCCACAAATCGACATAGTCCTACGGTAAGCTCAGTAAGGCTTGTGTTGTAGGTACTAGACGACGATATAATATATAATAGACATATAAATACTTAAATACATAGAAAACACCCTTCACTCGGGAACAAATATCTGTGCTCATCACATAAATAAATGCCCCGACTGGGAATCGAACCCAAGACCATCGGTTTCATAGGCAGGGTCACTACCCACTAGGCCAGAACGGTCGTCAACAATAGTAGGAAACAATATTATACCAATTTTTTTAAATCCTATTTTGTTCATCTTCCTCGCATTATCATGACATTTTGCCACGGATCATGGGAGCCTAGGGTCCGCTTGGCAACTAATTCCAGGATGTAGCGTAGGTACTAGTTTTACGAAAGCGACTGCCACCTGACCTTCCAATCCAGAGGGTAAACTAGCCCTTATTGGGAGCCCAGCCTGAGGCCTTAGCCCGGTTTTCTCGCGTTTTCCATCATCGAAAAGCGACTGGTTATTATCAAATGATATTTCGTACATAAGTTCCGAAAAACTAATTGTTGCAAGAAGGGGTTTGAACAAAGATGTCCGGATTGTAAGTAGCACGCTCTTATCGCTATGGCCACTTTTGGGAAGCCGATTTTTGGGGACTTGACGCTCCAATCGTGACATTTTAAACTCTCTTAAACACGAGAAATGCTTTTTAAGAAGCGTGAATGATGTAAATAAATAATCGTGGGTATCGAAACTATACTAGACGACCGGTCTGGCCTAGTGGGTAGTGACCCTGCCTATGAAGCTGATGGTCCTGGGTTCGATTCCCAGTCGGGGCATTTATTTGTGTGATGAGCACAGATATTTGTTCCTGAGTCATGGGTGTTTTCTATGTATTTAAGTATTTATATGTATCTATTTATTATATATATCGTCGTCTAGTACCTACAATCACAAGCCTTACTGAGCTTACCGTAGGACTAGGTCGATTTGTGTAAGATTGTCCCGAAATGTTTATTTATTTATTTATACATTTCGTGAGAAACTTTTGTGTGTGATTATTTTCGTCTTTAAAGTTTTTTTTAATTTTAGCGCACGACTCTCAATAGCTACTATAGCAACTACCCCCAAAAATGATACAAATAATCTGGAGGAAAGACGTTCCATAGGACGTCTTACTGCTGAAATGATGATGATGATCGTATACATGTTTATGAAGCCAGTACCAGATTGTTGGCACCGAAATGTCATTTATTGGCACTTAGTTTCCAAGGATTATCGCCTTTATAGCCTTGTAATAAGATTTAACGTGTCGACAATTGGGAGGCGGCCAAGTGGATAGCTGTAAAGATGTCGATGGGAATGTTATTTATTACGCCCTAGGATTGAAATGGGAATTAATTCTTAGTGTGAATAATCTGATTTTTATTTTTGAAATTAAATAAATATTACAGGACATTCTTACAAAAATTGACTGAGCGGTAAGCTCAAGAAGGCTTGTGTTGTGACTCAGCCAACGATATATATAATATACAAATACTTAAATACATATATAAAACACCTATGACTCAAGAACAAATATCTATGCTCACACGATCAGCAGACAAATAAATGCCCTTAGGTTTTTCAACCCAGGACCATCGGCTTCATAGGCAGGGTCACTACCTACTAGGCCAGACCTGTCGGAAGATAAATGCTGCTGTATTGAATTCAGGTCATCATTTCAACAGTAAGATGTCTACTGATGGACATACGCCTCCCCCAAATAAGCGTTTCTCTGAAAAGATAGTAAAAAAAGTTGTTTTCCATTAATAAAAATTCGACTCCGAATCACGAGTATTAATTTATTTACTAGCTGAACCCCGCGGTTTATTTGGGAAAAAACGTAGCCTACCTGTTAATCCAGGGTGTCAGCTAACACCATACCAAATTTTATTAGAATCGCTCCAGCCATTTAGACGTGAAGAAGTAACAAACATACACACTAAACACTCACAAACTTTCGCCTTTATAATATTAGTGTAGATTAGAATGCTGTGTTTAGGATTATGATTTTTATATAGTCTGTAGATTAGTCAGTTGTAGAAAAAGAAAGTGGCAAACTCAGAAAGTGGCGAACTCAAAAAGTGACATTCTCAGAACGTGACGCTCTAAAAAAGTGACATTCTCAGAACGTGACGCTCTAAGAAAGGGGCGTCCTCAGTACCCTTACCATGAGTTGTGACATTGACGTTTTCGATAACGAGTATCGAGTTTACTATCTGTGCATCTCTTTCGCACTAAAATAGTACAAGCAAGATGCACAGATAGTAAATTCGATACTCGTTATCGAAAACGTCAATGTCACAACTCATGGTAAGGGTACAGAACGTGGCATCCACAGAAAGTGGCGTCTTCAGAACGTGACCTAACCAGAACGTGACTAGTAAAGAAAATGAGGTACTCTACTAAAGGAAACTTTCGCCTTTATAATATTAGTGTAGATAGTGTAGATTTAATCTTTATTGCACAATACTTAAACTGGAATCTTGAGGTTCCACGTTTTGGAATCTTTCGCTAGTTCAAGTCTCAATTAAATATAAATTTATTTATTAATACAACACAATCAAAATACAATTAATAAACAAATAATCAAATAATACTTACAATCTAACTAAGCTAACTAATCTAAAACACACCACCCTGCATCGTACCAGGCTCGAAGGTCCCCATAACACCTGCAGCATTACCACGCTGAATTGCTATGGAGACCTGTTGAACCAGGTACGACCCAGAGCGGGGATCGCCACCTCTCTCCCGCAGACGCTGGCCTAAATCCCTAAACAGCTGGCGGGCTTCCGAGCCCCAGGGCCCTGCTGTTTCCACTGCCACCGGTACAAAATCATACCCTAACTCTAGCTCTGCGTACTTGGTGTGCTTAAGCTTAGCGGCAGACTCTGCCGCTGAACCAGCGTGACGCGTGGTCTGCCCCAAATGGGACGCCGCAAAAGTGCTCACGCAAGTGGCGTCCCACAAGAGGCATCGCCCTCGCCGCCAGGGTACCAACGTGAGACCATCAGGCCTCTTATAATCTGTGCGGCTAAGACCTGGCGGCTCAAGGACACACGGCACGTTAGCTGACACCATGGCACGTCGCATAATCTCATTTATTGAGTGATGCCTGGGGAAACGACCAGCACACCTTTGGCAACTCAAACCGTGGTGACCTTCCTCCGTCACTGAAACCCCGCAAACACAACGATGGGGCTCGCACACCTTTGCACCCAATCTGAGCGCTACTGCTATCCTCAACGAGTCTCAATTTAGCACGAGAAACAACTAACATTACTTCCTTGTGAAACAAATGACAGTTAAAGTTTTTTTTTTTCAGAACACAACGACCCGGATTCTTTCACCGTCAACTTGTATCCATCAAGACAGCTGATGGACAGAGCGTTTGCCGACCTCACAGCGTACCTCAACTGGACTAGAATGGGGGTCATTTATGAGGACTACGGATACGGTAAGACCTATTGAAATATATAATTTTTACGTAACTAAGAACAAATCAAATTATTTTTTATGTAATATTTTGATTTGCTTTGATTTTTAAGTAGTAATACTACTATATATGTAAATTAAAAGTTGAAATAGATAACATATACTTAAGAAAAACGACGAGGACCTCCGGTGTTCGAGACGGGATTCGAACACCGGAGGTCCTCGTCGTTTTTTCTTAAGTATATGTTATCTATTTCAACTATATACTTTTTAGTTAAAAATAATAGACAATACTGTCAATAATAGACAATTATTACTCCATAAGACTTTATTACGTAAAACATAAATTGAGTCTAGATAATATTTATTTCTTATAACGCTTTGAAACCGACTTGTTTGATATAATAATATCATAATATTACAGTTATAAATAAAAAAAAGAAATTGCATCTGTTTCTCATACATAATTTTTTAAATTAAATATTTATTTTATTTTGTGTCATTTTTTCTTCTACTACACAATTATCGATATCGATAAAATAATGTTTTTTATCACTGGCTAGATTACGATAGTGTTTTGTTTTGCCGTGAAAAATCTGGGCTCTGCTTATAATATAATACAATCAATAACTATTTTAATGATTTGCAGGTGAACTGAACATAGCTAACATAGCAAAGGACGGACGCGACATGTACTGCGTGCGCGCATCGCACGAGTACCGACGCGCTCTCGCATTGCTCAAAGCTCAGGGTGTCTCACACATCATAGTTGACACCGACCCGAAGAGACTGCAGCAGTTAGCCAGAGCTGTAAGTATAACCTGGGTCTTGAAACACCGACCTTGTCGAATGAACAAGAAAAACCATGTGGTTTTTTGTGTCCGATCTTCAAATTGCTTATCCATAAAACTAAGAACAAATCAAATTGTTTTTTATGAAATATTTTTGATTTGCTTTGATTTTTAAGTAGTAATACTACTATATAAATTAAAAGTTGAAATAGATGACATATACTTAAGAAAAAATGACGAGGACCTCCGGTGTTCGAGACGGGATTCGAACCCGCATCTCCAGCTATCGCGGTTGACGCCTTAACCAATTTGGGCACCCGTACACAGCGGAACCCGTCGAAATTAATCAAGTATATGTGATCTTGTTTATTTTTAACGGTTTTAGGCACCGTTTTACCAGATCTAAGGTGAAACACTCAACACAAACACGCCTCCTATATGAATACCTTTCGGGATTCTGATATAGCTAGAGAGATGGTGCTGCCTATGCCTATCCATAGTTTCTTACTTTGGTTGCCTCTTACGACAACTGAGGGTGACGGGGTTCCTTCCCTCCTTTAAGAAAAGAGTGCCTGTGAACTTTGGTTGTCTGAGGACTCGAATATGGTCGATAAATTTGAACATACAAAAGAGTTAAGTAAAGCGGTAGTGTTTACATTATGGTGCCGTAACCAGGATATTAGCAATTCATACTTCCATACTAATATTATAAATACTGAAGTAACTGTCTGTCTGTTACGTCTTGACGCTTAAACCGCTGAAGCAATTGGGATGAAATTTGGTATGGAGAGAGTTTGAGCTGCAAGAAAGGATATAGGATAATTTTTATCCCGCAACCATACTTTAAAGATGGGCATGGCTGGCAGACGAAGTCGCGAGCACTATCTAGTAATAAATAAATGTTATACGACGTTCTTACACAAATTGACTGAGCCCCACCGTAAGCTCAAAAAGGCTTGTGTTGTGACTCAGCCAGCGATATGTATAATATAGGAAATACTTAAATACATAAAATACACCTATGACTTAGGAACAAATACCTGTGCTTATCACACAAATAAATGCCCTTACTGGGATTCGAACCCAAGACCATCAGCTTCATAGGCAGGGTTACCCACTAGGTTTTACTTGCGTTTTCTATAAACGCCGTGTGATGATCTCCCGCGGGTGTCGTAAGAGACGATAAAGGGAAAAATTCTACGGACGGGCAGCAGCGTCCGTCGCAACCCAATCTACAGTTACTGAGCCCCACGGTAAGCTCAAGAAGGCTTGTGAGTAGTCAGCCAACGATATACAAATACTTAAATACATAGAAAGCACTATGACTGACTACAAATACCTGTGCTCATGCAAATAAATGTTTCTACTTGGACTTCAACACTAGGCTATATTAAAATTGAATGATTTGAAAAGTTTGAAAGTAATGATGGTACAGAATTACTTGACAAACAAATTGATAATCCGTTTTTCAATTTTACAGATTCTTCAACTACAAATGAACAACGAAAACTATCATTACATTTTCACTTCCTTTGTAAGTATATTTTTTTATATGTGGTAGTCCACATGGAAAGGTACCTTATGGCGCTTGGCGCTTACGCTATTGTAACTGACGCTTCAATACTAATGTGACACTTTGCAACGTAAGCGCCAAGCGCCATAAGGTACCTTTCCATGTGGACTACCACATATTTTAATCGATAGCCTCGGCATTAATACAATAGTAGTTTATGTATCTGTGCATAATGAAGGGCATTACCAATTATGTATAGTTGCATACACTACTTTATCTACACACATATCATAAGTGTTTGAAGATGGGTTCAGGAACCGTAGGGACATGACCTGCATTACTAGTGTTACTTGAAACATTAAAAAGTCAACGATCAAAACAAATGACAGCTTGGAATGGCGGCGTTACCTATTTCGTATCTCAGTCAAATATTTTTTTAAACCATAGACAAGCGAATGAACTCCCTAATCTATTGTCACTCAAGTTCAAATGTCGTTCGATTTATATTAAAAACGAATTGGCGTTTGGTATCAATAACTGTTTTAATATCTATAGATACTATAATAGAAACCCCACTTGAATTTGACAGTTGTTCCAAATTTAAACTCATAACCTACTGATTTCAGTAGGTAATGGTAACATTACATCTCCATTCATTTCTGATGATTGGTAATGCTGGTCATTGCCTACGGTTTCTGGACACATTTTAGAGCACTTATGATATGTACGTAGATAAAAAGTAAAAAGTGGCAATTTTTTCAGGAAATTTTCAATTAATAAATATTTGTATATATGTATTTTCAGGATATGGAACTATTTGACCTTGAAGATTTTTACTACAACCGGGTTAACATGAGCGGTTGGCGACTGGTTGACCGGGACTCCGACAAGGTTAAGGACACATTGCTGGTCATGGAGAAATTTCACCCGATCGGGGCTAGTATACTTACTAGAGGTCACATCAAGGTCAGTGAAGGTTACGTTTAATATGGCGAAGGTCATCAATATTTACACACATTTTACCGACAGCAGTTAGGGTAAGCAAGTTTTGGAGAGGAGAGCGCGTATCGGCAAGCATAGTGTGGGATGCCCTCTAACAAGTTGGAGTGACCATACAAGGTGGTTGGCAAGAGCTGGAGGAGAGTAGACCCTGATGATGCTGATTTTTCTGGAAATGATAAGGTTGCGCCGAAGAAATGACTGCAGAATTTCGTTTGTTAGATACCTTTTTTGTATAGTTAATCCTTAATCTTAGTCTTTGTGCGTCATAAGTTACATATTTAAGGAATAACTAAATAAATTATACCATCGAGAGGATTCTAACCAGCTTAAACGCGACGGGTTAATCATGTGTATTTTAGGAGTTACCATGTCTACCTGGCTCCAGCATCAGATCAGATTAGTGGTGAATATTGCATTGTCCCAAAACTAACATAAGTGCTAAACGGCTTAAGCTGCTTCAAAAGATTTCACCTGAACATACATATATTGCAATTCTGTTCCCAGACTGAACCAGCCCTGCTTTATGATGCCATACAAGTGTTGGCCACGGCTCTGGCTGCTAGCAAGGAAGTGGCTCCGACCAACTCCTCGTGTGATGATGACTCGACCTGGAGCCATGGGAAGGCTGTTATGGATAACATCAATAAGGTATCTTCTTTAACCCTTTTCTAACTAGACATACCATTTATCTAGACGGAGCGTGCAATAATAACACGATCGAAAGGGATGGTCTTATGTAACTTTCCATAGGTATGGCACAGACGGCGCTATTTTCGTCCGTCCTTGTTATTTTTGTTCCCCTCCAAACTGGACCCTTCAGAACTGTCAAAGTTGGTGGGGAACAAACAAATACAATTGGAGTTTTCTTGGGTTTTCAACAAAAGTTGCGGTAATGAATACAGAATAAGCTAATATTTTTGTTATAAAGAATGTCCTGTAAAGCAAAACTATCGTGAATTGTTACATTTTGGGCTGCAAAAGCCAGAATATCTTTGTCCCTTACTGGCGCACGCGGATGCGTTCTCCAGTCATTATTCCTCCTAATTTTCTAAGCACTGTTGAGAGGCTGTGTGGTGCCAAGTGCCAACTGAGAATGGTACTACCACATCTTTCTCGGATGTTGTAAGAGGCGACAAAGGGGGAAAACCGACCGATCGGCAGCAGTGTTTGTAAGAACGCTGTTGGCCTAGCGGTAAGAGCGTGCAACTTGCAATCCGTCGCAGGTATGAACCCCGGCGTGTATACCAATGAGTTTTTCGGAACTTATGTACGAAATATCATTTGATATTTATCAGTCGCTTTTCGGTGAAGGAGAACATCGTTAGAAAACCGTACTAATATATAAGGCCTAGTTTACCCTCTGAGCTGGAAGGTCAGATGACAGTCGCTTTCGTAAAGCTAGTACCTACGACAAATCCTGGTATTAGTTGCCAAGTGGACCCCCAGGCTCCTATGAGCCGTGGCAAAATGCGAAGACAACACGAGGAAGATGATCTTTGTATCATCTTGGGGGGGAGTTGCAATATTCACCTGCGGGTACCCGCAGGAGGAGATGGGGTTCCTTCCCTCCTTTAAGAAAAGAGTGCCGGTGACATCTTGTTGCTTGATGACTCGAATATGGTCGATAAATTAAAACATATAACATAGGTAAATAAAGTGTTGGTGTTTACATTTTGGTGCCGTGATCAGGATATTTGCTATTCTAGTCAGCCGGTACCGCATGGTTTGGATTGGGACGAAAAAAGTTTAAATAATATAACTAGATCCCGGATTCTTGTGGCAATGACGTCACAATAGGGTAACGTAGGTGTAAATGGAACGGCGGAAAAAAATGTTACACAAATAAAAAATAAGATAAACTCAAAATATATGAATAGCACCAGAAAAAAAATACGTTTATCTACCGAATAAGTTTTAATCAATCACAATAGAAATTGAATTTAACGAAAGAACAATGTCGATAACTTAAACAACTGACAACTGATTAATAGGAAGTTTCGGAGTAATAGGTATATCATAAAATAATAAGTAACATCTTCGTATTAACACATATGTTTTTTTTTTATTTATCTTATCTGAATAAATCCGTATTAACACTAATGTTCCATTTACACCCACGTTGTCCTATTGTGACGTCATCACCACACGAATCCGGGGTTTAAATATAACTTTCTTCGAGAGCTTGTAATTTTAATGAGTTCGCACATTATCGACCAGCAAAACATCATTGTTGTAAAAATAATATTTTTTTTACAGATCCACGCCCACGGACTAACAGGTCCAATCCAATTTCAAAATGGAGTCCGTACCAACTTCTCCCTTCAGCTGATGCGACTAGTAGGGGGCGAGAAGGGGGGCACCGTGGTGTCTGGCCACTGGAACCCTGGCGAGGGTCTGACCATCACTGATCCAGCGGCGTATAAGAGAGATCCACCCCCCAATGTGACGCTCACGATAGTCACTGTTGAGGTAATCTGGTATTATTATTATCCTTGTTCTCCGCGATTAATTCTGAAATAAAACAAGAAATAAATATTACAGGACATTATTATGCAAATTAACTTCCTTCGAGATAAGAGTGCGTGACGTCTTGTTGTTCGAGAACTCGAATATCGATAAATTGTAACATAGAAATGAGTTAAGTAAAATGGTTGCGTTTACATTTTGGTGCCGTGTCCAGGATATTAGCAATAATGAATAAATGTTATAAGATATTCTTACACAAATTCACTGAGCCCTATGGTAAGCTCAAGAAGGCTTGTGTTGTGGGTACTTAGCGAACGATATACAGAGTGAAATCAAAATGGTGATACAAAGTTATATTTTCTGAATCTATTCGTGATTACGATCAACTTTTACTATTAGGTCTCAACCGAAAAATCAGTTGAAAAAACCTTCCCATACTATTACAGCTGCTAGGTTTAGTTGTTAGTATGGGCAGGTCATTTTTTTAGCTGTCTTTTCAGTTTTGGCTCCATAGGAAAAATTGATCGTAATCATGAATACATTCAGAAAATATAACTTTGTATTACCATTTTGATTTCACCCTGTATAAAATATACAATGCATCCTTGGTACAATGCCTCAAGGGCCTTTTTTTGATTGAATTTAGTAAGTACTTAGTTATGTAATTATAATAATATTGTAATTGGTATAGAAAATGATATATACAAATACTTAAATGCATAGAAAACACACACAATTCAGGAACAATATACTTGTATTCATCATACAAGATCTACCCTTACTGGGATTTGAACCAAGGTCTTTCTTCATAGTTTTGACGACAGTTTTGGCCTAGTGGATAGTGTAGTAGATAGCAGTAACCCAGGACGGGTTAAAATCCCAGTACGGGTATTCATTCTTGTGATGAACACAGATATTCGTTCCTAAGTCATGATCGGTTTCATAGGCAGGGTCACTACCCACTAGGCCAGACCGGTCGTCATATAAGAATGTTCTGTCATATTTATTTATTTTATTTTTAGTAGTAATTTTGACTTGTTTGAGGCTGTCATGCTAAATTCTGGTTTCAGGAAAAGCCTTACGTGATGGTGAAGGAAGGCTGGAACCTTCAGGGTAACGCTCGCTTCGAGGGTTTCTGCATTGACCTGCTGGCGCGCGTGGCGGCGCAGGCGGGCTTCGCGTACCGGCTGCGGCTTGTTCCAGACAACATGTACGGCGCGAGGGATCCGGACACCGGACAGTGGAACGGCATCGTGCGGGAGCTTGTGGACCGGGTGAGGCGTGAGGGGTGGAGAGACGGAGTGAGAGATAGGGAGAGGGTCTAGTAGAACGTCATGCAGGAGCTTGTGAATCATGAAGAGGTGGGGAGGGATGGAGGAGAGACGGAGACACAGCGAGAGAGTGAGACGGTGAAGTGGAACAGCATTATGCTACACCATCAGGAACAAAACACTACATACCTGAAAGGTAGCAGTGCTATTATGGCTGTGGTCTTCTGTAAGGAGGAGGTACTTCCCCAGTTGGGCTTCTCCAGACTCAAGCGTGATGGTACTTCGCTGTGCCCTACCTCTCATTGTCGGACGTAGTTTAAGGACATTGAGAGAGAGTGAGTCGGGCAAGTGGAATGGCAGAGTTTGGGAGATTGTGGACTGGGTGTGAAGGGGAGGGGTTGTGGAGAGTCGGAGTGAGAGATAGGGAGAGGGTCTAGTGGAACGCCGGGCTTGTGAATCCTGGCGAGGCGGGGAGGAATGGAGGAGAGACGGAGACGACAGTGAGTTGGGCAAGTGGAATGGTATCGTTTGGGAGAATGTGGACTGGGTGTGGAGTAGAGGGGTTGTGGAGAGACGGAGTGGGAGGGAGGGGGTTTAGTAGAAAGTCACACAGGAGCCTGTGGACCATGGCGATGGTGAGGAGAGCCGGAGATGTAGCGAGTGAGTGAGACGGGGAAGTGGAACAGCATTGTGCTACACCATCAGGAACATAACACTACATACCCGCATAAGTTAGCAGTGCTATTATAGCTGTGGTCTTCTGTATGGAGGGGGTACTTCCCCAGTTGGGTTGCTCCAGATTCATGCGTGATGGTACTTTGCTGTGCCCTACCTCTCATTGTTCGACGTAGTTTAAGGACATACCCGGGTCCAAAAGAGTAGGAGAAACTTGAGAGAAACACGGAGCAGTGATCTGCTTCGAGCGCCCTTTATATTTCATTCAAATATCGAAAGGGACTCTACGTGTTAACTTCGGCTCCGCGTACACTTTCCAAATGTCCGGAACACCATTGATCCATCTTCGGAAAGACAGTGGTTTTATGATAATAATAAGCATTCTCATTTCAGAAAGCTGACATCGCAGTGGCGTCCATGACCATAAACTACGCTAGAGAAGCGGTCATAGACTTTACAAAACCATTCATGAACCTTGGCATCGGCATACTTTTCAAGGTGAGTTGTTGGCGGTTACCTCATGAGGTCATGAGCCAAGTATACTTGCTGGACTTGACCTCGGTCTTCACGAGGTTCTCGTCACATGGGACGGTGATGTCGATGAGCATTGCCCTGCGCTGTCCATCTATCACCACGATTTAAGGCTTATTGGCTACAATAGTCCTGTCCGTGATAACAGATCGGTCCCAATAGTTTCGCACGACCATTTTCGAGAATTGGCGCAGGTGTGTACTTATATTACGGCATGTTGGGCTCCACAAGGTAGTAATTCATCATGACAACTACAATAGCAAATGTGTTGCCTACTTACTCCGTCTGAACAGGCATAATTGCATACTTATCAACATATACAATTAAATAATAGATAAAAAAGCGGGACAATCTTACACAAATCGACCTAGTCCTACGGTAAGCTCAGTAAGGCTTGTGCTGTAGGTACTAGACGACGATATATAATAGATAGATACTTAAATACATAGAAAACACCCATGACTCAGGAACAAATATCTGTGCTCATCACACAAATAAATGCCTTAATGCGATTTGAACCCAGGACCATCGGCTTCATAGGCCCCTGCCTATGAAGCCCGGGCCAGACCGGTCGTCAAATATATCGTCACTACTTTGAATAAACCTCGTAACTCATTCTGGCATTCAAAAGAAAAATGACTTAACTATCTATGGGATGAGTACAGAGTTACTGCGTTTCAACTTAGAGTATCTATGCTCTCTCGTATCTACGAGAATTTTCAAAGTAGTGAAGATTTTTTATGTTATTACAGGTCCCAACATCTCAACCGACTCGTCTCTTCAGCTTCCTAAATCCGCTGGCGATTGAGATCTGGCTGTATGTCCTAGCTGCCTACATTCTAGTGTCTTTCACACTGTTCGTGATGGCCAGATTTTCACCTTATGAATGGTATGTAACTATTATTACATAAAGGAAAAAAATAGATTATTTTCTTGTCACTAATTGGAACATCATTATAATCACCGGCAGGAACAACAGCCCTATGAATAGGTTCTATTTTTATTTGGCTGTGGGTTTCTACAAGGTGGAGATACTTTCCCAGGTCAATTGAAAACGAAAAAAATGGAAAACAATAGTACATTACATCAAAGGCCGGGAAAATGAGAATTTCTGGCCAAGTGGGTATATACGGATAGTCATACGAGGCCGAAAATCCGTTTTCACGATGAGGCATGTATAGTGCTTTTCTCAAACATACAATGGAAAAATGCTTCAAAAAATGAAATTTGCAAAATCACAACTAACAATGAAATCAAAATGTATTAAAAATTAACAGCAGCTGTTTGCTATGACACGCGCCATCTTTGCCCCCGTATGGATAATCGTCGAAAAAAAAGTTACTTTGCAGGCCTAGTCCTGGCCCAGGCCTGCAAAGTTATATGAAATTCCATTTCCGTCCCCTTCAGTTGCCGCGCCCAAAAAACATACTTCCAAGTTTATTATAAGGAATGTAAAGACAATATTTCATTGCATGGTTGAGAAAACCCATGTACATTGATAGCTTCGCAATTACTTCAATTCCATATTAATTATTTGCACAAATACATAGACATCCATCAACTAAGTTTTTCACCTAAATATATTGGGACAATCTTACACAAATCGACCTAGTCCTACGGTAAGCTCAGTAAGGCTTGTGTAGGTACTAGACGATATATGACATCCAACTTTAACAGTGAGAGGTAGGGCACAGCGATGACCATCACGCTTGAATCTGGGGCAGCCCAACTGGGGAAGTACCTCCTCCTTACAGAAGACCACAGCCATAATAACACTGCTACCTTTCAGGTATGTAGTGTTGTGTTCCTGATGGTGAGTAAGGTTCCCAGAGCTCCAACCTCCCTTAAAGGCCGGCAACGCGCTTGTGACTCCCCTGGTGTTACGGGTGCCCATGGGCGACGGTATTTGCTTACCACCAGGCAATCCGTCTGCTCGTTTGCGGCCTATGTCATAAAAAAAAAAAAACCATCTATTAGGTTTTTCACCTATTTACACTGTTGGTTGGATTTCAGGTCATCAAGCACACACGTCTGCGGTCATGAAACCAAGTTGCTCACAAACCAGTTCAGCGTGTGCAACTCTCTCTGGTTCATCACGGGAACTTTCCTGAGACAGGGCTCTGGTCTTAATCCAAAGGTAAGGATGAAATTTTTCGGATTTTTGGTTGGTCAAGTCCCGGGTGAGGCAAGTTTAAGAAATTATAAAATATCATCTTTCTCGTGTTGTCGATTTTGCCACGGCTCATAGGAGCCTGGGGTCGGCGCCGAAATCCTGCGATTAGACTTGGGCTAAACACTAATTTTACGAAAGCGACTGCAATCTGACATTCCAACTCAAAGGGTAAACTAGGCCTTATTGGGATTTGTCCAGTTTCCTCATGATGTTTTCCATCACTAAAAAGCGACCGGTACATTTCAAATGATAATTCGTATATAGGTACGTTCCGAAAAACGAAAACAAAAAAAAAAAACTAATCATATTTGTGATGTCGATATCGATACTGGATTCCCTACTATTCAATATACTCTATGATCACAAATATGCTTAGTCGATTACCCATCCCTAAGAACTTGACAGCTACCATTTTGTAACTCCAATAGTGGGGTCTATTTGTAATATAATAAATACTTCGGGACAATCTTACACAAATCGACCTAGTCCGACGGTAAACTCAGTAAGGCTTGTGTTGCAGGTACTAGACGACGATATATGTATATGATAAATAGATACATATAAATACTTAAATACATAGAAAACACCCATGACCCAGGAACAAATATCTGCGCTCATCACACAAATAAATGCCCTGATTGGGATATTTACTTCCAGGCTACCTCCACACGCATAGTCGGCGGTATCTGGTGGTTCTTCACCCTGATCATCCTGTCTTCGTACACGGCAAATTTGGCAGCCTTCCTGACAGTGGAGAGGACAGTTCTACCGATCCAGAGTGCAGCTGACTTGGCAGCTCAGAACAGCGTTCAATATGGAACACTCAACGGAGGTTCCACTATGACTTTCTTCAGGGTAAGACTTGAAGAGTCAAGAGTTAAAGTGACGACGAGGTCGAGGGTGAAGCACGCTTTAGTAAAAGCCTATATTCACTGTTGCCTTGAAAAGATCTTTAATATCTTTCCGGGAATACAGACGAAGGGAGCGAATTCCATTCCTTAGCAGTCCGAAAGTAGAAGCGAATCGCTTTGTGCGAATGAAGATCAACATCAAACTTGATGGAGTTTTAACAGGATTTTCTCGCTGGCGAGACATCTTAAAGGACCCCGCAGCAAACACAGGGAAAAAATGGTTTCAGTCAAATCTCACGAAATTTTAGTATGTAGATTCGAGGCTGCTGAATATTTTTTATAGGGGCACAACTCTCTCGGAAGTTTACTTTCAGAAATAATCTAGTAAATATTTTTCAATTTACGCTGCGGGTTTTAAAATCAATGTGTTGAAATGATACACACTGACAGATACTGACGTTGTCAAGCTCAGCCACCAACTGTCAGTAAATATGTAACCTACATCCTACATGTATGTTGTATAAAACAATTAAACTAATTATTACACCTAGATATTTTTCTAGCACGGACGATTTGTTGTAACTGATTGACAAAATAAAAACATCGAATATAAAACTAATAAAACTCCTTCTAGTTTCGTGTTGATCTTCATTCGCACGAAGCGATTCGCTTCTACCTTCCTGCGGACTGCTAAGGAATGGAATTCGCTCCCTTCATCTCCATTCCTGGAAAGATATAAGGGTCTTTTCAAGACAAGAGTGAATAGGCTGTTACTGAAGCGTGTTACACCCTCGACCTCGTCGACACTTACCATCAGGTGTGACTGAGATTAAATGCTGGTCAGTCTTGTATAAAAAAAAGATACGCAGTGGTCATTATCATCTGTCTCGCGTTGTCCCGGCATTTTGCTACAGCTCATGGGAGCCAGGGCACCGCTTGGCAACTAGTCCTAGAATTTGCCGTAGGCACTAGTTTTACGAAAGCGACTGCCATCTGACCTTTCAACTTAGAGGGTAAACTAGGCCTTATTGCGATTAGTTACTATGTTTCACCGCTCTAAGACACACTGATGACATTTTTTCGGTAGTTCCCGGCAGTAGTTAAGAGACAATCCCCCCATAAATTATTGGAAACCCAAGTACTAGTACAGGAGTGGTACGAAAATTTGTAGGCGAGGGTCAAAATAATTCCCACAGAAGCGGAGTTTGTTTTTTTTAGTTCTTTGTATGCATCTATTTGACATACTAAAAATGAGTTTTATATGGGGAATTTTCAATTTTTCAAATCTTTGCCGTGTGGAAAATCGCATTTTGCACACATATATTTTTCTATATTTTTAGTATGTCAAAAAGATACACACAAAGAACTAAAAACACCAAACTCCGGTTCTGTGGCATTTATTTTGACCCCAAACGCTATATTTATCTCCTCTACTATACATCATCATCTCAGCCATAAGACGTCCACTGCTGAACACAGGCCTCCCCCTTGGACCTTTACATGTACCGGTTGGAGGCGACCTGCATCCAGCGTCTTAATGAGGTCGTCTCTCCATCTTGTGGGTGGACGTCCTACGCTGCGCTTGCTAGTCCGTGGTCTCCACTCGAGCACTTTTCGACCCCATCTGCCATGTTCTCTGCGTGCAATGTAGCCTGCCCATTTGCCACATCAGCTTGCTAACCCGGTAGGCTATGTCAGTGACTTTAGTTCGCCTACGGATCTCCTCATTTCTGATCTTTACAAGTACCAGGGTATCATAAAATTTTATCAATTCCAGGACTCCAACATCGACATATATCAGAAGATGTGGCAACATATGTCTACCACTTCCCCACCAGCTCTCGTCTCGTCTTACGAGGAGGGGGTGAGGAGGGTCCTTCAGGGGAACTACGCATTCCTCATGGAGTCTACAATGTTGGACCATAGGGTACAGAGGGATTGCAATTTGACTCAGATCGGTGGACTTCTGGATTCTAAGGTAAGGTTATGTAATGTAGTTCATTTCATACTAGCTGTGCCCCTGGCTTAATAGGGAAAAAACGTAGCCTATGTGTTAATCCAGGGTGTCAGCTAACTCCATACCAAATTCTATTAAAATCGCTCCTGCCGTTTAGACTTGAAGAATTAACAGACATACACACTCACAAACTGCCGCCTGTAAAATATTAGTGTAGATAGGTAGTTTTGTAATTTTATTTATTTTTAACCCTATTACCCTATATTTATCTTTGTTTTACCTGTATGACGTTGAAGGGCGTTTTCAAAAAACGTTGTCCCAAACCTCATTCTACCAGATTGACTTTGAGAAAAAAGTGTTCCAAAATTCCCGTTCCATTACGCCATCCTATTAGTATGAACTTTCAGCTGATGTTCGCGTAATGGAAAATTAAAATTTTGTATGAAAATTTTGGGACATTTTTTTTTATTAATTAGGATCGAATAAGCTCGTGATTCTGAGAAAATTGAGCCCCGGCACGTCAACACTTTTTGACGGCAACGTTTTTTGAAAATGCCATGGGGTGGTACTTATCGATAACAGGACTGTCGATATTTTATTTTGTCAATCACTCACAAGAAATCGTTCGTGCTAGAAAAATATCTAGGTATATTTACAACTCTTTTCTTGAAAAAAATCATTACTAATGTTAATAATAATGTTGATACTAAAACAGCCATGTTCCTCATAAAAACAATTATTTTAGGGTTACGGCATCGCAACGTGGAAAGGTAGTCCATGGCGAGACCGCATCTCTCTGGCCATCTTAGAGCTCCAGGAGAAAGGAGTCATACAGATTTTGTATGACAAATGGTGGAAGAATACAGGAGATGTGTGCAACAGAGACGGAAAGGATAGCAAGGCGAATCCACTTGGCGTTCAGAATATCGGTGAGTTTAACTCCTTAGGGTTGTGGTATCCGGATTAAAGCGCTGATGATGTGGTAAGGGTGTGCGACTTGTAATCCGGAGGAGGCAGGTTCAAGCCCTGCTACCAATGAGTTTTTCGGAACTTATGTACGAAATATCAGGAAAACATCACCTTGCTCGCGTTGTCCCGGCATTTTGCCAGGGCTCATGGGATCCTGCCAGGATTTGTCGTGGAATTTTACGAAAGCAACTGCCATCTGACCTTCCAACCCAGGTAAACTAGGCCTTATTGGGATTAGTAGCTTATCATTTATTTCGGACAACACTTATCCATAATTATTATATTAGTACTTATAGTAACTGCTTAATCTATATTAGTGACTTAATTTAATTACAAAGATGGCAGTCGTATTCGTGAAAACTATTTTGGACCCGGGTATGTCCTAAAACTACGTCCAACAATAAGAGTTAGGGCACAGCGAAGTACCATCACGCTTGAATCTGGAGCAGCCCAACTGCGGAAGTACCTCCTCCTTACAGAAGACCACAGCCATAATAACACTGCTACCTTTCAGGTATGTAGTGTTGTGTTCCTGATGCTGAGTAAGGTTCCCAGAACTCCAACCCCCCTTAAAGGCCGGCAGCGCGTTTGGGCCCATGGGCGATAGTAATTGCTTACCATCAAGCAATCCGTCTGCTCGTTTGCCAACTTTGCCATAAAAAAAACTGGTGCCTATACCTGGAATTATCTAACATATTGTCAATAGGGACCCAGGCTTTCATGAGCTGCAGAAAAATGCCGGGACGAAGAGTGGAAGATGATCAGAGAACTTTATTATGTCCAGGTGGTGTATTCGTCACACTTCTCTGCGGGTTGGCGTTGGCGATAGTGGTCGCCATTTTGGAGTTCTGTTGGCACACCAAGAAGAACGCGTCACAGGGAAGACAGTCGCTGTGCAGTGAGATGGGGCAGGTATGTTACATACATACATTTCAGCCGTATGCAGTCCACTGCTGGACATAGGCCTCTCACAAATATGACTTTTATCATCTTGGGGGGTAGTTGCCATAGTCGCCACGCTGGCAGGCGGGTAGGCAACCGCAGTAGCTGTATAGGTTTCGACGGACGCTGCTGCCCGTCCGTAGGATGTTTCCCTTTGTCGCCTCTTACGACACCCGCGGGAGGAGATGGGGTGGTGCTATTCTAGTCAGCCGACATCACACGGCGTTATCTAATCTTTATTTTGAGGTCTGGGTGAACGCTCAAGTTGAACGGCATGTTGACCTTTTGACGCTTTTCCTCTCGCGTCAAAATGTCACATGTACGCCAACGTATCGACTAGTGAAGAACAAAATTAAGAAGTATTTGTATTCATACTTCTATACTTATTACTTATTTACATTATACATTATGGCATACTTCCATATTCATGCCCATATAAATGCGAAAGTAACTCTCTCTGTCTGTTACCTCTTCACGCTTAAACCGCTGAACCAATTGGGATGAAATTTGGTATGGCGAGAGTTTGAACTACGAGAAAGGACATAAGATAATTTTTATCCCGCAGTCATATTTCAAATACGGGGATGGCTGGCTGTCTTTTCTCGTTGCTCAAACTCTTTCCATACCAAATCATCATCATCGTCGAAAGACGTCCACTGCGGGACATAGGCCTCCCCCAGAACGACCCAAGTAGACCAATCCTGCGCCTTCCACATCCAGCGGTATCCCGCGATTCTAACTAGGTCGTCGGTCCACCTTGTGGGAGATCTACCTACGCTGCGTCTTCCAGATCGTGGTCGCCACTCCAGAACCTTTCCGCCCCACCGGCCATCGGTTCTGCGCGCAATGTGCCCCGCCCACATACCAAATATCCCGATTCAAGTTTAAATCAGTATTGTTTATATGGATTTTATTTCAGGAATTAAGAACAGCGATGCGTGGAGGTTCTTCCAGCAGAACCGTTCTTCGGCCAGGGTGCTCCAGGTGCTCGCCAGCTACCCATGTGCCTCCAGCACCTTCTAGATACGAGGTATTGACTAACGGCTATATTGACTAGTATACCTAGATATTTTTCTAGCAGGAACGATTTGTTGGAAGTGATTGACAAAATAAAAATATCGACAATCCTGTTATCGATAACTTCGTACTACGTTAGCCGTATGGGAGACTATAGACTCCCTAAATCCTTGCTGTACTCGGAGCTTACGGATGGCCAGCGCAATCAAGGGGGGCAGTTTCTCCGGTACAAGGACGTTTTGAAACGACACCTCAAAGCATCCGGTATACCACCTGACCGTTGGGAAGACCTTGCGTCGATGAGGCCGGAATGGCGCAAAAGGGTTAGTTTAGGTGTAGCTTCTTTTGAAGAAGCTCGACTTGAACACCTGCCTGCGCTATCATCGGAAGACTCGGCCTAAGCCGTCCTACGTTTACACTCTTAACGACCAGGGGCAGCTTTTCTGTCCTCTGTGCAACAGGGTTTTCAAAACAAAGTTTGGTTTTGCAAGCCACATAAGGGCTCATCAGAGAAGGTAAGAGTAACTATATATATATAGTCCTCCATGTCGTATTCGACAACGGCGACATTCGACTACTTCAAAGACAAGTCGTACACACAGTCTTATATCGGCTACCTACCTAGACGCCGCGTGCCACCGATCTTGAACAAATTGAACGTAATCCGTACACTTTTGATCCAATTTAATTTTATTATTTGCAATGAATAGTTTGAATTTTTTCCTGAAGTAGGTATGTGAAATATAAATAAATAAGTAATAAGTAGATTTGTTATTGTTTTTTTTAACCCTATTATCCTATATTTGTCTTTGTATTACCTGTATTACTTATTGATAACAGGACTGTCGATGTGTTTATTTTGTCAATCACTTTCAAGAAATCGTTCGTGCTTGAAAATTTGCTAGGTATATTGATTAGATACATTACATACATACATTTCAGCCGTATGCAGTCTACTGCTGGACATAGGTCTCCCACAAATATGACTTGTGTCTTGGGGGTAGGTGCCATAGTCCCCACGCTTGGCGACCGCAGTAGCTGTAGATTGAGTTTCGACGGACGCTGCTGCCCGTCCGTAGGATGTTTCCCTTTGTCGCCTCTTACGACACCCGTGGGAGATGGGGTGGTGTTATTCTAGTCAGACGGCATCACACGGCACGACATTGATTAGATGGTTCCCCTTATTTAAATACGCATAATATGATTTCGAAAATTTTTAAATCGAATACATTTTGGAGAGTGTGCACAGGAATTGTCAAAGTCTGTCCTTAAATTTAGTGTCGATCATTCCAAAATGCAATGCGACCGGTTTGACGACCGGTCTGGCCTAGTGGGTAGTGACCCTGCCTCTGAAACCGATGGTCCTGCCTGGGTTCGATTCCCAGTCGGGGCATTTATTTGTGTGATGAGAACAGATATTTGCTCCTGAGTCATGGGTGTTTTCTATGTATTTAAGTATTTATATGTATCTATCTATTATATATATCGTCGTCTAGTATCTGCACAAGCCTTACTGAGCTTGCCGTAGGTCTAGGTCGATTTGTGTATGATTGTCCCAAAATATTTATTTATTATTATTATTTAAAACGCAAGTACAGTCAGCGTCTGGTCAGTACAGAGGTCGGAAGTCCCAACACATTACACCAAACAGAGAATTACATTTCTGCCAAGAGTGTAGAGTTTTGAGTGTGTGAGATTTGGGTCTTTTCAAGGCAAGCGTGAATAGCCTGTTATTGAACCACCTTTACATCATCTTGGGAGACAGTTGGAATAATGCCTTGGTAGGCTGATTGTCCGCTTTGGTTTCGACGGGAGCTGTTAATTACATTTACTTATTAACTCTTTGTGCTGTATGCATCGTAAAATCCTTACACTTTTTTTTATATAGCACTGATCAGCGTTTGACCTTAGTCACATCTGATGGTATGTCGACGAGGTTGAGGATGTATCACGCTGGTTCAGTAACAGTCTTCACTCTTGCCTTCAAAACACCCAAATTATATCATTCCGGAAATAGCGGAAGGGAGCGGATTCCATTCCTTAGCAGTCCGCATTAGGCAGGGAGAAGCGAATCGCTTTGTGCGAATGAATGGAATATTCACAACGTAAGGATGAAACCACTCCCCTCGCCTGGACGTCCGGTGGTGGAATGAATGGCGGAATTAAATTTTACACGAAACTCCCGAGAAGGGTATTTTATCGAGGTATTTGAGGTCCAATTTGCAAAGTTATGCCAGGGTGTGTTGTGAGGATGATATGCAGAATGGTTATTTACCTCTTATTATTTTTAGGAAATATTTTTTTATTATGCAGAAACGTCTGCTAGCGATTATATATATATTCATAACGTAAGGATGAAACCGCTCCCCTCGTCTGGACTGGACGTCCGGTGGAACGGAGATGGCGGAATTAAATCAGAAAACCAGTGATCGACAAGAACTCGTCAGAGACGGTTATTAACAGTGATCGGTTTTTTGGATTCAACATGGGGTGAACGACCTCAAACATTATGTTAGTATGGAAATGCCCCGGCTATCCGGGCTTTAGGTTATTAGAAAAGACAACAAAAATACATTGTGTTTATTTTATTATACATTAAAACATCTAAATAGCTGATATACAAGCGACTTACTCGCCGTTATTTTGTCCAAATTGAACAAATGAGCACAAGTTTTCACACTGACAGCTCATTTGCTGCCACCAAATCGGCATATTTTGTACCGTTTGTACAAAAGTTCGACGAGTAAGTAAAAAATCCCTTTCACACAATTTAAATTGTTTTATTTTTGATTAATTTGTTCGGTATCGCGGGAAACTGTCGTATCTATATTAACTTTTCTACATGATATCCCGCGAGGGTGAATCCAAAAAACCGATCACTGGTTATTAAACAAGAACCAGAAAATGACGGTTATTAATTGTTTCTTATATTTCAGACTCAAGACTTATCCAACAGCGTGGTGGAATTAAAGGAACTGCGATGGTCGTAGCGGAACGCTCGCGGGCCCGCCTCCGCGCCCGCGTCCCCCGCGCGTCGCCTGCGCACCAATCAGAATCATCACAGTGAGTCTCTAACTCTTTTGCTCTCTCTAGCTGGAGTTGTAGTCTATAGTCGAACCAGCTCTCGCGAGCGCGCGAAAAACCAATTATAATAATGTACAGTTAAAGTCAAAGATATGTACACGTCCAAACTAACAATAGTACATTACTGCAGCCGCCGGGAAAAAGGGGGTTGAAGGCTGAGTTGTATATACGGCCGACTGTAAGGAGGCCGGATAGTATACGAAGCCTTCAAGACCCTTTCACGGCTAGGCATGTATAGTGCTTTTCTCAAACTAATGCAATGAAATAAATAAAAAAATACCACTGAACAAAACAGCTTCACGACATAAGTTTTTTAATTTTCCCTCCAATCCCGCTTTGTAGTATTTTTGCCTTCGATGTAATAATTAATGACTATCATAAATAGTCTGGCTATAATTACTATATACAACATTTAGAAAAACCACCAAAAAAGAATGCACTTACCTTTTAAATGATGGCGCTACGGCATCTGCCTTTGGCGGTACACAATAACAAAATATAGATAAATAAAACCGGGCCCGGTTAGATTATTCAATTTTTATACACCCGTAACACTATATCTAAGTCACTAAAGCATTGAATCACACCATTTACCACTATTTAGTCTTAATAACAGAGTTTTACACGCCGAGAAACTTTTCCATTCCGCCATTATTAAAACAAGTAAAAGTGTCCTGTGATTGGTTGAGTCAAAAATGCGTTCAAAAACGCGCATGCGTGGAGTAGTGTTTGGTGTTGCCAATACAATTTTAAAATTGAGAGCATGAATAATAAATATAATAATGTAATAACCTGATGATATGAATATTCAATTACAATGATAAATAAAATAAATCTCTCCATACCATTTCGTCTGAAATAAGCGAGATTATTTTTTAGCCCGCTAATCATTTAGTCACTAAAAATGATAAAAAAATATAACTCAGCTGTTTGAACAGGCTTCATGAACACAGACGCCAGGTATACATAAAAATTAAAAAAAAATTACTTCCCGGCCTAGGCCTTCAATTTTATATGAAATTCGTTACCTGTCCTCTGGAGTCGATCCGCCCTAAACGTGATACTTCGAAGCCTATTATGACGCACGTAACGAAGACATTTCATTGCATGTTTGAGAAAAATATATTTATTTACTTTATTGTCTCAGCATTAAGGGATAAAGGTTTTTTGCACTTTGGTCGCATCGATATCTTTACAGTACCCTTACCATGAGTTGTGACATTGAGGTTTCCGATAACGAGTATCGAGTTTACTATCTGTGCATCTCGCTTGTACTATTTTAATACGAACTACTGTACCTTAATTGTCTTATCGATAGTAAACGGAGAGACTACGGACGTCACTAGTTCCGACTTGTGACATCTAGTCCTTGTTAGTGATAGACAAGGACGGAGCTATATTTCGGGGATAGCGAAAGAGACTTTTTTAAACACAAACGAGTGTCTAACCCGTAATAGGTATAATTTACTTTAATTACAGGCTTGAAATTTAGAAAAATCTTCTTAATTTTGAAACGGAATGCCATCTTTGTGCACATAATACTTTTAAGTTCTTGCCACACTCTTGATGCAACTATAATACATTATTCATATTCTTTATCACGCCCGTCCATTTGAAAAATAACTGTGTTACTCGCTCGAACGCCATTCGCAGACTGAAGATAGCAACGGGGGCGTGTCTCAAATATGAAGTGAATTCACCATATGCGTCACATAGGGGATCGCCCGGTTTCTTGAAAAGATAAAAGATCTTTATTTTTCAATTTAGGCACATTACATGCACTTATGAACGTCAAAGAATAATCTACCACCGGTTCCAACCCTACACCCTGACCCGAGAAGATACCGGCAAGAAACTACGGCGGGATTTATTTTTTATAAAACATTGATACATTAAATCTTAAATTACATAATTATGCGTAGTCCCAAAAGAAAACTTATCAAACAGTTTATTAGAAGATACAACAAAAAAATATAAAAGTTAAATAATAATGTATAAACAAATTTGACTTCACAAAATAGACATAGTTACTTTGATATATTTAAGAACCACTAGACTGTATTCAAGCAAATAAATGATTTGATTTCATTTGATTTGATATGATATGCTTTCTTACCTGAACTGTGTCATTGAAATAATTTGGCAGTACATACAATTGATGAATTAAATGCTAGGTGGTTCTTACTTATCTGTGCTTACTGGTAATGTTCTATTTTTCCCGCTGCGCCAAACTTAGCGATCAGTATGACTCGTAAAGAATGCTTAGAGCTTTAAGACCGCCTTGTACACTTACCATTTTTTTTCTATTTTTTTTTCAGATTCAGTGGGATCGCTTAGACGTACGACATCGTACGTGTTAAAGGAGCCCAGAGAAGGACAGAAGAAACACGTCCAAATCGTCGCCTAGGGTTAAGTAGCTAAAAGAATTACAAAAATGCTGGTGACCCATTTAAGTGTGTAATTATTAGCGTACTGATTTAAACTTTCACGGTTTATACAACTTACATAATAATGGAGGTGTCAAATACCACAAGTTAAAAATACCGATATCGATAGTGTATTGTGGCAGAGTGACATCCCTAGTGCGCAACGTTCAAGTTGATAAACAAGATCAAGTGCGGGTAGTTCGAAAAACTCACGGCTAGATGTTGACGTGAACTAGCCAGTCTTCATCCGAGACCGCGAGGGCAATGTCGTTTTAGTAATATCGGAGGTAATTTTTTAAATTAATATACGCGGTTAAGGCCCGTTTTTTTGTATATACAGTCTGGCCAGAAGCATAGAGCCATGCTTATTTTATATGAAAACTCGATATTCGGCGGTCGGACACCGGAGCTGTTATGTAGCGGATTCAATTCGTCCACCATCAATGGTTCTAAGCACACCGAACTTACTTGAAATAAAATTAAGATAATGCCTAAATAATAAAATTCCATATTATTTGAGCATTTCTCAAAAAGGTTGTACATTTGGGTCATGTCTTCGATATTGATTAAAAGCTGTAGACTGATAGAGCAAATGATGCTTAGCAAGAATGGAATTTTTCTTTTTTGTTACCGAAAGTCTATAGAAATTTGGTAACAAGGAAAATTCGATACAAACTTTATGGGACATTTTGGGAAATATAGGTAGATCTTCAGCATCATTTGCTCTGCGAAGACCATCACGCTTGAGTCTGGAGAAGCCCAACTGGGGAAGTACCTCCTTACAGAAGACCACAATCATAATAGCACTGCTACCTTTCAGGTATGTAGCACCAACCGGGAAGAAAGCCGGCAACGCATTTGTGACTCCCCTGGTGTTGCGGTAATTGCTTATCAGTCAATTGGTGGCGGTAATTGCTTATCAGGCAATCCGTCTACTCTTTGCCACCTCTGAAAAAAAAACGTACCTATAAGGAAATCAATACATTCTGTATAGGGACTGTGAACGTGTTACTATGACATGCCTAATGGTTGTGACAATGTCACTCATTTAATACACTCATTCATTGACTGTTCGGGTGCTGTCGTATTTCGCTCGAAATCCGAGTTTTGTCGATAGAAGATACTACATCTGTAGCTATGTCGATTCATGAACTGAAAGCCACACAACACGGTATGAGTGGTCCGACATGGTGGCCGGATATATATTATGTACCTTAAGACTAGATACTTAAAGTATACTTTGCCATGCGCGAAGTTAAAAATCTTTGCCTATATTTTCATATTCTGTAGTTCTCGTATCTGTATATTTAAATATGTATGTGATTATTATGTAAAATACATATATAATATAAAATAAAAATCAAAAGATTCATTGGGCTTATATTATAAAATTCCAATAAAATTCAGTAACGTAAAAAAAACACTACAATTTCAATCAAAAACAATATTTTTTTTAATACCAGACTGGCCGGTTTTTGACCTCAGTCGCACCTCATGGTAAGTGTCAACGAGGTCGAGGGTGTAGTGCGCTGGTTCAGTAACAGCCTTCACTCTTGCCTTGAAAATACCCAAATTATATCTTTCTGGAAATACAGACGAAGGGAGCGAATTCCGTTGCTTAGCAGTCCGCATTAGGAAGGTAGAAGCGAATCGCTTCGTGAGAATGAATGGAATATTCACAACGTAAGGATGAAACTGCTCCCCTCGCCTGGTCGACCGGTGGTGGAACGGAGATGGCGGAATTAAATCGTGCAATTCCTGTGCACACAATAAGCTTGCGTTTATTATGTATTTTTTTATAATTTATTGGTAATATAAAAATAGACATTGTACAGTGGGATGCGGTTAGTTTGAGCGGGGTCCTAAATAGTTAATTTTACTAACTAGTGCGTAAAAGTGCACTTTTCGCACGCTTCGCGTGCGTTAATTTCACTTTTTAAGGCACTTGTTATGAAAAATTGGGTTCGAAACACGTGTAAAAACTTCTTTAAGACTCGGGTGATTGTCACCCTCGTTTCACTCGGGCTCCAACTTTCTAGTATCGAAATGTACTATTATGACGTAAATAATGAGTTTAATACTTAATATATACACGGTCCGAAGTACATTGTTGGCCCGTGAGCGAAATAACCCCAGACTTTTAATGGTTGACTTGATTTTGAAAGCTGTTGACGACCGGTCTGGCCTAGTGGGTAGTGACCCTGCCTATGAAGCCGATGGTCCTGGGTTCGATTCCCAGTCAGGGCATTTATTTGTGTGATAAGCACAGATATTTGTTCCTGGGTCATGGTTGTTTTCTATGTATTTAAGTATTTATATATATCTATCTATTATATATATCGTCGTCTAGTACCTGCAACACAAGCGTTACTGAGCTTACCGTAGGACTAGGTCGATTTGTGTAAGATTGTCCTAAATATTTATTTATTTTATTTTATTTTATTTATACAAAATACAAATGGTTCAATTTTTTTGTAAATTTTATAATAATTAGCTTATTTTGCTCAATTAACAATTATTTGTCCGTTGCCATCGTCACGTTCCCTTGGGTCACTCTTCAATTGCGTCTAAATACACAAGACATAGATATTTGTAGAAGCTATATGTCCCTTCCGTAATGGGTCACCTACCAAGCGCGTCAGTAGGCGGTGCCACATTTCTTGTAACAAACTATGCTTCAGTTGTCCCCTGGCTGATGGGACAGAACAACAACAACAAATACTTGATTTACACACTGCGAGATTACAGTAGCGAACGAAACGGCATATAAATCATTTTACTCATCAAATATGTGACATTATCTACGGAAAGGAACCTTATTGTCGATGGCGATTATGTCGTTGTCCAAGACGATACAATACAAACGCAATGCGATTCGACGTAAGTGCCATCGACAATAAGGTCCCATTTCCTAGATAATGACACATATATCGTTCGTAGAGTACACCCGCCTGCAGATCGGAGCTGTGGTCACAAATATCTAAACATCTAAATTAAACATTAACACGGCTCTACTCACGTTTATTTAGTCACTCGCGCGACATGTTTCGGAGAACATAGGCCCCCATTATAAAGCACTAAGAGTGCTGAGTGTCCGTTTGATTCGGCGATCGCGTCGCCGGCCCGTCGCGCACTAACGCGCGCCGCGCTGCTCGCGCCGCTCTTGATATCAAAACCGGTTGAGGGCGGTCCGACATCGGAGCCGCTGTAATGGTAGAACGCGGGTTCGATTCGTCCACCAACAACGACTCTAAACACACCGAACTCACTGTGTCCACTAAACTGTTACAACACTCCCTAAGGTTTTGATGTTTGCCATAGATGGCAGGTTTCCATGCTGGCGGTACAGCCCAACTATCAAACGTGAGTAGAGTCGTGTTAATGTTTAATTTATCTGATATATCTCACAAAAGTTTAAATGCAAAAAAATCTGAACATCTACTTTCGCCTTGACTTCAGAAGTTCAGATATATTGTGCCCGCAGCTCCGATATGATGGGTGTATAACGCTGAGTGAACGCTAGTGCGTGCGGCGTGTAGCGTGTATATTGAACATACGCTAATGTACGGGAGCGACCGCGCGCTGCGAGCGTCCCGCGGGAGCTCTACGTTCCGCTACCCGCTCCGCTACCAGCGTCTACTCGTGTTAAACATATTCTGGTTTTAGTAAATAGTTTATAGATTCGTTGGGAAACGAAATATACAAACAAAATGTGTTCTTATGTAAATATTTATTAGTGTTTTGTATGTTAAGTGTTTGATGTATGCCGTTTGTATAAAGGGTGGCATTGACTATGGGGATTTAAATGAAAGATTTGTTTTTACTCCCTACATTGAGCATTATTCTGTTCAGCAATTTTTAAAATTTTATTGTCATCATACAACTAAGAATAAATGAAAATTTTGCTGGTGGCCTAGCGGTAAGAGCTTGTGACTTGCAATCCGGAGGTCGCAAGTTCAAACCCCGGCTCATACCTATGAGTTATGGAACTTATGTACGAAATGTCATTTGATATTTACCAGTCGCTTTTCATCTATTTCCATTTTTTTTCAATTGTCATCGTTTTTTCAAGGGTCGATTCTTCAATTGTCAGATAAACACATATCTGACAGATACTCATACAAAATCGCCGAATAAATATCTGTCGATTGAAAAATCAGTCCTAAAAGTTAAGAGTTATTTTCATGTACGTATCCATCTATTATTGACTTGATTTTTGACAGAATGCTACTTTTTGTTTTCACTTTTAAGAAACGTCAAATGTCAAACGATGAAACGTTAAGTGTGTAGGATTGAGCCTTGAATTAAAAGCCCCATTGTCAAAGTCACGCTGTATTATTAAAGCCTCACAACCCTGTGTACTTGTATGAGTACAAAATGATTATTAATATTAAGATAAATACTGAATGTACTATAATGAAGAAAACAATTTATTTAAATATTATTTTTAATTAAATAGTCGTAAATCTAATTGTATTTCGTGTAGTACATTCGGCACTTAGTGGAAAACAGGGAATTTTGAGGCTAATATATTTAAGTGGTGTAAGTGTTAATCTGTTTATAATGGATGTCAGGAGATATTTTAAATTCAATGTTTAAAGTTTTTACTTATGTGCGTATAATAATATGTGGTCACCGCCATGTGGGTAGTTGATTCATTCGGTAGTTTTTTATTTGTTCTTTGTATAGGCACTTAGGTTCCGATATGATAATTAATAATTAAAATATGCATTTTTAGTAAGTTGATATCTATTATAAGCAGATTTGAACAATATGTGTGTTTTTATGTGTTAATAACGCTAGAGTTCTTTTGTATTTATAACGTTTTGTAAAACGAATAATATATTTATGTAAATGCATTCGTATAGGATACAATTGAATTTGGTCAGTTTTAGATATCTCCCCTTTTCATGGAGTTAAAATACCTTTACTTTTTAAATGAGATAAACTAGAAAAAACAGATGTTATAAATTTACAGTCGCTATCGGATATATTGGAGTGGCCAAGGTGATGACAAATATCTGAACAACGCCTTTCTAGTCAAGGCGACAAAGTGTAAGTTCAGATATTTTTGAGTACCTCTGCCGTTCCAATATATTTGATGGCGACTGTACAGTCAAGGACTGTTTTGTACGAATTTGTATGGTAAAGCGCGTTTAGTTGAAATATACATACATTACGTAATATTACTTATTAAGAAATAATCATGGGAAATTCATTCAGTTTTAAAATAGTTCCAAATATGGCGCTAACACTGGATCACGTGATTTGGTAAATTCGGACTAATTATATTAAGCCTAAATAACTATAAAACATAATTTAAAGTATTTGATACTATACTGTTTCATTGCCAATTTTGTGCTAAAAATTACAAAATATTAAGTGTTTTTTTTTTATTGTTAAAATATAGTGTTGCCAAAATCTATGCCAATCTTAAAGTTGTGCCAAAATTAAAAAAAATGTATACGTTAAAGAAAGATTTGTTCGGTTGATTGAGATAGTGTAAAATCAGTCTATTTGTTGTACGTTGTTTTTTTATGTTGTAAGTGTATAATTGTGAGATTTTTTTAATAAAACGAGACATGTTTATTATGCTCATGTATTTTATTATTCCCTGATATACAATTATAATATACTCTGTATATATTATTATATAAATGATTTAATAATTTTTATGCCATTCGGAGTCGAAACCCTAAGCCCGTGGGGTCCCAGCGCCCATATCATGTTCAAAGACCTTTCTAAAAGGCTCGTCGACTGCACTGGTGACCGCAGAGCTGGCAGCTTTCTCGCGCAACGCGTCAGTATCGCGATTCAGCGGGGGAATGCTGCCAGCATACTCGGCACCATGCCAAAGGGGCCCAATTTTAACGACGTTTTTTAAATTTCTATTTTTTTTTCTTTAGTCTTATTGTTTACGCTGTATTTCCATTTTTGTGTAAAAATATAGTAATAAAATCTCTAATGATATAAGATATTATATGCTTTATTTTTCAACTTAGGCACATTACAAAGCACTTATGAACGTAGAAACAAATCTACCACCGGTTCAAACACCTCTGACCAGAGAAGATTATTACCGGCAATAAACTTGGATGGACTTATTTTTTCAAAACAGTGATACATCAAATCTTAAAGTAAATAGTTATGCGTAGTCCCGCAAGAAAACATATCAAACAGTTTAAATAAATACAAGATATATCTAAAAATACTAGAATATAAAAATAATAATGTCTAAACAAATTTTGATTTTACTTTGATATGCTTTCTTCCCTAAACTGTCTCATTTAACCCTTTGAACACCAAGAACCACTAAAGTGGTCGCATGCTGTCGTGCCTGCCACGCCACCGACCTTTATTGTGGCTATGGCGGACGCTGTCAAAGCAATTGTGCTGCTGACAGATAAGGTTTATATTTGTTCTTCACTAGTCGATGTTAGCGTACACGACATATTTGATGCGCGAGGAAAGCGTTCAAAAGGTTATATAATCGGGCAGTACATACAATTGATGAATTAAATGATAGGCGGTTTAGATATAGTTTCTGGTTTGGGTCATGTCAAGGCTCGTCGACTCCACTGGTGACCGCAGAGCTGGCTACTTTCTCGCGCAACACATCAGTATCGCGATACAGCGGGGCAATGCTGCCAGCATCCTCGGCACCATGCCAAAGGGGCCCAATTTTAACGACGTTTTTTAAATTTTTTTTATTATTTTTTCTTTAGTGTTATTGTTTACGTTGTATTTATCTGTAAATTGTTGGTTATTATAAATAAATATATGTCTTCGTAAAAAAATATATATTGATGTCCAAAGGATATAAGAGTGTCTAGGATTATCGGCCATCTGTCAAATAATCCTAGACACTCTTATATCTTGATGGCATGGTGCCGAGGATGCTGGCAGCATTGCCCCGCTGTATCGCGATACTGATGCGTTGCGCGAGAAAGTTGCCAGCTCTGCGGTCACCAGTGGAGTCGACGAGCCTTTTAGAAAGGTCTTTGAACATGATATGGGCGCTGGGACCCCACGGGCCTAAGGTTTCGACTCCAAATGGCATAAATATATATATATAAACGAAGACTAAAAATCTACTTATTTATCCTCTAGCCGCCCGGAGACCTATAAGAAGGTCTCCCATTGAATGCCATTTTGAATTTTAATTATGACAAACCAGAGTTGCATTTGGCCTGGCCAGTTTTAATCTCTGGCGGCTAGAGGATATAATTTAGTATAATATTACTCTAGTCACACATTTAAAAATTATATCAGATATATTGTAGATACGCGCGTCATTATCAAGATTTTATCCTCCTGAGTTCTAAGTGCCTATGTAAAGGACAAAATAAAATGGTTAACTTTTGTTTATTTATTTTGCAAAGGGGCGTGGATGCAACGCAGCAGCGGCGCAAATAAAAGGATTGACACTCGTGGAAATGACGTTATTTATTATTATAATAAATACACTGTATTTCACATCAGGATTAATTAGATATAAAACAATTATAAAAATAGGCTCGCGGACACGACATTGTTCGGAGGCGGTTGTCAGTGGAAAAGGACAGCAAAAAGAAAGAATGGGATGATGATAAAGTGACAAGCTGTCACCGTCATTAAATAACGTTTTGTTACATGCTTACAGATACAGATATTCAATAATTTATCATCGTTATTACAGCCGTAAGTCCTCTGCTGGAAGGCCTCCCCCAAATATGACTTGTATTATCTTGGGGGATAGTTGCCATAGTCGCCACGTTTGGCAGGCGGGTTGACCGCAGTAGCTGTAGATTGGGTTTCGACTTACGCTGCTGCCCATCCGTCGGTTTTCCCGTTTGTCGCCTCTTGCGACACCCGCGGGAGAGGACGTGGTGCTATTTGTCAGCCTACACGGCAAATTATTCAGTTAATTGGTTAGTACTTAATTAAAAAATAAAAAGATTGATTGACTTGGATGAATATGCATCATGTCTCGTTTATTTATCTACTCTATGGTTTTAGAAACTTATTTGGTTTCTTTAATCTCAATCTCTCAAATCGTTTTCTTAGTCTCTGGAATTCTGGTGATATTTCCTGAAACAAGGAATAAGTTTTGTCTAATTGAACATTAATAAAAAAACTGCGTTCACTTTGAATGTCATCATCATCATCATCTCAGCCATAAGACGTTCACTTCTGAACATAGGCCTCCCCCTTGGACCTCCACATGTATCGGTTGGAAGCGACCTGCATCCAGCGTCTTCCGGCGACCTTAATTAGGTCGTCTGTCCATCTTGTGCGTGGACGTCCTACGCTGCGCTTGCTAGTCCGTGGTCTCCACTCGAGCACTTTTCGACCCCATCGGCCATCTTCTCTGCGTGCAATGTGGCCTGCCTATTGCCACTTAAGCTTGCTTACCCGGTGGGCTATGTCGGTGACTTTAGTTCGCCTACGAATACTTTGAATGTATCGATAATACTTTGAATATTATACATATTAAAATACTACAGAGGCCGGGAAAAAAAGAGTCGTCGGCCGAGTATATCGCTCCTTGAAAATCAAAACGTCACTATCCAAAAATGGTAATTTTTGAGTAGATGGCTTTATAGTTCCAAAATCATAATTTTGTCAAAAACTAAAATATTTGTTCCTCTAAAAAACACTTTAAATTCTAGTACTCGAAGTTTTGTTCGTATAAATAGTTACTGAAATATTTTAGGTTAAAGAAAAAAGTAGTGTCACTTTTAATATCATCATTATCAAGTAATATCAAGCACGTAATTAATCTGGTTGATGTAACTGGTGATCGAAGAGCTGGCGGCTTCCTCGCAGAACGTATCAACATTGCGATATAACGAGAAGTCGCCCAGTATCCTTGGTACAATGCCTCCTTTTACATTTAATTGAGTAAATTGTAAAGTGTTCGTAATATTGTAATTATTGTAAATAAACATAATATAATTTATTTATTAGATAATTTTTCATGGAAACGCCCTATTATTACACAAATGAATAAATAATGATCACACGCCATCAAAGGCAAAACATTAGCAAATCTCTTTATGCAAATTCATTAAATAAACCATCCTCTTATTTCTTCTTAAAATCTAAATCCTCTTAAAATTAATTGCCGATTTAACAATTAGAACGCGCAACTAAGCCCAGCAGTGGGATGTGGAAAAACTTGTTTCCGCCCTACAATTACCTACCGTCCTTTATATAGGTCAAATCATTAAGCACCCTTTAATATACCCTACGTGACCAGAATGAAGGGTTGTCGGTTTCTCTGATTTATAACTTCGAAACGAAACAAAGCTAACTCCATTTTGTTTTGCAAGCGATTTGAAACCTAAAACCTTTGGAGATAAATCTCAGAATACTATAAACATTGATAATGACATAAGTCTTTCTGGTTGTTCGGGATTAATTTGTACAACGGTCAGAATGGTGTTATTTTATTGCAATAGTTTGTCGGTTGAGCCGTTTCTGTTTAAGGTTGTGTATCCTAATTTGTAAATGAGGTTGTGCATGGACAAAAGGGGTATTAGGTGGAATTTCCGCTTTGAAATTTACTTGTTTAAAAGAGATTATAGGAGAGCAACTTAACTATAAGATCCTGTTCTATGTGCAATGATCAATGATAGACATTGGTAGTGCTATTTCATATGAATGAACTAAAACATTGTATATAGTTAACATGCCAGAATAAGACTTGAGATTCTGTGACTAGTATAAAATCTCACAAAAGAGTTCCTTCAAAAAACAAATGTAAAAAAAAAATACATTATACATCATTATATATTAAAATACGAAACTTCAACATCATTATAGTTAATGAACATTATTAAATTATTAGTTTTTTTGTACATAATGTATTCCTTACTTTCTTTGAAATTATAATAGCAAACTAATGTAGCTAAATTTTCAACCATCCTAACTTGATGAAAATTTATCACGGCATCGACCATTGACATAATATTATGTACATGTGAACTGATTAAAACTACCTCGATTATATATAATTTTTCATTAACACAATCTAAATCTTTTTTAAACTGTCGTATCATATTCAGGGGTTTACAACTATATCCATACTAAGCTTACGCACCGAAATCCCGCCAAATGGCACTCCGAATTCCGATCACTGCGATACAATAACTCAGGTCAATTTCGTGTTTATTTTCTACTCAACTACACAAATAAAGTAAAGAGAGTTATCTATTTGTTAGCAACATAACAAACAAATAATCAGAATGGTTTTATTATAATAAGCTTAACCTAAGAGACAAAATGTTTAAAAATACAAAAAATAATTATTTGTTTTACCAGGGAGCAAAGTTAGTGTATACCTTCTTCTACTAATATTGAGATCAGAGCAAGAGAAAGATTCGAAAATCCACCCACGAGCATAGCAAGAAGGGTTTCAAGGCACGAACGGGGAACACACTTTGCTGTCGAGTAAAACATAATTTTGCACCTCACTAGCTCGAGAAAAAAAATCTAAAATATTAGAAATGTAATCAAAATTATTTTCATCCATCACTATCATTCAAAACACTAAATAAAAGAACATCCGATTAACAATACGTAATTTGTAAGAAATTACTTTGCATTTTTTTGTGAACAATATGCAACTTTGCTATCTGTTTTTAAAGAACTAAACAGTTATTTTCAACCTAATGTGGTGAAAACAAATATTTGTATCCAGTTCTTCACGAAGAACGTTTAATTTTCTATCAAAATTGTGTTTTCTTATAAAAATACAATTTAATACCCATAGGAGAATACTCGGTGAACATAGGATTTATTAACGCATTCACTGCCACCGACGCACATGTGCGTTCATTTCCATACATTTTTGGAGGGGGTGGCGGCGAATGTGTTAATTTATTCAGACACAAAATAATAGCATATAATAGGCGAACCTACAGCATCAAGTCAATCTCTACCAGTCAAATACGTTAGTCGCTACTTTCAGCATCCAAAACCATCACTTATTCAAACAATTATATTTAGTTCTTCACGAGGGATATTCGGTATTTATTTTATACTTTAAAAAGGTCTTTCGGTTATACGTCACCAGTAGTAACGTCCAACTTTTCTCGAAGTCAAGACGGGGTTGAAGGTGAAAAACTTAGCTAAAGCCTATGTAGTAACGTGTGTGTAGAAGCATGTCGGCGTTCTATATTCAAATCGTGACGTAAGTTCCATATTGTGCCGTAGAGCTGGCAGCTTTCTCACGCAGCGAATTGGTATTGCAATTCAGCGGGGAAATGCTGCCAGTATCTACGGTACTATGCCACGGGGCGAATTTTTGTTTTAGTTTAGGTTTTTTTTAGTTCCATATTTATTGATTGCACTACATAGACATGGTGCTTCTGAGTTTTTACTTGCATATCCTCGTAAGGCCCACGGGCCTTCGTGTAGTACTAATTACTTTAAAGATTTTTTTTTTATGACAAAGGTGGCAAACGAGCAGACGGATTGCCTGATGGTAAGCAATTACCGTCGCCCATGGGCACTCGCAACACCAAGGGAGTCACAAGCGCGTTGCCGACCTATAAGTGGGTTGAAGCTCTGGGAACCTTATTCACCATCAGGAACACAACACTACATACCTGAAAGGTAGCAGTGCTATTATGGCTGTGGTCTTCTGTAAGGAGGAGGTACTTCCCCAGTTGGGCTTCTCCAGATTCAAGCGTGATGGTCATCGCTGTGCCCTACCTCTCATTGTTGGACGTAGTTTAAGGACATACCCGGGTCCAGAAATTTGAATTTTATGACATTGGAACTGAGTTGAATTTCATTTCCTTCGATTTTGACATAAAAGAGATTATACTTTATTTCCTACACTATAAAGAACGGATTCGAGTAGCATTTTACTTGTATGATGGGACTTAAGGCTATACTTACTTCAGGGTCATAAACCTTGTCCTGGGGTTTCCAAAGACGATCAGGCATGGGTTCCTTCGGTTGAGGGCGACGGTAATCGTCATCTCCCCCCTCTGTGCTCTCGCCGTGGGTTCCAGACTGTTTCTGAATGACTATGCACCTGGAACAATACTGTCAAATTAACACAAGACTGACAGTAGTTAATATATTTTGGACCCGGGTATGTCCTCCTTTAAACGCCAACCACTAATGTGGTCGCGTGATGTGCCTGCCACGCCACCGATCCCTAAAATGGCCATGGCGGACGCTTTCAAAGCAACTGCTGACAGATAAGGTTTATATTTGTTCTTCACTGGTCGATACGTTGGCGTACACGTCATATTTTGATGCATTCAAAAGGTTAAACTACGTCCAAATATAAGAGGTAGGGCACAGCGAAGTATCACGCTTGAGTCTGGAGAAGCCCGACTGGGGAAGTACCTCCTCCTTACCGACCACAGCCATAATAGCACTGCTACCTTTCAGGTATGTAGTGTTGTGTTCCTGACGGTGAGTAAGGTTCCCAACAACTTCTGAATTCCTATTTTTTTGTATTTATTACAAAAATAAACTGGTGTAATATATACACCATTTTATAGCTTCGCCAAACTGTATAACAGTTTGTTCAAGAGCGGTTCGCCCATCCTTACCTGAGCCGCCATGATTCGGCGCCCCCTTAATAATAAGTATATATGGTCTCATAGCGAAGAGTCTCGAGCAACATCTTGAGAGACTCTCGCTACGTGGTTGTGGTTGGATCAGGGGTCAGATTCAGAAGGCGGTAATCCTGGACACGGCGCGCATAGTCCGACGGTTCCTCTCTCTGCAGCCCTAACCACCGGCAGCCTGGGCCCTGCTCCGTTGCCGGCGGCACTCTGGGTTAGGTTTTTTATAATGTTTTTATTGTTTTGATGCGTTTTAGATGTATTTTTATATTTTACTTTTATAAAAATGTTATAAAAACCTAGCCTAAGATATGAAATGAATAAAGTACATATAAACGAAAATAGTCTGCCGCTGCGACACTCGATGAAAAATCGTCCCGACATCCGACACAGACGGAACGAGCTCTTAGTCGAAAAGAGGAATAAACATTTTTGTACTATCATTATGACGTTAACTTTACTTACCGCTTCTGCCGCGATCCCGCGTCACCCACAGCTGAAAAATTAGTTAACAGGGTAATTAGCATCTGTTTAATTCAGATAAAAAGATTTCTACATATGTTTAAGTATTTGTATATAGGTCGATTTTATAAACAAAACTATCGTGACATTAATTAATTGTATAGTTTCACTCCGACATGTTTCACTCGTAACGAGGAGCATAATCATGAGCCGACAGCAGACGACGACGTTGGCAGCTGCGGCCCGCAGTCTGCATCGGTTAGCCCACATGAACGGCTCATGATTATGCTCCTCGTTACGGAGTGAAACATGTCGAGCAATGTTCGACTTATAAAACTTGAGTTAGCCGCTTCAATACAATTAATATTATACAGGGCGGCTAACGGCTAGGCCACAGGGAAAGTAACTTGAATATTGTTAATGGAACATTTTACTGAAAGAAGACATCATTTTAATTTAAAAACAATTTAAACTGCGTTTCTACAATTTTAAATAATAATAATAATACACACATGAACGTGAAGTTAACCGATCGCATTAAAAACTCAATACTACGCTCCAAAACTGGAATAAGTGATGTAGCTGAAGCTGCCGCCAGACTCAAATGGGACTGGGCAGGACACGTCTGTCGTATGCTCGATGACCTGTGGGCCAAAACATCTACCCGTTGGACCCCACAAACTGTAAGGCGCTGCGGCAGACCTCGTCGGAGATTGACAGAGACTGACGCCTTTGACAGAGACTGGTGGCAAACTACCGAAGATCGGGATACGTGGAAGAGCAAGAGGGAGGCCTTTGCCCAACAGTGGGACAATATGAGCTCATAATAAAATAAAAATAAAATAAAAGAATACACACACAAGCCCTCTTAAGCTGCCGTGGGGCTCAGTCAATTTCATTTCATTTCATTTATTCATTGCTTATTATACAATGCTTCTTAATATCTAACATAAATATATTACATTAAAAAAAACATATACTTAAGGCCCTGAGGGCATTGCAACGCTAGCTGCGGACAGAGGCAGACTGCCATGTTGTTGTTGACAATTTGTGTAATATTTAAGTTTTAAGGATTTGTTATATTGCAATACTGAGCCTTTGAGCTTAAGGACAGACTTTTCCTCCCTATGTGTGTTCTATCGCTTGTACAATGGATTGTGCTCTGAAGAACTGTTCGACATAACGCCAACAGCCGCACCGCTCGCCGTCGGCAGTGCATCCTCACACCCTGGAGCCTAAAGGGTCGCGCACTAATCGGCAAGGATAGGACAAACGCCCGTCATTTCAAAAATATAACCCTGTTCCGTACAGCAGAGACTTCCTTATTTTATGATGTTAAAATATTTTGGAACAGTATACCAATGTCAACGATTACATATGCCCCTATGACGTCGTAGACTGTGAACGGACTTTTTCAACGCATAAATGGGTCATAAATTCACATTTCACACACTCACAACTGAAAATTTAGAAAAAATCTTGGTCATTCTATTTTATTGGCGACAGTAAATTTCGGAATGTCAATCATAAATTAATTTGTCACTGGATATAAATTATGGTCTCATAAATGTATAAAATAGTATTTTTTTATTAACATAAGGAAGTCTCTGCTGTACGGAACATATTTTCAAAATGACGGGCGTTTGTCCTATCCTTGCTAATCGGTTAAAGAGGAATCTCCTCCCGCGAACGCTCCGGCTGTGAAATGAACTGCCGAGGTTTTGCCAAGGGACTACAGTATGAGGTTCTTCAAAAAAGGAGTGTATAAGTTCTTAAAGGGCAAGCAACGTGCATGTGAATCCTCTGGAGTTGCAGGCGTGCATAGGCAACGGTAACGGCTTACTACCAGGCGGGCTGCGTGCTTGTTTGTATTAAACAAAATGTATACGGACATAGCCGCGTGCGGATACAAGTATATCTTCAGCTCATAATTACATGACATAGTATCCCAAAAGTTGTGTAAACTAAAATGACAAGTAACCCGATAATTGAGAGTTTCAATCAAAAAGGGGGAGGCTTTAGGGGTTGAGGGTGGCCGGGAGTCATCTTTGTTGTCTTGACCTTTTGATTTGACCTTTATGGGGTAACCGGTGTTTAAACTGTAGTTTACTTTAAAATAAAAAAAATATAGGTCATTTTGGGAGACATTTTGTATGTATATTCGGTCGTTGGTATTAAAAAATATAACGCCTACATAAAACAGAATAGCAAACATAAAAATTAACAGTAAATAGAGTTATTTATTTACTATATAGTAAAATAATTAATGGGAAATATTTGTTTAAAGTCGATTACTAAAATCTTATAACTTAGATAAAATAATAAATCATGAATTATTATATTTAATAGCAGTACAATGTAATAAGCCCCTCTGGCGCGTGCAATTATCACCAAAATTGTTCAATAATTTATATGTGGGTAGGTTTGCATTTTGTAATTTTTTTTGGGGATGGAGGTAAATTAATATTTTTCCTCAGTCCACCCGATGACCACGAACGCTGCTAAAGGGTTCGAAACGTCGGGATGAAGTTTAAATTAGTATACGCGATATAAGTAATCCGTTTTAGTTGTTTTATTTCAATATAATAAGTTGTTTTATTTAATTGACATATATCTGAGGCTCTAGTGTAAGTTTCTTTTTTTTTTTTTATGACATAGGCGGCAAACGTGCAGACGGATTGCCTGGTGGTAAGCAATTACCGTCGCCCATGGGCACCCGTAACACCAGAGGAGTCACAAGCGCGTTGCCGGCCTTAAAGGGGGGTTGGAGCTCTGGGAACCTTACTCACCATCAGGAACACAACACTGCATACCTGAAAGGTAGCAGTGCTATTATGGCTGTGGTCTTCTGTAAGGAGGAGGTACTTCCCCAGTTGGGCTGCCCCAGATTCAAGCGTGATGGTCATCGCTGTGCCCTACCTCTCATTGTTGGACGTAGTTTAAGGACATACCCGGGTCCTTATGACGTAAAAAACGTCTCGAACGCGTAAGTGATAATGATATTTATATGGGAAACGCAAACGCGTTCGTGACGTAAAGTTACGTTAAAAACTTACACACAGGGCTCTGACCCGTACAGTGTAGGCATCCCTAATAACACTGTCACATCCAAAACCCTGAGTCTGAAGTATCTTTGATCAACTTTAGTAATTCTTGTTTCAGCCCGCGTTCCATTAACATTATAATCCAATGTTAATTAAGATATAGAAGAGCGCTGGTGGCCTAGCGGTGAGAGAGGGCGACTTGCAATTCCGAGATCGCAGTTTCGAACCCCGGTTTTTATACCAATAAGTTGTTCGGAACGTAGTTAGACTTATCTAATGAGTAATGATACTTCGTGCATACTTAGCAGGAAGGAAAAAAATACTCTAAAACTTGTAATGAAAATTATTGGCATCCGTCATTAAATTTTATCATTCAAAAACATTTAATAAAAGAACATCCAACCAGCTAACGTCAAATAAACACTCAATTAGTTATTAACAATATGTACCTACCGTAAAACGGGGTGAGTAGGTTTCGCGGGAAGAGGTGGGTTACGAATGGGGAGAGAAGTTTCGAGAGGGGGATGAGAAGGGATTTTAAGACCATGGTAGACAGCCTTGGACATCACGGGTTGTCATGTAGCAGAAGCGCTGGGCGCATTCCACGACATGCCAGCATCAATGATGTCATCCGTCGGGCCCTTGTCAGTGTTAAAGTGCCGGCCATCTTAGAACCAATTGGCCTGGTGAGAGACGATGGCAAGAGGCCTGACGGTATGACATTAGTGCCTTGGAGGATGGGACGGCTCCTAGTTTGGGATGCTACATGCGTTGATAGCCTGGCGCCGTCACATCTTCCAGGGAATAGCAGCGGTGCTGGTCATGCTGCATCCACAGCCGAAGACCTCAAACGTTGCGAATATGCTACCCTCGGGACTGGTTACATATTCGAGGCGTTTGGGGTCGAGGCGTTTGGGGTCGAAACGCTGGGACCGTGGGGACCGAGTGCGCGTAGGTTGTACAAGGCTTTGGCATCCCTGTTGATTGAAACTACAGGTGACCAGAAGGCTGGCCTATATTTTGCTCAAATAATAAGTATTGCCATCCAACGAGGCAATGCGGCCAGCCTTCTGGGCACTTTGCCCATTGGCGGTGATTTGGGGGCTATTTTTTATTTGTAATTTTAGTTTATCCTTTCTTTATAATAGTATTGTAATTGTGTTTCTTTCATGTGATTAAATTAACTTACAACTTCAGCTGTAATAATTTCTAATTTAAAATGGAGCTATAGCCATAGTAATACGCACGATAAAAAAAATCGATCCAACAATCTTCAAAAACCACCTTTGTATGAAAACCCCTCTCATCCCAAATACGTGTTTATTGTTAAAGTTATTAAATTGAACAACACAAACTCATAAAAAAACTGAAATTCATACCTCCGAAACACTTTTTTTGCATATAAATAGTGCCACATATAAAAATAAACTTTTGTCCAGGTTTGAATTTCGATTTCCACCCAACTCACCCCGTTTTACGGTATGATATTACTTTTATGAGAGGTAGGGCACAGCGAAGTCACGCTTGAGTCTGGAGAAGCCCAACTGGGGAAGTACCTCCTCCTTACAGAAGACCACAGCCATAACAGCACTGCTACCTTTCAGGTATGTAGTGTTGTGTTCCCTTGGTGTTGCGGGTGCCAATGGGCGACGGTAATTGCTTACCATCAGGCAATCCGTGTGCTCGTTTGCCACCTTTTGTCATAAAAAAAAACTTTGCACTCTTGAGAATAAAGTGCAACTTTGCTATCTGTTTGTAAATAACAAAACAGTTCTTTCCGAGCTAGTGAGGTGAAAATAATATTTGTAACTTACCATTATGTATAAACACAATTATATATATACCAAGTAACGCACGCGAATACATTTTAACTGATAAACATACGAAAAATTCATTATTTATATACTTTAAACACAAACGAGGAGTATCTTTTCAAAAGGGCTTATCTCCCCATGTCAATACGGCTTGTTTTTATATGATTTTCTTAGGGAAATAACCCTTGCTGACTAGAAGATATAAGTGTTTTTGAATATACACTCCACAAACATATTTTGCGAGTTTTGAATGCGGGTCTAATATCATGTTTGAATAAAATAACATGTTTCTTAATGATGTTATTATCTGTATTGTTATTGTTTATCTGGAAGAGCGGTTAGAGCGTGCAATCCGGAGGTAGCAGGTTCAAAGCAAGGCTTGTACCAATTAATTTTTCGGAACTTATGTAGGTGAGAAATGGCAAACGAGCAGACGTATTGCTTGATGGTAAGCAAATTACCGTTGCCCATGGGCACCCGCAACCCCAAGGGAGTCACAAGCGCGTTGCCGGCCTTTAAGGGTTGGAGCTCTGGGAACCTTACTCACCATCAGGAACACAACACTTACATACCTGAATGGTAGCAGTGCTATTATGGCTGTGGTATTCTGTAAGTACTTAAAACTAGTAGCTACCATGGGAACTAGACTACCATGAGCCATGACAAAATGCACACATATTAAATTGTGTATGATAATTATGTGAAATGAGACTAATATCCATACTAATATTGTATATGAGTAAGTAACCCTGTCTGTTACCTCTTCACGCTTAAACCGCTGAACCAATTGGAATGAAATTTGGTTTAGAGAGAGTTTGAGCTACGAGAAAGGACATAGGATCATTTTTATCCCGCAACCACAGTTTAAAGACGGGCATGGCTGGCCTATGAAGTCGCGAGGAAAAGCTAATAATCAATAAAAGCAGATTAAAAAATTGTAAAAAAACCTTAGTATCAATCGATTTGTCACTATTACTAAAAAATAGTTGTATAGCAAGAATATACATAAACGCAATATTATTCGGTCTAAATAGCAATTTCTTATTTTTCCATACTTTGAGTGCGGCTAGGAACAAGTTGACCCCAACTAGCAATTATCTCTTACATATATGCTGATTTAAGAACTAAGGTTTTACAGCAGACTTACATGTGTCTTGACTATGACACTACATCTTATAGAAGCATGACTTAAGATATTTAGTACTATTAGAATACTTACACTTAGTACGTACTCTTATAGAGGTTTATAGGGAATCGTAATACATTTATCAGAACAGTCGTCTTACAAGTGCATTTTCAAAGAGCAATACGTCATAGGTTCGAATATTTATAATGGAGCGTTTGCGCGGTAAACGGATGTCAGACTGACGCCATGTTTGGTTTAAAAAAAGTGTGTATCTTTAGGGCAATTAGATGCCTTTTGGTGCCGGCTGACTAGAATAGCACCATCTCCTCCCGCGGGTGTCAAAGAGGCGACAAGGGAACAAGATCGACGGAAGCGCAACAGCGTCGTCGAAACACAATCTACTGCGGTCGCCAACCCGCCTGCCGTGGCGACTATGGCAACTACCCAAGGTGATACAAGTCATATTTGGGAAGGCCTACTCGTGTCCAGCAGTGGACTATGAGAAGAAGAGGGCAATAAGTCCCTTTGATTGAATGAACGAAATATATGGTTCCCAGAGCTCCAACCCCCCTTAAAGGCCGGCAACGCGCTTGTGACTCATCTGGTGTTGGTGGGCGACGGTAATTGCTTACCACCAGGCAATCCGTCTGCTCGTTTGCCGCCTATGTCATAAAAAAAAAAAAAAAAATTTGATTGAATGATATAGTAGTTTATGTATCTGTGCATAATGAAGGGCATTACAACAAGAGTGTGGGTTTATGAAACGAGCCGAAGGCGTGTTTCATAATCATATCACACGATTGTTGTAACGCCTAATTATGTACAGTTGCATACACTACTTTATCTACACAAATATCATAAATGTTTTAAGATGGGCTCTGAACCGTAGGGAAATGATCTGCAGTATTACTTGTGTTACTTGAAGAAACATTAAAAAGTCAACGAACAAAACAAATGACAGCTTGGACTGGCGGCGATGCGTATTTCATATCTCAGTCAAATATATTTTTAAACCATAGACAAGCGAATGAACTCCCTATTCTAATGTCACTCGAGTTCTAATGTCGTTCGATTTATATTGAAAAAAAAAAAAAAAACATAACGATTTGGCGTTTCGTATTAATGACTGTTTTAATATCTATAGATACTAGAATAGACACCCCACTTGAATTTGACAGCTGTTCCAAATTTAAACTCATATCCTACGGATTTCAGTAGGTAATGTTAACATTACATCTCCATTAATTTCTGATGGTTGGTAATGCTGGTCATTGCCTACGGTTTCTGGACGCATTTTAGAGCACTCATGATATGTACGTAGATAAAAAAAATAACAGTCAAACTAGATCATGGTTACAATGAGACATAGTTCTAAGAACCTATTTACGGGTTAATAAAGAGATTCTCCGGTCAAGGTTGCAATTAAGTGCATTAATAGTGCACTCAGTTCAGTGTAATATTCTGGTTTGATTAGTTAATGTACTCGTATAATTAAGACACAAATTCTTGGTCATATTCAGTAGTATTAGTTGGTACATAAGAAATGGTAACTTTAACATCAGAAATATGAATGAAATGTCTACATCTAGCTGCATTATAATATTAATAATTGTTACATTATAATTATATATGTATATATACATATTTTTTTTTAAATGAATAAATATTACAGGACATTATTATAACAATTGACTGAGCCTCACGGTAAGCTCAGGAAAGCTTGTGTTGCTCAGCCAACAATATATATAATATACAAATACTTAAATACATATATAGACACCCACGACTCAGGGACAAATATCTGTGCTCATAATACAAATAAATGTCCTGACTGGTATTTGAACCCAGGACGATCGGCTTCATAGGCGGGGTCACTACCCATACCTGTAATCAAATTTATTTATGCAATACCCTATGAGGCATTGTATAAATAAATTATTTTCTATTTATTAAGTAGGCATATTTTTTTCTATTTTATCGCTCGTGGTATACGTCATCATGGGTGACGTGTAAACACATCTACCGCCAGCGTATTGAACACTCAACGGCATCGAAGTCTCATTTTTTTTAATTTTCCATCATTATACATAAATACATACATTTCAGTCATATGCAGTCCACTGCTAGACATAGGCCTCCCATAAATATGACTTGTATCAACTTGTAGTTGCCATACGCTTGGCAGGCGGGTTGGCGGCCGCATCTAGATTGGCTTGCGACGAACGCTGCCCATCTATAGGTTATTCTTTGTCGTCTCTTACACCCGCGGGAGATGGGTGCTATTCTCAGCTGGTACAGTCGCCATCAGATATATCGGAGCTGTGGAGGTGGTCACAAATATCTGAACATGCACTTTATCGCCTAGACAATAGAGTCGTTGTTCCGATATTTTTGACCACCACCACAGCTCCGATATATCTGATGGCGACTGTACCACGAGCCATTTCTTTATTTATTTGGACCCGGGTATGTCCTTAAACTACATCCAACAATGAGAGGTAGGGCACAGCGATGACCATCACGTTTGAATCTGGGGCAGCCCAACTGGGGAAGTACCTCCTCCTTACAGAAGATCACAGCCATAATAGCACTGCTACCTTTCAGGTATGTAGTGCTGTGTTCCTGATGGTGAGTAAGGTTCCCAGAGCCGGCAACGCGCTTGTGACTCATCTAGTGTTGCGGGTGCCCATGGGCGACGGTAATTGCTTACCACCAGGCAATCCGTCTGCTCGTTTGCCGCCTATGTCATAAAAAAAATATATATATTTTATATTTTAATTTTATTCGACAGGGTCCCACAAACAGAGAGTATACCTCAGGGTCCCCACGACTAACTTAATCAGTCTAATTGTACGGTTCGGAGGTCAAATGTTATCTACGCACTCCGATAAGGGCCGCCGGCAAAACTATGTAACTCAAAGAAATCACTTTTCGATGTCTTTATGATTTTTTTTTTATGACATAGGCGGCAAACTAGCAGACGGATTGCCTGGTGGTAAGCAATTACCGTCGCCCATGGGGACCCGTAACACCAGGGGAGTCACAAGCGCGTTGCCGGCCTTTAAGGGGGGTTGGAGCTCTGGGAACCTTACTCACCATCAGGAACACAGCACTACATACCTGAAAGGTAGCAGTGCTATTATGGCTGTGGTCTTCTGTGAGGAGGAGGTACTGCCCCAGTTGGGCTGCCCCAGATTCAAGCGTGATGGTCATCGCTGTGCCTTACCTCTCATTGTTGGACGTAGTTTAAGGACATACCCGGGTCCGGGTTATTATTTCTCCAAATGGTTTCTTCGGAAGATCAGCGCTGGCTAACGCTGGCAACAAGCTGAGAAGGGACCAATTCGTGACATATTTCTGTCTTATTTTATTTTTTATTATTTGCCTCTTATGTCACGAATGAAGATTTTTCTTTTCTTTCTTCTTTATTTTCCCGTACACGGAACAATAATGTTCCGGATATTTGGGAGGCGTATGAGAGCCGGATTGAGCCAACGCGCAGAGGCGCTTTCGACAATTTAATTAAATGTAAAGGGTACACTAAGCGGATGTCTCGGTCCGTATCATGGGACGCGCACAGAGACAGCACCCGCCATGGTGTAAGGACTATTGAGTTTTAATGGAATCTAAAATGTAATAGGCTATTTGGTGGAAATGATGGACTAGCTACTTATTATATTTTATTATTTATTTAAATAGAGAATGTGAAGTATTTAGGAGAAAAACTGTTCTAATCAAGTTTATTTAGTCACTCGCGCGATATGTTTCGGACAAGTCAAGACGATTAAATTATTCATAACCGAGATTGTTAAAATAAAAGAACCAGACAAAAACGGTTCAATTGATTTATATGTTATGTTAAAACGTTTGTTACTCTTTTATTTTATTACTAGATAATGTCCGCGGCTTCGCCCACATAGATAGTGGAAAATATAACATATTGAGTCTTCCCGTGGGAATGAGACGTTTTCCCGCTGGAAAAAGTATCCTATGTAACTCTCCATCCCTTCAACTACCTGCACTTACAAATTCACGTCAATTCGTCGCTCCGTTTTGCCGTGAAAGACGGACAAAGAAACACAGTTTCGCATTTATAATATTAAATATATTTGCACGATATCTGAGTTACTACACTTCGCGACGGCCCAGTATGAGCTCAGTGCGCTCCGTCGCCCGCGCGCTGTGTGCTCTTAAAGTTTATAATTGATAATATTACTGGTTAGTGTCAACTACAACAATTAAATAATTATACAAAAATAAAAGTGAGTAATATAATTGTTATTATAAAAGTGAAAAAAAATGTAAAAAGGAAGTGTTATGTGCGAAAAATATATTGGGTTTTTCCATAAATCTGGCATTGTACTGAGGATTCTGTCGGCATTTCCTCGTATCGCAATGCTGATAAATTGCGCGAGGAAGCTGCCAGCTATTCGATCATCAGCTACGTCAACTAGATTTCTGCAAGTTTTTGTGCGCTGGGACCCCATGGACCTAGCGTTTCTACGCCAAACGGTACAAAATGGTACTCTCTGCCTAGGCGCTTATATTTGTTACGTTTCAAAATTTCGGCGCTCTCCACCGCTGCACCCGCTCTTACATTAGTCCGTTGGAGATGACACAGCGCTAGTGTGTCTACAAAATTATCCCATACCAGCATCCAAGGAACCAAAGACGCCCCATCAGACCTTACTATAATCCCTGACAATGCCGGTCGGTTCAAGAAGAGCAGGCACATTGATGGTGGTAAGAGACCGACGGATTATGTCAGTTATCGACGCGTGTCAAGAGAAATGGCTTGCACTTTTTTGACAAGATAATCCATAGTGTCCCAATCAGTTCACGTCTGTGTCATGTCATAAGAGCATCTATATCGGCCTGTCGAATTTTTTTTAGTATATTTTTCTTTCGTATACATATTCTTTGATATACCAACGTTTGGTCGAACTATTAAAATGTCGAAAATCGTTTGGTCGAAATTGTTTGGCATAAACTTATTTGGTCGAAAAATACGAGTAACATTTATATGAAAACTGTTAGCACTTAATTACTCATCGTACCTAACGGTGACTCTGGGACTATATTTCCGTTTCGATAGCGAGTCGGGTGTGTTGGGGATGCAAGATACCTAACACTCCTCCTCGCTTCGCTCGTCGTCGTACCTGACGGTGACTTTGGGAATGTATTTTTCTTTCTTCATAGTAAGTCGGGTGTGTTGAGGACGTAACATACCTTTAGGACATTGTAAGTCAAGCTAAATAACAATTAGATCTAACAATGTTATGGATTTTACCTTGTAGTAATTAATATTTTAGGTTTCTAAAAACTTTCGGGCATAAAATATGTATGTAAAATATTCTTTCTACTAAAAAAGAAGTATGCCATTAAATATTATACCAAACATTTTCGACGATATAATTTTAGACCATACAATTTTAGAGCATGCGACGGGCACCCATATTTAGCGTATACACCAAGTCGCAAATCAGTCGCCAGCCTAATGGAGGTCGGCACCAAGAAAGTACCAGTATTTGATAAAGGCTGGGCATGTAGCCAGTAACTAGTTACCGGGACTCCGACCGCCAATAACCTCGCACGCTTTGGACCAGTTGAGTTGTTTACAAGGGTATTATAAGTTATGTCACAGTAAACATTGTCCCAGCTCTTTTGTGATACTGAGTTGTCTGGAAATTGTTTACCCGGACAAGCAATTTTAAAAATGTCTTGTATCCTCAAGGCCCGCGATCTTACAGTTTGTAGGCAAAGCGCTTAGGATATTTCCTATGAAATCAGACGTGTTACGATATATTGTAAAATTGGAGAATTAGGGCTCCAGCAGAGGTTCAGTGAGCGATAGTTTAAAACAAGTTATCGTGGTGAAAGATATATTTAGAGTGACATAATAACAAACAGTACTAAATATTGTTTTATGAAACATTTCAAACGTATGTCAAATATGTCGTATGGATTATAAAACCGGCATACGCATATGCAACCTCCAATATGATCAAATGCCAAAAAGGCTGGGAAAGCCACACTGGAAATTTTGTGAAATCCTAAACCACCGAACTGAATAGGGGTGCTTGAGACGAAGAAGGCTCACTAAGCTAAATGTTGAGAATCGTCTCTGAACTAATTTTGATTAGATCATCTAAAGGCGATCTTAAATTTTGATGTTTCCAAAAAGGACAGCAGCGGAGCACATAAGTAAAATTTTAAACAAAATTTAAGGATCCCAAGAGTATACATACATACATTTCAGCCGTATGTAGACCACTGCTGGACATAGGCCTCGCACAAATATGACACTAATTCAATCCTACGGACGGTGCAGCAGCGTCCGTCGAAACCCAATCTACAGCTACTGCGGTCGCCAAGCCTGGCGACTATGGCAACTACCCCTCAAGATGATACAAGTTACAAGAGTATGATGAGGACTAATTTCGAGAAAACGGTTTGTGTGACTGGTTTGTTCAATTTAGACACAGAATTAGAAATATAATCGGATTCCATTAATATAGAAGAACCCAGGAAGCAAAAATAATACTTGTCTAAGTATTGATTTGGATATTAAGAGTTTGGGTTTTAGATCGGTCAAGATACAAGAAGACTTTTGATTTAAAAGTTTACATTTGCTGAAATTGAGTTCTAACTCAACACTTTCTAAATTACTCTTAAGTAATAAAAGGCAAATTAGATTACATAGTAAATTAAATGAGATACTTTGTTCATATTATTAGTATAAAACAACCAAAACTATGTAGACACAATCGTTAGAAATAAAAGTATAAGATAAATTAGCGACAGCGTGGAATTGCATCTGTAGTGGTATAGTGTGTTTATAAGCATTCTATATTTGAAATTTCCTTTTTCCCGTACAACCACTATAAATGCAATTCCACACTATCGCTAATTAGTGACATTATCTAGCAAAAGGGACCTTATTGTCGATGGCGCTTACGTCGAACCGCGTTGTGTTTGTATTGCCGCCTCTTGAACAACGTAAGCGTCATCAATAATAAGGTCCATTATCATAGATAATATCACATTTATCTTATACATGTAATGGAAAAATTAAAAGCCTTTGAGACTCAAAATACCTCGAGACTAAATACTCGAGAAATACACCCTATGGCTGCAAAATCCACCAAGTATGTAGACCATTTTTTCATTTGAAAAATAACGATAGTGAATTTTAAGCGGGAACTTTACAAATATTTTGATGCTGACGCTGGAAAACGAAACTATGATAAAACATTTTGTACCGTTTGGCGTAGAAACGCCAAGTCCATTGAGACCCAGTGCGCAAATTTTTGCAGATATCCCGAAATGTCTGTGACGTGACTGATGGTGACCGAAGAGCTGGCTTCCTCGCACAACGTATCAGCATTACGTTACAACGAGGAAATCCCTTCTTGTTGGAGTCTTCGTAGTGGGCTAGGGTTAGCAAACCAGCGCCAAAACTCGCCATTAAACACCGCTCAGATTCGGTCAAGACCGTCTCAACCAATCTCGCTGGAAGCATAAACTCAGTTGGAGTATTCCAGTAGTACAAGTCAAGTCTGGTGCGGAAGGGTCCCGGATTTTCCCCAGGCTACCTTCTCCCACAGTCCGCTTGATCTAAGATTACGAATGGTATATAGAACCGGAGCCAGTATCCTTGGTACAATGCCTCAATGGCCTTTTTGCATTTGATTTAGTTGTTAAGTATATATTGTTATGCTTGTATATCGGATGTGGCCTTTCAGGCATCGTTTCTACACCACAAAGGTAGCAACATTAATCGATCTACGACTTTTGAATACCGGGTGTTATAAAAACTTGATACAAGATTATCAAGACGGCATTTGGTCAAAATCTGGAACAATTTTTACTATGGGGTCAACTTTGTAAAGTGTAAAAAAAAACAACTCTCATTTTCGTCAACATAGACTTGACATTTTCTATGGAACAGCTCAAGTTTCATTTAGTTTTACAAACTTGACCCCATAGTAAAAGATGTACAAAATCATGAACAGATGCCGGTTTGATAATCTTCTACCGTAAAACGGGGTGAGTTGGGTGGAAATCGAAGTTCAAACCTGGATAAAAGTTTATTTTTATATGTGGCACATAGATTTATATTTATACAAAAAAAGTGTTTCGGAGGTTTGATGTTCAGTTTTTTTATGAGTTTTTGTAGTTCCATTTTATAACTTTAACGATAAATACGAAAACCCACCTCACCCCGTAGTGCCTCGTATTTGGGGTGAGAGGGGTTGTCATACAAAAGTGATTTTGGCAGATTGTTGAAACGATTTTTTTTATTATGCGTATTATCAATATAGCTTCATTTTAAATTGGAATACATTATTTTTATAGCAGTAGCCTTAAAAACCCTTCTCTCTCAAACCTTCTCTCCCCATTCGTAACCCACCTCTCCCCCGCGAAACCTACTCACCCCGTTTTACGGTATCACATTTTTTATAACTCCCAGTTTAACTAAGTTATACTCCCAGTATAAAAAGTAATATTAACAAAACAAAATTTTCCAAGCAGGCAATTTATTGTGAAAACTATGAAGTGTGTATTGGACGAGACTATTGGATGTACTAATTAATTGTTAACTGTTAATTGAAAATACTAATTTAGTTTGTTCGAAAAAATCCCAAGTAATAAATTACACAAAACTTATATAACAAATGTTGCTACGTTCATGGTGTAGAAGCGATCCCTAAAGTTATAACTACAGGCCACACCCGGTATATTTTTGGGACAAGAATTAAATTAAAAGTTACTGTGGGGTTTATAGAATTATTTCAATCATCATCACCGTACTCATATATCCAGTTAGTATATGATCCAGTGCTAAGTATCGTGATATGTAATGTACTTTAAGATTTGATGTATCACTGTATTGATAAATTCCCAATATTACTATGAGGGAATTTACCATTTGGGAAAATGCCTCATAGTAAATATTGGAAATTTAACGGGAATGGCACATCTCTAGTCCCGCCGTAGTTTCTTGCCGGTATCTTCTCGGGTCAGAGGTGTAGCTTTAGAACCGGTGTAGATTTTTCCTTGACGTTCATAAGTGCCTGTAATGTGCCTAAATTGAAAAATAAAGATATTTTTTTCTGTTAAAGATAGGAATCTTTTATATGCTACTCGAATGATATAGATTTGATTCTACAGTCGCAGCTGTGGAGGTCATTAATATCTGCCGACAGGTCTGGTCCAGTGGGTGACCCTGCCTGTGACGCCGACGGTCCTGGGTTCAAATCCCAGTGAAGACATTTATTTGTGTGAGCACAGATATTTGTTCCTGATGCATGGGTGGTTTTTTACATATTTGTATATTATATATATCGTTGGCTGAGCCACAACACAAGCCTTCTTGAGCTTACCGTGGGGCTCAGTCGATTTGTGTAAGAATGCCCTGTAATATTTATTTATTATTAATATCTGAATATGCACTTTATCGGCCTGATATTAAAGGTTTTATTTAGATATTTGTGACCACATTCACAGCCCAGATATATCTGATAGCTACTGTTTGCTGAAAATGTATTAAGTATATAATTGCAATTGATGAATATTGTTAAACTCATATAAAATATTTGTATTTAAACTTTCGTGAGACATATCAGATAAATAAAAAATTATCACGGCTCTACTCACGTTTATTTAGTCACCCGCGCGACATGTTTCGGAGAACATAGGCCTCCATTATCAAGCACTAAGAGTGCTGAGTGTCCGTTCGATTCGGCGATCGCGTCGCCGGCCCGTCGCGCACTATTAAAAAATAAACGCGCGAGTGACTAAATAAACGTGAGTAGAGCCGTGTTAATTTATAATTTTAAATTTATCATATTATATAGTTAACAATAATTATTTTATTTTCAGGCCTATGAAAATGCTGTTTGTAACTTCTAGAAGCTTAGTATTATTTCTGGGTAAGTTTTGCAGAAACTACTTACATATCTATTATTAATTTGGCGTAGAAACGCTAGGTCCATGGGGTCCCAGCGCGCACAATTTTTTGGCAGAAATCGCGAAGCGTCTGGTTGATGTAACTGGTGACCGAAGAGCTGGCGGCTTCCCCGTATCGTATCAACATTGTGATACAACGAGGAAATGCCGCCAGCATCCTTGCTACAATGCATCAAAGCGCTTTTTTATATTTTAAGTAGTAGTTCATGTAAAATTGTAATCCTTGAACAGTCGCTATCAGATATATCGGAGCTGTGGAGGTGGTCACAAATATCTGAACAGCGCCTCTATTGTCAAGGCGGTAAAGTGCATGTTCAGATATTTGTGACCACCTCCACAGCTCCGATATATCTGTTGGCGACTGTACCTATGTAAAATTAAATTTTTTAAGCAGAAATGTCTGCTAGCGAAACCATAATTATTAGAAATAAAGGAACAGTTTAAAATTAAACTACCCCGGACGAGACTCGAACTCGCGACTCTGGGATACATGCCCATCGCTCTACCAACTGATCTACAGAGGCTTGCCCAAAGGCTGCGAAAGTGTCAACGCTTTTACAAAGCGAGGAAGATGATGATGATGACATCGACATTTTTATAACTAAAGGATATTATAATAGTTATTTGTTATACAAGGGAGCAAAGTTAGTGTTCACCTACTCGTGCTAATATTGAGACCCGAGCTAGCGAAAGATTCTAAAATTGAACCACATAGCGAGTGGTTCAATGCACGAGAGGGGAACACACTTTGCTACCGAGTGAAACACACAATTTTTCACCTCAATAAATCAATTCTAAAACTTAAAAAATGTATTCAAAATTATTGGCGTCCATCATTTATCATTCGAAAACGTTAAATAAAAGAACATACAACCAGCTAACATTAATATAAAACACTCGATTAGTAATAAACAATTTGTATTAAATTTTTTCACTCTTGTGAATAAAATGCAATTTTGCTATCTGTTTTTAAAGAACAATTCCGAGTTAATGAGGTGAAAACTATTAGTGCTTGTTAAGTCTTTCTACTTGTGGAGATTAGCATTTCCAGTTGACCTAGTTTCCTTCCTTCTTATATATTAAATGTGTGCTATCGATCAGTAGATTCGCAAAGTTGGGGCGTGTTTAGTGCTGTGTTGTGTCTGGCAATATTACTTTATTTTATACAAGACTGACCAGCGACCTCAGTACCCTGATGGTAAGTGTCGTCGAGGGTGTAGCACGCTGGTTCAGTAACAGCCTTTACTCTTGCCTTGAAATGAACCAAATTATATTTTTCCGGGAATACAGGCGAAGGTAGCGAATTACATTCCTTAGCAGACTTCGTTCTATATAGTAAGTTATTTTTCGCCGACAACGTAAATATAAATGTATTTATAAATATTTTTTTATTTAGTGCAATTGAGTATTATATCTCTGCAAACTAGCCTACTATGATCAGGTTTTTATCATTTAATATTGTCTTCGGTTGCCGCGATAATTACTCATGATATACGGTGTGTAATCCTTAAGTGTGGCCAGGCCATAATTCCGTAAATATAACAGATATCAGAAAGTGTGATTATTTTTGTTCTCAAAGTTTTATGAATTCTAGTGCACGACTCAAAAACCAGCCCTTACTCTTAAATACTGAAAATATATTTCAGTCGAAAGGTTCTGGAGTAGCGATCACGAACTGGAAGACGCAGGGTAGGTAGGCCTCCCACAAGGTGGACCGACGACCTAGTTAGAGTCGCGGGATGCCGCTGGAGGTAGGTATGAGAGGTAGGGCACAGCGTTGACCATCACACTTGAATCTGGGGCAGCCCAACTGGGGAAGTACCTCCTCCTTACAGAAGACCACAGCCATAATAGCACTGCCACCTTTCAGGTATGTAGTGTTGTGTTCCTGATGGTGAGTAAGGTTCCCAGAGCTCCAACCCCCCTTAAAGGCCGGCAACGCGCTTGTGACTCCCCTGGTGTTGCGGGTGCCCATGGGCGACGGTAATTGCTTAACACCAGGCAATCCGTCTGCTCGTTTGCCGCCTATGTCATAAAAAAAAGGTGGAAGGCGCAGGATCGGTCTTCTTGGGTTGTTCTGGGGGAGGCTTATGTCCAGCAGTGGACGTCTTTCGGCTGACATGATGATGATGATTTCAGTCGAAGCAATATTTTCTTGAATATTGCTTTACAGGCATTAATGGCAGTATTTCCCATGTATTAGGTCGCATCACTAGTGTCAGATGAGACTCGTCCATCACTCAGCTATTTACGTAACGGGAATAAGTTATCAACGATGTAATTAGTAGCAAAAATAACTAGTCAAGTCTGGCCTAGTGGGTAGTGGCCCTGCTTTAATGCCGACGGTTCTGGGTTCAAATCCAGATTATTATCATCATGTCAGCCAAAACGACCCAAAAAGACCGATCCTGCGCATTCTACATCCAGCGGCATGCGCGATATTCACTAGGTCGTCGGTCCACCTTGTGGGAGGCCTACCTACGCTGCGTCTTCCAGTTCGTGGTCGCCACTCCAGAATCTTTCCGCCCCATAAGCCATTGGTTCGGCGTAACTTTGGTTCTACTGCGGATGACATCATTCCTGATGCGATCGCGCAGAGACACTTCCAGTATAGCTCTCTCCATCGCTCTTTGGGTGACTTTGAGCCTTCTTAGGAGGCCCATAGTAGCTCAAATTCATATAAAGGCATGTATTAGTGTAATGAAATGAGAACAAGTATTTGTTCCTAATGGGTGTTTTGTGTGTATTTAAGTATTTGTATATAATATTTATCGTTGGCTGAGTAACAAAAGAAGCTTTGAGCTTACCGTGGGGTCATTCAATTTGTGTACGGCTATGTCCTGTAATATTTATTATTCTCATTTATACAGTTTTTTTCTTAGGCTTAGTTTTTTACAATATTTATATAAAAGTAAAATATAAAAATACATCCAAAACAATAAAAATATTGTAAAAAACCTAACATAAAGTGCCGCCGGTAACGGGGCAGGGCCCAGGCTGCCGGTGGTTAGGGCTGCAGAGAGAGGAACCGTCGGACTATGCGCGCCGTGTCCAGGATTACCTTCTGAATCTGACCCTTGATCCAACCACAACCACGAAGCGAGAGTCTCTCAAGATGTTGGTCGAATCTTCGCTATGAGACCGTTCGCGGAAACAACTATCGGTACAATGATAGCCGTATCAACTTATTTATCATTAAGCAGCCGAAGTATTCAAAATTATCTTAACACAGTTTAAATCATAAGTTAAGAAAAATGTTTAAGACAACTGTTAGAAGTTAATTTTAGGGTTACGTACACTCGCCATCAGATATAATATATCGACGCGGTTAAGGCGGTCATAAATATCGGAACAACGCCTCTGTTATTAGGAAATTAAAGTGCATGTTCTGATATTTTTTATTACCTTGGCTGCTCCGATATAATTGATGCCGACTGTACCATAAGGGTATTACTAGTCCGCTGTCCGTATGTATATCACAAGGCTGTATCTCTTGAACCGCAATAGTTAGACAGTTCAAATATACATAAATATTTATATTTTTTAATACGCCGAAACGTCTGCTAGCGAATATTTTCGATATTTAAATCGAATGAAAAATAGAAAAAAAATTGACTCGCAGCGGGACTCGAACCCACAAGAGAGTCAAAATTTTTCTATTTTTCTTTCGATATAAATATAAAAAAAAAGTTTTATTTTCATGTAGTTTATTTGCATTATCTGTGACTAATTATGATAAGCTAGAGCACGCATGATTAGAGAAAAATGTAACATATCGAGTCTTCCGTGGGAATGAGATGTTTTCCCGCTGGAAAAAGTAGCCTATGTCACTCTCCAAACTTCAACTACCTCCACTTAAAAAATCACGTCAATTCGTCGCTCCGTTTTGCCGTGAAAGACGGACAAACAGACACACTTTCGCATTTAAAATATTAGTTTAATAAATAATAATAAAAAATAAACATTTCTGAACAATCTTACACAAATCGACCTAGTCCTACGGTAAGCTCAGTAAGGCTTGTGTTCTAGGTACTAGACGACGATATATATAATAGATAGATACATATAAATACTTAAATACATAGAAAACACCCATGACAAATATCTGCCCTGACTGGGAATCGAATCCAGGACCATCGGCTTCATAGGCAGGGTCACTACCCTCTAAGCCAGACCGGTAGTTTGGATGACAACATTTGAAAGCGAGAAGGTAACTCCAAGTCCATTGTTTCCAGCTATATCCTCAGCCACAGCGTCTCTCCACCAGCTGTTCCCAGCCGAAGACCATCAGTACCAGTTCGAGCTGAAGACCAACGTGTCTGCGGGTCCCCTCACTCCTCAGGAGTGCTCGTTCTGGACCCTGGAAGCTCGTCTGCTAGTCACGGTGTATGATAACTTTACTCGGGTGCGATACAAGCTAGAAGGTTTGAAGGTATGTGATAATTACATTTATATCTATATATAATGATTAATGATCATCATATCAGCCGAAGTACGTACACTCCTCGGCTCTCCCAAAACTACTCACAATATTGAATTTATTTAGAAGAATTATAATCAGAAAAGCCTGTGTTGTATAGATACTAGACGACGAAATATATATAATAGATATACACTTAAATACATAATAAAACACCCATGACTCAGGAACAAAATGATGATTAATGAGAGGTAGGGCACAGCGATGACGCTTGAATCTGGAGCAGCCCAACTGGGGAAGTACCTCCTCCTTACAGAAGACCACAGCCATAATAGTACTGCTACCTTTCAGATCTGTAGTGTTGTGTTCCTGATGGCGAGTAAGGTTCCCAGAGCTCCAAGCCCCCATAAAGGCCGGTAACGCGCTTGTGACTCCCCTGGTGTTGCGGGTGCCCATGGGCGACGGTAATTGCTTACCACCAGGCAATCCGTCTGCTCGTTTGCCGCCTATGTCATAAAAAAAAAACAAATACCTATCTGTGTTCAACACACAAATAAATGCCCTGACTGGGATTTGAATCCAGGACCATCGGCTTCATAGGCAATGATCCTGGATTCGACCCGACCACTAGGCCAGACCGGCCAGAATTCAAAGCATTGCGATATCACCACGCTTGACAGGCGGGTTGGCGATCGCATATTCCACCGCTGATTTCTGATCTCAGTTTAGAGACGAGCTGGTCATCCAATCTCTTAAACATTTAAGGTGTATTAAGATGGATTCTATCTCCACAGACATCTGTATACAGCAAGCATCAGGGCTACTCCTCATACCAGTCTGAAGAGGCTGCGAGGCAGCTGGAACAGCCCTGGGAAGTCGATTATCTGGTAAGCACTCCAACAATGTACAGTCAAACAATTTGATTTATGGGCCACTTCGTTCCTTGTCACAGTGAAAATCTATATGAAAGATCTATAAGAAATATATTTTGGACCCGGGTATGTCCTTAAACTACGTCCAACAATGAGAGGTAGGGCGCAGCAAATTACCATCACGCTCGAGTCTGGAGAAGCCCAACTGGGGAAGTACCTCCTCCTTACAGAAGACCACAGCCATAATAGCACTACATACCTGAAAAGGTATGTAGTGTTGTGTTCCTGATGGTGAGTAAGGTTCCCAGAGCTCCAACCCCCTTTAAAGGTCGGCAACGCGCTTGTGACTCCCCTGGTGTTGCGGGTGCCCATGGACGACGGTAATTGCTTACCATCAGGCAATCCCTCTGCTCGTTTGCCACCTTATGTCATAAAAAAAAGACTCAAAAGATCTCTTATTAACGTCACTGTGACAAGGTTCGAAGTGGCGTAGAAATCAAATTGATTGACCGTACTTTGTCCCACTGGATCGGAAGGAGTTGTGGAGGTTTTGGTCTTCAAAAACTGATGGGAAAACTGCTTTTTATTGACTAGAGTTAATGCGGATTTTTAGTTTTTTTTACGTTAGCTAGGTATTATGTACAACGAAGAACGATTCAAATTATTTTTTATGAAGTATTTCGATTTGCTTTGAGCTTGAGATTCAAAAATTGGAATGCTCTTAAAATTATTTATTTCACTTATTAGTTATTATTTACTTTCGGTATTAATTTAAATGAGACCGGAGAGCTGGCAGCTTCCTCGCTCAACGCATAAGCATTGCGATACAGCGAGGAAATGCTGCCAGCGTTTACGGCACCAAGACACGGGGGATCTCTTATTTTAGATAGGTATTTTAGGGAAGTGGGACGTCGAATCGGAGAGATGGGGTCTGACGCCCGCGCGGGTTCGTATCTGGTGCAAAGGTTGTCCGTCGCTATTCAGCGTGGTAACGCGGCTAGTGTAATGGGTACCTTTGCTCCAGGGACGACTCGAGAGGGACTATTTGACTAGGCTTAAGTTAGTCTTAAGTTAGCCGGTAAAATGTATTTTTGACTGAATAAATATCTATACATTTCCTTTAGCAAATAAGACGCCGAAAAAATTATACTTTTAGGTTTAGTTTTTAGTTACGTATTTATAGTTTTAGTATTTTATTTTATTTAATAAAAAAAAATATTAAGTATGAGTAGCTATTTCATGGCGGCGCGCCGGTAACGCATGGTGAGTGACGTCACACACGCGCGCATGTGCGTGAGCCGCACACACAGGCGCTCGCGCCGGGAGCGCGCACAGCGCGACAAGTATACTCGCCTAAAGATCTCAAATCTGAAAAAGGGCGTCGGTAGCATTACCTCTTAATATCGACTTTCTTACCGTTTCGACCATATTTAAATCGAAAGAAAAATAGAAAAAATTTACTCGACCGACCCGGGTACTCGGATAAATAAGTATGAGCATCTCGGATAGCACAATTAGAAGTGTACTGGGCTAGTGATCCAGTGGTTGTGGGTTCGAGTCCCGCTTCGAGTCAAATTTTTCTATTTTTCTTTCGATTTAAATATCGAAGATATTCGCTAGCAGACGTTTCTGCATAATAAATAATAGTTTCGACCAAAGTTTTTTTTAAATCTTACCGTACGATAGGAATTCGAGGCTTGGTAATTACATAAGTGTGTATATTTTTACAGAATAATGGCATCATCAACAATGTTTATGTTGGCCCAGAACCTGTGTGGTCCCATAACATGAAGAGGGCGCTGGCACTCAACTTCCAAATCAGCAATGATTCGTATAAAGAGGTAAGTACCGTAAAATGATGCATATCTTTTTTTTTTATGCAAGACTGACCAACGTTTGACTTCAGTCGCACCTGATGGTAAGTGACGACGAGGTCGAACGTGTAGCACGCTGGTTCAGTAACAGCCTTCACTCTTGCCTTGAAGAGACCCAAATTATATCTTGCCGGGAATACAGACGAAGGGGGCGAATTCCATTCCTTAGCAGTCCGCATTAGGAAGGTAGAAGCGAATCGCTTCGTGCGAATGAATGGAATAATCACAACGTAAGGATGAAATTGCTCCCCTCGTCTGGACGTCCGGTGGTGGAACGGAGATGGCGGAATTAAATCGGAATATTGGCGGAATATTGATATTTTGACAAGTCTGGCCTAGTGGGTAGTGACCCTGTCTATGAAGCCGATGCTCCTGGTTTTGAATCCCAGTCAGGGCATTTATGTGTGATAAATACCCTTGCAATGAGTTGTGACATTGACGTTTTCGATAACGAGTATCGAGTTTACTATTGGGCCTTGGGACAAGGGTGCGCTCGGGCTCCACAGATAAATAAGCAAGCGTCTACGAGAGGCAACAGGCGACCCTCGCGCAGGCAGCTTTCTCGCTCAAAGGATTGCAATTGCAATTCAGCGCGGGACTGCTGCCTGCGTAATGGGCACCTTTCCAAGGGGCATAGGTTTGTTTTAGTACTTATAGATATAATTTGTTACCTATTTTAATTTACTTGGTCTTAAGCGGCATCAAATTTGTTTTTTACTATTAATTTTAAATAAATTATTATCCAGATTACTATCTGTGCATCTCGTTCGCACTAAAATAGTACAAGCGAGACGCAGATAGTAAACTCGATACTCGTTATCGAAAACGTCAATGTCACAACTCATGGTAAGGGTACTGCATAGATATTTGTTCCTGAGCCATGGGTGTTTTCTATGTATTTAAGTATTTATATGTATCTATCTATTATATATTGTCGTCTAGTCCCTACAACACAAGCCGCGCGAGCTTACCGTAGGACTAGGTCGGTTTGTGTAAGATTGTCCCGAAATATTAATTAATTTATTTATATGGTATCATATAATTAAAGCTGTTGTGAGCCATGTTACTTAATTACAAACGGATAAACTCACGTGTAATTATATCGCACTAGGCGACATGTTTTGGGTAAGCTCTGGTACCACTTTTCAAGCCGAGTCAGGACACACGGTCCTGAGTTCAAATCCCAGTAAAGGCATTTATTTGTGTGATGAGCACAGATATTGGTTCCTGAGTCATGGGTGTTTTCTATGTATCTATTATATATGTATATGTATATCGTCGTCGTCGTCAGTACCTACAACACAAACCTTACTGAGCTTAGTCACCTGACTAGGTCGATTTGTCATTGTCCTAAATATTTATTTATTATTTAGAAAAACATGGTTTTTCGAGTTGAAAGATAAAATGTGTGCTCAATACGTGCCAAGGCTGTATTTAAGTTTTTGCTTTCTATATCAATGCCAAGTTAATTTATATGTGGTTTGAAAATGGTATAAGTTGCATACAAACTATAGCATTTGTACTATTTTTCTTCTGAGCAAAAATGTCTGGGACGAACGAAGTGAAATTGATTAAGAATAACGATTCTTACTGATCTATTTATGCTCTGTTTAACTCACATTAGATTTATATCTAGTTTTCTATAGCAAATATACTAAAATATGTACTTAAATTAGTATCTGTCAAATAACATTTTTCATATGTATAGTCGACCAATTTGATTTCTTCTTATTTTTAAAAAATATGGCTTCGATCAATAAATCAATCGATGACGTCACCCATGATGACGTATACGACGAGGGATAGATGGAAAATTTGACAAGTCTCAGCGGTACTCGTATAGCACAATTGGAAGTGCACTGGGCTAGTGATCCAGTGGTTGTGGGTTCGAGTCCCGCTGCGAGTCAAATTTTTCTATTTTTCTTTCGATTTAAATATCGAAGATATTCGCTAGCAGACGTTTCTGCATAATAAAAAATAATTTAGAAATGGGTAGCACATTGTTATCGATGAATTCTCAATACGAATTGAGACTTCGATGCCGTTTAGTGTTCAATACGCTGGCGGTAGATGTGTTTACACGTCACCCATGATGACGTAAGTCTACGACGAGGGATAGATGGAAAATTTGACAAGTCTCAGCGGTACTCGTATAGCACAATTGGAAGTGCACTGGGCTAGTGATCCAGTGGTTGTGGGTTCGAGTCCCGCTGCGAGTCAAATTTTTCTATTTTTCTTTCGATTTAAATATCGAATCAATCGATGATTTCGCCAATGTCAAGTAGAATAACAAATAAGTATAATAACATATAAGTTTGCCCTTAGAGCATGACGTTGTTCGGTAGTAGGCTTTGCTTTTTGTAAAGTGGTAGCTGGACTTTACAGAAAGCTAAGAGGCGGCCGTGACCCCGGGATTGCCGAGTGATGACCAAAATAGTGGTGAAACACGTTTTGAAATCTATTCTTCATTAGCTACACAATTCTTCGTTAGATCACTGCATAATACGCTATCAATATTACACACTAAACTACGTTTGAACAAAAAACAAAAAATATATTTTCAAGACTACTTCGCCATTTTGAGGTTCAACCGTCAATCCCACCAATTTGATTTCTAGGCAACTTCGAACCTTGTCACAGTGACGTTAATACGAGGGCGGAGTGATAAGTCTGGTAAAAAATAAACTATTTGTTATGTTATAGGCAAAGTTTATATTTATTTTTCAACGTAGTCTCCATCTAACTCAAAGCACTTATTCCAACGTTTTTCCAGCTTTTCTATTCCCTCCGTATAATACGATTGCTCCAACCCTTCAAAATAAGCATTGGTTTCTTCAATCACTTCTTCATTGGACCTAAATCTTTTTCCGTCTAGCCATTTCTTCAAGTTAGGAAAAAGAAAATAATCGCAGGGGGCTAAATCTGGAGAATAAGGCGGGTGCGGGACCAATTCGTAATGCAATTCGTGGATCTTAGCCATGGCAACTGCGCAAGTGTGCACCCGTGCGTTGTCTTGGTGAAAAAGAATTTTCTTCTTCGCCAAATGGGGTCTCTTTTCCATCAAAACTTGATGAAATCGTTGCAATAAATTGGCATAATATTCGCCGTTGATTGTTTTGCCTTTTTGAAGGTAATCAATGTATATTACACCACGCGCATCCCAGAAGACGGTTGCCATAACTTTATTTGCCGATAAAACTGCTTTGGCCTTCTTCGGTGCAGGTTCACCTGAAGCAATCCATTGTTTTGACTGCGCCTTGGTTTCTGGTCTATGATGATGGATCCAGGTTTCGTCTACAGTTATGAAACGACGGATGAAGTCCTTTTTATTACGCCTAAACTTTGCCAAACATTCTTGTGAAATGGTCACTCTAGTACGCTTTTGATCCACTGTAAGCAATCGCGGCACCCAACGGGCGGATAGCTTCTTCATGTCCAAATGAGTGTGTAGAATATTACGAACCCGTTCGTCGGAAATGCTTACAATATCAGCTATCTCTCTGACTTTTACTCTTCGGTCATCCAATACGATATCATGGATTTTCTGGATCATCTCCGGTGTAGTGACCTCAACTGGCCGTCCAGGTCGGTCGGCGTCATTAGTGCTTGTACGACCACAACGAAACTCAGTAAACCACTTGTGAATCATTTTAATCGACGGGGCAGAATCCCCGTAATATTTTTCTAGGCTTTTTTTTGTTTCGGTAATAGTTTTTTTTCGAATAAAATAATGTTTAATCAGAACCCGAAACTCACTTTTCTCCATGTTCGCAAACATCAAAGCAATTGTATTTTTTTCTTCGCTGCCAAAAAAAAAGTAGTCGTGCGAACTGGCTGTAAATATACCATTTAGGCTCAAAAAGGTTGGACTACAAGTGGACATCATTGAATTTGTGAACATATTACCTTAACTAATAATTTTACCAGACTTATCACTCCGCCCTCGTATGAAATTTTTTGCGTCTATCATATAGATTTTCACTGTGACATCCGAACCAAGTGGCAATAAAAGCTTGAACTTTTTAGGGTTCCGTAGTCAACTAGGAACCCTTATTTGGCATAATCTCGAACAAGTGTTGCGCTGGTGATTTAGCATTCGACTCGCAATCCGGAGGTCGCAGGTTCACACCCCGGCTTGTACCTATGAGCTTATCGGAACTTCTGATATTTATATGATATATTATTACTTTTGGTATATACCAGTAGCTTTACGATGAAGGAAAACAACACAAAACCGGACTAATCCCGAAAAGGGCCGTTTTACCCTCTGGGTTGGAAGGTCAGTTGGCAGTCGCTTTCCTAAAACTAGTACCTACGCTTAATCCTGGGATATGTTTTTATACAACGACGTTGGCAAACAAGCATATGGCCCTGATGGTATGCAGTTACCGTAGCCTATACGTCTGTAATTCCAGAGCATTCACATGCGAGTTACCTTTAAGAACCTATACACTCCTTTTTTGATATATGTTGCCAAGCAGACCTCAAAGTCATGAGCCGTGACAAAATTGACAACACGAGGATGATGATGACATTTTCATCATTATCATCTACTCATCAAGAGGATTCTAACGAGTCTAAATATGATGGTAAGTGTCGACGAGGTCGAGGGTGTAGCACGCTGGTTCAGTTTGGACCCGGGTATGTCCTTAGACTACGTTCAACAATGAGAGGTAGGGCACAGCGAAATACCATTACGCTTGAATCTGGAGAAGCCCAACTGGGGAAGTACCTCCTCCTTACAGAAGACCACAGCCATAATAACACTGCTACCTTTCAGGTATGTAGTGTTGTGTTCCTGATGGTGAATAAGGTTCCCAGAGCTCCAACCCACTTATAGGTCGGCAACGCGCTTGTGACTCCCTTGGTGTTGCAAGTGCCCATGGGCGACGGTAATTGCTTACCATCAGGCAATCCGTCTGCTCGTTTGCCACTTTTGTCATTGTTTGCCTTGAAAGACCCAAATTATATTCCGGGAATACAGACGAAGGGAGCGAATTCCATTCCTTAGCAACTATATTGCATTGTCACCAAACTTACAAACATAAGTGTGCTAAAAACTAAGAACAAATCAAATTATTTTTTATGAAATATTTTTGATTTGCTTTGATTTTTAAGTAGTAACACCGTCTCGAACACCGGAGGTCCTCGTCGTTTTTTCTTAAGTATATGTTATCTATTTCAACTTATAAGTGTCCTAAATTTTTTCTTAATAAAGACGAAGTCGCGGGCAAAATTTGAGCTAGCACGGAAAGTTCAAACCTACATATTACATCCAATATTATTTTCGCGAATGTCAAATGCCCTTCAACACGAAATATTCAAAACTTTTGTTCAGAACCGGACCCTATTCTTACGGGCCCTTTATGACGTTTTAATTAATGGGGTCGGGAACCCTACTCATGATACAAAGGACCTTGGAAAAACCTTCATTTTACTTACTTGTCAAACGACGCAACTCGCTTTTTGATTATTGAGGACCTATTTTTAAAAATTTACCTTTACTAGCCGGCAATTCATCCATAATTAACATAGGTTTTCTAGGGTGAAATCTTGCGACTCAAGTGTAACCTAGTAATTCTCAAAATTAGATGACAATATACTTTCGGACCCGGGTATGTCCTTAAGGGAGTTTTCAAAATTTGGTACACCCAATTAGCGAAAGATGTAAAAAAAAGTTAAATCATTGTCAGTTTCGTGACGACAATTAAGCATTAAATCTTTATGAAGATCGACTTTTTGCCTTCAATTATGTTGTAATATCAATTGAAATTCATCAAAACCAAGCTTTTATCGATATTTAATGCTTAATTGTCGTCACGAAACTGACAGTGATTTAACTTTTCTTAACAACTTTCACTAATTGGGTGCACAAATTTTTGAAAACGCCCTTAAACTACGTCCAACAATGAGAGGTAGGGCACAGCGAAGTACCATCACGCTTGAGTCTAGAGAAGCCCGGAAGTACCTCCTCCTTACAGAAGACCACAGCCATAATAGTACTGCTACCTTTTAGGTATGTAGTGTTGTGTTCCTGATGGTGAGTAAGGTTCCCAGAGCTCCAACCCCCCTTAAAGGCCGGCAACGCGCCTGTCACTCCCCTGATGTTGCGGGTGCCCATGGGCGACGGTAATTGCGTACGATCAGGCAATCTGTCTGCCAGTCATTACTTTTGTTTTAGTGGCATTCATTTATAATCCTACTTTCTGACTTTCTGTGTTCAATTTCACTTAATTTTGCTGCAAAATGTAATATATGTCAACATGCATATTGTGCAAAAGTACAGTTGAGTGTGCCATAACAAATTTTGACAGAGATTTATTGTTTTCAGCCTTGCCTGTACGAGACTTGCGTAGCAGTGTACATCAACCAGGGGCGCATAATACGGAAATACACCAATTCTCAACTGCTGGCCGCTTCTGCTGAGCGGTCGTGGAGCTCTGTCAATGTGGTCGGGAACCCGGAATATGATGATCTAGTTGGTGTGGTGAGTTAAAAAATCGGTTCTACTAACTTAAGTGAATCCTACGATACCCTTTTAGAAGCTAAGCTATGGGTGAAAAACTTAACTGAAGGACCATATCTATGTAGTTGTGCAGAGAATTAATATGGAACTTACGTCAAAATTTGAATATAGAACGCCGACATGCGTGTACAAACGTTACAACTACATAGGCGTAGCTAAGTTTTTCTCCTGTAATTTTTGGGTATTTTAAGTACAGTCGCCATCACATATATTGAAGCTGTGGAGGTTACAAATATCTGGAGAAAGCCTCTATTGTCAGGGTGACAAAGTGCATGTTCAGATAGTTGTGGCCACCTCCACGGCTCCGACATATCTTATGGCGACTGTCCAGTATATCCACAGATTTGTTATGCATTGACAATGAAGGCTTCACTCACGTTCTCAATTTTCAAGCACTAAGAGTACCGAGTGTCTATCCGCTTCGTCGCTCGCCCATCACGCGCTGCGACGTGCTTTTTTTGACCTGACTTAGGCTATATAAATCGTTGGTAATGCTAGAGCGAAACTGTGAGGAGGGTAGGTAGCCTGAAGAATATCCAAGACCCTACCGCACCAGACTTGATTTGTACTTCTGGAATACTACTGAGTTTACACTTCCAAGAAGATTGGTTGAGGCGGACTCAACCGAATCTGAGTGTGCCGCGCGCCGTCCTTGATGTCAAAACCTTTGTTTTGCTTGAAGGCAATTGTACAATTTCTTTATACAAATATTTTACACAAATGTCATTTTGCGCCAATTCTACAGGATAGAAGTGTTTTGAATGAAAAGGATATATTATATATATTTGTGAAATCTATCGTAATCTCTTTTCAGCCAGATGCTATTGCCACTGCGGAGAGGGTGTACCAGTTTAATGAGGCTGGACTGGAGAGTTTAGAGATGAGAGGAACTTCAGAATACAAAGTACAAGAGCATATTCTTTCAGTCAGCTCTGAGTAAGTATAACCTTCAAGCCTATCATCATCATCATGTCAGCCGAAAGACGTCCACTGCTGGACATAGGCCTCCCCCAGAACGACCCAAGAAGACCGATCCTGCGCCTTCCACATCCAGCGGTACCCCGCGACTCTAACTAGGTCGTCGGTCCATATGTATCAGTCCATGCGGATACTGGGTTCAAGCCTATAAATAAAACAAATAAAATAAATCAATATTTCGGGAAAATCTTACGCAAATCGACCTAGTCCTACGGTAAGCTCAGTAAGGCTTGTGTTGTAGGTACTAGACGACGATATATATAATAGATAGATACATATACGCTTGTTAAGCGTGGCTAATTATGATATATACCCGCATTCCTATGTCCAACATTTGTTGTCTGCGGGTGATCATCATCATCATCATCATCATCTCAGCCATAAGACGTCCACTGCTGAACATAGGCCTCCCCCTTGGATCTCCACTGAATGAAGTGTGCATAATCATCATCATCTCAGTCATAAGACGTCCACTGCTGAACATAGCGCACCCTTGTACCTCCACATGTACCGGTTGGAAGCAACCTGCATCCAGCGTCTTCCGGCGACTTTAATGAGGTCGTCTGCCCATCTTGTGGGTGGACGTCCTACGCTGCGCTTGCTATTCCGTGGTCTCCACTCGAGCACTTTTCGACCCCATCTGCCATCTTCTCTGAGTGCAATGTGGCCTGCCCATTGCCACTTCAGCTTGCTAACCCGGTGGGCTATGTCGGTGACTTTAGTTCGCCTACGGATCTCCTCATTTCTGAGTCGATCTCGTAGTGAAACTCCGAGCATAGCTCTCTCCATAGCTCGTTGAGCGACTTTGAGCCTTGAGATGAGGCCGATAGTGATATAACTACTCATTTATTTATTCTCAATGCAATTTTAAAATCCTTGCTTTCCTTACAGGTTGTCCTTAAATTTTGTATCAAAAGAAAAGAGGCAACAGATCGACAAACTGAACGTCACGCGAACAAGCGTCCAATTCGTATCGCAAGGGTTCAGTGACCCCTCTGGAGGCATCAGTAACTACACTCAGCGTGATCTGAAGAACAAAGCTTATGAGGTACTTGATTATGATTAAACATTTCAATTTCAATTATCAATTTTTGATGTCCAATTTTTCAATTTCAATCTATAATAAAATTGTCCGATATGTCGTGCATCAGTAACTACACTCAAGGTGATCTGAAGAATAAAGCTTATGAGGTACTTGATTATGGTTAAACATTTCAATTATAAATTTTTAACGTCCAATTTTTCAATTTCAATTTAAAAACGTCCGTTTTCTAAAACTGTCCGATACCGATGCACGACAGCATCAGTAACTACACTCAGCGTGTTCTGAAGAATAAAGCTTATGAGGTACTTTATGATAAACAATTTCAATTTCAATTAACAATTATAAATTTTAACGTTCAATTTTTTAATTTCAATCTAGAAACGTCCGTTTTTAAAATTGTCCGATATGTCGTGCATAAGTAACTACACTCAGCGTGATCTGAAGAATAAAGCTTATGACGTACTTGATTATGAGTAAACATTTCAATTTCAATTATCAATTTTAAACGTCCAATTTTTTAATTTCAATTTAACGTTAATTGTCCGATATGTCGTTATTATCAATATATTCTGCAACCCCCCTTAAAGGCCGGCAACGCGCTTGTAGTATTACGGGTGCCAATAGGCGACGGTAATTGCTAACCATCAGGAAATCCGTCTGCTCGTTTGCCACCTTTGTCATAAAAAAATGTACTTAGTTATAGGACGCATTGGTTTTACTGTTATCACACACACACATTTCAGCCGTATGCAGTCCACTGCTGGACATAGGCCTCCCACAAATATGACTTGTATCATCTTGGGGGTAGTTGCCATAGTCGCCACGCTTGGCAGGCGGGTTGGCGACCGCAGTAGCTGTGATTGGGTTTCGATGGACGCTGCTTTCCGTCCGTAGGATTGTTTCCTTTGTCGCCTCTTACGACACCCGCGGGAGGAGATGGGGTGGTACTATTCTAGTCAGCCGGCATCACACAGCAATTTAATCAAATAATAATTTAGTTTACTGTTATAATAAATTAAATTGAATTTCGTGGACTGTTACTGTTTAGATATTTAAATCGAAAGAAAAATAGAAAAATTTGCCTCGCAGCGGGACTCGAACCCGCAACCACTGGGTCACTAGCCCAGTGCACTACCAGTTGTGCTATACGAGCACCGCTTAGACGTGTCAAATTATTCTATCTTATCCTTCCTGGTATACGTCATTACGGGTGACGTGTAGCGACATCTACCGAAGAGTATTGTTACTGTTTAATTCACTTTTATTTCAGATTCTTCTCAAAATAGCACGGAAAGGCATAGATGCTAACAACATAGCAAGGAACGCGACTTTGATACATAGCCTGGATTTTATTAATCTTTTAAAGTAAGTATTACATTCAGTTTTGTGACGACTCAGGTGTGTGACGACAGGTCTGGTCTAGTGGGTGACACGGCCTATGAAGCCGATGGTCCTGATTCAAATCCTAAAGGGCATTTATTTATGCGACAAACACATATCATTGTTATTAAATTAAATTAAATTTTCATTTCATTTCATGTCGTCTAGTTAATACGGTAGTCTGTGACTCGGGCTAAATTGAAAATTCCTACAGTTTATTGATTCCCGTAAAAGGTTAATGTAACAGAATATATACTTCAACAACTTAATACCTTAGTTATCTGAATCAAGCCTCTACAACAAGGAACTAAATGCAGTTATTTGATGCCAGGCCCGGCCTTTACCTCGTTTTTTAATGTTATAATAATAATGGTCGATTTAGCTTACGTTTCATATTTTTTTTTCATTGTTAACGTTATGGTGAAAAAAATAAGAGGCAAATATGCCAATTTTTTTTTTTTCTTACTTAAATCGCACGATTTTTCTAATCCATAAGGTGCTAGTGGGTAGTGAGTCACTACCAGTGACTCTGCCTATGCAGCCGACGATTCCGGGCTCAAATCCCAGTAAGGGCATTTATTTGTGTGATGAGCTACGGTATTTGTGCCTGAGTCAAGGGTGTTCTCTATATTTAAGTATTTGTATATTACACATTTAAAGCCGTTGGCTGGGTACTACAAAAACCTTTCTTTTTATACAAGACTGACCAACGTTTGACCTCAGTCACACCTGATGGTAAGTGTCGACTAGGTCGAGGGTGTAGCACGCTGGTTCAGTAACAGCCTCACTCTTGCCATGAAAAGACCCAAATTATATCTTTCCGGGATTTTTTATTTGTGGTAGTCCACATGGAAAGGTACCTTATGGCGCCTGGCGCTTACGTTGCAAAGTGCTACATTAGTATTGAAGCGTCATTAACAATAGCGTAAGCGCTGAGCGCCATAAGCTACCTTTCCATTTAGACTACAAGACTGACCAGCGATTGACCTCAGTCACACCTGAAGTTAAGTGTCGACAAGGTCGAGGGTGTAGCACGCTGGTTCAGTAACAGCCTCACTCTGGACTTGAAAATACCCAAATTACATCTTCCCGGGAATACAGACGAAGCGAATTCCATTCCTAAGCAGTCTGTATTAGGAAGGTAGAAGCGAATCACTTATTGAGCTTACCGTGGGGCTTTCTGTATTATTTATTTATTTTATTATTTTAGTACAATGACGCAACTGGAGTACGCATCACTCAGCAAGCTCTTCGATGACATGGTGCTAGGGACCAGCTATGACGTCGAAACGTCGAGGAACATATTTCTGGAGGTGCTCCCTCAAGTCCGGACGCACGCATGCGCGTTGCTTGTGAAGTATCTCGTTACAGAACAAAAGGTAATGCTATAATCTTTTGACCTCACTAGCTCCCACTCCATCAAAGCCACAGAACCTATAACTATTCGGGTAAACGTGTTTTGGAGTGGAAACCGCGAATTGAGAAGCGTAGTGTAAGACGATCTCAGACTTTGTTTTTTTTATATACAACGACGGTGGCAAACAATTCCGTCTAATGATAAGCAGTTACCGTAGCCTTTGGGCGCCTGCAACTTCCAGAGGATTCGCATGCGCGTTGCCTACTCTTTAAGAACCTAAACACTCCTTTTTTGAAGAACCTCATACTGTAGTCCCTAGCAGTAACGGCAGGTTGGGATTATTCTTAGGCAAACCGTAGCCAATATGGCTTTCCTTTTCTGTAGAAGCTGATGGTAATACGCTCGGGAATCGGGTTCTATAGATGCGCCGCCGCTGGTCCCTAGGGAAAACCTCGGCAGGGAGTTCATACCACAGCCGTTCGCGGGAGGAAATTCCTCTTAAACCGCCTAGTGCGCGACCCTTTAGGCTCCAGGGTGTGAGGATGAATGCACTGCCGCCGGCGAGCGGTACGGAAAGCGGCCGTTGGCATCATATCAAACAGTTCTTCGGAGCACAACCCATTGTACATAGAACACACACACATAAGGAGGAAAAGTCCTATTAAACCGCGTAGTGCGCGACCTTGGTGACGCTTGGTGGAGAGAATCAACTGATTTGAATGTCACAATTCATCAACTTGGCTTCATCATCTCCCACGCGCTGTCTAGGCATTTTGCCACAGCACATGGGAACCTGGGGTCTGGAATTAGCGTCTCGTATTTACTAAAGCGAATGCCATCTGACCTTCCAAGCTCTGAAAACTCCTATTCATCATCATCATCATCATGGCAGCCTAAAGACGTCCACTGCTGGACATAGGCCTCCCCAAGAATGACCCAAAAAGACCGATCACTGCCACTTCCAGCGGTATCCCGCGACTCTAACGAGGTCGTCTGTCCAGCTTGTGGGAGGCCTACCTACGCTGTGTCTTCTAGTTCGTAGTGGCCACTCCAGAACTCCTATTACTATTTTATTCTTGTGAGTAAGTGTAATAGTATAATAAAATATAATTTGATTTTTTCTAAGTTGAAGAAAAACTTTATTTCATCGTAGATTGCAATGTAGTATAAGCCGAATAAATTTTCTTAAACAAAGACATGAGTGAAGCAAACCCAAGCACAGCCACGCCTCCAGCCGAAAGCGTCAAATTCTTCTGTGACATCTGAATTATCAATGCAATCATCCTCCTATTTGAAACATCAAATTTTTCCCACTTCGAATCGTATACAGCATTTTCAAAATCCGAACTCGCATCAATCAGTTTCTGACCCGTAAAACAATCCATACCGACTTGCATCAGCGGAAAAGGCATTATGATATAAGTGTGACGGAGATCACCAAGCAAATCAGCTATGAGCGATAGAGATAAGATTACAAATTCTGCAGCTATAGCTTCTCTGAAGACGTCTTCTAAACTGTTAACCAAATTGATGTTTGCTGAATGACTTTTGACTATTAGTCTTAAACGCTTCTTGATATAATCGTTGACAACTAGATTAGCGTGTGCATCTGATTCTTTGTATTGGGTGTTGAAGTTTTCTTTGTAAAAATTTTGGGCGTCTTCCCAGAGATGTCTTAACTCTTGAGCGAGGGTCAGGGCTCTGGCTTCGCTGTAACCAGCGGTGATGATGAGCAGGCTGCTGATGTTGGAGACGATGAAGGTTATGTAGGTGCCGGCTGTTGTGATGCAGATCAGGGCTATCTCGTAGTTCGGAGTTTCTGTTTTGGGTTCTAAGCCTGGAAGCGAAGAATATGACTCTAAATAACTTGAAACTTAAACAAAATTATAATGCAAAAGAGTTTTTATATTAAGCAGAAACGTCTGCTAGCATATCATTGATATTTAAATAGAAAAAAAAAACGTATAGTACAATTGGTAGTGCACTGGGCTAGTGATCCAGTGCTTGTGCCCGCTGCGAGTCAAACTATTTTATTTTTTCTTTCTATTTAAATATCAATGCAAAAGAGATATGTAGCTTATTTTAATTTTTGAAATTTAAACTCTCAAACATGTTAATAACAAAATGTGGAAATATTTTGAACAATAAGATCTATGAAATATCAATATAAAAATTTTGGCTTATGAAATTATAGATTTACAAAAGGTAATGACAAAAATTTGGACTGCGGTTATTTTCGTACTCCAATATTATTTTTTCGAGCACTTGAGTTTGAAGGGGAACAAAAATATGTGAGACTATGACAAGAACGATCGAAAATAGCGTCTTCTCTACCATATCTATGGAAAGTTACATAAAACGATCCCTTTTTATCGTGGTATTATTATTACCACGCTCCGACTAGTTAAATGGTATATCTATGCAGGCGGCTTGGCAATCGCAATAATTTCACCACTACCTACACCTACATTCTGATCTTTGAGACACAGAATTATCATCTAGGTCACCGGTTTCTGGTCTTTGGGAGAATACCGGTTGGATTCATGAACAACTTACCAAGCAAGATTTGTTCATCAAATGAGAAATGTCTTCCTTTCATGAACAGTGGCTTCAGATGGAATAGGAAGCCATTCCCATTCATAACCCACCAGAGGATGAAAGCTCGTGTCTTCACGCGTTTCAGGGTATGCTGCATCAGTTCATTGGTTCCTGGTGCTATTGGTATCTCATCGTATTTTTTGTACTGAGCTATCACGTTTTGGATTTTCACCCTGTAAGGAAAAAAAATGGTTGTTTTGAGTAGGTTGTCATCAGTTTTGTTCCACAGTGTTTCTTCTTAAAATTGGAAAAAGGCCTCTCACAAATATGACTTGTATCATCTTGGCGTGGCGACTATGGCATCTGTTGCCATAGTCGCCACGCTTGGCAAGCGAGTTGGCGACCGCAGTAGCTATAGTTTGGGTTTTGACGGACACTGCTGCCCGTCCGTAGGATTTTCCCCTTTGTCGTCTCTTACGACACCCGCGGGAGGGGTGGTGCTATTCTAGTCAGCTGGCATCACACGGCAACTTCTTCATACTTAACACTAACCTGTATAAATACATGTAAATCATTTTCGTGATCCCAATAAGACTGGTAGTGCTAAGTGACGCGACTTTGACAGCTGTCACCGGATCCCCCGAAGTTCTTTCGGAGATGAACCAGACCATAGAGATTTGATAAACGTAGACGTAGCTGGCGGCGCAGATGATGTTGATGATGTAGATAATTTTAGGGATAGCTGAAACGTCAAGACGTTACAGGACATGAAAGATTTTGGTCTTCTTCTTCTTTTAAATATGGCATCCATCAATATATCAATCGATGATTTTGCCAATGTCAAACTCAAACGTTTATTCAGTAAGTTGGCCACAAGGGCACTTTTACACGTCGAGTATACATAAGAAGAAAAAATAAAAACTACACCGGTTCGAACCCCCGAGAAGCTAAGTTAACACATTTATAAGTAAAATAATATCAAGTTTGCTTATAGAGCATGACGTTGTTCGGTAGTAGGTCTTGCGATTTGTAAAAATAGCTAGATTTTATAAAAAGCCACGAGGCGGCCGGGTTTCCGGTGGTGACCAAATAGCGGTGAAACGCGTATTGAGATTAATTCTTCATTAGCTGCACGATACTAAGTTAGATCACTGCATAATAAGCTATCGATATTACACACTAAACAACGTTAAGGAACAAAAAAAATGTCCTTTCTTGTAGCTCAAACTCTCTACATACCAAATTTCATCCCAATTGGTTCAGCGGTTTAAGCGTGAAGATACCACGGTAAGCTCAAGAAAGCTTATGCTATGATAAGCTAACGATATTTATAATATACCAATACTGAAATATATATAAAACACCCATGACTCAGGAACAAATATTTGAACTCCAAAACTAAAACTTACAAATTAACCTATAACTGGTGACCGAGGAGCTGGCGGCTTCCTCGCACGAGGAAATGCCGCCAGCGTCCTTGGTACATTGCCTCAAGGGCTATTTTTTACATTTAATGTAGTAAAAAGTAATATAGTAACTATTTGGTTTTATTATAACTTACGTTTATCATTTGTATCCAATTTGACAGCTACCAGTCGCAGCATGACAGCCACGTTCCATATCATAGTTGACAGATCGTAAGATCCTAAACCAAACTTACTTATTACCTTCCACATTTTATCCTTCAATAATTTTTATGTAAACAATGTTGGTCCTACGAAACGTTTTCGTCCCTAGAGGTAACCTCCTCGCGAGCTACATTAAAAAGTTATGGCGCTACGAATTACCACCCTTGTGGGATCCGAAAGAAAAACGTCTATTCAGCTTAAATCCCATTCAGTATCTAGAAAAATCGATGTTCAATTTTAATTTTATAGGAAATAATTGTATGGCAATTAAAATAGTCTCCCGAGGCTTTTTTGCTGTCAACTGAAGCGTTACTGAAAAGCACGGGCGGTTTTATATATCTTTGAAACAAATATCATTGATATAATTATAAATAACACCGTATTATTTAAAATAATGACAGTTACTAAAGGTCGAACAGATTATTTATAATTAATGATAATGAATTAGAATCAAAATATTAATTCACCTACTTTACCAAGGACGTAGGTATGGTAACTTCGGAATCATTTCTGAAACGTTTGCAAAAATCGCGAAGCGTCTGGTTGACGTAACTGGTGACCGAAGAGCTGGCGGTTCTCGCACAACGTATCAGCATTGTGATACGAGCAAATGCCGCCAGCATCCTTGGGACAATGCCTCAACTCGTGACGATGAAGAGATTGAATTCTCCATACTCAGAGAGGTCCCGTACTTCCCGTAGTTGTATTGGGGATTTGGGGAGGCCTACGTCCAGCAGTGGACGTCTTGATGAACTGTAGTAGTGGTTCTTAGATCATAATCATCATCATCTCAGCCATAAGACGTCCACTGCTGCACATAGGCCTCCTCCTTGAACCTCCACATGTACCGGTTGGAAGCGGCCTGCATCCAGCGTCTTCCGGGGACCTTAATGAGGTCGTCTGTCCATCTTGTGGGTGGACGTCCTACGCTGCGCTTGCTAGTCCGTGGTCTCCACTCGAGCACTTTTCGACCCCATCTGCCATCTTCTCTGCGTGCAATGTGGCCTTCGATATGTATATATATTTAAATGGTAGGCAACGCGCATGTGGTCTTTTCAAATGTTAGTTTTTTTATCTTGGTGGTTTTAATATTTTTTCACTTCTCATGCTCTAAAAGTGTGTCATATTATGCTTGCCAAGGCGGACTAAAGTAATACATTTAGCCTCTTGGGAAAATATGTATACATATTTATGAAATACAAAACGTTTTAAATTGACCAACCAGAACACTTCATCTTATTAAATCCACCAATCACGACACATATCGAAGTTAATCGCAACTCTAGATTCTTTTTTGGTGCGAAATTGCGAATACTGTTTAAAAATGTGAAATCATTAAAAAAAACTTTGTATAAAGTATCAACCAATCAGACAATACCACAATATTAAAATCGACCAATGAGGAAACGCAATCAAATTGTCAAAGCATTAGGTGCTTTTTAGTTCCTACTTCACAAGCATTAAAAAAAGTTTAAATCGTTGGCAAACTCTTTGAAGCCCCAATTATACGTTGTCTGTGGCATTTATTCACGGCGTAGATATATCCTATCTGTATCTAAGCAGTAAAAAAAATACAAAGACTGCCAAATTAAACATTTTTGACTCAGAATTCATTGCGGGTGGGCGATTCTCCGAGCCGAGCTGTTTTGCGTGACTTCGGTGGAACAATTTTTTTTTTACTTTTTTAATGTGAAATATTAAAGCCTAGATTCAGGCTTAAATTTAAAAAATATTGCCGGGAAAGGCCCCCTTGTAGACTTAACGGTTTTTAAGATATTTTAGTTTTTTAAATCACCGAAATCAAGTCCACCACCGAAATCAATAATCATAAAAAAGTTCAAAATTGGTATTAAAATTACTTTAAAAGTGTTTATATCTTTAAATTTTTATCAAAAAATACTTGTCCATATAAAGTTTTCTTATTAAATTCAGAAAAATCTTGCATTGAAAACTCGTTAACTATAAAGTATATACTTAGTTTCATATTTTCAGCCCAACGAGCTGATTTTAGCAAGCAAACTAGTCAATTCGGAAGAATCGCAGCCTAACTCTCATGCATTTTGTCGGTGATGTCACGCACGCCCAGGCTTCCTCGCACGTACTCGTTGCGGATTTTATCGAGCCTGGTAACGCCGCACATCCACCTCAGCATCTTCATTTCAGCAACTTAGATGGTACGCAAGTGCTTCTGCGTCACCGCCCACGTCTCGCTGCCATAGGTTAAAACTGGTCTAATCATGGTCTTATAGATCAGCCCCTTTAGTTTGACCGGCATTTTTTTGTCGCAGGACACACCAGTCACTTCTCGCCATTTTTGCCATGTAGCGGCTATTCGGTGATGAATGTTGCATTGCATTCGATGTCTCCGGACATGTGCATTATACCACCCAGGCATTTGGACTAATTGCCCATCGATGGGTATCGGACTGTCGTCACGTGGATCTGGTTCGTTCAGGGACATGAATTGTGTTTTTGCAACCAGGCCCCCGGATTGCAACTGGTGCTTCCATGAAGCGAGCGCTTTCTGCAGCTCGGTACGGCTGCCAGTGCATATGGCTACATCGTCAGCGTATATAAATGTCCACAATCTTGTGCTTCTTTAGTAAGTGAGTCCAAAAACTAAGCAAAACAGGAAGGGGCTCAGTACTGAGCCCTGATGAACACCTTTTTTGACCGCTATTGCTTTGGTCTCACCCACCGATGTCCGGACCACTGATCGTGCATCCCTATACATGTCAGCAATGGTCTTGACATATTGCTCTGGGACATTTTTCTTTCGAAGGCTCCACCAAATAGTATCCCTTGGAGCACGGTCAAACGCCTTTTTCATGTCCAGGAACGCAACGAACAGCGGTTTTTTCTTCGAGCGATATTCTTCGGCAATTGTGGACAGAGCAAACATATTAGGATCGGTAGTTGATAAACCAGGTACGAAGCCATAATAATGTCTAGATAGTGAGCACTCTGACCTTATTCGGTTGTCGATTACTCTTTCGTAAAGCTTCATAGTATGGCTTAAGAGCTTGATGCCTCGGTAGTTGTTGCACTCGTACTTGCTTCTCTTTTCCTTGTAAATCGGAACGATAGTGCGCAATCTCCATGCCTCTGGCATTTTGGAAGAGAGCAACGCCTGACTGAAGACATTAGAAAGTAGCAACACACCAGTTTCTTGCAGGCATTTCCAAGCTTCCACTGGATACTTACCGGGCCTATTTTTGCAGCGCTTTCTTAACCTCACGTGGCTGTATCGGAGGTATGAGACCTACATTTGCTGCCATTTCCGGAAGCTGTGTAGCAGGAAGCGTAGGGTTTAGAAGTTGTTTATAGTAGTGATGCCAGGCCGCAATGAAATCTTTATCCTTAAAGAAACAGCTTATTTGTACTTAATATATCGCTGGTCGAGCACCCGCATCCGCAACACAAGCTTTCTGGAGCTTTTATATGCAAGATGAGTGTCGAGAATGCGCACACCGACGCATCGAGGATTTTTATATCAATTTTGAAGAAGATGAAACCCGGGCTTATAATTTTGAACCCAGAGCCAACATCATTGAATACAAAATGGCTGGAAAGTTGATGGCCAAATTTTTCTGGGATTGTCGAGGTATTTTAAAGATTAACTAAAAAGAAAGAGGCTTTCATTATCATGTGTCTTTAAACTAGTATGCTTTTAGCTAGTGTGAACTTTAAACTTCATAATTTAAACAGTAATTTAGGACCCAAAATTTCATCAGACGGAACTATAAAGACTTGAAAGAATAGAGAGTCGGCTCCAAGATTCTTGATGACCTTAAGCGTCTATTATAGGCCCAGAAGGAGAATCTTTATCAGAAGGCACTGAACTTGATAGATATAGGTCAACGGTAATCATAACTGATTAAATAGGAAAAATATCCGCAGATAGCATAACCAAAAATTTTTTTAAGTTGCGAGTAAATATACGACTATACTAACAACGTTGGTGTTAACATTAACAACATATTCAACTGTTTTGAATACAATTATAACATACAAATTATTTAAAAACAAACAATTAACCTGTTTTTATAGTCAAGATTGATCACGGTGGCACCTTTTTTGATTTCGGTGGCCTAAAACCCCACCGAATCCACGGAAATCACACCCACTGAATTAAAATTTTATCGTTATTGAACAATTACACAAAAAGTAACCATTGTATTGAAAAGACTCACTGGTTACCAAATCACATACTTCTTGGCATGACTTAACCACTGTTGCACTACGAAAAGCACAAACACTGAACGAAAAATTTTGTTCACCGAATTCAAGAAAACACGAAACCAAACCCACCGAATGATGAAGATTCCTTTGCGAATTCTGCTATTACACTGTGAGCCTACGTCCGCTCTCGTCGGTGAACGCGGCGCAACTGAAGCTACCTGTGGACGCGGCATTGAGTTCCTGGTACATTGCTTTGTGCGATACCGCCAAGTTTTGTAAACTCCAGCGAAATCAAGCGTTGGCGCGGGACATGGCGAAAATATGTTTTTATTTAATAAGGGTAATTCATATATTATGTTCAGTGAAATTATAGTAGAACTAAACTAATTAAGAATATGTGAACCAATATTAAAAATTAATACAACATCCCCAACGTGAATTATAATTTTTTGTTTCAACAAATTTGGGTGCGGGACACGCCCACTGTACGTCAATTTCTGCACTTTTTATTTTTTTTATAATATTGAATATGGTGTTATGGAATATTTTATTAATTGTCAAGATATAACAGACGCTGAAATATGTGTATGATTTTTTTCAAAAAAATTGGGCCAAAAATTCACGCAAATATAGCCTCGGACACGTAAAAACGCCACCTCTGAGAACTGCCCGGGTGAATAAAATTGTATTTGTTAATTGATGAAATGTTATTTTATCTTATTTTCTCGCAATCGAAGTGAAAACTAGTATGCATAACTCGGGTCTAAACGCCATATTACCCCTCGAACAATTTTCCCTCACTTCGTTCGGGAAAATAACCATCTCGTTGTACTATGGCCTACTTTAGCCCCTTGTCAAACAATCTACTATTTAATTTAATGTTTTATTATTGCAGGCATAAATTATAAATAATAAATAAATATTTCATGACATTCTTACACAAATTGACTGAGCACCACGGTAAGCTCAAGAAGGCTTGTGTTGTGGCTCAGCCAACGATATATATATAATATACAAATACTTAAATACATATAGCCAAGATTCAGGAACAAATACCTGTGCTCATCACACAAATAAATGCCCTTACTGGGATTTGAACCCAGGACCATCGGCTTCATAGGCAGGGTCACTACCCACTAGGCCAAACCTTCCAAATATATTTAAGATCACTAAAATAAAGTACAAAAAAATACACAGTGAAAATTATAATAATATATAATTAACACATAATAAATACTTTAATAGAATATGGCGATTATTGAAAGCAAATTATTGTAAAACGTAATAATTAAAAACATTGACAACCAATAATTTTAAATAAACAACGTATTTTGATTGTTTTTATTTACTTTTACTATTTTTGGATGCTGCCCTGGTGACCTAGTAGTAAGAGCGTGTCACTTGCAATTCGGAGGTCGCAGGATCAAACCATAACTTGTAAAGGAAGGTCAAAGACATCGACTCAACGAAAGCGTAAAAATATGTATCAGTGGCGGCACGTTTATACAAGCCGATTCCCACCGGCTTGATTAACTTTACTGCAGTTCAACGGTTTTCCTTGGGCTTAAAAAGAAAAGGCTAAGACATATCGGCTCCTTCTTGCCTAAGAAAAAAAATGATGCTTCGTGACTGGTATACATGTACCTTTATAGTAAGACAATAACATGTATACATATTATGGCACTTTGACCGCATCTATATATTTGATCTTGACTGTACCAATGAGTTTTTCGGAACTTATGTACGAAATATCATTTGATATTTGGGCCATTTAATTTAAAGATGTATAATCAACTTTTTTTAAATTTGGATTTTTTTGTGTGGTTTCTACTCAGAATTTATGAGTTATTTCGAGCCTGATAGGAGAAAAAATGTATCTCAAGTTTTTTTATTCCATTCCGTGACTATTTTTCATATATTTCATATGGTGGTAACGGAACGGAAGTTATAAAAAATGTATGAAATTTTTGGGACACATTTTTTATCGCTACAACACAAAATCTCCGAATAAAAAAAAAGTAGAGTATACAACTTTAAATAAAATGGCCCATTTACCAGTCACTTTACGGTGAAAGAAAACATCGTAAGCAAACCGGACAGTTGGAAGGTCAGATGGCAGTCTCTTTCCTAAAACTAGTGCCTACGCCAAATCCTGGGATAGTTGCGAATTCCAGGCTCCTATGAGTCGTGGCAAAATGCCAGGACAACGCGAGGAAATTTCAACTGGTTTCGCTGTGTTCGTTTGGCTTAATTGGTTAAGGCCTCAGCCGCGATAGCCGGAGATACGGGATCAAATCCGTAGGTCCTCATCACTTTTTCTTAAGTATCCTATGTACATATATGCTCATCATATAAATTCGAACCCACGACCATCGGTATCATAGTCTAAACCTATCATCAAAACTGAAAAAAAATAATGTTTTTTTTTACACAGGAAAAGATAGAAGACGCCACAATCCTCTCCCTCATCAGAAAGCTTCCCTTCAACGTGGCCAACTACTCCACCAGTCTTCTAGAAGACCTTGAGGTTTTCACCAAGCTGAGCCTGGACTTTTCAAGGGAGATCCGACACGCGGCCATTTTGAGTTTCGCTACTCTTGCGCACAAAACTAGAAGAGCTCTGGAACAGGAGAAGCAAGATTTGTTTGATAATATTGTTGTTAAGTACTTCAGGATGTATAGCGGTAAGTTTATCTGGCTCTAACATCATAATTTCTTTCACGAACAAACTCAAACGTTTATTTAGTAAGTAGGCCACAAGGGCACTTTTACACGTCGAGTATACAAAAGAAGAAATATTAAAAACTACACCGTTATGTACCACGAACTGGAAGACGCAGCGCAGGCCTCCCACAAGGTGGACCGACGCTGGATGTGGAAGGCGCAGGATCGGTATTCTTGGGTCGTTCTGGGGGAGGCCTATGTCCAGCAGTGGACGTCTTTCGGCTGACATGATGATGATGATGATGACACCGTTATGGAATGGTCAAGGCGCTAATGCCCTTTTTTATGTAATATACTGACCAGCATTTGGCCTCACACCCTGATGGTAAGTGTCGACGAGGTCGAGGGTGTAGCACGCTGGTTCAGTAACAGCCTTCACTCTTGCCTTGAACAGACCGAAATTATATCTTTCCGGGAATACAGAAGAAGGGAGCGAATTCTATTCCTTAGCAGTCAAAAATACAAATTCTAAAACAATTTATATATAGTTTGTTATTGGAATATACGTTCAGAAACAACATAAGCTTTTATAGAGCCTAAGTCAGGTAAAAATAAGTCTTTTTCTCTATCACATCCTCTATCGGATTATGCGATGGACAACACAAACGCGATTCTACCTATTCGTGATTCCCATACAATATAGATTCCACACAACTGCAGTTTACTCCATTCGTAATTCTACACCGTCGATATTTTAACGCACTCGGTATTCTTCCTATTCATAATTCGGTACTGTATGGGTTGAGTCGAGTCCATTTTGTAATGGACGGGTGTATTTTTATTTGTCTGTCATTGTTTTCGTATATGTGTTGTCACAAATATTTTTTTTTATCTTTTATCTTATCTTTATCAATAAAAACGCAGCTTAATTTCCACAGATTGTCCACAATATATCGACCGCATGGTCTGGCTCCAAGGTCTGTGTAACCTAGGCTACTCGGCTGAATCGTACACGAGAACCGTGTATATGGCTAAGAAGAGTGACCGGCATGAAAGACTTTGGGCGGCACTGGCAGATGTCAGCTCGAGACAGCCATCTGCTTACGGATATCACAGCGTAAATGATTATTCGGTGAGTTGCAAGCATTTTCATTCAGCTATGATGAAGCGCGGTATAGCGGTAAGAGCGTTCGACTTGCAATCCGGAAGTCGTAGGTCGTAGGTTCAAACCCCGGCTTTTACCAATGAGTTTTTCAGAACTTTTGTACCTACGTAATATCTTAATATAAATATATAACTCAAAGGTGACTGACTGACATAGTGATCTATCAACGCACAGCCCAAACCACTGGATGGATCGGGCTGAAATTTGGCATGCAGGTAGATGTTATGACGTAGGCATCCGCTAAGAAAGGATTTTGATCAATTCTACCCCCAAGGGGATAAAATAGGGGATGTAGGTTTGTATGAAACTTTGTCAATTTTAAACCGATCGGGCTGAGACTTTGCATGCATAAAGCTACTATGACGTAGGTATTTGTAGGCAAGTGTGGATAAAACAGCATGTTTCGAACAAAAAGCATGCATGCATACAAAACTACTTTTTGAACGATAGTGTGCTAAAAATAACTTAAATACTTCTTAACGCGAGCTAAGCCGTGGGCAAAAGCTAGTCATTTGATATTTACAAAAGCTGGTGAAGGAAAATATCGTGAGGAAATTAGACTTAATATTCCACTCTTTGAACCACTCTCTATGCTCGTTCAATTTTGGAATATTTCCCTAGCTCATTTCTCCGCCTTTTGTATCTTCTTGTATTGTGCAATAAAGATTAAATAATTTCTGAATATTAGCACGAGAAGGAAAACACTAATTTAGCTCCCTTGTGTTACAAATAATTGTTTCAGGTCCTACAGTCATCCCTGCCAATTATAATGGACGACACAGAACACATACAACTAAGGATCGCGGCTTTACACGCATTGCTACGCTCAGACATACGGGCCAGCGATTTTATATATGTACATAATTATATAAAAAATTCCAATAACAACCAGTTGAAGAGATTTTGGTATAGCACAGTGAAGAGTCTGGAGAAATGTAAGCTGTACAACGAATATAAGGCTGCGTGAGTAATATCCATATCCATAATATCCATATATACTAATTTTATAACCGATGACCGGTCTGGCCTAGTGGGTAGTGACCCTGCCTATGAAGCCGATAGTCCTGTTCAAATCCCAGCCAGGGCATTTATTTGTGTGATGAGCACAGATATTTGTCGGTGTTTTCTATTTTAAGTATTTATATGTATCTATCTATTATATATATCGTCGTCTAGTACCTATAACACAAGCCTTACTGAGCTTACCGTAGGACTAGGACGATTTGTGTAAGATTGTCCCGAAATATTTATTTATAAATGCAAAAGTAACTCAGTCCTTAACCCTTTGCCGTGTGATGCCGGCTAATAAGAATTAGCACCACCCCGTCTTCTCTCGCGGGTGTCGTAAGAGGCGACAAAGGGAAAAACCCTACGGACGGGCAGCAGCGCCCATCAAAACCCTATCTACAGCTACTGTGGTCGCCAGCCCGCTTGCCAAGCGTGGCGACTATGGCAACTACCCCCAAGATGATACAAGTCAAATTTGTGTGAGGCTTATGTCCAGCAGTGGACTGCATACGGCTGAAATGTATCTATGTATGTAGTCTTCCCGACTGCGCCAGTACAGTATAATCAATAGTGTATTGACAGCACTTGATGATGATGAACATTTTCAAGGTCATACTACGTGCCGTTCGTCGCGAGCCAGGTATCGAACCCGGACTCCACGTACTGGGGGACCAACAACTACATAGTCAGCACTAAAGACGACGAGGTCGCTGCGGCTTTGCAGGTATCTAAATATTAAAAAAAAAAAAACAGAGAATTTTTTGACCCGGGTATGTCCTTAAACTACGTCCAACAATGAGAGGTAGGGCACAGCGATGACCATCACGCTTGAATCTGGGGCAGCCCAACTGGGGAAGAACCTCCTCCTTACAGAAGACCACAGCCTTAATAGCACTGCTACCTTTCAGGTATGTAGTGTTGTGTTCCTGATGGTAAGGTTCCCAGAGCTCCAACCCCCCCTTAAAGGCCGGCAACGCGCTTGTGACTCCCCTGGTGTTGCGGGTGCCCATGGGCGACGGTGATTGCTTACCACCAGGCAATCCGTCTGCTCGTTTGCCACCTTTTGTCATAAAAAAAATATATATGTAAATTTCTGACGTTGTAGGTGTCCATTGGTTACATTGACCGCTTACCATCGGGTGGGACGTGTGCTTGTTTGCCGCCAACACGTTAGTTTTTTATTATATCATCAATAGATAGGTAGTAGTTAGATGAAAGGCTCTTGACAACTGTCACGAGAAATACGACAATTGTCGCGAAATTCCGACAGAGGACTAATCACATGTTGAAAAATATCGATATTTCTTCTGAGGATCGTGACAATTGTCAAGAGCTCTTCACCAAACTACTAACTATTTATTGACGATATAATAAAACATAACAGCATTTTATTAAAACTGACGTGTTGGTGGCAAATAAGCACACGTCCCACCCGATGGTAAGCGGACAATGTAACCAATGGACACCTGCAACGGCAGAAATTTACATATTTCGGGAATCGTGACAATTGTCGCTGTGGTGAAATAGAGGCCAGATAGCGAATTGAAAGTATACATGTATAGGTATAATCAACATTTGGAAAAATAAAATATTTGTAGTCAAAAGAAAACATTATACAAATTTAAGTAAAAACTTCTGTAATTTTTACATTTAACTGTACTAGGTTTCTTAGTTTTACAAAGTTTTATCCTCAATAAATTCTGTTATTGTTTATTTTTAATTTATTTTCGACCAGTTTCTGTTTTAGGCTGTTTATAAAGAGAGAGTCTGTGCAGATTTTAAATATGTCGGTAAATCCACGGTAAACTCAAACATTTATTCAGTAAGTAGGCCACAAGGGCACTTTTACACGTCGAGTATACAAAAGTAAAAGAGAAAAATAAAAACTACACCGGTTCTAACCCTACACCTCTGACCCGAGAAGTATTTTGACTTTTATGACCGGCAAGAAACTCGGCGGGACTTATTTTTTCAAAACAGTATACTAAAAAATCTTAAACATACATGCGTAATTCTGTAAGAAACCATATCAAACAATTACAAACTCAAACTCAAACGTTTATTCAGTAAGTAGGCCACAAGAGCACTTTTACACGTCGAGTATACAAAAGTAAAAGAGAAAAATAAAAACTACACCGGTTCTAACCCTACACCTCTGACCCGAGAAGTATTTTGACTTTTATACCGGCATAAAACTCGGCGGGACTTATTTTTTCAAAACAGTATACAAAAAAATCTTAAACATACATGCGTAATTCTGTAAGAAAACATAAGCAATTACAGTAATTAAATACCATAAAAATATATATATAGATAAAATAAGCTCCAGAATACATGTGTTATGACTAGCCCTCCCTGTTTTTAACCGACTTCAAAAAAAGGAGGAGGTTATCAATTCGGTTGGCATGTTGTTTTTTTTTTTTATGTGTGTACTTCAGAACTCCGTCATTTATGGACCGATTACAATTTTTTTTTCGTTGTTTCTTAAATCGTTTTGAAAAGGAAGACACAATATTGCCACGTCTATAATTTTTGTCATAATTTATTTTCCTCAGTTCATGAGTGTTGGAGACTCCACAAACGCTCTGCCCGCATTTGCGGCTATCAAACTGTCGACCGGCGGGCGTCGGCCACACCATATAGCGGTGAGTACATCGCAGATTGCCGTGTGATGCCGGCTGACTAGAATAGTACCACTCCATCTCCTACCGCGGGTGTCGTAAGAGGTGACAAAGGGACAACTACTATGGACGAACAGCAGCGGCCGTCGAAACTCAATCTACAACTACTGCGGTCGCCAACCCCAAAGCACCTGGCTTATGTAGTAGTAACGTGTGTACACGCATGTCGGCGTTCTATATTCAAATTTATTCATTCCATATTAATTCCTTGCACAACTACATTTACTTTTTGAACCCGGGTATGTCCTTAAACTATGTCCAACAATGAGAGGTGCACAGCGAAGCACCATCACGCTTGAGTCTGGAGAAGCTCAATTGGGACAGTACCTCCTCCTTACATAATACAGCCATAATAGCACTGCTATCTTTCAGGTCTGTAGTGTTGTGTTCCTGATGGTGAGTAAAGTTCCCAGAGCTACAACCCCCCTTGTGACTCCCCTGGTGTTCCAGGTGCATACGGGCGACGATAATTGCTTACCTACTATCAGGCAATCCGTCTGCTCGTATGCCAGCTTTATCATTAAGAAAAACATAGACATGATCAGACATCGGATTCCGTGGGGCGAAACTTCTTGGCAGCTAGGGACTTCCTATATCGATAAACTCATTTATCGATACTAGTTCTATATACTAGTGACCGCCCCCAATTGTTTGTGTTTTTCGTAACTATTGTTCTGAAGACCAGTATGAAATTCAAATACCATTGATCACTTTATGAAATTTTGCTATGCTCCTATAACCTCCACAGAAATTGAAGTCTTTTAGCCACCTGAAATGGATTTTTCAGCCAAGACGGAGACGCTTAACGCCTGAAAATATGGAAAAAATTCTGGTGGTTTACTTTAACAATAATAGATGGGACAGTCATGAAGAAATAAATTGTGACGAGTAAACTTTTAAAAACGTTTTCAAAAAAGAAGAAGAAAATGGAGTTCTTATTTTATTATATAATACTCTTTTAATAAAAAAATATTTTATAACTTTCCTTTGTGTGATCACTAGTATATAGAACTAATATCGATAAATGAGTTTATCGATATAGGAAGTCCCTAGCTGTTAAGAAGTTTCGCTCCACGGAATCCGATGTCTGGACATGATACTTCAGTTAAGTTTTTGACCTGTAGTCTCTTGGGAGAAGTGTCTTAATTTTTTCACATTTTCTTTAATTAGCAATAATTAGTATTGTATTCTAAATAATATTCAAGCTAAGCTAGACATTACAGCAACTACTATACTATAAATACAATATACTGCCTTGGCCAAAATATTTTTTTCTCCTTATTCTAAAATATACCATATCTTTTTAAATGCAGTTAAATAATTGTCTTATTTCAAACCTTAACACACCAAGACACACAACACTCTCTGCATGCTATCCATCCGTCGATTTTTTCCCTATCTCGCCTCTTACGACACCCGCGGGAGGAGATGGGTCGGAATTATGAACTTCTAGCAATAGGATAATACATCACCGTATTATGTAGGTATCACGGAAAAGCCTAACTTTACTCTTCTTTCTGGACAGGTGTACCTGATAGCAGAAGGTGTGACTGCCAACATGTTCAAAAAGATCCACACAATAAACGAGAAGGAACTTAAGATTGAGAAGCTGGTGGAAGTATTGAGGTCCTTTAAAGTCCCTTCAACACAACCAGATAAGGTATGTATACCTACGATATTTAAATCGAAAGAATAATAGAAAATTGACTCGCAGCGGGACTCGAACCCACAACCACTGGATCACTAGCCCAGTGCACTACCAGTTATGCTATACGAGTACCGCTTAGACTTGTCAATTTTTTTATATGTCATTAATTCATCATGGGTGACGTCAAAATTGGTGATTTCGATTTAATTATCGAAGATATTCGCTAGCAGACGTTTCAGCATAATAAAAAATAGTATCTATACATAATTATCTTTCCTATACACTGAACAATGGTGTTCCGGATATTTTGGGGCCATATATACGATACGATTCTCATTCCTTCAAGAAAAGAGCGTACTCTTACCTTAAAGGCCAGCAACGCACTTGTGTCTCCTCTGGTGTTACGGGCAATCCGGTGTACCAGGCAATCCGTCTGCTCGTTTGCCACCTTTGTCATAAAAAAAATGCTGAGCCGCCCTCTGCGCCCTTCATTAATAAGGATATTGCCCCTGTCAATATCATGGAAAGCGTACAGAGACAGCACCCGCTATGGCTTGAGATTTAATGGAATTTTAAATATAACTAGGCTTTTGGGTGAAAACGGTGGATTAGCTGCTGGGCTATTGGATAAAAAACCGGTCGCCGGCCTGATAACATGGTAGATGGTGACTCGCCTTCCGCGACATGGCTCCCTATAAAAACCGTTATCAAAGATGGCTGAAACCAACACCAGTGCTAAGGGCTAAGGGTAGAGAGGCGTCAATGGAGTTTAAACATAGCCAACTCGACACATCTAACCTCGAGAATGCAGCTCTTTTGAGCCCACTCTGGACGGCTGGTTAAGGCAAGCCAGAGGCAGGGGACCTGTCCCACTTGTCTTACAGGGCACGTCAGGGGAGCGGAGGGCGCGGGGCGTGGAGTCGCTAGTCTCTTAAAAGATGCCCTGATGACTGCTTGAACTGATGAACACAAAGGGTCGTTACATTCGTAGCATCATCATGTCAGCCGAAAGACGTTCACTGCTGGACATAGACCTCCCCAAAACGACCCAAGAAGACCGAGGCGCCTTCCACATCCAGCGGCATTTCGCGGCTCAAATTAGGTTGTTGGTCCACCTTGTGGGAGACCTACGCCACCCAAAAAAGTCACCCAAAGAGCAATGGAGAGGGCTATGTTGGGAATGTCTCTCCATGATCGCATCAGGAAAGATTTGATACGCAGTAGAACCAAAGCTACCGATATAGCCCTCCGGTTCGCCAAACTTTAGTGGCAGTGGGCGGGGCACATTGCGCACAGAACCGATGGCCGGTGGGGCAGAAAGGTTCTGGAGTGACCACATGAAGACATCCGTAGTGCCTAAGCGAAATTATTGTTATAAATAGTTTTTTGCTAAATTTGTTTTTTGACAGATCCACATTGATATAGTTATCAAGATTCATGACAAGACAGTATACGCGTCGCACATCAACCAATCACGATTCGATTCCTGGAATGGAGAGGAAAGTAAGTGTCTCACTCACGCTCAAAAAAAGATACCTACTTTTAACATACATACATTTCAGCCGTATGCAGTCCACTGCTGGACATAGGCCTCCCACAAATATGACGTGTATCATCTTGGAGGTAGTTGCCATAGTCGCCACGCCTGGCAGGTGGGTTGCCGATCGCAGTAGCAGTAGATTGGGCTTCGACGGACGCTGCTGCCCGTAGGATTTTTCCCTTTGTCGCCTCTTACTACACCCACGGGAGATGGGGTGGTGGTATTCTAGTCAGCCGGCATCACTCGGCAACTACCTTACATTTAAACCATGCCAAAAACTGTTAAGCTATTGCACACAGCGATTGATAATATACATAGATGATGAATGAAGTGTGCATAATGATCATCATCATCATCTCAGCCACAAGACGTTCTGCTGAACATAGGCCCCTTGGACCTCCGCATGTACCGGTTGGAAGCGACCTGCATCCAGCGTCTTCCGGCGACCTTAATCGTCTGTCCATCTTGTGGGTGGATGTCCTACGCTGCACTTGCTAGTCCATGTTTTTTTTCCTTTGTCGCCTCTTGCGTCAGTTGCGGGAGGAGATGGTGCTATCCTATGACCTTTTAAAAAAAACCTACTAAAAGTTCACAGTCGTCATCAGATATAGGTATCGGAGCTGTGGAAATGGTCACGAATATCTGAGCATGCACTTTATTGCCTTGACAATAGAGGCGTTGTCCGGATATTTCTGACCACCTCCACAGCTCCTATTTAAGCATTTATTTAAGAGTGTTTGGATTTTTATACTTTTTGTTTTAGTAACGAAATCTATTGAAGATTTTCTGCGTTTTGGAAGCCATATCAATCAGCAGATGGTCTACTATCCGTTCCAGATGGATGTGAGCATACCTACGGAATTAGGTCAGTTACCATTTTAAATAATAGCCGTAGGGATATGACGACCCCATCGCCCACTGGTTTTCTCAATTGCAAGCACAAGGCAACTTCTGGCGAGCTGTTGGAGAGTGGCGACTCCATGTACCTGAGCGCTCCAAGGGTACCCTGTCGGACAAGTGGGACAGGTCCTCTGTCTTTGGCTTGCCTTAACCGACCGTCCAGACTTCCAGGGGGAGACTCCCTATAGCTGCGTTCTCGAGGTTATCTACCCTCTAGGGTAAGTAAGTAAGTAAATATTATTTATTGCACCAACAAGCGAAACAAGCAGCTACAGAAATCACACAGATAGAGAATAAGGTAACAGTAGGCTGTCTTATCGCTAAAAAGCGATCTCTTTCAGACAACCTTTGGGTAGCAGGAGATGTCAGAAATATTAACAAATCACAGGTAGTGCAAAGAGTTAGAAAAGAGAGTAAAATTAACACCCACCCTACAATATACAAAAACTAAAAATAAAAATATCAATAAAAAGTAAATAAAATATATATACTTAAATACAATACATAAATATGATATTTAAGTATAAATAATGGCAATATTTAAGGCAGAGACAGATAATGTAGCTTTACTAGGTATCTATCTAGATCTGGAAACAAAAGTGACGAATTGGCTATATTTTTAGTCCAGTGACACCAGCTCATGTGTGTTGTAATTTGCTGTTTATGAACGAATCATAGAGGGATTATGTTATACTAGATGATGCTCGCGGCTTCGCCCGCATGGTTAGAGCAAAATGTAACATATTCTTCTTCCCGTGGGAATGAGATGTTTTCCTCTGGAAAAAGTAGCCTATGTCACTCTCTATCCCTTCAACTACCTCCACTTTAAAAAATCACGCCAATTCGTCGCCCCGTTTTGCCGTGAAATACGGACAAACAAACAGACACACTTTCGCATTTATAATATTAGTATGGATGTGTATATAAAATACGTATATAACTTTTCAGGTACTCCAATTCGTCTGCAGTCAACGATAATCTCGTTTACTTCGATCAGAGGCAACTTAACCGCACCTTCGTCTCAGGATTTGACGTGGAGAAATGACTTACATATCAGGTGCTGTCATTTAACTTTATAGTTTCCCAAATTGTCAGTAGATGGCGCTGTTTATAAGGCTAATTCGCGCTGTTAAGATTTATCTACAAAACGTTATAAGCAGAGCCCGGAATTTTCATGGCAAAACAAAAGTCTGTCGCAAACTTACTAGTGTCAGATGCATTTTATCGACATCGACAGTTGTGTAATGGAAGAATAAAATTATCAAATAAAAAACCGTAATGTTAATAAAAATAAATACGTAAGGTATTAAATTACGTAGGACCAGATGAAAGTTGTTCGAAATCGAGGTCAGTAGTAGTAGTAGTTTCTGATAGTTATTTGAGTATATGATCATTAGTTTCTCTACATTCTAGCTAGGGAGTAGACAGTTTCGTTTATCACTATAAAAGTCATTTGTGTGTACTGAATGATCAACGAAGTAAATTAATGACTCATCATCAGCTTACTTTGTTGATCATCACAACTGTCGATGTCGATAAAAATATGCATCAAACACTAGTAAGTTTGCTACAGTCTTTTGTTTTGCCATGGAAATTCCGGGCTCTGCAGCTCTGGTTATAAGTTTCACATTGGGTTTTGAGTGAAGTGTCTTGCTGGAGTCTTCTCAGGGTTAGGGAACCAGCAAGTCCCATTAGCATGACACCATCACACATCAATCAGATTCGGTTGTGACCGCCTCAACCAATCTCGCTGGAAGCGTAAACTCAGGAGTATTCCAGTACAAATCAAGTCTGGTGCGGAAGGGTCCTGGATTTTCCCCAGGCTATCTTCCCCCACAGTCGGCTTGCTCTACCATTCCAAACAGTTTATAGAGCCTAAGTCAGGTCAAAAAAGAAGAATATACATATCCTCTAGCCGCCCAGATATGAAAACTAGCCAGGCCAAATGCAACTATGGTTTGTCATAATTAAAATTCAAAATGGCATTCAATGGGGGACCTTTTTTTTATGACATAGGCAGCAAACGAGCAGACGGATTGCCTGGAGGTACGCAATTACCGTCGCCCATGGGTACCCGCAACACCAGGGGACTCACAAGCGCGTTGCTGGCCTTTAAGGGGGGTTGGAGCTCTGGGAACCTTACTCACCAGCAGGAACACAACACTACATACCTGAAAGGTAGCAGTGTTATTATGGTTGTGGTCTTCTGTAAGAAGGAGGTACTTCCCCAGTTGGGCTGCCCCAGAATCAAGCTTGATGGTCAAGAATGGATCTCCAGGCGGCTAGAAGATATGTATAGACTAAACGTCTGTCTAGCTGTAAGAAGCGTACGAAGTCGCAAGTTCAAACCCCGGAAAAACTACTTTTGCGGAACTTATATGTACCTATGAAATATAATTTGATAATTACCAGTAATTTTTCGGTGAAGAGACACATCGTGAGGAAACCGGACTAATCCTAATAAGGCCTAGTTTACCCTCTGGGTTGGAAGGTCAGATGGCAGTCGCGTTCGTGAAACTAGTACCTAAGCCAAATCTGGGATTGCCAACTAATCCCAGGATTTGGCGTAAGGAAACGGACTCCAGGCTCCCAAGATCCATGGCAAAATGCCGGGAAGATGATGATGACATAGGAAGTAGTTCCTGCTTGTGACAATTTTTTGGACCCGGGTATGTCTTTAAACTACGTCCAACAATGAGAGGTGGGGCACAGCGAAAAATCATCACGCTTGAGTCTGGAGAAGCCCCACTGGGGAAGTACCTCCTCCTTACAGAAGACAACAGTCATAATAGCACTGCTACCTTTAAGGTATGTAGTGTTGTGTTCCTAATGGTGAGTAAGGTTCTCAGAGCTCCAACCCCCCATAAAGGCCGGCAACGCGCTTATGACTCCCCTGGTGTTGCGGGTCCCCATGGGCGACGGTAATTGCTTACTATCAGGCAATCCGTCTGCTCGTTTGCCATCTATGTCATTAAAAAAAAACGGAATGACTTTATTGAAGCGGTTTGTCACTTTCTAGGTATCAAGCAACAGCAGTCAGCGCTATCAAAACTGACGGTCCACTCCTGTCTTCTGAACACGAGGCGCTGCTGCAGAGGTCTTTGGTCGCTCATCTTCCTATCCGCTGTGACGTCACCATTTCGCCAATCAACAAGTCTTTTCAGTAAGAATTTATAGCTGACAAAGGCCATGCCAGGATAAGTTAAGCAAATTTGCCCCCAGCGAGTTTAAGCTTGTATTTTTTTTGAATATGTAGCTTTATATTAGTAGCAAGTATGCAAAATATCAGCCACCAAAATGTTAGATTTTGGTAAAAAAAAAACAATACAAGCCAAAAGTCGCTGGGGGCAGATTCCCTTAGCTTATCCTGGAAAGGCCTTCTAGGAACTGAGTACAGTCCGTGACATCTTAGAAGGACCTTCGTAATTTAGAAAAAGACTGGTAATCGCCGGTAACGTACGAAGTTAATACTCCTGTTCTGCTTTCTTAATATCTGATAAAACTTTTTGAAGTTATCGTAAAAAGTTAAGTGGACAATTAGCATCAACATTAAATAAACCCTACTCTAACGGCACTTCAATTAAATTTCGCTAGATACCTATATTGCGATTAGACTTATTGTTATAATTTAAATAAAATGGATCTAGTGTTGTGTTCCTGATGGTGAGTAAGGTTCCCAGAGCTCTTAGAGGCCCTTAAAGCCCTTAAAGTTCGGCACGCGATTGTGACTCCCCTGATGTTGCGGGTGCCCAAGGGCGACGGTAATTGCTTACCATCAGGCAATCCGTCTGCTCGTTTGCCACCTTATGTCATAAAAAAAAAACTAATGGGTAGTCATCCTTCCAATGAAGCTTACGGTCCTGGGTTCGAATCACAGTAAGAGCATTTATTTGTGTGAACACAGATGTTTTTTTCCGAGTCATGGATGTCTTTTGTATTTAAAGTATTTGTATTTTATCTATATCGTTGTCTGAGTACCCACAGCACAACCCTTCTTGAGCTTACCGACGGGCTTAGTCAATTTATTTTATTTTATTGTAATATTTATAAGCTTATGGTCCTGGGTTCGTATCCCAGTAAGAGCATTTATTTGTGTGATGAGCACAGACATTTTGTTCCTGAGTCATGGTGTCTTTTGTATTTAATATAATATGTATATCGTTGGCTGAGTACCCACAATACAAGCCTTCTTGAGCTTAGCGACGGACTCAGTCAATTCGTGTAAGGGTGTTGGAATCTTAAGGATATCCAAAGACTTATCCATAATTTATTTGAGCAGATTAAGTGATTTTGGTATTTCTTATGGTAATTCGTGAATCTGCTGTCGGGAAAAATTAGGGTGACGCGGACCGAAATATTAGATTCTAGATTTTCAAAAGAATAATATTATGTAATATAATCGACGCTAGAATAGCAGCAGCAAAAACTATCCCTATTTTTTTTGTTGGAATATTAAAGTAGTTGTTGTTTATGTTACTGCTACATAATCAAAGGCATAAAATACAAGTTTGGTTTTTTGAAACCATAAAAACTTTTAAACGAAAAAAAAAACTGAAGAATTAAAATTGGATTGTTTATTGAAATTTATATAAGACCAACTTCGGGGTACTTATACTTTTTCCAAAATAAAAATATCCAAAATTGAACTACTCTGTAAAAAGTTATGCGTCGTAGGAAAAAATACACGTACTTGAGAACCTCCTCCGTTTTTTTTCTCGGTTGAAAAGCGAAGCTTCAGTTTCACAACAATATAAAACGAGTATTATCTAATTGTAGATTATTTTTTACTTTGCAGAAACGTCTGCTTGCGAATATTTTCGATATTTAAATCGAAAGGTAAATAGAACATTTTTGACTTGAAGCGGGACTCGAACCCGCAACCACTGGATCACTAGCCCAGTGCACTACCAATTGTGCTATTCGAGTACCGCTTAGATTTGACAAATTTGACAAGTATAAAGCCCTCATGACGTATACCACGAGGGAAAAAATAGAAAAAAAATTACAAGTCTAAGCGGTACTCCAATAGACCAATTGGTAGTGCACTGGGCTAGTGATCCAGTGGTTGTGGGTTCGAGTCAAGATTATTCTATTTTTCTTTCGATTTAAATCTATATATAATCGGCCGAATACGCGTTATTCCCGGCCGCTGTACCTGTATTTCGATAACGAATATCGAGTTTACTATCTGTGCATTCTGCTTGTAGTATTTTAGTGAGAACGTAAGTAAACTCTATATTCGTTATCGAAAACCTCAAAGTCACAACTCATGGTAAGGGTACTGTAGTAATGTACTATATTGTATTATTTTGTTAGATTAAAATGGCCGAATCCCGGCGGACAGTATGGTGGCGTGGCGATGCACTCACGGCTGCAAGTCATCATGACATCCAAGGATGGAAGAGATGCCCACACTGTCACAGAGCAAGACAGTCAACAAAAGGTAACACATTTCAGCCGTATGCAGTCCTGCTGGACATAGGCCTCCCACAAATATGACTTGTATAATCTTGGGTAATTGCCATAGTCGCCACGCTTGGCAGGCGGGCGTAGCAGTAGCTGTAGATTGGGTTTCGGACGCTGCTGCCTGTCCGTAGGATTTTTCCCTTTGTCGCCTCTTACGACACCCGCGGGAGATGGGGTGGTGCTATTTTAGTCAGCCGGCATCACACGGCATCAAACTTAATATTAACTTAAGATTAAATATTACCTTCGACATTTCGAGAACTTTTTCGAACTACCCGCACTTGATCTTGTTTATCAACTTGAATTTTGCACACTAGAGATGTCACTCGTCCGCACTCGGTATTTTTTACTTGTGGCGGTTGATGCCTGCATTTACTATAGACGACTCCTGGATTTTTTAAGTTAAGCGAAAGGCACTAGAGGTCGTCGGACATTGCCGGCCAAAGGTTCTCTCTTTTTTTACTGAAATTTTACATAAATTTGACACAGCATCTTGGAGATTGGCCATTAATAAATATTCGTGGTTTTATGACATTCTGCCACTTCGTCTATTAAAAACAATAATCAAATGTTCGTTAATTTTGCTGTTTTAATTGGCGTGTTTACTATTAGTTATTTTAAAACTTAAACTTTTATGTCTTGGATTTTTTTACTATTGCATGTTTGAGAAAAGCACTAAACATACCTCGACAGGAAAAGGGGTTGCCGGCCTCGTAACAAGCCGTTACATAATACTCGGACGGTGACCCGTTACTTGCCGACGTCTGCAGGTGAAAAACTTAAAAAAGTCACCATGTCGATGTAGTTGTGCGGAAAATTAATATGGAACTTATGTCAACATTTGAATATAGAACGCCGACATGCGTGTACACACGTTACTACTACATAGACCAGGTGCTTTAGCCAAGTTTTTCACCTATGTACTATTATTTTATCGTAACTGGTGTTAAATAATAATGTATTTTCTCAAAGGTGGACGAAACTGGTGTTTTCTTTGATTGCGAGCGACCGACATCAGGAGCCGAAGTCATGGAGAAGTTATTTGCTACTAAAACCAATAGCTTTGAGTGAGTAATTAATTATATTCTCCTAAGGCCCACTATACAAGTAAAATGCTACTCGAATTCGTTCTTTATAGTGTAGGAAATAAAGTATAATTTATTTTGTGTCAAAATCGAAGGAAACAAATGAAATTCAACTCTGTTACAATTTTATAAAATTCAAATTTATTCATAATAACATCACACGAGTATTTTTACGCCTAGTTAAATACACTGCTTTTAAGTCTTTTTACCAATCCTATTTGTAATCTGAAAAAAAATGTAATTGTTGCTTATAAGTTATGGACACATGTGGTCAGCATTAATTTTTGTTTTATATCTACATGCAATATAAGCTCTCAATAATAAATTAATAAATTAAACATTAACACGGCTCTACTAACGTTTATTTAGTCAGATCGGGCGTCGTCCAAATTTTAATCGTGATGGTGGTTGGGCTATACCGCCAGCATGGAAGCCTGCCATCTATGGGAAACATCAAAACCTTAGGGAGTGTTGTAACAGTTTAGTGGACACAGTGAGTTCGGTGTGTTTAGAGTCATTGTTGGTGGACGAATCGAACCCGCGGTCTACCATTACAGCGGCTCCGGTGTCGGACCGCCCTCAACCGGTTTTGACATCAAGAGCGGCGCGAGCAGCGCGGCGCGCGTTAGTGCGCGACGGGCCGGCGACGCGATCGCCGAATCGAACGGACACTCAGCACTCTTAGTGCTTGATAATGGAGGCCTATGTTCTCCGAAACATGTCGCGCGAGTGACTAAATAAACGTGAGTAGAGCCGTGTTAATGTTTAATTTATTAGATATGTCTCACGAAAACTCTCAATAATAATTTCTAGATTTGCAAACGAAAATTCAAACGGACATTTATAATGGCGGCGATATCGTTGTAGTATGAATATCGTTGGCTGAGTACCCATAACACAAGCCTTCTTGAGCTTACCGTGGGAGTCAGTCAAGTTGTGTATAATTGTCCTGTATTATTTTCAGTTTCCTAGCAACACTGCAGCCATCTTTGATTCTCCTCAACGGTTTAGTCCTCATCACCACCCCCCCTTCTGGCTCCTGCGGCGTGCTACTCCCCCCACGGCCTCTGAAAGCTGATGCTTCCGTGCTACTGCTGGGTTTGCAGCTGGAACAGTTCGACATAGACTTTGATGACAGCGTGAAAGTTAAACTCCAACACAGCTTGGAGTTCAAGTAAGTTAATTCTTTTCGATATTTAAATCGAAAGAAAAATATTTATAATTTTTAATTTTATTTATAATTTTGGACCCGGTTATGTCCTTAAACTACGTCCAACAATGAGAGGTAGGGCACAGCGATGACCATCACGCTTGAATCTGGGGCAGCCCAACTGGGGAAGTACCTCCTCCTTACAGAAGACCACAGCCATAATAGCACTGCTACCTTTCAGGTATGTAGTGTTGTGTTCCTGATGGTGAGTAAGGTTCCAAGAGCTCTAACCCCCCCCTCAAAGGCCGGCAAGGCGCTTGTGCCTCCCCTGGTGTTGCGGATGATGTCTGCTCGTTTGCCACCTATTGTCATAAAAAAAATTAAGAAAATGATCCTGGGTTCGAATCCCAGTCGGGGCATTTATTTGTGTGATGAGCACAGATATTTGTTCCTGAGTCATGGGTGTGTATGTATTTAAGTATTTACATATATTTATCTATTACATATATCGTCGTCTAGTACTTACAACACTAGCTTACTGAGCTAACCGTAGGACTAGGTAGATTTGGGTTGCCCGCAATATATATTATTTTCATCATTCATTTTAAATCTTAGAATAGGTTTTTAACAATATTTTTATAAAAATAGAATATTAAAATACACCCAAAACATATCAAAACAATAAAAATACTATAAAAAAACCTAAACTAGGGTGCCGCCGGCAACGGGGCAGGGCCCAGGCTGCCGGTGGTTAGGGCTGCAGATAGAGGAATCGCTGAACTATAATTATTATTAATACATAAAGTTGTCGTGTATGTTATGGGTCATCAAAGCAATCTTTATGCTGAAAAATTTAAAAGATTAATTTAAACTGGTTTTACACATAATTAATATGAATCGGAAGTTAATCGCGTTAGAATTAGAAGGAGATAGGATTCAAGAGCACATCACATCTGTAAGAAATAGCAAGAGTACCTAAGTCTTCCATAGACCAGCATTTGTTGGACTCTTGACTCAACACTGGAATGAGATTCATAGACCAAAGATGTAGGTATCTTACTGCTGATACGAGCGACAAAGTCGCCAGCTCTTCGGTCACCAGTTACGTCTGCCAGACGCTTCGCGATTCCTGCAAATAGCTTACCAAAAGTTTGATTTATGTTTGTTTGATTTGTTACAGAGAAAACAAGCCCAATGGCAGCATTTATCTAGAAATAGCAGGCTATACTGAGCTAGAAGTTGTTGGCAGTAATTTTACTGCGAATTTTTTGCTGACAGGCCGTCAGCCGTATACTGCGGACAGAGGGAAAGATTGGAAGGTATTAAAAAATATATTACGTAACTAAGATATTTAAATCGAAAGAAAAAAAGGGTTTTAATACTCTTCGGTAGATGTCGCTACACGTCACCCGTAATGACGTATACCAGGAAGGATAAGATAGAAAAATTTGACACGTCTAAGCGGCGCTCGTATAGCACAACTGGTAGTGCACTGGGCTAGTGATCCAGTAGTTGTGGGTTCGAGTCCCGCTGCGAGTCAAATTTTTCTATTTTTCTTTCGATGTAAATATCTTTGTTATGCTAGCAGACGTTTCTGCTTAATATAAAAATAATTACGTAACTAAGTTACTGTGTTTATAACGGTATAATTGATACGGTAATGCTATAATTATACCGGTTATATAATTTTTATCATTATTCAAAGACAGATGGCCTGGATAACTATGCCTATGAGCCGAGGGTCCTGGGTTCAAAGTCCAGTAATGGCATTTATTTGTTTTGAGCACAGATATTTGTTCCTGACTCATGGGTGTTTTCTATGTATTTAAATATTTGTATATTATATACTGGCTATTCCTCGCTACTTCGTCGGCTAGCCATGCCCGTCTTTAAAGTATGGTTGCGGGATAAATATCATAATATATGTCATTTCTCAAACCACAAAGTCAGTGGTTTCAGCGTGAAGAGGTAATAGACAGACAGACAGAGAAATATTTTTTCAATTTATAATATTAGTATGGATATCGTAGGCTAAGCACCCACAACACAAGCCTACTTAGAGATCAGTAAAATTACATTAATAAGCTATATCCAACTTGTTTTTTTTAGCGAGAGTTTTTTCGAGATCTTGGATAAGTTAAATTTCCAAGCATGCACTTTCTATTCCAGGTCTGTGTTCACCTCCACGACGTCTCTCACATCACACCAGACCAGGACTTGTCATCATACCCAGCTGCCTACGACGGCCACTTGCTGATGACCTTCAATGCAGACACCAGCCTGACTTGCCCTGCAAGTTCTGGAGGTTACCTGCGCGTGGATTACTCTGGGAACCCAGTAGATGAGGGTGGAAGGTTGGGCAGGTCTTTGAAGGTCACGCTGACTGGAAATAAGGTATGGATTTCTGATTAATTCTATTATATTTTGGACCCTTAAACTACGTCCAACAATGAGAGGTAGGGCACAGCGATTACCAGCACGCTTGAATCTGGGGCAGCCTAACTGGGGAAGTACCTCCTCCTTACAGAAGACAGCCATAATAGCACTGCTACCTTTCAGGTATGTAGTGTTGTGTCCTGACGGTGAATAAGGTTCCCAGAGCTCCAACCCCCCTTAAAGGCCGGCAACTGTCTCCTCGATTGCCGCCTATATCTTTAAAAAAAATATTTTTAGCTCGATATGTATTTCAAACTGTCGATGACGTTTTAATTTGGAAATTAGAGCAAAGGACAGTTCAGATAAGAAAGCAGATCAAACGTTTTGTTAACTTCGTTCTAAGCAGTCAGATTTAGGGTAGAGAAGTGTCACTGGACTTTAAACATGTAGCCAACTCGCCACTCAGGTTTCCACATCTACCCTCGAGAACGCAGCTCTAGCGACCCCACTCTGGACGGCCGATTAAGGCAAGGCAGAGGCAGGGAATCTGTCCCACCTGTCCGACAGGGCACCCCAGGGGTGCTCAGGTACGTGGAGTCGCTACTCTCCAACAGCTCGCCACAAGCTGTGGTGATTGCACTGGAGAAAATCAGTAGGCGATAGGGTTGTCACATCCCAACGCCTTTTTTTTTATACCACAAAGGTGGCAAGCATTTGGCACGCTTGATGGTAGGCTGTCAGCAGCCTATGGACGTTTACAATACCGAGGCATCATTCACGCGTTGCTGACCCCGTAAAAACCTCTTTACATTTGAAGAACTTTGAGTTCTTTGGGATGACCTCCGCAATAAGCTCATTCCACAACCTTAGCGTACGCGGGAGGAAATTCCTCTGAAACCGTTGGGTACGCGACCATTTTGGTTTTGAAGTATGTGGGTATGATATTAGAAAATATTAATCATTATTACAGCTGCCGAAGTTCAGTGCGATAGCTCCGGAGTTCAGCACAGAAACGGGACAACTCCTCAACAGCTTCCATCGTCAGCCTTTAAATCTCACAGCAGTCGTGACGGTAAGAGTTTTTAATGAATGGTATACATTTACATACATAACACATACATACATTTCAGCCGTATGCAGTCCGCTGCTGGATGTAGGCCTCCCACAAATATGACTTGTATCATCTTGGGGTAGTTGCCATAGTCGCCACGCTTGGCAGGCGGGTTGGCGACCGCAGTAGCTGTAGATTGGGTTTCGACGGACGCTCCTGCCCGTCCGTAAGATTTGATTATGATTGAGATATGATTTATGTTTTAAACAGAACCGACATAGGATATTTACAAGAATGACAAAAGGAGAAAATATATAAAACTTTCTTCTTCTTTTGAAATATGTCTTCCGTCAAATCAATCTATGATTTCGCCAATGTCAAGGAGGTAAAGTAACAAATTAGTAAAAGAACATATCTAGTTTGCACTTAGATCATGACTTTGTTTCGAGTAGGCCTTGAGTTTTGTAAAGTGGTAGCTGGATTTTACAGAGAGCCAAGAGGCGGCTATGTCCCCGGGACTGCCGGGTGATGACCAAATAAATAATAATAATAAAAAATCGGGACAATCTTATACAAATCGACCTAGTCCTACTGTAAGATCAGTATTGCTTGTGTTGTAGGTACTAGAGTACGATATATATAATATATATGTAGATACATATAAATACTTCAATACATAGACGAAAATAGTGGTGAAACGCGTTTTGAAATCAATTCTTCATTAGTTGCACAATTTAGCTATCAATATTACACACTAAACTACTTTAATCAACAAAAAACTAAAAATATATTATCAAGACGACTTCGCCATTTTGAGGTTAAACTGTCAACCCTGTATCAAATTTTCATTTCTTCGCGGGAAGTCAACCATGTTTTTGATGTTGCTAGGCAACGGCGCGTCGCAACACGCATGCGCGGGGACTTAAGAAAGATGGCGGAGGGCGCCAGGCCGCAAATTAATAAATGATTTAATTAAATATTTATTCAAAACACACAAAGAGATGTAAATCTAGGAATGTTAATAATATTTTAGGAATGCGAGTAGTTTTTTCATCTTTTTCTGTACTGCACAAATCTAAAAGGTTTTCCTATGAACCTTAAAAAACTATTAAAGACCGTTTGTGTTCAGGCCCGGTACCGCGAACATCGAAGTTCGTATATTTCGGGCATCTATCTCTTTTACTCCCATTAGGGCGTCATGAGAGTGACAGAGACAATCGTCCGAAATTTACGAATATCGTGTTTCGCGGTAGCGCCGCAGGAGTTTTGGGGAAGAATTATGTCTGGAAGTGAACAAAGTTCAGCTGAAATGATGAAATAAATATTACAGAATATACTTATACAAATTGACTGAGCCCCACAGGTGAGGTAAGCTCAAACTTGTGTTGTGATCAGCCAACGATATATAATATTCAAATACTTAAATACATATAGAAAACATCCATGACTCAGGAATACATCTGTGCTCATCACACAAATGCCCTTACTGCCCCACTTTATAAAAAGATTTGAAGCAAGGACCGTCGGCTTCATAGGCAGGGTCACTACACACTAGGCCAGACCTGTCGTCGTAATGCGTAGACATCATCGCCTTCCCATCACCGTGCCAAGCAGAGACTTTTTACATAGCTGTAATGGCCGTCGCACGACCGGCCCGTGCCCGGACCGAGTGACTCGGGCGGCTCGGTGGTCACGTGATTCATTCCTTACAAAATGTCTCGGTTCGGACGCGGGCCGGTGTAACGTGAGAGAACCTTAAGTCACGCGACTTGTCCAAATGGTAAATTAGCTATCAGATTTTAATGAATAAAATATCATTACTTAGTTTTATTTGTGAATTGTTGATAAATATCGATATTAATTCTAATAATATATCATTATCTTACAATACTAAATTATTTTTTATTATGCAGAAACGTCTGCTAGCGAATATGTTCGATATTTAAATCGAAAGAAAAATAGATTTTTTTTACACGTATAGCACAATTGGTAGTACACTAGGCTAGTGATCCAGTGGTGGTAGGTTCGAGTCCCGCTGCGAGTCAAATTTTTCTATTTTTCTTTCGATTTAAATATCTTACAATACTGTCTTGAATTTTGCAGGAGAAAAACGGTTTGGCATTTGTAAAGTTGAACAATGAGGCCCAAATGCAGTTTCCCTCGCAGAACTTTGCTTGGCTTCTCGACAGCTGGAGTAATATGCAGATTATGAAAAAACTAGGAATCTTTCGTGAGTACTACATTTTTTTAATACAAAGATGGTGGCAAACAAGGATACGGCCCGCCTGATGGTAAACAGTTACCGTAGCCTATGGACCACCTTAAACTACGTCCAACAGTGAGAGGTAGCGCACAGGGAAGTACCATTACCTACGCTTGAGTCTGGAGAAGCCCAACTGGGGAAGTACCTCCTCCTTACAAAAGACCACAGCCATAATAGCATCTTTCAGGTTTATAGTGTTATGTTCCTGATGGTGAGTAAGGTTTCCAGAGCTCCGACAACTTTTAGAGTAGGCAACGCGCATGAGAATTCTCCGGAGTTGCAGGCTGCAGTAACTGCTTACCTGCGGGCCGTACAAATATCGGAACAACGCCTCTATTGTGCATGTGCAGTGCATGCTCTGATATTTTCGAATACGTTAGCTGCTCCGATATATTTGATGGCACCTGTACCAGGGCTTACCCGAAACACGGCGCCTAGTGCCATACATGTAGACATGAGTTTAAATGTTTGATGAATTTTTTTTTAGGTGAATGCCGTATAGATGAGTCAATAGTCGATACTTTGTCTGGTGGCAAAGATCCTCTTCCATCGGTGGCCTGCTATGAAATTCTGGTGCTAGCTGACTGCACCAGCGCACCAAGGTACTCGTAATATCCTTAAAATTACATTTCAAAAAAAATTACAGGATATTCTTACACAACTGGACTAGGGCCCAAGGTAAGCTTAAGGTTTGATGACAGGTTTGGCCTATACTCACAGCCTATACTACATAGACATCTCTGTATTTTTGCAGAGATTTAATATGGAACTTACGACAACATTTAAATAGGTATAGAACGCCGACATGCGCACAGCGCCGATACACACGTTACTATTACATATGATTTTAGATTTTCACCTATAATTCAAAGATTTAAAGAGTAAAATAGAAGACACTAAAAAAAGTTTGTACTATTTAAAATAAGGCCCACTGGCGACCTTAATGAGGTGGTCTGTCCATCTTGTGTGTGGACGTCCTACGCTGAGGATGACGCTGGATGCAAGTCGCTTCCCATTGGTACATGTGAAGGTCCAAGGGGGAGGGTTATGTTCAGCAGTGGACGTATTGTGGCTGAGATGATGAATATGAACTAGGGTCACTGGTGACTGAGTGACACACCCTCACCCTGAGCGAGTGACTCTTGAAAATAGGTACACGTGAGTTTATCCGTTTGTATTTTTTTATATACAAGACTGATCAGCGTTTGACCTCGGTCACACCTGATGGTAACTGTCGACAAGGTCGAGGGTACAGCACGCTGGTTCAGTAATAGCCTATTCACTCTTGCCTTAAAAACCCCAAATTATATATTTCCGGGAATACAGACGAAGGGAGCGAATTCCATTCCGTAACAGTCCACATTAGGTAGACATAAGCAAATTGCTTCGTGAGAATGAATGGAATATTCACAACGTAAGGATGAAATCGCTCCCCTCGTCCGGTGGAACGGAGATGGCGGAATTAATCGTGCAATTCCTGTGCACACTCTTCAAATTTTTTTGTGTGGTTTCTACTCAGAATCATGAGCTCTATCGAGCCTTATCAGGAGAAAAATTGTGTCCCAAGCTTTTCATACATTTTTTATTACTTCCGTTTCGTTATCGCCATATAAAATATATGAAAAATAGTAACGGAATAGAATAAAAAAAGCTTGGTACACATTTTTTCTTTTATCCGACTTGAAAGAGCTCCTGATTCTGCGTAGAAACCACACAAAAAAATAAAAATTAAAAAAAAGTTAAGTATCGTGTAAAACACAGACAAATTAGCAACCATAGTGATAAAGATAATGGTTTCAGGTACGCTCTCTTTCACCAACGACGTTACACACACAACAGCTACCGGCTTTACACAGGTGGTAACTATGTGACGGTAGCCAGCAGCGGTGGTGAAGTAACAGTATCCATTAATGATGAGACGGACTGCCCGGGCGACTGCCGGTATCCCCCGCAAGAACCGTTTTACGACTTCAGGTAAGTCAATTGGGATGATGACACATGTAGAAATTTGCTACGATTTCTAATTAAATGGATAGAAAATGTGCAATGTATCTTTAAACAGTGAAAATTTGAAGAATTGATTCAAATGATCCAAACATACGAGACCTCAAAATTTCAAAATTTTTAGATATTTCAAAAAGGTACCATTTAATTTCTTACATTATAATTAAACAAAAATTGTATAACAACTATATACATAAACGCAATATTTCACGGTCAAAATAGCAAAATTATTATTTTTCCATACTTTAAAGAGGGCGACAACGTAGCCGTGACGTCACCGTTGAGTGTCATTTTGTAGGGAGCGTTTCGAGCGGGTACTGCAAATGTAACACTTTGACTCTCATTTCTGACTCTTGGGTAGCTTTTACGCCATAGGTCCCATACAGATATTTGATCCCCACAACGAAACGAATCGATTGATACCATAATTAAAAATCATTCATCTCGCCTATTGTATTATCCTACAATATCCTACTCGAATGTGTTCTTTATAGTGAAGGTAATAAAGTAGAAACTCTTTTGTATAGAAGAAAACAAATGAAATTTAACTCTGTTGCAATTTAATTAAATTCAAATTTCTTTAAAATAATTAGTACTACATGTAGACCCGTGGGCCTTAGGAGGCTACAGAATAACCCTATAATAACTAGTAAACGCCTTACGGTTAAAATGTGACATTATCTATGATAAGGGACCTTATTGTCGATGGCGCTTACGCCGTTGTTCAAGATGCTGCAATACTAACGCAACGCGGTTCGACGTAAGCGCCATCGACAATAAGGTCCCTTTTGTTAGATAATATCACAAATTATGAATGAGTGTCTAACGTTTATTATATTTTCAGAGTAACCCGTCTCGGCGACACAGTAAAGATATTGTCGCGCCTTAGCGGAGTCCAGCTGCACTACAAATACAACGAGACCGTGGTTCTCGTTCCGAGCCTTGCGCTCTCCACCAGCTGCGGAGTGTGTGGAGGGCAGCGGTACTACACACAGTGTTAACTGAGTTACACAGTAATATTCAGATAGACTAAGTTGCCCGAGAATGTAGTTCTCGCGCTGTTTACGAGCGAGTGTGTGACAGCTGCAACTGAGAATTTAAATGACATGAAGAGAAAATTATAATATAAGTTTGAGAACTCATTAAAAAGATTCCAGAACCTGAATGGGCCATTTGACGTCGATAAATCAAATACTTGACTGTCAATGTCATATTATTTTTCGTCTGATTGAGTTTGCACGTCTTTGTCAGTGCATGGTGATTATTTTTATCACGAAATTAAATTAAACATTAACACGGCTCTACTCACGTTTATTTAGTCACTCGCGCGACATGTGTCGGAGAACATAGGCCTCCATTATCAAGCACTAAGAGTGCTGAGTGTCCGTTCGATTCGGCGATCGCGTCGCCGGCCCGTCGGTGAGTGACTAAATAAACGTGAGTAGAGCCGTGTTAATGTTTAATTTATCTGATATGTCTCACGAAAGTTTAAATACAAATATAACGATTTTTTTTTTATCCATAAAGGAAAATATAAAAAGGATGTCATCAGTTATATTTAATTATTTTATTGTAGAATATGATGTGTTAAAATATCTCCAACTAATAAATTATAGGTGAAAATTAGCTAAAGCACCTGGCCTATGTAGTAGTAACGTGTGTACACGCATGTCGGCGTTCTATATTCAAATGTTGACGTAAGTTCCATATTAATTCTCTGCACAACTACATAGACATGGTGTTTTAGTTAAGTTTTTCACCTATAACAACTTCCTTTTGAATCAAGGATAATTATTTACACAAAATGTGTGCAAGATATATAAAGAGACCTTTTATACAGGGTGTAATCAAAATGGTTTTTTTTTTTTTTATGACATAGGCGGCAAACGAGCAGACGGATTGCCTGGTGTTAAGCAATTACCGTCGCCCATGGGCACTCGCAACACCAGGGGATTCACAAGCGCGTTGCCGGCCTTTAAGGGGGGTTGGAGCTCTGGGAACCTTACTCCCCATGAGGAACACAACACTACATACCTGAAAGGTGGCAGTGCTATTATGGCTGTGGTCTTTTGTAAGGAGGAGGTACTTCCCCAGTTGGGCTGCCCCAGATTCAAGCGTGATGGTCAACGCTGTGCCCTACCTCTCATTGTTGGACGTAGTTTAAGGAAATACCCGGGTCCAAAACATTGAAACATATACATACTGAAAAGACAGCTAAAAATAATGACCTGCCCATACTAAGAACTAAAGCTAGCAGCTATAATAGCATGGGAAGGTTTTTTTAAACTGATTTTTCGGTTGTGACCCCATAGTAAAAGTTGATCGTAATCACGAATAGATTCAGAAAATATAACTTTGTATCACCATTTTGATTTCACCCTGCATATAAAGTCCTTCGCAACACTGTATCTATAAAGAGTTACGAAACAAAGTTGCGATCAAAGATTTAATTATTACCGTTAGTTCTTTTAACGTAACCAGGTTATGAACTTGGAATATGAATATTCTCTCCTAACAAAAACTACTTTTCTTAGTTTTAAATTAGTATCGAGGTGCTGAATTAATAAAATATAGAAGGAAAATAAACGAAATAAGTCATTATAAATGTATTATGTGCTTTGTATATAAATAGTAAGAAAAACAATTTAATAAAATGAAAGTATTTTATAATTATGTTGTTTTTTATTATATCCCTATCCAAGAATGAGCCTACTAAGAATTTAGTAATTACCTAGAGACTGCTTCCAACTTACTTTGGAGTAATAGATTTTATACAAGCTTTAAACACAAAACTATCGAGAGATTGAAACACATTAATTATATAAAAGCGGGTAGCTCAAGTTTATATAAGTCGAATATTGCTCGACATGTTTCACTCCGTAAGGAGGAGCATAATCATGAGCCGTTCGCGTTGGCTAACCGACGTAGACTGCGGGCCGCAGCTCTCGTTACGGAGTGAAACATGTCGAGCAATATTCGATTTATAAAACGTGAGTTACCCGCTTTTATACAATTAAGACTGACCAGCGCTCAGTCGCACCTGATGGTAAGTGACGAGGTCGAGGGTGTAGCACGCTGGTTCAGTAACAGCCTTCACTCTTGCCTTGAAAATACCCAAATTATATCTATCTGGTAATACAGACGAAGGGAGCGACTTCCATTCCTTAGTAGTCCGCATTAGGAAGGTAGAAGTTATTTATTATTTCTTATTTTTATAGCATACAAACATTTGCAGGATCTGACAGCGGTTGTATCCAGTATGATATTTATACAGTAGTCAATTTAGAAAATATTTATTCATGACATAAAAGCGACAAACTAATAAACATAAAATAAAAATAAAACATAAATATGTCACCTAATGGCATGCTACCATCGTTAGCCAGCGCTGATCTTCCGAACAAATTTGGTGAAACAACTCACAGCAGAAGTTGTTCTGTTGACAAAAGCACGAATAAAACAAAACAATAAAGAAAATAAAAACAAAGACCAGAATATGCTAGCCACTTGCCACCTGCCTTGCCAAACACTGCCGTTAATTTTGGACCCGGGTATATCCTTAAACTACGTCCATCAATGAGAGGGGCACAGCGAAGTACCATCACGCTTGAGTCTGGAGCAGCCCAACTGGGGAAGTACCTCGTCCTTACAGAAGACAGCCGTAATAGCACTGCTACCTTTCAGGTATGTAGTGTTGTGTGATGGTAAGTCCCAGAGCTCCAACCTTAAAGGTCGGCAACGCGACTCCCTTGGTGTTGCGGGTGCCCATGGGCGACGGTAATTGCTTACCGTCAGGCAATCCGTCTGCTCTTTTTCCACCTTTGTCATAAAAACAGACTAAGATTAAGCACAAAAAGGAATCTAGCAGACAATAGTTATTTGTAATGCAAGGGTGCAAAATTTTATTTTAACTGCGAGTGTGGGATTGAAACTCGAGCAAGCGAATGGATTCTATAGTTTAACCACGAGCAAAGCGAGTGGATTTAAAATAGAATCCTGAGCGTAGCGAGTGTTTCAATACACGACAATTAAATTATAATTGCACCCGTGTTAACACAAAACTTTTCCCCTCACTACAGCGAGGAAAGTGAAACGTGCAAAAAAAACGTTTTGAAATCGCATTGACTTTTTCTTTGCGTTTAGATACATTCAACATTTTTACAAAAGGTGCTTTTAGCTTGGTTAGCTTGTGGTGGCCAGTACGATTTTCGAATGTTCTAATTCGATTTTCAACTCGGTGCGTGTGCGAGTTACCGCCGCCGCAGCCGCCGCGGGGGCAAGTGAGCTGTACTTCGCGAATTTAGACTTTAAAACCATAGCAATTAAAGCTATGAGAAGTCAACTTACTTTAATCACTAGTGGATAAAATGCGTTTTTACCCTCTCGTATTAAAGGATAAACAAGCGCTTCACGAGCTAGTGAGGGGAAAAATTAATTTCTTCGGCGCAACCTCTAAGCTCATACCCCTTCAACGCCTTATTAGACACTTAAGTCGCCATTTTCTAGTCCCATTAGCAAGGCACTCAATGCTTACCATAGCAGAAACATCTAACGCGATGCAACAGTGCAGGTACCCTCATCTTCCGCCTCAGAGCCTATGCACCCGTTAACCTACTATATAAAAATACCCCTTTGAGTCAAAAAGTCAGTCAACTGAAAGAGCGATCAAAGACTCTCTGGTCAGCTAGGGAGCGGACCTTATATCTCCTTTTGATCGCTAAGTATGAATTACGGTCCACTTATAAAGCTATCGATTGGTTTGTCTTTATTAGTCATAGGTGAAAAACTTAGCTAAATTAGCTGAGGTCCCAGATATCTTCCCATACTAGCTCCTAGGTAGATGTAGTTGTATAGGCAGGTCATTTTTTTAAACTGATTTTTCAGTTATTTCTTCATAGTAAAAGTTGGTCGTAATCATGAATAGATTCAGAAAATATGAATTTGTATCACTATTTTGATTTCACCCAGTATAGCCTGGGTTATCTACACACATAACATAACCCCTGTAAGATGCGTTCAAAAAGAGCAAATAACCTACATAATAGTACACTTTTACAACATATATCTAATCTTAGTACCTAACTGTTATAATTGCTTGATTATTATATCAAAATCAAATTTAGTTGTATGTCTCGTCAGCCTCTTAACAGAGATGTCTCGTCCGTCCAAACGTGCTCCGCTTTTTAGGTCAACAAGGAGCTTTAACGACTATAGTAACAAGACAGTCAAGACTGCTTGTTACGCTGTACCCTTACCATGAGTTTGTCTGTGCATCTCGTTCGTACTAAAATAGTACAAGCGAGATGCACAGATAGTAAACTCGATACTCGTTATCGAAAACCTCAATGTCGCAACTCATGGTAAGGGTTACTCAGCGCACATTACCCTATAGTTTTTTTTATTTATGTTTGCAATTTTTCTTGTCCCTAAAATCGATGACATGGTTCCTAAGAACCATACGTCGGACTCCAGAAGGCATTTTCGTGGCATGTCAGAATGATAGGTAAGATTCGCAAATCAAACAATTCACTTTCCGAGTATTTGGTACCTAGTAATTATAATGTGAAATTCCAAATATCATAGCAACTAACTACGTTATTTATAAACGTACTTGGACTACACATGTGTCAAAATGGCGAAAAAGTTCGTTTGGCTTTATCCGTCACTCAGACAATAGCAGCTGTGAGAAAAGAATAAAACACAACTTCAAAGAGTATTTACACATTAAAGATAAATGATAACGGGTAACTAATTTAATCAATTATGTTACAAATACTAGGTACATTATAATACTCGTAAGTTAAGATTTTTTTGTAAACTTTACCTTGCCCTCAAACTGCCCCCTATAGTTCGACGTATGCTAAGAACAGATATTTGCATGTCTTATAGTTCCGAATTTTTCACTACTGACCAGTATAACTGCACCAGTCTGTATATAAATACTTAAAGCGGGTGCAGCGGCGGAAAGCGCCGAAATTTTTAAACGTAACAAATATAAGAGCCTGGGCAGAGAGTACCATTTTGTACCGTTTGGCGTAGAGACGATAAGTCCATGGGGTCCCAGCGCACAAACTTTATGCAAAAATCGCGAAGCGTCTTGATGTAACTGGTGACCGAAGAGCTGGCGGCTTCCTCGTACAACGTATCAGCATTGCGATATGCAATAAATTGATTTGATTTGATTTGATTTGATAAAACGAGGAAACCAGCATCCTTGGTACAAGAGCCTATTTTAGATTTTATACTGTAACTAGTTAAGTACTTGTAATTATCATAGTACGATTGTAATTTCTGTAAATAAATATATACCATAGTAATACTTAAATACACATTACGTCCATAACTCAAATATAATCTTTGTAAGAAATAAATACCCTGGCTATGATTCCAACCCGAACCCTTCAGCTTCTTAGTCCGTGGATTAAATGTGATGAACGCTAATAATCTACAGTCGCTGACAGATCTGGTTGAGGTGGTCACAAATATCTGAACGTGCACTTTATCGCCATGACAATAGAGGCGTTGTTCAGATATTTGTGACCACCCTCACAGCTCCAATATATATGACGGCTAGTACGTACATAAAACATATTTTACAGCGAATTAACTATTATGTGTAAGTTACATACCAAGGATCATATAAGTAATGGATAGTAAATAATAATAAATATTACAGGATATTCTTACACAAATTGGCTGAGCCCCACGCTAAGCTCAAGAAGGCTTGTGTTGTGACTCAGCCAACGATTATAATACACAAATACTTAGCTCCATGAGGTCCTAGCGTGCACAAAATTTTTGCAGAAATCGCGAACCGTCTGGTTGATGTAACTAGTGACCGAAGAGCCGCCGTCATCCTTGGTGCAATGCCTCAAAGGCCTTTTTTAGATTTAATAATTAGTTAAGTACTCGTTTTTTTTTTTTTTATGACATAGGCGGCAAACGAGCAGACGGATTGCCTGGTGGTAAGCAATTACCGTCGCCCATAGGCACCCGCAACACCAGACGAGTCACAAGCGCGTTGCCGGCCTTTAAGGGGGGTTGGAGCTCTAGGAACCTTACTCACCATCAGGAACACAGCACTACATACCTGAAAGGTAGCAGTGCTATTATGGCTGTGGTCTTCTGTAAGGAGGAGGTACTGCCCCAGTTGGGCTGCCCCATATTCAAGCGTCATTTAATGAAAGTAATTATTATTGTAAAGAGCTATTTAAAAATACTTCAATAAAGATACAAAACACCCATGACTCAGGAACAAATATCTGTGCTCACCACACAAATAAATGGCCATACTGGGATTTGAACCCAGGACCATCGGCTTCATAGGCAGGGTCACTACCCACGAGGCCAAACCTGTAGTCAAATATATAATATATGAATAAATATTTCATCGATCTAGTTCTACAGTAAGCTCAGTAAGGCTTGTGTTGTAGGTACTAGACTATAAATATAATAGATAGATACATATAAATACTTAAATACATAGAAAACACCTATGACTCAGGAACAAATATCTGTGCTCATCACACAAATAAATGGCCTTAATGGGATTTGAACCCAGGACCATCGCCTTTATAGGCAGGGTCACTACCCACTAGGCCAGACAGGTCGTCAAAGTATGTTTTTTTTTCTTTTTATGACATAGGAGGCAAACGAGCAGACGGATTGCCTGATGGTAAGCAACTACCGCCGCCCATGGACACTCGCAACACCAGAGGAGTCACAAGTACGTTGCCAGCCTTTAAGATCCCTATACGCTCTTTCCTTGAAGGTTATTTTATAAAAAGGCTTAGGTCTCACACGGACCAGAATACAAAATGACTATATTTGCTCATAGTGTACATAATTCAAAATGATATAAACACAAAATGACTACAAAACAATTAGTCACATACGAAAAACACACCAGATGTGGAAATTAAACCCACTGTCCTTGCCGTGTGATGCCGGCTGACTAGAATAGCACCACCCCATCTCTCGCGGGTGTCGTAAGAGGCAGCAAAGGGATAAATACTACGAACGGGCAGCAGTGTCCGACGAAAGCCAATCTACAGCAACTGCGGTCGCCAACCCGCCTGCCAAGCGTGGCGACTATGGCAACTATACCCCCAAGATGATACAAGTCATATTTGTGGGAGACCTATGTCCAACAGTGGACTGCATACGGTTGAAATGTAAACCTATTGGTAGGACAAATTTAACCGTAAGACGTCTGCTAGACACTTGCCTCCCCCAAATATGATAACACGCGGCGCAGGCGGGTTAGCGACCGCAGTGATGTTGCGGACGCTGCTGTTTCCCTTTGACAATCCATTATTTCTATGTTCCTTGGTACTCACATAGTTGAGTAGACGTAGGGTAAACGCTCCGCAGGCGGCCGTAGGGTGAATGCGCCGTATGTGAACCCAGTGGGCACATCCTTTTGATCCTGTTTGATAGGATTATGTCGCACCGCTAACAGCAAATCGCAGGAACTTTGCTATAGCTATTTACAGAGCTCGTTGTTGTGGATTTAAATCGTGCAATAGGCATGCCTACACATAAATAAAAATACATATTTCGGGACAATCTTACACAAATCGACCTAGTCCTACGGTGAGCTCAGTAAGGCTTGTGTTGTAGGTACTAGATGACGATATATATAATAGATACCTATATACATATAAATACTTAAATACATAGAAAACACCCATGACTCAGGAGTAAATATCTGTATTCATCACACCAATAAATGCCCTGACTAGGATTTGAACCCAGGGCCAAGGGCTTTATAGGTAGGGTCACTAACCACTAGGCCAGACCGGACGTCACATGTTACAATTTCTAAGAAAACAAAGTTAAATAAATATTTTCTGAAAAACGACAATTACTGTAATGTTTCAAAGATAATTGACCAAAAATGATAAAGTTTAACGTCTAAAAGTTGCGAAATTAAGAAAATTAATGATTTTTCGGCTCCTTACATTTTTCTGAAAAATTAAATGTACGGTAATATACATAAACGCATTATTTTACGATCAAAATAAAAGTTGTATTATTCTTGCATACTTTAGAGTGGGCGACGACCTAGGCGTGACGTCATGGTTAAGTATCATTTTGTTAGGAGCGTTTTGAGCGGACAGTGCGAGATTCAGAATTTAACTCTAATTTCTGACTATTGTTTACCTTTTACGCAATTGATCCAAATTGATCCAAAACAAATCGAATCATATCATAAACAAGAGGACGTAGTTTAAGGACATACCCGGGGGTATGTCCTTAAACTACGTCCAACAATGAGAGGTAGGGCACAGCGATGACCATCACGCTTGAATCTGGGGCAGCCCAACTGGGGAAGTACCTCCTCCTTACAGAATACCACAGTCATAATAGCACTGCTACCTTTCAGGTACATATGTAGTGTTGTGTTCCTGATGGTGAGTAAGGTTCCCATAGCTCCAACCCCCTTAAAGGCCGGCAATGCGCTTGTGACTCCCCTGGTGTTGCAGATGCCCATGGACGGCGGTAATTGCTTACCACAAGGCAATCCATCTGCTCGTTTGCCGCCTATGTCATATAAAAAAAATCATAAAAATATTCGTCTCGCCTATTGTCATCGTGCGATTTTTAGGAAAACAATTTAAAAAATTACATTATTCATTGCGTCTTAATTTCTTCGCTTAATAGAATCTTAAATCTGAGATTTATCATCATCATTATCATATCAGCCTCCCTAGCTTATCAGTACTACTTAATAATCAACACAACACAAACTAAATTTAGTCAGTCATAAATACTTAAAATTTATTTTCAAATATTTATTTCACCAACACCAGACGTTTAGCCAACTGGCGGCACAGGCCTTGTGTTGCTGGGCCCCACGGTCCGAGGTTCTTGACGCCAAAGGCAACAAAGTCCGATTCCGAGTTCCGAGTTCCGATTTTTGAGCCTTTTTGTTATGACATAGGTGGTAAACGAGCAGACGGATTGCCTGGTGATAAGCAATTACCGTCGCCCATTGGCACCCGCAACACTAGAGGAGTCACAAGCGCGTTGCCGGCCCTTAAGGGGGGTTGGAGCTCTGGGAACCTTACTCGCCATCAGGAACACAACACTACATAGCTGATAGGTAGTAGTGCTATTATGGCTGTGGTCTTCTGTAAGAGGAGGTACTTCCCCAGTTGGGCTGCCCCCGATTCAAGCGTCATCGCTGTGCCCTGCCTCTCATTGTTGGACGTTGTTTAAGGACATACCCGGATCCAAAAAGCCTCCATCATAGCAACCTACGTTGACCGGTTTTGCGCCCGCATCTAGTGGATTCCCGCGATCTTTACTATATCGTCGGTCCACTTTGTATGAAGTCTGCCCACGCTACACCTTTCGGTTCGTAGGCCTCCCCCAAAGCGACCCAGAAAGACCGGTCCTTTTTTTTTTTTATCGGCGTGAAAATGCGTTACGCATCTCCCCCGACCCGGGGAAGGTCATTTGGGGGGAGTATGTGGGACTCTCTCCTCCCGAAACCCCCTCTGCTAGCCAGAGGGAGGGGAGGAGCATACCCACTAAAAACACACCGGCGTCACCCGCATTGCCGTTGTAGGGGGACGTCATGGGGTCGTGACACTCTACCACGACGTCCCCCCGGCCGCCCCGGTTATTGCACCGGGGGCACCCTCTCGCCGAGGAGGGAAGGATCGGCGACGCACAGACCCTTCCCCCAGACGTGTAAGAAAGACCGGTCCTGCGCCTTCCACATCCGCGACCCACACCAGGTCGTTGGTCTACATTGTGTGTGGGTAACTTTTTGCAGAAATCGCGAAGCGTCTGGTTGATGTAACTGGCGACTGAAGAACTGGCGGCTTCCTCGCACAATGTATCACGAGGAAATGGCGCCGACCTTGAATGCCTCAAGGGCCTTTTTTAAATTAAATGCAATAACTATTGGCGACGGTAATTGCTTACGATCAGGCAATCCTCGCTCTGTCATAAAAAAAATAGGTGAAAAACTAAGCGTAAGCACTTGGCCTATGTAGAAGTAACATGTGTACAAATTTGAATATACTAATACTTAAATACATATATGAAACACTCAGGGACAAATATCTGTGCTCATCACACAAATGTCCTTACTGGAATTTGAACCCTGGACCATCGGCTTCATATGCAGGGTCACTACCCACTAGGCCAAACCTGTCATCGACTTCGTGTCGTAATTGAGCAGAATGAACGGCACTCAAGATTACCAACGTATGTATCAGATATAACTTCTGTTCCGAAGAAGTTAATATTTAAATTTACACAAATTGACCCAATTCGGAAAACGCCTGGAGCGAGAAGTTGAATATATTTAGAAATTTTGTGTGAAATGAAACGTATGAAAATAAAGTCTCTCGTTTGTCTTTGAATTAAAAAAAAACTACGGTTGCTTGGAAAAAGGTCTTCTTTTAAAAAATAGCTTCAATTGAGGATATCACAAATGTCAAGTAAAGTAACAAATAAGTAAAATAACATATATCAAGTTTGCTCTTAGAACATGACCCGGACCCGGGTATGTCCTTAAACTATGTCCAACAATGAGAGGTATAGGGCACAGCGATGACCATCACGCTTGAATCTGGGGCAGCCCAACTGGGGAAGTACCTCCTCCTTACAGAAGACCACAGCCATAATAGCACTGCTACCTTTCATGTATGTAGTGTTGTGTTCCTGAGTAGACGTGTCCATACAAATGTTAATCCGCGCGACGGGCGGCGGGCGACTTTTATATGGCCCGCGGCGGGCGTCCGCGTCAGGTTCCCAGAGCTCCAAGAGCCCCCTTAAAGGTCGGCAACGCCCTTGTGACTCCCCTGGTGTTGCGGGTGCCCATGGGCGACGCGAATTGCTTACCATCAGGCAATCCGTCTGCTCATTTGCCACCTTATGTCATAAAAAAATTACGTTCGGTAGTAGATCTTGCGTTTTGTAAAGTGGTAGCTGGACTTTACAGAAAGCCAAGAGGCGGCCGTGACCCCGGGATTGCCGGGTGATGACCAAAATAGTGGTGAAACGCGTTTTGAAATCTATTCTTCATTAGCTGCACAATACTGCGTTAGATCACTGTATAATAAGCTATCAATGTTACACACTAAATTACGTTATGGAAGATAAAACAATAAAAATACAGTGTGTATTTTTCATACGGGCATATAGTGTAGTGGCAATTAGTGTTGGACCTCAATAACCTATTTACATTCATTTTGTTAAAAAAATTAGATTATTTTCATTTCATACATAAAACCGGCCAAGTGCGAGTCGGACTCGCGCACCGAGGGTTCCGTACAAACCTGCAAGGTTTACAAAGTTCGTTCATTAAAAAATATATATTTTGTAATGTAACTAAAAATTTAAGATTTTCGGAATTTTTCCTTTATGTGTGCTATAAAACGTTGCTTCATGCCAAATTTCAAGATTCTAGGTCGACTGGAAGTACCCTTTAGGTTTTGATTCCCTTGCGAGTACTTGCGAGTTTCAAAATATGCAGCTTAAATTGCTGTTTCTTTTGATTGCGTTGACATAGAAGTTTGATTTTGCTACAGCTTAAAGGTATTATAGACCTGAGTATTTGGTATGAATTTCAATTTAATACCTCTACGCGTTTATGAGGAAATGGGTAGTAAGTTTAAAATTATTAAAAAAATATATATTATGTGATGTAACTAAAAATTTATGGTTTTCGTAATTTTTCCTTTATCTATGCTATAAGACGTTGCTTCGTACCAAATTTCAAGATTCTGAGTTCACGGGAAGCACCCTGTAGGTTTTGATTCCCTTGCAAGTGTCGAAAATTTGCGGCATAAACGGCTGTATCTTTTGATTGCGTTGGCTTAGAAGTTTGATTTTTTCACAGCTTCAAGGGACAGTAGACTTGAGTAATTGATATAAATTTCAGCTTCATACCTCCACGCGTTCCTGAGAAAAAGGGTCTTGACAGACGGACGGACGGACGGACAGACGGACAACAAAGTGATCCTATAAGGGTTCCGTTTTTTCCTTTTGAGGTACGGAACCCTAAAAATTAAGCCCGCAATGTATTGCATCCATAGTAATTAACGCACCGATGCGTCATGTCATGGCAGTATTACTTGTAATGTCAAAATAAGTTGGACTGCGTACATTGCTGCCCGGTCAGACTTAAAAAAATCGTTACAACTATGTTATAACACTATTTAACAAAATGATTAATACGAGTCGTATTACTGGATACTGCATGTGGGCAACTTATACGCCCGTATGAAAAATAGACACCGTATATTCTCAAGACGACTTCGCCATTTTGAGGTTCAATGGGAAGTCTTCTGGAAAAAGTTTTCATTAGCCGCCATTACAAATATTTGACTTTTCGTTTGCGGTTTCAGATTTTTTTATTGAGAGCTTAAGTGTGTTGATAAAGAACTGTATGTCACTGTACATCATTAGTACACCCCGTTATCTTAAAATGCTCAGTTTAGGGGCAAGTGATTGGGCAGTTACGATAATATAAGTCGATAAAAAATTAAGTTGACTTACTCACTCAATAACACGTCAAAAGATCTTGGCTCCGATTTTTGAAATAGTCACCAAGTGATTTCCATAGAGAATGAATGAGAATCTCTATGAAGATTACTCGGTGACTATTTCAAAAATCGGACCCCAAATTGACGATATTCGATATTTATAATTGTCGCCCTCCGATTTGACTAAAAAGAGGAATGAATGTGTCTCTATAGCTTTCACTAAAGAATAATTTTAGCTTGACAAATAACTTTTATAGATAAATGTGAATCGACTAATTATGTGAAGCAACATCACTATTTTAAATTGCCCCCAAAATGAGCGTTAGATAACGGGGTGTAATCATGAGGAATAAAAATACTCGTTTGATGTTATTATGAAAATCAGTTTCGCCTCGTTTTGTAAAACCAAACTTGTATTTTTGTATCAGTAACATAAACTACAATTGTTCGTTAGCTACATTTTGACACTATATTTTGATTTGGTCAACAGTCCCGAGGCCGCCTCGTGGCTTTCTGTAAAGTCCAGCTACCACTTTACAGAAGGCAAGGCCTACTACCGTACACTGGCATGTTCTTAGACCAAACTTGCTGCGTTAGTTGTTTTTTTTATTAGTTACAGTTTGACCTCAGTCGCACCTGATGGTATCGACGAGGTCGAGGGTGCAGCACGCTGGTTCAGTAACAACCTTCACTCTTGCCTTGAAAATACTAAATTATATCTTTCCGGGAATACAGACGAAGGGAGCGAATACCATTCCTTGGCAGTCCGTATTAGGAAGGTAGAAGCAAATGCTACACAATCACTTTGACTCTGGTGAAATCATCAGAATTGATGGAAGCCACTTTTAATTAAACTATTAATGTTCATGAAATAAAACAATTGAAACAGATTATAACACGTATACTAATTTAAACTACTAAAGGGTTATAAACGTCGGGGCGAAGTTTAAATTAGTATACGCGATATAATCCATTTTCAGTTATTTTATTTCATGAGTAATTATCGCGGCAACCGAATAAAATACTATATCTAATGTTTAATAAAACAAATTAATTTGTTTCTAGAAACTTATTTAATACAGTGTCTTAGGAAAATTACTTTAGTTTATTTCACGAAAGGTAATTAATTATAAATCATAATTACAAAGTTATAGAATATCAATCGTGATCGTAACATTCACAGTTAAAATATTATACAATAAGTATACCATTTTATTAGGCTGTCGTCCGGTTTTTTTATCCAATAGCCCAGTAGCTAATCCATCCGTTCTTTCCATCCAATACCCTAGTACATTCTATATTCTATTAAAACTAATAGTCCTTACACCATGGCGGGTGCTGTTTCTGTGCGCGTCCCATGGTACGGACAGAGGCAAAATCCGCTTAGTGTACCCCTTACATTTCATTAAATTGTCGATAGGGCCTCTGCGCGTTGGCTCGATTCGGCTCCGCGTACGTCCCCAAATGAGTACGGGTAATAAATTAATGACTCAATTAGGGCGGTTTCAGATTAGCGTTTTTTTCTGCGCGTATACGCTAGTTTCTGGCATACGCACTTAAACGCGCGCTACATTAAATCGAACGCGCGAACGCGCTTATTCCTGCGTGTTTGGTAGAAACATGAGACCGGTTACTCGCTCGCGCTTATGCGAGCTTATATAATAAATAAATATTTTGGGACAATCTTACACAAATCGACCTAGTCCTACGGTAAGCTCAGTGAGGCTTGTGTTGTAGGTACTAGACCACGATATATACAGTGTGTAATTCTTATACGGGCGAATCTCTTAACGGAGGGTAGAATAGGACATAAGAAATATATTTAGATAACTTTTGCTTAGAATTACAATAAAAATTTTATCCATATAAAAAAATTCGGCCCGCAATGTGATACAACACACTCGAGTTAAACACTCGTTGACAGTTCGTTTCAAAAGCTCATATCGCGTAATGTTCGCAGTACATTACGGCTCAGAAATTTTACAAAAATTTATTACATATGTATAATAGGTAAAATTAAAGAAATACCTTTTCGTTAATGATTATACTGGTAAATCCTATGTCTGGTTTAATTCTTCGCCCGTATTAGACTTACACACAGTATAATAGATAGATACATATAAATATTTAAATACATAGAGAACACCCATGACTCAGGAACAAATATCTGTGCTCTGACTTGGAATCGAACCCAGGACCATCGGCTTCATAGGCAGGTACACTACCCACTAGAACAGTCCGGTCGTCAAATAAATATATGCGCGTCAATGCCCGAAGAAAACAAATCCGCAAATGTGCGCGCGTGCACGCCCATTAAAAAAACTAGCTCATACGCGCGTATAAACAATAAAGTAAGGTTTTCCAACAAAATGTGTCTTAAACGGCGCCTGAATGTTTCAGTAAATCGATATAATGACGTATATAAATGTCACAAAACGATTCCGGATTCGTTACACAAAGACAACTTAAGCAGCCCCGATTTCTCTTTATTCCGTTCCAATTCCAGGAATCGATGGCTTAACTTCGGAAGTCAAAGTTTGGGAGTTAGGAGGAATTGTTAAAAAATTGCTTTAATTGTACTTTAGACTTTTTTTTTATGACATAAGCGGCTCGTTTGCCGCTAACTACGAATACCATACTTAACTACATTTAATCTAAAAAAAGGCCCTTAAGGCATTGTTCCTCGTATCGCAATGCTGATACGTTGTGCGAGGAAGCCGCCAGCTCTTCGGTCACCAGTTACATCAACCAGACGCTTCGCGATTTCTGGAAGAAGTTTGTGCGCGCTGGGACACCATGGACATAATGTATATAACTATTAACATCTTAGTTCTCCTAATCAAGCCTCAACAAGGAAAAAATCCAGTTATTTGACGACAGGTCTGTACCTCGTTTTTTTTTATATTAGAAAGATCATAGATTAAATTAAAATTATAAAAGCCTGGACAGAGAGTACCATTTTGTACCGTTTGGCGTAGATACGCTAGGTCCATGGGGTCCCAGCGCTCACAAACTTCTTCCAGAAATCGCCAAGCGTCTGGTTGACATAACTGGTGACCGAAGAGCTGGCGGCTTCCTCGCACAACGTATCAGCATTGCGATACAACGAGGAAATGCCGCCAGCATCCTCGCTACAATGCCTCAAGGGCCTTTTTTAGATTTTATACTGTAACTAGTTAAGTACTTGTAGATATCATAATACGATTGTAATTTCTGTAAATAAATGTACCTACTTTTAATTAAAATTCATTTACTTTAACTGACATTATTCTTCCAGGATATTTACTATTTTTTTCGGTGTAGGAAAACATTGCGGAGAAACCGGACTAATCCGGACTAATCATTGTAAGGTCAGATGGCAGTCGCTAAAAATAGTGCCTACGTTAAATCCATGGATTAGTTGCCTACCGGACCCCAGGCGCCAACGCTAGGAAGGTGAGTAGAAAAAAAATAAACAATCAGGTTTTCAACTTAAAGTTTGGACCCAGGTATGTCCTTAAACTACGTCCAACAATGAGAGGTAGGGCACAGCGATGACCATCACGCTTTAATCTGGAGCAGCCCAACTGGGGAAGTACCTCCTCCTTACAGAAGACCACAGCCATAATAGCACTGCTACCTTTCAGGTAGGTAGTGTTTTGTTCTTGATGGTGAAGAAGGTTCCCAGAGCTCCAACCCCGCCTTAAAGGCCGGCAACGCGCTTGTGACTCCCCTGGTGTTGCGGGTGCCCATGGGCGACGGTGATTGCTTACCACCAGGCAATCCGTCTGCTCGTTTGCCCCCTATGTCATAAAAAAAAGAATACGTATATGGCTAATGTCTACTGGTAAAAGAGCCGGTAATATCTCTCGGTAATTAATACCGTTTTTACACCGTTTTCCGACCGGTAACGACGAGGGGCGGTATTAATGAATCGTAACCGAGCTTTTAAACGGAAAGCTGATATAGATTGATAATTACTTCGTGTAATTTGTAATAATAATGTGTAATAATGTGTAAATTGGGTAAATCAACTATTTTTTTTTAAACATTTATTTACAGAAATTACAATCGTATTATGATAATTACAAGTACTTAACTAGTTACAGTATAAAATCTAAAAAAGGCAGAGGCATTGTACCAAGGATGCTGGCGGCATTTCCTCGTATCGCAATGCTGATACGTTGTGCGAGGAAGCCGCCAGCTCTTCGGTCACCAGTTACATCAACCGTCTGGTTGATGTAACTGGTGACCGAAGAGCTTATTATGTGTTGTTGTCCCCTTAAGTCCAAATGCCAGAAACATAGTTTGTTGAAAATAGGACCGTAAGTTCATCATTATCATCATCATCATCTTAGCCATAAAACGTCCACTGCTAAATAGGCCTCCCCTTTGGATTTCCACGTGTACAGAAGGTTCTGTTATACCTACCACTTAAGTTTCTTTTAAAATCAATGATTAATAAAACTATAAAAAAAATCTCATAGCTAGGATTTGAACCCAGGACCTCGTGATAGGTAGCGCTACAACCGAATAGACGAGAAATTCGTTAACACCACTAGCGTAGTTCGCTACGCGCTACGTTCGTAGCCGTTCGTAGCATTTTCCCGCTTTGTAGAGAGCGAATCATCATCATGGCCTAGTGGGTAGTGACTCTGCCTATGAAACCGATGGTCCTGGGTTCGATTCCCAGTCAGGGCATTTATTTGTGTGATGAGCACATTTGTTCCTGAGTCATGGGTGTTTTCTATGTATTTAAGTATTTATATGTATCTATCTATTATATATATCGTCGTCTAGTACCTGCAACACAAGCCTTACTGAGCTTACTGTAGGACTAGGTCGATTTGTGTAAGATTGTCCCGAAATATTTATTTATTTATATCAGCCGTAAGACGTCCACTGCTGGACATAGACCACAAAGCAAGACATAATGTATTTTGCATTGGGGGTAAATGCTACCACAATTTACGCCTCGCATTGGGATGAAATTTGGTAGGAGAGAGTTTGAGCTACGAGAAAGGACATAGGATAATTTTTATCCCGCAACCATACTTTAAAGACGGGCATGGCTGGCCGACGAAGTAGCTAGGAAAAGCTAGTTTAATATAAAGCTTTGATTACCTAAATACATAATTATGAATGAATATTTGTTTATAAGCAGACACACAACACAAAGATGACAGAAATACAAATAACATAAAACATACAAGGAAGACCGCAATCATACTTTAAAGACGGGCAGGGCTGGCCGACGAAGTAGCTAGGAAAAGCTAGTTTAATATAAAGCTTTGATTACCTAAATACATAATTTTGAATGAATATTTGTTTATAAGCAGACACACAACAAAAATGAGACAGAAATACAAATAACATAAAACATACAAGGAAGAAGGTGCCACGAAATGGCCTCATCTCAGCGTAATGCTGGCGCCATCCAGCGCTGATCTTCCGATGAGACCATTTTCCCTTTGTGGTGCCGGTTGAGAGAAGCACCACCTCGTTTCCTCCGTAGGTGTCGTATGTCGATAGTCCATCGACAACCCGTCTGCCAAGCGTGGCGACTATACCTACGAATATACTAGACATATTCGGGGGAGGCCTATGTCCAGCAAAGAACGTCTGAACTGAGGCTCTAGTGTAAGTTTCTTTGACGTAAAAAAACGTCTCGAACGCGTAAGTGATAATGTTATTTATATGGGTAACTCTAACGCGATGCTAAAGTAATGTTACGTTAAAAACCTACACTCAGGGCTCAGAGGCTTTAGTGTAAGTTTCTTTTGGCGTAAAAAACGTTTACGAACGCGTAATTGATAATGTTATTTATATGGGAAATTCAAGCGCGTTCGTGACATAAAGCTATGTTAAAAACTTACACTCAGGGCTCTGATGCCAATTTTAACCGACTTCAAAGTAAAAACTTAAATAATTCCTCTCATTATTTTCCAAAATGTTCGCCTAAATTTCCAAACACAAAAACCCACTTTCAAGTCCTTTAACCGGCGTAAAAAAATTATCGATACGTAAAATTGACACAGTTTAAATACCCATAATATGTGAAGCTATTTCAAGAACCCTCCGTCTATAAAATAGGGTATATAGCGGTGTAGGGCAGTGGCGACTTTAGTCGATGGCCGATCGCGGGCGGGAACGGTCGTGTGTTACCACAGAATATATACAACTTAGTGTGTGTTGTGTGTACGTATTCTAACGCTGGATTTAAGGTAGGTTGTGTTATGTATATGACGAAGCTTTAGGGTTCAGATCTATTATGAATATTGTTTTCGTTTTATTCTACGAAAGGTTTTTATAGCCCTGTATGAAACCGTCGTGGGTTCATATCCAAGTAAGGGCAAGATATTAAGTCATAAGTGTTTTCTATTTAAGTATTTGTATATTATATATCGTTGGCTGAGCCGCAACACAAGCCTTCTTTAGCTTAGTGGCGCTTAGTCTATTTGTGTAACTATGTCTTGTAATATTTATTATATATGTAATATGTTATTTATATTATATATATCGTATAATTATCACACATGCCTTATTAAGGTTACTGCAAGCAATTTTAGAGCGTTCAGTACTCAAAACGTAATAGTTTAAACTTAGTCTGAAATAAAAATGTATTTATGGAAATATTAATGATAGAGATTTATAATTATGGGTATAGAAATTATACAGTTTGATATAAAATAATGGTGATAAAGTTCTGTGTGCTATTATTTTTATATTAAGCAGAAACGTCTGCTAGCATATCAAAGATATTTAAATCGAAAGAAAAATAGAAAAATTTGACTCGCAGCCCGGTCCATCCAGTGGTTGTGGGTTCGAGTCCCGCTGCGAGTCAAATTTTTCTATTTTTCTTTCGATTTAAATATTTCTGTGTGGTATTATTTACGTTCTTGAAGTTTTTGTAATCGCATGCAGGACTCAAAAATCAGCCCCTAGAACTGAAAAATAACCGATGAACTGGTTAGAAAATTTTGAGAAAATATAATGACTGGTTACTTTTCCGTGCAATTCCTTTCGCCCTCATAGTTTTTGAATTCGAGTGTACGTGGATTTGTGTGTGGGTTCATAAATATTTATATTTAATTACGGCCAGTCGGCCTGTTATTACGTTTTATATATATTCAAGTGTTTATACGTGTAATATATGTTTAATGTTTTGACGACCGGTCTGGCCTAGTGGGAAGTGACCCTGCCTATGAAGCCGATGGTCCTGGGTACGATTTCCAGTCAGGGCATTTATTTGTGTGATGAACACAGATATTTGTTCTTGAGTCATGTGTGTTTTCTATGTATTTAAGTATTTATATGTATCTAAGTATTATATATATCGTCGTCTAGTACCTACAACACAAGCCTTCTGAGCTTACCGTAGGACTAGGTTGATTTGTGTCAGATTGTCCCGAAATATTTATTTATTATATCTTTTAGTACATATATAATACACGCGTTTTGCCGGTTTTTTTTTAATATACCGTTACAATAACTACATTAAAACTAAAAATATTTAAGGAATTTTACAAAGGATGCTGGCGGCTCCTCGTTGTATCTCAATGCTTACGTTGTGCGAGGAAGCCGCCAGCTCTTCGGTCACCAGTTACAACTAGACGCTTCGCGATTTCTGCAAAAAGTTTGTGCGCGCTGGGACCCCGTGGACCTAGCGTCTCTACGCCAAACGTTACAAAATAATATTCTCTTCCCAGGCTCTTATATTTAGTTATTATATGCTATACGTATTTTTGATAAAAAAAATGTTGAATAGCCGATTTATTCTACATCTGAAACCAAAATTTCAACCAATCCAAAATCATTTTAATCGGTTCAGCCGTTCTCGAGTTATAAGCGGTTGAACAAACCCCACTTTCTTTTATATTTATAATAGATAAATAGATAGAGATAGATTTTGTATTCTGTCTTAATGTGTTTTTTGTTTAATTAAATTCTGTTTATATCTGTCAGTGCTGGTTGATTAAAAAAAAAAACATTTGCGGTCAATACATGGCGACCATAACCTAATTGGGGAAAATACTTGAATAACTACCTTTAATATCGTTAAAAACAATATACTAAAGTGTAATTACTAGGTCTCAGAGGATACAACTCGTACATCATTCAGTACTTACGAGTTAATTAACACGCGAGAACTTTTACGAGTCAGTAAATATTACGTAATAACCGTTTTCTAATGAAGCTGTTAGTGGAATTACTTATACTCTGTCTACGATAACGAGCTAGTATAGGGACCTCTCTATCGCACTATTGTATGCAGATGTAAGGGACAAAAAAAAGCGGACTGGCTTGACTCCTTGGCACTGCGTAGAGATGTGGCCTCACTCTTCATTTTCTACCGCATCTACTACGGAGAGTGCTCCGAGGAATTGTTCGGGTTAATCTCAGCTGCTTCCTTCCGCCAGCGCTCTACACGACAACATTTCCATCATCACCACTTAGATAGTTGGCAGTCCTCAACTGTGCGTTTTTCTAGAAACTTCCTGCCTCGCACAGCAAAACTCTGGAATAAATTGTCGTGTGCAGTATTTCCGGATCGATATGACATCCAAACCTTCAAGAAAAGATCGTAGAGGGATCTTAAAGGCCGGCAACGTACATGTGACTCCTCTGGTGTTGCGAGTGTCCGTGGGCGGCGGTAGTTGCTTACCATCAGGCAATCCGTCTGCTCGTTTGCCTCCTATATCATAAAAAAAAAACCCTGTCTACGATAACGAGCTAGTATAGGGACCTCTCTTTCGCACTATTGTATGCAGATGAAAGGACAAAAAAGCAGTGGGTGTAAACATTATCGCCCCGCTCGCAGGCTCGGCTTCTATGCCGTCGCACGGATTATTTTTAAAGTTCTTATGATTTTTATGATTCTATTTTAACATAATATTTAGCACTAGCAAGTCACAGTCCAGTAAACAAGCCGCGTTACACAGTAAGCAGTAAACAGTCCAGTACACAAAAAGCCGAGTCTCTCAAGATAGTCCAATTATCAAGCCGAAAACAAAAAGAAAAGGAGAGCCAATATAACGCATTCGCACCGTACAATGACAGATGATGACTGATCTTTCATCCCCATGTAATCCCAACCGGTGCACACCGTGTTTTTGGACCCGGGTATGTCCTTAAACTACGTCCAACAATGAGAGGTAGGGCACAGCGATGTACCATCACGTTTGAATCTGGGGCAGCCCAACTGGGGAAGTACCTCCTCCTTACAGAAGACCACAGCTATAATAGCACTGCTACCTTTCAGGTATGTAGTGGTGTGTTCCTGATAGTGAGTAAGGTTCCCAGAGCACCAACCCACATATAGGTCGGCAACGCGCTTGTGACTCCCTTGGTGTTGCGAGTGCCCATGGGCGGCGGTAATTGTTTATCATCAGGCAATCCGTCTGCTCGTTTGCCATCTTTGTCATTAAAAAAAAAACATGCATCGCTCTTATCGCTGAACAATCACGTGCGATTTGAGATTTCTAGTACTAGCTCGTTATCGTAGACAGGGTATAAGTAGTTAGAGGTCCCGGGTTTGAATCTTGGCCAACAATTTGCGCTTAGCACATTTTTTTTTCTTGGTTATGGACGTCGTCATAATTCTCGCGTTGTCCCGGCATTGGCGGTTGGCGAATTGGTGTAGGAATTAGTTTTATGAGAACGACATCTGACCTTCCAATCAGATAGAGAATAAACTAGGCTTTATTAGTATTAGTCCGATTTGATCACGTCGTTTTTCACCTAAAAGCGACTGGTAAATATCAAATAGGCGGCAAACGAGCAGACGGATTACCTGGTGTTAAGCAATTACCATCGCCCATGGGCACCCGCAACACCAGGGGAGTCACAAGCGCGTTGCCGGCCTTTAAGGGTGGTTGGAGCTCTGGGAACCTTAGTCACCATCAGGAACACAACACTACGTACCTGAAAGGTGGCAGTGCTATTATGGCTGTAGTCTTCTGTAAGGAGGAGGTAATTCCCCAGTTGGGCTGCCCCAGATTCAAGCGTGATGGTCATCGCTGTGCCCTACCTCTCATTGTTGGACGTAGTTTAAGGACATACCCGGGTTCGTACATAAGTTCCAAAAACCGGAGTGTGAGTCATGGGTGTTTTCTATGTATTTAAGTATTTATATGTATCTCTGTATTATATATATCGTCTAGTACATACAACACAAGCCTTACTGAGCTTACCGTAGGACTAGGTCGATTTGTGTAAGATTGTCGCGAAATATTTATCTATTTAATAGCCACTCGTAACAGTTTGGGAGTATATCGTTTCTCCTTGGCGAGGATTTGGGGCTAATAAAAACTTAATGGAGTGATAAGGCTTATCTGTTACATGCTCCCAGTATCCAATTAGCAAAACTTGTAAAATTTTTAAATTAGGTCAGTTTTGTGACGATAATACTGACATAAAACGTTACTGTCATATAATCAAGTTCAAACATTACAGCCGTATGCAGTCCACTGCTGGACATAAGCCCATAAATATGACTTGTATCATCTTGGGGCTAGTTGCTATAGTCGCCACGCTTGGCAAGGGTCGGCGACCGCAGTAGCTGTAGATTGGGTTTCAACGGACGCTGCTGCCCGTCCGTAGGATTTTTCCCTTTGTCGCCTCTTGCAACACCCGCGGGAGATGGGGTGGTGCTATTCTAGTTAGCCGGCATCACACGGCAAATCAAGTTTAACTTTTTTATATCTCAAAAACATTCCACTCACAAAATGGCCTCTCTCAATCCCCTAAACCCTTTGTCTAGTTTTCAATTAACTTCGCCATAAACAATATAATCCTTTTCACTCTTACTGCAGAGTATCTCCGTCGCGCCGTACAATATTGTATCAGTAAACAGAGGTTTGATGCTTGCTTCGATAATCTAAGGGATCTTAAATCTAATCAGATCATGGGTTCCAATCTAACCCAGCAAGCGTACTCGGAATATCGTTAGATGAAGAATAAATGGAGAGGTTTAAGAACGAAATTTATTTATATAAATATACAAGTCACTAACCAACAATTTACAGAAAAATACAACGTAAACAATAAGACTAAAGAAAAAATAATAAAATAAATTTAAAACACGTCGTTAAAATTGGGCCCCTTTGGCATGGTGCCGAGTATGCTGGCAGCATTCCCCCGCTGTATCGCGATACTGATTCGTTGCGCGAGAAAGCTGCCAGCTCTGCGGTCACCAGTGGAGTCGACGAGCCTTTTAGAAAGGTCTTTGAACATGATATGGGCGCTGGGACCCCACGGGTTTCGACTCCGAATAGCATAAAAATGTATTCGGAGCCGAGACCCCGGTATTTGTAGTGCTTAAGCTTTTCGGCCGCTTTAGCCGCCGCACCAGCTTCTCCAATGGTTCCAGTGAGGTGAGAAGGGGCCAGGGAATATAAACCAAATTCATCATCTTTCTTGCTCTGTCCCGGCATTTTGCCACGGCTCCCATGCCGGGAGCCAGGATTTAGCGTTGGCACTGGTTTTACGAAAGCGACTGCCATCTGACCTTCCAACCCAGGGTAAACTAGGCCTTATTGGTATTAGTCCCGTTTTCTCAGGATTTCACTTCACTGAAAAGCGACTGGTAAATGGGCGTTTTCAAAAAATTGTGCACCCAATTAGTGAAAGTTGTTAAGAAAAGTTAAATCACTGTCAGTTTCGTGACGTCAATTAAGCATTAAATATCGATAAAAGCTTGGTTTTGATGTTCGTTTTATAAACTTCAATCGATATTACAACATAATAGAAGGCAAAAAGTCGATCTTCATAAAGATTTAATGCTTAATTGTCGTCACTAAACTGACAGTGATTTAACTTTTTTTTACATCTTTCGCTAATTGGGTGTACCAAATATTGAAAACTCCCAAATATGAAATGATATTTCGTATATAACTTCCGAAAAACTCATGTGTGTGTCAAATTGTGGTTTGAAGATTGACCTAAAGTAACGTAACCATGGCAACGAGGTACAGAACTGAGGCCTATATCGAATATTTGTAACTTGTAAAGTAAGCGGAAGTCACTTTTTGACAACTGTTGTTAGAAAGAGACTTCCACATGTATTACAAGTTACAAGTGTTATATCCAGACATCGGATTCCGTGGGGCGAAACTTCTTGACAGCTAGGGACTTCCTATATCGATAAACTCATTTATCGATACTAGTTCTATATACTAGTGACCGCCCCCAATTGTGTGTGTTTTTCGTAACTATTATTCTAAAGACCAGTATGAAATTCAAATACCATTGATCACTTTATGAAATTTTGCTATAACTTCCACAGAAATTGAAAAGTCTTTTAGCCACCTGAAATGGATTTTTCAGCCAAGACGGAGACGCTTAACGTCCAAAAATATGGAAAAAATTCTGGTGGTTTACTTTAACAATAATAGATGGGACAGTCATGAAGAAATAAATTGTGACGAGTAAACTTTTAAAAACGTTTTCAAAAAAGAAGAAGAAAATTGAGTTCTTATTTTATTATATATATATAAAATAAAAAAATATTTTATAAGCAAACCTTTGTGTGATCACTAGTATTTAGAACTAGTATCGATAAATGAGTTTATCGATATAGGAAGTCCCTAGCTGTCAAGAAGTTTCGCCCCACGGAATCCGATGTCTGCTGGTTATATCCACAAAACACTTAATTAATTAATTATTGCCTTTATTTATTCACTGACTAAAAACACCGTATTTTGGACGCCATATTGGGAAAAGAACAACAAAAGAGTAACTACTACTATTAGGGCATGTCTACAAAAATGTAATGTAACATAAAGGCTGATGTACACACATCACAACAAGTGTTCGAGTAGGCCCCTGATTAAGACTCTCTCGCATTTATAATATTAAGTTATTGGACCCGGGTATGTCCTTAAACTACGTCCAACAATGAGAGGCAGGGCACAGCGATGACCATCACGCTTGAATCTGGGGCAGCCCAACTGGGGAAGTACCTCCTCCTTACAGAAGACCACAGCCATAATAGCACTGCTACCTTTCATGTACGTAGTGTTGTGTTCCTGCTGGTGAGTAAGGTTCCCAGAGCTCCAACCCCCCTTAAAGGCCGGCAACGCCCTTGTGACTGTGGTGTTGCGGGTGCCCATGGGCGACGGTAATTGCTTACCATCAGGCAATCCGTCTGCTCGTTTGCCGCCTATGTCATTAAAAAAAATAAGTATGGATTACAATTATTCACGAAAATTTACATATAATAAGAGGCTTGCAAAAAGTTAACGGCCATTTTGCGTTTACATCGAGAATCGGTTAACATTTCAATATAAAGTTTCCCATTCAATTGACTAAGGGAATCAAGTAGTTTCAGAAGTAGTTAACGTTACCCGAACGCTACTTGAGCCCTATCCTATAGAGTGCTATCCCTACACGTGACATTTAAGAAAGAAAGAAGAAAGAAAAAAGAAAAATCTTTATTCATGACATAAAAAAAGAGGCAAATAATAGAAAAATAATAGAAAAATAAATTATTGCCTTTGCAATTCGGAATGTTTATTGACGTTTAAAAGAGTACTGTGATATGCCTTAATAAAAAAACCATTAAACATACATTTGAAATAAATAAACAGAACATAAATTGAAATTGATGGGGTCCCTGCGTTTGAGGTAGGATTTGAACGCAATATTTGATTAATTCTCTTACAATTCATAGTGGGTTAGGTTAGAACTGCGACCTCAACAGTTATTCATTGCTAAGGCAAAGTGGGTTAGGTTAGAACTGCGATATAGACTATAATTCACTGCTAAGGCAAAGTGGGTTAGGTTAGAACTGCGACATCTGCCATTTATAATTCACTACAAGGCAAAGTGGGTTAGGTTAGAACTGCGACATAGATAATAATTCACTGCTAAGGCAAAGTAGGTTAGGTTAAAGCAGCGATCTCAACAATAACCCCCTTACAAGGCAAAGTGGTTTTTATTTTATTTTTTATTTTTTCTAGGTTTAGTTAGACCTACACAGTATATATTGTAGGACAAAAAAACGTAATAAAACATTTCTCATCTTGATTCGTTGCATACGCGTAAACATTGTATATTTAAGTATTTATATGTATCTATCTATTATAATGTCACCTAGTACCTACAACACAAGCCTTACTGAGCTTACCGTAGGACTAGGTCGATTTGTGTAAGATTGTCCCGAAATATTTATTTATTATGCAGTCAATTTGAATTCTGCCACATGAATTTATGGTAAACTTGACTATGCCACAGCAGTTTATACACAAAGCTGATTATGACTATATAAACTACTAGCTTTTCCTCGTGACTTCGTCCGTCATCAGCCATGCCAGTCTTTATTATGGTTGCGGGATAAAAATTATCATATGTCCTTTCTCGTAGCTCAAACTCTCTACATACCAAATTTCATCCCAATTGGTTCAGCGGTTTAAGCATGAAGAGGTAACAGACAGACAGAGAGTTACTTTCGCATAATTTAGTGGATTATGGATGTGGCATAATTCATAAAAGAATTATGCCACAGCAGGGTGGACCCCTTATTACATAACTAAGTATATGACGCTGACTGTTTGTAACTTAGACAATTTCTTTTATTTTTTTATTACATAGGCGGCAAACAAGCAGACGGATTGTCTGGTGGTAAGCAATTACCGTTGCCCGTAGGCCCAACACCAGATGAGTCACAAGCGCGTTGCCGGCCTTTAAGGGGGGTTGGAGCTCTGGGAACCTTACTCACCATCAGGAACACAGCACTGCACCTGAAAGGTAGCAGTGCTATTATGGCTGTGGTCTTCTGTAAGGAGGAGGTACTTCCCCAGTTGGGCTGCTCCAGATTCAAGCGTGATGGTCATCGCTGTGCCCTACCTCTCATTGTTGGACGTAGTTTAAGGACATACCCGGGTCCAAAATGATTTTATGATTCTATTTTAACATAATAATTAGCACTAGCAAGTCACAGTCCAGTAAACAAGCCGAGAGTACACAAAAAGCCGAGTCTCTCAGGATAGTCCAATAAACAAGCCGAAAACAAAAAGAACAGGAGAGCGAATATAACGCGTCCGCACCGTACACTGACAGATGATGATTGACCTTTCATCCCCATGTAATCTCAACCTGTGCACACCGTGTTTTTGGACCCGGGTATGTCCTTAAACTACGTCCAACAATGAGAGGTAGGGCACAGCGAAGTACCATCACGCTTGAATCTGGAGAAGCCTGGGGAAGTACCTCCTCCTTACAGAAGACCACAGCTATAATAGCACTGGTACCTTTCAGGTATGTAGTGTTGTGTTCCCGATGGTGAATAAGGTTCCCAGAGCACCAACCCACTTATAGGTCGGCAACGCGCTTGTGACTCCCTTGGTGTTGCGAGTGCCCATGGGCGACGGTAATTGTTTACCATCAGGCAATCCGTCTGCTCGTTTGCCATCTTTGTCATAAAAAAAAAATAACATGCATCGCTCTTATCGCTGACCAATCACGTGTGTTTTGAGATTTCTAGTACTAGCTTGTTATCGTAGACAGGGTGTAAGTTGTTGGAGGTCCCGGGTTTGAATCTTGGCCAATAAATTGCGGTTAGCACATTTTTTTTCCTGGGTTATGGACGTCGTCATACTTCTCGCGTTATCCCGGCATTGGCGGTTGGCGAATTGGCGTAGGTATTAGTTTTATGAGAACGACATCTGACCTTCCAATCAGATAGAGAATAAACTAGGCTTTATTAGGATTAGTCCGGTTTGATCACGTTTTTCATCGAGAAGCCACTGGTAAATATCAAATGATATTTCGTACATAAGTTCCAAAAACCTGAGTGTGAGTCATGGGTGTTTTCTATGTATTAAAGTATTTATAAGTATCTATCTATTATATATATCGTCGTCTAGTACCTACAAGCCTTACTGAGCTTACCGTAGGACTAGGTCGATATGTGTAATATTGTCCCGAATTATTTATTTATTTAATAGCCTCCCGTAACAGGTTGGGAGTATATCGTTTCTCCTTGGCGAGGATTTGGGGCTAATAAAAACTTAATGGAGTGATAAGGCTTATCTGTTACATGCTCCCAGTATCCAATTAGAATTACCTGTAAAAAACTTAAAGTAGGTCAGTTTTGTGACTATAATACTGACATAAAACGTTACTGTCATATAATCAAGTTCAAACATTACAGCCGTATGGAGTCGACTGCTGGACATAGGCCTCCCACAAATATGACTTGTATCATCTTGGGGGTAATTGCCATAGTCGCCACGCTTGGTAGTGTTGGCGACCGCAGTAGCTGTAGATTGCTGGGTTTCGACGGACGCTGCTACCCGTCCGTAGGATTTTTTGCTTTGTCGCCTCTTACGACACCCGCGTTAGGAGATGGGGTCGTCAATCCGGTTGATCATGAATGATATTACAATTCCCGAGGTAAAATGCTGGATAGAACCTTATAAGGAACTAAAATATCACGAAGAAACGTGTAGTGTGCATTGTTCCTTATGCGATGTGTATTTTACGCCAGCAAAAAAAAATGTTGATTGTGAACCATATGAATAGCATATCTCATCAAAATAGGAGTGAGGAGAATAGTATAAATAATATAATTAGTATAATATATATATTTTGTCACATGTATCATTTTACAATTAAATATATTATAGAGGCTACGGCTATTCTAGTCAGCCGGCATCACACGGAAAATCAAGTTTAACTTTTTTATATCTCAAAAACATTCCACTCACAAAATGGCCTCTCTCACTCCCCTAAACCCTTTGTCTGGTTTTCAATTAACTTCGCCATAAACAATATAATCCTATCACTCTTACTGCAGAGTACTCCTATCTCCGTCGCGCCGTACAATATTGTATCAGTAAACAGATGTTTCATGCTTGCTTCGATAATCTTAGGGATCTTAAATCTAATCAGATCATGGGTACCAATCTAACCCAGCAAGCGAGGTACTCGGAATATCTTTAGATGAAGAATAAATGGAGAGGTTTAAGAACGAAATTTATTTATATAAATATACAAGTCATTAACCAACAATTTACAGAAAAATACAACGTAAACAATAAGACTAAAGAAAAAATAATAAAAGAAATTTAAAACACATCCTTAAAATTGGGCCCCTTTGGCATGCCGAGTATGCTGGCAGCATTCCCCCGCTGTATCGTGATACTGATTCGTTGCGCGAGAAAGCTGCCAGCTCTGCGGTCACCAGTGGAGTCGACGAGCCTTTTAGAAAGGTCTTTGAACATGATATGGGCGCTGGGACCCCACGGGTTTCGACGCCGAATGGCATCAAAATGTATTCGGAGCCGAGACCCCGGTATTTGTAGTGCTTAAGCTTTTCGGGCGCTTTAGCCGCCGCACCAGCTTCTCCAATGGTTCCAGTGAGGTGAGAAGGGGCCAGGGAATATAAATATAATAATAATAAATCGCGTTGTCCCGGAATTTTGCCACGGCTCCCATGCCGGGAGCCAGGATTTTGGCACTGGTTTTACGAAAGCGACTGCCATCTAACCTTCCAACCCAGGGTAAACTAGGCCTTATTGGTATTAGGCCGGTTTTCTCAGGATTTCACTTCACTGAAAAGCGACTGGTAAATGGGCGTTTTCAAAAAATTGTGCACCCAATTAGTGAAAGTTGTTAAGAAAAGTTAAATCACTGTCAGTTTCGTGACGACAATTAAGCATTAAATATCGATAAAAGCTTGGTTTTGATGTTCGTTTTATAAACTTCAATCGATTTTACAACAAAATAGAAGGCAAAAAGTCGATCTTCATAAAGATTTAATGCTTAATTGTTGTCACGAAAATGACAGTGATTTAACTTTTTTTTACATCTTTCGCTAATTGGGTGTACCAAATATTGAAAACTCCCAAATATCAAATGATATTTCGTATATAACTTCCGAAAAACTCATGTGTGTGTCAAATTGTGGTTTGAAGAGTGACCTAAAGTAACGTAACCATGGCAACGAGGCACAGAACTGAAGCCTATATCGAATACGAACTTGTAAAGCAAGCGGAAGTCACTTTTCGACAACTGTTGTTATTAATAATAATCAATGTTTTGGCGGGAAATGAATAAAATCTTAGGATGGTCACACCTTGTATAGTAGGACGTATAGTTTTGATACTAGCAAATATTTTTGACTTTCTGTCCACACGTAAGGTACGTAAGGAACTAAGGGCGGATTGCACCAAACCATCTGCTAATATAGGCAAACAGTTACGCTAACGTGGAGTCCTTACCAATTGTTTTAAAAAATGGGTTGCACCAACAGAATTTTCGAGAACTTTTAATTTATCCGTGTCATTACACACTTGTCCTGTTTATGAGAGTAATACATACACGTACAGACAGCTGCAGAGACAAGTATACCCCCTGCATACAAAGTTTATATGAAGGGGGATTTATATACTTATCTCTGCAGCTGACTGTACTTAAATCAAAGGTATAGGCAAATGAAATAAAACTACTAAAAATGGATTATATCTCGTGTACTGGTCTTAAATTACGTCCCGACGTTTCGAGCACTACCGCGTTCGTGGTCAACGGGTCGACTAATCGATATAATCCGTTTTAGTCGTTTTATTTAATGAATGACTATAATAGCGGAAACCGAAGACAATATTTTATGGGCAAATGTTAGAAGTCTTACTTCTTCTTCTTCTTCTTTAAAAAAAATATGGCTTCCATCAATAAATCAATCGATGATTTCGCCAGTGTCAAGTAGAATAACAAATAAGTATAATAACATATAAGTTTGCCCTTAGAGCATGACGTTGTTCGGTAGTAGGCCTTGCGTTTTGTAAAGTGTTAGCTGGACTTTACAGAAAGCTAAGAGGCGGCCGTGACCCCGGGACTGGTGAAATAGTGGTGAAACAAGTTTTGAAATCTATTCTTCATTAGCTGCACAATTCTGCGTTAGATCACTGCATAATACGCTATCAATATTACACACTAAACTACGTTTGAACAAAAAACAAAAAATATATTTTCAAGACGACTTCGCCATTTTGAGGTTCAACCGTCAATCAGAAGTCTTACTTAAAGTATCATAAGATTAATAGAGTACCTAGCTACTACATTGTTTACGAATTGTAAACATTGCAGTTTTTCCTTGAAAAACGCTTCTTGCCTACTTCGCACATTTTCGTAATTGTTTATTATCTTAAATAATAGGTTCCGGACCTCTCTTGGTATCTACATTATTTATATTTTTTAAATAATCCTGTAGCCACCGCGAACAATTTAAACGAGTGACATAAATTGACAACAGACTTTTAGCTTTTTTTTTTAAATCATAGACAATTAGTGATACAACAACGAAATATCTGTCAACAAAATAAAAACACTTAATTAATTAATTATTGCCTTTATTTATTCACTGACTACAAACACCGTATTTTGGACGCCATATTGGGAAACACAACAAAAGAGTAACTACTACTATTAGGGTATGTCTACAAAAAAGTATCATAAAGGCTGATGTACACACATCACAACAAGTGTTCGAGTAGGCCCCTGATTAAGACTCTTTCGCATTTATAATATTATATAAGTATGGATTACAATTATTCACGAAAATTTACATATAAATAGAGGCATGTAAAAAGTTAGCGGCCATTTTGCGTTTACATTTTTTTTAAGACATAAGGTGGCAAACTAGCAGACGGATTGCCTGATGGTAAGCAATTACTGTCGCCCATGGGCACCCGCAACACCAGGGGAGTCACAAGCGCGTTGCCGACCTTTAAGGGGGGTTGGAGCTCTGGGAACCTTCCTCACCATCAGGAACACAACACTACATACCTGAAAGGTGGCAGTGCTATTATGGCTGTGGTCTTCTGTAAGGAGGAGGTACTTCCCCAGTTGGGCTTATCCGGACTCGAGCGTGATGGTACTTCGCATTGTCCTACCTCTCATAAATGTAACATAAAGGCTGATGTACACACATCACAACAAGTGTTTGAGAAATAGCCCCCTGATTAAGACTCTCTCGCATTTATAATATTAACTATGGATTACAATGACTCATTAAAGTTTACATATAAATAGAGGCTTGTAAAAAGTTAGCGGCCATTTTGCGTTTACATCGAGAATCGGTTAACATTTCAATATAAAGTTTCCCATTCAATTGACTAAGGGAGTCAAGTAGTTTCAGAAGTTGTTAACGCTACCCGAACGCTACTTGAGCCCTATCCTATAGAGTGCTATCCCTATACGTAACATTTAAGAAAGAAAGAAGAAAGAAAAATCTTTATTCATGACAAAAAAAAAGGGGCAAATAATAGAAACATAATAGAAAAATAAAATATTGCATTTGCAATTCGGAATGTTTATTGACGTTTAAAAGAGTATTGTGATATGCCTTAATAAAAAAACCATTAAACATACATTTGAAATAAATAAACAGAACATAAATTGATATTGATGAGGTCTCTGCGTTTGAGGTAGGATTTGAACGCGCATCTGAAGCTATATTTAATAAAAAAATAATTGATTAACACCTTCGCTGCGGCATGAGGTTGATTCGACTTCAAACAAGTATGCTTAATTACGATGTTAACTAATTGCCGCAACGAAGGTGTTAATTCTTTTACAATTCAAAGTTGGTAAGGTTAGAACGACCTCAACAGTTATTTAATTACAAGACAAAGTGGGTTAGGTTAGAACTGCGACATCGATAATAATTCACTACAAGCCATAGTGGGCTAGGTTAGAACTGCGACCTCAACAGTAAATCATTGCTAAGGCAAAGTGGGCTAGGTTAGAACTGCGACAGATAATTATTCACTACAAGGCAAAGAACGTTAGTTTATAACTGCGACATAGGCAATCATTTTCCAAAAAGCAAACTGAGCTAGGTTAGAACTGCGACCTCAACAGTAACTCACTTACAAAGCAAAGTGAGTTAGGTTAGAACTGCGACACCCACAGTAATTATTGTAGGACGAAATAAATTAACAAAAACGTTTCTCATATGATGCATATGCGTTAACATTATGAATTTAAGTATTTATATGTAGCTATCTATTATATATATCGTCGTCTAGTACCTACAACACAAGCCTTACTGAGCTTACCGTAGGACTAGGTCGATTTGTGTAAGATTGTTCTGAAATATTTATTTTTGCAGACAATTTGAATTCTGCCACATGAATTTATGGTAAACTTGACTGTGCCACAACGGTTTAAATTCAAAGCAGATTATGTCTATATAAACTACTAGCTTTACCTCGCGACTTCGTCCGCCAGCAATGCCCGTCTTTAAAGTATGGTTGCGGGATAAAAATTATCATATGTCCTTTCTTGTAGCTCAAACTGTCTTCATACCAAATTTCATCCCAATTGGTTCAGCGGTTTAAGCGTGAAGAGGTAACATACAGACAGAGAGAGTTATTTTCGCATAATTTAGTGAATTATGGATGTGGCATAATTCATAAAAGAATTATGCCACAGCAGGGTGAACCCCTTATTATATAACTGGATATGAAGCTGAATGTTTGTAACTTAGACAATATCTTTTTTTTTATGACATAGGCGGCAAACGAGCAGATGGATTGCCTGGTGGTAAGCAATTACCATCGCCCATAGGCACCCGCAACACCAGATGAGTCACAAGCGCGTTGCCGGCCTTTAAGGGGGGTTGGAGCTCTGGGAACCTTACTCACTAACAGGAACACAGCACTGCACCTGAAAGATAGCAGTGCTATTATGGCTGGTGGTGTGTGTAAGAAGGAGGTACTTCTCCAGTTGGGCTGCCCCAGATTCAAGCGTGATGGTCATCGCTGTGCCCTACCTCTCATTGTTGGACGTAGTTTAAGGACATACCCGGGTCCCAAAAAAAAAGCATTTTATGAAGCATTTAAGGTAACTTGTGAGACCCTGTACTAATAAATCGAACAATAACCCTATACGTAATTACATCACGTATTGTTTTTATATCCTATTTGGGTCTTTACAGTATACGTCAGAAATATGTATACAACTTTGCACCTTATATCAAAGCGCATAAGTGTGTAAGTAAGACCAATAATGTAGTTTACGTCTATCGTAAAGAGTTTGCACGCATGTAAGAAGACATGTTTTGTACACCAACTTACAAAGCTAAAGAGAATAAAACTGGCCAAATGCGAGTCAGACTCGCGCACTAAGGGTTCCGTACCATTATATTTGACGACGGATACCCTGCTTATGGAGCTGACGGTCCTGGGTTCCAATGCCAGTGAGGGTATTTATTTGTGTGATAAGCAAGGATCGGACAAACGCCCGTCATTTTGAAAACATATCCCTGTTCCGTGCAACGGAGACTTCATTATATTGTAAAATATTATTATTTTAAACTTTTTTTTTATAAGAAATACATTCAATATACATAAGAAATACAAAGAAGAATACATTCAGTGACAAAAAAAATAATGAATGATGCTAGAATGGTAAGTGTGGTTCTATGAAAAATTCACCGTCGTGATCAAAAAGAATGACTTATTTGTTCGATCTTTACACTTGTGCGATCATTGGATGATGCGATTAAATTCAGGTCGGATAGTAAAAATAACAATTAATGAATAAACAATATAAAATAGAATATATGTATTAGTATCACCAGGAAGTCTCCGTTGTGCGGAATAGGGTTATGTTTTCAAAATGACGGGCGTTTGTCCGATCCTTGGTGATAAGCACAGATATTCGTTCCTGAGTAATAGGTTTTTACTAAATAAGTATGTGTATGATAAATAGATCGTTGGCTCAGTACCCACACAAGTCTTCAAACTCAAACTCAAATTAACCGAAATGTAAACGAAAATTAAAAAAGCCCCTGTTTGCCACACCGATAATTGTCACAATTCGCGACATATGTATTTCTGACGTTGCATGTGTCCGTTGCTTGTGTATTGCTTAGAATCGGGTGGGATGTGTGCTTGTTTGCTTGCAACACGTCACTTTTAGTACTACTAATTAAAGAGGAATACAACGAGGAAATGCCGCCATCATCCTTGGTAGAATGCCTCAAGGGCCTTTTTTAAATTTTATGCGGTAACTATTTGAGTACTTGGAGTTATCATAATATTGTAATTTCTGTAAATAAATATTATTATTGGTCATAAATGTTAAAACAAAAAACATAGTAGTAGTAATATGGCTCACAATAGTTTTAATTATAAAAATAATCTACATTCCACCACCGCACCGGACGTCCGGGTGAACGGAGCGGTTTCATCCTTACATTGTGAATATTCCATTCATTCGCACGAAGCGATTCGCTTCTACCTTCCTAATGCGGACTGCTAAGGAATGGAATTCGCTCCCTTCACGGAAAGATATATTTTAGGTCTTTTCAACACAAGAGTGAATAGGCTGTTACTGAACCAGCTTGCTACACCCTCGACCTCGTCGACACTTGCCATCAGGTGTGACTGAGTCATCATCATCATCTCAGCCATAAAGTCTACTGCTGAACATAGGCCTCCCACTTGAACCTCCACATAAACCAGTTGGATGGATTAATGAGGGAGTCCTCCTTACAGAAGACCACAGCCATAATAGCACTGCTACCTTTCAGGTATGTAGTGTTGTGTTCCTGATGGTGAGTAAGGTTCCCAGAGCTTTAACCCTCCTTGGGAGCCGGCAACGCGCTTGTGACTCCTCTGGTGTTACGAGTGCCCATGGGCGACGGTAATTGCTTACCACCAGGCAATCCGTCTGCTCGTTTGCCGCCTATGTCATAAAAAAAAAATTGAGGTCGTCTGCCCATCTTGTGGGTGGACGTCCTACGCTACGCTTGCTAGTCCGTGGTCTCCACTCGAGCACTTTTCGACCCCATCGGCCATCTTCTCTGCGTGCAATGTGGCCTGCCCATTGCCACTTCAACTTGCTAACCCCGTAGACTTCAGTTGGTCTACGGATCTCCTCATTTCAAACTCCGAGCATAGCCGTCTCCATCCATAGCTCTTTGAGCGACTTTGAGCTTTGAGATGAGGCCGATAGTGAAAGACATTTTGGAGCCGTAAGTACTGGTAACACACATTGATTGAAGACTTTAGTCTTGAGCTCTTGAGGCACTGAGGTATGTCTTCTTCTTCTTTAAAAATATGGTTTCCATCAATAATACAATCGATGATTTCGCCAATGTCAAGTAAAATAACAAGTAGAATAACATATAAGTAAGTTTGCCCTTAGAGCATGACGTTGTTCGGTAGTAGGCCTTGCGTTTTGTAAAGTGGTAGCTGGACTTTACAGACAGCCAAGAGGCGGCCGTGACCCCGGGACTGCCGGGTGATGACCAAAATAGTGGTGAAGCGCGTTTTGAAATCTATTCTTCATTAATTGCACAATTCTGCGTTAGATATTCTAGGTATGTCGGACACTGGTCAGTCATGTATAAGAAAAGAAAGATCTTATCTCTTTATATCAGTGTATACAGTGTAGAAGTCTTATACGGGCGAATCTCTTAACGGAGGGTAGAATAGGACATAAGAAATATATTTAGATAACTTTTACTTAGAAGTGCAATTAAAATTTTATCCATTTAACTAAATTCGGCCCGCAATGTAATGCAACACACTCGAGTTGAACACTCGTTGACAGTTTCAAAAGCTTATATCGCGTAATGTTCGCAGTATAGTACTGCTCAGAAATTTTGCAAAAATTAATTACATGTGTATAATAGGTATAATTAAAGAAAAACCTTTTGGTTAGTGATTATTATACCCCGTTATCTTATGCTTAGTGTAGGGGCAAGTGATTGGGCAGTTACGATAATCTAAGTCGATAAAATATGAGGTTGACTTACTCATATAACATGTCAAAAATCTTGGATCCGATTTTTGAAAGTAACCAAGTGATTTCCGTAGAGAATGAATGCGAATATCTATGGAGATTACTCGGTGACTATTTAAAAAAATCGGGCCCTAAATTGATGATATTCAATAATTGACGATATTCGATATTCATAATTGTCGCCCACCGATCTGATTAAAAAAAGGAATGGATGAGTTATCTCTCGGGATTTCACTAAAGAAGAATTTTAGTTTGCCAAATAACTAGATAAATATGAATCGACTAGTTATGTGAAGCAACATCACTATTTTATCTTGCCCCCAAAATGAGCGTTAGATAACGGGGTGTAGTGATCATACTGGTAAATCCTATGTCTGGTTTAATTCTTCGCCCGTATTAGACTGGCACAGTATAATGGCACTAGTTGCGCCGTACAACGATTTGTGAACGTCCTCCATCTCGTCTCCGGGGACCAAGTCCAGGGAACTCTGATTACGTTATGTGTTATTCAGATGTGCGACATTGGATTAGTTTTTGGTGTTAAACTTGACATGCTCTGTTAACGGGAACGTAAATGAAATATAAATCAATTTTGTTTGACGACCGCTCTGGCCTAGTGGGTAGTGACCGTTCCTATGAAGCCGATGGTCCTGGGTTCTAGTCCTAGTCAGAGCATTCCTTTGTGTTATGAGCACAGTTGCTAGTAATAATAAGTTAGAATAAGACACTCATTAGTACTTTGAAATAAATATATTTGAATTTAAATTTGTTCCTGAGTCATGGGCGGTTTCTATGTATTTAAGTATTTATATGTATCTATCGATATACATATATATATATATCGTCGTCTAGTACTTACAACACAAGCCTTACTGAGCTTACCGTAGGACTAGGTCGATTTGTGTAAGATTGTCCCGAAATATTTATTTATTTTGGATTAAATTTTTGGACATCATTACACCTCGATATTTTTCTAACACGAACGATTTTTTGTAAGTGATTGACAAAATAAAAACATCGACAGTCCTCTGTTATCGATAAATAATCGATAAATACCACATCAATGTCATCATCATCATCATTTATTTAAGAGCTTGGCTCTTGTCGGTGGAGTAATTTCCATTCGGGTCTATTCTCTGCCTTTTCCTTCAATTCTCTATAAGTTACAACTTCAACTTTTTCTTTTAACTGCTCCACTTCGATGTCATACAGGTAATAAAAAGACAAATATAGGGTAATAGGGTGCGTTAAAAATAGATAACAATAACAAAACTATCTATTTATTTATATTTTACATATAATTTGGAAATTACACATTACAAATTATGGATTAATAATATTACATATGCGAACTGTAACTCTCTCTGTTACCCAACCGCTGAACCAATTGGGATGAAATTTGGTATGGAGAGAGTTTGAGCTACGAGAAAGGACATAGTATAATTTTTATCCCGCAACCATACTTTAAAGACGGGCATGGCTGACCGACCAAGTAATGTATACACAAATTTTACTACACGATATATAATTATGCTTTTATATAGTTTCTTACCTGAACCGTGTCATTTTAGACCCGGGTATGTCCTTAAACTACGTCCAACAATGAGAGGTAAGGCACAGCGAAGTACCATCAAGCTTGAGTCTAGAGAAGCCCAACAGGGGAAGTAGCTCCTCCTCACAGAACACAGCCATAACCTAAATGGTAGCAGTGCTATTATGGCTGTGTTCTTACCTTAGGTTCCCAGAGCTAAAACAACTTTTAGGGTAGGTACCGTTGTGAATCTTCTGGAGTTGTAGGCGTCCATTGTTTGCCATCGTCGTTGTAAAAAATCTGGCAGTACATACAATGGATGAATTAAATGCTAGGCGGTTTAGATTTAGTTTCTGGTTATTCGACCAGACTCTGCCTAGCTTTGTTTTAACCTTGGCATATCTGTGTTAGCCATCTCTACGGGGTATCATCTCAACTTACCCTGTTTCTGACATAGCGTTACATAATGAATAGTTAAATTGTGCTATCAAGCCAAGTTCAAGCAAAACTAGCTAGCCAGCGCCGAGTGTAATATTACACGAACCACTTGGTGCCACTTTTGACCCTTCTATAACTCAAAACCTCTTTAACGTTAACACATAAAACTACGTGTGTTTAATTATATCTATTAGGACATCTAGAAGCCCAAATTTTATGAAGCTAGCTTAAAGGGTTATAAAGATATGAAGTCAAAATGTCGTAAGTTTTAGCACTGACTGACTGCCTGACTGACATAAAGTAGGTATAATTCTAACCTACTTCCAGATGACCTAGAGGGATGAAATTTGGAATCCAGCTCGGGATTGTGTGTAAGCGTAGAAAAAAAATCTAGTTAATCTTGACTTGGCCAGTTTTTATCAACGTGATACAAGATTATCAAGCCGGCATCTGGTCATGATTTAAAACAATTTGTACTATGGTAAATTATAAAAAAAGACTCCCTCATACATTGTCGTCAATTTATACTTGACCTTTTCTATTAGCACAATTTTTTTTAATGTTACACACTTGACCCATTAGTAAAAGATGTTCAAAATCATGAACAGATGCCGGTTTGATAATCTTGTATCACGTTTTTTATAACACCTGGTATACATAACAGCAATAATAGTTATAGGTATCCAATAAGGCAAAGAAATAAGGTTTAATACTTGTTCATAATATTATTTTGTTCCTATAAATACATATTTGGATTTTGCATAGAACTTGGCACTCATTTAGATATCCATTCTTTTCGCGGCGAAGCTCACAAGCAAGAATAATTTTTGTATTAAACTTGGCTCCCCTTTTTACATTTATGTTTTGGTGGGATTCAACACATGTATCATTGACGGATTTGTTCGCCAGACATGTTTGCCTGACTACATAGCTGGGTGTTTTTAATACTATACCCAATTGGGATGATGACACATATTGAAATTTGCTACGATTTCTAATTAAATGGATAGAAAATGTGCAATGTATCTTAAAACTGTGAAAATTGGAAGAATCGATTCAAATGATCCAAAGATACGAGACCTCAAAATTTTTTTTTTTTTTAGATTTTTCAAAATGCAAATAAAAAAAAAATTAAGGTACCATTTAATTTCTTACAAAAATTGTAGGTATAACAACTATATACATAAACGCAATATTTCACGGTTAAAATAGCAAAATCATTACTTTTCCATACTTTAAAGAGGGCGACAACGTAGCCGTGACGTCACCGTTAAGTATCATTTTGTAGGGAGCGTTTCGAGCGGGTAGTGCAAATGTAAGACTTTGACTCTCATTTCTGACTTTTGGGTAGCTTTTACGCCATAGGTCCCATACAGATATTTGATCCCCACAACGAAACGAATCGATTGATAATTAAAAATCATTCGTATCGCCTATTAGTGTGACTTGTAGAAATATTAATGGCCGCCGAGCTTTTCGCGCTACTCGATTAAATCAATTCATTGCGGCTTAGGTATGAATGGGCAAACCGCTCGCGAATTTATGAATTTTCGTTCGTAAAAAAATTATATTTTTTACAAATATAAGACAAGTATACTTTATAGAAAAATAAGTAATTTTGTTATTATTAAAAAACGTTCGACCTTCTGTTGAGTATTTGCGACGTACTTAATGCTCGTGGTTTAATTTTGGAATCTTTCGCTAGCTCCGAGCCCAGAATGTAAGTTTTTATCGTAACTTTACGTCACTAACGCGTTTGCGTTTCCCATATAAATAACATTATCACTTAGGCGTTCGTAAACGTTTTTTTACGTCAAAAGAAACTTACACTAGAGCCTCAGGTCTCAATATGAGCACGAGAAGCTAAACACTAACTTTGCTCCCTTGTATAACAAATAACTATTTTTACATTTTTGCATTATAATGTCGCGCCGTAAGGCACCAACTACTGAACAAAGGCCTCTCTAAATATGATTTGTATCATATTGGGGGGTGATGCTGCTGACTAGAATAGCACCACTCCATCTCCTCCCGCGGGTGTCATAAGAGGCGACAAAGGGAAAAATCCTACGGACGGGCAGCAGCGTCCGTCGAAACCCAATCTACAGCTACTGTGGTCGCCAAGCGTGGCGACTATGGCAACTACCCCCAAGATGATACAAGTCATATCTGTGGCAGGCCTATGTCCAGCAGTGGACTGCATACGGCTGAAATGTGGAGGGTAGTTCCAAACCGAATTACTTTAATCCTTAATTCTCGTCACAAAGCTTATATAATTAAACTTTTTTACAACTGACGTTAATTGGGTACCTACACTATTTTCTGAAACCACCCAGCTGTAGGTGGCCTGTTGGTAACACGTGCGACTTTGAAACTGGAGGTCATGGGTTCAAAGCCTTGTCCCCCGAATCCCTTTGAGTTTCTTAAAACATTACGAAATATAAATTGTTATAAACTAGTAGATTTTGAGATGAAATTGTATAAGTACAATTTACACAAATCGACCTAGTCCTACGGTAAGCTCAGTAAGGCTTGTCTTGTAGGTACAAGACGACGACATATATATAATAGATAGATGCATATAAATACTACATATACATAGAAAACACCGATGACTCAGGAACATGAATCTGTGCTCTTCACACAAATAAATGTCCCGACTGGAAATCGAACCCAGGACCATCTGCTTCATAGGCAAGGTCACTACCCACTAGGCCAGACCGGTCGTCAAAGTCAGGTATGTAGTGCTTATTTATATAAATCTACACTTCTACAATAATATTATAAAGGCGAAAGTTTGTGTGTGTGAGTGTGTATGTTTGTTACTTCTTCACGTCTAAACGGCTGGAGCGATATTAATAAAATTTGGTATGCAGTTAGCCGACACCCTGGATTAACACATAGGCTACGTTTTTTCCCTAATAACTCGCGGGTAACACCGCGGGGCACAGCTAGCAACTTCATCCCCATGTTTCGAACCCCTTAGCAGCGTTCGTGGTCATCGGGTGGACTGAGGAAAATATGAATTTACCTCCATCCCAATAAATGCAAACCTACCCACATATAAATTATATACTCCGTTTCAGTTCTTTTATTTCATGAGTAATTATCGCGGCAATCGAAGACAATATTAAATCAATTAAATTGAAAATTGAAATTGAGTCCTAATGAGACTTCGTTTTTTGTTTGACGACCGCGGATTGGTCTAGGAGGTATTGCCCCTGCCTATGAAGTTGATGGTCCTGAGTTCAAATCCCAGTCAGGGCATTTATTTGTGTGATGAGCGCAGATATTTGTTCCCGAATCTAGACTAGGTCGATATGTGTGAGATTGTCCCGAAATATTTATTTGTTTATTGATTTATTTTTTATTTTACTTAAAGTCCATATCTAATCTTGATATTCGCTTATTGAGCGGAACCTAGGTTCAACAAACAATATGCAAAACTAAATAAGAGCATTATGGTGTGATTTTTCCAGTCTATGCTTATAGAAAAACTGGTCACGTTTCTAGTTAAAATTGAGTTCGTTCGCAACTACCGACCGCTGTCTCATCTAACAAACTTATTTGCTCTTTACTTATCTGTATTTCTTATTTAAATATTATTATTAAAATCTTGATCACGCCAAATCTTGGCATTCGCTTAAGCGGAACCAATATTCCATTATATAATTAAAACTGAAGTCTTATTACTACTAATATTATGACAAAGGTGGCATACGAGCAGACGGATTGCCTGATGGTAAGCAATTACCGTCGCCCATGGGCACCCGCAACACCAGGGGACTTACGCGTTGCCGGCCTTTAAGGGGGGTTGGAGCTCTGAGAACCTTACCATCAGGAACACAACACTACATAACTGAAAGGTAGCAGTGCTATTATGGCTGTGGTCCTCTGTAACGAGGTTCTTCCCCAGTTGCGCTTCTCTAAGCGTGATGGTACTTCGCTGTGCCCTACCTCTCATTGTTGGTCGTAGTTTAAGGATATACCCGGGTCCAAAACTTAGTTACAAACGGATAAACTCAAGTGTACCTATATCTTATATAGTCTGGTTCAAGAGCTTACCCGAAACATGTCGTGTAGTGAGATATAACGCGATTTAGTCATATGTAAAAAAGGTTCAATTAACCAATTTAATGGACAATAGTTTTTAAAACTAAACAACACTATACTCTGATTTTTTTAGTCTATGCTAATAAAGAAATAAATCACGTTTCTTGTTAGAATGGAGTTACTTCGCAACTGCCGACCGCTGCCTCATTTTCAAGAGTTAATTGCTGTTGTGACACTTTGCTAAAAGGCATTTTAGATATTTCTGAAAAAAATTTACGTCAAATCAAATCAACTATAGAAAAAAGAAAAAAAGAGCATTAAACTGTGATTTTAGTAGTCTATGTGCATAAAAAAATAGTCACGTTTCTCGTTAAAATGGAGTTACTTTGCAACTGCCGCCCGCCGCTTCATTTAACAAACTTAATCACTGATGTTACTTTGCTAATAAGTTTTTTTATTTACCTTATTTTGACGACAAATTTGGTCTAGTGGGTAATGACCCTGCCTATGAAGCCGATGGTTCTGGGTTCAAATCTCAGTCAGGGTATTTATTTGTGTATAAATATATACAAATAAATATTTTGGGACAATCTTACACAAATCGACCTAGTCCTACAGTACGCCGGTATATATATAATAGATAGATACATATAAATACTTAATTACATAGGAAACACCCATGACTCAGGAACAAATGTCTGTGCTCGTCACACAAATAAATGCCCTGCCATCGGCTTCATAGGCAGGGTCAGTACCCACTAGGCCAGACCGGTCGTCAAATGAGCATAGATATTTATTCCTGAGTCATGGGTGTTTTCTATGTATTTAAGTATTTGTATATTATATATATCGTTGGCTGAGTCACAACACAAGCCTTCTTGAGCTTACCGTGGGGCTCAGTCAATTTGTGTAAGAATGTCCTGTAATATTTATTGATTATCATCATCATTAGCCATACCCTCAGTACTGAGGATAAAGAGAGTGCCTTTAAAAAGATATTCTGTTGAAAATGAACAATTACAGTATCGGTCAGTTGTGTTTTTTATGACAAAAGTGACAAACGAGCAGCCGGATTGCCTGATGGTAAGCAATTACCGTCGACCATGGGCACCCGTAACACCAGGGGAGTCGCGCGCGTTGCCGGCCTTTAAGATAGGAGTATGCTCTTTTCTTGAAGGTATGAGGATCTGACAGCAATTAAATAAAACTATACAAATTGTTGTCTCATTATTTAAATAAACATTTTGTCTTCTAAGTAGCGTTTAAATAGAAGATCATTTTGATTGACCTTTTTTAGCAAATGCTCTACAGATATGAAAGAACTTCTTAAATGCTTTATATTTGTAGGCAGAATATATTCGTTGCTACCAAATAGACATTATGTTATATGTGTTTATTCTGATTTGTTATTGCTCCCGCGATAATATATGTTTATTTAACCTATATTATACAAAAGTACAAAAGGTGGACTTAATGCTACAAAGCATTCTCTACCAATCAACCTTTAGGCAAATCAGAGAGTTTTACAGTTTATACAAAAAAACACAAATGTAAAGCATTTTACTTTGAAATACGTTCTTGCAAATAGGGACGGAATAAAAATACGAAATCATAAAAGTTACCTTTAAAAAACAAAAATTAATTTACAAAGCCTTATCTACACGAACCGTAAAACTCTTTGGATGAATATTGCATTACTCTGTTTGTTCTCTACTCCATACGAGTAATTAGCAGGGATCGGTTATTTGGATTCTGCCTCGCGGGATATCACGTAGAAAAATAAATATAGGTACAACAGTTGCCCGCGATACCGTACAAATCGTTCAAAAATAAAACAATTTAAATTATCTGTTAGGAATATATTAGGAATCCTGTTTATTTAATACAATTTACATATAACATAAGAATAAGAACAATAAAACTAAAACTTAAATAAGAATTAAAAGCTAAAAATGAAGAAAATAAAATTAAAAACTATAAATAGAAAATTTGCCCCAAATCACCGTCTGCTGGCAGCGTGCCCAGAAGGCTGGCAGCATTGCCCCGTTGGATCGCCATGCCGATCCGCTGAGCGAGGTATGACCCAGCCCTCTGGTCACATGCAACTCGACTAACCTACGGCTACATTCTTTCTCTGTTAGGAATATTTTACTTATATAATTGTCATGTGCAGTATTTCCGGACCGATATGACCGCTAAACCTTCAAGAAAAGAGCGTATAGAGATCTTAAAGGTCGGCAACGTACTTGTGACTTCTCTGGAATTGCGAGTGTCCATGGGCGGCGGTAGTTGCTTACCATCAGGCAATCCGTCTGCTCGTTTGCCTCCTATATCATAAAAAAACTCAGAACTTACCAGTGGCTCAAACATCTCTGTAAGTCCCTAATACTTACGAAAAAGCTGTTATTTTCAAACTGTGCTTCCAGAAGCTTCCTCTAAGCTTCTATCATTAGAAAGCTTTTAATCGACTTTGGAATACGTTTTGAGCGAACTTTGTCGAAACCCATTTTTAAGCTTCGCGAATTTATGTTCATTGAAGGAATTTTAATAGGATTATAATTTTATTTGTTTTACTTTGTGTGGCATAGTGGTAAGAGCTTGCGGCTTGCAATCCGAAGGTCGCGGGTTCAAATCCCGGCAGTACCAATGTGTTTTTCTGAACTTATTGTACGAAATATCTTATATTTACCAGTAATTTTTCGTTAAAGGGAAACATCGTGAGGAATCCGGACTAATCCCAATAAGGGCTAGTTTACCCTCTGAATTGGAAGGTCAGATGGCAGTCGCTTTTGTAAAACTAGTGCCTACGTCAAACCCTGGAATTCGGTTTTTATGACAAAGATGGCAAATGAACAGACGGATAAGCAATTACCGTCGCCCATAGGAGTCACAATACCAACTGGGGAGTCACAAGCGTGTTGCCGGCCTTTAAGGAGGGTTGGGGGGTTGGAGCTCTGGGAACCTTACTAACCATCAGGAACACAACACTACATACCTGAAAGGTAGCAGTGCTATTATGGCTGTGCTGGCTGTCTTCTGTAAGGAGGTGTTTCCCCAGTTGGGCTTCTCCAGACTCAAGCGTGATGATGATGATACTTCGCTGTGCCCTACCTCTCATTGTTGGACGTAGTTTAAGGACATACCCGGGTCATCTATAGTATCATGAATTGAATGATTAAAACCATACTAATATTATAAATGCGAAAGTGACTGTCTGTTACCTATTCATGCTTAAACCATTGGAAAGAAATTTGGTATGGAGAGTTTGAGCTACGTAAAAGAACACAGGATAATTTTTATCCCGCAACCATACTTCTAATGTTTATCGAGCGACGAAGTCGCTAGGAAAAGCTAGTATATAATATTTTTATTACTACTATCATCATCATCATCATAATTTAAGAGCCACGCTCTTATCGGTGGAGTATGCTTAATTTCCGATCTTCTCTTTTTTGAGCCAGTCTTTTTTTTTATGACATAGGCGGAAAACCAGCAGACGGATTGCCTGGTGGTAAGCAATTACCGTCGCCCATTGGCACCCGCAACACCAGGGGAGTCACAAGCGCGTTGCCGGCCTTTAAGGGGGGTTGGAGCTCTGAGAACCTTACTCACCATCAGGAACACAACACAACAGATCTGAAAGGTAGCAGTGCTATTATGGCTGTGGTCTTCTGTAAGGAGGAGGTACTTCCCCAGTTGGGCTGCTCCAGATTCAAGCGTGATGGTCATCGCTGTGCCCTACCTCTCATTGTTGGACGTAGTTTAAGGACATACCTGGGTCCAAAAGTCTTTTGATTTCCCCATACGAGGCCTCACTCTTTATTTGGCTGATACGTGGTCCTAGGCTTTCCAGAGCCTCTCGTCTCTTCAATTCTGCCCTCCGTAATTTTTAGGAAGTCATGCCGTAACAAGGGACCTAACATCTTGCCTCTTCTGGTCATAATGGTGTTCATTAGACTACGCTTCTCCCCTACCATACGCAAAACCTCTTCATTCGTCTTTGTCCAGCTTATCCTCTCCATCCTATAAATAAAATAAATGAAATAGATTGATTACTACTAAGCAGAGCCCGGAAAATCCATAGCAAAACAAAATACTGTCGCAATCAAACTAGTGTTAGAAACATTTTTTTATCGATATCGAGTTTATCGATGTCTTGTGGAATACAAATTTTCTGAATTGTCTATTATTTTCAATGAGGTTGATTACCTCTTTGTGACTCGACTACGGCCAAGCCAAAAGGGAAGGGATATTACTTAATATGAAATATAAATAACATTGATAATATAAGTTACGTTGCGTTTTAGATGAAAATAAATAACACATATAAACTTACCACGTCTTTTGCGTTTGGCGTGAATGATTATACAATAAAATATACAACACCTATATATGATTTTTTAAAGACAAAACTTAATCGATATCGATAAAATAGTACATTTCGATACTAGTAAAAAAAAAGAAGTTATTACACGTGTATCGAACCCATTTTTTCATAACAAGTGCCTTAAAAAGTGAAATTTACGCACGCGAACGTGCGCGAAGTGCACTTTTTACACACTAGTTAGGAATAGTTATTTGTGCAACAAGAGAGGAAAGTTGTTTTTTCTTGCGAGTGTTTATTTTGAGTCCCGAGTAAGCGAAAGATTCTATAATTGAATCACGAGCGTAGCGAGTGATTCTAGTGTTAGAATCTTGAGCGTAGCGAGGCACTCAAAAACACGAGATGTAAAATAACTTTACTCTAGTGTGACACATACAACTTTTCACCTCAGTAGTGAGAACATATTAAAGGTTAAATAAGTTGCCAATAATTTCAGTTTTAGTACAAGCTTTTATTGCCGACTGTACTTTTTTTCACAATCGTCATCTACTCTTTGAAAGGATTCTAATGAGTCTAAAACACCACGGGTTTATCTTGTGTATTTTAGGAGTTGCTTTTGCTACCTTCTGACTCCAGCATCAGATCAGATCAGTGGTACCATAATATTGCATTGTAATCGAACTTACATTTGTGTGCTAAATTTCAGCTCAATCGGTTAAAGATGTCTGCTTCAAAATTGAGTTGCAAGATTCCATCCGGATAAATATACAAATACATACATCAAGTTAAATAAAATCTTGTAAAAAAATTAACATCAAGTTAACCACATTCATTTAAGTGTTTTATTTGCAACTGCACTGGCTTCATTACTTAATATTTTGTTTAAATATTTTTCATTTTAAAATATATGTACATTTCAAAATTATAATATTTGATTAATTTGTGAGGGTCCGAACGTGGTAGTGGTGTTAAGGGAGTCCATTATGTCCTAATATAATAAATAGATACATATAAATACTTAAATACATAGAAAACACCCATGACTTAGGAACAAATATCTGTGTTCATCGCACAAATAAATGGCCTGACTGGGATTCGAACCCGGGACCACCGGCTTCTTAGGCAGGGTCATTACCTACTAGGCCAGACCGGTCGTCAATTAAAAAGCTACTTTGTCTCACTCCCTGGAGTGACGAAAGTAGCAACTTTCCTCACTCTCTGAAAGTGAGGAAAGTCGCACTTTCCTCACTCCCTGGAGTGAGGAAAGTAGACATGTTCGAGCTGCTGAGGTGAAAAAAATATTTCTATCACTAGTTTGATTGCGACAGTCTTTTGTTTTGCTATGGATTTTCCGGGCTCTGCTACTAAGTGTTCCAGTATTAAAATTGTTTATACCGTATCAGAATAGCTATATTATCTTATCGATCAGCCTTGGCTGACGTAATCTATAGATAATAACTTAATTTACTAACAAAGACTATTTGAGTATTTTTCGAAATAATTGCCAATTTTATAAGTTCACTAAAATTCAAGTCCGGGTACTCGACATGTTAATAGAATAGTGGTTTATACAACTGTACATAATGAAGGGCATTACAAGAAGAGTGTGGGAAAAGCGAGTTTCATAATAACATCACATGAGTGTTTTAATGCCTAATTATGTATAGTTGCATACACTACTTTATCTACACACATATCATAAGTGTTTTAAGATGGGTTCAGGAACCGTAGGGAAATGACATGCATTATTACTAGTGCCACTTGTAAATATTAAAAAGTCAACGAACAAAACAAATGACAGCTAGAAATGGCGGCGTTTCGTATTTCGTATCTCTGTTAAAAAAAAAAAAAATCACTATGCTATGTTCATTTATGTTGTATTATGCAGTTTCATTCAGTACAAATTATCAGTAATCATTCCGAACCATCATTTGAAATTACATCCAACCCAGCTAATAGGAAATATCATTCCAAATTTGTAGGAAATTACTTTGCTCCCTTGTGAATAAAATCCAGTTTTGCTAACTGTTAAAAAAGAATAAAAACTTATTTTTATAGCGAGTGAGTAAAAAGAGTTTATGATTTCATTTTCATATTTGAGTCTCAAAATTTATAACTCAAAATCAATATCTTGGAAAATTTCTATAGAATTAATCTACATAAATAAAATTAACTCTATCCTTTAAAATTGGAGTAAGCAATCAACTTCTTGAACGACGATTATTACAAGTTGGAGTTTTAATGGGCAAGAAAAGATAGTCGAAATGTACGAACTTCAACTGGGGTCGCCAACCCGCCTGCCAAGCGTGGCGACTATGGCAACTACCCCCCAAGATGATACAAGTCATCATTGCGGGAGGCCTATGTCCAGCAGTGGATTGCATACGGCAGAAATATAAATGTATGTATGTTACGCTTCCAGCGGTCTCAACTGAATCTGAGTGAGGGACGCCCAGTGCCTGGTATAAAATGTAAACTAAACTAGAGATTCGCCGTGAACAGTTTAGCTGGAAAGGTAATTGCGTTTGCCGACGGTACTGTACACACAAAGGGTCTGCAACGACATGCGGAATGAAATTCGTTTAGTTACTACGTTCTTTTGGTAAAATGCTTTTGGAAACTGCAAAAGATAACAATGATGGAAATTAATAATTTCGCTTATTATAAATGAGCATTTCTCAAAAAGTTTGTACATTTGGATCACGTCTTCGATTTTGATTAAAAGCGGTAGACTGATAGAGCAAATGATGTTTAGCAAGATCTACAATATTTCACAAAATGTCCCATAAAGTTTGTATCGAACTTTTCTTTTTTGTAACCAAATTTCTATAGACTTTCGGTAACAAAAAAGGAAAGTCCATACAAACGTGGGACATTTGGGACATTATAAATTAAATACATAAATAATAAACACCCATGACTCAGGAACAAATATCTGTGCTCAACACGCAAATGCCTTTACTGGGATTTGATCCCAGAACCATCGGCTTCATAGGCAGGGGCACTACCCACTAGGCCAAACCTATCGTCATTATATTTGTCGTTTTATGTCATAGATAATTTATGATACATATTTCACGACACTGGCCAGGTACCGCGATTATCGAAGTTCGTATATTTCGAGCTTCTTTCTCCTTTACTCCAATTAAGGCGTCATGACAGTAACAGAAACATTCGTCCGTTTACGAATATCGTTTTTCGTAACCGGTACCGTCGTAGGTAACCTGACTTCTTCTTCTTCTTCTTCTTTTAAATTATGGGTTCCATCATTATATCAATCGATGATTTCGTTAATGTCAATTAAAATAACAAATAAGTAAAATATCATATCAAGTTTGCTCTTAGAGCATGACGTTCGGTAGTAGGCTTTGCATTTTGTAAAGTGGTAGCTGGACTTTACAGAAAGCCACGAGGCGGCCGTAACCCCGGGACTGCCGGGTGATGACCAAAATAGTGGTAAAACGCGTTTTGAAATCAATTCTTTGTCAGCTGTGCGTTAAATCACTACATAATAAACTATCAATGTTACATACTAAACTACGTTAATGATCAAAAACCAAAATATATATTCTTAGAGCTTGAGCAGAGAGTAGCATTTTGTACCGTTTGGCGTAGAGATGCTTGGTCCATGGGGTCTCAGTGCGTACAAACTTCTTGCAAAAACCGAAGAGCTGGCGGCTTCCTCGCAGAACGTATCAGCATTCGATACAACGGGGAAATGCCGCCAGCATCCTTGGTACAATGCCTCAGGGGCCTTGTTTAGATTTAATAACTAATTAAGTACTCGTATTTTAATGAATGTATATTTTTTAATTTTTACTATGCAGATACGTCTACTATAAACGTATACGACGAGGGATAGATAGAAAAGTTTGACAAGTCTCAGCGGTACTCGTATAGCACAATTGGTAGTGCACTGGGGTAGTGATCCAGTGGTTGTGGGTTCGAGTCCCGCTGAGAGTCAATTTTTTCTATTTTTCTTTCAATTTAATTATCGAAGATATTCACCAGCCGTCTGCTGCGTTCTGCAAAAAAATATTAGAAAGGGGTAGCACATTGTTATCGATGAATTCTCAATGAAAATTGAGACTTCGATGCCGTTAAGTGTTCAATACGCTTGCGGTAGATGTGTCTACACGTCACCCATGATGACGTATACGACAGAATAGATAGAAAATTTTAACAAGTCTCAGCGGTACTCGTATAGCACAATTGGTAGTGTACTGGGCTAGTGATCCAGTGGTTGTGGGTTCGAGTCCCGCGAGTCAATTTTTTCTATTTTTCTTTCGATTTAAATATCGAATGTAATTATTGTAAATTAATATTCTAAAGAAGACTTCGCCATTTTAAGGTTTAAAAGTCTTAAGCTGTCTTTCAAATGGAAATAACAAGCCAACCTAATCTTCAGTTGGCATGATCTTTAGGGAATCAATCCTTAATTATATCATATATTAAATATACAATAAGGGCGCACGTGCTTCTACGTGGGCTACCTGACTTAAACAATTGCTTTGAACATTCGCCTACGCATATTTCGGCCATTACGTTAGCGATTTACTTCATAGTTATTTATCTACACACATACCGTAAGTGCTTTATAGTGCGTTCAGAAACCGCAGGCAATGACCAGCGTGACTATAACCAGTTTTAAGTACAATTTCTTTAATGACTTTAAAGTGCAGATTTTAGCTCAAGTCAGTGCATAATGAGTTTAAATTTGGAACAGCTGTCAGAACTCAAATAAATCTCATTTAATATCATTAAAAATAAAAACAAAAAAAACACTCGCCTTAACGGATTTCATTTGTTTCTTGTTAGGTTTTTGCTTTGACGAAACGTAAAATAGTGAAAAGCTGGTAATTTTCCTACGGCTTCTGAACACATCTTAGAGTACATATGATATGTGTGTAGATAACGTATATGCAACTGTATATATTTTGATATTGATTGTGACGACCGGTCTGGCCTAGTGGGTAGTGACCCTGCCTGTGAAGCCGATAGTCCTGGGTTCGATTCCCAGTCAGGACATTTATTTGTGTGATGAGCACAGCTATTTGTTCCTAAATCATGGGTGATTTCTATGTATTTATTTTATTTTATGTATCTATCTATTATATATATCGTCGTCTAGTACCTACAACACATGCACTCATCATAGTAAAACTGGTTATAGTAATGCTGGTAATTGCCTACGGTTTCTGAACGGATTATAGAGCACTTACGGTATGGGTGTAGATAAAAAAAAAATCTAAACCCGCTGACTTTATAGCTCAAATAGAGAGTACCAATAATATCCGGAATTTAGTAGACTCAGTATAATATATATGTTGTTTAAGATTCCGAGAGCCAACGCTTATTGTGTTTCCTCGGTTATTATCTTGTACCATTAAATTGAACATTCTTACTTCTAAAGAAAATATGTTACATCTAATAATTTATTTAAAAAAATATTCTAACAGAGTGCACTGGAAAAATTGGTAGTGCATTGGGCTAGTGATCCGATTGTTGTGGGTTCGAGTTCCGCTGCGAGTAAAATTATTATGTTTTTCTTTCGATTTAAATATCTAACAGAGTACCTTATGCACTCACAATTAAGAATGCCTATTATTTATGGTCTGACCCTTCGTCATTTCACATTTTCTTGAAATCTGAGGGCTCATTTTCTGTCTATTATTAGAACCGATGGGGCGGAAAGGTTCTGGAGTGGTGACCACCAACTGGAAGACGCAGCTGAGGTAGGCCTCCGACAAGGTGGACTGACGACCTGGTGAAGGTCGCGGGATGCCGCTGGATGTGATAGGCGTGGGACCGGTCTTTGGGTCGTTTTGGGGGAGGCCTATGTCCAGCAGTGGACGTCTTTCGGCTGACATGATGATGAAGTTTTTTTTTTATATTTGCGGTCCTAGCTGTGCCCAAACGGTATGAAATATATAAATAAATATTATAGGACATTCTTACACATATTGACTGAGCCCCACGGTAAGCTGAAGAAGGCTTGTGTTGTGACTCAGCCAACGATATATATAATATACAAAAACTTAACCGACCGGTCTGGCCTAGTGGGTAGTGATCCTGCCTATGAAGCTGATGATCCTGGGTTCAAATCCCCGTAAGTGCATTTATTTGTGTGATGAGCACAGATATTTGTTCCTGAGTCATAGGTGTTGTATGTATTTAAGTATTGTATCTATTGTATATATGTAGTATGTATCTATCTATTATATATATCGTCGTCTAGTACCTACAACACAAGCCTTACTGTACCCTTACCATGAGTTGTGACTTTGAGGTTTTCGATAACGAGTATCGAGTTTACTATCTGTGCATCTCGTTCGCACTAAAATAGTACAAGCGAGATGCACAGATAGTAAACTCAATACTCGATATCGAAAACCTCAATGTCACAACTCATGGTAAGGGTACTGAGCTTACCATAGGACTAGGTCTATTTGTGTAAGATTGTCCCGAAATATTTTACTATTTTTTTATATGTAAAACACACATTTTTTTTATGACATAGGCGGCAAACGAGCAGACGGATTGCCTGATGGTACGCAATATCGTCGCCTATGGGCACCCGCAACACAAGGGGAGTCACAAGTGCGTTGCCGGCCTTTAAGGGGAGTTGGAGCTCTGGAAACCTTACTCACCATCAGGAACACAACACTACATACCTGAAAGGTAGCAGTGCTATTATGACTGTGGTCTGTAAGGAGGAGGTACTTCCCCAGTTGGACTGCTCCAGACTTAAGCGTGATGGTCATCGCTGTGCCCTACCTCTCATTGTTGGACGTAGTTTAAGGACATACATAGGTCCAAAAAGAAACAAATATCTGTGCTCATCACACAACGAAATGCCCTGACTGGGATCTGAACATCACATTCATAGGCAGGGTCACTACCACTAAGGCCAAACTTGTCTTCATTAGTAGTTTTTGTATCTGTATAATGCCTAATTATGTATAGTTGCATACACTACTTTATCTACACACATATCATAAGTGTTTCAAGATGGGTTCAGGAACCGTAGGGACATGACCTGCAGTATTACTAGTGTTACTTGAAACATTAAAAAGTTAAGGAACAAGACAAATGACAGCTAGGAATGGCGGCGTTGCGTATTTAGTATCTCAAACAAAATAAATTTTAAACCATAGACAAGCGAATGAATTATTTATTCTATTGTCACTCGAGTTCAAATGTAGTTCGATTTATATTAAAAAAACATAACGAATTGGCGTTTCTTTTGACTGTTTTAATATCCATAGATACTAGAATAGACACACCACTTGAATTTGACAGCTGTACCAAATTTAAACTCTACTGTTTTTTGGAGGTAATGTTAACTTTACATCTCCATTAATATCTGATGGTTGGTAATGCTGGTCATTGCCTACGGTTTCTGGACGCATTTTGGAGCACTAATGATATGTACTTAGATAAAAATAATACCACGTGCCTATCTTTAAAGTTATTAATATAAATAACGTTCCAAAATATACCAAATAATAAAAAATACTTAAGTTACCTAGCTTCTGAAGTAGGACACCTTAGTACCACCTAAACAGCCAACAAGCAAATGTTAAATTACAAGAACCATTTTCGCTGAAAGGGTTCTGTGGTCCACGTGGGGGTAGTAAAAAGCTTACTGCGCCGCGGGAACCCTTACGGAACCCTAAATAAGAAACTCCAATATTTCACGGCTGTCGTAATATATAACGTGGTATAAGATATTTTCATCATGAAATACATTTTTGCTTATTCATACTTTTAAATAACGAAATAGTTATTTGTTATACAAGGGAGCAAAGTTAGTGTTTACCTTCTCGTGCTAGACCCGATTGAGATCCCATAATCGATCCACGAGCATAATTATAGCGAGTGGTTCAAAGAGTGGAAGCTTGAGCATTGGGAGGGGCTCAAAGCACGAGATAACACACTTTGCTACCGAGTGAAACACACCATTTTTCACCTTACTGCAGCGAGGAAAAAAATTACTCTAGAACTTAAAAAAATATTCAAAATTATTGGCATCCATCATTTATCATTCAAAAACATTAAATAAAAGAACATCCAACCAGATAATATAAAAAAATCACGCGATTAGTACTAAACAATTTGTATGAAATTACTTTGCACTCTTGTGAATAAAATGCAACTTTGCTATCTGCTTTTAAAGAACAAAACAGTATTTCCGAGCTAGTTAGTAAAAAATATATACTGAGTTATGAATTAAGCTAGCCCCGGGATTCCTGAGTACTCCAGAGTACTTTAAAGGACAAGTCGACGGTGAAAATTAAAAATGGGGTAGTTTGACATTTTTAATTCTATAATGAGGCTCTTGTATAGAAAAATCCTGTTTACTTTTACGTTATATTAAAAATTCTTATAGAAATCCTTGGGGATTATTTTCAAACTAAAACTCAAACGTTTATTCCGTTTTTTTTTTTGATGTCAAGTAGTACACACACAGCGTTGGACGTCCACCCACAAGATGGACAGACGACCTTATTAAGGTCTCCGGAAGACGCTGGATGCAGGCTTCCAACCGGTACATGTGGAGGTCCAAGGGGGAGGCCTATGTTCAGCAGTGGACGTCTTATGGCTGAGATGATGATGATGACGATAAGTTTGGTCTAGTGGGTAGTGACACTGCCTATGAAGCCGATGGTCCTGGGTTCGAATACCAGTCTGGGCATTTATTTGTGGAATATGCACAGATTTGTCTTAGTCATGGGTGTTTTCAATGTATTTAAGTATTTGTATATTATATATATTGTTGGCTGAGTCACAATACAAGCCTTCTTGAGCTTACCGTGGGGCTCAGTCGATTTGTGTTAGAATGTCCTGTGATACTTATTTATTATTCCACAAGGCCACTTTTACACGTCGAGTATACAGAAGTAAAAGAAAAACATAAAAACTACACCGGTTCTAACCCTACACCTCTGACCCGAGAAGTATTTTGACTTTTATGACAGTTGAGAAACTCGACGGGGCTTATTTTTTCAAAACAGTTTTCCAAAAGAAATATAGAAAGAACATACCTAAAAATGCGTTGTTCTAATAAGAAAACATATCAAACAATTTGGACTGTAGGGCAGGGACATACCTCGTGAGGAACGGCGACCACCTCTTCAGTATTGAGTTCGTAGCTTAAGCTCGTTCACTTTGTGCACGTAACATATTGCTAAATTTTATGGTTAATGGGTTTTATCACTGAGATCCGAGGAGTACTCCTTTATTTCTGGGTTGTTTGAACATTTGTGATAGCACAGTAGCGGTTTCGTAAAGTTTCGTTGCGCGCGCGGTTGGGTATATTTTCACACTGACACTTGAGGTGAGGGGAAGGGGAACATAGGAAAAGAGTTGCCAGGATTAATATACATAAAGATGCGTTTAAGGTGAATGTTTTACACACAAAAATAAATGAACTAAAAATACGTAAATACTTTTAAGTAGAATGAATAAAATAAAATTATAATAAAATCGGCGCAGCCAACTTCGGGGCGCCTAGAGGTTTCCTCTACATTGATTAGATATGAAAGAGTGATTAAGTAACTATTATTCTTAGAACTAAGTTTATACATTTTAAGCAAACTTTCCTACTGTGTAGGTAAAGGACAAAGCCGCGTTACAGGACGAGTATACGTTCCTGAGGACGTAGTTACCTTTGCAACACGTATTATATTATCTTTTCCAGGGAAAACTTCTGAGACAACGGCGAGAGGCCATAACATAGGATGTGCATTATCCTCCTTAATAACAACAACGGTCCCCACACTCACAGGTTTCGAGGGTGAATTCCACTTTTCGCGTTGTTGAAGGGATGTAAGATATTCCATACTAAAGCGTTTCCAATAAGTTTGAACTATTTTATTTAGAAGTTGATAGCGGGTTAATCGGTTATCGGGAATATTAAGATCAATGTTTTCCGCAGGTAAAAATTTAAGTGGAGTTATATTTAAAAAGTGACTAGGTGTTAACGCTGTCGGATCTGACGGATCTGCTGACAGAACACAAATTGGACGATTGTTAAGCAAACTTTCACATTGAACCAAAATCGAATTTAATTCTTCGTAGGTTAAAATTTGACTTCCGATAGCTTTGTGTAAATGAGTTTTAACTGATTTGACATTAGTCTCACATAAACCATTAAAGTGCGGGCCGTACGGCGGGCTATGTCGAAATTGAATTTGTTGCTGTGTGAGATAATTGCTCAAATAGTTATTATAATCAGTGGACTGTATAAGAGGGTAAATTTCGTTTAATTTGCGCTTCGCGCCAATAAAATTGGTGCCTCCGTCACTATACAGGATTGAAACAGGACCTCTGCGTGAAATAAAGCGCTTGAAAGCAGCTAGAAATAAATCCGTACTTAGGTCGGAGACTAACTCTAAATGAATCGCTTTTGTCGTTAGACAAACAAACACACAGATATAAGCCTTATGGCTTTTAACTCCTCGACGACGAATATGAGTTATATAAAACGGTCCGCCATAATCGACAGCCGTATATACAAACGATTTGACTTGCGAAACTCTTATAGCTGGGAGATCACCCATAGGTGGTTGAGTAGGGATTGGTTTGAGTTTGAAACAAGAGTTACATTTGTGTACTCTTTGACGAATTAAATTGCGAGCAGAAAGAATCCAATACTTTTGCCTAATTAATGCTAACATTAATTCGGGTCCGGTATGTAGATTGGACGAGTGATAATAATCTACTAATAATGATACAATTCTACCTTTAGCTGACAATACGATTTGATGTTTCTGACTGAAATCCAATTCAGAATGATTGAGCCTGCCTCCTACTCTCAGAAGACCTTGAGCGTCGACAAAAGGATGCAGTTTTAAAATTGGTTTGTTTGCACATATTTTATTATTTTTAATGGATTCGAGTTCGTGAGAAAAATGTTTAGATTGTTCATAGCGTAACGCGCGTATTTCTGCTTCTTCTAAATCGTTCGGAGTTATAGGACCTCGCGATTTTAGCAACTTTAAAAAGCGGAGTAAGTACACAACTGAGCGAATGAATTTAATCCACGTCGAGCATCGTACTGCGAGATCTTGAATTGGGTGAGTATTTTCTATCGTATGCGTTATTTGAACGTGAAGCGATGTGATTTTAATTTCCTGTACCTCTTCCTGTTTATTATTATTAATTTTGTATTCTTTTACAGGCCAGGCGCTAACAGGAGAGGATAACCATTGGGGACCGTGGAACCACAGCTGGTTGTCTAATAATCCCACAGGCGTTACAGGTCGAGAGACAATATCTGCGGGGTTCTCAGCGCCACGAACGTGGAACCAATGTGCTGCAGGCAAATACTCATTTATCTGCGCTATGCGGTTAGCTACAAAAGTATGAAACTTATAGGCGGGCGAATGAATCCATGTGAGTGTAACTGTAGCATCTGAAAAAGCGTATATTTTATTTATAGGGCATCGTTTACCGAGTACTTCGCGAACCGAATTTATTAATTTTGCAAGTAACACCGCAGCGCAGAGTTCCAAGCGAGCGAGAGTTTTATTAGGGTTAGATACTTTAGATTTAGCCGTGAGTAACCTTACTGACTGAGCGGGCGAGTTCTCATCTAAGTCTACGCGGACATAGACTGCAGCGCCGTAACACTGTTGACTAGCGTCGGCGAATCCGATTAATGTTATTCTAGTAGTAGACGTTATGCCGATATGGCGCGGTATTTTGATTTCTGATAATCGTGGGAGTTCTTGGTGAAATTGTTTCCATTTGGATAAAAATGCAATCAGGGACTTCGTCATCCCACTGGAGCTGAAGTTTAAAACATCCTTGGATGAGTAGTTTCATATAAGCCACGACCGGGCTAATGAGACCTAGCGGGTCGAATAGCCGCGCGGTGACGGAAAGAATTGTGCGTTTGGTACAAGTCTCCGGAAACTCCATATTTGTATTAAATTGAAAATTATCATCGGCGGGTTTCCATTGCATACCTACGATTTTCGTATCAGCGTTAGGATCATTATCAAATTCGACAGCGATTGGGCTTTTGTGAGTGGATGGTATGCGCGACATTAGTTGAGTGTCATTTGAGATCCATTTAACTAAGTTAAAACCTCCCGATTTGAACATAGCGACCATTTCTTTGTATATTTTTTCCGCGGTATTCACGTCATCAATCGAGCTAACATAATCATCGACGTACATATGGTTTTCGGCTTCATACGCGGCGAGCGGGTACGAGTCGCGGCTGTCCGCGGCGAGCTGGCGCACGACACGTAAAGCTAAATATGGGGAGCTGGACACGCCGAAGCAGACCCTATTAAATTGATATATTTCAATCGGCGAGTTGGGGTCAAATCGAAATAAAATTCTTTGAAATGTGTGATGTTCGGGACACAGTTTTACTTGAAAATACATTTTTTCAATGTCTGCGGATATTGCGATAGAAAACATGCGGAGATTGAGGAGCAATTCAAAAATACTATTTTGTAAAACGGGACCCACATATAGTAAATCATTCAGAGACTTGCCTGACGTAGTTTTACAACCGGCATTAAGTACGATTCGCGTTTTTGAAGTTTCTTTCTCGGGGCGATAAACAGCCCTATGCGGTATGTAATAAGCTTCACTATCTTGGAAATTATTTGGGACTTTTGATAGATAACCGTGGTCTATATAATTCTTAATTGTTGCGTTATAATCGGATTGTAATCCAGCGGACTCGAGTTTTTTCTCTAGATTTAACAGGCGATGTTTGGCTGCAGAATAAGAAGAGCCTAATTCTGCAGGCGAGTGTTTGAACGGGAGAGCGACGGTGTAAGTACCCTTGTCGTCACGGGTGTAAGTAGATTGGAATATTTTTTCGCATGTTTCGTCATCAGGACTATAGTGTTTTTTATCGGGTACATTTTCTATTTCCCAAAAGCGTTGTGTTAATTGATCGAGAGAGATATCTTGAGTTTGGCAGAAGAAAGTTTTATTTAAGTTTTGCGAGATCGGATCGAGTTCTTCGGGGTTTAAGTGAGCGTTTAGTGAGTGAGTTACATTATTGAGTTGGTGTGGAAGAAATTGAGCCCTTCCTCCGGCGATATATCCGAGAGTAGTTTCGGTAGCAATAACTGTCGAGTTAGGCGCGGTCACTTTATTTGCACCGAGTAAAATCGGAAAGATTTCGTTGCCGATTAAACAATCTATTCCGCCCGGCAAGTAATATTCGTCATCAGCCATCGGTAATCCATCTAAATGTTTTAATTCCGTCCTGTCTATTTCGGCGCCGGGTAAAAAGTCTGTAATCTCGTCCATAACACGAGCGCATACTGTGTAGGAACAGCGCGAGTCGTATCGAGAGTGTATTGTGAATTGAGTCTTTCCATAAGTGCGATCTTTAAGTTTTCCTATACCATTGATTATAGCGGGCGCGGGAGTTACTTTTAAATTTAATCGTTCACAGCAAGCCTTCGTAACAAAATTATCCGCCGCTCCAGAGTCTAAAAATACGCGAATACGATGAGCTTCATTATTATTATACACGTTAACAGACGCAGTCGGACACAAAACTAACGAGTTGCAATTTGAATTTCCCGCGGGAATAGTTACCGATAGCGCGAGGCTATTGAGACTATTCGACGGTTGCGCTGCCTGCTCGCCGCCGTGCGTGCGAGCAGTACTCGCCGCCGAGGACGAGGGCGGCTGTCGCGGCGGGAGCGAGGGAGATGGCCGACTGGCGGCGGTGTGCGACGGCGGTGTCGGCACACAAACGTTTGAGTTGTTGTTATCATTTGAGGCCTCAGCTGATCGCGGGAAATACGATGTATTTGAGTGATTCTCATAATGCAATAATGAATGATGCTTTCGGTTACAAGTAGAACACCTTTTTGGAGATTTACACACTTTAATATGGTGAAATCCTAAACAATTTATGCAAAATGTGTGTTGACGAACAATGTCATTGCGCGTTTGCGAGTTTTGTTTTAAGAAGTATTCGCATTTAAATAGTGGGTGAGAGTCATGAGAATTGCATACCTTACATGGCCGAGGTCGAGTTGAGTTGTCAGAGTTGTGAGAAATTTGAGGTTGAGGAACTGTCACTTGTGTACAAAATGTTTTTATTTTATTAATAGGTGGTGCGGGTTTATTAAATTGTGTGCGAGTATTATTATTATAAAATTGAGAGCGAGATGGTGCGTGGAGTACCTGGAGTTTACTTTGTTCAGTTAAGAATGTCTTTAGATCACTGAATTTAGGAATATCTATATGTCTGTGAGCTTGTTCAAACAATTCAATCATTTGTTTGTCGAGTTTGCTTAAAGCAATGTGAGTAATTATAAAATCTGTCAAGTTATCAATCTTTAAGCGTTGTAAGGCAGCTTCAGCAGAACAAAATTGATCCAACATATTATCAACGGACTGTCCAGACTTCTGTTGTAACATTTGATCTAGATAAACAGAAGCCTGTACCCTAGTATCCTGGTATTTAGCTAGAAGAGCTTGCCATATTACATCATAATTATCAGAAGTAGCGGTTATTCCGGAGCAAACATTCAATGCCTTGCCGGAGAGACATCCCATTAGGTACTGGACCTTTTCAGCATTTGTTAAGCGAGTATTGGTGTGTATGACACTGCGGAAATTTTCATAAAATACTGGCCATTTAGTGGGAGTCCCATCAAAACCTATAAGTTGGAGCGGGGGCAATTTAGTATTAAAGTTATTATTCTTCTTTAGGTCCTCAAACTCCTGCTTCAGGGTAATTTCCTTTTGTTTAATATAACAATATAATTCATCAAATGTATTGAGAATACTGTAACTTGGCTGGTCCTCAGGATTTTTCTTAAGTTGCTCAATAACAAGTTTATCAATAGTTTCTATATAATCTGAGCGAGTTTTATCTATGGATTGAGCTCTAGCTAAGAATTGTGTCCGTGAAACATCATCAGTGACTTTTAGGCTTAATTTATAAACTTCTTGAATGATTTGAAACAAACTTTGTTTCTTATGTTCTAAATGTTATCATTACATCGTCGTCACTTGATTTTTCACTTTTGTCTCCTTTAACCATTTTGAAAAGTTAATTAGTAATGAGTATTAGTAAGTTATGCTTCATTTAATGTTAGAAAGTAAGGCAATAGGAAAATTCAATTGGCGATATTAGAAATGCGTATAAGATTGCAATATGGCGGGTATGTGAGTAGGTACCGTGCACGCGGTGAGCAAGTTTATACAATGGATTATAATGAAATATGCACGAAATACCAGAAATAGGTTTTAAAACTTGAATAATAGACAAGATGAGTAATCTTTAAAGTTAATAAATAGCGAATGAACAAAGTATACACGTGATGTGAACAAATTAAAGTTGGAATGAGTGGCGGTGCGTGTTGAGAAATATATATTTTTGAGTGTGTAATTGGCGAGAATATATATAAGAGCGGGTGAAATATTATATTAAAGAAGGATCAGGGTCGAAGGTACCATGGACTGGAGGCAGGGACATACCTCGTGAGGAACGGCGACCACCTCTTCAGTATTGAGTTCGTAGCTTAAGCTCGTTCACTTTGTGCACGTAACATATTGCTAAATTTTATGGTTAATGGGTTTTATCACTGAGATCCGAGGAGTACTCCTTTATTTCTGGGTTGTTTGAACATTTGTGATAGCACAGTAGCGGTTTCGTAAAGTTTCGTTGCGCGCGCGGTTGGGTATATTTTCACACTGACACTTGAGGTGAGGGGAAGGGGAACATAGGAAAAGAGTTGCCAGGATTAATATACATAAAGATGCGTTTAAGGTGAATGTTTTACACACAAAAATAAATGAACTAAAAATACGTAAATACTTTTAAGTAGAATGAATAAAATAAAATTATAATAAAATCGGCGCAGCCACAATTACTAAAAGTAACTACCTAAGAAAAAAATGACTAACAAATCGAAGTCTGACTGCTTATAACCCTGCCCAAACTGTGATCGTTTTGGCCCACCAAAAATTTGGATCAACAACGGACTGACTTATTGCAAATTTTCTATGCAATCACCAGTCACCGCAACGACCAATACCTAATCATACATACATTTTACATATATTTCAGCCGTATGCAGTCCACTGCTGGACATAGGCCTCCTACAAATATGATTTGTATCATCTTGGGGGTAGTTGCCATAGTCGCCACGCTTGGAAGGTTGGCGACCACAGTAGCTGTAGATTGGGTTTAGACGGACATGATGGAATGGGATGATGGGATCATGGGTGTTTTTTTGAGCTTACCGTAGGACTAGGTCGATTTGTGTAAGATTGTCCCGAAATATTTGTTTATTTATTTATTTCTGCAAAAAGTTTGTGCGCGCCGAGACCCTATAGACCTAGCGTCTTTACGCCAAACGGTACAAAATCGTACTCTCTGCCCAGGTCCTTATATTTAGCTAAGATATTTCGACTAAAACAAATTCGCGTGCTGACTGAAAATCAAAACAGAATGGTACAAAGTACACTTGGACATGTAATGTTGCCATATTTATGCACATGACAAGAAAATATACAGTCTTCGCCAAAAGTATTGAGCACCTATGATTTTTAAATGGAAACTCGATATTTTAATGTAGTTACATATTATCAATTAAAGTAAACTGATTAGGTATTTGCCGTGTGATGCCGGCTGACTAGAATAGCACCCACCTCCTCCCGCGGGGGTCGTAAGAGGCGACAAAGGGAAAAATCCTACGGACCGGCAGCAGCGTCCGTCGAAACCCAATCTACAGCTACTGCCAAGCGTGGCGACTATGGCAACTACCCCCAAGATGATACAAGTCATATTTGTGGGAGGCCTATGTCCAGAAATGGACTGCAGACGGCTGAAATGTATGTATGTATACATACAGCCTTTGCATCAACGACTCGAAGCCCGCTCCCTTCTCTTTGCCTAACTCGACAACCTAACTCACGCAAAAACTTTTTTATCTCACTAAAATTAATGTCTTTTGTTTTCAGGTATGTCTCAATGCAAATTCTGGAGAATTTTTCAAGAGAAAGTAAGTTGGTAACAGAATCAACTAAGGTTTATATTTATTTTACAAGAAATAGAACAGCAATACAAAAATACTATGTAAATATAGGTTTATGGTATGGTATGTTATATTAAGTTTTGACATTGGATAGGGTAGTCAGAAGGTAGGCAAAATTTCCGCGTTGAATCGCAATGCTGATTTAAGCAAAATGGTGGCCAACCCTCTAGTCGCCAGAAGCCTCAATGACGCCACTAAATCTCTCTGTAGAGACTGCACACATTAGCCCCCATGGCACCACGGTTATAGCTACTGCCGAGAACATCATTTTTTCGACGCTTCAGGTTTTCTGCTATGAAGAGGTTTATAGCATTAAATTTGGTGACAGGAATATGGGACGGCGCCAGGGTGGCATACTACAGTAGGGTGTCTACGTATTAGAATGTCAAGTCACGCGATTGTTTTCCATTCGTTATTTTTCATTTCGATTGTGTTTTTACCATCGATTAGTATCTAGACTACATCCTCTGTACCCTTACCATGAGTTGTGACATTGACGTTTTCGATAACGAGTATCGAGTTTACTATCTGTGCATAGATAGTAAACTCTATTATTATTATTATTTATTTTCTCGCTTGTACTATTAAAATAGTACAAGCGAGAAAGTACGAACGAGATAGTAAAATCTATACTCGTTATCGAAAACGTCAATGTCACAACTCATGGTAAGCGTACTGGACTGTCATTTAAGTAATCTGTCTACTGTTATCTCCAACCCGCCTGTAAAGCGTGGCGACTATTGCAACTCCCCTCAAAAATTATACAAGTTAAGTATTTGGTTGGTTGTAGTAAATTATGACACTCGATGGACCCGGGTATGTCCTTAAACTACGTCCAACAATGAGAGGTAGGGCACAGCGAAGTACCACCACCTCTGGACAAGCCCAACTGGGGAAGTACTTCCTCCTTACAGAAGACCACAGCTATAATAGCACTGCTACCTTTCAGGTCTGTATAAGTAGTGTTGTGTTCCTGATGGTAAGGTTTCCAGAGCTCAAACAACTTTTAGGGTAGGCAACGCGCGTGTTAATCCTCTGTAGTTGCAGGCGTCCATGTGCTATAGTAACCGCTTGCCATCAGGCGGGCCGTATGCTTGTTTGCCACCATCGTTGTATAAAAAAAAGACAATATTAATAATACAATATTTTTTTTTAATGACAAATGGTGGCAAACGGGCAGACGGATTGCCTGATGGTAAACAATTACCGTCGCCCATGGGTACACGTAACACCAGGGGAGTCACAAGCGCGTTGCCGACCATTAAGGGGGTTGGAGCTCTGGGAACCTTACTCACCATTAGGAACACAACATTACATACCTGAAAGGTAGCAGTGCTATTATGGCTGTGGTCTTCTGCAAGGTACTTCCCCAGTTGGGCTGCCCCAGATTCAAGCGTGATGGTCAACGCTGTGCCCTACCTCTCATTGTTGGACGTAGTTTAAGGACATACCCGGGAACTGTATTTAACTTCAGCGGAACAAGTCAAAATTGACTCTGTTATTAATCACAGCAGCGCAGTATAGGGTTACGCGTATAATTTGATAGAGGTTCCAACAATGTTATTGTTTGGAAACCTGAATAGAGACCAATTAAGCAGGCTATCAATTGGGCTTCCGATGAATTCGAACACACCGCGTATAGTTGAAATATACAAGTGTATTTTTCTGTTAAAATATGTGAAAGATTTAAACATTATTACAACAGCAGTAACAAGATTATTGTAAGTGTTAAGTAATCTTCAATAAGAACGTTATAAGTTGATTATAAGTGAGAATTCTCTTATATTGCGCCTTAATCGACACTTACAGCTTGCTGTAAGTATGTTATAAGAGTAAAAAAATATAACTCTTAGGACACTTGTAAGATAAAATTTTGCTAGTTGGGATTATTATGTTTTCTTTTGGGACTACGCATAATTATGTACTTTAAGATTTTATGTATTGAAAAAATAAGTCCCGCAGTAGTTTCTTGCCGGTGTCTTCTCGGGTCAGAGATGTAGATTTTTCTTTGACGGTCATAAGTGCATGTAATGTTCCTAAATTGAAATATAAAGATCTTTTATCTTTTTATTCTTAAAGTTAGGCACATTCAAAACAATCCTACTACCGGTTCTGATCCCTACACTTCTGACCCGAGAAAATTATTACTGACAAGAAACTCGGCGGGACTTTTTCATAAAATGTATATATCAGGCTAGTCACTATAGTTATGCTTTACAGGTCACTCTTTATAGCTAAAATATTAGCGTATTCTGTATTAATTACCGCAACTTCGGTTGAAAACACAAGAAAACTCCAATTCTATTTGTTTGTATCCCTCCAACTTAGACAGTTCTGAAGGGTCCAGTTTGGAGGGGATCAAAAATATGCAAGACTATGACAAGGACGGACGAAAATAGCGCCGCCTTTGCCATACCTATGGGAAGTTACATAAGACCATCCGTTTTGATTGTGGTATTATTATTAGCACGCTCCGTCTAGTTAAATGGTATGTCTTTGAATATTACCTATTATAGCGCCTGCCGTTAATCGTTAGGCAATTTTAAGCGCATATACAACACTGCACTGTTTTTTCATACAGGCTCTAAAGCTGAATTTGTACCCGGACATGTCCTTAAACTACGTCCAACAGGTAGGGAACAACGAAGTACCATAACGCTTGAGTCTGGAGTAGCCCAAGTGGGGAAGTACCTCCTCCTTACAGAAGACAGCTATAACAGCACTGCTACTTGTCAGGTATGTAGTGTTGTGTTCCTGATGGTGAGTAAGGTTCCCAGAGCTCTAACCCTTTTCACTCCCCTGGTGTTGCGGGTGCCCATGGGCAGCGGTAATTGCTTACCATCAGGCAATCCGCCTGCTCGTTTGCAAAAATCACCACCCCTCGGGTGTTTTTGCTTCTCACCACGGTTGCGCGATGGGGTGGTATTCTCAAGCTCCATACACAGTATAGACATTTTTACTATGAATTCTGTGTTCCTAAGTTTTCAGTATATTGTACAATACACAAAGCTAGCTGTTTAAAGTAATTGTGTGCCGTTGCCAGCGTAAGTAAACATTCCCCGAGACAGTTCAATGAACCCGCATATATAACTTCTTAGTGCTAGCGGAGACCAGAAAATATTACCGACTGTTATTACTATACTCCCCGTATTTTTGAAATTTCAACCGTATGGAGTCCACTGCTGGACATAGGCCTCCCATAAAAATGACTTGTATCATCTTGGAGGTAGTTGCCATAGTCGCCACGCTTGGCAGGCGGGTTGGCGACCGCAGTAGCTGTAGCGGTTTCGACGGACGCTACTGCCCGTCTGTAGCTTTTTTCCCTTTGTCGCCTCTTACGACACCTAGGAGATGGGGTGGTAATATTCTAGTCAGCCGGCATCACACGGCATCATAGGGCTGAAATGTATGTAGGTATGTATTACTGAAATGTTCAGCTGAGCACAGCACTAGCATAGCTAGCAATGAGTATACACTGTATAGTGTTGTACTCGTATTCTTAATGGTTTAAGTTAATAAGATATTTAGATACTGAAACATTTATTGAAATTGTCATTGACTCAAACTCAAACTCAGACATAGAGTGACCAGCCTATGAAACCGATGCTCCTAGGACCTGATCCCAGTAAGGGCATTTATTTGTTTAATGAGCACATACATTAGTTACTAAGTCATGGGTGTTACATACTTACACGCGCGCTGCCCACCATTTAAAGCCTTGCGTTCTCTGACAACTTTACTCATCGGCAAGAATATAATATGTGACCATTATCTATGATAAGATACCTTATTGTCGATGGCGCTTACGCCGTTGTTCAAGATACCGCAATACAAACGCAACGCGGTTCGACGACAATAAGGACGGACAATATGGTCCCTTTTGCTAGATAATGTCACATATTATGAGTAGAGTCTATTGCCATTTAGCTGTCTAAGGAGCTACATCGCCAGTCGAGCTCTGTTCCAGATTTATTCGCGATGTCATTTAGCAAGATGAGATTCCCAGCCGAATACCTCTTTTTTGGCGTAGCTTAGAGACATAGCTAGGTCCGTACTAAAATAGTACACGCGAGATGCACAGATAGTAAACTCGAAACTCGTTATCGAAAACCTCAATGTCACAACTCATGGTAAGGGTACCGGGTATGTTTGAAGTCTGGGTTCACAGTCTGTATAATTTATTGGTCTGAATAGAAACGATCTCAGCTTTAATAGTGACCAGTAATGGTTTCCTATCTAAGCACTCAGAGTTCCCACCTTTTATCAAAATGGCGAATACATACTTAAATGTACTCTTTTAAGATATTTAATTTACTAATAAAATGTTAAATTGGGATGAGTGCAGTGCACCGCTAGAAAAATGCCATCCCATCTCTCGTGCGTGTCGTAAGGTGACAAAATAGGTTATTACGGTCGCCAACCCGCCTGCCAAGCGTGGCAATTATGGCAACTACCCAAGATAATCATATTTGGGGGAGGTCTATATGCCCAGCAGTGGATGTTTACGGCTGAAATGAGAATGAACGGTAAAAAATGTTTGAAGTTTTTACCGTTTGTTTTTCGTCCTGTAATACGTCTTTTAATCCAAGGCCGCAGATTTGAATCCCGATCCGTACCAATTAGTTAATCATAATAGTGTATTTTTCTTCAATGTACTTAGGTAATATCAGGGTAGGTAGGTATATTAAACTACATGATTGGTTGCATATAAATAAATCATAAGCATAGGGAGGGAGCCGACTGGGCCATCTGGGTTAATCGTACTAGGGTAAATCGCCAGTTACTGGCCACCTTTCAATAACTGGCCACCACATACTGAAATTGGACTCTATTTACCTATAAACAGAATTCATTTAAGTATAAGGTGACCAGTAATTGAAGGGTGGCCAGTAATTGAAACCCCATTTGAAAATGTGTTCTATTTATAGGTAAAGAGAATTCATTTTCAGTATAAGGTGGCCAGTTATTGAAAGGTGGCCAGTAACTGGCGATTTACCCTATATTTTACTGAACGATATTCTTTGTAAACCGGCCTTTACTGATTACAGAGGCTCTAGTGTAAGTTTCTTTTGACGAAAAAAAACCGTTACGAACGCGTAAGTGATAATGTTATTTATACTCGTATGGGTAACTCTAATGCGATGGTAAATGAATATTACGTTAAAAACTTACACTCAGGGCTCTGACGACAAGTTTGGCCTAGTGGATGACACTGCCTATGAAGCTAACGATCCTGGGTTCAAATCACAGTAAGGGCATTTATTTGTGTGATATATTTAATTATTTGTACATACACTAATATTATAAAGGCGAAAGTTTGTGAGTGTATGAGTTTCCATCTTTGTTACTTTTTCACGGCCAAACGGCTGGAGCAATTATAATATAATTTGGTATGGAGTTAGCTGACACCCTGGATTAACACATAGGCTACGTTTTTCCCTAATAAACCGCGGGCAACACTTGGCTGAGTCACAACAAAAGTCTTCTTGAGCCTACCGTGGAGCTCAGTCAATAAATTGTCGTGTGCAGTATTTCCGGACCGATATGACATCCAAACCTTCAAGAAAAGAGCGTATAGGGATCTTAAAGGCCGGCAACATACTAGTACTCCTCTGGTGTTGCGAGTGTCCATGGGCGGCGGTAGTTGCTTACCATCAGGCAATCCGTCTGCTCGTTTGCCTGCAACAAAAAAATGTGTAAAAATGTAATAAAAATTAATTATTTACTGGGATTTGAACTACGGACCGTCGGCTTCATAAGCAGAGTCGCCAGCCACGAGGGCAGACCTTTCATCAACTATATATGACCTAGTATTAGTGAACTACGATAATAGTTGTAGGTACTCTTAATTGGGTTACACTCTATTGAATATTAGATTGGATCGATACTATCAAACAACATATATAACATATATTTTATGAAGGTTTCATTGTTCACGTGTAGACAATCGATCGAATTCGATTTTTTTTTATGACAAAAGGTGGCAAACCAGCAGACGGATTGCCTGATGGTAAGCAATTACCGTCGCCCATGGGCACACGTAACACCAGGGGAGTCACAAAGCGCGTTGCCAACCATTAAGGGGGGTTGGAGCTCTGGGAACCTTACTCACCACCAGGAACACAACACTACATACTTGAAAGGTAGCAGTGCTATTATGGCTGTGGTCTTCTGTAAGGAGGAGGTACTTCCCCAGTTGGGCTTCTCCGCACTCAAGCGTGATGGTACTTCGCTGTGCCCTATCTCTCATTGTTGGACGTAGTTTAAGGACATACCCGGGTCCAAAAGTACTGCCTACTTCTTAGGCACAGTCACTACCCACGAAGCCTCTCTTGTAGGTTCTGCCTTCTGTTTTTAGATAATTTAAGTACATCATCATCTTCCGCGCTGTGCCATGGCACATGGGAGCCTTAAGTCCGCTTGGCAACTAATCCCAGGATTTGCAGGCACTATTAGGTTTACTAAAGCAGTCACTTCTGACCTTCCAACCCAGTAAACTAGGCCTTATTAAGAGTCCGGTTTCCCCACAATGTTTTCCTTCACCGAAAAGCGACTGGTAAATATTAAATGATATTTCGTACATAAGTTCCGAAAAACTCTATGGTACGAGCCGGGGTTTGAACTTGCGACCTCCGGATTGCAAGTAACACGCTCTTACCGCTAGGCTACCAGCGCTCTAATAATTAAAGTACATAAAAGGGAGGAAGTTTTAACACAGTTTCATCAAAGAGTTTGTTTGTCCGTTTGCCGCCATTTTAAGTTTACATTCGCCATTTTGTAAACTCAGCTTTAAGTCTTAAATGTTTTGATATTAATTAATAATGATATTTTATATTTAATAAGAAATATTTCGGGACAATCTTACACAAAGCGACCTAGCCCTACGGTAAGCTTAGTAAGGATTGTGTTGTAGGTACTAGACGACGATATATATAATAGATAGATACATAAAAATACTTGAATACATAGAAAACACCCATGACTCAGGAACAAATATCTGTGTTCATCACACAAATAAATGTCCTGACTGGCATTTAGCCCAGGACCCTCGGCTTCATAGGCAGGGTCACTACCCACTAAGCCAGACTGGTTGTCAATTATATTTAAAAAATACAAATGACAGTTGGCGGGACACATTGTACGTAGAACCGATATCCGTTGGGACATAACGGTTCTCGAATAACCATGAACCGTAAGGCGTGTGGGCAGACTCCACACAGTGGACCGACGATATAGGGAATCCGGCCACTGTGGAAGGCTATAGGGGAGGCCTATGTCCAGCAGTGGACGTCATTCGGCCAGGGATAGACAGACAGACATGGTGAAACTTTATGGGTTCCTACGAGACCCTACAAAGATAGAAAGGAACACAATTTTAAAGCCATCTTTGTTTTTTTTTATACAAGACTGACCAGCGTTTGACCTCAGTCGCACCTGATGGTAAGTGTCGACGAGGTCGAGGGTGTAGCACGCTGGTTCAGTAACAGCCTATTCGCTCTTCTTCTTCTTTCAAAATATGGCTTCCATTAATAAATCAGTGATGATTTCGCCAATGTCAAGTAATAGTAGTTTTTGTATCTGTGCATAATGAGGGGCGGAAACGAGCCGAAGGCGAGTTTCATAATAATATCACACGATTGTTGTAATGCCTAATTATGTATAGATACATACACTACTTTATCTACACACATATCATAAATGTTTTAAGATGGGTTCAGGAACCGAAGGGAAATGACCTGCAGTATTACTAGTGTTACTTGAAACATTAAAAAGTCAACGAACAAAACAAATGACAGCTTGGAATGGCGGCGTTTCGTATTTCATATCTCAGTCAAATATTTTTTTAAACCATAGACAAGCGAATGAACTCCCTATTCTATTGTCACTCGAGTTCTTATGTCGTTCGATTTATATTAAAAAAACATAACGAATTGGCGTTTCGTATCAATGACTGTTTTAATATCTATAAATAAAAATAAATAAAAATAATAAAATAAAAAATAAAATAAATAATAGAATAGACACCCCACTTGAATTTGACAGCTGTTCCAAATTTAAACTCATAACCTACGGATTTCAGTAGGTAATGTTAACATTACATGTCCATTCATTTCTGATGGTTGGTAATGCTGGTCATTGCCTACGGTTTCTGGACGCATTTTAGGGCACTTATGATATGTACGTATACGTAGATAAAATAACATATGAGTTTGCCCTTAGAGCATGACGTTGGTCGGTAGTAGGCCTTGTGATTTGTAAAGTGATAGATAGATTTTACAGAAAGCCACGAGCCGGCCGCGACCCCGGGACTGCCGGTGGTGACCAAATAGTTGTGAAACGCGTTTTGATATCAATTCATCATTAGCTGCACAATACTGCGTCAGATCACTGCGTAATAAGCTATCAATATTACATACTAAACAACGTTAAAGAAACAAAAAACTAAAAGATATATAGTCTCAAAATATCTTCGCCATTTTAAGGCTCAACTGGAAGTCCTATGTTTGGTTATAAGCGTTCATGAATAAATAATAAATAATGAATAAATAATAAATAAATAAATATTTCGCGACAATCTTACACAAATCGACCTAGTCCTACGGTAAGCTCAGTAAGGCTTGTGTTGTAGGTACTAGACGACGATATATATAATAGATAGATACATATAAATACTTAAATACATATAAAACACCCATGACTCAGGAACAAATATCTGTGCTCATCACACAAATAAATGCCCTGACTGGCAATCGAACCGAGGACCTTCGGCTTCATAGGCAGGGTCACTACCCACTAGGCCAGACCGGTCGTCAAATGAATGAAACCATTAAGGGCCCCCTTAATGGTTCCGTGCCCGAGCTTTTCGCGCTACTCTATTCAATCGAATCATGGCGGATAAGGTAGGAATGAGCGAAACCAAAAAATAAAAATAAAATATTTTATTTTATAAAACGATGGTGGCAAACAAGCATACGGCCCGCCTGATGGTAAGCAGTTACCGCATATGGACGCCTGCAACTATAGAACATTCACATGCGCGTTGGCTACCCTAAAAGTTGTTGGAGCTCTGGGAACCAACCTTACTCACCATCAGGAACACAACATACCTGAAAGGTAGCAGTGCTATTATGGCTGTGGTCTTCTGTAAGGAGGAGGTACTTCCCCAGTTGGGCTTCTCCAGACTCAAGCGTGATGGTACTTCGCTGTGCCCTACCTCTCATTGTTGGACGTAGTTTAAGGACAATATAGGTCAGATGTAAAATGTATACGTTATAGAAGATAAGTAATTTTGTTATTATTACATAACTTATGAATTTCTGTTGAGTATTTGTGACGTTAAGGGAATCCTATCTTTTTTTGAGGTCACTTTGGATGTAATATATATAAAGCAAAATTCAAGTAATCGCGTGTTTGTGAATCGTATGATTTATTTAGTTAATCCTTAAATATGTAACTTTTCACGCACAAAGACTAAGATTAAGGATTAACTATACAAAAAAGGTATCTAACAAACGAAATTCTGCTGTCATTTCTTCGCAGCCTTTAACGATTTTTATGAGCAAAATACTAAGCTTTCAAAAGTAATTTTGTCATAAAGCTTACTCTACTTAACCAGGCTATTTATGTTAAATAAGCTCTCACTAAGCTTTTAAGCTTCGGCTAATCTCCAGGGAGCCAAACTTTAAAAAAAAAACTAATAATTTAACCATCACTGCGTATCCAGAACACGTATTAAATGGAAACTCATTAAAACTTCGTTTAAACCACCTTGAACGCTTACCATTTGAATATCGAATCGTTCCGCCATTTTACTTTTTTTTTTTTTTATGACATAGTCGGCAAACGAGCATACGGATTGCCTGGTGTTAAGCAATTACCGTCGCCCATAGGCACCCGCAACACCATGGGAGTCACAAGCGCGTTGCCGGCCTTTAAGGCGGGTTGGAGCTCTGGGAACCTTACCATCAGGAACACAACACTACATACCTGAAAGGTGGCAGTGCTATTATGGCTGTGGTCTTCTGTAAGGAGGAGGTACTTCCCCAGTCGGGCTGCCCCAGATCTAAGCATGATGGTCATCGCTGTGCCCTACCTCTCATTGTTGGACGTAGTTTAAGGACATACCCGGGTCCAAAATTTTTATCTTTCACTAGCTGTGTTACCCGCGGGTTGTTAGGGAAAAAAGGTAGCATATGTGTTAATCTAGGGTGTCAGCTAACTCCATACCAAATTTTATTAAAATCTCTCCAGCCGCTTAGACGTGAAGAAGTAACAAACATACACACTCGCAAACTTTCGCCTTTATAATATTAGTGTAGATATAACTTTTCATGGCAGATAGCGCTAGTGCCACGCGAAATATCGTCTGTCTAGTGAGCTGTGTCTGAATGACCCTGCCTATGAAACCTGGGTTCAAATCCTAGTAAGGGCATTTATTTGTGTGATGAGCTTGGATATTTGTTCCTGAGTCATGGATGTTTTCTATGTATTTAAATATTTATATGTATTTTTTATCTATTATATCTATTATATATATCGTCGTCTAGTACCTACAACACAAGGCTTTTTAAGCCTACCGTGGGGCTCGGTCAATTTGTGTATTTATTATTGTAGTTTATTTATAAAAAAAAAACTTAAATAAAAATTCTATAGAAATAGATCGTAGGGTTAGGAGGTAAGTCGTATAGGTATAGGTACGTGTTTCTTTCAACCAATGAGAAATTTTATTCCTTAAATAAAAAGGAATGTAAAAATTTGTATGTTTCTCGACAGGAATGTATGCATCAAATTTAAATTTAAATAAATTCTGAAATATAAACAGACAGAGAGACGGTTGCTAAAACTCTTATGTCATGGAATCGATTTTTGTCTTATAATCAGTTATCGGTTATTTGGATTCTCCCTCGCGGGATATCACGTAGAAAAGTTACGACTATATATGTGGCTTAAAGCAGATGGTTGCTATTTGTATGCATTGATTTGTTTGACTGAAATACGAAATACGCAACGCCGCCATTCCAGGATGTCATTTGTTGTGTTCGTTGACACTCTAATGTTTACTAGTAATAAGTCATTTCCTTACGGTTCCTGAACCCATCTTAAAACACTTATGATATGTGTGTAGATAAAGTAGTGTATGCAACTATGTATAATTAGGCATTACAACAATCGTGTGATATTATTATGAAACTCGCCTTCGGCTCGTTTCTTAAACCTACACTCTTGTTGTAATGCCCTTCATTAATATGCACAGATACATAAACTACTATTAATTTGTTATTTGCGGTAGCATAAAAGGGTCTTGAGTGCAGAACGGTCAGCTTAGAAATTAACAACTATATTTATCTGTTATATATATCGTCGTCTAGTACCTACAACACAAGCCTTACTGAGCTTACCGTAGGACTAGGTCTATTTGTGTAAGATTGTCCCGATATATTTATTTATGTGAAGAAACCTGTGGTTACCCTGTGTATCCTTATGACTTAACCGCATATATTAACTTTAAATTACCTCCGACATTACTAGAACGATGCTGTCTTAAATTATTTTTTATTATGCAGAAACGTTTGCTAGCGAATATCTTCGATATTTAAACCGAAAGAAAAATTGAAAAATTTGACTCGCGGCGGGACTCGAACCCACAACGACTGGATCACTAGCCCAGTGCACTACCAATTGTGCTATACGAGTACCGCTTAGACTTGTCAAATTTTTCTATCTATCCTTCGTCGTAATGTGTGACGTGTAAACACATCTACCGTCAGCGTATTGAACACTTAACGGCATCGAAGTCTCAATTTTCATTGAGAATTCATCGATAACAATGTGCTACCCCTTTCTAAATTATTTTTTATTATGCAGAAACGGCTGCTAGCGAATATCTTCGATATTAGTGACTACAATTGCTAGTGCACTGGACTAGTGATCCAGTAGACGTAGGTTCGAATCCCGCTGGGAGTCATATTTATCTATTTTTGTTTGATTTAAATAACTTTAAAAATTACCTCCGACATTACTAGAACGACGTCCTAGTCTGTGGTTAAAAACCGTGAACTTAAATCAGAATAAACCTCTGTCCACAGTATCATACAAAACACACCGGCCTCTCATAAAATATTTGACGGATTTACAAACCCCACACGCGTCTCCCGCGCTACGAGCCCCGGGGGGGTTACATTGTCCCATTCCATTAGGAAGGGGGGAGGAAGCGGTAACAAAACGCGTCTGAAATGGGGAGAAATAAGCACAATTTGAGGGAGAAAATACAAACTTTACGTTACACACTTTCTGTGTTAGTAACCTTGAAAAGCTATTGTGTCAATTGTTTTATTTAACATTAAAGCCCAGCCCATTTTCGTTGAAACCGCTACAGCTATTGCGGTGGCCAACCCGCCTCCTAAGCGTGGTGATTAGTCATGCCGAGCCCTTGTCCGCTAGTAACCGACTTTTTTATGATAAAGGTGGGAAACAATTTACTCCAAAACAAAAAAAAAATATTCAAAATTATAGGCATTAATCATTCGAAAATGTTAAATAAAAGAACATCTAACAAGATAATATTTAAAAAAATACTCGTATAGCAATAAATAATTTGTATGAAATTACTGTTCATACAAACTCACTCTTGTGAATAAAATGCAACTTTTCTACCGTTTTTTAAAGAACAAAACAGTTCTTTCTGAGCTAGTGAGGTGAAAAATCATTTGACACGTGACAAAATATCATTATCATTATATTAATTCGTTTGCACTGAATATAGGTGAAAAACTTAACCACCATGTCTATGTAGTTGTGCAGAGAATTATAATGGAATTTACTTCAAAATTTGTATACAGAACGCCGACATGCGTGTACATACTGGACCCGGGTATGTCCTTAAACTACGTCCAACAATGAGAGGTAGGCGGCGTTGACCATCACGCTTGAATCTGGGGCAGCCCAACTGGGGAAGTACCTCCTCCTTACAGAAGACCACAGCCATAATAGCACTGCCACCTTTCAGGTATGTAATGTTGTGTTCCTGATGGTGAGCAAGGTTGCCAGAGCTCCAACCCCCCTTAAAGGCCGGCAACGCGCTTGTGACTCCCCTGGTGTTGCGAGTGCCCATGGGCGACGGTAATTGCTTCCGGGCAATCCGTCTGCTCGTTTGCCGCCTACGTCATAAAACGTTACAACTATATGCCAGATGCTTAAGCTAAGTTTTTCATCTATACCTTATACTAGCTGTGCCCCGCAGTGTTGCCCGCGGTTTATTATGGAAAAAAATCGTAGCCTATGTGTTAATACATGTCAGCTAACTTCATACCAAACATTAATATCGCTCCAGCCGTTTAGACGTGAAGAAGTAACAAACATACACACTCAAACTTTCGCCTTTATAATATTAGTGTAGATTTAAACTAAACAAGAATTTAAATAACAAATGTATGTGTATACAAAAACAATAAAACCATGGTTGTTTTTTAAAAGTGCCTAATTGCGAAGCTATGAAGGTTTTTATCATTTTTTGCCTTTTATATAAACCCGCCTTGCCTTATATATATTTTTATGCCGTGTGATGCCGGCTGACTAGAATAGCACCACCCCATCTCTCGCGGGTGTCGTAAGAGGCGACAAAGGGAAAAATCCTACGTCGGGCAGCAGCGTCCGTCGAAACCCAATACAGCTACTGCGGTCGCCCGCCTGCCAAGCGTGGCGACTATGGAAACTAGATAGATACAAGTCATATCTGTGAGAGGCCTATGTCCAGCAGTGGACTGCATACGGCTGAAATGTATGTATGTATATAAACCCCCGAATATACGCAGGTAGGAATTTTATGTTTTTAATTACGGCAATCAGTAATTAAATCGATTTATAAACTGATTAATAGCGGTTTCGGGTAATATATGTGAAATGCTATCCCGATGCGATTAATCGAATGAATAGACCGGATCTGAGCCCTGTACCCTTACCATGAGTTGTGACATTAACGTTTTCGATAACGAGTGTCGCTTTTACTATCTGTGCATCTCGTTCGCACTAAAATAGTACAAGCGAGATGCACAGATAGTAAATTCAATACTCGAAAACGTCAATGTCACAACTCATGGTAAGGGTACTGAGTGTAAGTTTTTAACGTAACTTTACGTCACGAACGCGTTTGCGTTTACCATATAAATAACATTATCACTTACGCGTTCGTAAACGTTTTTTTAAAAGTAACTTACACTAGAGCCTCTGTACTGAGTTGCCATTTACGTACAGTCAGCAGAAGTTGTTAAGCGGACCTGGTATTCATAATAATCTTAACATCATCATCATCATGTCCATAGAAAGACGTCCACTGCTGGACATAGGCCTCCCCCAAAACGATTAAAAAAGACCGGTCCTACGCTTTCCACATCCAGCGGCATCCCACAACCTTCACCGAGTCGTTGGTCCACCTTGTGGAAGGCCTACCTACACTGCGTTTTCCAGTTCGTGGTTGCCACTCCAGAACCTTTCCGCCCCATCGGAAATCGGGGCAATTTTAACATGCTCTTATTATTTCAGTTAGTTATGTGAGCCATTGTTAAATTTTATCTAAAAATGTCTGACATATTATTTTCAAGAGACTAATCTAACGATACCCCACACTCAGAGAGCGGAATTTTCATGGCAAAACAAAAGACTGTCGCAAACTTACTAGTGTTAGATACATTTTTATCGACATCGACAGTTGCGTAATGTAAGAATAAAACTATCCTATGTAGTTATTACTTCTAGCCTTCAGAGCCCTGAGAGTAAATTTTTATCGTAACTTTACGTCACGAACGCGTTTGCGTTTCCCATATAAATAACATTATCACTTACGCGTTCGTAAACGTTTTTTACGTCAAAAGTAACTAACACTAAGAAGTAAGTTTTTATCGTAATATTACTTTACCAGACATTAGAGCCTCAGAGGCTCTAGTGTAAGTTACTTTTGACGTAAAAAACGTCTCGAACGCGTAAGTGATAATGTTATTTATATGGGTAACACTAACGCGATGGTAAAGTAATGTTACGTTAAAAACTTATACTTAGCTTAGGTGTGTACGGAACCCTCGGTGCGCGAGTCCGTCTCGCACTTGGCCGGCTTGTTTTTCCTACGACAAAGCTTTCGTCCATAAAGTTAAGTACAATTTATAATTCTTCGATAATTTGATTCTCGTCTTTCAATTGGAAATGAGCCTTAAAACTTTTTCGGTAATTGGAAGATAATTATCTAGAGTGTCCAATTACAAGTTGTTATGTCAAGTTAAATATTTATCCAAGTAATGGAAAAATAAAATTTATCCACATTGCTTAAATCTTTCTGTTATACTTTTTATTGTCACCAATTTTTTTTTAATATATAAAAACGTCTGCTAGCGAATATCTTCAAGTGTGGGTTCGACTCCCGCTGCGAGTCATTTTTTTTCTATTTTTCTGATTAAAATATCGTTGATGAGCATTTCCTTTTTTGCTACCGAAAGTCTATAGAAATTTGGTAACAAAAAAGGAAAGTTCCATACAAACTTTATGGGACATTTTGGGAAATATGGTAGATCTTGCTAAGCATCATTTACTCTATCAGTCTACCGCTTTTAATCAAAATCGAAGACGTGATCCAAATGTACAAACTTTTCGAGAATTGCTCAGATATACGCTAGCAGACGTTTCTGCATAATAAAAAATAATTTAGAAAGGGGTAGCACATTGTTATCGATGAATTCTCAATGAAAATTTAGACTTCGATGCCGTTAAGTGTTCAATACGCTGGCGGTAGATGTGTTTACACGTCACCCATGATGACGTGGTGAGGGATAAATAGAAAAAAATTGACAAGTCTAAGCGGTACTGGTATAGCACAATTAGTAGGTAGTGCACTGGGCTAGTGATCTATCGGTTGTGGGTTTGAGTCCCGCTGCGAGTCAATATTTTTCTATTTTTTTTCGATTTAAATATCGAACTTTTATTTTCTTTAGAAAAATTAAAATAAAATTAACATAAACATCTCCATTGCTGTAGAAATTGAGTTTATCTTGTAACATACTTTATATATTTACATACTAAACATTGCAAGTTTATTATTAACAAATATAAGAGCTTGGGCAGAGAGTACCATTTTGTACCGTTAGGCGTAGAGACGCTAAGTCCATGGGGTCCCAGCGTGCACAAACTATATGCAGAAATCGCGAAGCGTCTGGTTGATGTAACTGGTGACCGAAGAGCTGGCGGCTTCCTCGCACAACGTAGCTGCTATATGAGGAAATGCCGTTAGAATCCTTGGTACAATATGTCAATTGTTAAAAAATAGTAAGTAGTTTTTATAAAATTGCAATTCATGTATAAATATAGTAACTAAATGAAGTCACGGGTGGATTTTAGTATTACTGGGTCAGTAAACAAGATGGCTGCGGGGACTCGGTTAATTTTCTAACTGTAATAAATAATTCGAAAGACGCTCGAGGTAAATAAACTATTTACAAACAGATCGATAAGAACTTAGTGTACAGAATACCAGAATTACGCTTGTATAGGTGAAAAACTTAACTGAAGCACCGTGTGTATGTAGTTGTGCAGATAATATGGAACTTATGTGAAATTTGAATATAGAACGCCGACATGCGTGTACACACGTTACTACTACATAGGCCGGGTGCTTTAGCTAAGTTTTTCTATTATAAGCTTTACTTACATACGCAAGGATGCACCTAAGCAGATACTGTAGCCATAGTCGCTACGCTTGGTAGGCGGGTTGGGGACTGCAGTAGTTGTGGATACGGCCCATCGGATTTTCCCTTTGTCGCCTCTTACGACACCCGCGAGAGATAGGGTGGTGCTATAGTCACCCGGCACCACATAGCCTCGAGTTAATTGCATGTTTATAAAACACAAATTAATATGTAAATAATAAATAAATATGTCGGGACAATCTTACACAAATCTGCCCAGTCCTACGGTAAGCTCAGTAAGGCTTGTGTTGTAGGTACTAGACGACGATATATATAATAGATAGATACATATAAATTCTTAAATATATACAACACCCATGACTCAGGAACAAATAAGTATCTGTGCTCATCACACAAATAAATGCACTTACTGCGATTTGAACCCAGGAACATCGGCTTCATAGGCAGGGTCACTATTCACTAGGCCAAACCGGTCGTCGAGTTTTTAACGTAACTTTACGTCACGAACGCGTTTGCGTTTCCCATATAAATAACATTATCACTTACGCGTTCGTAAACGTTTTACGTCAAAAGAAACTTACACTAGAGCCTCAGATGTGTTCAGTTTATATTGATGCATACGGTCTGAGTAAGTTACATGAAGCTATCAGGGCTGTATTGAAATATCGGCAAACTCACATCGCAGAATAGGTATAACGCAGTTTGGGCTAGGGCTGATACTAAAGCTAACACATATATATTTTGGACCCGGGTATGTCCTTAAACTACGTCCGACAATGAGAGGTAGGGCACAGCGAAGTACCATCACGCTCGAGTCTGGAGAAGCCCAACTGGGGAAGTACCTCCTCCTTACAGAAGACCACAGCCATAATAGCACTGCTACCTTTCAGGTATGTAGTGTTGTGTTCCTGATGGTGAGTAAGGTTCCCAGAGCTCCAACCCCCCTTAAAGGTCGGTAACGCGCTTGTGACTCCCCTGGTGTTGCGGGTGCCCATGGGCGACGGTAATTGCTTACCATCAGGCAATCCGTCTGCTCGTTTGCCACCTTATGTCATAAGAAAAAAAAAAAACCAGCTGAAATCAAAATGGTCATACAAAAATATATTTTCTGGATCTATTCGTGATTATGCCGCGTGATGCGGGGTGACTAGAAGCACCACCCCATCTCCCGCGGGAGTCTTAAGAGGCGACAAAGGGAAAAATCCTACGGACGGGCAGCAGCGTCCGTCGAAACCCAATCTACAGCTACTGCGGTCGCCAATCCGTCTGCCAAGCGTGGCGACTATGGCAACTACCTCCAAGATGATACACGTCATATTTGTTGGAGGCCTATGTCCAGCAGTGGACTGCATACGGCTGATATATTCATGATTACAACCAACTTTTACTATGGGGTCACAACCGAAAAATCAGTTAAATAAAAGATCTTCCCATACTAGCTGCTAGCTAGCTGTAGTAGTTAGTATGGGCAGGTCATTTTATTAACTGATTTTTCAGTTATGTCTCCATAGTAAAAGTTGATCGTAATCATGAACAGATTCAGAAAATATAACTTTGTATCACCATTTTGATTTCACCCAGTATATCCATACTAATATTATAAATGCGAAAGTAACTCTCTCTGTCTGTCTGTTACCTCTTCACGCTTAAACCGCTGAACCAATTTGGTACAGAGTTTGAGCTACGACAAGGAAATATGATATTTTTTACCCCGCAACCATACTTTAAAGACGGGTATGGCTGGCCAACGATGTCGCGGGGAAAAGCTTAGTAGTTAATATTTTTTCTAGCAAAAAATGAGTATTAAATATCTTTAATCGCGGGTAAGTCCCGTTTATTTGTAATAATGATATGATGATGATGACCATAAACCGAAGCGCTGGTGGTCTAGCGGTAAGAGCGTGCGACTTACCAATGATTTTTTCGGAACTTATTGTTCGAAATATCATTTGATAATTTAAATTACCAGTCGCTTTTCGGTGAAAGAAACCAGCGTGAGGAAACCGGACTAAACCCTTTAAGGCCTAGTTTACCATCTGGATTGAAAGGTCAGTACCTTTACCATGAGTTGTGACATTGAGGTTTTCGATAACGAGTATCGAGTTTACTATCTGTGCATCGCGTGTACTATTTTAATGCGAACGAGAAGCACAGATAGTAAACTCGATACTCGTTATCGAAAACCTCAAGTCACAACTCATGGTAAGGGTACAGATGGCAGTCGCTTTCGTAATAGTGCCTACGACAAATCATGGGATTAGTTGCCAAGCGGAGCCGTGACAAAATGCCGAGAAAACGCAGGGAAGATGATGATGAACAATAGCTTCACAGCCCTAACTCGACTAAGTTCAAAGCTTTCAGGTATACAGGGTAATTCAACTAGGGGCAGGATGCGATAAACTGATACCGTTTATGGATACATAAATAACTGCATTCACAACGAACTATACCATAAACTTAGTAGATCACATCACATCATAGACATTACCAAATAAAATTACCATAACAAAAATAGATAAATATTTCGGGACAATCTGACACAAACCGACCTAGTCCTACGGTAAGCTCAGTAAGGCTTGTGTTGTAGGTACTAGACGACGATATATATAATAGATAGATACATATAAATACTTAAATACATAGAAAACACCAATGACTCAGGAACAAATATCTGTGCACATCACCCAAATAAATGCCCTGACTGGGAACCGAACCCAGGACCATCGGCTTCATAGGCAGGGTCACTACTCACTAAGCCAGACCTAAAACTAATTTATACTCTTTGTTTCAGATTCTAACCGAATATGTCAAGAGGTACGTACGAAATTATCTATTCAGAAACAAAATTACTGATTCGTTGTGCGAGGAAGCCGCCAGCTCTTCGGTCACCAATTACGTCAACCAGACGCCTCGCGATTTTTGCAAAAAATCGGTGACCCGATTGCCGATGGACGTAGCCAATGTCGTTTTCATGGGTATTATGGCCAAAGAAATATAACGTCTTATCTATAGTAAATATTTTTTAGCAGAAAAGCCTGCTAAAATGATTTTTAAATCGAAAGAAAAATATAAAAAATTGACTAACTCGCAGCGTGACTCGAACCCACAGCCACTGGATCACCAGCCCAGTGCACTACCAATTGTGCTATACGAGTACCGCTTAGACTTCTCAATTTTTTTCTATTTACCCCTCGTCGTATACGTCATCATGGGTGACGTGTAAACACATCTACCGTCAGCGTATTAAACACTTAACGGCATCGAAGTCTCAATTCATATTGAGAATTCATCGATAACATTGTGCTACCCCTTTCTAAATTATTATGCAGAAACGTCTGCTAGCGAATATCTTAGATATTTAAATCGAAAGAAAAATAGAAAAGATTAATTATCTATAGTAAATTTTTGGACCCGGGTATGTCCTTAAACTACGTCCAACAATGAAAGGTAGGGCACAGCGAAGTACCATCAACGCTTGAATCTGGGGCAGCCCAACTGGGGAAGTACCTCCTCCTTACAGAAGACCACAGCCATAATAGCACTGCTACCTTTCAGGTATGTAGTGTTGTGTTCCTGATGGTGAGTAATGTTCCCAGAGCTCCAACCCCCCTTAAAGGCCGGCAACGCGCTTGTGACTCCCCTGGTGTTACGGGTGCCCATGGGCGACGGTAATTGCTTACCACCAGGCAATCCGTCTGCTCGTTTGCCGCCTATGTCATAAAAAAAAAAAGTAAATCAACTCGGCAATTCAATATCAAAGACCAAACTATCAAAGCTTTGAAAGGCTATTGTGACTTGATTGCCTTTGTTTGAGCTCTGCTCATTTCGTCTCAAAGGTAAGTGGGTTAATTTAATTCTTTGTTATTATAATACTATATTGAAAGTATATGGCTTTCACAGTTGATAAATCGTATTTTTTTCCTACTAATCTAATTATGAACAGTTTTCGCTATGATACAAATGGTAGGGTGGTTTGCCGTGTGGGCTGACTAGAATAGCAACCCCATCTTCTCCCGCGGGTGTCGTGGCGACAAAGGGAAAAATCCTACGGATGGCAGCGTCCGTCGAAACCCAATCTACAGCTACTGCGCTGCCAACCGTGGTGACTATGCCAACTACCCCATACCAGTCATATTTGTGGGAGGCCTATGTCCAGCAGTGGACTGCATACGGCTGAAATGTATGTATGTATGGTATATTGCACGATTAAGAATGATTCACGTTAAGCTGTCCCGTCTCCTACACGTCGCCGTCCCGAGCCCGAGACTTGGTAATGCTAAAATGCGGGAATCCACCCGCATCCGAGTGAGGCCTGTCACTGTGGGTCACTTTTGGGGGCTTATGTCCAATAGTGGACGTCCACTATTGGACATAAGGCTATCCGGCTGATATGATGATGATTCATCCAATTAAAGCATCATAAGCAGAGACATGACTTACGGCTCCGAAACGTGGTCTTTCATTATCGGCCTCATCTCAAAACTCAAAGTCGCTCAACGAGCTATGGAGAGAGCTATGCTCGGAGTTTCGCTACGAGATCGACTCAGAAATGAGGAGATCCGTAGGCGAACTAAAGTCACCGACATAGCCCACCGGGTTAGCAAGCTGAAGTGGCAATGGGCAGGCCACATTGCATGCAGAGAAGATGGCAGATGGGGTCGAAAAGTGCTCGAGTGGAGACCACGGACTAGCAAGCGCAGCGTAGGACGTCCACGCACAAGATGGACAGAAGACCTCATTCGCCCTCCACATGTACAGGTTGCTTCCAACCAGTACATGTGGAGATCCAAGGGGGAGGTCTATGTTCAGCAGTAGACGTCTTATGGCTGAGATGATGATGATGATGATGAAGCAGAGACAATCGTTCTAAATTCGAAAAATAAGCAAACAATTGTTCAACGCCAATATTACCATCTTTCTTTCATTAATAAAATGAAGAAACATACTTGAGCGACGATTTGTCAAAACAAGTCCAAACATGTTAACGTTGCACCCTCATAAAAAAAAGATTAATGGCCGCCAACGACTTCCGGTCGCCGACTTCCGGTATACAGTAACGACTGGCTAACACATGGAAGTTTAAGCAGGGGCTAGACTTAAAAAAAAATGTAGGGTTAGTGACCCTGCCTATGAAGCCGATGGTCCTGGGTTCGAATCCCTACCAGAGCATTTGTGTGATGAGCACATGATATCTGTTCCTAAGTCATGGGCGTTTTCTATGTATTTAAGTATATGTATCTATCTATTATATATATCGTCGTCTAGTATCTACAACACAAGCCTTACTGAGGCTCTAGTGTAAATTTTTTTGACGTATAAAAACGTTTACGAACGCGTAAGTGATAATGTTATTTATATGGGAAACGCAAATGCGTTCGTGACGTAAAGTTACGTTAAAAACTTACACTCAGGGCTCAGGGCTCTGAATGTTTCGTCACATGGCTCCGTGCGGCAAGTAAATTGTCGAAATAAGTGGGTCCCATGACACGTGGATTCCTTCTGTGCCAAAGTACCCTTACCATGAGTTGTGACGTTGAGGTTTTCGATAACGAGTATCGAGTTTACTATCTGTGCATCTTGTTCGCACTAAAATAGTCAAGCGAGATTACCGTAGGACTAGGTCAATTTGTGTCAGATTGTCCCGAAATATTTATCTATTTAAAGCAAATAAGTTGGGTTGGGGTTAAGTTTAGTTACTGCCCAGTTATATTTGATGTTATCTAACTGGTGGCTAATTGTGGCATTATACGGCCTAGTTCTGAAATTATCGCTACGGGGAACTTTTCTAATTCTGCGTTCAGGATTTAAAAAATGCTATTTCTGCGTTTTCGTGAGATCTTTCGGTTCTTTTGATAAGTTTTTCAACCGTAGATTTTTTTCTTATGACTGAAGTTATGTAATCCATTTTATTTTTAATTTAAAGTTAGTACTAGCAACTCGCAAATAAGAAGTATAATTTGTTAGTAATGATGAATTTTCTTTTATGAATTGAAGATATTTTTTTTTATGTACTCGTATGTAGTAAGTATATTTATTATTTAAATCTTAAATAAGAACAATAAAATTAACCTTTGAAAACTAAACTTTTGACGACCGCTCTGGTCTAGTGGGTAGTGACCCTGCCTATGAAGCCGATGGTCCTGGGTTCGATTCCCAGTCAGGGCATTTATTTGTGATGAACACAGATGTTTGTTCCTGAGTCATGGTTGTTTTCTATGTATTTAAGTATTTATATGTATCTATCTATTATATATATCGTCGTCCAGTACCTACAACACAAGCCTTACTGAGCTTACCGTAGGACTAGGTCGATTTGTGTCAGATTGTCCCGAAATATTTATTTAAACCTAAAATAAGTATTAAAAATTACAATTAATTTTCTAATAAATTTAGTCTTGTTGTATAAAATATACAATTAACACGTTTAATTAATGATACTCTCATTACGAGAAAGAAAAACAAATTATCGACATTTGTATTTAAACTTTCGTGAGACATAATTAATTAATGATTAACACGGTTCTACTCACGTTTATTTAGTCACTCGCGCGACGAGCCGGCGACGCGAGCGGCGAACCGAACGGACACTCAGCACTCTTAGTGCTTGAAAATGGAGGCCTTCTCCGAAACATGTCACGCGAGTGACTAAATAAACGTGAGTAGAACCGTGTTAATCATTAATAAATTATCGACATATACCAATAACCCTATAATTATCGACATACTTCTAGTATTTCATAAAACAATTTACCCGTCCCTAAAAACTTGATAGGTACCAATTTACACCAATTTGGGTGTAATAATTAGGTACAAATTAAATAATTAGTTACCTTCTTCCATATAAGAGGTAATTAACAAAAAACACTTATATTAGTTTTTTTTGTCTATTGAAGACTAGATTATGAGTGGATAAATAACTTTTTCCTAACTAGTGCATAAAAAGTGCACTTTTCGCACGCTGCGCGTGCGTAAATTTCACTTTTTAAGGCACTTGCTATGTAAAATTAGGTTCGATACTCGTGTAAAAGCTTCTTTAAGACTCGGGTGATTGTCACCCTCGTTTCACTCGGGCTCCAACTTTCACCCACGTCGAAAAAAAATTTGTTTCACTAGTATCGAAATGTACTATTTTTTTAACAATATTTGTTAAAAGTAGCAAAACACTTAAACAGCATTATTATTGTATACAGGGTGGGCTATTTAAACCCGACCGATTCCAACCACGTATTCCTGACTATATTACAATTAAATAATGTTATATGAACATAGGCCTAATTAAGCAGTTTTTTTTTTTTTTTTTCCAAACAAAATAAATAAATTAAGCTTAGCACTTCATTGTGAATAAATCTTTAGGTCAGAGTGTGAATCAGAAAATCCAATTCCTGATAGAGAAACAGAGTAATAGGCCAGTCAAAATCCACACAAAAAATAGCTAAATTCGCAAAGCATGATGTATCTCTGAATTTTTAGTATGTTATTAGGACCCATTAGGGCTATGTACACACAAGTTTGCAATTCACAAAAAGTTGTGGAAAAAAAAATATTCACAAAAAACCACGAAATTTTCAGGATTTTTTTAGATTATTTCTCTATGTCTCCGAATCCACGCATTTTTTGTTCAAAGTTCCTATATACGTTTTAAAGAACATTAAATTTGTGACAAATTAAAGCTAATCGAAGATCAATAGGGCTATTGCTCACGGAATGGCAGCATTTTGAAAATAGGCCACTTTTTAAAAAATATGTAAATTTGAGTTACAGCCTTTTTGTGGGCTAGAATTGCATCGACACCACTGATCCAACGAGTACAGCTTATGGGATACGATTTATAGGCAATTTAATAAGCTTTAAAAAAAATGTAGACCGGGCTCTGTAGGCTTCGTAGTTCTCTCATAATTTCAAAAAAACTCAAGCGATGTGAAATCCTCATTTAACAAATATGTACATATGGAACAATTTTTCATCAAAATTACTTGTTAAAGTTGTTATACTATACATGTATATTAAAGAACAATATCCTTCATTATTCCTTCGGGAGTTATGTATAGTGTTTTTTACTGAGGAAGATATCATAACTATAGTACAAAGTAATACGTAATATCAGACTAAAGAGGTTTCCTAGTTACCAAACATTAAGTATATTTAAACCTTACCTATAGGCCCAATTTTAGGATACGTAAAACTTGTTTAATAAAGTTATAATATGTAAAATAAAATAAAAGCGATACATTTCTTTCGGTGTCTGGAATAAAGAAGTATGTAAAAACGAATGTAAAATGATATACCTACCTCAAAATTATCGTGAGATCTCACGTTTTATAAGTTTACAAGCAATATTCTACTTACAAAACACGAGCTACCTGCTTCTATACATTGAAAAATATACCTACCTACTTCAGATACCTAATAGTTAATATAGGTACCTATCTAATAATAAAGTACTAAAACATTTCAGAATAAAGGATAAGGAAGGTGGCTGGGTCTTTTTCAACAAATAACCTGAGTACATTTTAGATTCCATTAAATCTCTACAGTCATTTTCACCGTGCGCGTGTTGTATCTTTGCTTAACATGGCATCAGCATGACACGAACAGGGACAACATGCGCTTAGTGTAACCCGTATATTTTCGTGTCATTAGCATCGGCTTCACAGACGCCTACCATAATGTGTTCGGAACACCATTGTTGCAATAAGAGAGTCAATCAGGTATATTATTTCCGGTCGTTTTCATCTTGCTAACGGCGAGTACTTTGAACAGATAACGTTGCAGTCAGGATTATACACCTGAAGTCGGCCGGTCGTCTGGACCGCTAGAGTTGCATACTTCGCGTACCTACCACCTTCGCCTGCGCCAGTTCCAATCGTACCACGCTCTGTTGGAATTGATATGTTATCGGTATCGCGGACAGGACTAATATTTGAGCCAATAAGTATATATCGGTGCTGATGATCGATCGCTACGCCGAGCAATGCTCATTAACATCACCATCCCGTGTGATGCGACCCTTGTGTAGGCAGAAAAGGACAAGTCCAGCAAGTACTAAACTTGGCTGGGGAACCGGCATGTGGGAAGTTGATACGGCGATCATTGTTTTGATAGCTTTTTCGGCGAACGATCTCATACCGAAGATTTTCGACCGACATCTTGAGAGAGAGAAGGTTGTGTAAAGGATCAAGGCTCAGATTCAGAAAGCGCTGATCCTTTGCACGGCGCGCTCGAAGTTTTTGATTTATGTAAATATATATTTTGGTAAAAAAAATAAACTATATAAACCTAGTCAAAGAAAATAAATAAATAAGTGAAGTAATAAGAATGTTATTCAACCGCAAAAAATAAGGACTCCTCTCTAGAAAATCCAAGAGCTTCTAAAGAAACTTACCAGAATCTGCCATTTCCATCATCCGAGAGGACTTTATGATCATGACCCACTCCAACGACCCGCCAATTGGAGACCTACCTATCTATTGAATAGAGAAACGAAAATGATGACCCACGACCCACGAGGTCTATTTTTTAAACTCATGTACTCGTCCACGATGGTCGATTTTCAGCACTAATGTTCTTAAAATACCATATGTGTCTGACAGAGAAGGTATTCGACTCTAGGTATATATGTGTCTAATTTGATTGACTAATTGATTGATCAAGTAACTACATTTGATCACTTATGTTTATATAATAATACTCTATTTAATGATTTCAAGCCTTCTGTTTCATTGTAGGATAGGCAACGCGCATGTGAATCTCGGCATCCATAGGCTACGGTAACTGCTTACCATCACGCGGGTTGCATATTTGTTTGCCACAGTCCCTGTATTAAAAAAAATACTAATGCAAAACTCTAAAAATAGGAAAGGTCATGGAACATTCCTAGAAAAACGCGATTCCGCCCTGGGTTTTTCTGAAATAATGAGCGAACTACGAGGGTTACAGACTCCCTTTTACACTTAATTTAAAGTTTAATAAATTGCCTATAAATCTTAATCAATTTTTTTTTCCTAGGTCTAACAGTTTCTACACGATTTCGGTTCAAAAATGGTATAATACTTAAATTATCGACTTGGGCAAAAAGTTACCCATTTTCAAAGGGTCATAATTCCGTAACCAATTAACGTACAGAGGTCCAATAACGCTTAACTTGTCACAAATTTAATGTTCTTTAAAAGCTGTATAGAAATTTTTGACAAGAAATGCATGGATTAGGAGTCACACAGCAGAATCTAAAAAAATCCCAAATTTTTTGCGGTTTTTTGTGCATAAAAAAAATTCCACAAATTTTTGCGAATTGCAAACTTGTGTATATATAGTCCTAATAGGCCCAAACAACATACTAAAAAATCAGAGATACATCATGCTTTGTTAATTTATTGTCGATTTTTACTGGCCTATAAGTAAGCAAACACTTAACGAATCACTCCGACACAACACGATGCACTGTCAGTGAAAAGTGAGGATGTGTCATGGATTGTTTGCTACTTTATGACAACTAATTTCAAGTATGTAGGTACAGTCGTGTAATACTAATCGGCTTTTATCGGTCAGTCCACCATTTCTACAGATCTCAGGGCTTTAGCCACGAAAATTCTGACAGTTTGACATTGATGACAGGATCTAATGTTCCTACCTAAGACGGGACTGTTATAAGGTAACCATAGCAACATCAGTTTTCGGTAAAACCGCGATCGGTCATTGGTTAATCATCCTTTGTTATAATGTAACCATTAGCAATGTCAGCGTCCGTGCAACTCGCAGGATCGGTCATTGGCTAACCGAGCTTTGTTGTAATTTAACCATGGCAACGTCAGCGTCCGTGCACCTCGCGGGATCGGTCATTGGCTAACCGAGCTTTGTTGTAATTTAACCATGGCAACGTCAGCGTCCGTGCACCTCGCGGGATCGGTCATTGGCTAACCGAGCTTTGTTGTAATTTAACCATGGCAACGGACGCGTCATTGGTGTGAATAGAGTTTTTAGTGTTTCTGCGCAGAAACGTTTTAAGTTACTTTACATTCTTAGGGTGTGTTACACTTGAGATTTTTCAACTTGGTAAATTCTTAAAATCGCGATTATCTAAAAAAATATGCGTTTTTGGACTACATATTGTACCACTTTTTTTACTTCATCTTATCTTAGGAAGCTATGATTAAAATCGATCGGGTTTAAACAGCCCACGGCGTATAAAAACATTCTTAGATTAGCTTCAACAGAAACGACAGATAGCGATTTAATATATAACGACGGTGGCAAACAAGCACACGGCCCGCCTGATGGTAAGCAGTTACCGTAGCCTATAAATAAATAAATATTTCGGGACAAATCGACCTAGATTTCTTTAGACCTTTTTTACATAGGCGGCAAACGAGCAGATGGATTGCCTGGTGGTAAGCAATCACCGTCGCCCATTGGCACCCGCAACACCAGTCACAAGCGCGTTGCCGGCCTTTAAGGGAGGTTGGAGCTCTGGGAACCTTACTCACCATCAAGAACACAACACTACATACTTGAAAGGTAGCAGTGCTATTATGGCTGTGGTCTTCTGTAAGAAGGAGGCACTTCCCCAGTTGGGCTGCCCCAGATTCAAGCGTGATGGTCATCGCTGTGCCCTACCTCTCATTGTTGGACGTAGTTTAAGGACATACCCGGGTCCAATAATTGAATAATTATTACATTATGATACCAAATTAAATTGAACAAAGTCAGGGACATCAACTAGTATATCTATGTAGTTATCGATTGATCTTATCTGGGGCAGATATCTAGGTTATCTTTGTCTAACTGGGGCGTTTTTAAATAAGCATTCTTTTTTTAACAAGTCCCCTAATAGACATTTTTTTATTTTTAAATTGGCTCGAAGTCATTTATTTTTAATATATTTCTTATTGTCGGAACAATGGGCTTCATTGAGCCAAATATGCTGAAATGGTTTTAAGAAGTTTTTTTTTTCTTTTGTTATTTTTTTTATACAACTCTGATCAGCTTTTGATCTGACACATAGGTTAGCATAGTTGCCGATTTATCGCCTATCGTGCTATCCGTGACTTCAAACATACTAGTTCGAGCGTGAAAGATACTGTGACAAGTTTTTTTTTTATGACATAGGCGGCAAACGAGCAGACGGATTGCCTGGTGGTAAGCAAGTGATAAAAACCCGACAATGGGTATTTGGCTAGCTGGTAAGTGACGAGGTCGAGGGTGTAGCACGCTGGTTCAGTAACAGCCTATTCACACATGCGTTGAAAAGACCTAAATTATATATGTGCGACTGAGTTCAAACGCTGGTCAGTCTTGTTAAAAAAAAAGTTGTTAAAGCGAAAGTTTCTTAATTGGACAGTACTTTAGGGTTCCGTAAGTAGTATTGTCACTTATAAATTTTTAGGGTTGGGTGAATTTTAAGTTAAAAGGATGCATTTCTGTAAGTTCGGTGACAATGCAATATTATGATACCACTGATCTGATCTGATGCTGGAGCCAGAAGTTAGCAGCAACTCCTGAAATACACAAGATAAACCCGTGGTATTTAGGCTCGTTAGAATCCTTTTGATGAGTAGATGATGATTGTGCAAAAAATGTACAGTCAGCAAAAAGCTTGTACCAAAAATTTATTTTTTGACGGAAATTAACTTATTTAGATTTATGTTAGGTTTAGTTGAATTTAATTATTTTTATGTACCTATTGAGTAGTTTTTTATATAGCCCACCGGGTTAGCAAGCTGAAGTGGCAATGGGCAGGCCACTTTGCACTCAGAGAAGATGGCAGATGGGGTCGAAAATTGCTCGAGTGGAGACCACGGACTAGCAAGCGCAGCGTCTGACGTCCACCCACAAGATGGACAGACGACCTGATTAAGATAGCCGGAAGACGCTGATTGCAGGTCGCTTCCAACCGGTACATGTGGAGGTCGAAGGGGGAGGCCTATGTTCAGCAGTGGACGTCTTATGGCTGAAATGATGATGAGTAGTTTTTTAACGGAAATACTTCACATTCTAAATCTAAAAATAAACTTACGAATTCCAACATTTTCTGTTAAATTTTATAAAATTTCCGGATGTACCGGAAACGGCCCTGGCAGCCGGATGTGCGTGTCAGAGGTCGTTGAACTTGACTTCCATATAATAATTATAATAATAATTATTCGGAACAATCTTACACAAATCGACCTAGTCCTACGGTAAGCTCAATAAGGCTTGTGTTGTAGGTACTAGACGACGATATACATAATAAATATATACATATAAATACTTATATACATACAAAACACCCATGACCCAGGAACAAATATCTGTGCTCATCACACAAATAAATGCCCTGACTGGGAATCGAACCCAGGACCATCGGCTTCATAGGCAGGGTCACTACCCACTAGGCCAGACCGGTCGTCATCCATAATTTGAACATTTTATTTAATAATTTGTAAAATAATGTTACGAACATAAATATACTTTGTCTACAATTTTGAAAGCCAATCAAACAATGAAGCCCATGGTCGTGGGTTCAAATCCCAGTCAGGGTATTTATATGTGTGATGAGCACAGATATTTGTTCCTGAGTTATGGGCGTTTTCTATGTATTTAATTATTTATATGTATCTATCTATTATATATATCGTCGTCTAGTACCTACAACACAAGCTTTACTGAGCTTATCGTAAGACTAGGTCGATTTGTGTAAGATTATCCGTTAGTATCAATTGCCTAAAAAACTCATATCAAACATATTAATTGTACAGTCAGCAGCAGAAGTGGCTAAGCATGCATGCATGCGAGATCAATTTCTGCTCATTTACAATTATAACAACTCTGGGTATGCGGTTTAAAATTATGACAAAACAAATTATGCGTAAACAAGGGGAACCAGTATGGGGTTCTTCAAAAAACGAGTGTACAGATTTATAAAGGCTCGGCAAAGCACACGTGACAACTCTGGAATTATAGGCTGCGGTAACTGCTTACCATCAGGCAGGCCGTTTGCTTGTTTGCCACCGACGTCGTATATAAAAAAAAACTCTAATACTTGCTAGCTGAGTTCAAAAACATACTCAAAAAATATGATGGAACCTTAAGCTAAAAAACATGGTAGCCGCAAAATGAATGAGAATAAAAAGTCCCGTTAGGCTAATGGATGAAAAATAAAACAAACCTATAGTTTTTTTTTTTGCTTCCGCTGTCTGTGGTTCGTGTATTTGCTACATTCAGTAACTGAATATACATCGACTTATTTTTTATTATGCAGAAACTTCTGCTAGCGAATGTTTCGATATTTAAATCGAAAGACAAATATAAAAAAAATTCACTCGCATTGGGACTCGAACCCACAACCAATGGATCACTAGTCCAGTGCACTACCAATTATGCTATACGAGTACCGCTTAGACTTATCAAATTTTGGTTGTGGGTTCGTGTCCCCCTGCGAGTGAAATTTTTTATATTTTTCTTTCAATTTAAATATCTTATACATAGACTTCTTTACAAGTACAAAATGGTATTGGAACGCTGGCTAGTAATGATATTCACAACGTAAGGATGAAACCGCTCCCCTCGCCTGGACGTCCGGTAGAACGGAGATGGCGGAATTAAATCACGCAATTCCTGTGCACACTCTCCAAAATATATCCTGCAAAACACAGACAAACTAGCAACCCTGCGGTACTCAAGGCTCTGTAACCTTACACTCACTGAGTCTGTGAACCTATATATATATATATATTTTTTTTTTTATTACAAAAAGAAACTTATATTATAACATTTTATAGCTTCGCCAAACTGTATAACAGTTTGTTGGCGAAAAAGAACACTCTTTATCCTTACACTAATACATACTAACGCAACTGCGTACCTATGATAATATGTTTAAGCAGTAAGTATGTTTAATTAAAAACTAAGTTAAGTTTCAGTTAGCACGCACAGTAATATTCAGTTAAATAAATGAATTGACTTACAAATACTCTTATATCCCGTAGTGGTTTTTCGAGTGAACGAATAAAATAAAATAAATAAAAAATAAATATTTCGGGACAATCTTACACATCGACCTAGTCCTACAGTAAGCTCAGTAAGGCTTGTGTTGTAGGTACTAGACGACGATATACATAGATAGATACATATAAATACTTAAATACATAGAAAACACCCATGACTCAGGAACAAATATCTGTGCTCATCACACATATAAATACCCTGGCTGGGATTTGAACTCAGGACCATCGGCTTCATAGGCAGGGTCACTACCCACTAGGCCAGACCGGTCGTCAAAATCACGACACGGCCTCTGAAATCGCGGTGTCAAATCGATAAACCTTCGTTGGTATATTTGTACAGGCAAGGGCATACAGATGTACTCAATTTTAAACTTTATGTAATTGATATAAGGTGAAATATTGTATACATGCCCCTCGTACTGTAATATTTACTTAGGTCAAATCTTGTTAGGTTCGTTTGTTGGGAACACGGAGTTTGATGCGTCATGAGGTTATAAAACATACATGAAGTCTTAGTTGCGGTATGCTAGCAGCCATCTGGAATAGGCGAGAAAAATAGTTATTTGTTCCTCCACCCCCCAACGGCCGGCAACGCGATTGTGACTCCCCTGGTGTTGGGTGCCCATGGGCGACGGTAATTGCTTACCATCATGCAATAAGTGTACTCGTTTGCCACTATTGTCATTTTTTTTTTTAATCTCAGTAAATTTAAGAGCCTGGACAGAGATTACTTTCGCCTTTGTACTTTTTGTTGTGCATTAAGATTAAATAAATAAAAATAAAATAAATAAAACGAGGAGCCGCCAGCATCCTTGGTACAATGCCTCGAGGGCCTTTTTTAGATAACTCAGTATGTACTTAAGTACTCGTAGTTATTATAATAATGTAGTTATTGTAAATAAATGATTATACTTTACACTATTATTATTATTTACACTTTACATTATTATTGGTCTCATCAAAAGACCAGCGCTGGCGATTGCTGGTATTACGCTGATATGACGCCATTTTGTGGCACACGTCGTTTGAGTAATGTTCTAATGTTTTTTTTGTTGTTAATATGCATGCACTAGACCGCGACGAGTGGTTAAAGCGAGGGGAGGCCTTTGTCCAGCAGTGGGACACAACATAGGCTACGTAAAAAAATATGTGTGTGTGTCAGGAATAAATGTCTCTATATATCTATTACTTACAAGGGGAATAGTTACTCTGTATTACGTGTGTGTGTAAGAGTTTTTACAAGTTTTTGTACAAGCGCTATCCTCGCGGAAAAATAGTCAAATTAACATACATACATGGTAACTTGTAAAAAGAATTGTTGTTAGACTGTAATCCAAAAAAAATAATAAAACAACTCAAACGGATTTTTATCGTGTACACTAATTTAAACTAATAATTTCTGTAAATATATGTATATTCAAAAGTAAAAAAATAATAATTTGTTTTTTTTTTTTTTTTATGACATAGGCGGCAAACGAGCAGACGGATTGCCTGGTGGTAAGCAATTACCGTCGCCCATGGGCACCCGTAACACCAGAGGAGTCACAAGCGCGTTGCCGGCCTTTAAGGGGGGTTGGAGCTCTGGGAACCTTACTCACCATCAGGAACACAACACTGCATACCTGAAAGGTAGCAGTGTTGTTCTTACTTTCATAGATGGCAGCACCATCTCTCTAGCTATATCAGAATCCCGAGAGGGTTTCATATAGGAGGCGCAAATACGTAGTGTTTCGCCTTAGAGCTGGTAAAACGGTGCCCAAAACCGTTTAAAAATTAACAAGATCACATATACTTGATTAATTTCGACGGGTTCCGCTCTGTACGGGTGGCCGAATTGGTTAAGGCGTCAGCCGCGATAGCTGGAGATGCGGGTTCGAATCCCGTCTCCAACGCCGGAGGTCCTCGTCGCTTTTTCTTAAGTAATTGTCATCTATTTCTACTAAAAAAAAAAAAAAAATTAAACTTCATCCGCGATAAAAAACGGTTTTAGTTGTTTTATTGCATGAGTATTTATCGCGGCAACCGAAGACAATATTATATAATCCAAAACTCAACATTTAATTACAAATTCTTCGGATAAATAAGGGGCACTATTTCACGAAATTTTCTTGTAAAATATGTCTGAAGAGTAATATACTAAAAGTTAATTACTTTGATTAAAGTCAGAAGTGACGTTTATATTTATTCTAAAAGCTTATAAAAGCTTAGTAATTAAAGGAAGTTCAGATTATGAGGGAGCTTAAAGTTCAGAGGGCGTATTCTGATTAGATTAAGATTTAGATTTTTGGAGCAAATTTGAATGTTTTAGAGTGTAATTTAATACAATATTGTACAATTGTATACATAAAAAAACAATTTGTCAGATTAGCTTTGGCTTTGAAATGTAGGTATGCAGTTTAGCATATTAGTAAATATATTAGTTGTTGTAGTAGATTTATTACTTGTTTTGTTCTTGACGACCGGTCTGGCCTAGTGGGTAGTGAACCTATGAAGCCGATGGTCCTGGGTTCAAATCCCAGTCAGGACAGTTATTTGTGTGATGAACACAAATTTTTGTTCCTGAGTCATGTTTGTTTTCTATGTATTTAAGTATTTATATGTATCTATCTATTATATATATCGTCGTCTAGTATCTACAACACAAGCTTTACTGAGCTTACCGTAGGACTAGATCGATTTGTGTCCTGAAATATGTATTTATTGATTTAAGTTTTTGTTATTAAATATTTCGGGACAATCTTACACAAATCGACCTAGTCCTACGGTAAGCTCAGTAAGGCTTGTGTTGTAAATAGGTACTAAACGACGATATACATATATAATAGATAGATACATATAAATACTTAAATACATAGAAAACACCCATGACTCAGGAACAAATATCAGCTCATCACATAAATAAATGCCCTTGGGATTTGAACCCGGGACCATCGGTTTAATAGGCAGTCACTACCCACTAGGTCAAACATATCGTCGACTTTGAAGTACATCATGAAAATATTCCAATATGGCGCGTGTTCAGAAGCCTCGTGTTAAAATAAATTTATTCAAATAACAACCTAACTACTTATAACAAAAAGTTTAAATTATAATGACAGTTGAAAACTTGCCAATGGTTATACAACCGCCATTGGAGAGCCGTTTGAATTTCAACTCTAAACTAAAGTGTTACGGTGCAATATTGTATGGTTTTTCCAAGGCATTTCAGCTGTTATGGTAGTTGAGGTTTCCCTAGAAGTTTGTTTAGGTCCGTGGGCGGACGAATCAATACGAAATGAAATTAGAGGGATTATAAAGATTTATGTACGCTGGTATCATTTTAGACGTGATTAATCTCTCTATTCATAAGGGTATGTCCTTAAACTACGTCCAACAATGAGAGGTAGGGCACAGCGTTGACCATCACGCTTGAATCTGTGGCAGCCCAACTGGGGAAGTACCTCCTCCTTACAGAAGACCACAGCCATAATAGCACTGCCACCTTTCAGGTATGTAGTGTTGTGTTCCTGATGGTGAGTAAGGTTCCCAGAGCTCCAACCCCCCTTAAAGGCCGGCAACGCGCTTGTGACTCCCCTGGTGTTGCGAGTACCCATGGACGACGGTAATTGCTTAACACCAGGCAATCCGTCTGCTCGTTTGCCGCCTATGTCATAAAAAAAAAATGCCATAATTGCCACGCTTGGCAGGCGGGTTGGCAATTGCAGTTCTTCCACCGCACTCTAAGGATGCTGCTACCCATACCCCAGTGGTTCTGGTCGTAATTTTAGGACATACCCGGGTACGAAGACTAAGGTCCTCGACCAGTGTGTGTTGCCAGTGATGACTTATGGTGCTGAAACGTGGTCGCTTACTATGGGCTTGATAAGAAGGCTCAAAGTCACCCAAAGAGCAATGAAGAGGGCTATGTTGGGAGTGTCCCTGCGTGATCGCATCAGGAATTATTTCATCCGCAGTAGAACCAAAGTTACCGATATAGCCCTTCGGATCGCCAGACTTAAGTGGCAGTGGGCGGGGCACATGAACCGATGGCCGGTGGGGCGGAAAGGTTCTGGAGTGGCGGCCACGAACTGGAAGACGCAGCGTAGGTAGGCCACCCACAAGGTGGACCGACGACCTAGTTGTAGTCACGGGATGCCGCTGGATGTGAAAGGATCGGTATTCTTGGGTCGTTCTGGGGGAGGCCTATGTCCAGCAGTGGACAGGTTTCGGCTGACATGACGATGAATCTCTCTAGAGGATTCAGCATCGCCACGCTTGTCAGGCGGGTTGGTGATAGCAGTTGGATTCATCATTCTAAAGGGACGTCGCTGACCGCCTTTGATGGTGTCTGATTCAGTTTAAGATCAGATGGAATGATTAATGAAACAAATATATTTTTTTATACGACGACGGCGGCAAACAAGTATAAGGCCCGCCTGTTAAGCTATTACCGTAGTCTATGGACGCCTGCAACTCCAGAGGATTTACGTGTGTGTTGCCTCCTCTTTAAGAACCTATACACTCCTTTTTGAAGAACCTGGTACTGTAGTCCTTAAGGAAACCTCTCTTAATTTACATTCCAGTTGCCATAGTCGCCACGCTTGGCAGGCGGGTTGGCGACCGTAATTGCTGTAGATTGGGTTTCGACAGAAGCTGCTGCCCGTCCGTAGATTTGTACCCTTTGCCGACACCCGCGGGAGGAGATGGGGTGGTGCTATTCTAGTAAGCCGGCAACACACGCAACTCTTCATTTAAATATCTTATTTTGAGGCCCGTCTCTCTCCATACAAAATTTCACCCAAATTGGTTCAGTGGTTTAAGCATGATAGGGAAACATACAGAAAGATAAACACACACAGTTAACTTCGCATTTTGCCACGGCTCATGGGAGCCTGGGGTCCAGATTTGGCGTACACTAGTTTTACGAAAGCGACTGCCATCCGACCTTCCAACCCAGAGGGTAAAGTAGGCCTTATTAGGATAAGTCCGGTTACCTCACGATGTTTTCCTTCACCGAAAAGTGACTGGTAAATATCAAATTTTATTTCGTACATAAGTTTGAACAACTCATCTGCACAAACCAGGATTCGAACCTGCGACCACTGGTAACCACATATATATAATAGATAGATACATATAAATAATAAATAAATAATAATAAATAAATAAATATTTCAGGACATCTTACACAAATCGACCTAGTCCTACGGTAAGCTCAGTAAGGCTTGTGTTGTAGGTACTAGACGACGATATATATAATAGATAGATACATATAAATACTTAAATACATAGAAAACACCCATGACTCAGGAACAAATGTGCTCATCACACAAATAAATGTCCTGACTGGGATTTGAACCCAGGACCATCGGCTTTATAGGCAGGGTCACTACCCACTAGGCCAGACCTGTCGTCAAAGATGTATGTTTGTGTGCCTAAAAATCTCAATTCCCACAGCAAAATAAACTCGGTAACGCAATCAAAAACTCCATTAAAACAGATTGCCTGAAACAACTAGGAGCTCCTAAAACTATCTGTCATTTAGACTTTTGAGGTCAAGCTTTATGTTTAAAAGCTTTTGTCACAGACGAGTTAATGTAAAAGAAATGTAAACCCTTAAAACTACAGACAGTTATTATTTTATGTAATTAATAAAACATAATTTAAAACTCAAAACCCATTCAAAATAATATACATTTTTATTTTATTTTATTTTATTCGGGGCATCAACAGCAATACAATCAATATTACAGAGCACATATACAGACCATAAAGCCAATTACAGATGTCCACAAAATTACTACGAATGTGCAATAACTTAGTGGTCGTCTAGTAACACGAAGAAGATAATTAATAATAATAAATATATATATATAGTTTGCGTGAACGTGGATGTGAGTGTGTAAGTGCTTGTGTGTGTGTGTGTTGGGTGTGTATCTGTGTGTCTGTCTGTGTGTGTTTGAAAGTGCATATCTAAAAAAAAAAAAAATTGGTAACTCGATGTCAACGTGCGGGCTTTAACAATAATGACAGTACTACTGGCGTAGGGATGTGACGACCCCATCGCCCACTGGTTTTCTCCAGTGCAATCAGTCAACGCAGGGCAGCTTGTGGCGAGCTGTTGGAGAGTAGCGACTCCACGTACCTGAGCGCCCCTGGGGTGCCCTGTCGGACAGGTGGGACAGGTCCCCTGCCTCTAGCTTGCCTTCACCGGCCGTCCAGAGTGGGGTCGCGAGAGCTGCGTTCTCGAGGGTAGATGTGGAAACCTAAGTGGCGAGTTGGCTATATGTTTAAAGTCCAGTGACACCTCTCTACCCTTAGCCCTATGCATCGGTGTTGCCCTTGAGCCATCTTTGATGTCGCTTTTTATGGGGGCCCATCTCGCATAGGGCGAGTCACCGTCTGCCGGAAATAAAATTGAATACCATTTTATTAGGCAGACGTCCGGTTTTTTATCCAATAGCCCAGTAGCTAGTCCATCCTTTCCACCTAATAGCCTAGTACATTCTAGATTCCATTATAACTCAATAGTCTTTACACCATGGCGGGTGCTGTCTCTGTGCGCGTCCCATGATACGGACAGGGGCAACATCCGCTTAGTGTACCCCTTACATTTCATTAAATTGTCGAAAGGGCCTCTGCGCGTTGGCTCGATCGAGCTCCGCGTACGCCTCCCAAATGTCCGGAACACCATTGTTCCGTGTACGGAAGAGACATAAAAATGACAGTACACGTTTTTTAAGAGTTAGTTTTGTGCAATCAAACAAGTCAATGCAATTAAATTGTGTATTGTGTACATGGTAACTATAGTTGTAATGTGAATGACCATGTTTAGGCACTGGTCCCACAGCGAGCTGGTAAGCTATGAGCTATCAGCCATTTCCAGGGACAAAAGATAATCGATCCCGTGTAAATAAAAGAGACATATGTCATAGCCGGGCGATCGTAGTTCATCGTCGGGCGATGAGCTGTTTTAGCTGTTTTATTTACACGGGAGCAATTATCTTTTGTCAATTGAAATAGCTGATAGCTCATAGCTTACTAGCTCGCGGTGGGACCAGTGCCTTAGCTTAAAATCGTATATAAACTAAAATTTAACTTTAACAGATCTTTTTAATGATCATATGAATATTTCAACCTTAAAGTATAAAACAAGGAAATTTATGTTTTAATAACAAAAATTACAAATTAATAATCATTGGATGCATTATATACATAAAACAAAACAAAAAATAACATTTTGTTTACTTACTTAAATAAACAATATTATACAACTCTGTACCTGTAGTCATGTTTAGACAAAAAATTCAACTTTTACATAAATAGTATCCTAGATATATGAGCATAAGTAAAATATTAACGTTTTATTTATATCGGGTATCCCTGCGTATTTTACACACGTCCTATTTCTATATCCTTGCATAGGTTTATTTGTTTAAGATTTTTTTTTTTTATACGAGACTGACCAGCGTTTGACCTCAGTCGCACCTGATGGTAAGTGTCGACGAGGTCGAAGATGTAGCACGTTCAGTGACAGTCTTCTGTTTTTTTTTATGACAGGCTACAAACGAGCAGACGGATTGCCTGATGGTAAGCAAATACCGTCGCCCATGGGCACCCGCAACACCAGGGGAGTCATAAGCGCGTTGCCGGCCTTTAAAGAGGGTTGGAGCTCTGGGAACCTTACCGTGAGTAAGGTAGTGCTATTATGGCTGTGATCTTGGGCTTCTCCAGACTCAAGCGCGATGGTATTTGGCTGTACCCTACCTCTCATTGTTGGACGTTTAAGGACATACCCGGGTCCGGTTTCACTCTTGCCTTGAAAAGATCCTAATTATATATTTCCGTTTAACCTAAAATATTATTAGTCTGTCATAATCCTGCCACAGATTTTTACAAAAGCTTTGCTATTGTTAGTCTCTATTCATTACGTATCTGTAAACCACAACTTTTTAAGTCTTGAAATAAGGTCTTTGCTTACTTATATACTTACTTACTTATTCGTTGGGGAAAGATAAATATATACTAACTAGCTTTTTCTCGCTACAGCCATGCCCGTCTTTAAAATATGGTTGCGGGATAAAAATTATCCTATGTCCTTTCTTGTAGCTCAAACCCTCTCCATACCAAATTTCATCCCAATTGGTTCAGTGGTTTAAGCGTAAAGAGGTAACAGACAGACAGAGCTAGTTACTTTCGCATTTGAGCGTTTCTCTTAATTTTTGCCACTTTTCTCAACCTAAAATTGATTGGTAAGTTTTATGTTTTTTCTGGTCAGAATCACCAGCTGATTCGATTTATGCAATAAAAAAATATGTCACATAATATTCCATACATTTTTGAATTTCCTATTATGTTACCTCCATAGAAAATATATAGAAAAAGGTAACACAATGGGGAAAAAATCTTTGGGACACATTTTTTTCTTGCATAAATCGAATCAGCTCGCGATTTTGACAAGAAAAAACATAAAATTTACCAAAATATTTGAAGTCGAGGAAAGTGGCAAAAATTTTAAGAAACGCTCATTTATAATATTAAAGTACCTATACTAAAGTATATAAGTGTGGATCTACTTCTATACAAGAGATGATCTACTTCTATACAATGAGAGGTAGGGCACAGCGATGACCATCACGCTTGAATCTGGGGCAGCCCAACTGGGGCAGTACCTCCTCCTTACAGAAAACCACAGCCATAATAGCACTGCTACCTTTCAGGTATGTAGTGTTGTGTTCCTGGTGGAGAGTAAGGTTCCCAGAGCTCCAACCCAACTAAAAGGCCGGCAACGCGCTTGTGACTCTCCTGGTGTTACGGGTGCCCATGGGTGACGGTAATTGCTTACCACCAGGCAATCCGTCTGCTCGTTTGCCGCCTATGTCATAAAAAAAAAAAAAAAGATAAAATTGTATACCAGTTTATTAGGCAGACGTCCGGTTTTTTTTATCCAATAGCCCAGTAGCTAGTCCATCTTTTCCACCCAATAGCCTGGTACATTCTAGATTCCATTAAAACTCAATAGTCCTTACACCATTGCGGGTGCTGTCTCTGTGCGTGTCCGAAAATACTGACAGGGCAACATCCGCTTAGTGTACCCCTTACTTTTCATTCAATTTTCGAAAATTCCTCTGCGCGTTGGCTCGATCCGGCTCCGCGTACGCCTCCCAAATATCCGGAACACCATTGTTCCGTGTACGGAAGAGACATACAAATAAATAATAATGGTACATATATATACGTATATTAAACCCAAATTAGTTAATTTACTTCTTATCCTTATTCACTCACCTTGTGTCACTTTGACAATTTCCGTTGTATGCTAGCGACGAAACATAAATTAAATAATGTTTGATATACGTTTATGACCCCCAATCCGGCAACCCCCATAAATCACCACAGAAAATGATCGCTGAGCAAGAGGGATTCAATCCCATAATGGCTATGCTTGGCAGGTTGGCCCAACCCATAGCACTGCTACCTTTCAGGTATGTAGTGTTGTGTTCCTGATGGTGAGTAAGGTACCCTGAGCTCCAACAACTTTTAGGGCAGGCAACGTGCAAGTGAATCCTCTTGTGTGTCAGGCGTACGGTAACCGCTTACCATCAGGCGGGTCGTATGCTTGTTTGCCACCGTCCTTGTATAAAAAAAGGGTTGGGCAGCAGCGTCCGTCGAAATCGTAACAGCTACTGCGGTCGCCAACCCGCCTGCCAAGCGTGGCGACTATGGCAAGTACCCCCAAGATGATACAAGTCATATTTGTGGGAGGCCTTTGTCCAGCAGTGCTGCATACGGCTGATATGTATGTATGTATTATTACCTAGATTTTTACTTAAGAGTAGAAAGTATGGACCTGGGTATGTCCTTAAACTACGTCCAACAATGAGAGGTGGGGCACAGCGATGACCATCACGCTTGAATCTGGGGCAGCCCAACTGGGGAAGTACCTCCTCCTTACAGAAGACCACAGCCATAATAGCACTGCTACCTTTCGGGTTTGTAGTGCTGTGTTCCTGATGGTGAGCAAGGTTCCCAGAGCTCCAACCCCCCTTAAAGGCCGGCAACGCGCTTGTGACTCCGCTGGTGTTGCGCGTGCCCATGGGCGACGGTAGTTGCTTACCACCAGGCAATCCGTCTGCTCGTTTGCCGCCTATGACATAAAAAAAAGTGGGAAGAGAGAGGTTACAACCTTTACGGCTATAGCCTGATTGATAAAATGTAACTAACTATTTATCCTGCGTATTTTTCAAATGGCGATGTAAAAGAATTTTCATTGTTCCGACATCGACTGCCAACCCGTTCAGTTAATCAATTCGTTCATTCAATCAATCTTTGTTTTCGTTCACTCGGCACGTTCAAAGCCCGTACCACGAGTAATCATACTCGCTAGCGTGTGTTTAAACATTTATATAAATATATTTTGACGACTGGTCTGGCCTAGTGGGTAGTGACCCTGCCTATGAAGCCGATGGTCCTGGGTTCGATTCCCAGTCAGGGCATTTATTTGTGTGATGAGCACAGATATTTGTTCCTGAGCCATGGGTGTTTTATATGTATTTAAGTATTTCTATGTATCTATCTATAATATATATCGTCGTCTAGTACCTACAACACAAGCCTTACTGAGCTTACCGTAGGACTAGGTAGATTTGTGTAAGATTGTCCCGAAATATTTATTTATTTATTATTCCTCCTAGGTTGATAGCTATTCGCTTCTACCTTCCTAATGCGGACTGCTAAGGAATTGAATTCGCTCCCTTCGTCTCCCCGGAAAGATATAATTTAGGTCTCTTCAAGGCAAGAGTGAAGGCTGTTACTGAACCAGCGTGCTACACCCTCGACCTCGTCGACACTTACCATCAGGTATGACGTCAAACGCTGGTCAGTCTTGTATAAAAAGATTTCTGTACCTCTTTCGTAACTAACTTATATCTTTTGTCTACATTCTTGTGGACAATTCCTGATAAACAAACAAAAAATACTCTTGTCAGGATTTGAACCCAGTACCCTGCTCCGCAGACAATCGCTGAAGTTTACTATTACTTAGCCCGTTAACTATTAACAAGGTGACGAAGGATAATTTGTCACTAAACTGAACAGGAAGGGACGGAAGCGTTCGTTACAAAGCGCCGGAAGTGCCGCCATGACGGTCGTCGACTTCCGGTTAATTTATTGTCTCCTTTATAGAACTATGTAGTGCGTGATGGGAATTTAGGCCTCCCCTATAGGCTGCCACAGGGAGCGATCTCTGAGCATCATCTTCCTCCTGGCATTTTGCCTGGGAGCCTGGGGTCAGCTTGGCAATTAATCCCAGGATTTGGAGTAGGCTCTAGTTTTACAAAAGCGACTGTCATTGACTTGACGTAGTATTTACCATCTGAATAGTGTTGTGTTCCTGATGATGAGTAAGGTTCCCAGAGCTCCAACGACTTTTAGAGTAGGCTACGTGCATGTGAATCCTCTGGTGTTGCAGGCGTCCATAGGCTACGGTTACTGCTTACCACCAGGTGGGCCGTATGCTTGTTTGCCACCGTCATTGTATTAAAAAAAAAAAAGGGTTGGGCAGCAGCGTCCGTCGAAGCCGTAACAGGTATTGCAGTCGCCAACCCAGCGTGGTGACTATTCCCCGAGACTCCCATAGCCGTGGCAAAATACTTGGACCCGGGTTTGTCCTTAAACTACGTCCAACAATGAGAAGTAGGGCACAGCGAAGTACCATCACGCTCGAGTCTGGAGCAGCCTAACTGGGGAAGTACCTCCTCCTTACATAAAACCACGGCCATAATAGCACTGCTACATTTCAGGTATGTAGTGTTGTGTTCCTGTTGGTGAGTAAGGTTCCCAGAGCTTCAACCCCCCTTAAAGGCCAGCAACGCGCTTATGACTCCCCTGGTGTAGCGGGTGCCGATGGGCGACGGTAATTCCTTACCATCAGGCAATCCGTCTGCTCGTTTGCCGCCTTTGTCATAAAAAATGCCGGGAAAACGCGAGATGATGATGATTGAATACATGTACATATACGACTGTTTTGCCACACGGCTTTTCCAGTCTGACCGTTAAATCCTGCAAAATCCGGATATCCGGACGGTCTGGGCCGGACGCTTGTTTTGGGTACACTTTTAATGAGCCTGCGAGATAGACTTAGCATATTTATTTAATTATAAATAAATAAATAATAAAATAAATATTTCGGGACAATCTGACACCAATCGACCTAGTCCTACGGTAAGCTCAGTAAGTCTTGTGTTGCAGGTACTAGACGACGATATATATAATAGATAGATACATATAAATACTTAAATACCTAGAAAACACCCATGACTCAGGAACAAATATGTGCTCATCACACAAATAAATGCCCTGACTGGGAATCGAACCCAGGACCATCGGCTTCATAGGCAGGTCACTACCCACTAGGCCAGACTGGTCGTCGAAATTATGCATGTGCCTAGTTCGCCATTTGTATTTTTTTTTTTAATTATTCTTTATCCATACTTCTACACTATATACACTAATATTATAAAGGCGATAAATTGTCAGTGTGTCAGTTTGTATGTTTGTTACTTCTTCACGTCTAAACGGCTGGAGCGATTTTAATAAAATTTGGTATGGACTTAGCTGACACCCTGGATTAACACATAGGCTACGTTTTTTCTCTAATAAACCTGCTGACGACCGGTCTGGCCTAGTGGGTGACCCTGCCTATGAAGCCGATGGTCCTGGGTTCAAAACCCAGTCAGGGCATTTATTTGTGTGATGAGCACAGATCTTTGTTACTGAGTCATGGGTGTTTTCTATGTATTTAAGTATTTATATGTATCTATCTATTATATATATCGTCGTCTAGTACCTACAGCACAAGCCTTACTGAGCTTACCGTAGGACTAGGTCGATTTGTGTAAGATTGTCTCGAAATATTTATTTATTTTTTAAACCTCGGGTAACACCTCGGGGCACAGCTAGTAATATTATATATGCGAAAGTAACTCTCTCTGTTTGTCTGTTACCTCTTCACGCTTAAACCGCTGAACCAATTTGGATGATATTTGGTATAAAGAGGGTTTGAGCTACGAGAAAGGACATATGATATTTTTTATCCCGCAACCATACTTTTCAGACGGGCATGGTTGGCCGACAAAGTCGCGAGTAAATATAAAATAATTAGGTAATTATTATAATAACTACTTAATTACTTTCTATGTAAAATCTTAAAAAAGTCTTAAACACAAAACTATCGTGAGATTGAAACATATTAATTGTATAAAAGCGGGTAACTCACGTTTTATAAGTCGAATATTGCTCGACATGTTTCACTCCGTAACGAGGAGCATAATCATGAGCCATTCGCGTTGGCTAACCGACGCAGACACTTTTATATAATTAATATGTCTTAAAAAAGTCCTTGAGGCATTGTACCAAGGATGCTGGCGGCATTTTCTCGTTGTATCGCAATGCTGATAAGTACGTGTGAAGAAACTACCAGCTCTTCTGTCACCAACTCTACTCGCCACGCTTGGCAGGCGGGTTGGCGACCGGAGTAGCTGTTAGATTACGACGGACGCTGCTGATCGGTAGAGATTTCCCTTGCATTATACTGCGTTGAAAAGGGATAAGTATTGGCCTTACACATTTCGGTTTTTGGGGTTACTCCACAAAAAAATATAATAATACCTAAATAAATATTACACGACATCATTACACAAAAATGACTGAGCTCCACAGTACGCTCAAGAAGGCTTGTGCTGTGTGTGCTCAGCCAACGATATATATAATGTACAAATACTTAAATACATAGAAAACACCTATAACACCAAACACAGGGTGTAATTTTTTACATGATACAAAATATGTTTTTCTAACTCCATAAACAACTTGCAATTGAATGCACGCTGAAATCAAATATATTTTCAATTTTATTTTTTATTTCATTATTTTTTTACTTTTAACTGTATCTGGATATTATAACAGTTTATTTAAATTATTAATTGAAATATTTGGCTATTTATCATAATTGTCAATAACATTTTTTGTGATTTACAAATATGCTAGTTTGAAAAGTAATTAAGTTTCTATATTTTAAATATTTTATAAAAGCTGTTTTAATATCAAAATATCCTTTACAAGTTAAAAAATACAAGAAGAAAATGTATAAAAATCACAATAATTTGCTAGTTGATTATGGAGTTCGAAAAATATATTATTTTGGGTCATGTATAAAATTACACTCTGTATGTGTGCTCATCACACAATATCCAAATTAATGCTCTAACTGGGATTTGAACGCAGGACCATCAGCTTCATAGGCAGAGTACCTACTAAGCCAGACCGGTCTCAAATAAGTGTGATTTATTTACAGAGCATTTAGGGGTTCATTCCCCAAAGTCGGGGCGACATGTGGACTGACATTTGTCACGACATATTTAATAATTTACGATGTTTGGATTACTCTCAGTAATGGCGGACTTTACCCTTCGCAGATTTTACATCATCAACAACTTGCATTGTACCGGCATTTTGCCACGGCTCGTGGAGCCTGATGTCCGCTTGGAAACTAATGCCAAGCAGGTAGTGTTACGAAAGCGATTGCTATCTGACCTTGCAACCAAGAAAGTAAACTAAGATTTATTGGGATTAGTCCGGTTTCCTAATATTTTTTTCCTTCACCGAAAAGCGACTGGTAAATATCAAATGATATTTCTTAGTTTTTTTTTTATTTACAGAAATGACAATCGTATTATGATAACTACAAGTACTTAACTAGTTACAGTATAAAATCTAAAAAAGGCGCTTGAGGCATTATACCAAGGATACTGGCGGCTCCTCGTTGTATCGCAGCTGATACGTTGTGCGAGGAAGCCGCCAGCTCTTCGGTCACCAGTTACATCAATCAGACGCTTCGCGATTTCTGCAAAAAGTTTGTGCGCGCTGGGACCCCATAGAACGTTATTTCGTAGTTAAGTTTTGGAAAAGTCAGTGGTTGCTGCCTGCGACCTCCAGAGTGCTAATCGTACGCTCTTACCGTTAGGCCACCGGCGTACCATTTTATAAACCACTAGCTTTTCCTCGCGACTTCGTCGGCCAGCCATGCCCGTCTTTAATGTATGGTTGCGAGATAAAAAAAAACCTATGTCTCTTCAAAGCTCAAACTCTCATTTTACCAAATTTCATCCCAATTAGTTCAGCGGTTTAAGCGTGAAGAGGTAACAAACAGACAGAGTCACATTCGCATTTATAATATTAGTATGAATTGATAAACCCATTGTATAAATAAATACTTAAATCATTAAGAATATTTTGGGGGGTATGTCCTTAAACTACGTCCAACAATGAGAGGTAGGGCACAGCGATGACCATCACGCTTGAATCTGGGGCAGCCCAACTGGGGAACTACCTCCTCCTTACAGAAGACACAGACACAGCCATAATAGCACTGCTACCTTTCAGGTATGTAGTGTTGTGTTCTTGATGGTGATTAAAGTTCCCAGAGCTCCAACTCCCCTTAACACGCTTGTGACTCCCCTGGTGTTGCAGGTGCTCATGGGCGACGGTAATTGCTTACCATCACACAATTTGCTCGTTTGCCAGCTTTCTCGTAAAAAAAATAATGAATATCAGTGCCACGTACTTTCTACTTCCGAAGTCATGGGTGTTTTCTATGTGTTTAAGTATATGTATATTATATATCATTAGCTGAGTGCTCACTCAGCTTAGTAAATTTTTGTAAGTGTCAAATATTCCTTCGCTGTATTATCTGAATATTTCAACACAAAACAATTTCTTTGAAACGTTTTTTTATCTCATCTTTCTTGCGTTGTCCCAGAATTTTCGCTACGGCTCATGGGAAACTGTGGGGCCATAATAATAAATAAATATTTCGGTACAATCTTACACAAATCGTCCTAGTCCTACGGTAAGTTCAGTAAGGCTTGTATTTAGGTACTAGACGATGATATTCATAATAGCTTGATACATATTACATATAAATACTTACATACATAGAAAACACCCATGATTCAGGAACAAATATCTGTGCTCATCACACAAATAAATGCCCTAACTGGGATTCGAACTCAGGACCATCAGCTTCATAGGCAGGGTCACTACCCACTAGGCCAGACCGGTCGTGGAAGCTTTATAACCTTTCAATCCAGAAGATAAACTAGGCCTTATTAGGATTAGTCCGATTTCCGAGTTCCCTTCACTAAAAAGCGACTGGTAAATATCAAATGATATTTCGTACATGGAATACATTTATTTACAGAAATTACAATCGTATTATGATAACTACAAGTACTTAACTAGTTACAGTATAAAATCTAAAAAAGGCCCTTGAGGCTTTGTACCAAGGATGCTGGCGGCATTTCCTCGTTGTATCGCAATGCTGATACGTTGTGCGAGGAAGCCGCCAGCTCTTTGGTCACCAGTTACATCAACCAGACGCTTCGTGATTTCTGCAAAAAGTTTGTGCGCGCTGGGACCCCATGGACCTAGCGTCTCTACGCCAAATGGTACAAAATGGTGCTCTCTGCCCAGGCTTTTATATTTGTTACGTTTAAGAATTTCGGCATTTTCCGCCGCTGCACCCACTTTTACATAAGTTCCGAAAAACTCATTGGTACAAGGCGGCGTCGAACCTGCGATCTCCTTGCAAGTCTCACGATTTTAAAGAACACCAGCACTCAAAAAGAATCTTATGTAGCCTTAAAATGTCTAGATAAGTTCAAGCGGAAACGAAGTTATGGCCCCGCCATAGCTCTTAAGCGGATGAAATTATCGCCAAATTGCTTTATTGATACGCTGCAAGCATTTTGTGGAACAGTAGGAAATCGAATTGTTGGTCATACTTGCTTGTAACTTCTCACACACGAGTTATAATTTAGGAATATGAAGCTCAATCAAGTGGTTTGGTCCTGAGTCTAGTAAATGCTCCGCAACAGCAGACTTGTTCACCTGGCGACTTCTGACTGCTGCGATATGTTCCTTGAGTCTTTCTGCTATGGTGCGCTTGGTTTGCCCAATAAGAACTACCACAAAGACTGCAGTCGATCTTATAAACGCCAGGTGACTGAAACGGAATGACGTCCTTCGGTGACCTAAGATATACTGCGATCTTGGACAACGGAGTGTAAACAGTTTTTATAAAGTACTTCTGGACGTTCAAAAACGTTTAAGTTGATAAACAAGATCAAGTGCGGGTAGTTCGAAAAACTCGCGCGGCTAGAAGATGTTGATGTGAACTTTAGCCAGTCTTCATCCGAGACCACGAGGACAACGTCGTCTTCGAAACGTCGGAAGTAAATTTTAAAGTTAATATACGCGGTTAAGTCCCGTTCATGTTTAATAATGTGTACAAACCGTGAGAGTTATAATTCTTTGAAGAAGAAAGACTGGCCAGCGTTTGACCTGAGTCACACCTGATGGTAAGTGTTGACGAGGTCGAAGTTGTACCACGCTGGTTCAGTAACAACCTATTCACTCTTGCCTTGAAAATACCCAAATTATATCTTACCGGGAATACAGACGAAGGGAGCGAATTCCATTCCTTAACAGCCCGCATTAGAAGCGAATCGCTTCGTGCGATTGAATGGAATATTCGCAACGCAGGATGAATCCGCTCCCCTCGCCTAGACGTTGGGTGGTGGAACGGTGATGGCGGATTTAAATCGTGCAATTCCTAAATACAAATCAAAGCGGATTTAATCGCGTTAGGAACCTACCTAGACTTTAGCCGGAAGTGCTGTAGTTAAAGTTTAATTTAAAGCATCTTCCTCTTAGTTTTATCTCGATTCAAATCTGCCTATGAAGCTGATTGTCCTGGATTCAAATCCTAGTAAGGGCATTTAGTTGTGTGATGAGCATATGTATTTGTTCCCGAGTCATGGTAGTTTTCTACATATTTGTATATTATATATATCGATGGCCGAGTACGTACAACACAAGCCTTCTTGAGCTTACCGTGAGACTCAGTTAATTTGTATAAGAATGTTCTGTAATATTTATTTATTACTTATTTATTTATTTTGTGTTTCAGGTAAGCATTGCAAGTTTCGTGTCAAATTAGAGTTGGTAAGTGTATGTATTTATGAAGATCATATGTATTGTTAAGATATTGCAAGCCTTTTTCCTAGAAATTAAGGATAAAGAATGATACACGTTACACCGTCACGTCTCCTACACGTCAACGGAAGGCTCGGGCTCGGGAGGGCGACGTGTACGCGACGGTATAGCGTGTGTCATCCGTAATGATTATTATATTTAATATTTAAAAAAAATATATACTAACTATATACTATTTTCATTCTATGACATGTAATGAACCAAATGACATCTTCTGTCATATTTAAAACTGACAAATTTGCAATTCATTATCTCAAATATGTATTGTCTTGTATTTTATTCACGAATCCAGTAATTTTCAAAAGTTGTAAACTATTAAAAGTAGAATAGATAAATTTGACTCGCGGCGGGACTCGAACCCACAACCACGGATCACTAGCCCAGAGCACTACCAATTGTGCTACACGAGTACCGCTTAGACTTGTAAATTTTTTTTATCTATCCCTCGTCGTATACGTCATCATGGGTGACGTGTAAACACATCTACCGCCAGCGTGTTAAACACTTAACACTTTAAATCCCTTATACTTCGAAGATATTCGCTAGCAGACGTTTCTGCATAATAAAAATTATTTATTAAAAGTAGCTCAGTTTTATGAGGACTATCTAACATCATCATCATCATGCCAGCCGAAAGACGTCCACTGCTGGACATAACGACCCAAGAAGACCGATCCTGCGCCTTCCACGTCCAGCGGTATCCCGCGACTCTAACTCCGTCGTCGGCCGGTCTTATGGGAGGCCTACCTACGCTGCGTCTTCCAGTTAGTGGTCGCCATTCCAGAACCTTTCCAAATACTCGTATACTTACATTTAAAGCCAGGAGACACGCGGTTTATTCCGCTCAGAGTGTACTTATACTTGACATATTTCGACTGGTTGGCTGGCAATATTGATGAGGGATGCTTCCGACCAGTTATGGTCATCCATTGTTGATTTTTTTAGTGACATAGGTGGCAAACGAGCAGACGAATTGCCTTATGGTAAGCAAAGGTCATCCCAAAGGACTACAGTATGGGGTTCTTCAAAAAGGGTGTAAAGTTTTTACGGGGTCGGCAACGCGTGAATGATGCCTCGGTATATTGTAAACGTCCATAGGCTGCGGTGACCACCAACCATAAAGCGGGCCGCATTCTTGTTTGCCACCTTTGTGGTATAAAAAAAATTACCGTCGCCCATGGGCACCAAGGGTGTCATAAGCGCGTTTGCCTTTAAGGGGTTGGAGCTCTGGGAACCTTACTCACCATCAGGAACAACACTACATACCTGAAAGGTGGCAGTGATAATATGGCTGTTGTCTGAGCCATAAGAGGACTGAAGCCTATATAAGCCATAAGCCTCTCTGTTCAGCGAGACAATCCCGTAATCGCCACGCTTGGCAGGCGGTTTGGCAATCGCAGTTTCACAGCCTGATAGATCTGCCTGAAAACCTTATTTACAACATCAAATCACTTGTCAACTAGCTAATTTAAATTTAAAATGACTAACCGATACCGGAAAGTGATTTTGTTTGACAAAATGGCGTCAACCCTGATTTCCGGCCGTCGATCAATCAACATTATTTCTCATGAATATTGAATGAGCTTATAAAAACAATTTTCAAGGTAATTTCAGGTTATAATTTAACGTATTGGGTTTCCATACTATCATCATATTTATACTTCAATTTTCATATAATAGTTATTTCATATAAGAGCGGTTCAAACGCCCGAATAATTACCCTATATCTATGTCTCAATTCAAATCTTTGAGTTTATCTGTATGCCGAGTTTCATAGAAATCCATTGAGCAGTTATTGTGTGGTTGAGGGGACCTGTCCCACTCCCACCTGTCCGATAGGGTACCCCCAGGGGTACTCAGGTAGTGGAGTTACTACCTTATAAAAACTATTTTTTTTTACATCTTAAAACCTAACGCTTTTAAATATGACGTTAATCCTTTCTCGTATAAAATTCTATTAGTAAGCAAGGGACAGACTTTATCGAAGTACTCGCCTGTAATATGCATAATTGAATGTTTGCTATTAAATTCTCTGTAGGCGTTTTATTAATCCCTAGTGGCGTGAAGTAATTAAACTAATTAGTAGAAGCAGTACTTTTGTGGAATTTTCCATATACTGGTGGAAAGATCGAATGCCACATGGATGGCAACTACCTTAAAGATTGTAAATAGCACATTTTGTGTAAAGGAGACATTCCTTTGTTTTTAAAAACAATAAAATCTGCATTTAAGGATTTATGAAAAATCTCTTGCCTCAGCCGGGACTATCAGATAGATCAGAACTGTGAAAGTCACAAATATCTGAACAACGCCTCTATTGACAAGGCGATAAAGTGCATGTTCAGATATTTGTGACCACAGCACTGCCACAGCTGATGCTAATTTATTTTTAATCTTACTCCGAACACATCTAAGGCATAATATGTTAAACAGGGCAAAATCCGGAAAATTGTGGGTTCATCTTTTGTTTTTGACAGGTATTCTGTCTACCGTAATTAGATTTTGTACCTTCGTAAATTTTCCGAGACGCGTTGTTCCCATTTACGTAAAATTCTGTTTAGGCTTGTACTATACAGTGTGGAAAGTTAACTCGGGCCCTGGAGGGAAACTACCTTAAATCCTTGAGCTAGCTCATTTCACTTAAAGGAGACATTCCTTTATTTTTAAAAAGGAACAAAACTGCATTCAAAGATTTTCTAAAACTCGCTTGCCTCGCCCGGGACTTGAACCAACTAAAATTTAAAAAAAACACACTCTCTATTTAATAAAATAGAGAGTGTGTGTGTGTGTTTTTTTTTTAATTTAGTTGGTTCGAGTCCCTGAAATAAACTAGCTCAAGGATTTAAGGTAGTTTCCCCCCAGGGGCCGAGTTAACTTTCCACACTGTATATGTAGGAAGAAAAATTAATGACTGGAGCACACATGCGCATACGCCAGCAAGGGAGAAAGATACTCTCGCCTTGTCGCATTAGAAAAATAACGGTAAATTATTCCGTCAGATCATTAGTCACTCATTATTTCAATAATCTCGTAAAGTGCTCGTAATAGTAGTTTATGTATCTGTGCATAATGAAGGGCATTACAACAAGAGTGTGGGTTTATGAAACGAGCCGAAGGCGTGAAGATTTCATTGCTATACGAGGGTGGAAGTAGGTAAAAAACTTAGCTAAAGCACCTTGTCTATGTAGTAGTAATATGTGTACGCATGTCGGGGTTCTATATTCAAATGTTGAACTAAGTTCCATTAATTCTCTGCACAACTACTTAGACATGGTGCTTCAGTTAAATTTTTCACCTGACTATGAGGTTTTTGAATTGTTTTCTCAAAAACTGCTCGATGACTTTTACACGATTTTTCCAATAAAATAATGAGATAGTTAGCAAAATCTTTGAGGAGAAAAATAAACGCACACAAAAGTTTTAGGCCATTAAATAGTTTTGCACGAATTGACATTTTCAATACTCATATTTTATACTTTTTTTTTTCTCCTGGCATTTTGCCACGGCTAATGAGAGCCTGGGGCTGGGTTGAAAGGTCTAATAGCAGTCGCTTTTGAAAACTAGAGTGTAGGCACTAGTTTCCGAATACGACTGTTATTTGACCTTCCAAACCCAGATGTCTAGTCATATATTGGCATTAGACCAGTTCTTTTCACCGAAAAGCGAATGGGGAAATATCAAATGCTATTTCGTATATAAGTTTCGAAAAACTCACTGGTACGAGCCATGGTTTGAACTTGCGACATCCGGATTGCAAGCCACACGCTCTTACCGCTAGGCTCCCACCGCGAGCTAGTAAGCTATGAGCTATCAGCTATATCAAGGGACAAAAGATAATCGCTCCCGTGTAAATAAGAGATACCTATATAATCGCCCAACTATGACATATATGTCTTTTTTATTTACACTCAATCGATTATCTTTTGTCCCTTGAATAGCTGATAGCTCATAGCTAACTAGCTCGCGGTGGGACCAATGCCACACTCAAGTTTATTAATTTCTGTCACTCATGTTTTTAAAATACACTTACTTCATTTTCCAGTTTAAAATGTCACAACTCAAGTACTCGACGCTAAAAACCTCCCCTCAGATCGTCTACCTAATCGGGGGCCTAACTCTAAAACATAACCCGGAAATACTATGTCTAACCCTAACAAACCTCTTACAGCACTACCTTCAAACCAGAATCTTAAGTCTCAACACTGACATTGAATTTTCAATCTTATCGTTAATATATAAAGTTACTTTTGCATTGACGTGTTAGCTGAATCTGGCGACAGTTTTGGTTATGGGAATTTAAGCTTTAAACAGTAATGTTAAGGTTGTTTTTTGGATAGCAATAGTTAAGCACGCTTGTCGTTCAAGGTTGCTGTGGCCCTTGGAAACTGGGTCGACATTTGCACTTATTTTGAACGTGTGAAGTTTATACTAGTGCTGTACTTAGTCGAGTTTGAGTCCTTAAGTCGAGCTTAAACTCTTGAAGTTAAAGGGATGGGAATAGGACTTAATTACATTTCGCTTGTCCACCTTGTTCCCAGCGACTTCCGGTACGTGGTTGTCAGTCGAGAACCTTTACGCACCAATGGCAGGCGGTTCTAAATGCAAGCTGCCCATTTCCATAGTTTGGCGATACCGAGGCTTTCGGTTACTTTAGTTCTCCTGCGAATGACATCATTTCAGTACCCTTACCGCGATTTGTGACATTGAGGTTTTCGATAACGAGTATCGAGTTTACTATATGTGCACCTCGCTTGTACTTTAGTGCGAACGAGATGCGCAGATAGTAAACTCGATACTCGTTATCGAAAACCTCAAATACACAACTCATGGTAAGGGTACAGGTGCGACTGAGCTCAAACGCTTTTAGAAAAAAAAATAGCATTCGCTTGAAACCAAAAGATTGTAACTAAGAAGTAGTCAATTAGTAAAATGGGTGGCTTACCATTATTACCAAGCCCTCTCTGCTATGTTAATTATATTAAAATATCAATTCAAGTTCACCCGGAGTTTACCCCTATTGTTTGTTAAGTTTAATTTTAAAATTAACTAAATTACTGTTTGGCGTAGAAACGAAAAGACGCCTAAAGATATAGGAATAAAGTCATACTCAAACATTATTTTGTTAGTATGCCGCAAGGGCACTTTTACACGTCGAGAATACAAAAAGTAAAAGAGAAAAATAAAAACTACGCCGGTTCTGACCTTACACCTCTGAGCCGAGAAACATTTTGACTTTTATGACCGGCAAGAAACCGGCTCATTCGCATTAAAATAGTACTAGTGACATGCACAGATAGTAAACTCGATACTCGTTATCGAAAACCTCAATGTCACAACTCATGGTAAGGGTTACATAGTTTATAGTGGTGTTATAAAAAACGTGATACAAGATTATCAAACCGGCATCTGTTCATGATTTTGAACATCTTTTACTATGGGGTCAAGTTTGTAGAATTAAATAAAAATTTTGCTGTTCCATACAAAAGGTCAAGTAGGTTTATGTTGACAAAAATGTATGAGAGAGTTGTTTTTTTTTTACAATTTACAAACTTGTTTGGACCCGGGTATGTCCTTACACTACGTCCAACAATGAGTGGTAGGGCACAGCGAAGTACCATCGCGCTAGAGTCTGGAGAAGCCCAACTGGGGAAGTACCTCCTCGTTACAGAAGACCACAGCCATAATAGCACTGCTACCTTTCAGAGTGTTGTGTTCCTGATGGTGAGTAAGGTTCCCAGAGCTCCAACCCCCCTTAAAGGCCGGCAACGCGCTTTTTTTTTTTTTTTTTGATATAGACGGCAAACGAGCAGACGGATTGCCTGGTGTTAAGCAATTACCGTCGCCCATGGGCACCCGCAACACCAGGGGAGTCACAAGCGCGTTGCCGGCCTTTAAGGGGGGTTGGAGCTCTGGGAACCTTAAAACTTTTGTGACTTCCCTGGTGTTGCGGGTGCCCAAGGGCGACGGTAATTGCTTACCACCAGGCAATCTGTCTGCTCGTTTGCCGCCTTTGTCAGAAAAAAAACTCGACCCCATAGTAAAAATTGTTAAATCATGACCAGATGCCGGCTTGCTAATCTTGTATCACGTTTTTCTATAACATACGATGTGATCGCAATCTTGACACTTTATCCACCGACAATTATGTCGCTCGATTGTGACAAATTTATCATTTTTCGACAGCCAGTCTGTCACGGTACCAATTACGAGCCGCTGTCATATCCATATCCTACTAATGTCATCTCGAATTATGATGGATCATCTGTAAGACACATTTAGGACGCTTACATATTTTTTTTATACAACGACGGTGGCAAACAAGCATGGGCCGTATTATGCCGCCTGATGGTAAGCAGTTACCGTAGCCGACGCCTGCAACTTCAGTGAATTCACATGCCTATATGCCTACCCTAAAAGTTGTTGGAGCTCTGTGAGCCTCACCATCAGGAACACAGCACTACATACCTGAAAGGTAGTAGTGCTATTATGGCTGTGGTCTTCTGTAAGGAGGAGGTACTTCCCCAGGTGGGCTTCTCCAGAGTCAAGCGTGATGCTACTTCGCTGTGCCCTACCTCTCAGCCCTGGAACAGCGATTTAATATACACGGACTTTTTTATGGAATTTAATTCTTGTACTCGTAATTATTTGATATGTTTTCTTATAGAATAACGCATTTTTATGTTTAATATTTTTTTTAATGCTGTTTAAAAAAATAAGTTTCTTGCCGGTCATAAAAGTCAAAATGTTTCTCGGGTCAGAGGTGTACGGTCAGAACCGGTGTAGTTTTTATTTTTCTCTTTTACTTTTTGTATTCTCGACGTGTAAAAGCGTCATTGTGGCATAGTTACAAAATAATGTTTGACTATGACTTTATTCCTATATCTTTTGTTTTGTGACATTTTTCTTATAGCAATAGTTTACTATGAATTGAAATATATGACATATACTTAAGAAAAAGCTACGAGGACCTCCGGCGTTTGAGACGGGATTACTATTTGAAAATCAAAAGACGGTAGTTAGTATTACTACTTAAAAATCAAAGCAAATCAAATTTTTTCATTAAAAATAATTTGATTTGTTCTTAGTTGATGCCGAGTGATGCCGGTTGACTAGAATAGCACCACCTCATCTCCCGCGGGTGTCGTAAGAGGCGACAAAGGGAAAAATCCTTCGGACGGGCAGCGGCGTCCGTCGAAACCCAATCTACAGCTACTGCGTTCGCCAAGCCGCCTGCCACGCGACTATGGCAACTACCCCCAAGATGATACAAGTCATATTTGTAGGAGGCCTATGTCCAGCAGTGGACTGCATACGGCTGTAATGTATGTTCTTAGTTGCAGTTTACTATGGTTAACTAATAAATTAAAGTTCTTAATTGGCGCAGTCGGTAGGTCGGTGTGTATGCGACTTAGTCATTAAATGCCATTGCACGGCCATGTCAAATTAGCAACACACTGTGAACGTACACAAATCAACGGTGAACCCTATGTGTACACGTTGTATATGCCACCGTAAAATTGTGTCGCTTAAGTTCAAACTCAGGTCCATTCTGCTTTAAGGCTGATTATCCAACAAAAAATTATTATAATCTGAAAAAGAATCAACCTTATAGCAGAGTGGATTTACCTGAGTTTGAAGGTAAGCGACACAATTGTAAATTCCATTAGATTATAATCTAGTTTACGAGATTATAATCTATCTACATGAAGCTGTGACATCGTGAATAATTGGCGTCAAAAACCATTGGATCCCTGCGATCTTTGCCATGTCATCGGGTTACCTTGTGGGAGATATGCCCACGGTACCCCTCGTTAGTCACCTAAAGCGCAAGGAAGAAGATCTCTCTGTCTGTTACCTCTTCACCATTAAACCGCTGAACCAATTGGGATGAAATTTTATATGGATAGAGTTTGACCTACGAGAAAGGACATAGGATAATTTTTATCACGCAAACATACTTTGAAGACTGGCATGGCTTGCCCTGTGATGCCGGTTGATTAGAATAGGTCCACCCCATCTCCTCCCGTAAGAGGTGAAAAAGAGAAAAATCCTACGAACGGACAGCAGCGTCCGTCGACACCTAATCTACAGCTACTGCGTTCAACCCGCCTGCCAAGCGTGGCGACTATGGCAACTACCCCCAAGATGATACATGTCATATTTGTGGGAGGCCTGTATCCAGCAGTGGACTGCATACGGCTGACATGTATGGCTGGCCGACGAAGGAGGAATAGCTAGTAAGATATAAATTTGAGAATGATGTGGGAAGGAAGATAATTTAATGAACCTTTAGCAAAAACGTTGTTAGTAAATTAAATATCAAATTACTCGCAAAGACAAAGAAGGTAACATTAACATGAAATGTCAAAGAAATATTTACATAATTACATTTTTTACGAAATAAAACAACTGAAACGGATTATAATCGCGTAGGTGGGCCGTTTTATTCAACGTTGTATTCTCAAAAGTTGAAATATATGACATATATTTAAGAAAAAGCGACGAGGACCTCCAGCGTTCGAGACGGGACTCGAACCCGCATCTCCTCCCGCAACGCCTTAACCATAAAATAAAACAACTAAAACGGATTAAATCGTTTATCCGTTTTGGTTGTTTTATTTCATGAGTAATTATCGCGGCAACCGAAGACAATATTATGCCTTAACCATAATTAAATATTTCATAATAAAAAAAATGATTTGTTCTTAGTAAAAAAATTGTTTTATGAGAGGTAGGGCACAGCGAAGTACCATCACGCTCGAGTCTGGAGAAGCCCAACTGGGGAAGTACCTCCTCCTTACGGAAGACCACAGCCATAATAACACTGCTACCTTTCAGGTATGTAGTGTTGTGTTCCTGATGGTGAGTAAGGTTCCCAGAGCTCCAACCCCCCTTAAAGGTGGGTAACGCGCTTGTGACTCCCCTAATGTTGCGGGTGCCCATGGGCGACGGTAATTGCTTACCATCAGGCAATCCGTCTGCTCGTTTGCCACCTTATGTCATAAAAAAAAAAAAAAAAAGTTTCATAGATGGCAGCACCATCTCTCTAGCTACATCAGAATCCCGAAAGGGATTCATATAAGGGGCGCAAACACGTAGTGCCGAATTGGTTAAGGCGTCAGCCGCGATAGCTGGAGATGCGGGTTCGAATCCCGTCTGAAACGCTGGAGGCCGTCGTCGCTTTTTCTACGTCATCTATTTAAAAAAAATATTTATATAGTAGTATTACTACTTAAAAATCAAAAAGCAAATCAGAAATATTTCATAAAAATAATTTGATTTGTTTTTATTGTATTCTCAACTTTTTTTTAATTTGGATTTTTTGTGTGGTTTCTACTCAGAATCATGAGTTCTTTTGAGCCTGATAGAAAAAATGTGTTCCAAAATGTTCATACATTTTTTATTACTTCCGTTCCGTTACCGCCTTATGAAATATATGAAAAATAGTAACAGAATGGACTAATAAAGCTTGGGACACATTTTTTCCCCTATCAAGCTCGAAAAAACTCATGATTCTGAGTAGGAACCACGCAAAAAAAGCCATATAAAAAAAAAGTTTCGTTTTCTATACAAGTACATTATTAGAAAAATTAAAATTCAACACGGCTCTACTCACGTATATATAGTCACTCGCGCGGAGTACATAGGCCTCCATTTTCAAGCACTAAGAGTGCTGAGTGTCCGTTCGATTCGGCGATCGGCGCACTGCGAGTGCGCGACGGGCCGGTGACGCGATCGCCGAATCGAACGGACACTCAGCACTACACAGCACATACTAAATAAACGTGAGTAGAGCCGTCTTAATGTTTAATTTATCTTATATGTCTCACGAAAGTTTAAATACAAGTACAGTATTCTCATTGTTCCAAAATATAGGATGTAATTGTTACATGATACAAAATATGATTTTCTAATTCCATAAACAACCTGCAATTGAATGCTCCTACTCACGCTGAAATCAGACAAAATATATTAATCTTTTTTTTATTTTTTTTGTAATTTATTTTATTTTAAACAGCTCTTTCTAGTTCTTACAATGGTTTATTAGACTAATTAAATTAGTAAGAATGGACTGTTTGAATCATAACTGTCAATAATATTTTTTTGTGACTTATGTTTGTACTTTGAAAAGTAATTAAGGTAATTTTAAATATTCGCGATAGCTGGAGATGCGGGTTCGAATCCCGTCTCGAACGCTTGAGGTCCTCGTTGTTTTTCTTAAGCATATTTCATCTATTTCAACTTTTAAATATCATGTAAAAGTTATTTTAATATCATATTATATTTAACAAATAAAAAAAATACAAAAAGAAAATGTATAATAGTAAAAATAAACTGTGTTATCTAAATCAAAGTTACAGCTTTCACTTGCTAGTTGATTATGGAGTTCTAAAAATATATAATTTAAAAAGGTTCTTGTTCATGGGTGTTTTCTATATATTTAAGTATTTATATGTATCTATCTATTATATATATCGTCGTCAAGTACCTACAGCACAAGCCTTACTGAGCTTACCGTAGTACTAGGTCGATTTGTGTAAGATTGTCCCGAAATATTTATTTATTTTGTATCATGTAAAAAATTACAACCTGTATGTATCTCCTATACATTGGCAAAATTATCGATAAATTACTTAAAATAGAAGCTTAAATTGCTAATACCTACTTCGCTGAGTGTTCTCGGCGTAAAGGGAATCAGATTACGGGAATATCGGCTCAAGTATTCCTTTTTGCCGAAAAATCTCGCGTTATAAATGAAATCAATTGAGTTGTGAATTGACTTATTGATTTGACGTTATTAAAGAAAAAATTGTGTTGATTTGTGTATTGTAATTGCCTTTGGGTTTTTGGTTGTGCTCAAATTTGTATTTGATAGTGTGCGTTATGGTTTTTTGTGTGATTTGTAATTAATTGTCTATTATGTCGGTAAAACTGTGTTTATATAATATTTTGGACCCGGGTATGTCCTTAAACTACGTCCAACAATGAGAGGTAGGGCATAGTGATGACCATCACGCATGAATCTGGAGAAGCGAAACTGGGGACGTACCTCCTCCTTAGAGAAGACAGAGCCATAATAGCACTGCTACCTTTCAGGTATGTAGTGTTGTGTTCCTGATGGTCAATCCTTTGGAGTTGCAGACGTCCATTATGTTACGGTAATTGCCATTATGTGGCCAGTATGCTTGTTTGCCACTGCCGTTAAAAAATACGGCCAAGAGCGAATCGGTGTCAAGCTCTCACTCGATTTGATCGTTGTTGAATTATAGAACCTATCACTAGCTCGGGTTCTCATATTAAACAATTTATAAAAAACAACATGCCAACCGAATTGATAACCTCCTCCTTTTTTTGAAGTCGTTTAAAAATTAAACAATGAAGAACGGTTTAGCCTAATGGGCATAGTAACCGGACCTATGAAGCTGACGGTCCTGGGTTCAAGTCCAAGTAAAGGCATTTATTTGTGTTATGAGCTCTGATCAAAAATATTTATTCCAGAGTCTGAGAAAAAGTGTTTTCGTAGTACATTTCAGCCGTATGCAGTCCACTGCTGGACATAGGCCTCCCACAAATATGACTTGTATCATCTTGGGAGTTGCCATAGTCGCCACGCTTGGCAGGCGGATTGGCGACCGCAGTAGCTGTAGATTGGGTTCCGACGGACGCTGCTGCCCGTCCGTAGGATTTTTCCCTTTGTCGCCTCTTACGACACCCGCGGGAGATGGGATGGTGCTGTTCTAGTCAGTCCGCGTCACACGGCCGTTTTCGTGGTAATTTGTATGTTACATATATCGTTGGCTGAGTCACAACACAAGCCTTCTTGAGCTTACCGTGGGGCTCAGTCAATTTGTGTAAGAATGTTCTGTAATATTTGTTTATAAAACTGTGACTTGTGATAAAGGTGACCGAGCCCTCAAAAATAAACAGTTTATAACACCGGCCCTAAATCTCTCTGACAAGCTCTGAATTATAGAAGAGTGACGGTCAGACCTTTAAAATATGTATGTAGTATGCCTCGCCGCACATATTCCATGCTACTGATTTAAATATTGTTTTTTATATTGTGTATTTAGGGAGCACTCCCGAGTCCCGAGAGGTTGCGCCAAAGTTCACATAAAATTGCGACTTTGATTATTAGAAGTGCGAAAATGTTTGTTATAAAATTTATATCATAATGATCATTACTTATAACTAATTGTCTTTGCTCATTATCTTAACACCGAATCATTTATGTTAATAATGTCAATCAATATAAATAATCTATAATACTAATATTTACTTTCATATACTTTCTTTATATAACGATTTTAAGTAATATGATAGCTGTCAAAAACGAAATATTTATGCCAGAGTCATAGGTAGCTATAACGACGAGCGAAACGAGGAGGAGTTTTAGGAATCTTGCGTTCACAACACACCCGAAAAAAATAGTTTTTTTAAAACATCGTTACGAGTCCTGATGAAAAGTTTGAAATGATATTATGAATTTAAAAGATCGGACTACAAATCTTTATTAACATTGTCATTAGTAGTCAAAATATATATGTAGAAAAATTATAACCAAAAAAATTATAACAAACGATCGTTCTGATCACAAAACGATATTATAAAGAATAATATGCTAAATATTTTTATGTGAACCAATATGGAGATAGGCCAGCAGTATTAAGCACCCATGCTTTTTAGCCAACGATGTATAAAATATACAAATACTTAAATACATAGAAAACACCCATGACTCAGTAACAAATATCTGTGATCATCACACAAATGAATGCCCTCACTGGGATTTGAACCCAGGACCATCGGCTGCATATATAATATTTATGTTTAAAAAATTAGCCGTGGCTATACTTATTTTCAATTTAAAAAAAAGTTATAAATGCAATGCATCAATAACACAAAAAGTCCAACTCATGCATACATACATTCCAGCCGTATGCAGTCCACTACTGGACATAGGCCTCCCACAAATATGACTTGTATCATCTAGGGGGTACTTGCCTTAGTCGCCACTCTTGGCAGGCGGATTGGCAACCGCAGTAGCTGTAGATTGGGTTTCGACGGACGCTGCTGCCCGTCCGTAGGATTTTTCCCTTTGTCGCCTCTTACGACACCCGCGGGAGGAGATGGAGTGGTGCTATTCTAGTCAGCCGGCATCACACGGCATCAACCGACTCGCAGTATTTAAAATTGTAACACCAAAAAGTTATTAAAACAATATAAGCCCAGAAATGTAATAACCTAATAATATCCACTCTTTCACTCCACTGCTCCAATTTAACTTCTGCGGCGATAGTGATGTGCCAGCGATGTTCCCGGGACTTTCCAAATATATCCCGGGATCTCGCGGGATTGATCAGTTGCAAATTATTTTATTGGCAGCGTGACAGTTCGTTAGATTCGTATTTTAACTAGGAAAACACAATTTATTTATAAAAAAAATTGATTAGCTTAAATTTTTTTGTGTAGTAACTCTACTATATAAATTGAATAAATGACAATACACTTAAGGAAAACGCGGGTGTCTTAAGAAGGGGAGAAAGGAATAAACCGACTGTTGGGCAATAGCGTCGGTCGAAAGCGAATCAAAAGCTACTGCGGTCGCCAATCTGCAATAGATGATACAAGTCATACTTATATGGGGGTAGTCCAGCAGTGGACAACTTACGACTGGAATAATGATGATGATGATAGACGAATCCTAGCAAGGACATTTATTTTATTTATATTTGTTAGTTGATCCTATCACACTACATTTCAGCCGTATGCAGTCCACTGCTGGACATAGGGCTCCCATAAATATGACTTGTATCATCTTGGGGGTAGTTGCCATAGTCGCCACGCTTGGCAGGCGGTTAGCGACCGCAGTAGCTGTAGATTGCCTATCACACTAAAATATGTTAATAACGATTATATCCGTCACCAGAAATCATATTTGAGTATTATGTTAATAAATCTCATGATTGGATTTTATTTTGAATCCCAATAACATAACCGGAAAATAATCCCGGAATAGTCCCGGGAACTTCCCCTCACCACGTACACTCGGCGTCAGTTTCCTGACAGACCAATTTATCACTCGGTCGACTGTATTTCCAGCAGCTCCGAAAAGTCTTATCAGTGCTAACATCTATTGGACATACGATCTTCTAGAATGAGTCGTGATTTTCGTTTTAAAAGCCTTCGATGTTTCGGTTACAAATGATTTCTTCGAAAGCCAGTTTAAGAGACTGGCGAATACATTTAGTCTCTGTATAGATAGACTAGCTTTTGCCCGCGGCTTCGCACGCGCAGAAGAATACCTGTAACCGGTAGCATTTCAACCGTATGCAGTCCACTGCTGGACATAGGCCTCCCACAAATGACTTGTATCATCTTGAGGGGTGGTTGCCATAGTCGCCACGCTTGGCGGGCGAGTTGGCGACCGCAGTAGCTGTAGATTCGGTTTCGATGGACCGGTAGCAATTATTAGTATTGTTTAGTCAATAAAATAGTTTTGAACTCTCTTAGTTTTTCAAATGATCTCTGTAGAAAAATTCAACCCCTTTAGGAGATGAATTAAAAAAAACTCTGAAATTACTTTTCTTTTCTTTTAATAAGCGGAGTTTAAACACAACGTTTAAAGTGTTAGTTGTCATTAGACCTCCCATACAAACTTTTAACCCCCCTTTTGACCCTTTAGAGGATGAATTTCAAAAAACGCTGAAATTACTTTTCTTGTATTCAAATAATAAGTGTTTACACAAAATTTCACGTCTCTCGCTTTAAATTTTACGCAATCCCCATACAAATTTTCAACCCTCTTTCTCCCCTTAATGGTAGAATTTCCGAAAATCTCTTCTTAGTAGGTCCTTACGGTATATCCTAGTAAAGCCCACGGGCCTAGCTGTAGTACTAATTATTATAATGAAATTTGATTTTTATATAATTGGAACAGAGTTGAAATTTATTTGTTTCCTTCGATTTTGACACAAAAGAGATTCTACTTTATTTTCTATACTATAAAGAACAAATCCGAGTAGGATATTATTTGTATGGTGGGCCTTGATGATATAAACTACCTATTGTGAAAAAATCAGCTATCTAGGTTAAGCGGTTTGGGCTGTGCGTTGATCAGTCAGTCAGGACTTTCACGTTTATATACAGTGTGTAAATCTTATACGGGCGAATCTCTTAACGGAGGGTAGAATAGGACATAAGAAATATGTTTAAATAACTTTTGCTTTGAAGTACAATTATAATTTTATCCATATAAAAAAAATCGGCCCGCAATGTAATGCAACACACTCGAGTTAAGCACTCGTTGACAGTTAGTTTCAAAAGCTCATATCGCGTAATGTTCGCAGTACATTACTGCTCAGAAATTTTACAAAAATTAATTACATATGTTTAATAGGTATACTCGTAATTAAAGAAAAACCTTTTGGTTAATGAATATACTGGTAAATCCTATGTCTGGTTTAATTCTTCGCCCGTTAGACTTACTATATACTAGATGATGCCCGCAGCTTCGCTCACATAGAGGAAAAACGGGAAGACTCAATATGTTAATATTGAGTCTTCCCGTGGGAATGACAAGTTTTCCCGCTGGAAAAAATAGCCAATGTCATTCTCCATTCCTTCAACTATCTCCATTTAAGAAATCACGTCAAACGGAGCGCCTTTTTGCAGTGAAAGACGACTATGACAACCACCCCCCAAGATGATACAAGTCATATTTGTGGGAGGCCTATGTCCAGCAGTGGACTGCATATGGCTGAAATGTAATATCTAAAGCCGAGATCTGGATGTGGGTGGCTCAAAACCGGTCACTGTCGTCGCTTTGTCCAGTAATGGACATTCTTCGGTTGATATGATAATGATGATGATTTCTTTCTTTTCTTTGATAGGATCCACCTAAACTAAGGATTTGCCTACGGAACTCTGTAAACGAGGAACTCTTAAGGAATCTTTTTTTTTTTTATGACATAGGCGGCAAACGAGCAGACGGATTGCCTGGTGGTAAGCAATTACCGTCGCCCATAGGCACCCGCAACACCAGATGAGTCACAAGCGCGTTGCCAGCCTTTAAGGGGGGTTGGAGCTCTGGAAACCTTACTCACCGTCAGGAACACAGTACTACATACCTGAAAGGTAGCAGTGCTATTATGGCTGTGGTCTTCTGTAAGGAGGAGGTACTTCGCCAGTTGGGCTGCCCCAGATTCAAGCGTGATGGTCATCGCTGTGCCCTACCTCTCATTGTTAGACGTAGTTTAAGGACATACCCGGGTCCAATAAAAAATAACTGACTCTGACTCTGTAAAAAGAGGAAAAAATTTGACAATATGTTTACTTAAATACGGATAATAAAGTTGGATAAGGGAATCGGAGAAAAATGAATTTCACTGAACGCGTCCTAACTTGATATATTGAGGTGTACTTTTTACTGCCTGGCAGTAGTGATGGGATTAAACGTTTATCGATATACACTAATATTATAAAGGCGAAAGTTTGTGAGTGTGTGAGTGTGTATGTTTGTTACTTCTTTACGCCTAAACGGCTGGAGCGATTTTAATCAAATTTGGTATAGAGTTAGCTGACACCTTGGATTAATATGTAGGTTACGTTCTACTGCGGGATAACTCCCGCGGTTTCACCGCGGGGCACAGCTAATATATTATCAATAAATATCGATATCACAAAAAATACTACAATTTTATTAATTTGTGCATAGTAAACATATTATACACTATAATACTATTACAATATTTCCTTAAATGTGTAAACACTTTAAAAATAAGTAAGTCTACAATAGTAGATTGTTAATCAAGGGTAGAAAGGCACTCATTGACGACGAGGTAGTTTGGCGCTCGAACGAAGTGAGAGCGCTAATAGTCCGAGTCGGAAATGAGTGATTTTTTCCCGAGTTAAGCATACTATTTTTCATTTCGAATGCGAGGAAAGTAAAATAAGAGCAAAAAGAAAGTAAAAAAAATGTCTCTTAGATAATAAAATGACTGACTAAAAAACTAATCTTACCGCATCAGCTTGTTTAAGTTGAAGCATGGAGTGAAGGTTTAAGTTGTATCGATTAATCATTGAAATATATAAAGAATCCAGCACACATTCTGACAAAGATTTCACTATTTTCTCGGACCGCCATTTCATACAAGTTAACTGATACGATTTTCTATTGAAACTTGCGGTAGGAGGCTTTCCATGATAACTTGAGCTTTATTTCTAATTCTGTCAGGTGTTAAGTCGATTTTAGAATCGCTTGAATAACCCGTAATTATTAATTTCAAAATATAACTATACTTTGTTTACTATCCAAGTGAATCCAGCCTCTAACTTTTTTCTTGCAGCATAACTGTCCACAGATAATTGTCATAACGGACAGTATTTTTTTTTCGCGCGTGTTATTGGCGAATTAATGGGTGTCTTAAACAGCATTTTAGTTTCATCGAAAAACGGCACCCTTTATTTTTAAAATTTAAGGCTTGTTTTATGTATAAAGTAATAGAATTTGTAATAAAATGGTCCTATTCAATGTAATAATGACTAATAAGAAGGTAATATTTCCAATAAGTAATTACAATTCATATTTGGCTGTATAAGTTACTACCGTTGCTTAGCTGCGCATATTAAAGTTTAAAAAATACTTCCTTCCTTCCTTTTTGTTACTGTAATATAGAACCAAGACACTTAAAAATTTGAACGGAATAATATAAATATTTGAATTAATTGACATATTTTATGCGTGATAATCGCAACAATAAATTGCTATAATTTAAGAGAAAGAACTATTTGTTTGGAAGTATTTGTTTCTGGCGTCGGTAAATAAGGTTATTTTCGCCACTTTGTTCTACTGAGTGCTCACAAGGGGAGAACTAATAGGAACATGCCAAATTGCGACCCTAGGACGGAAGTAGATAAAAAATGACCCACTTTCCGAGCATGAGAAATGAAAATATTTTTTATTTCATCTATAAACAAAATAAGCAATAACAAGAAATTACATAGCAAGTGATTAATGTAATAACAAGCGTACTTATTGCAATCATTTGCGATCTATTACAGACTTTGGGTTGAAGAAAATTTAAGTACTAAAAGCAGTGGATTTATGTACTAAAATGAGATAAATGAAAAAAAAAAAAAAAAAACAAAAGTAAGTACGTAAGTTTAATTTAAAGCCTTGTGGTATGGTACTAAGGCAAGTGGCTAGTGTTTTGCATACGCACCTTATTTTTCCCAATTATCGCCCTTGGTAGCAATGGCAACTAGTTTGTTTTTTAGTGCGATATAAGTGCACGTGGTACAAACCCACGTGAAGTACCATATACGTAAAATAAATAAATAAATAAATATTTCGGGACAATCTTACACAAATCGACCTAGTCCTCCGGTAAGCTCAGTAAGGCTTGTGTTGTAGATACTAGACGACGATATATGTAATAGATAGATACATATAACCACTTTTATTATTATAAGACTTTTAAGTGAGATTATAAGACCCAGGAACAATATCTGTGCTCATCACACAAACAAATGACCTGACAGCACCATCGGCTTCCATTACCCACTAGGCCAGACCGGTCGTCAAATATTTTGCATACCTATTTTACGTTTATCGGCTGTCGTTTACAATTAAAGGCTCTAATATCTTTTTAAATAGCTAACCACGCAAATCCCAGATGTGTCCTGAGTAATTGTCCAAAATCGGCTTAGCGCAGTTCGGATAAATCGGACCAACTTCTCCCAACTACAACTTTGCAAATTGGATCGTTATTTTACAACCGCGCTTAAATTATTCCTGCCAGTGTTAATAAAGGCATAAGTAATCTAATTATTGATATTTTAGGTGCTAACAAAATTGTTCCGGATATTTTAAGAGGTAACGTTATATTAAAATAATTTTCTTTTGACTGGAATTAAGCAACTTTTGTATAATTATAATTTTTTGATTTTTATTTACCGAACAACTATATATTTATTTATTTGTTAAAATGTTGTACTTGTCAAGATATTTAACACTTTCTGACATGTCACGTCAAAAGATTGTTTTTTTAATGGATAAATAATTATGTGATTGTCAATTTTAATAGGCCAGTTGATTGATAATATGTCTATACAGGTCAAATTGAATCATTTTCCAATTTGTTTCCTAGTTTTCTCCAAAAAAAAAAAATCACAAAGCCTATGATGTATCACACTTAAATGTAATTCGACAACTAAGTACCAACAGCTGTATAAATATCCGTGACTAATTTGTTACCACCTTATATATGTATGTCGGAGTCGTTTTAAGCGGGACCCCTGTCCAAAGTCCAACCTGTGGACCGATTTTTGAACACTCAATGCTCGAATCGTGAAATTTTAAACTCTCTTAAACACGAAGAAATGGTATTTAAGAAGCATGAATGGTATAAATAAATGATTGTAGGTATCAAAACTATACATTTTGTGCGAAAATAATGGTAAGGAATATTTGTGTGTGATTATTTTTTCTCTTCGATAACTTCCCTAATCCAGCGTACTACATTGCTCCGAGATAATATTTTTATTAAAAGCATCGAAATTTTTATCGACACCTCCCATCACTAGCACCAAAATGGCTTCATGCTTGATTTACAGCATCCCTACCCCTTTACGGCATTACGGTGTTACGTAAGATTGTTTAATATATACCTTTTATGTATTTTTATGTTTAGTGGAACGAGAGAACTGATGCGTGCATCTATTTACCTAGCTTATACTTTTTTTATGACAAAGGTGGCAAACGAGCAGATGGATTGTCTGATGGTAAGCAATTACCGTCGCCCAAGGACACCCGCAACACCAAGGGAGTCACAAGCCCGTTGCCGACCTTTAAGGGGGTTGGAGCTCTGGGAACCTTACTCACTATCAGGAACACAACACTACATACCTGAAAGGCAGCAGTGCTATAGCTGTGGTCTTCTGTAAGGAGGAGGTACTTCCCCAGTTGGGCTTCTCCCGACTCAAGCGTGATGGTATTTCGCTGTGCCCTAATACAGGTTGTATTGTTGGACGTAGTTTAAGGACATACCCGGGCCCAAACATACGTCACCATCTTTGATTTTAAGTGGACACTAGTGACCTTCCAGTTAACGGCTTCCTCGTACAACGTATCAGCATTGCAATACAACGAGGAAATGCCGCCAGCATCCTTGGTACAATGCCTCAAGGGCCTTTTTTAGATTTTATGCAGTAAATAGTTGAGTACTTGTAATAATGTAATTATCTAAATATATATAACTCAAAGGTGACTGACTGACATAGTGATCTATCAACGCACAGTCCAAACCACTGGACGGATCGGGCTGAAATTTGGCATGTAGCTAGATGTTATGACGTAGGCATCCGCTGAGAAAGGATTTTGATCAATTCTACCCCCAAGGGGATAAAATAGGGGATGAAAGTTGTTATGAAACTTTGTCAATTTTAAACCGATCGGGCTCAGATTTTGCATGCATAAAGCTACTATGACGTAGGCATTTGTAGATAAAACGGCATTTTCCGAACAAAAAGCATGCATGCATACAAAACTACGTTTTGAACGATAGTTTTTAATAAAGACTGAAGGACCATGTCTATGTAGTTGTGCAGAGAATTAATAAAAAACTTACGTCAAAATTTGAATATAGAACGCCGACATGCGTGTACACACGTTACTACTACATATGTCATTAGCTAAGTTTTTCACCTATACATACTTACATTCCATGTTATATAAAAGCTAGGTCCATGGGGTCCCAGCGCGCACAAACTTTTTGCAGAAACCGCGAAGCGTCTGGTTGACGTAACTGGTGACCGAAGAGCTGGCGGCTTCCTCGCACAACGTATCAGCTGCGATACAACGAGTGAATACCACCAGCATCCTTGGTACAATGCCTTAGAGGCCTTTTTTAAATTTTATACTGTAACTAGTTAAGTACTTGTAGTTTTCATAATACGATTGTAATTTCTATAAGCAACATCTAAATATATATTTTTAAAGCTTGCTTAACCTTTAGTAAAGTAAAATGGCGAAGAAAGTATTAACTAGTTCAATACGCGCAGAGAGGCTTGTAACCTATATAAGAAGATAACAGAAAGCCTACATTACACAGCAGATGTCAGCAATGACAGAGACGAGTAAATAAGAGCGTATAGAGATCTTAAAGGTTTTTTTTTTTTATGACATAGCTGGCAAACGAGCAGACGGATTGCCTGGTGGTAAGCAATTACCGTCGCCCATGGACACCCGTAACACCAGAGGAGTCACAAGCGCGTTGCCGGCCTTTAAGGGGGGTTGGAGCTCTGGGAACCTTACTCACCATCAGGAACACAACACTGCATACCTGAAAGGTAGCAGTGCTATTATGGCTGTGGTCTTCTGTAGGAGGAGGTACTTCCCCAGTTGGGCTGCCCCAGATTTAAGCGTGATGGTCATCGCTGTGCCCTACCTCTCATTGTTGGACGTAGTTTAAGGACATACCGGGTTGCTTACCATCAGGCAATCCATCTGCTAGTTTGCCTCCTATATCATAAAAAAAAACATACTAACATGGCCGTCCACATTACAACTATTACTTAAAACGGATAGTTATAGTCTATACTTTTAGGTAGTTAAAAAATGGGATACAATCTTGACATGTGTTTTTATTGAAAATCACGGCAAGTATGCAACAAATGTGAATCATATATTAGTAGTTAATGTATCTGTAAATAATAAACTGGTCCCTTCAGAACTGTTAAAGTTGGAGGGGAACAAATAAGTACAATCGGAGTTTTCTAGGGTTTTGAACCAAAGTTGCGGTAATTAATACAGAATAAGCTAATATTTTTATTATAAAGAATGCCCTTTAGCAAAACTAAAGTGAATTGTTATTATTTTGGGCTACAAAAGCCAGAATATCTTTGTCACTTACTGGCGCTCGCGGATGCGTTCTCCAGTCATTATTCCTCTTCGCTAAAAATATATTCTCAATGCATCTTCGCTATTTTAAGGCTCAACCGGAAGTCAATGATTGTCTTTTTTATTTACTAGTCTCTGGTCCAGTCGAATGTACATTATAGACAAGTTGGCTCGCGTCCAACAGATAGCTGCCAAATGATCAAATGATTGATACTTCACTATATTGTAAATCTTTGTAAAATATGAGATATTTTGCACATTTTCAATAAAAATCCGTAAGAGCGCTGGTGGCCTAACGGTAAGAGCTTGGAACTTTTTTTTTATGACATAAGTTGGCAAACGAATAGACGGATTGCCTGATGGTAAGCAATTACCGTCGCCCAAGGGCACCCGCAACACCAGGGGGTCACAAGCGCGTTGCCGACCTTTAAGGGGGTTGGAGCTCTGGGAGCCTTACTCACCATCAGGAACACAACACTACATACCTGAAAGGTAGCAGTGCTATTATGGCTGTGGTCTTCTGTAAGGAGGAGGTACTTCCCCAGTTGGGCTGCCCCTGATTCAAGCGTGATGGTCATCGCTGTGCCCTACCTCTCATTGTTGGACGTAGTTTAAGGGCATACCCGGGTCCAAACATATACATTGTCTTTAAAAAAAAAACTACGGTTACTTGGATAAAGTTTTCATGCCGCCATTAAAAATGTTTTCACCTCACTCGCTCGGAAAACCTTAGTTTATAGCGCGAAATCTACGTGGAAAAGCTTATTTTATCCGCTAGCGTGGAAAAGTCATTCGAATTTCGAAGCCGATTGTTGTAATTCTCTGTGGTGCAAATAACTTTTTTTTAATATAAAACTCCTTCAACGCGTGACTGACGCCGCTACCGCGAAAAACGATATTCGTAAATTTTGGACTATTGTCTCTGTCACTCTCATCGGAGTAAAAGAGAAAGATGCTCGCAATATACGAACTTCGATGTTCGCGGTACCGAGCCTGAGTTCATATTAACCATAGATAATAACCAATCAGAAACCTGATTTGATTACAGATTTTTAACTTTTTTATTTTTACCTACACTTTATTTTATGTCAAATAGGTTTTATTCATGTTTTATTATAATTACTAATATTTTATGTCAAATTGGTTTTATTGTAAATACTAATAGTATTTCTGTTATAGTACTTATGTAATTTACATATTATGGCTAATTAATCTATTAAATAAAACACAATTATATTGTTTATTTGATAAAAAAATTGACATGTACTTAATATTGTAATATCTGAACGCAACCGAAAAAAAAGAAAAATTTAAAAAGTTTTAAGTTATCACAATTCACGTAATCGCAAATTTGTCGGATTTGTCCTGTGCTAAGCTCTTTGAACTCAATGTTTGAACTATAAAATTTGTGGTTCTAGCAGCGATGCCGATATGATTTCCCTGAAAAATCGCGCGATATGTTTCTTTTATTGTTTTTCTTCCCGCTCGAATTTTCCTCGCTGTAGTGAGGTGAAAAGATGTGTGTTCCGCATGGCTGCAAAATTATTTGGCGTCTCGTGTCTTGAAAGCCTCGCTACGCTCAGGAATCTATCTTTGAACCATTCGCTTCGCTCATGGTTCAATCATAGCTTCCTTCGCTTGCTCTGCTTTCAATTTCAACACTAACGCCAAATAACCACTTTGCAGCCTTGCATAACAAATAACTATTGTTTGACTTTTCGTTTGCGGTTTTAGAAATAATTATTGAGAGCTTATATTATGTGTAGGTACAAAGCAGTGTATGTCACTGTACATAATTAGGTAAAAAAATACTCGTTTGATGTTATTATGTAACTCAGCTTCGCCTCGTTTCAGAAAACCTAAATTGTATTTTTATGCCTTACATTAGGTAGTAGTAACATAAGGCAGTGTTTAAAAGTGGCCCAATATAACGTGGCGCCCCCAATCAACTATATGTGACATTATCTATGAAAAGGGACCTTATTGTCGATGGCGCTTACGCCGTTGTTCAAGACGATACAATACAAACGCAACGCGATTTGACGTAAGTGCCATCGACAATAAGGTCCCTTTTCCTATATAATGACACATATAGTTGAAAAACTTAACTGAAGGACCATGTCTATGACTGTAGTTGTTCAGATTTCACATGGAACTTACGTCAAAATCCTTGCCATCAATATAAAATAAATAAATATTTCTGGACAATTTTACACAAATCGACCTAATCCTACGGTAAGTTCAGTAAGGCCTGTGTTGTAGGTATTTGACGACGATATATATAATAGATAAATACTTAAATAATATATCTACAAGTTGCAGCATTTTCTCAAAATATCCGTACATTTGCAAGACTTAAATTAAGTTGTTATTGAGAATATTATCTCGAGGATTAGGGCTTAAGTCCTTGTATGTAAAAAACTTAACTGAAGGACCATGTCTATGTAGTTGTGCAAAGAATTACTTACGAACCTTCTTCAAAATTAGAATATGAAACGCTGACAAGCGTGTACACATAGTTACTACTACATAGGCCATGTCCTATGTTTCTTATAGGTGAAAAACTTAACTGAAGAACCATGTCTATGTAGTTGTGCAGAATTAATATGGAACATACGTCAACATTTGAATATAGAACGCCGACATGCGTGTACACACGTTACTACTATATAGGCCGGTTGCTTTAGCTAAGTTCTTCACGTACCTACATTAAAACTAATGTATAACACAACTTTATAATCTCAATAATGCAAGTATGAACCACTTCTTGAACGTAAATAACAACTTTTTATAGCAAGAAGAATTATGTTCATACTTGTAAACCACTTTGTTACAAAGTAGCACGCAAAATTGAACTGTATGACTCACGAATAAGCTTGCTTTTAGCCTGTGTCAGGCGGGCTAATTAAGGCGTTATGGAATTTCCGAGGCAAAGTAATACTTACCTTGTGTTCTTTATTAAATATAGTAGTCTCCTTCGTGGTGTGAAAGAGCAATATAGCGAGGGTGTTTTATTGTCCAATACGCGTACACATGTGCGCTATATTGGCTGAAAAGTAGACGGAATAAGATGCGTTGTGTTATTTGAGTTCAAACAAAGGAATAGATAAATTTTTAACATCAATTGCTCAGAAAGAAATGTTTGATTCATTAAAAACAAATTGCATCATACATTGCATACATTTCAGCCGTGTGCAGTCCACTGCTGGACATAGGCTTCCCACGAATATGACTTGTATCATTTTGGGGTATAGTTGCCATAGTCGCCATGCTTGGCAGGCGGGTTGGCGATCGCAGTTGCTGTAAATTAGGTTTCGACGGACGCTGCTGCCCATCCGTAGGATGTTTCCCTTTGTCGCCTCTTACGACACCCGCGGGAGGAGATGGGGTGGTGCTATTCTAGTCAGCCGGCATCACACGGCACACAAAAGAAATAGCATTGCAGTTTATTCACAAGAGTGCAAAGTAATTGTTTATTACCTGATCGAGTGTTCTAGATAGATTAGTCAGGCCTAAAAAAACCGGTCATTGTGGGTCATTTTGGGTAGACATATGTCCAGCAGTGGACGTCTTTCGACTACGATAATGATGATGATGATTTAATTATAGCGAGATTTTGGAAAGATATTATCTGAATTCACCGGTAGACCAAGGTTTTTGACCACAAAATCGGACCCGGGTATGTCCTTACGTCCAACAATAATGAGAGGTTGGGCACAGCGAAGTACCATCACGCTTGAGTCTGGAACCCAACTGGGGAAGTAAACTCCTTACAGACCACAGCCATAATAGCACTGCTACCTTTCAGGTATGTAGTGTTGTGTTCCTGATGGTAAAGTTCCCAGAGTTCCAACCGTGGTTTTAAAAAATGTGTAATGGCGATATGACTTAAACTTCCTGCCTCGATTTCATTATTGATTTTTTCATTGATTGATTTACTGCTGATGAGCAGTATTCCGGACCTAAAAGACCCTCATACCTTCAAGAAAAGAGCGTACTCCTATCGCTTGTTACTCTCCTGGTGTTGCGGGTGCCCATGGGCGACGGTAATTGCTTACCATCAGGCGATCCGACACATTGCGCACATTGCGCGCAGAACCGATGGCCGTTGGGGCGGAAAGGTTCTGGAGTGGCGACCACGAACTGGAAGACGCAGCGTAGGTAGGCCTCCCACAAGGTGGACCGACGACCTAGTTAAAGTCGCGGGATACCGCTGGATGTGGAAGGCGCAGGATCGGTCTTCTTGGGTCGTTCTGGGGGAGGCCTATGTCCAGCAGTGGACGTCTTTCGGCTGACATGATGATGATGATGATGAGGCGATCCGATGCTCGTTCTCCACCTTTGTCATAAAAAAGGTATCGCTCAAGAACAAATTCTTAATGGAATCATTTCGGTTCTCTCTCGCAAATAATTACTTAATATCGTATCTGTGGACAGTTCGTAATGAATAAAGTTTGACAAAGAATGAGGTGATGGAAACATCACTCAAATGACTGGAAAATACGAAGCAGAAGTTGGAAATGTAAATGAATGCCATTGGAATAATAAGCTGTATAATTGACAGCTCGAATCAGAAATTAAACAACTTCTGCCAGTGAATTTGTGTCGAAAAGACGGGAACGCATGTATCAATTCAATTTTTTGTCTTATCTGTACGTCAAGTTTCATATAAATAATTTCAGTTGTTATTGCTTGAGGAACAGACATCCAAACATAAATAATAGTTATTTGTTATAAAAGGGGGCAAAGTTAGTGTTTTCCATCTCGTGCTAATATTGAAACACGAGGTAGCGAGAGATTCCAAAATGGAACCCAGAGCAGAGCGAGTGGTTCAAAGAGTGGAATCTTGAGCATAGTTAGGGTCTCAAAAGCACGAGAGGGGAACACATTTTGCTACCGAGTGAAACACACATTTTTTATTAACTTTGCTCCCTTGTATAGCTATTTTTATAATTAAATAGTGCTGTAGGTAACGCTAATAGCTAACTAGAATTTTTCGTATTAAATATTTATAAGATAAAATGAAATTAACTTTACAAATAAATTAAAAACTATTTTTCCCATAAATAACATAATTCTTTTCTTTGTTTCAGATTAATCAAGCCGAGTGAACCTTCAAAATGCCTCCAAAACTAAATCGTTGCCTTAAATCGCGCGCGCAATCATGAATACGTTCCGCTATCCGTCGTTAGATGGCGCTGATATCAATAAAACAGTAACGGTAGCTAAAGATGGCGTGTGTTAAACAGTGATTCTTGCGTGACAATAGATGGCGCTGACGTTAACAAAGAGTTTAATAGTGTTTTGTACTGTAGTGTAGTGTGTGTAGTTAGTAGTAGTATTAGTGATTCAGTGCTTGTGAGATGCGAAACGGGTCTAGACCAGGGCCGAGTGGTGCCTCCGCGGGGCATGGTTTTGATAAAGATGATGAAGGTAAATGAATACTTATACTCAGACATCGGATTCCGTGGGGCGAAACTTCTTGACAGCTAGGGACTTCCTACGTCGATAAACTCATTTATCGATACTAGTTATAAATACTAGTGATCACACAAAGGTTTGCTTATAAAATATTTTTGTATTAAAAGAGTATTATATAATAAAATGAGAACTCAATTTTCTTCTTCTTTTTTGAAAACGTTTTTAAAAGTTTACTCGTCACACTTTATTTCTTCATGACTGTCCCATCTATTATTGTCAAAGTAAACCACCAGAACTTTTTCCATATTTTCGGGCGTTAAGCGTCTCCGTCTTGGCTGAAAAATCCATTTCAGGTGGCTAAAAGACTTTTCAATTTCTGTGGAGGTTATAGGAGCATAGCAAAATTTCATAAAGTGATCAATGGTATTTCGTTTATTTTTCGGTTGTAATGTAACTTCTTCACCTTTTAATAACTAGTATCGATAAATGAGTTTATCGATATAGGAAGTACCTAGCTGTCAAGAAGTTTCGCCCCAGGGAATCCGATGTCTGCTTATACTATAAATTTTGCAACTATGTACGTTTAATAAAATAAACATAATGCCATCTTTGTGAAGATAAGTATGTGACATTATTTATGATAAGGGACCTTATTGTCGATGGCGCTTACGTCGCTGTTCAAGATGCCGCAATACAAACGCAACGCGGTTCGACGTAAGCGCCATCGACAATAAAGTCGTCTTTGGTTCACCGAGAGGTGAAGTACACACAGCAACACTCTTAGCTGTACAATGGTGGACCTTATGCCTTAGATCATAGATTCCCAAAATTTTTGGGCTAGCGCCCACTAAGATATCAGCAAATAAAACGGCGCCCACCGTCACAAAATAATAGCTAAAGTAAGGTACATATATTCATCACTTCTTTAAAAAAACATATATACTTTTAATAGAAAACTCCCGTGAGACTCAGACATACTAGAAATATATATAAACGACTCACTCACGTATCTTAAGGTCGAAAACCGCTCGACATATGTTTCGGTCCAATTCGTGAACCATAATCATGAGCTCCGTGCCGCACCGTCGCTGGCGGCGGCCCTTCGAGAACTGCGCGCCAACGCTCTGCAGGCCCGGCTGCTTGTCACTGACGGTGGCGGGGACGTGAAACTACCTTCATTTTCATGATCGCGAGAATTATTGTCAAATCTAGGGTTGCACACAACACTAACTACGTCATTTGCTAAAGCCGCGTCTACACTAGCCACATGCGTAGTATTTAAAACTGTTTTCCAGCTAGGGGGCACTGACCATCCACAATCACGATTAAAGTTCGGGCACCGACTGATTTCAATAGCCTCCCGTACTTTCCGCGGAAAGTAAAACTTCTCCCTCGCTAGTACGCATATATTAACGCTAGTAAACATATATTCTTGTAACAAAGACGTCTTAACCCTATACGACTTACCTAACGCAAAAAGACGGGTACTAACGGGACGAGTGTCTACTAGCAAAATTAAAAAGTCGACATCTAAATTCTCAATCATTTTTATGGATTAACTAAACAACAACAAATGATATATGAGAGGTAGGGCACAGTGATGATCATCACGCTTGAATCTGGGGCAGCCCAACTGGGGAAGTACCTTCTCCTTACAGAAGACCACAGCCATAATAGCACTGCTACCTTTCAGGTATGTAGTGTTGTGTTCCTGATGGTGAGTAAGGTTTCCAGAGCTCCAACCCCCCTTAAAGGCCGGCAACGCGCTTGTGACTCCCCTGGTGTTGCGGGTGCCCATGGGCGACGGTAATTGCTTACCATCAGGCAATCCGTCTGCTCGTTTGCCACCTTATGTCATATAAAAAAAAAAAAAACTACTAAACGGTGCGCCGTCCGAAAGTGTGGAGGCGCCGTAATAAATTTATTTCTACCAATCAAATAAGTTTTTTTTTTTTTCACATGTGGGAGCGCCCCCTTGGGCAGCATAAACGCCCCCCAGTTCCTTCCGAAGCCCTTATCGCTCCCCTGGACCTCTTCAGCGGCAACTGGGTGGTATGGACCCCTTTGGGAAACTATGTCTTAGATAAAAAGGTACAGTAAGATTGTTGCTGTGTGTACCAGCGGGGGATAACGTGATAACTTGACTTAACTATGAGCCACCTCGGCAATAACTCGGCTCCACGTCATCATCATCGTCATCATTTATATAAGAGCCTTGCTCTTATCGGTGGAGTAATTTCCAATCTTCTCTTTTTTTTGAGCCAGTCTTTTGATTTCCTCATACGAGGCCTCACTCTTGATTTGGATGAGATACGTAGTCCTAGGCTTTTCAGAGCCTCCCGTCTCTGCAATTCTGCCCTCCATAATTTTTAGGAAGAAGTCGTCATGCCGTAACAAGTGACCTAACATCTTGCTTCTTCTGGCCCTAATGGTGTTCATTAGACTACGCTTCTCCCCTACCATACGCAAAACGTCTTCATTCGTCTTTCTGTCAGTCCAGCTTATCCTCTCCATCCTCCGCCAGCACCACATTTCGAAGACCTCTAATCTTTTCCTATACATTCTGTATATTTTTTATAATTAAATTAATGAAGAGTACTAGGAATTCATATTCAGCATCCATTTACAAGGATTTGAAGAGGCATTCTGTATTTGAACTTTTTCCCGTACAACCACTATAAATGCAATTCCACGCTTTCGGTAATTTATGTATACTTATGTACATAAAACAATGCTTATATATATACTATAAGCAATATTACAGTGTAAAGAAAGGCAAAAAATTGCCGCCGTAGATCCACTGCTGGACATAGGCCTCCCCCAAATATGACTTGTATCATCGTGGGGGGTAATTTTCATAGTCGCCAAGGTTAGGTGGGTTGACCGCAGTAGCTGTAGGTTGGGTTTCGACGGACGCTGCTGCCCGTCCGTAGGACTTTTCCCTTTGTCGTTTCTTACGACACCCACGGGAGGAGATGGGGTGGTGCTCTAGTGCTATTCTAGTCAGCCGGCATCACACGGCGTATTTCGTCAACTTATACCAGAGCCCTGAGTGTAAGTTTTTAAAGTAACCTTACGTCACGAAAGCGTTTGCGTTTCCCATATAAATAACATTATCACTTACGCGTTCGTAAACGTTTTTTATGTCAAAAGAGACTTACACTAGAGCCTCTGACCTTTTTTATGGAACAGCTCAATTTTTTTTTAATTTTACAAACATAGTCAAAGATGTTCAAATCATGAACAAATTCCGTTTGATAATCTTGTATCACGTGTTATATAACACCCAGTATATTATCGATCGCTTATTTATTGCCAGCACTATAAAAGGCAATATAAAGCGAGAATTCCCTTGAAAACGGTTTTTCAACTAGTTTACACCGCAAAGGCAACAATCATAAAACTTTCCAATCTTACTTCTGAACTTTATAACCATTAAAATGCGAGCAAACTTCGGGGCTGAAGTAAGTTCTAGAAATATGTTACTTTAGAATTTTGACTTATAAGACTCAGTTCTTGTGAGTTTGGGCGTATATTGTGTATTCGTTCTACAATACAAACCGTATTTTAGGGTTATGTGATTAGAATAGCACCACCCGATAAGGCTCGTGTCGTAAGAGGCGAAAAATCCTACGGACGGGCAGCAGCGTCTGTCGAAACCCAATCTACAGCTGCCAGCCTGCCGAGCGTGGCGACTATGGCAACTACCCCCAAGATGATACAACTCATATTTGTGGGAGGCTTATGTCCAGCAGTGGACTGCATACGGCTGAAATGTATGTTGTATGTATGTAATGTGTAGCACCTATCCGTATGTCACAGCAATAAAATATCAACATATCTCAATAAATTTTAAAGGTACCTTTTGTATGCCATTGAAATAAATAAATATTATAGGTGAAAAACTTAACTGAAGCACCATGTCTATGTAGTTGTGCAGATAATTAATATGGAACTTACGTCAACATTTGAATATAGAACGCCGACATGCGTGTACACACACGTTACTACTACATAGGCCGGGCGCTTTAGCTAAGTTTTTCACTTATACACAGCAGCATAAATCATAAGACACCACGTTATCTTATGCTCAGTTTAGGGGCAAGTGATTGGGCAGTTACGATAATCTAAGTCGATAAAAATTGAAGTTTACTTACTCACTCAATAACATGTCAAAAGATCTTGGTTCCGATTTTTGAAATAGTCACCAAGTGATTTCCATACAGAATTAATGAGAATCTCTACGAAAATTACTCGGTGACTATTTCAAAAATCGGGCCCCAAATTGACGATTTTCAATAATTGACGATATATTTATAATTGTCGCCCTCCTATCTGATTAAAAAGACGAATGAATGTGTTATCTCTAAAGCTTTCACTAAAGAAGGATTTTAGTTTGACAAATAACTTTTATAGATAAATATGAATCGTCTAATTATGTAAAGCAACATCACTATTTTAGATTGCCCCCAAAATGAGCATTAGATAACGGGGTATAATCATAACCTAATAAAGGAGTAAAACTTAACTGAAGGACCATATCTATGTAGTTATGCAGAGAATTAATATGGAACAGGGAAGAAAGGGTGGTGCTATTCTATCAGTGCAAGACGTATTTGAGGGAGGCCTATGTCCAGCAGTGGACAATTCATGGCTGAAATTATGATGGATGAAGCAAAAATTGAGCTGATGCTTCTTCCAGGTTCCTCGGTCTCCGAAGACTGCAGCTACGAGGAGTTGATGTCCTTGAAGGAACTGCTGCATTTTCCAGAAGAAGTAGCCCTTAGACTCACTGATACAGAGTATCAACTGTTTTATCAAGTAAGTGTTTGGAATATATTAGCTACTAATTAGGTTACTAATTACATTTCAGGACAATCTTACACAAATCGACGTAGTCCTACGTTAAGCTCAGTAAGGCTTGTGTTGTAGGTACTAGACGACGATATATATAATAGATAGATACATATAAATACTTAAATACAAAGAAACCATGACTCAGGAACAAATCTCTGTGCTCGTCACACAAATAAATGCCCTGACTGGGATTTGAACCCAGGACCATTAGCTTCATAGGCAGGGTCACTACCCACTAGGCCAGACCGGTCGTCAAGCATAGATTAGAAGTTGCATAGATTGCAGCACCATCTCTCTAACTAATATAATTAAAACTGTTGTCAGCCATGTTATTGTTACAAGAGCTTACCCGAATCATGTCGCCAGTGCGACATAATTACACGTGAGTTTATCCTTTTGTAACTAAGTAGTATATCCCTCTAGCTATATTAGAATCCCCAAAGTGATTCAAATAGGAGGCGCAAGCACTTAGTATTTCGCACGAGTTGGTAAACGGTGTCCAAAAAACGTTAAAAAAAAAAAAAAGATTGCATATACTTTTAAAAAAAAATACGGGTTCCGCTGTGTTCGGGTGGTTTAATTGGTTAAGGTGTCAGCCGCGACAGCTAGAGATGCGGGTTCAAATCCCACCTCGGACTCCGAAGGACGTCATCACTTTGTCTTAAGTATATATAATATATATGTCATCTTTTTTGACGAGGAAATGCCGCCAGCATCCTTGGTACAATGCCTCAAAGGCCTTTTTTAGATTGTATACTGTAACTAATTAAGTACTTGTAGTTATAATAATACGATCAAAAAAATATGGATTTAGAATTCGATAAAATTGAATATAGGTAATATCCGATAATGGCCCGCAATATTTTATTCTATATTGGCTGTTAAAAATGTAATTTCCTGTCTATATCGTTTTTATCATTACATGAAATAATAAATAAATAATAATAATAAATATTTTGGGACAATCTTACACAAAGCGACCTAGCCCTACGGTAAGCTCAGTAAGATTTGTGTTGTAGGCACTAGACGACCATATAGTTATATAATAGATAGATACATATAAATACTTAAATACATAGAAAACACCCATGACTCAGGAACATGAATCTGTGTTCATCACACAAATAAATGTCCCGACTGGGAATCGAACCCAGGACCATCGGCTTCATAGGCAGGGTCACTACCCACTAGGCCAGACCGGTCGTCAAACCGGAATGAAGGATTTATTTTTTTAAATTTGTTTTTGGGATAATAAATAACTGAACATCTTTATAATCAGAATGAGCGTTGGTGGTCTAGAAACAGCCTGCGTCTTTCAATCTGGAGATCTCAGGTTCAAACCCTAGCTCCTGCCAACATGTTGTTTGGAAATTATGTTATTTTTCAAACCCGTGTATGTCCTTAAACTACGTCTAACAATGAGAGGTAGGACTGCGAAGTACCATCACGCTTGAATCTGGGGCAGCCCAACTGGGGAAGTACCTCCTCCTTACAGAAGACCACAGCCATAATAGCACTGCTACCTTTCAGGTATGTAGTGTTGAGTTCCTGATGGTGAGTAAGGTTCTCAGAGCTCCAATCGCCCCTTAAAGGCTGGCAACGGGCTTGTGACCCCCTGGTGTTGCTAGTGCCCATGGGCCACGGTAATTGCTTACCAGCAGGCAATCCGTCTGCTCGTTTGCCTTACCTTTGTCATAAAAAAATGAATAAATATCATTTGATATTTACTAGTCTCTTTTCGGTGAAGGAAAATATGGTGAGGAAGTCAGTCTGATCGCAATAAGGCCTAGTTTAGGTACCCTCTGGGTTGGAAGGTCAGACGGCAGTCGACTTTGTACGTTGCCAACGTCAATTCCTGGGATCAGTTGCCAGGGCGACCCCAGGCTCCCATGAGCTGTGGCAAATCCTACATATACATAAGTTCCGAAACTCATTGGTACAAGCCGAGGTTCGAACCTGCGGCCTTCGGATTGCAAGTCGCACGCCCTTACCACTAAGCCACCAGCGCTCTAAAGTACTCATTTATTTAATTTATGAAATCATATTATTACGTATACATACATACATACAATCACGCCTGTTTTCCAGAGGCAGAGATCACGGATTCCCATTTGCTACGATCCTGACAAATCACTTTCGCTTCACTCACTTTCATAACGTTCCTCATACATGCTCGTCGGTTTAGAGTACTCCTCGCCTGGCCTTTCTTCAATATATCCCCGATTTGGTCGAGAAAAGTTCGCCTAGGCCTTCCCCTTCCAACGGATCCTTCTACTCTCTTTCTATATGCCCTCTTCGTTAATCTTCTTTCATCCATCTTCTCCACATGGCCAAACCATCTTAACATACCAATCTCAACTTTTGTCACAACATCTTCAAACACTCCACACCTCTCTTAAATTATTAACGATATTATAAATAAATAAATAAATATTTTGGGACAATCTTACTCAAATCGACCTAGTCCTACGGTAAGCTCAGTAAAGCTTGTGTTGTAGGCACTAGACGACGGTATATATAATAGATAGATACATATAAATACTTAAATATATAGAAAACACCCATGACTCAGGAACAAATATCTGTGTTCATCACAAATAAATGCCCTGACTGGGAACCGAACCCAGGACCATCGGCTTCATAGGCAGGGTCACTACCCACTAGGCCAGACCGGTCGTCAAAGAATGTTCTCCAATACATACTCAAATGAGGTCAAATTATAAAAACTTGTACTGTGCCAACCCTAAGGCAGTATTAAGGGATTTCGGAGGGTACATGTAAAAAAAAACATGTTTACAACCCTCACTGTTGTCACGACCTTATTGCGTATAGCAACAGCCAGATTACGAGGGTGATTTTGGCGGCCATTTTGAAAAAGTCTTGTCAAAGATAATTTATAATATACTAGCTTTTCCTCGCGACTTCGTCGGCCAGCCCGTCTTTAAAAGTTACGGGATAAAAATTATCCTACCCTTTCTCGTAGCTCAAACTCGTTCCATACCTACCAAATTCCATCCCATTGGTTTTTTTTATGACAAAAGGTGGCAAACGAGCAGACAGATTGCCTGATGGTAAGCAATTACCGTCACCCATGGGCAACACCAGGGGAGTCACATGCGCGTTGCCGACCTGTAAGGGGGGTTGGAGCTCTGGGAACCTTACTCACCATCAGGAACACAACACTACATACCTGAAAGGTAGCAGTGCTATTATGGCTCTGGTCTTCTGTAAGGAGAAGGTACTTAAAGGTAGCCCCAGTTGGGCTTTTCCAGATTCGAGCATGATGGTACTTCGCTATGCCCTACCTCTCATTGTTGGACGTAGTTTAAGGACATACCCGGGTCCAAAAGCGCGTTCAGCGGTTTAAGCGTGAAGAGGTAACAGACAGACTGACAAAGCTCGTAATTCTGAGTAGAACTATAAGAATAATAAATAAATAAATATTACAGTATATTATTACACTAATTGACTGAGCCTCACGGTAAGCTCAACAAGGCTTGTGTTGTGACTCAGCCAACGATATATAATATACAAATACCTATACTTAAAATACCCATGACTCTGGAACAAAATATATGTGGTGCTCATCGCAGAAACAAATGCCCTTACCGGGATTTGAACCAAACTTGTCGTCAAAGCACAAAGAAGTCCTCAATGAAAAAAGTGGCCATAGGGTTATAAAACCAATGGTCCTGGGTTCAAATCTCAGTACGGGCATTAATTTGTGTGGTCAGCACAGATATTTAGTCCTGAGGCTAGTTCCTTTTTGTTGATGCCAACATTATTTAAAAAGAAAATCTTTTCTGTAAGCTCCCTGATTACTAGACGAAAAGAAAACGCAACACTTGTAAAATAAATATGAATTCCGAGAGCAGAATGTGAAATTCGGTTGGGTCGTTGCTCTGAACAAAAAATATATGAATTCAAGCTTTTTGTTAAGGCGCAGATGTTACCCAGCCCTGACACTATATTTTTTTATGCCAATATGAGCAGACGGGTTGCCTGATGTTAAGCAATTACCGTCGCCCATGCAACACCAGAGGAGTCATAAGCGCGTTGCCGGCCTTTAAGAAAGGTTGGAGCTCTGGGGACCTTACTCACCATCAGGGACACAACACTACATACCCGAAAGGTAGCAGTGTTATTATGGCTGTAGTCTTCTGTAAGGAGGAGGTGCTTCCCCAGTTGGGCTTCTCCAGACTGAAGCGTGATGGTACTTTGCTGTGCCCGTCTCACTGTTGGACGTAGTTTAAGGACATACCCGTGCATTTGTTGAGCTCAGATATTTGTACCTGAGTCATGGATGTTTTATATGTATTTAAGTATTATATTTATTGTTGATGGACTACTCGTAACACAAATCTTCTTAAGCTTACCGTGAGGCTCAGTCGATTTGTGTAAGGATTATTGTAATATCCATACAAATATTATAAATGCGAAAGTATGTATGTTTTTTGTCCGTCTTTCACGGCAAAACAGCGCGACGAATTGACGTGATTTTTTAAGTGGATGTAGAGCGATATAGGCAACTTTTTCCAGCGGAAAAACATCTCATTCCCACGGGAAGACTCAATATGTTACATTTTCCTCTAGCCATGCGGGTGTAGCCGCGGGCGTAATCCAGTTGATTATATATTTATTATTTTATATTTTAACAGACTTGAAAAGCTGCGCCTTAACTAACTAATCTAGTAACAGACAGCAAGACGGGTTCAGTTTCTGTTAACCGATTTAAACTTTAAGAGGGTTATGCTTTCGAAAGGATGTATAACTAAGAACCATCTTTTTCTACATGCAGTTAAACAATTTTCAAACCTTAATATACATATGTACATAACAAGAGAACATCATCGATATTTAAATCGAAAGAAAAATAGAAAAATTTGACTCGAAGCGGGACTCGAACCCACAACCACTAGATCACTAGCCCAGTGCACTACTAATTGCGCTATCCGAGTTAAATATCGAAAATATTCGCTAGCAGACGTTTCTGCATAATAAAAAATAATTAAGAGAACATCAATTAATAATACTTAACACCTTCGCTGCGGCAATTAGTTAACTTCGCAATTAACCATACTTGTACGGGGTCGAATGAACCCCGTACCGCAGTGAACGTGTTAAAAGTACGTGTTAAATAAAAACCAAAAAGCACTAGCAATTTAGATCTACAACGAAGTGACTTATTGCAAATCTATGCAATCACCAGTCATCGCAACGACCAATACCTAATCGGCTTAAATTAATTGATAATATGTCATCGGAAAATAAATAAATATAACAAAATATTCTGACACGAATTGGCTGAGCCACATTTATTATTATTTCTGTTTTGGGCTATTATTTGCGCCGCATCGATCAGTTATGATCTATTGTGGTAGCCCTTTTTATAACACATTACTGATTCCCGTTGAGTCCAGAAAGCTCCAGATTTTTTGGGCTGTAATGTTGTGCACCTCATAAGGCTTGTTCAGTCATGGGTGTTTTCTATATGTATTTATATGTATCTATCTATTATATATATCATCGTCTAGTACCTACAACAAAAGGCTAAGCTTACCGTAATACTAGGTCGATTTGTGTAAGATTGTCCCGAAATATTTAGTTACTTATTATAAATGCGAAAGTAACTCACTCTCTCAAAAACTATACTAAAATATATCAAGGTTTTATATAAAAAGCATGGGTTCTCAATACTTTTGTTCAAGGCTGTACCCAAGTATCTAACCTACATTAAATTCCCCTCACAGTATACTTTCCTAGCAAGTTTCATCAAAATACCTTTTGCCTCCTGTTTTTTTCACAACAGATAAAGGGTCTGAAAGTAAAGGTCCGACCTTTGTTTTTAATTTTGCCGGCCCCGAGGACCACTTACATTAGACGGGACGTAGAAGATAAAATTGGAATATTTTTATTTTGTTTTTTATTAAGCAGAAACGTCTGCTAGCCAATGTCATCGGTACCTATTTAAAACGAAAGAAAAATAGAAAAATTTGACTCGTAGCGAGACTCGAACCCACAACCACTGGATCACTAGCCCAGTGCACTACCAATTGCGCTATACGAGTATCGCTTGAACTTGACATTTTTTTCTATTTTATCCTTCCTGGTATACCTACGTCATTACGGATCTCTCTACGAGTCATTTTTTTCAATTTTTCTTTATTTTATTTTGATTTTCGCAATAACAGTAATACAAAACGTTTTTTTTTTTGTCACTCTACTTATTATTGTTCATCTTTAAATAAGTCAATTATAATATCTTTATTTACAATAATTACATTAATTAAAATACAAGTACTCAACTAAGTTATTAAATCTAAAAAAGCCCTTGAGGCAAGTATGCTGGCGGCATTTTCTCGCTGTATCGCAATGCTGATATTTTAAATAAGAAAATTCCACTTAAAGATACACTTAATGTTATGGCAATAAATTGTTATTTTATTTCATTTTTTTTTTATATCACATAATTACATCAATAATACGCACCTTGTCACTGTCTACATTTAAAAATTTCTTTTTTTTTTGCCTCAAATAAAAATAAATCAAAAATGTCTGGCCGGATCGTCGTAGTAAAAAATATTGTTATACTTACACAATTATTCGGTTTATATTATTTTTGAGAAACGATTTAAATAATTAACTGCTTGCGAAAAATTTTAAAAGTTAAAGTATATGTAATAATAAATCGAATAATCGTGCATAATAATATCTCAAATTCAGCCAGGGGCGATTTTGCTATAGCGGTCCACCCAAACCCTTTGGCCCTATATGCAAGGTGCCTAAAACGCAGATGGGAAAACGAGAACTAAGCGAAGCTTACACTTGCAAGTTTTCTTGCAGCAAGTAGGGACGCAGCTATATGCAAAAATGAAAGCGATATTTACCATTCTTCCTTACAGCTGCGTCCATACTTGCTGCAAGAAAACTTGCAAGTGTAAACTTCGCTTTATGTTTTTACCCAGTCGCTTTATCGCGCAGTCTATTACGCGTTGTCTTTGACAGGCTATCGATCGACCTTGGGCGTGGGTATGCGACAGACGAGCAGCCTATTCACTCATGCACGGCATAATTCTGTCCATAAGTATATGTCGAAGTTTTAATGCATTTGTGTCTCGGTGAATTAAACTATTTAATAACTAACTGGTAGAGTTTAACTTGACGACACTGGCCTAGTGGGTAGTGACCCTGCCTGTGGTCCTGGGTTCAAATCCCAGTCAGGGCATTTGTGTGATGAGCACAGATATTTGTTCCTGAGTCATGGGTGTTTTCTATGTATTTAAGTATTTATATGTATCTATCTATTATATATATCTTCGTCTAGTACCTACAACACAAGCCTTACTGAGCTTACCGTAGGACTAGGTTGATTTGTGTAAGATTGTCCCGATATATTTACTTATTCACTTGTTTTATAGCCAGTTAGTAGTATAGGTGAAAAACTTAACTGAAGCACCATGTCTATGTAGTTGTGCGGAGAATTAATATGGAACTTACGTCAACATTTGAATATAGAACTCCGCCATGCGTGTACACACGTTACTACTACATGGGCCAGTTGCTTTAGCTAAGTTTTACACCTATATTTAACCACACTGCTTGGATATTGCACTATATTGGCTTCGTAAAAGATTTATTGGGTACTTTTACAGTTTGCTTTATTTAGCCGAACATAGGTATAAAAACCTGTGTTCTAAGTCATGCAGAATAAAGTTGTTATATCAATATATTTAAAAAAAAAACCGCCTATGCTGAGTGACGATATAAGAAATTCGCATTGTTATGTATGTTTAAGATTTTTTTTTTTAATTCTGTTTTACAAAATAAGTCCCGCCGAATATCTCGCCGGTCATAAAAGTCAAAATGCTAAAAGGGTACTTTTACACGTCGAGTATATAAAAAGTAAAAGGCAAAACATAAAAGCCGGGGCAGACAGTACCATTTTGTACGTACGGTACTGGTCTATGGGACCCAAGCGCGCACAAACTTTTTCACAAGCGTCTGGTTGATGTAACTGGTGACCGAATTAACGGATTCGATGTAGTAGTATTGTGTGTTTATAGGCATTGTTTGTAGTGGTATTGAGTGTTTATAGGCATTCTATATTTGAAATTGTGTTTTTATAGGCACTCTATGTAGTGGTATTGTGTGTTTATAGGCATTCTATATTTGAAATTGTGTTTTTAAAGGCACTCTATGTAGTGGTACTGTGTGTTTATAGGCATTCTATATTTGAAATTGTGTTTTTATAGGCTTTCTATGTAGTGGTATTGTGTGTTTATAGGCATTCTATATTTGAAATTTCCTTTTTCCCGTACAACCACTACAAATGCAATTCTGCTTCCTTCCGCCAGCGCTCTACACGACAACACTTCCATCATCACCACTTAGATGGTTGGCAGTCCTCAACTGTGCGTTTTTCTAGAAACTTCCTGCCTCGCACAGCAAAACTCTGGAATAAATTGTGGTGTGCAGTATTTCCGGACCGATATGACATCCAAACCTTCAAGAAAAGAGCGTATAGGAATCTTAAAGGCCGGCAACGTACTTGTGACTCCTCTGGTGTTGCGAGTGTCCATGGGCGGCGGTAGTTGCTTACCATCAGGCAATCCGTCTGCTCGTTTGCCTCTACGAGTGTACAATATGTGACTAGCCTTATTATCGAAGGGGCTATTATACTAAATCATGCCATCTGTCAATACCAGGCCCTTCCAATATCGTATTGATGTCTCAATCTCTCCTGAAGTTTCATAGGCAGCTGGAAAGAGATGTGAAGACGTGCACAGAAAATTAGGTATTACAAATCTATTATGAATCGGTTAGAATTGTATCGTGTCATGTTTAAATAAATATTATAGGACATTCTTACACAAATTGTCTGAGCCCCACGGTAAGCTTAAGAAGGCTTGTGTTGTTCAACCAACGATATATATATAATATACAAATACTTAAATATATACCCATGACCATACCTCGGGGTTTTCGGTGCGGGAATGATTTCGTGTATTAATATCGTTGTTTATTGTAAAATAATTACCAAACTACGAAAAACGTAGGTAGTAAGGTCCAAATAAGCTTAGAAATGTTAAATTTGTACCGTTTTTTTACATGTTATTTGGCTAATGTAAAACATTCCCGCACCGAAAACCCCGAGGTTTGCCCATGACTCAGGAACAAATATCTGTGCACATCGCACAAATAAATGCCCGTGCTGTGATTTGAACCCGGGACTATCGGCTTCATAGGCAGCCCTACCCACTAGGTCGAACCTGTCGTCAAACTATATGTAATCTTGTTTATTTATAACGGTTTTTGTGTACCGTTTACCAACTCCACTATATGCCAGCGTCTCCTATTTGAATCACTTTCGGAGTTATGATATAACTAGAGATATTTTTAATAAATAAATAAATAAATATTTCGGGACAATCTTACACAAATCGACCTAGTCCTACGGTAAGCTCAGTAATGCTTGTGTTGTAGGTACTAGACGACGATATATATAATAGATAGATAAATATAAATACTTAAATACATAGAAAACACCCATGACTCAGGAACAAATATCTGTGCTCATCACACAAATAAATGCCCTGACTGGGAATCGAACCCAGGACCTTCGGCTTCATAGGCAGGGTCACTACCCACTAGGCCAGACCGGTCGTCAAAAGATATGGTGCTGCCATCTATGCAACTAAGAACAAATCAATTTATTGTTTATGAAATATTTTTCTTTTTCTTAATTATATGTTTTGCCTTGTGATGCCGGCTGACTAGAATAGCACCACCCCATCTCCTCTCGCGGGTGTCGTAAGAGGCGACAAAGGGAACAATCCAATCTTACGGACTGTCAGCAGCGTCCGTCGAAACCCAATCTACAGCTACTGCGGTCGCCAACCCGCCTGCCAAGCATGGCGACTATGGCAACTACCCCCCAAGATGGTACAAGTGATATATGTGGGAGGCCTATGTCCTAATTGTATGTCATGGAGGTCGCAAATTATCAAGCCCCGGCTTCTAAAAATACTAATTAGTTTTTCGGAACTTATAAACGAAACATCATTTGATATTTACCAGTCGCTTTTCGGTGAAGGAATCGTGAGGAAACCGAATCTCAATAGGCCTAGTTTACCCTCTGTGTTTGAAGGTCAGATGGCAGTTGCGTAAAACTTGTGCCTACGCCGAATCCTGGGATTAATGTCCAAGCGGACCTCAGCGTGGCAAAACGCAGGGACAACGCGAGAAGGTAGAATGACTACCATAATATAATATTAATCAGTTTTTAAGTTAGAAATCTAGTTCTGGGTCACTACCCAGAAACCACCCTGTGTACAGTCAGCATCAGAAGTGACTAAGCGTTCGATGTGTTCAAAATGAGGTCAACACATCTCTATTGTCAAGAGAATAAGAGTGTGTGTAGGTCATTTTGAACACTTCAAACGCTTAATAAATATTTAATAATAAATATTTCGGACATACTTACACAAATCGACCTAGTCCCACGGTAAGCTCAATAAGGCTTGTGTTGCAGGTACTAGACGACGATATATATAATAAATAGATACATATAAATACTTAAATACATAGAAAACACCCATGACTCAGGAACAAATATCTGTGCTCATCACACAAATAAATGCACTGACTGGGAATCGAACCCAGGACCTTCGGCTTCATAGGCAGGGTTACTACCCACTAGGCCAGACCGGTCGTCAAAAGCAAAAGTGGCTTAGCCACTTTTGCTGCTGACTGTACACAGTATTGAATGGAACAAAGAAACATTTTCCAGGAACAATGATTGTTCCGTGAAAATACAAATTAGATTCCTGGAATATTCCGTTTAGGGCTAGAAGGAGGAAAAGTATACAGAATTCCCCCTGGCCCGACCGTAGACTTACTCTATAGACTCCGCATTGTATTTTTTTTTTATGGTATAGGCGGCAAACGAGCAGACGGATTGCCTGGTGGTAAGCAATTACCGTCGCCCATGGGCACCCGCAACACCAGGGGAGTCACAAACGCGTTGCCGGCCTTTAAGGGGGGTTGGAGCTCTGGGAACCTTACTCACCATCAGGAACACAGCACTACATACCTGAAAGGTAGCAGTGCTATTATGGCTGTGGTCTTCTGTAAGGAGGAGGTACTTCCCCAGTTGGGCTGCCCCAGATTCAAGCGTGATGGTCATCGCTGTGCCCTACCTCTCATTGTTGGACGTAGTTTAAGGACATACCCGGGTCCGAAATTGCAAAAGCATTGTATATAGGCTGTTACTGAACCAGCGTGCTACACCCTCGACCTCGTCGTCACTTTCCATCAGGTGCGACTGAGGTCAAATGCTGGTCAGTCTTTTATAAAAAAAAAAAAAAAAAAAAAAAAAAAAAATATAGCCTAGGGCTTCCAATTATAAATCAAACAGATCAATTAGGTTCGCGTCTTGTGCATATTGTCAAAGTTAAGGAAAATTAGAGATTCTAGACGGGCATGGTTGGCCGACGACGTCGGCTAAAGCTAGTGTTAGATAAATAAAAGACCGAGACTTATAGAAGTCTGTACCCTTACCATAGTTAAATAGTAAACTAGATATTCGTTATCGAAAACCTCAAAGTCACAACTCATGGTAAGGGTACTGGTAAGTCGAGCAACGGAATTTTGAATTTAGAACTACTTAACTGAAGGACCATGTCTATGTAGTTGTGCAGAGAATTAATATGGAACTTACGTCTCAATTTGCATATACGAGTAGAACGCCGACATGCGTGTAGTTGAACTTTTCAAAATAAAACAGTACCCTTACTTCGAAATTTAAATCGAAAGAAAAGTAGAAAAAATTGACTCGAGGCGGGACTCGAACCCACAACCACTGGATCACTAGCCCAGTGCACTACCAATTGTGCTATCCGAGTACCGCTTAGACCTGTCAAATTTTTCTATCTTATCCTTCGTGGTATACGTCATCATGGGTGCCGTTAAGTGTTCAATACGCTGACGGTAGATGTGAACTACACGTTTTATTTCTATTTTTCTTTCCATTTAAATATGGAAGATATTCGCTAGCAGACGTTTCTGCATAATAAAAAATAGTTTAGTACCCTTACTGTTACAACTGACAAGTCCTACGTGACAGTGGTCTGTGGTCCAGCTCCAGGGAACCAACTAATTTAATCTTATGAAGGCTGACTTGTCTATTTATATTAGTCCTTGTAAATACTCTGAGAAAAAAGTATAAAGGGTGATCGTTATATACATACATTAATTAAGTTATATTACAGGACATTCTGACACAAATTGACTAAGCCCAATGGTAAGCTCAAGAAGGCTTGTGTTGTGACTCAGCCAACGATAAACTCAAACTCAAACTCAAACGTTTATTCAGTAAGTAGGCCACAAGGGCACTTTTACACGTCGAGTATACAAAAGTAAAAGAGAAAAATAAAAACTACACCGGTTCTAACCCTACACCTCTGACCCGAGAAGTATTTTGACTTTTATGACCGGCAAGAAACGCGGCGGGACTTATTTTTTCAAAACAGTATATGTAATATATACATACTTACCAATGACTCAGGGACAAATATATGTGCTCAGCACACAATGCCCTTACTGGGACTTGAACCCAGGACCATCAGCTTCATAGGCAGGATGACTACCCACTAGGCCATACCTGTCGTCAGTTTATGTTTTTTTTTTGATCAGTGGTGTTTGATAAGCGCTGATGGCCTAGCGGTAAGAGCGTGCGACTTGCGATCCTTAAGTTGCGGTAATCAATACAGAATAAGCTAATATTTTAAGAGAGGTAGGGCACAGCGATGACCATCACGCTTGAATCTGGACCAGCCCAACTGGGGAAGTACCTCCTCCTTACAGAAGACCACAGCCATAATAGCACTGCTACCTTTCATGTATGTAGTGTTGTGTTCCTGATGGTGAGTAAGGTTCCCAGAGCTCCAACCCCCCTTAAAGGCCGGCAACGCGCTTGTTACTCCTCTGGTGTTGCGGGTGCCCATGGGCGACGGTAATTGCTTACCATCAGGCAATCCGTCTGCTCGTTTGCCGCCTATGTCATAAAAAAAATATATGTTTTTGTTATAAAGAGTGGCCTGTAAAGCAAAACTATAGTGAATTATTACATTTTAGGCTGCAAAAGCCGAAATACCTTTGTCCCTTACTGGCGCTCGCGGATGCGTGCCCCAGTCATTATTCCTCCTAAAGTCAAGCGCGAATTTTTTTTTATATTTTTTTTTATGACATAGGCGGCAAACGAGCAGACGGATTGCCTGGTGGAAAGCAATTACCGTCGCCCATGGGCACCCGCAAAACCAGGGGAGTCACAAGCGCGTTGCCGATTTAAGGGGGGTTGGAGCTCTGGGAACCTTACTCACCATCAGGAACACAGCAATACATACCTGAAAGGTAGCAGTGCTATTATGGCTGTGGTTTTCTGTAAGGAGGAGGTACTTCCCCAGTTGGGCTGCCCCAGATTCAAGCGTGATGGTCATCGCTGTGCCCTACCTCTCGTTGTAGTTTAAGGACATACCCGGGTCCAAATAAATGTGCAGATAAAATAATTTATATTTTATCTTTTCCACAGGTACCCCCAATAGATTATCTCCGCCAAGTGACCCTGGACCTGGGCGGGGAAGGAGCCCTAGGTTCGGCAGCGGAGCGCCCCGTGATACGCCGCGCGCCGCCGACGCGTGCGCAGCAAACTACGCGCACTGTGCGTGCGCTCATACACCGTTTCAACGAGGTCTGTATATCTATTTAATTATTTGTTAAAACTCAAACTCAAATCGTTTAATCAGTAAGTAAGACACGGGCACTTTTAGACGTCGAGTATACAAGAGAAGAAAAATAAAAACTACACCGCTTCTAACCCTACACCTCTGACCCGAGAAGCATTTTGACTTTCATGTTACACAAGGGAGCAAAGTTAGTATTTCTCGTGCTAATATTGAGAAATCTACGGAAATATTCCAACATACGAGTAGCACATTGGGACTCAAACGATGAATTGTTGTGTTTGTGTGTGTGTTGTGTCTTGAGTGTTGGGAGGGTTTAAAGTCACGAGAAAGAAACATACTTTGCTGCCGAGTGAAACACAATTTTTCTCACCTTACCACCGCGAGAAAAATACTAGGTATTTCTACATTAAAATTTACTTCAAACTATCCGTTTCAATTATTTATCATTCTAAATCGACATTTAAAATGAAATCCAACGCATTTTACGTCAAAATAGCGTATAAAAGTTTGTATGAAATTATTTTGCTCTCTTGTGAATAAAATGCAGTTATTGTTAAATACATTAACGTTAGGAATTAAATTTGATACATAAATTATCGTCACAAATGTAACAAAATTTAACTTTTATATAAGTCACGTTACTTGAGTATCTGAGCCATTTTATTTAAAGTTGTATACTCAACTTATTTTTTAATTTCGTTTTTTTTTTGTGGTTTCTACTCAGAATAATGAGCTCTTTCGAGCTTGATAGGAGAAAAAATGTGTTCCAAATCTTTTTATTCCATTCCGTGACTATTTTTTATACTTATCATATGGCGGTAACGGAACAGGAATAATAAAAAATGTATGAAAATTTTTTCACACATATTTTGGACACATTTTTTCTCCTATCCTTGCAGGGTTCATAGCTGAACTTCTTTGTGATATAATATCTTGTGTACCTATGAATGCAATAAATAACTGATAACTGATAACTGAAAGAGCTCATGATTCTAAGTAGACACCACAGACAAAAAAATGCAAATAAAAAAAAGTTGAGAATACACCTTTAAATAAAATGGCCCACCAACACTTTTTTTTTTAACTTCCTGATTATGATGATGATGATGATGATGATGATGATATATGTTTTGGCACATTAGCTGTATATACATGTATCACCACATCGGAACAAGCCCAGCACGTCGATAACAATATGTTGCGAGCGACTGAATATTTAATCCCCTCGCCGCCAGGTGGAGCTGTGCAAATATATTTTATGTTCAAACCATCCTGTATAACACGGACATATAACTTGTAGACTACATACATACATATGTATGAGAGGTAGGGCACAGCGATGACCGTCACGCTTGAATCTGGGGCAGCCCAACTGGGGAAGTACCTCCTCCTTACAGGAGACCACAGCCATAATAGCACTGCTACCTTTCAGGTATGTAGTGCTGTGTTCCTGATGGTGAGTAAGGTTCTTAGAGCTCCAACCCACTTATAGGTCGGCAACGCGCTTGTGACTCCCTAGGTGTTGCGAGTGTCCATGGGCGACGGTAATTGCTTACCATCAGGTAATCCGTCTGCTCGTTTGCCACCTTTGTCATAAAAAAAAATACATTTCAGCCGTATGCAGTCCACTGCTGGACATAGGCCTCCCACAAATATGACTTGTATGGGGTAGTTGCCATAGTCGCCACGCTTGGAAGGTTGGTGACCGCAGTAGCTGTAGATTGGGTTTCGACGGACGCAGCTGCCCGTCCGTAGGATTTTTCCCTTTGTCGTCTCTTACGACACCCGCAGGATGAGATGTGGTGGAGCTATTCTAGTCAGACGGCATCACACGGCAAAATGCGCATATATGCTAAATAAATATACGGTGGCAAACAATCATACGGACGCCTGCAACTTCAGAGGTGTCACATGCGCGTTGCCGGCCCTTTATAAATCTGTACTCTTTTTTTTAAGATCCCCTATACTGTATATGAATAATTATTACTAGGCACATTGCGCGCAGAACCGGTGGTCGGAGGGCGGAAAGGTTCTGGAGTGGCGACCACGAACTGGAAGATGCAGAGTAGGTAGGCTTCCCACAAGGTGGACCGACGACCTAGTTAGAGTCGCGAGATACCGCTGGATGTGGAAGGCGCAGGATCGGTCTTCTTGTGTCGTTCTGGGGGACGCCTATGTCCAGCAGTGGACGTCTTTCGGCTGACATGATGATAATGATAGGACAAAGTTGTACACCCAACTTTTTTTTTTAATTTGGATTTTTTGTGTGGTTTCCAGAATCATGAGCTCTTTCGAGCCTGATAGAAGAAAAAAATTGTCTTAAGCTTTTTTATTCCATTCCGTTACTATTTTTCATACATTTCATATGGCGGTAACGGAACGGAAGTAATAAAAAATGTATGAAAATTTTGGGACACTTTTTTTCTCCTATCAGACTAAAAAGAGATTCTGAGTGAGTGACCTGATTCTGAGTAGAAACCACACAAATAAAAAAAAACAACTACCTACACTTAAAAACTAAGAACAAATCAAATTATTTTTTACGAAATATTTTGATTTACTTTGATTTTTAAGTAGTAATACTACTTTTTTTTTTTATGACATAGGCGGCAAACAAGCAGACGGATTGCCTGGTGGTAAGCAATTACCATCGCCCATGGGCACCCGTAACACCAGGGGAGTCACAAGCGCGTTGCCGGCCTTTAAGGGGGGTTGGAGCTCTGGGAACCTTACTCACCATCAGGAACACAACACTACATACCTGAAAAGTAGCAGTGCTATTATGGCTGTGGTCTTCTGTAAGGAGGAGGTACTTCCCCAGTTGGGCTGCCCCAGATTCAAGCGTGATGGTCATCGCTGTGCCCTACCTCTCATTTTTGGACGTAGTTTAACGACATACCCGGGTCCAAAAACTACTATAAACACTTTAAATAAAATGGCCCATCTATGACAAAATATGTCTGACGACAATATTACAAACAAAGATATATTATATATATCTAGAAACAAAGGAGAAGGGGTTATTGAATAAATCAACTACTCATTTATCATCGGATTGCCAAAGGGGGTTGGGGAGTAGATAGGGAGGCATATTCTATACACTTCCAACTATGCCACCATGTGCCTGTCCTTGAGCCGACCGAGTCAGGGAAGGCAAGAAGCCTGATGATGATGATGGGTTCGGTTCATTGGACCATTTCTATGACAAAGGTAGCAAACGAAGTCGGATTGCCTAATGGTAAGCAATCGCCCATGGGCACACGCTACACCACAGTCACAAAGCGCGCTTGGCAGACGGGTTGGCGACCGCAGTAGCAGTGAATCGTTTTCGATGGACGCTGCTGCCCACTCGTCAAATTTTCCCATTTTTCACCTCTTACCCGCGGGAGATTGGGTGCTATTCTAGTCAGCCGGCCAGCACGTATCGACTTAACTTATATTGTATAATACTTTTCTCAAACATGCAATGAAATATTGTCTTTACATTCCTTATAATAGACACGGAAGTATGGTTTCTTGGGCGCGGCAACTGAAGGGGACGGAAATGGAGGTCTAGCCTACAAAGTAACATTTTTTTCGACGATTATCCATACAGAGGCAAAGATGGCGGGTGTCATAGCAAACAGCTGATGTTAATTTTTAATACATTTCGATTTCATTGTTAGTTGTGATTTTGCAAATTTCATTTTTTGAATCATTTTTTTTATTTCATTATAAGTTTGAGAAAAGCACTAAACATGCCTCGTCGTGAAAACAGATTCCCGCTTGGCCGGAAATCCTCATTTTCCCGGCGTCTGATGTAATGTACTATTTTAATATTGCCTTCAGTTGCCGCGATAAATTCATGAAACAAAACAACTAAAACAGATTATAACGCGTATACTAATTTAATCTTCACTCCGACGTCGGTACATATTATCATGCCTTTTGGATCCATGACCACGAATTCTGTAAAAGGTTCGAACAATGGGATGAAGTTTTTGTTTTTAATTTATAATTACACCCCGTTATCTTATGCTCAGTTTAGGAGCAAGTGATGAAGTTGACTTACTCACTCAATAACATGTCAAAAGATCTTGGGACCGATTTATGAAATAGTCACCAAGTGATTTTCATAAAGATTGAATGAGGATCTCTATGAAGATTACTTGGTGACTATTTCAAAAATCGGACCCCAAATTGACGATATTCAATAATTAACGATATTCGAAATGTATAATTGTCGCCCTCCGATCTGATTAAAAAGAGGAATGAATGAGTTATCTCTCGGACTTTGACTAAGGAAGAATTTTAGTTTGCCAAAAACTTTTATAGATAAATATTAATCGACTAATTATGTGAAGCTACACTATTTTAGCTTGTCCCCGAAATGAGCGTTAGATAACTGGGTGTATTTATAATACACCGTCATCAAACAAGCATACGGCCCGGTAAGCAATTAATCATAGTCTATGGACGCCTGCAACTCCAGAGGATTCACATGCGCGTTGTAAAAGTTGTAGGAGCTCTGGGAACCTTACTCACCATCAGGAACACAACACTACATACCTGAAAGGTAGCAGTGCTATTATAGCTGTGGTCTTCTGTAAGGAGGAGGTACTTCCCCAGTCGGGCTGCGCCAGACTCAAGCGTGATGGTACTTCGCTGTGCCCTACCTCTCATTGTTGGACGTAGTTTAAGGATATAAATTAAATTAGTATACGCGATATAATCCGTTAGAGCTGTTTATTTCATAATTCTTTTTAATTTTATATTCCTTATTCTCTTGTTAGATTTATTTATTAGCGGAATGTGGAACACGGGGTTGGACACGTGTCTGGCAGATAGCACAGGCTGTTTGGACACGCCGAACAGCGGCGTTTTTTTTTTTTAATTAAAAAAAAATGTTTTAAATCTAGCAAGCGTAGCAGACGTCCATCCAAAAGATGGACAGAGGACCTCCTCATCGCGTCTTACTAGTGGACACTGAAAATTAATCATTTTAAATCGAAATCCATACTAATATCATAAAAGTGAATGTAATTATCTGTATCTCTGTCTGTCAGTCTGTTATCTCTTCACGCTTAACCAACTGGGATAAAATTTGGTAAGAAGCGCGTTTGAGATACGAGAAACGACATAGGATATTTTTTGTCGACTATTGCTATAACGTTTTATTTGTCGACTAGTTATTGCTATGAGTATTGTCGTTATGGAGCAAAATATTGCTGGCAATATTCGACTTATAATCCTTGAGTTGCCCGGATTCATTCAATATTCAGATATGTATATTAAGTACACAAATATTTAACCATCAATACCTAATCAGGTTAAATTAATAGATCATCATCAGAAAAGATGTAAGTACTACACTAAATCGAGTTTTCATATAATGGTCATAAAATGGGTACTCCATACTTTGGTCAAGGCTGAATATTGTGTGTAGACTATTTTTTATAATAAAGGTGGCAAAAGAGCAGACGGCGTCTGCCTGCAACACGTGGTCTTGTGGGGAGTCTGCCGTCGCCGAGCCTTCCGGTTAAACAAGTATTATTACTTTAACGGCCATTTTTGTTGATAGTGACGCCTACCGGTTAGAGGTCCTTTTTTTATGACATAGGCGTCAAACGAGCAGGTGGATTGCCTGGTGTTAAGCAATTACCGTCGCCCATGGGCACCCGCAACACCAGGGGAGTCACAAGCGCGTTGCCGGCCTTTAAGGGGGGTTGGAGCTCTGGGAACCTTACTCACCATCAGGAACACAACACTACATACCTGAAAGGTGGCAGTGCTATTATGGCTGTTGTCTTCTGTAAGGAGGAGGTACTTCCCCAGTTGGGCTGCCCCAGATTCAAGCGAGATGGTCAACGCTGTGTTCAAATCCTGTTTTTAACTTGTGCTTATTACAAATATTTCTTCTCTAATACGGACCTTATAAAGCTAGCTGTAGGGCTAAGATTACGAATCCTATAAAATGACCCCAATAAATGGACCAGTGAATAAACCTTTATCCAGTGATAAGTCTGTCCTCTTTGCAAAAATCCGTCAAGGAAAAACTTCAAATAAGGATGTGACACGTCGATGAAACGATTTATCGATGTTTTAAGCGGTTTTAAATTATGATACTGTTTACTATAATATGCAAATCCACTGCTGTACATAGGCCTCTTCCAAAGCGACCCACAGTGACCGGTTTTGCGGTACCAGTGGATTAATTCTCAATTTCACAATTTTATTGAGACTGTTTTTGTTATCAGGAATATCTTATACCTCTTCAAAGAAATAAACAACAATAACAATATTACGAACTACTACGTTAAATCTTATAAAGGCCCTTGAGACATTGTGCTAAAGGTGCTGGCCGAATTGATAAATATATTTCAAAGAGTTTTAGTGTATTTTTCTTAAATCATGTTGAGTAGGGGGTCTAATCAAGGTATCGCTTCTGACTTTATCGATAATCACATTTATCGACATAAGATCTCAGCCCTATTGCCACCCGATCTTCATTTAATTACATCCACCCTGGATGCTTTAACCAACTGAATCCCGGAAGCCTTTATAATGGACAACGTAGAATGTATAATTATGACGAAAGGTCCGGTTTATTGGGTAGTCACCGTGCCCGGTTCGATTCTTGAACAGAGTACATTTTATTTAATACCATGTATGAAACTAAGAACAAATCAAATTATTTTTTATGAAATATTTTGATTTGCTTTGATTTTTAAGTAGTAATACTACTATATAAATTAAAAGTTGAAATAGATAACATACTTATGAAAAAACGACGTGGACCTCCGGTGTTCGAGACGGGATTCGAACCCGCATCTCCAGCTTCGCGGCTGACGCCTTAACCAATTCGGCCACCCGTACACAGCGGAACCCGTTGAAATTAATCAAATATATGTGATCTTGTTTATTTTGTTCTTAGTTTCATAGGTATTTAATTTTTTTTTATAGTGTTAGTATTTTAATATTTAAATTTCATATTAAATAATAATAATAATAGTGTACCCCTTACATTTCATTAAATTGTCGAAAGGGCCTCTGCGCGTTGGCTCGATCTGGCTCCGCGTATGCCTCCCAAATGTCCGGAACACCATTGTTCCGTGTACGGAAAAGACATACAAATAATAATAAATAATAAATATTTTGGGACATTCTTACACAAATCGACCTAGTCCTACGGTAAGCTCAGTAAGGCTTGTGTTGTAGGTACTAGACGACGGTATATTATAATAGATAGATACATATAAATACTGAAATACATAGAAAACACCCATGACTCTGGAACAAATATCTGCGTTCATCACACAAATAAATGCCCTGACTGGGAATCGAACCCAGGACCATCGGCTTCACAGGCAGGGTCACTACCCACTAGGCCAGACCGGTCGTCAAACGTATAATATTGTAATTTTATGTATTGTGTTAATATTGTTCTAGTAATAAATAAAAATAATCAACTTTACTTACTAAACTATTTAAATCGAAAGAAAAATAGAAAAAAATTGATTGCGAGCGGGACTCGATGTCGTTAAGTGTTCAATACGCTGACGGTAGATGTGACTACACGTCACCCATGATGACGTATACCACGAAGGATAAGATAGAAAAAATTTGACAAGTCTAAGCGGTACTCGGATTGCACAATTGGAAGTGCACTGGGCTAGTGATCCAGTGGTTGTGGGTTCGAATCCCGCTCCGAGTCAAATTTTTCTATTTTTCTTTCGATTTAAATATCGAAGATATTCGTTAGCAGACGTTTCTGCATAATAAAAAATAATTTACTAAACTACTTAGTTACAAACGGATAAACTCACTAGGCGACATGTTTCGGGTAAGCTCTGGTACCCATCTTCAAGCCGAGTCAGTACACCGCTCGCGTTGAGGGTGTAGGGTGTCGCCTAGTGCGATATAATTACACGTGAGTTTATCCGTTTGTAACTAAGTAGTAGTAACATGGCTCACAACAGTTTTAATTGCATAACTTTATTAGCTTAATTTTAAGTCTAACTACACCTTATAACAGCCCAAATGGGTCGTACCCGGCTCAAATGTCCCCATTTACTCCAACTGCGTTGCCTCTCCGAGGCTCTAGTGTAAGTTTCTTTTGACTTAAAAAAAGTCTCGAACGCGTAAGTGATAATATTATTTTCCCCTCACTAGCTCGTAAAGCGCTTGTTTATCCTTTAATACGAGAGGGTAAAAACGCATTTTATCCACTAGTGATTAAAGTAAGTTGACTTCTCATGACTCTTATTACTATGGTTTTAAAGTCTAAATTCGCGAAGTACAGCTCACTTGCCCCCGCGGCGGCGGCGGCGGCCGCGGGCGAGCCTCGCACTCGCACCGAGTTGAAAATCGAAGTAGAACATTAGAAAATCGTACTGGCCACCACAAGCTAACCAAGCTAAAGGCACCTTTTGTAAAAATGTTGAATGTATCTAAACGCAAAGAAAAATTTCAAATCTTTTTTTGCATGTTTCACTTTCCTCGTGTGAGGGGAAAAGTTTTGTGTTACACACGGGTGCAATTGTAATTTACTTCTCGTGTATTGAAACACTCGCTACGCTCAGGATTCTATGTTAAAACCACTCGCTTTGTCCACTCGTGGTTAAACTATAGAATCCATTCGCTTGCTCGAGTTTCAAACCCACACTCGCAGTTAAAATACAATTTTGCACCCTTGTATAACAAATAACTATTATATGGAAAACAGTAACGCAATCGTAAATATTACGTTAAAAACTTACACTCAGAGGCTCTAGTGTAAGTTTCTTTACGTTTACGAACGCGTAAGTGATAATGTTATTTATATATATGGGAAACGCAAACGCGTTCGTGACGTAAAGTTACGTTAAAAACTTACACTCAGGGCTCGGACAGTAATGGAGACCTGCTGTTAACAAACCAGATACGACACAGAGCGAATTAATAAATGTAAATATTGAAACTACACACTTTGAGCTTCTACTCAAAGTGTGTAGTTATAAAGGCGAGGAACATTTGTGTGCGGTTATTTACGATCACAAAGTTTTGTGATTCCAGACCTGAGCCCTGAGTGTAAGTTTTTAACGTAACTTTACGTCACGAACGCGTTCGCGTTTCCCATATAAATAACATTATCACTTACGCGTTCGTAAACGATTTTATAGTTTAAAAGTAAATTACACTAGAGCCTCAGACCACAAATAAATGCCCTTATTAGGGATTTGAACCCAGGACCGTCAGCTTCAAACCTACCCACTAGGCCAGACTTGTCATTTTTTTTTAAATGTAAATTCTTTTGTTGCCTGATCCGTCGTCATGGAAACCCACAAACCGCCCACTACCGTCTGGAGGGCGAAATGTCAGCCATTTATTATAATAATCAATATTTATCATATTATAAACTCGGAGAGCAATGGAGCGAACTATCATCAGAGTATCTACACTAATATTAAACAGACGAAATTTTGTGAGTGTGTATGTTTGTCACTTCTTCACGTCTAAACGGCTCGAGTGATTTTATAATTTGGTATGGAGTTAGCTGACACCCTGGATTAAATTATATAAACAATAAGTAAATATTTCGGGACAATCTTACACAAATCGACCTAGTCCTACGGTAAGCTCAGTAAGGCTTGTGTTGTAGGTACTAGACGACGATATATATAATAGATAGATACATAAAAATACTTAAATAGTAAACACCCATGACTCAGGAACAAATATCTGTGCTCATCACACTAATAAATGCCGTGACTGGGATTTGAACTCAGGACCATCGGCTTCATAGGCAGGGTCACTCCCCACTAGGCCAGACCGGTCGTCAAAATTATTTACAATTTGTTTGAAAATGATGCCGTGCGATGCCGGCTGACTAGAATAGCACCACTACGTCTCCTCCCGCGGGTGTCGTAAGAGGCGACAAAGGGAAAAATTCTACGGACGGTCGTCGAAATCCAATCTACAGCTACTGCGGTCGCCAACCCGCTTGCCAAGCGTGGCGACTATGGCAACTACCCCCAAATCATATCTGTGGGAGGCCTATGTCCAGCAGTGAACTGCATATGGCTGAAATGTGAAAAATTTGAAAATGAAGGAATTTAATGATACTATTCGTGTATTATTTTTAACTTTGAAAGTTAAATATAATTTTTTTTAAATGTTTAACGTTTTATATTCCATTTCATTTTAGCTGGCAGGAGTAAGTGTTCATTGGCAACGCTAACTGCTTACCAGCAGGCGAACCGCTTGTTTTCCAACATCGTAGTATTAAAAAGAAAAACGTACTGTCTATATTTCTATACCAAGTTTCTAAGTTAAGAGAGACCCTTCTATATAAGAGTAAGTAAACATGTCTATTTTAAAAAGGGCTAAATTGGAGAGCTCTCAAGAAGGGACAAGTATAATAATATTATATTGGACCTTACCATACTACCATTATGTATAGGAATAAAATTAGTTTATTGGCAGAGTGCAAAGGGTGGAGGGGGTAGCCTAAACGATCACAGCGCTCGCTACGGCTAAAATTGTCATTATTGTCGCTGACTTGAGCTATCAAATCCTTATTGCAATAAACATTTTCTAATCGTTTTAATAATGTTACTGACTACCATTGTCCAAAATTGTGTAATATAGTAAAATAACACAAGATTTCATTAATATTTTTCACAATATTTACTTCTTGTTTGACAGCGGTGACAATGTTGTCCATAATGGCCGCCTGTCACGTGGCGCTGTCGTCGCGCTCGGTCCCAATAGTCTGGATCGCCATCTTTATTTACAATTATTTATTGTCATTAAACAGAATATAAATTTAACAAAAAAATTAAATAAAATTTAATAACTGCTAGCCGTTTCTGGTGCATAAGTGCCCATAATGCTCGCGGCATTACCGCGCTGAATTACTCTAGACAGCATTTGCACCAGAAACGACTCGGAGCGGGGGTCCTCTCTCTTTTGCCTGCCTCTTTATTATATAGCGTCTGTAAATTTTACAATACATAATTACAATATTATGAAAACATCGAGTACTTAACTTAAGAGGAATTTCCTCCCGCAATCATTCCGGCTGTGGAATGAACTCCCTGCCGAGGTTTTCCCTAGGGACTACAGTTTGAGGTTCTTCAAAAAAAGGAGTGTATAGGTTCTTAACCTTGTGAACGCTTTTCCTCTCGCGTCAAAATGTGACGTGTACGCCATGGTATGACTTGTGAAGAACAAATATAAACCTTATCTGTCAGCAGGATAATTGCTTTGACAGCGTCCGCCATAGCCACTTTAGTGGTCGGTGGCGTGGCAGGCACGACACGCGACCACTTTAGTGGTGCTTGGCGTTCAAAAGGTTAAAGAGTACGCAACGTGCATGTAAATCCTCTGGAGTTGTAATCTGCTGTTGGTAACTGCTTACCATCAGGCGGGCCGTATGCTTGTTTACCGCCGTCGTTGTATAAAAAACTAGTTAGATTATGACAAGATTTATTGACGACAAGTCTGGCCTAGTGGGTAGTGACCCTGCCTATGAAACCGATGGTCCTGGGTTCATCCAGTAAAGACATTTATTTGTGTGATGAGCACAGATATTTGTTCCTGAGTCATGGGTGTTTACTATGTATTTATGTGTCTATCTATTATACATATATATCGTCGTCTAGTACCTACAACACAAGCCTTACTGAGCTTACCGTAGGGCTAGGTCGATCTGTGTAAGATTGTTTCGAAATATTTCTTATTAAATATAAAATATCATTATTAATTAATTACAAAACATAAAGGCTTAAAGACGAAAATGAGTTTTCAAAATGGTGAATGTAAACTTAAATTTTGGCGTCGAAACTTTGGGGCCGTGGGGTCCAAACGCGCGCCGACTATATAAAGATCTGTCGGCGCGCCTGATAGAGGCCTCGGGTGACCAGCGGGCTGGCTACTATTTTGCACAGCGGATAGCCATCGCTATCCAACGTGGGAATACAGCCAGCCTTCTGGTTTTTTTTATGACATAGGCGGCAAACGAGCAGACGGATTGCCTGATAGTAAGCAATTACCGTCGCCCATGGGCACCCGCAACACCAAGGGAGTTACAAGCGCGTTGCCGACCTTTAAGGGGGGTTGGAGCTCTGGGAACCTTACTCACCATCAGGAACACAACACTACATACCTGAAAGGTAGCAGTGCTATTATGGCTGTGGTCTTCTGTAAGGAGGAGGTACTTCCCCAGTTGGGCTGCCCCAGATTCAGGCGTGATGGTCAACGCTGTGCCCTACCTCTCATTGTTGGACGTAGTTTAAGGACATACCCGGGTCCGGGTGCCCTTTGATAGCGATTTGGGCCAAGTTATTTATCTCTAATTTTGTTTAAGTAGTTTAAGTTGTTAGGGTTTTTATTTTCTTAATTATGTTTTTATACTTAATTGTTACAGAAAATAAATATTTAACTTAAATTAATATATATTGTTGGCTGAGTACCCACAAAACAAGTCTTGAGCTAAACCGTGTGGTTCAATTAATTTGTGTCTCAATGTCCTATAATATAATATTTCTCTTTATTTATCTTCTTTCTTAGAATTAGGTTTTTTACAATATTTTTATAAAAGTAAAATATAAAAATACATCTAAAACATATCAAAACAATAAAAACATTATAAAAAACCTAACCTAGAGTGCCGCCGGCAACGGGGCAGGGCCCAGGCTGCCGGTGGTTTGGGCTGCAGAGAGAGGAACCGTCGGACTATGCCTGCCGTGTCCAGGAATACCGCCTTCTGAATCTGACCCTTGATCCAACCACAACCACGTAGCGAGAGTCTCTCAAGATGTTGGTCGAGACTCTTCGCTATGAGATATAATATTTATTATTATTTATTAAAGGTTTTTATATAAGACTTGGATAGGCTATACCATACAAAAAACCGTGTATATAACCGAGTTTTGTAACCAGTTACTATAGCCTCCGAAGGCCTACGGGCCTATATATAGTACTAATTACTTTAAAAAATATATATATAATATATAATTGGCACTAAGCGTTTCGCTTCTTGCCAATTATATTTGCCGTGTGATGCCGGCTGACTAGAATAGCACCACCCCATCTCCACCCGCGGGGGTCGTAAGAGGCGACAAAGGGAAAAATCCTACGGACGGGCAGCAGCGTCTGGTGAAACCCAATCTACAGCTACTGCTGTCGTCAATCCGCCTGCCAAGCGTGGCGACTATGGCAAATACTTCCAAGATGATACAAGTCATATTTAATTTGGGGGAGGCCTATGTCCAGCAGTGGACTGCATACGGCTGAAATGTATATGTATGATTCGCTTCTACCTTCCCAATGCGGACTACACTAAGGAATGTTATTCACTCCCTTCGTCTGTATTCCCGGAAAGATGTGATTTGGGTCTTTTCAAGGCAAGGCTGTTACTGAACCAGCGTGCTACACCCTCGACCTCATCGACACTTACCATCAGGTGCGACTGAGCTCAAACGCTGGTCAGCCTTTATTAAAAATAAGATTGTAAGAACATCACTCTTTCTATTAGGTCTTGTACCCATGTCTAATATAAATTCCATTATTTCATAAGTCATCCGAGTTTTCGCTCCACTGCCTGTTCAACCTAACCCTATCGGAGATGTCCTCCCGTGTAATCCGGAGATGGTCATAATAAAATGCAAATTGCACGGAATTCGACGCACGCGAAAAATATTTGAATCCTCGCCATATTCACACATAGTTCTGAGCTTTATTGCTTTGGGAATAAGGTCGATGAATCGAGATTCGTGGCATAGGTAAAGTAAGTTATGTCTTTACGGTTTTGCGTGGGAAAAGGGGTTCTGCCATTTCTGTAATCGGCTTTATAGGGACCTTACAGATAGTTTCGTACATTTAGTAAAATTTGAATAATGTGGGGAGGAATTTGAATATTTCCTAAATATTAATAACCATAAATAATTGATAATAGATAATATTACAAGCCAAGTTGTACAGTCAGCAGCAAAAGTGGCTGAGCGTTTGAAGTGTTCAAAATGACCTACACGCGCCCTTATTCTCTTGGCAATAGAGATGTGTTGACCTCATTTTGAACACCTCAAACGCTTAGCCACTTCTGCTGCTGACTGTTCACTGTAGTTCGGGCTATCCCCCACGCAGTCAGATCGCTCTAATAAGCCGAAGGATTAATACATCACCATCAGCCGAAAGACGTCCACTGCTGGACATAGGCCTCCCCCAGAACGACCCAAGAAGACCGATCCTGCGCCTTCCACATCCAGCGGTATCCCGCGACTCTAACTAGGTCGTCGGTCCACCTTGTGGGAGGCCTACCTATGCTGCGTCTTCCAGTTCGTGGTCGCCACTCCAGAGCCTTTCCGCCCCAACGGCCATCGGTTCTGTGCGCAATGTGCCCAGCCCGCTGCCACTTAAGTTTGGCGATCCGGAGGGCTATTTCGGTAACCTTAATTGGTTCTACTGCGGATGAAATCATTCCTGATGCGATCACGCAGGGACACTCCCAACATAGCCCTCTCCATTGCTCTTTGGGTGACTTTGAGCCTTCTTATGAGGCCCATAGTAAGCGACCACGTTTCAGGATTTATACAGCCTAAGTCAAATTAAAAAAAAACGCTGTCAAAAATAGAAGCATAAATCAATTATATATATATATACGGTGACTGAATATATATAGACAGAGCTCTCCATACAAAAATGCCTTCCAAAAATGACCCCAGGCGCGCTGACACTGACAGCTATCCCCTCTTCATAAATATGTCAGACCAGTTTAGAATTTATCCAATAGACAATTTCGCGCTATTAAAAAAAGTTGTGATTGGTTAATAAAAGTTTAAAGTGTCAAACCTCATGCGCGGCGTTACAATATTATGGCGTTGTCAAACTTACAGGGACGATACTAACCGAGATGGAACCAATTTATTATGAATATTATTCTACACACGATTTTGTTATTGAGATTACTCTTGTCCATACTTTATAAGATATCGTTAATAACGTGTTGGAGCATACTGCCACGATTTTGCGTCAGCCTTTCCCCAGGAAGTACTATGTGGGTTATGTCGCTCTCGAAACTTCGGAGGCGAATTTTCGTAAACGTCGTTAAATTCAAAAGTTGAAACATATTATTAACGTCTAGTATATATGTATTTTAGATTAATCGTAATAGTGTGAGTACAGTCAAGTTATTTATTTTCTAACCTAGGTAGGTTATAAATGAAATCCTATATAGTCTAGCACACTGTCACCATAAGAGCAAGCTAGAACAGGATGTTACTTATATATCGCACGCATTTTTTATTTTATTAACTAGGCTTTAATAACTTTGGGACGTCAAGGAACTTTGCTAAAAACGGATAACTACTGAGTAGTTGTTAATTTTTTCCTTCTTGCAATTTTCGAAATATAGGGATGCAAATAACAAAATTTCTATTTTCGAGGTTCGCAGTAGATAAATTCACAAAGAACATAATACTCACTAAGAAGCTTTCACGCTTTCAGAATTAGAAAAGAAAATGGTAAGTTTTCGCAAAGAGAATAAGTGCAATCACAGATAATACGTATTGACATTTCAATACTATTGCTGAAATACAACTTTCGACCTTAAGGCATTGCGAATGTCTAATGATATGAAATAGGTAGGAAATCAATTTCCATGACTGTACGTAAATACTTTTTTAAAATTAATATAAATAATTAATTATTTTCGAGGCCTTCGGGAAATTAGAATAATTATGTCGGAAAGTTTTGAAAGGCGTACTTGTTTTTTGAGATAAAAGCAAATAATAGGAATTGCTTGGTACTTGGAAATAACATGAATAATTTACTTGTTAATATAAAGGATGCATAACCTAATCCCCATTCTGTCACTCAGTATCATAAAGGCATAAGTCATTATAAAACTTGTATAGAGATACGACATTTGGTTCAGCATATTGGTCTATACAACAATATGTTACTATAAATAATTATTTATTATATTCAGGGTTAAATTCACGTAAACCAATGGATCCCATCGTTTTTCTTGTGTTTTTGTGCAGTTATTTCGGGACCATTTTACCGCACAAGAAGGTATTTTATAGGGTTATTTAATTTAACAATTTTATATTAGCTGACATCTTATGTCATAGAAAGCTTCTGTACTACTAAAGCTGTCAAACTCCGCCGCGGCTCAGTCGATCGTTCGCAGCACACTAGCCGTGGGGTCATTTTTGAGCTCGAGTCAGGTTTCTATAGTATTACTAGTTCGTTGATATATATATATATTAATTTCACTACGTGCGCTGTATTTTGCCACGGCTCAGGGGAGCCTGAGGAGCTCACTAATCCCAGGATTTGACGTAGGCATTAGTCCTACGAAAGAGTCTCAACCGTGTCTCTCCTCCTCTTCCTTGTACAGTCGCCATCAGATATATCGGAGCTGTGGAGGTGGTCATAAATATCGGAACATGCACTTTACCGATTTGACAATAGAGGCGTTGTTCCGATATTTTTGACCACCTCCACAGCTCCGATATATCTGACGGCGACTGTATACCCTCGACGTTGTCGACACTTACCATCAAGCATGCAGGTCAAACGCTGGTCAGTCTTTTATAAAAAAAGACTGCCATCAGACTTTTCAACCCAGAATATAAACTAGGCCTTATTGGGATTAGTTTTTCCTCACGATGTTATGTTTCACCGAAAAGCGACTGGTAAATATCGAATGACATTTCATACATAAGTTCCGAAAAACTAATTGGTACAAGCCGAAGTTTGAACCTGCGACCTCCGGACTGCAAGTCGCACGCTCTTACCGTTAGGCTACCAGCCCTTCATTTCATTTCATTAAATTATATAATATACACCGATAAAAATAAATATTTATATCCGTGTGATGCCGGTTGAAAATAGCACCACCCCGTCTCCCGCGGGTGTCGTAAGTGGCGACAATGAAAAACCTACGGATGGGCAGCAGCGTCCGTCGAAACCCAATCTACAGCTACTGCGGTCGCCGACCCGCCTATCAAGCGTAGCAACTAATGATACAAGTCATATTTATGCGAGGCCTATGTCCAACACCCGGGTATGTCCTTAAACTACGTCCAACAATGAGAGGTAGGGCACAGCGAAGTACCATCACGCTTGAGTCTGGAGCAGCCCAACTGGGGAAGTACCTCCTCCTTACAGACCACAGCCATAATAGCACTGCTACCTTTCAGGTATGTAGTGTTGTGTTCCTGATGGTGAGTAAGGTTCCCAGAGCTCCAACCCCCCTTAAAGGTCTGCAGCGCGCTTGTAACTCCCCTGGTGTTGCGGGTGCCCATGGGCGGCGGTAATTGCTTACCATGAGGCAATCCGTCTCCTCGTTTGCTACCTTTGTCATAAAAAAAGTGTACGTCTTACGGCTTAAATGATGATGATGAAGATTTAAAAATAAATTTTAATTCAAATACATCAACGTAGATGAAAATTAATGATACGAAAAAAATGGTTGACAGATTCCCCAAAATTACTTTTCATTAGAGTTCAGCTCTATTTGATTTTAAGGAATATAATATTTCATCGCAATCATTAATCAGGTTTCTAATGATAAAGAATGACGTGACCGGTTTAAGGAGCTAAATTGTTTAAGCCATATCCTCTAGCCGCCCGGAGACCTATAAAAGGGTCTCCCATTGAATGCCATTTTGAATTTTAATTATGACAAACCATAGTTGCATTTAGCCTGGCTAGTTTTCATCTCTGGGTGGCTCGAGGTTAAACCATACGCGTACTATAGGTGTAAAACTTAACTGAAGCACCATGTCTATGTAGTTGTGCGAAGAATTAATATGGAACTTACGTCAACATTTGAATATAGAACGCCGACATGCGTTAAAAACTTACCTAAAGCTTTACTGGCTTATGTAGTAGTAACGTGTGTGTATACGCATTTCGGCATTCTATATTCAAATTTTGACGTAAGTTCCATATTAATTCTCTGCTCAACTACATAGACATGGTGCTTCAGTTAAGTTTTTCACCTATAGGGGCATTTATTTGGGCCATTTTATTTGAAGTCCATTCATAATATTCCATTATTATTTTATTTTATTTTTTGTTTGGTTTCTACTCTGAATCATGAGTTCTTTCAAACCTGATTGGACAAAAAAAATGTCCCAAAATTTTCATACATTTTTTATTACTTGCGTTACGTTACCGCCATACGAAATGTATGAACAATAGTAACGGAATGGAATAAAAAAGCTTGGGACTCATTTTTCTCCTATCAGGGTAGAAAGAACTCATAATTCTGAGTAGAAACCACACAAGAAATCCAAATAAAAAAAAAGTTGAGTATACAACTTCGTTTAAAATGGCCCAGTAGTAACATGTGTACACACATGTCAGCGTTCTATATTCAAATGTTGACGTAAATTCCATATTAATTCTCTGCACAACTACATAGACATGGTGTTTCAGTTAAGTTTTTCACCTATAGGGACATTTATTTGTCCGCTCCCTAGTCATGGGTGTTTTGATATTTTCTATGTATTTAAGCATTCATTTAAGTATTATATTATAATATAACGACGTTATTGACGACCGGTCTGGCCTAGTGGGTAGTGACCCTGCCTATGAAGCCGATGGTCCTGGGTTCGATTCCCAGTCGGGGCATTTATTAGTGTGATGAGCACAGATTTATGTTCCTGAGTGTTTTCTATGTATTTAAGTATTTATATTTATCTATTTATTATATATGTCGTCGTCTAGTACCTACAACACAAGCCTTATTGAGCTTACCGTAGGGCTAGGTCGATTTGTGTAAGGATGTAATACTTTTCGTTTATCTCTCCTTTATAATGTGTTCTTATCTAAATAAGATCGGCGATGAATTAAAACTCACCCCGGATCCTCGCACAGCCGGCATTTTGCTGTCCAAGTCTCCAAACAACTCCTTAACGACTGACAGCTGGATTTTTGGATTACTTTCCACCAACCTTGGTACAATGCCTTTTTTTTATGACAAAAGGTGGCAAACGAGCAGACGGATTGCCTGATGGTAAGCAATTACCGTCGCCCATGGACACCCGCAACACCAGGGGAGTCACAAGCGCGTTGCCGACCTTTAAAGGGGGTTGGAGCTCTGGGAACCTTACTCACCACCAGGAACACAACACTACATACCTGAAAGGTAGCAGTGCTATTATGGCTGTGGTCTTCTGTAAGGAGGAGGTACTTCCCCAGTTGGGCTTCTCCGGACTCAAGCGTGATGGTACTTCGCTGTGCCCTACCTCTCATTGTTGGAAGTAGTTTAAGGACATACCCGGGTCATTAAGGGCATTTTAAGATTGAATCTAAATTAGTTAAGTCTGCGCTGAACAAATTACAATATAAACTCCTTTGCTAGAATCCTGAATAGTTTAATCCTTAATATTAGTATCTATGTGTCATAAGTTAGATTTTTTTTATAAAAGACTGACCAGCGTTTAACCTCAGTCGCACCTGTACCCTTACCATGAGTTGTGACATTAACGTTTTCGATAACGAGTATCGAGTTTACTATCTGTGTATCTCGCACATAGTACAATCGAGATGCACAGATAGTAAACTCGATGCTCGTTATCGAAAACGTCAATGTCACAACTCATGGTAAGGGTTACCATCAGTACCCAGTGACGACGAGGTCAAAGTAAACTAGTTAAGTATTAACTCAATAAATCAAACGATTCAGAAACACGATTACTTGAATTTTGTTCAATGGAATTTACATCCAATGTGGCCTCTAAAAAAGAATGGAACAGGTACCTTAATACATCGCAAATACTCATCAGGTCATAAGTTTTTTAATAATAATAAAATTACTTATTTTCTATAAGCGTATATGTCTTACATTTGTATAAAATGTATATATTTTAATAATATGAAGAAAATTTCTAAATTTGCTAGCGGTTTGCCCATCCTTACCTGCGCCGCCATGATTAGATTGAAGCGAAAAGCGCGGCGCCCCCTTAAGCAGTTACTATAGTCTAGTGTATTATCTATAACTATAAGATGAAATCGTACTCAAATGAAAGAGCATAAAAAATAAGGAGTTTTGAATCGAGGACATATATCGGCAAAATTCACATTGTCGCGTATTTTACGTTTAAAAGTGTTAATTCAATGTCAAATCGGTCGGCCATATTGAATTTGGTTGACGACATGACAGTGACGGGTCACGTGGGCGGGCTGCGTTCGGATACTTTGTGTGGAATTTTGGCCGTGCAGGTTTATTATGCCCGAGCGAAGCAGGATGCTCATATAGTTTGAATATAAAGTATTTTATTGTCCCCAGGTATCCGCGTGGGTGACTGAGCTGGTGCTGTCCCAAGCTGCTGAGGATCGGAAGGCGGCGCTGGCTTGCATACTCCGGGTTGCCTTGACTTGTTGGAATATTGGAAACTTCAACGGCGCGATGGAGATAGTCGCTGGGCTTAAGTAAGTTTTTAAGTATTTGATCCATAATATTACTATTTTTTTATGACAAAGGTAGCAAATGAGCAGACGGATTGCCTGATGGTAAGTAATTACCGTCGTCTAGGGGCACCCACAACACCAGGCGGTCATAAGCGCGTTGCAGTTTTTTAAGGGGGATTAGAACTCAGGGAACCTTACTCACCATCAGGAACACAACACTACATACCTGAAAGGTAGTAGTGCTACTACGGCTGTGGTCTTCTGTAAGGAGGAGGTACTTCCCCAGTTGGGCTGCTCCAGACTCAAACGTGATGGTCATCGCTGTGCCCTACCTCTCATTGTTGGAGGTACTTTAAGGACATACCCATTTTATTTATAGTTTATTAGTATTTGGACTCAAATTAAGAAGAAAAGAAGACATCTTCAAAGTACTGGTACAGTCAGCAGGGGTTTCTTTCGGCCTTCAGCTGTTTCCTTCGTCTGTAGGCCGGCGGAAACTACTTGCTGACGCTACCTTCCACTTCCTTCCACTTCATGGTGACACAAGTAACCACAGCAGTTGAGTGCCGGAAGTAGTAATGGAATATGAACGGTAAGTTTTTCAACCATATAATTACTACGGACGAAGTCGCGAGGTATAAAGCTAGTATTTTATAAGTTGTTGCTATGCTTTAAGTTTGACGACCGGTCTGGCCTAGTGGGTAGTGACCCTGCCTATGAAGCCGAAGGCATTTATTTGTGTGATGAGCACAGATATTTGTTCCTGAGTCATGGGGGTTTTCTATGTATTTAAGTATTTATATGTATCTATTTATTATATATATCGTCGCCTAGTACCTGTAACACAAGCCTTATTGAGCTTACCGTGGGACTAGGTCGATTTGTGTAAGAATGTCCCGAAATATTTATTTATTTATTATTTATTTAAGTAATTTCCTTCTAATTGTATTTCCTTTTGCTTATAATATTTAGTGTGATACACTTCGTTCGGTGCTTGTTTATTAAAAAAAAAGTGTCTTAAATAGTATATGTTGATCTAGACACCTGGAGACCTTTACATCTCTAAGGTTAATTTGTAATAAGTATATTTTATATTTTTGTCATTTGGGAACAAAAATAACTATAATATAAAAAATCGATTATGTATTTCAAAGTGTTGATGATAAATTATTATAATTTGGAAATTAGAGTGTAGGACACAGTTCAGATAAGAAAGCATACCAAACGTCATGTTAATTTAATTCTAAGCAGTCATATTTGGACGTGTAGGTAATCTTATCTATTTTTTTATGCTATTTAATTACTGTAATTGTTTGATATGTTTTCTTACAGAATTACGCATGTATGTTTAAGATTTTTTTGTATACTGTTTTGAAAAAATAAGTCCCGCCAAGTTTCTTGCCGGTCATAAAAGTCAAAATACTTCTCGGGTCAGAGGTGTAGGGTTAGAACCGGTGTAGTTTTTATATTTCTCTTTTACTTTTGTATACTCGACGTGTAAAAGTGCCCTTGTGGCCTGGTACTTACTGAATAAACGTTTGAGTTTTTGAGCTGTTTTTTTTTTTAGTTTCGAAACGTTAGGGCTTGTTTACACATTGATTAGTGTTTAGTACGACTTCAAACATTATTACTAAATACAAGTGGCCAATGTATGAATTCGCACTAACAATAATCAATGCAGGCCCTTACGGAGTGAAATATGTCGAGCAATATTCGACTTATAAAACGTGAGTTACCCGCTTCTATACTTTTTTTTATGATAAAGTGGCAAACGAGCAGACGGACCGCCTGATGGGAAGCAATTACCGTCACCCATGGGCAACCACAAAGCGCGTTGCCAGCCTTTAAAATTATAACGCTTATACAATTTATATAATAACTTTTCTCAAACATGCAATGAAATATTGTTTTTACATTCCTTACAAGTTATAATAGACTCGGAAGTATGGTTTTTTGGGCGCGTCAACTGAAGTCGACGGAAATGGAATTTCACATAACTTTGCAGGCCTTTGCAGAGTAACTTTTTTTTCGACGATTATACATTCAGAGGCAAAGATGGCGGGTGTCATAGCAAACAGCTGATGTTAATTTTTAATACATTTCGATTTCATTGTTAGTTGTGATTTGCAAATTTCATTTTTTGAAGCATTTCTTTTATTTCATTGTATGTTTGAGAAAAGCACTATACATGCCTCGTCGTGAAAACGGATTCCCGGCCTGATGTAATGTACTATTACTTATCTAATTATATTGAATTTTATTCATTGTATCAATAATTCAGTCTATTAAACGTAAGCGTGGAAGATTTTCCACCAACCCGCCCTTTTCTGCGAAATGCCGATAATATATGCATTAAGAGAACAAATGCGGGGCACGGGAGTGAAACTAGCCAAGTCATTTTATTTCATTTACTTGAATGGATCTAAGAACGCATCATCTGACTTTTATTATAAGTAGATACTTATTTTGTCGTCTATTAAATGCCTCAAGGGCCTTTTTTAAATGTTATACTATAACTAGTTAAGTACTTGTAGTTATCATAATACGATTGTATTTCTGTAAATAAATGTAATTTTTTTGTCTTTTTCATGTGCCAGATCTTGAAAATGAAAATGAAGAATATTTTATTTCTGTTTCTTGAAATACAAATGACTATAATGTTGGGACTTCCTAGTATGTATATATCTACCTGTGCCAGAAAAATCTGTCTTCATTTACACTTTAGTAGCGATGGTGAAGGCAGGTTGTCGATCGCAGTCAAATACACCGTAGCCAGCCAGTAGTCGTTTACGCAGTTTAAGAGCATACCCGTTGGCCCTGAGCGGCACGGGACCGGTCATTGTGGAAATCGTTGGGGGACGTCTCTCGGCTGATGATGATAGGTAGATAACAGTTTATAGCACAAAAAGAAATTAAGACAAAGGTGGCAAACGAGCAGACGGTTTGCCTGATGGTAAGCAATTACCGTCGGCTATGGGCACCCGCAACACCAAGGGTTGCTGGCCTTTAAGGGGAGTTGGAACTCTGGGAACCGTACTCACTATCAGAAACACAACACTACATACCTGAAAGGTAGCAGTGTTACTATGGCTGGTCTTCTGTAAAGAGGAGGTACTTCCCCAGTTGGGCTTCTCCAGACTCAAGGGAGATGGTACTTCGCTGTGCCTTACCTCTCATTGTTGAACGTAGTTTAAGGACATACCTAAAAAACATACATAAAAATGAGAAATAAAATATAATATTGTTAACGTGTAAAAGTTAGTAGTAACCAAAATCGCCAGATATAACTAAATAATGATCTACAAAGTAAAACATCCACGTGGACAGCATAACATTAATTGTATCATCTTGTGGCGATTGTGAGTGCTTTAGTCGCCACGCTTTACAGACGGGTTGGCGACCGCATCTGTTGATTCGATTTCCATTTGTCGCTTTTTACGAGCCAATTCGAATATTTTAATATAGCTGAATATCATGGTAGTTTTGTGTTTAAAACATGTATAAGAAGTTTAAACTGTAGAAGGCTTTTCTTTTAAACTTCAACTGTAAATATATAACTTAATATTAGTTGAACCGTGAGATTCACTTTATTAGAAACTTAAAAGACAAGAACATACTCTTGGGACTATTGAATTTAAAAATAAGACGACTGACTCAGTCTGTTCGACTGGGTTTTATAATAGTTGTTTATGTTACTGATACATAATGTAAGGCAGATGTAACTGTATACCGATTTTCGGGAAATTTGGATATAAATTTATCATGTAAGGCATAAAAATACAAGTTTGGTTTTATAAAACGAACATAAATACACAAATGTGTGTATGCACATAATAAAAAAACTCAGCTTCGCTTCGTTTCATAAAACCAAACTTATATTTCTATTTGGTTCTGCTTTGTTCCTGGTTCGTCGTATTCCTGTTTTGCCGGATCCCTGTTACGTCGAAATGTCGAAATTAAATGAAACTATGAAATTACCGTGACTTCACCTATGTCTTTAATATCAATTGAAAACAAACATATTTTATTTATTTGGCACACTAAAATTGCTAGAAAATGTTCGATAATTACATTAAATCTTCATGTTTAGTAAATACTGGCTTACTGCACGACATATTTTATTATATTTATATGTATATAATTCCGACGAAACAAGAATACAAGGAATCATAAATACGACGGAACAGGAATACGACCATACACTGCATTATCAACACTCAATATAAGATCTCAATAATAATTTCAGAGCCCTGAGTGTAAGTTTTTAACGTTACGTCACGAACGCGTTTGCGTTTCCCATATAAATAACATTATCACTTACGCGTTCGTAAACGTTTTCTTATGTCAAAAGTAACTTACACTAGAGCCTCTGAAACCGCAGACGAAGAGTCAAAGTAACATTAATGTAATGGCGGTGTTAAGTTTTTAATACCGGAAGGTTTTAAACCTTCGCACATTTTTCATCCATGTCATTCATACATCCCATGTTCTATGTATTTATCTCGCTTTGGGGATGGGGCATGCGCGGAGCGGCAATTTTTAAAAAGAAGAGAAAAATGAAAATCTGATAGCTGTCAAGAATCGCTTGGAAAAATTGGAGCTTTGCGGAATTTGCGGAGAATTGATATACACTATTATTTTATAAGGAAGCGGGGTGAGTGCGTAGGGATTTATTTTATTATATTTTTAGTTTTCCATCTTTTCTTTGTTCATCAACACACAAAAGCCTAAATCAGAATGTGCCAGGAGCCAATCATAATATGAACCAGCAATTATATTTCTAGTGCGAAAGCCAAAATCTCCCTCCAAGAGGGAGAAGGCATTTTCTAACATTTTGGTCGGCTTCGAACCGGATTTACGGATTTTATTGGCGCCTTGGTACATTCTGATTTGGTTTTTAAACAAATTCATATATTTCGAACGGTCGAAATATTTATTTAATTATTTGCGGTAACCTACACACTACACACAGTTTTTGGGGTATATATTTTTAGCGGTCGTTTATTAGTTATCTTATAATATTGCGGTGGGAAATTTATTTTATTTCAAGTCATATTCATACTTTCATTGACATTCATCTTGGTATGTTCGTCGCGGATTATTTGGATAAAACGTTTGCTATCTTCTGGTATTTAAAGCGAACATTCACTGGGCATCCAATTTTACTAACGACTGAAATTGTTTTATCAATTTCAATTCATCATAATTTATTTTTTTGGAATTGTTTATTTTATGACAGTGTAATTTAAAACAGTTCAGTTGCTAGGTTACGGAACTAGAACTAGGAACTAACGGCTAATTTCGCAGTATGCGGTGTCTGCTATCTTAGCCTAATGGTTATACTATTTGCTTAGTAAGATCGAGGTCGTCGGTTCGATCCTCAGCAAAGGGGTTGTTTTTGTATTTTTCTAAGCATTTAGTATTTTCGTAAAAGCGGTTTTAAACATTATTTATCGGTATTTAATGTTGTTGCGGCAATTTAAATATTTATTTCTAAGTTTGCGGACTAATTTAAAAAAATATTAATTATTTAAATTTAAGTTAGCGGTACATGCTTAAATTTAAAAAAAATATAATAAAAATAATTTTAGTACTAGTGTTCGGTGGGGTGCTTAGTACAAATAGTGCTAATTAAGTGCTATTTTTAGTTTTCATGGTTTGGTTTTTCTTAGGATTTTGGTTGATTTTATTAATTTGGACTACGCACTTAAACACCAACGTCAACATGGCGGCAGCTAGGCGGATTCAGTTGTTGCAGATGAAATATCATACAGCTTGTCGTAGTATTGATATAATGGATGGATTGGCTCGTAATCCAGAATTGTCTTCGGAACAAGAAAGCGATTTTATGGTGCGGTTTCTGGATTTAGAGAAAGTTTACGAAACATTTACGGAAATGTTTTATGAACTTCAGCTCTCTGCTGCGGAAATAGAGAGCTTCGACCTGGAAGGTCACAAACAGGAGTACGAAATCTATAATAAAAAATATTACTTTATAAAACAGCGTCATTTAGCGTTGACGAATTCGAACGCTTCAGCTAACTTGGAAAACAGCTGTAGCAGCGGTAGCGGCAATGACACTAAGGGAGTGCGGAATAGGGTAGTTCTCCTAAAGTGAAGCTTCCTAGCTTTGCGGGCCAGGTGGAGGAGTTTGTTCCTTTTATGGAATTGTTTCAGTCATTGGTGGGTAATGACATGGCTTTATCGGATACTGAAAAATTGTACTACTTAGCAGGGTCACTTATAGGTGAACCAAAGTCCTTGATCCAGCATTTGTCTGTCACGGGTGACAACTTTTCCGTTGCTGTAGATTTATTAAATGCGCGGTACAACAACAAACGATTACTCGCGGACCGTTTGTTGCATAACTTATTAAGTGTTCCACACGTTACTAGTAAAGGGATTAGCGGCTTGAAATTATTTTTAAATACTTTGATCGAAAATACAAAGGCATTGGAAAAGATGAAGTTTCCTGTTGAATCTTGGTGCTATTTGTTGTTTTATATAAATTTCCAAAAACTTGACAATAATTTAAGAAAACACTTTGAAGACAAGCATGCTGACAAAGAGTTGCCAACATTCTCGGATCTGTTAAAGTTTCTGGAGACTGAAATACGGATTTTAGAATCCAGCGCGGATCCACAGGCTGGTACGTCGTCTGCGGCTAGACGTAGTGAAACTGGTCAGAGTCATGCGGTAAAGGCTCATGCGGTTTTTCAGAATGCGGGTTCAACTTCGGTGTGTAAATTATGCGGGAAAAACGGACACTTTATTGCCAAGTGTGAAAGGTTTTTGGAAATGAAACCTGCGGCTAGGAAACGTCAAGTAGTAGCACTGAGATTATGTTTTAAATGTTTAAATGGTCACAATATAAACCAGTGTACTTACAATAAAAACTGTTATAAGTGCAATTCGGCGAAACATCATTACTTGCTGCATTTTGATTTACCGGCAACTGGCTCAGATCGTGAACAACGTTTGACGGCAAACAATGTTCTTACAACTGGAAGGGTACACAGCCCCAATACCTCGCACTCTACAAGTACTGCTGCTGCGAGTGCACCTTTGACCAGCGGTCTTCCAGGTAGTGCGGTCCCTGGAGTCACTGGACAAGCGGCGCTACATGTCAATACGCCAAACATGTATCAGCGGAGAACACTTCTTGCAACGGCGATAGTACGAGTACTGGATAGCAGCGGCTGCTACCAGGAGGCGCGGGCCTTGCTGGATGGAGGGAGCGAGAGCACATTTATTTCGGAGGCTTGTGTGCAACGGTTGGGTTTAAAGCGGTTTAGACCTGACACATCTCCGCTTACTGGACTGGGCTGTACTCCTATAACCGGTAATAGAGGAGCGGTCAATCTGACCATGGCATCTAGGTTTTCGGATCAACCTGTGTTAGTGACCACAGCTACGGTCTTAAATAAATTAACCAACGATCTGCCTGGAATTTCTTTACCAATTGAATTAGCGGTAGTTAGTAGCGGTTAGTTGATTAGCGGGTCCCAAGATACAGGCTCAGCCTAGTTTGGGGCCCGCCAGATATACCATGTATTCATATTTTACTTTTAGTCAAATAAATATTTTTTGATTTTTTTTTTTTTTTTTTTGAGTTACCGGGGACTTTATCTTGCGGATGATAAGTTCTACGTCGGTCGAGAGGTTGATATTTTAATTGGTGAAGATTTACTTTGCGACATTGTTCTGAGCGGTCGCCATAAGATCAATGATCATATTCCTCGGTTTACAAAAACAGTTTTCGGTTACGTATTGTCAGGCCCAGTCACTCTTTTGGCATCTCAGTCATTCTCTAAAACAAGTCACTCTACCCAAGCTCTTTTCTGTAGCACAAGTACAGACCAGATTTTAGAAAGATTCTGGGAAGTTGAGGACATCCCAAGTATGGTTGAAAACCCTAAGGATCTAGAATGCGAGATGATTTTTAAGGATACTCATCAGCGCATTGAAGAGGGCAGATATATAGCACGCTTACCCTTTTTATCGGATGCTCCGGAGCTTGGAAACACGGTACCAATAGCCATGAAGAGGTTTTTGGCTATGGAAAGGCGACTTCTTGCGAAAGGTAATGAGGTCTTTAGAGCAAAGTATATCGGATTTATGCGGGAATATTTACAGACGGGGCACATGTCGCTTTGTGATGGTGAACCACAGGACTACACAAGTGACAGTTATGTGATCCCTCATCATGGAATCTTTAAGGCGGATTCTGACAAGATCAGAGTAGTTTTTGATGCCAGCTGTGCTTCAAGTAACGGAGTCGCTTTAAATGACTGCTTACATGCAGGACCAAAGTTGCAGCGTGATATCGCAAATATAATATGTAGGTTTCGGTTACATCCTTATGTTTTTACAACAGACATCAGGATGATGTTTAGACAGATTTTAATTTCTGAGGAACATCGGAAATTCCAGCTTATTTTCTGGAGGGAGTCCCCGGATCTACCCTTGCTGGTTTATCGCCTGAATACGGTGACTTATGGTATGAAGTCGAGCCCATACCTTGCGATCCGAACGCTAAAACAATTAGCTGACGATGAGGAAACGCTGTTTCCTGCAGCGGCGAATCTTCTTCGCTCTTCGGTATATATGGATGATATTTTAGGAGGAGCAGATTCTATAAAAGATGCGATTAATTTAAAGCAGGAACTGACAGACTTACTACGCTCTGGCGGTTTTGAGTTAAGTAAGTGGACGTCAAACAGTAAGGAGGTCTTACAGGACATAGAAGAGGAACACTTAGAAAAACCTCGAAAGATTTTTGATAATGCGGATGGACATAGTTTCTTTAAAATTCTAGGCATTCAATGGGATTCTAGCAGTGACAGTTTCTCATATCGCACTAGGCTAGAGGATACGGGCGGTTGTACTAAGCGGTCAATTTTGTCGACTCTAGCTAGGACATTTGATCCGTTAGGATGGATCAGTCCGGTAATTTTCCAAGGTAAGGTCCTCATGCAGCAATTGTGGTTGAAGAATTTATCTTGGGACGCGGAAGCTCCGGAGGATGTGGTTGCGGAATGGCAAGGGATTTTAAGGGATATGCCACTGATTTCACATCTTCGGCTTGATCGTTTTGTCTTATTGGACGTTAAGACTTGTTCCCTGCACGGATTCTCAGATGCATCAGAACTTGGTTATGGTGCAGCGGTATATCTGAGAACTGTAGGAAATGATGGAAAAGTAAAGGTTAGTTTGATGATGGCTAAATCAAGGGTTGCGCCGATTAAATCAAAACTTACCATACCTAAACTTGAGCTTAGTGGTGCTATGTTACTTGTTCGTCTCCTGAAGTTCGTCGTTGCTGCTATCAGTGAGAAAATGACGATCGATGATATCGTTGGATGGAGTGATAGCACGATTGTTCTCTCGTGGCTGAAGATATCGCCACACTTGTTGCAAATTTTTGAGGGCAATCGAGTTTCACAAATTGTCAATTGCGGTTTAGATATGGTTTGGAGACACTTACCTTCAGAAATGAACCCCGCCGATATCGCGAGTCGCGGCTGTCGCGCATCGGAGCTGCTTAAGCACACCTTATGGTGGGGGCCTGTTTGGTTGTCAGGTGATGCGGACACCTGGCCCAAGAATATAATGGATAAAGCGGAAGATCCATTACCTGGTTTGCGGAAGGTGAGGGTAAATGTCCGGGCTTTAGTCGGTATTGTTGATAATGATAACATTTTTACTCGGTTTAGTAGTTTGAATATGTTACTGGCGGTCGTAGCATATTGCTTTCGGTTTATCAACAATACCAGGGATCCAACAAATAAAGTTGTTGGGGTTCTATCAGTGTCAGAGCGACGGTTCGCTTTGCAGCGGTTAATTTGGTTGGTTCAGCAGATGGAGTTTGCGGATGACGTCCACTGCTTAACTCAACACAAACAATGTTCCACTCGATTACGTCGGCTTGGACCATTTATTGGGGATGATGGTTTACTGCGCGTTGGAGGTCGTTTGGAGCATTCAAATTTAACTTTTGAGCGGAAGCATCCAGTGATTTTACCAAAATCACACGCTTTAACGGTTTTGATCGTGGATTATTTTCACGTTTTGTATTGCCACGCGGGGGCTACGGTTCTGATGGCCGTTATACAACGGAAGTTTTGGATTCTTTCTGCGGGACAAGTAATTCGTACGCGAATATTTAAGTGTATGAAGTGTTTTAGAACCAAGGCCAGGCCTACGACGCCAATGATGTCAGCCTTGCCCTGGGATCGGGTCAATGCGACTGGCGTATTTCACACCGTGCAAACAGATTTTGCTGGTCCGTTTAGTATTAAACATTCTCGTGTGCGGAACGCAAAAATTTTAAAGGCGTATCTTTGCGTATTTATTTGTTCTGCATCCAAAGGCGTACATTTAGAGTGCGTCACAGATCTTTCAACTGAAGGTTTTCTCGCAGCTTTGACGCGCTTCACTTCGCGACGCGGTATGCCGAGCGTTATACGTTCAGATTGTGGAACTAATTATATGGGTGCGAATAGGTATTTGGATGATGTGCGGAAATACTTGGCATCTGAAGAAGTACGGCAAGAACTTAGCGACGGCGCGGCTAAACAATCTATTACATGGCGGTTCAATTCTCCAGCGGCGCCTCACTTCGGCGGTTTATTTGAAGCGACCGTAAAATCAGCTAAGACATTATTGCGGCGTGTCATAGGTGAACAGATTTTGACGTTTGATGAATTGGTTACGGTTTTTACTAGGGTGGAAGCGGTGCTGAACTGTCGTCCTTTATGCCCGCTGTCTCAAGACCCTCAGGAACTTGAAGTCCTGACACCGGCCCATCTACTGATTGGTAGACCTTTGCTATCGGTTCCTGAGTACAATTTTGAAGAAATTCCGAGCTCAATGTTGAATCGATTTAATTTAGTTCAGGCAATATCTCAACGCGTTTGGAGAAAGTGGAGCGAACAATATCTACATTCTCTCCAAATGCGTCGCAAATGGACATCGCCAACTGATCCGCCTAAGCTAGGTGATCTGGTCCTCATCAAAGAGGAAAATTTACCTCCTCTTCGATGGAAGATGGCGAGAATAGAGCAGTTGTTACCCGGCAAAGACGGTGTTGTCCGGGTTGTACGCCTCAAAACGACTACCGGTAGTCTTACGCGGCCAGTTGTGAAAATTTGTAGGCTTCCTTTGGATGATTAAGTCGTACCCAACTGTTTTAATTTAGTTTTTATCTAACATAGCTTAATTTGTGTTTTATTTTTTAATTTTTGTTGATAAAGGCATCAGCCTTTCTCAGGCGGGGAATGTTAAGTTTTTAATACCGGAAGGTTTTAAACCTTCGCACATTTTTCATCCATGTCATTCATACATCCCATGTTCTATGTATTTATCTCGCTTTGGGGATGGGGCATGCGCGGAGCGGCAATTTTTAAAAAGAAGAGAAAAATGAAAATCTGATAGCTGTCAAGAATCGCTTGGAAAAATTGGAGCTTTGCGGAATTTGCGGAGAATTGATATACACTATTATTTTATAAGGAAGCGGGGTGAGTGCGTAGGGATTTATTTTATTATATTTTTAGTTTTCCATCTTTTCTTTGTTCATCAACACACAAAAGCCTAAATCAGAATGTGCCAGGAGCCAATCATAATATGAACCAGCAATTATATTTCTAGTGCGAAAGCCAAAATCTCCCTCCAAGAGGGAGAAGGCATTTTCTAACAGGCGGCTTTTTCCAAGCAACCGTAGTTTATTTTTAAATTCAGAGACAAACTAGAATGAGGCCCAATCCTCCTATAGTTTCTATAGTAAGTTCAGAATAATATTTTAAAGTTCAAAATACTTTATTTTATTACATCCTCTGTACCCTTAGCATGAGTTGTGACATTGAGGTTTTCGATAACGAGTATCGAGTTTACTATCTGTGCATCTCGCTTTTACTTTTTTAATGCGAACGAGATGCACAGATAGTAAACTCGATAGTCGTTATCGCAAACCTCAATGTCACAATTCATGGTAAGGGGACTGAACAGTTTACTCATGGTAAGGCTTTGAATTCAGAGTAAGGCGACTTGGTCAAGGGAATTTCCCTCCACGAGTAACCAATTGCTTTGTTTACTTGTCAGTGACGTTCGAAATTGAATTGTAATTATCATATCGATTTTGATATAATATTGAAGCGATTATAACATTTACTCAGATTAGAAATATGTTGTAACAGGGCAATTTCACTTTCGGGGACACCCAATTACCTTAATTGTCAAATAAAAGTTAAATCAGTGGTCAGTTTAGTGACGACAATTAAGCGTGAAATCTTTATGTAAATCATCTTTATTCGCATTTTTCTATTACAATAACACGTATTATTTATGAATTGAACATAAAACATTAGATTGTATTGACATTTAAAGCTTAATTGTCGTCACTAAACTGGCCACTCATTTAACTTTTATTTGACAATTAAGTTAATCGGGTGTCCCTGAAAGTGAAATTGCCCAACAGAATAGTATACTTTTATTTTTTGAAAGCATTATACCTAGTAAGAATATGTTATGTATGTAGATAAAAACTTTTTTTTACTCGTGTACTTTTATGAACGTACATAATATATAAGGACATACATTATTTACTCCTTATAAAAGTGTATAGTCTATTGCCAAAAATAGCACTTGTATCGTTTGAGAGACCTTACGACACGGTAAGCTAGTGCGGAGCAGCAGGTGCCACATACCGATACATTACTACCAACTTGACAAACGATTAAATGCATACGGTTTTTAAAAAAAAAAAAGACAATTTTACCAAGTTCATTACAATTTCTACCGACACATAATAAAAAAAAACTTTTTTGGTATCATCACTATTGGAAGGTGGACGTTTAACAAAACATAACTATAGATATCACTCGCTTATTTTTACGTTTTCCCGCCTTTAATTTGTTTTATTAATTTTAGTATTTTATTTAATATTGCCTACTCATAGAAACAGCATTGTATGCAACGTTGTATAAGTAGTCAAAAATGCTCATGGCGTGTTTATTAACAATTTTCGCATTCGGCTCACATTGTTACCCACGCCACTCGCATTTTTTGACCCAGCTCTTATGGAATTGTTGCATAAAATACTATTTTTAAACATTACCTACTGAGTTTTTGAACATATTATATTATACTATAATTACGTATTATTATACTTAAAGTAAGTTCCCGTTTTACTTTTTTACTGATAATTTTCATTTATCTGAAATCGATACGAGAATATTGCCACGTATACCGGGTGTGGCCTATAATAGGAGCAAAAATTTTAGGGATCGCTTCTACACCACGAACGAAATAACATTTGTTCTACAACTTTAAATAATTGGGTAATTTATTACTTGTGATTTTTTCGAACAAAGTAAATAGTATTTTCAATGAACAGCATCAAATAGTCTAATTGACGTTTACTGTCAACTTACAAACTTCATAGTTTTTGCAGTACATTGCTTGCTCGGAAAATCTTTTTTTATTAATATTTATTAAACTATAAGTTATTTTCAAAAGTCGTAGAACAAATGTTGCTACGTTTTTGGTGTAGAAACGATGCCTAAAGTTAAAGCTCCTATTACAGGCCACACCCGGTATAAAATACTAAAATTGTTTTCTGTGCAGTCTACCCTAAAAATAAAGCCAGAACTCTTTTTTAATATAATCAGGCGAAGTGTAGGCGAATATTCACAACTTGGCGGTTTGTATTTTATCCCTTTTCCAATCCCCAGCAACCCGAATCCCAAATATATTATAAATAGTTACGTTTTAGTTATTTATTTCTAATAGGTAAATTTTTCTAACAGTCCATACCAATATAAATCTTAAAGTCAAATGCTTATTCATATTCATTCATTCATGCTAATGTCACACATATATAATATAAAATACATGTCACACCCTGTAAGGGCACAGCAGAAAACTTAGAACTAAAACATAAATGATAACTTATTAAATTTACAATATTTACATAGGTATTTACAATTAATATTTATAGAGATTATGAAATTGAATAACATATTTTTGTCGGTCAAAAACTGATCTATGTTGTAGCAGCATTTTTCTATAAGCATCTGTTTTAATTGTTTAAAATTTTTTTTATTATTTTTTTCGGCTTTTAAGTCGTCACTTAATTTATTATATATTTTTATTGTCGTACTTTGCCTGGAAAAGGGTTGTCAGAGCCCTGAGTGTAAGTTTTTAACGTAACCTTACATCACGAACGCGTTTGCGTTTCCCATATAAATAACATTATCACTTACGCGTTCATAAACGATTTTTTACGTCAAAAGAAACTTACATATATGAAAATGACATATGACATCCATACCTTCAAGAAAAGAGCGTATAGGGATCTTAAAGGCCGGCAACGTACTTGTGACTCCTCTGGTGTTGCGAGTGTCCATGGGCGGCGGTAGTTGCTTACCATCAGGCAATCCGTCTGCTCTTTTGCCTCCTATACCATAAAAAAAAAAACACTCGAGCCTCAGAAGTAAAAACTTGGCTTAGTTTTTACGTGCACCCCACAAGGTTTATTATGATGTAAGGCTGTGTACACAGTATATGGAGCCCAACCCGAGTGTTAATACTCGCCGTGTGGAACGGGGAATGCGTGGAGTTGTTTGCATAAATATTATTATTCTAGCCAATATTTATTTATATTTATTTAAAAAACCATACAAATATAAGATAAAAACATGATAAAGATACTAACTAAAAACTTAACTATAAATAAAAAATTTGACCTAGGTCCTGGTCATTAGGTAGGGTGCCCAGAAGGCTGGCCGCGTTTCCGCGCTGGATAGCAATGCTAATCCGTTGGGCGAAATAGTGGCCAGCCCTCTGGTCACCAGAAACCTCTATAAGACGCGCCGATATCTCCTTGTAGAGTCGGCGTGCACTTGGGCCCCACGGCCCCAGGGTTTCAACCCAAAACGCCGCAAATATGTAACTACTGCCCAGTGCGACATACTTGCGACGCTTGTGGTTCTCAGCTGAGGATGCAGCCGCACCAGCATCAACTTTTGTGCCCGAAATATAGGACGGCGCCAGAGTATCTACACAAGTAGCGTCCCATACGAGGGGCCGTCCCATACTCCAAGGCACCAATGTCATTCCGTCGGGCCTCTTGCCGTCGTCTCTGGTTAGACCATTGGGCTCGAGTACTGCTGGCACTTTAGCCAATATTTGTATTAAAATTTTCATGATACATTGTAAAATTATAAATAAACTAGACGTGCACCGCGGTGTTAACTCGCGGTTTATTAGGGGAAAAAACGTAGCCTATGTGTTAAAGGGTGTCTGCTAACTCCATACCAAATTTTATAAAAATCGTGAAGGAACCGAACTAATCCCAATAAGGCCTAGTTTACCCTCTGGGTTAGGTCAGATGGCAGTCGCTTTTCTAAAAACTAGCGCCTACGCCAAATCCTGGGATTGGTTGCTACGCTGACCCCAGGCTCCCATGAGCCTTGGCGAAAATGCCGGGATAACGCGAAGAAGATGATGTTTATAATTTAATTTCAATGTGCAGGCATCCCAATCAGGACATTTATTTGTGTGATGAGCACAGATATTTGTTCCTGAGTCATGGGTGTTTTCTATGTATTTAACTATTTATATGTATCTATCTGTTATATATCGTTGACTAGTACCTACACAAGTCTTACTGAGCTTACCGTAGGACTAGGTCGATTTGTGTAAGATTGTCCCGAAATATTTATTTATTTACATGTTCTGGGGACGTCTGATGGTGATCAACTCAACGCCATCTCTGTCCTTGTGGGCTTTCAACCCCGACCCTTTGCCAATCATTCTCATACATAAATAGAAGGCTTCCGTCCGTACCTCTCACTGTTTCCTATTATTACAGTTTACAAGCTAAGGAACGGGATTTTGACCACGCAACTAGGAAAATCCGCCTATAGATACAAAAATATAAAATACAAAAATGTTTTTTCCTAACTAGAGCGTAAAAAGTGCACTTTGCGCACGCTTCGCGTGCGTAAATTTCAGTTTTTAAGGCACGTGCTATAAAATATTGGGTTCGATACTCGTGTAAAAACTTCTTTAAGACTCGGGTGATTGTCACCCTTGTTTCACTCGGGCTCCAACTATCACCCTCGTCGAAAAAAAAATTTTTTTCACTAGTATCGAAATGTACTAATTTGGTTTCACAAGCATCATCTTAAACTTAGTGATTGGTACCTACTTTTAGGCTTAATACAGCCTGTATCAGCAAGTACCGCTCTTCCTTAAAGCTAACTGTTCTATTTAAATTTATTCAAAAACATGTCAGTCTTAAAAATGAAAAGAAAATCAAAAGTCCTGTGTGTGTGTGTGTGTGTGTGTGTGTGTGTGTGTGTATGTATGCTTGTGTGTATCTGCCTGTGAGTTTTCGTATATATGAGTAAGGGTGTGTCCTATGTTTGGTAGATAATAATTATAAATAGGCATACACCTCACATCGATGTTGCTCCTGGCCGTCTCTACCGCGGCAGTTAGGGGCCCACCTAGTCGGCGGCGAGTCACCGCCTGTCTCGATAACATATTGCAACATTGTTATGGCAGGTGTCCGGACCTCTTAGCAATAGCCCAAGTTTTTAGTCCCACCAAACCTCAACGGCATAGCCCAGTATTCTTCTACATGTTATATTCAATAGCCCTATCGCCTGCTGGGACCGGTTCACGGGTATCTATTGCTGTGCCCGTGAATGGGTTCTAGCAGGTGTACATAACAAAATTCTCCAAAGGGCCTCTACGTATTGGATCTATATTCCCACACAAGCCTTCCAAAAGACCGGGAAGTATAGGCCCGAGTAACCGTAAAGGAGAAACGAATAATTAAATAATAAATATTTCGGGACAATCTTACACAAATCGACCCTATGTTGGAAGGTCAGATGGCAGTCGCTTTTGTAAAACTAAAGTCTACGCCAAATACTGGGATTTTTGCCAAGCGGACCCCAGGCTCCCATGAGCCGTGGCAAAATGTCGGGAGAACGCGAGGAAGATGAATCGATGATCTACAATTATTTTCTAATATCCACTCTCTACAAACACGGCTATAACCTAACTAACTAACCTAACCTAACCTTACCATGAGTTGTGACCAGCTATCCCTTATAAAGGGTTTTGTATGGGTTTTACATAAGGCTTTACTCACCATACCCTTAGTCGACAATATCCTTTCATTTTACTTTTAAAGTCCTTATAATAGCGCTAACCCTTATAACTAAGCGCTATCCGAATACCCTAACAAAACCTTAATCATCCGCTCACCAAAACCTACATATCGCTTATAAGGGTTAGCCATAAGGGCTTCCCTTTTACATACAAGCGTGCTAATTGAAATCGTCTGCCTTGTTCATAAAGCACACATTGCTCTGATCCAATAGTAAGGCGGATTTTCCGAGTTATTTTTGGCTTAGTCGTACGGTAAGGGATAGTCAAATATAAGGGCTAGCAGTTCAAACTGGTAAGTAGCCGTGTTTAAGGGTTGCCCTTTTAATGGCTTTTGCCGCGAAAAGGTTTGTCCGGTCCCTGGTTGTGACATTGAGGTTTTCGATAATGAGTATCGAGTTCACTATCTGTGCATCTCGCTTATACTATTTTAGTGCCAACGAGATGCACAGATAGTAAACTCGATACTCGTTATCGAAAACTTCACAGTCACAACTTATGGTAAGGGTAGTAACTTAAAATGAGTTCAGAATTGAATACTTGGCGAGCCCAAGTCAGTTTCAAATTTCCAAAGTTAATAACGTTGTTATTATGAAAAACGAAGTTTGCGTTCACGATTGGCACCTATTCGTTAATGCCCCGAATTTATGCTGAAACTTTTGGCGCACTCTGTATAAACGCGACATTTGAGTGTAGCGTTTAAAAAAACGCTATAATTAAAAACTTTGCTATCTGGCCTGTGTAGTAGTAACGCCTGTACACGCGTGTCGGCGTTCTATATTCAAATGTCGACGTAAGTTCCATGTTAATTCTCTGCACAACTACATAGACATGGTGCTTCAGTTAAATATTTTACCTATAGTTTGCTATAGACTGCTGACGATCTGTTGATATGTACAGGTGGGATGTTTTGTGCAGTAGTGGACTTGAGGCTTAAACTCATCATCTATATCATCATATGTTCTCAACTACTCGCTCTGATTATTTTAGGACACTCGTCTGAAAACTTTTGAAGCGTTTATTGTATGGCATAAAAATCTTTTTATAACACCATCGACAATTTATTAACGGTCGTTTCTAAGCACAGTACGTGATCACCGCTTTGGGTATACTTAGCACGCGTTACTCATTTGTAGAATAATATTTAATGCTATTTCTTGTTAGTATAAGTCGTCGCCGTAGAGCGAAAAGTCACCAAATCACAAAATGGCCAAAATTGACTTATATATGTCATCAAAATCGCATTTTTTTTCTTCAAATTTCAGTCTTATTGCCGTAGCAATAGCATTCATAGTTTCAATTTTAAAAAGTTAAAGAAGTAACTAAAAACCCACTTCGGTTTCAATATTTTAGTCAAAAAATACCTAATTGCGTTATAAATTTTTGGACTTCTTGTAACTTTTTTATGAGCGTACCTAAGTCATTTTAGTTATTTTTTCCCTAAGTGTTACTAAACTGTTTCACCACGAAGCATCTCATTCAAAAAGTCACTTAATTTACTTAGTTATTTTTTGAATATCTGGTATGTCAAAAGTGTGAAAGCGAAAATTAACTAACTTTATTTAGTTATTTTTTATTCATAGTTGTAAGGCAATATACATCATTTAACCAAAGGGATAATTAATTAAACAGATTTAATGAGTTTTACCCTACATTAAAAATGTACAAAACAATAACTAATCATATTTAATTAATTTTACAATAGACACTGTACTGTACGCCGACGTGATTTGAATGAATTTTGCTCGCAAGTTAGTGAATTTTCGCCCAGTGCCGCTGGCCACCGTGCCGATGCCGACCGCTGCGACTCCCTCCGCCGCGTTGACCTGCCAGTCGTTGCGCATGGGCCGACAGTGATACATAAGTGTATTTACTATTTGCTACATAATAATTGCGTGTACCGAGATTAAGTTTGAAACGCACCAAGGTAATTTTGGATTTGGTAAAAGAGAAAGATGATTTGGATAACGAGGTAAGTGTTTTTGGTATCAGGTTGTTATTTAATTGTAATTTGCTTTAATCAATAACTTTTTTATATAAAATCAAATACTATTTTATAGGTTCCAATTTAGAAGTACTTATATGGGGCAAGCCAAAAGAAACAGGATTATCTGTAACGATACAAGTAAAATTTTGTTATATCGGTGTGATGACTAAAGCTTGTGGGTGTTTTTTTTATTTACTCAAATATAACAATCAGTTCGCCTCGTTAAGTCCTCGTTCTAACGTGACCATCCCTTAAACGTTACTAATCCAACTTGACCCCAAACTGGTTTAGTAACTAATAAGTTGCATCTATTTCAGAATTATTTAAGCAACAAAGACATTGGAGATTGAGGAATTATTTCTATTTTCTCTTGTTCGTTGACAATGGACAACCGTGCGCCTCCAGGTGGTGCGAGGTCGTCCTGGCTTCCTTTTTCCGGGTGCATTCCACCCCAGACCCTGCTTGGATAGGTGGTTCGCTGGTCTACGCAAAATATGACCTATCCACCACCATTTCCTGCTCAGGATCTCCTTCGCTATTGGGGTCTGGTCGGTCAACTCCCATAGTCTGATGGCGTTTGAGATGGTACATTTCCAGAAGACACCTTGTATTCGCCGCAAGCACTTGTTGACGAACACTTGTACCCTACTAGTGGTATCTGATTTCACTAGCCATGTCTCGCACCCATACAAGAAGACCGACTTGACGTTAGAGTTGAACACCCTTATTTATGTGCGGCGCGTGATGACTGAAGATGACCAAACGGGCTTCAGCTGCGCATATGCGGCACGAGTTTTTTTGATGCGCGCCTTAATATCCGCTTCTGCTCCTCCCTGAGGATCCATAATGCTACCCAGGTATGTGATCTTATTCACCTGCTCGACTGGTTCTCCATTCACTAGTATTGGTTGGTTATTACAGTCACAGCAGTCCGCATTAGGAAGGCAGAAGCGAATCGCTTCTTGCGAATGAATGGCATATTCACAACATAAGGATGAAACCGCTCCGGTGGTGGAACGGAGATAGCGGAACTGTGCACACTCTCCAAAATATATCCTGTAAGACACAGACAAATTAGCAACCTTGCGATGGTGCTCAAGGCTCAATCACCTTACACTCAGTAATTTAGTATCGCCAATGAGTCTGCGAGCTGGGTGCTCTAACGAATCCAAAGCGGCCAGCTGATACTTGGCAGACCCATCTCAAAAGTGGTAACAGTACTCCATACACGATCAAACCTGCGCTTGATAAAGTGTTAGGAGCTATCCCGGCGTGAAGTATTGCTTCACCTAGTGTAAGACCCCAAGTTTTTTTGCAGCGGATTTCGCTTTGGCCTCAATAGTCGCACCGAAGTTAGCTTAGTGGTAAATTTAAGCCCAAGTAGCTTGAGACGATGAGAGAGCTTGGTCCGTAATCCTTAAGGATACATTTCGGAAAGCAGGAGTAAATTTAAAAAGGCTCCTTTTGGCGGAGTATAAACACGCCTATGTTTTGGAGGCGTTAAACCTAACCAAATGGGCTTCGCCCCACTCGTCAACGGCCTTCCAGGTTAAGTTCGTTCACTTAACCAAAGCTTCCCTAAAGAACTCGGTCTTTCCACTGGTAGTTTGGGCCTCAGAAACATATCTCTCAGTCACCGTGCTGTCGTCCGCATACCCAAAAATACCGGGCAGCAAATCATTTATATGCAGCAAAAAGAGGGTGGCAGAATGAATCGAACCCTGAGGCACCCTGGCATTAATTGCCATGCGATCTGATGTGCAACCATCCACTACGACCATAATAGTTCGCTGCCTCAGGAAATGAGAAATACCAGGGCACAAACCAGTGGAGAGAGTATATCTGAGACGAAAAAAAAAGATCTCTTCAATTTATGCAAAAGATCTCTTAAAGCAGTAATTCCTCGAGAGAGTTATTGACAGATTGTGTGAGCCTGATGTCACAGAAACGGACGAAGAGGTCGAAGAGTGACTGTGATGCGAAAGACCGCTATATTTTACTAAGATCATGTTTTGAATACCTGAAGTTTTTTTGTGTTTAAGTTCCTTGTAATTTGATTTGTAGGGCAACTTGATTTGATTTGTAGTCCATATTAATTTGATTTGCTATTCATTTTATTTTAATAAAGTGTTCGCAGAAAATGACGTGTTTTACTTCGATTCTTAAATATTAACAAGAATTCAATATATATATATAGTAAGTAGTTTTTAACTAACACGTATTTTCACTGTATCGTAGCAGTCATAATGCAACTAACTTTACTTAGTTAAATGTAGATGCACTAGAATGTGGGCAAAAAATCATTAACTTCGTTCAAAAAATCACTAAGTGATAATTAAGATTTAATATTTAAGGGAAAAAATTAATTATCGCCTATAACTCCTAAATAGTTAGTGTGAATAGTATAAATCCATTTTTAGCTCAAAGAATAGCAGTTTCTAATGAATAAATACATACAAAACCATAATTTCATCTTAAGATAATTTCAGTAAAAAATAATTAATTATTTTTTTCTTTAAACCCTCATAACTCAAAATGACCAATTAACGATTTAGTGACTTTTCGCTCTACGGCGACGAAGTACCTTTTCTTGAAACAATATTGTTTCGAAGTTCTCGATATGTTTTGGAGAGTATAGATCTCCATTTTTCACCCAAATGTTTTAGCGTAGTCGGCATATTACGGACTACTACCAAGCAGTCCGTAATATGCCGACATACTCATACCCACAACACCCTTGTGTTGTGGGTATGAGTATGTCTAATTGTAATCCAGCTTCACCTACTCGAATTCAATTTTGCTGAGTATTTTGCATAGTATTCCACCATCCAAGGGTTGTCTGGAAGAGATCGCTTTTTAGCGATAAGACCGCCTTTTGTCTACCACTGCACATAATAGTCTTAAGTTAACTTTTTGTCAGCCGTCCACTGCTGGACATAGGCCTCCCCCAGAATGACCCAAGAACCGGACCACCTCGAACTACTTGGGCTTAAATTAACTACTAAGCTGAACTTCGGTGCCACTATTGAGGCCAAAGCGAAATCCGCTGCTAAAAAACTTGGGGTCTTACACAGGGTGAAGCGGTACTTCACGCCGGAACAGCTTCTAACACTTTACCAAGCTCAGGTTCGATCGTGCATGGAGTACTGTTGCCATCTTTGGGACGGGTCTGCCAAGTATCAGCTGGCCGCTTTGGATTCAATAGAGCACCGTGCTCGCAGACTCATTGGCGATCCTGAATTACTGAGTGTAAGGTTACAAAGCCTTGAGCACCGTCGCAGGGTTGCTAGTTTGTCTGTGTTTTACAGGATACATTTTGGAGAGTGTGCACAGGAACTGCACGATTTAATTCCGCCATCTCCGTTCCTCCACCGGACGTCCAGACGAGGGGAGCGGTTTCATCCTTACGTTGTGAATATTCCATTCATTCGCACGAAGCGATTCGCTTCTACCTTCCTAATGCGGACTGCTAAGGAATGGAATTCGCTCCCTTCGTCTGTATTCCCGGTAAGATATAATTTGGGTCTTTTCAAGGCAAGAGTGAATAGGCTGTTACTGAACCAGCGTGCTACACCCTCGACCTCGTCGTCACTTTCCATCAGGTGCGACTGAGGTCAAACGCTGGTCAGTCTTTTATAAAAAAAAAAAAAAAAGACCGATCCTGCGCCTTCCACATCCAGCGGTACTTATCCCGCGACTCTAACTAGGTCGTCGGTCCACCTTGTGGGAGGCCTACCTACGCTGCGTCTTCCAGTTCGTGGTCGCCACTCCAGAACCTTTCCGCCCCAACGGCCATCGGTTCTGTTACTTATTATTGGTGAACAATAAAGAATATTGTATTGTATTGTATTGTATGAGTACCCACAACACAATATCTGTACTCATCACCCCTTCTTAAGCTTACCGTGGGGCTCAATCAATTTGTGTAAGAATTCCTATAACAGTTTCAGAGGAATTTCCTCCCGCGTACGCTAAGGTTGTGGAATGAGCTTCCTTCGGTCATCCCAAAGGACTACAGTATGGGGTTCATAAAAAAAGGTGTAGAGGTTTTTACGGGGTCGGCAACGCGTGAATGATGCGTCGGTATTGTAAACGTCCATAGGCTGCGGTGACCGCCTACCATCGGGCCGCATGCTTGTTTGCTTTTTATGGTATAAAAAAAATATATTTGTTTGTTGAAAAATTGAAAAATATTTGACAGTCTTCTTGCAACGACACAGTCCAGCTCATTACATTTAAAAATTGTTAGACTGACTCACGAAATTTTAAACACAAAAAAACGGTCGTTTACAAACACAGTGCGTATTCGCCGCGTTAGTAACGCGAACACGAAGCGGCCATTTGTAAAAGTACCCGAAAAGCGGCCATTTTGTTTTCCACAGATTCACACAGCGATATTTACAACCGACTTCAGATGTTGGCGTGATTTACGGGTGGAAAACCAAAGGACCCCGCAGCTGCGTAGGGAAAAAGTGGTTTCAGTTAAATCTTACACGAAATTTTAGTATGATATAGATTCGAGGCTGCTGAATATTTTTTTATAAATGCACAACTAGCTTGGTAGTATAGTTTCACCTGTTGTTAGTAAGAGACTTCCGTTTGTATTACAAGTTACCAAGTGTTCGAGAAATAGGCACCGGCCTATGTAGTAGTAACGTGTCATGTCGGCGTTCTATATTCAAATGTCGACGTAAGTTCCATATTAATTATTTGCACAACTACATAGACACGGTGCTTCAGTTAAGTTTTTCACCTATATGTATAATAGTACATTGTGCAACGAGGTTGGTAAGTAAGGTATAGTAAACGCGAGTCTATTAGAAGCCCGACGACGAAGTCGGAGGGCTTTTAATGACTCAAGTTTGTTATACACTTACCACCCGCGGTACATACAATGTTTTTCATCACATTTGCGAAGAAATAAAATAAATTCGTTGGTAAAATATTAGTTACTAGTGTAGTGTACTTTTACCTATCAGACCGCATCCACTATAAAAGATTGTCAACAATGTCAACTTTTTTCAATATCATCCACAGATAATGTTAACAACTGCGTTTTGTTTTCGAAGTTGATAGATCATCCTGCCAAATAGTATCATTATCAAAATCAAATAGAAAACAACTATTTTTAATAAATACTAAACATTAAATTGCAGTCAAATTTAATATAAAGATATGTTTTATACATATTAAAAGTTGGTTGTAGCAAACTTTTGAAGATATGAAATACACCTTGGCTGTTTAGAAACATCCTCAGTCCAAGTGAAGTATAGGTTCTGTATATTTTTAAAACTAAACTTAACAGCCCGTGTGAGCTAAATCGGCTATAACTGCTATGTACTCTCGCAAGTAACAACGCCATTGACGAGCAAGTGTGATGAAAAGAAAATAATCTTATTGCTAAGCTAATGAAATGCATAATATTAATCTATGCGCGTCGAGTGTTAAGTACAAAATACAAATAAACACAACGATTTTTTTTAAACGTGTGTAATGGGTCGATTAGAAAAAGAAATGAGAAGACTGTTCGTTGCAAGCGGCATAACATTCGGTCTGGCCTAGTGTATAGTGACCCTGCCTATGAAGCCGATGGTCCTGGGTTCGATTCCCAGTTAGGGCATTTATTTGTGTGATGAGCACAGATATTTGTTCCTGAGTCATGGGTTTTTTCTGTATTTAAGTATTTATATGTATCTATCTGTTATATATATCGTCGTCTAGTACCTACAACACAAGATTTACTGAGGTCACCGTAGGACTAGGTCGATTTGTGTAAGATTGTCCCGAAATATTACTTTATTTATTTTTTTATATATCTATTTATTATAACAAGTTCAAGAAGATATCATGACTATAGTCTATACTTTTAGATAGTTAAAAAAGGTAAACAATCTTGACATGTCTTTTTATTGAAAATTAATTTTGAAAAATAAATCATGACAAGTATGTGACAATTATGAATCACATATGATTATTTACATAATAATACAATAAAAACTGAAATATATCTATCCATTTACAGAAATTACAATCATATTATGATAATGATAACTGCAAGTACTTAACTAGTTACAGTATAAAATCTAAAAAAGGCCCTTGAGGCATTGTACCAAGGACGCTGGCGGCATTTCCTCGTTGTATCGCAATGCTGATACGTTGTGCGAGGAAGCCGCCAGCTCTTCGGTCACCAGTTACATCAACCAGACGCTTCGCTATTTCTGCAAAAAGTTTGTGCGCGCTGGGACCCCATGGACCTAGCGTCTCTACAACAAACGGTACAAAATGGTACTGTCTGCCCAATTATTTACATTATTTTGCTTTCGCAAAGTCACTGATTTTTAAAAAGCGTTTTTCAATACTTTTTCCTAACTAGTAGCTTCGCGTGCGTAAATTTCACTTTTTAAGGCACTTGCTATGAAAAATTAGGTTCGATACTCGTGTAAAAACTTCTTTAAGACTCGGGTGATTGTCACCCTCCCTCGTTCCACTCGGGATCCAACTTTCACCCTCGTCAAAAAAAACATTTTTTTCACTAGTATCGAAATGTACTATTTTTTAACTACCTAGTATAGACTATAGGTACCTAGAGTCACGATATCTTGAATCATCTGTATGGCAACGCTTGAACACAGAATTCTATATTAGTATCCAAGGAAAGTTATATAAATTCCTAAGCTAACTATATTGAAGCTTCAGAGTTCTTGAACGTAAGCAAATTGTTTCGACGTTCGCTGGAATAGCAATATGAGAAATCCAATGGATATTTCTCTGAATGCATAAACTTCGGAAAAATGCCGCACTAAATAGTGAAGAGAGGTAGTTTGCGAAAAGCGGGTAGCGATTTTAAACTAGCTCGGAAAGAACTGTTTTGTGCTTTAAAAATAGATAGCAAAGTTGCATTTTATTCACAAGAGTGCAAAATAATTTCATACATATTATTTATTATTAATCGAGTGTTTTTTTGTTATTATCTGCTCACATGTTCTTTTATTTAATGTTATTGAACGATGAATGGCGGAAGCCAATCATTTTGAATATTTTTCAAAGTTTTACTGTAATTTTTTTCCTCGCGGTCGCACTCGGTAGCAAAGTATGTTCCCCTCTCATGCTTTGAGACCCCAATGCTCAAGATTCCACTCTTTAAACCACGAGCATAGCGAGTCGTATTTTGGAATCTTTTGCTAGCTCGAGTCTCAATATTAGAAGGTAAACACTAACTTTGCACCCTTGTATAACAAATAAATATTTTTAATGAAAATAATGGCTTTACTCACGTTTATCTCTCGCGCGATATAAGAACCGGTTTTGACATGAAGAGCGGCGCAGGCGTGCGGCGGCGACGAAGCGAACGGACACTCAGCAATTTTAGTGCTTGAAAATGGAGGCCTATGTTTTCCGAAACATATCGCGCGAAAAATGACAGCTTAAATACCTATAAATTAGAACAAAGGTTGTTTTAGAGGGAAAGGTATCAGGAAAGAGAATGAGAAGGAAACCCAGAAGAACATATTTTGACCAAATAAAAGTAAAAGTAAATATCATGTTGTATCTGGATATCATGGAAAAGGCCCAAGATAGAGTATGATGCAGATTGTTTAAAAGACTTCGATTCCCGGTTATGTATGAGAGATTAAAATGAAGTTTGAGTGCCATTATTATTAAATCTAAAATCGAATCCATGGCTCCTAAGAACAGATTTCGCTATATCTCATAGTTTCTGACTTCCCCACTGACCCATTTAGATTCATCACCCTGTATAGATAGATGTCCAGCAGTGGATAAATATATGCTGTTGATGATGATAAATGCTTATAGTTGCCACATTCTTAAAGTTGCACTCTCTTATGTCTTGTACCAAATGTAACAATTGTAATATTATTTTTTTATCGTTCCTTTTCAGCTGAGTTTGCGTGCACCTTTTTTATAGGGCTGGGGCGTTTGCTCATTGAAATCTATCGATTTTTTGCAAGAGAATTATGACAAAACGTGTTTTTTTTGTTTTGAAGTGGTTTTTTTTAAATAAATCTCCATTTGTATTTAAACATTCGTGAATACTTATAAAATTTTATAAATCAGAGTGACGGCTTTGCTTACGTTTGTTTGGTCAGTCGCGCGATATATATTGGAGAGTATAGGCGACATTTTTTAAGCACTTTTATAAGCAATGTTTAAAAAGCTTTATCTATGTACATATCATAAGTGCTCTAAAATGCGTCCAGAAACCGTAGGGAATGACCAGCATATACCAACCATCAGAAATGAATGGATATGTAATGTTAACATTACGTACTGAAATCAGTCGGTTATGAGTTTAAATTTGGAACAGCTGACAAATTCAGCTGTCAAAATATTAAAACAGTCATTGATACGAAACAACAATGTTTTTTTTAACATAAATCGAACGACAGTTAAACTCGAGTGACAATACAATAAGGAGTTCATTCGCTTGTCTATGGTTTAAAAAAATATTTGACTGAGATACGAAATACGCAACGCCGCCATTCCAAGCTGTCATTTGTTTTGCTCGTTGACTTTTTAATGTTTCAAGTAACACTATTAATAATGCAGGTCATGTCCCTACGGTTCCTGAACCCATCTTAAAACACTTATGATATGTGTGTAGATAAAGTAGTGTATGCAACTATACATAATTAGGCATTACAACAATCGTGTGATATACCCACACTCCTGTTGTAATGCCCTTCATTATGCACAGATACATAAACTACGATTAGCAAGTGAAACAGTGTTCGATCTGTTTTGAAAAAATCACTGCTCTCGGATCAAAAACTGGGAAGGAAAAACGTTTGTATCGAAAAATTTACACTGCAGTTACCCCTAAATGACCCGAGCTCGCAGACTCATTGGTGATTCTGAGTTGATAAGTTCAAGGTTACAGAGCCTTGAGCACCGTCGTAAGGTTGCTAGTTTGTCTGTGTTTTAAAGGATACATTTTGGAGTGTGCACGGGAATTTCACGATTTAATTCCGCCATCTCCGCTTAATAGTTTTAGAAAAACGCAACACGCTAGTTTACACGCTTTTAATTGTCGCCAATAAACGCCATGTTGTTGACTCGACAATAATTTTATATTGTCAGCCATTAAACATGTCATTCTTTATGGCATGTAATGCGTCATATAGTTAGTAACAGTCGAAGTGGTCAAATATATATTTTTATGACAAAGGCGGCAAACAAGCAGGCGGATTGCGTGATGGTAAGCAATTACCGTCGCCCATGGGCACCCGCAACACCAGGGTAGTCACAAGCGCGTTGCCGGCCTTTAAGGGGGGTTGGAGCTCTGGGAAACTTACTCACCATCAGGAACACGACACTACATACCTGAAAGGTAGCAGTGTTATTATGGCTGTGGTCTTCTGTAAGGAGGTACTTCCCCAGTTGGGCTGCTCCAGATTCAAGCGTGATGGTCATCGTTGTGCCCTACCTCTCATTGTTGGACGTAGTTTAAGGACATACCCGGGTCCAATTGTTTTGTCATTAAACTGTTTAAGACACTTGACTAAATTTAGTTTATAATTAATTTAGGGAGGTCATTAGAAGTGTAAAAAGTCCATTAGTCATAAAAGGATGTTTTCCCAAGAGGCTAAAGTTTGGGGTTTTCTGTAACGAGAAGGTACTTCCCCAGTTGGGCTTCCAGACTCAAGCGTGATGGTACTTCGCTGTGCCTTACCTTTCATTGTTGGACGTAGTTTAAGGACATACTCAGGTCCAAATCGTAATCCATATCGTAACCCAGGTTGGGTTACGCTATACTGCTATAGAAATAAAGTTCCGATATATTTGGCTACTTACGTTATTTCTAACTATTTGACGCTGATTTTACATTTTTGAAACGCTACGTTTACGAGGCCATTGTATGATATTTAATTCATATAAATGCTTTTAAATCTATTTTAGTAGTAACTAGCATAATATTGTTTTTATAACTACTACAGTGACAAACAAGTGTACGGTCCGCCTGATAGTAAGAAGTTACCGTAGCCTATCATAATCATCAATTCAGCCAAAAGTCCACTGCTGGACATAGGCCTCCTTCAAACATGACTTGCATCATCTTTGGGAGTAGTTGCTATAGTCGCCACGCTTGGCAGGTGGGTTTGCGACCGCAGTAGCTGTAGATTGGGTTTCGACGCTCCGCAGCCTATGGACGCTTGCAATATCAGAGGATACGCGCGCTACATATCCTTTAAGAATCTGTGCACTCCTTTTTAGAAGAACTCATTTTTATGTATGCTTAATACTGTTAAAATAAGTTCCGCTGAGTTTCTTGCCAGTCATAAAAATCAAAATACCTCTCGGGTCACCGGTGAAGGGTTAGAACCGGTGTAGTTTTTATTTTTCCCTTTTACCTTTTCTATACTCGACGTGTAAATGTGCCCTTGTGGCCTACTTACTGAATAAACGTTTGAGTTTAAACCCCAAACTATAGCCTCTTGGGAAAACATATTTTTTTGACTAATGGACTTTTTACACTCCTAATGAGCTCCCTAAATGAATTAGAAACTAAATTTAGTCAAGTGTGTCCTTAAACGGTTTAATGACAAAACAATTGGACCCGGGTATGTCCTTAAACTACGTCCAACAATGTGAGGTAGGGCGCAGCGATGATCATCACGCTTGAATCTGGAGCAGCCCAACTGGGGAAGTACCTCCTCCTTACAGAAGACCACAGCCATAATAGCACTGCTACCTTTCAGGTATGTAGTGTTGTGTTCCTGATGGTGAGTAAGGTTTCCAGAGTTCCAACCCCCTTAAAGGCCGGCAACGCGCTTGTGACCCCCTGGGTACCCATGAGCTACGGTAATTGCATACCACCAGGCAATCCGTCGGCTCGTTTGCCGCCTATGTCATAAAAAAAATTCAGATACATATCGATATATTTTGATGTTAACGTTACATCACTAGACTAGAGTATATATTGGACCGCGTTGACCAGAAGTTGCATCGTAAACCGATTACGTCCGATACAAACCGATTTTTTAACTCGACTTGATATTTCCTGTTTGTAATATTATATTTACTTTGAACAGTCAATAATTATCAAAATTACAATCGTATTATGACAACTAAATAAATAAATTAATATTTCGGGACAATCTGACACAAATCGACCTAGTCCTACGGTAAGCTCAGTAAGGCTTGTGTTGTAGGTACTAGACGACGATATTATAATAGATAGATACATATAAATACTTAAATACATAGAGAACACCCATGACTCAGGAACAAATATCTGTGCTCATGACACAAATAAATGCCCTGACTGGGAATCGAACCCTGGACCATCAGCTTCATAGGCAGGGTCACTACCCACTAGGCCAGACTGGTTGACAAATACTTAACTAGTTACAGTATTAAATCTAAAGGCCCTTGAGGCATTGTACCAAGGATGCTGGCGGCTCCTCGTTGTATCGCAGCTGATACGTTGTGCGAGGAAGCCGCCAGCTATTCGGTCAACAACATCAACCAGACGCTTCACGATTTCTGCAAAAAGTCTGTGCGCGCTGGAACCCCATGGACCTAGCGTCTACGCCAAACGGTACAAAGTGGTACTCTCTGCCCAGGCTCTTATATTTCTTATCAAATTGAATTGAATTTTTGTGTTCGACTTTTTTTGTAATTTTAGTCTTACTCTGTACAACTTCCTCACGCGGTTCCGCCATTTTGCCACGCCTCTTGGGAGCCTGGGGTCCGCTTGGCAACTGATCCTATAATTAGGCGTAGGCACTAGTTTTACGAAAGCGATTGCCATCTGACCTTCCAACCCTGGATAAACTTGGCCTTATTGAGATTAGTCCGGTGTTCTCAAGACTTTTTCCTTCACCGAAAAGCGACTGGTAAATTTCAAATGATATTTCGTACATAAGCTCCGAAAAACTAATTGGTACAAGCAGGGGTTTAATTTGCATCATCTGGATTTCCGCACGACGCTCTTACCGCTAGGCCACCAGCGCTCTTCCAGCTGCTTTCTCGATATTAATAAAGGCAACATCAGGTATTGAAGTATTCACAAAATATTCCGTTCTACCAGTTCACTTTAAAATAAATAAGAAATAAAATAAATTATGCCCATGCAAAAAACGTGATTTTTACCGTTTTTCGTTAAGGTTTCTCGATATTTTTATCGTGGCAAGCATTAAGCAAATGTTGTTCCTGCTAGAAAAATATCTAATTGTAGTTATGACCCATGAATTTGATAAGATATTTTCTTTACAGATCCACGAAGCTAAAATCCTTCTGGACATCAGTGTCTGACGAGCCGCTACCAGCTCTGGACTTCCTCTCAGCTGCTCTTCTGTCAGCTGAGTACGAACGAGCTCTGGGCAGAGCCCTGGGCATGCCGGAGTGCCGTCTCGTCCCGTTTTTTGGAGCATTCCTAAGAGAACTTCGGTAAGTCAAACTCAAACTCAAACGTTTATTCAATAAGTAGGCCACAAGGGCAAAATAAAAAAAAAAGATAAAAGATCTTTATTTTTTAATTTAGGCACATTACATGCACGTATGAACGTCAAAGAAAAATCTACACCGGTTCGAACCCTACACCCTGACCCGAAAAGATACCGGCAAGAAACTACGGCGAGACTTATTTTGACTAGCAAATTATTCAGTCAGTCGGCAAGAAACTCGGCGGGAATTACGTTTTCAAAACAGTATTACAAAAGATATGTTAAACATATTAGATAAAAATGCGTTATTCTACAAGAAAACATATCCTCCAACAATTACAATAATTTAATGCCAAAGAAAATAAAAATATTTACTTACGTTGATGTAACTGGTGACCGAAGACCTTGCGGCTTCCTCGCACAACGTACCAGCATTGCGATACAACGAGGAAATGCCGCCAGCATCCTTGGTACAATGCCTTAAGTGCCAAAATCTGAACGCCTTGCAGTCAAGGCGATAAAGTGCGTGTTCAGATATTTGTGACCGCCTCCACAGCTCCGATATATCTGGTGGCGACTGCACACGGTCTAAAAAAATAGTAGGTAATTAGCGTAATGTGTAGTGAGGTGGAGTGGTGAGCGGAATAAAAAAACGATTGTAGTTTGTTGATTAATATGTATATGGAGATGATATTACCGCGTTTGAAACCAGTTTTTAAAAATAATAAATAAATATTTCGGGACAATCTTACCCAAGTCGACCTAGTCCTACGGTAAGCTCAGTAAGGCTTGTGTTGTAGGTACTGGGCGACGATGTATATAATGGATATATATATATATATTTATATTCCGTAAACCATTTGGCGTCCCACATGGGCGAAATTCCGTTTAAAGTGGCGTCCACCTGCTTTTGACGTCCGATATACGGACGTCAAATAGGATTACCACTGAAACATAACTATTATGACTATAGTACTACTGTGGACATCGACTTAAAAAAAAGTTATGGGCGCCATTTGCATATCAGATTGAATGAATTTGTATTTCAATTAGTTCAGGTTGTTTCCGTTTTAGCGCGTAGCGCTGACATCGAGCTAAATATACACATTTGTATACTGGCTGTACGTTATTAGGCAAATTTGGCGTCCTCATGCGACGTTGCCGGTTTGATTTGTTTTGTCTTATAAGCGAATAACGGACATAAAGGGTTCTTTGATTTAGCTTAATAACAATGTGTCGTTGCCTACTCGCTGTTGAAACTTTAATTAAAGACTAAAGCCATTTACTAACCGGCGCGTATACTGTTAGTACGTGTTCATAGTAGTTCGGCGTCCCCTTGACCAGATATTTATATAATTATATTTTCCAAACTGTGACTTAAAAGAAAATGCCTCGAAAGGAATTAATTTAATATTAATTTATATAATAAAATAGGGGTCGGAGCTCTGGAAACCTTACCATCAGGCACACAACACTACATACCTGAAAGGTAGCAGTGCTATTATGGCTGTGGTCTTTTGTAAGGAGGATGTACTTCCCCAGTTAGGCTGCTCCAGACTCAAGCGTGATGGTACTTCGCTGTGCCCTACCTCTCATTGTTGGACGTAGTTTAAGGACATACCCGGGTCCAAAATCTACCGCACGGCTTGTTGATACCACTCAAAACATGACTCACCGGCTCCAGCATTCATATCAATTATCCATCACATTCAATTATTATTACAGTTTATTCGTGCAAATAATTAATCTCAAGTAGTTTTTATCTCTTACTACACCGATGTTCTTTATGGAGTCACTCCTCATACTAGAATGGGAGCATTTAAATTTAAAAGGTACTTTTAATAATACAACTTTTATTTTAAAAAGTTACTAATGTAATTATACTCATTGGGTGACGCACTTTCAATGTGAATTTGAAGTTTTCCAATACCTAGTATATTTGCGGAATTATCGATTGGCTACACTTAGCAAATACATCCTTCATGTATAAAATACAAGCTGGTTTTGTTATTGAGGCTATTTTTCCTTTACAATCAAAGATACACTCTCAATTTAAAACAACGATACACTAATAATACATTGAGTTGACATATTACGTACCCTAAGATATAAGTATAAACCCTAAGAACGGGCCCACAAAGGACGGTTATTAATTAGTTCAGAAATATTCTTTTTATTTTTTTTTTCAAAAACTATTTGGACCCGGGTATGTCCTTAAACTACGTCCAACAATGAGAGGTAGGGCACAGCGTTGACCATCACGCTTGAATCTGGGGCAGCCCAACTGGGGAAGTACCTCCTCCTTACAGAAGACCACAGCCATAATAGCACTGCCACTTTTCAGGTATGTAGTGTTGTGTTCCTGATGGTGAGTAAGGTTCCCAGAGCTCCAACCCCCCTTAAAGGCCGGCAACGCGCTTGTGACTCCCCCGGGTGTTGCGAGTGCCCATGGGCGACGGTAATTGCTTAACACCAGGCAATCCGTCTGCTCGTTTGCCGCCTATGTCATAAAAAAAATATATATATTTAATCTATCGACTTCAAAATAATTTTCATAGAAAGTTTTTATAGAGTTCTACTTTTGAGAATTTTTTCATATTTTTAAAACTTGTGGTTCAAAAGTTAGAGGGGGGGACACATTTTTTTTTACTTCTGGAGCGATAATTTCCGAAAATATTTACATTATCAAAAAATTATATGTGTAAACCCCTATTCATTTTTAAATACCTATCCAACAATATATCACACGTTAGGGTTGAACCAAAAAAAAAAACCCCACTTTACGTATAGGGGAGATACCCCAATAAAAATTTTTTTATTTTCATTTTCAATTTTACCGTTTTATCGGCGTGATTGATACATACATATAAGTACCAAATTTCAGCTTTCTAGTGCTAACGGTCACTGAGATTATCCGCGGACGGACGGACGGACGGACGGACAGACATGGCGAAACCACAAGGGTTCCTAGTTGACTACGGAAACGGAATCCTAAAAAGGGCGAATAGAATATTTACAAATATTAATTTGTGTTCTTTTAGGATGTTGTTTTGAAATCAGAACATAACTGCATAGCTATGGGGACAGTTGCTTAATTGAAACAGGAAAGAACTAATCGGAAGTAGGTTCGTAGTAAAACAAAAATATACATGATTATAATATGAATTTATTTTATTGTCATGAACAACATTAACGTGTTAAAGAAGGATTTTCATAGTTAAATTCTAAAATTTCTGATTAAACAGTTTAGGACACGATAACATCAGAAAGCATTTCGGCCACTACAGTGTTTACTTTTTCTAAGGAAAACCTTAGAAGTTCCACAATACTTGATGCATGACTAGAATCAAAGTCCGTGCGGTTGCTTGGTGATACCAACACTGCTGTCCACTCCTCTTCCCCAGCTGTACAATGTTGAGCGCAGACGCGTGTTTCACGCGAAATAAGAAAGTTTAATTTACAAAGGAAGTTAATTTTCACGATATTGGGTACGGTTCCAAAGTCTCTGCGTGGGCATCCAGGAAATACACATTCATCATTGTTTTCTGGTGTTCGCAGTAATATACCAGTATCATTGGACAAATATATTAAATCTTGCGAGGTCATAGGTTGGATTTCTCCATTGATTTCAAAGGTACTCATGGTTACCAGTAATCACGGGATTAGTTTCCGAAACACTAATCAAAATTATAATGCTATGAAGTCAATGTTAGAATTGTTCGAATGAAAATGTTCTATCCTTGTTTATTTTAATCAAAACAAGAAGTATGGCAACGTTGCTTTTGAAACGGAGCCTGTATAGGCGTTAAAATTGATTGTACAATAAAAATATACGGGGTAGCCACACGGACGTCAATATGAAAGGGAGCTCAAATTGGTATAAGAAAATATGAAAAATGAATATAATGAATAACAGCATTTTCGAAATAAAAAACACATCGCAGTTTTAATTATCTACTGGTATATCTGTATTTGTCATAATAACAGTGTATACACGAGCACCAAAGGTGGACGCCACAATGATGCGAAATGGGAAGACGCCAGAAGTGCATGGTGATGTAAATATATATATATATATATATATATATATATATATATATATACATTAATACTTATATACATAGAAAACACCCATGACTCAGGAAAAAATATCTGTGCTCATCACACAAATAAATGCCCTGACTGGGATTTGAACCCAGGACTATCGGCAGGGTCACCACCTACTAGGCCAGGCTGGTCGAAATGACAAATAAACGGAGTTACTCCTTAGTAGGGCAGCTTATTACTCGTAATAATTATGAAATGTCTGTTGCAGCAGCTCTATATTATATAAAAAAGTTCGAATGAACTTAGGGCTGCCACTGACTGTCGATGTGTTATTTTTTCTGTCGACAGCCCTCGCGTGTTAGTGACATAGCAAGAAAAATGGGTATTATATGTCAGCCATTTTAATGGATGAACCTTTGTTTAGTATCTATTTATTGTTGTTTTTTATACAATGACGATGGCAAAAAAGTATACGGCCCGCCTGATGGTAAGCAGTTACCGTAGCCTATGGACGCCTGCAACTCCAGAGGATTCACAAGCGCGTTGCCTACCCTATATTTTGCATATTTCAGAAAACGATTTGGAATTATTAATTGCAAATAATAAAAGTAAATTGGATCAAAAGTATATGGATTACGTTCAATTTGTTCAAGATCGGTGACACGCGGCGTCTAGGTAGTAGATATAAGACTGTGTGTACGTCTTGTCGTTGAAGTAGTATGTACTTATCGATAACAGGATTGTCGATATATTTATTGTGGCAAGCACTAAGCAAATGTCGTTCCTGCTAGAAAAATATTCATTCGAACGAAGCGATTCGCTTTTACCTTCCTAATGCGTGCTAAGGAATGGAATTCGCTGCCTTCGTCTGTATTCCCGGAAAGATATAATTTGGGTATTTTCAAGGCAAGAGTGAAGACTGAAGCGTGCTACACCCTCGACCTCGTCGTCACTTACCATCAGGCGCGACTGAGATCAAACGCTGGTCAGTCTTTTATAAAAAAAACTAGGTATAATCATAAATAAATACCCTTACTGGGATTTGTATCCAAGACTATCAGCTTCATAGGCAGTGTTACACACTAAGCCAGACTTATCGTGTGTGTGTGTAGCTTTTAGAGGTGACCTCGGCTATTTATATCTTCAAGTAACTTGAGCTGCACGATATATATACCAAGCTTGAGTTCTGATGTCAATATTTACGTTATTTAGCCTCAAAATGAAAAGCAAACACGAATTGCGAATCGTTTAATGTGGGGTTCGGTATACTTGACAAGTTGATTATATGTAGGTCATCATCATCATCTTAGTCATAAGACGCTGACTAAGATGATGATGACGCTACTGCTGATAAGCCTCCCTTTGAATTCCACATGAAACGGTTGGAAGCGACCTGAATCCAGAGTCTTCCGGCGACTCCATAAATATTGAGAATTAAAAGAATCACGCACAAAAGTATCTTACCATTATTTTTGCACAACATGTATAGTTTATTATTAATTATTATTTACTATCATTCATGCTTCTAAAATACCATTTCCTCGTGTTTGAGAGAGTTTAAAATGTCACGATTCGAGAGTCGCGTTCTCAAAAATCGGCCTATTTATATGTATAGTCAACCAATTTGATTTCTAGGCCACTTCGAACCTTGTCACAGTGACGTTAATAAGAGATATTTTGCGTCTTTCATATAGATTTTCACTGTGACAAGGCACGAAGTGGCCCATAACTCAAAATGGTTGACTGTACCTCAACCAGACGCTTCTCGTTCGCTGCAAAAAGTGTGTTCTTGGAACCCATGAAGTAATTATTTTTTATTATGCAGAAACCGTCTGCTAGCGAATATCTTCGGTATTTAAATCGAAAGAGAAATATAAAATTTTTGACTCTAAGCGGGACTCGAACACAACCACTGGATAACTAGCCCAGTGCACTACCAATTGTGCTATATGTGTACCGCTTAGAATTCTAATTTTTTTCTATTTTATCCCTCGTCGTATACGTCATCATGGGTGACGTGTAAACACATCTACCGCCAGCGTATTGAACACTTAACGGTATCGAAGAAATTTTCATGAACCCGTTTTGGACCTGGGTATGTCCTTAAACTACTTCCAACAATGAGAGCTAGGGCACAGCGATGACCATCACGCTTGAATCTGGAGAAGCCCGACTGGGGAAGTACCTCCTCCTTACAGAACACAGCCATAATAGCACTGCTACCTTTCAGGTATGTAGTGTTGTGTTCCCGATGGTGAGTAAGGTTCCTAAGCTCCAACTCCCCTTAAAGGCCGGCAACGCGCTTGCGACTCCCCTGGTATTCCGGGTGCCCATGGGCGACGGTAATTGCTTACCATCAGGCAATCCGTCTGCGTTTGCCACCTCTGTCATAAAAAAAGTAAATGAAATAATTTAAACAATAAATGTTGTTTCAGAGAGATCCTTGCTGCCAGTCCGTCTTTAACAGGGAGTCACTCGGTGACAGCGACGCCTACGCATCACAGAAGAGAGTTCAAGAGAGAATCAACTAAAGAGGACAGGTAGGTAGTTATTTATTTATAGTTTTAAGTTTATGTCAATATATCTTCTCTAGCTGGCAGTGGCGGCGGGTGAATTATTTTCTTAGGCAAGACGGAAGCCATATTGCTTTACCTGTTCTTCATGAGCCCAGGGAAAACTGTTGAATTGCGGAAGAGTTAGTTAAGCCGGCGGGAATCGACGCACCGCCGCTGCTAGCTTGCCTCATTATTGTTTTATTAGCCTTGCTCTTTAATTAATCAGTTCAATGTTGTTTTTTTTTAAATACTAAAAAAAACTTAATTGTAAAGTGATAGTCAACAATTTTTTATTTATAAATTGGTGATTATTTCAATAAACGTCGTGGCAGTATGTCATCGAACCACCCAGCAAATGTGACTAATATTTTTTTAATGGCCAACCGCCATGATGCTGTATCACAAATTTATGCGGAATGACAATTAAAAAAGAGGCACTTCCCGGCCTACGCCGGCAATGTTAACCTTAACGAGCCTCTCGTGCCTCACGTCTAGCCAAACCTGCAACGACATACTTTGAAGCCTATAAGGATCATAATGTCAATATTGTAGTGCATGTTTGAGAATAGTATATTATTCTCTATGGTATTATCACCACTCACTTCCCTTGTTCGTAAATAGCGTTGCGAAATAGTTTTGATTCACGGGCGTTTCGTATTCAGCATTTTATTGTACTTATACATTATTTGCAATTTCTCATTTAACTTTGGGCGTTTCATGTAATTTATTATTAAATGCTCAACGCTGGTATATTATTCAAATAAACTGCCGTAATGGCGGTGATCGGTTATTTGGATTCGAGACGGGGTGAACGATTTCAATCATTATGTTAGCATGGATATGCCCCGGGAATCCTGGCTTTACCAATGTTGTTAGAAGAGCAAAAAAAATACAATATTTATTTTATTACACTTTAAAATATCTAGGCCAGACCTGTCGTCAAACTTATTTATCTATATGTCTTGAAGGAGTTCGTATGAAATCAATATGTTTTCTTTACAGGGGCTCTTTAAAACGGGACCCGACAAGAAGAGAAAGCGGCAAACGGATAGACCAAGGAACCACGACAAGTCCCCTCCGGGACAGTGCCAAGCGGGACCCTCGGTCGAGCGAGCCCAGTAGACAAGTGGTAGGTATCAGCTTAGCGCCACCACAGGGTGCGATCTTCAGCATACTCAACATCCCGTCATCAGCCTATCGCAGTCCAGTGCTGGACATAGGCCTCCCCAATTCCACGCCATCGTGTTCGACCTTCGGCTGTTCGCATCTAGCTCCTGCCAGCCATCTTGCGCAAGTCGTCACTCCACCTTGCCTGCGAGCGTCCAACACTACGCTTCGAGGCGCGGCCTCCACTCAAGAACTCGTTTACCCCAACGGTTATCGGTTCTACGGCTACTGCCACTTCAACTTGTTAATACGGTGGGCTATGTCGATGACTTTGGTTCTCTGCCGAATTCCCTCATTTTTGAAATGCCGAGCCCTTTCCATAGACCGCTGAGCGACTTTCAACTTGTGGACCAGCCATATCGTCAGTGTCCATGTTTCGGCTCCATACGTCATGACGGGTATATTTAATACTCAACATACGAGTACAGCGAATATATTTATTATTACCACAAACCGTAACCAAACGTAGGTTTTGGTAATATGAACATATATGAGAGGTAGGGCACAGATGACCATCACGCTTGAATCTAGAGAAGCCCAACTGGGGAAGAACCTCCTCCTTACAGAAGACCACAACCATAATAGCACTGCTACCTTTCAGGTATGTAGTGTTGTGTCCCTGATGGTGAGTAAGGTTCCTAATAGAGCTCCAACCCCCCTTAAAGGCCGGCAACGCGTTTGTGACTCCCCTGGTGTTGCGGGTGCCCATGGGCGACGGTAATTGCTTACCACCAGGCAATCCGTCAGCTCGTTTGCCGCCTATGTCATAAAAAAGTATATATTGCAAGGGAATTTCAAATTAAACTTAACTACTAAAGCATTATAATTTTTGTATTATTTTCGAGCATCATAATACACGTATATCAGCCCTCTGCCGCGATACAAGTTATATAGTACTATAGTACAATTTATATGCCGTGTGATGCCGGCTGACTAGAATAGCACCACTCCATCTCCTCCCGCGGGTGTCATAAGAGGCGACAAAGGGAAAAATTCTACGAACGGGCAGCAACGTCCGTCAAAACCCAATCTACAGCTACTGCCGTCGCCAACCCGCCTGCCAAGCGTGGCGACTATGGCAACTACCCCCAAGATGATACAAGTCATATCTGTGGGAGGCCTATGTCCAGCAGTGGACTGCATACGGCTGAAATGTGAATGTGAGTGTGAATGTAGTACAATTTATTTATGTAGTAGTACTACTTAAAAATTAAAGAAAATCGAAATATTTCATAAAATATAATTTGATTTGTGCTTATACTCGTCGCGGCGAATCATGATCCCTATGACACTGACAGTTATTCCGACGACACAAACTTGTAGTGGCGTCACCGTTACATTATAATCAAATTGGAGGCGTCTAAAAATGGCGTTTATTAATTTTAGGGTAGATACATGCCATTACAATGATTTTCCGTTGGAATTGTAACAATTCTTAATATTAACAAGAAGTTATCTCAATGAGATATTACGTTTACGTCCTGCAAAACTTACTTCGTTTGGAAGATATCGACTAGTGCAAAAAGTATCAAAAACAAATGTCGATAATGGAAACGAATGTACAAAATAAATAGTACACTTTCAGTGTCCGATGTACCTATAATCGTTTTCAGTTATACATATAGTAAGGTTATTTTGATATTATGCAATTTTTTTCGATAGCACTATATTTAAGATGGATTTTTATTTTTACATTCGTCAAGGGTGACGTAAAATACTAGATGCTAAATGTTAAAAAGTTACATTTTCGGCCAAAAAACTTAAATCATTACTAGAACAACAACATAACAAACATATGAAATGCAGATTATATTTTTAAAATCACGTTTACTAACGTAGCTGAATGCAAGTCACGCCTTTGCCTATAAAAAGTTAAGTTACATCGACACGACCCATCACTAATATGAACTGTCATAGGGATCATGATTCGCCCCGAGGAGTATAGATGTACGTAATGTGTACAGTCAGTCCTATAGTTAATGGCAAATCAAAGTGTCCAAATTTTATCGATACAGATCTTTATTTATATAGCAGTAAGGATGTGTTACGATTATTTGTTTATTTATTTATTTATTATTTATTTATTAAGACATACTGACTAAAAGTACTGCGATATGATTACTATACTGTGTGGAAGTCTAATACGGGCAAAGAATTAATTATTAAACCAGAAATAGAATTTACCAGTATAATCATTAACCAAAATATTTTCTTTAATTATACCTATTATACACATGCAATTAATTTTTGTAAAATTTCTGAGCAGTAATGTACTACGAACATTTATTTATGAAACTAATATTGTCTGTCTAAAAATAACGACCGGAATGATTAATTTTTAATTTATCAAAAGATCAAAAGTCAACCACGGATGAATGACTTTCAATTTAAAACGGGTAAATTAAGTTTCCTTGTTTTTTTTTTATGACATAGGCGGCAAACGAGCAGACGGACTGCCTGGTTTTAAGCAATTACCGTCGCCCATGGCACTCGCAACACCAGGGGAGTCACAAGCGCGTTGCCGGCCTTTAAGGGGGGTTGGAGCTCTGGGAACCTTACTCACCATCAGGAACACAACACTACATACCTGAAAGGTGGCAGTGCTATTATGGCTGTGGTCTTCTGTAAGGAGGAGGTACTTCCCCAGCCGGGCTACCCTAGATTCAAGCGTGATGGTCAACGCTGTGCCCTACCTCTCATAAATTAATTTTTGCACTCTTCCTTTCGCTTTAAAAAGTGATGAGTACGCCAACGTCTCGACTAGTGAAAAACGAATGTAAACCTTATCTGTCAGCGGGACAATTACTTTGACAGCGTCCGCCATAGTCACTTTAGTGGTCTGACTAGAATACCACTTGTGATAGCACCACCCCATCTCCTCCCGCGGGTGTCGTAAAAGGCGACAAAGGGAAAAATCCTACGGACCCAATCCTACGGACGGAAAAACCCAATCTACAGCTACTGCGGTCGCCAACCCGCCTGCCAAGCGTGGCGATTATGGCAACTATCCCCAAGATGATACAAGTCATATTTGTGGGAGACCTATGTCCAGCAGTGGACTGCATACGGTTGAAATGTATGTAAAAATGTATTTGCTGTTTTTGCATCATTAGTGGGGTTATGTGTGTAGATAAAATTGGTGATGTTTACCGAGGTGTGTACTCGGGGCGTAATTAGCTTTATTAATTCCGATTCAGTAGGTTCTTTAGCTTGAATTAACACCCTACTGTATGTGAGTGGGACAAGGCTATGCCCTTATATAAGGTATCTCGCTTGCACAGCTGCTCCAAAATTATGGTTGTAAATTACAACGTATACTCGTATGTTTATACTTATACGTACTTATGTATGGCATAAATTTCGGGCGATTGTCTCTGTCACTCTCATGAAGCCTTTAATTGAAGTAAAAGCTAAAGATGCTCGAAATGGACGCGGGTATGTCCTTAAACTACGTGCAACAATGAGAGGTAGGGCACAGCGATGACCATCACGCTTGAATCTGGGGCAGCCCAACTGGGGAAGTACCTCCTCCTTACAGAAGACCACAGCCATAATAGCACTGCTACCTTTCAGGTATGCAGTGTTGTGTTCCTGATGGTGAGTAAGGTTCCCAGAGCTCCAACCCCCCTTAAAGGCCGGCAACGCGCTTGTGACTCCTCTGGTGTTACGGGTGCCCATGGGCGATGGTAACTGCTTACTACCAGGCAATCCGTCTGCTCGTTTGCCGCTTACGTCATAAAAAAAATGCTCGAAATATATGTAATTTAAAAACTATCTACCTATTTACCTTTAATATCTAACTTAAGCCCAATTTAGACCATGCAAGAACTTGTATACAATTCTTATTACATTACGGGATTATATAAAGCGACCGAATTCGCCGTACGCCGATAGCCCGCAATGTAATGAAAATCGTATACATGTCTTTGCCTGGTCTAAATGGGGCTTTAGGACAGTTCCAGTTAAGCGTTATAGGTTCAAAAACTTAGCTAAAGCACCTGGTCTATGTAGTAGTAACGTGTGTACACGCATGTCGGCGTTCTATATTCAAATGTTGACGCAAGTTCCATATTAATTCTCCGCACAACTACATAGACATGGTACTTCAGTTAAGTTTGTTGTAGATAAATTAGTGAGGAATTGCATTTGAATTAGTTGTACGGGAAAAAGGAAATATCAAATATAGAATGCCTACCTCGGCAGAAGACTTCAAGCGCCGCAAGTATATCGCTCTGGGAAGTAGCTACATATTTGCGGCGTTTGGCGTCGAAACTTTGAGGCTGTGGGGTCCAAACGCACGCCGACTATATAAATATCTGTCGGCGCGCCTGATAGAGGCCTCGGGCTCGGGTGACCAGAGGGCTGGCTACTATTTTGCAATACAGCCAGCCTTCTGGGCACCTTGCCCGTTGATAGCGATTTGGGCCAAGTTTTTTATCTCTAATTTTGTTTAAGTAGGTTAAGTTGTTAGGGTTTTTATTTTCTTTATTATGTTTTTATACTTAATTGTAATTGTATTAGATAAATAAATTAGAATGTCTATAAACACACAATACTACAGATGCAATTCCACGCACTCGCTAATTTATCTATACCTATAAATCTGTACTGTTTAAAAGTCAAAGGTTGGATAAAATATCATTTCTATTTTAGCTTATTTATGGTATTATAAACAGACTCACAGCGAGTGTTAGAGGTAAAAATAAATCGGAAATGGGTTTTCTGTGACTCAATATGGCACGTGACGTAGGCGGCAAACGAGCAGACGGATTGCCTGGTGGTAAACAATTACCGTCGCCCATGGGCAGTCGCAACACCAGGAGAGTCACAATCACGTTGCCGGCCTTTAAGGGGGGTTGGAGCTCTGAGAACCTTACTCACCATCAGGAACACAACACTACATACCTGAAAGGTAGTAGTGCTATTATGGCTGTGGTCTGTAAGGAGGAGGTACTTCCCCAGTTGGGCTTCTCCAGACTCAAGCGTGATGGTCATCGCTGTGTCCTACCTCTCATTTTTGGACGTAGTTTAAGGGCATACCCGGGTCCGGGTTCTGAAAGTCAAAGAGTACATTTTCCTTTTTCCCTCATCAGTACATAGCATCGTTTGACGAGGAGGGGGATCAGGCGCCCGGCTGGCGACGCGTCGGGCCCGAAGGTCTCCTGAACTTGGAGAAGGTGTACCGCACCCAGGCCGTGATGGACCACATAGCCAGCTTCCACCAGCACCATTACGCGCTGGCGAGAAACAATACTCCCGTCTTTGGAGACTTTTTGAGGTAAGAATAATAAAATGAAATAGACCTTGAGCTCCTGGCCAAGAACATACGATAAAGCAACGTATTCCTTCGACATGGTGGCTAATTCTCAAATAAATTCTCTAAATATCAGATGATATAGAATAATAAGTATTAATAAAAGAAAACTACCTATAATTGAATTCGTATTCAAAGTAATGTTTATGACAGTGAAATGAAAGCCAAAAAACCGAATCTCAAATAAAGCAAGATATTGTACAGTCAGCGTCATATAGTTGGTAGCATCCAAAGTACTTATAAAGTTCGGTATACCATAGAATTTGTATGATGTACCGAACTATTTGACTACTTTGAATGCTGCCACTATGACGCTGACTGTATGTTTCCGATACAATTAATATCATTCAAGTACCTTATTTGAACAAAATAGTTTAAACTTTCAATATTTTTTTTACAAAGATTTTAATTCAAAATTTGATATTGAGCTGAGTATCTAAAACACAAGCCTTGAGCTTGCCTTGGTGCTCAGCAGGTGGTCAGTCAATTTCTGTATTGACCTGTAATCATTTATTTATTACTTGCAGAGCAGCGATATCCTCTTGCGACGAACCGGTCTTCTCTCAACCCTCGCACAAAACCAGCTGGTCTTTCGAGAATGAGGCGCTGTACGAGCTGGAGGGGGGAGGATACTGCCCAGTCCAGCCGCTGCCCCATGATCATGGGGTCACCATGTTTCCTCTGCAGCCTCAGCACGGAGTGTGCATGGACAGGCATGTTTTGCAGGTTAGCTTCGTCTTCTACTCAAACTCAAACGTTTATTCAGAAAGTAGGCCACAAGGGCACTTTTACACGTCGAGTATACAAAAGAAGAAAAATAAAAACTACACCAGTTGTAACCCTACACCTCTGACCCAAGAAGCATTTTTACTTTCATGACAGGCAAGAAACTCCGCGGTACTTATTTTTTCAAAAGAGAATTACAAATGATATCTTAAACATATTACATAATAATTCGTTATTCTGTAAGAAAACATATCCAACATTTACACAAATTACCTACTGCCAAAGAAAAACTAAATACTAGTTGTACAGGTAGGGTCATCCTATGCCGTGTGTGATGCCGGCTGACTAGAATAGCACCCATCTCCTCCCGCGGGTAAGAGGCGACAAAGGGAAAAATCCTACGGACGAGCAGCAGCGTAGAAACCCAATCTACAGCTACTGCGGTCGTCAAGCGTGGCGACTATGGCAACTCCCAAGATGATACAAGTCATATTTCTGGGAGGCATATGTCCAGCAGTGGACTGCATACAGCAGACTGCTTCTATACAAATCGCAAGTCAGACGCCATATGGAGTACCGCTGTTAGCTTAAGGCAGGAGCACCTGAATACCAGCTTGGACCCTTTGACTTGGTACAAAGACGGGCTGTGCGAATCGTCGACGATCCCAAACTCACAAGCGATATTGAGCATTTGAGTCTAAGAAGAGACTTTTCCTCCCTATGTGTTTTCTATCGCTTGTACAATGGGTTGTGCTTTGAAGAACTGTTTGACATGATGCCAAAGGCCGCTTTCTACCACCGTACCACTCGCCGTCGGTAGTGCATTCATCCTCATACCCTGGAGCCTAAAGGATGGCACACTAAGCGGTTTAAGAGGAATTTCCTCCCGCGAACGCTCCGGCTGTGGAATGAACGCTCCCTGTCGAGGTTTTCCTTAGGGACTACATTATAAGGTTTTTCAAAGAAGGAGTGTATAGGTTCTTAAAGGGTAGGCAAGCGCATGTGAATCCTCTGGAGTTGCAGGCGTCCATAAGCTACGGTAACTCCATCAGGCGGTCCGTATGCTTGTTTGCCACTGTTGTTGTATATAAAAAAATACGTTTTACTTAGTAAAATCATGTCGTGAAAAAATTGTGGTAACTTTTGAATGCGATTATGTTCCCCAAAAATTTTGGAATTGGAATGATGTCAAAAATACATATTTATACCCATTTTTTTCGCAGATAATGCAGCATGGCACCGCATGTGTGGTTGGGGATGCGGAGTGGGGAGGCACCGTCGCTCAGCTGCGTCTGGAGCGCGCATGCGCGATACTGGCGTGGTGTAGAACGCAACACAGGCCGCATGTCAGTCATGGTAAGTGCACAAGAATGACGATGGGATTTATGAATTCAAATTCGAAGTTGCACACATCAGCAAAGGAACCACTTCTGGTTGCAGCAATCCGTACTAAATATAATTAAAACTGTTGTGAGACTGTTAGTTACAAACGGATATACAGACGTGTACTTATACCGCACTAGGCGACATGTTTCGGGTAAGCTCTGGTACCCATTTAAGCCGAGTCATACGAAGCGGACGGTTCTGGGTTTGATAATAATGGCATTCAAACTTTTTTTTAATCTCACATAACCGGGAATCGAACCTGGTCAAAATCTTGTAAACAATGTTAGGTGTAAATCTGAAAGATTTTCGTTGTTACTGTTGATGGAAACATAAATTTATGAGTCACTGAGTACATATTTAATATTGTTCAATAATAATTGTAATTTACTAAGAAACCCAAAAAAAGGTAATTATTATCAATAAATGTTCAAAATAGTAATCATTTTTTTGGATGCAAAAATGAATTATCTTAAAAAGTTTGAATGCCATTATTATTAAATCTAAAATCGAAGCCATAGTTTCTAAGAACAGATTTCGCTATCTCTCGTAGTTTCTGACTTCCCTCTACTGACCCATTTGTATTGATCACCTTGTGTAATATTGTTGGCTGAGTACCCAAAATACAAGCTTTCTTTAGCTCACCGTAAGATTCAGTCAATTTGTGTAAGAATGTTCTGTAATATTTATTTATACATTCCCTTTTCGTTCCAGGTGAAACCCCATCAGAGAGTGTGCAGCAGGCCGAAGTTAGTCTATCATACAACCCTGAAGAAGTAATACCACTGAAGTACACCGCGAATCTGGCTCATGACAATGAGGCTGGCATCGTTGGGGAAGAAGGGTAAGTGGTCTTTCCATAACGGATTAAATATCGAAGACTTACAGAAAGACCTGTTACTAACGTCATGGTCTTTGGGAGAAGGCGAAGCCTGGTGAGCAAGAGGCGGCAATTTTTTTTTTTTTTTTATGACAAAGATGGCAAACGAGCAGACGGATTGTTTGATGGTAAGCAATTACCGTCGCCCATGGGCACCCGCAACACCAGGGGAGTTACCGGCCTTTAAGGGGGGTTGGAGCTCTGGGAACCTTACTCACCATCAGGAACACAACACTACACACCTGAAAGGTAGCAGTGCTATTATGGCTGTGGTCTGTAAGGAGGAGGTACTTCCCCAGTTGGGCTTCTCCAGACTGAAGCGTGATGGTACTTCGCTGTACCCTACCTCTCATTGTTGGACGTAGTTTAAGGACATACCGGGGTCCCAAATTCTCAGAAGGCAGTGAAGTGATAGAAGTATGCTCGCCAGGGTGTAGTTTACTATTTTGTCCCTTGGGGTAGAGACTGCGGGCAGCTTGAGGGCTTATTGAGCTCAATATATGTATTAAATATCGTCGCTATACTTACTCAACCTCATATCTGCAACAATCATTTCATGGAAATGTCGCTTTTCTTTCATTTGGAATACGGATGTTTTTGTCATCAAATGAGTGTTACAGACACGAGGTTGAATAAGTATATCGGCGATATATACATTTCAGCCGTATGCAGACCACTGCTGGACATAGGCCTCCCACAAATATGACTTGTATCAGCTTGTGGGTAGTTGCATACATGCATGCACATATTATATTATCTTAAAATAAAAATTTATTTTATTATTTATCAATAGTCTAGTACATCCTTTCCACGCAATCCTAGTACATTTTACATTCCATTTATACACAAGTCCTTACACCATGGCGGATGCTATCTCTGTGCTCGTCCCATGACACGGGCAGGGGCAACATCCGCTTAGTGTACCCCTAACATATTTTTAAAGTATCGAAATGGCCTCTACGCGTTGGCTCGATCCGACTCCGCATACGCCTCCCAAATGTCCGGAACACCATTGTTCCGTGTACGCGAAATACATAAAAATATTACACTCAATTTTACTTTCTATTACTTAGTTACAAACGGATAAACTCACGTGTAATTATATCGCACTAGGCGTCATGTTGAGCGAGCGATACACCTTCACCCCGAGCGTTGTGAAAACGGATACCAGAGGCTCTAGTGTAAGTTTCTTTTCGCGTAAAAAACGGTTACGAAGGCGTAAGTGATAATGTTATTTATATGGGAAAAGCAAACGCGTTCGTGACGTAAAGTTACGTTAAAAACTTACACTCAGTACCCTTACCATGAGTTGTGACGTTGAGGTTTTCGATAACGAGTATCGAGTTTACTATCTGCTTCTCGCTTGTACTGTTTTAGTACGAACGAGATGCACAGATAGTGAACTCGATACTCGCTATCGAAAACCTCAATGTCACAACTCATAAATTAAACATTAACACGGCTCTACTCACGTTTATTTAGTCACTCGCGCGACATGTTTCGGAGAACATAGGCCTCCATTATCAAGCACTAAGAGTGCTGAGTGTCCGTTCGATTCGGCGATCGCGTCGACTAAATAAACGTGAGTAGAGCCGTGTTAATGTTTAATTTATTAGATATGTCTCACGAAAGTTTAAATAAAAAAAAAAAAAGTCACAACTCATGGTAAGGGTACAGGGCTCAGAGCTTACCCGAAACATGTCGCCTAGTGCGATATAATTACACGTGAGTATATCCGTTTGTAACTATGTAATAGTAACATGGCTCACAACAGTTTTAATTATATTAATTTATGTTCTGCCATTTTTTACAGTTTCATCGACCTACAATGCGTCAAAGACATGCGTCTAAACGGCAAACTACTCGAGCCCCGCGACCTGGCGGAGCTGGCGAATACGGCTCGACGTTTCGGCCTCGACAGCGTGCACGGCACTCATGTTATATCGTTAGTGTACGGACGGACTCTGAGTGACAACCGGACTGTTCATTTCATGCTGCCTTCGTATTTATATAGGTAAGAATATATTTAATGTAAGTAATTTATTGTGAAAAAGATTTTGACTGAGCCCCACGGTAAGCTCGAGAAGGCTTGTGTTAATTGTATAAAAGCGGGTAACTCACGTTTTATAAGTTGAATATTGCTCGACATGTTTCACTCCGTAACGAGGAGTATAATCATGAGCCATTCACGTTGGCTAGCCGACGCAGACTGCGGGCCGCAGCTCTCCGCGACCGTGCATACGACGTCGGCAACAGCTGAGGGCGGGGAGGCGAGAAAGGCGCTTTTATACAATTAATATGTTTCAATCTCACGATAGTTCTGTGTTTATAAAGGCTTGTGTTATGGGTACTCAGCAAACAATTATTGAAAACGAAAATGAAAATAGTATTTATTAACTCCACCACAAAGTATACATACATTCTGTACAGTAGTTTTCTTAAAAGTATTTTTTTACAAGTCCATAACTTGCGCGGTGGAGACTGGTGCCCGAACTAGGTTGAACCCGTAAGTCAAGTCATCAGGTCTCCAAACCCCAGGTGTCTATAGCATATCACATTTATTGTTCATTGCGAAACGGCGTTTAAAGGAATTATTATTATCATTTCAGCCGTAAGTCGCCCTCTGCTGGACATAGGGCCGCCAAATATGACTTGTATCATCTTGGGGGGTAGTTACTATAGTCGCCACGTTTGATAGGCGGGCTAGCGACTGTATTTCGACGGACGCTGCTGACTTTAACTTCAACGATTATATTATATAATATACGACCGGTCTGGCCTTTTACGATTTTGTATTCCTATGCCGCTGTCATAAGTCAAGTTCTTACTCCTATGCAAGTGGTTTAGGTTCACGAATGTTTTAACACAACTGTTGTGTCACCGGCATTGGCTGGTAAATTTATTTGAACACACTTACGTGATATTAGCATAGGAGTTTGATAAGTTTTAATATGATCACAGGCACTGTGTCATCGAGGCTGTATGTTTTAAAACTACTGGATCACTCATGGTATCACAACCATGGCGACGAGTAACATAAAATAATTGTTAAAGCCTTAATAAATAATGAATAAATATATAAATATTTCGGGACAATCTTACACAAATCGCGGAATAAAAAAACGACTATAGCTTGTTGATTAATATGTATTTGGAGATGATATTACCGCCTTTGAAACCAGTTTTTGAAATCATAAATAAATATTTTGGGAATATCTTACACAAACCGACCTAGTCCTACGATAAACTCAGAAAGACTTGTATTGTAGGTGCTAGACGACGATCTATATAATAGATAGATACATATAAATACTTAAATACATAGAAAACACCGATGACTCAGGAACAATATCTGTGCTCATCACACAAATAAATGCCCTTACTGGGATTCGAACCCAGTACCATCGGCTTCATAGACAGGGTGACTACCCACTAGGCCAAACCGGTCGTCGAATAATCCGGTAATCTTTCGTGAGTCACCCTAAAACCCACGATTTTATTTAAAGAACTTCACTCCTTGTCCTCAGGGTATGGGCAGTGGGTCTACACTCCGTGATCCGGGCCCTGATGAGCCAGGCTAGGTTAGCCGACAAAAGCTTGGCCTGGCTGAAGAACAAATACACAGCATTGTATTATGAGGACGGATGCTGCTGCGAGCCGCTTGTCAGCGATGCAATACGGGTATGTCATTAGCAGTGCTTGGACAAGTCATCGCAGAAACAGATATGGACATGGAACAAAACTATAGAGTCGAGACTTAAGATTATTGTTATCTAATGAGAGGTAGGGCACAGCGAAGTACCATCACGCTTGAGTCTGGAGAAGCCCAACTGGGGAAGTACCTCCTCCTTACAGAAGACCACAGCCATAATAGCACTGCTAGTATGGCTGTGGTCACTAATAGTAAGGTTCCCAGAGCAATAGAAGGTTTACATCGTATGGAAATCCATCCAATCCATTCTGAAGTGCAGTTCACTTTACGATCAAAGTCAGAGGCTCTAGTGTAAGTTTCTTTTGACGTAAAAAACGTTTACGAACGCGTAAGTGATAATGTTATTTATATGGGAAACGCAAACGCGTTCGTGACGTAAAGTTACGTTAGAAACTTACACTCAGGGCTCTGATTACAATAGAATCTCTTTCAGGTGTTCGGCGGGCGAGAGTCCACCTGCGGCAGCTCATCTCACTCCACGCCAGTCAAAGGGGCCTTCACAGATTCCCATTCTGATTCTATACGAAGCGCTGGGATTAAATTTAAGGTTAGTAACACAAAAATGTGTCGATATTATAGCAGTCCATAACGCTTTAATATCTGTATAATAATCAAGGTCAAAGATTTTTAAGCACAAGATCCCTAAATAATCGCATTAGGCGACATGTTTTGGGTAAGCTCTGGTACCCATTTTCACGCCGAGTCAGGACACACCGCTCGCGTTGAGGGTGTATTACGTCACGTATGTTTTTGTTTTCTATGGTCTATGACAGGTGACATCATTTACTGTCACCAAAGTGTTAAGCGAAATAGTGATTATTTCGCTTTTTACACTCTCTTTGGCCTTTTGAACCGTACGAAATACCTTTTGGTATAAGCAATGCCCCTAGAAGATTTTTGTTTGTTTAATCTTTATTGCACATAAAATAAAACGTACAAAGGGCAGACTTGTTGCCATTAAGCATTTCCTACCAGTCATTGGGCCTAAAAAGAGATATTAGATTGCAAATTCCAATACATCTTCATATTATTATTTTTTTTTTTCAGAAAAATAAGTCAACATCTGAACTAAAGACCGGTTCACCAAAAAGTTACGGATCAACACACACGTCCGGAACGAGAAGCGAAGACGAGGTGGTCGTACAAGGATCGCCTAGGCACAGGTGGGCATCTTTTCTTAATTAGTACCTTATAGTGCGACTTAAATTTAGTTTATGTTACGTCTGACAGTTTCATGACGAATAGCGATGAAACCATTTTAATCTTTAGCCATCTAAAGATTCATGTTGTTTCTCTCGAAACTTTGTATCTTTCCTATAAATTACATGAAACTTTCGAAAAAAAACAAAACTAACGTTTGTTTGACAAATACAATTCTTATGACAATTACATTCAATTTTACATGTTTATTTAAATAGTAAAACCAGCCGCCACTTGTAATGCGTTTGATGCATAATTGACATGACGTTTACGTCATATAGATAGATAGATAAATATTCCGTCATAACCAGGGATCGGAAACTCGGGAGCCGCAACGCCGCGTCGATGTTGACTAGTATGGAGGTGGATTCAATTTAATTTTAATAATAAATTTCCCGGGATTACCCGAAATACCGAAAATTAGAATAACAGCCATACAAAATGTATTAAGACTATTTTAGTTGTTCCTATATACTTTATGCATTAAGCACAAACAAAGTGTGACAAAAGTACTGGTGATCCGTTAGAAGAGGATAACGGGCATCATGTTCTGATAAAAAACTAGACTTTTGGGAAAACTGTACCATAATTCTTATCACAAAAAAATACTGGGAATTAAATAATAAAAAATATTATTTTTAAGAAGCCGACTCCATACTTGCTTAGCTTTTTTCGGAATTTTGCTAGTTGTAGGTATAATAGCTCCCGAGTTTCCGATCCCTGGTTATAATTGATAATTTCAACCTCTTTAGTTAACTGATATCGAGATTATAGCCTGAGCGTAATCAAAAGTCACCTGTATGTATAAGATCCAATGCATCCAAAGTCACTATTCATAATATAATATAATAATGCGAAAAATACAATGTATTTAACACGTTAAATACGAAAACTTTCGAAAGATTCAAACGAAGACGGGAAGGAAAGATACTGTATTTTGTTGAAATGACGAATATGTTTGACATTAACACGTTTGCTGCGTTATGGGGCCCATCGACCCTGTCACAAGTGTCATTAACTGCGTCGTTAACTAGCTACCGCAGCAAACGTGTTAACGGTTAGTTTGTGTGACGTCTTTAATCGTACATTTCAGTCTGATAATATGATGACACATTTTCCCCACCACGTTTAAAGATGACGTATGGGGCACGAAATGTTCTGACTTGAAACATATTTAAATTTTGACGTAACTTTGAAGACGATATTTAAATCGAAACAAAGCTAGAAGAAATTGACTCGAAGCGGGACTCGAACCCACAATCACTGGATCACTAGCCCAGTGCACTACCAATTGTGCGCTTCAAATCAAATTTCTCTATTTATCTTTCGATTTAAATATCGAAGATATTCGCTAGCGGACGTTTTTGTATAACAAAAAATAATTCCATATTAATTATCTGCATAACTACATAGACATGATTCTACAAATAAGCAACACTACACGATACTATTATTACATATACACCTGGTCTAAATGTGCCATTATCTAGGAAAAGGGACCTTATTGTCGATGGCACTTACGTCGCATAGCGGTGCGTTTGTATTGTATCGTCTTGAACAACGACATAAGCGCCATCGACAATAAGGACCCTTACCATAGATAATGTCACAAATTTTAAAAATTTAATTGAAAAACTTAGCTAAAGCACCTGCACCAGCTAAGTTTTTCACCTAGATATATCAAGGTAGCTGGGCAATTCCACTTTCAGGGACACCCAATCAACTTAATTGTCAAATAAAAGTTAAATGAGTGGTCAGTTTAGTGACGACAATTAAGCTTAAAATTTCAATATAATCTACTGTTTTATGTTTAATCCATAAATAATACGTGTTATTGTAATAGAAAAATGCGAATACAGATGGTGTACATAAATATTTCAAGCTTAATTGTCGTCACTAAACTGACCACTGATTTAACTTTTATTTGACAATTAAGGTAATTGGGTGTTCCTGAAAGTGAAATTGCCCAGCTACAACAATACAAGGTTCCTTATAGATTTGAGTTGTTTCAGCTCATACTCAGCAGCGATGAGCCAGCATCACCCAACCGCCCCGCGACACAGCAGTCTCACGGCCGCAGCCACTTGCATAATGGGAGGATCACCCAACAGGAGTAGGTGTGTATACTTGAATTGGCAATTTGAAACACAAAACCCGGACCTCTGGACCCGGGTATGTCCTTAAACTACGTCCAACAATTAGAGGTAGGGCACAGCGATGACCATCACGCTTGAGTCTGGAGAAGCCGAACTGGGGAAATACCTCCTCCTTACAGAAGACCACAGCCATAATATCACTGCTACCTTTCAGGTCTGTAGTGTTGTATTCCTGTTGATGAGTAAGGTTCCCAGTGCTCAAACCCCCTTAAAAGCCGGCAACGCGCTTATGACTCCACTGGTGTTGCGGGGGCGCATGGGCGACGGCAATTGCTTACCACCGGTCTGACCTAGTGGGTAGTGACCCTGCCTATGGAGCCGATGGTCCTGGGTTCGAATCCCAGTTAAGACATTTATTTGTGTGATGAGCACAGATATTTGTTCCTGAGTCATGGATGTTTTCTATGTATTTATTTAAATACATAGAAAACATATATATTTATTATACATATATATCGTAGTCTAGTACATACAACACAAGCCTTATTGAGCTTACCGTAAAACTAGGTCGATTTGTGTAAGATTGTCTCGAAATATTTATTTATTCCAGTTTACGAAGACTGGAAACCAGCGAGAGGTTCTGGGAAAACCTGAAGCATCTACGGACAGGCTCCGTGGGATACGATACTCAGCTGGACTTTATGGACTTCGTGGCGCTGTTCAGAAGTTTTAGGTAAGAGGGTGCTTAGAGTAGCAAGCTGAAGTTTATGAGAGGTAGGGTACAGCGAAGTACCATCACGCTTGAGTCTGGAGAAGCCCAACTGGGGAATTACCTCCTTCTTACAGAAGACCACAGCCATAATAGCACTGCTACCTTTCAGGTATGTAGTGTTGTGTTCCTGATGGTGAGTAAGGTTCCCAGAGCTCCAACCCCCCTTAAAGGCCGGCAACGTGCTTGTGACTCCCCAGGTGTTGCGGGTGCCCATGGGCGACGGTAATTGCTCACTATCAGGCAATCCGTCTGCTTGTTTGCCGGCTTTGTCATAAAAATAATAATAAAATATAGTGGCAATGGGCAGGCCACATTGCGCGCAGAGATGACCGATGGGGTCGAAAGGTGCTCGAGTGGAGACCACGGACTAGCAAGCGTAGTCCACCCACAAGATAGACAGACGACCTCATTAAGGTAGCCGAAAGACGCTGGACGCAGGAGAATCTAGTAAATTAAGGGCGTTGTTATTAATTACGAGCCTGAATTTACTAGATTCTCTAATAAATAAACGTAAATAGCGAATATCGAGACATTTATAAAGTGATGCCCAAGCCTCACACTGCCCAATACACCCCTATCTCCCCTACATGTGGTCCAAGAGGCCTATACTTATTCAGCACTTAGAGGGGGGCTGAGAAGAGGGAGTCCCACATACCCCCCATTATGGCAAGGACATACCCGGGTCCAGCAGCGTTCGGGAAGCTACAACAGGCCTATGTTCAGCAGTGGAGGTTATGGCTGAGATGATGATGATGTCTTAGTACCCCAAATAAGCATAATTAGGCTTACTTACTTATTTTTAGTTATCTTGTAATAAACTGTTTGATATGTTTTCTTTTGGGACTACGCATAATTATGTATTTTAAGATTTGATGTATCCCTGTTTTAAAAAAAATAAGTCCCGCCGTAGTTTCTTGTCGGTATCTTCTCGGGTCAGGGTGTAGAGTTGGAACCGGTGGTAGAATTTTCTTAGACGTTCATAAGTGCACATCATCTCAGCCGTAAGACGTCCACTGCTGAACATAGGCCTCCCCCTTGGACCACATGTACCGGTTGAAAGCTACCTGCATCCAACGTCTTCCAGCGACCTTAATGAGGTCATCTGTCCATCTTGTGGGTGGACGTCCTACGCTGCGTTTGCTAGTCCGTGGTCTCCACTCGAGCACTTTTCGACCCCATCTGCCATCTTCTCTGCGTGCCCATTGCCACTCTTGCTAACCCGGTGGGCTATGTCGGTGACTTTAGTTCGCCTACGGATCTCCTCATTTCCGAGTCAATCACGTAGAGAAACTCCGAGCATAGCTCTCTCCATAGCATAGCTCGTTGAGCGACTTTGAGTTTTGATATGAGGCCGATAGTGAAAGACCACGTTTCGGAGCCATAAGTCATCACTGGTCATAAGTGCATGTAATGCCTAAATTGAAAGATAAAGATATCTTATCTTTTCTTTTTATCTCTTTACTGTTCAGGCCAATTTGTATAAGATTATCCACAGAGATATAAAATATACTAAATTAAGTTTAATTCACAGCCTAGTGATGCGTTCAGAACTTCGAGACGTTTTCGAACAACTTGCGGTGCCCCGAGCGAGATCGCCGCTCCTCGCCGAGAAAAGCCGAAGTTCGCCCGAGCTGTTCCGAAGCAAAACTGCATTCAGGACAGGTGAGCTATATTCACAGATAAAAAAACCTCTAAATAGGCTATACATGGCGACTGTTGGGCGCAAAGCGCTCGAGCGTCGCACATTTAGACATGCTGGCTCGTCACTCGCCTCGCTATTCGTCGAAACGTTCGACGAGACTTTGCCTATACAAAAACGTGAGGCGAGGTGCGAGAGGTATATCGAGACGTCCGCGTACACATGCGTGCTCGCGTTTCGCGGCATTCGCCTCGCTACTCGCGCGAATGTGTGCCGGCAGCATTATATTATGTCGGGCGCGTGCCGAGCCGTTTAGTTGCGTCCAAGATTCACTGGGGCTCCATAGGTAGTACTCCGTGGCTATATTACAGATACTTCTACAGGGTGAATTTTAAGTCGTGAATCGTAACATGTTTTTTGACTCGGTAAAGTACTACTAATTGAATGCCATATGACTTACTAAAATCAGACTTTTTTTCTTAACTATTTTCGCTTTTCTTTGGCTTTTATTTTACTTCTAAATGTAGTTTTAGGATATTGAATCAATTTTTATGTAAAAAAGTAAAATCAGCGACTGATATTAACAGTAATGATATTTTATGTTGTTGGAATAAAAAAAACTTTTTTTTTTCTTATTTTATTCACGTAAATACCTTTACAAATCCATTTAATATCGTAAAACTACATTTAGAAATAAAATAAAACCCAAAGAACAGCAAAAACAATGAAGAATAACAGTCTGATTGTAGTAAGTCACATACCATACTAATTAGTAGTCATTTACCGAGTCAAAAAAGTCATGTTACGATTCACCCTAGCTGTTTCAGGGTCAATAGAATAGGAAAAAATGTAAGCAAACCCATTAAGCGTCATACTTTCGCAATTAGGTACTTACTTGACGACCTGTCTGGCCTAGTGTGTAGTGACCCTGCCTATGACGCCGATGGTCCTGGGTTCAAATCCCAGTAAGGGCATTTATTTGTGTGATGTGCACATATTTGTTCCTGAGTCATGCGTGTTTTGTATGTATTTAAGTATGTGTATGCTATATATATGGTTGGCTAACACGAGCCTTCTTGAGCTTACCGTGGGGCTCAGTTAATTTGTGTAACATACATACATACATACATTTCAGCCGTATGCAGTCCACTGCTGGACATACGCCTCCCACAAATATAACTTGTATCATCTTGGGGGGTAGTTGCCATAGTCACCACGCTTGGCAGGCGGGTTGGCTACCGCAGTAGCTGTAGATTGGGTTTCGACGGACGCTGCTGCCCATCCGTCGGTTTTTTTTTCCTTTGGGGCTTCTTACGCCACCCGCGGGAGTAGATGGGGTAGTGCTATTCTAGTCAGCCGGCATCACACATTTTTGTAAGCTCCTGTAATATTTATTTAATGTTTCATCCCTAGGTCTCTTAACACGAAACGGGTCTCTAGACCTGGAGCCTCCGAGCGACAAAGCTGCCAGGAAGAAAGCCTTCGACTTGTTGGCGGCCGCTGCTTTACCAGGTTGGTTCATTAATACTGACAATCCATAGACATACCATTTAACTAGACGGAGCGTGCTAATAATAATACCACGATCCAGTGATAGATCGATCGCAGCGCCGGGCAATGCTCATCGACATCACCGTCCCATGTGACGAGAACCTCGTGAAGGCCGAGAAGGACAAGTCCAGCAAGTACTTAGACTTGGCTGACGAGGTAACGGCTATGTGAGATAGTTGATTCGGCGATCATTGTATCGATAGTTGTTTCCGCGAACGGTCTCATAGCGAAGAGTCTCGATCAACATCTTGAGAAACTCTCGCTACGTGGTTGTGGTTGGATCAAGGGTGAGATTCAGAAGGCGGTAATCCTGGACACGGCGCGTATAGTCCGGCGGTTCCTCTCTCTGCAGCCCTAACCACCGGCAGCCTGGGCCCTGCTCCGTTGCCGGCGGCACTCTAAGTTAGGTTTTTTATAATGTTTTTATTGTTTTGATACGTTTTAGATGTATTTTTATATTTTACTTTTATAAAAATGTTATACAAACCTAGCCTAAGATATGAAATTAATAAAAATACCACGATCCAAAGGGATGGTCTTATTCTAGATTCCATTAACAATCAATAGTCCTTACACCATGGCGGGTGCTGTCTCTGTGCGCGTCCCATGATACGGACAGGAGCAACATCCGCTTAGTGTACCCCTTACATTTCATTAAATTGTCGAAAGGGCATCTGCGCGTTGGCTCGATCTGGCTCCGCGTACGCCTCCCAAATGTTCGGAACACCATTGTTCCGTGTACGGAAGAGACATACCACGATCCAAAGGGATGGTCTTATCTAAATAAGTTTCTATAGGTACGGCAGAAACGACGCTATTTTCGTCCGTCCTTGTCATAGTCTTACATATTTTTATTCCCCTCCAAACTGGACCCTTCAGAACTGTCAAAGTTGGAGGGGAACAAACAAATACAATTTGAGTTCTCTTTGGTTTTCAACCAAAGTTGCGGTGATTAATACAGGATAAGCTAATATTTTTGTTATAAAGAATGTCCTGTAAAGTGAAACTATAGAGAATTGTTACATTTTGGGCTGCAAAAGCCAGAATATCTTTGTCCGTTACTGGCGCTTTTGGATGCGTTCTCCAGTCATTATGCCTCCGAGTGGCAATCGGACCTACGATCTAGCAGCGGCGGCGCATCCATAAAGATAATATAAAAGAGGTCTATTTAGGGACATTACCAGAGCCCGGAATATTCACAGCAAAACAAAAGACAGTCGCAATCATATTAGTGTCAGGCACACTTTGCTATTGATATCGATAGTTATCTAGGGCGACGGCGCCAGTAATGGACAAGGAACCATGAACATTAGTGCTTATTTCAAAGAAGTCAAGTGTTGTGCACTTGTTGGTAAACAATTTATAAGGTTTTTATTTTTGAATTAAGAACTAAGTACTATAGTTACTGGACCTCAACTGTGCGTTTTTCTAGAAACTTCCTGCCTCGCACAGCAAAACTCTGGAATAAATTGTCTTGTGCAGTATTTCCGGACCGATATGACATCCAAACCTTCAAGAAAAGAGCGTTTAGGGATCTTAAAGGTCGGCGACGTACTTGTGACTCCTCTGGTGTTGCGATTGTCCATGGGCGGCGGTAGTTGCTTACCATCAGGCAATCCGTCTGCTCGTTTGCCTCCTATATCATAAAAAAAAATCTATGTACATATAGTTTATAATCAAGGTGGTCTTTGGGAGTATGAATTTGATACAACGAATGTAGTAATTGAGAGCGTGTACCTAATCAAGCAGTAACTGTCGGAGCAAGCATTGCGTTTGGCTCTCCTATTGAGGGGCGCGGAAAGCTGACACGTACCTAATACCTATCCCTATAAGTACCCCTAAGATGTAACTTATCCTATCATAAAAATTAAATTAGAATAAAGGACACAATTGAGATAAGAAAGCATATCGAACGTTTTGTTAACTTCGTTCTTAGCAGTCAGATTTGGACTAGTAAGTAATTAATAATTATTTATATTTTTCCTTTGGCAGAATTTTTTTTTAATTGTTTGATATGTTTTCTTAAAGAACAACGCATTTTTATGTAATATGTTTAAGATATCTTTTGTAATACTGTTTTGAAAAAATAAGTCTCGCCGAGTTTCTTGCCGGTCATAAAAGTCGAAATGCTTCTGGGTGTAGGGTTAGAGCCGGTGTAGTTTTTATGTTTTCTTCTTTTGTATACTCGACGTGTAAAAGTGCCCTTGTGGCCTACTTACTGAATAAACGTTTGAGTTTGAGTTTGAGTATACAATAGTCTACCTCCACAGGTGCGTGTCCCGACGTGAGCGGGCGAGTGCTGTCGCTACCGACCCTTGGCAAGTTCTGTGAGACGCGACAAAACGAGCTGAAGACTGAGCAACAATTAAAGGATATTATTCAGGTGAGTTTATTATATACAAAGTGATTTCAGAGTCGTCAAGGGAACTACTTAAGGCGTGATACGGAACACCAAAAACCCCTAAAGAAGTCGCGTGATGTCGTGTCTACGCCACCCACCCTTAAAGTGGCTATGGCGGACTGTGTTCAAGCAATTTTCTTGCTGACAGATCAAGGTTTATGTTCTTACAAATAAACGCTAAATAATCGCGTACATTAACATTAAACAAATTACCTACCTCCGGCATTTCGAGAACGACAGTGCCCTCGTGGTCTCGCTCGGATGAAGACTGGCTAAAGTTGACATCAACATCTAGCCGCGAGTTATTCAAAATACCCACACTTAACCTTGTTTATCAACTTGAACGTTTCGGGCAGTAGGGATGTCACTCGGTCGACACACTACACTAACAATATCGGTATTTTTAACTTGTGGTTTGACGCTAATGACTAGATTTAATGAGGATGAGATACTAAAACCATTCCGATTGAAATTACAATATTTTTTAAGTCTAGGTCACATCAACATCTTCTAGCCGCGCCAGTTGTACAGTCAACCAATTTGATTTATGGGCCACTTCGTACCTTGTCACAGTGAAAATCTATATGAAAGACGCAAATGATTTCTTATTAACGTCACTGTGACAAGGTTCGAAGTGGCCTAAAAATCAATTTGGTATACCGTACATTGAATACTACATTTACAATAGGCATGTTGACACATAATAAGTAAAATAATAAAATTAAGTGAAATTGGTTCACAATGACGAATATAATCAATTCAAATTAAAATTGAATATAAATACTTATTTGATTTAAAGATATCACCTTTACAAAATTTAAAAAGAATAGCATTATTCATTTGCTAAATTTCAATAAGCCGTGGTACCCAACAAATTCTCGCAGTTTACTGCAAAATAAATTGTAAGGCAACTATATACAAAAACGCAATATTTCGCGGTCTAAATACCAATTTAATAATTTTTCCATACTTTAGAGAGCGCGGCTAGGAATAAGTGACGTCATACGTTATCATCATTTTGTAAGGAGCGTTTTCGCGGGAAATATGAATGTCAGACTTTGACGCTCATTTCTGGCTTTTCTGTAGTTTTAAGGCCATTACTCCCAGACAGACATTTCATCCCTAGAACGAAAGGGATCGATTGATAAAATAAAAATAAAACAGTCAACTAGCTTATTATGATTTACTAGCTGTCCCGGCGAACTTAGTACCGTCTAAAGACTATAAATGGGGTCTTTTTGATTGATTGTTTTTTTCTTTTTAAGCATACTATTAAACTTTCGGCCAAGACGATCACAACGAACCGAAAATCTTCCAAATCGGTTCAGCCGTTCTCGAGTTGTAAAAGCCGGAGCTAACGCAACTTTATTTTATTAATATAGATAATAGTAATTTCCCCTCACTAGCTCGAAAGCGCTTGTTTATCCTTTAATACGAGAGGGTAAAAACGCATTTTATCCACGAGTCATTATAGTAAGTTGACATCTCATAGCTCTTATAGCTATGGTTTTAAAGTCTAAATTCGCGCTCACTTGCCCCCGCGGCGGCGGCGGGCGCGGGCGAGCCTCGCTAAGGCACCGAGTTGAAAATCGAATTAGAACATTCGAAAATCGTACTGACCACCACAAGCTAACCAAGCTAAAGGCACTTTTTCTAAAAATGTTGAATGTATCTAAACGCAAAGAAAAGTCAATGCGATTTCAAAACGTTTTTTTACATGTTTCACTTTCCTCGCTGTAGTGAGGGGAAAAGTTTTGTGTTACACACGGGTGCAATTGTAATTTAATTCTCGTGTATTGAAACACTCGCTACGCTCAGGATTCTATTTTAAAACCACTCGCTTTGCTCGTGGTTAAACTATAGAATCCATTCGCTTGCTAGAGTTTCAATCCTACACTCGCAGTTAAAATACAATTTTGCACCCTTGTATAACAAGTAACTATTTTAGTTTTAGGTAGCCAGTTATTCAAACACCATCAAAAATGTGTGTAGTGTAAAAGTGGCCAGTTACTGGCTATCGTAACCTTATGTCGTATTCCACAGAGGCATGAGCCGGATCCCACGCTTCGGGCCGACAACTGCCTATCCTTCGAAGGTTTCGTACGTTTCCTCACGGACAAAGACAACTATGCCTTTGTGCCTGAACAGAGAAGAAACAACTTCGCTTTGTAAGTATTTACTAGTATCTATGGTATGTCCTTAAACTACGTCCAACAATGAGAGGTAGGGCACAGCGAAGTACCGTAACCAAATACCGGATTGACGGGCCAAAAGTGCACCAGTGCTAGTGCTGTCGATATCGTAAAAAACTAGTTTATCCATCAATATCAAAATGGCTAAGTTTGAATACATTTAATTGTGTGAAAACCTCTTTCATTCATATTTATCACAACGATAAACAACCGATATCTGACATTGACGGTGTCTAGTTCCTTGTGATAAGTATCGAAGTTTCATTGAATAATTAATTCAATACAACAATATTATTTAGAATTCCGATTAATTTCGCCTACATTTTTGTTTTTTAAGTCGGTTATAAATGCAATCTAAAAATTACACAACATTTGTACGTCATTTACATCGATATCAAGGAATAAAATTAATTTAGTTTGTCCTCGCACTATGAAACGTCAGATCAGATTTGCCGCCACCAATCCGGTGTTTGACCACCACGCTTGAGTCTGGAGAAGCCTGACTGGGGAAGTACCTCCTTACAGAAAGGTAGCAGTGATATTATGACTGTGATAGAAGACCACAGTCATAATAGCACTGCTACCTTTCAGGTATGTACCTAGTGTTGTGTTCCTGATGGTGAGTAATGTGCCCAGAGCTCCAACAACTTTTATGGTAGGCAACGCGTATGTGAATCCTCTGGAGTTTCAGACGTCCATAGGCTACGGTGACTGCTTACCATCAGGCGGGTCGTATGCTTGTTTGCAACCGTCGTTGTATTAATTATTGGGTCTTTTCAAGGCAAGAGTGAATAGGCTATTACTGAACCAGCGTGCTGCACCCTCGACCTCGTCGACACTTACCATCAGGTGTGACTGAGGTCAAACGCTGGTCAGTCTTGTATACAAAAAATATATATATCATAATATATATACCATGGTATAAACCATTCAGATATTTACCAGTCGCTTTTCGGTGAATGAAAACATCGTGAGGAAACCGGACTAATCCCAATAAGGCCTAGTTTACTCTCTGGGTTGGAAGGTCAGATGGCAGTCGCTTGCGTAAAACTAGTGTCTATATCAAACCCTGGGATTCATTTCTAAGTGGATCCCAGGCTCCCATGAGCCGTGGCAAAATGCCGAGACAACGCGACGAAGATGGTAATAAAAAAATAAAAATAAAATGGGACAATATTTTTTTCTAATTCCATTATCTTCTGACGGAGATAGCGGGCTGACCTACACGCGTCTGACGGGAACTGGCCCTCAGAAACAACGGATCGGGAGTCATGGAAAACAAGACGAGAGGCCTTTGCCCAGCAGTGGGACACCATCATAGGCTAAAAAAAAATCTTCTAAGTACTTTATTTTTAAAGAAACTCATGGAACTACATAATGAACTGTTGTCCACAGAAAACCTGCAGAAGACGAAGACCTAAAAGACCAGGTTAAAGAGATGTCGGGACCACTGAGCCAGTACTACATAGCCAGCAGTCATAACACTTACTTGACGGGGCACCAGCTCAAGGGGGAGTCATCTGTGGAGCTGTACAGTCAGGTAAGTAATCTTTACTATTAAGGTGCTAATAAATTAGTCACGGAATTTTTTACCGCTGATAGTACTCGGTTCATTTAAGTATGAAACATTTCGTTATTCTTACCTGATTCTCACCATCGGAAGTCCAGCGCTGGCAACATGCTAGCAATAGACACTGGCCCCACCGCGAGCTAGTAAGCTATGAGCTATCAGCTATTTCAAGGGACTAAAGATAATCGCGCCCGTGCACATTAATATAAATAAGTTATTTTTTATTATTATTTGATTATATATCGTATATGTTATTGCTTAGTTTCTCAGCGCATTGGTGTATACTGTAATGCTGAGTTACACTGTTCTTATAAATAAATAAAGGTTTATTATCACTTATAATAGCTAAGCTATCATTAGAATAACTACAGATGTAGTGCAAAACTATTTCACATCGGGAAAACTCGGATTTCAGTCGAAATACGACGGCACCCGAACAGTCAATTAATAATTGTATTAAATTAGTGACATTTTCATATCCATTCATATGGAACTTTATTGTTGAATGTCAAATATCGTTTGTCACTTTGACGTTGACACTAGATTAATAATTAATTTTGTTATTAAAAAACTTGACCTTCACTTGATTATTTGCAACAAGCCTATCTTTTTTAGAGGTCACTTTGGATGTAATTTCTATAAAGTAAAATTCAAGTAATCATGTTTCTGAATCGTATGATTTATTTAGTTAATCCTTAACCCTTTACCAGGCGAAGGGATATATTCCTCCCACATCTTATATCGGTTACCTAAGTCAGGTTTTAACTCCAAACCTCCTACAAAATATTTTGTCAATCCCTGAAAATTGTATTTTATAATTTACATTCACAACACGCTTCTAAATCGCGTAATATATCTTTGGCAGACGTTTAATTTCACTTGAACGCTAATTTCAGTAAACTACAGAGAAATTCGAACACTTTCCTTAATTTCTCTGAAACAGAAGTACATAAGGTCGAACAATTTTTTGACATTTTGTAGATTTTGAGTGTTGAAAGGTGATGTAATCGTAAACATTGCCAAATATTTACGCATTATTGTGTATGACCAGAATTAGGATGTGGGTTGACATTATCCCATGGCCTTATTAGAGTGTAACTGTGTGGGAGCTATTATTCCCATGGCCCGGTAAATTGTCTTGCATGTCACAAAAACTCATGTAAGTAATTAAACTGAAGATCATAAAATAATGTTTTCAGTGATTGATAAATATAATGTTTCGTAGTAGGTTTGGAGTTAAACCTTGACTGTGATAACCGATATAAGATGTGGGAAGAATATGTCCCTTCGCCTGATCAAGAATATAATAAGACAAAATCGAGTATGACAGTTAATTACTTAGACAGGTGATGGGATAACCGTAACCCACATTTTTATTTCTGGTTTAAAGGAGCATATCCGACTTTCATAAATGCAGTTTTTACAAGGCGTTCAATACGGTTGTAACAGTATATACAGTACGTATGAAGACATGGTAGTTCCTTGGAGCCTGGTAAAGGGTTAAATATGTAAGTTATGACACACAAAGACTAAAATCAAGGATTAACTATACAAAAAAAATATTTATAAACGAAATGCTGCTCTCATTTCTTTGTCGCAGCCTTAGGTAAAATAAAAAGCAGAAGATTATACCAATAACTTTATTCAGAATTAAATTAATCTAATTTCTTACTGTTATACAATGTACCTCATTTACGTAATAAAAAAAAACACTTAAATTTACAAATGTTTTTTTTTTTCATTTTATAGTTTTTGACAGCTACGTAACGTGCTCATTATAGCACTAGTGCGGTAAAGTAACACCATAAGTACTGAAAAGAATAATTCCGAGACAGTATAGTGAAAATAACTATTTGACCTTGACAAAGTACAATACAAAAGTACAATATTCATTCTTAGTGTATGCCGCGTCCGTGAGGTCAATAAATATGACACAAAAACTTAACTGAAGCACCATGTCTATGTAGTTGTGCAGATAATTAATATGGAACTTACGTCAAAATTTGAATATATGGCTCAATCAACTATTCTTTGTCCCTCGTTGCCATGGTTACGTTCCACTGGGCCACTCTTCAATTGAATCTAAATACACAAAACATAGATATTTGTAGAAGCTATATGTCCCTTCCATAATGGGTCACCTACCAAGCGCGTCAGTACACAGGGCCACATTTCTTGTAACAAACTATGCTTCAGTTGTCTGGTTGATGGGACAGAATAACAACAACACATAGTTGATTTATTCATAGAACGCCGACATGCGTGCACACACGTTACTACTACACAGGCCAGAGGCTCTAGTGTAAGTTTCTTTTGACGTAAAAAAACGTCTCAAACGCGTAAGTGATAATGTTATTTATATGGGTAACTTTAACGCGATGGTGACGTTTTGTTACGTTAAAAACTTACACTCAGGGCTCAGTACCCTTACCATGAGTTGTGACATTGACGTTTTCGATAACGAGTATCGAGTTTACTATCTGTGCATCTCGCTTGTACTATTTTAGTGCGAACAAGATGCACAGATAGTAAACTCGATACTCGTTATCGAAAAGCTCAGTCACAACTCATGGTAAGGGTACGCGTGTCTTAGCTAAGTTTTACACGTATACATATGTGTGTTAGTGTGTATTCCGTCGGAACCAAAAGCGCGCTCGGTAGTCGTCGCTGCAGGTGAGAAAGGCCGGCGCTGTCCCGGAGTGCACTATATGTCTGGAATGGCAAATTAAAAACTTTTATTTTGATGCCGTGTGATGCCGGCTGACTAGAATAGCACCACCCCATCTCCCGCGTGTCGTAAGAGGCGATAAAGGGAGAAATCCTACGGACGGGCAGCAGCGTCGGAACCCAATTTACAGTACTGGGTAGTGACCCTGCCTATGAAGCCGACGGTCCTGGGTTCGAATCGCAATCAGAGCATTTATTTGTGTGATGAGCACAGATATTTGTTTCTGGTGTTTTCTATGTATTTAAGTATTTATATGTATCTATCTATTATATATATATCGTCTAGCGCCTACAGCACAAGCCTGAGCTTACCGTAGGACTAGGTCGATTTGTGTAAGATTGTCCCGAAATTTGCCGTGTGATGCCGGCTGACTTGAATAGCACCACCCAATCTCCCGCGGGTGTCGTAAGAGGCGACAAAGGGTAAAATCCTACGGACGGGCAGCAGCGTCCGTCGAAACCCAATCTACAGCTACTGCGGCCGCCAACCCAACTGTGGCGACTATGGCAACTACCCCCAAGATGATACAAGTCATATTTGTGGGAGGAATCCAGCAGTAGACTGCATACGGCTGAAATGTATGTATGTATATCCCGAAATATTTATTTATTGGTTACCTGACAGCCCCATTATGCCCCAGCGACATGAGCTGAGCTCTTGACGCGCTCCTAGAGTGCCAAGTACACAAAGACGTCGTCGCCTCATCCGGGAATATGACGTAGTCTTCCGTGTGGTTGAATATGGCCTGGGCGTGATGCTCTTGCTTGCCTGTGGAACAAAGAATATGGTGAAACTAGCTTTTACCCGCGGCTTCGCACCTTTTTGAGGGGATGAATTTCAAAACGCTGAAATTACTTGTCGAATAAGGAGTGTTTAGACATGATTTCAAGTCTCTCGCTTTAAATACACAATCCCTGTACACTCTTAATTATGGAGCTAATTAAACTTTTTAAAAAATAATCAAAATAATTGGCTTGTCATTTATCTTTATCATTCAAAAGCATTAAATTACACAACATGCAACCAGCTAACATAAAACAGTAATTTATATTAGTTTTAGTTAAATTTGTTGTTAGTTTTAAGTAGTTTTAATGATTTATTACGTATTTGATTGTTTTAAATAAATGTCAACCAATTCTTACAATTTCAAAACATATATAAAATAAACTTAAAAAAACCACTTGATTATTAATAAACCATTTGAATTACTTTGCACTCTTGTGAATAAAATGCTACTTTGCTATCTGTTTTTAAATAATAAAACAGTTGTTTCCGAGCTAGTGAGGTGGCACATAGACTACATAGTGTACTTACCAGTGGTCCCAGCCCCTGTGTACTGGATCAGACAGCGACTGCTGGACAATTCCCATAATTTTATGGACGAGTCTAGTCCAGAAGTCAAGAGGTACTGGAAAAAATTAAAATAAAATTATTTTAAATATACAACAAATTGAGAAAAAAAAGGAAAGCAGCGCTGGTAGCCTAGCGGTAAAAACGTGCGACTTGCAATCCGGAAGTCGCAGGTTCGAATCCGGCACGATTGTTTGGGAACTTATGTACAAAATATCATTTGATATTAACCAGTCGCTTTTCAGTTAAGGAAAGAATCCAGAGGAAATCGGACTAATCCCAATAACGCCTAGTTTACCGACTGGGTTGAAAGGTCGGATGGCAGTCGCTTTCGTAAAACTAGTGCCTACGCCAAAACCTGGGATTAGTTGCCCCAAGCACCCATTTTTTTGCCACGGCTCGCTTGGTTGCCATCAAAAATGCCGGGACAACGCGAGGAAGACAAAGAAAAAGATATATAAAATGAATCGCTATTTCTCTTGGTCACGGCATCACGCGCGAACGGCTGAACCGATTTCGCTAATTCTTGTTTTTTTGTGTTAGCTTTTATCATGAGTTTTAATATTGTTACGGCTGGTATCCTAAACTCCTTGCTCATTCTTCTAGTCACACTACGGACCACCACAAAAGGGCGAAGTAGTCTTGAGAATATATTTTTTGTTTTTTAACGTTTAGTGCGTAATATCGATAGCGTATTATGCAATGATCTAACGCAGAATTGTGCAGCTAATCAAGAATTGATTTCAAAACGTTTCACCACAATTTTGGTCATCACCCGGGGTCACGGCCTCGTGGCTTTCTGTAAAGTCCAGCTACCACTTTACAAAACGCAAGCACTACCGAACAACGTCATGGTCTAAGAGCAAACTTGATATGTTATTTTACTTATTTTTTTGCTTCTTATTGGCGATATCATCGATTTATATATCGATGGAAGCTATATTTTAAAAGAAAATGAACACTAATACTCTTAAAATTTGTAATTTATTACTAAAACTCGAGCAAAGAGGGAACAGCTATTTCAACGTTGGGATTACTCAATGACCGATGTAGGAGTCTTCCACTCGATATTGGCGGACCTGTCTAAACCGGCAATATTTATTTATAGTTTTTTTCACACTTGATCGATTTGCTATTGTAATTTTATTTATAATTTTCGTACTGTATAATAATACGTATAATGACATTTTATTAGGCAGACGTCCGGTTTTTTATCCTATAGCCCAGTAGCTAGTCCATCCTTTCCACCCAATAGCCTAGTACATTCTAGATTCCATTATAACTCAATAGTCCTTAGGTACATCATGGCGGGTGCTGTTTCTGTGCGCGTCCCATGATACGGACAGGGGCAACATCCGCTTAGTGTACCCCTTACATTTCATTAAATTGTCGAAAGGGCCTCTGCGCGTTGGCTCGATCTGGCTCCGCGCACGCCTCCCAAATGTCCGGAACACCATTGTTCCGTGTACGGAAAAGACGTATAATGAGAATACTACGTACTATGTAGAGGTCAACGGAGCCGACGTAGTCTTAGAGACTAAGCCTCCTTAACAAAAGAGATTTAAAAAAAACAAATTTCGAGTGGCGACCACATACCGGAAGTATATTTGTTTTTTTCAATACCGACCTTGCTGTTTCTGGTAAATGCCACAGAGCATACTTCGGAGCCGTCGTGAGCGTTCACGAATGTATTGAAACATCTGTTGGACACAGTGTCCCAGAGCTTCACACAGCCGTCCGCGCTGCCCGACGCGAAGTATTTGCCGTTCGGGGAGAATCTAGATCAATAAATAAATATTAGAGGACATTCTTACACAAATTGACTGAGCCCCACGATAAGCTAGTGCTTGTGTCGGCCAACGATATAATACAGGTCGTATTTTTTTTTTATATGACACGAAATATGTTTTTCTAATTCCATAAACAACTAGCAATTAAATGCTCCTACTCTCACTAAAATCACAAAAAAAAACATCTGGTTTATTTTATTTTAAGTAATTACTACACCCCGTTATCTAAAGCTCATTATGGGGCAAGCTAAAATAGTGATGTTGCTTCACATTATTAGTCGATTCATATTTGTCTATTCAAGTTATTTGGCAAAATAAAATTCTTCTTTAGTGAAAGCCCAAGAGATAACACATTCATTCCTCTCTTTAATCAGATCGGAGGGCGACAATTATAAATATCTAATCTCGTCAATTATTGAATATCGTCAATTTGGGGTCCGATTTTTTAAATAGTCAGCGAGTAATCTTCATAGAGATCCTCGTTCATTCTGTGTGGAAATCACTTGGTGACTGTTTCAAAAATCGGACCCAAGATCTTTTGACAAGTTATTGAGTGAGTTAATCAACTTAATTTTTTATAGACTTAGATTATCGTCAATCTGCCCAATCACTTGCCCCTAAACTGAGCATTAGATAACGGTGTGTAGTAATTACTAATTATTTTTTCTTATTACGGCAAACCGGGATACGGGAATGGACTGTTTGAATCATTTTTTTTTTTGTGATTTATGCAAGTTTGAAAAGAAATTTGTGTAAAACGTCAAAGTGAAAAATGCTATTTGACATTTAACAATAAAGTTCCATATTAAAGGATATGAAAATGTCACTAATTTCATAAAATTGATTGACATTTAGGGTGCTGTCGTATTACGATCGAAATCAGAGTTTTCTTGATGAAAAATAGTTTTGCGCTCTGTACTAAATTCGAGTAGCAGATCGAACTATTTTTCATTTATAATTTTACCATTCTCTATCACGTTTTGCATCTTATTCAACCTTTGCTGCTAAATTGTATGTTACAATACTGTTAACAGCTGATATGGCTAGAATTTACAATAAACACAATAATCCTATATTTCATTTATAAATCTACCATTTTCTTCCACTTTATACCAGTTTTTGCACATTATTCAACCGTTTTTACTAAATTGTATGTTACAATACTGTTAATAGCTGATATGACTAGAATTTACAATAAATACAAATAATTTACAATATATCATATTTTTCATTTTTAAATCTACCATTTTCTACCACTTGTATTTTATGCTAAATTGTACATTACAATACTGTTAACAGCTGATATGACTAGAATTTACAATAAATAGAATTATTCATTTTTAAATCTACCATTTTCTACCACTTTTTGCATATTTTTCTACCATTTCTGCTAATTTGCACAGCTGATATGACCAGAATCTACCATCTACCCTATATTATAAACGCGAAAGTTTGTGAGTGTGTATGTTTGTTACTTCTTCACGTCTAAACGGCTGGAGCGATTTTAATAAAATTTGGTATGGAGTTAGCTGACACCCTGGATTAACACATAGGCTACGTTTTTACAATAAATAAAATAAATAAATAAATATTTCGGGACAATTGTACACAAGTCCTACAGTAAGCTCAGTAAGGCTTGTGTTGTAGGTACTAGACGACGATATATATAATAGATAGATACATATACACTTAAATACATAGAAAACACCCATGACTCAGGAATAAATATTTGTGCTCATCACACAAATAAATGCCCCGACTGGGAATCGAACCCAGGAGCATCGGCTTCATAGGCAGGGTCACTACCATACGTCGCACTCCAGCGGGCAGTTTGGTGGCAAGGTAAGGTTTACAAAAAAATCTTAACTTACAAGTATTATAATGTACTTAGTATTTGTAACAGTTTATTAAAATTAGTTACCGGTTATCAATTATTACTTTTATTAGTCTTTAACGTGTAGATACTCTGCAGTGATAACTGATAGCCTATTTAAGTGGCCACTTATAAAACGAATAAATAGCTGACATGTGTCATTACGACTGTCGTTCAAACTTATATTTGTTGTTGCAGTGCCGTGCATTTAATAGAAAGATTTGCTTTATTTGTTAAATTGCATATCTATTTATTGCAAATTTGCAATGGATACGATACTACGACAGCACTTCGAACTTAAGTCACAGAAAGGTCGCATACATTGCTTAATATGTAAAGTTAATATAAAGCCCAAAAAATATAATGTTGATAGGCATTTATCGTTAAAAACACGAAGCAAGAAAAACTACTGCTGTTGAGAAACTGGTCAATGAAGATATAAATTTTAGTATTGACAATAATAAAATATATTGTAATGTATGTCACTGTTACATAATCCCTAAAAAATTCAATATTGTAAGACATCCTTTTTTGCATACTTGCAATTGTATTTTTATTTAAAATTGAATGAATACTAAAAAATAAACACGTAATTAACGTACAACCTTAGTTGCTAAGATATTTAGAATTGTACATTATAAATACTAGGTACCAAGTACTAAGTACTAATACTTCTGATTATTTGAAAATGAATTGATGTATTTGTGAACCTTATCTATCATTTTGACATGCCACCAAATTGCCCGCTGGAGTGCGACGTATGGTCACTACCCACTAGGCCAGACCGGTCGTCTACTACAATATCTCTGCTATCTTACCAGGATACAGAGGCCCTGCTTCTTGCCAGCTAGGTCTTGTTTTGTACGCGGTCCACACTCATCTGCAGCCGCAAACTCACAGATAACATATCCACACACATACACACACGCACACGCCCACACACATACACACACGCACACACCCACACACATACACACACATATATTTTTGGACCCGGGTATGTCCTTAAACTACGTCCAACAATGAGAGGTAGGGCACAGCGATGACCATCACGCTTGAATCTGAGGCAGCCCAACTGGGGAAGTACCTCCTCCTTACAGAAGACCACAGCCATAATAGTACTGCCACCTTTCAGATATGTAGTGTTGTGTGCCTGATGGTGAGTAAGGTTCCCAGGGCTCCAACCCCCCTTAAAGGCCGGCAACGCGCTTGTGACTCCCCTGGTGTTACGGGTGCCCATGGGCGACGGTAATTGCTTACCACCAGGCAATCTGTCTGCTCGTTTGCCGCCTATGTCATAAAAAAAAAAAAAAAAAAAACACGCACACACCCACACACATACACACACGCACACACCCACACACATACACACACGCACACACCCACACACATACACACACGCACACACCCACACATCCTAACACGCAATGTAAGACTCGTACAGTCATGGACTTTAATCGATTAGCCACTTGCCACTGTTCGTATTTTAGCCGCGTTATACAAATCGGCTTTAGTCGCGTATACTCGTATTAAAGAAAGACAAGTCTTCGTATAATAAAAGAGCAAACTTATACTTCTATCTTTATCATTGTATTTAACAACCGTCATTAAGGTTCGAATGTTAAAGGTTGGACAATTTCAGAGCTTGTCACGAAAAGTTAACCAATGGCAGATATAGCAACCGTATCTTATTAATTATTAACAATAAAATTGTTATAGCGTAGCAGTATGATTGATTGGCATTGACATTTCGACACAGGAGAAACGTGGGAGAAACGAAAAACCCGATTTTGTCCGAATCAGTATTCGGATGAAATCAGGTTATCAATGGGTTATCATAAATGACAACAATAACAGTCGGCCGCCATCATTAGAAGAATTAACATAGAAATTGAATGTCTTTTTTTGAAAATAGCTAAGTATTAGTCATTAACAATTGAATATATATAAAATATTATTATCAATAAAAAAACAATATTTAAAAAGTTTACATTTATTAGTTAATGTATTCATAATTATTAAATCGTTCCATGTCGCTGCGAAATGCGTAAATCCAAATCCGTCAAATTCATAGTCCGGAGTATTTCTCTTCGCTAAATGCATCGGGCCGCTGGCTGTTCTGATCTGACCATGATAGTTTACATTTTTGTTGGCATAGGTTATCGTCATACCCTAAACGCAACAGTGTTTTTTAACACACAACAAAGCTTGTGGTTATATGCTATTATAATATTATATACATATCTTAGTATTTAACAACATCATGGAATAAGCTTTTTTCTGGAGCATCCTCTTGACGCTGACTACTCAAGACCATGAAATTAACACGATTCTTTGGAAATTTATCGGAAATTGTGATAAATTGGCATTATGGTGTAAACACTTTAATATTGCTTTAGATAAGATTCAATAAATTGTCATCTTTGACATAGCTTTTAACTGACATTGAGTTTTAATTAAAAAGAGGTCGGAATCAATAAAACTGCAAAACGCACACGAAAAATGCATTTCTGTATAGATGATCACACTTTATTTCGCAATATTAGTATTTTGTTTACTTTTCAATCGTGAAATTATACCTATGCATTATATTCATTAAGACCAAAATACGAAATTATATTCATTAAGACCAAACCGAACGCACGTTAATCGGATAACAATTTACTACTAGGAAATATTCCTTATCTATAGAGGTTAAAGGTAAACAAGTTATCATGTCAACACACCGATGCATTCGCATGTTGCAGAGAATCTGTGCGAAAACCAACCTACTATAATTCAGACCTTTTTTGAAATAAAACTCGTTGCTGCAATATCGCATATTATTTTAGATTATATTGACAACTGAAAAGTCAGGTGTGTATACATATTTTTGGCGATTTGGATATTAAATTTACTCTGACAAAATATAGCTGACATATATCGCAACAGTCACAATGTGATGGATTTTACTCGTATTATATTGTTCTATTATGTTGGTATCAATCTTTACTGTTGCTATGGACACGTTAAAACGTCGCCATGGTGAGGCTGCAGCATGTATAACACGGCTAAAACATGAACAGCGGCAAGTGGCTCATCGATTAAAGTCCGTGACTGTACACACACCCGCGCAAAAAACTGCATCTCACGAAATGTATACTATTTTATTAAAATTCTTATTTAATTTTTAAATTATTGCTTTATATGTACTAAATTTAGAAATTGTTTCACTTATTGCACTCCTGGGTCCCAAGATACAGGCTCAGCCTAGTTTGGGGTCCGCCGAGTATACCTGTACTGTAAACTATGATGTTAAGCAAATAAATATTTTATTTTTATTTATTTTATTATAATAATCGTTACTTACTTGATGGTATTAACTTGTTTGGTATGGTGATGGCTGGGCACAGGACACACGAAGCACTGACTGGTTGTCACATCATACAACCGTATGACGGGGTGGGTGGTTGACGCTATGATATGGTCGCCCAGGGGGTGGAAGGCCACACATAGGACCTGCTCGGCGTCCTAAAAAGTTACAAGCTTTTATTGCCAACTCTACTTTTTTTGCACAATCATCAACTACTCATCGATTATTTATTAGTTTACCTACGTCACAAGGGGCGGTAAGAGAGATTTACCGCCCTCAGGCGCGACGGAAAATCTCACTTTACACCCAAATGAAGACGTAAAACTATGTACACACCACGGACGGTAATAAAGAAGGCCTCAGATCGCATGTTTATGGCCCTCACTTATATGAGCCATTTTTTGTTTTACCGCCTTGGATACGTAATACTAATATAGTATTTCTCTTCTACTTTTTGTATACTCGACGTGTAAAAGTGCCCTTAGGATCTACTTACTGAATAAATGTTTGTGTTTAAGAGGATTCTAACGAGACTAAACACGACGGGTATATTTTGTGTATTTTAGGAATTGCTATGGCTACCTTCTGATTCCAGCGTAAAAACTTTGACGGTATTTTTTTTTTTTTAATTTACATAATGTAGCAAAACTTTGAAAAGTTACAATTTTTTAGAGAAATTATAAAATGAAAATTTTATGATAAAATCAAATAACAAATCTCTTTTCAATAACTGGCCACTTGATACTGAAAATGAATTCTGTTTACCTCTAAATAGAACACACTTTCTAATGGAGTTTCAATAACTGGTGACTTCACACAAAATAATTCTATTTGCATATAAACAGACTTCACAATATATTTAGTATAATGTGGCCAGTTATTGGAGGGTGGCCAATTACTAGCGAGTAACCCTAGTTGTGCAGACAATCAATATGGAACTTACGTCAACATTTGAATATAGAACGCCGACATGCGTGTACACACGTTACTACATAGGCCGGGTGCTTTAGCTAAGTTTTTCACCTATATTTACCCTTCTTGTTGTCGGAGTGGGGAATGCATTTGCGCATCCTCTCTCCTCACCGCGGGAAGGTCATATTGGGGTATGTGACCTATAGTTACCGTAAAAAAAAAAACAGTATTTTTCTCACCGTAATACTTTTGTACGCTTTCTTAGCGCTAGCCTTGGTGATGTCGAACAGCTTGATGCAACAGTCTCTCGAAGCAGACACTAGTATTTGTTCGCGGGGATGGAAGTCCAGTGCTGTTATCTCGTCTGTGTGATCGTAGCTAGAAAAGAAATAGATTATCATTATTTCCGAAAGTTGATCATAATTGTCCCGCCGGAAGACCAGAGGCCTATTGCGCTTCGCGTGCGTAAATTTCACTTTTTAAGGCACTTGTTATGAAAAATTGGGTTCGATACATGTAAAATAGTACATTTCGATACTAGTAAAAAAAAATTTTTTTTCGGCGAGGGTGAAAGTTGGAGCCCGAGTGAAACGAGGGTGACAATCACCCGAGTCTTAAAAAGGTTTTTACACGCCGTGATATTGTCTATGGTACTCACAGAGTCCTGATCACAGGGTGCCCCTGTTGCTCCCTGCCAGGGTCCACCTCCTCGGGAGCAGATTTAGCCAGCATACGCTCCACGTCCAAAATCTGCCATTTAAAATGATAACGTTTTTTAAAAAAAAAGATGATGCTTGAAAGATCTACCGACAAATCTGCAAGAAACTCCGCTAGGCCCGATTAACCGGTTTTTTTTTTTTGAACCTGACTTGGGCTTTATGCACATGTTTGATGCGATAGAGCGATCGGACTGTGTGGGGGGAAGGTATGGGGAAAATCCAGGACCCTTCCGCACCAAACTTGACTTGTACTACTGGGATACTCCGACCGTCTCAACAGAGTCTGAGTGGTGTGTAATGGAATCCAGCTAATGGGAGTTTTATTGCTGGTAAAGACTACAGCAAGAAACCCAGCAGGCCCGACCGCTGTCGGAGTGACTCTATCATCGAATCTGAGTGGTGTAGTAGTAGGCGGTCGTATCCGTGATTGTGAACCCGTAGCCGTGCGCCCGGTTTTGTGAATCACGGCAACGGTTTTCTGGTCCGTTCCGCACGTGACATTCGGTTACGTAAAATTAGGGTACGTTAATCCGTGTAGATCCGTGTAGGCGGGATCACGCCTTCACGTATCTTAAGAACACGCCGGTTCGGTCCGCCCGTAATATATACTAAGTGGTAACTCAATTCACGGCGTGTCACGTGAATCCGGATGCGAACGCAGGTACGTGACACGTACCTTTTTTTTTTTTTTGGCACCTGACTTGGGCTTTATGCACACGTGTGGTGCGATAGAGCAGGCGGACTGTGTGGGGGGAAGGTAGCCTGGGGAAAATCCAGGACCCTTCCGCGCCAGACTTGACTTGTACTACTGGAATACTCCTACTGAGTTTTCGCTTCCAGTGAGATTGGTTGAGACGGTCTCAACCTGATCTGAGTGGTGTGTAATGGTATCGAGCTAATGGGAGTTTTATTGCTGGTTGGAGGACCGAATCCGAGTGGTGTAGTAGGCCGTAAAACGCAGAAAAATCTTAACACCGCGATGTAGCATTTCGCTTTTCATAAAAAGCGCCATCTACCGACAAATCAGCACACTAACCTTGATACTGGCGTCCACGCTGCCGGTGGCGACCAGCTGCCCGCACGCGCTGAAGGCGCCGGCGCGACACGCCATCTTGTGTGACGTCACGTAGGCCGTCTCATACGTGGCCGGCTCGGGGGCGAGAGAGGACGCGTCCATTTCGTACTCCAAGTCTGTTATTTTTTTGTAAAACAATAAATCTTCATATTGAAAGTGGGAAGTCTCGGATAGACGAGGGGTCTATAAAGAAATTTCATACAAAGGCCTAGGCCGGGAGTGGCCTAATAGTGTTAAAAGTGGCAGGAAGTTTTCCCATGGGTCTTGGACCCGGGTATGTCCTTAAACTACGTCCAACAATGAGGTAGGGCACAGCGAAGTACCATCACGCTTGAGTCTGGAGCAGCCCAACTGGGGAAGTACCTCCTCCTTACAGAAGACCACAGCCATAATAGCACTGCTACCTTTCAGGTATGTACTGTTGTGTTCCTGATGGCGAGTAAGGTTCCCAGAGCTTCAACCCCCGTTAAGACCGGCAACGCGCTTATGACTCCCTGGTGTTGCGTGTGCCCATGGGCGACGGTAATTGCAGACTATCAGGCAATCCGTCTGCTCGTTTGCCACCTTTGTCATAAAAAACCTTACTCACCATCAGGAACACAACACTACAGACCTGAAAGGTAGCAGTGCTATTATGGCTGTGGTCTTCTGTAAAGAGGTACTTCCCCAGTTGGGCTGCCCCAGATTCAAGCACGATGGTCATCGCTGTGCCCTACCTCTCATTGTTGGACATAGTTTAAGGACATACCCGGGTCCAAATAGTGTGAATAACTTACCAAAACCAGTAGTTCCAAGCAAGTGCTCAGCCCCGCTAGAAGCAGCTAGACGATCCTTGCGGTCTGGCTCATGCTGGAGCCCCACCATCATCACATTCAACAACCTGCCGTTGAAACATATTATTACTACATAAGTAAACAAATCAAATCAAATCAAATCAAATTATTTATTTCGTCATACATAGATAAGAGAAGGTAATATTTGTGTAGAGATAGTACAGCTATGATGTGCCTTATGGCATACGAAACTTGGCTAGTATACAGTGGTTTATAAATACAAAAAAGAAAAATAAAGTAAAATCATGTCAAATATAAGTTGTGATGTAGGAGAGTAAAATACAAAATGTTATATAATTTTAATTTGGGAATAGGATTTTGAGTCAGTATTTAAAAGTAACAATCAATATATAGTTAATACAACATCAACATACAAGCTATGCTATTACCTGATCTTTAAGATAATCCTTGACACTATAATAACATTTATCTATTAAGTAATCAAATCCAATATTTATTATTAAATATTTTGGTTTGCTTTGATTTTTAACTTGCACACTTGAGAAATTACATGCACTTTGTGTGAAAACGCTACCGCTACACTTGTCTGTTGTGTTTGATTACCGAACCCAGCAACCGATAAGCACAATGTCTGCCACTGACTGTACCTGTCGCTAGGTGGACATGGATCAGCATGGACTGCCGCTGCCAATGTAGCGGCTATGGGCTGGAAGCCATCATAATACAGCTGGCTGAAAACATAAATAACAGTTAATATTTTGGAGGTGGGAAGACGTCACATTAAAAAAAAATACACTGAAAAGGAGGTGGGCAGGCCACATGATCAGGGAAGGTAGAAAAAAGTGGACAGAGGACATAACCCAGTGCACCCCCAGATTCCCAACAAAGAGGCAAAGAGGTAGACAAAAAAAGCGATGGTCGGACTCAAGGACATAACCAATATGGAGTAGCCATAACAGGCGTTCCCCTCTGCCAAAATTACTCGGCCGCCGGTCATAGTTCTTGAACTTGTGTGAATATAGTTTATGCTAGTGTTTGATAATTTTGTCGTGTGCGTATGTAGCGACGCACGTAAAAAATGCATTAGTGTTAACATTATTTATGTGTGTTACCTCACCCCACGCCGAAAACAGCAGAATTTTTACGATAGAAATTAGTGTTTGTGTCGGCTCCATATTGGTTATATCCTCCTAGGTCGGACGAGATAAAGAGGACTGCAGGTCCATTATGGTACCGAACTGCCTTAAATAGAGAGGAGTGGAGGGCGTTGGAGGAGACCTTTGCGTCTTCAAGACACGCAGATAAACGGAATAGAAGTTTATCAGCAATAAAGGTTATTAAGAATTAAGAATAAAACATAAAATTGCAGTTTGTCAACGCTCAATGGAAAGAAGTCTATTACATCTAAGGAAAAGACACAAAATGAACCAAACTCACAGATTCTCTTCAACATGCACTGAGGCTAAAATGGAAATGGGCAGGCCACATCGCTAGCTTTAATGATACAAGATGGACATTTAAAACAACAAGGAAAAAGGAAACCAGGCAAGCCACTAAGAAGTTGGGCATTCACGAGGTTGCAGGTGCGAGCTGGATGGAGTCAGCCAAAGATCGTGAAAAATGGCACGGGTTGGAGGAGGCTTTTACAAAAACGGGGGCCATATAATAGTGTAATTCATAGCAAATAATATATACATAAATGTTAAATTAAGAATGAATGAAGAATATTGTGGTTGCCTTTGGAAGAGGCCTTCATCTAAGGAGTACAAATTAACCCTTTAGCGCATACAGTATCAAAGTATAAAAGTTGTATTCAAAGGAATGTAAATTATGGAATGCTTGTCTATATCAAATGCTACATGTATGATTACATACATGTAGATTGTACATAGGCAATGATCGGCACACAAAACTTTAATGATGCAAAACTTCGACCTCATACAAGTATGCTTAATTATGGTGTTAACTAAATGCCGCAACAAAGATGTTAACATAAAAACTACTTGAGGTCTCTCACTGTCTGTCTGTTACCTCTTCACACATAAACCGCTGAACCAATTGGGATGAAATATGGTATTGCGAGAATTGAGCTACGAGAAAGGACATAGGATAATTTCCACAACCATACTTTTAAGACTTGCATAGCTGGCCAACCAAGTCACGAAGAAAAGCTAGTATTGTATTACTTTGTTTTGTAAGTTGAAATATATATGCTATGTATATATATTTTTAACATGTATAAACAATAATTATGACCGAAACAGTTAAGCAAAGCCGTGCTAAATATGAGACAGACTAAGATAAGATTTGTATTGATTGATTCAATACTAAATTGTTTTTTTCTACTAGAGAAGTATGCAAATAAGACTAAGAACGAGAAAAAATGTAGGAACTAAAATATAACCTCAATGGTTGTAAGTGCATAATTAACAGTAAAATGACACATATATGCTTTTAATTATGACATATATACTATGTAGTACGCTTAATTATGATAATGTAAGTTACAAACCGCATTTTTTTCTACAAAAACACTAAGAACTTAAAGAAGATAATGGTCTCTATAAAATGATATAAAAACACACGGAATACCTTATAATCATACGATATAGCAACTCCCTGTTCTTAACAACATTCTTGCTGTCGATATCTTGTCCATTATTTTCCTTCATTTTGTCTCAGAATCTTGAAAATCGTAACAATTTTACAGATTTTACACCGGCCGTAAAGGTTAGATTTATGTTTGACAACAAAGTAAAAAAATAACCTCGCTTGTCTGTGGATAAAGACGTGTCTTGTCTATGGTTTATAGGTGCCGCTTGATTGAGCGATTATTATAATCGATTATTTTTAATCTTGGAAACGACTACAGACGGTTTGACACCTAGGCAATGCATTGGCGTAATAATACAGCCGGCCGGTAAAACCTAATCAATACTCGCGGACATGCGTCGTAAGTCAAAAGAGATACTTACTGTTAAATACTGTGTGTAAGTCTAATACGGGCGAAGAATTAAACCAGACATAGGATTTACCAGTATAATCATTAACCAAAAGGTTTTTCTTTAATTATACCTATTATACATATGTAATTAATTTTTGTAAAATTTCTGAGCAGTAATGCACTGCGAACATTACACGATATGAGCTTTTGAAACTAACTGTCAACGAGTGTTTAACTCCAGTGTGTTGCATTACATTGCGGGCCGAATTTTTTTACATGGATAAAAAATTTATTGTACTTCTAAGCAAAAGTTATCCAAATATATTTCTTATGTCCTATTCTACCCTCCGTTAAGAGATTCGCCCGTATTAGATTTACACACTGTATAACAATGTTGTTTACGTTAGTAACATTGATGATGATGATAGATAATCGTTTTGTTTTAATTATTGTATACAAATGTACCTTCTAGGTATTGTTTGGGTTCTTCAACTGAATTCTTATATTTTATTTATAGGTATTTATAATAATTACACATAAATGAATTCTTCTAGTCATAATCACTACTTACTATGCCTATGGCTTGGATTTCATAAAATAGTTGTTTTTTAATATGAATTGACAAACGGATTGGTAGGTACATATTATTTTTGTATATGGTAGTATGTTATACATTACATGCCGTTTAGTATAACGTTACATTTGCGGCGATTATCCATAGAAACAAAGATACTCGATACTGGGTATATTTGTACAAATGATACTACGTGCTCAATCGGAAAATGAACTACTATTTTATTCAGTATTTTTTATTGTACAGGTATTACTAACAGGATGTCGGTGCGTCGAACTAGACTGCTGGGACGGTGACGACGGCAGTCCAGTTATTTATCACGGGCATACGTTTACGACTAAAATTCCATTTCGAAGAGTCGTCGAAACAATCGAGAGGCAAGTATAAAAAATAACGCGTTATTAACTTTCGTTATGTTATTAACTAACGTTATCACGACCGTGCTTGACTGAATTGTCTATGGTTTTTGATCTTTTTTACAATGGCGGGAAGCAAAATTCCGCTAGTATTTTCCCCGCTACCGCGAAAAACGATATTCGTAAATATCGGGCGATTGTCTCTGTCACTCTGATGACGTCTGAATTGGAGTAAAAGAGAAAGATGCTCGAAATGTACGAACTTCAATGTTCGCTGTACCGGACCTTGACATGTTTATATTATATCTAACATATGTTTTCAGGAGTGCATTTGTGGCTTCGCCGTACCCGTTAATACTAAGTATAGAAAACCACTGCAGTTTGCCTCAACAACAAGTCATGGCTAGCACATTTGAGGTCAGTATAACATTTCTATTAGACTATTTTGAATCGCAATTCTGGGGGCCAATTTTTGAGAGTCGTGTACTCAAAATCAAAAAAGTTTTTCTACATAATTTTTGCGCAAATATGTATAATTTCTATGCGCACTAAACTTTGATCATTCATGTCTCTAAAATACCATTTCTTCGTTTTGACACAGTTTAAAATGTCACGATTCAAGTACCTACCTACCTACTCTGTCATTATCGCTAGGAACAAAGTTTTGTCTTTATTTTAAATTTTGAGTTATGTTACTGAAAGCCTGCTGCGAACCACGTTTTTCGTTCTTTTGTCTATTTGCCTCTATCGCTCGTATATGCAAGAGCGATAGAGAAGGTACAATTTTCAAATTTCGAGTTTGGCGTTTGACGGTTGGCATTCTGTATTACTGTTATTTCGTAATTTTTTATCATCTCATAATTTTGTAATTTTTGCTATTCTATCTCAATTTACGACTTACTCGGTTCTAGGTATGAATGTTTATTTTTATTTTACCAGCGGCGCTACCGCGAACAACGATATTCGTAAATTTCGGACAACTGTCTCTGTCACTCTCATGACAGCTTAATTGGAGTATATGAGAAAGATGCCCGAAATATACGAACTTCGATGTTCGCGGTACCGCTCCAGCGCAGCACCTAGTCAAAAAGCCTGCCGCGAAAATCAAACAAACGAACGACATCTTCGTCGATTGACTCTGTCACTCTAATTTGACCTTAATTGGAATAAAAGAGCTATTCTTAGAAATAAACGACAAATTAGAAAATCAACTGTCCTGGGCGCCACCCAGGCGACCCACCACGCCGGGCGACGACATTACTGCTTTAAAAAAATTAAAAGAGAACAATGCCCGAAATATACGAAATTACTTCTTTCACGATAAGCGGTCACAGCAAATGCTGGGAGGCACTCGTTTTAGTATAAGTAATAATATATAATATTTTTAAAAGCTCTTTGACGAAGATTATGCCAAATAAAACTATTTATATGTGGTAGTCCACATGGAAAGGTACCTTATGTCGCTTGGCGCTTACGCTATTGTTAATGACGCTTCAATACTAATGTGACACTTTGCAACATAAGCGCCAAGCGCCATAAGGTACCTTTCCATATGGACTACCACATATGTAAATAAAACAATATTTAAATTCCGGTTGGACTTAATATTTAACTTACAATGGCGAAGGCGTCTTAAGAATATATTTTTAGTTTTTTGTTCATTAACGTAATATAGTGTGTAATATTGATAGCTTATAACGCAGTGATATAACGCAGAGTTATGCAGCTAAAGAAGAATTGATTTCAAAACGCATTTTACACTATTTTGGTCATCACTCGGCAGTCCCGGGGCCGCGGCCTCTTGGCTTTCTGTAAAGTCCAGCTACCACTTTACAAAACGCAAGGCCTACTACCGAACAATGTCATTCTCTAAGAGCAAGGTTGATATGTTCTTTTACTTATTTGTTATTTTAGTTGACATTGGCGAAATCATCAATTGATATATTGATGGAAGCCATATTTTAAAGAAGAAAAATATTGAAACTGTAGGTAACTTAATTATTTTTTATTATGCATAAACGTCTGCTAGCGAATATCTTCAATATTCACTCATGATGACATATACGGCGAGGGATGAATAGAAAAAAAATTACAAGTCTAAGCGGTACTCGTATAGCACAATTGGTAGTGCACTGGGCTAGTGATCCATGCAGTGATTGTGGGTTCGAGTCCCGCTGCGAGTCAAAATTTATCTATTTCCTTTCGATTTAAATATTGTTGGCAACTTAGTTTCCAGTTTGCTTGCTTTATCTCGAGTAAACTACGCAGAACTAATCGTTTTATATGCTCGTCAGTGCGTGACGGGAAGATCAAACGTTTACCCTAATAGGGTACCGGGATTTTCCGTATTGCGAGCAAGTTTAATCATTTGTCGCTAATGTTGTGAGTAATCTTGCATTCGCGGTTAAAAGGCTTAGGTACCGACATGTTTAGCAAAGATAATACATATTACTTATATATAAAAGCTCCTCTTCCTCGCGTTGTCCCGGCATTTTGTAATCCCGATTGTAATTTTTCAAATTTATGCAATGTTGTGATTTTTTTTTGTGCGTTTTTATACATTTATTTACAGATATTACAATCGTATTATGATAACTACAAGTACTTAACTAGTTACAGTATAAAATTTATAAAAGGCCCTTGAGGCATTGTACCAAGGATGCTGGCGGCATTTCCTCTTTGTATCGCAATGCTGATACGTTGTGCGAGGAAGCCGCCAGCTCTTCGGTCACCAGTTACAATATTGTGATTGAATATTGTTTATGGACCTGGTCAATTGAATTGAACATTGTATTGGCCTAGCTTGAACATTGTATTGGCCTGGCTAATATAACATTGTATTGGCCTGGCCAATAGAACATTGTATTGGCCTGGCCAATAGAACATTGTATTGGCCAGACTAATTGAACATTGTATTCGCCTGGCCAGTTGAATATAGTTTTGGCTTAACTAATTAAACATTGCATTGGCCTAGCTAATTGTACATTGTTATGGTCCTGGCCAATAGAACATTGCATTGGCTTGGCTAATTAAACATTGTATTGGCTTGGCTAATAGAACATTGTTATGGGCCTGGCCAATAGAACATTATATTGGTTGGGCTAACTGAACATTGATATGGGCCTGGCCAATTGAACATAGGTAATATTGACTAGACTAATTATACATTGTATTGGCCTGGCCAATTAAACATTATATTGGGTTGTCTAATTAAACATTGTATTAACCTGAGGCGTATTGCATAACAACTTGTAACTTATAATATTAGCGAAAGTCCATTACCAATTCCTTTCATTAGAAAAAGAGTTCCGCTAAAATTATTATTTGTAAATTGTTATGCCATGGGCAAGAGTTGAACATTATATTGCTTTGGTTAATTAAACATTGCTTGGCTAACTGAACATTGTATTGACCGGGTAATTGAATATTGTTATTGGCCTGGCCAATTGAACATTGTATTGGCTTGGCTAATTAAACATTATATTGGCCGGCTAATTAAACATTGTATTAACCTGGCCAATCAAACATTGCATTGGCTTGGCTAATTGTATACTGTATTGGCCATCTTCATCCAGGCAGTGTTTGGAGACAAGCTGGTGACGTCATTCCTGTTTGAAGTGGACTACACCGACGAACCGCGGTTACCCAGTCCTGAGCAGCTCAAATACAAGGTGATTTTCTGAATTCCTGGTGTTTTTTTTTATGTACAGCCAGCAGCAGAAGTTGCTAAGCGTTTGCAGGTGTTCATATTGAGGTTAACACATCTCTATTGTCAAGAGAATAAGAGCGTGCGTAGGTCATTTTGAAGACTTCAAACTCTTAGCTACTTTTGCTGCTGACTGTACACACAGCAACCTTAACGGTAACCTTATGCATTTTACAATAAGGTCCACTAATGTACAGCTAAGAGTGTTTCTGTGTGTATATTTCATCATCATCATAATCATGTCAGCTGAAAGACGTCCACTGCTGGACATAGGCCTCCCCCAGAACGAACCAAGAAGACCGATCCTGCGCCTTCCACATCCAGTGGCATCCCGCGACTCTAACTAGGTCGTCGGTCCACCTTGTGGGAGGCCTACCTACGCTGCGTCTTCCAGTTCGTGGTCGCCACGTATATATTTAGTTTTGTTATTATGTGTGTATGTTTAGTTATTGTTATTATATATAGTCAGCGTCAAATAGTGGTAACCAAAGAGGCCAGATTCATCGATACAGATCTTTATTTATACCGGGTGTGGCCTGTAATAGGAGCAAAAATTTTAGGGATCGCTTCTACACCACGAACATAACAACATTTTTTCTACAACTTTAAATAATTGTGTAATTTATTGCTTGTGATTTTTTCGAACAAACTAAATAGTATTTTCAATGAACAGCATCCAATAGTCTAGTTGACGTTTACTGTCAACCTACAAACTTCATAGTTTTCGCAATACATTGCTTGCTTGGAAAATCTTTTTTTATTAATACTTATTAAACTATAAGTTATTTTCAAATGTCGTAGAACAAATGTTGCTACGTTAGTGGTGTAGAAATGATGCCTACAGTTAATGCTCCTATTACAGGCCACACCCAATAATATATAGTAGTAAGGATGTGTTGCGATATATTTGGCCATACTGACTGCAATTAATTATATGATGCTGAGTACTGAGTCTTATATTGACGCAGGTACACCTGTGTCGATATAAGAGCGGTTTTAAAAAAAAAATGGAATTTTTAACAAATGTGATTTTTTCCAAAATGTCCTCTAAAAAAACTGCATTTTTATTTGAAATTCCCTCTTTTGGTTACTACTTTACAAAATATATCGAATAGTATTAAACATGAACGGGACTTAACCGCGTATATTAACTTTAAAATTTACCTCCGACGTTTCGAAGACGACGTTGTCCTCGTGGTCTCGTTTAATAATGTGTACAAACCGTGAAAGTTTAAATCAGTATATCGAATAGTACCTTTACCGTGAGTTGTGACTTTGAGGTTTTCGATAACGAGTATCGAGTTTACTATCTGTGCATCTCGTTCGCACTAATATAGTACAGGCGAGATACCACTTCACAAAATACATCGAAGACTCTAACAAAATAGAAAAAAAATAGAAATAATTCACCAGCAGAAGTTGTTAAGCGGGCCATTTGTTCATAATAATCTAAACACGTTCTGATACTCTTATTCGTAACAACAAAGGTTTATACGGGGTCGGCAACGCGTGAATGATGCCTCGGTATTGTAAACGTCCATAGGCTGCACCGCCTACCATCAAGCGGGTCGCATGCAAGGCTCGGAACCGGTTAATAAAATAGCGGTTAAAACCGGTTTATTTCGGTTTTACTCCGAACTTTTATGAGAACGCGAACGTTTGAAGAATTTTATTAAAACCTAAATAAACCGGTTTATTCGACGATTGACGATGGCCGGCATGCCGCGTGTGCCGCGTAAATACAGACACGTAGCAAATTGCTACTAGCAACTTATGCTTTTTTGGAATAAACCGGTTTTTAAAGTTCAAAACCGGTTGACTTGACAAGAACTTTATGAAAATGTTCCCGTATAAACCGGTTTAAAAATAACGGTTTCTCGAGTGAAACCGAAATGAAAAGGTTTTGCGCCAAGTACAATATGATAACGGTTTGGAAATTTAACCGGTATCCGAGCCTTGGTCGCATGCTTGTTTGCCACTTTAATGGTATAAAAAAATGTCAAGCTCATTTTGATCGACTGCTTAGCATCTTAGCTGCTGATTGGATTGTTGTTTGTGTCAAAATATGTATTTGTTTATAGGTGCTAATAAAGAATAAGAAGCTGTTGCCGATGGAGTCTAGTCCCACTGTTGGGCTGACTGGGGCCAGCTCAGCGCAAGGCTACGGTGGGGTCTTAGCCACGGCATTTAGCAGGTGATATATCGATCTAACTTTATCGATAAGTTGATGGTGTATCGAGCTTAACCTCCTGAGACTCACAGGCCTACATGTAGTACTAATTACTTTATCTACGTACATATCATAAGTGCTCTAAAATGCGTCCAGAAACCGTAGGCAATGACCAGCATTACCAACCATCAGCAATGAATGGAGATGTAATGTTAACATTACCTACTGAAATCAGTAGGTTATGAGTTTAAATTTGGAACAGCTGTCAAATTCAAGTGCGGTTTCTATTCTAGTATCTATAGATATTAAAACAGTCATTGCCACGAAACGCCAATTCGTTATGTGTTTTTAATATAAATCGAACGACATTTGAACTCGAGTGACAGTAGAATAGGGAGTTCATTCGCTTGTCTATGAAAAAATATTTGACTGAGATACGAAATACGAAACGCCGCCATTCCAAGCTGTCATTTGTTTTGTTCGTTGACTTTTTAATGTTTCAAGTAACACTAGTAATACTGCAGGTCATGTCCCTACGGTTCCTGAACCCATCTTAAAACACTTATGATATGTGTGTAGATAAAGTAGTCTATGTAACTATACATTATTTGGCACTACAACAAGAGTGTGGGTTTATGAAACGAGCCGAAGGCGAGTTTCATAATAATATCACACGATAATGCCCTTCATTATGCATAGATACATAAACTACTATTAAACAAAATTGAATTTTATAAAATTGGAACAGAGTTGAGTTTTATTTGTTTTCTTCGATTTTGACACAAAAGAAATTATACTTTATTTCCTACACTATAAAGAACGAATCCGAGTAGCATTTTACTTGTATGGTCGGCCTCAGGAGGGTAATATTTATATATCTAAGAATATACCAATTGAAAAGATGATATATACTAAAGAAAACAGTGACGAGACCTCAAGATTTGTACCCTTACCGCCTTAACTAATTGGTCCACTTGAACAACGGAACCCTAAAAAAAATTTATCAAGTATACAGTGTGTATTTTTCATACGGGCTTAACCGTGGTCCACATAATATAGTATCCAGTAATACGACTCGTATTATGTTAATAATTTTATTAAATAGTGTTATAAAATATATTTTTTTAGTCTGACCGGGCAGCAATGTACGCAGTCCAACTTATTTTGACATGACAAGTAATACTGACATGACATTAGGCATCGGTACATTAATTATTATGGATGTAATACATTGCGTGATTAATTATTATGTATAAAAAAAACAACCAAATTTTTAAACAAACTGAATTTAAATAGGTTCCCGGAGTCCAATAACTCCAATAACCGCCACTACAATATTCGCTCGAATGAAAAATACACACTGTATGTAATCTTGTTTATTTTAACGATATTTGGCACCGTCTTACCAGCTCTAAGGTGAAAACACTACGTGCTTGCGCCTCCTATATGAATCCCTTTCGGGATTCTGATATAGCTAGAGATATGGTGCTGCCAGCTATGCATTTTTCTATGTATTTAGGTATTTATATGTATCTATTTATTATATATATCGTCGTCTAGTACCTGCAACACAAGCCTTATTGAGCTTACCGTGGGACTAGGTCGATTTGTGCAAGAATGTCCGTAATATTTATTAATTATTATTATTATTTATTTTAAATCTTTATTTTATGTTGGTCCTCATTTTTTTAGTGTCCCAAAGAACTTCTTATTTATTCCCTCGTGCGGCGTGTTTTGAAAAATTCCAAATTGCGCGGCAAAATTACGGACTTAAGACTCAACAATTCCTATGCTTTACTATAATGCCATGTTTTTACCAGGTCTAATGGCATACGGCATACCAGCACCTCACTACCAGAGCAAGGAGTCAGGACCAGCTCCTTATCCCAGCAGTCTGGTAGCAGCCTTGCGGAGTACTTCTCTGACGAGGATTATGATGATGATGAGGAACTTGACGGTAAGGTTTTATGGTACAAAGCGGATTTGATACCTTATAAGCAAGGTATTAAGGCCTATTTCTAGAACACTTGTAATTTGTAATGCCAGCGGAAGTCTCTTTCTAACAACAGGTGTCTAAAAGTGACTTCCGCTTGTATTACAAGTTCATAAGTGCATGTAATGTGCCTAATTTGGACCCGGGTATGTCCTTAAACTACGTCCAACAATAAGAAGTAGGGCACAGCGATGACCATCACGCTTGAATCTGGGGCAGCCCAACTGGGGAAGTACCTCCTCCTTACAGAAGACCACAGCCATAATAGCACTGCTACCTTTCAGGTATGTAGTGTTGTGTTCCTGATGGTGAGTAAGGTTCCCAGAGCTCCAACCCCCCTTAAAGGCCGGCAACGCGCTTGTGACTCCCCTGGTGTTGCGGGTGCCCATGGACGACGGTTATTGCTTACCATCAGGCAATCCGTCTGCTCGTTTGCCCCCTATAAGATAAAAAAAAAATTAAAAAAAAAAATCTGTTATCTTTAAAGATATAGGCCTCTGGTCAAATCGAGTTTGGTGCAGAATTGGATTTTCCCCTGAACTTTCCCCAAGTTACTTTCCCCCCCACACAGTCCGATCGCTCTAATAAGCTGAACAGTTTATAGAGATTAAAAAAGTATGAAATTACTAAGTCTGTACAACTTACAGAAGACTACAGTCATAATAGCACTGCCACCTTTCAGTGTTGTGTTCCTGATGATGAGTAAGGTTTCCAGAGCTCCAACCCCCCTTAAAGGCCGGCAACGCGCTTGTGACTCCCCTGGTGTCACGGGTGCCCATGGGCGACGGTAATTGCTTACCACCAGGCAACCCGTCTGCTCGTTTGCCGCCTATGTCATAAAAAAAAAACCGCGATCCGCGCATCTTGGCAAACACATTAGCGACATTTACAAAATTGACAAGTCGAAGCGGTACTCGGATAGCACAATTGGTAGTGCACTGGGCTAGTGATCCAGTGGTTGTGGGTTCGAGTCGCACCACGAGTAAAAAAAAATATATTTTTCTTTCGATTTAAATGTCGAAGATATTCGCTAGCAGACGTTTCTGCATAATAATAAAAAAGACATCTATCATGTTTAACAGCAGTATCTCAGTGCTTACTAGTTGTATGTAGATGTTTCGTTGTCGAAATAACTCAACATGTATCCATAGATGGCACTGCGCTACTTAGTAGTATTAGTAGTTATATAACTAGATGCCCGCGGCTTCGCCCGCGTGGTTAGAGGAAAATGTAACATATTGAGTCTTCCCGTGGGAATGAGATGTTTTCCCACTGGAAAAAGTAGCCTATGTCACTCTCCATCCCTTCAACTACATCCACTTAAAATCATGTCAATTCGTAGCTCCGTTGTGCCGTGAAAGACGAACAAACAAGCAGATACACTTTGGCATTTATAATATTAGTATGGATTAGTGCTATTTGGATAAACATGCATATTTAATATTTTATAACGGCTTTACTGAATTACTATTTTTTATTATGCAGAAACGTCTGCTAGCGAATATCTTCGATATTTAAATCGAATGTAAAATAAAAAAATTTGACTCGCGGCGGGTTTCGAACCCACAATCACTGGATAACTAGCCCAGTGCACTAACTTTCTTTTTTTAGGGCTTACCCAAGTCTTATGTTTCGGCACATGAATCACAATGACACACAAAAGTTAAAATACAAGTATATTGTTAATTTCGTGTTGGACTGTGTACTTAGAGAATAACATCCATCTTGTTTAATAATCTTATGTTATCTTATGTTATGGGGACCCTTTCGGATACACTCTGCCCATTGGGATCTTTTGTGTACATGTTTGATAATACGAAAATTAAGAATTAAAATTAATGTTTAAAATTTCAGACAACAGATTATGCCCAGTTTGAACACCAAACTTTCCATTTAAAGCCCCATAAAAACACCATTTATGTTCCAGACAAAGAGCTCCATAAAATCCTTAATTCCATGGAAGAGAAGTGTGGACGAGCTTCTCTATCACTATACAGAAGTCTTCGACCTGATACGAAGCAGAGCAGTGCTGCCAGGAAAAGAAGCAATCAAATAGCGAAGGAGCTCAGCGACATGGTCACATATGTTCAGGTGAGATTGAGTCTATACTTAATTCCAGGCCACTTATTATTACTTGATTAGTATATTATTTTTTAATTATGCAGAATCGTCTGGTAGCGAATATCTTCGGTATTTAAATCGAAAGAAAAATGGAAAACTTTGACTCGCGGCGAGACTCGAACCCACAACCACTGGATCACTAGCCCAGTGCACTACCAATTGTGCTACACGAGTACCGCTTAGACTTTTCTGTCAATTTTTTCTATCTATCTTTCGTCTTATACTATACGTCATCATGGGTGACGTGTAAACACATCTACCGCCAGCGTATTAAACACTTAACGGCATCGAAGTCTCAATTTTCATTGAGAATTCATCGATAACAATGTGCTACCCCTTTCTTTACTTGATTAGTATACTTTTTTAATACAAGACTGACCTCAGTCGCACCTGATGGAGTCGACGAGGTCGAGGGTGTAGCACGCTGGTTCAGTAACAGCCTTCACTCTTGCCTTGAAGAGACCCAAATTATATCTTTCCTGTAATACAGACGAAGGGAGCAAATTCCATTCCTTAGCAGTCTAGGAAGGTAGAAGCGAATCGCTTCGTGTGAATGAATGGAATATTCATAACGTAAGGATGAAACCGCTCCCCTCGCCTGGACGTCCGGTGCAACGGAGATGGCGGAATTAAATCGTGCAGTTCCTGAACACACAAAATGATATGATGGATAAGATGAATCAATATAACGAGACAAAACCTAGCATTGTATCAAACTAGTCCAAATATAATATGCGTCAAAATATATAACAAATTATCAAATGAATTAAAAGAGGAAACATCCAATAAAAAAATTATAAGGTCCCTTAAACAATTTTTAGCGGAAAAATGCTACTACAGTGTTCAGGAATATTTCGACGACCCACAAACAGACTGTTACTATTAGGGCACACCAAGTACACCATTAAATAAACAACATGTCAGTCTGCCTCTGTTCGCAGATAGCGTTGCAATGCCCCTCAGGGCCTTAAGTATATGTTATTTAAAATGTATACATATATGTATATGTATATTAAGAAGCGTGTATAATAAGCAATGAATAAATTAAATAAATGATTGATAAAATGATACTTTTGTATTAACTCCGGCTTGCCATGAGTGGTTTTTAAGAAATGAGGACATGTGTCACTCAGTGAGGTCTGAAGAAAAGCAACTAAACAGCGAAGGAATTCAGCGTGGTTATTTATGTTCAAGTGAGATTGAGGCTATACTTAATTCCAGCCCACTTATCGCACTAAAGTAGTACAAGCGAGATCCACAGATAGTAAACTCGATACTCGTTATCGGAAACCTCAATGTCACAACTCATGGTAAGGGTACTGAAAATGCAATTGGTACATTGTAACTTAACTTTTTTTTGTAAGTAAAGATCACTTGTAACGGTTAAAATAACGGAAAAATTATGTAGATTTTTCCATTTTTTTCAAATTTTAAATGTTATATTTCTGATTTTTAAATAGAATGAAAGATTTTGACTCACAGTGGTAGTGGGTTCAAGTCCCGCTGCGAGTCAAATTTTTTCTATTTTTCTTTCGATTTAAATATCGAAGATATTCGCTAGCAGACGTTTCTGCATAATAAAAAATAACACTAAGAACAAATCAAATTATTTTTTATTAAATATTTTTTAATTTGCTTTGATTTTTAAGTAGTAATACTACTATATAAATTTAAAGTTGAAATAGATGACATATACTTAAGAAAAAGCGACGAGGACCTTCGGCGTTCGAGACGGGACTCAAATCCGCATCTCCAGCTATCGCGGCTGACGCCTTAACCAATTCGACCACCCGTACACAGCGGAACCCGTCGAAATTAATCTAGTATATGTAATCTTGTTAATTTTTAAACGGTTTTTGGCACTGTTTTACCAGCTCTAAGGCGAAACACTACGTATTTGCGCTTCCTATATGAATCCCTCTCGGGATTCTGATATAGCTAGAGAGATGGTGCTGCCATCTATGAAAGTAAGAACAAATCAAATTATTTTTTTTATTTCAGTATATGTCATCTATATCTACTTTTAATTTATAAAGTAGTATTTCTACTTAAAAGATCAAAGCAAATCAAAATATCTCATAAAAAAATAATTTGATTTGTTCTTACTTTCTTAAAAATCAATTCTAAAGTTTAGGTTATATGTAAAATGAACGCTCGAGGTCCTCGTCGCTTCTATTCATATTATATTATCTTCTTTCTTTTCATAAGTATATGTCATCCATTTCAAGTTTTAATAAAAAATAAGTTATATTTGTATTTGTAACAGGCTATAAAATTCCGCGGTCTCAACCCCCTATCACCAAGAAGTTCTGTGAAACAAACAAGCAAAGATAGTGCACCATGCAGCAGCTTCGAGTCTTCGGAAAGCAGTGATAGCACTGGAACGGTAAGAATATATTATTTTCTTATCATTTTGACAACAGATCCGGGCGGATTAAGGATGACTCACGTTACACCGTGGCGTCTCCTACACGTCGCCCTCCCGAGCCCGAGCCTTCCGTCGACCTACCGAGCCGGCCCGGGCCCGTGCGGCCTTCGAATATTCCGATTAACACAAGCATCGCTCCATCCAGCCATTTGTGCGAGTAGACGACTGTCGCACGCCCGTCGATATCGCGTCAACATCACGTCGCTTTCCCATAGCTTATGCCTTTTTACATAGCTGGAACGGTCGTGGCATGACTCGGGCCGAGCGGCTCGGAGGGCTCGGTGATGGTTGCGCCAAAGTTCACATAAAATTGCGACTTCGATTATTGGAAGTCCGAAAATATTTCTTATAAAATTTTATGTCATAATGATCATTACATATAACTGTCTTTGCTCATAAGTATTGTAATACCGAGTCATTCATGTTAATAATGTCAATCAATATAAATATCTATAATACTAATATTAGCAGCTTGTGGCGAGCTGTTGGGGAGTAGCGACTCCACGTACCTGAGTGCCCCTGGGGTGCCCTGTCGGACAGGTGGGACAGGTCCCCTGCCTCTGGCTTACCTTAACCGGCCGTCCAGAGTGGGGTCGCTAGAGCTGCGTTCTCGAGGGTAGATGTGGAAACCTAAGTGGCGAGTTGGCTATATGTTTAAAGTCCAGTGACACCTCTCTACCCTTAGCCCTATGCACCGGTGTTGCCCTTGAGCCATCTTTGATGTCGCTTTTTGTGGGGGCCCATCTCGCACAGGGCGAGTCACCGTCTGCCGGAAATAAAATTGGATACCATTTTATTAGGCAGACGTCCGTTTTTTTTTATCCAATAGCCCAGTAGCTAGTCCATCCTTTCCACCCAATAGCCTAGTACATTCTAGATTCCATTATAACTCAATAGTCCTTACACCATGGCGGGTGCTGTCTCTGTGCGCGTCCCATGATACGGACAGGGGCAACATCCGCTTAGTGTACCCCTTATATTTCATTAAATTGTCGAAAGGGCCTCTGCGCGTTGGCTCGATCTGGCTCCGCGTACGCCTCCCAAATGTCCGGAACACCATTGTTCCGTGTACGGAAGAGACATACTAATATTAATTTTCGTATACTTTCTTTATATAACGATTTTAAGTAATATAATAGCTGTCAAAAACGAAATATTGTGCCAGCGTCATCGGTAGGTACGACGACGAGCGAAGCGAGGAGGAGTGTTAGGTATCTTGCGTTCAGGACACACCCGACTCGCTGTCCAAAAAAGTAGTTTATTTAAAACATCGTTATGAGTCCCGATAAAAAATTTGAAATGATATTATGAATTTTAAAAATCGGACTACAGATCTTTATCAACAATGTTATTAGTAGTCAAAATTTATATAAAAAAAGTTATAAACAAAAAAATCATGACAAATGATCATTCTGATCACAAACCGTTGTTATGAAAAAAAATATGCCGAATAATTTTATATGACCCAATATGGACCCCTCGGTGATCACGTGATTCATTGCATACCAAATGTAGCGACGGTGGCCTCGGGTCGGAGACGGGCCGCTCTAACGTGAGTCATCCTTTATACGACGTTTATGCCATTATTGTATTTGCCTATTCGCGATTCTGCACAAAATGAACTCCACATAACTTACTTAGATCACATGCGTAATGCTTCAGTCATTATTTCTACACCATCTTGTTTTTGCCGATTCTGCTGAATATGATATGGCCTACAAAGCAGGATTGGTTTGGGCAGTCTATAATAAATAAATAAATAAGGATAATAAATAAATAAATAATAAATAAATATTTCGGGACAATTTTACAGTAATCGACCTAGTCCTACGGTAAGCTCAGTAAGGCTTGTGTTGTAGGTACTAGACGACGATATATATAATAGATAGATACATATAAATACTTAAATACATAGAAAACAATGACTCAGGAATAAATATTTGTGCTCATCACACAAATAAACGCCCCGACTGGGAATCGAACCCAGGACCATCGGCTTCATGGGCAGGGTCACTACCCACTAGGCCAGACCGGTCGTCAATCACGTGATTAGCGACATTTACCGGATATATTTCCAGATATTTACCAGCTGTTAACTTACACTATAATTCCAGCAGTTAGCAGTAACCCGAGCACGCTGCCTCAACGCTCCAGCGCTACACCACCCCTGCTACCGCTGCAGTTCTGTTAATGAAGCTATAGGGAAGAAGATCTGCCGTAAACACCCGCTCGCTCTAGTTGCACATACGGAGACCCAGCTCGTCCGAACTTATCCCGCCGGGTGAGTACCCACCGTTGATAGATCATCATTCCAGCTGTAAGATGTCTGGACCTTCCCCAAATATGACTTCATCATCGCCATAAGACGTCTACTGCTGAACATAGGCCTATCCCTTGTTCGCAACTTGTTACGAAACTCTTTATAGGAAACTCATGCAAGTATAAAACAATAGGTAGGTTGTAGGTTAGGTTCAATATCATCAAGCTGGACATAGATCTCCCCCAAATATGACTTGGGGAGGAATTAACATAGTCCCAAACTCGCCACGCTTGGCAGACGAGTTGCGAACGCAGTAACTTTTGATTCGATTTCGACGGAAGCTGCTGACCACCCATATGACTTCCTATGTCGCCTTTTACGCACCCACGGGAGGAGATGGAGTGGTGCTACCCTCAGCTGGCACCACAAGGTACTGGTACAGGACTCCGTTTCGCCCAAGAAAAAAATTGACTCGCTAACTGCTAAGCATTTAAAAGTCAAAATGCTTCTCGGGTCAGAGGTGTAGGGTTAGAACCGGAGAAGTTTTTATTTTTCTTCTTTTGTATACTCGACGTGTAAAAGTGCCTTTGTGGCTTACTTACTGAATATACGTTTGAGTTTGCATTGAGTGTGATGTCATTTTCCTCCACAGCCTAAGGATAGATTCATCCAACTTCGATCCCGTTACCTTCTGGTGCTGTGGTGTTCAGTTGGTAGCCCTGAACTACCAGACGGAAGACGCTGCTATGGCCGTCAACGCAGCCATGTTCGAGAGCAACGGATCCGTGGGCTACGTCAGGAAACCAGCTGTTATGTGGGACCCTGGACATATTGCTTACAGGAGGTAAGGTTATACCACTCTGGTTCAAAAATGTATGAAATTTTTTTTTTTTAGTTTTTTCCTCGGGGCGCCCCTTTTTTACATTTTCTTATTGAAATATCATACTTAAATTTCAATTTGCTATGATAAGAGAAAGATAGTACTCATATGAAAATGGACGTTTCTGACCTTTTTACCACCACATCCAATTTTAAAAGTATATGTGTAAAACAATAGTTTTAGTACTTACTACACAATTTTTTCAGCAACAAAAACTGTATTATACCATGATAAACGATTATACTATACGTAAATAATTCAGTAACACCCAATTGTCCTCTGGAATTTCAAGCGTTTCAGGCTACGGTAACCACTTACTGGTGGACCTTATGCTCGCTGCCACTGGTAGTATAAGAAGAAAGCATCAAAAACGACTTGAAGTTCATTCTATTGGTTTCCTTCAAAGAATATAAAGTTCCTCGTTCGCAACTAGTTTTCCAAGTAAATAATAAAAATTCTTTAACCGCAACTAGTTGCGAAAACGGATCTTACCCACTTTATCAGGATCATTACATAGTATAAAACAAAGTCGGTTTCACTGTCCCTATATATATGTATGCTTAAATTTTAAAAACTACGCAACGGATTTTGAAGTGTTTTTTCTAAATAGATAGAGTGGTTAAAAAGGAAGGTTTATATGTATAATAACATACATTAAATAGTTGGCACTTAGATGGTTGGCAGTCCTCAACTGTGCGTTTTTCTAGAAACTTCCTACCTCGCACAGCAAAACTCTGGAATAAATGGTCGTGTGCAGTATTTCCGGACCGATATGACATCCAAACCTTCAAGAAAAGAGCGTATAGGGATCTTAAAGGCCGGCAACGTACTTGTGACTCCTCTGGTGTTGCGGCCATGGGCGGCGGTAGTTGCTTACCATCAGGCAATCCGTCTGCTCGTTTGCCTCCTATATCATAAAAAAAAAAACTTTTTATTTTGTCATTTTCAGATTCAACCCCATGGAGAAAGAATTCGATGGGATCCACGCTGCCCATCTCACACTGTCAGTAATATCCGGACAGTACGTGGCTGAAAACGTATATTCCTTCTACAACGCGTTTGTAGAAGTTGAGATACTGGGTGTACCAGCTGACTGTAGGAAGCTGAGGACAAGGGCTGCCAGAAGAAATGCTTTGAACCCTGTGTGGCATGAAACGTTTAATTTTAAGGTTAGTAATATTAATACGGACAAGATGCCCAAGTAACAAAATTTGGTTCTATAAAAGTCCTGAGAACGTTTTGGAGCGTGCTAATTAGTGTTCATGATTAGCACTATAATGGTTTTGTAAACGGTTACAAAACCCCGAATAGGCCCTAGTTTTATCACTGATTTATACTATAAGCATTACATAAAAGCTCTCACGATGATTAATCAGCTCTATGGTTGAAATGTAAAAGCGACGAGAAACGCTTTTTAGTACTAAAATAGTGCTGTATGTAACGTTTATGTCGCAATTTGCAACTATAATAGTAACGAAAACATGTTTATGGTGCTATTTTGCACCATAAACGATTCCAGTGATCTTTTGTAGCACACTTTCTCGTGCGCATTTTGCGTGAGGTGCCTAAAATATTAAATACGGGAAGTTCATTCGCCATTGTTTCTTAAAGTGACATTTGTATTTAGAAAACAATAAGGACGTACTAAAAACATTCGTGGACCGTTACATGGCAGTAGATTATACATGGGAAAATAATTGTATCGATAAAATCATTATCCTGATTTCAAATTTGACAATGCGCTTTCATAATTTTCATGTTTTAATTGAATTTTAATTAATAAAATATGGAATTGTTCCAACTGGGGCTGCTATAGTACATATAGGCTCCAGTCGTGCTGTTAATGTGCTATTATGACAGAAAACAGCAGCCATATTTAACGGATTAGGGTTCCGTTGTTCAAATATAAAATAGTGTATACAAAATATATTTCTTTGAATGGAGTTGCAATAAATACACACTGGGCAAATACACCCCACGTTGCCGCCGAGGCTTGTAGGTAGGTATAGTGTTTTCTCAAACATGAAGTGAAATATAAAAAAATATAAAATTTGAAGACTGTAGCTCTATCCGGTTGTCTACGTTCACACAGCGTAAATTTTCTCGTATACTGTATACGAGATTTTGTCCATTTAGCGCTTATGTATACATTGATTCGTTCACACTTCACACGGACAAATTGTTTTCTTGATGTGAACAAACCGATTGGACCTTCCAGTAATATCCACCAGGTACTGATTTGATATTTATGTTAACATCAGTTTTCAAAAGTGTCCTTGGATCTTAATAACACATCACGAATGCGCTTATTTATTATTTCTGACAAACTTTTAATTGCTAGATGAGGTATATTATAAGTGACGCACCATTTTCGTAAATCACTGCGTAACTGCTCGTTTTTAGTGTTCTCTTCATCTGAACATTCTGATGTTGAGAACTTTGAATTGAAGTATTTTCACTCGCATATTCTTCATCTGCATTACTGGCTTGACAAGACGGAAAATCATTGCTACAGCCCGGCTGTGGTGCAAAACAAATATTTTGTGCGGAACCATACGCTATATTTTGTGGACCCGCTAGACCAGTATTTCCATTTTGTATTGACGATAAAAAACATTTGTAAAATACTAGTGATATACTTGATACTGAAAAGCTAGTATAGATCTAATTAGTCCATTAGTTGTAATCTTTAGCGCTGTCATGTCACGCTTTAGTCTCGTAGCAGTAACATAAACACACTTATAGAAGATATTTAGCTATTTAGAATTTAAGTAATTTAGCAACGTACCAGATAACTTTTATAGTACTATATAGCACTATAGAAAATCTTTCATGACTTTTACAGAATTCTAGCTTCATAGCGACGTCAAGAGAGCTTCTAAAACGCAAACACGTTACGTAATGGACGTGCAAAGTCCTTTTATAGTGCAGATTGATCCATTAATAGTGTTTACGATACTGCTACAGTACTAGTACTATAACTGTATATTCTGACGCATTATTAGTGCAAAATAGTTACATAAAAGCGTCAGTAAAGTTGTCTATAGTATTAAATAGTACCATCATCGCTTTTTGCATATCTATTACAGTGCAGCACTTTAAAGATTCTTTTGTTTCTTCCTATAAGCGTTCTAAGAGCTAAATTATAGAACTTAAATGCTCTTTAATTTTATAGAGCCAAAACACTGTGTTAAAAACCTTTATAGTACAAGCAGCCACAATGGATACCATTATAGTCGTACTATATCACTGTTTGGTGATAAAATGCCTTAGTTATAGAACCTTTTGTTACTTGGGTGGACAGACGACCTCATTAAGGTCCCCGGAAAACGCTGGATAGGTCGCTTCCAACCGGTACATGTGGAGGTCCAAGGGGGAGGTCTATGTTTAGCAGTGGACGTCTGAGATGAGATGATGAATATTAATACTACAGCCGGGAAGTAAGGCTGCCGGCCGAGTATATGTAGATTGTTACGAGACCTACAACCCCTTTCCACGTCGAGGTATGAACAGAGCTTTTCTCAATCATGCAATGCAATAGTTGTAAGCTTCAAGAAATAAAAGTTTTATGTTTAAAGAAACTAAAAGTAAACATGGCAAATAGAACATCAAAATGCACTATAAATTTATTTTCCTAACTAGTGCGTAAATTTCACTTTTTAAGGCACTTGCTATGAAAAATTAGGTTCGATACTCCTGTAAAAACTTCTTTAAGTTAAGACTCGGGTGATTGTCACCCTCGTTTCACTCGGGCTCCAACTTTCACCCTCGACGAAAAAAAGATTTTTTTCACTAGTATCGAAATGTACTATAATAGCCGTAGTGGAAGAGTAAAATAGAACTGCCAATATTTTTATTTTTTTTAATGGCCATCCCAATGCACTTATGTTTCTAAAAAAAGACATCTACCACCGGTTCTAATCTAACCTCTGACCCGAGATCATCACCGGCAAGAAACTCGGCGAGACTTATTTTTTTCAAAACAGTGATACATCTAATCTTAAATTACCTACATAATTATGCGTAGTCCCACGAGAAAACATCAAACAGTTTAATAAACTATAAGATATGACTGAAAATAAAATAAAAATAATAATAATTTGGGCCGGGCAATGCTCGTTTGACATCACCGTCCGATGTGACGAGAACCTCGAGAAAGGCAAGAAGGACAAGTCCAGCTACTTAGACTTGGCTCACAAGGTAACCGCCACGTGGGAAGTTGATTCGGCGATCATTGTACCGATAGTTGTTTCCCGAACGGTCTCATAGCGAAGACTCTCGACTAACATCTTGAGAGACTCGCTACGTGGTTGGGGTTGGATCAGGGGTCAGGTTCAGAAGGCGGAGTTTGGCAAAGCGGCGGTAATAAAAAAAAATGTGCGTTGGTTTTGATTTGTTTCTAAATAACCGCTGAACGTTTACACTTTCCTTTATTACAGATAAACTTTCCAGAGCTGGCTCTAATACGTTTCGAAGTTTACGACGCTGATACTAACTACATGCTCTCCCAACGAGTGATACCACTAAGCTGCCTCCGTCCCGGTTACCGACATGTCCGGTTACGGTAAGTTATATTAGTTTACAGAAACTGAAGCTTAGTTAATAAAAACTGAAACTTAGTTTACAAAACCTTAAACTTAGTTTACAGAAACTGAAACTAAATTTTCTGAAACTGGAACTTAGTTTACAGGAACCGAAACTTAGATTACAGAAACTTTGTTTACAGAAACGGAAACTTAGTTTACAGAAACTGAAACTGATTACAAAAACTGAAACTTAGTTTACAAAATCGGATACATTCACTATTATATATATATATATATTAATTACCTTTAATATTTTAAGAGCGATATTGTCCTTGCATCAGATGTCCCATTCTACCCACATATAAATTATAAAATAAAATATGTGCTTCGACATAATCATTGCGCATGCATGAAAAAAAAGTATAACAACTATTAAAATATTAAATGGAGGCAATTTTGTATCTCACTCGGCATCAAAGCTTGTTCCCGTCTCATGCCTTGAATCGCTCCCGATTCGACTTCAATTCTGGATATTTTTTCTCTAGCTCATAACTAAATATTAGCTCGGGAGAGTAAACACTAAATTTGCTCTCTTGTGAAATTAATAACTGTTACCTTTTACTCCTGTAGTATTTCTTAACTAAGTACTCGTAAAATAAGTACACCCTAAAAATATTACAAATAAATACTATCCAATTTTTTATCTCTCAGATCCCCAACAAATCAGTCACTCAACATGGCGTCCCTCCTCATCTTCTCCCGCTGTGGGGAGGAGGAAGCAGGGGAGAGTACGCGCACAGACCTCGAGGAGCCGCGGTCTCCCCAACAGAGGAGGAAGATACATTTCCTCGTCGTGCATGCTGTGAGGAGACGCGAACCGTATTCTATATTGAAGGTCACACAGGATACGACTACTAACGAGGTTGGTAGTTAATACCTCTTTGTCAGTTTTATTTATCGTGCAATCTTTCCTTCTTTTTTCTACCACCGAACAGGCTTTATGTTTCTCCTCAAGTAGGGAGTATAACTGTTATATTAACGGCTAGCAATAACTTTATGCTCTTAATTTAGTGCTATATTCTCTTTGGTTGTATCTTGTTGTATCTTGCCTGTAACAAGATAAATGACCCGTCATAGTCAAACCAACAAATTTTATAGGGCAACTGGTTTTATAGTTACATTAAGAGAGTCCTATGAAACTCGCCCATTCTTTCATCGCATTATCTTTCTACCCCACATGCCTTTTTTATCCTCTTCCGATGCTACTGTAACCTTGAGGAGCAAAAATTGTTGAATTATTATTTAGTATTAAAATAACTATTGCTGCGATTATAATATGAACAGACATCGGATTCCGTGGGGCGAAACTTCTTGACAACTAGGGACTTATAGGAAGTCGATAAATGAGTTTATCGATATAGTATCGATAAATGAGTTTATCGATACTAGTTCTAAATACTAGTGATCACACAAAGATTTGCTTATAAAATATTTTTTATTATGTAATAAAATAAGACTCAATTTTCTTCTTCTTTTTTGAAAACGTTTTTAAAAGTTTACTCGTCACAATTTATTTCTTCATGACTGTCCCATCTATTACGTTTAAAGTAAACCACCTCGAATTTTTTCCATATATTCGGGCGTTAAGCGTCTCCGTCTTGGCTGAAAAATCCATTTCAGGTGGCTAAAAGACTTTTCAATTTCTGTGGAGGTTATAGGAGCATAGCAAAATTTCATAAAGTGATCAATGGTATTTGAATTTCATACTGGTCTTCAGAACAATAGTTACGAAAAACACACAATTGGGGGCGGTCACTAGTATATAGAACTAGTATCGATAAATGAGTTTATCGATATAGGAAGTCCCTAGCTGTCAAGAAGTTTCGCCCCACGGAATCCGATGTCTGAATATGAACAACAATTTTATAACTGCCTCTATCTGATACTGCTGTTTTTGACAGCTATCTCACTTATCCTGTTCCATTTTCAAAAATCCACTATTTTCAGGCCATCGCCCAGTGCCTGACAAAAGCCGGCGTCTGCCGCTCATCCCGCGGGAACTATGTCCTCGTGGAAGAAGTTCCATCAAGAACGCCGACACAGCGAGTGTTGGCTCCCCACGAGAGGGTCATGAGGGCTGCAGCCAGCAGACCTGGTGCCAGGTTGCTGTTGAAGAAAGTTGGTGATGATCCTAGCAGTAGAGCTTGGCTTACAAGCATCAGGTAAGGATAGTTGTACTTATACCAATCAAAACCGGCCAAGAGTAACTCAAAAACAATTCAATCGATTAACTTCAAAATAATTATCTTTGAAAGTTTTCACTAAGCAATAGCTTTCATAATTATTGTCATATTCAGTTATTTGGATTAGGCACGGGGTGAACGACCTCAATCATTATATTAGTATGGACATGCCCCGGGAATCCGGGCTTTAAGTTGTTGGAAAAGGCACAAAACATCTAAGTAGCTGATAGACACGCGTACTTACTCGCCGTTATTTTGTCCAAATCGAACAAATAAGTACAAGTGTTCACACTGACAGCTCATTTGCTGCCACCAAGGCGGAACATTTTGTACCGTTTGGATAAAAGTCAAGCGAGTTATTAAAAAATCCCTTACAGACAATTTAAATTGTTTCATTTTTGTTCGATTTGTTCAGTAACGCGTGAAACTGTCGTATCTATATTAACTTTTCTACATGATATCCCGCGAGGGAGAATCCAAATAACCGATCACTGGTTATATTTCTTGTGTTATTTATACGTGAAAACATCGTGAGGAAACCAGACTAATCCAAATAAGGCCTAGTTTACCCTCTGATTTGGGAGCTCAGATGACAGTCGCTTTCGTATAACAAGTGCCTACGCCAAATCCTGGGATTGTTGTCTAGGGACCCCAGGCTCCCATGAGCCGTGGCAAAATGCCGGGACAACGCGAGGAAGATGATGAGTTTTTATGAAAGACGAATGTAGTGATTTATTATTTACATACCTTATACATTTCAGCCGTATGCAGTCCACTGCTGGACATAGGCCTCCCACAGATATGACTTGTATCATCTTGGGGGTAGTTGCCATAGTCGCCACGTTTGGCAGTCGGGATGACCGCAGTAGCTGTAGATTGGGTTTCGACGGACGCTGCTGCCCGTCTGTAGGATTTTTCCCTTTGTCGCCTCTTACAACACTCGCGGGAGATGGGGTGGTATTATTCTAGTCAGCCGGCATCACACGCCATTATTTATTTAGACAGGTGAATCCTGTCTAAATGCATTTATTATTTAATCTGCCAAAAATGTCATCATCTATTGTTTAATAGATCTCACTTTGCTCCTGTATTTTCCTCATGGGAGCTTGGGATCCGATTGCCAACTAAACCCAACTATTGGCGTAGGAACTAGTTTTACGAAAGCGACTGCCATCTGACCTTCCAACCCTGGAAAACTCTATTGGGATCAGTCTGGTGTCCTGGTCCTCACGATATTTTCCATCACGGCGACTAGCAAATCATATTCCGCAAAATCTGGTACGAGCCGTGGTATCATCCGCGAATTCCGTAAAATCTGGTACGAGCCGTGGTTTGAACCTGCGACCTTCGGATTGAAAGTCGCCACCAGCGCTCCAGCGTGTCTTCTTCTATTATTGTCTATTAGTACAAACTTGATGAGAGGCAGGGCACAGGGCGAAGTACCATCACATAACGCACGATTTAATTCCGCCATCTCCGTTCCACCACCGGACGTCCAGGCGAGGGGAGCGGTTTCGTCCTTACTTTGTGAATATTCCATTCATTTGCACGAAGCGATTCGCTTCTATCTTCCTAATGCGGACTGCTAAGGAATGGAATTCGCTCCCATAATTTGGGTCCCTTCAAGGCAAGAGTGAATAGGCTGTTACTGAACCAGCGTGCTACACCCTCGACCTCGTCGACACTTACCATCAGGTGCGACTGAGCTCAAACGCTGGTCAGTCTTGTATATAATAAAATAAAACTTGAGTCTGGAGCAGTCCAACTGGGGAAGTACCTCCTTACAAAAGACCACAGCCATAGCACTGCTGCCTTTCAGGTATGTAGTGTTGCGTTATTGATGGTGAGTAAGGTTTCCAGAGCTCCAACCTTAAAGGCCGGCAACGCGCCTGACACTGCCCATGGGTGACGGTGATTGCTTCCATCAGGCAATTCTGCTCGTTTGCTTTTGCCATTAAAAAAACCTTCACCTCTCACCAAAGCTCTTCATCTTCACAGGTCCAACTCCAACGAGCGACCAGCTGCTCGGTCCTCATCACCTCCTGGCGAAGAAGAACCGAGGAAACCCCCTGACAGCTTCCTAGTGTGCGTTCATAATGTCTCACATGAAATCCCTTACGCTATACTAAAGGTCAGTCATATTTGGACTTGTAGGTAATTTTATCTATATATATTTTTCGATATTTAAATCGAAAGAAAAATAGAAAAAAATTGTTTTTACTCGCAGTGGGATTCGAACCCACAACGACTGGATGACTAGTCCAGTGCACTACCAATTGTGCTATACGAGTACCGCTGAGAGTTGTCAAATTTTTCTATTTATCCCTCGTCGTATACGTCATCATGGGTGACGTGTAAACACATCTACCGTCAGCGTATTGAACACTTAACGGCATCGAAGTCTCAATTCATATTGAGAATTCATCGATAACAATGTGCTACCCCATTCTAAATTATCGTCTTTCGATTTAAATATCGCAGATATTCGCTAGCAGACGTTTCTGCATGATAAAAAATAATTTATATATATTTTTTATGATATTTAATTACTGTAATTGCTTGATATTATGTTTTCTTACAGAATTACGCATGTATGTTTAAGATTTTTTTGGATACTGTTTTGAAAAAATATGTCCTGCCGAGTTTCATGCCGGTTATAAAAGTCAAAATACTTCTCGGGTCAGAGGTGTAGGGTTAGAACCGGTGTAGTTTTTAATTTTCTCTTTTACTTTTGTATACTCAACATGTTAAAGTGCCCTTGTGGTGTACTTACTGAATAAATGTTTGAGTTTGAGTAAGTCAATATTTATGGTAGTCCCATAGACATACCATTTAACTAGACGGAGCGTGCTAATAATACCACGATCGAAAGGGATATGGTCTTATGTAACTTTCCATAGGTATACCAGAGACGGCGCTATTTTCGTCCGTCCTTGTCAATATCACACTCTTTTATTTGGTTTTCAACCAAAGTTGCGGTAATTATACAGAATAAGCGAATATTTTTGTTATAAAGAATGTCCTGTAAAGCAGAACTATAGTGAATTGTTACATTTTGGGGTACAAAAGCTAGAATATCTTTGTCCTTTACTGGCGCACGGATGCGTTCTCCAGTCATTATTCCTCCTAAGGTAGTCCACATGGAAAGGTACCTTATGGCGCTTGGCGCTTACGCTATTCTTAATGACGCTTCAATACTAATGTGACACTTTGCAACGTAAGCGCCCAGCGCCATATAGTACATTACATCAGAGGCTGGGAAAATGAAGATTTCCGGCCAAGTGGCGAGCGAGGCCGGGAATCCGTTTTCACAACGAGGCATGTATAGTGTTTTACTCAAACATATAATGAAATAAAAGAAATGCTTCAAATAATTAAATTTATAAAATCACAACTAACAATGAAATCGAAATGTATTAAAATTTAACATCAGCTGTTTGCTATGACACCCGCCATCTTTGCCTCTGTATGGATAATCGTCGAAAAAAAAGTTACTTTGCAGGCCTAGGCTTGCAAAGTTATATGAAATTCCATTTCCGTCCACGCTCAATAAACCATACTTCCGAGTCTATTATAAGGAATGTAAAGACAATATTTCATTGCATGTTTGAGAAAAGGTACCTTTCCATGTGGACTACTACAAATTATGTACTTAGCGTTTATCTACATAACTTATATAATGAAATTGTTTCAGGTGCCTCTAAACGCAACCGCCTCCTATGTAGTCTACCAAGCATTAACAAAAGCCCGATGCCAGGACGACCCAAAGAGGTAATCATTATTTCACCCGTAAATCGACAATTTTTGGACAAAAGCCTCCCCCGAATATGACTTCTATCTTGGGGGTAGTTACCATTGGCAGGATTGGCAGGCGGGTTGGAGACCGCAGTAGTTGTAGATTGGGTTTCAACGGAAGCTGCTGTCCGTCAGTTGGTATTTTCCCTATGTCGACTCTTACGACTGTAAAGAACAATGGTTCATCTTTCTTTAAAATATGATCGTGTGTAAAGACTGTACAGAACAATCGTTTATCTTTCTTTAAAATATGACCGTTTGTAAAGACTGTAAAGAAAAATGGTATATCTTTCTTTAAAATATGACCGTGTGTAAAGAATGTAAAAAACAATGGTTTATCTTTCTTTAAAATATGACCGTGTGTAAAGACAGTAAAGAACAATGGTTTATCTTTCTTTAAAATATGACCATGTGTAAAGACAGTAAAGAACAATGGTTTATCTTTCTTTAAAATATGACCATGTGTAAACCCAGTAAAGAACGATGGTTTATCTCTCTTTAAAATATTACCATGTATAAAGACAGTAAAGAACAATGGTTTATCTTTCTTTAAAATATGACCATGTGTAAACCCAGTAAAGAACGATGGTTTATCTTTCTTTATCATTTGACCGCGTGTAAAGACTGTAAAAAACAATGTTTCATCTTTTTTTTAAATTTGACAGTGCGTAAAGACTGTAAACAACAATGTTTCATCTTTCTTTAAAATTTGACCGTGTGTAAAGACTGTAAAGAATAATTGTTTATCTTTCTTTAAAATATGACCGTGTCTTAAGACTGTAAAGAACAATGGTTTATCTTTCTTTAAAATTTGACAGTGCGTAAAGACTGTAAAGAACAATGTTTCATCTTTCTTTAATATTTGACCGTATGTACCAATGGTTTATCTGTCTTTAACATTTGACTGTGTGTAAAGACTGAAAAGAACTTCATTTTTCTTTAACATTTGAACGCGTGTAAAGAACAATTTAACTTGAATATTTATCTATTTTATAAAGACATGAGGTAATTGTAATTGTTTCAAATGAAATAAAGATATCAGATAATTGTATTACAGAATGAAAATATCTGATCGTGTGTGAAGACCGATAGTTTAACTACACTAATATTATACAGGCGAAAGTTTGTGAGTGTGTATGTTTGTTACTTCTTCATGTTTAAACGGCTGGAGCGATTTTTATAAATTTTGGTGTGGAGTTAGCTGACACCCTGGATTAACACAGGCTGCAGTGTCACCGTCAAGTGCGATCGTGATCCAGTGGGTCTCCCCCTAACGGCAATGCGGACGACTCCGCTGGGTTTTTAGTGGGTATTCTCCTCCCCTCCTCTAGCCAAGAGGAGCAGCGAGGAGAGTCCCACATACCCCCTCACTACCATCATGGGCCTACCTCAGAACCGGGGGAATGCGTATTTTCCCAGCGACAAAAAAAAGGCCACGTTTTACTGCGGGAAAATAACCGTGGGTAACACCGCGAGCACAGGTTCTATTTTATAAAGATATCAGATTATTGTATGTTAGTGTTTATAACCATGTGTGAACACGTGTGAAGAGCCTGGGATTCGCAGGTTCGTGCTGGGCGAGCAGCTGGAGTGGGGCGGGCGCGCCGCGAAACTGCAGCAGCGCGCGCTGGCCGACGACGAGGTGGTGTACGCCGCGCAGGTGAGCATCACACCCTCACTCATCAGTACCATCACGCTTGGGTCTTGAGAAGCCCAACTGGGGAAGTACCTCCTCCTTACAGAAAACGAGATGGATGACGTATGACTGTTTTAATATTCTATAGATACTATATTAGACATCCCACTTGAATTTGACAGCTGTTCCAAATTTAAACTCATAACCTACTGATTTCAGTAGGTAATGTTAACACAAGCGTATTGAACACTTAACGGCATCGAAGTCTCAATTTTCATTAACCCGTTTTGGACCCAGGTATGTCCTTAAACTACGTCCAACAATGAGAGGTAGGGCACAGCGATGACCGTCACGCTTGAATCTGGAGCAGCCCAACTGGGGAAGTACTTACTCCTTACAGAAGACCACAGCCATAATAGCACTGCTACCTTTCAGGTATGTAGTGTTGTGTTCCTGATGGTGAGTAAGGTTCCCTGAACTCCAACCCCCCTTAAAGGCCGGCAACGCGCTTGTATCACCCCTGGTGTTGCCCATGGGCGACGGTAATTGCTTGCCACCAGGCAATCCGTCTGCTCGTTTGCCGCCTATGTCATAAAAAAAAGTAGCGCATTGTCGTGGCCGGGCTGTTAGAGAGACTGGTGTGGCGGCTAAAGCGGCCCAAAAACTTAAGCACCACAAATAAATACAGGGGTCTCGGCTCCGAATACATTTTTATGCCATTCGGAATCGAAAACCTAACCAATGGGGTCCCAGCGCCCATATCATGTTCAAAGACCTTTCTAAAAGACTCGTCTACTGCACTGGTGACCGCAGAGCTGGGTTCCTCTGGAGTTGCAAGCGTCCATAGGCTACGATAATTGCTTACCATCAGGCGGGCCGTTTGCTTGTTTGCCACCGTCGTATAAAAAAGGTACATCGCGCATAACGAATGAGTACCTCGGTACCATGGCAAAATGGCCCAATATGAACGACGTATTATTTTAGTTTTATTGTTTAGATTGTTTTCATTTCAAATGTTATTTAAAAAACAAAAAAAATGCAATTTCCATTTAGAAAATGCTACACCAGAATGTATGCTAAATACCTAATCGTCTCAGAATTTCGTTAACCTAGCTACCGTTTAGTAGATTAACGAATTTTCTGGAATCTTACAATAAGGAAAACACTGAATTAATTGAATTTGCACAACAAATAAACTCAATATCAGTGTAAATTTTTTATTACAGAAAAATATTAACAATGGATAAATGACGAAAATCGATTTTAATTCTCACCTTATAATTATAGCTACATGTAGCTATCAGATACATCGGAGCTGTGGAGGTGGTCACAAATATCTGAACAACCCTTTTATTTCAATGCGATAAAGTGCATAATTCTTAAAAAATAAGAAGGAAAAAATTTAAAAATCAACTGCCTCGGGCGAGACTCGAACTGGCGACTCGGAGATACATGCCCATCGCTCTACTATCTGAGCTACAGAGGCTTTCCCAAAGGCTGTGTTTCATAGCGACATGCATGTTCAGATATTTGTGACTACCTCCACTGCTCCGATATACTGAGTGTTATAAAAAACGTGATACAAAATTATCAAACCGGCATCTGTTCAAGATTTAGAACATCTTTTACTATGGTGTCAAGTTTGTAAAATTAAATAAAAATAGAGCTGTTCCATAGAAAAAGTCACCGAAAACGTATGAGAGAATAGTTTTTTTTTTTACAATTTACAAAGTTGACGCCATAGTAAAAATTGTTCCATGACCAGATGCCGGCTTAATAATTTTGTATCACGTTTTTAACACCAGGTATCTGATGGCGAATGTACAGTCAACCAATCTGACATAGGCCACTTCGTCCCTTGTCACAGTGAAAATCTATATGAAAGACGCAAAAGATCTCTTATTAACGTCACTGTGACAAGGTTCGAAGTGGCCTAGAAATCAAATTGGTTGACTATACAGTCAACCAATTTTATATAGGCCACTTCGTCCCTTGTCACAGTGAAAATCTATATGAAAGACGCAAAGACCTCTTATTAACGTCACTGTGACAAGGTTCGATGTGGCCTAGAAATCAAATTGTGTATACATATTAAACAACAATCACAGTATTATCAAATCACACTTAGTCACATCACACGTAAAATACCATTCAGTAAGGCCCAGACTGAGCAGGGGCACCATATGATGAACTTACTCCAGATGATATACCACCAGAAATACCACCTGAAACACCACCTGTACTTATGCCCCCTCCAATACCTCCTACACCTCCAGCCCCCTTCTGAGCCCTATACTTGATGAAATAAACTTCAGGTTTCGAAGGCTGCGTAGGAGCCGGAGTAGGTATACTTATGTCTCCTTGCTCATCGGGTCTCTTCACCAATACGTATACCAGCGTCTTCTCTTCGTTCAGGGCTTGTGCTGGTATGACAGGGGTTACTGGGGTGGGTGGAGATGGGGCTTTGATGAAGATGATTTTGTAGTGTTTCTGCGGCACGCCACCTCCACCGACGATTTGGGGCCGGTTGTCTTCCGGCTCTGGGGGTGGGACGTGGACGTAGATGTGTTTTTGTACGATAGCGCCGCCGCTGAAGCCGCTGGATCCTGCGAAACCACCGGATCCGATTCCGAAACCACTGGATCCGCTTCCGAAACCGCCGGATCCGCTTCCGAAACCGCCGGATCCGCTTCCGAAACCGCCGGATCCGATTCCAAAACCACTGGATCCGATTCCAAAACCGCTGGATCCGCTTGCGAAACTGCTAGATCCGCTTGTGAAACTGCTGGATCCACCTCCAACGCTTCCGCCGCCAAAACTTCCTGATGAGAACCCGCCAGAACCAAAGGATCCGCCGGGAGCGTAATAGTTGTAGCCAGCTTCAGGCCTGGCAGAACCGAGGGCTGCCACGGCAGCTAATATCTAAAAAAAAAATGAAAGTTGCAGACATTGTTTTATACACGGCAGAATAGTTTAACTATGCCTTGTTACGCTCAAGATTCCTATTTACAAACCATTCGCTTCGCTCGTAAAAACATTTTGGAATCCCTCACTTATTCAGGTCAGAATAAATAAGTAAATGTTTCGGGACAATCTTACACAAATCGACCTAGTCCTACGGTAAGCACATTAAGGCTTGCAGGTACTAGTCGACGATTTATATAATAGATATATACATATACCTACTTTAACACCCATGACTCAGGAACAAATATCTGTGCTTATCACAAAAATAAATGCCCTAACTCGGATTTGAACCAGGGACCGGGTTCCGAGCACAAACTTTATGCAGCAATCGAGAAGCGTCTGTACAGTCGAGTTTACTATCTGTGCATCTTCGCACTAATATACCTAGTACAAGCGAGATGCACTCGATACTCGTTATCGAAAACCTCAATGTCACAACTCATGGTAAGGGTACTGGTTGACGTAACTTGAGGGCCGATTTTTGAGCACTTCGACTCTCGAATCGTGACATTTTAAACTCAAACACGAAGAAATTGTATTGTAGAAGCATGAATGATATAAATTAATAATCGTGGGTATCGACATTTTGTACAAAAATAACGGTGAGAAATTTATGGGTGTGATTATTTACGTCCTCAAACTTTTTTTAATTTGACCACTCCCAAAAATCCCTTGTTCCGTGTCAGACCGGAGCAAAACATTTTTATTTTTTATTTATTTTTTATGACAAAGGTGGCAAACGAGCAGACGGATTGCCTGATGGTAAGCAATTACCGTCGCCCATGGGTACTCGCAACACCAAGGGAGTTACAAGCGCGTTGCCGACCTATAAGTGGGTTGGAGCTCTGGGAACCTTATTCACCATCAGGAACACAACACTACATACCCGAAAGGTAGCAGTGCTATTATGGCTGTGGTCTTCTGTAAGGTGGTACTTCCCCAGTTGGGCTGCCCCAGATTCAAGCGTGATGGTCATCGCTGTGCCCTACCTCTCATTGTTGGACGTAGTTTAAGGACATACCGGGGTCCAAGCACATTGCTCTTGACCAGCAATTTTAAAAACATATTGCACATGTCACTATACGTAATCACTTTCACCTACCAAGAAACCTCTCATGTTGCTTTGAGTGACAATCACTTTGTGATCCAATCACTTATCTCATAGCTTATATACCCCTGACTACCTTAATCCAATCGGTTTACTTACTTTTCTAAACCTTATTGCGAAGACATAAGGCTCAACGGTTTAATTGCCCTCCCATCTTAATATCGGCATATATTGCACTGTGAATAGTAATGCGGTAAGCGTGTGTGCAACTCATATACGCTTACGGCTTTTTGCTATTGGGAGATTTTTTGAGGTTCCGTAAGTAAGCGCTAAAAACGGTGCCATAGATACTCCGCCGTCGTCTGTCTGTCTCCAGGGTGTCTCTCATGAACCATTGCGTCTAAACAAGCCGGATTTCTCCGGGTTAACTGAACTATTCCTTAGCCTCAAGAGAAAGCTAAATTAGCTCCGTATTGCCTAAAAAAGGCTCACCGCCTTGGTAGCTAGACAGTTGTAATTTTCACATGATGTATTTATGTTGCCCCTATAACAACAAATACAAAAAAAATATCCATACAAATGACCACTCAATGCACTATTTTTTCACCTCTTATTATCAGTTGTATTCCAAATCAAGTAGGGTGACGGTGCTATAAGTAATGGACATGGAACCAATCATGAACATTAGTGCTTATTTCAAAGGAGTCAAGTGTTGTGCATTTCTTGGTACATATTCAATATATAACGTTATTTTAAAGATTATTTAAAAGTTTTATAAAGATTGTGTTTATTATATTATATTTAACGGATAACGGTAAGGAACCTTTCGCGCGCGAGTCCGACTCGCGCTTGGCCGCCTTTTTTAATAGTGAGTTGTAACCTTTGGTGTAATTATGAGTTTCATGACATCTCTGGTATTTCTGTTTGGTAATAAAATATTAAACAAAGGTTAGGTAGTAGCCATATTACATAAACGGAAAAAAATCTTTAAAAAAATAAAAAAAATATATTTTTTTTCATTAAAAAAACTGCGAATTATACTGGGTAAGAGCGCTTAGCCTAGCGGTAAGAGCGTGCGACTTGCAATCCGGAGGTCGCAAGTTCAAACCCCGGCGTACCAATGAGTTTTTCGAAAATTATGTACGAAATATCATTTGACATCTTGAGGAAACCGGACTGTTCACAATTAGGCCTAGATTACCCTCTGGGATGGAAGGTCAGATGGCAGTCGCTTTCGTAAAACTAGTGCCTACGCGGACCCCAGGCTCCCATGATCCATGACACAATGCTAGGACATCGGGAGGAAGATTATTACGGGCATTAATATACAGTGTGTATTTTTCATACGGGCGTATAAGTTGCCCACATACAGTATCCAGTAATACGACTCGTAGTGTGTTAATAATTGTTAAATACTGTTATAACGATTTGTTGTTAGTTGTAACGATTTTTTTAAGTCTGACCGGGCAGCAATGTACGCAGTCCAATTTATTTTGACATGACAAGTAATACTGACATGACATGACGCATCGGTACTTTAATTACTATGGATGCAATACATTGCGTGCTTAATTTTTATGTATGAAATAAAAATATCCTATTTTTTTTAACAAAATGAATGTAAATAGGTTCTTGATGTCCAATACTAATCGCAACTACAATGTACACCCGTATGAAAAATACACAATGTAAAACGTTACATACATGGATAATATCGGGTGTGGCCTGTAATAATAGCAATACCTTTAGGCATTGTTTCTACACCACAAACGTAGAGACATTTGTTCTATGACTTTTGAAAATAACTTACTGCAAGCACCACACACTCGTATTCTTTCTATAAGAAAGCATTTACTTTTGTATATTTTAATAATATTCATTTATAGCGAGAAAGTTATTCTATTTGCAAAATTTCCATTCATTTAATTAATACGGTGATGCAAGTTGCACATAATCATGAGCCACTTAATAAAACAATATTTCGTTGTGAAAACTGCATATAATTTCATAAGATATTACGAAATTCATTAGCATGGAATAGAACCTAGATAATCTAGATTTCAACAGACTAAGCTTAGTCTGTTGTTTCTTTTTTTTTATGACATAAGGTGGCAAACGAGCAGACGGATTGCCTGATGGTAAGCAATTACCGTCGCCCATGGGGCAACACCAGGGGAGTCACAAGCGCGTTGCCGACCTTTAAGGGGGGTTGGAGCTCTGGGAACCTTACTCAACCTTAAAATGTTGTAAACTAAAAATGACTTAACGTATAGGTTACACACACACATACATTTCATCCATAAATCGTCCACTGCTGGACATAAGCCTCCCCCAAATATGACTTGTATCATCTTGAGGGGTAGTTGCCATAGTCGCCACGCTTGGCGACCGCAGTAGCTGTAGATTGGGTTGCGACGGACGCTGCTGCCCATCCGTCGGTTTTTTCCCTTTGTCGCCTCTTACGACACCCGCAGGAGGAGATGGGTGCTATTCTTAGTCAGCCGGCACCACACGGTCAAACGTACAGGTTGTTGAAAAACAACGAGTACAAAATAGCTAGTACAAAAAAGGATTTTAAAAAAAATTTTGAAATAGAAGACATATATTTCAGAAAAAATGACGAGGACCTCAGGCATCCGAGACAGGATTTGACTAATTAGGAGCCCGTCGGACGTCACAATTTTGATATAGAACGCCGACATGCGTCGTACTCACGTTACTACATAACATACGCCAGGTGCTTTTTTTTTATGACATAGGCGGCAAACGAGCAGACGGATTGCCTGGTGTTAAGCAATTACCGTCGCCCATGGGCACTCGCAACACCAGGGGAGTCACAAGCGCGTTGCCGTCCTTTAAGGGGGGTTGGAGCTCTGGGAACCCTACTCACCATCAGGAACACAGCAATACATACCTGAAAGGTAGCAGTGCTATTATGGTTGTGGTCTTCTGTAGGGAGGAGGTACTTCCCCAGTTGGGCTGCCCCAGATTCAAGCGTGATGGTCAACGCTGTGCCCTACCTCTCATTGTTGGACGTAGTTTAAGGACATACCCGGGTCCAAAATTCGATGTATTCTGTAACTGGTATATTCCTGTTATTTTGTTCCTGGGTTATGGACGTGGTCTATATAGGCTGATTTCGGGGTGGTGGAGATAGAATAAGGCATGGCACAGAATACATTGGTCAGGCAAATTTTGTAATTCATTAATTATTTAACACCTATTGTTTAAGATTTTTTATATGATCACCATATACATAAAATAATTCCATTCAAGTAACGAAATTATGTAAATGCGTCGTCTCTCAAAACATATATGCTTAAATATAGCTATCATAAATTAGCATAATATCGTGAATCAAATAAATACGCTGGTGGCCTAGCGGTAATAGCGTACGACTAGCAATTCGGAACTTGCAGGTTTTTTAACCCCGGCCTGTACCAATAACTTTTTCGAAACTTGTATATAAAATAAACGTGTAACAAATATAAAAGTCTGGGCAGAGAGTACCATTTTGTACCGTTTGGCGTAGAGATGCTAGGTCCAAGGGGTCCCAGCACGCACAAACTTGTTGCAGAAATCGCGAAGCGTCTGGTTGATGTAACTGGTGACCGAAAAGCTGGCTTCCTCGCGATACAACGAGGAAATGCCAACAGCATCCTTGGTACAATGCCTCAAGGGCCTTTTTTAGATATTATACTGTAACTAGTTAAATATGTACTTGTACTTAGTTATGATAATACGATTGTAATTTCTGTAAATAAATGCATTGCTACCTATATGAAATATCATTTGATATTTACCAGTCGCTTTTCGTTAAAGGATAAGATCTTACGGTAACCGGACTAATCCCAATAACCCCTGGATCTGGCGTAGGCACTTTTACGAAAGCGACTGCCTTCTGACCTTCCAACCCAGAGGGTAAACTTGGCCTTATTGGGATTAGACCGGTTTCCTCACTATATATTCCTTCACTGAAAAGCGACTGGTAAATATCAAATTATATTTCGTACATAAGTTCCGAAAAACTCATCAAATACAAACCGGGGTTTGGACCTGCGACCTCCGAATTGCAAGTCGCACGCTCTTACCGCTAGGCCACCAGTAATATCTCCGAACCGTAGTCCATTAGGTCATTCGCATATGACCCAGGGTCACAAGATGGCCAACTTACAAGATGTCAAACCAATCTTTGACATTCCGTTATACAACGCGATTTCATCACAGCTGTCTCCGTTTCAATCACGTATCTCATTCTGGCACAATCGAAATGACTATCAAAGTAACAAGCATTGACGACCGGTCTGGCCTAGTGGGTTGTGACCCTACCTATGAAGCCGATGGTCCTGGGTTCAAATGCTCGTCAGGGCATTTATTTGTGTGATGTGCACAGATATCTGTCGCCGAGTCATGGGTGTTTTCTATGTAATTAAGTATTTATATATATCTATCTATTATATATATCGTTGTCTAGTACCTACAGCACAAGCCTTACTGAGCTTACCGTAGGACTTGGTCGATTTGTGTAAGATTGTCCCTAAAATATTGACAAAAGCATGCCAATATAAAAACAAACGTAAAACTACTTATAGTTAGAATTCATATCTTTTAATTTTATACTTTTATTTTTCCTAATATTTGTATTCATATATTTTTAAATCATTTTTTTTTTTACGAATAATTGAAATTCATACAACGCTCAAAAGAGTTTCTCAGTAATGAAATAAAAATTAAATAAATATGAAAACTGACTGTTATAATTATGAGTTTGACTAAAAAAGTATGAATAAAAAAAGCATGACGTCAGAAATTATGAAGAGTGAAATTATCAAGCGGACCCCAGCCTACTCATGAGCCGTGGAAAAATAAAATAAAATAAAAATGAATATAAAATAAAATAATGTCATACCAGGAAATGTCGCCCTCATACAGTAAGCAGCAGAAGTTGCTAAGCGTTTGAGGTGTACCAAGTGAGGTCAACACATCTCTATTGTCAAGAGAATAAGAGCGCGCGTAGGTCATTTTGAACACTTCAAACGCTTAGCCACTTTTGCTGACTACCACGAGATAATGATATCGCAATATCTAATACACAGACTGGTGACCGAAGAGCTGGCGGCTTCCTCGCACAACGTATCAGCATTTGCGATACAACGAGGAAATGCCGCCAGCATCCTTGGTACAATGCCTCAAGGGCCTTTTTTAGATTTTATACTGTAACTAGTTAAGTACTTGTAGTTATCATAATACGATTGTAATTTCTGTAAATAAATGTATACACAGACTTAAACTTTGAGATATCATACGTAGTTCAGACCTTTTTTTAATTGACAGAATACGAAGTTTTCACAAACTATCTAACGAGCTATGTAAATATGTAAGTACGAAATCTTGCCACTCAATCTTTAACCGAATGTGCTGAAATTTAGCACACTTATGTAAGTTTGGTGACAGTGCAGCCAGAAAATGGCCCCCAACTTTTTTTTTATGACATAAGGTGCCAAACGAGCAGGCGGATTGCCTGATGGTAAGCATTATCGCCCATGGGCACCCGCAACACCAGGGGAGTCGCAAGCGCGTTGCCAACCTTTAAGGGGGGTTGGAGCTCTGGGAACCTTACTCACCAACAGGAACACAATACTACATACCTGAAAGGTAGCAGTGCTATTATGGCTGTGGTCTTCTGTAAGGAGGTACTTCCCCAGTTGAGCTGCCCCAGACTCAAGCGTGATGGTACTTCGCTTTGCCCTACCTCTCATTGTTGGACGTAGTTTAAGGACATACCCTGGTCCGACGTAACTCGTAACATTTTTATATACATTACTTTTCAGCCGTATGCAGTCCACTGCTGTTCAATCAGCGTCATATAGCTGGTAGCATTCAAAGTAGTCAAATTGTTCGGTACAACAAACAAAGTCTATGGTGTAAGAGGTTTGGTTCTTGTCGTGTTTCAAATTGTATAATGTGTTAATTGCACTCGATTATGCCTGACCATTGTTTACGTAAGTAAAAACTTGACAATTTGACGCACTGTCTGGCCTAGTGGGTAGTGACTCTGTCTATGAAGCCGATGGTCCTGGGTTCGAATCCCAGTCAGGGCATTTATTTGTGTGATGAACACAGATATTTGTTCTTGAGTCATGGATGTTTTCTATGTATTTAAGTATGTATTTATATGTCTATCTTTTATATATGTATCCTTGTCTAGTACCTACAACACAAGCTTTACTGAGCTTACTAGACTAGACTAGGTCGATTTGTGTAAGTTTGTCCCGAAATATTTATTTATTAAAATATGGCTATGAATGTAATGTTGCTATGATGCATGTAATGCTATGAAAGACACGATTAAATAAGTTCAGCCCCGATGACACACCGTATGTGATCTTGAACCTCTAATGCCAGTGACACAACGTCTGTGATCTAAAACTATCGAACTCCTATGCCAGTGACACGTATATGTGTCTAAAAAGATCGTTCTCCTATCACGTGTGTCTAAATAATACCGGGCAATGCCGGCGGCACAACAGTTAGGTTAAAAACATTCGTAATCTTATACCTACTGGAAGACACAGCGTAGGCAAGCCTTCCACAAAGTGGACCGAAGACTGATGAAGCGCAAACTTAATATAATACGCATTTTTATGTATGGTTAAGATCTCTTTTGTAATACTGTTTTTTGAAAAATAAGTCCCACCGAGTTTCGTGCCGGTTATAAAATTAATTAATTAATTAAAGAATTAATATTCCGGAACAATATTACACAAATCGACCTAGTCCTACGTTAGCTCAGTAAGGTTTGTGCTGCAGGTACTAGACGATGATATATATAATAGATAGATACATTTACATACTTAAATACATAGAAAACACACATGATTCAGGAAGAAATCTCTGTGCTCATCGCATAAATAAATGCCCTGACCGGGATTTGAACCCAGGACCATCGGCTTCATAGGCAGGGTCACTAGCCACTAGGCCAGACCGGTACACAAATATAACCATAAAAGACAATATGCTTCTCTGGTCAGAGGTAGGGCTAGAACCGGTGTAGTTTTTATTCTCCTCTTTTACTTTTCTATATGACGTGTAAAAGTGTCCTTGTGGCCTACTAACTGAATAAACGTTTGAGTTTGAATTAAACAGTAATATCCTATTTTACCTTTTCAGGCTAGCTGGAAAACCCTAGGGCGGTTCGTCCTCCAAGAAAAAGGTAGCAGCGCCCCCATACCCAGGCACCGCGCCGCCATTGCTAGGATCCAAAGGGGACTCAGCATTACCCGGGGCGCCATTACAGGTACCTATAACCCAAAAGGCACCTGGAGAAATTCGCAGCTGTTTCTTGACGTCATGTATCTTGGAGTCGTAAGTTATATGTCGCCAGGGGCAATTGATTTTTCCCCTCACTAGCTCGTAAAGCACTTGTTTATCCTTTAATACGAGAGGGTAAAAACGCATTTTATCCACTAGTGATTAAAGTAAGTTGACTTCTCATAGCTCTTGTTACTATGGTTTTAAAGTCTAATTAGAACATTCGATAATCGTACTGGCCACCACAAGCTAACCAAGCTAAAGGCACCTTTTGTAAAAATGTTGAATGTATCTAAACGCAAAGAAAAAGTCAATGCGATTTCAAAAAGTTTTTTTGCATGTTTCACTTTCCTCGCTGTAGTGAGGGGAAAAGTTTTGTGTTACACACGGGTGCAATTGTAATTTAATTCTCGTGTATTGAAACACTCGCTACGCTCAGGATTCTATTTTTAAACCACTCGCTTTGCTCGTGGTTAAACTATAGAATCCATTCGCTTTTTGCACCCTTGTATAACAAATAACTATTTTATTTCAATTGTTTTTTTTAAGAATTTGAATTAAGAACTAAGTGTCCATAGATATATAGATAGATAGATCTTTTATTTACTTTCTATAATACACACACAAACACACATTAACAAACAGACAATAGTGGCATTAGTACAAACAAAATCTATATATATATATAAAAGAAAGTGGGGTTTGTTCAACCGCTTATAACTCGAGAACGGCTGAACCGATTAAAATGATTTTGGATTGGTTGGTATCGTCACAGCCCTGATTGAGGCATTAAGTATTAAAAAGTCACAAAAATCCTGTGATTTCAAAAAATAAATATGATCTCAATTGTATATCATAAGGTCCTACAATAAAATTAGTAAATGTAGAATTGTTTGTGTATTATTTAATTACCTTAATTAGAATCATATATGTTTTAGCTAATTAAAAGCTATCACTACTTTTATCGTTTTTTAGGCGGTACGAAGTTCGCCGGGTCAGCTAGTATAATATAAAAATGAATAATAAGAAAAAAAAAACAAAAAGAAAGAAGGTTTTCTGTGTGCGTTGCAGCAAAGCAAAAGGGTTCTGGCTCAGCGATACGCTTCACCCTTTCGGGCAAAGCACTGGTATTCTGCCAGAACCTGTGTAATAAGTACCTAATAGGTGTCTGTCAGCTTAAAGTGTCCAACACTGGTGCCATGTCCTGTATACATGGCACCAGTGTTGGACACTTTAAGCGTCCCAAACTTATGGGACATGAAGGAGAAGTACCTTAAACATTGTAGATAGTGTATTTTGCTGAAAGAAGACTTTATGTTATTTTTAATAGTTAGTAATTCTGCATTCATAGATTTTGTAAAGATTACTTGCTTCGTCTGGGAATCGAACCGACTTAAATGTCAAAAAAAACAACTCTACTTTTATGATGCCAATCGAAAGAATAGCTAAAAAATAATAACTCTGCTTAATTAGCATTGTATTTTAAAAGAAAGGAACAACGTGAAATGGTTGAGTCAAATTTCAAGAATCAATTAATTTACAATAAAATACCCACTTTATTGACTACGGCAGTTTCATGTATGTTTTTAATTTGATTAAAATGATTTATTTTACGTTGTTACACTATCTACAATATTTAAGGTACTTCCCCTTCATGTCCCATAAGTTTGGGACGCCCTGTATACTAGGGTAGTTACTACCTGGAGTGAGACACCAATTATTTCTTTCTACTCTGGTTATTTTAGATATGAGCTAGAATGAGACAGACATGTTCAAAGAATTTGCTAACAGAAGGTATAAATAATTTCAGGTACATCGCCCTTCCCGCTCGGAGGCAGTTTCATGTCGACAGAGGCGAGTGAAGTAAAGCAACCAGTGCAAGCAGCCTATAGTGACCCTAAATATTGCCGGTAATTATAACGAATAAACCCGGACCCGGGTATGTCCTTAAACTACGTCCAACAATGAGAGGTAGGGCACAGCGATGACCATCACGCTTGAATCTGGGGCAGCCCAACTGGGGAAGTACCTCCTCCTTACAGAAGACCACAGCCATAATAGCACTGCTACCTTTCAGGTATGTAGTGTTGTGTTCCTGATGGTGAGTAAGGTCCCCAGAGCTCCAACCCCCTTAAAGGTCGGCAACGCGCTTGTGACTCCTCTGGTGGTACGGGTGCCTATGGGCGACGGTAATTGCTTACCATCAGGCAATCCGTCTGCTCGTTTGCCACCTTTGTCATAAAAAAAAAACGTCGAATAGGGCTGTTTTTTGGGAGGAAATCCTCATTAGATACGGCCAGGCCCGTACCTGACCGCATGCCCGACTCGACCGGGAATAGTGCCCAGTCGCCTAGGGACTAGAACCTCCCCCGTTTTTGTGTGTGTTGTGGTTTTGGTTGCGGTGTGTGTTGTGTGGATGGGGTGTTGTGTGTTCGTGGGTATATGGGTAACAGGTAGGCCTAAGTTTGTACCAATGTGTTTTTCGGAACTAATGTACGAAATTTTTCGGTGAAGGAAAACATCGCGAAGTAACCGGGCTAATCCGAATAAGGCTAGTTTAACCTCTGGATTGGAAGGTCCGATGGCAGTCGCTTTCGTAAAAGTGCCTACGCCAAATCCTGGGATTAGTTGCCAAGCGGATCCCAAGCTCCCATGAGCCGTGGCAAACGTAGCAAACTGTTTTATGAACTCAGGACCATCGGCTTCATATAAGGCAGGGTCACCCACTAAGCCAAACTTATCATCATCATCAACATCATGCCATGGGAACCTTTCCGGTTGGCAACTAATCCCAGGATTTGGCGTAGACACTAGTTTTACGAAAGCAACTGCCATCTGATCTTCCAACCCAGAGGGTAAACTAGGCCTTATTGGGATTAGTCCGCTTTCCTCGCAATGTTTTTCTTCATCTAAAAGTGACTGGTAAATATCAAATGATATTTCGCACATGAGTTCCGAAAAACTCATTGGGCCGGGGTTTGAACTTGCGACCTCCGGATTGAAAGTCGCACGCTCTTACCGCTAGGCTACCAGAAGCCAAACTTGACAAATCAGCTTTTAATTAAGTATTTCTTCATTTTACAGAAGAGTTTCTTCAACGCCTTTAGGAAAAGGCATTGGGCGGGCCAAAGGGCACTCAGACAAAGATGTCCGCTCATTCATGCAAAGGAGAGCAGCTTCCAGAGAGGTAAGTTAAACATACAATATCTTACTAATGGCCCCGGTTTTAGACCCTATGTCCTTAAACTACATCCAACAATGAGGTAGGGCACAGCGAAGTACCATCAGCATCACGCTTGAGTCTGGAGAAGCCCATGTGGGGAAGTACCTCCTTACAGAAGACCACAGCCATAATAGCACTGCTACGTTTCAGGTATGTAGTGTTGTGTTCCTGATGGTGAGTAAGGTTCCCAGAGCTCCAACCCCCCTTAAAGGCCGCAAACACTTGTGACTCCCTTGGTGTCGTGGGTGCACATGGCTGTCGCCTTGCGTGCTTACCATCAGGCAATCCGTCTGCTCGTTTGTAGCCTAAGTCATTAAAAAAATGATGATGTGTTGTATACAGGTACACTCGGAGGGCGAGACGCAAGGTAGCTCTCTTGGGGCAGAGGCGCTGGCGGCGCAGGTGGCGCGCTTCAAGAGAGTCTCGTTACGGAAACTGCGCGCGTGGCGATCCTGAGTGTGGCAGGTCAGTATTCATAATTCAGAAAACATTATTCATAATTCACTAAATATTATTCATAATTCAGAAAGCATTATTCATAATTCAGAAAACATTATTCATAATTCACTAAATATTATTTTATTAGGTTTATACCAGAAATAAAGAGTATTCTATTCTATTCTATTCTATTCTATTCGTAATTCATAAAACATTATTCATAATTCAGAAAACATTATTCATAATTCACTAAATATTATTCATAATTCACAAAACAACAAAAGTCTAGTGTCCAGTACCCTTACCATGAGTTGTGACATTGAGGTTTTCGATAACGAGTATCGAGTTTACCATCTGTGCATCTCGCTTGTACTATTTTAGTGCGAACGAGACGCACAGATAGTAAACTCGATACTCGTTATCGAAAACCTCAATGTCACAACTCATGGTAAGGGTACATGCATCTCGCTTGTACTATTTTAGTGCGAACGAGACGCACAGATAGTAAACTCGATACTCGTTATCGAAAACCTCAATGTCACAACTCATGGTAAGGGTACAGGGCGAAGCTCAAACTCTCGATTCGGGATTCTCTCGACAAGCCACCACCAAAGCACCAAAGACTTTGGGCAAGCCTCTATAGCTCAGTTGGTAGAGCGATGGGCAAGTATCCCAGTCGCGAGTTCGAGTCTCGGTGGAGGCATTTGATTTTTTTATTTTTCCTTTATTTAAAATTATTATTATCAGCGTAGTGAGCAGTTTCGTTATCAGCGATTCTCATTAATAATAAAATAATAAAAAAAAACTATCGTTCCAGGTATTCCGTCGCCTAGGTACCAGTTTAGCCCACCACCGCGCCTCCCTCTCCTCAGAACTCGGCTCCATCTGGGACTTCCTCCGTCTCGACCGTGACCGTGACCGACGCAGATCTGAACCCACTACCTACGACCCCATCGACTCCCGCTCCCCCGCCAGGTTAGCCCGAGACCTGTTACAGGTTATCCAGGAGACGGTATTCAAAAAAATCGATGAGCCAAAAAAATGTCCACTGGTTAAAGAAGAATCTGATCTGACCAGCTCTGATGATGATGATGGCACGGACAGAAGAATAGCTAATGTTATTGATTTCTTCTTCACTATAGTCAAAAGTCAAAAAGATGGAAGGAAGGATAGTGGAGGAAGCTGTTTCAGAAGTGAGGTTAGTCCAACTGAAGATAAAGTCTTAAATATATACGCACCGAGTAAAGTTAATACGGAATTGGAGCAAAAAATGGAAACTCTCATGGAATTCTTAGCTACCACTGGTTGTATGGATGAAGAGATAGTTAAAGATGATAAGAAGATTACACTTATGGAGTTTCTATTCGGTCCAGATGATAGCAAGATCGAGAAACCTGTTATAGAGGTGACTAGAGAGTTTAGCTTTAATAAAGGCATAAGTCTAAGTGAGTCCAACGTCAATGTCAAAGATCTTTGCTATATAGATGAAACTCCAGAAGAAGAAGGCGATGAAACGTTAGTCGAAATGCTTTTAAAATACATGGAGAATTATTCTAGCAAAGATTTCAAAGACAAATATAAAGAACCTATCAAATCAATATCAATGACGCCTCCGTTGTCAGAAAAATCTAAGTCAGATATAACTATAAGTAGATTAGAAACTTTTAGTGATATAAGTAAGACTAAATCTGACTCAACTTTAACACAAACTCAAGATACAGTTATAAATCTATTTGAAGATATGAGATCTGAAAAATCACCAAATAGCAGAAGAATATCGGAAACTGTTATAGATTTAAGCAATATAAAACAAGATTTACAAGACATATTCGAAGAAGCAGTAAATAAAGTAAATGAAATTAAGAAGATACACGATGACACTATGACCGAACAGGAAGATTTAGAAAATTACAACGCTTACACTAACCCAATCCAATATACACAATACATGCCTTATAGTGTAGAATTATCTGACATTCTAGAAGAAGATGAATTCTCTTATGACAGGACATCCCAAGATGACAGATACTACGTCAGACAGTTAGCGGAAGATGTATTAAGATACATTGAAGACAAAATACAAATTGAAGAATCTGACTCTGAAAGTGAATTTGATTACGAAATGAAAAGATCATCAATAAGTCTAATTGATTTGAGGAATATACCGGACTTGCCGCAATCCATGATAATAAAACCGAAAGTTGTCAAAGTTGACAAGTCTACTTCTACAAATGACATGTCAGATTCTATATCTGACATGTCTAAGAGGATCGATTCAGGCTGCATGACCGAAGATACAAGTTTAAGCTCAGAATTGAGCGATAAAGCTTTAAACAAACTGGAATCTTTACATAAATTCTTTTCGAAATCAAGATTGGAGATCATTGATGAAAGTTTAGAAGAAAATGGTTTGAGGACGCCGAAAACTCCTAAAGTCTTCAAAGAGGAGAAAAACTCAAATGACAAAGGACAAGCTAGTCTTGATGATGTTGAAGACATACTTGATGACAGTGATGAAAAAGTTGATGATAAGATTAAATTTGATGATGGAGATGCTGATGATAATGTTGACAGTGGGAATGTTGACAAGTGAGAAATAATGTAAGTGTAATATTCTAAAGCAGTAATATAGAAAAAATGGCGATTAAGATTATAACAGTGAAATATTTCTGTTGTCGGATAAGCTTTTTTTTTACTTAAAAACTGTTTTATTCAAATGTCGAATGGAAATAACGTAATTTAAATTAAGACTTAGAAATAATGGATTATACAAAGTCGATTTCTTTCAGCATTTTGGCTATTTGTCTGATTGCGGTACAATAGTGCGAAGCACCATCTATGGACTCTTGTTTAGTTATTTTGACAGCGAGACATCTTCATAAAACTGAACTACTGCTGTAACATGGATAGATGGCGGTAGTGTCTTTGCCAGAATGACGGGAACGCTATTTTGTATAGACTGTCTATCCATTATGTTCTCTGATCCTTAATTGGAATTCGAAGAAGATATTTTGTGTTTCAGGCTATTTAAAAAAACTGATTTGACACTAATATTGACAGTAACATGTGACTTAATGACATGATTAATGATTGACACTGTCAAATTCGTTTTTCAAAATGAATGAGATAACTTATTTTGAAATTTGAAAATATTATTTAAAAAAAGTTTTTAAAAAATACAACAGGGGGCTTAGCCAGCAAATCGATTGTAGAATCGAAAAAGAATATATTGACTACAGCAATAGATAATATATATAGATGATGAATGAAGATTACATAATGACCCCACAACTAGTCCATAAAGGCGGAGTCAAAGATAGTCCTTCGTCGCGCATGAGGTTTGACATATGACATTTTATTTTAGCGAACCAAAACTTTGACGGCACAATGACAACTTTATTAATAGGATTTCCGGTTAAACCTCAAAATGGCGAAGTCGTCTTGAGATTATATTATATTTGTTGTTCATTAACGTCGTTTAGTGTGTAATATCGATAGCTTATTATGCAGTGATCTAACGCAGAATTGAGCAGCTAATGAAGAATTTATTTCAAAATGCGTTTCACCACTATTTTGGTCATCACCCGGCAGTCCCGGGGTCGCCGCCGCCTCTTACATTTCAGCCGTATGCAGTCCACTGCTGGACATAGGCCTCCCACAAATATGACTTGTATCATCTCGGGAGTAATTGCCATAGTAGCCACGCTTGGCAGGCGAGTTGGCGACAGCAGTTGCTGTAGATTGGGTTTCGACGGACGCTGCCCTTCCGTAGGATTTTTCCCTTTGTCTCCTCTTACGACACCCGCGGGAGGAGATGGGGTGGTGCTATTCTAGTCAGCCGGAATTACATGGCCGCCTCTTAGCTTTCTGTAAACTCCAGCAACGACTTTACAGAACGTGGTCTACTACCGAACAACGTCATGCTCGAAGAGCAAATTTGATGTTTTATTTTACTTTACTTGACATTGGCGAAATCATTGATTGATATATTGATGGAAGCCATATTTAAAAGAAGAACTTTTTTAATAGCGGGGATTTGCTTATTGGTAGTTGGCACTTTCTAAAGCCGAAAAAGGTAAGGAAATATCAAATAACTGTCAGTAATAATTTTGGATGATTTTTGGGAGCCATTTTGTATTTGAGCAGTTTATGTACAGTCGCCATCAAATATGCCGGAACAGCCAAGGTATTCAAAAATATCAGAGCATGCACTTTATCACCTTGACACTATTGTCTCTATAGGCGTTGTTCCGATATCTGTGACCAACTCCACAGCTCCGATATTTCTGATGACGACTGTATAGTCGTGGATTTTAAAAGATCAAGTGACATAGTTGGCATTACAGATAATACAATATATTATTTTTCCTAACTAGTGCGTAAAAAGTGCACTTTTCGCGTGCGTAAATTTCACTTTTTAAGGCACTTGTTATGAAAAATTGGGTTCGATACTCGTGTAAAAACTTCTTTAAGACTCGGCTGATTGTCACCCTCGTTTCACTCGGGCTCCAACGTTCACCCTCGACGAAAAAAAAATTTTTTTCACTAGTATCGAAATGTACTATTTTCGTATCTATTGCGTTTCTACAATCGATTCGAATAGGCTAGACCCCAGTTATTCTTTGGAAGATTTGATATATGTGGGTCATTTTATTTAAGGTTGTATAGTTACCTACTCATTTTTTTTAAATTTTTTGTGTGTTTCTACTCAGAATCATGAGCTCTTTCGAGCCTGATAGGAGAAAAAATGTGTCCCAAGCTTTTTTATTCCATTCCGTTATTATTTTTCATATATTTCATATGGCGGTAACGGAACGGCAATAAAAAAGGTATGAAAAGCTTGGACATGTTTTTTCTCCTATCAGAGATTTATCTCGTAAAAGCTAAATAAAAAAAAGTTGAGTATACAGCTTTAAATAAGGTCCATTTATGTGTTTTTCAGTTTTTTTTTGACAACTTAAATGAAGTTATTTTGTAAAAACAATATATCGTACAGTGTTACGAGAAAATAGTGAGATTTTTAATAAAATTAATAATAAATATTAAATAAATAATTAGACGTGTTTAAATGTATTTATCAAGAGTTGAATTTATAAGAATTAATAGTGAATTTTATACATATTATTAGTGTAATAGAATTAATTGGCTTCTTACCCCTAAAATAAGATAATTATTTAAATTCCCATCTCTATGTTGTTAATTTTTTTATAAACGTAAATTTTCATACAAATAAAAAAAATGTACACAAAATATATTGACAGCCAAATCTATACATTTTTATTTGTGTGAAGATTTACATATACGAAATATATAATAAAAAAATACAATATATTTTAATCACTGTAAATATTATACCAACAGATAAATTTATTTTTAAATCGTTACTTTTAACACTTATCAATAAAACAATTTAGCACAATTAGAAAAAAAACTTATGAATAGTTAAAAAAAAGTTTTTATAGATTATTTGAGATGTTATTTTTTGTGAATATTTCAAATAAATACAGTGTTATATTTTACAATTTTTATGAATATTAATGTAGTTATTATATGTATATATATGTTCCCTTAGGCCTACCAATGATTTTAATGTGTAATTAATTATATATTTATGTATACAATTTCTATGTAGTAAATATTCATAAAATATTAGTTGTTTATAACATATCTTTGAAATAACATCACGAAGTTATAATAAATGATTTTGTGCAAAAATAAAAATATTTATATTGACTTTAGAGCGTTTCTCTAAAAAAACACCATTTTTATAATTTTTTTTCTGAAAAAAGCACTAGTTTTTACTCATAATCGCGACCTCTTTCCATTCCGCTAGACAAAAAAAAGACAATTTTTTTGTATATTTTTAAATTTTTTGTTACCAACATACAAAATATATTATGAAAGACGGTAACAGGATAAGAAAAAAACTTAGGACAATATTTTTTCTTATTGTATTAGAAAGAGCTCTAGAACTTACGTAAAATAAAAATCAAACTGAAAATTGGTAATTTTTCAGAGAAATGCTTTTTATAATTTTACGATTGGATCTATTAATTTAATATTTACCTAACCAGGGGGGCAATTATTGAGCGACGGCTCAACTAGTGACATTTTAAACTCTGCACAAATAAAGAAATTGTATTTTAGAAACATAAATGATATAAAGATAACTTTACTTTTTATAATTATTTATTAAGAAATGCTTAAAAAAACTATAACTAAACTAGGAATAAATTCACGTAGAACCGATGACCGATGGGGCGTAAAGGTTCTCTATTGTAGTACGTGTCCAATAGAGAACCTTTAAAGCCGTAGCGTGGGCATACCACCACAAGGTGGACCGACGACCCGGTTAAGGTCGTAGGAATCCACTGATTGCGGGTGATCAAGTTTAACTTTGTTTTTGGAATTTTCACGACTCAAACATCGCCCCTCAAAGAGCAAGGGATAGATGGACGAGGCACGGCGTAGTCTTGTAAGATACGAGTATGCAACGCCCGATACCCTGTGTGTAAGATTAATTTCTGCAGTAGCTAACTACAGGAGTATCAGCTATATGGAACAGTATATGTTTACTATGAATGATATAAAGGTTGACTGGGGAGAATCATTAGCAGCAAGTCCGATATTATGTTTTTGTGTAATAAAGATTAAATAAAATAGTAACAATTATAACTAAACCTTTTGATAAAAAAATACTGAATTATTTCGAGACTGCTGTCTGGCATTAAGTCTGCCTTTTTTAATGTACAATAAACAATCATTTACATTTTTTTGTTACATATGTACAATATTGTTAAATATAATTTATTCCCAATAAATATTACAAATATTAGTTTTGGGTCACGACCCAAAAATCACCCTGTACTGTTCCATAAAGCTATCTCCAAATAATATAATAAATTAATAGATAACACATATTTATATTAATTTAGCAGAATGTTTGTATATTTGTCTTATATTTTATGATGAAAAATACAATTTATTTTACTGTGTATTTTGTTTTATTACCAACTTTTTCACGTAAGTTCGTCTACCTAGAACTAGTAATAGTCTCGTATGACCCAAAAAATAACAACAAAAAATGGTTATTATTACGAGGAAAAGGCAGTTTCCACATGTTGAATTAAATTTAGTATTCAATAACACAAAAATGAAAAGGGTCCAAAATTAAAAAAAAAAAAAAGTTAATAACAAGGTACTATAGGTGTAAAACTTAACTGAAGCACCATGTCTATTTAGTTGTGCAGAGAATCAATATGGAACTTACGTCAACCTTTGAATATAGAACGCCGACATGCGTGTACACACGTTACTACTACATAGACCAGGTGCTTTAGCTAAGTTTTTCACCTATACTTAGTTACAAACGGATAAACTTATGGCACTAGGCGACATGTTTCGGGTAAGCTCTGGTACCCGTTTTCAAGCCAAGTCAACGGCGCTACCGCGAACAACGATTTTCGTAAATTTCGGACGATTGTCACTCTCATGACACCCTTAATTGGAGTAAAAGAGAAAGATACGCGTAATATACGAACTTCGACGTTCGCGGTAACGGGCCAGGACACACCGCGTATTTCGGGTCTGAAGCATAAGGGCTTGTACACAAAACGCGATGTGAATTCGCAACAAGAAAAAATAAGTAAGTTATTCTTGTTGTTGTATATTAGGTACTATATTTAACTCGTCGATTTTTATCGCAGTTTTGTGTACAAGCCCTAAGTTCGTTTTATAATAGTGAAGTAGATACAGTCAGTTCGGTGTGTTTATCGGTTGTCGGGTTCGATAATATTACACCACAGAAGAGTGTAGCGGTAGCGCCTTTCCAAAAAGTGCAAGCAATCTCACAGCGAGCGCGCATTGCAAGCAAGCGGAGTGATATACCAGAGCGGTGTAGGTACGGTGTGTCCTGACTAGACTTGAAAATGGGTACAAGAGCTTACCCGAAACATGTCGCCTAGTGCGATATAATTACACGTGAGTTTATCCGTTTGTAACATTCTGTTTATTCGGAGTAAGCTACATTTTTATAAATAAAATATCTGTTTTATAAAACTTAAAATTACATATATTACATATTACAATAGCCTGGATCGTACCCGACTCAAATGTCCCCATTACACCGGCTGCATTGCCTCTCTGGACAGCAATAGAGACCTGCTGAACCAGATACGATCCAGAGCGAGGATCGCAACCCCCCGCAAACGACGCCCCAGCTCAGTTTGTAACTAAGTAGTATAATATGACTCAAAACAGTTTTAATTATAAGGAAATAACTGATTTTGATACTCGAGGATTAGAAGTCGTGTAATCGAACTTTCAAATCGATTATCTATACTATACAATAGTAACTTACAGTTTTTTTAAGCTGACTTAGCCTATACAACTTTCGTGATAATATAGCGGGGAAGGTAGCCTGGGGAAAATCCAGGACCCTTCCGCACCAGACTTGACTTGTACTACTTGAATACTCCTACTGAGTTTCCGCTTCCAGCGAGATTGGTTGAGGCGTTCGCAACCGAATCTTAGTGGTGATACTCAGAATGTTGAGACTTGAGACTTGTTATTAAGGTAACTATTAATCATCATCATCATCTCAGCCATAAGAAGTCCACTGCTGAACATAGGGCATAGGAGTCAGGTAACTATTAGAAAATAATATTTACCTTGGGACACTATTTCTCATGGGAGAAACAGTTTTTTCACTTAGACCTGTGCATAGACCAACATACGTCGGACTGCAGGGGGCAGTTTGGGGGCAAGGTAAAGTTTACAAAAAAATCTTAACTTACGAGTATTATAATGTACCTAGTATTGTAACATAGTTAGTTAAATTAGTTACCCGTTATCATTTATTCATCTTTAATGTGTAAATACTCTTTGAAGTTGTGTTTTATTAATTTCTCGCAGCTGCAATTGTGTCGCTTAACTTCAAACTCAGATAAATCCATTCGACCCTCTCTGCAAATATCTACCCTTTTACCTTTTCATAATACCAAAATAGCATGATCTGACACATGGATTTACCTGAGTTTGAATTTAAGCGACTCAATTGTCTGAGTGACGGATAAAACCAGACGAACTTTTTCGCCATTTTGTCTTATGCATAGTCCAAGTACGTTTATAAATAACGTAGTTAGTTGCTATAACATTTGGAATTTCACATTATAAATACTAGGTACCAAATACTCGAAAGTGAATTGATTGATTTGCGAACCTTACCTATTATTCTGACATGCCACGAAAATGCCGGCTGGAGTCCGACGTAGGCAATAACTTCATGTTAGTGTTCTGGAGTGCCATCTATCAGTTAAATGTTGAACTATTTCGATAAGCAGTGTAAGTGCCGAAGCAAATGAATGGACCTTGACACCTGTTGCGTTACTGAGGCCACAGATGACGCCACTACACACAGCCTGAGCTATGGAGACTGGATTTGGTAATGACATTTCAGTATTTCTTTAGTTTGTCTCTGTTAGTATGGTTACAGTAGCTGTGGTAACATGGTGGTAACATACAACATACCTAATACTAACCTTCAGTTCCTTCATAACCACCTCCTTGCGATCACTCTTTGTGAAAATGTTCCGATATCTTATCATGTTTCTCTGCAAAGTAAATACGATTTTGCATCAGTTTTTGCTTTTTACAACTTATATCCAACAATTAAATCAGTGCAGAAAAACTTAATTTACCATGTGAGTATGTTTATGTGCGGAGAATGAATATGGAACTTACGTCAACATAATATGATGAGCGGTCTGCCTAGTGGGTAGTGACCCTGCCTATGAAGCCGATGATCCTGGGTTCAAATCCCAGTTAGGCCATTTATTTGTGTGATGAGCACAGATATTTATTCCCGAGTCATGGGTGTTTTCTATGTATTTAAGTATTTACTTATATGTATACCGTAGTCTACTACAGTCAGCAGCAAAATTTGCTAAGCGTTTAAAGTATTCAAAATGACCTAAACGCGCTCTTATTCTCTTGACAATAGAGATGTGTTGACCTCATTTTGACCACTTGAAACGCTTAGCCACTTCTGCTGCTGACTGTACAGTCACCGACTTTAATTGTTGAGCCACTCACGGTCCAAGCTATTTTCTTTTATTTAATACTTACTATATGAAATGCCCAATGTAAAATGAACCCTAAAAATGGCACCCTGACCGTACCTACAACACAAGCCTTACTGAGCTTACCGTAGGACTAGGTCGATTTGTGTCAGATTGTCGTGAAAAAATATATAATAAGTATATAAAGTAGTAGTGTAAGTCCACTGATGGACTTGACACTTGACGCTGCCTGCCCCCGTTGGTTTTTTTTAAATAAAAGATTGACCAGCGCAGCGTTTGACCTCAGTCGCGCCTGATGGTAAGTGACGACGAGGTCGAGGGTGTAGCACGCTGGTTCAGTAACAGCCTATTCACTCTTGCCTTGAAAAGACCCAAATTATATCTTACCGGGAATACAGACGAAGAGAGCGAATTCCATTCCTTAGCAGTCCGCATTAGGAAGGTAAAAGCGAATCGCTTCGTGCGAATGAATGGAATATTCACAACAAATAGACGCAGTGTAGGTAGGCCCCCCACAAGGTGGACCGACGACCTAGTTAGAGACGCGGGATACCTCTGGATGTGGAAGGCGCAGGATTGGTCTTCTTGGGTCGTTCTGGGGGAGGCCTATGTCCAGCAGTGGACGTCTTTCGGCTGACATGATGAAGGATCAAACCGCTCCCCTCGTCTCTGGACGTGCGGTGGAGGAACGGAGATGACGGAATTAAATCGTGCAATTCCTGTGCACACTCTCCAAAATGTATCCTGTAAAACACAGACAAACTAGCAACCCTGCGACGGTGCTCCTTTGTAACCTTACACTCAGTAATTCAGGATCGCCAATGAGTCTGTTTGGTTTCTGTTGAAAAACGATATTCGTAAATGTCGGACGATTGCCTCTATCATTCTCATGACGCCTTAATTGAAGTAAAAAAGAAAGATGCTCGAAATATACGAACTTCGATGTTTGTGGTACCGGGCCAGTTCAGGGGCAATACCCGCGTCAGTGTTACACATATCGACATATTGCTATAAGCCCGATCAAGTTTGTGTTTGACGACAAGTCTGGCCTAGTGGGTAGTGACCCAGCCTATGAAGCCAACGATCCTAGCTTCAGATCCCAGTAAGGGTATTTATTTGTGTGGTCATTGGTCAACAGATCCAGGCTAGTGACCTATGGAGCGGTTGGTCACATGTATTTATTCCTGGGTCATGGGTAAAGACCCATAACTACGGTGATGGCACCAATGTTGGACACTTTAAGCTCATAAACACCAATAATGGACACTTAGACTTAAACCATAACGTTATAAATTGAATATGTACCAACAAATGCACAACACTTGGGTTCTTTGAGCACTAATGTTCACGACTGGTTCCTTGTCCATTACTAGCGATGGCGCCATCACCCTATGACTATATGTATTTAAATATGTGTAACTATATGTGACATTATCTAGCAAAAGGGACCTTATTGTCGATGGCGCTTACGTCGAACCGCGTTGCGTTTGTATTGCGGCATCTTGAACAACGGCGTAAGCGCCATCGACAATAAGGTCCCTTATCATAGATAATGTCACATATTATATATTTAGTTAGCTGAGTACACACAACACAAGCCTTCTTGAGCTTACCGTGGGGCTCAGTCAATTTGTGTATGGATGTCCTTTGATATTTATTAACACGAATCGACCTAAACCTACAGTAAGCACAAGCAATTAATGAGAGACTGCACAGTCAAGCTCACTTAGGTATGAGTTTTTATTTATGATATAGGAGGCAAACGAGCAGACGGATTGCCTGATGGTAAGCAACTACCGCCGCCCATGGACACTCGCAACACCAGAGGAGTCACAAGTACGTTGCCGGCCTTTAAGATCCCTATACGCTCTTTTCTTGAAGGTTTGGATGTCATATCGGTCCGGAAATACTGCACACGACAATTTATTCCAGAGTTTTGCTGTGTGAGGCAGGAAGTTTCTAGAAAAACGCACAGTTGAGGACTGCCAACCATCTATGTGGTGAAGATGGAAATGTTGTCGTGTAGAGCGCTGGCGGAAGGAAGCAGCTGGGATTAACCCGAACAATTCCTCCACTCTCCGTTTTTGTTGGGCAATAATAATAAATGAATATTTCGGGACAATCTTACACAAACCGACCTTGTCCTACGTTAAGCTCAGTAAGGCTTGTGTTGTAGGTACGTACTAGACGACGATATATATAATAGACATACGTATAAATACTTAAATACATAGAAAACACCCATGACTCAGGAACAAATATCTGTGCTCATCACACAAATAAATGCCTTGACTGGGAATCGAACACAGGACCTTCGGCTTCATAGGCAGGGTCACTACCCACTAGGCCAGACCGGTCGTCAAAGATGTATATAAAAAGAATAAAAAAATAAGCTTGTGTTGTAGAACTTATTGTACCTATGACAATTATGACCCATGAAACTCGTGCCAAACACACATAAAATATGTCCGTAAGGATTGAACTTGGATCTCCCTGGCAGGGTCACTACTGACTTAGTACTGAGTCATTTACCGTCGAAATCGAATTATTGATCCGGGCGACCCAGAGCCGAAATTAACCGAAGGCCGGCGCCCGCGCACTTACGTAACAACTGTCGTTTCGTCATACTCTCTCACTTACAGTGGCTGCGATAACATACCAGTTTAGGCCTCCTAGCCTATAGGCTATACTCTATCCTATATTTGACGACCGGTCTGGCCTAGTGGGTAGTGACTCTGCCTATGAAGCCGATGGTCCTGGGTTCGAATCCCAGTCAGGGCATTTATTTGTGTGATGAGCACAGATATTTGTTCCTGAGTCATGGGTGTTTTAGATGTATCTATCTATTATATATATCGTCGTCTAGTACCTACAACACAAGTTACCGTAGGACTAGGTCGATTTGTGCTAGATTGTCCCGAAATATTAATTATTTATTTATTATTATTTATTATCCGCCTTCATAAACGTATATCAAACCTACAATAGTTATTACATGTTTTTTGTTTATACAAGACTGATGTCGTTTGACCTCAGTCGTACCTGATGGTAAGTGCCGACGAGGTCGAGGGTGTAGCACGCTGGTTCAGTAACAGCCTTCACTCTTTCCTTAAAAAACCCAAATTATATATTTCTGGGAATACAGATGAAGGGAGCATCCATTCCTTAGCAGTCCGCATTAGGAAGGTAAAAGAGAATTGCTTCGTGTGAATTAATGGAATATTCACAATGTAGGGATAAAACCGCTCCCCTCGCCTGGACGTCCGGACGGAGGACGCGACTACTAGCCTTGTCTAGTATGTTCGTTCATCAAAGGATTTCAAAATTAATTGAATAAAACAATCATAATAATTTGATCTTTTTTATTTTTATAGAAAATGTGGTCAATATTCACATACCGATTCACGAAATTATTTAAAAAATTAACATTTTTCTATTATCTATAAGAAAATATAAATTAATCAGTTCTTTCAATAAAACATACATTCATTTATAATTTGTAACAACCCCTTTATAAAAAATAAATATAAAAAATTATAAAATATTAAAATCATTCGTTTCAATAAATTAGTATCATTTCATCATTTGACTTAATTTTTATCTCATTTCATTTCATGCTAATCTCTATTCCTTTACCACGAAAATGAAACCAGTAAACTACGAAAAAAATACAACAATAACAAAAATATACAAAAACATTTTACATTAATAAATAAAAACACACAATGACATTTTTGCACAAACAAAATTGATGTGTGCTTGTCGTTTTTTTATTATTCGTAATATAATTTTACGGAGAAAACTTGACTCTTTAAGCTAAATCTCCATAAACTACTTATTCGACTCTCTTGTACAGTCAGACGCAATTATAGCGTATGAAACAAAGCACCAAAAATATCTACCGTTTTTTTTTTAATTGCTTCACAAAAAGAGACAGATTTCGGCCTGTTTATCAATTGAAAAGCGATAGAAAATTTGAAACGCAAACTATAGAAAAAATCTCATTTGTAAAAAAACTAAGTTGACAGATATTTATGGTTAGTTGTTTCATATGTTACTATTGACGGTGACTATAAAACTAAAACAAGACATTTTCGATTTAAAAAAATAATGCTTATAAACTATAGAATCAAGACAGGACTGACTAAAAAAATATAAACAGTTATGTCTGAGTAAAAAAAAACTTAATTCACTACCATTAGAAGATATAACATTTATTTTATTTATGAAGAATTATTTTAGGTTTTAATTTATTGAAGTACATTTATGAAGTTTATTAAAAAAAATACAAATCAAAGTGTAATCAAATACAGTCAGTCATATAATCAGTAGCATTCAGTGGCCAAATATAAAGCATAATTACTACTATACACAAAAAGCTGTACAGATACAGGGTGAAACTTATGAATAGTAGTAGGTATAATTTTATAACTCCAAAAACAAGTAGCAATTAAACGCCACGTCTCTCATTAATACAGGCATTTTACCAATATTTTTGTGATTTCTTCATTTTTCTCAATAATTGCAGGATTTAATAACGGCGTATTAAATTATTTAAATAAATTTCCTCTTTGTATATGAACTGTCATTATATAAAAAAAACATTAATTTGAGTTAGAAATTAAACTTACGTACATCTGAAATATCTTATAAAACTTTTTAACATGATAATTTATTTTTTTATCACTTAATTTACTTTCAAAGGTAATATTATGATATTAAAAATCTTTATTAGACATTTCAGATGTAAAATGAGGTAAATTTTATTTGAAACTGTTTTTTTATGACAGTTGATATTCAATAAAAATTAGTATACTAATCGCGAAATCTTAAATGTATATAGAGAGAGTCAGGGCAGTATTGCTACATGACCTGCTGATATAAAATATTGGATGAGCTGCCACTTTTAGGTATACGTCAACCAATTTGATTTATAGGCCACTTCGTTCCTTATCTGTGAAAATCTATATGAAAGACACAAAAGATCTCTTATTAACTTCACTGTGACAAGCTTCAAAGTGGCCTAAAAATCAAATTGGTTGACTGTAATAATTTTTTACGCTTCTAGAACTATTTGACTGACTATAAATCAATTCCTTGACTGTACCATAATCATGGGTAGCTTTGGCATTGGGTATCATTGCCCACCCAAATCATATTGCTTGTATATTAGTTACAAAATACGTACATATTAAAACTATTACTTAAAACGGAATAGTTCCCATGTACTTATTTATAATGGGTTTCCGATATTTCGGCACTGTTGCAAGCGCCTCGGAAAAACTGAAGTTTTAAGTAGGTAATAGTTGTAATGTGAATCATATTTAAAATCGTGTATACATGGACGTATTTCAAAAATTAATAGTTACTTACACTGACAATCGACTAGGTATAAGTTTACAGTTTTATTTGAATGCAAAATTGCGGCAACAGATAGCAAAATTTTGATATTTATGTTTACCTACTTCTTTATTTAACAGCACTTAGTAATATCATAGAAATGGATTGACAAAGTTTATTCTCCTGAAGACTGGTGTTCCACATATAGTACATAAGCCCCAATTAAAAGATGACATTGCCAATCAGATAGAGTAAAAATTACGCTGGCAAACTTTGAAACTTAGTCGTCAAGAGGCTACAAAATCGCGTTAATATTGGCAAAAGCAGTAGCGCCATCTATTCCGTTTCAACAGTAGGCATCTTCTATACTATGGAGACGACGCGTTGTCGAAAAATGTCGATAGGTGGCGCTGCGCCACATAGTACAAAAACGCATTATTTGTATAGGTACACTTTGTCAAATCATGTTTTCTATGACAGCAATACTATTAATTTCTAAACTTACTTGCTATTATTATAATAGTAAAGTTCATGTCTGCAACATTTGCTAACAAAATTCAATTTCAAAATTCTATGGTGTCCAAGTTTGTAGAAAACGAGGGACAAGTCTTTTATTTCGAGACATACATGCAACTCCTTTCGTACATTTTAACATTCTAGTGCATATCAATTTGATCAGGGTCAATAGAAAAAGAAAATAGTAAACAAACATGGCCAATTGTCAAGTGACTTTCTAAGCAAACTGACAAAATGTTTTGTTTGCATAGATGGCAGCACCATCTCTGGCTATATCAGAATGTAAAAGTGATTCACATAGGAAGCGCAAACACGTAGTGTTTCCGCTTTAGAGTTTATACTTAACAAATTTCGATATGATTATACTTAACAACTTTTCCCATGTGAAAAATATTGAATTCGTGAAAAAAAAACCTGTTACTCCAGACATAATTGCGAATTAATGTATGGAGCAGCTAAGTTTTTTTTCGCGATTTCAATATTGGTCCCATGGAAAAAGTTGTTACATATGATCGTTCTTTCGCCTTTTTGACATTTTGGATCACGACACTTAGATATTTATCGCATTTTTGAACTAAATAAGAATGTAAGTAATAAATCTATATGTACAAAATGACAATAGAACCACAATTGTTTATTAATATTGCGTAGTTTTGAAGCTGAAAAGGGTATGTTTACATTATTTTCCTTTCCCATTGATCCTGAATATATCTTTGGACGTCAATACAAAACTAGTGACATATAGGAATGTTTATCACGAAAAAGCTTAAAATAACACATAGTATGAAGTGTCAATCTTAATCTTTTGACGTCCAAAGAATTAGTACGATTTGTTTTAACTATGATTCAAGACAGTTAAGGACGCTAGCCTATGGCTATATACTAAAGTCTATGACTGTGTATGGCTACGACAGATCTGTGCGCCAGTCATGTCTCGGATTCGATTCACAAGTTCACCATACACAGTCACAGACTTTAGTATGGGCTAGCAAATTATGTCCCACTCGACCGGCAGATTCTAGGGCACATCAAAGTCTTTACTGCGATATATTGACTGTTTTCGCTACAATTTTGAAAGATTTTTTCTTTCAATCCACTTTTATCATGTTAATTTCGAGAAAAAATTAGAAAAAAATATTTTTTTCTCTACGAATCATAAGTAGCTGCATCCTTTTTGGGACAGGTTGTGTATGACTGAGATCCGTGGTTGATAAAACTATTGTTATCCTCTTCTCTCTTTAAAATTGTCTGTTGATAGCAGGAAGATGTTATTAAATAAAAAAATGCTTGTGAGTCATTAATGAGATACGAAACAGTCGTTTATCTGTTTCAGTGTCACCGAATCCATGATTTTATCGAGTCGGAAATATTTATTTATATCACAGCGGAACTTGGCAACTGATATCAAGGTTTTTACTGATAATTAATTTCATGTAAACTTATTGTAGTAAAATAAAACCGGTTCTCTGGAGGTTATTTAACGAAAGGTTTTTTTTTAATAAAGTTTATGATTATAGAGCAGGTTGTATATGTTAATTTATTCTGTCTGCGTTTTTTTTTTTTGTTAATCTCAAAAGACGTATGTTGATTTTTAAGTCGATCGCAAAATATATTTGTGACAGACTTTTACCAAACAAATCTTCTCAGAAGCTCTTTCTAATACAATAGAAAATAAATTTTCCCTAGGTTTTTTTTCCCTTCTATGTTATCATTTTCCATATAATTGTACCTATAAAAAAACATCAAAACTATAAGGAATTTGTGAATTTTTTTTTTTGTGTATTGGAATGGAAAGAGATCTTCGTGAATAGATCTAGAGAAGTCATGTCAAACTCATTTTGAAAACCTCGGCCGCTTAATTACTGACTATACCTAGCTGAACGAAAATAAGCATTCAAACTACCCCATATTGAAACGCCGTAAAATCTAATTTAACTGTTCGACTTAACGGAATTTTCCACGGATATCCATTTACACTCGTATTAATTAAACTTAACTATCTCCCTGCTATCTAATGTCAAATGTCGAAGCGCACCGCCCTTTGCTGTCATGAATCATGTCAAACCTCAACCTTACATACCTACTTCAGTCTTGGATTGGCACTTCCATGGCACATAGATCACAGTAAAGCCGGAAACTAATTCCACAAGAGTGACGACTCTCGTTCACCAGTAAGGCGTGTTTCCATTTAGATCCGATCGAGGGTTCCAAGAGTTTCCATATTTTATCCTAGCGCAAGACACAGCTGGAGTTAACCGGACTGATGACTTCTCGATGGTGTAGTTCTGGCTTTTGTTGCTGTCCCAATACTCTGTTCCTTTGCAGCGGAAGCCCACGCAGAAATCTAGCCTTCTGGAGTGTATTGGAAGCTGTATTCTGAATCCAAAGGTATCGTACGAAGACACTCCTTGCTGATTTAATGGACCAGATTCGACGAACGCGCAATAAGTATCCTCACTGGTCGTCCAGCCATCAGCTGATGTTCTCACAAAAACTTCTTTAGCAAAATCTAGGTTTTTAACTTTCACCGTACCATCGACTGCACACTCATTCTGTTTTAGAATCACATTTTCAAGCGTAACACAATTTTCGTTAATTTTTCTTCTGAATTCGAGATAGTCTGACGCTGGCTGGACAAATCTGATCTCCCAGACGTCTTGGGGCGTTTGGGGCGGTGGTTTCCTTTCTAACGTTGGACTTGCTATGATCTTCAAGGCCCAGTAAGGCGGTACATGGGAGGGCTCGGTCATGAACTTGATCTGTTCAAGTGCGTACCCCCTATCGTCGGCAAACACTACCCGTTTCTTCTTGTTCTCCGTGGGCATTCTCAAGCAAGATCTTGGAGCCGCCTTTAAAGTTAGTTGCAAAGGTTTAAGCGTCATAGGACTAGGTAAACATGGCGATGAGAATCCTCTGGTTACGGTGGTGATCTTCGAAATTGGCCGGCGCACTGTATAGTCCGTGAGGAAGCCGGCAGGTGGACTGTGTCCGTAAAACATCTGTTCTGATGATAGCATATCTATGGCCGCGCACATCGTAAGTCTGCAACAATGGAACCACACGTTACAATCCCGTCGGACTTTCGCGATTGTGTGTTAATAAATGACGTCCGCACACACCGGCGGTTGGCGATGAACTAAACGGAATGCCAGGCGTGCGGGGTTTTTATAGCGGCGCTCGCGCAGTCCACGCGACCGATATGAATAAACATCGGGTGACAATGAATCGATCATGTGTTTGTTAGGACAATTATAAATAATATACGTAAGTATAACGTGTGTGTTGACTATTGTAATATTTGTCATTGACAAAGCTTGTTAGGATAATATTCTGGGATCGGTATTTTATTGTTATAAACGGGCGTGAGGTTGCAGTAGTTAAAAATAAGCATGTTCAAAAACATCTAACCGAATTTATGACAATAATTTTTTTTCGTTAATAGTTATTTAATTTGAGAATAGGTACCTAGGTAGTTTCTATACATACGTACTTGGAAAAATACCATATAAAATATAAATATGTCTTCGTAAATTGTATTAGCGTTTTTTTTAACCAAGATAAAAGTTACAAGTGCTAATCGAGTACGCGGATACATTTGTAATTTGTTATTTGTATTGGCTTAAAAATATTCATAATAGAATGTGAACTTAAAATTAAACTAAATAAAACTGTCCTTAAACTACGTCCAACAATGAGAGGTAGGGCACAGCGATGACCATCACGCTTGAATCTGGGGCAGCCCAACTGGGGAAGTACCTCCTCCTTACAGAAGACCACAGCCATAATAGCACTGCTACCTTTCAGGTATGTAGTGCTGTGTTCCTGATGGTGAGTAAGGTTCCCAGAGCTCCAACCCCCCTTAAAGGCCGGCAACGCGCTTGTGACTCATCTGGTGTTGCGGGTGCCTATGGGCGACGGTAATTGCTTACCACCAGGCAATCCGTCTGCTCGTTTGCTGCCTATATCATATAAAAAAAAGTAATCCCAGGATTTGGGGTAGGCTAGTTTTACGAAAGCAACTGCCATCTGACCTTCAAGAGGGTAAACTAGGCCTTATTGGGATTAGTCCGGTTTCCTCACGATGTTCACCGAAAAGCGACTGGTAAATATCAAATGATATTTCGCACATAAGTTCCGAAGAACTCATTGGTACAAGCCGGGGTTCGAATCTGGATTGCAAGCGGCACGCTCTTACCGCTAGACCACCAGCGCTCACTAGGAATGTACAGAGTGATACACATATCATCACTACTTTGAAAAACATCTCGTATTTGACACAGATACTCTAAGTTGAAACGTAGTAACTCTATACTCACCCCGTACACAGTTAGGTCATTTTTCTTTTGATTGTCAGAATGACTTTTGTAAGGTTTTTTCAAAGTAGCGACGATATTTTTTTTTTTATGATATAACTAGGAGGCAAAGGAGCAGACGGATTGCCTGATGGTAAGCCGATGGACACTAGCTGTTGCCAGAGGAGTCACAAGTACGTTGCCGACCTTTAAGATCTCTATACGCTCTTTTCTTGAAGGTTTGGATGTCATATCGGTCCGGAAATACTGCACACGACAATTTATTCCAAAGTTTTGCTGTGCGAGGCAGGAAGATTTTAGAAAAACGCACAGTTGAGGACTGCCAACCATCCAAATGGTGATGATGAAAGTGTTGTCGTGCACCGTCGCAGGGTTGCTAGTTTGTCTGTGTTTTTTACAGGATACATTTTGGAGAGTGTGCACAGGAACTGCACGATTTAATTCCGCCATCTCCGTTCCTCCGCCGGACGTCCAGACGAGGGGAGCGGTTTCATCCTTACGTTGTAAATATTCCATTCATTCGCACGAAGCGATTCGCTTCTACCTTCCTAATGCGGACTGAATGGAATTCGCTCCCTTCGTCTGTATTCCCGGTAAGATATAATTTGGGTCTTTTCAAGGCAAGAGTGAATAGGCTGTTACTGAACCAGCGTGCTACACCCTCGACCTCGTCGTCACTTTCCATCAGGTGCGACTGAGGTCAAACGCTGGTCAGTCTTTTATAAAATATATATATATCATGATGGCGTTATTATGTCTGGCAAGTTCCGCTTTCGATATCAATATTTACTTTTTCTTTACTTATTAATGGACGAAGCAAACATAGCCGTACTTAATTATAAAAAGACTTAACTGTATACAAATATTGAAATAAGATAAGTCTTTATTCTTCTAAATGTTAGCCAATCCCGTATTAAGAGTTTGTTTATCTAATACTGTTATTTAGGGCAGTAGATTGTTTGTACTTATTAGTTAATGTTAATACTATGTTGTAACATTGAGTTATTTGTTGCAAGGGAGCAAAGTTAGTGTTTACCTCCTCGTGCTAATTGAGACTCGAGCTAGCGTAAGAATTTTGAGCGTTGCGAGGATGTCAAGGTAGTAGAGGAAAACAATTTTTGCTGCTGAGTGAAACACAAATTATTTCACCCCATTTCTGTGAGGAAAAAATTAAGTCTTAGACGTTAAAAATGGTTTATTAAAATAAACGGGATTTAACCGCGTATATTAACTTTAAAAATTACCTCCGACGTTTCGATAGCGACGTTGTCTCCGAAGTTAAGTCCCGTTTGTTTGTGTAACAACCGTCAATGTATAAATCAGTATTAGAGATGTAATCCATATTATTGCTATCCGACATTTTATCATCCAAAAACATTATTTAAAAACCATCCAACCAGCTAAGTCAATTACTTTGCACTCTTGTGAACAAAATGCAACTTTGCTATCTGTTTTTAAAGAATAAGCAATGAATGATGCTGAGGTTTTCCCTAGGGACTACAGTATGAGGTTCTTCAAAATAGGAGTGTATGTATAGGTTCTTAAAAGTTAGGCAACGGGTATGTGAAACCTTTGGAATTTCAGGCATCCATAGGCACACTAACTGTTCATCAGGCGGGCCGTATGCTTGTTTTCCACCGTAGTTGTATTAAAAAACGGCTTTTCTAGCTAATGAGGTGAAAGATAAGTAATCTTTTATGGGATTACGCATAATTATGTACTAGATTTGATGTATCACTGTTTTGAAAAAATAAGTCCCGCCGTAGTTTCTTGCCGGTATCTTCTCGGGTCAGGGTGTAGGGTTAGAACCGGTGTAGATTTTTCTTTGACGTTCATAAATGCATGTAATGTATGTATGTGCATAAATTGAATAATAAAGATCTTTTATCTTTAAAAAAAAATATTGAATGAAAAACGTACTGAGGACGTATCCGTAATTTCCTAAGCCACATGGTCACCGTATGCGCACGCGGCTCGCACACACCGCCGCTACGCGCCTGCGTGATCGCCGCGCGCGGTGATAAACTTAAACGATACCTGCTTAACACGGTTATGGGGCATGTGAAAAACTTGCCATTTACGTCAATTTTTTTTTATTTAATTATTTGTAACATAAATTATACTCTGTCTGTTTAGGTAGTCAAAAAAAGGTAAACAATCTTGACATGTCTTTTTATTGAAAATCTTTGGACCCGGGTATGTCCTTAAACTACGTCCAACAATGAAATGTAGGGCACAGCAATGACCATCACGCTTGAGTCTGGAGAAGCCCAACTGGGGAAGTACCTCCTCCTTACAGAAGACCACAGCCATAATAGCACTGCCACCTTTCAGGTATGTAGTGTTGTGTTCCTGATGGTGAGTAAGGTTCCCAGAGCTCCAACACCCTTTAAAGGTCGGCAACGCGCTTGTGACTCCCTTGGTGTTGCGGGTGCCCATGGGCGACGGTAATTGCTTACCATCAGGCAATCCGTCTGCTCGTTTGCCACCTTTTGTCATAAAAAAAAAAGGTAGTTAAAAAAAGGTAAACAATCTTGACATGTCTTAATATTGAAAATCATTTTTGAAAAATAAATCACGTATGGTTATTTACACAAGATGATTAATGTTTAAAATATTTTATATTTTGAAATATTTATAAATATTATATTGTAATAATTTTAACAATGAATAGCTCTGTATTTAATTAATTATTAGATTAAGATTATATTTGTATTTGACTATTCGAAAGTGCTTGTTACTAGGCCTACTTGAAAAAAAAATAAAAAGAAAATTAAAAAAAAAAACATTATTTTGCTTTCGTAAATAATAGTCACTGATTTTTTCAATAAAAAGACACGTCAAGACTGTTTACCTTTTTTTAACTACCTAAACAGACAGAGTATAGCGAGAGCATGGAATTGCATTTGTAAATAAATAATAAATAAATATTTCGGGACAATCTTACACAAATCGACCTAGTCCTACGGTAAGCTCAGTAAGGCTTGTGTTGTAGGTACTAGACGACGATATATATAATAGATAGATACATATAAATACTTAAATACATAGAAATAAACCATGTGTGTGAACGGTCTGCCTAGGAGGGTACTCTGCGTATGAAGCCGATGGTCCTAGGTTCAAATCCCAGCCAGTGCATTTATTTGTGTGATGAGCACATATATTTGTTCCTGAGTCATGGGTGTTTTCTATCTATCTAATTTAAGTATCGTCGTCTAGTACCTACAACACAAGCCTTACTGAGCTTACCGTAGGATTAGGATTTGTGATTTTGCCCTGAAATATTTATTTTCTTGTTTATTTATTTATTTAGTGTCTTAGGTTAAGCTTTTAACAATATGTTTATAAAAGTAAAATACAAAAATACATCTAAAATATATCAAAACAATAAAAATATTATACAAAAACCTAACCTAGGACTGCCATCTGACCTTACAATAATCCAGAGGATAAACTATGCCTATTGGGATTAGTCCGGTTTCCTCACGATATTTTCCTTATCCGAAAAGCGACTTTTTTTATTACAAAGGCGGTAAAGCAGCAGACGGATTGCCTGATGTTAAGCAATTACCGTCGCCCATGGGCACCCGCTACATCAGGCTACTCACAAGCGCGTTGCCGGCCTTTAAGGGGGGTTGGAGCTCTGAGAACCTTACTCACCATACACAACACTACATACCTGAAAGGTAGCAGTGCTATTATGTCTGTCTTCTGTAAGGAGGAGGTACTTCCCCAGTTGGGCTTCTCCAGACTCAAACGTGATGGTACTTCGCCGCGCCCTACCTCTCATTGTTGGACGTAGTTTAAGGACATACCCGGGTAAATATCAAATAATATTTCGTGCATAAGTTCCGAAACCACATTGGTACAAGCCGGGGTTCGACCCCCGTCGGGATTGCAAGTCGCACGCTCTTGCCGCTAGGCCACCAGCGATTTTTATCAGTTCTACTACTAGTACCATTTGATTACACCCCGTTATCTAACGCTCATTTTGGGGGCAATCTAAAATAGTGATGTTGCTTCACATAATTAGACGATTCATATTTATCTATAAAAGTTATTTGTCAAACTAAAATTCTTCTTTAGTGAACGTTATAGAGACAACACATTCCTATCTTTAATCAGATCGGAGGGCGACAATTATAAATATCGAATATCGTCAATTTGGAGTCCGATTTTTGAAATAGTCACCGAGTAATCTTCATAGAGATTCTCATTAATTCTCTGTGGAAATCACTTGGTAACTATTTCAAAAATCGGACCCAAGATCTTTTGACATGTTATTGAACTTCATCTTTTATCTACATAGATTATCGTGACTGCCCAATCACTTGCCCCCAAACTGAGCATAAGATAACGGGGTGTACATTTGATTTTTATCACTTCTAGACAATGTGATATAATAGATAATATACTCACTACAATAATAAAATACGTATTTTTCCACTGATATGAGATAAGAGATAATTGTTGCCAAGGGACGGAGTTAATATTATTCTTCTTTATTTATCTCATTTCTTAGATTAGGTTATTTACAATATTTTTACAAAAATAAAATATATAAATATATCTAAAACGTATCAAAACATTATAAAAAACCTAACCTAGAGTGCCGCCGGCAACGGAGCAGGGCCCAGGCTGCCGGTGGTTAGGGCTGCAGAGAGAGGAACCGTCGGACTATGCGCGCCGTGTCCAGGATTACCGCCTTCTGAATCTGACCCTTGATCCAACCACAACCACGTAGCGAGAGTCTCTCAAGAGAGGTCGAGGGAGTTAATATTATTATTGTTATATAATAATTCTATAGGTTAACTGAAGGACCATGTCTATGTAGTTGTGCAGAGAATCAATATGGAACTTACGTCAAAATTTGAACATAGAACGACATGCGTGTACACACGTTACTTTACTACTACATAGGCCAGATGTATCTATGTATTATACTGTGTGTAAGTCTAATACGGACGAAGAATTAAACCAGACATAGTATAATCATTAACCAAAAGGTTTTTCTTTAATTATACCTATTATACATATGTAATTAATTTTTGTGAAATTTCTGAGCAGTAATGTACCTACTGCGAACATTCTGCTATATGATATGAGCTCTCGAAACTAACTGTCAACGAGTGTTTAACACGAGTGTGTTGCAATACATTGCGGGCCGATTTTTTTTAAATGGATACAACTTTATTTGTACTTCTAAGCAAAAGATATATAAATATACTTCTTATGTCCTATTCTACCCTCCGTTCAGAGATTCGCCCGTATAAGATTTACACACTGTATAATTATATCGTCGTCTAGTACCTACAACACAAGCCTTACTGAGCTCCCCGTAGGACTAGGTCGATTTGTGTAAGATTGTCCCGAAATATTTATTTATAATCAGATCACCACGAACAACAGATAAGATAAGACAGATAGAACAAGTCGCAAACATCATGCCATTTTAAATATGCAGATAAACGGTCGTTCACCGCTCTTATCGGCGTATTTAAAACCAATGTCAAGGCGAATAATAATATTAATAAGGTGTTGACAGGTTTGTGAAGTAAATATTAGGTAGTGACAGATAGTGTACAGATAGGTATAGGTGTAAAACTTAGCTAAAGCACGCAGCTTAGCAAAGTCTATGTAGTAGTAACGTGTCTGTACACGCATTTCGGCGTTCTATATTCAAATTTTGACGTAAGTTCCATATTAATTCTCCACACAACTACATCGACATGGTGACTTTCTTAAGATTTTCACGTCTATATGTGACCGTCCATGGCTAAAGGTCCCTTATGGCAGGTATTGAGTTAAGCACAGATCCTAAATCTACATTAAATAAGCTATCTTATACAAAAAAAATCATGACTCTAAGTCCCATACTTTTTTTTATAAAAAACATTAAACTTATACATGCTAAAACTGCACTTTTGAGAAATCGTCAAAAGAAGTTTGAAACTAGTTTTAAGTGTGTTCCCATTGGAAGTTACATAGATTATGATTGATTTCGTATCCCAAGGGTTTTTTCTTTGGAACCCAGTTATTGTTTTTTTAATGTGACTTCCAGATCATGAAAAAATAGCCTTTGAAAATAGCAACACGCTCATATGGACGAAACTATTAAAAAAATATTTTTCGACTTTTCCTTTAATATGCTGTAATCAGAACCATTTTCTATAGTAGAACATATTTGAGCTTACATTTTAGGATATAAACAAAAATCACATAGGCTACGAATTATTATTTTTTAATTAAAATGTGATTATTATTATCAGTTACATCTTTCCTAGAACAATAACAAATTTGATATAGTATGTTCTAAATTATATTTTAATCAGTCCACAGGAGTATCACAAAAGTCTTGTTATTATTCTACAGGTCACACTTTTTTATTTATACACGATCAAAGTTACGTAAAAATCACAATTTCGCTCCCATACATTTGAGAAAAGGGCCCTTATGACCAACCATAGACAAAACATATTGATAATTACAATACGGCACAATATTAACATAATTTATTTGCTAATCTTGTATCAAAACAGCAATCCGAAGAAAAAATGTTATTATAAATTTTCTAAAAATATTGATCTGTTATGAGTAATTTTCATTTAAAGTTAACGTTAAATAATCCACATAGTACCTACCTAGTGATCCCGAAAGCCGAACGAGACCACAATATCTGTGCTGTTAACAGTCCGTTACCACTAAGGAACCATTCATAAATCACGTAAGGACCTTTTAGGTGATTTTGATCCCCTCACCTTCCCGGGTAGGGGTGTGTATGGGGAGTCAAAATCACGGTCAGACCCTTATTTCTCATTGTTAGAATATGAAATTATTGCGATAAATGGAACTACTACCAATTTATTTGACTGATCTCCATTACATCAAAAGCCGGGAAAATGAGGATTTTCGGCCAAGTGGGTATATACGGCCGAGCGAGTGTGAAAGAAATTTGCAAAATCACAACTAACTATTTGCTATGACACCCGCCATCTTTGTCTCAGTATGGATAATCAACGAAAAAAAAGTTACTTTGCAGACCTAGGCCTTTATATGAAATTCCATTTCCGTCCCCTTCATTTGCTGCGCTAAAAAAACTTACGACCTTACCATACTTCCGAGTCTATTATAAGGAATGTAAAGACGATATTTTATTGCATGTTTGAGAAAACATCATTTCGTATTCGGTTCCTGTGGCCGAGTTCACCACAGTAGCTACATGTATTAGGTAGGTTTTTTACGTTTTGTAGGTAATATATCTAGTGCAGAAGCCGTCTAGAGATGTTTTGAAGTCAGTCGAAAAATGTAGTACCTACACGTAAAGTAAAATTTAAAATGATCGTAGGTACTTAGTTACCTAAAGCCCTTTCTGTTATTATACTTATGTATATAACTTAAACTTGTTTATAATATCAGATATGAGTCCCATGGATTTCCACGCATTTATAGGCTGCAGTGACTGATAGGTACCATCAGGACGGCCGTATCCTTGTTTGCCACTGACATAGTGTACAAAATAAGTAAAATTTGTAAACAAATACTTGTAAACAATTTTAATTATTTTATCTTTTTCATTTTTGTATGCAATTTCCCATAAGGGACCTTTTCTACTAAACTTTGAACTCAATTTTAATAAAGAAAGAATTAACGTACACATCTGACACCAAGGTACAAACATACCCCTATTTGTATATATTACTATTTTACATAGAACTAAAAAATGATAATTTTGAAGGGTTTTACGAAAACGCCAATATCTCCGTAACTAGAAACTGCCATAAGGGACCTTTTCTTATGAACGGTCACATATACTTATCCACTGGATCTATGTGGCCCAAGCCCCTATTTCGCCACAGTGACAATTGTCACGATTCCCGACATCTGTAAATTTCTGACGTTGCAGGTGTCCATTGGTTACATTGACCTCTTACCATCGGGTGGGACGTGTACTTGTTTGCCACCAACACGTTAGGTTTCAATAAAATACCGTTATGTTTTATTATATCATCAATAGATAGGCAGTAGTTAGATGAAAGGCTCTTGACAATTGTTTTTTAAAGTACAGTCAGCAGCAGAAGTGGCTAAGCATCTGAGGTGTTCAAAATGAGGTCAACACATCTCTATTATCAAGAGAATAAGAGCGCGTGTAGGTTATTTTGAACACTTCAAACGCTTAGCCAGTTTTGCTGCTGACTGTACCTTTATATAATAATTCAGCATGACGGTATTGCTCTCTGCATAAATAAAAAAAAACACGGCAGCACGAAGGTAACTTAATTAGCTAATAACTAAATTTTTCCCTGAATTCAATTTTTTTTGAATAGCAGGGTGGACCTTGGATTCGGGCAAATATTGAAATGTAATATTTTTTTGAGTACTTAATGTCTCTAAGTATGTGAAAAATCAACTAAAGGTCTATGTAGTTGTAGAGAGAGTTAATATGGAACTTACGTTAAAATTTGAATATAGAACGCCGACATGCGTGTACAGAGACGTTGCTACCACATGGGAAAGGTGCTTTAGATAAGTTTTTTACCCATACCACTTAGGAAATCTAAGAGGTTTACGTAGAATAGTTAGATGGAAATTTTATAGTTGCTAATAATTTAAAGCATTGACGAGAATATGATTATGGTATCAATAGAAATTATTTATATGGGACCACCGTGGGGCTCAGTAAATTTGTGTAAGGCTTATAGGTAATGACACTAATGTCGGACACTTTAAGCTGACAGACACCAATGATGGACACTTAGTTCTTATTTCAAAAATCATAAAGTTATAAATTGGATATGTCCCAACAAATGCACAACACTTAACTCCTTTGAAATCAGCACTAATGTTCATGATTGGTTCCATGACTTCCATGTCCATTACTGGTGCCGTCACCTTAATATTTGTTTATACCATCATCATCATCATAACAACCGACGTCCTCTGCTGGACATATTCCTCCAAATGCGACGCACCATATCCGACTTTGCGCCAGTGGATTCCTACCGAAGACTCCCGTGTTTGGCCTCACTCTGTATACCTCTATACTTCACAGCAAAATAGGCCTAACTGTTCGTGGATGTAATACTGTTCTAGTCTGTAACATATTAACATTAAGGATGATTATCGGTTGCATATAAATATATGTTTGCGTGTCCCGTTGTTCGCGATTTGGCGGAATTTACGCTCAATCAACTAATAAAATCTAACTTTCAACGCTCCATCGGGTTGTTGCAAAACGTACAAAAACTTGCACAGTCGCTATCAGATATATCGGAGCTGTCGAGGTGGTCACAAATATCTCAACAGCGCCTCTATTCTCACGGCGATAAACCGCATTTTCAGATGTTTGTAACCACCACAGCTCCGATATATCTGATGGCGAGTGTGCAGTCAAAAATATAGATGCGGTCAAAGTGCCATAATTTGTATACATGCACCTTACGGTCTTATTACTAAGGTACCTGCATACATATTATGGCACTTTGTTCGTGTCGATATCTTTGACTGTACGACATGCGATATTATTAGAATTGTGTAAGAACTTCAAAAACTGGTCAGTTTTATACTGATAGCAAGATTTAGTTAATTTTTACGCAACCATTGATAATATAGGTGAAAAATTTAGCTAAAGCAACGCCTATGTAGTAGTAACGTGTGTACACGCATGTCGGCGTTCTATATTCAAATTTTGACGTAAGTTCCATATTAATTCTCTGCACAACTACATAGACATGGTCCTTCAGTTAAAACGATCAAAACGAAACGTCAGGTGAAGAAAGTCAATGAAAATAGTAAAGCAAACATGTTTTTAAATCTTATTACGAACAATAAATTGACATTGACGTGATATTTAAAATATTGATTACGTAAGTATTAATAGGCATTGTTTTCACGATAATTTCAACATAATTCGACTGGTACTTCTGCTAAATTATCTAGTTTTAAAAAATAATAACTTTAATAGTTGTGTTTACAGTTTAATGCAGATGTGTTTTTTTGTTATGACAATAACATAACATTACACAGGATGACCAGGACGACCGGTCTGGCCTAGTCGGTAGTGACTCTGCCTATGAAGCTGATGGTCCTGGGTTCGATTCCCAGTCAGGGCATTTATTTGTGTGATGAGCACAGATATTTGTTCCTGAGTCATGGGTGTTTTCTATGTATTTAAGTGTTTATATGTATCTATCTATCTATTATATATATCGTCGTCTAGTACCTACAACACAAGCCTTACTGAGCTTACCGTAGGACTAGGACGATTTGTGTCAGATTGTCCCGAAATATTTATTTATTTATTTATTATTTATATGGGAAGTGTTAAGGTTAACCGACTTGGAAAAGGTCCTATTTGTCATTATAAGATTTATAAGTAATGACGAGAATATGATCGCCCACCCGATGACCACGAACGCTGCTAAAGGGTTCGAAGGATCGGGATGAAGTTTAAATTAGTATAGATACGCGATTTAATCCGTTTTAGTCGTTTTATTTCATGTGTAATTATCGCGGCAACCGTAGTCAATATTAGTTATAACTAGTTTTTTTTAATACAACGACGGTGGCAAACAAGCATACGACCCGCCTGATGGTAAGCAGTTACCGTTGCCTATGGACGCCTGCAACTCCAGATGCGCGTTGCCTCCCCTTTAAAAACCTATACACTCCTTTTTTAAAGAGCCTCATACTGTAGTCCCTAGGGGGAAAACCTCGGCAGGGAGTTCATTCCACAGCCGGAGCGTTCGCGGGAGGAAATTCCTCTTAAACCGCTAAAATAAATGAATCATTTTATAATCAGTAAATACTAACTGAAAGTGCCAAATAGTATTACATTCGTCATGGCCATTAACGGGTTATATACTTTGCGTTTCGTATTGATACATACTGTATATTTTGTATGGCAGTAACAAAAGCTAAAATAAAATAAAAAAATATTTTTCTGGGTACGGTCAGGGACTTTAATTGTTGACCCATTTAGGGTTCACCTTACACTGGGCCTTTCATAGAGTAAGTATTAAACAAAAGTAAATAGCTGGAACCGTAAGTGGCTCAACAATTAAAGTCGGTGACTGTACAATATTATTGTGTATTGTAATGGCAAGAGTTCAAAATTCTGAGTATTAAAAAAAAATCTTTAAAGTATTTTAAAGATTCGCTCTAATCTACACTAAAATTATAAAGGCGAAATTTTGTGAGTGTTTGAGTGTATGTTTGTTACTTCTTCACGTCTAAACGGCTGGAGCAATTTTAATAAAATTTGGTATGGTGTTAGCTTAGGGTTGCCATCTCTAAAATTTGGAAAACAGGACAAGACGCGTGAAAACCCCGGATTTTAGAGTCCGAAAGCCGGACATGTCAACAAGATCTTTTAAACATATTCAATGTAATAAAAACGTGGTGCGCGAGCATAGTGCGTGTCTCGCGGGCGGCCCAAATTTTTTATTAATTTATTTATTTTTTAAATCTCGGTCTACAAATGAAATCTTCCCCGGACGCTCCCCGGATGCCCTCTAAACTAGGACAAATCCGGGGAAACCCGGACGGATGGCAAGCCTATGTTAGCTGAAACCCTGGATCAACACATAGGCTAAGTTTTTCCCCTAATAAACCGCGGGTAACACCGCGGGGCACAGCTATATCGTTGAGTCTTACGATATTTTATGTTATGTTTAAAATACGAAATATGAACAGTAGGTACGAAAGCGTGAAAAATATTTGCGCAGAAAATCAGACTAAGCAAATTTGATCAAAGATGGAACGCGTTATTGAAATGAACTCTTTAAAAACAGGAGTTCAATGACCTCCGAAATAAACCTTTTTTTTTATGACAAACGTGGCAAACGAGCAGACGGATTGCCTGATGGTAAGCTATTACCGTCGCCCATGGGCACTCGCAACACCACAGGAGTCACAAGCGCGTTGCCGACCTATAAGTGGGTTGGAGCTCTGGCAACCTTATTCACCATCAGGAACACAACACTACATACCTGAAAGGTAGCAGTGCTATAATGGCTGTGGTCTTCTGTAAGGAGGAGGTACTTAACCCAGTTGGGCTTCTCCAGATTCAAGCGTGATGGTACTCCGCTGTGCCCTACCTCTCATTGTTGGACGTAGTTTAAGGACATACCCGGGTCCACCCTATCACCTTTTCAGCTTATCACACAGACATCAGTTGCTAGACATAGGCATTTACCATAGACACAGGGTCTCGGAGCATTGGTGGCCTATACCATAATCACTCGCTTCGCAGGCGGGTTGGCGATTGCCATATGTTCCATTTTTACAAGTGACGCTACTGCCGGTTGGGTTAGGTTAGATTTTTTTCTCATTCGACACCCGCGCCTGAGGTGGGTTAGTGCCATTCTAAGTACGGCACCACACGGCAAATTTACCTAATGTAAAATGCCCAGTACAAATAGCTTAATATTTAAAGTCCTATGACCGTATATATGTATATACCGGTCACTATTCTCGTAGTTCAATTTTGGAAACTTTCGCTAGCTCAATATCAGCAAGAGAAAGTACTAACTTGTACGCCTTATATAACAAATAAATAATTACATACCTGACAAAATGACTCAGACTTCAAAGATTCTTTTACATAATGGTTTTAACACTTGACACTTCATTATAACACTTTTGTACAACTTTTAATCGATCGAAAAGTCTATTGTTCTATTTCAATTTAATAAGTTAATTTGATAATTACTACATGCGTTTTCTTTACGATTTTGTTTTAGCTACCTGCAACCACAAATTAATAAAGTGCCGCTCGCACGCACACTTTTTTAAACACTGGATGCTTGAAATTTTGCCATGTCCACGCGTATTTTCTTTTTTAAAACAAAATGGCGCAGGTACGCTGTACTCGAGTGGTTTAAGATAATGGCCGCTTACACTCAGTACAAGAGATTATAAGTTAGCCATCACGTTTTAATATCCATGACATAGTCTGAGCGCGTGTACAGCTATAATATTTGCTGATCCATATTCAACCTTATTGTAGAGGAATAAGAATGTAGAATTGGCAGTTAATAAAATAAACTTTTGTATCTGTTTGTTCAATGTTGAACCTTAATCGTATAGGAATAAGAATGTAGATTTTTTAGTTATTAAAATGAATGTTGATACAGTATCAAGTAAATGATACTGTCGTGAATATTGAGTTGACCTCAGTTAATTGTTCTAGTCTAATATGATCGAGTTTTTATTATTTGACAATACCTGTCCCGTTCCAACAAGTATGTGAGTGCGAAAGAGACACTTTGCTCGATAGATGATAAATCCGTTCTGCTTAATACGTAAGACTTTTTTGACTTACTTTTTGCATTTTTAGCATTTTGCCAGGACTAAGGGCAAGTAATCCTAGGAATAGGCTAGGCACTAGTTTTTACGGAAGTGACTGACATCAGAGGCTCTAGTGTAAGTTTCTTTTGACGTAAAAAAACGTTTACGAACGCGTAAGTGATAATGTTACTTATATGGGAAAAGAGTGTTCGTGACGTAGTTACGTTAAAACTTACACTCAAGGCTCTGACCTTCCAACCCAGAGTGTAAACTATACCATATTGGGAGTAGTCCGGTTTCCTCGCGATGTTTTCCTTCACCGAAACGCGACTGGTAAACATCAAATGATATTTCGTATACATGTTCCGAAAAACTCACAGCAACACTTTTAACTGTATATCGGTGGACTATATGCCTTATATAATAAGGTCTACCAATGTATAGCTAGGAGTGTTGTTGACTGTACTAGAAAAACAATTCATAATTAATAATTTTTGACCCGGGTATGTCCTTAAACTACGTCCAATAATGAGAGTTAGGGCACAGCGAAGTACCATCACGCTTGAGTCTGGAGAAGCCTAACTGGGGAAGTACCTCCTCCTTACAGAAGACCACAGCCATAATAGCACTGCTACCTTTCAGGTATGTAGTGTTGTTCCTGATGGTGAGTAAGGTTCCCAGAGCTCTAACCCCCCAAAGGCCGGCAACGCGCTTGTGACTCCTGTGGTGTTGCGGGTGCCCATGGGCGACGGTAATTGCTTACCACCAGGCAATCCGTCTGCTCATTTGCCGCCTATGTCATAAAAAAATATAAATAAAATACAACATAAATCTAAAAAATATAAATTCATACCTACTTAACTACTAATAGGTATTATAAATGCGAAAGTAACTCTCTTCTGTCTGTCTGTTATCTCTTCACGCTTAAACCGCCAATCCAATTCGGATGAAATTTGGTATGCAGAGAGTTTGAGCTACGAGAAAGGACATAGGATCAATTTTATCCCGCAACTTTAAAGACGGGCATGGCTGGCCAACGAAGTCGCGATGAAAAGCTAGCAGAACATAAATCTAAAAAGGCCCGTACGGCATGGTACCCAAGACGCTGGCAGCATTTCCTCGCTGAATCGTGAGGATGATACGCTGAGCTCTACATGTGACTTAACTCGTGATAACTAGACTAGATTGTAATAAAGGTCACAATGACATTTCCGTGATAGATTGTGTACAAGACGTGTGAAATAATTATATACATTAATTACTATTAATCTACGACTTATTCTGTGATAGGATTTCTCGTTAATGCTCGTTTCACACACAGGCGGGCGCGGGTCGGGCGCGTGTCAATGCGGACCCGCGTCGCGATTGTTCAGCTAGTTTTATATGAACACCTTCTAACTTTTTACTTACCTTTCACTTATCAACAATAACTTTGAGCATTGAAATTGGCATCCATTAGGCCACTGTCAGGCACTCGGATGTTTACCTAACTATTAGTTATTCTTTGGTAGTGCTACAGATTTGATTGGAACGGTAGTAAGTACCTAGTAAACCGCAAACACATGTGGTTTGTGGCAGATCAATACAGAGGTCGACCGCAAATCTTCCGGTTACATAAATAGTGCGAAGAATATCCATGGAATATCCATATAGCTTAAGTAAATTGTACACAAGAATACGAGTATGTCCTTAAACTACGTCCAATAATGAGAGGTAGGGCACTGCGAAGTACCATCACGCTTGAGTCTGGAGAAGCCCGACTGGGGAAGTACCTCCTCCTTACAGAAGACAGCACTGCTACCTTTTAGGTATGTAGTGTTCCTGATGGTGAGTAAGGTTCCCAGAGCTCCACCCCTTAAAGGCCGGCATCGAGCCTGTGTCTCCCCTGGTGTTGCGGGTGCCCATGGGCGACGGTAATTGCTTACCATCAGGCAACCCGTTTGCAACCTTTGTCATAAAAAAGAACCTTTACGCCCCAACGGCTATAGGTTCTACATGCAATTATTACACGTAATAATTGATTAACTCAAATATTAGCTACGCAGTATTCTCTGTCGACCGCCGCCATGAAATGGCTCCATTGAATGTATCAACAGCATTCCGTTACAATTGGTTCTTGGCGTTAATCCATAAGAAATTACACCGAAGACAGAGTATTTCGAACACAAAGTGCCCTACATTGGTCGGCCTAGTGGGTATAGTGACCCTGCCTATGAAGCCGATGGTCCTGGGTTCAAATCCCAGTCAGGGCATTTATTTATGTGATGAGCTCAGATATTTGTTCCTGAGTCATGTGTGTTTTCTATGTATTTAAGTATTTATATGTATCTATCTATTATATATATCGTCTAGTACCTATAACACAAGCCTTACTGAGCTTACCGTAGGACTAGGTCGATTTGTGTATGATTGTCTTGAAATATTTATTTATTTGTTACCACCTCCACAGTTTGGATATATCAGAAGGCGACTGTTGAACACCTCCGAACCAATGGAATCTCGATGAAAATAATATCCAAATTAACCCTGAATCTTGGGTCATGCCAGGGAATGCATCACGCGACACTAAAGGTCTTCCAAAACCCAGAAAACAAATGTCTTAAATGAAAATAACTTCCAAACGCTTTTCACCTTCCGATTTTGAAGGTTGGAATGGCGTCGTGGGATTATGGGCATTATGCCAAAGATTATATAGACGACAATCACACAAGTCTCACAAAGATCTTAAAAGTTGTAACAGACATTAGTAGTTCATGCGATTGTGTACCGTATTGTCTTGCAAGAAGTTGCATAAAGAAATGTTTTCTGATGTGATTTACGACTGTCTTATAATCGTGATGTTGTTGTGATTAAACTGTTTGTACGCGCTCGTTTTGAGTGGGAAGGTTAGTTATGTGACTTTGGGTTTGTGACACACCTACTAGTAGGTATTGCGTGGACCACGCCTTCTAAGTCTAAATGGAAATTTTATTTATAATTATGTCATTACTAGCTGCGCCGTAGTGTTACCCGCAGTTTATTAGGGAAAAAACGTAGCCTATGTGTTAATCTAGGGCGTCAGCTAACTCTATACCAAATTTTATCGTCGCTCCAGCCGTTTAGACGTGAAGAAGTAACAAACACACACACTCACAAACTTTCGTCTTTATACTATTTATTAGCAGTCATCGGAATTCTGGTAGCATTTTTGAGCTGTCATAGGGACTTCTCGTTTATCGACTACCGATTATACATATGTATATCGATAAATACAGAATACAATGTAAAATAATTATGATTACAAGTAGAAGTATACAGTTAGCGAATGTTGTACTAAGCCCTGAGTGTAAGTTTTTAACGTATTATTACTTTACCATCGCGTTAGTGTTTCCCATATAAATAACATTATCACTTACGCGTTCGAGACGTTCTTTACGTCAAATATGTCGGTACGATAAATATGTCACGGAATACACACGGTAGCGAATACCATTCCTTATCAGTCCACATAAGAATTGACAAGGTAATCTGCTCCGTGCAACGTATCATCAGCTGAACTGATCAAGTGATTTAGAATCTCATGTATTTTGAAATAAAGTTGCAAATGACTTAACTGCTTTGTGTGGAGTTAAGATGTTTGCTAAATACACGTTATATCAAAAGCGTAAGGAATAATCAGTGATCGTAATTATGGGTGCAATAATTAAACAAAACTACTAACGGAGAGCTATATGAAACTTTGGTTCTACTGCAGATGAAATCATTCCTGATGCGATCACGCAGAGACACTCCCAACATAGCCCTCTCCATTGCTCTTTCGGTGACTTTGAGCCTTCTTATGAGGCCCATAGTAAGCTACCACGTTTTAGCACCATAAGTTAAAAAAAAATACAAAGTGACAATACAGGGGGCCGATTTTAGAGCACTCGACGCTCGAAACGTGACATTTTAAACTCTCTCAAACACGTAGAAATGGTATTTAAGAAGCATGAATGATAGAAATAAATAATCGTGGGTATCGGAACTATACATTTTGTGCAAAAATAATGGTAAGAAATGTTTGTGTGTGACTATTTTCGTTCTCAAAGTTTTATGAATTCGAGTGCACGACTCCCAAAATTCGGCCACAGACTATAAAAATAAAAAAAGTTGTTAAAAATAACGAAAGAGATACAAGGTGCAGCATTGGCCTACATACTGACGGACGCGTGAAAATGTATCCACTTCCTTCTTAATGTTATTGACGTTATTGTAAATAAGTTTCTGTCAAAAATTACATTTTTGATACACGCTTTTATTGCCGACTGTTTTTTTTTTTGCCATGTAATGCCGGCTGACTACACCCTTCTCCTCCCGCGGGTGTTGTAAGAGGCGACAATAGGAAATATCCTACGCACGGGCAGCAGCGTCCGTCGAAACCCAATCTACAGCTGCTGCGGTCGCCAATCCGCCTGCCAAGCGTGGCGACTATGGCAACTACTCCCAAGATGATACAAGTCATATTTGTGGGAGGCCTATGTCCAGCAGTGGACTGCATAGTTGCATACGGCTGAAATGTAAAAAAAATGTTCTTTCTTTTTATACAATCGTCATCTACTCACTGAAAGGATTCTAGCGCGCCTAAACACTATGGGTTTATCTTGTGTATTAGGAGTTGCTTTTGCTACCTTCTGGCTCCAGCATCAGATCAGATCATCGGTACCATAATATTGCATTGTCACCGAACTAACGTAAGTGTGCTAAATTTCAGCTCAATCGGTTAAAGATGTCTGCTTCAATTGAGGTGCAAGATTCCACTTAAATAAACATACATAATGCGTGGAAGGCGCAGGATCGGTCTTCTTGGGTCCTTCTGAGGGAGGCCTATGTCCAGCAGTGGCCGTCTTTCGGCTGACATGATGATGATGATGACACATACAGTCAGCAGCAAAAGTGGCCAAGCGTTTGAAGTGTTCAAAATGACCTACACGCGCTCTTATTCTCTTGACAATAGAGATGCGTTGACCTCATTTTGAACACCTCCAACGCTTAACCACTTCTGCTGCTGACTGTACATACATTATAAGTTAAATAAAAGCTTGTAAAAAAGGTGACAGAATATGTTTATTCAATTTTATTTTTTAGTGTCAAATCGCTAAAATGTCAAAGTGAAAAAATACATTTGACATTAAACGATAAAGTTCCATATCAATAGATACGAAAATGTCACTCATTTAATACAATCACCAATTGACAGTTCCGTACCCTCACCATGAGTTGTGACATTGAGGTTTTCGATAACGAGTATCGAGTTTACTATCTGTGCATCTCGCTTGTACTATTTTAGTGCGGACGAGATGCACAGATAGTAAACTCGATACTCGTCATCGAAAACCTCAATGTCACAACTCATGGTACTTAAGGGTTGGCGTGCCATCGTATTTCGATATCCATATTATCGATATCCGAGGAAATAATCCTTTTATAACTGCATTCCACTCCTATGTTTTTATTACTGTTCATTTTGATATATAATGTGATTATCATTGTTACAAAACTGTAAAATAAATATTTATATACGCCTATTGCAAGTACGGTATAAAAAAATAAATATTACAAGACATCCCTATAGGTGAAAAACTTAACTGAAGGACCATGTCTATGTAGTTGTGTAGAGTATCAATATGGAACTTACGTCTAAATTTGAATATAGAACGCCGATATACGTGTACACACGTTACTACTACATAAGCCAGGTGCTTTAGCTAAGTTTTTTACCTACACACACACCACGGTAAGCTTCAAGAAGTGTAGTGTTATGGGTACACAGACAAGATATGTATAATATACAAATACTTAAATACATAGAAAACACCCGTGGCTCAGGGACAAATATCTATGGACCAGTGAAATTAGCGATATTTTTGGACCCGGGTATGTCCTTAAACTACGTCCAACAATGAGAGGTAGGGCACAGCGATGACCATCACGCTTGAATCTGGGGCAGCCCAACTGGGGAAGTACCTCCTCCTTACAGAAGACCAAAGCCATAATAGCACTGCTACCTTTCAGGTATGTAGTGTTGTCTTCCTGATGGTGAGTAAGGTTCCCAGAGCTCCAACCCCCCTTAAAGGTCGGCAACGCGCTTGTGACTCCCCTGGTGTTACTGGTGCCGATGGGCGACGGTAATTGCTTACCATCAGGCAATCCGTCTGCTCGTTTGCCACCTTTGTCATAAAAAAAAAATACTTGGACATAATTCAATAACTATAACTATATGTATTGAATATAAATTCAATATATTCAGTAAAAAATCCGAGGTAGTATCAGTTTTTTAACAATCAAGGGATTACGATATCCCTACCACAAGCTACCTACTACTTACCTACTTACCTAGTGTAATTTATTTGTATATTAAAAATTTAAGAAGATTATTTGGAATTATTCATTGCAAATTATAAGAATAAATTGGACCAAAAGTGTACGGATTACGTTCAATTTATACAAGTTCAGTATCATGTGTCACGCGGCGTCTAGGTAGATAGCCGATATAAGTTTGTGGTTGTTTGTACGTCTAGTCGTTGTAGTAGTATGTACTTATCGATAACAGGACTGTCGATGTTTTTATTTTGTCAATCACTTACAACAAATCGTTCGTGCTAGAAAATTATCTAGGTATAAATGTAAATAAATAAATATTTCGGGACAATCTTACACAAATCGACCTAGTCAGTAAGCTCAGTAAGGCTTGTGTTGCAGGTACTAGGCGACGATATATATAATAGATAGATATATACGTAAATACATAGAAAACACCCATGACTCAGGAACAAATATCTGTGCTAATCACACAAATAATTGCCCTGACTGGGATTCGAACCCAGGACCATCGGCTTCATAGGCAGGATCACTTGACGACCGGTCTGGCCTAGTGGGTAGTGACCCTGCCTATGAAGCCGATGGTCCTGGGTTCGATTCCCAGTCGGGGCATTTATTTGTGTGATGAGCACAGATATTTGTTCCTGAGTCATGGGTGTTTTCTATGTATTTAAGTATTTACATATATGTATCTATCTATTATATATATCGTCGTCTAGTACCTACAACACAAGCCTTACTGAGCTTACCGTAGGACTAGGTCGATTTGTGTAAGATTGTCCCGAAATATTTATTTATTTATTTATTTATTTATTTTTTATCACTACCCACTAGGCCAGACCGGTCGTCATAAATATATAAATATCCAAGTAATACATAAATAAGTCATTATGTCTTATAAATAAAATCACACTATGTATATTAATCTATCAACGTGACTTGACAGCAAATATAGCTCTTATCGCGAAAGGCATAAAGGTTATTGTGGATTGCCGAGGCACGTTGCGATCAACGCTGAAGATCTTTTTTTATTTAATGGAAAAATCAACTGCCAATTTTTAGCCGTATCGGAGTTTTGACACATTTCCGATAGATGTCGCTAGACGCCTCCAAAGCGCATTGAAGGATATGGTGAAGAAAAACGCCTTTGGACAAGCCTCTGTATCCAGGCCATAAATATTTAAAAAAAAAGCCTCTGTAGTTCAGTTGGTAGAGCGATGGGCATATATCTCAGAGTCGCTGATGTAATAATAGAGTTGATATAATAATGAAGCAATTATAATATGAGCATTTCTCAAGAAGTATGTACATTGGAATCACGTCTTAGATTTTGATTAAAAGCGATAGACTGATAGAGTAAATGATGCTTAGCAAGATCTACCATATTTCCCAAAATGTCGCATAAAGTTTGTATTAAACTTTTCTTTTTTGTTACCAAATTTCTATAGACTTTCGGTAACAAAAAAGGAAAGTAGGTACAATACAAACTTTATGGGACATTTAGGGAAATATGGTAGATTTTGCTAAGCATCATTTACTCTATCAGTCTACCGCTTTTAATCAAAATCGAAGACGTGATCCAAATGTACAAACTTTTTGAGAAATCCTCATATAACATTTACACAGATAAGAAATATGTTATAACAAAGTGTATTTGTGTGTTTTTTGCTGTTTTTGAACGCATCATTGAGGGGATATGCTATGTGTGTAGATAAACATATTTTTGGTACAGTCGCCATCAGATATATCAGAGTTGTGGAGGTGGTCACAAACATTTGAACAACGCCTCTATTGTAAGGCGATGAAGCGCATGTTCCGATATTGTTTTGGACCCGGGTATGTCCTTAAACTATGTCCAACAATGAGAGGTAGGGCACAGCGAAGTACCATCACGCTTGAGTCTGGAGAAGCCCAACTGGGGAAGTACCTCCGCCTTACAGAAGACCACAGCCATAATAGTACTGCTAGCTTTCAGGTATGTAGTGTTGTGTTCCTGATGGTGAGTAAGGTTCCTAGAGCTAAACCCCCTTATAGGCCGGCAGCGCGCTTGTGACTCCCCTGGTGTTGCGGGTGCCCATGGGCGACGGTAATTGCTTACCATAAGGTAATCCGTCTGCTCGTTTGCCGCCTATGTCATAAGAACAAATAAAAGTTGTGCCTACCTCCACAGCTCCGATATATCTGATGGCGACTGTAATATACGAGTATTGCTTGATTACAATATTTTTAAGAACAAAAATATTTACGAACAAACAAAACGTGACACAAAATAGGCTAAAGTCACCTTGTTCAGAATATTTGTTTACAAATATCAAACGGCTATGATGGCTGAACTAACGACCAGACAACTTGATCGTAACAGCGTACATCTCTATCTATCATGCTGTGTTAAAAAGTGACGGTTGTGCAGTTACGTGGACAAGTATGTCATTACACTGTTTGGTAGTATGCCAGACTTGCTATTCGCTTGTAACAGCGAGGTTCATACCCGAATTCTTTATTATCTTATACTAATTGACCCTGCTTTCATCATCATCATCGCCCTCGTATGAGTTCATGGGAGCCATTGAGACAAATAAATAAATATTTCAGGACAATCTTACACAAATCGACCTAGTCCTACGAGGTAGGTACTAGACGACGACATATATAATAAATAGATACATATAAATACTTAAATACATAGAAAACACCCATGACTCAGGAACAAATATCTGTGCTCATCACACAAATAAATGCCCTGACTGGGGATCGAACCCAGGACCATCGACTTCATAGGCAAGGTCACTACCCACTAGGCCAGACCGGTCGTCAAATAATCCCAGTACCCTTACCATAAGTTGTGACATTGAGGTTTTCGATAACGAGTATCGAGTTTACTATCTGCGCATTGCGTTCGCACTAAAATAGTACAAGCAGGATGAGGCGACAAAGGGAAAAATCCTACGGACGGGCAGCGTCCGTCGAAACCCAATCTACAGCTACTGCAGTTGCCAAGCGTGGCGGCTAAGGCAACTACCCCCAAGATGATACAAGTCATATTTGTGGGAGGCCTATGTCCAGCAGTGGACTTCATACGGAAGAAATGTATGTGTGTATATAACGCGGTTATGTAGAGATATTGTCATCAAATATCTTGTATGTTCTTGTTTATCCCTATGGATTTTCCTACGGAAAATATTCATCTTAATTGCGCGTCACGTAAATGATTTATTTATGTTGTAATACGTATTTATTTCGTCACGGTATGTACTAAGTATGTGTCATTTTAGGGAAATGTGGATAGTCACGATTTTTTTATATTTCGGGACAATCTTACACTAATCGACCTAGTCCTACGGTAAGCTCTAAGGCTTGTGTTGTAGGTAGTAGACGACGATAGATATAATATATAGATACTAATAAATACATAGAAAACACCCATGACACGGAAAAAAATATCTGTGCTCATCACACAAATAAATGCCCTGACTGGAATTTCGCACTAAAATAGTACAAGCGAGATGCACAGATAGTAAACTCGATACTCGTTATCGAAAACCTCAATGTCACAACTAATGGTAAGGGTACAGAAAACAATATTTAGACTGAGGAGCCTCGATTTAAGTGTGACAGAATCAAGCTTCATAGCTGTGTAAATATTATCTGATAAACGTGCGAGCACACCGCTGTGTAAATGTTGTATTAAGTTATGTCCACATTTCTGAAGTAAGAACTAAGTGTCCATCATTGGTGCCTGTCAGCTTAAAGTGTCCAACATTGGTGCCATAACCCTGCCGCAAATGAGCTGCCCAAAAAGCTTTCGTATGGAGCACGTCACACTTGCATCTGCGTATTCTGAGCAGTGGTGCGTATTTCTGCGGTAAATTCATGAGTTTCATGACATTCACAAAACGTCACTGCGATTCCGTAACGTCAGCGTTTTTTGAGCAGCGATGTGAGGGACAGAAAGTTGGTAAGAGTGTGCGACTTGCAATCCGGAATTCACAAGTTCAAACCCCGGCTGGTACCAATGAGTTTTTCGTTTGATATTTACCAGTTGCTTTTCGGTGAAGGAAAACATCGTGAGGAAACCCGATTAATCCCAATAACGCCTAGTTTACCCTCTGGGTTGGAAGGTCAGGTGGCAGTAGCAGTAAAACTAGTGCCTACGCCTAATCCTGGGATAAGTTGCCAAGCGGATCTCAGGCTCCCATGAGCCGTAGCAAATGCCGGGGCAACGCGAAGAAGATGGTGTGGGGGACATACGATAAAAACGTTACGCATACGGCCGTTTTTAAAGCAGCGGTATGCGGTGTGATCGCACCTTAACACTATTGTATTATCTGTGATCGTAACTATGTCACTACACGTTTTTCAAATATTGTCAATTTGTCAAGACAAGCACTTCAATTCTTAGGATTGATTGCTTGCATAGACATACCATTTAACTAGACGAGGCGTGCTAGAGTCTGGCTAACCAATTATTACTCGATTGTTACTCTTAAAGTTGAAAAAATAAACTATACTCATCCCTTTTTTTGGGGTCGTAGTGCAAGCGAAAGAAAGAGACGGTATGATTCAATCGTCTATGCTTTAAGTGAGTAAACCAATTTTTTTCACTGGCCAAACTCTAATAATGATACCACGGTCAAAAGGGATGGTCTTATGTAACTTTCCATAGGTACGGCAGAGATGGCGCTATTTTCATCCGTCCCTGTCATAGACTTACATATTTTTGTTCCACTTCAAACTGAACCCTTCAGAACTGTCAAAGTTGGAGGGATACAAACAAATACGATTGGAGTTTTCTTGTGTTTTCAACCGAAATTGCGGTAATTTTGAATTACAGAATAAACTTATATTTTTGTTATAAAGAGTGTCCTGTAAAGCAAAACTATAGTGAATTGTTACATGTTGGGCCACAAAAGCTAGCTATCTTTGTCCCTTACTGGCGCTCGCGGATGCGTTCTTGTGTTTTCGATCGAAGTTGTGGTAATAACACAGAATAAGCTTATATTTTTGTTATAAAGAGTGTCCTGTAAAGCAAAACTATAGTAAACTGTTACATTTTGGGCTGCAAAAGCGAGAGTATCTTTGTCCCTTACTGGCGTACGCGGATGCGTGCTCCAGCCATTATTCCTCCTAGGTTGCTTGGTTACACAAAATAGTCTGTTAACGTCATAGTTTTTTTTTCTTCTATGAAAACATAGACTAAGTCTATTAGCAATAGACGAGCCATAATAATACCAAGATCGTGGACTTGGTTCACGAGGTAACCGCCATGTTGGAAGTTGATTCGGTGATCAATGTACCGATAGTTGTTTCCGCGAACGATCTCATAGCGAAGAGTCTCGACCAACATCTTGAGAAACTCTCGCTACGTGGTTGTGGTTGGATCAATGGTCAGATTCAGAAGGCGCGGTAATCCTTGACACGGCGCGTATAGTCCGGCGGTTCCTCTCTCTGCAGCCCTAACGGGGATTCGAAGCCAGGAACGGCAGCTTCATAGGCAGGGCACCCACTAGGCCAGACCTGTCGTTAAATTCAGTCCGTTGAATTTCCCAGTTACTTTGAGTGTTATGTACCTATTTATATTTATGAATTATAGGGCGTATAGGGTCTCTGGCGGCGACCACGTCGAAAAGCGCAGCGAGGGCAGGCCCCCACAAGGTGGATCTCATCATCATCATCAGCCTATCGCAGTCCACTGCTGGACATAGGCCTCCCCAATTTCACGCCCGCGCCACCGTGTTCTTCTTCGGCTTTTTTTTTTTATGACATAGGCGGCAAACGAGCAGACGGATTGCCTGGTGGTAAGCAATTACCGTCGCCCATGGGTCCAAGTCCAGATGAGTCACAAGCGCGTTGCCGGCCTTTAAGGGGAGTTGGAGCTCTGGCAACCTTCGGCTGTTCGCATCCAGCACCTGCCAGCCATCTTGCGCAAGTCGTCACTCCAACTTGTCTGAGGGCGTCCCACACTACGCTTGCCGAGACGCGGCCTCCACTCAAGAACTCGTCTACCCCAACGGTTATCGGTTCTACGGCTAATATGGCCAGCCAGCTGCCACTTCGTGCGGTGTGATGCCGGCTGACTAGAATAGCACCACCCCATTTCCTCCCGCGGGTGTCGTAAGAGGCGACAAAGGGAAATATCCTACGGACGGGCAGCAGCGTCTATCGAAACCCAATCTATAGCTACTGCGGTCGCCAAGCGTGGCGACTATGGCAACTACCCCCCAATTCATATTTGTGGGAGGCCTATGTCCAGCAGTGGACTGCATACGGCTGAAATGTATGTATGTAATGTACTGCCACTTCAACTCGCTAATACGGTGGGCTATGTCGATGACTTTGGTTCTCTGCCGGATTAACTCATTTCCAAGGATAGGACAAACGCCCGTCATTTCGAAAATATAACCCTGTTCCGTACAGCAGAGACTTCCATATGTTAATAAAAAAATACTATTTTATACATTTATTAGACCATAATTTATATCCAGTGACAAATTAATTTATGATTGACATTCCGAAATTTACTTACTGTCGCCAATAAAATAGAATGACCAAGATTTTTTCTAAATTTTCAGTTGTGAGTGTGTGAAATGTGAATTTATGACCCATTTATGCGTTGAAAAAGTCCGTTCACAGTCTACGACGTCATAGGGGCATATGTAATCGTTGACATTGGTATACTGTTCTTCCAAAATATTTTAACATCATAAAATAAGGAAGTCTCTGCTGTACGGAAGAGGGTTATATTTTCAAAATGACGGGCGTTTGTCCTATCCTTGCTCATTTCTGAATCGATCCCGCAGAGAAACGCCGAGCCCTTTCCATAATCCTCTGAGCGACTCCTATCTTCCAATAACTACTATCAATCGCCAGGCTTGAATCAGTCTAAATATAGCCCACATACGAGTCCATTTACGTGTACATATCTCGTCCTTATTTCATTGATATAAGGCTTACTATTGTATACAAATATATGGACTGGAGGTTACACGCGGACTGCACATGACATCGTTACTAACTATCAATATATGTGTAGTTCAGCCAAGGTCAATTATATCGATACGGCCACAGTGCTAAAATGTGTAAACACGCGTAATATGCGTACAGAGCCCTGAGTGTATTGAGTGTGACTGTGTATTGTTATTGAGTGTGAGTGTGTTTTGGACCCGGGTATGTCCTTAAACTACGTCCAACAATGAGAGGTAGGGCACAGCGATGACCATCACGCTTGAATCTGGGGCAGCCCAACTGGGGAAGTACCTCCTCCTTACAGAAGACCACAGCCATAATAGCACTGCTACCTTTCAGGTATGTAGTGTTGTGTTCCTGATGGTGAGTATGGTTCCCAGAGCTCCAAGCCCCCTTAAAGGCCGGCAACGCGCTTGTGACTCCCCTGGTGTTACGGGTGCCCCTGGGCGACGGTAATTGCTTACCACCAGGCAATCCGTCTGCTCGTTTGCCGCCTATGTCATAAAAAAAAAAAGTGTAAGTTTTTAACGTAACTTTACGTCACGAACGCGTTTGCGTTTCCCATATAAATAACCTTATCACTTACGCGTTCGTAAACGTTTTTTTACGTCAAAAGAAACTTACACTAGAGCCTCAGATACTTCTTCTTCTTCTTTAAAAAAAATATGGCTTCCATCAATAAATCAATCCATGATTTCGTCAGTGTCAAGTAGAATAACAAATAAGTATAATAACATATAAGTTTGCCCTTAGAACATGACGTTGTTCGGTAGTAGGCCTTGCGTTTTGTAAAGTGGTAGCTGGACTTTACAGAAAGCTAAGAGGCGGCCGTGACCCTGGGATTGCCGGGTGATGACCAGAAATAGTGGTGAAACACGTTTTGAAATCTATTCTTCTTTAGCTGCACAGCCTCAGATACAGATGTAGGTAGTGCAAAACTATTTTCCATCGGATAAACTCGGGATCTCAATCGACATACGACGGCAGCCGAACTGCCTATCAATGACTATATTAAATGAGTGACATTTTCATATCTATTAATATGGAACTTTATTGTTTAATGTCACATATCATTTTTCACATTGAAACATTATTTGATATTGGCTAGTTGCTTTTCGGTGAAAGAAAAAATTTGATGAAACCGGACTAATCTCAATAAAGCAGAGTTCCCTCTGGATTGGAAGGTCATGGCAGTCGTTTTGGTAAAACCTGCCTACGCCAATTCCTGGGCTAAGTTGCAAAGCAGACCCCAGGCTCCAAATAGCCGTGGCAAAATGCCAGGACAATGCGAGGAAGAAGAAAAAACTAGTTGTGTGTGTATTAATTTTTTTGGACCCGGGTATGTCCTTAAACTACGTCCAACAATGAGAGGTAGGGCACAGCGTTGACCATCACGCTTGAATCTGGGGCAGCCCAACTGGGGAAGTACCTCCTCCTTACAGAAGACCACAGCCATAATAGCACTGCCACCTTTCAGGTATGTAGTGTTGTGTTCCTGATGGTGAGTAAGGTTCACAGAGCTCCAATCCCCCTTAAAGGCCGGCAACGCGTTTGTGACTCCCCTGGTGTTGCCCATGAGCGGCGGTAATTGCTTACCATCAGGCAATCACCAGGCAGGCATCAGGCAAAAAAACTAGTTGTGTGTGTATTTGTGCGTTTATAAGCTGTAAGTTAGTGATAAAAGTGTTTCCCAAACACTATCAGACCGGTGGTTCGACATGGCATATGACCTTATGATAGTTATTTATTTTTTTCACGCACTTTGCATCTCTCATACATGTTCCACCACGCATGTTTCATTCACTATAACTTTTTTATCCATTCCGGGTTCCGTAATAATACTTTTTTTTTACTTTAATAGGTACACGGTATAAAAGGCGGGCTCAATGCCGTAAGGCATTCTATACTAGTCAACCTGTATTCGTCTGTATTCCCGGAAAGATATAATTTGGGTCTGTTCAAGGCAAGAGTCAAGGCTGTTACTGAACCAGCGTGCTACATCCTCGACCTCGTCGACACTTGCCATCAAGCTGAGGTCAAACGCTGGTCAGTTGTTGTATTAAAAAAAACCTTAAGACAAAACAGAGAATTATAATTGGTGCGTGAAAATGTTCAACATGCTACTAATAAAATATATAGTATACGTAAATGTGCGTTTGAATAAATACATAATATAATAAATACAGTAATAGTATATTAGTGGATATGAAAATGTTACTCATTTAATACCAAATGACATTTCTATCACGTTCCAGTTTATGCTAAACAAAAAAGAGCTCAGTGTTCTAATTATTAAATATCAAACTTCACTATTGATAAAGCAATAACTTTTTAGTCATTGTTGACACTTGCAATGACAGCGGTTTAAAGAAGACTAACTAAATGTGCCGCCCAAGTTGTTCGAGCGGCTGTTTTTTAGTGCCATTTTTGGGGCTGATTGTGAATCATTCGAAATCAAACGATCATTCATTGACAGTTCGGGTGTCATCGTAACCGATAAAGATCCCGAATTTCCCCGAAGCAAAATAAATTCTCACTTTACCTGTCACGCATTGTGGGTTCAATATCGTGGCAGGAAAAATTATACACGGCATCCAAACGACCCGAACTCATGTAAAAAAAATGATATTCACACTTCAGTCCGATACTCAATATAGTAGTGATAAAACTATGTATATATCTGTCAATCATGTACCAGTCTATTTTAATCATTCTCGTATCAGCTTCGCGTATAAATAAATACTTTATTTTTTATATACGGCTTCAACTAATCATTATTTCACCAATGTCAAACTGATTGTAGCAAATCCGTAATTACACAATAAGTTTGGTCTTTGAACCTCAATACTATACAGCGAGGAAGCCAGCCAGCTCTTCGGTCACCAGTTACGTCAGCCAGACGCTTCGCGATTCCTGAAGTTTTTTTATGACAAAGGCAAACTAGCAGACGGATCGCCTGATGGTAAGCAATTACCGTCACCCATGGGCACCGGTAACACCAAGTTACAAGCGCGTTACCGGCCTTTAAAGGGGGTTGGAGCTCTGGGAACCTTACCATCAGGAACACAACACTACATACCTGAAAGGTAGCAGTGCTATTATGGCTGTGGTTTTCTGTAAGGAGGAGGTTCCCCAGTTGGGCTGCTCCAGACTCAAGCGTGATATGGTACTTTGCTGTGCCCTACCTCTCATTGTTAGACGTAGTTTACGGACATACCCGGGTTGTATTGACCAAAATTGCCCGGCAGAAATCACGTTCATGTGGCTCATGCCAATATGATACGAACGACCGACTTATTCAACCGAAGTTTTAAAATTCAAAAATTCAAATGATTTCATTCGTGATAAACTACATTAAACTACAAACATGTAACATAAAAAACAATTACTACCTATATGTATAACACACGGTAAATTAAAAAGTTTACCACGAAATGGACCCGGCCTCAGCATAAATGCTGACCCGAGAGAACAAAATAGACAGGTACAGAAGTCAATCAAATGTATGTACTTCACTTTTCATACCTACTCCCGGCGGTCGATCTAGGGTTGCCAACTATGCTTATGCACGAAAAACTATCGTTTCTGTACCTGTCTATTTTGTGCTGAGAGTCAGGCTTTTCTTACAATAATTGTATATTAAAAAGACCCTCAAAGTTAGCGGAATCTGCTAATCAAAAACATGTTTTCATTCAAACACCAGCAGGTTTCTCACGCATCGATAACGTGCTATTCACAGTTACCAACGGCGCTACCGTGAAAAACGATGTTAGAAACGGAAGATTGTCTCTGTCACTATCTCGACGTCTTAATTGGAGTAAATGAGAAAAATGCTTAATATAATTATACCAACTTTGTGCTTTAATCATAATTAAATCTAATAATTAAACCTTAATACCTACTTATCGGTAAAGTGGAACCGTTCGGTTTGCAGTCGATACAGAGGTTAAAATTACCCTCACAGACCAGTAAAATTACCAGTCATCATCTCAGCCACAAGACGACCACTGCTGAACATAGGCCTACCCCTTGGACCCCCACATATACCGGTTGGAAGAGAATAAATGTAATTGAATAGATAATATTATTAATTCTCTTTATTCGTTTTACATCTTAGGTTAGGTTTTATAACATTTTTATAAAAGTAAAATATAAAATTACATCTAAAAAGTATCAAAACAATAAAAACATTATAATAAAGCTAACCTAGAGTGCCGCCGGCAACGGGGCAGGGCCCAGGCTGCCGGTGGTTAGGGCTACAGAGAGAGGAACCGTCGGACTATGCGCGCCGTGTCCAGGATTATATTATTAATGTTGTACCCACGGTCTTGGGTTTTTTACATTGACGCGGAACCCTAAAATGATTATTTTTTTATGTTTTAAAAATAACTACCAATAGTTTATTTTATAAAAAAAATTACAGTTATCGAATTATGTCCAGGTTTTGGTAATTTTACTGGTCTATACCCTATAAGTACACTTTGGCTCTACGAAATATTCCTAGAGCGCCAGTAAGATATTCTGGCTTTTGTAGCCCAAAATGTAACAATTCACTATAGTTTTGCTTTACAAGGCACTCTTTATAACAAAAATATAAGCTTATTCTGTATTAATTACCGCAACTTCGGTTGAAAACACAAGAAAACTCCAATCGTATTATATCCCTCCAAATTTGACAGTTCTAAAAGGTTAAGTTTGAAGGGGAACAAAAATATGACAGACGAAAATAGCACCGTCTCTGCCATTCCTATGGAAAGTTACATGAGACCACCCCTCTAGATCGTGGTATTATTATTAGCACGCCTAATCTAGTTAAAAGGTATGTCTATGGACTATCCTCATTTATGATTCCATCACTTAGACTCTGTTACATATTAAATGCAAATTAACTATTTAAGATGGACCCAGGTATGTCCTTAAACTACGTCCAACAATGAGAGGTAGGGCACAGCGATGACCATCACGCTTGAATCTGGAGCAGCCCAACTGGGGAAGTACCTCCTCCTTACAGAAGACCGCAGCCATAATAGCACTGCTACCTTTCAGGTATGTAGTGCTGTGTTCCTGATGGTGAGTAAGGTTCCCAGAGCTCCAACCCACTTATAGGTCGGCAACGCGCTTGTGACTCCCTTGGTGTTGCGAGTGCCCATGGGCGACGGTAATTGCTTACCATCAGGTAATCCGTCTGCTCGTTTGCCACCTTTGTCATAAAAAAAAAGAACTATTTAAGATATTAATATAACCAGTTTGATGTAGGTATCTAGTTTAGTTACATTTTAATTTAAACTTTTCGATAAGAGATTGCCTATTAAAAATAATTAACTACGTACATATCTTTATTGAATAAGTAATAACAAAAACAAAAAACTGTAAATGAGTTCGTTGACCGATAGGTACTGTTTTTGTTTGTATTTACAAGTATCATAAGTACCTATTATATATCGGGTGTGGCCTATAATAGAAGCAATAACTTTACGGATAGCTTCTACACCACGAACGTAGCAATATTTGTTCTACAACATTAAAAACTGTGTAATTTATGGGGGTTTTCAAAATTTGGTACACCCAATTAGCGAAAGTTATGTTGTAATATCGATTGAAGTTTATAAAACGAACGTCAAAACCAAGATTTTTTTTTATGACATAGGCGGCAAACGAGCAGACGGATTGCCTGGTGGTAAGCAATTACCGTCGCCCATGGGCACCCGTAATACCAGGGGAGTCACAAGCGCGTTGCCGGCCTTTAAGGGGGGATAGAGCTCTGGGAACCTTACTCACCATCAGGAACACAACACTGCATACCTGAAAGGTAGCAGTGCTATTATGGCTGTGGTCTTCTGTAAGGAGGAGGTACTTCCCCAGTTGGGCTGCCCTAGATTCAAGCGTGATGGTCATCGCTGTGCCCTACCTCTCATAAAAAGAAATTTAACTCTTAATTGTCGTCACGAAACTGACAGTGAGTTAATTTTTTTAACAACTTTCGCTAATTGGGTGTATCAAATTTTGAAAACTCCCTTACTACTTATTTTTTCTAACAAAATAAATAGTATTTTGAATGAACAGCATTCAAGTCTAAATGACTTTACTGTCAGCCTACACACTTCATAGTTTTCACAGTACATTGTGTTGTTGACTTGGAAAGTCTATTTTTATGGATACAAATTGTTTTATTCAATGATTACTCACATATTATATACATAGTGCTGGCCTCCACACTAGACACTGTCTGTCTCGCGGAGGAATATTTATTAAACTATGTTTTCCCGCTGGGAAGAGTAGCCTATGTCACTCTCCGTCCCTTCAACTCCTCTTAAAAAATAACGTCAATTCGTCGCTCCGTTTTGCCGTGAAAGACGGACAAATAAACAGACACACTTTCGCATTTATAGTATTATACATAATAGATAGGTGCATATAAATCCCTAAATATATAGAAAACACCCATGACTCAGGAACAAATATCTGTGCTCATCACACAAATAAATGGCCTCACTGGGTTTTAAGCCAGGACCATCGGCTTCATAGGCAGGGTCACTACCCACTAGGCTAGACCGTTCGCCTTATAAGCTTATGGACTAGCCCAAAGTCAGCGTCCACAACTCATCCTTGATTATAAATATATTTTATGTATTCGTCAATCTCGTGATACCCAGAAATACGTTTACAACACATGTAATGTTTTGCGTGTATGCGATTTGGGCCAGTGCCAAAATGGCGTCATCTTCATTGGCGCTACACAAGCATGTCAAAATAGCTTGACGCTAAAATTAAATTGAATAAAATCGGAATCGCGCACTAAGGGTTCCGTACCATTGTCACTAGACCAGGCGACAGGTACAGTCAACCAATTTGATTTATAAGCCACTTCGTTCCTTGTCTCAGTGAAAATCTATGTGAAAGACGAAAAATGTCTCCTATTAACGTCACTGTGACAAGGTTCGAAGTGGTCTAGAAATGAAACCAGATGTTGAATGAGACCAAAAATTAATGGAGATGTACTGATGTACTGAAAACAGTAGGTTATGAGTTTAAATTTGGAACAGCTGTCATTCAAGTGGGGTGTCTATTCTAGTATCTATAGATATTAATATACTGATACGAAACGCCAATTCATTATGTTTATAAATCGAACAACATTTGAACCAGGGACCGGCCCGCTATCCCTTATAAAGGGTTTTGTATGGGTTTTACATAAGGCTTTACTCACCATACCCTTATTTGACAATACCCTTTCATTTTGCTTTTAAAGCCCTTATAAAAGCGCTAACCCTTATAACTAAGCGCTATCCCAATACCCTAACAAAACCCTAATCATCCGCTCACCAAAACCTTACATATTGCTTATAAGGGTTAGCCTTATAAAAGGGCTTCCCTTTTACATACAAGCGTGCTAATTGAAATCGTCTGCCTTATTCATAAAGCACACATTGCTCTGATCTGGCGTTTTCTTTGACTTCTTTGATTTGATGTACGCGCGCTTTTCGAACACTAGCGTAGACATATGTCATAGTATATACTAAACCTGTCTCTTTCACGCAAGGATTAACAACGACATTACTAAAGGGAAAGCTTTATAAAAAGCGCTAAATAATAAGGGTAACCCTTTATAAGGGATAGCAAGGCATAAAGGATAGCGGTAAGTGATTGTAAAGGACTAGTTTTATGTTTGGCTTAGTCGTACGGTAAGGGATAGTCAAATATATGGGCTAGCAGTTCAAACTGGTAAGTCTTTCAATGTGTTAGCCGTGTTTAAGGGTTGCCCTTTTAATGGCTTTTGCCGCGGAAAGGGTTGTCAGATCCCTGAATTTTGAACTCGAGTGACAATAGAATTGGGAGTTCATTCGCTTGATGTCTATGGTTTCAAAAAATATTTTACAGAGATACGAAACGCCACCATTCCAAGCTGTCATTTGTTTAGTTCGTTGACTTTTAATGTTTACAAGTAGTATAGTAATAACGCAGGTTATTTCCCTACGGTTCCCGAACCCATCTTAAAACACTTATGATATGTGTGTAGATAAAGTAGTGTATGCAACTACACATAAACCCACACTCTTGTTGTAATGCCCTTCATTATGCACAGTTGCATAAACTACTATTATCCGAATCTTAATACGCATAGGTACCAAATTTCGCATAATTTATTTACGCCGAATGTCAAAGTAGCCTTATTTCTATTTAGCATTATTCTTTTTTATTATACAACGACGGTGGCAAACAAGCATACGGCCCGCCAGATGGTAATCAGTTACCGTAGCCTATGGACGCCTGCAACTCCAGAGGATTCACATGCGCGTTGCCTACGCTTTAAGAATCTATATACTCCTGTAGTGTAGAACCATAACCTGTAGTCCCTAGGGAAAACCTCGGTAAGGAATTGATTCCACAGCCGGAGCGTTCGCGGGAGGAAATTCCTCTTAAACCGCTTAGTGCGAATCTTTTTCCGAAAATATATTGGCATATTATTATTGAGGCCGAATGTCCGAAAGTGGGTTAGGTTAGGTTAGAACAACGACCACGACAGAAACTCACTACTGGGAAAAAAAACGTAATAACACCATTCGATCTTTCCAAATTATGCGCACCAACCACAGATAAAAACTCCGTGGTACCAACCATTCGGCTTAATTTAGGGCCCCCGCCCACTTAGCGTCTTTCGAGCGTTGTCGTCTAGTGAACGCCCGCGCAGCTGCCTCGACGTCAGGCGTTACTGTCAGGCGCCTATTTCACCACAGCGACAATTGTCGACGCAGCGCTGTGCGGACGCCGCGTCGACGCTGCGCAGGCGTTAACGAGACGCTGACGTTCGAAAGACGCCACTGACGTTGCGGCGCCGTAACGTAAACGTCGCGTCGGCGCTGCGCGGGCGTTCACGCTCGAAAGACGCTAAGTGGGCGGGGGCCCTTAGTTCTGCGTAATAGAGTTCGGCAAAAAATAATTATGTGAGATCAGTTTCTGCTTATTTACAATTATGCCAACACTTGGTATGTGATTTAAAATTATTACAAAACAAATTATGCGAAAACAATGGAACATTTTATAATTATAGGGGAATTAAGCCGAAATTTAACACACTCATGTAAATTCGGTAATAATGCGATGCTGTAGCTATAAAAGATAATAATTATGCTTATAGTGGAGTCAAAACCAACGTAACGGTCGGGCAATAAAACGAGCTGTCAGCAAGGATGTGGCTAAAGACGATATTTCTTTTTTTTTTATGACATAGGCGGCAAACGAGCAGACGGATTGTCTGGTGATAAGCAATTACCGACGCCCATGGGCACCCGCAACACCAAGGGAGTTACAAGCGCGTTACCGGCCTTTAAAGGGGGTTGGAGTTCTGGGAACCTTACCATCAGGAACACAACACTACATACCTGAAAGGTAGCAGTGCTATTAAGGCTGTGGTCTTCTGTAAGGAGGAGGTACTTCCCCAGTTGGGCTGCCCCAGATTCAAGCGTGATGGTCATCGCTGTGCCCTACCTCTCATTGTTGGACGTAGTTTAAGGACATACCCGGGTCCATGAATCCGAGTCCATTCTTATCAATGAATCACGCTTGTTCTATGAAACAGCACTATGCATGTGCAATTGTGCATGGTAAGTAAAATTGCGGCACGCATCCCTACAAGCAGGTAGAAATGGGCATGTGGCCGGCCCGGAGATTTATGGCCCGGCCGGCAAGTTCGTTTTGACTTCACAATAGCAAGAATAAACAAGATAAACCCGCAGTGTTTAGGTTTGTCAGAATCTTTTCGAAGAGTAGTTGACGATTGTACAAAAAAGTACAGTTGGGCGTTTTCAAAAAATTGTGCACCCAATTAGTGAAAGTTGTTAAGAAAAGTTAAATCACTGTCAGTTTCGTGACGACAATTAAGCATTAAATATCGATAAAAGCTTGGTTTCGATGTTCGTTTTATAAACTTCAATCGACATTACAACATAATAGAAGGCAAAAACTCGATCTTCATAAAGATTTAATGCTTGATTGTCGTCACGAAACTGACAGTGATTTAACTTTTTTTACATCTTTCGCTAATTGACAACATTTCATATTTTCAATAAGTCTCAATTCTAATGCTGTTTTATTAAACATCTGTTAAATATGCAAAAAAATATTTTTTTGGATTTTATTGGTTTGAACTTTTGAAAAAAAAAACGTTATTTTGTGTAAACCGGAAGTATGACGTCACTTTACCAAAATAAGACCTTAGTCATAAAATAATTAAAAAGTTACCTGTACCGGTACTCATTTCTTATGGTTGACGTTTGATAATTTGTTTGTCAACAACTGTCATAGTCATAACTATTTCTTGTTCATGCTCACTTGCCTCATAAATTAAATACCTACATTCATACGTTGTTTGAGATAATAAATCACAAAATACTTGATTCACTCACTGGACTTAGATACCTCTGTAAAAATTACAGACTTGGCATTCTTTAACCGAACACCGATCTATCTACCTTTGAAACAATAAAATAAAGCCCTACGAAGGGTTTTTTCGTCGGACAGCAGGAATCTGCCGCGTGTGGAAACGGTGATGATAATGGAGGCCACAGCGGCAAGTGATATGGATAACTTAGCACAGATAAGAGGGGCTAGAGGACATGTCTTCGTCGGACGTTGTCGTTTATGTCGAAGTTAACAGAGATTCAGGAAAATGTATAGTGTAATGGCGAGTCCGTCCAGAGCAGAGGATCCGCTCGAAGCTAAACAAAGTGACTGTATGTATATAGGTGAAACCAGTGAGACTGTCTGGATGTTTCCTGTCATGACCTTCGACAACTTCTATGAAGGAAATATGAGCAATTTTAATTAAAATAAAGCTTTTTTTCATAATATCTTTATTATTTACATTTCACTGTATGGCAATGTTGTATTTCTATGGATCCCTGTCGCGTAAAAGTAAAGTATTTTTTCACCTCACTCGCTCGGAAAACCTTAGTTTATAGCGCGAAATCTGCGTGGAAAAGCTTATTTTATCCGCTAGCGTGGAAAAGTCATTCGAATTTCGAAGCCGATTGTTGTAATTCTCTGTGGTGCAATAACTTTTTTTTAAATATAAAACTTCTTCAACGCGTGACTGACGCCGCTACCGCGAAAAACGATATTCGTAAATTTCGGACTATTGTCTCTGTCACTCTCATCAGAGTAAAAGAGAAAGATGCTCGCAATATACGAACTTCGATGTTCGCGGTACCGAGCCTGAGTTCATATTAACCATAGATAATAACCAATCAGAAACATGATTTGATTACAGATTTTTAACTTCTTTATTTTTACCTATACTTTATTTTATGCCAAATAGGTTTTATTATAAATACTAATATTTTATGTCAAATTGGTTTTATTGTAAATACTAATAGTATTTCTGTTATAGTATTTATGTAATTTACATATTTTGGCTAATTAATCCATTAAATAAAACACAATTATATTGTTTATTTGATAAAGAAATTGACATGTACTTAATATTGTAATATCTGAACGCAACCGAAAAAAAAGAAAAATTTAAAAAGTTTTAGGTTATCACAATTCACGTAATAGCAAATTTGTCGGATTTGTCCTGTGCTCTTTGAACTCAATGTTTGAACTATAAAAATGTGTGGTTCTAGGAGCGATGCCGATATGATTTCCCTGAAAAATCGCGCGATATGTTTCTTTTATTGTTTTTCTTCCCGCTCGAATTTCCCTCGCTGTAGTGAGGTGAAAAGATGTGTGTTCCGCATGGCTGCAAAATTATTTGGCGTCTCGTGCCTTGAAAGCCTCGCTACGCTCAGGAATCTATCTTTGAACCATGAGCGAAGCTCATGGTTCAATCATAGCGTCCTTCGCTTGCTCTGCTTTCAATTTCAACACTAACGCCAAATAACCACTTTGCAGCCTTGCATAACAAATAACTATTGCATTCGGCAATAAAACAATATTTACTAAATGCATACGAATATTGCTTGTAGTTTTTGCCATGTTACATGACTTATTGGAGCATAATATACATTCAATTAATACAATTTGGTAAGGTAACTGAATTAAGAAAATTTGATTGACCGTATGAAGTATGACTGTCAGGCCGTCAGTGTCAAGTCAAGTCTGTATCGAGCTTTTTTTTCAGTTGCTCTGGATTCTTGGTGACGTCACTTTCCCAACATTGTGACATACGCTCTTTTAGAATGAACTATTTTTCAAATGGATTTTTCGCATTAAAAAAACACTTTATCAGAAAAAAATAAAAATACGGGTACATTAAAATTTCATCTTCTTTCCAATAAACTCATTAAAATAAGGAGTTAAAAATATGAAATGTTGTCAATTGGGTGTACCAAATTTTGAAAACTCCCAGTTATTAATAAAAGTGTGTAGCAGAATTCACATTTTCAATGAGACTTATTATCTACATTATTTTTATTTATCTATACGAGTAATCGTCATGTCTGGAAGCAATTAACCTCATTTTTAATGGACAAAGAGTTTCAGATATCACTATCGTAAAGTTGTAAGATTATCATCATATCAGCCGAAGGATATACACTGCAAATAGCATAAAATATGGGGGTATTTTTTTATTTTACACAACTATGGTGGTAAACAAGCATACGGCCCGCCTGATGGTAAGCAGTTACCGTAGCCTACCGCCTGCAACTCCAGAGGATTTATATGCGCGTTGCCTACCCTTTAAGAACCTATACACTCCTTTTTTGAAGAACCTCATACTGTAGTCCCTGGGCACCTCGGCAGAGAGTTCATTCCACAGCCGGAGCGTTCTCGGAGGAAATTCCTTTTAAACCGCTTAGTGCGCGACCCTTTAGGCTCCAGGGTGTGAGGATGCCACTGCCGACGGCGAGCGGTGCGGTGATGATGAAATCATCATCTCAGCCATAAGACGTCCACTGCTAAACATAAGCCTCCCCCTTGGACCTCCACATGTACCGGTTGGAAGCGACCTGCATCCAGCGTCTTCCGGCGACCTTAATGAGGTCGTCTGTTCGCTGCGCTGTACGCTGCGCTAGTCCGTGGTCTCCACTCAAGCACTTCTCGACCATCGACCATCTGCCATCTTCTCTGCGTGCAATGTGGCCTGCTCATTGCCACTTCAACTTGCTAACCCGGTGGGCTATGTCGGTGACTTTAGTTCGCCTACGGATCTCCTCATTTCTGAGTCGATCACGTAGAGAAACTCCGAGCATAGCTCTCTCCATAGCTCGTTGAGCGACTTTGAGTTTTGAGATGAGGCCGATAGTGAAAGACCACGTTTCGGAGCCGTAAGTCATTACTGGTAACACACATGATGGATGACATAGTTCAATATATTCCCTAATCGCCGTGTTCCGCTGCACTCCAGGCTGCCATGTCCCGGTGGTTTTGGACGTAGTTTTGACATACCAGGGCATCCATACTACGGTGAAAAGGGCTCTGGAATAGGCACAACGGGGGACAACTACGGGAGTTTTCAAACAATAGTGCACTCAATTTGTGAAAGTTGCTAAAGTTAAATCACTGTCAGTTTCGTGACGACAATTAAGCATGAAATCAGTATGAAGATTAACCTTTTGCCTTTAATTATGTTGTAATGTCGATTGAAGTTTATAAAAGGAACATCAAAGGAAAGTTTTTATCGAAATTTAATGCTTAATTGTCGTCACGAAACTGACACTGATTTATCTTTTCTTAACAACTTTCACTAATTGGGTGTATGACTGTAGAGTCTGGCTAACCAATTATTACTCGATTGTTACTCTTAAAGTTGAAAAAATAAACTATACTCATCCCTTTTTTTGGGGTCGTAGTGCAAGCGAAAGAAAGAGACGGTATGATTCAATCGTCTATGCTTTAAGTGAGTAAACCAATTTTTTTTCACTGGCCAAACTCTATGTACTATTTTTTTTTAACTCTTCTACACAAATTAAGATCCTAATGGGTCGAAATGTATCCGAAAGAGTCCCCATAACATAAGATAAGAAGATTACCCCAGGACATCCATACTTCCATACTAATATTATCAACTTAAACTAATATTGTAAATGCGAAAGTAACTCTGTCTGTCTATCTCTTCACGCTTAAACCGCTGAATCAATTGGGATGAAATTTGGTATGGAGAGAGTTTGAGCTACGAGAAAGGACATAGGATAATTTTTATCCCGCAACCATAATTTAAAGACGGGCATGGCTGGCCTACGAAGTCGCGAGGAAAAGCAAATATGATTTTAGAATAGGCTCCTATATAAATAGGCTCTTATACCGGGTGCGGCCTGTAATAGGAGCAAAAATTTTAGGGATCGCTTCTACAGCACGAATGAAACAATATTTGTACTACAACTTTATATAATTGGATAATATATTACTTGTAATTTTTTCGCACAAAGTAAATAGTATTTTCAATGAATAGCATCCAATAGTCTAGTTGACGTTTACTGCCAGCCTACAAACTTCAGAGTTTTTGCAATACATTGCTTGCTTGGAAAATCTTTTTTTATTAATATTTATTAAACTATAAGTTATTTTCAAAAGTCGTAGAACCAATGTTGCTACGTTTTTGGTGTAGAAACGATGCCTAATGTTAAAGCTCCCGCCGAGGCCACACCCGGTATAAATTGATGAGAAATTGGCCGATGGTTACGGAAACGAAGTTTTCTTTCTTTTTTTTTCGTTCTTTCAATCCTCGCACTAGATTGTAAATGGTTCAACAGGTCTTTCTAGCAGTTCAGCGCAAGAATGCTGGCGTTACTACTTACGAGTATATACCTATGTTATGAGTCAGCGGCGCTACCGCGAACATCGATATTCGTTTTCGGATGATTGTCTCTGTCACTCTCATGACACATTAATTTGAATATAAAAGAGTAGTACCCGAGATATACGAACTTCGATGTTCGTGGTGCCGCTTCAGGTACGATGCTGGGCACCTTCCCCTAGACATCCCGATCGCTCTAATATGTGCATTGTGTATTGTCGTAATACTTATCGTTGATGCACTTGGTACGGGGTCACGTCGTGGTACGAGGGTGAGCAGATGAGACAAACAATAACAGAATTATTGATGTCTTTATCATTATGTTTATGAAGAAAGTTTTAAATAAAAATATTAAAGAGTTTTTATGTAAACGTAGTCAAAAGCTGTTGACATCCGCTTGCCAAATAAGGCTGTACAGTCAGCAGCAAAAGTGGCTAAGCGTTTGAGGTGTTCAAAATGAGGTCAACACATGTCTATTGTCAAGAGGATAAGAGCGCGTGTAGGTCATTTTGAACACTTCAAACGCTTAGCCACTTTTGCTGCTGACTGTTCTACTAGTACGCTGACTTTATTTTGTCTGCAAATTATTAGTTTACATCTTTGCTTTTTAATATAGATACAAACGGTAATAAGTTACATTGATTTCCTATTTCATAATTGTCACCTCACTAGCTAGGAAATAATTGTATTATTCTTTAAAAACGGATTTCATTTACAAGAGTGCAAAGTTATTCCATACAAAAGGATCATTACTAATAGAGTGTTTTTTTACGTTTCCTAGTTTAATGTTCTTTTATTTAATGTATTTGTATAATAAATTAGGATAACAATAAAATAGATTATTTTTTTAATAGTTAAGGATTATTTTTTTTCCTCGTAGTAGTGAGGAAAAAATTGTGTTTCACTCGGCAGTAAAGTGTAGTACCTATTCCCCTCTCGTGCATTACAACCCTCCAAGCTCTTAAAATTCCACTCATTCAATTTTGAAATCTTTCTCTAGCTCGGATTTTAATTTAGGCACGAGAAGGTAAACACTAACTTTGCTCCCTTGTACATACCTAGGTATAAATAAATATTGTTAATGTTAATTACCTCTTGTAACTATATACAAATAAATTTTGGTAAACAACACCCACCTTATAGTAAGCACATAATTTCTTGTTTACTGAATATCAGAACTATATCTTATTTATTTTTATGCTTTTGCCACCACGTGTAATTTATTTTATAAATTAATAAGTAGGTCAGGCACTGCAGTGTTTGCTTATAACGTTATTTTATGTTATACACACATATATTTAGATAGATAAGTATAACTTATTATAAGTACTACTTTATTACTTTCGTTACTAACTGAACAGAAAATAAAATTTGAGCTGGGAAGGATATATTATATATACCCCTCCCATGCGACTCGGCACTTACTGTTTTTTTTTTCAGCCTTGTGACGTTGTCATAATAAGGGACAGATATTAAAATATTAAAGACAAAAATCTAGCTTTTGTTTTATGTTTCCTGTTATTGATTTCCACTTAATTAATGTTATTATAATTTAAGCAGACATATATTATATTATTGTATGTTAATCCTTTAGTTAAAAATACTGGCAACTTTTGAGCATAATATTCCAAGCTAAGGGTTAATTGCAAATTATTGTACACGCCAGATTTTCATTTGTAATTATGTGTAGAGCTACCTACAATTTTCCAAAATTAAAATGTGTGTAATAGTACTTTCTGATTTAATGGCACTTTTTTAAATTTCAAGCTGGCAGCACTGTACTTTTAACGTTTTGTTATTGCTTGTTACATAAAAAGTTGTATTTTGTATAATTATATGGTGATACTATGATTGTGTCTGACATTTTAACTTAACTATATTTTATACTGTTTAATAACTTATAATAAAACCATGACATACAGTTTTATAAATAACATAAAATTAACAAATACTATGAATTACTTACGGTACTATCCATTAACAACAAAACGTTTTGAAAGAAAGGTCAATGTATTGGCTTTTTCGCATCGCAAAAACAAAATGGCCGTCTCTGATGGAGAAAGGTGTGTCGCTGTCGCGTAATATTTTGCGACTGGCAGCGAAGAGTATCATTGAACTTCAGTGAAAAGTTTTGGTGTATTATTACTACTGGTTCGTAACTTTGTATTGTGATTAATTAAGGTGGATTTATTATGTTTGATGTTCAGCAGCTTGGCTACAAGGAAATCAAGGAACGGAAGCAAACCAAGGAATCTGGAGGTGAACCTGCATCGCGTACGGCCTGTACCGTGAGGCCTCGTCGCGAGCGCCCGGAGGCTGCATGTTTGCCTCACGTGGGCTATTTCGGTTCGCGTAGTTGCCCTTTTTCGCGAGGCATTCGCGTTCGTAACATCGCGCGCCGCTTGTTAAGTATGTCGGTTGTATTGCAGCGCCGCCGGCTGCCGTGCGACCGCCGCGTGGCAGGGCTTCGCCCCTCGCGTCGCGCGCGTTTGGAGCCCTCGCTCCTTCCGACCCTCGGTCGGAATCTTCAAGGTAAGCTCTTGAATCATAAAGCAGTCAGATCAATAATTGGGCGGCCATCTTGTGAAAGTATATATAGATTTTCTTGTAATTAGGGCATCTTAAGTAAATGCTGTACGCTTAAATGTTAATAGAAAGGCGGCTAAGTGTCTCAGGTACATTGATATTCCCAAATATCATAATAGAATAATCATTGTTGTATGTAGTTAGTATTTGTAATACTCGTCTGATTAACTCGCCCTTGGCCTTGAAATGGGATTTTAATGAGAATAATTCTATTCTATTAATGCTAACTCATTCCTAAACACTTGCATATAAGTATTTATACTTATAAGAATCCCTTAATACTCTTTCTGGTTGATATAATATCACTGTATGCATACTTTATTTATATCCATGCTTATGTTTGCTTCTAGTGTATTTGTTGTCAGCTACTTGTATAAATGGCATTCTGCCCACTTTAAAACCCGCAAATCCAACACAATATTTAATTATTGTTATTACACTTAAATGTTTTAGTTGTAAATAAATAAATAAATAAGAAAATAAAAATAGCCTTTATTAGCGTCTCTATATATATATATATATATATGTCGGAAAAAAATGTGTCTTTTGATTATTTGAAATGATGGTTATATATAAATATAAAAAAATTGAATGACAGTTCCTAGTGGGCCCTAAGTATAGATTTAAAAAAATCATAATAACTATCGGTATCTGTCAGATATGTGCTTCTCTGATGATTGAAAAATTGGTCCTAGGGGTAAATACAAATTCAATTTTGTGTGGCATTATGAAGATAGGGTTGAAACATCATAAACATATAAAAAAACTGTCTACCTACCGGTTTCAGTGACAAAAGATGCTCACAGCTGTATTGGCAGGTTGATACATCAACATTAGGACTAAACCAACAATTTCTACGAACACTATTATAAAACAATTAACATTTGTCTGTGTGTCAGGATGTCGAGCTCCAGGCGCAACGGGTCGGTGTCCCGCGCAGCGGAGACCGCCTCCAAGAACCGGCTGCATATGGATCGGAATCCGCAGCACTCCAGGATAACTGGTAAGTTAACACTTAGATTAAATAAATATTTCAGTACAATCTTACACAAATCGACCTAGTCCTACGGTAAGCTCAGTAAGGCTCGTGTTGTAGGTACTAGACAACGATATAATATTATAATAATACTTAAATCCATAGAAAACACCCATGACTCAGCAACAAATATCTATGCTCATCAGCTCATCACACAAATAAATGCCCTTACTGGAATTTGAACCCAGGACCATCGGCTTCATAAGCAGGGTCACTACCCACTAGTCCAGACCAGTTGTTAAAACATTAAATATAGAGAGAGAATTATGGCTGCGTGTGTGGATTTGATTTAGGCACTAGTTTTACAAAAGTGACTGGCATCTGACCTTCCAACCCAGAGGGTAAACTAGGCCTTATTGATTTTAGTTACATTTCAAAAACCGACTGGTAAATATCAAATGATATTTCGTACCTAAGTTCTGAAAAACTCATTGGTTACTAGCTGAGGTTTGAACCTACAAGCTCCATATTGCATGTTGCAAGCTCTTTCCGCTAGGCCTTCAGTGTGTCAACATGTATAGCTAAGAACAAATCAAATCACTTTTTATTCAATATTTAGATGTGCTTTGATTATTAATTAGTGACACTACTATATAAATTGTAAATTGAAATCTGGGAAAGCCGTGGATGCAGGTTCAAATCCTGCTATGGCTGCAGAGGACCTGGTTTTTTATTTTCAGAAAATACTGAAGAAAAGACTGTGAAATTAATGGTATGCTTTAACACTGACAGATCTGGCCCAGTGGGTAGTGATGAGTAGTCCAGCCTGTGAAGTGGATGGTCGGGGTTCAAATCCCAGTAAGGGCATATATTACAATTCAATAAAAAAAATCAAAATCCTTTATGTATTCAATCCATACTAACATTGTATATACTACGCTTAAACTGCTGAACGCTTAAACTGCTGAACTTGGAATGAAATATGGTATGGAGAGAGGTTGAGCTACAAGAAAGGACATAAGATAATATTTATCCCGCAACCATACTTTAAAGACGGGCATGACTGGCCGACGTAGTCGCGAGGAAAAGCTAGTTAGATATATTTTTACATCATAAAGAAGTCTCCATTGCGTGGAACGGAGTTTTCAAAATGACGGGCTTTTTTCGGACAAAAGAAAATTTAAGTCTTTTCAAGGCAAGAGTGAATAGGGTGTTACCGAACCAGCGTGCTACACCCTCGACCTCGTCGACGCTTAACATCAGGTGTGACTGAGTCAAACGCCAGTTTTGTACAATTTACAATTTTAACAGTTTAGTATTAAAAAAAAGTGCGGTTCTTACACTGGGTTTCTTAAAATCTTGCAAAGATATTTAAGGAAAATTCTAAATATCATAAATCATAATTACACCCCCGTATCTAACGCTCATTTTGGGGGCAATCTAAAATTAATTATTTACCGAACAACTATAGCAAATTTATAAGTTAACATAAATAACATAATTTACCATAAACAAAATACACTGAACTAGTTAAAAAGTCCCCCACGAGCTGTCCCCGGTGCAAAAGTGCCCATCACGCTAGCCGCGTTACCACGTTGAATGGCGATGGACAATCTTTGCACCAGGTACGAACCCGCGCGGGCGTCAGACCCCCTCTCCCTTATTCGTCGTCCCACCTCCCTTATAAAGTCAATGGCATCTGCCCCCCAGCAACCAGTCGTCTCAAAAGCAAGGGGCACGAAATAATCATTACCGCTCAGGGTCTCATATTTGTCACGCTTTTTTTGCGCGGCAAAATCTGCAGCGGCGCCAGCCGTTCGCACCGTCCGGCTTAGATGTGAGGCGGCAAAGGTACTTACGCACGTAGCGTCCCAGAGTAGGCACTTCCCCCCCTGCCACGGCACTAATGTTAAGCCGTCCGGTCTTTTGTCGATTATCTAAAATAGTGATGTTGCTTTACATAATTAGACGATTCATATTTATCTATAAAAGTTATTTGTCTTACTAAAATTCTTCTTTAGTGGAATCTATTGAGATAACACATCCATTCCACCCACAAGATGGACAGACGACCTAATTAAGGTCGCCGGAAGACGCTGGATGCAGGTCGCTTCCAATGTGGAGGTCAAAGGGGGAGGCCTATGTTCAGCAGTGGACGTCTTATGATGATGATGATCCATTCCTCTCTTTAATCAGATCGGAGGGCGACAATTATAAATATCGAATATCGTCAATTTGTTGTACAATTTTTGAAATAGTCACCGACTTCACCGAGTAATCTTTATAGAGATTCTCATTCATTCTCTATGTGAAATTACTTGGTGACTATTTGACGACGCAAGATCTTTTGACATGTTATTGAGTAAGTCAACTTATTTTTTTATATACTTAGATTATCGTAACTGCCCAATCACTTGCCCCTAAACTGAGCATAAGATAACGGGGTGGAATCATAATCTGCACGTTAATAAGATAGCAGGTAAAACATTCTCAGAGGGGTATGTTTAACTGTTTGACACTAAATATGGATATTTAAATCGAAAGAAAAATAGAAAAATTTGACTCGCAGCGGGACTCGAACCCACAACCACTGGATCACTAGCCCAGTGCACTACCAGTTGTGCTATACGAGCGCAGCTTAGACGTGTCAAATTTTTCTATCTTATCCTTCTTGGTATACGTCATTACGGGTAAGACATCGATGCCGTAAAAAGGGTTCAATACTCTTCGGTAGATGTCGCTACACGTCACCGCTAGACGTTTTTGCTTAATATAAAAACTAAATATAAAGTTTATTATTTTCGGTGCTGGCTTGTGAGTAAAACCAGCAGTGAACGGATATTCCTAGGGTTTTTGTCCGATATCTTAACATGGATATAATGTAAATTAATAAATAATAATAAATAAATAAGTAAATAAATAGACTTGGCTCACGAGGTAACCGCCATGTGGGAAGTTGATTCGGCGATCATTGTACCGATAGTTGTTTCCGCGAAGCGTCTCGACCAACATCTTGAGTATCACACGGCAAATATATACATGCATGCATGCAAATACATACATGCATACCTATAAATATGTAGTTAAATACATAGAAAACACCCATGACTCAAGAACAAATATCTGTGCTCATCACACAAATAAATCCCATGACTGGGATTTGAAACCCAGGCTTCAAGACAGGGTCACTCACTAGGCCAGACCGGTCATCACATCACAGCATCTGATTAGGGAGGTTCCCAAGCGCTCACACATGTGGAGGGCAACGATATGAACGATAAAACGCCTTGTCATGAATTGAATACATATAATTTAATTCGTATGACCCTTTACCAGGAATTTGATATAAGTGAAAAACTTAGCTAAAGCACCTGGCCTATGTAGTAGTAACGTGTGTACACGCATGTCGGCGTTCTATATTCAAATTTTGACGTAAGTTCCATATTAATTTTCTACACAACTACATAGACATGGTCCTTCAGTTAACCTATAGAATTATTATATAACAATAATAATATTAACTCCCTCGACCTCTCTTGAGAGACTCTCGCTACATGGTTGTGGTTGGATCAAGGGTTAGATTCAGAAGGCGGTAATCCTGGACACGGCGCGTATAGTCCGGCGGTTCCTCTCTCTGCAGCCCTAACACCAGCAGCCTGGGCCCTTCCCCTTTGCCGGTGGCATCCTAGGTTAGGTTTTTTGATATATTTGATAAATGTACAGGACATTCTTACACAAATTGACTGAGCCTCACGGTAAGCTCAAGAAGGCTTGTGTTGTGGGTACTCAGCCAAAGATATATATAATATACAAATACTTAAATACATAGAAAACACCCATGACTCAGGGACAAATACCTGTGTTCATCACACAAATAAATGGCCTTAGTGGAATTTGATCCCAGGACCATCGGCTTCATAGGCAGGGTCACTACCCACTAGGCCAAATCTGTAGTCAAACTATATAACTTACAATTCCCGATTCTTTTTATTAAGGTTTTTAAAAGTCAAGTGACTGTAAATAAAGTGCTAACTCGTTTATTCATACATTACACTTTAGCTTAAGTTATTTTATATAAAATAAATAAATAAATATTTCGGGACAATCTTACACAAATCGACTTGGTCCTACGGTAAGCTCAGTAAGGCTTGTGTTATAGGTACTAGACGACGATATATATAATAGATAGATAAATATAAATACTTAAATACATAGAAAACACCCATGACTCGGGAACAAATAACTGTGCTCATCACACAAATAAATGCCCTGACTGGGATTCGAACTCAGGACCATCGGCTACATAGGCAGGGTCACTACCCATTAGCCCAGACCGGTCGTCAAAATATCTAAAGTCTATTTTAAATTTATGTAAATTAAATGACCCATTGTAGATAGGTTCATTCATTTCGAAATATACGAATATCGTTTTTCACGGTAGCGCCGCCGGTGCATTAGCGGTAAGAGCGTGCGACTTGCTATCCGTAGATCGCAGGTTCGAGCCCCGTCTTTAACCAATGAGTTAAAGAGCTGTGGGAAATGTTAGTGTAGACCACGTGGAGACGCAAAATGTTGTCTAATTTAACAGATGTTTTTGATTGTAGCATGATTTCTGTTCTCGCTCCATACCCTTTCAGCCCAATTAGGTACAGTCAGCAGCAAAAGTGGCTAAGCGTTTAAAGTGTTCAAAATGACCTACAAGCCCTCTTATTCTCTTGACAATAGAGATGTGTTGACCTCATTTTGAACACCTGAAACGCTTAGCCACTTCTGCTGCTGACTGTACGACGAGTGAAGGGAGGAGTGTGTTAGGTTGACAGTGAGCAAACAGCCAAAAGCAACTTTCAGAATTACAGGAATACAGCTCTGCCTAGTGGGTAGTGACCCTGCCTATGAACCCTACGGTCCTGGGTTCAAAACCCAGTTTTTAGTCGACTGGTTTTAAGGCTGTATTATAAATTGTAATCCAAAATGTGTCATTATCTAGGAAAAGGGACCTTATTGTCGATGGCACTTACGTCGAATCGCGTTACGTTTGTATTGTATCGTCTTGAACAACGACATAAGCGCCATCGACAATAAGGTCCCTTTTCATAGATAATGTCACAAATAAAATAATTTTCGTAACTAGTGCGTAAAAAGTGCACTTTTCGCGTGCGTAAATTTCACTTTTTAAGGCACTTGCTATGAAAAATTAGGTTCGATACTCGTGTAAAAACTTCTTTAAGACTCGGGTGATTGTCACCCTCGTTTCACTCGGGCTCCAACGTTCAGCCTCGTCGAAAAAAAAATATTTTTCACTAGTATCGAAATGTACTATTTCAGTGTTGACGAGGTCTAGGGTGTAGCACGCTGGTCCATTAACATTCTATTGACTCTTGTCTTGAAAAGACTCAAATGATATCTTTCCGGGAATACAGACGAAGGGAGCAAATTCGATTCCTTAGCAGTCCGCATTAGGAAGGTACAAGCGAATCGCTTCGTGCGAATGAATGGAATATTCACAACGTAAGGATGAAACCACTCCCCTCGCCTGGACGTCCGGTGGTGGAACGGAGATGGCGGAATTAAATCTTGCATCATAATACTTAAATACATAGAAATCACCCATGACTCAGGAACAAACATCTGTACTCATCATCTTCCTCGCATTGTCCCGGCATTCGCCACGGCTCATGGGAGCCTGGGGTCCGCTTGGCAACTAATCCCAGGATGCGGCTTCGGCACTAGTTTATATGTAGAATAGCATCACCTTATCTCCTCCCGCGGGTGTCCTAAGAGGCGACAAAGGGAAAAATCCTACGGACGGGCAGCAGCGTCCGTCGAAACCCAATCTACAGCTACTGCGGTCCCCAACCCGCCTGCCAAGCGTGGTGACTATGGCAACTACCCCCAAGATGATACAATTGACATTTGTTGGGATTAGTCCGGTACCTCACGATGTTTTCCTTCACCGAAAAGCAACTGGTAAATATCAAATGATATTTCGTACACAAATTCCGTAAAACTCATTGGTACGAGCCGGGGTTTGAACTTGCTACCTCCGGATTGCAAGCCGCACGCTCTTACCACTTGGCTACCAGCACTCAAAACAAATATCTGTACTCATCACACAAATAAATGCCATTACCTGGATTTCAACCCGTTCTTATGATCCTAACAATCATAAAAAAAAAAATAAAAAAAAATTAAGTGGCACTCTTTTTTTACAGACCCATCGAACCCGGCGGGACGTCGGAAAGAAATAGACAACGTCATGAAGCGGGCTCGGCAGGCTTCACCTGGCAGCTGGGACCGCAAACTGCTGCAGGTGGAAGAGAAGGACCCAAACAGGTGTGTAGTGCTATCCTTGGTTAGACATGGTCATTCCACACCATAGACATACCATTTACCTAGAGTCAAAACCATAATTAGGCAAACTAAACTGACAGCTGAGAATGATACCAGGAATAGACAAAAAATAATAGTGATAGAGTCTGGCTAACCAATTATTACTCGATTGTTACTCTTAAAGTTGAAAAAATAAACTATACTCATCCCTTTTTTTGGGGTCGTAGTGCAAGCGAAAGAAAGAGACGGTATGATTCAATCGTCTATGCTTTAAGTGAGTAAACCAATTTTTTTTCACTGGCCAAACTAGGAATATGTCGATACAGAAATATCGATATAAGTTTGAACTGTCTAGAAAATGTATTAACATATTTTCCTCGCTATTGTCATAAAGACTATGTATCGAAAAAAGGTAACAAAACTTTAACACAACTCAAGAACGTAACCAAAAATTCACACAAAATCTAGGTAGCTTCCAGCAGATCGATGACGGAAAGTCGAATGGAATAAATACCACATCACTCGATCTGTCAATAAAACCAAATGGCGGGCAGCGTCGTTACCAATGTCCAAATCGATGTTCGATCATTTAATTCACAGACTTTTTAAAATTATTATTTCATAATAAGACTATTAGTTTCATTTCATACTCAATAATGCTACTCGACAAATTATCTAGTTTGAATTTAATTTTTAAATGTAGATGAGTGAATCCTCTATTCTCTGTTCCTCGTTGCCATGGTAACGTTCCCCTGGGTTACTCTTCAAACACAGTTTAATTGCATCTAAATACACAAAACATAGATATTTGTAGAAGCTATATGTTCCTTCCATAATGGTCACCTACCAAGCGCGTCAGTAGTACGCAGGGCCACATTTCTTGTAACAAACTATGCTTCAGTTGTCACCTGGCTGATGGGACAGAATAACCCGGACCCGGGATGTCCTTAAACTACGTCCAACAATGAGAGGTAGGGCACAGCGATGACCATCACGCTTGAATCTGGGGCCGCCCAACTGGGGAAGTAGGTACCTCCTCCTTACAGAAGACCACAGCCATAATAGCACTGCTACCTTTCAGGTATGCAGTGTTGTGTTCCTGATGGTGAGTAAGGTTCCCATAGCTCCAACCCCCCTTAAAGGCCGGCGCTTGTGACTCCTCTGGTGTTGCGGGTGCCTATGGGCGACGGTAATTGCTTACCACCAGGCAATCCGTCTGCTCGTTTGCCGCCTATGTCATAAAAAAAAAACCACAACAAATAGTTGATTCACTCACATGTAGGATGTAGGTTACGTATATTTACTGACAGTAGGTGGCTGATCTTGACATGACAACGTCAGTATCTGTCAGTGTGTATATCATTTCTAAGGTTCGGACAAACGCCCGTCATTTTGAAAACATAACCCTCTTCCGTGCTACGGAGACTTCCTTATGTTGTAAAATATTATTATTTTTAACATTCTTATATCATAATTCGTAAGTATACATTCAGCGACAATTATGCAACGACCGGTCTGGCCTAGTGGGTAGTGACCCTGCCTATGAAGCCGAAGGTCCTGGGTTCGATTCCCAGTCAGGGCATTTATTTGTGTGATGAGCACAGATATTTGTTCCTGAGTCATGGATGTTTTCTATGTATTTAAGTATTTATATGTATCTATTTATTATATATATCGTCGTCTAGTACCTGCAACACAAGCCTTACTGAGCTTACAGTGGGACTAGGTCGATTTGTGTAAGAATGTCCGAAATATTTATTATTATTTATATTATCTTTTCACTTACGCGATAAATGAAAGGTGCAATTGACTTCAGGTCGGATAATAAAGAGACGCGTTAATGAATAAAGAATATAAAATATAATATAGTAGCATAACAAGGAAGTCTCCGTGGTACGGAACAGGGTTATGTTTTCAAAATGACGGGCGTTTGTCCGAACCTTGATCATGTCAACACATTGATTTTAGAAAACACGCCGCGTAATAGGAAAATATTTACTAGATTATATCTGAAAGTATACTTCCAAGAGAGATGGGCCCTTATAAAAAAATATTCAACTAACTAACTACTTTGGCTCAGGGACCCAAAGAGGGTCTTGGCCTCCGAAACGAGAGCACGTCATCTGTCCCGATCATGCGCAGCTTCTTGCCAGTCACTGACTTGGAGAAGACGCAGATCCGCCTGCACACTGTCCTCCCAGCGGTATCTGGGCGGCGACCAGTCGGTCGTCCCACGTTCGCTCTCTTGGCAGCACGATCCTCTCCCATTCGGAGTAAGTGACCGCACCAACGAAGTCTATGTGATCTTGTCACGCCGATGATGTTGGGTTCAGCCACCAGCTCCTGGATCTCTATGTTCTTACGGACCCTCCAAGTGCCGTCGTCTCGTTTGACAGGTCCCAGGATCTTACGCAAAACCTTCCTTTCCGCTACAAGGAGCTGACTTTCCTCATTTTATTTTTCCTCAAAAAAATATTCAGCAGCCTCGAATCTATATCATACTAAAATTTCGTGAGATTTTACTGAAACCACTTCTTACCTATGTGTAGTACTACATGTAGACCCGTGGGTTAGGAGGATATAACCAATATGGAGTAGCCATTAACAGGCGTTCCCCTCTGCCAAAATTACTCGGCCGCCGGTCATAGTTCTTACTTGTGTGAATATAGTTTATGCTAGTGTTTGATAATGTTGTCGTGTGCGTGTGTAGCGACGCACGTAAAAAATGCATTAGTGTGAACATTATTTATGTGTGTTGCTTCACCCCCGCGCCGAAAACGGCAGAATTTTTCCGATAGAAATTAGTGCGTGTGTCGGCTCCATATTGGTTACATCCGTAGGCCTTACGAGGATATATCTGAAGGTGACTACTACTGTTCTGATCTGACGCTGAAGCTTGAAGGTAGCCATAGCAACTCCTAAAATACACAAAATAAACCCGTGGTGATTAGGCTCGTTAGAATCCTCTTGATGAGTAGTTTATGATAATGCATAAAAAATATAGTTGATAATAAAAGCTTGTATGTGCAAAAATCTAATGTGGAAATTTGACTCCTAAGGGGATATAGTCGGGGTAGAATTTTCGAAGTCGGGGTGAAAGTTCGTGTGGTTGGCTGGTCCGCTATAAAATAACCGTAAAATTTAAAAACATAACAATGACCAAGTAGGATAATTAATAAGTAAAATAACATAAAAAGATTGCGTTTTAAAAGTGGTAGCTGGATGCGACAAAAATTAAAGATAGTGTTGACCAAATAGTAGTGAAATACGTTTTGAGATCCATCAAGAGATGTTGGACACGCATTAAATTTTGCGATATTTTTTTAATGAAATGAATAATCACTATACCTAGCTTTTTTTCTAGCAGGAACGACATTTGCAGTGCTTGCCACAATAAAAATATCGACAATCCTGTTATCGATAAGTACATACTACTTCAACGACAAGACGTACACACAGTCTCATATCGGCTACCTACCTAGACGCCGCGTGTCACCGATCTTGAACAAATTGAACGTAATCCGTACACTTTTGATCCAATTTACTTGAAATTGTTTCCTGAAGTATGTAAAATGTAAATAAATAGATAGTTTTGTTATTGTTATTTATTTTTAACCCTATATTGGTCGTTGTATTACCAGTATGACGTTGAAGTCGTACTTATCGATAATAGGACTGTCGATGTTTTTATTTTGTCAATCACTAACAAGAAATCGTTCGTGCTAGAAAAAAGGTATACCTAGATATCAAAGATGGCCCGGTTCCTAAGATAGCCCACATAAATAAAACGCTTGTAACCGATCAAATTAATTTAAATTTCACACTTATATTTGGTAAATGTACCTACCAAATAAGGGCGCCCAATTTAAATTCATTCGGACTGTTACAGGCCTAAAGAGCGTGGCCTCATGTCCACTACACGATGCCGTAAACGTAATACGCACACCGTGCGAATACACGTTGCCGCGTCGTGCAAACACACGTTGTAGATGTAGATGTGGTGTAGGGACGCCCGGACTCAGACTGTCGATCGCTAGTTGCAGTCATTCAGCCCAGTTCCCTGAAGTTGGAGCTGCAGGTTACTGTTCCGGCTGCGTTCCCCATACAGTGCTCCTCAAATCTTCCTATCTTCCTGCAGAACAGAAGGATATCTTTTAATTTGACATCCTTTAGTCTGCTTTCCCCTAGAGCGTCTCTGGCATATACTTTGTGTCGCATCGATGCGTACATGCCGCATGCGTACATGACGTGTATGCTTGTTTCCTCCTTCCCACAGTGTGGGCAGGAGGCACTTTCAGTCTTACCTATTACCTTGAGATTTCTGTTCAACGAGTTGTGGCCCGTGATGATCCCCGTCAGTAATTGTAGCCCGGACTTACCTATAGTGGGATTTTTGTAACATCACATATTTGACACATGATAGCACCCCTAGGATGTAAATGTGTATGATCCATTCACATAATTAAAAACAAATCCACGCAATTATAATATGTCATTCGTTACCACTTAAAATACACTCACTTTTTGAATGAAATTATGCTTATAGTTATTTTTTTCTCATCATATATCTGAAGTATTTAACAATAATAAATCACTGCACAAACGTTTACGTCCTAAGGGTCTTTTTTTTTAAAACCAGTGTTGTGGTCAAATCATTTTTTTCGATTCGGGTAACATATTCGTAAGTTAACGATAATCGGTAAAATCGATATATTTATAACGTACAGAAAATAAGAAAATAAGGTATTATAAACAAGAAAACATTAACTTAAACAAATACTTTAAAAAAACTATTATATTAATAGATCTTTACCGTACAATTTACAAATAATATGTCGATTACTGAGCGGATCAAATTTGATGTCAAAATCATTCGTTTGTCAAATGTCAAATGCGCAGTCTGTCGAAGTTTCTCCGTCTTACTGTGCGCATATTCCATTACCTTTCGTATTTTTCACCGGTCTTTATTTTTGGATTCTTCTCTTTCACATCTGGTTACCGTGGCTCGTATTTTTGGAGTTTGACTTTGCTTGTGATTTGAATTTAGTTGACTTTGGACCTAAAAATGCCTAAACCGCACGGTAAACAGGCGCGGCAAATGGTCGTAATACTCTACCAGTTTGTTAATAATTTGCATGTATGACTGCTGTGCAGGTTCTTAATATTGTTTTTTCATAAAGGTAATCGATTCGATCTCACAAAACGTAGCTGTAATCGATCCGATTGCTGGACTTGACATATTATGTTGTCTTAGCCACATCACTTCAAACATCAAATGTCATGTGTCAAATATGTGATGTTACAAAAATTCCACTATAGTTTTATAACATACCTGGTTCAGTCCTGGCATCCATTCCCTTCAAGAACATCTTCGACTGTCTGTCGAGTTTCCTCTTTCCATTGCCTGTTTACTTCTTCCTCTTTTGGTCTGTCCATGACTCTCGTCAACTCAGCTGATATGGGTAGAAATGGTTCCGGGCCTATGAACGCCTTATCTGCTCCATTCCCGGCCAGTTCATCCGGTTTATCATTTCCTCCACTTATTTGTGGCCAGGCACCCAGGCCACCGTAGTGTCCATGTTTTGGCCAATCTTACATTGCTGCATCGGGCACCGCAGGTAGATACACGTCGCCGTGTTAAGTAGATGCACGGTGCGGTGCCACGTTCGATCACGACGCTTCTCGTACATACATACACGTACATACATTTCAGCCGTATGCAGTCCAATGCTGGACATAAGCCTCCCACAAATATGAATTGTATCATCTTGGGGGTAGTTGCCATAGTCGCCACGCTTGGAAGGTTGGCGACCGCAGTAGCTGTAGATTGGGTTTCCCTTTGTCGCCTCAAGACACCCGCGGGAGGAGATGGGGTTGTGCTATTCTTGTCAGCCGGAATCACACGGCAAGAAAAAAAATGTTTATAATCTATTACGAAAACCAAATAAAATACAAGTAAAACATAAATAAAGATTAAACACATTGTTGTCTTATTATTTAAGTAGACGTTTTGTCTTCTAAGTAGCGTTTAAATCTTAACTAATCTACACTCATATTATAAAGGCGAAAGTTTGTGAGTGTGTATGTTTGTTACTTCTTCACGTCTAAACAGCTGGAGCAATTTTAATAAGATTTGGTATGGAGTTAGCTGACACCCTGGATTAACTCATAGGCTACATTTTTCCCTAATAAACCGCGGGGCATAGCTAGTAGAAGATAATTTTGATTGATCGTTTCTAGCAAAAACTCCACATATGAAGAACTTCTTAGATGCTTTATATTTGTAGGCAGAATATATCCTCGATATTTAAAATCGAAAGAAAAATAGAAAAATTTTACTCGCAGCGGGACTCGAACCCACAACCACTGGATCACTAGCCCCGTGCACTACTAATTGTGCTATACGAGTACCGCTGAGACTTGTCAAATCTTTCTATTTATCCCTCGTCGTATACGTCATAATGGGTGAAATGTAAACATATCTACCGCCAGCGTATTAAACCTATAAATGTCCATGCATTACATGTAATGCACTGTCAAACATGGATGGCTCTATACATTAGTGCATCACCTGTAATTCATGGACATTGGATATTGTATTGATTTATGTCAGTGGTGCAAGCGGAGGGATAGTTAAAGTGTTAAACACTTAACGGCATCGAAGTCTCAATTTTCATTAAGAATTCATCGATAACAATGTGCTACCCCTTTCTAAATTATTCGATATAAATGTCGAAGATATTCGCTAGCAGACGTCTCTGCACAATAAAAAATAATTTAGAATATATCCTTTTCTAATAAATAGCCATTTCTGTTCTTTATCTGATTTGTTATTGCTCCCGCGATAACGATATAATTATGTAGGCATCGGACGGAAGAGTGCAAATGACATAAGGAACAGGACTTGTACCATAATGGAGTAGCTATCAGCGTAACATATTTTATACAGTCGATCAATTTGTCGATGTCATAATTATTTCATCGTTATTAATGGTGTTAAATTTAGTAATTTAGAGCCTAGTAATATTTTTTTACCAAATACATTTAGAGCGAAATTAATTTGTTTTCTGTTCAGTTCATGTATCTTCGGTATGAAGTGTTTTTATAACAATAGTGTATTAGTAGGAGATTATATCCCGCTCGCTGCAGATTGTCTGATTTTTGCCGTATTTTTAATGCTACTGCTACAATGCAATTGATTTATCCTACTAACCTTTTTCATTAAATAAATATTAATATAACCTATATATATTCCCCCTTTCTAAAAAGACAAACAAATCATTTGTCAAATAAGCACTTTGTCAATAGACTGTCACTCGATATAATCTAGCTTCCAGTCTATAACATAGATAATTTCATCACCTTAAAAAAGAATGGCCAAATAATTACGTAGACGTTTTATCTACAACATCGACAAATTTATCGTCTGTATAAAATGTGTTACGCTGATAGGTACTCCATTATAGTTTAAGTCCTGTTCCTTATGTCATTTGCACTCTTCCGTCCGATGCCTAGATATATGCCTATGACACAGAGGGTTAAGCCATAGTTGCGCGGATTGTCCGCAGATGGCGTCACACGGGCTACAAGCAGTTGTACCTGGACGGGTCGCGGTCCCCCTCCCCGCGCCGCTCGCGGTCCCCCAGGCGCTCAAGGTACCCATCTGATACATTTTATACCTTATGCCCGTACCTAGATATTTTTCTAGTACGAACGATCTCTTGCAAGTGATTGACTAAATAAAAACATCGATAGGCCTGTTATCGATATGTACCACTTCAATGTCATACAGGGAAAATACCCAAATACTACAAAGATAAATATAGGGTAATAGAGTTAAAAATAAATAACAATAACAAAAGTATAAATTTATATATATTTTACGTACTTCAGAAAACAATTAATTGCAAAATATAAAACCGAATTGAATCAAAAGTGTATGGATTACGTTCAATTTGTTCAAGATCGGTATAGCGTATCTTTGTCCCTTATTGGCGTACGCGGATGCGTGCTCCATACGTTAATTCTAGAAAATATAGCATAGTCTAAACACGACGGGTTTATCTTGTGTATTTTAGGAGTTGCTATGGCTACCTTCTGGTTCCAGCATCAGACCAGTGGTACCATAATATTTAAAAAAATAATAATAATAGTCCCGCCGAGTTTCTTGCCGGTCATAAAAGTCAAAATACTTCTCGGGTCAGAGGTGTAGGGTTAGAACCGGTGTAGTTTTTATTTTTCTCTTTTACTTTTGTATAGTCGACGTGTTAAAGTGCCCTTGTGGCCTACTTACTGAATAAACGTTTGAGTTTGAGTTTACATTGTCACCGAACTTGCATAAGTGTGCTAAGTTTCAACTCAATCGGTTAAAGATAACAGCTGCTGCAAAATTGAATTGCAAGTTTCATCGGAACATATTTACATATCGACGGTGGAAATTTCAAATGTCGTAAGGAACATACTATTATATGCGACTTACGACATTTGAAATTTCCACTGTCGATATATGGTAATTTGCTAGTAACTGGCTAACATGCATTAACTGGCCACATGGTATAAAAAATGAACGTTTTGGCACTGGTCCCACCGTGAGCTAGTAAGCTATGAGCTATCAGCTATTTCAAGGGACAAATGATAATTGATCCCGTGTAAATAAGAGACATATATGTCATAGCCGGGCGATCGTAGTTCATCGCCGGGCGTTGAGCTATAAATATATAGCTCTCTTTTATTTACACGGGAGCGATTATCTTTTGTCCCTTGTAATAGCTGATAGCTTATAGCTTACTAGCTCGCGGTGGGACCAGTGCCTCTAGCTGATTAAAATTCATTTTAGTTTTATGTGTCCAGTTATTGAATGGTGGCCAGTAATTGAAATCCCATTAGAAAATGTATTCTATTTGTATGTAAACAGAATTATTTTTCAGTATAAGTTATTGAAAACTGGCCAGTTACTGGCAATTAACACAAACAGTTCAAACTAATTTCTATAATAATATTTTGTCACATGTCAAATGCATTTTTTGCTCAGAAATTCAGTTGCCAGTTTGTTTGCAGGCATGTTTGTTTACCTTATTCATCATCATCATCTCAGCCATAAGACGTCCACTGCTGAACATAGACCTCCCCCTTGGACCTCCACATGTACCGGTTGGAAGCGACCTGCATCCAGCGTCTTCCGGCGACCTTAATTTCTACCATCTTACGTCTGGACGTCCTACGCAGCGTTTGCTAGTCCGTGGTCTCCACTCGAGCACTTTACGACCCCATCGGCCATCTTCTCTGCGTGCAATGTGGCCTGTCCATTGCCACGTCAGCTTGCTAACCCGGTTTACTTTATTAAAATTGTCTATTGGATGGTTTTCCTGAGGGATTACATTATGGGGTTTTCAAATAACGAGTGTATAGATTTATAAACGGTCGGCAACGCGCGTGTAACTCGTCCATAACGGTAACTGATTACCATCAGGCCGTATGCTGGTTCGCCGCCGACGTAGTGTTAAAAAAAACGTTAATTTAAGTTGTAACGTTATATCTCTTGCAGGTCCCCGCCGCCGCTGTCCCGCCGCTCGCGCAGCCCGCTCCGCCGCTCGCGCTCGCCGCTGCCGCGCCGCACCGAACACGCTCGCTCGCCGCGCCGCAGTCCCAGACGATCGCCCAGGTAACATTACATACGATTTTGACCACTGGTCTGGCATAGTGGGTAGTGGCCCTGCCTTTGAAGCCGATGGTCCTGGGTTCGATTCCCAGTCGGGGCATTTATTTGTGTGATATTTGTTCCCGAGTCATGGGTGTTTTCTATATGCATTTAAGTATTTTATATGTATCTATCTATTATATATATCATCGTCTAGTACCTACAACACAAGCCTTCCTGAGCTTACCGTAGGACTAGGTCGATTTGTGTAAGATTGTCCCGAAATGTTTATTAAAAGAAATATTTATTACACTTGTTGGACGACAGATGTTCTAGAAGTTTCTTTTGGTGTAAAAAAACGTTTACGAACGCGTGAGTGATAATGTTATCTATATGGAAAACGCAAATGCGTTCGTGACGTAAAGTTATGTTAAAAACTTACACTCGGGGCTCAGGTCTGTCCTAGTGGGTAGTCATAGTCACTCTACGTATAGGAATCGCCGGACTATACGCGTGGTGTTCAGGATTACCGCCTTCTGAATCTGACCCTTGATACAACCACAACCACGTAGCGAGTCTCTTAATATGTTGGTCGAGACTCTTCGCTATGAGACCGTTTACTCAAACAACTATCGGTACAATGATCGCTGAATCAATTTGTCACATGGCGGTTACCTCGTGAGATAATTAATAATGAATGCGAAAGTTTGTCTGTTTGTTTGTCCGTCTTTCATGGCAAAACGGAGTGACGAATTGACGTGGTTTTATAAGTGGAGGTAGTTGAAGGGATGGAGAGTGACATAGGCTACTTTTTCTAGCGAGAAAACATCTCACTCCCACGGGAAGACTTAATATGTTACATTTTGACATCCAAACCTTCAAAAAAAGAGCGTATAGATATCTTAAAGGTCGGCAACGTACTTGTGACTTTTCTGGTGCTGCGAGTGTCCATGGGCGGCGGTAGTTGCTTACCATTGGGCAATCCGTCCGCTTGTTTGCCTTCTATATCATACAAAAAAATCTTCTAACCATGTGATTATAATGTATGGATATATAAATGGACAATACCGTCCCCCAAGTATTTACAAGTGCAATTAATTCCAGACGCAGCCCGGCGCCGGGCGCGCGCCGCCGCTCCCGCGTCCGCGCTCGCCGCCGGCCCGCGCGCGCGAGGTGCGGGAGCGCGAGCCCCGCGAGCCCCGCGAGCCCCGCGAGCCCCGCGAGCCCCGCGAGCCCCGCGAGCCGCGCCGCGCCCCGGCCCCGGCCCGCCGCGCCGGCCCGCCCGCCCTCGCCGCCCGACCCCAAGAAGGTACTTCACTATCGCTGGTGACTAGGGAATGCAATCTCGTACGAGATTTCCGCCTAGCGAGATTGGGAGAATCGCAATTAAAACATATGCAAATGCTTGTTTTAAAAACTAGTAATTAACATGATATGTAATTAAATAGAAACCTGCGTTGCTTAGTTATAAAAATAATGTAAGTTTTATTTTAAAAATCAACAGAGTGCTTATTATTTTGTCTCTAACTCTAACAACATTTGTTTATGTCTATAATTATTATACCTACTGTAGCTAATCAGTTCAAATTCTTACAATATTGGTAACAAAACAATAATTATCTATATTTAGTCTTTTGTAAATTATTACTTTAGTTTCAATAATTAAGAGTAATAGGAATCCCTCTAAAATATCTCGTTATCTCGCGAGATCTCGTATGAAATTTGACGAGATACAATCTCGTAAAATATGGCCGGGATCTGGACGAGACGAGATTGCATTCCCTACTGGCGACGCGTTTCCCGCCGGCTTGACTAACTTTACTATAGTTCAACGGTTTTCCTTGGGCTCATGAAGAAAAGGCTAAGACGTATCGGCTCCGTGTTGCCTAAGAAAAAAATTGACGCGCCGCTACTTCTTGAGCTTACCGTGAGACTCAATCAATTTATATAAAAATGTCCTATTATTTTATTTATTTATGTAATACCTTTTCAACTCACCCATCTTGTTCCCACAACAGTCCTCCGGCTCCGGTTCATCAGTAAGCAGCTGCTCCGACGAGTCCTGCTCTGTCTGCTCGGCGAAGAACAAGAAGGGACCGCCGCCGGGTCCAAAGGGAGCGAAACCACCGTAAGTCACCGAGCTCATCCATCATCAGAACAGATACGGATCATTGGATTTTGGACCCGGGTATGTCCTTAAACTACGTCCAACAAGAGGTAGGGCACAGCGATGACCATCACGCTTGAATCTGGGGCAGCCCAACTGGGTACTTTCCCGCGGGTCCGACCCGCGCTCTGTGTGAATTAAGGCTTACTGAGCTTACCATAAGACTAGTTCGATATTTTTTATAAAACGACGGTGGCAAACAAGCACACGGCCCGCCTGATGTTAAGCAGTTACTGTAGTCTATGGACGCCTGTAACTAACCCCTAACCCCTATACCATAAAAGTTGAAGCTCTGGGAACCTTACTCACGGGCTTCTCCAGACTCGAGCGTGATGGTACTTCGCTGTGCTTTTACCTCATTTGAAGTAGTTTAAGGACATACCCGGGTCCAAAATCGGGGTCCGATTTGTAAGATTGTCCCGTAAACAGGTCTGGAAGTTATTTATTTTACACGATTACGGTAGTTTAATTAAAGAGCTGGCTAAGCGCCTCGTGGATACCACGGGTGACCAGAGGGCTGGCTCATTCCTTGCGCAGTGAATTAGCATCGCTATTGAGAGCGTGAATGCTGCTAGCCTTCTGGGTACCCTTCCATGCGGCGCTGCGTTTGCTCCTATTTTTTAACCGACGAAAAAAACGGAGGAGGTTCTCAATTCGACACGTATATATTTTTTTTTTATGTATTACCACGCATAATTTACTGGGTAGTCTTATTTTGATAATTCTTTTTTTATTGTAAAGGGTATACCTCGAAGTTAGTCCCATTAAATTTTGAAAAAAAAAAGATCCAACCCTAAAGGGTTGAGACAAAATTATTATTATTTTCTTTTTAGTGCGCTATTCTTTTGCTTTTTCGGCGGTTAAATTTTTTACTTGTAAATATCTGTATATACCTTGTTTCAGTTTTCTTTAGTTTTAATTTAATTCTAGTTGTTTTTTTTTTAAGTTTATTTATATTGTCCCGTAGTATTTATTTATCCCAGAAGCAATATAACGCGTGCTTGCCTTCCAGACCTGGTGCATCTCCTGCCAAGCGGCCGCCAGCGTCATCGGCTCGCGCCGTGCAGCCGACCAGGGAACTCCTCAAGGCCAGGGAGGCCAGTAAGAGGAGCCGGGAGGAGAAGGTAACTCTCAAACTATACCGGTTTGGTCTAGTGGGTAGCGAGCCTGCCTATGAAGCCGACGGTTCTGGGTTCGAATCCCAGTCAGGGCATTTATGGATATTCGGGCGTTTGAACCGTTCTTATTATACTCCAGATTTCTGTAGAAGTGCGCGCATTATATTAAATAGGTTTTGGTTGTCCTTTAGCCAGCCCAGCTGTCTACTAAAACAAAAATAACACCAAACTGTGTCATCATTTCTACAGAAATCTGGACAGAGTACTAAGAACGGTTCAAATGCCTGAATAATCACCCTTATTTGTGTGATGAGCACAGAGTTCCTGAGTCATGGGTGTTTTGTATCTATTTAAATTAAATATTTGTATATTATTATTATTACAAGTGGGAATAAAAAAATCTTATTATTTGGTGCTAACAAATTAGTCACAGATATTTTAAGACATAATACATTACATTAAAACAATTAATTTTTAATATACGGCGAGGGATAAATAGAAAAAAAAATAGAGGGATAAGTTTAAGCGGTACTCGTATAGCACAATTGTGTCGCTTAACTTTAAACTCAGGTAAATCCATTCTGCTTATTAGCTTTCAGATTATTATATTTTTTTTTAGATAATCCACCTTAAAGCAGAATCGATTTACCCGAGTTTGAAATTAAACTACACAATTGGTAGTGCACTGCGCTACTTATCCAGTGGTTGTAGGTTCGAGTCCCGCTGCGAGTCAAAATTTTCATATTTTTCTTTCGATTTAAATACAGAAAATATTCGCTAGCAGACGTTTCTGCGTAATAAAAAATAATTTAGGTCTCTTTTAATTGTCTTATTCACAGGGTGTTTTGATTTTGACAGGTGTTAGAATGGCAACGAACCCAAATGGCCGTAAACCGGCCCCCGGCAGCCCCGATACCTGCAGCGCAAATCAAACGAGAGGGAGAGAGACGCCGCGAGGGGCGGGAGAGGGAGGGAGAGAGGAGACGCGGCGTGTCGCCTGCGGCTATCGCCGCCGCTCTCAACGATTCAGACAGTGACAGCGAATCTGATGCCAGCTCGGAACAACCACAAAGGTGAGGTTTTCTTAATATTTTGACTAGCTTTATCAATGGTTTGATTTTTACAAGTTTTTATTTATCTTGCAAACCTTGACCTTGTCGGCACTCACCATCAGGTGCGATTGAGGTCAAACTCTGGTCAGTCTTGTATAAAAAAATAACGTAAGTTCCATATTAATTATATGCACAACTACATAGACTGTTAAGTTCTTCAACTATACTGACTGGGCCAGATTTTAATAGTAGTCTCTAAACTGCGCTGTCACGCGGATTCCATAGAAATTTTTTCACCGCTTTGGATTGGATTTGGATTTTGATATAGCTTAATATAGTGAAGTTCATATATCAAAAAAGATATTTGTGACCACCTCCACAGCTCCGATATATCTGACGGCGACTGGCTGACTGTGGTTGGATGAAGACAGGCTGTACCCTCACCATGAGTTGTGATTTTGAGGTTTTCAATAGATAGTATCGAGTTTACTATTTGTGCATCTCGTTCGCATTAATATAGTACAAGCGAGATGCACAGATAATAAACTCGATACTGGTTATCGAAAACCTCAATGTCACAACTCATGGTAAGGGTACTGATGACTAGGGCCCGGAATTTTGCGTGCGGTTTTGGAAAAGTCTAAGGGAGAGAACACTAACGTTTATCGATAAATCGGTCGTGTACTTAAGAGTCATTGAGATAAATTTATTTTTAATGAAATAATACTTGCATTATTGCAATCAAATATCTACTCAATTCTTTGTAGATAACATACCAGTCTAATATAAAATTATTTGTGACATTATCAATGAAAAGGGACCTTATTGTCGATGGCGCTTATGTCGTTTCTCAAGTTGGCGCGATAGAAATGTAACGCGGTTCGACGTAAGTGCCATCGACCATAAGGTCCCTTTTCATAGATAATGCCACATTTTATATTATCTACATACATTTCGTACATTTTTCATCACTAATCATTGAAAGAGCAAATGTATCATTCGGAAAGTTTGAGTTATTTTTTTTTTTAAACGCTAATAAAAAAACTAGGTTTATCGATATATCGATAAACGTTAGTATTCTCTCCCTTAGACTTTTCCAAAACCGCACGCAAAATTCTGGGCCCTACTGATGACGGTGATGATTTCAATCGTACCATCCGTTCGACAGATTGACCCTGTCGGAGCGTTTCGGCAAGATGGCGCAGTGGTCGGCCGACCGCAGCGCGCGGCTCGAGAACATGCGCATCACGCGGCGCGACAGCGCGCTGCACGTGCGCATCGAGCGCCACGAGGCGGCCGAGCCCGCGGACGAGCCCTACCCGTGAGTGCGAAGCCGGCAACCCATTATCTACACTATTATTAAATACTGATTTAAACTTTCACGGTTTGTACACATTATTAAACATGAACGGGACTTAACCGCGTATATTAACTTTAAAATTTTTACCTCCGACGTTTCGAAGACGACGTTGTCCTCGTGGTCTCGGATTAAGACTAACGTCGAAACGAAACGTCGTAAAACGTCGGAGGCAAATTTTAAAGTTAATATACGCGGTTAAGTCCCGTTCATGTTTAATAATGTACACTAATATTATTAGAGTTCGGACAAATTTGCGACGTTGCTCGCAATTATCTGGATATGACTTTAAAATTAATCATATAAGTAATCATTTAACTAATTTATTGACATATCATTTGATTCCTGGTCAATAAATACAAAAGTTTATTAAAGTATAGATTTTTTAAACAGTATTTTGTCTAAATTCCACTTCTTTTCACATGAAAAATATATTTAAGTTCTGGAAAACTCCGCTCGCAATCCACTGATGGTAATGGGGCAAACTTATGTAGTTTAATAGGAATATCTATGGAGGCTTTAACTATAAAACTAAGAAAACGTCTTCGTCTGAAATAAAAATCATAGCAGGATATTCAAATTCTTCTGACGAAAATGCTAACCACGTTAAATAACATTTTCATATTAAATATAAGAAACTACATTTTTATTTCAAAAATAATTAATTGAATAACATTTTGATTAATTTGGAGTCATGTCCACATTACTGCAAGCAATGACGCAAATTTGTCCGATCTCTGAATATTATAAAGGCGAAAGTTTGTGAGTGTGTATGCTTGTTACTTCTTCACGTCTAAACGGTTGGAGGGATTTTAATAAAATTTGATATGGTACATAAGATTTAAATTCTACTGAAAGAAAGTGTACAGTGTACAGTGTAATATACACTGGGTCTTACAAGGCTAATTAGACTCTGAACTCGTTGGGTAAACAAATACTGATACTGATATGAACAAAAATTTGACGACCGGTCTGGCCTAGTGGGTAGTGACCCTGCCTATGAAGTCAATGGTCCTGGGTTCGATTCCCAGTCGGGGCATTTATTTGTGTGATGAGCACAGATTCGTGTTCCTGAGTCATGGGTGTTTTCTATGTATTTAAGTCTCTATCTATCTATTATATATATCGTCGTCTAGTATCTACAACACAAGCCTTACTGAGCTTACCGTAGGGCTAGTTCGATATATGTAAGATTGTCCCAAAATATTTATTTATTTATTTCATTGACAGAGGCCTAGAAGCGGCCCCGGTCGGCAGCTACCCGGAGGAGCTGCTCGCGGCGGCCCCGGGAGGCCTACCGTCCTGGGACGACGTCCGAGTCCGCTACGACTATTATAAGAAACGGGGCTATTTGCGGGGTGAGTTTTGACAACTATACATCAAGTATATTTTACGTATAGTCAATCAATTTGATTTCTAGGCCACTTCGAACCTTGTCACAGTGACGTTAATAAGAGATCTTTTGCGTTTTTCATATAGATTTTCACTGTGACAAGGAACGAAGTGGCCTATAAATGAAATTGATTGACTGTACAATCGCCATAAGGCCCCTATTTCACCACAGCGACAATTGTCACGATTCCCGACACATGTAAATTTCTCACATTGCAGGTGTCCATTGGTCACATTAACCGCTTACCACCGGGCGGGACGCGTGCCTGTTTGCCACCAACACGTTAGTTTCAATAAAATGCTGTTATTTTTTATTCTTACTATTTTTATACCTATCTATCGATGATATAATAAACAATAACGGTATTTTATTGAAACTAACGTGTTGGCGGCAAATAGGCACACGTCCCACCCAATGGCAAGCGGTCAATGTAACCAATGGACACCTGCAATGTCAGAAATTTACATACACACGCATGGTGCTTACACCGTTTTGGATTGTATTTGAATTCTGATATAGGCGGAACGTAGTAATTTATGCATCATCACCAGAGCCCGGAAAATCCATAGCAAAACAAAACACTGTCGCAATCAAACTAGTGTTAGAAACATTTTTTTATCGATATCGAGTTTATCGATGTCTTATGGAATACTGATTCTCTGAAGTCTATTATTTTCAATGAGATTAATTACCTCTGTCACCCGACTACGGCCAAGCCAAAAGGTAAGGGTTATTACTTAATATCAAATATAAATAACGTTGATGATTACGTTGCGTTTTAGATGAAATAACAATAAAACAAACCCTAACTTTACCACTTATTTTGCGTTTGGCGTGAATGATTATAAAATAATGTACCTAAACATATCGGTATGATTTTTTTTTGACAAAAGTCATCTCAAGTTTCTATCACTAGTTTGCTTGCGACAGTCTTTTGTTTTGCTATAGATTTTCCGGGATCTGATCATCACAAAGATATAGTGAGGTAATGATGGTGCTGCCATCTATGAAGAAAATAAATCTCATATTTGTCGACAGGTCTAACCCTCAGTGACTACGTGAAGTGGGAAGAATGGTGGTACAAATACCAGGAGTGGCTGAAGAGGGAGCGAGCTTACGAGCGCTGGGCGGAGGGCGAAGTCGGCTCGGTGAGTTTACACTGCTTAAATAAGTATTACAGGACATTCTTATACTCGTAACGCCCACCATACTAAAATATTTAATAGTTAAAACCAACCTTATTGTACAGTGAATTGGGTTGAATTTTCTTTACGAAAACTAATGAAACAAAAGAAATTTTACCCTGTTTCCTAAAAAGGTTTCAACTCCATTGTAAGACTGTACATTGTAATGTACACTGGGCGTTATGAGGTTATACAAATGGACTGAGGCCCATGGTAAGCCCAAGAAGGCTTGTGTTGTGGGTAGCTACGAAATAAATATTACTTATATACATACATTTCAGCCGTATGCAGTCCACTGCTGGACATAGGCCTCCCACAAATATAACTTGTATCATCTTGGGGGTAGTTGCCATAGCATAGGCTTGGCAGTCGGGTTGGCGACGGACGCTGCTGCCCGTCCGTAGGATATTTCCCTTTGTCGCCTCTTACGCCACCCGCCGGAGAAGATGGGGTGGTGTTATTCTAGTCAGCCGGCATCACCCGGCAAATACTTAAATAAATAATAATAAATAAAGTTTTCGGGGACAATCTTATACAAATCGACCTAGTCCTATAGTTCCCTCAGTAAGGATTGTTGTAGGTGCTAGACGACGATATATATAATAGATAAATACATATAAATACTTAAATACACAGAAAACAACCATGACTCAGGAACAAATACCCTGAATGGGGATTCTAGCTCTGCGCGAGCGGGATAGCGCTTTATTGCATCGGAGCGAGGGTCGAAGTTTGTGGAGCATACCTTTTTATTTGTACTTTTATATTCTGAGGCCGTAGTGCGGCATCTTCCCCGTCACAGGCTCGTCGCGCAATGACGGGGGCGGTATCCATTGCGCACGCCCGTCGGACAGCTGTCCGCGGAGCACCAAGAGACACCTCTATAGTAGTGCACCTTGCTCGCAGGTCCGTCGCGAGCGTCGCCGGCGCGGCGGCCGCCACCGGCGCAGCTGAGGGCGCGCCGCCCCCGCCGCCGTGCTGGCCGTGGACCTGGCGGCGGGGGCGGCGCCCGAGCTGTAGGCGCCCGGAGCCCGAGCTGCAGGTACACACATACACAAACACTACACGCACACTACACAAGACAGACAGACACACGTACACAAAATAACTATTGTTATAAATAAATTATAGAGAGCGTGGAATTACATTTGTAGTGGTTGAATGGGAAAAAGGAAATTTCAAATATATAATGCTTATAAACACAATACCACTACATAGAATGCCTATAAACACATTACCGCTCCATAAAATGCCCATAAACACAATACCGCTCCATAAAATGCCCATAAACACAATACCACTAAATAGAATGCCTATAAACACAATACCACTACATATAATGCCTATAAATACAATACCACTAAATAGAATGCCTATAAACACAATACTACTAAATAGAATGCCTATAAATACAATACCACTAAATAGAATGCCTATAAACACAATACTACTAAATAGAATGCCTATAAACACAATACCACTAAAAATAATGCCTATAAACACAATACCACTACATATAATGCCTATAAACATAGTAGCACTAAATAGAATGCCTATAAACACAGTAGCACTAAATAGAATGCCTATAAACACAATACGACTACATAGAATGCCTATAAACACAATACGACTACATAGAATGCCTATAAACACAATACCACTACATAGAATGCCTATAAACACAATACCACTACATATAATGCCTATAAACATAGTAGCACTAAATAGAATGCCTATAAACACAGTAGCACTAAATAGAATGCCTATAAACACAGTAGCACTAAATAGAATGCCTATAAACACAATACGACTACATAGAATGCCTATAAACACAATACCACTACATAGAATGCCTATAAACACAATACCACTACATATAATGCCTATAAACATACTAGCACTAAATAGAATGCCTATAAACACAGTAGCACTAAATAGAATGCCTATAAACACAGTAGCACTAAATAGAATGCCTATAAACACAATACCACTACATAGAATGCCTATAAACACAATACCACTACATAGAATGCCTATAAACACAATACCACTACATAGAATGCCTATAAACACAATGCCACTAAATAGAATGCCTATAAACACAATGCCACTAAATAGAATGCCTATAAACACAATACCACTACATAGAATGCCTATAAACACAATACCACTACATAGAATGCCTATAAACACAAACCACTACATAGAATGCCTATAAACACAATACCACTACATAGAATGCCTATAAACACAGTAGCACTAAATAGAATGCCTATAAACACAATACGACTACATAGAATGCCTATAAACACAATACGACTACATAGAATGCCTATAAACACAATACCACTACATAGAATGCCTATAAACACAATACCACTAAATAGAATGCCTATAAACATACAATACCACTACATATAATGCCTATAAACATAGTAGCACTAAATAGAATGCCTATAAACACAGTAGCACTAAATAGAATGCCTATAAACACAATACGACTACATAGAATGCCTATAAACACAATACGACTACATAGAATGCCTATAAACACAATACCACTACATAGAATGCCTATAAACACAATACCACTACATATAATGCCTATAAACATAGTAGCACTAAATAGAATGCCTATAAACACAGTAGCACTAAATAGAATGCCTATAAACACAGTAGCACTAAATAGAATGCCTATAAACACAATACGACTACATAGAATGCCTATAAACACAATACCACTACATAGAATGCCTATAAACACAATACCACTACATATAATGCCTATAAACATACTAGCACTAAATAGAATGCCTATAAACACAGTAGCACTAAATAGAATGCCTATAAACACAGTAGCACTAAATAGAATGCCTATAAACACAATACCACTACATAGAATGCCTATAAACACAATACCACTACATAGAATGCCTATAAACACAATACCACTACATAGAATGCCTATAAACACAATGCCACTAAATAGAATGCCTATAAACACAATGCCACTAAATAGAATGCCTATAAACACAATACCACTACATAGAATGCCTATAAACACAATACCACTACATAGAATGCCTATAAACACAAACCACTACATAGAATGCCTATAAACACAATACCACTACATAGAATGCCTATAAACACAGTAGCACTAAATAGAATGCCTATAAACACAATACGACTACATAGAATGCCTATAAACACAATACGACTACATAGAATGCCTATAAACACAATACCACTACATAGAATGCCTATAAACACAATACCACTAAATAGAATGCCTATAAACATACAATACCACTACATATAATGCCTATAAACATAGTAGCACTAAATAGAATGCCTATAAACACAGTAGCACTAAATAGAATGCCTATAAACACAATACGACTACATAGAATGCCTATAAACACAATACGACTACATAGAATGCCTATAAACACAATACCACTACATAGAATGCCTATAAACACAATACCACTACATATAATGCCTATAAACATAGTAGCACTAAATAGAATGCCTATAAACACAGTAGCACTAAATAGAATGCCTATAAACACAGTAGCACTAAATAGAATGCCTATAAACACAATACGACTACATAGAATGCCTATAAACACAATACGACTACATAGAATGCCTATAAACACAATACGACTACATAGAATGCCTATAAACACAATACCACTACATAGAATGCCTATAAACACAATACCACTAAATAGAATGCCTATAAACATACAATACCACTACATATAATGCCTATAAACATAGTAGCACTAAATAGAATGCCTATAAACACAGTAGCACTAAATAGAATGCCTATAAACACACGATACCACTACATAAAATGCCTATAAAAACAATACCACTACATAGAATGCCTATAAACACACGATACCACTACATAAAATGCCTATAAAAACAATACCACTACATAGAATGCCTATAAACACACGATACCACTACAGATACAATTCCACGTTCTCGCTAATCTGCCTGAAATCGACTTAACTATTTTATTTTCTATTCAACAGAGAATCCTGAGTTTGATCTCTAACGCAGCCGGCACCGAAACTCCCATAAAGACTTCAGTGAAAGTGATTATTATAATGTGCGTACTAAAATAGCTTAATTTTAATCATAGATGTATATTAAAAGTCTGTAAATGTAACATTATCTAGCAAAAGGGACCTTATTGTCGATGGCGCTTACGTCGAACCGCGTTGCGTTTGTATAGCGGCATCTTGAGCAACGGCGTAAGCGCCATCGACAATAAGGTCCCTTTTGCTAGATAATGTCACAAATGTGAGAAACTTAACTAAGCGACCGCTGTTTAGGAGCGTCGGCGTGTCCACACGTGCCGAATTCTTCCGGCTTAACCAACTTGCCTACAGCTTTGGGCTTGGCAAAGTTGGTTTTGACTAGCTTGAAACCTTCGGGGTCTTTATCCTCAAGCCGCTCGGAGACCTATAAGAAGGTCTCCCATTGAATGCCATTTTGAATTTTAATTATGACTAAAAGGGTGATTATTCGGGCGTTTAAACCGTTCGTATTACTATGTCCAGATTTCTGTAGAAGTGCCTGCATTACATTAAGTAGGTTTTGGTTGTCCTTTACCCAGCCCAACTGTCTATCAGTAAAGCAAAAATAACACCAAACTGTGTGATCATTTCTACAGAAATTTGGATAGAGTAATAAGAACGGTTCAACCGACCGATTAATTACCAAGGATCGGACAAACGCCCGTCATTTCGAAAATATAACCCTGTTCCGTACAGAAGACTTCCTTACGTTAATAAAAAATAGTAATTTATACATTTATTGGACCATAATTTATATCTAGTGACAAATTAATTCATGATTGACATTCCGAAATTTACTTTCGCCAATAAATAGATAAATCACAATCAGGTCACAGTCATGGTCATCAGAAGTGGTTGGAACCTCCTAAATAGATATTTTGTGTTAGTAGTCTCTGCTGTACGGAACAGGGTTATATTTTCGAAATGACGGGCGTTTGTCCGATCCTTGATAATCACCCAAAAATCTCTTTATTCCGTTATCATACAGATTTTTACTACCCGCTTTAGACGAAATCGCGTCGACTTTTTTGATGAGACCCTAATTATCGGGTCCTTTAGTTAAGTTTTTTAAGTTGTGTGGGTAGATCAACTACATTTTATTTAGCGTCAGACAACAATTTGACGCAACGAGTGAGATAAAGTTGACTCGCCCAAAACGAAAATTGTGTATAAATAGGTTTAACTATAAATAGGAATACGGACTAACATATTGTTTTTACATTGTAATATTAGCTTAGATTTAACTAGAGGGCATTTTCTCTTAACTATACCATTAACTGCCGGTTAGTGGTCGTCACTAACTGACGGTTTGTCACACAACTGACAGCTTAACGTGTAAAGTTAAGGTAAAAATGCCCTAAAATCCGACTTGATCAAATGTTGGTATTAATAAGTTTTTTGGAGCTTATGTACTGTTGCCATCAGATATATCGGAGCTGTGGTGGTGGTCACAAATGTTTGAACAAACGCCTTCGAGGCGATAAAGTGCATATTCAGATATTTGTGACCAACTCTACAGCTCCGATATATCTGATTGCGGCCACAAAAAAAGAAAACTTGATATTTTAGCATTTCTCCAAAAAGTTGCCGTGTTTCAAAATTTTGTATATATAACGTAAATTTTATATTATTTCTTCTCAGAATCATAAAACATTGTACATGTTTTTTTTCCTATTATGTTACAATCATCCATTTATTTTGTATGGTAACACAAGAAATTACAAAATTGTATGGAATTTTCTTAAACAATTTTGTCGGAAAATTTTGAGTTGAAATAATATAAAAACAAATGTTAAAACTGGCAATTTTTTGAAGCAACTTGTATCAAGAAATTTACGCAGTCGCCAACCGGCATACGCCGGCGTACGGACTGTAGCCCGACTAGGTATGAAAGAGCCTCCCAGTAGTGGGACTTGTGGTCTTAAACCTCCTTATTCATAATCGTCTCTGATAATTATGTACTTAGATTAACTAAAATTCTTTTATCCCTGTCAGTAACTTTCACAGTTGAGTTTGCTAAAAATAGACAAAACATAGATTAATTATTTTGCAATTCTGGGAAAGTTACTCGTATTAGTACCTGTGGCGGCGCCAGTAATGGACAAGGAACCAATCATGAACATCTTATTTCAAAGGAGTCAAGTGTTGTGCATTTGTTGGTACATATTCAATTTAAACCGTTATGGTTTTTGAATTAAGAATTAAGTGTCCATCATTGGTACCTGGCAGCTTAAAGTGCCCAACATTTGTGGCATTACCCTAGTTATTGCCTGGAACAGGTTTAGCTTTGCGAGACTTAAAAAATTGAAATAGATGACATATACTTAAGAAAAAGCGACTTGAACCTCCGGCGGTCGGAACGGGATTTGAACCCGCATCTCGGCGGCGGAGGTGTCATCTATTTAAATTCTTAATTTATATAGTAGTATTACTACTTAAAAATCAAAGCAAATCAAAATATATAAAAAAAAAAATAGGTTTGTTCTTAGTTCTGCGAGCTTTTATCAATAAGGGGGTAATATAATTATATGTAGATATAAATCAGTGTAATAAATTATGTTCGTTTTAAAATTATATTTAATGTGTAGTTGTGAGTTTAAAAAAAAAATCGAACTATCTGTTATTTTCTGAGTTTCATGATATTTCTATTCGATATCTTTTTTTATAAATGCTAACACAATAGAAAAGAAATCGAGTAATTCGCTAATTATTGGCCACTATCCAATGACTGTCCACATTATACTAAAAATGAACACTGTTTATATGTGATCTAAATTAATTTTAGCATTAGGCACATGGTCCCACCGCGAGCTAGTAAGCTATGAGCTATCAGCTACACTACCGTCAAAAAGTTCAAGACCAAACACAATGTTTAGTTTATTGTTATAAACTCTTCTAAATAACATCAAAATAAATTTGCAGTCAATAGAAAACAAGGTAAACTTATTATTTTTGGCTTTGTACCTTTAGCAAATACTCTTTTCTATACATTTGTAAGTAAAAAGTATTTGATTGAGAAGGCACTTAAAAGTAAATGTTCAAAATTTGAGATTTAAACGATATTGTTTGTTCTAAGAATCTCTCTCTCAGAATCGCAGCTCTCAATTCTTCAAATAACATCCTAGTTCATATAAAAGGACTCAGGTGCTAGTATGAAAAAGTTGATTATTTGCATACATTTTTGTGTTTGGTCTTAAACTTTTTGACGGTAGTGTATTTCAAGGGACAAAACATGATTGCTCCCGTGTAAATAAAAGAGAGGGATGTATATTTACAGCTCATCACCCGGCGATGAACTATGATCGCCCGGCTATGACATAAGTCTCTTTTATTTACACGGGATCGATTATCTTTTGTCCCTTGAAATAGCTGATAGCATATAGCTTACTAGCTCGCGGTGGGACCATGTGCCTTAGGTGGCCTTTTATTAGACCATGGCTAATTATTGGCAAAATTTCCTAGTTAAAAAAAATAATTTATTGTAATCGGAAGAACGAATTATAGAAATAACAATAAAAAACACAGAAAATAACATGGTGGCATTATTTTAAAGGAGACGTGTAGATGTATATTGCAATTATGTATTTAATTTACATATTTTAGTACGAATTAAAAATAGATTTTTCTATAGCAAAGTAGTTGATATAACACATGTGCAGTGACATGTTTTGAAAGCGCATTAAAAAAAAGTTTTTACAGTACATGTGGTGTTACATTACCGCACTAGTGCAATAATGAATTCATTACGTAACCATGACGATTAATGAAAGTCCTGACTGACTGATCAACGCCCAGCCCAAACCGCTTAACCTAGATAGCTGATTTTATCACAAATGGTAGGTACCGTAGGGCTAATACCGTAAGGAGCCACTAAGAAGGGGTTTTTGGAAATTCCACCATTATGGGGGTAAAAATGGGGTTGAAAGTTTGTATGGGGATTCTGTAAAATTTAAAGCGAGAGACTTGAAATTTTGTGTAAACACTATTCGAATGTAAGAAAAGTGATTTCAGCGTTTTTTTTTATTTATCCCCTAAGGGATGGGGTTCTTCTGCGCGTGCGAAGCCGCGGGCAAAAGCTAGTATGGCCATATATACTGAAACACGAATGGTACATGTGTGAATAAATAATTCGCAACTCGATTTGATTTCAAATTTATTTTATCGCTATTGGTTGCGAATTAGAATTTCCTATTTTTCGCACTTGTGTCGTAACGTATTCTATCAATACTTTGTTTGCGTTATGAATAGAAATCATTATATTAATTACTTATTTTAAAGTTCTGATCAAAAAAGTACATAAGTACATTCTGTATATAAAATTATAATCTCATACATAAAGTATATCTTATTAATATTATTATATAAGATCTTATCACGGTAAAATATTTGTGACACTAGTAAAAAAGGGTATAAGTCAAATTGGTTCAATAATAAACGTCACAAGTCCTATAAAATGTAAGGCACTTGTACCCTTTTTCGCTGTGCTAATTTAACTTACCTTTTTTAACTAGGGCCACAGATATATCGATACGGAAAGAGTTGCAAAATATGTATACAGCAAGATGCATGTATACATATTTTGACACTTTGTTTGTATCGATATTTCTGACCTTGAAGTGTACATGTGCAAAGTTGTCGCAAATATTAAATTTTTTTTACAGCGTGAATAGAATATTTAAATTAAAATTTTACAAGCTGTAAAGAGATTTCCGAAATATTTTGTAATTTTGAAAAAATCCCGTTAGCACGTTTGTACAGTCGCCATCATATATATCGGAGCAGTGGAGGTGGTCACAAATATTGGAACAGTCAGCGTCATATAGTTCGTAGCATTCAAAGTACTCAAATAGTTCGGTACACCATACTAATTCTATGGTGTACCGAACTTTTTGAGTACTTTGGATGCTACCAACTATATGACGCTGACTGAACAATGCCTCTGTTATCAAGGCTGTAGAGTGCATGTTCAGATATTTTTGAATATCTTGTCTGCTCCGATATATTTGATGGCGACTGTACACGAGGTGATGAGTTTAATAGACTCTGTCCTCCCGCGACTTCGTGTATAAACTCCCCATTTCAATATTTGAAGTTTAACATTTTGAAAAATCATTTTCATCACGCTTGCTCGTAAAATATGTTATACGTTAGCGGGCCGTAAGTTTTAAATTTCACCCTAATAAAAGTATGAATTTAGACTGAAGTTGTATTTATTTTCCCTTTTTCCTCACAAGTGTGATGAAAAACATTGTGTACATTCAAGTTATAATAGCACTGCTACCTTTCAGGTATGTAGTGTTGTGTTCCTGATGGTGAGTAAGGTTCCCAGAGCTCCAACCCCACTTATATGCCGGCAACGCGCTTGTGACTCCCCTGGTGTTTGCGGGTGCCCATGGGCGGCGGTAATTGCTTACCACCAGGCAATCCGACTGCTCGTTTGCCGCCTAGAACATAAAAAAAAAATCCGGTGACCTTAATGGGGTCGTCTGTCAATCTTGTGGGTGGACGTCCTACGCTGCGCTTGCTAGTCCGTGGTCTCCACTCGAGCACTTTTCGACCCTATCTGCCATCTTCACTGCGTGCAATGTGGCCTGCCCATTTCCACTTCAGCTTGCTAACCCGGTGGGCTATGAGGGCGCTTCCTACCGGTACATGTGGCGGTCCAAGGGGGAGGCCTATGTTCTTCAGTGAACGTCTTAAGTGTGAGATGATGATGATGATGATATAATTGACGACAGGTATGGCCCAGTAATGTATTGTGAAAACTATGAAGTTTGTAGGCTAGTAAACGTCAACTGGGCGTTTTCAAAAAACGTTGTCCCAAACCTCATTCTTCTAGATCTGGACGTGCCAGGCCTCATTTTTCTCAGAATCACGAGCTTTTTCGACCATAATTATTAAAAAAAGTGTCTCGAAATTCCCATTCCATTACGCTGCCCTATTAGTATGAACTTTCTACTGATGGTCGCGTACCTAATGGAAAATTAAAATCTAAATTTTATTTATGAAAGTTTTGGAACACTTATTAAGGCGCTCTTAAGCCTCGGTCAAATCTAAGAGCGTGGCTCGGCGCGACGTCCGCGTCGCGTGATGCCGACGTGATGACTGTCAAACAGGGCGCGCGCGGACCGCGCCGGCCTCGCGCTTTCAACACGCCCTCATCACGCGCGCGAACGCGGCGTGGACGCGGCGCGATGCGGGCGTCACTCTCGCACTACGCACCGCGCGCCACTTAACGTCCGACTGAGGAGACCCAGCGCGGCGCAGCGTGCCGCCGCGTCCGCGCCGCGCAGCGCTGCGCCCGCGCCGTCTGGACGCAAGGGGCCGCGCGGCGCGGGGGCGACAGAAGCGGGGCGCGATGGCAGCGGGACGCAGTCTGTTTGACGTCGCTAACCTGTTAGCATGTGTTTAAGGCCGCCGCGGTCGCGCGCGCGACCGCGGCGTGGCGTCACGCCCTCTGATTTGACCGAGGCTTTATAGACGTATTTTAGGTATTTGCGGGGGTGAAGCAGAACGCGGTGGAGGCGCATGCGGGGCGCCCCGCACCACGCCACGCGCGTCGCTCGCGTAGTTATTCTGTTCGTAACCGTATTCTGGTTGAAGCAAATTCCAGAGCGTTCCGGAAATTATACAATACTATTTGTTTTTAGAGATCCGTAAAAAGGGTAAAGGGAACCCCCACTACTAAGACTTCGAGGTCCGTCCTAGGTTGTCACTAGGTTGTATCTGTCTGTCACTAGGTTGTATATCATTTTATTAAACCATCGCCATTAAATTTGTTGCGCTTTGAACTACTTGCCAAATCATGAAATAATACATTTTTTTAATTCAAGTTTTGGACACGATATTGATAAAATGAACGAACAAATTTGAGGCCAAATTCATTTATTAGAATCCATTAATCCAAATCAAAAGATGAACTTTTTCAGTTCATCTTTTGGGAATAGAAACATCGGTTGAACAAACACGTTTTCATACTAAAATAAACCCCAAAATAAAGGTGTTAGCGAAAGAAAGTGCTGTTCAACTTTGGTCATTATACAAGCATTTGAGAAATGTTGCCTATGCCCACAAGTTGACCTCCGGTCATCTATTGGAAATTAGTCACAATATTGAAAACATAACTTGAACAGCAAATATATCATTAAATAATAATAAAAACTTAATTTTTTTTTTCAAGTTGAGAATCGTGTTTTGCTCTAAAATTAAAATTACTATAAGTACAATATACTAAATGGTATTTAATTCACGTGTTTATTACCAAAACAACAAATACGTAAAAAAACAATTAATCATAAAACAATAAATTTAACTTAAACTAAATTCACGTTTAGGTTAATTACAAGTTGATGCGGGTCCATATTGGGTCACATAAAATTAATTAGCATATAATTTTTCATAATAACGTTTTGTGATCAGAATGATCATTTGTCATTATTTTTTTGGTTATAACTTTTTTTCATATAAATTTTGACTACTAATAACATTGTTGATAAAGATATGTAGTCCGATTTTTTAAATTCATAATATAATTTCAAACTTTTTATCGGGACTCATAACGATGTTTTAAATAATTTTTTTTTTTCGACAGCGAGTCGGGGTGTATTGTGAACGCAACATACCTAACACACTCAATGCAGTACTATATTAACAATAATTAAGGAAATAATGTTAGTACTAGTAACTTTACTGACTTGAAAAGAACTAGAATATAATAAAACTGTACAACACACAATTACTAAAACTGCACCAGACCTGCAAACTAACTACGTAAAAACGCATGTGAAATCCGCTACGACGCGGCCGGTTGAATGTTCTGGTACGTAGATTACCGTTTAGGCATTCTAATATTTGTCATAATTATGTCCTCTTAGTTCACTTAAGCGTTTCCTCTTTCGCTTAACTTTATTTACACTGCGATTACCCTTATTGCTTCCTGTCTAAAGTAATATTACCGCGTTAGGAAAATGTGCACACGTCCTACGTTGACAGCGGTCACGAGCGTACTGGCGACTGGGCAATAGTCGGCCGCCGCCGCGCGCTGAACCATTTTATTTTGCCAATAACGAAATCAATTGGTATTATTGATGTACTCAACTTATTAAAAATCTATGAAGTACAAATCGAAATCTACTTAAAAACTATTATTTAAAGCAAATTTTGTGTTGATATTCACAATAGTTATCGAGATATTTGGTTTAAGGTGTAAAAAACGAGTTATTTTCAAATAAAAAAGCTATCGAGATTTTTATCAGCAATCGTGTTTCTGATGAAGCCAAAAACTAGAGAATAGACTGAAATAATACATATAAAAAAATTGCAGTTGTAAGTTCTGTGAAAGTATTTTATTAATATTTTCTAAAATTGGTGTTTTCACTATCTAGAGCGCATTAATCACGATCGAATAAGCTGGTACCTAATTTAGTTTGTTCGTAAAATCTCATTTTTTTAACCATTTTTAAGGCCCCATTGACTGAGACATGGTATCGCAGAATTCTTTGCAGCTATCGGAGCCAACATTTCAAAGCCTATTTTAAGAGCAAGCTAAATTTCCAACAAGTACAAGCGACATTGTGCCATAATAGTAAGACAGTATAGGTGAATTTCCAAGGGAGAATATGTGGTCGATATATCGCCCCTGCCTTATAAAGGGTTAAAGTTGTAGAATAAATGTTGCTACGTTCGTAGAGTAGAAGCAGCCTAGAAGCGATTCCTAAAGTTATTTGCTCTTATTACAGGAATCACCCACACGAATGCGATATATTTGGCCATTTTGACTGTTACTATCTATATGATGCTGATTTAAAGTTTAATTAAGGTATGTCACAAGTCCTATAAATGTCCTGTTTTGTCACATCAATTCTAAATGTGACAAGACATCAATAATTATGCGATATTAATGCACTATCTCATTACTAAATTAATTTGCCATTACTAAATGAAATAATTAACGTAACACTAATTAAATCAATTAGCTACGATCAGGGACTCTAATTGTTAATCCATTTAGGGCTCACATTATAGAGTATAGATTAATTAGCGAGAGAGTGATATGTATAGTGGCTATGGAGAGAATGGCATGTATAGTGGCATTGTGTTTATAGGCATTCTATAAACACAACTCTAGACTACACTAGAATATCACCACCCCATCTCCCGCGGGTGTCGTAAGAGGCGAAAGGTGTCGTAAGGGAAAAATCCTACGGACGGGCAGCAGCGTCCGTCGAAACCCAATCTACAGCTCCTGCGGTCGCCAACCCAAGTGTGGCGACTATGGCAACTACCCCCAAGATGATACAAGTCATATTTATGGTAGGCCTATGTCCAGGCTTGGATTGCATATGGCTGAAATGTATGTATGTAGGCATTCTATATTTGAAATTTCTTTTTCCCCTCACTAGCTCGTAAAGCGCTTGTATTATCCTTTAATACGAGAGGGTAAAACGCATTTTATCCGCTAGTGATTAAAGTAAGTTGACTTCTCATAGCTCTTATTGCTATGGTTTTAAAGTCTAAATTCGCGAAGTACAGCTCACTTGCCCCCGCGGCGGCGGCGGGCGCTGGCGAGCCTCGCACACGCACCCAGTTGAAAATCGAATTAGAACATTCGAAAATCGTACTGGCCACCACAAGCTAACCTAAGCTAAAGGCACCTTTGTTTTTTAGGGTTCCGTAGTCAACTAGGAACCCTTATAGTTTCGCCATGTCTGTCCGTCCGTCCGTCCGCGGATAATCTCAGTGACCGTTAGCACTAGAGAACTGAAATTTGGTAGTAATATGCACATCAATCACGCCTACAAAGTGCAAAAATAAAAAGTGGAAATAGTACATTTCGATGCTAGTGCGGAAAGTATGTCATTACGTCACGAGGCCCGAGATATTTTGGCACGAGCCGAAGGCGAGTGGTGATACTCGGGCCGAGTGAAGAATGACATTTCCGCGCGTGTATCGAACGACGTTTTTTAATACAGTTGCGAAAAAACAAATAAGAAATAAAATAAAAAAACAACTACTCGTTCAACAACAAGTTCGATTATCGCAGTGACAATTTTTGACATTATAAAGAGGTGTCTTTTTAGCTTAAATTCGACTAGAGTGGAATTTTTTAAGTATTACTATTAATCCATTTCCATGAAAGTTTTTAAATGTATGTATAAAATACGTACATACTTGTAAATATACAATATTTTACTTAAACACTTTGGAAACATAACCAATAACCAGTAGGAAAAACGCCTCTTGTTTGACAGGCGTTTCGGCAGCTGTTCCGTTTCATTCTAACATTTTGTTCGCACCTGGCTGATCCGTAATCTGACGTAAGCACTTCACTATAAAGTTCACTTTACTGACACGTTATTACACTTCACTTATACTGTTTCTAATCTACTCAATTCACTGATAATTTATCCCGGTTAGTTACTGATTTAAGCTTGGAAGCTATTTGACGTCTAAATTTTTTGATGAACTTTCGTTACTCAGTTTCTCTTTTAAAAAGCGCCATCTAGCGACAAATTCAGTAACTAATTTTCTTTATCTACATACAAGCGGCATTTTCAATCTCAACATCCTCCGCCGCCAAGGAAGTATTCCTTGATTACTAATTTGGAAGTCGACACAGCTTGGTGATTGGTCGTTGTGTTATCCCAAAAGCTGTGCGAATGTCATACATCCGAGTCAATCCATCAGAACCGGAATACTTCTTTAGTATTCTTCCTACTCTCCAGTTCGCTGGTGGAAATCTTGGATCTTTTATTAATACCAACTCTCCTAGTTCTAAATCTCTTTGTGGAGTATTCCATTTTGGACGAGTTTGTAAACGAGAAAGATACTCGCTTTGCCACTTAACCCAAAAATCTCGAAGCATTCGTTGAGTTAACTGCCATCTCGATAAGCTAGATATAGAACTCTGCTCGTTACTGCGATCTGGTATGCAAATGAGAGGTTCGCCGACCAGAAAATGTCCAGGTGTCAAGTAGTCTAAATCCTCAGCATCATCACCCAACGGAGCTAATGGACGGGAATTAAGGCACGCTTCAATTTGAGAAAGCACGGTATATAGTTCTTCAAACGTCAGTGTTGACTCTTGTATTATTCTTTTCAGATGGTACTTAGTTGATTTTACACCTGCTTCCCAAAGTCCTCCAAAGTTTGGTGCTCCAGGGGGAATGTATCTCCATCGAGTTCCTTTTTTATCTAACTGTTTGAGTAAATCATCAGGGACTTCGTTGCGACCTTGCTGCCACATTTTCAAAAGTTCTTTTTCAGCTGCAACGAATGTAGTACCATGATCACTCCATAGTTCCTTGCAATGGCCACGTCTTGACACAAATCTCTTAAAAGCCGCGATAAATGCTTCTGTAGTCATATCACTTACTAGCTCTAAATGTATGGCCTTGGTAGACATACAAATGAATAATGTTATGTATGCCTTGTATGTTTTCGCTCCTCGACCTTTACTCATTCTGCACGTGATAGGACCGGCGAAATCAACACCGCTTATAAGAAAAGGGCGTGAAGGTTTCACTCTGACTTCTGGTAAGTTTCCCATCAACTGAGTGTTTGTCTTCGCATTGTATCTTGCACACTTAACACATTTTTTGTAAAATTGTTTAATTGAAGATCCTCCTTTTATAATCCAGTATTTACTTCTCAGATATGGTGTCATAAGATGAGGTCCTCCATGAAGGGTATTTTTGTGAGCATCGTCCAACAAAATAGGTAATAAAACATTATCTTTAGTTATTATAACGGGATGTTTTTGATCCATACTCAACTCTGCGTGTTTCAGTCTTCCACCTAATCTCAAAAGACCTTTATCGTCCAGATAAGGTGTAAAAGGCAATAGACGACTACTTCTCTTAATCGGCTTTCCAGTTTTCAGATGATTTATCTCTTCAGGGAATTCCATCTCTTGGGACATCTTTAAACATAAGGTGAGTGCTTCATCTTTTTCTTCACAAGTTATATGTTTACTGATATTTTTTTCTTTTTTCAGAACTTTCAGCCATCTTCTACAGTAAGAAACCACATCTAACAATTTTTGAAGAGACGAGTATTTATTAAGTAAATTAAGCTTTTCAGAGTCTGTTTCTACAGTTGTCGTGTTACATTTAACAAACAAGCGTTTTTCTAAGTCTGTTTCAGGTATGTAGTCCACGGATACAGTGAAATCATTTTTGCGTAAAAATGCTGGACCGTTGAACCACAACTGATTTTGTTTCAGCTTGCTTGGTGACAGACCTCTGGAAGCTGGATCTGCTGGGTTATCCTTAGTGTTTACATATAACCAGTGTGTATCTAAATTGCCTCTTATGTCAATCACTCGATTCTTTACATAGGGCGTCCATCTATTCGGATCTCCTTTAATCCATGCTAAAACCACTTTTGAGTCTGTCCACGCATATGTCTGTTGTAACTCGATGTTTAGAACTTTCATCACATGCTTCATTAGTTTGCTAAGCAACGACGCGCCGCATAGCTCGAGGCGTGGCAAAGATAATGGTTTAATAACTGGGGCAACTTTTGTTTTTGCTGTAATTAAAAACACTTGACATTGTGTTCCATCTGTGTGTACAACTCGAATGTAGATGACTGCTGCGTATCCTGTCTGACATGCATCAGAAAATCCATGTAACTCGATCACTGATTTTTTACTAGAACCAGTCCAACGATCAATTTGTATCTCTGATAATGTAGGTAAGTCTTCTTGATACTGGCTCCATTTATCTTTTAGATCTGCGGGTAATTCCTCATCCCAATCTAGCTTCTCCAGCCATAGTTTCTGCATGAACATCTTTGCTGTCATGATAGCTGGTGCTAACCAACCTAACGGATCAAAAAGTGATGCTATTTGTCCGAGTACATTTCTCTTCGTTACAGGTTTAGCATTCTCAACATTGATTTGTTTCTGTGTAACTTTCAAGTTGTCTTCATCTATATTCCAGATTATTCCTAGTGTCTTTATGTTGCTTTTTCTATTCATATCTAATGTGTTTGAACTCTCTCTCTTCTCAGGTTGTATGACAGACATAAATTCTCTACTATTAGAAGCCCACTTTTGTAACTCAAATCCACCGTTTTTCATTACTTGGTTCAGTTGTTCATGTGCTTCTAATGCTGACTTAACATCATCAAATCCTGTAAGTACATCGTCCATGTAAAAGTCTCTGTCAATAATTTCAGATGCTATAGGAAATGTTTCCTTCTCTTCTTTGGCTAGCTGTTTTAATGTTCTTATTGCCAAATATGGGGCTGATGCTGTACCAAAAGTCACAGTTAGCATTCTGTAGTCTTGGATTTCTTCTTTTGGGTCGAATCTGTACAAAATTCTCTGATAGTCAGTGTCTTCTTCTCGAACTTTGATCTGTCGATACATCTTTACAATGTCTGCCACAAAACATATTTTGTTTTGTCTCCATCTCATGATGATGTCTCTCAAATCTTCTAGTAACGTCGGTCCGACTAATAGTTCATCATTGAGTGATACTCCATTAGATCCTTTGCAGGATGCATCAAAGACTACTCTTACTTTTGTGGTTTCTCTGTCTTCACGAACTACAGCGTGATGCGGGAGATAGACTGTGTTTTTCTCTTTCTCTGGTTTGTCTACTTGTTCCATGTGGTTTAAAGTAAGGTATTCTCTTATCACATTATCATACTCAGTTTTCAATTTGCTGTTATGTGCTAACTTTTTCTCAAGACATTCTAGCCTTTTCACAGCAATTGTGCGGGAATTTTCGGGTACAATCGGGGCATCTCGTGCAAATGGTAGTCCTACTATGAACCGTCCATCCTCATCTCTTGCTAGTGTTTTCTCATAAATCTCTTCAGCTCTTTTCTCAACAGGCGTCAGAGTGTTTTGGCTCTCAGTATCTAACGTCTCCGATTCCCAAAATCTTTGAAGCATGTTGTCTAAACTCACACTTAAATGCATGCTTACAAACTTTCCATTTCTCCCTTGCTCTTCAGTGCGCTTTCCTCCTGAAATTATCCATCCGAATAATGTACGTTGCGCAACCGGTGATCCTGGTTTGCCCTTGATGACTCCGCTCATTAAAATGTCAGAATAGACATGCACACCAAGAAGCAAATCAATCTGTCCAGGATTGTAGTATGTGGGATCAGCTAATTCCAACCCATGTAGTTGAGACCATTGTTCTTTATTGATCTTTGTAGCAGGCATTATATCAGTAACTTCATCCATTACATAGGCGGTGCAATTTAGCTTGTGGTTTTCATTTATTCTCGATAAGAGTTGTAACTCCACCGCATCTTTGATCGCAGTCTGCATCTTCCCAATACCTGTCACATGACCCTCTATCCTTGTTCGTTTGAGTTGTAGTTTTCTGACTGTTTCCTCCTTTATAAATGACTCTTCTGAACATGGATCTATAAGTGCTCGAACTACTTGCGGTCCTCTGTTTGTCATAATATTCACTAGTGCTGTAGCTAAAAGAGTAACTTGACTTCGTGATGCACAGTGAGATACTATGTTGATAGTAGGTATAACTTGCTCTTTGTTTTCTTGCTCTGGTACCTCTTCTCTTGATACCGGGATAAGTTTAGTAACGTGTAATAATGTGTGGTGCTTTCTTTTACATTTCAGGCATGAAGTACTACGTTTGCAAAATCTCACGCTATGTCCATACCTTAGACAGTTGAAACAAAGACCTCTTGCTTGAACCTCCTTGGATCGTTGATCAGGATCCAGTTTTCCAAACTGTTTGCAGTTGTAGATAAAGTGTTCTTCATTGCAAAAACCGCATTGTTGATTGGAGTCTGAGGTACTGCTAGGTGTGTTGGCAACATGGTACGTCTTGGCTTTAACTTGAGGCTTCTCTTTTGTGTGGGCACTTTGAACCATCTCTAAAACTCTAAATCTTCCCTCCAAAAATGTTGTGAATTGTTCCAGAGTTGGTAATTCTTCTACAGATATTGTCTTCAGGCCTTCCTCCCAATGCTTGTGTGACTCCGTATCTAATTTGTTCACCAATAAATGAATTATAATTGGATCCCAATTATCGACACTAATGTCATTGTTCTTCAAGCTGTTCAAACATTCCGTAGAAATATCTAGCAACTCCTTGACACTTCTGGCAGATTCAACAGTTAACTTCTTTTGACCCAAAAATCTGTTCAAGATTGAGTTGACCATGATCCTCTTGTTATTATATCTATTGTGTAAGATTTTCCATGCTACTTCATAATTCTTGTCTGTTATCTGAATATGCTTTAGCAGTTGTTCAGCTTCACCACCAAGACTACTCTTCAAATAGTGCAATTTCTGCACTGGGCTCAATGAACTCTGGTTATGAATGAGAGATGTGTATAGATCCTTGAAAGTCCCCCAATCATTGTAATTTCCATTGAACTGTGGTATATTAATCTTAGGTAGCTTCACTTCTTGGCTCTGTGGTCTGATGGATTGCTTCTCCGTTCCTGACGTATGACTCGGTTGATCGTATTCCAATATCGCTAGCATATGTGCTTTGGTATCCAAATATAATTCTTCAGCAATGTCGTATATCTCATTCTTAAAATATTCGTGACTTTTTCGTTGTTCTGCGGTTGCTGTCTTCACAATCTCTCTATGAGTGTCTTGAAAAACTTCCCAAAGTTTGTCTATATTCTCCACTCTGACTTGCAAGTATGACTTGGTAAGTCGTACCTTGGGACACTTCTTTAAGTTAGCAGTCGCTTTCTGAAGTAATTGTAAGTTGTCGGCTTGGACCGGAAATATAGTTTCCATTTCGACTAAGTTCTAAAAAAATTTCTAAGTTATCAATAAATTTCAAAGTTTTTGAAACACAATATTTTTCTAAGTTTCAAATTCTATGAAAATTTTCTAAGTCTCGGAAACTACGAATTATTGTAAGTCCAGAACACAACGAAATATTCTAAGTCTCAAATATCGCAGAATTTTACTAAGTCCAAATAAATGAAACGATCTTACTCGATTATAGTCCTTAATGCAATCCAATAGAGTCCACTTTTCACTGCACTACACGTCACTATCACTCGCGTTACAGCCTGATCCGACTCGTAAGGACCAAATGTTCGCACCTGGCTGATCCGTAATCTGACGTAAGCACTTCACTATAAAGTTCACTTTACTGACACGTTATTACACTTCACTTATACTGTTTCTAATCTACTCAATTCACTGATAATTTATCCCGGTTAGTTACTGATTTAAGCTTGGAAGCTATTTGACGTCTAAATTTTTTGATGAACTTTCGTTACTCAGTTTCTCTTTTAAAAAGCGCCATCTAGCGACAAATTCAGTAACTAATTTTCTTTATCTACATACAAGCGGCATTTTCAATCTCAACACATTTTTTTAAGAATGGTTTTTCAATATTAAAAATAAACTTGTTATAATGATGATTGATGAAGAGGTAAGTAATAATAATGTTTATGTTATTTCTTATTCTTACATTAACAGTAGGTTATTTGTTTATTAAGATGTTTAAAGGAGACTTATAGTATTAACACCCATTAGTAATCCATGAATTGGAACAAGTGTAAATAAAAAAAAAACTGGAAAAGTAAAAAGCACTAGTGCGCGAAATCCAACTTTCCGCACGTTAAACAGCTACGAAAAGTACCCATTTTTGAGCACCTGTATTAAAAAAAATGTTTTCTTAGGGTACCCCCCTATACGTAAAGTGGGGAGTGATTTTTTTCTTCATTCTAATCCTAACGTGTGATATATTGTTGGAGAGGTATTTAAAAATGAATAGGGGCTTACTACCATCATTTTTGGATAATGTAAATATTTTCGGAAATAATCGCTCCAGAAGTAAAAAAAAGTGCGTCCCCCCCTCTAACTTTTGAACCACAAGTTTAAAAAATATGAAAAAAATTTCAATAGTAGAAATTTATATAAACTTTCTAGGAAAATTATTTTGAACTTGATAGGTTCAATAGTTTTTGAAAAAAATCTATATATATAAAAATGAACCCCTATTTCTCTTGGACACGCTATAACGTCTATATATATACGTCAATATGGCGTCACGAAATTCACGCTCTTAGTATTAAATTCGTTTAACAAGTATTAACTTCAGTTTTCATTATTATAATCGGTGTAAAAGTGTTATATACTGTACAAATATTGTGTGATAATGTTATCTACCTAATAAATTAAAAGAATAGGACTGTAAAGTGACTTCAAAATATTGGCGTTGTTCGTAAAGTTAAATTCAAAATAGTGCATTATATGTTATTAAAGTGATCATAAAACATTTGAACGGTGATTAAGTGAGTAAAAAAAACAATTAGCTTGTTCAGCATTAACTTTTTCCCAAACAATAATATTAAAGTAACCTCACAAATAAACCAAACTTAATTTAAATTTGCAACTGCCGCCGAACCGAAGCGACGCTTAAAACTTTCAAACTTCTGTTGCTATCCGCAGACTTATAGCGCCATCTAGTTTTCAAGTTTTAAAACAAGTAACTATTTTCAACAACGCCATCTGTGTATTGTTTAGTGAATCTCTATGAATATAACTTTTCAAAGTTAGTTCAGACTTTAAGATCACTAGATGGTAGTACGTGCCTTAAAATGTCTACTAAAATACTAGAAAGTTTGGTTCGAGAACTCTCAGTGTCGGTTAATACGCTGATAAGTAAAGTCAACGACCTAGAAAATAAAATAATTGAGCAGAATGCAACAATTACGAACCAAACGTATCTCATCAAACAATTAAGAACCGAAAATATACCATCCGTAAGCGCAGTGGCGAAACACGATTCTTATTCCGAAGCAGCCAAAGCAGCATCCCCCCCTGCCCCTCAGACTAAGTCAACAACTCCGGCTATTTCTTCGACAACAGGACGGCCCTTGCGGCAAGCCCGAATTAAAGCGGCTGAAGCAAAAGCCAGAAACAATAATGATAAAATACAAGGTAAACCAAGCACCATACAACCGACCCCTGTTACAGATATGATTGCCAATAATTCCGGTAATATCAGTGTTAAACCTCACTCTGTAACTAAGTGTGACACCGACCTCCAACACTCAAACAGAAAACCTGACATGCACTCACCTCCACCTGCTGACAGTTACAGTGATGTCAATATTGATCACCACAATATAACGAACAACGATGAATGGCAAACGCCAAAATATAACCGATTCCCCAAGAAAAACCGGATGGTTACCGTAGGCGCCGGAAGTATCGACGACGAACTCAAGTCCGTAGACCGAACCAAGTTTATACAGGCTTGGTCCTTTAGGCCGGAAACGACTACAGATAATGTAAAGAACTTTTTAAACAAAATTGAAAAATATGAATATTACTTTATTGAGAAACGTGCTATTAGGACAAGCAGACACGCATCCTTTGTTATCGGAATACCGGAAAGCCTGTACGATAAGTTTAACTCGTCTGAGGTGTGGCCCCCGGGCGTGCGATTTACCGAGTGGTTTCCCGCGCGTCCCCGCTGGCAGCGGGGAGACCAGTGCGACAGTGATAGCACCAACGGACCATCCCACCCACGTTTCGATGCCACTGCACCCACTGTGCCCACTGTGCCCATCGTGCATCGTGCACCCGCCGGCTCTGGGGCAACCACTGCAGCCGCTACCATCATACAGCAATCGTAAGTCGGTTACCTTATCAAATCGATTGACCCCTATCAAACGTCGACAATATCTACAAATTATCTACCAGAATGTACGTGGGCTAAAAACGAAATTGGTTACGTGGCGACAAAACTTAGCCTTAGTCGAAAGTGATGTAATAGCCGTTACAGAGAGTTTTCTAGATAACACAGTGGAGGATGGAGAGTTAGCGGATCAGGGTTGGAACGTACTACGGCGAGATCGCGGAACACCGTGCGGCGGGGTTCTCCTCGCGGCTCGCTCGCATATCACGATGCAACGACGGTGGGACTTTGAAACTGATTATGGCGAAGATTTATGGGCGGTGCTAACTATTAATGGACTTAAAATTTGTGTGTGTGTTGTGTACGTTAAGCCTAGTGCTACTGACAGTCAATATATGGACTGGTTCTGTAAAGCGGAGTCTATTAGTAGTCAACTTAATTTCCTATTTTCATTTTGGGTGATCTAAATTTGAACAGTGCGTCGGCCAATATTGTAAATTATTATCATTATTTTATAAGTTTTTGTAGTATGATAGAGAGGAATGAAGTTGTTAACGGTAAGGGAGGCATCTTGGATGTTGTGTTGGCGCAGGAGTGTGTTGATGAGGTGGGCGTGTGTCGGGCAGACGTGGACCTAGTACCGCAGGACGCGTACCATCCCACTTTAGATATCGAGGTATCATTTCGATCTTCTGTAAAGTTAAAATCACTGGAACCCAGTAATGTTAACGCAAATCATGACTGGAACTTCAAAAAAGGTGATTTTTCTCGTTTATACCATTTATTAAATAGCGAAACTTGGCAGAAAGTACTTAATGAGAGCACTTGTGCAAATAGGGCTACTGAATACTTCTACCAAACTCTGTACTCACACTTCGATCAATGCATACCTAAAAAAAGACGTGCTAAGGGGCACAGCAAAATCTACCCAGTGTGGTTCACGGGCGATATTATCAATGATCTGCACCGAAAAACTAAATTACATCGTCGATGGAAGCGAACCAGAGACGGAGTTACCGGTAGATTGTACAATGACTTGAGGAAAGACCTAAAGGTACGTTTATCTGAGGCTCACGACTTGCATATTAGGACCATTGAAAAAAACATTAAAATTCATCCACGTAATTTCTGGCAATTTATATCCAACTTAAAATCAAAGGGTGGTTTTTTGCAGTCTGTATCATATCAAGGTGAAATGTGTAGCGGCATAGAGGCGGCAAATGCCTTCGCGAAGTTTTTTAGCAGTGTGTTCCTATCAAATAACCCGCATCTTAATGTTGACTCACCGCATTTCCCTCAACGATCCGAGACAACTCAAAATGACAATAGAAACGTAAGCATCGGATTAATTAGCATAAAGGATGTACGTGATGCTCTTAAAGCCTTAAAACCTAATAGTGCTATCGGTCCAGACGGAGTACCCTCATACATTTTGCGAGCCTGTAATGGCGTAATTGCCAAACCCCTATGCCACATTTTTAATCTCTCCCTTAAAAATAACACATATCCATCTCTTTGGAAGCTTTCTAGAGTGACCCCTATTCCGAAAACTGAAAATAAAATTAATGTGGACGGACATCGCCCCATTGCGGTTCTAAACTCTGCGGCCAAAACTTTTGAAAGCATTTTGCATAAAGAAATATATCGCCAAATTGAACCTTACCTCACTGACGCTCAACATGCCTTTAGGTCTGGGAGATCAACTAACACTAATCTCCTGATACAAGTTGAATACATTAGTCAATGCTTGGATAGGGGAATCCAAGCTGATGTCATTTATCTCGACTTTAGTAAAGCATTTGACACCGTAGACAATGACGTGCTCCTAGTCAAGCTAAGTGAAGTAGGGTTCAATTCAAAACTATTAAAGTTCTTTGCCAACTACCTTAAAGACAGAACGCAGTTCGTTAAATATGGGCCTTTTATTTCCACCCCTTATCATACACGTTCGGGAGTAAGCCAAGGATCGAGTTTAGGCCCACTCCTCTTCTTAATCATGGTGAACGATCTGGTAACGGATCTTAAACATGCAAAATGTCTTCTTTATGCAGATGACCTAAAACTGGTTATGGGAATAGAGCAGGAGTCCGATCCCGTAGCACTTCAAAGCGACTTAGATCGGGTACATCGTTGGAGCATCGCAAACAAACTTCACTTCAACCTCAGCAAATGTCAAATTATGACATATACGCGACGTCAATGTCCCATCAACTTTAACTACACGATGGAAGGGAAACCCATAAATCGTGTAGTTACTGTTAAAGACCTGGGAGTGAAGTTTGATAGGGAGCTAACATTTCACGACCATATTCACAGCCTCGCTAAGGAGTCGTATCGGAAACTTGGTTTCATGTTGAGGAACGTAAAGGACTTTAATAATCCAGGCGTCATCAAACTGCTTTACACGGCCCTGGTTAGAACTAAACTAGAAACGGGTTCTTGCGTTTGGAGTCCAAATGAAGCCAAATATAAGCTTATTATAGAAAAGGTACAAAAAGCGTTTCTGCGCTCTTTGTATAAAAAAATATACGGGTATTATCCATATATGTACCCAACGCAGTATTTACTCGGTGTTTTGGGACTGAATTCGCTCGAAGTGCGCAGAAAAAATGAGCGGTTGATTACTGCATGCAAGGTACTCAGAAACAAAATAAACAGCACAGAACTGCATAACGTTATCAACTGCATCATAGTCCCTCCGAACAGACCGCGCCGGCGCCCGTGCCTGCAGCTGGCGGACGGCTCCGGGCCGCGCGCCACGTCCGCCCGCCGCCACACGCCCCTGTGTAACATGCTCATCGCACTCAACGGACTACTGCGCACTGACCTACAAGTCGATATTTTTACAGACTGCTGGTCCAAACTAACATCCAAATGCCTAGCCTACTGTGAAACTGTATAATTTTCAAAAACTGTAATTATTTGATGTATATAAACCTATACAAGTGTAATTGGTGTAACCGTTCTTGTAATAAATAATAAATAATAATAAATAATAACTTGCGAACGGCTTTACCGATTTGGCTAATTTTGGTCTTGAAATATTTGTAATAGCTCAGGGAAGGTTTAAACGGAACGGAAGAAAGTATGAAAAAAATCGAGTATAATACTAAAAAACGAAAATATTGTTCCCCCATACAAACTTTATCAACTCGAGAAAACTGTAAGCGCCGCAGGATTTCATACCACTTACGAGTTTTTGGTAAAATGGTCTCTGCTTTCGCTCGAGAAAGGCGGAAGCGCCGTAGGATTGCATATATCTTAGGCTTTATGCGAGCAAAATAGGTACTTTATATTATTCCAGGTTTTAAGGTGATAGTTTCTTACAAATTGTTAATAAATTAGCCCTTATTCCCTAAGATATGGCTGTCAAAATCTCTATTGAATGACAAGACACACTTCATCACTTCAGGCCCGGTACCGCGAACATCGAAGTTCGCATATGTCGAGTATTTCTCTTTTACTCCAATTAAGGCGTTAAGAGAGTGACAGAGACAATCGTCCGAAATTTACGAATATGGTTTACGACACTTCATAGATATATTAAAAATTCCTTGCGACACCTTATTTGGAGTAAAAGAGAAAGATGTTCGAAATATACGCACTTCGATGTCCGCGGTATCGCTACCGCGTAGCGCCGCCGTTTTATGAATAATTCCGCGTTTAGTTTTAGGGCGCTCTTATAGACGTATTTTAGGTATTTGCGGGGGTGAAGCAGACACGCGGTGGAGGTGCATGCGGGGCGCCCCGCACCACGCCACGCGCGTCGCCCGCGTAGACAGTTGATGGCCTTATTCTGTTCGTAACCATATTCTGGTTGAAGCAAATTCCGGAGCGTTCCGGAAATTATAAAATACTATTTTCACCTCACTCGCTCGGAAAACCTTAGTTTATAGCGCGAAATCTGCGTGGAAAAGCCTATTTTATCCGCTAGCGTGCAAAAGTCATTCGAATTTCGAAGCCGATGATTGTAATTCTCTGTGGTGCATCTAACTTTTTTTTAAGTATAAAACTCCTTCAACGCGTGACTGGGGCGCTACCGCGAAAAACGACATTCATGAATTTCGGACGATTGTCTCCATCACTCTCATTGGAGTAAAAGAGAAAGATGCTCGCAATATACGAACTTCGATGTTCGCATTACCGCGGTGAGTTCATAATAACCATAGATAATAAAATAACCAATCAGAAACATGTTTTTGATTAATTACAGATATTTTACTTTTTTATTTTTACTTTTTTATTTTGATTAAGTACAGATATTTTACTTTTTTATTTTTACTTACACTTTATTTTATGTCAAATAGGTTTTATTATGTATACTAATAGTATTTCAGTTTAATTTACTTAATCTAACTAATTAATACTAATTAATCCATTAAATAAAACACGATTTCAATGTTTATTTGATAAAGAAATTGAAATATAGGTTTACTTAATATTGTAATTTCTGAACGCAACCGAAAAAATTTTTTTTCCAAGTTGTAAATACGTTAGTATCTCTTATTAGTCTGTGGTTTTAAGTTATCACAATTCACCTAAATTTGTCGGATTTGTCCAGTGCTAAGCTCTTTGACCTCAACTATAAAAATGAATGATTCTAGTAGCGATGCTGATATGATTTCCATGAAAAATCGCGCCATAAGTTTTGTTTTATTGTTTTTCTTGCCGGTCGAATTTTCCTCGCTGTAGTGAGGTGAAAAGTTGTGTGTTCCGCATGACTGCAAAATTATTTGGCGTCTCGTGTCTTGAAAGCCTCGCTACGCTCAGGAATCTATCTTTGAAGCATTCGCTTCGCTCATGGTTCAATCTTAGCTTCCTTCGCTTGCTCAGCTTTCAATTTCAACACTAGCGCCAAATAACTACTTTGCAGCCTTGCATAACAAATAACTATTGTTTTTAGAGTTCCGTACCCAAAGGGTAAAGGGAACCCCACTACTAAGACTTCGATGTCCGTCCGTCTGTCTGTCACTAGGTTGTATATCATTTTATTAAACCATCGCCATTAAATTTGTTTCGCTTAGAACTGCTTGCCAAATCATAAAATAATACATTTTTTTAATTCAAGTTTTGGACACGATATTGATAAAATGAACGAACCAATTTGAGGCCAAATTCATTTATTGGAATCCATGAATCCAACTCAAAAGATGAACTTTTTCAGTTCATCTTTTGGGAATAGAAACATCGGTTGAACAAACACGTTTTCATACTAAAATAAACGCCAAAATAAAGGTGTTAGCGAAAGAAAGTGCTGTTCAACTTTGGTCATTATACAAGCATTTGAAAAATGTTGCCTATGCCCACAAGTTGACCTCCGGTCATCTATTGGAAATTAGTCACAATATTGAAAACATAACTTGAACAGCAAATATATCATTAAATAATAATAAAAACGTAATTTTTAGTAACGTGAATGATAGAGATACTAATATCTCTTTCAGTCACTTAATTGAAAACGCCAGCAAAGTGTTGCCACGTTACGGAAAAATACACATTAATTATTTAGATGTTAAGACGTTACGTTCATCTTTTGGGTGCCGGTCACTTTTTGGGGCAACTGCCCTACCCCTAGCCCTAGTAATGAGATTAAGGATTATCAGGGGCTTCGGTATCCGTTGAGTTTGGCAGTGATGCACCGTCTCTCGGTGTCGGGGTTGTAAATGCCGTTCCGGGGTTTTTAACCGACTTCAAAAAAAGGAGGAGATTATCAATACGGTTGTATTATATCATTTTCTCGTTTGGCACAAAGGACACTGTCTCATATAAGCAGCGCGATTATCCATATTTGGTCTGCACATATTCGTTTTGCAAAAATCAGTGACAAAATGAGAAACCAAAAAGCTAAAAATAACTAAACTTTTAACAAAAAATAAACCGGACTTCATAAATGTACTAAAAAGCATCAAAGTGTTTTGCTCTAAAATTAAAATACGTAAAATGACTATACAATGTACTAAATGGTATTTTTCACTTCTCATGCTCTAAAAGTGTGTCATATTATGCTTGCCAAGGCGGACTAAAGTAATACATTTAGCCTCTTGGGAAAATATGTATACATATTTATGATATACAAAACGTTTTAAATTGACCAACCAGAACATTTCATCGTATTAAATCCACCAATCACGACAGATATCGAAGTTAATCGCAACTCTAGATTCTTTTTTGGTGCGAATACTGTTTAAAAATGTGAAATCATTAAGAAAACTTTGTATAAAGTATCAACCAATCAGACAATACCACAATATTAAAATCGACCAATGTGGAAACGCAATCAAATTGTCAAAGCATTAGGTGCTTTTTAGTTCCTACTTCACAAGCATTAAAAAAAAGTTTAAATCGTTGGCAAACTCTTTGAAGCCCCAATTATACGTTGTCTATGGCATTTATTCACGGCGTATATATCCTATCTGTATCAAAGCAGTGAAAAAAATACAAAGACTGCCAAATTAAACATTTTTGACTCAGAATTCATTGCGGGTGAATAAAATTGTAATTGTTAATTGTTGAAATGTTATTTTATCTTATTTTCTCGCAATCGAAGTGAAAACTAGTATGCATAACTCGGGTCTAAACGCCATATTACCCCTCGAACAATTTTCCCAAAAATAACCATCTCGTGGTACTATGGCCTACTTTAGCCCCTTGTCAAACAATCTACTATAATTCACGTGTTTATTACCAAAAATAATAAATACGTAAAAAAACAATTAATCATTGAAAGTTATTAAAAGTAACTAGTTATTTGTTATACAAGGGTGCAAAATTGTATTTTAACTGCGAGTGTGGGATTGAAACTCGAGCAAGCGAATGGATTCTATAGTTTAACCACGAGCAAAGCGAGTGGTTTAAAAATAGAATCCTGAGCGTAGCGATTGTTTCAATACACAAGAATTAAATTACAATTGCACCCGTGTGTAACACAAATCTTTTCCCCTCACTACAGCGAGGAAAGTGAAACATGCAAAAAAACGTTTTGAAATCGCATTGACTTCTTCTTTGCGTTTAGATACATTCAACATTTTTACAAAAGTTGCCTTTAGCTTGGTTAGCTTGTGGTGGCCTGTACGATTTTCGAATGTTCTAATTCGATTTTCAACTTGGTGCGTGTGCGAGTTACCGCCGCCGCGGGGGCAGGAAGTGAATTGTACTTTGCGAATTTAAACATTAAAACCATAGCAATAAGAGCTATGAGAAGTCAACTTACTTTAATCACTAGTGGATAAAATGCGTTTTTACCCTCTCGTATCAAAGGATAAACAAGCGCTTTACGAGCTAGTGAGGAGAAAAATAAATTTAACTAAAACTAAATTCACGTGTAGGTTAATTACAAGTTGATGCGGGTCCATATTGGGTCCTATAAAATTATTCAGCATATTATTTTTCATAATAACGTTTTGTGATCAGAATAATCATTTGTCATGATTTTTTTGTTTATAACTTTTTTTCATATACATTTTGACTAGGTACTAATAACATTGTTGATAAAGATCTGTAGTCCGATTTTTTAAATTCATAATATCATTTCAAATTTTTTATCGGGACTCATAACGATGTTCTAAATAAACTATTTTTTTTGGACAGCGAGTCGGGTGTGTCCTGAACGCAAGATACCTAACACTCCTCCTCGCTTCGCTCGTCGTCGTACCTACCGGTGACTCTGGCACAAGTATACGAAAATTAATATTAGTATTATAGATATTTATATTGATTTACATTATAAACATGAATGACTCCGTGTTACAATACTTATGAGCAAAGACAAATGATCATTATGACATAAAATTTTATAAGAAACATTTTCGAATTTCCAATAATCGAAGTCGCAGTTTTATGTGAACTTTGGCGCACCCAGTTGATGCAGTACTATATTAACAATAATTAAGGAAATAATGGTAGTACTAGTAACTTTACTGACTTAAAAAGAACTAGAATATAATAAAACTGTACAACACACAATTACTAAAACTGCACCAGACCTGCAAACTAACGACGTAAAAACGCATGTGAAATCCGCTACGACGCGGCCGGTTGAATTTTTTGGTATGTAGATTACCGTTTAGGCATTCTAATATTTGTCATATTTCCTCTTAGTTCACTAAGCGTTTTATCTTTCGCTTAACTTTATTTACACTGCGATTACCCTTATTGCTTCCTGTCTAAAGTAGTATTACCGCGTTAGGAAAATGTACACACGTCCTACGTTGACAGCGGTCACGAGCGTACTGGCGACTGGGCAATAGTCGGCCGCCGCCGCGCGCTGAACCATTTTATTTTGCCAATAACGAAATCAATTGGTATTATTGATGTACTCAACTTATTAAAAATCTATGAAGTACAAATCGAAATCTACTTAAAAACTATTATTTAAAGCAAAATTTGTGTTGATGTTCATAATAGTTATCACAATATTTGGTTTAAGGTGTAAAAAACGAGTTATTTTCAAAAAAAAAATCTATCGAGGTTTTTATCAGTAATCGTGTTTCTGATGAAGCCAAAAACTAAAGAATAGACTGAAATAATACATATAAAAAAATTGCAGTTGTAAGTTCTGTGAAAGTATTTTATTAATATTTTCTAAAATTGGTGTTTTCACTATCTAGAGCGCCTTAATCGTAAATAAGAATTTGCACTAATATTCATCGTCCAATGCGACCGTCCCCTGCGTACAAATAAAAACATTTCCGAGAAAATACGATAGGAAAGGATTATTCACTACATCTGAGCCCCGAGTGTATGTTTTTAACGTAACGAAATGTCACCATCGCATTAGAGTTACCCATATTATATTTGTATCACTTACGCATTCGAGACATTTTTTACGTCAAAAGAAACTTACACTAGAGCCTCTATACTTTAAGCCCGCGCGCATAGCTTACTTAATTTGCCGATAGATGTCGCTGTAGGTGGAACGCTCATACCCTACATGGCGGTTTTAAGATTCTTTCTGATTTAATGGGGTCGGAGCATGCAGTCTCCATGCCCATACATTAGGTTGAAACTGACTGACTGACTTCAAATGATGCTGGCTGGTTATCACTCCATGTTACAACCCTTTCTTACTACCTACTCGTGGTGGGACTGAAATTGACAACATTTTTTCGAATTTTCCATGTATACTTGGGATCTATAACTCTTTTTTTAGTTGTCACCGTCCTTTGTGGGCCCGTTTTTAGGGTTCTGTACTTAATATTAATATGTCAACAATAAGGTATCAAATAACCCATTTTTAACTCTTAAGTGGGAACACTTACTGTGACGGACGAAAAACTACGGAACCCTATACTGAGTGTGACCCGACATGCTCTTGGCCGGTTTTTGTAAAAATGTTGAATGTATAAACGCAAAGGAAAAGTCAATGCGATTTCAAAACGTTTTTTTTGCACGTTTCACTTTCCTCGCTGTAGTGAGGGGAAAAGTTTTGTGTTACACACGGGTGCAATTGTAATTTACTTCTCGTGTATTGAAACACTCGCTACGCTCAGGATTCTATTTTAAATAACTATTTTCCCGTACAACCACGACAAAAGCAATTCCACTCTCGCTAATTTATCTATACCAGCTTTTCCTCGCGACTTCATATGCCCGTCTTTAAAGTATGGTTACAGGATAAAAAATATCCTACGTCCTTTCTTGTAGCTCAAACTCTCCATACCAAGTTTCATCGCAATTGGTTCAGCGGTTTAAGCGTGAAGAGGTAACAAACAGAGAGAATTACTTTCGCATTTTATAATGTTAGTATGGATTAATCTTAAGGGTTGTTTCACACGTACCACAACCACACGACAACCACAACCGCACCACAACCACAACACGTGGTCGGGCGCATATTTTGTATTAGAAATAAATAGTACAATTCCGACGTACCACATTTTGCAGTCATTATCGACCACGTCTGTGGCAACGGCCAGCAACTACACAATTCACACGTAACCACTGCGTGACCACATTTTGACGCTGCGACGTGGTGTGGTTGTGGTCCGTGTGAAACAACCCTAATCCGAGACCACGAGGACAACGTCGTCTTCGAAACGTCTGAGGTAAATTTTAAAGGTAATATACGCGGTTAAGTCCCGTTCATGTATAATAATTAGTATGGATTATTAAAGTAATGAAAATAACTTGATCCATAAGTGGGGCAACAATTAAAGTCCGTGACTGTACAATATTACATATGTACATACAGTCAAGTGTAAAGATTCGTCCACTGCCAAAGTCTCAAAAATATGTACCGAGCAACTCTATGGTACAGTAAAGCCCGCGCTTGATGTGAAACGGGCTTAAATAAGGTTGTAGGACGTATTTATGAAAGGATTCTTTCGGTACGTATTTTTGCACTTGACTGTATGAGGGCGTAAAGGTTCCCGAGTGGCGACCACGTACCGTAAAGCGCGGCGTGGGCAGTCCCCCCACAACGTGGACCGACAACCAGTTAAACATCGCGGTTATCCGCTGAATGCAGGTGGTCATTTAGGCTTGTATCTTTTTTTTATACAACGTCGGCGGCAAACAAGCATATATACAGCCAGCCTGATGGTAAGCAAGTTATAAATAAATAAATAAAAATAAATATTTCGGGACAATCTGACACAAATCGACCTAGTCCTACGGTAGGCTCAGTACCTAACGCTTGTGTTGTAGGTACTAGACGACGATGTAGATATATATTAGATAGACATATATAAATACTTAAATACATAGAAAACACCCATGACTCAGGAATAAATATCCGTGCTCATCACACAAATAAATGCCCTGACTGGGGTTCGAACCCAAGACCATCGGCTTCATAGGCAGGGTCACTACCCACTAGGCCAGACCGGTCGTCAAACCGGTTACCGCAGCCTGTGAACGCCTGCAACTCCAGAGGTGTTACATGCGCGTTGCCGACCCTAAACCTGTTTTGGGAAGGCATATGTCAAGCAGTAGACGTTTTTCCCCCCTACAGATTTAATGGCCAATTACCATACATACATTTCAGCCGTATGCAGTCCACTGCTGGACATAGGCTTCCCGCAAATATGACTTGTATCTTGGGGGTAGTGACCATAGTCACCACGGTTGGCAGGCGGGTTGGCGACCGCAGTAGCTGTAGCTTAGGTTTCGACGGACGCTGCCCGTCCGTAGGATTTTTCCCGTTCTCGCCTCTTACGACACCCGCGGGATGGGGTGGTGCTATTCTAGTCAGCCGGCATCACACGGCAATTACCATGTTCGACCATAATACAAATCTACAATCAGTTTGTTCTGTACCGTTCGCGAGTCAACTTGGTACGCGTACATTTTAAAAATACATCGCAAAATGGACGTGTTTTTAAAATATTTTGTGTGCTCCTTGTGTGTGGGCTGTATTTATGCTTGGAATCAAGGTAATTTGTATTTATTTACAATATAATTACAATTAACATTATACAAATAATTAGCACATGAATAAAAATATTATAAAAACAAAAGAAGCAATATAAAAGAAAAATAACATACAAAAATAAATAAATATTTCGGGACAATCTTACACAAATCGACCTAGTCCTACGGTAAGCTCAGTAAGGCTTGTGTTGTAGGTACTAGACGACGATATATATAATAGATAGATACATATAAATACTTAAATACATGGAAAACACCAGTGGAAAACACACATGACTCAGGAACAAATATCTGTGCTCATCACACAAATAAATACATACCTAAATTAATTCATTTCTGATACAAAAATGCCCATAATGCTAGACGCATTGCCGCGTTGTATAATTATGGACAACTTTTGCACCAGAAAGGACTGAGCGGGGATCCTCTCCCTTTTGTCTGAGACGACAGCCAATGGAATTTGCTTGTCTATTTTACGATTAAGATGTCAGAATCGAAAAAATCTCGCCTTAACCGTCTAAAGATGTTAATAACGCCAAGTACCTAGTGCTAAAACAAAAATTAACGTTACAAAAATACGTCATTTTTTGAGTCAAATTACAAATATATCTGGCGTGTTTACGATAGTAAAATATAAGAGAAATTATTTACGGGACATTCTAGTATTGATAATTTGTTTGAGTAAGCTTTGTAGTGCAAGCTTAATGATCCAGATATTTAAATTAGAAAAAACTCTCCCGAAATTCAAAGATTTTTTTATTGGAATTGTATTGTAAATAAATAAAAGTGAATTATATAATAAATTCATCTTTCATTTGTATTTTCTTGTTTTAGTTATGACAGGGCCGATTTTTGAGCACTCGACGCTCGAATCGTAACATTTTAAACTCAAACACGAATAAATGGTATTTAAGACACATTAATGATATAAATAAATAATCGTGGATATCGAAGCTATACATTTAGTGCAAAAATAATGGTAACATACTATTGTGTGTGATTATTTTTTGAATTCGAGTGCACGTCTCAAAAATCACCCCCCAGGTCTGGCCTAGTGGCCTAGTGCCTATGAAGCCTACGGTCCTGGATTCAAATCCCAGTAAGGGCATTTATTTGTGTGATGAGCACAGCAATTTATAGAGTCATGGGTGTTTTCTATCATCATCATCATCATGTCAGCCGAAGGACGTCCACTGCTGGACATAGGCCTCCCCCAGAACGACCCAAGAAGACCGATCCTGCGCCTTCTACAGCCAGCGGTATCCCGCGACTCTAACTAGGTCGTCGGTCCACCTTGTGGGAGGCCTACCTACGCTGCGTCTTCCAGTTCGTGGTCGCCACTCCAGGTGTTTTCTATGTATTTAAATATCAATATGTATCTATCTATTATATAATTTATATATATCGTCGTCTTGTACCTACAACACAAGCCTTACTGAGCTTACCGTAGGACTAGGTCGATTTGTGTAAGATTGTCCCGAAATTTTTAAATATTCATCATTATGTATTAAAAAAATATTAACCATTGATAGCCATTGGCAACTTATATGGGAATATTTTTATAAAGTTTCGAAAAAAACTACAATTTGTACATTGACATTCACAACTGTGTATTTAAGTCATCATCATCATTTTATTTTTATTTCGCCAAATAAACAATTTTTCTTTCTTTCTTTCTTTCATCATCTTCCTGGCGTTATCCCGTCATTTTGCCACGGCTCATGGAAGCCTGGGATCCGCTTGACAACTAATCCCAGGATTTGGCGTAGGCACTATTTTTTACGAAAGCGACTGCCATCTGACCTTCCAACCCGGAGGGTAAACTAGGTCTTATTGGGATTAGTCAGGTTTCCTCAATGTTTTCCTTCACCGAAAAGCGACTGGTAAATATCAAATGATAGTTCGTACAATACGTTACGAAAAACTCATTGGTACAATCTGGGGCTTGAACCTGCGACCTCCGGATTGCAAGTCGTTCGCTCTTACCACTAGGCCACCAGCGCTTCCTCTTTTATGTATTTAAGTATTTGTATATTATATATATCGTTGGCTAAGTACCACAATACGAGCCTTCTTGAGCTTACCGTGGGGCTCAGACAATTTGTGTAAGGATGTTCTGTAATATTTATTAATACCAAACTAGCATTTCCTCGACTTCTTCGGCCAGCCATGCCCGTCTTTAGAGTATGGTTGCGTGATAAAAATTATCCTATGTCCTTTCACGTAGCTCAAACTCTCCATACCAAATTTCATCCCAATTGGTTCAGCGGTTTAAGCGTGAAGGGGTAATAGACAGACAGGATAGAGTTACATTTATTTATGAGAGGTTTTTTTTTTATGACATAGGCGGCAAACGAGCAGACGGATTGCCTGGTGGCAATTACCGTCGCCCATGGGCACCCGCAACACCAGGGGAGTCACAAGCGCGTTGCCGGCCTTTAAGGGCTCTGGGAACCTTACTCACCATCAGGAACACAACACTACATACCTGAAAGGTAGCAGTGCTATTATGGCTGTGGTCTTCTGTAAGGAGGAGGTACTTCCCCAGTTGGGCTGCCCCAGATTCAAGCGTGATGGTCATCGCTGTGCCCTACCTCTCATTGTTGGACGTAGTTTAAGGACATACCCGGGTCCAAAAAGGTAGTAAAGGTAGGGCACATCGATGACCATTACGCTTAAATCTGGAGCAGTCCAACTGGGGAAGTACCTCCTCCTTACAGAAGACCACAGCCATAATAGCACTGCTATCTTTCAGGTATGTAGTGTTGTGCTCCTGATGGTAAGGTTCCCAGAGCTCCAACCCCCCTTAAAGGCTGGCAACGCGGTGTGTACCATGGGCGATGGTACCTACCTAATTGTTTAACAGGCAATCCGTCTGCTCGGTTGCCGCCTATATATATATAATACTAGATTTTGCCCCCGGCTTCGCACGCGCAGAAGAACCCCTTTTATGACCCCTTAGGGGATGAATTTCAAAAAATGCTGAAATTGCTTTTCTTGTATTTAAATAAGGAGTGTTTACACAAAATTTCAAGTTAGAGCTTTAAATTTTACACAATCCCTATACAAACTTTCAACCCCCTTAATGGTAGAATTTCCAAAAATCCCTTCTTAGTGGGTGCTTACGGTATATAAACTTTCTATTGTGAAAAAATCAGCTACCTAGGTTAAGCGGTTTGGGCTGGACGTTGATCAGTCAGTCAGTCAGGACATTCACGTTTATATATAATTATAGATAATATTGGCATGGATTTCTTATATCCATTTATCAATCGAGAACATCTTAAAATAGTTAATTGCATTTAGTTTTCCTTTTATTTCAAAGTTATTTTTGGTGAGTAATAAATGTACTTCACGTCTATTTTTAGGTTGCAAATAAAGATCTCTTATCTTATCTCTTATTCATAAACAGAGGATAGGTCAATATGTTTTTTTCCTCATTCTGAGATAATTATATTTTTTTGTGTCAATAATATGTGAGCAATTCTCAAATGTTTGTACATTTGGATCACGTCTTCGATTTTGATTAAAAGCGGTAGACTGATAGAGTCAATGATGCTGAGCAAGATCTACCATATTTCGCAAAATGTCCCATAAAGTTTATATGGAACTTTCCTTTTTTGTTACCAAATTTCTATAGACATTTCATTTAATCAAAATCGAAGACGTGATCCAAATCTACAAATTTAAATACTTATACTCATGGATGGTCATAACTTAAGTATTAAGCATTAAGTAATTTAAAACAAAGTGTTTTAGGACAACACGTTACCTACATTAAATTTCAGCCGTATGCAGTCCACTGCTGGACATATCATCTTGGGGGTAGTTGCCATAGTCGCCACGCTCGGCAGGCGGGTCGGCGACCGCAGTAGCTGTGGGTTTGGACGGACGCTGCTGCCCGTCCGTAGGATTTTTCCCTTTGTCGCCTCTTACGACACCCGCGGGAGTAGGGGTACTATTCTAGTCAGCCGGCATCACACGGCAAAGTTTTACGACAAACCCCCATCAAAGGAATCTATTTATTTTGTGATATAACGAGTTATTTTCATCTGTTGCCTAATTTATCATCTTGTGCCAATAATGCAACGATAACTAAGATACTGCTACCAGAGCCGTTACAATGAAATATTAAAGGTTGCCCCGATAACAGCAGAGTTTCGTTAGTTAGAAACCCTTTTTGTACAGTTAATCCTTAATCTTAGTCTTTGTGCGTCATAAGTTACATATTTAAGGATTAACTAAATAAATCATACGATTCACAAACACGATTACTTGAATTTTGCGTTTTATAAATTACATCCAAAGTGACCTCTAAAAAAAGATTGGCTTCACTTAATACGGTGCAAATACTCAATAGAAGGTCAAAAGTTTTTTAATAATAACATAATTACTTATTTTGTATAACGTATACGTCTTACATTATTTTTTTAATTACAAGAACGATAAATCCTAAATTCACGAGTGGTCCGCCCATCCTTACCTGAGCCGCCATAATTAGATTGAATCGAGTAGCGCGAAAAGCTCGGCGCCCCTGAAGGGCATTCACAGCGGTCTAGCCGATTCATTGGAGTCATCTTACAGAGCCTATGAGGAATAATGGCTGGAGAACGCATCCGCGTGCGCCAGTAAGGAACAAAGATATTCTGGCTTTTGTAGCCCAAATGTAACAATTTACTATACTTTTGCTTTACAGGACATTCTTTAACAGAAATATTAGCTTAGGCCGGGTGCCCACGGCGACTTTTTGTAGCGATGCAATCGCGCGTTTCGTAAACGCGCGACTGCATCGCTGCTGACGCGTTTTAGTCGCATTTGCAAAGCGCTACTGCATCGCGACTGCATCGATGCAAACGCGCGATCGTGTTGGACGACGTCGGGAGAAGAAGAAGGGGGAGCGTGAGTGGAGAACAGAGCAACTGCGTATGCATCGCGACAGCATCGTGGTTCGTGGGCGAGGGTACACAGCCAGCGACTATATCGATTCGAACGCGCGATTGTATCGCGATTGCATCGCTTCAATAAGTCACCGTGGGCGAGGGCCCTTCTTTGGTTGGCGCCGCAACTTTGTTTGAAAACCCAAGAAAACGCTCTATGCTTGTTTGCCATCGACGTTGTATTTAAAATAATCCATCAAGAGTCCGTTTTTGTTTTTTAAAAATCTGCAATTAGTACATTTATAATTGACCTCCGTGGTTGCGGTCAGTTTGAGGGCAACAACATAGTATAATTATTTTTCCTTGTTGCCGTGCGTTTTTTAACACACTTGGACTTTAATAACTTGCACAAAACAATGCTTACAGGCTCACCACTCCAGTCGAAGTTAAAAGATAAGTCCTCAGATCTCCCGTGGCAAACGATAATTGCAAGGCAGTATAAACTGGACACAGACAAGATATTCCATTTGAACACGGCGAACCAGAATGTGAGGCTAAAAATACACACAGTCAAGACCATTGATTTTGAGAAACCTCTGATGCAGAATAGAGTTGTTAGATCTGCGGATGCTAGAGGGAAATTTACGTCAACTATTGAGATGACGATTTCTATGGAAGCGGGTGTGGAGAATAGCCAAGAAATAGATTTCGCAGGTAGTTAATGTCTTATTAAAGATAATGATAAAAATAATTTATTTTTCATCGATATTTAAATCGAAAGAAAAATTTATTTGATTTTTTTTTTTTCTATTTTCCTTGCGATTTAAATATCGAAGATATTCTCAAGCAGACCTTTCTGCAAATATTTTTTTTATTTTTCAATTTAAGCGCATTAAAATGCATACGTCAAAATGAATTCTATCTCCGGTTCTAACCCTACACCTCAAAAGCTGCGTTTTCACTTAGTGTTCGGAGCGAACATTTTGTATACAAATTGTTCGTTCGTTGCATGCAAAATGTTCGTTCAGAACACTAAGTGAAAACGCAGCTTAACAAGAAACTGGGCCGGACTTATTTTTTCAAAACAGTAATACATCAAATTATGCGTACTCCCTTCGCGATTACTGCAAAAAGTTTTTGCGCGTTGGGACCCCGTGGACCCTAGGCTATTCTTTGTTTCTGACCACGAATGCTTGCTCGTCATTCGCCTCGCTGTTCGTCCAAACCATAGATTCCTAAACTTTATTCAACTAGCGCCCATTTATAATAGGTATCAGCAAAAAAAAAAACAACAAAATAATAGCTAAAAAAATAAGGTACATAGTTCGTCACTTCTTTAAAAAAAAAAACATATATTCTTCAAAATAAAGACGTCTTAACCCTATACGAGTTACCTAACGCAGAAGAGAGATAGGTACCGAGACGTAGTTCTATCCAAACTATTGTATATTATGTTTTTTTATTAAGTTACAAAAACAACTATAATTTTTTAATCACTTTATACTGACGCGACTGACCGACGTATGCACTATGCAGAGGTTCGCTAAGATTTTTTGCAACCATTTAGGGAATAAACTAAAATAAATTGCGGTACGAGAATTTCAATGAGAGTACTACAAATAAACCTTATGCTGCCGCCGCACATTCGCGCGAGTAGCGAGGCGAATGGCGAGGCGAAACGCGAGCACGCATGTGTACGCGGACGTCTCGCTATTCCTCTCGTCCCTCGCATCGCGTTTTTGTATAGGAAAAGTCTCGTCGAACGTTTCGACGAATAGCGAGGCGAGTGACGAGCCAGCATGTCTAAACGCGGAGTTAAATTTAGGTGTTTCTAATTATAGACATTTATTTCTAGCAATCATTTAAGTTGTTTTTTTTTTTATCTTTTTTGTTAAGGAGCCTTAGTCTCTAAGACTATGTCAGCTCCGTTTGACCTCTACATAGTAGTATCCTCATTATATATATTATTATACAATACGAAAATATAAAAATAAAATTACAATATCAAATCGGTCAGGTGTCAAAAAAACTATAAATAAATATTGCCGGTTTGGACAGGGGTTCCGACAATATCGACTGGAAGACTCCTACATCGGTCATTGAGAAAGCCCAACGTTGAAATAGCTGCTCCCTCTTTGCTCGAGTTTTGACACATTCCATTAAGAAGTGCTGCACATCCTCAATCGTTCCGCAGACATCGCAGTTAGGGGATTCTGATTTGTTCATGAGGGCGGTATGGACCACTTTGGGAAACTATGGTCAAAACGATCGATGAAACTTTGCTGTACAAGATGTCTTCGTAGCCATTCACATACTGCCAATGAATAGGAATCACACACGAATATTGGTACTCATACGTGAATAGAATGTTTTAGGTTTAATGTCAATATCAAAACCGAACCTTTTCCCCCTACGCTACCTTTCCTATTATTTTATTGAACTCCTTGTTCTTAATAAATAAATATTTCGGGACAATCTTATACAAATCGACGTAGTCCTACGGTAAGCTCAGTAAGGCTTGTGTTGTAGGTACTACATGTAAATACTTAAATACATCTATGTATTGTAAACACCCATGACTCAGGATCTATGCTCATCACACAAATTTTGGATTTGAACCTGCCATCGGCTTCATAGGCAGGGCCACTACCCACTAGGCCAGACCGGTCGTTAGAATATAACAAATCCTCCATCATAATATAAAACATATTTATAATATAATAAATCCGTCCATTTCAGTTTATAAAACAATTACATTAATTGGGCGCGGCAACTGAACGGGACGGAAATGGAATTTCATATAATTTTGCAGGCCCAGGCCTGCAAAAGTAACTTTTTTTTTCGACGATATCCATATAGAGGCAAAGATGGCGGGTGTCATATGTGATATACAAACAGCTGATGTTAATTTTTCATACATTTCGATTTCATTGTTAGTTGTGATTTTGCAAATTTCATTTTTTGAAGCAGTTATTTCATTTCATTGTATGTTTGAGAAAAGCACTATACATGCCTCGGCATGAAAAGGGATTCCCGGCCTCGTATCACTATCCGGCCTCGTTCGCACGCTCGCTCGGCCGTACATACCCACTTGGCCGGAAATCCTCATTTTCCCGGCCTCTGATGTAATGTACTGTCAATACCTACTATTAATTAATTCTCTATACTATTTTAAAGCCCATAATAAAATTATCAGTTACCAGTCCCAGTAAGCGCTGGTAGGCTAGTGGTAAGAGCGTGCGACTTGCAATCCGGAGGTCGCAAGTTTAAACCCCGGCACGTACTAATGAGTTTTTTTTTCATAACTTAACGTAATATCATTTGATATTTGCCAGTCGCTTTTCGGTGAAGGAAAACATCACGAGGAAACCAAGTTAATATCAATAAGGCCTAATTTACACCCTGGGTTGGAAGGTCAGATGGCAGTCGCTTTCGTAAAACTAGCGCCTACGCCACATCCCGGGATTAGTTGCCAAGCGGACCCCAGGCTCCCATGAGCCGTGGCAAATGCCGGGACAACGCGAGGAAAATGATGAACTCCCAGTTGCCTGTCATGTTTAATTTTTAACAGGGTTTGAATACCGGTATTATTTTCATACAAATTAACCGGTATGCAATTTCGGTATCCCAGTTGTTGGGGCACATTTTTACATTTTGACGAACTCATCAGATAATGTGTTCTCTTTACCTAAATACCATATATTATAAGAAGCTCAAAAGAATAATTTGGAATTAACGGCAAAAATTATTATACAGATATTTCGTAATACCGGTAACGATTTTTGAGTAAAAAATTTTAAGAAGCAAGTTAATGACATCATAAAAACATGTTTGTATTTTTATTTCCTAAATTAATCACAATATCGCTCTGTGTTTTTGTCTTCGATTTCAGAAAGCAATATTCAATAGTGTATAAAAAATACAAGACAGAATTATCAATCGATCGCTATTAAATATTTTAACTTTTATCTTTTTTTTTTACGTAGCCTATGTTGTGTCGCACTGCTGGGCAAAGGCCCTCCCCTCGCAGTGCATGCACCCGCCAATCACGACAGAAACCATCCATCCATCATCATCCCGGTCATCCCGCCATCTCCTCCTCCTAATTTTCTTTTTTTTTTCTAAAGTTTACCAACGAAGAACCGCCTCTGACGCGAGCGTGCGAATAGTGAGACGTCCGTTTACACATGCGTGCTCGGGTTGAGTCGCGTTCGTGCGATTGTGTGGCGGTAGCGAAATAATTAATTATTTACATAGACAATAATAGACATACCATTTAACTAGACGGAGCGTGCTAATAATAATACCACGATCAAAAGGGATGGTCTTATGTAGGTAACTTAATTTCTATAGGTATGGCAGAGAAATCACTATGTTCGTCCGTCCTTGTCATAGTTTCACACATTTTTGTTCCTCTCCAAACTGGACGCTTCACTGTCAAAGTTGGATTGGAACAAACAAATACAATTGGAGTTTTCTTGGGGTTTCAACCAGTTGCGATACTAAATACAGAAAAAGCTAATATTTTTGTTATAAAGAATGTTCTGTAAAGCAAAACTATAGTGAATTATTACATTTTTGGCTACAAAAGCCAGAATATGTTTGTCCCGGCGCACGCGGATGCGTTCTCCAGTCATTATTCCTCCTTGATTATTTACAATTTGATTTCAGATGAGGACTACGTATTCTACAAAGAAGCATACGGCTCGCTTAAGCTGCACCGCTCGCCAGCCACGTGGACAGAGGCGCGGCTGATATGCTACGATGAAGGTACAACGTCGATATAGTGGTTCTGGGTTCAAATCCGAGTAAAGGCATCTATTTATGTGATGAGCACAGATATTTGTCCTTAATTCATGAGTGTTTCTATATATTTAAGTATTTATAAGGCCAGTTCTTGTAAAGTGGCCAGTCACTGTTTACGTTGCCCTTAAACGGATCACCAGCATTTTTGAAACATCCTGTATATTATTGACTGACCCAGGCCAGGCAGGTACAAGACAGGCCTTATTGAGCTTAAATATCTACCGTGTGGCTCAGAAAATTTGCATAAGAATGTCCTGTAATATTTATTTATAAAATTTGATAATATGTTAGCCACGATTCTTTTTCCATGGCGAAAAGTCGAATAAATACCTAGTTAAGTCACAATAAATGAATCCATACATTTCAAACATAACACAATGTCAAAAAAAATATTCACCACAAAAATTACAAAGTATTACTGCATTGTTCAGCTGCCAGAGCTTTATATTTATCATATGACAAATTCGCCCATTTCAGTTTGTAAAATAATTACTTAACTGCTTATCTGTCACTGCCAATCCAACTGATGCCGGCACGATTGGCGAATATGTGAACACCTAGTTCTAGCCCAGCTAGCAATAACTTTATGCTACGAACGTAGTGTCATATTCTCTTTGCTTTAAGCTGGCTTAAAGCAAAGAGAATATGACACTGGGCCTGGGCCCAGGTCAGGTACCAGTACCGCGAACATCAAAGTTCGTAATATATATTTTTTTTTACAATTTACAAAGTTGGCCCCATAGTAAAAAAAAATCTAAATCATGACCAGAAGCCGGCTTGATAATCTTGTATCACATTTTTTATAACACTCATATACATTTTCTTAATCTCCACTACAGGTGCGGAGCTGGCTTCTCCAGAAAACGATGGTCTGTTGCTGGCAATGAGCGAAGTGCTGCTGACGAGCAGAAATCCCCCGATCCATATCTTTACCGGCGTCAACGACTTATACTCTAAAGGCTTCTTCACATCTCTGAGAGGTAAGACTGGTTCCAGAGGCTCTACCTATACCCTTACCATGAATTGCGACATTGACGTTTTCGATAACGAGTATCGACTTTACTATCTGTGCATCTCGCTTGTACTATTTTAGTGCGAACGAGATGCACAGATAGTAAACTCGATACTCGTTATCGAAAACGTCAATGTCACACAAGTAACCTTACCATTACTTGTGTAAGTTTTTGACGTAAAAAAAAGGTTTACGAAAGCGTAAGTGATAATGTTATTTATATGGGGCAAACGCGTTCGTGACGTAAAGTTACGTTAAAAACTTACACTCAGAGGCTCAGATTTCTGTAATAATAATAAGGATGCAATATGGTACAATTTTATTTTAACACTAGCTTTTCCTTGCGACTTCGTCGGTGTGTTGCCCGTCTTTAAGTACTATATAAAAATTATCCTATGTCCTTTCTCGTAGGTTTAACTCTCTCCATACCAACTTTCATCCCAATTGGTTCAGCGATTTAAGCGTGAAGAGGTAACAGACAGACAGAGTTAAATATTAGTATAGATTAAGAAAGATTAAGAACTAATAAGTAAAAGATTATAAATAAAAGACCTGGGGCCTATTTCTAGCTAGCTAGTTTTATCATATTTTGTTTCCTTTTCAAGTCAAAATTGAGACTTAGATGCCGTTAAGTGTTCAATACGCTGACGGTAGATATGTCTACACGTCACCCATGATGACGTATACCACGAGGGATAAAATAGAAAATAATTTGACAAGTCTAAGCGATACTCGTATAGCACAATTGGTAGTGCACTGGGCTAGTGGTCCAGTGGTTGTGGGTTCGAGTCAAAATTGTTCTTCTTTTCTTTCGATTTAAATATCGAATCGTATTTTGACAGGTACCCCGCTGTCAGCAATGTCGGCACCCTGGGCACCCAGGGAGCCCGACAACGTCAACCACTACGGCAACTGCCTCATCATGCAGCGATACGGGCCGCTTCTGGACAGCAAATGTGATGACGTATATCCTTACATCTGCTATAGGAAGCAGAAGTTTAACCAGAAAGATCTCTGCGGCACACCAGACTCAGGTACTAAGTGCATAATATTCCGTAAGCCGGTTGGGACTGTAGCCCGACTGGGCATGAAAGAGTGTTCCCAGAGGTGGGACTATACTTAAAATCTCCTTATTCATAATCGTCTCTAATATGTACTATTGAACAAAATGATTTATGACCCACGTAGGTCGCAAATGGTTGAAAGTGTCAAATCAATTTACTGACACTTTCAAACCGTTTGTCAGCGCGAATTTCTTGAAGATAGTTCCTCTAAAAAATCGCCAGTTGTAGGCACTGGTCCACCCCGAGCTAGTAAGCTATGAGCTATCAGCTATTTCAAGGGACAAAAGATAATCGCTCCCGTGTGTAGAGAGAGATATATATTTATAGCTCATCGCCCGGCTATGACATATATGTCTTTTTTTTACACGGGATCGATTATCTTTTGTCCCTTGAAATAGCTGATAGCTCATAGCTTACTAGCTCGTGGTGGGACCAGTGCCTAAGAAATTTTCATATTTAGCTCATTCATCATCTGGGTCTGGCCTAGTCGGTAGTGACCTATGAAGCCGATAGTCCTGGGTTCAAATTCCAGTCAGGGCATATATTTGTGTGATGAGCACATATTTGTTCCCGAGTCATGGGTGTTTTCTATGAGAATATAAATATTTCGGGACAATCTTACACAAATCGACCTAGTCCTACGGTACCTAAGCTCAGTAAGGCTTGTGTTGTAGGTACTAGACGATATATATAATAGATAGATACATATAAATACTTAAATATATAGAAAACACCACTCATGAACAAATATCTATGCTCATGAGACAAACAAATGCCGTAACTGGGATTTTAACCATCGGCTTCATAGGCAGAGTCACCTACAAGGCCAGACCGGTACCATCAGCTGTGTGAATCACCAACCAAATTAAAATATATTTTGCAGAATACGTATTCGACAGAGTAACACGGTCCTGTTACAAGATACATCCGCAATTTGTGTCCTGGCAGGAGTCGTATGCCGCATGTGCCCGGGAAGGGGCGTACCTGGCCATTCTGAACAGTGACTACGAAGCCAAGACTCTCGGTCGGCTTATCAAAACCGAGTGGATATGGGCACACGTCGGATTCAGTTATTGGAGGAAGGATCTCTGGATGACTATACATGGTAAATGGCTTTAATAATCATCAATAAGGTGTGATTTCACCGAAGTTGTGTGCAGCACTTTTGTTCATGAAGTTTACAATATACAAGTAAAGCGCGCACCGTGTTGCGCGTACGTCTCCACCGACGATGCTATATGCAACTTTTGTGAACGTACAGTGCAGTTTTGAACCCGGGTATGTTCTTAAACTACGTCCAACAATGAGAGGTATGGCACAGCGATGACCATCACGCTTGAATCTGGGGCAGCCCAACTGGGGAAGTACCTCCTCCTTACAAAAGACCACAGCCATAATAGCATTGCTACCTTTCAGGTCTGTAGTGTTGTGTTCCTGATGGTGAGTAAGGTTCCCAGAGCTCCAATCCCCCTTAAAGGCCGGCAACGCGCTTGTGACTCCCCTGGTGTTGCGGGTGCCCATGGGCGACGGTAATTGCTTACCACCAGGCAATCCGTCTGCTCGTTTGCCGCCTATGTCATAAAAAAAAAAACATACCTTTTCAGGTATGTAGTGTTGTGTTCCTGATGGTGAGTAAGGTTCCCAGAGCTCCAACCCCCTTTAAAGGTCGGCAACGCGCTCCCTCTGCTCGTTTGCGACCTTAAGTCATAAAAAAAAAATTGTTACTGTACCAATTTTTGGTCGTATTATTAAAAAAATATACTTTTTACAAATGTAAGACGTATACGATATAGAAATGACCCTCTATTGAGTACCTATTTGCAACGTATTAAGTGAAGCCTATCTTTTTTAGAGGTCACTTTGGATGTAATTTTTATAAAGCAAAATTCAAGTAATCGTGTTTCTGAATCGTATGATTTATTTAGTTAATCCTTAAATATGTAACTTATGACGCACAAACACTAAGATTAAGTATTAACTATCCAAAAAGGGTATATAACAAACGAAATTCTTCTGTCATTTCTTCGGTGCAGTCTTAATGTTTGAAAAATACGTAACTCACATTGTGCTATGTTTATTTCTGCCTTGTACCAATTGTTTTCTATCTTATTGTAAATTAATATTCCTTTATCTACGTACATATCATAAGTGCTCTAAAATGCGTCCAGAAACCGTAGGCAATGACCAGCATTTCCAACCATCAGAAATGAATGGAGATGTAATGTTAACATTACCTACTGAAATCAGTAGGTTATGAGTTTAAATTTGGAACAGCTATCAAATTCAAGTGGGGTTTCTATTCTAGTATCTATAGATATTAAAACAGTAATTGATACGAAACGCCAATTGGTTATGTTTTTTTAATATAAATCGAACGACATTTGAACTCGAGTGACAATAGAATAGGGAGTTCATTCGCTTGTCTATGGTTTAAAAAAATATTTGACTGAGATATGAAATACTCAACGCCGCCGCCATTCCAAGCTGTCATTTGTTTTGTTCGTTGACTTTTTAATGTTTAGATAAAGTATTGTATGCAACTATATATAATTAGGCATTACAACAATCGTGTGATATTATTACACCCACACTATTTTTGTAATGCCCTTCATTATGCACAGATACATAAACTACTATTTTGTTTTGTGTTATTTTCCGTGACATCACCAATGGGCTCAACGGAAGATCAGCGCTGATTTCTCAAGCCAGCATTACACTGAGTTGGGTCTATTTCGTGATGTCTTACTTATTCTTCATCTTGTATTCTATTTATTGTATGTGTACGTCATAAATATCTTTTATCTTTTTACCTTTTCATGGGTTGAATCTGCTGTTTTCTTGAACAGGTGAGTCGATATCCGAGGCCGGCTTCGACACCTGGGCCCCTGGTGAACCGAACGACTACAACGAAGAACGCTGCGGGGCGCTCGCCGCCGATGTGTCCACTCTGGTAGACATAGATTGTTTAGATCATGCCCGTCCGTTTATATGTGAGAAATCTATCGTGTAAAAATACAGGATTCTGGGTTGTGACTTCTGTACTGGTTAATATTATCTTATGTCTATACTTCTATCTGTCTATACTTTTAGGTATTTTAGGATTTTTAGGTATGACGACCGGTCTGACCTAGTGGGTAGTGACCCTGCCTATGAAGCCAAAGGTCCTGGGTTCGATTCCCAGGCAGGGCATTTATTTGTGTGATGAGCACAGATATTTGTTCCTGAGTCATGGGTGTTTTCTATGTATTTAAGTATTTATATGTATCTATCTATTATATACATCGTCGTCTAGTACCTACAACACAAGCCTTACTGAGCTTACCGTAGGATTGTGTTATACACATACCGTAGGATTAGGATTGTGTAAGATTGTCCTGAATATTTATTTATTTATTTTTATTTATTTGAAACAAAAAGGTAAACAACCTTACGTGTCTTTTTATAAAAAAACGCTTTTTATAAATCAGTGACTATTACTTACAAAAGCAATATAATGTAAATAACCATACGTGATTAATAATTGTCACATACTTGTCATGATTTATCTTTCAAAACTGATTTTCAATTAAAATACATTTCAAGATTGTTTACTGTTTTTTAACTACCTAAAAGTATAAACTATAGTATTTGGGCCCTTTTATTTAACCTTTTGACCGCTTTTCCTCTCGCATCAAAATGTGTCGTGTACGCCATGGTATGACTTGTGAAGAACAAATATAAACCTTATCTGTCAGCAGGACAATTGCTTTGACAGCGTCCGCCATAGCCACTTTAGTGGTCGGTGGCGTGGCAGGCACGACACGCGACCACTTTAGTGGTTCTTGGCGTTCAAAAGGTTAAAGTTGTATACTCAACTTTTTTTATTTGGACTTTTTTGTTTGGTTTCTACTCAGAATCATGAGTCCTTTCGAGCCTGATAGGAGAACAAAAAGTGTCCCAAAATGTTCATACATTTTTATTATTTCCGTTCCGTTACCGCCATATGAAATGTATGAAAAATAGTAACGGAATGGAATAAAAAGCTTGCTTGACATGGTCGACGCGGACCTGCATGAGCTCCGAGTTACCAATTGGCAAGAGTTAGCGCAGGACCGAGAAAAGTAGCGTACTCTTGTGTCGGAGGCCAAGACTCATTTTGGGTTGCTGAGACAACGGAGTAAGTAAGTAAGTAAGTAAGTAAGACTCGAAAAATCACATGATTCTGAGTAGAAACCATACAAAAAAATCCAAATAAAAAAAAGTTAAGTATACAACTTTAAATAAAATTCTTTATTTTTTCTTATACAAGTATGTCTTGCGCAGCATATTATGACATATGGCCTTTGATTTGAGGCGGGCATCGCTCTTTACATTTGTAAAATGACAGAATGGTTAGCTTGAGCGTATCGCCAACAAACTTATCCGCAGTTGGGCAAAATTTTGATTTAAGGTGTATTTTTATTATATTTTTCTTTATTATAAACTGGCTTATAAAAAATATACAAGTCTAAATATAGGTTGTCCGTCGCTATTCAGCGTGGTAACGCGGCTAGTGTAATGGGTACCTTTGCACCAGGGACGACTCGAGAGGGACTATTTGACTAGGCTTAAGTTAGTCTTAAGTCAGCCGGTAAAATGTATTTTTGACTGAATAAATATCTATTTACAGTCTAAATATAATGTTATTGGTTTATACAAAGGTGTTAATTATTTGTTTTTGACTTTTTCTTAGACTAAAAGTATTTAGGTGTCAATGTTTTATATTTTGCTTTAGTTTATAAAAAAATGTCAAGTAGTTTTTTATAAGAAGGCTTGTGTAATAGGGTACTCAACCAATGTTATATTAAATTATATTATTATAATATACAAAAAATGTGTTTTTATCAAGGATGATATAAGAGATTGACAATGTCTATCTATACAATACCTCGTTCCTCCGAAACAGCTAAACCTATATTTTGTCCTAGGAGGAATAATGACTGGAGAACGCATCCGCGAGCGCCAGTAAGTGATAAAGATATTCTGGCTTTTGTAGCCCAAAATGTGACAATTCACTATAGTTTTGCTTTACAGGACACTCTTTATAACAAAAATATTTTAGTTTTTAGTTTAGTCGGACCCGGGTATGTCCTTGAACTACGTCCAACAATGAGAGGTAAGGCACAGCGATAAACATCACGCTTGAATCTGGGGCAGCCCAACTGGGGAAGTACCTCCTCCTTACAGACCACAGCCATAATAGCACTGCTACCTTTCAGGTATGTAGTGTTGTGTTTCTGATGGTGAGTAAGGTTCCCAGAGCGCCAACCCCCCTTAAAGGCCGGCAACGCGTCTGTGACTCCCCTGGTGTTGCAGGTGCCCATGGGCGACGGTAATTGCTTACCATCAGGCAATCCGTCAGCTCGTTTGCCGCCTATGTCATAAAAAAAAGTTGCTTTACGGGACATTCTTTATAACAAAAATATTAGCTTTCATTACCGCAACTTTCGTTGAAAACCCAAGAACACTCCAGTTGTATTTGTATCCCTCCAACTTTGACAGTTCTGAAGGGTCCAGTTTGGTGGGGAACAAAAATATGTGAGACTATGACAAGGACGGACGAAAAAAGCGCCGTCTCTGCCATACCTATGGAAAGTTACATAAGACCATCCCTTTCGATCGTGGTATTATTATTATTATTTATTAGCACGCTCCGTCTAGTTAAATAAGATAAGATAAGATAAGATATCTATAATTTTGTTCTTAGTACACAAAGCGTCATCTATCGAGTATCGTGTGTAGTTACTTTGCCCTTTGCCAGCGAATTCATACAGTCAGCAGCAAAAGTGGCTAAGCGTTTGAAGTGTTCAAAATTACCTACACGCGCTCTTATTCTCTTGACAATAGAGACGTGTTGACCTCATTTTGAACACCTCAAATACTTAGTTACTTCTGCTGCTGACTGTACCATTATTTTTTTCATTTCAGCTAAAACGTGTGATATATTGTTGGATAGGCATTTAAAAATGAATAGGGGTTTCATCATCATCATCATCATCTCAGCCATAAGACGTCCACTGCTGAACATAGGCCTTCCCTTGGACCTCCACATGTACTGATTGGAAGCGACCTGCATCCAGCGTCTTCCGACGACTTTAATGAGGTCGTCTGTCCATCTGGTGGATGGACGTCTTAGGCCGCGCTTGCTACTCCGTACTCGAAACGGGATTTACTAAAATATTATACATACATACATTTCAGCCGTATGCAGTCCACTGCTGGACATAGGCCTCCCACAAATATGACTTGTATCATCTTGGGGGGTAGTTGCCATAGTTGCCACGCTTGGCAAGCGGGTTGGCGACCGCAGTAGCTGTAGATTGGGTTTCGACGGACGCTGCTGGGCAGGATGTTTCCCTTTGTCACCTCTTACAACACCCGCGGGAGGAGATGGGTTGGTGCTATTCTAGTCAGCCGGCATCACACGACACGGCAAAATATTATACATAATTATAGAATATGATACAATAAATAAATAACAATATAAATAAAATATGTGTTCTATTAAATTCAAATTGCGTTTATTTTGAGACACTGAATGTTAGAATGACTCACAAGTCTAAACTGACTTTTCACAAATGAAAGGGAGGGGATGATATTCGCAGTCTATGTCGACTAAAAAGCCATAATCAGAAAGACAGCCACATCGTTCTTCGTTAACGTCGTTCGGTTCGCCGCTCGCCCAGGAATCGAACCCGGCCTCGGACAGTGTTTGACCTGAAAGTATAAAGCCTTATTTTATATACATAGTCATAATTTTCCTCGCGTTGTCTGGGCATTTTGCCACGGCACCGCAACTAATCCCAGAATTTGGCGTAGATACTAGTTTTATGAAAGCGACTGCCATTTGACCTTTAAACCCAGAGGATAAACTAGGCTTTATAAGATAGTTTTACGAAAGCGACTGCCATTTGACCTTTAAACCCAGAGGATAAACTAGGCTTTATAAGATAGTTTTATGAAAGCGACTGCCATTTGACCTTTCAACCCAGAGGATAAACTAGGCTTTATAAGATTAGTCCAGTTTCCCCACGATGTTTTCCCTCGCCTGCGACTGGTAAATATAATGATATTTCATACATAAGTTTCGAAAACCTCATTGGTATAAACCGTGGTTCGAAGCTCCGATCTCTGTTGCTTGCTCTTACCGCTAGGCCACCAGCGCCCTTATTAGTCATATTCATTGTAAAGAAGCGGGTAAATCACGTTTTATAAATAGTATATTGTTCGACATGTTTCCATCCGTAACTAGGAGCATAATCATGAGCCGTTCGCATTGGCTGACCGATGCAGACTGCGGGCCGCAGCTCTCTGCATTTTTTATAAATATGTGACATAATCTATGATAAGGGACCTTATTGTCGATGGCGCTTACGCCGTTGTTCAAGATGCCGCAATACAAACGCAACGCGGTTCCACGTAAGCGCCATCGACAATAAGGTCCCTTTCGTTAGATAATGTCACATATTAGAAACACTTACCATGAATGGTCATCCATAAATCCTTTCTCCAATAACTGATGCCAATATGAGCCCACCTCTTAGTCAGGGCAGTGAGGGTCTTGGCTTCGTAGTCGCTGCTTATAACGGCCAGGTACCCCCCCTCCCGGGCACACGTGGCATATGCCTCCTGCCAGGATGCATCAGTTTCAGCGTGGATCTTGTGGCAGGAGTTGGTGTGTCTGTCGTATACGTAACCTAAAAAGTGGGGTGTAAAGAGATTTTTACGGGTCGGCAAGGCGTGAATGATGCCTCGGTATTGTAAACGTTCATAGGCTAAGGCGATCGCCTACCATCAAGCGGGCCGCATGCTTGTTTTGCCACCTTTGTGGTATACAAAAAAAGGGAATACATCAAATCCTAAAAATTCTGATGATTTCGCTAGTGTCAAAATCATCATCACCATAAGACGTACACTGCTGAACATAGGCCTCCCCCTTGGACCTCCATTAGTACCGGTTGGAAGCGATCTGAATCCAGCGTCTTCCGACCTTAATGAGGTCGTCTGTCCATCTTGTGGGACGTCCTACGCTGTGCTTGCTAGTCCGTGGTCTCCACTCGAGCACTCTTCGACCCCATCGGCCATCTTCTCTGCGTGCAATGTGGCCTGCCCATTGCCACTTCAGCTTGCTAACGGTGGGCTATGTCGGTGACTTTAGTTCTACGGATCTCCTCATTTCTAAGTCGATCACGTAGTGTCAAAATGATTGTAGCAAATCAATAGAATAACTTAAGAAGTTTGGTTAAGCATGCCAGTGTATAGTAGTAAGCCTTGCTTTTTGTAATGTCGTAGCGGGGGTTTACAGAAAGTCACTTATAAATAAAATAAATAAAGTAATATATCTAATATTCTCTTCGGTTGCCGCGATAATTACTCATGAAATAAAATAACTAAAACGGATTAAATCGCGTATACTAATTTAAACTTCATCCCGCCGTTTCGAACCCTTTAGCAGCGTTCGTGGTGATCGGGTGGATTAGTATACGCTATTTAATGCGTTTTAGTTCTTTTATTTGTAAAGAAATATATCGCTAAACAATGGGTAGGTTAGGTTTGCTAAGTAGCAGTGGCGAGGCGTCCTTAGAACTCGATTCCTGCCGCCTTGACTAACTTTCAGATAGTACCTAGAGCAGTAAAGTGTCATAATAATTCAGGCTTCCCGACTTGTCTAGGACATAAATTGACGCGCCGCTACTTCTAGGTAGATTTAGATGCCCGAAGGGTAGATCAACCAGAAATAGGAGGCTCGCTCAGCGGGGCTCCGGCGATACAGCGAACGAAATATAATGTGATACAAGAATGTGTAGAATTCGGGTGGGGAAACATGCTACTGTTGACATGCATGAATGAAAACTACACCTCAGTATCTTTCTAGTACGAACGATTTTTTGTAAGTGATTGACAATAAGTTATTTGTTATGCAAGGGTGCAAAATTGTATTTTAACTGCGAGTGTGGGATTGATACTCGAGCAAGCGAATGGATTCTATAGTTTAACCACGAGCAAAGCGAGTGGTTTTAAAATTGAATCCTGAGCGTACCGAGTGTTTCAATACACAAGAATTAAATTACAATTGCACCCGTGTGTAACACAAAACTTTTCCCCTCACTAAAGCGAGGAAAGTGAAACATGCACAAAAACGTTTTGAAATTGCATTGACTTTTTCTTTGCGTTTAGATACATTCAATATTTTTACAAAAGGTGCCTTTAGCTGGGTTAGCTTGTGGTGGCCAGTACGATTTTCGAATGTTCTAATTCGATTTTCAACTCGGTGCGTTAGCGAGGCTCGCCCGCCGACGCCGCCGCGGGGGCAATGAGCAGTACTTCGCGAATTTAGACTTTAAAACAATAGCAATAAGAGCTATGAGAAGTCAACTTACTTTAATCACTAGTAGATAAAATGCGTTTTTACCCTCTCGTATATAAACGAGCGCTTTACGAGCTAGTGAGGGGGAAAATAAAAACATCGACAGCTCTGTTATCGATAAGTACCACTACATACAGATAATACAAAAAAATAGGTTGATAGAGTGCGTTAAAAATAGAGTATAATAACAAAACTATCTATGTATTTATACATACTTCAGAAAACAATTATAGAATAAATTGGATTAAATACGGATTACGTTCAATTTGTACAAGATCGCGGCGTCTAGGTAGCCGATATATTCTGTCGTTATATGTGCCTTTTGTTGCAGTAGCATGTACTTATCGATAACAGGATTGTCGATAGTAATATTGTGGCAAGCTCTAAGCAAATGTTGCTGCTAGAAATATATCTAGGTGTAATGAAAATAAACTCGAGTGGGGAAAAATGAGACTGGGAATGATGCTACGCGGAACTCGCGTTTGGGGTACAGATCTACATACATACTCGTACATTTCAGCCGTATGCAGTCCACTGCTGGACATAGGCCTCCCACGAATATGACTTGTATCATCTTGGGGGTAGTTGCCATAGTCGCCACGCTTAGCAGGCGGGTTGGCGACAGCAGTAGCTGTAGATTGGGTTTCGACGGACGCTGCTTCCCGTCCGTAGGATTTTTCCCTTTGTCGCCTCTTACGACACGCGATGGGGTGGTGCTATTCTACCACCGGCACCACACGGCAAGTACAAATCTAGCTACTCGATATTACAACTCCTCCAGCCTAGGTCTCCATAATATTACATCCGCTGGCTATACCAACCTGTTTCCGTGGTACCACATAGGTTATTTAAGCTAGCTTCCTGCCTCTTGTAGCAGATGAAGGGATAGACGTCATCACATTTGCTGTCCAGGAGAAGACCATTCCGCTGCATGACGAGACAGTTGGTGCCGTGGTTGACGTTGTCAGGTTCCCTTGGTGCCCACTGTGCTGGCATTACTGACAGCGGGGTGCCTGGAAAGAAACGAATGTAATTGCTTACATAGATCTTCAAATTATGTTAAGTTATAATTAAGCCGAGGTATGTCCTTAAAATCTGGAGCAGCTCAACTGGTGAAGGTCCTCCTTTCAGAAGACCACAGCCATAATAGCACTGCTACCTTTCAGGTATATAGTGTTGTGTTCCTGATGGTGAGTAAGGTTCCCACTTTTAGGGTAGGTAACTGCGTAAGACGGTACCTTTTGCCGTAGAAATGCTAGGTCCAATAGGTCCATGCACAGTTGCACACGCACATGCGAGGACAAACTTTTTGCAGAAATCGCGAAGCGTCTGATTGACTCTTCGGTCACCAGTTACGACAAGCAGTTGTTTCGCGATTTCTGCAAACGATTTGTGCGCGCTGGGACCACTGAAGATCTTCTGTAGAATGGGAATAAATGTGTATAATCTTGTAGTACTTTGTGTATACATAAACATTTACAATTATAATCTTTATAATTACTAAAACTAAATGTAACTTAAAAAATAAAATATTCATATTCATATTCATATTTATTTATTGGTAACATAATTATTACATGTCAATATTTCAACAGATCTTAAAATAGTTATATAATAATAAGTTTATATAATACAATCAATAGCAAGCTACATCAGTAGATAATAAATAAAATTGCATTACATGTAGATCACACATTATTCAAAGAGCTCCTCGTGATTGTAAAACACCCGCTCAATGAGCCATTTTTTTAATTTATTTTTGAACACATGTCCAGAACGTATAGTTGTTAGTTCCCGAGGGAGCTGATTATAAACCTTGCGACCCATGACGTGTGTGAGTTTTCCTGTCTTTTTGAGGCGGTGCGATACACACGGCATCCTGCCAGAGAGCACGCTGCGGGTCACGTACGTACGAGGGGCCACGGTAGTGCTCTCAGGCACCGCCTCTGTTTCTTCTCGCATGTTCATTGCCATATGTAGCATACGAAGTGCGGGTAGAGTTAAAATGCCTTGCGACTTAAAATGCGGCTTTGCAGAGGCGGTTTGAGGGGCTCGTGCTATAGCACGCACTGCTCGTTTCTGTAGGTGGAGAACCCTTTGACGACTGGCCGCGCCGGCCCACAGCTCGACCCCGTACTGAAGATGTGCCTGTACGGACGCGAAGTAACACGCTCTAACTACTTCTGTGGGAAGAATTCGCGCGAGTCGTTTTAGTGCAAAACATGATGTGGCCAGTTTTCTGCATACTTTGTCTACTTGACCATTCCATGTGAGGCCACTATCTAGTTCAAATCCTAGGAACGTTACGCTCTGGACTTGGTTGATGAGCACGCCATTGGCACTATTAGTAACTATTTACAAATAAAAAACTGGCTCTAGCTCGGAGCCTGACGGAAGCGTGCCCAGAAGGCTGGCGGAGTTGCCACGCTGAATGGCGATGCCAATGCGCTGGGCAAGGAATGAACCAGCCCTCTGGTCACCCGTAGCGTCTTTTAGACGTTTGCTCAGCGGCCTAAAAATTGCATGTGCTCCGACTCCCCAGGGTCCAAGGGTCTCCACTCCAAAAGTCACAAATATGTATGATGCATATTTAGTAGTAGTTTCATGTTTATTTACCTCTTAGAGAAGTGAAGAATCCTTTGGAGTACAAATCGTTAACACCAGTGAAGATGTGCAGGGGCGGCTGTCTGCTTGTCAGCAGAACTGCGCTAATGGCCACTAACAATGCCTCGTTCTCTGGGGAAGCTAGCTCCGCACCTATGAAAAAAATAAATATCGAAATATACACTGCGTTACATCAGGGTAACAGAAAATATGTTTAACAGCGTATTTGAGGCTTAAAGAAGTAATTTCCATTCATTCGCATGAAGCGATTCGCTTCTACCTTCCTAATGCGGACTGCTAAGGAATGAAATTCGCTCCCTTCGTCTGTATTCCGGACAGATATAATTTGGGTGTTTTCAAGACAAGAGTGAATAGGCTGTTACTGAACCAGCGTGTACCCTCGACCTCGTCGACACTTACCATGAGGTGTGACTGAGGATTTGAATGCTGGTCAGTCTTGTTAAAAAAAATCGCTTTGCTATGAAGGAAATCATCGTGAAGAAACCGGACTAATCCCAATAAGGCCTAGTTTACCCTCTGGTCCAGGTCAGATGGCAGTCGCCTACGTAAAAGTAGTACATACACTACCTACGCCAAATCTTAGGGCCATTTTATTTAAAGTGGTATACTCAACTTTTTATTGAATTTGGAATTTTTTGTGTGGTTTCTACTCAGAATTATGAGCTTTCGGGCCTGATAGGAGAAAAAATGTGTTCCAAAATTTTCACACATTTTTTGTTACTTCCATTCCGTTACCGCCATATGGAATGTATGAAAAATAGTCACGGAATGGAATAAAAAATCTTGGGACACATTTTTTTTCCTATTAGGCTCGAAAGAGCTCATGCAGAGCTCATGATTCCGAGTAGAAACCACACAAAAAAATCTAAATAAAAAAAAAGTTAAGAATACAACTTTCAATAAAATGGCCTAGTTGCCAAGCGGACAACTTTAATATGACCTTATCTATTTCGCTTTTATAACTGTATTTTGTTAATTGTTTAATATTAGAATGATCATTAAATATGAAAAAGTAATAAATATCTTTAAATGTGACATCTTCATAGAATAGTAACTTATTAAAATATTTATTAGCCGTAGGTGAAATGTTATTTTGAATGTTGTGCTTGATTTAGGCTAAGTTTAATTTGTTGTATACAATTTTGCATGATACTTGTATCTTTTGAAGCAAATAAAGAACTGAACTGAACGCAAAAAAGCCGGGTCAACGCGAGGACAATGGGTGATGGCTCTGATTCCAGGTGTACCTTCGTCGTAGCAGACTAGCCGAGCGTCCGTCCACACAGCTGGTGCGCGATGGAGCTTCAGCGAGCCTTTAACTGATGCGTAGAACACGTAATCTTGAGTGGGCAAGTCACGGAACGTCGCATTATCAAAGGTCCTTGTCTTTTGCTGAGGTGGTTGAGAATCTGTATGGATAAATATTTATTACGGCCACATATTCGCACGAATAGCGACGCGAAACAAAACACGAGAACGCATGTGTACGCGGATGTAACAGCGGCGTTATCGCGAAATTCGTAAATTTCGGACGATTGTCTCTGTCATAAGAGTATGATGCCTTAATTGGAGTAAAAGAGAAAGATGCCTGCAATATACGAACTTCGATGTTCGCGGTACCCCGCCACGACCTCCGCGTACCTACACATGCGTGTGTACGTAGTTTTGACGTTTTTGAGCATCGAGTACTCGAATCGTAACACTTTAAACTCAGTCAGAAAAGAATAGATGATACTTTAGGAATATGAATCCTAGAAACTTATAATCGTGGGTATCGAAACTATACATTTTGTGTAAAAATAGTGGTGAGAAACTTTTGTGTGCCAATATATCGATATTTTAATTATGGCAAGCATTAATTGTCGTCCCGGCTTATAGTTGCCACAGGGGACTACAGGGCCGGATCCTTCCTGGCCCAAAAACTAAGTCTGGCAATCCAGAAGGGCAACGCCGCCAGTATTCTGGGCAGCATACCAGAGGCAGGGGGATTTGACGAGGTTTAGTACATTTATTTTATTTTATTATAACAACAAACTGTATGTTTAACACTAATTTATAGATAAGCATAAAACAAATGTTGTCTAGAAAAATATCTAGATGTATTGATAACTGATTTATGGTCAGTTGAACTACTAATCTTTGATAAAAAAAAAATATAAAAGATCTTTATTTTTCAATTTAGGCACATTACATGCACTTATGAACGTCAAAAAAAAATCTACACCGGTTCAAACCCTACACCTCTGACCCGTGAAGATACCGGCAAGACACTACGGCGGGACTTATATTTTCAATACAGTGATACATCAAATCTTAAAGTACTTACATAATTATGCGTAGTCCGATAAGAAAACATATCAAACAGTTTATTACAAGATATGAAAATACTAAAATATAAAAGTAAAAATAATAATGTATAAACAAATTCGACTTCACAAAATAGACATACTTTAATATGCTTTCTTAACTGTTTGTTCGGAGCTATCCTCTCCTTACCTGGTACCTTCTCAGAGCTTACGTCTGTCAAGGGCTCAGTGGAAAATTCCACTACTCCTGTTGTGTTTTTCAATTCCTTAACATCTGACAGTTTGTCTGTAGACGTTCTCTTGGTGCTCATCTCTGCCTCATGATGTTGCGTATCTGTCAAGTTCAGTAACTGTCCAATTTTCTGCAATGACTTTACTGTGTTTGGAGAAATTTTCGATGGCTTTTGAGACCCAAATGGAACGCCATCTGTAAAAGAAATATAATTATCATTTATCTACGTACATGTCATAAGTGCTCTAAAATGGGTCCAGAAACCGTAGGCATTGACTAGCATTACCAACCATCAGAAAGATTTCAGTAGGTTATGAATTTAAATTTGGAACAGCTGTCAAATTCAAGTGCGGTGTCTAATCTAGTATCTATAGATATTAAAACAGCCATTGATACGAAACACCAATTCATTATGTTTTTTTTAACATAAATCGAACGACATTTGAACTTGAGTGACAGTAGAATAGGGAGTTCATTCGCTTGTCTATGGTTTTAAAAAAAAAATTGACTGAGATACGAAATACGCAACGCCGCCGTTCCAAGCTGTCATTTGTTTTGTTCGTTGACGTTTTAATGTTTACAAGTAACCCTAGTAATAAGTCATTTCCCTACGGTTTCTGAACCCATCTTAAAACACTTAATGATATGTGTGTAGATAAAGTAGTGTATGTAACTATACATAATTAGGCATTACAACAATCGTGTGATGTTATTTTAAACCCACACTCTTGTTGTAATGCCCTTCATTATGCACAGATAGATACATAAACTACTAAGTACGTTGGCAAAATATTTTTTTGATTAAGAGAAGTGAGCTACTTCTGCTACAACCAACAGCAAAAGTAGCTTAGCACGCTAGGTGTTCGATATGAGCTTTAGACGACTTTATATTTAAGAGAATAAGAGCGTTTTCGCTTAGTATTTAGCAACTTCTGCTAAATGCAAAAGTTGCTAAGTGACTTTCTTTAGACGGATTTAAGAGTGTCACAGGGGAGCTATGTCAACGAGAAACATAGACTATTTTATTGAGCGAATCCCGATACTGAATTATTCGAGGAAAGCCTAGAACACAAAATGACTAGTGTAATAAATGAGCTGCCAGAAGAAGTTAGAGATAAATATTTAAATAGTAAAAATGTTAAAAATATAATTAAAATGTACTTGTTAAAATTTAACGAATTAAGCTTTATTTTTTAAAGAATTAGACCTAAATGAGAATTAAGATACGTACAAAATATGTTTGAACTCCCCATAGGCACACAAACCTATTTTAGATTTTGCCTACGATGGGTCTTGTATATTATAAAAAAATGTACAAAAAAATTTAATTCAATAAAAAAATACCTACATGGCAAATGGTCTAGAACGTAAAATACTCTATTAATAATAAACAATTCGTATGACATTACTTATTAGCACTCTCGTGAATAAAAAGCAACTTTGCTATCTGTTTTTAAAGAGTAAAACCGTTTTTTCCGAGCTAGTGAGGTGAAAAATATTATACTAGTCATTTTGCATTCTAGGCGTATAACCCTACTTACCTACTGTCACAAGAAACACAAGCACGGACAGACAGACTGCACTAACATTACGCATCATTGCAAATACACAACAGCACGCCGCAATCTTGCCTTGCACACTGGGTGCCACAAGTCAAGAGTCCCAAATAAATGTGTTTAGTTTTAGGGTTCCGTAGCAGAAAGACTTTTTTTGTAACAATAGTGGCAAACGAGCAGACGGATTGCCTGATGGTAAGCAATTACCGCCCATGGGCACCCGCGATACCAGTGGAGTCGTAAGCGCGTTGCCGCCTCACCCATGCAATGCCGAAGACGCGAATTTGCGTCCCATATATGTGCAATCTTAGTGCCGAGGACGCGATTTCGCGTCCTCCAGTTATTTTTTTTTATTCGCGTCCTTGAAAAGTCAAAGTAATGCCGCGGACGCGAATTGGCGTCCTTGAAAACTTAACATAATGCCGTAGACGCGAATTCGCGTCCTTGAAATGTTTACCTAATGCTGCGGACGCGAATTTGCGTCGTCGCGTGGAAGGAGGCGGCACTGCGTGATGAGTAAAAATATGAGGCGTCGGCAATGAATGGGTTAAGGGGGATTGGAGCTCTGGGAACCCTAATCATCATCAGGAACACAACACTACATACCTGAAAGGTAGCAGTGCTATTATGGCTGTGGTCTTCTGTAAGGGTGAAGTACTTCCTCAGTTAGGCTTCTCCAGACTCAAGCGTGGTCTCCGCTGTGCCCTACCTCTCATTGTTGGACGTAGTTTAAGGACATACCCGGGTCTAAAAGAGCTGACTCAAAGAGTTGAAATCTGGAAGAACGGCGAATTCTACTGAGATAGTCAACCCACCTGCCAAGCTTGGAGATTATGGCACAGACCTGGCACAACCCGGGGCAAGTTATAGGAATTTGATATCGATATGTCGATATATATTTCGAGGCACTTCCTGTAATGTTTCTTATCATCTGTTTCATGTTTTGTATATGTAATATGTGTTTACGAATAAATAATTTATATTTCTACTACTAGATACGTCACTAATTTCTATTGTTAGAGTTTGGAATCAGTAAATAGTAATAGGCCATAGCTGGCATAACTCGGGGCAAGTTTTAGATCGATGAAAAAAATATGTCTATATAATCAATTTAATACATGAGCTCATTTTTCGTTCTCGATTACTATAAAAAGGTTCAATATAATTCTGATATCGAGCCTCTTAAGATAATAAAAGTATATTTTCATCTAGACGGCAATCATGAATACCGACGAACATGGAAAAAATATTGATTTTATATTATTTTTAAACTATTTTAAAATAAACATGTAAACATTTTTTATTAAAAAACTAGCTATGTCCCGCGCGGTGTTACCGGCTGTTTATTTGAGAAAAAACGTAGCCTATGCGTTAATTCAAGGTGTCAGCTAACTCCAAACCAAATTTTATTATTCGCTCCAGCCGTTTAGACGTGAAAAAGTAACAAACATACACACTTACAAACTTTCGTCTTTATAATATTAGTGAAGAAGTGTAGATATTAGTGTAGATGACTAGAAAATAAATAATATTTATATATGTCTATTAAAAATTTGATGTTGTCATTATCATCGATATATTTTTTTAACGATAAAATATTTGGTCACGCACTTATAGATGCCCCGAATCATCCCAGGTATATTATGGCATATTAATTGTATAAAAGCGGGTAACTCACGTTTTAATTTGTAGTTCAGCGCAAAGTACGGGAGGCTATTGAAATTAGTCGTTATCCGAACTTTAACCGTGACTGTGGATGGTCTGTGCCCCCTAGTTGGAGAACTGTTTTGTGTGGTGCGTCGGCGTTTTGTGTGGACGGACCTTTGTCAACGGACGTAGTAAGTGTAGTGTGCAACCCTACTATTGACAATATTGCTGAAAATGAGGGTAGTTTCTCGCCTCCCCGCTCTCAGCTGTTGCCGGCGTCGAGTGCGCGGTCGCGGAGAGCTGCGGCCCGCAGTCTGCGTCGGTTAGCCAACGCGAATGGCTCATGATTATGCTCCTCGTTACGGAGTGAAACATGTCGAGCAATATTCGACTTATAAAACGTGAGTTACCCGCTTTTATACAATTAATATGTTTCAATCTCACGATAGTTTTGTGTTTAAAATATATTATGGCATTATGCCCCCTCGGTGGACTATGGGGGACGCAAAGGTCATTCTTGGCTGATAGGTAAGCGTTGAAAATTTATTTACAAGGACAGATATGTACACGTAATGCTACTAATTTGAAAACACATTTCAGGATAGCTGGGACGGAAGATAGACAGGACTTTTCAAAATTTGGTAGACCCAATTAACAGAAGTTGTTAAGAAAAAAATCACTGTCAGTTTCGTGACGACAATTAAACATGAAATCTTTATGAAGATCGACCTTTTGTCTTTTATTAGGTAATATCGATTGTAGTTTATAAAATAAATATCAAAACCAAGTTTTTATCGAAATTTCATGCTTAATTATCGTCACGAAACTGACAGTAATTTAACTTTTCTTAACAACTTTCACTAATTGGGTGCAGTGTTTTTTTTTAATTTCACAGACTAAGCTCTAGGTATACAGCTGTACCAAGCAGACCTTGTACCGAGAATATCGAAGTTCGTATGTTTGGAGCATTGTTCTCTTTTACTCCAATTAAGGCGTCATAAGAGTGACAGAGACAATCGTCCGAAATTTACGAATATCGTCTTTCGCGGTAGCGCCGCAGAAAAACGTTTATGTTTAAAGATATAATGACAATGTTAGACTATGAGTAGGACAAACGATAAAAGTGACTTCGCTCTCATACCTAAGAAACTCTAGGTCCGTGGGATTTCAGCGCGTACATTTTTTTTGCAGAAATCGCGAAGCGTCTGTTTGACGTAACTGGTGAGTGAGGTGAACTATTATTAAAACCAAATTACACTAAAAATATAGACAATACTGACAAAAAGCTCTAAATATAAAACTATATAGGGTAAATCGCCAGTTACTGGCCACCTTTCAATAACTGGCCACCTTATACTGAAAATGAATTCTGTTTACCTATAAATAGAACACATTTTCTAATGGGGTTTCAATTACTGGCCACCCTTCAATTACTGGCCACCTTATACTTAAATGAATTCTGTTTATAGGTAAATAGAGTACATTTTCAGTATATGGTGGCCAGTTATTGAAAGGTGGCCAGTAACTGGCGATTTACCCTATAGGTACATTATAAATTAAATATGGACCTCAGTCTGGTAGCGTCTTGGATAGCCAGGCTTATCCCCTGATTATTTGAAAGTGCTTGTTGCTAGGTCTACTTGAATAAAAATAAAAAATAAAATAAAAATTGATACTACTACATAGGCTTTAGCTATGTATTATAGTTATAGACCCTAACATTATTTGCGTCTTATCTTAAAATTTGAAAAAACATACACATTTCATCTTCTTCTCTTCTAGTTTACCTTTTCACACTTCTATCAAGTAGGTTCTCACACACATATGTACATAAATAATTCATACATACACTCCCAAATTCATACACTAATACTTAACTTGTTATTTAAAAAAATATATAAAATTTATATTTCTCTAAGATCCCCACGGCACATCAGGCTCTGCCTAGTGTGGGGATCACTGTACGACCTCTTGTACCTTTCAATTTTTGAAATATATATTTACCTATGAATAGGTCTGTAAATAAACGTGTAAGTTAGTTCGGGTAAAATCTTGCAATCCAATTTTGAAGCACATATCTATACCCGTTTGAGCTGTAGCAAACTTATGTAAGTTCGGTGACAATGCAATATTATGGTACCACTGATCTGATCTGATGCTGGAGCCAGGTACTAGCAACAACTCCTAAAATACACAAGATAAACTCGTGGTATTTAGGCTCGTTAGAATCCTTTCAATGATGAAAAAAAAGTACAATCGGCGATAAAAATTTTAAACAAAAATGTCATTTTTGACATTTTATTTAGATTTTAGCTAGTTTAATATGGAACTTTTGAGAAAAAACTGTTTATAATTAGCATGTCTTGTAGAAAAGTTAACCATGTCCGTTTTGTGACGATAATTAAGCATTAAACTTCTATAAATACTTATATTTGGTAATCGGTTCACAAACTTTAAGTAAAAAATAATTTCCATACAGTACCCTTACCATGAGTTGTGACATTGAGGTTTTCGATAGGTACTCGTTATCATGGTAAGGGTACAGAGTTCATGCTTAGTTATTGTCTCACCGTCGTGCCATGTGGTGCCAGCTGACTAGAACAGCACCACCTCATCTCCCACGGGTGTCGTAAGAGGCGACAAAGGGAAAATCCTACGGACGGGCAGCAGCGTCCGTCGAAACCCAATCTACAGGTACTGCGGTCGCCAACCTTCCAAGCGTGGCGACTATGGCAACTACCCCCAAGATGATACAAGTCATATTTGTGGGAGGCCTATGTCCAGCAGTGGACTTCATACGGCTGAAAAGTATAACTTTTCATGTGACATTATGGCACTGGTCCCACCGCGAGCTAGTAAGCTATGAGCTATCAACTATTTCAAGGGACAAAAGATAATCGCTCCCGTGTAAATAAAAGAGAGAGATGTATATTTATAGCTCATCGCCCGGCGATGAACTACGATCGCCCAGCTATGACATAGTATATTTGTCTCTTTTATTTACACGGGAGCGATTATCTTTTGTCCCTTGAAATAGCTGATAGCTCATAGCTTACTAGCTCGCGGTGGGCCTAATTGGGAACACGTTTTTTCTGAAAACTCCCATTCATACAGTATTTTTGTTTTTTATATTATTAATTTATTAGATAATGATAAGAAACCCTTGAGAAAGAAATCCGACTGGAACTTCGTTGTTATTTTTCCTCAAAAAGTGCTTGAACTTTAAAACCTAAAAGTACAGTTGTATTGGGATTGGAAATACCAAAAACTTTATTTGAGAAGGGTTCACGATACTTTATGATTTTGTCGAAACTTTGTTTATTTTTTTTTATACGTAACATTTTTTGTGGAGTCATTGAGTTCGCGACGCGACGCAGATGCAGTGACAAGGAGAAATAATTTCGTTTTTTCATTATTTTTCATATCTACAAGACAACAAGGCATTACACATAATAACAAGTAGAATTACGTAACATTATACTACTAACAATAATATGGACTTATGGTGTCTGAAATAAAAGATTTTGATTTTGAATTTGTATAATTTATGATTCATAGGGTTTTACAGGATACATTTTGGAGAGTGTGCACGATTTAATTCCGCAATCTCCGCTCCATCACCGGACGTCCAGGCGAGGGGAGCAATTTCATCCTTACGTTGTGAATATTACATTCATTCGCACGAAGCGATTCGCTTCTACCTTCCTAATGCGGACTGCTCAGGAATGGAATTCGCTCCCTTCGTCTGTATTCCCGGAAAGATATAATTTGGGTCTTTTCAAGGCAAGAGTGAATAGGCTGTTACTGAACCAGCGTGCTACACCCTCGACCTCGTCACTTACCATCAGGTGAGACTGGGGTCAAACGCTGATCAGTCTTGTAAAGGTCTACAGAAAATCGTTTTACCTCATTCTGGCAAACGCACCAGCGCCACCTATCACATGTAACCGCAGAACATCTCAGTGTTATACTAGTTCTATTTATGAAGATGTCTCGCTCATCAATAACTCGACATGAGCCCATAGGTGGCACTGTGCTACATAGTACCTAAAACAGGAATAGCCAGTATTGAAATAACTCGTTTTTGTATAGTAGTTTGTATGGTCTATTGTTTCAATGATCCTTACAGACATCGGATTCCGTGGGGCGAAACTTCTTGACGGCTAGGGACTTCCTATATCGATAAACTCATTTATTGATACTAATTATTAAAAGGTAAAGAAGTTACATTACAACCGAAAAATAAACGATCACTTTATGAAATTTTGCTATGCTCCTATAACCTCCATAAAAATTTAAAAGTCTTTTAGCCACCTGAAATGGATTTTTCACCTCAGCACCTCGAACATGTCTACTTTCCTCACTCCAGGGAGTGAGGAAAGTGCGACTTTCCTCACTTTCAGAGAGTGAGGAAAGTTGCTACTTTCGTCACTCCAGGGAGTGAGACAAAGTAACTTTTTAATTGACGACCGGTCTGGCCTAGTAGGTAATGACCCTGCCTAAGAAGCCGGTGGTCCCGGGTTCGAATCCCAGTCAGGCCATTTATTTGTGTGATGAGCACAGATATTTGTCCTAAGTCATGGGTGTTTTCTATGTATTTAAGTATTTATATGTATCTATTTATTATAATAGGACATAATGGACTCCCTAAACACCACTAACACGTTCGGACCCTCACAAATCAATCAAATATTATAATTTTGAAATGTACATATTTTAAAATGAAAAATATTTAAACAAAATATTAAGTAATGAAGCCAGTGCAGTTGCAGATAAAACACTTAAATGAATGTGGTTAACTTGATGTTAATTTTTTTACAAGATTTTATTTAACTGGATGTATGTATTTGTATATTTATCCGGATGGAATCTGGCAACTTAATTTTGAAGCAGACATCTCTAACCGATTGAGCTGAAATTTAGCACACTTATGTAATTTCGGTTACAATGCAATATTATGGTACCACTGATCTGATCTGATGATGGAGTTAGAAGGTAGCAAAAGCAACTCCTAAAATACACAAGATAAACCCGTGGTGTTTTAGGCTCATTAGAATCCTTTCGAAGAGTAGATGACGATTGTGAAAAAAGTACAGTCGGTAATAAAAGCTTGTACTAAAAATGACATTTTTGGCAACTTATTTAATCTTTAATATGTTCTCACTACTGAGGTGAAAAGTTGTATGTGTCACACTAGAGTAAAGTTATTTTACATCTCGTGTTTTTGAGTGCCTCGCTACGCTCAAGATTCTAACACTAGAATCACTCGCTACGCTCGTGATTCAATTATAGAATCTTTCGCTTACTCGGGACTCAAAATAAACACTCGCAAGAAAAAACAACTTTCCTCTCTTGTTGCACAAATAACTATTTCAACCAAGACGGAGACGCTTAACGCCCGAAAATATGGAAAAAATTCTGGTGGTTTACTTTAACAATAATAGATGGGACAGTCATGAACATACCTCGAACAAATCATGCGGATGACGTCAAACCACTCATAGGATGATTTCAAAAATATTTTCATAAACAATTACTACTTATCAATTATCAACCTCTTTAATAAAACGACATCGCCACTTGACATGAGCCGAGTAGGTACATAACATCTTTGACTGACATTGTCATTCAGTTGAACAATAAAGTGACTTCGTAATTATTTAGATTTTTCTTTACAATTTTTTCAAAAGACGTAAAAGAATAATAACAATTATAGACTTGTTGGAGTAATAGTTTTGTACATGATGTCATGTCAATAAATATTTTTTAATAACATATTGACTTTTATTATCAATTATTGTACTTACGTAAACAAATCTCGTAGCATTTATTTTATTCACTAAGTACATCATCCTATCATGCAGATAATTCTGTATAGATCTCTTGAAATTATATGCAGTTAATCTGTTAATTCGTGCAATATGTCATACGGATGTTGCAATACAGACATCATCCTGTGTGCAAAATTAGCTACGTCATTTTTACGTCATCCGCATGATTTGTTCGAGGTATGGTCATGAAGAAATAAATTGTGATGAGTAAACTTTTAAAAACGTTTTCAAAAAAGAAGAAGAAAATTGAGTTCTTATTTTATTATATAATACTCTTTTAATAAATAAATATTTTATAAGCAAACCTTTGTGTGATCACTAGTATTTAGAACTAGTATCGATAAATGAGTTTATCGACGTAGGAAGCCCCTAGCTGTTAAGAAGTTTCGCCCCACGGAATCCGATGTCTGATCCTTAGCTATGTGGGTAGCGTGCGATATGCAATAATAAGAATAATTCAAGGGTCAGATTCAGAAGGCGGTAATTCTGGACACGGCGCGCATAGTCCGGCGATTCCTCTCTCTGCAGCCCTAACCACCGGCAGCCTGGGCCCTGCCCCGTTGCCGGCGGCACTCTAGGTTAGGTTTTTAATAATATTTTTATTTTTTTGATAAGTATTGGATGTATTTTTATATTTTACTTTTACAAAACTATTGTAAAAAACCTAGCGTAAGAAAAAAAGTGAATGAAGGAGAATAATAATAATAAAATTTATTTCAGGCGAGGCCCAAAGAAGGGTTAGTATGTACATAAACTTACAAAATATTGTTAGTAATAATATGTACAGATAATACTGAGTCATAGGTACAAACCCCTTTACCCAAGAGGAATTTATGTATGTACGACATATCATTTGATATTTACCAGTCGCTTTTCGGTGAAGGAAAACGTCGTGACATGTGATTTTGGACCCGGGTATGTCCTTAAACTACGTCCAACAATGAGAGGTAGGGCACAGCGATGACCATCACGCTTGAATCTGGAGCAGCCCAACTGGGGAAGTACCTCCTCCTTACAGAAGACCACAGCCATAATAGCACTGCTACCTTTCAGGTATGTAGTGCTGTGTTCCTGATGGTGAGTAAGGTTCGCAGAGCTCCAACCCCCCTTAAAGGCCGGCAACGCGCTTGTGACTCATCTGGTGTTGCGGGTGCCTATGGGCGACAGTAATTGCTTACCACCAGGCAATCCGTCTGCTCGTTTGCCGCCTATGTCATAAAAAAAAAGACATAACCGAACTAATCGCAATGCCTAGTTTACCCTCTGGGTTGGGAAGATCAGTCGCTTTCGTAAAACTTGTGCCTACGCCAAATAGGATTAGTTTCCAAGCGGACCCCAGGCTCCCATGAGCCGTAGCAAAATGTCAGAACAACGCTATGAAGATGATGATTAATATACTTAACAATGTTATCGGTGCGTTGGCCATGATAGGAACTAAGGTCAAATCTTTCTCACAACACAAAAAGTCGTAACTGCCATTTGCGACCCATGCAAAAGCTTATCCTATTCCAATGCGATAACATACAGTTTCAAATGTTTTATCTAATCTAGTTACGGCTTTTATGTATGAGGGGCATCAAATAATCTCCAGTGTTTGTTTTCTGTTAATATAGGAAGCGAATCAATGACCAATGTAAAATATCAATGAAAATTAATGTAGTTAATAATTATAATATTCTCTCAAACATACCCGACCCGGGACCCGGGACCCGGGTATGTCCTTAAACTACGTCCAACAATGAGAGGTAGGGCACAGCGATGACCATCACGCTTGAATCTAGGGCAGCCCAACTGGGGAAGTACCTCCTCCTTACAGAAGACCACACCCATAATAGCACTGCTACCTTTCAGGTATGCAGTGTTGTGTTCCTGATGGTGAGTAAGGTTCCTAGAGCTCCAACCCACTTATAGGTCGGCAACGCGCTTGTGACTCCTCTGGTGTTACGGGTGCCCATGGGCGACGGTAATTGCTTACCACCAGGCAATCCGTCTGCTCGTTTGCCGCCTAAGTCATAAAAAAAAAACATGCATTGAAATATTGTCTGTACATTCCTTATAATAGACTAGGAAGTATGGTTTTTTGGGCACGACAACTGAAGGGTTCGGAAATGTAATTTCATAAATTTGCAGGCTAATTCCAGACGAACGTTCCTAGACTATTAATAATTGAACTTAAACCTTTTTATCAAGATTACATATAAAAACGTTGTCTCAAGATTTTGATAAATCCTCTTCGCTTATATATTGCGATCTCAATGAATGAGATAAAAAGCTTTCTTTTTAATTTTAACTCGCCTCTCTATAATGCAAAGAGGTCAATTTCTCATTGGGGTCGTAAGTATCTGTCATGTGTATGGGCAAGTCTAAAGTTGTATACTCATTTTGTTTTATTATTTGATTTTTTTTGTGTGGTTTCTACTCAGTATCATGAGTTCTTTCGAGCGGAGATAAATGGTGCTTACAAGAGAAAAATATTATATCTACGAAAATTAAACTAAACAGTGAATTATATACAGTTCCTCATAATAAATAATTTTTGGACCCGGGTATGTCCTTAAACTACATCCAACAATGAGAGGCAGGGCACAGCGTTGACCATTACGCTTGAATCTGGGGCAGCCCAACTGGGGAAGTACCTCCTCCTTACAGAAGACCACAGCCATAATAGCACTGCCACCTTTCAGTTATGTAGTGTTGTGTTCCTGATGGTGAGTAAGGTTCCCAGACCTCCAACCCCCCTTAAAAGCCGGCAACGCGCTTGTAACTCCCCTGGTGTTGGGAGTGCCCATGGGCGACGGTAATTGCTTAACACCAGGCAATCCGTCTGCTCGTTTGCCGCCTATGTATAAAAAAAATATAAAATAATACTTTTAAATTTGATCATGTTTCGTTGGCTAAACGACGAGCAATATATATTTTTTTAATAAATAAATAAATATGACAATGAAATTCTTAAACAAATTGACTGAGACCCACGGTAAGCTCAAGAAGGCTTGTGTTGTGGGTACTCAGCCAACGATATATATAATATACAAATACTTAAATATAAAACACCCATAACCAGGAACAAATAAATATGCTAATCACACAAATAAATGCCCTTACTGGGATTTGAACCACCATCGGCTTCATAAGACCAAAGCTGTCATCAAAAAATATTCGACTTATAAAACCTAAGCTACCTGGCTATACAGTTAGTATGAGTCTTATGAATTTGTGTTTTAAAACCCAATTAAGTTGACTAAATGCGTAAAAAAACAGCATCCATACCAATATTATATATGCGAAAGTAACTGTGTTACCTCTTCACGCTTAAAACAGCTGAAGCAATCGGGTTGAAATTTGGTATGGAGAGAGTTTGAGCTACGAGAAAGGACATAGGATAATTTTTACCGCAACCATACTTTAATGGCTGGCCGACGAAGTTGCGAGGTAAAACTAGTATTTTATTAAGATGTCCGACCAAAACGATAGAAGCTTAATTAGCTATCTGTGTTAAATAAAAACAAGTAAGGCCGTAACAGGAAAATGACACAAACCGGTACTCAGTCGACCGCGGGCTTCCCACCGAGGAGGGTATTTACACCGAGTGACGTCAAATTAGTAAATTGATATGAAACTAATGCAGTTTCATATTAAACATACTGTATGAGTGTACAAGTGTTCTGTGAAGATGTATAGTTACTTAGTTTTCACGTTTTTCGGTAAGTTTTTTTGTGAGGATACTAAATAGTTTTGCTATCGTGAATTTCAACTAATTTGACTAGCAATGTTAAGAGTCATATCGTTTATAGAAGCAATCTACTATTTTATGACTCTCTTTGCCATGTTTACGTTTCCCTGGGTCAATTTAACACAGCATGCATATTTATGGTAGCTATAAATAGTTTTGCGATCGTGAATTTTGACGATATTGACTTGCCAATGTAAGGGTCATATCTTTTATAGAAGGAATCGACTATTTTATGACTCTCGTTGCCATAGTTACGTGTCCATGGGTCAATTAGCATGCATATTTATGGCTATATGTCCCTTCCATAATGGGTCACCTACCAAGCGTTAGTAGAACGCGGTGCCACATTTCTTGTAACAAACTATGCTTCAGTTGTCCCCTGGCGAATAACAACAACAAGTTGATTCACTCAGAAAACGAAAAAAATACAAAAACAGTGTATAAGATCACGTGGAATTTCTTTCGGTATCATTCCCATATTTTAGTGTCAATGATATTGGCAATTTATATTTATAGCACAAGTCTAATATGATCAGGTTTTTATCGTTTGTCACATGTCACGTTCGAAGATGCGAAAGTGACAGACGATAAATTGACAATCATGATATCCATTCCGTTGTAGGAGACGTTTTTTGAGTTTTTTTAATCTTATGACATTTTCAACTCTAGCAAAAACGAAAAAATAATATGTTATAAATATTTGGTCGATTTTTGAGTGTCGAGTACTCGAATCATGAAATTTTGAACTCAGTACCCTTAACATGAGTTGTGACTTTGAGGTTTTCGATGGCGAGTATCGAGTTTACTATCTATGCATCTCGCTTGTACTAATTTTAGTGCGAACGAGATGCACAGATAGTAAACTCGATACCCGTTATCGAAAACCTCAAAGTCACAACACATGGTAAGGGTACGGACACAAAGACTTTTTAAAAATATGAGTTATATATTAATAATCATATATATTTTCTGCTAAAATAATGGTGAAAGTGTCTCACCTTTCTCTTTGTATGCGATTATCTTCGTCCTAAAGGTTTTTTGAATTCGAATGCACGAGTCAGTCCCTATGAATGATAGAAAATAAATAGTGGGCAAAGCTTGGAACCGGTTTAAAAAATAGCGGTTAAAACCGGTTTATTTCGGTTCTACTCCGAACTATTATGAGAACGCGAACGTTGAAGAACTTTATTAAAACCTAAATAAACCGGTTTATTCGACGATTGACGATGGCCCGCATGCCGCGTGTGCCGCGTAAATACAGACACGTAGCAAATTGCTACTAGCAACTTATGCTTTTTTGGAATAAACCGGTTTTTAAAGTTCCAAACCGGTTAACTTGACAAGAACTTTATGAAAATGTTCCCCTAAAAACCGGTTTAAAAATAACGGTTTCGCGAGTGAAACCGAAATGAAAAGGTTTTGCGCCAAGTACATGATAACGGTTTGGAAATTTAACCGGTATCCGAGCCTTGATCGTGGGTATCATTATTGTATATTTCGTGCAAAAATAATGGTGATAGATTTTCATGTGCGATTATTTTCGTTCTCAATTTTTTTAATCGAGTGTATGATTCTCAAAAGTCGATCCTCTGTTCTATGGTGGCCTTTATTTAAAAAAAAACTTAATTGTTTCAACCGACCTTCATTTGTTATTGTTATTTAATTGCTTCTTAATTAAGTCATAACATCTTTTAATCTTTTGGTTAAACGTGTCTTACGCTAACTACAAATTAAAAAAATATTACATAGTAATAGAAATCCTGAGGTATTTAATTTGTTCGTTGCTTAATATATTATTAAATTTGATATATATATATTTTTGATCTTCAGTTAATATCTATGTTTTCGAGTTTATTTAACTATGATAAATACATGTGTTGCTCAGATATTTCTGGCCACCTCTACAGCTCCGATATATCTTCGATATTTAAATCGAAAGAAAAATAGAAAAAATTGACTCGAAGCGGGACTCAAACCCACAACCACTGGGTCACTAGCCCAGTGCACTACCAATTGTGCTATCCGAGTACCGCTTAGACTTGTCAAATTTTTCTATCTTATCCTTCGTGGTATACGTCATCATGGGTGATCCGATATATCTGATAGAGACTGTACGTGTATCCTGGATATACGTAACGTAAACACCGTACGAGTTTGTCGCCATCAGATATATCGGAGCTAGGGAATGCAATCTCGTACGAGATTTCCGCCTAGCGAGATCTCGCGAGACTCAAAACCCAGTCTCGCGAGATCTCGCAAATTACGGGATCTCGCGAGATTGGGAGAATCGCAATTAAAACATATGCAAATGCTTGTTTTAAAAACTAGTAATTAACATGATATGTAATTAAATAGAAACTGCGTTGCTTAGTTATAAAAATAATGTAAGTTTTATTTTATAAATCACCAGAGTACTTATTATTTTGTCTCTAACTCTAACAACATTTGTTTATGTCTATAATTATTATACCTACTGTAGCTAATCAGTTCAAATTCTTACAATATTGGTAACAAAACAATGATTATCTATATTTAGTCTTTTGTAAATTATTACTTTAGTTTCAATAATTAAGAGTAATAGGAACATTCCTTATCTCGTTATCTCGCGAGATCTCGTACGAAATTTGACGAGATACAATCTCGTAAAATATGGCCGGGATCTTGCGAGATCGGGATCTCGACGAGACGAGATTGCATTCCCTAATCGGAGCTGTAGAGGTGGTCACAAATATCTGAACAACGCTTCTATTTTCAAGGCAATAAAGTGCAAGATCACATATTTGTGACCACCTCCACAGCTCCCATATATCTGATGGGGACTGTACAATACTTAATTATAAATAATAATAAATATTATTGGTTTACAATTTTATTTCAATCGAAAGAAAAAATAGAAAAATTTGACTCGCAGCGGGACTCGAACCCACAACCACTGGATCACTAGCCCAGTGAGCGAACGAGCGCCGCTTAGACGTGTCGTATAGCACAACTGGTAGTGCACTGGGCTAGTGATCCAGTGGTTGTGGGTTCGTGTCCCGCTGTGAGTCAAATTTTTCTATTTTTCTTTCGATTTAAATATCTTTGATATGCTAGCAGACGTTTCTGCTTAATGTAAAAATAGGTTTACAATTTTATTTAATTTTATTTTTATTTAATATTTTTTTCTAATTATATGATCGGTTTTCTTTACCAATGGTTTTCAAATACATAAAAAAACATTGGATATATATGTTATTTTGGTTAATTAGTCTCTGAAGTTGACCTTGAAAAATGAGTCGTGCCGTGAATATGAACCAATGAAGGTTAATTATTATATAATTTACTAGTAGGTAATAGATCTGTTTACAATTTGACTTTATCCTAATTAGCAGTCAATGCTCTAGTGATAAGACTTTCCTCAAGTCGCGGGTTGGAATCCCGCGGATAGCCCGCATTTGAAATCTGCACCCTTACCATGAGTTGTGACTTTGAGGTTTTCGATAACGTCGAGTATCTAGTTTACTATCTGTGCATCTCGTACAAGCTAAAATAGTACAAGCAAGATGCACAGATAGTGAACTCGATACTCATTATCGAAAACGTCAATATATCTTGTCTGTTACCTCTTCACTCTTAAATCCCTGAACCAATTAGGATAAAATTTGGTATGGAGAGTTTGAGCTACGAGAAAGTACATAGGATATTTTTTATCCCGCAACCATACTTTAAAGACGGGCATGGCTGGCCGACGAAGTAGCGAGGAAAAGCTAGTCATATTGAATTTTTCATTAGGCACTGGTCCCACCGCGAGCTAGTAAGCTATGAGCTATCAGCTATTTCAAGGGACAAAAGATAAACGATCCCGTGTAAATAAAAGAGACATATACCGGGTGTGGCCTGTAATAGAAGCAATAATTTTAGGGATCGCTTCTACACCACGAACGTAGCAACATTTGTTCTACAACTTTAAATAATTGGGTAATTTATTACTTGTGATTTTTTCGAACAAACTAAATAATATTTTCAATGAACAGCATCCAATAGTCTAGTTGACATTTACTGTCAGTCTACAAACTTCATAGTTTTCACAATACATTGCTTGCTTGGAAAATCTTTTCTCATTAATATTTTGTAAACTATAAGTTATTTTCAAAAGTCGTAGAACAAATGTTGCTACGTTTGTGGTGTAGAAACGATGCCTAAATTTAATGCTCCTATTACAGGCCACACCCGGTATATCAAGCCGGGCGATCGTAGTTCATCGCCGGGCGATGGACTATAAATATATATATCTCTATTATTTACACGGGATCGATTATCTTTTGTACCTTGAAATAGCCGATAGCTCATAGCTTACTAGCTCGCGGTGGGACCACTGCCATACCTTACAGTAAGGAAATAAACAGCAAATGCGTTCTTAAGGAAATAAATTATTTGTATCGCTCTTTTTTGCAGAAAACAATAATAACTTGTTTATTCTGGATTTTACTTAGGAATTTTCCTTGAAACTGCAGCTATACTTATATCACTAATACGTTAGTTACATAAATATATATACATATTACAGGACATTCTTACACAAATTGACTGAGCACCACGGTAAGCTCAAGAAGGCTTGTGTTGTGACTCAGTCAACGATATATATAATATACAAATACTTAAATACACAGAAAATATCCATGATTCAGGAATATCTTGTGCTTATCAGACAAATAAGTGCCCTCACTGGGATTTGAATCCCGTTTTAATTTAGACGACGATATATAGGCATATAATAGACAGATACATATAAATACGTAAATACATAGAAAACACCCATGACTCAGGAACAAATATCTGTGCTCATCACACAAATCAATGCCCTGACTGGGATTTGAACCCATGACCATCGGCTTCATAGGCAAAGTCACTATTCACCAGGCTAGACCGGTCGTCAAAAATGATGATACAAGGCATATTTGGGGATAAAAAAGATAAAAGATCTTTATTTTTCAATTTAGGCACATTACATGCACTTTTGAACGTCAATGAAAAATCTACACCGGTTCGAACCCTACACCTCTGACCCGAGAAGATACCGGCAAGAAACTACGGCGGGACTTATGTTTTCAAAACAGGGATACATCCAATCTTAAAATACATAATTATGCGTAGTCCGATAAGAAAACATATCAAACAGTTTATTACAAGACTATAACTGAAAATACTAAAATACAAAAGCAAAAATAATTATGTACAAACAAATTTGACTTCACAAAATAGACATACTTTGATATGCTTTCTTACCTGAACTGTGTCATTTACATGATCTGGCAGTACATACAATTGTCGAATTAAATGCTAGGCGGTTTAGTTAGTTTCTGGTATGGGCCATGCATGTTTGTCTGTCAAATAATCCTCTACTCTATAACAGCCCTTAGACATCAAAGACTGGATTTTGTGGGAGGCTGTGGACGATATGATGATGATAATGAAGTATTTGCCGCTGTATCACTACGAAGCGTGAGTAATGCCTTCAACAAGGTTAAGGCCGCTTTCTTCGGAACAATGGGCTTCATCACGCTATCTTTAAGGTCCCTTGTTGAACAAGGACAGATACCTATAAATTAGTATTAATTAGGCAACAATTACAATACTTATTGTAATAAGTGAAAAGCAGAGTATGTAACTCGGACATAAATGTCCATTATGCCCTTGTTGTACAATCTACTATTCCTGTACTTTATTTGCTGTGCCCCGCGGTTTATTAAGGAAAAAACGTAGCCTATGTGTTAATCCAGGGTGTCAGCTAACTCCATACCAAATTTGAAAATCGCTCCAGCCGTTTAGACGTGAAGTAGTAACAAACATACACACTCACAAACTTTCGCCTTTATAATATTAGTGTAGATGTAGATAATTACAATATTATGAAAACTAAAAGTATTTAACTAGTTATTGCATTAAATCATAAAGGCCCTTGAGGCATTGTACCAAGGATGCTAGCGGTATTTCCTCGTTTTATCGCAATGCTGATACGTTGTGCGAGGAAGCCGCCAGCTCTTCGGTCACCAGTTACATCAACCAGACGCTTCACGATTTCTGCAAACAGTTTGTGCGCGCTGGGACCCCATGGACCTAGCGTCTACGCCAAACGGTACAAAATGGTACTCTTTGCCCAGGCTCTTATATTTGTCACGTTTAAAAATTTCGGCGATTTCCGCCGCTGCACCCACTTTTATATTTACTTTTTCCTTTTTATTTCAGTTTCATCCAACGTTTTGGGAGCAGTTTATCCGGACCGGTTAAACTTCTGCAGGTAATTAATAAATAATTTAATATTATTCAATTCAATTTCAATTTCAATTTTCAATGTTTTATTCAAGTAGGCCTAGTAACAAGCACTTTCGAATAGTCAAATACAAATATAATCTTAATCGAATAATTAATTAATTAATTAATACAGAGCAATTCATTGGTAAAATTATTCCAATATATTATTTATATATATCAATAATAATGTCACAATAGTATCAAAATAAAATAAAAAATATTTTAAACATTAAACATCTTGTACATGAATACTAGTCTAGAACTGTCTAGAATAAAATCTAAATGTCAGAAGTTAACACATAAGGACAGTCACTATAATTCAATTTTGTTCCCACGGTGTATTATCATTCATGTAGTCATGTGTGCTATAATAAGCTTTAGAAATAAGTTGTTTCTTAACATAATTCTTGAATTTATTAAGTGACAATTCAGTTACTTTCATTGGTAGCTTATTATAAAACCTTACACAATTACCCATAAATGATTTTTTAATTTTATGGAGCCGGGTGAAGGGTACTGCGAGTTTATGCTTATTTCTAGTATTTATATTGTGAATATCACAATTCTTTCTAAAATTAACAATATTTTTATGTACATACACAATATTCTCATATATATACTGGCAATGCACTGTCATTATATTAATATCCTTAAACTTATCTCTAAGTGAGGCTCTATACTTCATCTTATATATCCCTCGAATAGCCCTCTTCTGCAGAATAAAAATTGTATCGATCTCTGAAGCACTGCCCCATAGCAAAATACCATAGGACATAATACTATGGAAATAACTGAAATATACTAAACGAGCTGTTTTTACGTCTGTTAACTGACGGATCTTGCTTACGGCAAAAGCTGCAGAACTCAGTCTATTCGAAAGATAACCAATATGGGGACCCCATTGGAGTTTTAAATCTAATGTAATACCAAGAAAAACTGTGCTATCAACTAGTTCCAATTCCTCGCCCTTCACAATGACACTTGCTAGCTCATTCTTTACATTACTAGTTACGAATTTAATGCACTTTGTCTTATTTTCATTTAATAGCAAATTATTAAAATTGAACCAATCAACTACTTTCGAAATAGCATTGTTTACATCATTGTAAGCTCGTTGCTGTCGTTTGATTTTAAATACAATTGAGGTGTCATCTGCAAACAATACTATATCATGGTGCGTATCAGTGAGGTATGGCAAGTCATTTATGTAGACAAGGAAGAGGAACGGTCCCAATATTGATCCCTGCGGCACACCCATTGACACCAATGACCCCGGCGAGTGCTGTCCATTCACGTCAACCTTTTGTATTCTACCTTGTAAGTAAGACTTAAGTAAATCCAGTGCCGATCCTTTGACCCCATAGTAGTACAGTTTCCTGATCAATGTTTCATGACAGACACAATCAAAGGCCTTGGAAAGGTCACAAAAAATACCTAAAGCATCCCATGACTCTTCCCAGGCATCAAAAATGTGTTTGATCAGCTCAACCCCAGCGTCAGTAGTCGAGCGACCCCGCGTAAATCCAAATTGCTTGTTATGCATTAAATTGTTGGCATTAAAGTGTCTTACTAATTGGCTCAAAACTATTTTTATATATTGGCCTATAATTAGTGGGGTCAGAAGTACTACCCGATTTAAATAAAGGAGTTATTTTACTACATTTCATTAGATCAGGAAACTCACCACAATCGACACTATTATTAAATACAACTACCAAGTCGGGCGCTATTATTTCTATAAGGGATTTGACAGCGTGGACAGAGACTCCCCAGAGGTCACAAGTTTTTTTTACATTAATTGATTTAAACGCCTTTACTACATCTAAGGTACTAACATGTTCAAATATAAATTCAGTGTTACATTTTGGGGCGTTATCTTTTAACAAGGTAACGGCTAACAAGGGCGATGAATTTAAATGCTTGGTTGTGGATACTGGTATGTCAGTAAAAAACTTTTCAAATTCTGTGGCTACTTCTAAATTGGAATCAATATTTCTGCCATTAATTTTTAACTTAAATTCATTCATTCTGTGTTTTGATCGACCAGTCTCCATATTAATTACATTCCATGTGGCTTTGACAATATCGGTGCTACTTTTTATTTTCTGGCTTAAATAATTACGCTTAGCTATTTGACAATCTATTTTAAATTTCTTCGAACTTTGTTTGACATAATCTTTAAATTCATCACTCGTATTGAACCGCCTTTCCTCATACAAATTATACAGTGCTTGTCTACGACTATGCAACTCTGCAGTAGCCCACTCACTGAAAACTGGTGCACCGCTAACCATAACCGATTTAGAGGTGAAAATTGCGTTAAAGTGTTTCATAAAAGTGTGGAAAAATGAATTGTACATGTCGTTAGGGCTCATGTCGGGAGACAAAAGGGGTGGAGCCTGAACGAGACTTAGTTTCATTTTTGCCACACGGTCCACGGTTACCGGCACAAAAGTTCTCTTTTTTCTCAAGGTATTTTCCCTCAATCCCTCAAATACAAATAGTTGGCCGAAGTGATCTGATTCTAATTTGCCAATTACACTTTTGGATAAAGGAAAAATATCTGTGAAAATATTATCTATACATGTGGCGCTAGTAGCAGTAACTCTAGTAGGCTCCATAAACACGTGGCTAAGATTAAAAGATTTAAAAAGATTCACTAATCTAATACTTAGTGTTGTATTCTCCAAAATGTTTACATTAAAGTCGCCGCAAATAAGTATTTTTTTACTGGAACTAGAAACTATTTTTAAAAGCATTGATTCCATTACACTTTCAAAAACTTCAAAATTACTTAAAGGCGGTCTATACACACAAACGATAATGAATTGCTCTAATTCTACTGCACTTAGTTCTACGGTCCGTTCAACAGACAAGGCTACGAGGTCTTTACGTTCCTTAAATTTAAATTGTTTATTTAAAATAATGAGTGACCCACCATGTATGGAACTAAGTCTGGTGAACGAACTACCCACCTGGTGATTATTAAATTGAGGCATAAGTTCATTTTTCTTTAACCAATGTTCAGATACACATAAAATGTCAATATTACAGTCATTCAAAAAGAGTTCAATGGATAAGTCTTTCCCTCTAATACACTGAATATTTTGATGCACCAGGTGGATTTGTTTAACATGTTTGCCACCTTTCATATTAAACTTATTACATACTAAATTGCCAGAGAAGGGGCACTCCTTTGTCGTTACATCTAGTTTAAATTATTGGTTATAATTGGAACCAATTCCAAGTCAACATTGGGCTGCTCAATAGGAGCAGAACTATGTGCCAAATTCTTGGCACAAATGTCTAATAAATAGGATAGCGACATTGCTATTTGTCTCTTATAGTAATTAGAAAGGTAAAACTTACCTTTAGTCAAAAACAATGTTGGCATGTAATGTTTCCTAACATAGTTGTTAGTGTCAATTAAACTAAACTTACTACTATATGCACAAAAATTATATAGGGATTTATTCAAATGGTATCTAATATCATTTTCTGTTTCTGTCAATTGACTACAATAAGGCAATGTAAACATAATAATTTCTTTCACTGTAAGTAAATTTAATTTTTCAAATATTTTCATCATATTATTTTTGTTCACATTACCCCTGTTTCCAACAAGAATAAGCAATGTTGTCATCGAGTTAATACTACTGTCATTCAAAATCTGATTTAGGATATTATCTAGGCTACTAAAAGGCAGACAATTGCTAATTGCACCAAGTCCCTTTGAGTAATAATTCAGAAATGTGCCCATATTCTTTCCAATTTCATCACAATACATAATTACATTAGGTGTAGGTGTGCTTTTTTGTAAAGTATCGAAGGAGCTACTATCATTCAGTTGCTGTGGTGGTAAACTGGCACACAGATCCGGGTTTGGTCCAGCAGTTGACAAATGATCACTCACTTGTGTACTAACCGATGACTGACCATTGGTCAATGACTCAAACCTTTCTGAATTATATTTAATTTGTGCTATTAAGTCATCCATGGCTAATGAATATTCAGTAATAACTTGTTTTGAACTCTCATTCATTTTATTTAACAACTCAATTGAATCCTCCAAACCATGAATTTTTAATTTTAAACTCTGTGTGTCAGCTTCATATTTAGTGTCACTAAGATGTAACTGTGTAGAATACATATCAATTTCATCTACTAATTTTAAATTAATTTTGCTAAACTTCAATTTTTTGAAGAATAGTTTATTGTGTTTTGATAGCTTTTGTGTTCTTTTAATAATCCTATTCAGTTTAATATATTTCTTTATATTTCTTTATTTTATTTAATATATTTCTTTAGACCCGGGTATTATCACAATCTTACACAAATCGACCCAGTCCTACGGTAAGCTCAGTAAGGCTTGTGTTGTAGGTACTAGACGACGATATAATATATATAATAGATAGATACATATAAATACTTAAATACATAGAAAACACCCATGACTCAGGTAGAAAGATTTGTGCTCGTCACACAAATAAATATTATAAATAAATAATAATCATCACGCTTGAGTCTGGGGAAGCCCAACTGGGGAACCTCCTCCTTACAGAAGACCACAGCCATAATAGCACTGCTACCTTTCAGGTCTGTAGTGTTGTGTTCCTGATGGTAAGGTTCTCAGAGCCCCAATTCCCCTTAAAGGCTGGCAACGCGTAAGTCCCCTGGTGTTGCGGGTGCCCATGGGCGACGGTAATTGCTTACCATCAGGCAATCCGTCTCCTCGTTTGCCGCCTTAGTCATAAAACATTTTTAGATTTGATTATTATTTATTTTTGTGTGTACTTATTTCTTTTTTTAAATATACCTTATTACGTATAGTTTTTTTTATAAAGATTATTGTTTTATTTCAGTAAGAATGAATTTTCGTGCACGGACGGCGCATGCGTCAGCCTAGATCGGCGGTGTGACGGTACACGCGACTGCGCAGACGGGAGCGATGAAAACAGCTGCGCGCGCAGTTCGTAAGTACCTGTACCCCATAGACGTAACTAGACGGAGCGTGCTAATAATAATACCACGATCAAAAGGGATGGTCTTATGTAGCTTTCCATAGGTATAGAAGAGACTTATTTTCGTCCGTCCTTGTCAGAGTTTCACAAATTTTTGTTCCCCTCCAAACTGGTCCCTTCAGAACTGTCAAAGTTGGAGGGGACACACAAATACAATTCGAGTTTTCTTAGGTTTTCAACGAAAGTTGCGGTAATGAATACAGAATAAGCGTGGAATAAGCTAATATTTTTGTTATAAAGAATGTCCTGTAAAGCAAAACAAGTGAATTGTTTCATTTTGGGCCACAAAAGCCAGAATATCTTTGTCCCTTACTGGCGCACGCGGATGCGTTCTCCAGTCATTATTCCTCCTAGCTGTACCCTTACCATGAGTTGTGACATTGAGGTTTTCAATAACGAGTATCGAGATTACTATCTGTGCATATCGCTTGTACTATTTTAGTGCGAACGAGATGTACAGATAGTAAACTCCATTCTTGTTATCGAAAAGGTCAATGTCACAACTCATGGTAAGGGTACAGTATTAACGGCCGGCCACGACAATGCGCGACTTGCGGCGCGGCAAGCGTTTTATCTGTCCGTTGCGCTGTCAACACGCGCAATGCACTGCGGTTAGTTGGGATCACACGCAATGAACAGATAAAACGTTTGCCGCGCCGCAATTCGCGCTATGCCGTGGCCGGGCCGTAAGGTTTGAAGAGCTATAGCGAACACCTAACTTCTATACTCTCGAATCTTTTACTCCAATTAAGGTATAATTAGTGTGATAGAGAAACAGAGGCAAGCTGATAAAGGGAAAACGATGGATAGGGTCACCAACCCGGCTGCCCAGCGTGACTTTGGCATCTCCCCCCAAGATGACACAAGTCATATTTGGGGGAGGCCTATGTCCAGCAGTGGACGTCTTACAGCTGAAATGATGGTGATATGGAATAAATAATCACTACGATTAATTTCTTCTATGCATGAATATAAATACATACCTTTCATCCCAATCGGTTTAAGCGTTAAGAGGTAACAGACAGAAAGAGTAACTTTAGCATTTATAAAATTTAAGTAAGTATGGATAAATTATGTGTAGTATTTGTTTCTTATGTATTACCTTTAACATGTATTTCTACCAAACCACACAGTATCGGTTCCTTGCTTTGCCACACGATCCCCGTTATTCCTCAGGCATCTACCACAGACTGTGGTACTGCACACGCTTAGCGTCCGTGTTCGTGCGTAGTTGCGTTTTATGAGAGGTAGGGCACAGCGATTACCATCACGCTTGAATCTGGGGCAGCCCAACCGGGGAAGTACCTCCTCCTTACAGAAGACCACAGCCATAATAGCACTGCCACCTTTCAGGTATGTAGTGTTGTGTTCCTGATGGTGAGTAAGGTTCCCAGAGCTCCAACCCCCCTTAAAGGCCGGCAACGTGCTTGTGACTCCCCTGGTGTTGCGGGTGCCCATGGGCGACGGTAATTGCTTAACACCAGGTAATCCGTCTGCTCGTTTGCCGCCTATGTCATAAAAAAAAGATATATGCTTTTCGTTCTCGCATAACCCAACATCATCGGCGTGACAAGATCACATAGACTTCGTTGGTTCGGTCACTTACTCCGAATGGGAGAGGATCGTGCTGCCAAGAGAGCGTACGTGGGACGACCGACTGGTCGCCGCCCAGTTGGGCGACCCAGATACCGCTGGGAGGACAGTGTGCAGGCGGATCTGCGTCTTCTCCAAGTCAGTGACTGGCAAGAAGCTGCATGATTGGGACAGATGGTGTGCTCTCGTTTCGGAGGCCAATACCCTCTTTGGGTCCCTGAGCCAAAGTAGTTAGTTAGTTCTCGCAAGGATAGGACAAACGCCCGTCATTTCGAAAATATAACCCTGTTCCGTACAGCAGAGACTTCCTTATGTTAATAAAAAAATAGTATTTGATACATTTATTGGACCATAATTTATATCCAGTGACAAATTAATTTATGATTGACATTCCGAAATTTACTTTCGCCAATAAAATGGAATGACCAAATTTATTTCTACATTTTCAGTTGTGAGGCTATAACGATGTGAATTTAGGACCCATTTATGCGTTGAAAAAGTCCGTTCACAGTCTACGACATCATAGGGGCATATGTAATCGTTGACATTGGTATACTGTTCTTCCAAAATATTTTAACATCATAAAATAAGGAAGTCTATAGTCATAAAAGAAGGGTTATATTTTCGAAATGACGGGCGTTTGTCCTATCCTTTCTCGCATATACTACAGTATGGATTCCATATTTCTTAATTAAAAACGGTTATTTTGTTTCAGGAATGAATTAAGTCTACAGGAGCTGGTATTGCATCGATACAGGCGGCAGTCCGTGTGTCGGTATGTAAACATCATCTACTTATAAGGGTTGTTTCACACGTACCACAACCACACGACAACCACAACCACACCACAACCACAACACGTGGTCGGGCGCATATTTTGTATTAGAAATAAATAGTACAATTCACACGAACCACATTTTGCAGTCATTATCCACCACGTCTGAGGCAACGGCCAGCAACTACACAATTCACACGTAACCACTGCGTGACCACATTTTGACGCTGCGACGTGGTGTGGTTGTGGTCCGTGTGAAACAACCCTAAAGATCATTAAATTCCCGCGACTTCGTCATCAAACGGGAATTATTTATTTATTCGTTATTACACATAAAGGTACAATAAGGGTAACTTGAGTCCCACAAAACTGTTTGCACAGTTTAATATAATTTACAATTTCAATTATTATATTAACAACAATAATATTACTTTGCTATTCCGCTGTTTAATAAGGTTCCCCTTGTTTAGGCATAATTTGTTTTGTAATAATTTCAAATCGCATACACAGTGTTGGCATAATTGTATATAAGCAGAAACTGATCTCGCATAATTCTTTTCCGCCGAATTCTATTCAGCAGAATTTAAATTAGCCGAATGGTTGGTACGTATAATTTGGAAAGACCGAATGGTATTAATACGTTTTTTTTCCAGGAGTGCGTTTTTGTCGTAGTCGCTGTTCTAACCTAACCTAACCCACCTCGTTTTTCTGTTGTGGTCACAGTTCTAACCTAACCTAACCCACTTCGGACATTCGGCCTCAATAATAGTATGGCAATTTATTTTCGGACAAAATAGTATTGGGCTAATATAGAATTCTGCTAAATGAAAATTTGGCAACATTAACATTCGGCGTAAATAAATTATGCGAAACTTGTTATGCGTATTAAGATTCGGACAAAACAAATTATGCCAAATAAAGGGAACCCGTTTAATAACGTGCTAGTCAATCAGTGCCAAACACGTGTCGAGTTTTGATATTATTGGTGGTGGTTTGTTATATTTATTTGCGTATTTAATTTTGCGGTGGGAGGGAGGGAACATTAATGCATGAAAAAATACGCAAGTAAATATAACGGGTTGGCACAGATTGACTAGCACGTTATTAAACAGCGGAATAGCAAAGTAATATTATTGTTGTTAATAATATGGATTTCCGCAAAGTAACGCCTGATTCAATTAATATATGTACTAATATGCTATTAATATAAAACTCAAATAATTTTCTCTTAAACCTTGCTTTGTCGGTCTCCAGTCTGATATCTGCAGGCAGACAATTTAAAATGTAGGGAAGACGTATTTGCAGGCATCTATCCCCATAGTAGTTTGTTACCCTTGGTACTGTGAAGATTGTAACCTTCACAGACTTCTTGATGATTGAGATCCCTGGCTGGCCTAGTGTCAGTTCTTAGTTTAAATTCTCTTTCGAACATGTAACCAGAGAGTTCCTAGATGAGTGAGTGGGAGACAGTCAAAGCGAGGAATTGATTTATCTTGTATTAAATAATACGAATAAAAAGAATATCACAAAAGTTATATTTATTATCAGCTCTCCTTCTAGGCGCGAACCTCCATTACACTACTTCAAACTTACCCGCATCGACCTGGTGCCATAAGTATGGTTTACAAGCGACACGCTTGTTCAGACCGAGATTTCAAATCTCCTATGTCTCAATTCAGAGCTATGTCTATCTGTGGTACGCCAAGTTTCATGTAAATCCGTTCAGTTATTATTGCGTGACTGAGAAACAAACATACAAATATCATTACCAACTTTCATAATATACTAGCTGTCGGTAGCGGCGAACTTTGTACCTCCTGAAAGTCTATATATATGAGGGTATTTTCCATACAATCGCTCTCTGCTGATTCCTCCCTTTTTCACCCTAGAGCAATGATTTTTTTCAGCACAGAGTGCTATCATTGACATCTGTGTCGGACTATTAAATTTTTTACAGATTCTTAGTTTTTTTTTAAGTTTCAGAGCTGTGCAAATATTGCTAAAAACACATTATTACACTTTTTTTTTATACAAGTCTAACCAGCGTTTGACCTCAGTCGCACCTGATGGTAAGTGACGACGAGGTCGAAGGTGTAGCACGCTGGTTAAGTAACAGTCTATTCACTCTTGCCTTGAGACCCAAATTATATCTTTCCGGAATACAGACGAAGGGAGTGGTCATGTTCCTTCAGTTAAATTTTTTGCCTATACAGGCTTGTACGGAATCCGACCGTTTTTTTTATTAATTTTGTATATTTATATTACAGTAAAAACCAGTGGCGTTGCCGTGATGGGACGTGCATCCCCTTTGATGGAAAATGCGATGGAGTGGTTGACTGCCCCGATTCGAGTGACGAGACTCACCCCCTCTGTCGGCATATGAGGTAAGATATTATTGGCTTTTCACCGACGTTATGTGACATTATCTATGATAAGGGACCTTATTGACGATGGCGCTTACGCCGTTGTTCACGACGCCGCAATACAAACGCAACGCGGTTCGACGTAAGCGCCGTCGACAATAAGGTCCCTTTTGCTAGATAATGTCACATATTTCCATTGAGAAATCTTTGTCATCATCATGATCATCATGTCAGCCGTAAGACGTCCACTGCTGGACATAGGCCTCCCCCAGAACGACCTAAGAAGACCGATCCTTCGCTTTCCACATCCAGCGGTATCTCGCGACTCTAACTAGGTCGTCGGACCTTTTGGGAGGCCTACCTACGCTGCGTCTTCCAGTTCGTGGTCGCCACTCAAGAGCCTTTCCGCCCCACCGGTCATCGACGCGCAATGTGCCCCGCCCACTGCCTCTTAAGTTTGGTGATCCGTATTGCATTTTTATTCTGAAGTGTCCGTATAAAGGTAGATTCACGTTACACCGGCCCGTTTCCGAGCCGAGGCTACCGTCACGACATTTTGTAAGGAATGAATCACGTGACCACCGAGCCGCCCGAGCCACTCGGTCCGGGCACGGGCCGGTCGTGCGACGGCCGTTACAGCTATGTAAAAAGGCTCTCGGCCCGGTGATGGGAAGGCGACGTGGTGTCCACACGATATCGACGGGCGTGTGATGATCGTCTCGGAACAAATGGCTGGATGGAACGACATTTAAATCGAAAGAAAAATATAAAAATTTGACTCGAAGCGGGACTCGAACCCACAACCACTGGATCACTAGCCCGGTGCACTACCAATAGTGCTATACTAGTACCGCTTAGACTTGTCAAATTTTTATCTTATCCATCGTGATATACGTCATCATGGGACAAGTCTAAGCGGTATTCGGATAGCACAATTGGTAGTGCACTGGGTTAGTGATCCAGTGGTTGTGGGTTCGCGTCCCGCTTCGAGTAAATATTTTCTATTTTTCTTTCGATTTAAATATCGAAGATATTTGCTTGCAGACGTTTTTGCATAATAAAGAATAATTTGGACGGAACGACGCTCGTGTTAATGTCAATATTCGAGTGTCGGGACGCTCGGGCCCGGGCCGTCCCGATGGTTGGCTCGGGCTCGTGACGTCGACGTGTAGGAAGGGCCACGGGTAATAGGCGAGACGAATATGTTTTGTTTATGATATGAATCGATTTGTTTCGTTGTGAGGATCAAATATCGCTATGAGATCAATTGCGTAAAAGGTAAACAAAAGTCATAAATGAGAGTTAAAGTCTGAATCTCGCACTGTCCGCTCAAAACGCTCCTGACAAAATGATGCTTAACTATGACGTCACGCCTAGGTCGTCGCCCACTCTAAAGTATGGAAAAATAATGCAATTTTTATTTTGATCGTAAAATAATGCGTTTATGTATATAGTTACCATACATTTTATTTTTCAGAAAAATGTAAGGAGCCGACTGAAAATCATTATTTTTATTAATTTCGCAATTTTTGTAGACCTTAGTTTATCATTTTAGGGTCAATTATCTTTGCAACATTCCAGTAATTTTATTCAATATCGTCGTTATGAAGATAAAATTGCTCATAAAATATCTATCTAACCTTTTGAACACTTTTCCTCTCGCGTCAAAATGTGACGTGTACGCCATGGTATGACTTGCTTTGACAATTGCTTTGACAGCGTCCGCCATAGCCACTTTAGTGGTCGGTGGCGTGGCAGGCACGACACGCGACCACTTTAGTGGTGCTTGGCGTTCAAAAGGTTAACATAAAATAATAAGTAAAATATTAAAATTAAGTGAAATTGGTTCACAATGACGAATATAATCTATTAAAATAAAAATTGAATATAAATACTTATATGATTTAAAGATATCACCTTAACAAAATTTTAAAAGAAATGCATTTAAAATTTGCGAAATTTCAAAAAACCGTGGTACCCATCAAATTCTCGCAGTTTACTGCAAAATAAATTGTAAGGCAATATATTCAAAAACGCAATATTTCGCGGTCTAAATAGCAATTTAATTATTTCTCCATACTTTAGAGAGCGCGGCTAGGAATAAGTGACGTCATACGTTATCATCATTTTGTAAGGAGCGTTTTCGCGGGAAATACGAATGTCAGACTTTGACGCTCATTTCTGGCTTTTGTGGAGTTTTAAGGCCATTACTGGATTGACGGTTGAACCTCAAAATGGCGAAGTCGTCTTAAAAATATATTTTTTGTTTTTTGTTCAAACGTAGTTTAGTGTGTAATATTGATAGCGTATTATGCAGTGATCTAATGCGGAATTGTGCAGCTAATAAAGAATAGATTTCAAAACGTGTTTCACAACTATTTTGGTCATCACCCGGCAATCCCGGGGTCACGGCCGCCTCTTAGCTTTCTGTAAAGTCCAGCTACCACTTTACAAAACGCAAGGCCTACTACCGAACAACGTCATGCTAAGGGCAAACTTATATGTTATTATACTTATTTGTTATTCTACTTGACACTGGCGAAATCATCGATTGATTTAGTGATGGAAGCCATATTTTTTTAAAAGAAGAAGAAGGCCATTACTGCCATGCAGATATTTCATCCCTAGAACGAAAAGTCAACTAGCCTATATGGAACATGTGTAGTCATGTCTATTCTTCGTTCCTCCAGATGCCAGTCGAACCTGTTTCGCTGCTCGTACGGCGCGTGCGTGGACGGGACGGCGCCGTGCAGTGGCAACCAAGAGTGTGCCGACGGATCCGACGAGCTGCTGCCGCAGTGCAGGAACGAGACGCAAGTAGTCAAGTGAGTGGACTTCATTTATTTAATAACTAGCGACCCGCACGGGCTTCGCACGGATGTAGCTGATATTAGTATTTCTCCACTATTTAATGCATGTTATTATATATATAAACCTTTTAAATATGAGAGGTAGGGTACAGCGATGACCATCACGCTTGAATCTGGAGCAGCCCAACTGGGGAAGACCACAGCCATAATAGCACTGCTACCTTTCAGGTCTGTAGTGTTGTGTTCCTGATGGTGAGTAAGGTTCCCAGAGCTCCAACCCCCCTTAAAGGCCGGCAACGCGCTTGTGACTCCCCTGGTGTTGCGGGTGCCCATGGGCGACGGTAATTGCTTACTACCAGGCAATCCGTCTGCTCGTTTGCCGCCTATGTCATAAAAAAAAAACCTTCCTCTTCAATCACTCTATCTATTAAAAAAACGGATCAAAATCCGTTGCGTAGTTTTAAAGATTTATGCATACATAGGGATATAGGGACAGAGAAAGCGACTTTGTTTTATACTATGTAGTAATTAATTACATGCCAGATGTATATAACAGTCTAGATTTAAAACTAAACTGGTAGCCTAGCAAAAAAGCAGTGGTAGCGTGGGACTTGGTTCGTGCAGGTTCAAACCCCTGCTTGTACCAATGAGTTTTTCGGAACTTACGTACGAAATATCATTTGATATTTCACCAGTCGCTTTTCGGTGACCGAAACCGGACTAATCCCAATAAGGCTTAGTTTACCCTCTGAAGAAGGTCAGATGGAAGTCGCTTTCGTATAACTAGTGCCTACGCCAAATCCTGGGATTAGTCGCCAAGCGGACCCCAGACTCCCAGGAGCCGTGGCAAAATGCCGGGATAACGCGAGGAAAACTTGGGTAGCCTAGCGGCCGGGCCGTGGGCTAGCCGAAGTCGATGGCGTGAAATTGGGGAGGCCTATGTCCAGCAGTGGACTGCGATAAGCTGATGATGGTGATCAGCCATATTGAAGGGCAGTTCTCAGAGGTGGCGTTTTTACGTGTCCGAGGCTATATTTGCGTGAATTTTTGGCCCAATATTTTTGAAAAAATTCATACACATATTTCAGCGTCTGTTATATCTCGACAATTAATAAAATATTCCATAACACCATATTCAATATTATAAAAAAAATAAAAAGTGTAGAAATTGACGTACAGTGGGCGTGTCCCGCACCCAAATTTGTTGAAACAAAAAATTATAATTCAAGTTGGGGATGTTGTATTAATTTTTAATATTAGTTCACATATTCTTGATTAGTTTAGTTATACTATAATTTCACTGAACATAATATATGAATTACCCTTATTAAATAAAAACATATTTTCGCCATGTCCCGCGCCAACGCTTGATTTCGCTGGAGTTTACAAAACTTGGCGGTATCGCACAAAGCAATATACCAGGAACTCAATGCCGCGTCCACAGGTAGCTTCAGTTGCGCCGCGTTCACCGACGAGAGCAGACGTAGGCTCACAGTGTAATAGCAGAATTCGCAAAGGTATCTTCATCATTCGGTGGGTTTGGTTTCGTGTTTTCTTGAATTCGGTGAACAAAATTTTTCATTCAGTGTTTGTGCTTTTCTTAGTGCAACAGTGCCTAAGTCATGCCAAGAAGTATGTGATTTGGTTACCAGTGAGTCTTTTCAATACAATGGTTACTTTTTGTGTAATTGTTCAATAACAATAAAATTTGAGTTCAGTGGGTGTGATTTCCGTGGATTCGGTGGGGTTTTAGGCCACCGAAATCAAAAAAGGTGCCACCGTGATCAATCTTGACTATAAAAACAGGTTATTTGTTTGTTTTTAAATCATTTGTATGTTATAATTGTATTCAAAACAGTTGAATATGTTGTTAATGTTAACACCAACGTTGTTAGTATACTCGTATATTTAATCGCAACTTTAAAAAAATGTTGGTTATGCTATCTGCGGATATTTTTCCTATTTAATCAGTTATGATTACCGTTGACCTATATCTATCAAGTTCAGTGCCTTCTGATAAAGATTCTCCTTCTGGGCCTATAACAGACGCTTAAGGTCATCAAGAATCTTGGAGCCGACTCTCTATTCTTTGAAGTCTTAATAGTTCCGTCTGATGAAATTTTGGGTCCTAAATTACTGTTTAAATTATGAAGTTTAAAGTTCACACTAGCTAAAAGCACACTAGTTTAAAGACACATGATAATGGAACCCTCTTTCTTTTTAGTTAATCTTCAAAATACCTCGACAATCCCAGAAAAATTAGGCCATCAACTTTCCAGCCATTTTATACTCAATGATGTTTAGGCTCTGGTTCAAAATTATAAGCCCGGGTTTCATCTTCTTCAAAATTGATGTGCTGTGTTCACCACACCGCTATAAAAAGCTCCTTGATGCGTCGGTGTGCGCATTCTCGGCACCCATCTTGCATATAAAAGCTTCAGAAGGCTTGTGTTTGCGGATGCGGGTATTAAGTACAAAAAAGCTGTTTCTTTAAGGATAAAGATGTCATTGCGGCCTGGCATCACTACTATAAACAACTTCTAAAACCTACGCTTGCTGCTACATAGCTTCCGGAAATGACAGCAAATGTAGGTCTCATATCTCCGATACAGCCACATGAGGTTAAGAAAGCGCTGCAAAAATAGGCCCCGTAAGTATCCAAGTGGAAGCTTGGAAATGCCTGCAAAAAACTGGTGTGTTGCTACTTTCTAATCTCTTCAGTCAGGTGTTGCTCTATTCCAAAATGCCAGAGGCATGGAGAATGCGCACTATCGTTCCGATTTACAAGGGAAAGGGAAGCAAGTACGAGTGCAACAACTACCGAGGCATCAAGCTCTTAAGCCATACTATGAAGCTTTACGAAAGAGGAATCGAATAAGGCCAGAGTGCTCACTATCTAGACATTATTATGGCTTCGTACCTGGTTTATCAACTACCGATCCTAATATGTCCACAATACTATGACCACAATTGCCGAAGAATATCGCTCGAAAAAAAAAACCGCTGTTCGTTGCGTTCCTGGACATGGAAAAGGCGGGTGAGACCAAAGGTCAGAAAGGGTGTTCATCAGGGCTCAGTACTGAGCCCCTTCCTGTTTTGCTTAGTTTTTGGACTCGCTTACTAAAGAAGCACAAGATTTGGCAAAGTGGACATTTATATACGCTGACGATGTAGCCATATGCACTGAAAGCCGTACCGAGCTGCAGAAAGCGCTCGCTTCATGGAAGCACCAGTTGCAATCCGGAAGCTTGGTGTTGAGTGTTGCCAAAACACAATTCATGTCCCTGAACGAACCAGATCCACGTGACGACAGTCCGATACCCATCGATGGACAATTAGTCCAAATACCTGGGTGATATAATGCACATGTCCGGAGACATCGAATGCAATGCAACATTCATCACCGAATAGCCGCTGCATGGCAAAAATGGCGAGAAGTGACTGGTGTGACCTGCGACAAAAAAATGCCGGTCAAACTAAAGGGGCTGATGTATAAGACCATGATTAGACCAGTTTTAACCTATGGCAACGGAGACGTGGGCGGTGACGCAGAAGCACCTGCGTACCATCTAAGTTGCTGAAATGAAGATGCTGAGGTGGATGTGCGTGCATGAGGCGTTACCAGGCTCGATAAAATGCGAGGAAGCCTGGGCGTGCGTGACATCGCCGACAAAATGCAAGAGAGTTAGGCTGAGATTCTTCCGAATTTAGTAGTTTGCTTGCTAAAATCAGCTCGTTGGGCTGAAAATATGAAACTAAGTATATACTTTATAGTTAATGAGTTTCCAATGCAAGATTTTTCCGAATTTAATAAGAAAACTTTATATGGACAAGAATTTCTTGATAAAAACTTAAAGACATAAACACTTTTAAAGTGATTTTAACGCCAATTTTGAACTTTTTTATGAATATTGATTTCGGTGGGTGGACTTGATTTCGGTGATTTAAAAAACTAAAATATCTTAAAAACCGTTAAGTCTACAAGGGGGCCTTTCCCGGCAATATTTTTTAAATTTAAGCCTGAATCTAGGATTTCATGTTTCACATTAAAAAAGTAAAAAAAAAATTGTTCCACCGAAGTCACGCAAAACAGCTCGGCTCGGAGAATCGCCCTGAAGTGATGCATTAGAAAATACTTATTTAACACGTTCGCCTCCGGTACTGTTTTACTAAACGCTTATAATATACCGGTAGAAATGACCTTGATCACTCAGAGCATGCCACTGGCAGTATACGATTTTATATTCCTATGCCGCTGTCTTAAGTCAAGTTCTTACTCCTATGCCAGTGGTATAGGAATCCGAACGTTTTTAACACAACTGTTGTGTTGCCGGCATTGGGTAGTAAATTTATCTGAACGGCATAGGAGAACTATTTTTTGAAACACAAATACGTGTCACTGGCATAGGAATTCAATAATTTTTGATCACATACGTTGTGTCACTGGCATTGGAGAAGGTTTAATACGATCACAGACGTTGTGTCGTCGGAGCTAAAAAAATAATTAAAAAAAATAATATAACATAACCTTGAAAATGTTTCAGAGGCAGATTCTTATGCAAGAGCGGCGAAAAGATATCATCAACAGACCTCTGCGATGGAGTCAAGAATTGCGCAGACGGCTCCGACGAGACACTGGAGGCCTGCGCAGGCCGCCGGTGCGCGCCATACTTGTTTCAATGCGCGTACGGCGCTTGCGTCGATGCTGACGCTGAATGCAATGAGGTAATTCTAAAATACCTCCCTTCAAAGCCAGAGTCATAAATAAATGAATAAATAAATAAATATTTCGGGACAATCTGACACAAATCGATCTAGTCCTACGGTAAGCTCAGTAAGGCTTGTGTTGTAGGTACTAGACGACGATATATATAATAGATAGATACATATAAATACTTAAATACATAGAAAACACCCATAACTCAGGAACAAATATCTGTGCTCATCAGACAAATAAATGCCCTGACTGGGAATCGAACCCAGGACCATCAGCTTCATAGGCAGGGTCACTACCCACTAGGCCAGACCGGTCGTCGAATCATAGTCATAATCATATTCATAATTTATTAGCTTGTAAAACATAGGTAAATACAATAGGTAGGTGTTTCATACATGTATACATTGCGAACCACTATGTTCTTGCCTTTAGGGAAAAGTCATTTCATGCAAATTGTTTATTACTCGAGTGTGCTTTGGTTGGATGTTCTTGTATTTAATGTATTTGAATGAGAAATGATTGATGCCAATCATTTTGATTACATTTTTAAAGTTAATATTTTCCTCGCGGTAGTGAGGTGAAAAATTGTGTGTTTCATTCGGGGGCAAAGTGTGTTCCCCTCTTGCGCTTTGAAACCCTCTCAATGCTCAAGATTCCACTCTTTGAACCACTCGCTATGCTCGTGGTTCAATTTTGGTATCTTTCGCTAGCTCGGGTTTTAATAGTAACACGAGAAGGTAAACACTTACTTTGCTCCCTTGTATAACAAATAACTATTTCGCCCTGGAGCCTAAGTGGCTTAAGAGGAATTTCTTCCCGCGAACGCTCCGGATGTGGAATGAACTCCCTGCCGAGGTCTTCCTTAGGGACTACAGTATGAGGTTCTTCAAAAAAGGAGTGTATAAGTTCTTAAACGGTAGGCAACGCGCACGTAAATCCTCTGGTTTTGCAGGCTACGGTAACTGCTTACCAGCAGGCGAGCCTTATGCTTTGTCAGCGTCATTGTAAGTATTAAAAAAATATGTGCTCATCACCCAAATTAACGCTTTTACTGGGTTTGAACCCAGGAGCATCGGCTTCATAGGCAGGGTCATTACCCACTAGGCTAGGCTTGTCGTGAAATAATTAATTAGTATTACTAAGATTTTTTTCAAATGTCACATCACATGTTAATCATTAGTTCGCGTAGCAGCCGATGGCGCTAGTTGTCGTATGTCATTTGACACTTGATAATGCCCGGCCAAGGCACGGGTCCCATCGCGAGCTAGTAAGCTATGAGCTATCAGCTATTTCAAAAGAAAAACAATAATCGCTCCCGTGTAAATAAAAGAGAGATATATATTTATAGCTCATCGCCCGGCGATGAACTACGATTGCCCGGCTATGACATATATATGTATCTTTTATTTACACGGGATCGATTATCTTTTGCCCCTTGAAATAGCTGATAGCTCATAGCTTACTAGCCCGCGTTGGGACCAGTTCCCATGCAGGTGCGGACTGATGAGCGAGTAGGACTAGTGTATATGTAACGTTTATTCTTTTATTTTTTTATTTTTCTTTCCTTTTTTGTTTCTTGTGTATATGTGTTACTTATCATGTCACCTGATGATCTCATCGGAAGACCAGCGCTGGCGATTGTTGGCATTACGCTGAGATGAGGCCATTTCGTGGCATTTCGTTTGTATAATGTTCTAATTATTTTTTATTATGCAGAAACGTCTGCTAGCGAATATCTTCGATATTTAAATCGAAAGAAAAATAAAATGTTTAATACGCTGGCGGTAGATGTGTTTACACGTCACCCATGATGACGTATACGACGAGGGATAGATAGTAAAAATTTGACAAGTCTAAGCGGTACTCGTATAACGCAATTGGTAGTGCACTGGGCTAGTGATCCAGTGGTTGTGGGTTCGAGTCCCGCCGCGAGTCAATTTTTTCTATTTTTCTTTCGATTTAAATATCGATAATGTTCTAATGTTTTTCTTTTGTTAATATTATGTGTGTGTGTCATGTATACATGTTTTTTATTCTATTATATGTTAACAGGACGGGACTCAGCACTGCGCAGACGGTTCTGATGAGTCGAACGAGCTGTGTAACAGGTCTTCAAACACCATTCCCACTAACGCGTTAGTAGATCTTTAATACTTCTTTAATTGTAGTGGTAGTCCACTTGGAAGGTACCTTATGGCGCTTGGCGCTTACGTTGCAAAGTGTCACATTTTTTTTTATGACAAAGGTGGCAAACGAGCAGACGGATTGCCTGATGGTAAGCAATTACCGTCGCCCATAGGCACCTGTAACACCAGGGGAGTCACAAGCGCTTTGCCGGCCTTTACGGGGGTTGGAGCTCTGGGAACCTTACCATCAGGAACACAATACTACATACCTGAAAGATATCAGTGCTATTATGGCTGTGGTCTTCTGTAAGGAGGAGGTACTTCCCCAGTTAGTATTGAAGCGTCACTAGGAGGAATAATGACTGGAGAACGCATCCGCGAGCGCCAGTAAGAGACAATGATATTTTGGCTTTTGCAGCCCAAAATGTAACAATTCACTATAGTTTTGCTTTTCGGGTTACTCTTTATAGCTAAAATATTAGCTTCTTCTGCATTAATTACCGCAACTTCGGTTGTAATCACAAGAAAACTCCAATTGTATTTGTTTGAACCCCCAGTTCTGAAGGGTTCACATTGGAGTGAAAGAAAAATATGAGACTATGACAAGGACGGACAAAAATAGCGCCGTCTTTGCCATACCTATGGGAAGTAACATAAGGCCATCCGTTTCGATCGTGGTATTATTGCGCCATAAGGCACCTTTCCATGTAGACTACCACGTATATAAAAGCGGGTAACTCACTTTTTGTAAGCCGCCAGCCGTTTTGAGATTCTTATAAAACGTTAGTTACCCGCTTCTATACAATAAATATGGTTCATACTATAGTTTATGTGTTTAAAAATACTTCTTCTTTTAAAATATGGCTTCCATAAATATATCAATCGATGATTTCGCCAATGTCAAGTAAAGTAACAAATAAGTAAAATATAATAATGCCAGCATCCTTGATACAGTGTCTCAAGGGCCTTTTTTAGACTGTAGTTAAGTAAGTAGTAACTAGTTAAGTAAAATAATAATACGATTATAATTTCTGTAAATTAATATTTTATGGTAGAAAAATAACATATCAAGTTTGCTCTTAGAGTATGATGTTGTTCGGTATTAGGCCTTGTGTTCTGTAAAGTGGTAGCTGGACTTTACAGAAAACAAAGAGGTCGCGGCCCGAAACTGCCGAGTGGCGAAGCGCGTTTTGAAATCAATTCTTAATTAGCTGCACAATACTGCGTTAGATCACTGCGTAATACCTAAGCTTTCAATTAGCTTCCCATTTTCACTTGAGACTCGATCGCGATGATATACAACTCTGATGTAACATTTAAAAATTACTTACAACCAGCTAACGAGCGACTAAATACAAGACATTCTAGGCTCAGCCAACAATATATAATATACAAATACTTAAATACGTATATAAAAACACCCATGACTCAGGAAAAATCTGTGGTCATAACACAAATAAATGCCCTTACTGGGATTTGAGCCCAGGACCATCGGCTTCATAGGCAGGGTCACTACCCGCTAGACCGTGTCGTCAAAGCTAGTGAAGTGATACCTATTTCTTTCTTTCGGACTCCCAATGCTGCTTTTAGGCCTGTGTCCACCAGCGACCGTTACTGGCAAGTTACTGGCCACAAAGCATACATACATTACATCATACATTCCAGCCGTATGCAGTCCACTGCTGAACATAGGCTTCCCACAAATATGACTTGTATCATCTTGGGGGTAGTTGCCATAGTTGCCACGCTTGGCGACTGCAGTAAATGTAGATTGGGTTTCGACGGACGCTGCTGCCCGTCCGAAGGATTTTTCCCTTCGTCGCCTCTTACGACACCCGCGGGAGGAGATGGGGTGGTGCTATTCTGGTCGGCCGGCATCACACGGCAAGCATAATAACTTTTATTTTTGTCTAGGGGAACAAAATGCGTGCTACCAGAATACCCAGAGCACGGCACGTATACTGTAGCCGGTCGAGCATCACGTCCGGGCTTGGTGCTGGACTCCGTGACCCTGAGCGTGACGTGCCAGCCGCCGTACCGCCCCGACGGTCCGTCCACGTCACACTGCGCCAATGGACAGTGGTACGCCCCTGTACCGCAGTGCAAACGTAAGTACCTCTAGTCAATTAGTGTAAAAAGCAATGAACATCGTATCTGGATTACGTGGTAGAGGAGGATGTACATATTACATCTGGAAAAACTTAGTTCTTGGTTGCATAGATGGCAGCAGCATCTCTCTAGCTATATCAGAATCCCAAAAGTGATTCATATAGGAGACGCAAGCACGTAGTGTTTCACCTTAGAGTTGGTAAACGGTACCCAAATACCGTAAAAAATAAACAAGATGAAATATACTTATAAATAGACAAATTTCTACGGGTCCCGCTGTATTTGGATAGCCCAATTGGTTAAGGCGTCAGCCGCGATAGCTGGAAATGCGGGTTTGAATCCCGTCTCGGATGCAGGCGGTCCTCGTCATTTATCTTAAGTTTATATCATCTATTTCAATATATGGAAAAACTTAGCTAAAGCACCTGGCGTATGTAGTAGTAACGTGTGTACACGCATGTCGGCGTTCTATATTCAAATGTTGACGTAAGTTCCATATTGATTATCTGCACAACTACATAGACATGGTCCTTCAGTTAAGTTTTTCACGTATTCCACAATGCAACCCTCTGTTCTTCTAACCAGTCAATCACCGAAAAACAAATGAACATCATAACGACCTTGATTGTGGTGGACCCCGCGATAAGCCACCTAATCTCCAACCAGCAAACGAATGATATGGGAAAAGTATATAAATATCTTGAAGAAGAGATGGATACAGATCCAAGCCTCCTCTCAATTTTTCAACTTCACACTGGACGTAAATTTGTAAATTTAAAATAATTGTATTTTTTTTCTTTCCAGGCTTCTGCAAACTAACGCCTCACCCCAGCGTCACATACTCCTGCAAAATCACCGACTCCAACGTCCTGAGTGGCGACAGAAAGTGCAACGAATACGAACCGAGCGGCACCGAAGTGCATCCCCGCTGCAATGACAATTATTACCACAACGGAGTCCTCAGTTATATGTACTGCATCGACGGTTCCTGGGACCAAGTAGCTAAATGCGAACCAGGTACACAGACAAACGTCGAACTAAACACTAACATATCTGTCTACGTCAATGGCAATCTAGTAGTCCATGTAACTGGACCTAAATATACTGTCTCCATATTCAATACGTCAAATACTGATACTGTATTAGCTGTGGATGTGCCAGGGAATAGCACTAAGATTATACTGCCGCGTACAGATGAATATGATATAGACGAAGATCTGTGGAGGAATGGTGATGTTAGCAATGAAACTTTGTACGAGAGATTCGCTGATATAAAGAATAGTTTGTTTAATAATGACAATCGTATTGGGGATGATAGTAATCAGTAATTTAGTAATTATCAATGTTTAATCCGTAGGTCGATTACAACTCATAAAAGTATATTCTCGATTAATACAAAACGAAAATAATGTAAATATATATGACAACTAAATGTCTAAGCAAAAAAGAAGATTTAACATGCTACCGCCACACATTCGCACGAGTAGCGAGGCGAAACACGAGCACGCATGTGTACGCGGACGTCTCGCTATTCCTCTCGTCCCGCGCCGCGTTTTTGTATAGGCAAAAGTCTCGTTGAACGTTTCGACGAATAGCGAGGCGAGTGACGAGCCAGCATGTCTAATCGCGGAGTAACATGACAAGATATTATTAAAAACTTCGTTTGAACTGAATATATATATTGCACTAGCGACTTCTCCGGCTAGCCATGCCCGTCTTTAAACTATGGTTGCGAGATAAAAATTATCCTATGTCCTTTCTCGTAGTTCAAACTCTCCATACCATTTTATCCCTATAGCTTCAACGGTTTAAGCGTGAAGAGGTATCAGACAGACTTTCTAATATTAAGTATGGATTATAGTATATTTGAACTAAACAAGAAGGCAAGTAACAAATGCATGTGTATTACATGTAATATACATAGGTTTGTTTACATTATTTTTTGTTCGATCCGAAGTTACCATATTATGTTGAATGTCAGTAAATGTTAATCTTCAAAAATCAACACAGAACGTAAAATAAGCATTACAATAAATACTCAAACTTAAATCTAAAAAATACTTTCGAGGCATTGTACCAAGCATGCTGGCGGCGTTTCCCCGTTGCATCGAAATGCTGATACGTTGTGCGAGGAAGCCGCCAGCTCTTCGGTCACAACATCAAACAGACGCTTCGCGATTTCTTGCAAAAATTTCTGCGCTTGAACTTGAACCCCGTCGACATGGAGTTTCTGGGCTATTTTATTTAAGGTTGTATACTCTACTTTATTTTTAATTTGGGTTTTTTTTTTGTAAGGTTTCTACTCAGAATCATGAGTTCGTCCGATCCTGAAAGGAGAAAAAATGTGTCCCAAGCTTTTTTATTCCATTTCGTTACTATGTTTCATATATTTCATATGGCGGTAACGGAACGGAAGTTATAAAAAATGTATGAAAATTTTAGGACACAATTTTTTCCTATCAGGCTCGAAAGAACCACACAAAAAAATCCAAATAAAAAAAATAGGTTCAGTAAGAATACAATTTTAAATAAAATAATAAAATAAATTCTACGCCAAGCAGGCGGGATTTATTTTTGTAAAAAAACCCCGCCGAGTTTCTTGCCGGTCATAGAAGTCAAAATTCTTCTCTGGTTAGAGTTAGGGTTAGAACCGGTGTAGTTTTTATTCTTCTTCTTTTGTATACTCGACGCCTTAAAGTGCCCTTGTGGCCTACTTACTCAATAAACGTTTGAGTTTGAGTTTACAGATTAAAACTCACCAAATCCCAAATCTCTAGAACCCCATTATTGCGTAACATGCGATATATCATTCAGTGATTTGACTGAACACCAAAGATATTGGTATTACTAAATATTATTATAAATTCCTGTATGTTTCTTGATTCCTGATGGGAAGTAATGACTTTACGATACAACCATTTTCTTGCTATTGATACTTTTTACTTATGTAGAACTTTACATTTCACTAGCGCACCCGCCTGACATTGTTCAGTCTTAACTATGAACTTAATCGTGATATATAGTAATATAGTTACGTAGTAATTAGTAGTAGTTTTTTTTTAATCATATTTGTAAGAAAAAGTAAATAATATAACTTAGACTTCGAGACATCTGTCTTAAAAGACACTCGTCTTTTTACATCCAAATCAATGTTATGTCAAACGTTTTTTTATTTTAATATGATGGTTAAGTATCTTTCATTCTGCAATTTTCAATAGTTATATGTACCATAATAGGGTTGGTATGCTAGATCGCAGTTCTAACCTAATCTACTTTTCTAAAAGCATATCGTCTCAGTACAAATCTAACCAAAACTACTTTTTTGCAATTTTCTACAACATAAAGGCCGCAATTCTAACCTAACCAATTTTTCTATGAATTCGACGAATTCAATTCGTTTACGTGCGAGGTCGCAGTTCTAACGTAACCTACATTTTTGAGAGCCGTTGATTTTTATAATGATGTCGCAATTCTGACCTAACTTACTTTTCTGACACCCTTTGTTACATAGGAGATTGCAGCTCTAATCTAACCTAACCTATTTTCCTTCTGATTTTTTTCTACAAAAAACGGAATAAGACTGCTATAGGACTATTATTACGTTCAATTCTGTCGATTGGATACTAAAAAATATATGTTTTTTTTGAACATGTTTTTATAAATACTTTTTGGTGAGCTGTAATTTTGTAACTAAATATTTACTCATGTAATTGTATTAATATTAAGTTTAAAAATATGCTAATAGTAGGTACCTATATTCTTTTAATAGAATAGTAATGGTTGAAAATATTAAGTACATTTTTTTTTTCTCTTTTTTTTCTTGCTTCAAGATTCTTTCTCTTTTACTCCAATTTAGACTTGACTTTTCGTTTAAATAAATTAAGAATTTTGAAATATTGTCAATTAGTGGGTTTTTAATAATAATGTTGGGTTAGGGTCCTATATGGTCCAGTAGCATTTTTATTATAAAGTAAATAGTAATGTTATATTCGAATACCAGTTTTTTATGTACTTTTTATAGATTATTATTTCTTTGTGTACTCATAATTATAATATGTGCAATTTAATTTGTATTTTGTTAATAGGATGGATTTTTGTATAATTTTGAATAAATAAAATGAACGAATATTTTGTTTAATTTACCCTGATCCATCCTTTTAACATCCTTATTCATATTTATCATTTATTTACCTTTTTTTCCTATTAAGTTAAATATTTATTATTGAGTTACTATCAAATTCTAATCATCTTCATAAAAGTCTAATTGACTTAAATTAGTTAATTTATGTTTTGACTGCTTCTTACAAAGCTAACTGTCAAACTGTCATATAAGGACACAGGAATATTTATTCTTACAAATGTATAATTCGCGGGAAGCCTAGAACTACTACACCGCAAATGGTCTAGAACGCAAAATGACCACATATCAATATCACTATTATATCATTAGGTAGGTTAGGGTCGTTAGGTATCTTCGAATGGCCGAAGCCCAAACCTTCAAGAACAGGAGCCCTGCGATACCGGGGCTCCGTCGACATCGCTAACTTAAAGATAAAACAACGAAAGTGATGTAGGCATTTTGCGATGTAGACCTTGAGCGATACAGGCAAAATATTACACGAGTCATTTTTCGTTCTAGGCCATCTGCGTATAACCCTTAAAAATAAAGGAAAAATCAAGTAATCAATTACCCATAGCGAGACTCAAACACTGGGATATAAGCCTATTGCTCTACCAACTGAGCTATAAAGGTGTAGAAAATTATGCTTACGAGCAACCGAAAGAAAAACCGTAGTTTTTTTATGATAAAGGACAAACGAGCAGACGGATTGCCTGATGGTAAGCAATTACCGTCGCCCATGGGCACCCGCAACACCAGAGCAGTCATTTTAACTTTAAGATAGGAAGGAGTACGCTCTTTACTTCAAGGTATTAGGGTCGTATCGCTCCGGAAATACCGCTGACGGCAAATCATTCATTGACGAGCGGGGACGTAGTGAACTTTTATCTATTTATTTAATGAGTGACATTGAAAAAGTTATCAAAATATAGAATTTCCATAAAAATCATATAAATATATGTGAATGAAAGAAGTTTGCAACACGAAGCTTGCCCAAATCCTTCAATGAGCTTATTGGGCAAGCCTCTATAGCTCAGTTGGTTCGAGTTGATTTTTAAATTTCTCCTTTATTGATATAAATAAATAAATATTTCAGGACAATCTTACACAAATCGACTTTGTCCTATGGTAAGCTCAGTAAGGCTTGTGTTGTAGGTACTAGACGTCGATATATATAAATATAATAGATAGATACATATAAATACTTAAATAAATAGAAAACACCCATGACCCAGTAACAAATATCTGTGCTCATCACACATATAAATGCCCTGACTGGGAATCGAACCCAGGACCATCGGCTTCATAGGCAGGGACTACACACTAGACCGGTCGTCCAAATTATAGTCGTCGTAATAGTTAGGTAGCTATTCTAATATTGTAATTTTTGTATATTTAAATTATAAATAAACTGTTTAATAAGAATGACCAGTGAATGGATTAGTATAGGTGAAAAACTTAGCTAAAGCACCTGGTCTATGTAGTAGTAACGTGTGTATACGCATGTCGGCGTTCTATATTCAAATGTTGACGTAAGTTCCATATTAATTCTCCGCACAACTACATCGACAGTATGGTTAATTTCTTAAGTTTTTCACCTATAACTCATCACGTGACTAGAAAGAGTATAATAAAAAAAAAACATTTTAGTTAATGATTATTCGAGTCGTTAATGGTCCAGTAATATAAATCGGATCCTAAAGGGTCTAGCACTACAAACGGTTTAAGAATAATTTCCTCCCGCGAACGCTCCGACTGTGGAATGAACTCTCTGCCGAGGTTTTCCCTAGGGACTACAGTATGAGGTTCTTCAAAAAAGGAGTGTGTAGGTTCTTAAAGGGTATATAGGCAACGAGCGTGTAAATCCTCTGGAGTTAGGGATAGGCTACGGTAATTGCTTACCATCAGGCGGGCCGTACGCTTGTTTGCCACCGTCGTTGTATAAAAAATCCTTCCCGCTGTCTTACAACCGCTCCAATATTCAATAATATTTTTATATAACTGCTGACTTTACTAGAAAATCGTCAACAAATTCGCTTTTATCCGATTAAAAAAACTGACCTGATGCTGCAGAATGTGGAACCCTGACTCCGAGAGGCGAACAGTTGGTGATTAACGGAGTGAACGCGGAACGAGGCGAGCTGCCCTGGCACTCTGGGATCTATGACAAAAGGTTCACACCCTTCATGCAGATCTGTGGAGGCTCCCTGGCTTCAACTACCGTCATTATATCAGGTGAGACAACTACCCCCAAGATACAAAACATATTTGGATAGACTTACTTGATGATGATGATGATGATGATGATAACTATATCTCGTTACCAACAGCTGCTCATTGCTTCTGGAACGATGTGGAGCGAGTTCTACCGGCCAAGTACTTCGCTGTGGGAGTGGGGAAGCTGTACAGACCCTGGAACATTCAGGAAGGAGGACAGAAGTCAGACGTGAGTGGCCGATTTAACTTATTTTTTTTATTACGCAGAAACGTCTGCTACCGAATATCTTCGATATTTAAATCGAAAGAAAAATAGAAAAACTTGACTCGCAGGGACTCGAACCCACAACCACTGGATCACTTGCCCAGTGCACTACCAATTGTGCTATACGAGTACCGCTGAGACTTGTCAAATTTTTCTATTTATCCCTCTTCGTATACGTCATCATGGGTGACGTGTAAACACATCTACCGTCAGCGTATTAAACACTTGACGGCATCGAAGTTCCAATTTACATTGAGAATTCATCGATAACAATGTGCTACCCCTTTCTAAATAAAATTATTAAATAATTTATTATTTAGTTATTAATAATTTCTAAATTATTAATAAATAAAGTGGGTTCGAGTCCCGCTGCGAGTCAAGATTTTCGATTTAAATATCGATCACCGATTTAACGTTAAAAAAGTGACCTGTACACATGAAGGACTCTTTTATAGCGACAAGCGACACTGACAAAGAAAACAAGACATAATAATATAGATGAAAAACATCTTCTTCTTTAAAAAAAATACAACTGCTATCAATAAATCAATCGATGATTTCGCCAATGTCAAGTAAAATAACATATAAGTTTGCCCTTAGAGCATGACGTTGTTCGGTAGTAGGCCTTGCGTTTTGTAAAGTGGTAGCTGGACTTTACAGAAAGCTAAGAGGCGGCCGTGACCCCGGGACTGCCGGGTGATGACCAAAATAGTGAAACGCGTTGTGTATTAAATTCTTCATTAGCTGGACAATTCTGCGTCAGATCACTGCATAATAAGCTAACAATATTACACATTAAACTACGTAAATGAACAAAACCAAAAAGACGACTTCGCCATTTTCCATATATGCAGTTTTTCTTATCCCTAGTGACCAATGAAAGTTAAACGTGGTCAATCACATTACAACTATTAAGCTGGATAGTTACCATGTATACTATTTTGAATGAGTTCTCTCATTCAAAATAGTATATGTAAACTATTTAGAATGAGTTTCCGATACTTCGGCACTGTTGCAAGCGCCATCCTCACGGAATAACTGAAGTACTGCGAGATTTAACGGTGGTCAAACCACACTTAGGGAGTGGTCAAACCACACTTAGGGAGTGGTCAAACCACACTTAGGGTCTCCCCAAACTAGTCGACGCCGTTTCGGCAAATCGCTTACGGAAAAAGCTTTATGTCAACGCAATAAGAGCGAATAAGGGTCTCCCCAAACCAGTCGACGCGGAGTCGGCTTTTGCCGAGTGTTTTACACCACACTATTCGCATTTAGCCGATCGACCGTCTCCGCGGTTGGACACCAGCGTCTAGCAGTCTCATCCTCCTTGCGGCCGTAGAGACCCCCGATCGCCTGCGATTTGCTATCGCAACAGTTGTAAAGCGACGGTCGGCTCTCCCGTGCTCCGTCCTGCCGTCGAAACGTCAGACAGCACGCGGACAGCCCAGCCAACGAACAGATGTAGGACAGCGGGCAATCCCATTTTTCGAGACTGGTTGTTAGTGACAACCTGAGTTTGGAATTTAACAGACGTGTTAGATTATTTTCCTTGGATGATGATGGATATTTTACGTAAATGGGCATGGAGAAAAAGGCAGATTTTAATGTAGGTAATAATTCAAATGAACAAATACAAACGCATCAGTAGCTAATCGGCTCTAAGCGGTCGTCGTCGGCTTGTGTCGAAGACGCTGAACGGCTTCCGCCAGCTCTGACCCTTATTGTAGGTACTCGGCCGTGATCGGAGCCGTTCAACTCGTTCGGGCACCGTGCGGCGGTACTTTGCGGCGGTAGATTTTTGAATGCGAACGTGTGCGGTAGGCTGCAAACAGCGTCGTACGAATGCGAACAGCTTTACGGCAAAACGCCGTTTTCCCGTCGAAAGACGTCGTTTCGACGATTGACGACTTATTCGCTCTTATTGCGTTGACATAAAGCTTTTTCCGTAAGCGATTTGCCGAAACGGCGTCGACTAGTTTGGGGAGACCCTTAGGGAGTGCAACAGTGCCAAAATATCGGAAACTCATTCAAAACAGTATACATGGTAACTATCCTGCTTAACCAGTGAAAACGTTTAACCAGTGTTAGTGTCGACGAGGTTTTATACTGTTTTACTGTTTTGTCTATATCTTTATTTTGAATCCTGTTTTTATATACATTCTATTCTGTTGTCATTATATTTTTCGCCATACGGTCGACTTTTAGTTTTCAGCCCATTTTTAATACTCTTCTAGCTATCGAATTCTCTACAGTTAGCTTAAAACTGTATGTCACATTAACCAGTTCAATCCGCAGGTCAGTGACATAAAGATCCCGCCGCGTTTCTCAGGAGCTGCCAGCAACTTCCAAGATGACATAGCGCTGGTGATTCTGGTGACACCAATCGTGCTGGCCAATTACATACGACCAGTCTGCATAGACTTCAATCTGATGTTTGACGAGAGACAGCTCAAGCCTGGGAATCTTGGCAAGGTGAGGTGTTATGATCTGGGCAGCATCTGTTATCCAGGTGACGACAGTATTTCATCATCTTCGCGTTGTCCCGGCATTTTGCCACGAGCCTGGGACACGCTTGTTTTTTTTTTTATACAAGTCTGACCAGCGTTTGACCTCAGTCGCACCTGATGGTAAGTGACGACGAGGTCGAAAGTGTAGTACGCTGGTTCAGTAACAGCCTATTCACTCTTGCCTTGAAGAGACCCAAATTATATCTTTCCGGGAATACAGACGAAGGGAGCGAATTCCATTCCTTAGCAGCCCGCACTAGGAAAGTAGAAGCGAATCGCTTCGTGCGGATGAAAGGAATATTCACAACGTAAGGATGAAATTGCTCCCCTCGTCTGGACGTCCGGTGGTGGAACGGAGATGGCGGAATCAAATCGTGCAATTCCTGAGCACACTCTCCAAAATATATCCTGTAAAACACAGACAAACTAGCGACCTTGGTAACTAATCCTAGGAATTGCGTAGGGACAAATTTTGTGAAAGCGAGTGCCATCTGAGCCTTCAACCCATAGGGTAAACAAGGCCTCGGGATTAGTCTGGTTTCCTTTTGATATTGTCCTTTACTGAAAAGCGACTGGTAAATATCATTCACGTGATATTTTGTACATAAGTTGTAACTCATTGGTATGAGCCGAGGTTTGAACCTGCAACCTCCGGATTGCAAGTCGCATGCCTGTAACGTTAGGCCAGCAATACGTAGTTGAGCAGATTTCATTTATATCAAAATTTGAATGTAAACTTCGATATTTAAATCGAGTAACGCTTAGACTTGTCAACAAATTCTTTCCAAAATAATTTACAAAAAAATTGACAAGTCTAAGCGGTACAATACTCGTATAGCACAATTGGTAGTACTGGGCTAGTGTTTCAGTGGTTGTGGGTTCGAGTCCCGCTCTCCTCCCGCTGGGAGTCAAAATTTTTATAATTTTCTTTCGGTAATATATCGAAGATATTCGCTAGCAGTCGTTTCTGCACAATAAAAAAATAATTTAAATATAAGCTGAAGCTGACAACGCAATTATGCTGATGGCAGATAAGGAATATATTTGTTCTTCAACAGTCGAAACGTTGGAAAACATGTCACATTTCGACGCGAGAGGAAAAGTTGACAAGGTTTAACTTAACTAAAGGTTAACTGGAAACAGTCTTCACCGTGTCCTCAATTCCAGGTTGCCGGCTGGGGCCTGACATCGGAAGATGGTAATGCTTCACAAGTGCTGAAGGTAACAGAACTTCCTTACGTGGATGTGGAGCAGTGCATCGCTGATCTGCCTTTCGACTTCCGAAGCTACATCACCAGCGACAAAATATGTGCAGGGACCAAGACTGGTGAGTTTTGCAGGGTTTTGGAACTACATCCCCACGAAAACCTAAATAAAAAAAATCCAGTATAAAAGGAGACATTTTCAAAGATATTTAAGTCGAAAGAAAAATAGAAAAATTTGACTCGCAGCGGAACTCGAACCCACAACCACTGGATCACTAGCCCAGTGCACTACCAGTTGTGCTATACGAGCGCCGCTTAGACGTGTCAAATTTTTCTATCTTATCCTTCTTGGTATATACGTCATTACGGGTGACGTGTAGCGACATCTACCGAAGAGTATTGACCCTTTATATAAATATCTTTGATATGCTAGCAGACGTTTCAGTTCGCTCAGAGCCCTCTTACAATTAACACATGTGCAAGTCGCCGGCAGCGAAATTCAGTGATTCTCAAACTTTGGTATTGCAACTTTTCCTTAAATCTTATCAAGTTGTGTTAATATTTTCTTTATTTTGCAAAATGATTTGTAGTCGCTGTCAAGCTGTAGTAAATGACTGTGCCCAGTGTTCTTTATGCAAAAATCTGTTTGGCTTCTGTTGTGCTGGTGTCACAGAACAGGGTTACCGAAAATTGGGTACTGAACGCAGGTCGCTATGGAAGTGTACGTCATGCAGAGCATTGGAGCCATCGTCTCCGCGCCCTAATAGCGAGCCGGTCTCACTCGAGTCTATTATGTTGGAGTTAAAGTCTATGCAGGGTCATCTTTCAAATATGCCGGGTTTGGTACAGGACGTGAAGGCTATAAAAAGTGAAATTGCTGACCTGAAAAAAACCTGCGACTTCAACAGTGCTTTGCTGGATGACCATAAGAAAAGGCTTGAGGGAGCTGAAGCCAAACTCTCTGAACTAGATGGCCTGAAAGATTCTATGAGATCTTTAAATCGTGAACTCGATGCTCTCAAAAGTGACAACGCGAGTAAAGATCAATGGCAGCGTTTAAACAATGTGGAAATAAAGGGAGTACCGCTAAAACAAAACGAAAACTTATTCCAGATCTTAGATCAGATCTCGATAGCGGTTGGCTACCCTATCCAACGAGCCTGTATTAATTATATTTCTCGCGTGCCTGCGTATAGTAGCAAAGATAAGCTCATTATTGTGGGTTTTATTAACCGCTTTGTCAAAGAAGAATTCATAGCAGCTGCCCGTCTAAAAAAGAAACTATTGGCAAATGAAATTGGGTTTGCTGGAAATATGCAACAGGTATTTTTGAACGATCACCTGACGCCGGATTACAAGAGATTGCTTACTTCGGTAAAAACATCATTGAAACCCAAGGGTTACCAATTTATTTGGGTAAAGTTTGGAAAAATTCACGTGCGGAAAGACGATTCTTCTAAAATAATGGTGGTAAACAACCAAGCGGATTTAAACAAACTTTTATAGTGTGTGTTTATGCTAAAACCGTAAGACTAATCTCGTACATTTTTAATTTGTTCAATGCCGTTGCTCAATTATTATTTTTATTAATTGCCCTCTTTATATTAGATTATTTGTGCTTACTAATTCAGTCCGTATATATTATGCTGCTAAGGTATAGATACATTCTGATTTATATTTTGTGTGCATCATATTTCTGTAATATCGATTATAAAATTTATATAAGTTTGAGTATCTGGCCATCTGCGGAATGCTATTGTTTGTTATCGCTGCTTGTTACCCGGCCTACTACCTGTGTGTATTGTCCAAACGCGCTAAAAGATTATCTTGTTGCACATATATTTGTCTCTTTTTTACCAGCCGCTAATTGCTGCATTTGTGCGCCTTATTGTTGGTATTGCTTGCCTTATCTTACCCGTATGATGATTTCTATGCCCTGTGGGCTTAAAAATAATATTCAATTTATTCCATTATTGGTTTTCTTATTTGCTTTTTTGTTATATGCCTTTTATGAACATGCCTACATCATTAAAATAAATGCTGAAAGAAAAGTATTAATTTTAGAGTCTTATATCGTATTTAGTTACTACTTTGTTGCATCTGTATCAATCTTTTATGCCTGGTAGCCCTAACAGTGCACTTTCTGTTTATTATCAGAACGTTAGGGGACTTCGGTCAAAAACAATTGATTTTTATAGAAATTTACTGTTAGCTTCGTATGACGTCATTTTGTTGACGGAAACATGGCTTGTGGACGGCATTGCGGATTCTGAGCTATTTGATAATAGGTATGTTGTTTGGCGGCGTGACCGTGACCTGTTGCTAACTGGCCAAAGTCGAGGTGGCGGTGTAGTTATTGCTACACGGAAAGAGTTGGCCGTTATACCTCAACCAACTTACCATTCTACGGCGGAAGATTTATGGTTAACCTTGTTGCTAAAAACAAATACCACTATAAAACTTCATTTGTGTGTTCTATACCTATGTAAGCAGGGGCGCGGGAACTCATTTTCAGACCAGCTTTCTAACTTCCTGTGTAGACTGGGGGAAGTAGTGAACAGTAATCCTGATGATAAATTCCTTGTTGTAGGAGATTTTAACCTTAGCAATATTACGTGGACGCCGCGTAACCAGTTTCTATTTCCCTCTAATTACTCGTCGGCTGATGAGTATAACCTCGTTGACGAACTAAATTCACTCGATCTACGTCAGTATAATAGAATCTTAAATAAATTTGGCAAGCTATTGGATCTTGTACTTTGTAATGACATTGTGACTGTCTGTAATTGTCAAACACCCCTGGTACCCATTGATCCTTATCATGAGGCTCTAATTATATCAGTGGCGTTTGCGGGATGTACTTCTCTTAAACCAGCGCCTAAAATGAAATATTTTTATAATAAAGCTAATTATGACTTATTAAATTTAGATATATTAGATATTAATTGGGACCAAGAATTCTCAAGTCGCACACTTGAACAGTGTGTTGACTTCTTTTATTTGAAATTTAAATATTTAAGAGATAGGTACGTCCCGCATCGGCTCATCACTGCGAGCTCCTATCCAGTATGGTACTCATCATCTCTTAAGAAAGCTATTAAAGAAAAGCACAAATATCATCGTAGGTTCAAGATCTACGGTAATAAGTGTGATTTGCTTGCTTTCGAGTACCAGAGGGCCAGGGTAAGACGCATGGAGCAACAGTGTTTTAAAGATTATATTGAAATGGTTGAAAACAATATTAACAAAAATCCCAAACAATTTTGGTCGTTTATAAAATCTCGCACTAAGTCTTTTGGAGTGCCAAGTAGTGTAAGTTATAATGGACTTTCAGTCAGTTCCGGGAATGAAATTTGTAATGCGTTCTCGGAGTATTTCAAAACTAATTTCCTCCCTCCTGGGGCGTCAAATTTAAATTTAAGTCACTCGGGATCAATGATTGACCTTCACGTAGGTAACTTATCATCCAGTGATGTAGCGCGTGCCTATGTGGATAGTGATGTTGTTACTAAGCTTCTTCTTAGTCTTGACCCTAGCAAATCTGCTGGTCCTGACCAGGTGCCTGCTTTGTTTTATATTAATTGCGCCAAGACATTAAGTAAACCCGTTACGCTTCTCTTCCAGCGATCTCTTGCTGAATGCGTCGTTCCCTCGATCTGGAAATCGGCTTATGTTACTCCGGTTTTTAAGAAAGGTTCTAAAACAGAAGTAACAAACTATAGGCCGATATCTAAGCTATGTATTATAGCTAAAGTTTTTGAAAAAATTGTGCACGTACAGGTCTCGTCTGCTATACAAAATTCTATAGACAGTACACAGCACGGTTTCGTTTCACGTAGGTCTACAGTGTCTAACCTGGCTTTACTAAATGATTTTATTTCTGAGACTATGGATAATGGCTACCAGGTGGATGTAATTTATACGGATTATAGTAAAGCTTTTGACCGAATAGACCATGATATCTTATTAGACAAGCTATACTTAGTAGGTATAAGAGGAGATCTCTTAAGATGGTTTAGATCGTACATAGATAACCGGTGTCAGGCGGTAGTAGTTAACAATTACATCTCAAGTTGGGTGTCTATAACAAGTGGAGTGCCGCAAGGTTCCCTACTGGGCCCACTTCTTTTTAACATCTTTATAAATGATATAAGTTCATGTTTCCAATTTTCTAAGCTACTCAGTTTCGCGGATGACATGAAAATTTTTGCAAAAATTACATCTCCTGACGATGCTAACGCATTGCAGTCTGATCTCAACCGGCTAGATTATTATTGTACGCTAAACAAATTAGACCTAAACGCCACTAAATGTTTCTCGATGTCATTCTCCCGCAAGTTATACAATATTCCTACGTTATATTTGCTAAAAGGAAACTTTCTTCAGCGGGTGGAGAGCATGAGAGATTTGGGAATTATTCATGATCATAAGCTTATCTTCGGTGAGCACATAGACAGTATGGTATGTCAGGCGGCTAAAATGCTTGGCTTTATAATTCGTAGTTCTGCTTGTTTTTCACGTCCTAAAACGCTAAAAATCTTATATTGTTCATATGTTCGTAGCAGGTTGGAATATGCATCTCAGATCTGGAATCCTCAGTATCAAATTTATGTTGATAGAATTGAGAGATTGCAGACTAAGTTTGTTAGATTCCTTTGCTTTAAAATGCATGTTAACTACACTTCTGAAAATTACTTTGAGTTATGTAGAAAACATCATTTGTTACCACTTGCCATGCGCCGTCAACTTGCTGACATAGTTTACTTATTAAGCATTATCCAGGGGAAAGTGGATTGTCCTAGCCTACTTTGTAGTATACCTTTTAGCATTCCTCTTCGAAGTTTTAGGCATTTTCGTCCCATTGGCAGTTATCAAGCTTCTACTAATTATAGAAAAAACAGTTTCTTATGCAGGGCAAGCAAGAGTTTAAATCAAGTCTCATTTTTAGATTTTGATATGTTCAATGACAGCATACCAGCAACAAAGGCAAAACTTATTAAATATTTCATGGGCAATACTCCTGGTGTGGGCACGGGACCGGTTTATTAGTAAGTTGTTTGTTGTAAAATAATTACTATCTAACCATAATTTGAAAAGGTCCTTTCTTTGTACTGTTGTCTGTTCTTGCACATGTGTGTACTTAGGTTATATTGTTTTTTATTTTATTTTATTTTTTTCTCCCTCAATTTAGTCTAGTTCTAAAAGTGAGAACCTGTAATTGGCTTTTAAGTTCCATACTATTTCTATAAATGTTATGCGCTGTTGGTTTTCCATGTAATAAATAATAATAAATAATAATATAAAAATAAGGAGACATTTTCCTCGCATGGTCCTGGTATTTTGCCACAGCTCACGGGAGCCTGGGGTTCGCCTGCGAACTAACCCCAGGAATTGGCGTAGACACTAGTTTTACGAAAGCGACCATCTGACCTTCCAACCCAGAGGGTGAATTAGGCCTCTTTCGGATTAGTCCAATTCCCTCGCGATGTTTTCCCTCACCATGATATTTCGTACATAAGTTCTGAAAAACTCATTGTAGTTGAACCCTTCCTCTGGATTGCAAGTCGCACGCTCTTACCGCTAGGCCACCAGTGCTCCAGTATCAAAGAAGACGGAAATAATAATAAATGTTTATGATCTTAGGAACTGCCCTCTGCAAAGGTGACAGCGGAGGCGGTCTGGTCTTCCCAGAAGTAGAGCGCAGTGTCCAACGCTGGTACCTCCGGGGAGTAGTCTCCACGGCACCCAGCAATGGCCACAAATGCAACGCCAACTCCTACACCAGCTTCACCCAACTGCTGAAACACGACGACTTCGTCAGAAAACATCTGAACAACAAAAGATAATCCAGGTCTAACCGAGTCAGTTCCAAATTAGGTTGTTTAAAATATGGCTGCCATCTTCCATGATGCCAATATCAAAACTGATTGTTAGGAATCAGTAAGTATCATAAGCAGGCCGGAATTTTCGTAGCACTTTTGAGCTGTCAAACTCAAACTCAAACGCTTATTCAGTAAGTTGGCCACAAGGGCACTTTTACACGTCGAGTATATAAAAAGTAAAAGAGAAAAATAAAAACTACACCGGTTCTAACCTACCTACCTACTCCTCTGACCCTCTGGTCAGACATTTTGACTTTTATGACTGGCAAGAAAGTCGGCGGATTTTTTTTTCTAAACAGTACTTATTAAAAAAAAACATACATGAAATGTCAGAGGGATTTAGGGCCTGAGTGCAGCATGGTCCGAATGTATCATCGCCAGCTAGTCTCACATGTCTACATATATAAATAAATATTACAGGACATTTTTAAATAAATCGACTTTTGACCACCGGTCTGGCCTAGTGGCTAGTGACCCTGCCTATGAAGCCGATGGTCCTGGGTTCAAATCCCAGCCAGGGCATTTATTTGTGTGATGAATACAGATTCTGTTCCTGAGTCATGGGTGTTTTCTATGTATTTAAGTATTAATACGTATCTATCTATACCTACAATACAAGCTTTACTGAGCTTACCGTAGGACTAGGTTGATTTGTGTAAGATTGTCCCGAAATAAATATTTTTTTTATTTATTTATCGACTAAGCCCTACGGTAAGCTCAAAACTTGTATTGTGACTCAACCAACGATATATAATATTCACCTACACCTATGACTCCGGAAATATCTATGCTCTTCACACAAATACATGACTGGGATTTGAATCCAGGACCATCGGTTTCATAGGCAGGGTCACTATTACCGTCGCCCATGGGCACCCGCAACACCAGGGGAGTCACAAGTACGTTGCCCGCCTTTAATATCAGAGTACGCTCTTTTCTTGAAGGTCAAGGGTCTTATCGGTCCGGAAATACTGGAAATCATTCCACAGTTTCGATTTGCGAGGCAGGAAGTTTTCCTGGGTACACTGTGTATAGTCCGACACGCACTAGTGTTAATAAAGGTATTATGAACTTTGTTTGTGCTCAAAGTGAGCTTAGGTATTGACTGAAGATTAGAATCTGTTTTGTTGACGAAAATCAAGATTGATGACACAAACCAAGCAACATACAAAACATGGAATGATATTTAAACTTTCACGTATTTACACATTATTAATTAAAATAAAAAATTTTATTAGGTGGAGTAAACTGACAGCAGTTTTCATACATTTGACAGGTCGTTTGACAACTTTCGTATGAATAATGCTGTCAGTTTACTCCATCTAATTAAAAAAAAATATTTTACTTAATTTTTAATACATGCAGTTTACTTCTGTTTCTTAATAATAATAGAATCAAGTCCAGCAAGTACTTAGACTTGGCTCGCGAGGTAACCGCCATGTGGGAAGTTGATTCGGCGATCATTGTACCGATAGTTGTTTCCGCGAACGGTCTCATAGCGAAGAGTCTCGACCAACATCTTGAGAGACTCTCGCTACGTGGTTGTGGTTGGATCAAGGGTCAGATTCAGAAGGCGGTAATCCTGGACACGGCGCGCATAGTCCGGCGGTTCCTCTCTCTGCAGCCCTAACCACCGGCAGCCTGGGCCCTGCCCCGTTGCCGGCGGCACTCTAGGTTAGGTTTTATATAATGTTTTTATTGTTTTGATACGTTTTAGATGTATTTTTATATTTTACTTTTATAAAAATGTTATAAAACCTAATCTAAGATGTAAAATGAATAAAGAATAATAGAATCACATTGTCTATAGAAAGTCGCGTTCCTCTGACATGCTGTCTATTTCTCTCTTTTCAATACAATGTTGCGAAGCGCCATCTATGGATACATGTTGAGATATTTTGACAGTGAAACATCTCCATACAACATAGACATACGATTTAACTAGACGGAGCGTGTTAATAACACCACGATCGAAAGGGATGGTCTTATGTAACTTTCCATAGATATGGCAGAGACGGCGCTATTTTCGTCCGTCCTTGTCATAGTCTCACACATTTTTGTTCCCCTCCAAACTCCCTTCAGAACTGTCAAATTTGGAGGGGAACAAACAAATACAATTGGAGTTTTCTGGGGTTTTTTGTCAAAGTAGCAGGAATTAATGCAGAATAAGCTAATATTTTTGTTATAAAGAATGTCCTGTAAAGCAAAACTGTAGTGAACTGTTACATTTTGGGCTACAAAAGCCAGAATATCTTTGTCCCTTAATGGCGCACGCGAACGCGTTTTCCAGTAATTATTCGTCCGAGACATACAACTAGTATAGCACTGAGAAGTACTGTTACACATGATAGATGTCGCTAATGTGTTTGCCAGGCGGGGCACGCGGTTTTGTATTCCATGTCTTGTATGTTGAACCAAACGAACGTTTGTCGATAGGTACCGAAACTTGAATACGTAACTGGTTACGTACGATTCGTACGCAACTGTCATTCCATACATTTATTTTGCGAATTGACATATTGTTTTATATATATATGTATATTAAGCAGAAACGCCTGATATGCTATATCATCGATATTTCAATAAAAAGAGAAAATAGGAAAAAATAAACAATTGGTAGTGCACTGGGCTAGTGATCCAGTGGTTGTGGGTTCGAGTCCCGCTGCGAGTCAATTTTTTTTATTTTTTTATATATTTAAATATCGATTGACATATTGTTAATTGGAATTAGACGAGATTAAAATTTTATTTTAATTTTTAGGCTAATATTAGTTTTTAAGCGTTTTTATCTATTTTTATTTTACATCATAAGACGTACTGCAAATAAGTATACATTTAGTATTTTTTATTGAATTCTTGAATTTTGATCGTATTTTGTAATTTGTTTAATACAATGAAATACAATTAAACAGCAAAAAAATGTGTATAATATGATTAAAGAAGACTTACTCAAAGTATATCCTACCTATTATTTAACCCCCACATTCATAAAACTTAGCAACAGATATTCATTGTCCTTTTCTAACACAGAAAGATATCAAAATGTCTGAAAGAGATATACTGGGTGGAAAGATCGAATGCCACATGGATAACAACTGCCTTAAATATTGTAAATAGCACATTTTGTGTAAAGGAGACTTTCCTTTGTTTTTAAAAACAATAAATTCTGCATTTTGAACAACTGCTTTAGTTAGCAAGGTTTTAGTAAGGTTATTAAATGAATATTGTTTTATATTGTGTGTTTTAATTTTTCGTTTACAATATTCATGGCCTTTTTCAATCTGCATCATAAAATACCGCACTATATTTTTTGTCACATTTGACCAGTTCGAGTCCCGGCTGAGGCAAGTGATTTTTCATAAATCCTTAAATGCAGAATTTATTGTTTTTAAAAACAAAGGAAAGTCTCCCTTACACAAAATGTGCTATTTACAATATTTAAGGTAGTTGCCATCCATGTGGCATTCGATTTTTCCACTCTGTATACTGTTTGACGTATTGGGTTAGCCAGGCAGTTATTGCGAGAACAGATGTATACAATTTTGAACTCTATTGTCATTTGGTCAAGTGTTTTTATCTGTTAGAAGCTTCTTTTGCTAAGACCATGTCATTACATAACATAAAAAAGGCCATTGAGGCATTGCACCAAGGATGGTTTCGGGTTTTCCTCGTTGTATCGCAATGCTGATACGTTGTGCGAGGAAGACGCTAGCTCTTCGGTCACCAGTTACATCAACCAGACGCTTAGCGATTTCTGCAAAAAGTTTGTGCCCGCTAGGACCCCATGGACCTAGCGTCGACGCCATTGTGTGGCCATATTATCTGTATATTAAGTACAAACATCCATAAAGTTTTTTTTTTTTTTTTATGACATAGGCGGCAAACGAGCAGACGGATTGCCTGGTGGTAAGCAATTACCGTCGCCCATAGGCACCCGCAACACCAGATGAGTCACAAGCGCGTTGCCAGCCTTTAAGGGGGGTTGGAGCTCTGGGAACCTTACTCACCATCAGGAACACAGCACTACATACCTGAAAGGTAGCAGTGCTATTATGGCTGTGGTCTTCTGTAAGGAGGAGGTACTTCCCCAGTTGGGCTGCCCCAGATTCAAGCGTGATGGTCATCGCTGTGCCCTACCTCTCATTGTTGGCCGTAGTTTAAGGACATACCACATGGACAAGGGTCCAAAAAGTTTTATAAGATACTGAAGTATAATTTTGTTTTTATCATTTTAAAGTAAACAAGAATGATAGCCAGCCATCCACGTACAGCCGTTGTCAAATATATCTATACTATCTAAGAGCCAAAATATATATACACGCACCTTATAATCTGAGTGTCAAGGTTCATGTATACATGTTTTGGCGCTTTGGCCGTATTGATATATTTGGCCTTTACTGTACAGTAGGCCTAGTAGATGATTGGCGGAACATTACCTCATGAATATACTTTATTTTCTAATAATATACATATAATTAAAACCGATAACCGATGTCCTTAAACTACGTCCAACAATGAGAGGTAGGGCACAGCGATGACCATCACGCTTGAATCTGGGGCAGCCCAACTGGGGAAGTACCTCGTCCTTACAGAAGACCACAGCTATAATAGCACTGCTGCCTTTCAGGTATGTAGTGTTGTGTTCCTGATGGTGAGTAAGGTTCCCAGAGCTCCAACCCCCATTAAAGGCCGGCAACGCGCTTGTGATGTGACTCCCCTAATGCCCATGGGCGATTGAATTTCTTAGCATCAGGTAATCCGTCTGCTCATTTGCCGCCTTTGTCATAAAAAAATATTTATAATTAAAACCGTACATACTGGTCGGTCTAGTGGGTAACGACCCTGCCTATCAAGCCGATGGTCCTGGGTTCGAATCCCAGTCAGGGCATTTATTTCTGTGATGAGCACAGATATTTGTTCCTGAGTCATGGGTGTTTTCTATGTATTTAAATATTTATATGTATCTATCTATTATAATATCGTCGTCTAGTACCTACAACTCAAGCCTTACTGAGCTTACCGTAGGACTAGGTCGATTTGTGTCAGATTGTCCCGATTTTTTTTTAATTTACTGACGACATGATAAAGGTCGCGGGAATCCAGTGGTTGCGTAGTGGATCGCTAGCGATCACGGATGCGTGCTCCATTCATTATTCCTCCTCGGTTTATACACGCTTCAAGTCTTGTCACATACAATTTTGACAAAATGGTAGAAGCAAGGGTAAAAATTGGTAGAAATAGAAAGAATGAAATATTAGAAATAGGTAGATCTACCACTCAAATTTATTACGTTTCTAATAATTAATAATGCGTATAAAACGTAACGTGCGTAAATTTCACTTTTTAAGGCACTTGCTATGAAAAAATAGGTTCGATACTCGTGTAAAAACTTCTTTAAGATTCGGGTGATTGTCACCCTCGTTTCACTCGGGCTCCAACGTTCACCCTCGTCTAAAAAAAATTTTTCTTCACTAGTATCGAAATGTACTATATTGATGGTGTTTGTACATATTTTTATTAAAATAATTCGAATGTTCGGAGTTAGGATTTCCTTTTTTTGAAATAAATCTTCTTGTATGTGGGACTTTCTATTTAAAGTTGTATACTCAACTTTTTTTTTTTATGAGGTTTCTACTCAGAATCGTGAGTTCTCTCGAGCCTGATAGGAGAAAATATGTGTCCTGAGCCGATTGTGGTAGACAGATAGAACGGAGGCAAAATTGGTAGATCTACCATAAAGTTGGTAGATGTGATAACGCTTTTGTATTTAAACTTTCGTGAGACATATCAGATAAATTAAACATTAACACGGCTCTACCCACGTTCACTCGTATTACGACTAATAAACGTGAGTAGAGCCGTGTTAATGTTTAATTTATGTGATAACGCTTGTCTTCAGGGTGCCAACTTCATAAATTTCTCTCTGTTACTCTCATTACCTAAGAGTAAAAGAATGATGCCCGACATTGTCGAACGCCAATTTTCGCGGCAAGCCGTAAGTTCAGTAAGGGGTGGTAAGGGTGAACGAGTCAGTGGTCGCCGCGCCGCCGCCAACACCAGTCCGGCCGGCAGTTTGGCTGCTGCCTTCGTCTCAACTTATGAAAAGTTCTTTACGTCAAAGTTTAAAAATCGAATGACTACGAAATAACTGTTTTTAGTGGTGGTAAAGAACGTTTAAAGGTAAACTTTTTATATTACATCGTTTTTCAATGGTTTCAAAAAAAAGTACAAAAATGTATTTTGTAGATATATTCTTGATTACGATTAACTTTTACTATGGGGTCACAACCGAAAAATTAATTCAAAAAAGATACCTTACCATACTAGCTGCTAGCTAGCTTTAGGTAGTTGTTAGTATGGGCGGATCATTTTTTTTTAACTAGGCCAGTTTTTTAAGTCTTTAATTTATCTTTTTTTTCTTTTTTTGTGGTTTCTACTCAGAATCATGAGTTCTTTCGAGCTTGATAAGAGAAAAAAGTAAACCTACATTTTCATATATTTTTTAACGGAAGTATCCGTTCCGTTACGGCAATATAAAATATATGAAAAATAGTAACGGAATGGAATAAAAAAGCTTGGGACACATTGTTTCTCCTATCAGGCTCGAAAGAACTCATGATTGTTAAAAAAAAAATGAGTATACAACTAAATAATATGACCCAACTGATTTTCCAGTTATGTTATGGCTCCATAGTAAAAGTTGATCGTAATCATAAATAAATTCAGAAAATGTAATTTTGTATCACCATTTTGATTTCACCCGGTATATGTAGACAAGAACTTGCAATTAGAATTATAATAACATTAAATGAATACACGTATAGTTTTTATTAAATTAAACTAAAAGTTATAGTTTAGTTTTTAGTTAGTATCTTTATTATATTTTTATCTTATATTTTAATAATTTATTTTTTAATTAAAATCTACACTAATATTATAAAGGCGAAAGTTTATGAGTGTGTATGTTTGTTACTTCTTCACGTCTAAACGGCTGGAGCGATTTTAATAAAATTTGGTATGCAGTTAGCTGATACCCTGGATTAACACATAGGCTACGTTTTTTCCCTAATACCTTGGGGCACAGCTAGTTTTAAAATATAGTTCATTGTGATCTGTATGTTAATATTTGTTTATTTTCTATTCAGCATATTTTCGTTGCTCACAAAAGCTGTTTCACTTTATTGTATCTTCTTTTTTATTTTCTCTTTTTTGAGAGAAAAAAAGTTTTTTTTTTCAGAATCATCCATTCCAATATACAGTCAGCGTCATATAGTTGGTAGTCAGCGTCATATAATTTGTATGGTGTACCGAACTTTTTGAGTACATTGGATGCTACCAACTAGGTATATGACGCTGACTGTACAAAAAATTGTCCCAAAAAATGTCCATAAATTTTTGATATCCTCTGTTATCACCATACAAATTATTTGGAAGGTGGAAAAATGGAAAAAACTTTGGGCCAATATTTTTTCTTATCGTACCGTCAGCGTCATATAGTTAGTTGCAGTCAGTATGGCCAAAAATATCGATACACATCCTTACTGCTATATAAATAAAGATCTATCGATATATTTGGCCATACTGCCTGCAACTAACTATATGACGCTGACTGTATTAGAAAGAGCTCGTAATCCTAAGAACAAAAAACATAGAATTTGCGGGAAAAAATGAACCTTGAATTGCAATTTTTTTTAAAGAATTCTCTAGACTAGCTTTTCCTCGTGATTTTCTCGACCAACAATGTCGTTAAATTATGGTAGGGGGATAAAAATGATCTTATGTCCTTTCCCGTAGCTTGATTCAGCGGTTTAGGCGTGAAGAGGTAACAGACAGGCAGACAGACAGAGTTACTTTCGCATTTATTTATAATATTAAATAACAAAAAAATAATCTCTTAAAGCCCAGTAGCTGGTCCATACTTTCCACCCAAAAGCCTAGTGCAATTTAGATTCCATTAAAACTCGATAGTCCTTACACCATGGCGGGTGCTGTCTCTCTGCGCGTCCCATGATACGGACAGGGGCAACATCCGTTTAGTGTACTACTTATATTTCATTAAATTGTCGAAAGGGCCTCTGCGCATTGGCTCCATCCGGCATACGCCTCCCAAATGTCCGGAACACCATTGTTCCGTGTACAGGGAAAAAAATTTTTTTTTTTATACAAGACTGATCAGCGTTTCACCTCAGTCGCACCTGATGGTAAGTGTCGACGAGGTGGAAGGTGTAGCACGCTGGTTCAGTAACAGCCTTCACTCTTGCCTTGAAGATCCAAATTATATCTTTCCGAGAATACAGACTAAGGGAGCGAATTCCATTCCTTTGCAGTCCGCAAGGTAAAGCGATCACTTAATTATATTATTACTAAGTATTAATATAGATGGATTTATATGGATTAATATTGATTGATTGAAAACATAATTAAATAGGCATTACCTAAGCTATAATGGCTACAGTTCTATAACAGTTATTTAGGGTAAACAACTACATTAGTGTACACTAAATGGTGGGTATTAGGGTCATATAGTCGATATGTCTATTTGGATATAAACAATTTATGACATTCGTAATTATGGTAGAACTTCAATAAAGAAATTAGGAAATATTTAGACGTGAAATCCGACATTTTTAGTAAACACTAGTACAATAACACCCTCTGTATTATAGTTGTAGACTGTAGGCAAAATACCGTTCAAAGGCCTCGGAATTGAATACCGTAAAATGTGGTGAGTAGGTTTCGCGGGGAGAGATGGTTTACGAGTGGGGAGAGAAGGTTTGAGAGGGGGGTGTGAAAAAATTTTAAGGCTACTGCTACAAAAATAATTTATTCCAATTTAAAATGGAGCTATAGTAATAGGCATGATAAAAAAAAATGATCCATCTTCCAAAATCAATTTTGTTTTAAAAACCCTCTCACCCCAAATACGAAGCACTACGGGGTGAGGCAGGTTTTTCTCTTTATCGTCAAAGTTATGAAATGGAAATAACCAAAATAAAATAAAAACTAAAATACAAACGTCCGGAACACTTATTATATATATACCATTCAGTTTTCATATTTAAAAATAAAATGTTATCGAGGTTTAAATTTCAGTTTTCAGCCTACTCACCCCATTTTACGGTACAAAGATTTTTGAACGTTTCTTTTTTTTATGACAAAAGGTGGCAAACGAGCAGAAGGATTGCCTGATGGTAAGCAATTACCGTCGCCCATGGGCACCCGCAACACCAAGGGAGTCACAAGCGAGTTGCCGACCTTTAAAGGGTGTTGGAGCTCTGGGAACCTTACTCACCATCAGGAACACAACACTACATACCTGAAAGGTAGCAGTGCTATTATGGCTGTGGTCTTCTGTAAGGAGGAGGTACTTCCCCAGTTGGGCTGCCCCAGATTCAAGCGTGATGGTCAACACTGTGCCCTACCTCTCTTGTTGGACGTAGTTTAAGGACATACCCGGGTCCTAGGCGGGTTCTATGCACTGTTACCTGCAGTCTACACTCGTATCTAACGAATTAGTACCATACTTTACAACTAAAGGTCACTACTTGTCATAACTTGATATTTTAAACAAAAAAGCAGTGAAAAAAACTGAAAAACCGGTTTTTCATTATCGTCTCAAATCAAACCTAAAAATCAAATAAATCGGAATTCATTAATGACAAAGGGTTAATCATTCGTAACAAAACAAATGTTATAAATAGTAAGAAGAATTACAATAAATTTAGTATTATAAGAATACTAGCTTTTGCCCGCGGCTTCGCACGCGCAGAAGAATATCTGTAACCGATAGCAATTATTATTTTTTGTTTTCTTTTCATTAAATAAGAAGTTTGAACACAACGTTTAAAGTCTCTCAGTTGATATTTGACTCCAGCTCCACACAAACTTTTAACCCCTTTTTAACCCCTTATGGGATGAATTTAAAAAAAAACGCTGAAATAACTTTTCTTGTATTCGAATTATGAATATTTACACAAAATTTCAAGTCACTCGCTTTAAATTTTACACAACCCCCATACAAGCTTTCAACCCCCTTTTTACCCCCTTAATGATGAAATTTCAAAAAATCCCTTCTTAGGTCCTTACGGTACCTATATAAACTACCTATTGTCAAAAAACCAGTTATCTAGGTTAAACGCTTGGACACATAGGTGCGTTTTGTGAGCGTGGCGGTAGCGCAGCGTGACACCGGTGTGGCTAATGTAACGAAATAAGGCACACATTCGGACGGCAGCGTCGCGCCCCGCTGCGTCACGCTCACAAAACGCGCCTATGTGCCTAATCATTAAACTGTTTGGGTTGGGCGTTGATCAGTCAGGACATTCACGTTTATATAAGTACAGTCAGCAACAGAAGTGGCTAAGCGTTTGAGGTGTTCAAAATGAGGTCAACACGTCTCTATTGTCAAGAGAATAAGAGCGCGTGTAGGTCATTTTGAAAACTTCAAACGCTTACACACTTTTGCTGCTGACTCTACATAATACTGCGTCCTCGCGTATGTATTTGCCAACTCTTGGTACTGAACAAAGACATTGTTCAAAAGTTGAACGAACTAACTGAATTATAAATGGGCAAGCCGCAGTTCCCGTGGGATATGTCCGGTGCTGACACATTTACAGGGCAGTCCGACGCTAATGTATACTTTGAAACACCGTAAGCTATTTTGGTATGTCCTTAAACTACGTCCAACAATGAGAGGTAGGGCACAGCGATGAGCATCACGCTTGAATCTGGAGCAGCCCAACTGGGGAAGTACCTCCTCCTTACAGAAGACCACAGCCATAATAGCACTGCTACCTTTCAGGTCTGTAGTGTTGTGTTCCTGATGGTGAGTAAGGTTCTCAGAGCTCCAACTCCCCTTAAAGGCCGGCAACGCGCTTGTAACTACCCTGGTATTGCGGGTGCCAATGGACGACGGTAATTGCTTACCACCAGGCAATCCCTCTGCTCGTTTGCCGCCTATGTCATAAAAAAAAAGACGAGACTTCTTCGATATTTAAATCGAAAGAAAAATATAAAAATTTGACTCGCGGCGGGACTCGAATTCACATCCACTGGACTGGAGTGTTTAATACGCTGGCGGTAGATGTGTTTACACGTCACCCATGATGACGTATACGAGGAGGGATAGATAGAAAAAATTTGACAAGTCTAAGCGGTACTCGTATAGCACAATTGGTAGTGCACTGGGCTAGTTATCCCGTGGTTGTGGGTTCGAATCCCGCAGCGAGTCAAATTTTTCTATTGTTCTTTCGAATTAAATATCGAAGTTATTCGCTAGCAGACATTTCTGCATAATAAAAAATAATGACGAGACTTGTTATTTGAACACAAGAAAAGAAATTTTAGCGTTTTTTGAGATTCATCCCTTAGGCACTGGTCCCACCGCGAGCTAGTAAGCTATGAGCTATCAACTATTTCAAGGGGCAAAATATAATCGATCCGTGTAAATAAAAGAGATATATATGTCATAGCCGGGCGATCGTAGCTCATCGCCGGGCGATGAGCTGCAAATATATATCTCTGTATTTTATTTGCACGGGAGCGATTATCGTTTGTCCCTTGAAGTAGCTGATAGCTCATAGCTTACTAGCTCGCGGTGCGACCAATGCCTTAAGGGGTCAAAAAGGGCGTTTGGATGAAGATGGAGTCAAATATCAACTGACAGACTTCATCTCTCATCTCTCTTCAACTTCAAAAACTTCTTGTTCAATGAAAAGAAAACAACAATAATAATTGCTACCGGTTACATATATTGTTCTGCGCATGCGAAACCGCGGGCAGAAGCTAGTTTTCAAATAAAATACAACCTAAGTTAGGCATAGATCAAATCTAATAAGTTTTTGTCAAAAATGCTAGTTTTTGTACAGTCGCCATCAGATATATCGGAGCTGTGGAGCTGGTCACAAATATCTGAACAACGCGTCCATTGTCAAGGCAATGAAGTGCATGCTCAGCTATACAGCTCCGATATATCTGATGCCAGCTGACTAGAATAGCACCACCCCATCTCCTCCCGCGGGTGTCGTAAGAGGCGACGAAGGGAAAAATCCTACGGGCGGGCGGCAGCGTCCGTCGAAACCCAATCTACAGCTACTGCTGTCGCCAACCTTCCAAGCGTGGCGACTATGGCAACTACCCCCAAGATGATACAAGTCATATTTGTGGGAGGCCTATGTCCAGCAGTGGACTGCATACGGCTGAAATGTTTAGGAATTGCTATGGCTACCTTCTGGCTCCAGCATCAGATCAGACCAGTGGTACCATAATATTGCTTTATCACCGAACTTACCCGGGAATGTCCTTAAACTACGTCCAACAATGAGAGGTAGGGCACAGCGTTGACCATCACGCTTGAATCTGGGGCAGCCCAACTGGGGAAGTACCTCCTCCTTACAGAAGACCACAGCCATAATAGCATTGCCACCTTTCAGGTATGTAGTGTTGTGTTCCTGATGGTGAGTAAGGTTCCCAGAGGTCCAACCCCCCTTAAAGGCCGGCAACGCGCTTGTGACTCCCCTGGTGTTGCGAGTGCTCATGGGCGACGGTAATTGCTTAACACCAGGCAATCCGTCTGCTCGTTTGCCACCTATGTCATAAAAAAAAAAAAAAACTTACATAAGTGATCAATTTTAGCTCAATCGGTTAAAAATATTTAATACTAGCTGACCCGGCGAACTTCGTACCGCCTAAAAAGCGACCAAAGTAGTGATTTCAAAAATCACGGGATTTTTGTTATTTTTAGTACTTAATGTCTCAATCAGGGCTGTGACGATTCCAACCAATCCAAAATCATTTTAATAGGTTCAGCCGTTCTCGAGTTATCGGTTGAACAAATCCCACTTTCTTTTACATATATAGATTACATCCAATTTAGATAATTAATACTTTCGTCCATGGGCATCCCCAACACCAGGGGAGTCACAAGTGCATTGGGGGGGTTGGAGCTCTGGGAACTTTACTCACCATCAGGAACACAACACTGCATACCTGAAAGGTAGCAGTGCTATTATGGCTGTGGTCTTCTGTAAGGAGGAGGTACTTCCCCAGTTGGGCTGCCCCAGATTCAAACGTGATGGTCATCGCTGTACCCTACCTCTCATTGTTGGACGTAGTTTAAGGACATACCCGGTTCCACTCTAACTTGAGCCAACCTTAACTCGTGATGACTCCCCTGGTGTTGCGGGTGCCATAATTCTGACATCATCACCTGAATCTGACCTGTTTGCTTGGAGACATACGGCCGTGTACCGTGAATGCTTGAGGTTTTGTGAGTGAATGAGTCAGCACCTTAATATAAATAAGTTGTATTTACTTTCTGCTGCTTATTTATTATGTATATTGTTATTGCTTAGTTTGGCGCAATAGTATATACTGTAATGCTGAGTTACATTGTTGTTCTAAATAAATGTTATTTGGAGAAAACTTAAAAACAGACTTGTTACGATAAAACACTGTTAAATGTGATGTTTTTATAAAAGACTGACCAGCGTTTGACCTCAGTCACACCTGATGGTAAGTGTCGACGAGGTCGAGGGTGTAGCACGCTGGTTCAGTAACAGCCTATTACACTCTTGCCTAGAAAAGACCCAAATTAATACAGACGAAGGGAGCGAATTCCATTCTTTAGCAGTCCGCATTAGGAAGATAGCCTCAAAATCAAACGTTTATTCAGTAACTAGGCCACAAGGGCTCTTTTACATGTCGAGTATACAAAAGTAAAATAGAAAACTACACCGGTTTTAACCCTACACCTATGACCCAAGAAGCATTTTGACTTTTATGACCGGCAAGAACCTCAACGGGACTTATATTTTCAAAAGAGTATTAAGTACAAAAGATATCTTATAACACATGTATATAAAATGCGTTATTCTATAGGAAAACATATCAAACAATTACAAAAATTATAAAACCATATAAAAAATAAAATAATTAGTGAATCGCTTCGTGCGAAATGGAATATTCACAACGTAAGTATGAAACCGCTCCCCTCGCCTGGACGTCCGGTGGTGGAAAGGAGATGACGGAATTAAATCGTGCTATTCCTGTGCACACTCTCCAAAATATATCCTGTAAAACACAAACTAGCAACCCTGCGACGGTGCTCAAGGCTCTGTAACCTTACACTCACCAATTCAGGATCGCCAATGAGTCTGCGAGCTCGGTGCTCTATTGAATCCAAAGCAGCCAGCTGATACTTGGCAGACCCGTCCCAAAGGTGGCAACAGTACACGATCGAAGGTGAGCTTGGTAAAGTGTTAGGAGCTGTTCCGGCGTGAAGTACCAATGAACAGATTCTAGTACCTACCATACACCACTCAGATTCGGTTGAGACCGTCTCAACCAATCTCACTGGAAGCGAAAACTAAGTAGGAGTATTCCAGTAGTACAAGTCAAGTCTGGCGCGGAAGGGTCCTGGATTTTCCCCAGGCTACCTTCCCCCCACACAGTCCGCTTGCTCTATCGCACCACACATGTGCATAAAGCCCAAGTCAGGTTCAAATAAAAAACAAAGTACCTACCACTTAACTGCAACGCCACTTCACGTCGATAAATCAAATACTTGATTGTCAATGTCATGTTATATTCCGTCTGATTAATGATTGTTTTTAGACGAAATAATAATAATTACGAAATATTGCAAATGCTAGCTACCGTTTACTACAATTACTACACATACTCGTAAAACCAATTTTTGGATCATGTGTCTGAACTTCTGAAGCTATAGTGTAAGTTTCTTTCGACGTAAAAATACGACTCGAGCGTGTAAGGGATAATAGTTATTTGTTATGCAAGGCTGCAAAGTGGTTATTTGGCGCTTGTGTTGATATTAAAGCTGAGCAAGCGAAGGAAGCTAAGATTGAACCATGAGCAAAGCGAATGGTTCAAAAATAGATTCCTGAGCGTGGCGAGGCTTTCAAGACACGAGACACCAAATAATTTTGCAGCCATGCGGAACACACAACTTTTCAGCTCACTACAGCGAGGTAAATTCGAGCGGCAAGAAAAACAATAATACAAAACTTATCGCGCGATTTTTCAGGGAAATCATATTGGCATCGCTGGTAGAATCACTTATTTTTAAGCGTGTCACACACTACGCAGATGCGATAATATTTTATCTGCGTATAATAACTTAATGATCTGAGAGTATCATACACTACGCAGATACGATAATATACGAGACGATACATTCTGTCTAAATCCTTCAAACTGAGTAGACTTGTGTTTTTGGTGCAGATTCTTTATACAGGATGTTTTCGTGTTTACGTCTTATAGATTTACTAGAGATCTCGTCAGATGACGATTCTGATTTTGATGCTCGTGTTGCGTTACAATGTACTAAAAGGCGAAGGATTTGGACGCAACGTCATATATGCTTAAAAAAGAAAGGTGGAAAGGGGCGCGGAGATAAAATACTATACGATATTTATATCCGCAGATATTATACGCAGATCAATTTATATACGCAGATATCTTTGCCATCTTTCGATATATGTCGGTACTAGCAGATACTTCACCATAAAATATAAGTTATCTGCGCTGTGTGTGTTAGCTCATTGAATTGTATAGGGAGCGGTATTGACAGATATGCATTCAGATACAGATGTCTTATCGTATCTGCTTAGTGTGCGACACGCTTTATAGTTCAAACGTTGAGTTCAAAGAGCTTAAGCACAGGACAAATACGACAAATTCACGTGAATTGTGATAACTTGAAACTTTAAAAAAAAATCAATTTATTTATCAAATAAACATTGAACTCGTGTTTTATTAAATGGATTAATTATTCAAAATATGTAAATTAAACTGAAATACTATTAGATACTCGTACATAATAAAACCTATTTGACGTAAAATAATGTGTAGGTAAAAATAAAAAAGTTAAAATTCTGTAATCAAAAATGTTTCTGATTGGTTATTATCTATGGTTATTGCGAGCATCTTTCTCTTTTACTCCAATGAGACTGACAGTAACAATCGTCCGAAATTTACGAATATCGTTTTTCACGGTAGCGCCCAGTCACGCGTTGAAAGAGTTTTTATATTAAAAAAAAAGTTACATGCACCACAGAGAATTACAATCATCGGCTTCGAAATTCTAATGACTTTTGCACGCTAGCGGATAAAATAGGCTTTCCCACGCAGATTTCGCGCTATAAACTAAGGTTTTCCGATTGAGTGAGGTGAAATGTTATTTATATAGGTAACTTTAACGCGATGGTGACGTTTTGTTACGTTAAAACCTTACACTCGGGACTCTGTAGTTGTGTAGTACATGGAAATTTCCCCCGAAGTCGAACATAATCGCTAACAAATACATATATAATAAATACATATATAAAATCTTTACTTACAATAATAACAATATTACGAGTACTTAACTACTTACTACATTAAATATAAACAAAGGCCCTTGAGGCATTGTACCAAGGACGCCGGCATTTCCTCGTTGTATCGCAATACTGATACGTTGTGCGAGGAAGCCGCCAGCTCTTCTGTCACAGACTGCATTATTTACAGCTCTTTTACTGCTATTTAATGTCACAATTCATATTACTATTTTTTATTATTATGTGTAATAAACTGTTTGATACGTTTGCTTTTGGGACTACGCATAATTATGTATTGGATACATCACTGTTTTGAAAAAATAAGTCCCGCCGTAGTTTCTTGCCGGTCTCTTCTCGGGTCAGAGGTGTAGGGTTAGAACAGGTGTAGATTTTTGTTTAACGTTCATAAGCGCATGTAATGTGCCTAAATTGAAAAAATAAAAATCTTTTCACATCACTAGCTCGGATAGAACTGTTTTATTCTTTAAAAACAGATAGCAAAGTTGCATTTTATTCACAAGAGTGCATAGTAAATTTCATACAAATTGTTCATAACTATTTTTTTTTACCTTAGCTGGTTGGATATTCTTGTATTTAATGTATTTGAATGATAAATGACGGAAATCAATAATTTCAATTACATTTTTAAAGTTTTTAGATTCAAAGTTTTCCTCGCGGTAGTGAGGTGAAAAATTAGGTGTTGCACTCGGTAGAAAAGTATGTTCCCCTCTTGTGCCTTGAGTCCCCCAACGCTCAAGATTCCACTCTTTGGTTCAATTTTAGAATCTTTCGCTAGCTCGGGTCTCAATATCAGCACGAGAAGGTAAACACTGACTTTGCTCTCTTGTTACAAATAACTATTTATCATTTACCTGTCATCTCAATACATTTTTCGCTTTCCACCAACGATGTCGATTATCGTTTACACATTCTAGTATCGAAAGCGTAAATCGATTAGATAATATTGACACAATAACGATTGCAAACTTGCACTAGTGACCGGCCTACTAAAAGACAAATGTCCGAAACTCCAGTCCAGTACAGACTTAAAAGCCTGTACCTTTACATTCAATTTTATATCTTATTGCAAGGATTAAGACTCCAAATTCGAACTGGTTAAAGAATGGACTTAGGTTATTTGAAATTGTGTTGTGGTATAGAATTTGGGTCACCCAATGTTTACCTTTTTGATCGTTAATCATTATTTCGTTATTGTTTGTGGTGTTAACGGGCTTTGTGAGGCTTCTTGAGCTGATAATTACATGTTAACACTTTGAGACGAACCTAGTCTATCATATTAATTGTATAGAAGCGGGTAACTCACGTTTTATAAGTCGAATATTGCTCGATATGTGTCACTCGGTAATGAGGAGCATAAATTGAGAGTTAGGTCACAGTGAAGTACCATCACGCTTGAGTCTGGAGAAGCCCTCTGGGGAAGTACCTCCTCCTTACAGAAGACAGCCATAATAGCACTGCTACCTTTCAGGTATGTAGTGTTATGTCCCTGATGGTGAGTAAGGTTCCCAGAGCTCCAACCCCCCTTAAAGGCCGGCAACGCCCTTGGTATTGTCGGTGCCGCGACGGTAATTGCTTACCATCAGGCAATTCGTCTGCTCGTTTGCCATCTTTGTCATAAAAAAAATCATTTGCGTTGGCTTTGGCTAACCGACCGGTTGCCAGATACCATGCTTGTCGACATAACTAATGAATAACCTCAATATCTACTTGTTTCAGATCAGGATGGGCAAAAAAACAGGACGAACTTCTAAGGTTGCTGCGGCAGTGTTGCTCCTCGTCAACTTCGTGGCTATGGTAAGAATTAACTTTTACTTGAGGGAGTGTCACTACAGAAACATAGCAATGTATCAAACCAGACAAAACGTAACAAATGCCTGAGCCACCCAGGGCAGAGAATTCTACCATTGGGCGTAGCAACGCTAGGTCCATGGGGTCCCAGCGCGCACACACGGTTTGCAGAAAACGAAGCGTCTGGTTGATGTAACTGGTGACCGAAAAGCTGGCGGCTTCCTCGCACAACGTATCAGCTGCGATACATCGAGGACCCGCCAGCATCCTTGGTACAATGCCTCAAGGGCCTTTTTTAGATTTTATACTGTAACTAGTTAAGTACTTGTAGTTATCATAATACGATTGTAATTTCTGTAAATAAATGTATATAAAGAGAGAGATATATATTTATAGCTCATCGCCCGGCGATGAACTACGATCGCCCGGCTATGACATATATATCTCTTTTATTTACACGGGATCGATTATCTTTTGTCCCTTGAAATAGCTGATAGCTCATAGCTTACTAGCTCGCGGTGGGACCAGTGCTATGCCAAGATGTGACTGAAGTCTAACGCTGGTCAGTCTAGTATAAAAAAGCTAATAAAACAATTAAAACCTAAACTTCTTTGATCAAGGAAACACTAAACTCAAGGTAATACGGTACAGGTACAAGGCTATCGCGTGATAGGTCTTTCCTGAAGGTCTACAAAGCTGACCTTTTGAGCTCTAAATAATTCAACCCCAGTGGTATTGTCTATGTGTTTAATTTAATTTGGCCTGGGATCATTACCAGGATTAAAAAAGAAAAACAATTATAATAACTACTTACTACCATTTAACTAGACGGACCGTGCTAATAATAATACCACGATCGAAAGGGATAGGTATGGCAGAGATGGCACTATTTTCGTCCGTCCTTGTCATAGTCTCACATATTTTTGTTCCCCTCCAAATGGACCCTTTAGAACTGTCAAATTTGCGGTAATTAATACAGAATAAGCTAATATTTTTGTTATAAAGTATGTACTGTAAAGCAAAACTATAGTGAATTGTTACATTTTGTGCTACAAAAGCCAGAATATCTTTGTCCCTTACTGGCGCTCGCGGATGCGTTCTCCAGTCATTATTCCTAATATTATTTAAATGCTGGATGCGGCAAGCTAAAGACGGCAATGGAGCTCTTTAGGGGAGGGCTATATGTTCAGCGGTGGACTACTAATATAGCCTGATGGTGATTATGATGAAATAAATTACAAGAATGACACTATTATAATAACTACTTAACTACTTACTACATTAAATCTAAAAAATACCCTAGAGGCATTGTCCTTACTAAGATGCTGGCGGATTTTTTTCGGTGTATCACATTGGAAGACGCCAGCTCTTCGGCCATCAGTTAAAGCCGAAGAACTGGCGGCTACATCAGATATTCCAACACTCTTTTTTAGATGTAGAAAGACACCCCGATAACTTATATTTCTTACAGATAGCGTGTGGAGTTGTGTTCGCCTTCAGTTTATGGGTGATAATTTCTCCCACCACTCTCTCTGCAGCCATAGACAAGATAGATCATCCCGTGGTCAAGGTAAGACAATATTCTATCCCTTACCTGAACTATAAAATGTAATTAGATTCCAAAGCAAAATGTCACACAATTCCATCAACATTTTCTTGGATAAAGGCAACGGCAAATATCCGGCGGAGTCCAATATAATAATGCCTTCAGGATGTTGATGGGGCTCCCACGCTACTGCAGCGCGTCGGGGATGTTCGCGGCCGCGGACACAGACGGGTTCAGTACCGTGGTGCGCCGCCGCGTGGCATCGCTGATGCGTAGGGTGCAGGGGAGCTCCAACACCATCCTGAGGGTCATCAGTGATAAACCAGACTGCCCCATTCTGCGGCACTGAATACGAACGCATGTGCAAGTCCCTGGTGTGCCAGATGGAGGCAGATTCTTAAACTAAGATAAATATATAATTAGATATAGATAGATATATAGATATATATGTATGTTAAGTTAAGATTTATGTTATGCAAACCAAAAATTATGGACTGATTGTCTGCAATAAAGTGATTTTGATTTGATTAAACTCATTGAGCGCATCGACTCCCAACACATACACAATGTTTCACAGTGTTTTGGCATTAAAGATAGGCCCTTAAAGACCCAAATGTAGTTTTATAAACACAAGCAAGAGGTCTAATGAAATTTTTGGTTCCTTGGAGCTTGGGACGGACGCTGGTGTGGGATGCTACCTGCGTAGACATGCTAGCGCCGTCCCATCTCCAACGAACTAATGTAAAAGCGGGTGCAGGGGCGGAAAGCGCCGAAATTTTTAAACGTAACAAATATAAGAGCCTGGGCAGAGAGTACCATTTTGTACCGTTTGGCGTAGAGACGCTAGGTCTATGGGGTCCCGGTGCACACAAACTTTTTGCATAATTGCGAAGCGTCTGGTTGATGTAACTGGTGACCGAAGAGCTGTCGGCTTCCTCGCACAACGTCCTTGGTACAATGCCTCAAGGGCCTTTTTTAGATTTTATACTGTACTAGTTAAGTACTTGTAGTTATCATAATACGATTGTAAACGTCGATATTCTATAAATACTTTCATCGTGCCAGCCGCGCGGCGGTACGGTGGCACAAACTAGCCATACTGCGTGTTCCTTCGACAAACTCAAAGCATATGGCTCACAAACTCAAACATTGTATTCCTTTGTTTTTTTGGCGACTTACACTAACCTTTAACTTTAATAAATAAAGGGACGGTCGAACCTTATATTGACGGGAGATACGGCAATCACGTTCAAATACCGCGAACGTGCAAGTTCGTGTATTTCGAGCATCTTCTCTTTTACTCCAATTAAGGCGTCATAAGAGTGGGTGCCGCTGTAAAGTTGCAGATTATATTGTTCTGCACGGATGCCTTTGGTAAATTGATTATGTAGGCAACAAAGCCTGCGTCGCGGATATTTTAATGTGTACATTTTGTAAATATAAGAGCCTGGGCAGAGAGTACCATTTTGTACCATGAGCGTAGATACGCTAGGTCCATGGGGTCCGAGCGTGCAAAAACTTTTAACAGAAATCGCGAAACGTCTGGTTGACGTAACTGGTGACCGAAGAGCTGGCTTCATCGTACATTGTATCAGCATTGCGATACAACGAGGAAATGCCACCAGCATCCTTGGTACAATGCCTCAAGGGCCTTTTTTAGATTTAATTCAGTACTCGTAATTTTCTTAAATTGTAATTATTGTATACTAGCTGTGCCCCTCGGTGTTACCCGCGGTTTATTAGGGAAAAAAACACAGCATATTAATCCAGGGTGTCAGCTAACTGCATACCAAATTTTATTAAAATCTTTCCAGCCGTTTAGACGTGAAGAAGTAACAAACATACACACTCACACTCACAAACTTTCGCCTTTATAATATTAGTGTAGATTACATATTAAGTAGTCAGATAACTCAAAACAGTTATTTATAAATTGAAATTTGTCCCGGAAACCTTCATTAGACTACAAAAGTGAATTGTCACGTTATCAGTAGATCTCGTGACCCACCTACAAATAGCCATATCATGTTTGGAGCTCCGATCACACGTTACCCGTGTGTCGATACGATCGCTATTACCCGTATCCGGGTCGACCCGTACAAAGATATCCGGGTCAGGCTGATGAAGCAATTTTATTGTTATCTAATGAATCTACACCTAATAATTATAGCAGCCATAGACTTTTTAAAAATATTATCTTTTTCGCGTTGTCCTGCCATTTTTCAACGGCTCATGGCAGCCTGCGGTCCGATCGGCAAATAATTCCAGAAATTAGCTTAGACTATCATCTGTTTTTTTAATAAAATACTGACCAGCGTTTGACCTCAGTCGCACCTGTGCGACGTCACTGGTGAGCTCAGGCACATGCTCACACTCGTTAACAGCACCTAAAGGGACTTTTTTTATGACATAGACGGCAAACGAGCAGACGGATTGTCTGGTGGTAAGCAATTACCGTCGCCCATGGGCATCCCCAACACCTGGGGAGTCACAAGCGCATTGGAGGGGACAAGGGGGGTTGGAGCTCTGGGAACCTTACTCACCATCAGGAACACAACACTACATACCTGAAAGGTAGCAGTGCTGTTATGGCTGTGGTCTTCTGTAAGGAGGAGGTACTTCCCCAGTTGGGCTGCCCCAGATTCAAGCGTGATGGTCATCGCTGTGCCCTACCTCTCATTGTTGGACGTAGTTTAAGGACATACCCGGGTCCATCTGTTTTTTTAATAAAAAACTGACCAGCGTTTGACCTCAGTCGCACCTGATGGTAAGTGACAACGAGGTCGAGGGTGTAGCACGCTGGTTCAGTATCTGTCCAGGCTAGAGTAAGCTGGTTCAGTATCTGTCCAGGGTCATGACCCCCCCCCCTGGGCTGGTTCCAGGACTTAGGTGGACCGTGGACCACTAATTGAATATAATGATTTTCTTCATATTTTTTGTCACCATACAGATTTTACGTAACCTTCAATATTTAATTAATTTAATTTAGTATAATAACTTTGTATGATGGCAAACGTTTGGGAACGAACGCATCGAAAATTTGAATTTTACCGCGCCACCGCCCGCCACGTTTCATCCGAGGTCACATGTGTGCCACCGTGTGACACTTGCGCTCGCTTGTCGACTACGTATACTAGACCTAACCTCAATTGGAATCGGAAAGACTCCCTTAATTGGCATAATCTAATTGTCCTAACATAAATCCGCATAACAGACTTGCTTGGCATAACTAAAATGCGCATAACGTTTGATTAGCCTAACGATGAAATTGCATAATATATAATCAAGTACAAGTCTGTACAAGTTAGTTCCAATAACTTTGTAATTATTTATATATATAATCTGCATAATAATAAATCTGCATAATTTACATTGTCATAACATTATCTAGCGTAACTTTAATTTACATAAAATCAATTTACATACCATAATATTTCATTTTTTAATAAGTTAATTAGCGAATAACGTCTGTCTAATATAAAAAGCTTTTGGTTAGGTTGGGTTAGAACTGCGACCACAACGAGCTAGAGTCAAATTATACCTAATTCACTTAGTTATATAGATACGAGGGCGGTTTGATAACTCGGTGACTTTAAGTAAAACAAAAATCATTTTAACATATAAATTTTTTAATTACGATTCTGAACTCCTTGGTAGCTGGCAGTTTTTTTTTTTAAAAAGGTGGGAAAATAAAAAAGTTACTGAGGCATATGTCAAATACGGTCGGAAAATTATTGGAAAATGGAGAAAAGCTAATTTCGTGTGTTAATTAAACATTACTTTTTACGTGGAAAAACTATTAAAGAGACTGAAAACTGTTTAAGAAAATATTATGGGGAATCTGCTCCTTCTCATGGAATGGTACATAAGTGGTTTACAGAATTTCGTTCTGGGCGTACCACTACCAATGACGCAGAACGCTCTGGTAGGACAATTGAAGTCACCACTGATGATGTCGTGAATAAAGTTCACGATATTGTTTTGGATGACCGTCGAGTTAAGATTCGTGAGATAGCTGAGACTGTACACATTTCATCTGAACGAGTTTTTCATATCTTGCATAATATTTTGAATATGAAAAAGCTTTCCGCAAAATGGGTGCCGCGTTTGCTGACAGCCGATCAAAAACGACTTCGTGAAACAACTTCCGAGCAATGCTTAGCCAAATTCAAGCGCAATCCCAATGAATTTTTACGTCGTTTTGTGACGGTAGATGAAACGTGGATCCACCATTATACGCCAGAGACGAAAAATCAGTCAAAACAGTGGATTTCTGCTAACGAACGGGCCCCAAAGAAAGCGAAAACCGTTAATTCGGCAGGAAGAGTAATGGCCACTGTTTTTTGGGACAGCCAAGGGGTTATTTATATAGATTATTTGGAGAAAGGTAAAACAATAAATGGCCCTTATTATGCTACATTGTTGGAAAAATTCAACGCAGAAGTAGTGAAAAAACGGCCACATCTGGCAAAGAAGAAAATCCTTTTTGACCACGACAATGCCCCTGCACACTCGTCGGCAGTCGCAACAGCCAAATTAGTAGAATTGCGTTATGAAATACTGCCCCACCCACCTTATTCTCCAGGTTTAGCCCCATGTGATTTTTTTTTATTCCCAAACATGAAGAAATGGCTCGGTGGGAGAAGATTTTCATCAAATGAGGAAGTCATAGCTGAAACTGAAGCATATTTTTCAGGGTTTGATAAAAAATATTTTTTGGAGGGGTTGAAAAAGCTGGAACATCGTTGGATGAAGTGTATGGAGTTGAAAGGAGATTATGTAGAGAAATAAAATTATAAAAGGTCAAAAAGATTTTTTTTTTCTGCAAATAGTCACTGACTTATCAAACCACCCTCGTAGTATCGACTTTAGAGAGTAGGCGTCTCTGAGAATTTATTTGGAATTTATCATGAGTATGAAAATTTATTTACATTATATATAATTACACAACATTAAAAACTAACTTAAGGATATACTATTATGTACATATTTACAAGTAAAAAATAGGGTCAAGTTCCGAGCAGGATGGTAGGGTGCCCAGAAGGCTGGCAGAATTGCCCCGCTGTATGGCAATTCCGATACGCTGGGCGAGGAAGAAACCAGCCCTCTGGTCACCCGTAGTATCTGTCAGTCTTTTTCTTAATTTATTAAAAATTAAATGGGCCCCAGGACCCCACGGACCGAGGGTCTCCACCCCAAACGGCTCAAACATGCAGCTTGAATCTATGGCTGCATATTTGCGCCGCTTGAGATGTTCGGCCGCATTGGCAGCCGCTCCAGCCCTGCAAGAGGTTACTGGGAGATGAGAAGGCGCAAGGGTATCCACACAGGTAGCATCCCAGACTAGAGGCCTTCCTACCTCCCAGGGAACCAGGGTCATGCCATCGGGTCGCTTCCCATCGTCCCTAGCTAGGCCCGTGGGCTCTAAGATGGCAGGTATTCCGGCACTAGCAAAGGCCCGGCGCAAGATGTCATTGATGGCAGCATGGCGTGAGATTCGGCCGGCGCTCCTGCTGCATGAGAGGCCGTGGACGCCTGTGTTATTTACACTGGCACCACAGTGACATATATGGGGTGTAACACAAGACGCGCCGAGGCGTAGTGCTATGCAGATCCGAAACGTGTCGTTGTTGAGTAAGGTGCCCAGATTCTTGGAAGGCAGGGCCTGTAGCCAAGACCCTGACTCCCATTCACAACAAGCAAGGAGACGAGCGCGCTGCGCAGGACTGGTATTCGTTTCGTAAAAGTGATTCCGTACCAGTATGCAGAGCGGCTCGTCCCATTGACGCTGTGAACGGGGAGATACAGGCGGGTCAGATTCCGGGCAGTTCATCTTCCAAAAATCCACGGAATCTTTAAAAAAGAGTATTTCAAGTCCAACAGGGTCGTTTAGAATTTTGGATATCAAATTTTGGGTACTATGTAAAGACGATAGAAAAGCCGGTAGAGAAACTAAAGAAATTTTGCGGATCCCAATACCTCCATGCCTGATAGGCAGTGAGGCTTGGGACCACTGACTGTTGTCGAAATCGATATTAAGGACGGATGACAAGGTGTTCCTAATTAAAATATCCAATTTTTCTAAAAGATCCGGGTACATCCAAAGCTGGCTGCAGCGGAGAGCGTATGTAAACCTAGGAATAAAAGACAATACTTCATTAATGTGTACGCCATGTGAACATTAATTTTGCGTAAATGATCCGAAAAGCAACTAAATTTCTAACAATTTTGATTGATGAAGTTAAAAAAATAATCTTGTAAAACCGGTGATCCTAAAAGATAAAGAGAAGCGCTGTTAACAGTTTTAATGTTTGGTGCCACAGTAGTAAATCTTGAAAGCGCTACGTCTTTCTGAGGGAAGTCGTCAGGAAAGAAAATTTCACACTTCGAGAAGTTTAACTCGAGGTCGATATTTGCGAATTTCTCTGTAAGTAGTTGCAAATCATGTAGCACCACGTCGACGTCGCCACCCAGGGTACCGTCGTCTAAGTACCAAACGTTAAAACTGGAATTTAGACTTTTATAATGGGATGGATGGCCAAACTGAATAAAGCCGGACCTAGGGGTCGCCTTGTTGACAGCCAACTGACGAAAACAGAGAGTTATTTTATAAAGTAATTTTGAGGAGTGCTGTAACATTGCGAAACGAAGTTAAAAATTTCTGGTACTTTTTCTTTCACTTGAGTTAGGAGAATGCTACGGTTGACAGAGTTAAACGCATTCTTAACGTCAACTTTTATTAAAACCTCAAATGTTTTTCTTTTGATGAACGTGCGCAAAGCGTGCACAGCAGCTTCGCAGCCACCTTTGGATCCGAATCCCAGTTGGATAGGTTGAAAATATTCAGTTAATTTTTCAGACACAGCACTACAACAACATTTTGCACACAGGCGGCGATAGGTGGAGCCGACCGCTATAGGCCTGATCCCACCATCCTTTTTAACAAGTGCACACAGGTTGGCGCCATACAAAACCTCAACAACATCAGGGTGTACAGAACCCGACAGCATGAAATTGGTTAAAGTCGTTATTTCTCTCAGGAGTTTGTCACCAGCCTCACCACATGTGTGGCTCAGAAGGTCTTTTAGGTGTTGTGGAGATAGGCCGTCGAGACCGCCAGCGGAGCCATTCGGAAAAGAATAAATCGACTTTATAATATCTTCTGGGCATACCTGAAGACAAGACTCGGAAGGGTCAGGGGGATCAGGGAGAGGTAAGTTGCTACATGGAGTTGGGTGTTTACTACGCAGGGCTGCAAGGGTGTCAGCCGTATTGGGAGCTATTGTATCGTTAGAAAACAACAATTGGGCAGCTCCTTTAATGTCGCCTTCCCCGACCTTCGTTTCGACGTTACGGGACAAAGAGAGATCCCGTTTAAATAAAGAAGTTTCCAAATCATTTAAGTTATGGGGATTGAGACAATTTTGTTTAATTATAGAAGTCAACGAAATACCTCTTTGTTTGTCTTGCTTAGCGTGTAGAACTCGATATGGAAAAGTTAGCAGGTGCTCCCAGGACTCCAGCGTATTTTCGTGTATGGCAGTTTTTATATCTTCAGTAAGTTTTTGAGCGACCTGAATGCGTGCACTACGAGGAATCCGCTTGATGATCGGAATTGAATGTTTTAGTGTGCTTAATTTTTCCGGAAACGGATGAGCTGGTGTGGTGGGATTTGAAAAGTGAGCCTGCAGGCTTGGGCTAGAGTGATTGACATGCTTACGGCTAATATGTATATTTACTCCTTTTTGGCCTTTAAAAAGGCGGCTGCAATGTGGGCACGGTACAAAGTTCGCAGCAGGAATGGGGGGTACATTTGTCGAAGAGCCTGCACTAGTTGAGCTCATGCCTCACTATAAACTTTATATTAAAAAAATACAAATTTACTAAAATAGAAAACCGGAAACTAATATTAATATACTTAAGTTTGTACACAAAAAGAAAAAATATTATATGCTAATATAGAAAGAAGAATAGTATAAAAAGAGTCAAAGAAAGAAACACAGCAAACCATCACGGAGTGTCATTTGGGGTTCCTTAGATTAAAACGCTCACGGTCAAGGCACAACAAGTCACAGAACTTCGTAGATTTTATGAAAATTATTGGAAAAACACAGGAAAATTGTATACAAACAAAATAAAACATTTTCTCATATGATGACAGATGTCAGCTTGGCCCGGTGCGCTGCATCGCACCGAAAAGGCCAGGGCTGCGGTCTCCGCAAAGGCAAACATGAAAATTAACGTTAGGATGATTAAATTTATGCTTTGTTATTGTTATGAATATTATGCGCATTAACATTATGCGTATAAATTTTATAGAAATTAAGATTATGCGAGATAATTGGTATGCGACATTCAAATAGGAGTATTTAATTTATGCTTTCTAATATAGACCCGTATCTTGTCTGTTTCTATTTTGTTTGTTGGAAACCCTTGTCGTCCCACCTCTTCACTTTTGCTGAATTTTGCGTCATACCCCTCGACATACCTCTAGCTGTTATGTATGACAAATCATTCACCACGGTTATGAAATTCCGGTGTGATAGTGCTTCTCTGGATGTCTTTAAGAGAAGATGACAATATGTACGTGTATATATGTATGTACAAGTAATTATGTGTTAAGTTTTTCAAGTGTACAATAAATAATAAATATTTTTAAGTACCTACAGTACTTACGTACATTAATAAAATAGCTACTTTTTACGTATATCTATTGTTATCAAAATTAAATTATAAGTTCTTGACTTGAGGCCTTGAGCACGACTATGTGACCCCCTCCTGGCGCCAAAGCTGGATCCGCCCTTGACTAGGCCTTATTGGGATTAGTCCGGATTCCTGGCGATGTTTTCTTTCACCGAAAAGCGACTGGTAAATACCAAATGATTTATCGTAAGTACCGTAAAACGGGGTGAGTTGGATGGAAATCGAAGTTCAAACCTGGATATGTTTTAATTTCAAACAGCAACACTCTTAACTGTACATAATTGGATTATTAATAGTGTGGGCGTTGGTACATATAAACTTATTCAAAAAACAAAAAAAAAAAATAGTGTTATTACAATTGAAACTAAAAATATATTGTATTAGTATATGTTATTATACGAGTTTTTTTTCGCGCTATACTTAGAGCGTGAGGTGTCAATACTTTTACTACCGCACTTTCAAAAAATATGAAGCTTAACCAAGACATTAAAGTAAATTATTTTGACTTTGATCCGTTGAACTGTTTTTGAGTTAGATAACAAAACCCTACATTGAGCATGTCCCGACATGCTTATGGCCGGTTTTTTGCATCTACAAACAATCATTGTTTCCTAGAAAGCTATTTATGTGTTATTTTTGAGTTATGGACGTTTTATATAAATAGGTATTTATTCATCCGTGCTTATATGTTAATGCTTAGCACCTAGGCCTTGTTGTAACAATACAAGTCGCATTAATCTGTATTTAATTATCGCACTGATACGAACAATATTCAGTTCTTGAAAAGAAAGTTTTATTTATTTTTAATGCATAACACTTAGTACTGTACCACACTACAGACACGAGCTTACTTAGATGTTTCTTAATCAAGCTAAAACAATTGGGTTTCCGGCGGTAGGTATAATAACTTAAGTTTTCATGCTAAGCCCGAGCAGCTATTTTAAGGGATCGGGTTTAATTAAAAGATTTGTCAAATAATAAATAAACTTGTCGCGTGCCTCGTTTCTAGGGTTACCGACGGAAAACAAAGTTAAGCAAAAAATTATTAACTCAAAATGTTCAATTGAACATATTATACCGCTTAGCTGTTTAAGTGATGGTATCCACATATAAATAGAATAAACAACAAAAATCCAACTTCGTAATTAAGTTTCCAGAGCCGCCGGTAATTTATAATCCTTTAAATCGTGCTCTGTAAAGACTTCCCAAAAGTTTTTCGTAAAGTTGGCAACCCTGAGCTGGCAAGGCTTGCCGTGATTTCAAAGCCTTCAGATACGCCAGGATTTATCCCTGCCAGCGAATTCCGTTTCCATTTTTATTTAACTTACAGTTAAACGCTGCTGTGAATGACATGTTCTTTTAGAAGTAATGTTTAAAAAATCGTAGAGCTTTTTATGAATTTAATAAAATTACAAAAGAATACTGTTTCACGTTGGAACACGTCATGGAGCGCAACGCATAACTTTATAACATTTTAAAGTTCGTTATCACTATAATAATAACTAATACACGATGACGAGAACCTCGTGAAGGTCGAGAAGGACAAATCCAGCAAGTACTTAGACTTGGCTCACGAGGTAACCGCCATGTGGGAAGTTGATTTGGCGATCATTGTACCGATAGTTGTTTCCGCGAACGGTCTCATAGCGAAGAGTCTAGACCAACATCTTGAGAGACTCTCGCTACGTGGTTGGGGTTGGATCAAGGGTAAGATTCAGAAGGCGGTAATCCTGGACACGGCGCGCATAGTCCTCCTATAGGTTCCTCTCTCTGCAGCCCTAACCACCGGCAGCCTGGGCCCTGCCCCGTTGCTTTCATGGACTTTCCTAGTGGAGTTAAAAACTCTCTTCAATCTAGATTTTATTGTCATTTGACCATAAGATAGGCTAGGTAGATTTCTACCTAATATATATAAAAGTTTATTTTTATATGTGGCATATTGATTGACATACAAAAAAGTGTTTCGGAGGTATGAATTTCAGTTTTTTATGAGTTTGTAGTTCCATTTTATAACTGTAACGATAAAATCGAAAACCCACTTCACCCCGTAGAGCCTCGTATTTGGGGTGAGGCGTTTTCATACAAAGGTGATTTAGAAAGATTATCGGATCGATTTTTTTTATTATGCGTATTGCTATAGCTCCATTTTAAATTCGAATACATTATTTTTCTAGCTGTAGCCTTAAAATCCCTTCTCACCTCCCTCTCAAACCTTCTCTCTCCATTCGTAACCCACCTCTCCCCCAAAACCTACTCACCCCGTTTTACGGTACCTACATCATTTCTGAATAACTCATTGGTAAGAACTGGGGTTTGAGCCTGCGACCTCCGGATTCCAAGTCGCACGATCTTACCGCTAGACCACCAGCCTTTTTAGGGTTCCGTAGCCAACTAGGAACCCTTATAGTTTCGCCATGTCTGTCCGTCCGTCCGTCCGTCCGTCCGCGGATAATCTCAGTGACCGTTAGCATTAGAGAGCTGAAATTTGGTACTAATATGTATATCAGTCACGCCGACAAAGTGCAAAAATAAAAAGTGGAAAAAAATGTTTTCTTAGGGTACCCCCCATATACGTAAAGTGGGGAGTGATTTTTTTATTGATTCTAATCCTAACGTGTGATATATCGTTGGATAGGTATTTAAAAATGAATAAGGGTTTACTAACATCATTTTTGGATAATATCATTATTTTCGGAAATAATCGCTCCAGAAGTAAAAAAAAGTGCGTCCCCCCCCCTCTAACTTTTGAACCACAAGTTTAAAAAATATGAAAAAAATCTCAAAAGTAGAACGTTACATAAACTTTCTAGGAAAATTATTTTGAACTTGATAGGTCCAATAGTTTTTGAATAAAAATCTATATATGTAAAAATTAACCCCTATTTCTCTTGGTCACGCATAACTTGAGAACGGCTTTACCGATTTGGCTAATTTTGGTCTTGAAATATTTGTAGTAGTTCAAGGAAGATTTAAACGGTGAGAAAGTATGAAAAATATCGAGTAATATACTAAAAAACGAAAATATTGTTCCCCCATACAAACTTTATCAACTCGAAAAAGCTGTAAGCGCCGCAGGATTTCATACATCTTACGAGTTTTTGCTAAAATGGTCTCTGCTTTCGCTCGAGAAAGGCGGAAACGCCGTAGGATTGCATATATCTTAGGCTTTTGCGAGCATAATAGGTACTTTATATTATTCCAGCACTAAAGTCGTTAAAGCGATAGTTTCTTACAAATTGTTAATAAATTAGCCCTTATTCCCTAAGATATGGCTGTCAAAATCTCTATTGAATGACAAGACACACTTCCTCACTTCAGGCCCGGTACCGCGAAGATCGAAGTTCGTATATGTCGAGCATTTCTCTTTTACTGTAATTAAGGCGCTAAGAGTGACAGAGACAATCGTCCGAAAACGAATATCGTTGTTCGCGGTAGCGCCGCCGTTTTATGTATAATTTCGCGTTTAGTTTTAACCGTAAATAAGAATCTGCACTAATATACATCGCCCAATGCTCCTCCGCTGTCTTACTACTTCAGATGGGTAGGTACTTCCGAGACAATACGATAGGAAAGGATTATTCACTACATCTGAGCCCCGAGTGTATGTTTTTAACGTAACGAAACGTCACCATCGCGTTAGTTACCCATATTATATCAGTATCACTTACGCATTCGAGACATTTTTTACGTCAAAAGAAACTTACACTAGAGCCTCTGATACTTTAAGCTCGCGCGCATAGTTTACTTAATTTGCCGATAGAAGTCGCTGTAGGTAGAACGCTCATACCCTACATGGCGGTTTTAAGATTCTTTTTGAATAATGGGGTCGGAGCATACATGCCCATACATTAGGTTGAAATCGACTGACTGACTTCAAATGAGGCTGGCTGGTTATCACTCCATATTACAAACCCTTCTTACTACTCGTGGTGGGACTGAAATTGACAATTTTTTTTCGAATTTTCCATGTATAGTTGGGATCTATAACTCTTTCTTTAGTTGTCAGCGTCCTTTGTGGGCCCGTTTTTAGGGTTCTGTACTTAATATTATTATGTCAACAACAATGTATCAAGTAGCCCATTTTTAACTCTTAAGTGGGAACACTTACTGTGACGGACGATAAACTACGGAACCCTACACTGAGCGTGGCCCGACACGCTCTTGGCCGGTTTTTTTTAATGAAATGGAAAGCTGTCACTAATTACGCCTTGATGGAGTTCGAGCTTCGATGTTCGTTGTAAGCGTATACTATACTTTTTTTAATTTATATAGAACTATATTTCTTTTTTTTTTGTTTTATGTTACATATATGTGACGTTCCGCGGTAGGTTTGACGACCGGTCTGGCCTAGTGGGTAGTGAAGCCGATGGTTCTGGGTTCAAATCTCAGTCAGGGCATTTATGTGTGCGATGAGCGCAGATATTTGTTCCTGAGTCATGGGTGTTTTCTATGTATTTAAGTATTTATATGTATTTAGCTATTATATATATCGTCATCTAGTACCTACAACACAAGCTTTACTGGGCTTACCGTAGGACTAGGTTGATTTGTGTAAGACTGTCCCGATATATTATTATTATTTATTAAAGGTAGCTTATGGCGCTTGGCGCTTACGTTGCGAGGCATCACATTAGTATTGAAGCGTCGTTGACAAAAGCGTAAGCGCCAAGCGCAATAGGTACCTTTATCCGCGAAACGTCACATGTGTCTCCAGTTTATCACGTATCTTGTTGTCATCCCGTCTCCCGCGGGCGTCGTAAGAGGCGACAAAAACAAAAACTGTTGGACAACAGAGTCCGTCGAAACCCAACAGCTACTGCGATCGCAACTCCATGACAGTATAGGAACTCTCCCCCAAGTCTTATTGCTGGGAATAGGCCTCCCACAAATATGACTTGTATCATCTTAGGGGTAGTGCCATAGTCGCCACGCTTGCCAAGCGGGTTGGCGACCGCAGTAGCTATAGATTGGGTTTCGACAGACGTTGCTGCCCGTTTGTAGGTTTTTTCCCTTTGTCGCCCCTTACGACATCCGCGGGAGATCGAATCGGATCAAGTCTTATTGGGAAACACCTATGTCCAGCAGTGGACTGTTTGTGGCTAAAATTCTGATGATCAGTTTCTTTTACAGACTTTACTAACACCACAAACGCTGACTGCATCATTGGGAGTGGCCTTGGCATTGCTGGCTTTGTTCTTCTTCTTCATAGCCTTTATGGGTTTCTGCGGGGCGGTGACACAATCCCAATTCCTTCTGGTCATGGTAATATCCTCAACTAACCCATAAATATCAACTTTATAACTATTCTGTCCCTCGTTGCTATGGTTACGTTCCCGTATGTCACTCTTCAAGCAGTTTAATAGCATCTAAATAAACAAAACATAGATATTTGTAGAAGCGATATGTCCCTTCCATTAGCACTGGTCCCACCGCGAGCTAGTAAGCTACGTGCTATCAGCTATTTCAAGGGACAAAAGAGAACCGCTCCCGTGTAAATAAAAGAGACATATATGTGATAGCCGGGCGATCGTAGGTCATCGCCGGGCGATGAGCTATAAATATATATCTCTCTTTTATTTACACGGGAGCGATTATCTTTTGCCCCTTGAAATAGCTGATAGCTCGTAGCTTACTAGCTCGCGGTGGGACCAGTGCCATAAGGGGTATCTACTCGTACTAAGAGCGTCAGTAGTACACAGGGCCACATTTCTTGTAACAAACTATGCTTCAGTTGTCCCCTGGCTGATGGGACAGAATAACAACAACAAATTGTTGATTAATTTATTAAGCCTTAATGTTTAACTTAGCTCCACCGATAAAAAGCTGTAATTGGGAGTTTTCAAAATTTGGTACACCCAATTAGCGAAAGATGTTAAAAAAAGTTAAGTCACTGTCAGTTTCGTGACGACAATTAAGCATGAAATATTTATAGATCAACTTTTTGCCTTCTATTATGTTGTAATAGCGATTGAAGTTTATGAAACTAACATCAAAACCAAGCTTTTATCGATATTTAATTCTTAATTGTCGTCACGAAACTGACAGTGATTTAATTTTTCTTAACAACTTTCACTAATTGGGTGTACCAAATTTTGAAAACTCCCAATTACGGTATTAGTTACCGGTACCTAAATTAAAACATGAGGATATAAAACCAAATAAAAAGTTGTAGGTGAAAAACTTAACTGAAAGACCATGTCTATGTAGTTGTTAAGATAATTAATATGGAACTTACGTCACTATTTGATATAGAACGCCGACTTGAGTTTACATATACGGGCCATAAGTTGTATACTCAACTTTTTTTATTTGGATTTTTTGTGTGGTCTCCTATTCAGAATTATGTGTTCTTTCGAGCCTGATAGGAGAAAAAATGTGTCCCAAGATTTTTTATCAATTCCGTTACTATTTTTCATCCTCCTGAGACCCACAGGCCTACATGTAGTACTAACTACTTTAACCCTCAATTCACTACCTGAGTCCACTGGACTCACATTGACATTTCAAATTGCCATTACTTTAACGTTTGAGCGCCTAGCTTCCCCCTCGTCCCAGTACCTTCCTGCCGTGACGCGGGCACCGCGGTGGCGAGAGGACGTGCGCCCGCGCTTGCGGATTTGGTAAGTTATTACGTCAAGTGAGTCCCGTGGACTCATACTAGTGAAATGTGTGATTTTTTTTGAGTCCCATGGACTCATACTGGTGTGTTATGAAATCTTTTTTTTAATATTACAATTATCAAATGTTGATACTAATAGGTTGTCAATATTGATATAAATTATGTAATTTAATATTCTTTATTATAAGTTTATAAAATGGATGCAAAACAACATAAATCCGTTTATATGAATGAAGATGGGGCGGATTCCATTAGTGAATCTTGGCTGCTACAAGTTTTTAATGACGAGAGTGACGACTGATTATGAGCAGCAACCTGAGCCACCTGGGATCGATGATTGTGACTCGTCATCGAGTGGGAGCAACTTACCGCTTATACAACTATCTGTCAGATAACGAAATACTTTACCAGCTCAAGAAATATCATCTGACATAAGTAATTTCGACCAATTGACACCATGGAAAAACACATTGCACGTTTTTTTTTTCTTGTATAGAAGCATATATTTTTGTTTTTTTATTTAGATTTCATGTACTTTTGAGACTCTAAAAACGATAAAAAGAAATATCGCTATGAATATTTTTTTATTTTTGTATAGGTTTGAAAAACCCTTATGATTTTTAAAGTATTAAAATAAGTATGTTTAATTATTAAGACGATCTCAATAGTTTGTCATGTTTTGTTAATTTTTTCTAGTGCCTTACAAAGTGCATAAATAATAATAATACTGTTTAAAAAAATACATTGCGTTATTTCGGAAAACCACACATAAAAAAAAATATGAGTCCCAGGGACTCATAGAAAGTGTTTACGTTAGTACATTTCACCTAGTGGATTGAGGGTTAAAGAAATTTGAATTTTATAAAATTGGAACAGAGTGGAGTTTTATTTGTTTTAGTCGATTTAGACACAAAAGAAATTATACTTTATTTCCTACAATATAAAGAACGAATTCGAGTAGCATATTACTTTTATGGTCGGCCTTAGGAGGATATTTCATATGACGGTAACGGATCGAAAGTACCTAATAAAAAATGTACCTATAAACATTTTGGGACACATTTTTCTTGCGTTTTGTTTTGATGCGGCATCATGCCTTATGCTTTATGTCTCATGCCTTATGTCTTACGTTGCTTGTGTGTATTTCACGCCTTATGTGTTATCGCCTTACTAGTACCTATCATATTTTAATGTGAACTATAATGCTATGAATACTCCATTTTTTCACAGTATTCAGCGTTAATTCTTCTACTGCTTCTACTGGAGTGTGCGCTGTCGTACTATTTCTCTTCTACTCTACTTGAGGTACGCAATGTAATTACTATTCATCATCATCATATTAGCCGAAGGACGTCCACTGCTGGACTTGGCTCCCCCATAATGACCCACAGTGACCGGTTCACCCACATTCAGTGGATTCCCGCGATTTTTACCACGTCGTTGGTCCACGTTGTGGGGGACTGCCCACGTTGCGCCTTCCGTTCCGTTCCGTTATCGGATCCGTTCAGTATAAGGGGTGTATTAACGCATCCGCAATCGAATCCATGGAATTTTAAAAAAAGGTTCTTAACGTTACTGCGCACTGTTACGTGCAGTCTACACTCGTATCTAACGAATTGGTACCATACTTTACAACTAAAGGTGCTACTTGTGATATAAAACAAAAAATCAGTAAAAAAAAATTGAAAAACCAAAAATACGTGTATTTTTTTATGGTCTCACAACCCAAAAAAATCAAATAAATGACCCTGCCTATGAAGCCTGGACCTGGGTTCAAATCCCAGTGAGGACATTTATTTGTGTGATGAGCACATTTATTTGTTCCTGAGTCATTGGTGTGTTCTATGTATTTAAGTATTTGTGTATTATATATATCGTTGGCTGAGCCACAACACAAGCCTTCTTGAGCTTCGCGGCTCAGTCAATTTGTGTAAGAATGGCCTGTAATATTATTTATTACATCATTACATACATACATTTCAGCCGTATGCAGTCCACTGCTGGACATAAGCCTCCCACAAATATGACTTGTATCATTTTGGGGTTAGTTGCCATAGTCACCACGCTTAGAAGGTTGGCGACCGCAGTAGCTGTAGATTGGGTTTCGACGGACGCTGCTGCCCTTCCGTAGGACTTTTCCCTGTTCGCCTCTTACGACACCCGCGGGAGATGGAGTGGTGCTTTTCTAATCAGCCGGCATCACACGGTAATGTGTGACATTATGTATGAAAAGGGACCTTATTGTCGATGGTGCTTATGTCGTTGTTCTAAACGATACAAAACAAACGCAACGCGATTCGACGTAAGTGCCATCGACAATAAGGTCCCTTTTCCTTGATAATGACATATTTATTTATTAGTTTAATTAAATCATTTTTGTTTTTCAGAAAGGCCTTCAGAAACAGGATGGGCAGTGGACACACGCGCTTCGTATCGCATTTGGTTGCTGCGAGGCTGTCAAGTAAGCCTAGGATTCTATGGATTTTCTTAACGTTTTAACTCTTAAGGATGACTCACGGTAGTCACAATGGAAACCGACCCGCCTCCGACTAGTCACCGTTCCGTCAGAGAGTTTCACGGAGCCCCCGACGAGGCATTGTGGACTCGAGCCGCTCATCACTTAGGTATTAAGCGACCGTCATGTCTCCGTTCCGTGTCCGAGCCGGACTAAGTCCGTGCTGGGCTGAATCATATGATTAATTACATAGAAAATGAATTGTCAGTCGCCTGACGGAGATAGACCGCCAATGGACGGTCTTATGTCAGTCATCTTTAATTTCTAGTTTGTCTAAATGTAAAATGAGCAGAAAAAATTAAGTTCAGGGGATTAAGGCTCCATGATGATAAATAGTCACTACAAATCTGAGAAATCATAAGAAAATTTAAATCTTAAGCAACAGTGTAGTTGGACCTCTATACGAGTAGGTACAGCTTGTATTCCTTACAGTGGGACAGCTGCATCTGCCAAGCTGCCTTGGTCTTGTTGTGGGCAAGCCGGGTATCCAGACAACTGCACTACCACGAACATGTATCAACAGGTAAGTATCAATTGTATTAAGCCAATAAAAATCGGCAAAATGCAGGTCGGGCATTGATTCCACCGATCAAGTTCAAAATAATTTTCATCGATAAATAGTGGACATTCTTATTTTTATATTAAGCAGAAACGTCTGCTAGCATATCAAAGATATTTAAATCGAAAGAAAAATAGAAAAATTTAACTCGCAGCGGGACTCGAACCCACAACCACTGGATCACTAGCCCAGTGCACTACCAGTTGTGCTATACGAGCGCCGCTTAGACGTGTCAAATTTTTCTATCTTATCCTTCTTGGTCATTACGGGTGACGTGAAGCGACATCTACCGAAGAGTATTGAACCCTTTTTACGGCATCTATGTCTCAAATTTAGATTGAGAATTCATCGATAACAATGTGCTACCCCTTTCTAAAATTATTTTTATATTAAGCAGAAACGTCTGCTAGCATATCAAAGATATTTAAATCGAAAGAAAAATAGAAAAAAATTACTCGCAGCGGGACTCGAACCCACAACCACTGGATCACTAGCCCAAAATTTGACACGTCTAAGCGGCGCTCGTATACCTAGCACAACTGGTAGTGCACTGGGCTAGTGGACATTCTTTTTATTTTTCTTTTTTTTGACTTGCCGTTCAAACGTTAGCAGCTGGACGGGTTCATTAATTTCCAAACAATATATTTCCGAAATTATAAACAATATGTTTCAGGCAAAAATCCAAATACCTATCTCATTTTAGGTTTGAACTGAAAACACCGCCCACTTCACATGTAGAGGAGGTCCCGATTTTTTTTTTCCTTTTTTTACTGGATCACTTTATCGGCGTGATTGATTTGAGAGAGAGCTGGAATTTGGTATGAATATACCAAATTCCAGCTCTCTAGGACTAACGGTCACTGAGCAGACATGTCGAAACTTTAGGAGTTCCTTGACTAGTACATTTTGAAGACTTTTCTGTCAACAGGACTGCCAACAGACGATAGCCAGCTGGCTACGCCGCTACCAGACAGGCTGTTATGCTTCCCTGGTAGCTACACACATCGTGCTGTCGTCTTGTGCTCTGCTGCGACGACGGAGCTAGCGAGCGTCGCGCCGCGGCAGCAGCGGCGGTAAGATTTAACCTGACGTTACCAACCGTCTTCAATCTTCAATGTGTATGATGGCTTACAGCTCCGAAAGTAGTATTTCACTATCAGCCTCATCTCAAAGCTCAAAGCGGCTCAACGAGCTATGGAGGGGGTTATGCTCGGGGTTACTCTACGTGATCGAATCAGAAATGAGGAGTTCCGTAGGCGAACTAAAGCCATCGACATAGCCTACCGGACTAGCAAGCTGAAGTGGCAATGGGCAGGCCACATTGCATGCAGAGAAGATGGCCGATGGGGTCGAAAAGTGCTCGAGTGTAAACCACGGACTAGCAAGCGCAGCGTTTGACGTCCACCCATAAGATGGCCAGACGACCTCATTAAGGTCGCCGATGGTTGCAGGTTGCTTCCAACCGGTACATGTGGAAGTCTTATGGCTGTGATGATGATACCAGCTTGGCTCTTATGCTTCCCTGGTACCATTTGACTTGACGCTGTCCGCTAGCGAGTCCACTCAAAGATTAACCCTCTCATCTTAGTGTAAAACTGTGTCCCAGCCGCCATCGCCATGAATAAGTTTAAGGACAGATTGGAAGCTCCAAATGAGCATGCAGGGGCGCGGCGAGTGCGGCGTTGAAGCGTGTATATTTAACAAATGTATACGTAAGTATGGTAGTGGCCTCACTGCATGCTGCTCAGATCCCTTGGAAGCTTGACGCAATGCTGTACCTCCCGCCAAACACTTCTTAAGGCCCACGGGCCTTCCTGTAGTGCTACTTACTTTGTAGAAATTTGTTTTTTATAAAATTGGATCAGAGTTGACTTTCATTTGTTTCTTTCGATTTTAACACAAACGAAATTATACTTTATTTCCTACAATATACATAACGAATTCGAGTAGCATTTTAGTGGGCCTTAGGAGGTTAAGCCTTGACTCATAAGCATGACTGTAAAGCGTCATGTGATAACGCGTCTGAGACACAGTTGAGGTAACGTGAGTCCTCATTATCGTTTAAAAATTTAAACAATTTTGACGTCCTTTTTCCAGCAACACCTCAAACCTCAAGAAAGCGGTCATGGCACCTGTCCCGCGTGGCGCCAGGGTCGGCTAGCCAGGACGATGTTCTCATGCTGGTACTGGGCCGTGGTAGACTCGGCTGGGTGGAGAAGACTTAGCTTCAAGATTGCCTGTAGTGCCCACGCAAGATTTTATGATCCTGGTGAGCTCAGGCATATGCTCACACTCGTTAATAGCACCTCAAGGAACTTTTTTTTGGCAAAGGAGCAGACGGATTGCCTGGTGGTAAGCAATTACCGTCGCCCATGGGCACCCGCAACACCAGAGGAGTCACAAGCGTGTTGGAGGGGACAAGGGGGGTTGGAGCTCTGGAAACCTTACTCACCATCAGGAACACCTACTACATACCCGAGAGGTAGCAGTGCTATTAAGGCTGTGGTTTTCTGTAAGGAGAAAGTAGTTCCCCAGATTCAAGCGTGATGGTCATCGCTGTGCCCTACCTCTTATTGTTGGACGTAGTTTAAGGGGTACATACCCGGGTCCAAAAGTCCCGGCACTTAGCGGGACAAAGAAGACTCTTCGTTTGCCGTTAGTCTCGTGAGGAGACGTCATGCCCTCCAGCGACACCAGGATGTTCTCAAAACTTGTACCTTCCGAACCCCGGCTGGAGTTGGCATAGAAGACTACGTTTATGGTTTTAGTCGTCTAGACTGTTTCCGTAGACTGTACCTGGGAGTTTACAAAATTTGGTACACCCAATTAACGAAAGTTGTTAAGAAAAGTTAAATCCCTGTCAGTTTCGTGACGACATTTAAGCATTAAATCTTTATGAAGATCGAATTTTTACCTTTAATTATGTTGTAATATTGATTGAAGTTTATAAAACGAACATCAAAACCAAGTTTTTATCGAAATCTAACGCTTAATTGTCGTCACGAAACTGACAGTGATTTAACTTTTCTTAACAACTTTCACTAATTGGGTGGACTATTTTTTATAAACTCTCACCTTCTAGACCGCGGCACACTTAACTTAGTAACGAAGCAAACTAATATAATAGGCGAGACGAATATGTTTTGTTTATGATATGAATCGATTTGTTTCGTTGTGGGGATCAAATATCGGTATGGGATCAATTGCGTAAAAGGTAAACAAAAGTCAGAAATTAGAGTTCAAGTCTGAATCTCGCACTGTCCGCTCAAAACGCTCCTAACAAAATGATGCTTAACTATGACGTCACGCATAGGTCTTTACACGGGAGCCATTATCTTTTGTCCCTTAAAATAGCTGATAGCTCATAGCTTACTTGGTCGCGGTGGGACCACTGCCTTAGGGTCCATTATCTTTGAAACATTACAGTAATTGTATTCAATATCGTCGTTGTTAAGATAAACTGCTCATAAAATATTTATTTAACTCAATTTTGTTAGAATTTGTGACATGTGTAGTCATGCCTATTAAATAGTAACATTTAATTTTAAATAAATATACACCAATTACAATATTATACTAACTACTTACTAAATTAAATCTAAAAAGGCCCTTGAGAATGTACCAAGGATGCTGGAGGCATTTCGTCGATGTATCGCAATGCTGATACGTTGTGCGAGGAAGCAGCCAGCGCTTTTATAATTTTAATGATTATTAAAATTAAATTAGAACACTGCCATTAGGTTAAAATTTATACTTTGTGCTTTTGTAAGTCAGATAAACTATGTCGTATTGTGCCATGTTTTGCAAAATTTTGTACAAAACTATTCGTAAGTTAGACTTAAGTATAAGTTAGATACATGTAGTTTGTAAATAGTAAATCATTGTTAAAAATGCTCAATAAATTTATTATGCAAGATAGATGGTTTTAAAACTGGTTTCCACCAATCCTGATGAGCAAAGTGATAGTAGCAAATCAATAGAATAAGATAAAAAGTTTGCTTTTAGAGCATGCCAGTGTACGGTAGTAGGCCTTGCGTTCTGTAAAGTGGTAGCTGGACTTTACAGAAAGCAACGAGGCGGCGTTGGGACCACCGGGTGTAGACCAAAAAGTAGTGAAACTCATTTGAGATCAACTCTTCATTAGCTGCACAACACCACCGACCCACTGGGGCGGCCCGACACTCTAATATTGACTTTAACACGAGCGTCGTTCCATCCGGCCATTTGTTGCGAGTAGACGATCGTCACACGCCCGTCGATATCGCGTGGACATCACGTCGCCTTCCCATCACCGAGCCGAGCCTTTTTACATAGCTGTAACGGCCGTCGCACGACCGGCCCGTGCCCGGGCTTAGTGGCTCGGGCGGCTCGGTCACGTGATTCGTTCCATACAAAATGTTGCGACGCGGGCCGGCATCGGCTCGGACGCGGGCCGGTGTAACGTGAATCAATCTTAAGTTATCACTATTACACACTAAACAACTTTAACAAACGAATAATAAATAATATTCTTAAGACGACTTCGCCATTTCGTGGCTCAGCTGTAAGTTTAATTATGCAAGATAAAGCTAGGGTGTTTTAGCTAACTGTTACATGCTTATTAGATTATTCACGTAGTAAAATTCTGAACAGTACCCGGTAGTAACTCTTTGCTTAGCGTTAAATTTTAATGGCCCAGCGAGTTGGCATACCGTGCCAGTTGGAATACTGTTACACGCAAGCCTAGATAAATGAAGGGTTATTTCCAACCGACGAATGAAACTCTAGGCGAAAATCTTCATCCAATATATATATGTAGTGTTGTTTTTTTCACGAAAATCGACATCCACGATCATTAAAACGCGTCTAGAAACCGTAGGCAATGACCAGCATTGCCAACCATCAGAAATTAATGGAAATGTAAAGTTAACATTACCTTCTGAAAACAGTAGGTTATGAGTTTAAATTTGAAACAGCTGTCAAATTCAAGTGGGGTGTCTATTTTAGTATCTATAGATATTAAATCAATCATTGATACGAAACGCCAATTCGTTATGTTATTTTTAATATAAATCGAACGACATTTGAACTCGAGTGACAATAGAATAGGGAGTTCATTCGCTTGTGTAAGATTCATTAAAAAGGCAAATTAGTAAATAAAATAGATGTTATTGAATTGAGAATATAATAACCCATATTTATTACTATGAACATTTAAATTGTAAAGGAAGTATCACTTTTTACATGGAGGGTATTCGGGAGAAAAAGAGGGGCCGGCATGACGAATAACGGGCATTCGGTAACGGTGACTGGGGGAGAGAGGTACAAGTGGAATGTATGGGAACTGGTCGTCAAAAGTGTAGTAGATTATAAGTGCTGGAATATTGTGAATATAATAGACTGTTGTGACAAATATACTGTGAACGAATAGACGGAGTTTTTCTTATACATCAGAAGTGGTAAGTTCCTACAATATTGATTTTATCCCTTGTTCAGTTATCCTATAAAATTAAGAAACTAATGCACATATTGCCTGTAATGTAAAAGCGGTGTAAGGTTGGTTATATAACATCTATTTCGTGATTGACGATGAACATATTATGGAACGTAATATACTTTCGTATATATTTAAATAGGGCTTATAGCTATTTATAGTGGGTATTATTATTATATATGGGTTATACTGATTGACTAAAACAAAATCGTCCTGTGGCCATAGTTAACGACGTAACGTGAGTTCAAGTCATGTTATTGTCGCATCGTATTCCATAAGAGGAGCCGTTTACACTGATATTAAATAGAACCAAATATTGGGTTTTATAATCCTTAACTTTTGCACTGTCCACGGAAAAGACGCGAACCTAAATCACGGTGTAATCTGCACATCCCATTATGATTATGTAGTTATTTTCAATGTAATGTTGTTAAATTTTATATATTCTTTCGCTCTTTGCTTTGGCCAGTGAGGTTGTGGTGTTGGCTTTTTGAGGTTGGTCGGTGATTGATTATGCAGTTGAGCCTACTTTTTATAACGGTTATGGAAGAGGCAGGTTAAGCTTAATGAATAGAAAACTTACTTACTTTAAATAAAAAGAAAATAAACTGTCACGACCTAGATTACCAGTTTTCATTTTCATTTAATAAATATTCATTGGTTGTGAGTTACTTCAGATTGCTTAACATATCTTACTGTCATAAAATATTTATTTAGTGATTACTAGGTATAATATAATCAAAAATTTAACAAGTTGTTTGGATATAAAACAAATTCTCATAGTTTTGGACGCTTTATCATGGATGGATCAGTTTTAACTTGGTTTCTTTGTCTTATCTATATTTGATGACTAATTAATTAATGCAAGTTTACCTACAACATAATAATTTATATTGTTAAGATTAATGATTCTATGTTTGACGTGTTTTGAATAAACACATATTGACATTATTTTAATAGGTTACATGAGCGGGATATTGTAAAATAAGATAATTAAAAAAAAAAAAAAAAAAAAACCCGACTGGTTTAAACTTTTGGATCCGGTTATATATCGTATCTGCTTAATATTTCGGAATCAGGTCTACTTCTGCATCGAATTTTATACCGGTTTTAAAATTCGGATCCGCATAGTATTTTGAAATCGTGTAGAGTTACGGGCCTGCCTGAGTTTTCGGATCCATTTACTATTACGGATCCATTTTGAATGTCGGATCTGCCTAATATTTTGGTTACATTCCGTATTTTGGATCAGGATCGGACTTCGGAACGACTCGGAACTTTGGATCCACTTTATGTTTCGGTTCGGATCTATTTAGTATTTTGGTTCCTTGTCTGTTTCCGAATCTGCTTCGAGCTTTAGATCAATTTTGGACTTCGGATCCGCTTTAAACAACTTTACATCCGCCTAGTACTTTTACCCGTTTAGAACTTCGGGTCTCGGACCTACCAGGTATGTGTAGGGAACCATGGATCCCATGTGGATTATAGAAGTGGTTTCGATTTGAGAATATACATATATATATATATACACACGTTTGTATACATATATATATATATATTTCGGTCTGCATTCAAATTATATATGAAGGTCATTTAACCCTTCTAATACTTCTGTTCGTTTCCGAGTTCCAGATTATGGAGGATAAGGAAGGGATGTCCAGGCGCCGCTTGGAAACTCCCGACCGCGGCTGGACATCTGAATCTGATAGTAGTCAAGGACATCGAAGCCGGAGTCACTGCCGCCGCCGGTCTCCGATATACAGCAGACGTAGCCGAAACAGACGCAGCCGCAGCAGACACAGCCGAGGCAGAAGAAGTCGGAGCGGAAGAAGCTTTAGCAGACGGTGTTCCAGTCGTTTGTGCGATCCCATCAGCATCCGACAAGAACGTTTGGATAAAAGGGAGAAGCAACTGGAACATGAACGACGACGTCTTGAGCAATAAGGATAGTAATACCCAGCCACATAATTTTGATCGAACGAATTTTAGGAACAGGCAGGGAACTGACAGTAGTCTGAATAGCTTTGCTTATAAGAGTGTAGGAAAAACCGGGGTAACCAGCCAAAGCAGTTCTCTATTTTGCTTCAATTGTAAGGAAAAGGGACACCCATACTCAAAATGCACCAAACCTCTTATAAAATGTACTCGTTGCCACCGCATAGGTCACAATACAGATAATTGTACGTTTAAATGGGAATCCAAAGACAACAAATCAGACACTGCGAAAAAGGTCATGTGTATAACAAAATCCAAACCGAATTCTAAATACTATAAGGTAGTTAATATCAACGGTAGTGCAGTGAAAGCATTTGTTGACTTTGGAAGCGAAGAAACTCTATTGCGTAAATCTGATGCATCGAAATTAAACATAATGTGTGACATGTCATCAACTGCCCTTAAAGGTTTTGGCAATAAGCTGATTCCAACCTTTGGAACATTTAAAGCTAACATAGTAGTTGATGATGTGCCAGCTAACGTTAGTTGCCACATAGTAGAAGACAAATATTTAGACGTCCCACTCCTTGTTGGGCAAACCTATACTGAACAACGCCATATAATTACATTTAAAAGCGCAGAGACACTGACGTTTATGAATATGGATAGAGAAATGCCCTTTTCCGACACGACAATGCAAAATGATGATGTTGTTAAAATTTATTTAACACATGATATAAAAGCTTATGGACCAATTTCCTTTCGGGCCAGGGTAATGTCTTGCGATGAGGGGTATGTACTATTAAATTATAAGATTGTCGGGAAACCGAATCAACAGTACACGATTATTGGAGGTGTGTACAGCGTAAAAAACGGATTCATAAATTTAACTGTCACTCCTGAATCGGAATTTTGCTTTATACTAGAAGGGACTGTTATCAGTAGAGGGTTAAATGTTAAAGTAGTGAATCGTATTTCAACGGAACACATTTCATTTGATTCAAACAAGATAGATGTAAACCATGTAAAGATAGGAAAAACGGTTGATGAAACGGAGAAAATTAAGTTACTGGAGCTGCTTGATAAATACAAACATTGTTTTGCATCGTCGTTAAAGGATTTAGGTTGTACAGATAAAGCAGAAATGTCAATCGAGGTTAACAATAGTCGTCCGGTAGTATACCGACCTTATCGTTTGTCGCACAAAGAAAGAGAAACTGTGCGAGACATGATAAGTGAAATGCTTGATGCTGGAGTTATACGCGAGTCAATTTCAGAGTATGCTAGCCCTATAATTCTAGTGCGCAAGAGTGACGGAAAATTTAGAATGTGTGTGGATTATAGAATGCTAAATGCAATTACAGTCAAAGAACGATACCCTATGCCAAACATTGAAGACGAGATAGCGCGGCTATCGGGTCAGGCTTACTTTGTTACGCTCGATTTAGCTTCTGGGTATTACCAGGTCCCAATTTCCGTAAAGTCCCGCCCGTTAACGTCGTTCGTCACACCGGACGGACAATACGAGTTCAATCGTATGCCGTTCGGTCTGGCGAACGCGCCAGCCATTTTTCAGAGAATGATGAATAGAGTTCTGGGGTCTGCTCGTTTCACAGATGCCACGGCATATATTGATGACGTGCTAATTTACGGTAAAAATGTTGAACAATGTTTGGATAGATTAGAGAAAATATTAAAATTATTAGAGGAAGCAAAATTAACTTTAAATTTGGCTAAATGCGAATTCTTGTGTGATAAGATTGATTATCTGGGATATGAAATTAGTGCTAGTGGTGTACGACTGGGCCCAAAGAAAATTCAATGTGTGTTAGATTTTCCTAGGCCCACAGACCAGCACACCGTACGCCAATTCCTTGGTCTCGTAGGGTATTTTCGCAAATTTGTAAGAAATTTTGCGGCTATTGCTCATCCTTTAACCAAGTTGCTGTCTAAAGACGCTACTTGGGAATGGAATAGCGACCACGAGGAATCATTTAGAGTCCTAAAAGAAAAATTAATAGATAGACCTGTGCTTGCGATTTATGACCCAACAGCTGAAACAGAACTCCACACCGACGCTAGCAAATATGGCGTGGGTGGAGTATTGTTACAGCGATCGGCGGATAGTAACGTATTTCGACCTGTTGCATTTTATAGCAGGAAAACGTCTCCAGAAGAGAAGCACTTTCATGCGTATGAATTGGAAACGTTAGCAGTAGTATGCTCTTTAAGAAAATTCAGGGTGTATTTGCTAGGTCAGTCATTTAAAGTTGTCACGGACTGCAGCGCCCTCCGCTCCACCTTTTCTAAACGCGATATTATCCCCCGGGTGGCGAGATGGTGGCTTCTATTACAAGAGTTTCAGTGCACTGTCGAATATCGACCCGGAGTAAAGATGGCTCATGTAGACGCACTGTCCCGCAATGCTATTGACGATACAGAAACTTTGAACACGATAGACGATTATCCATCTATCATGACAATTAGTAGTGAAGACTGGCTGCAAACTCTCCAGTTGGGTGATGCAGAATTGAACAGAACTAGAGCCATCCTTACATCCGATATCGATGTCGACAAGCTGCAGCATATAAAAGATAATTTTGTAATTAAAGACGATAAGCTATATAAGTACTTAGACGGCGATAAGACTAATATTAGATGGTTTGTGCCAAAGGGAGCAAGGTGGCAACTTTGTAAAATGAATCACGACGAGATTGGCCACTTTGGATATGAAAAAACTTTGGAGCGAATAAAGAAATCTTACTGGTTTCCGAAAATGGCAAAATTTATTAAGATTTCTTAATAAATTGTTGTAATGTCTGTGCATGCATTGAGTGTGCCTATTCGAAGAAAACAAGCCATAATAATGAGGGCCATTTACATATGATAGAAAAGAAGCCAATCCCGTTTCACACTTTGCACATAGACCACCTTGGACCCTTTGTACGATCAAAACGAGGAAATGTTTATCTTTTAGTGATTGTGGATGGATTCACTAAATTTGTTTTTGCTAAGCCAGTTCGTAATACTAAAAGCCTTAGTGCTATCAAGGTTCTCGAGGAGATCTTTAATACATTTAGGACTCCAGATCGAATCGTTAGCGACAGGGGTACATGTTTTACGTCACACGCGTTTAAACGATTCTGTTTGACTAAAGGGATTAGACATATATTAAACTCTGTAGCCAGTCCACGTGCTAACGGGCAAGTGGAAAGATACAATCGCACCATCCTTGACTCTCTAACGGCACAAAATCTTAATAATGATGAGAGAGAATGGGATGATGCGATTGGTAGAGTTCAATGGGGGCTGAACAATACTTGCCAAAAGACAGCGGGTCGGACGCCAGCCGAGATCATGTTTGGGACTACTATGAATTCGGAGATAAACCCTAAGTTAAACGAGTTGAGACAAGAAACCCGCGAAATAATTGATTTATCAGATATACGGCAACAAGTAAAAGACAAAATTGATTTAGAGCAACAAAAACAAAAAAACAGGCATGATAGTGGCAGGCGACCAGCCCGTTCCTATGTTGAGGGTGATTTAGTAAAGATCACAAAGGTTAGTTTCAAGAATGATGGGAAAAGTAAGAAGTTGTTACCATCATTCATAGGCCCGTATAAAATCGTGAGTGTGTTAGGTAACGACCGTTACAAAGTGGCAGGGGTTCCAGGTTTAACCGGATCTAAATCGAAACGACATACCACGGTTGCCGCTGACCGTATGTTACCTTGGGTGCATGTAGCGGCCTTGGAAACAAATAAATCAGAATCTTCAGAGTCAGATCATGACTCAGTTAATGATGAAGAAGATAGTTAAATATTTGTGCATGCCTAAGTAGTACTCTAATAATTGATAAGTTGGATTAAACGAAACAAGTAAATTAAGATTCGTACTTTATTTTATTGAAATTTACGAGTATCAGCTATTTTTAAGTACTTGTTAATTTGCCATTCATAACATTGATTTTGTATTATATTTTGTCATGTCCAGTTGATATAAACTAGCGTGATAATGTAAGAATCTATTATAGGAGTGCGATAGTTATGTAAAATGAGATGGTTGTCGATTAATAATTGAGTTGCACAAAAAAAAAAAAAAACATGAGATTAAAAACAATATATATATATATATATATATATAAGATGAGCTATACTAAAAATGAACAAAAAAAAAGAGGACAAAGGAATGATAGGATTCATGTCCCTTATGAGGTATATGTACATTATGTCATTATATGGTGTACTAGCTTCTGCCCGCGACTTCGTCCGCGTAGAATAGTTACTTTTGGTCTTCGCTTATGATATATAGCCTTTATCTATAAATGGGCTACACACACACACTACTGAAAGGATTTTTCAAAATCCCAAAATTACTTTGAAAAGGCATATCAAGTTAAAATAACATACACACACACACACAACATAACAATACATTCATCCGCTATGTGGGCTTGATCCTCCTGTACCTATAGTACCTCCTTATACACTACATTTTTGGTTGTCCCTTGAGGCGCTAGTATGACCAATCTGCTCGGGGAACTAACTCTCGAACAAAACACATAAAACTGGCCGTGTGAGAAGCAGTCCCCTCTTAGATCAATCCCTGCCATTTTCAACGATTGACCCTGAGATTTATTAATCGTCATTGCGAAACAGACTTTAAGCGGGAACTGCAACCTTTTAAATTCAAATGGGTAATCTGATGGTATAAGAGGTATGCGTGGTATATACATGGATTGACCTCTAGCACAACCAGTAATAATAGTTGCCTCTACCACATTCCTATGTAACGCTTTTATGCGCAATCTGGTCCCGTTGCATAACTTGGGAGGGTTTAGATTTCGTAGCAACATTACTGGAGCACCTACTTTGAGGCTTAGTTTATGGCTTGGTAGTCCCGGTGGGTTGAGTGTATTGAGGAATTCCACTGGATATTGTATAGCATCATCCGTATTTACCACAGAGTCCACAGAGTTGTATTGGTATTCTGCGCCTTCGAATGTCTTTAATAAAGAGTCATTAATAATGGAAGCTTGGTCATTCTTAGGACACAGAATAGCACGTTCGCATAACCACTCTGTGGGCTTATTGTGCAGATTTTGAATATCTGGGTAAATTTGGGCTATTAGTTCTTGGATGGTGTAAACAACTGACGCAAGTTCTGGTGGAATGAACATTTTGCCCTCGGTTATCGGATATTCTCCATTGCCTATTTTAAGCAGAAGATCGGAGAATTCCCCGGCGCACACGTCACCCATAAGATGTACTCGCATGTTTTTAGTAATGCTCAGTTTTTTTATTAAAGGCCAAATATTTGACGCGGCTTATATACCCGACCACGGCGGAGCGCGGGGGGCGGCGAACTTAAGTAATCCGTATTTGAATATTTGGAATTTGGAATCGAAGGATTAAGTATAATTGAATTGCAAACAACACTGTTAATTAGACACGTATGAACTTTATGTCGTAGCAATAAGGTTCATACGTCTCTAGCTAACTGCTTAGCTTAGTAGCTTAGAACACCGCCTGTTGTATGTATGTACCTATGTGTGTTAACACTTAAACTTTTAAACCACTTTCCCGTAAAACTTCGCTTTCTTAGGATTCCGTACCCAAATTGTAAGAACGGAACCTTATTGCTTAGACTTAAAACGTCGGTCTGTCTGTCTGACGGCTATATCTTATGAAAAGTGTTACCATAAAAAACTGTTTTATTTACCAATGATACGGAACTCTTCGCGCGCGAGTCTGACTCGCACTTAGCCAATTTTTTTATGCCTATTAAGTATATGAAACGTCTACAAACGACTGCCCATTTGTGCAGTGTAGCACATCTTTATTTAAAGGCAATACGGACTTTTGACACCTTCATTTGCGTATGACTGTACCTACATTCCAACCCCATAAGCGATTAAAAAACGCTCATCTCATTTCATATCAAATGACGCTGAAATTACTCATCTTGTTCCTTATTAAGTACTACTGTGAAGAGTGTGAAATGTAATTCTTTTTTTATATACTTCTTACCCTCTTTTTGAAAAATACTTTTTAGTGCACATATTTTAAAACCGTTGTTGTTTTTGTCAACAGCGACCCGATTAACCATAGGAAACATACACATGTCGTTTTTCAGACTTTTTAAACCCCATTTTCACCTATTAGGGGTTGAATTCTCAAAAATGCTGAAACACGTGTTTACTCATTTGTCGTTAGGAATACTATTGTGAAGTTTCAAATTAATTGGTGTAACTAATCATAAATCCCCATACAAACTTTGGACCCCCATTTCACCCCCTTAGAGGGTGAATTTTTAAAAATCCTTTCTTAGTGCACCCCTAGACCTTATAAGGAACCTGTGTGCCGAGTTTGGAAACTTTAGACCCAGCGGTTTGGGCTGTGCGTTGATTTAAGTGAGTCAGTCAGTCAGTCAGTCAGTCAGGACTTTGAGATTTATATATATAGATATTAATTTGAAAAAAGGGGAAACAAAAAAGGAAATGAGATATGCATATGTAGTATTATGTGATTAAAAAAAACACATATATATATATATATATATATATAAATTGTAGATAAAAAAAAAAAAGGAATTAAAAACGGATTATGGTAGTGACTGAATGACCGTTAATTCGACATGCCGAGTGTAAGATTATATCTTCATTGTCAATATGCCGTGCATGAGGACATGCACAACGTCAGGATGGACGAGTGTAAGATTCATTAAAAAGGCAAATTAGTAAATAAAATAGATGTTATTGAATTGAGAATATAATAACCCATATTTATTACTATGAAAATTTAAATTGTAAAGGAAGTATCACTTTTTACATGGAAGGTATTCGGGAGAAAAAGAGGGGCCGGCATGACGAATAACGAGCATTCGGTAACGGTGACTGGGGGAGAGAGGTACAAGTGGAATGTATGGGAACTGGTCATCAAAAGTGTAGTAGATTATAAGTGCTGGAATATTGTGAATATAATAGACTGTTGTGACAAATATACTGTGAACGAATAGACGGAGTTTTTCTTATACTTGTAAACTTAAAAAAAATTTTTTTGACACAGATACGAAATACTGAACTGTCATTTGTTTTGTTCTTTGACTTTTTAATGTTTACAAGTAGCACTAGTAATAATGCAGTTAATAGTAATGCAGGTCATTTCCCTACGGTTTCTGAACCCATCTTAAAACACTTAATGATATGTGTGTAGATAAAGTAGTGTATGTAACTATACATAATTAGGCATTACAACACTCGTGTGATGTTATTATGAAACTCACCTTCGGCTCGTTTCATAAACCCACACTCTTGTTGTAATACCCTTCATTATACACAGTTGCATAAACTACTATTAAAACTAATAGCAAAGTTAGGAGTGTAATTTCGTACAAATAGTTTATCGTTGTTTTCCATACCAAACGAGTATTTTATTGGTGTTAGCTGGTAAGATGTTCGTTTATTTAATGTTTCTGAATGCTACATGATGGAAGTCAATAATTTTTAAAATACAGTTTTTAAAATGTAGTTATTTTTTTTCCTCGCGGTAGTGAGGTGAAAAATTGTGTGTGTTCACTCGGTAGCAAAGTGTTCCCCTCTCGTCTCTTTGAAATATTTTGCTAGCTCGGGTCTCAATATTAGCACGAGAAGGTAAACACTAACTTTGCTCCCTTGTATAAGAAATAACTATTGTAAATCGGTCCACAAAAGGGGGAGAAAACGTTTAACATACATAAATTACATAGAATCAAACATATAACCTCCTCCTTAGAAGTGAATAAGTTAAAAATTGCCCGCATTGAATTCCTTTGCGAGCATGTCCAATAGAGCTCCCTGAATCCCGGGCGCCATTGCCGGCACGGCTGTCACGCGATCCAGGCTATAATTAGGTCACCTGCTATTGATCCTGGGTCCCTGGTATGTGGCAGGTTATTATACCCATTACTAGGTTAATAGAGATAGATAGATCTATTGTCAAATTAATGATTTTGTTTATCCACACACACACGCGTCGTAAGAGGCGACAAAGGGAAAAATCCTACGGACGGGCAGCAGCGTCCGTCAAAACCCAATCTACAGCTACTGCGGTCGCCAACCCGCCTGCCAAGCGTGGCGACTATGGCAACTACCCCCAAGATAATACAAGTCATATCTGTGGGAGGCCTATGTCCAACAGTGGACTGCATACGGCTGAAATGTGAACACACACATATGTGGCCATATCGCACGAAGAACCGACAACCGCTGGGGCAAACGCGTTCTTTAGTGGAGACCGCGACTCAGGAAACGTAGTGTGGGACGCCCTCCGAACTGGTGGGATGACGATCTGCGAAAAATTGCAGGCAGATGCTGGATGCGGAAAGCTGAAGACAGGGCGCTGTGGCGCTCTTTAGGGGAGGGCTATGTCCAGCAGTGGACTACTATATAGCCTGATGATGATGATGATACAGTGTATAATAAAGCTGAAAAGTCGAATGTCTCGTGGATGATATGTAGATCACTGGGGATACTTAGAAATGACAACAGAATAGATTCCAAGTTTTTAAAATTTCGCGCATCACGTGAAAACGGCTGAACATTTTGCTGAAAACTTTACTAATGTTTCAAGAAAAACACCGGCCTGGTTCAGTCGCCATCAGATATATCGGAGCTGTGGAGATGGTCACAAATATCTGAACAACGTCTCTATTGTCAAGGCGATAGATCGCATGTTCCGATATTTGTGACCACCTCCACAGCTCCGATATATCTGATGGCGACTGCATTAACCAAATTCAACCGCTAGAAGGGGGATGTATCACAATACATAACAGTATTCATATCAAATTATGTGTAGAACTGTACACTAAGACTAGGTCACTAAACATAGCCAGGGACAGACAAACATACATGGCAAAACCATGAGGGTTCCTAGTTAACTACAGAACCATAAAAAATAGGTTAAATCACTAAATTATGCACGATATTCCGACAAAACAAACTTCGGTGGCGTGCCGTAAATGTGCAACTTGCACGCAGCCGGGTCAATCAATAATGGAAGGCATTACAGCTTGTTTATGAATGAATTAATGAATTATTTATTCATACATACATACATTTCAGCCGTATGCAGTCCACTGCTGGACATAGACCTCCCACAAATATGACTTGTATCATATTGGGTAGTTGCCATAGTCGCCACGCTTGGCGACCGCAGTAGCTGTAGATTGGGTTTCGACGGACGCTGCTGCCCGTCCGTAGGATGTTTCCCTTTGTCGCCTCTTACGACTCCCGCGGGAAGAGACGGGGCGGTGCTATTAGTCAGCCGGCATCACACGGTACAATTATTTATTCATATGAACATAATATACACAGCTGGTTGTATAGCGATGCTAATACGTTAAGCGAGAAAGCTGCCAGCTCTTCGGTCACCAAAAATGAGATTGCAAAAGCGGCCTATAAGCTCTTACTAAGTTGAGACGCAAAAAACACTGAATCTACTTTAAACTTTGGGTAGGCACATGTTCTCTGGAGTTGCAGGCGTCCATAGGCTACGGTAACTGCTTAGCTATTTTATTTTATTATATTATATCTGTGCTTTTGTGTTGTTGCCTTCTGTGTATTGTTTCACCAAATGGTTTCTTCGGAAGATCAGCGCTGGCTAACGCTGGCAACATGCTGAGAAGGGACCAATTCGTGACATATTTTATTCTATCTGTGCTTTTTTGTTGTTGCCTTCTGTGTATTGTTTCACCAAATGGTTTTGGAAGATCAGCGCTGGCTAACGCTGGCAACTTGCTGAGAAGGACCAATTCGTGACATATTTCTGTCTTATTTTATTTTTTATTATTTGCCTCTTTTATGTCATGATAGAGATTTTTCTTTTCTTTCTTTCTTCTTCTTAGCATCAGGCGGGCTTGTTTTTTTTTCATGACAAAGGTGGCAAACGAGCAGACGGATTGCCTGATGGTAAGCAATTATCGTCGCCCATGGACACCCGTAACACCAGGGGAGTCACAAGCGCGTTGCCGACCTTTAAGGGGGGTTGGAGCTCTGGGAACCTTACTCACCATCAGGAAGACAACACTACATACCTGAAAGGTAGCAGTGCTATTATGACTGTGGTCTTCTGTAAGGAGGAGGTACTTCCCCAGTTGGGCTGCCCCAGATTCAAGCGTGATGGTCATCACTATGCCCTACCTCTCATTGTTGGACGTAGTTTAAGGACATACCCGGGTCCGGGTCCGGGCTAGTTTGCCACTGTCGTTGTATAAAAAAACTAAATGTGAATTTCCATGTGCCAGCCAGGTGTTGCAGGCAGTTTCTCCTCTTCCAAGATGGCGTTGAGGTGGTGGATCCGAGCCAGCTCGGGAGACACCTTCGTATTTCTAACCTGGATACAGGACACAATATATCAGTTACTACATATTGTCCAAGTTTAGGCTATAGAACAACTGAAACGGATTATATCGCTTTTTTTTGTATTTAAACTTTCGTGAGACATATTAGATAAACTAAAAATGAACACGGCTCTACTCACGTTTATTTAGTCACTTGCGCGACATGTTTCGCAGAACATAGGCCTCCATTATCAAGCACTAAGAGTGCTGAGTGTCTGTTCGGTTCGCCGATCGCGTCGCCGGCCCGTCGCGCACTAACGCGCGCCGCGCTGCTCGCGCCGATCTTGAGGCCTATGTTCTCCGAAACATGTCGCGCGAGTGACTAAATGAACGTGAGTAGACCCGTGTTAATTTTTAGTTTATTGGATTATATCGCATTTACTAATTTAAACTTCATCTCTGTAGTTAAAATGAGTGTAATTCATGTGTTTTTTTGCAGTCGGAAAAGGTGCTACAGCCTTAATGTCACATTACCATTGTAATTTACCCTTTTACTGCAAATATTTATTTGTTTCTTTGTTTTTAATATACGCGATATTATCCGTTTTAGTGAATACATATTTATTTAAACAATATTAATTATAGATACATATATACATTTTAAATGTCAAAAATACATTTTACCGGCTAACTTAAGACTAACTTAAGCCTAGTCAAAGAGTCCCTCTCGAGTCGTCCCTGGTGCAAAGGTACCCATTACACTAGCCGCGTTACCACGCTGAATAGCGACGGACAACCTTTTAGTTGTTTTATTTCATGAGTAATTATCGCGGCAACTGAAGACAATATTATAAGCACTATCGGTTTTATAATATCAAGTAGACGCGTATATTTTTTTTTGATGTATGACCATGCATAACTTTTTACATAGTAGTCCCATTTTTTATTTTTTTTTCTATTGTTGATATCGATCTTTCCACAACTATGATAATGTTGATGCATCCAATTTTATCGAAATGTCGGGGTTTAAAAAATACGATAAACATGATAAACAATCAAATACAATTAAAACTGTTGTGAGCCGTGTTACTACTTAGTTACAAACGGATAAACTCACGTGTAATTATATCGCACTAGGCGACATGTTTCGGGTAAGCTCTGGTATCCATTTTCAAGCCGAGTCAGAGCCCTGAGTGTAAGTTTTTAACGTAACTTTACGTCACGAACGCGTTTGCGTTTCCCATATAAATAACATTATCACTTACGCGTTCGTAAATGTATTTTTTATGTCAATTTTAACTTACACTAGAACCTAAGGTAACACACATATTGACTACAACTACTAATATCACTACAAGTAACTATATGAATCAAACTGAACAGTCACCATCAGATATATCGCAGCTGTGGAGGTGGTCACAAATATAGAAAACATCCGCTTTATCGCCTTGACAATATAGGAGATGTTCAGATATTTTTGACCACCTCCACAGCTCCGATATATCTGATGGCGACTGTACTACAAAAATTAATTAAATAAGTCATTCAGTTTGCCATGTACCTATATAAAAATGGCAAACTGAATGACTGAACAAGTTTAATCGTGCTTTGAATGACGCTTTTGTCCCTCTTACCAAGTTTTCCGGTATCAAATATGACTTACCAAAATCTCATCATTGCGCGTCGGCCCGACCAGCCACTCGGCCACAAAGAACACGATCTCCACAAAGCTGATGAAGCTGGCGCCAAGGAACAGACCCGTGGCACCACCGAATGACACTACATAAAAAGAATAAGTTTCTGTCCAAAATTACATTTTTGGCATAACCTTTTATTACCGACTGTACCTTTTTGCACAATCGTCATCTACTCATCGAAAGGATTCTAACGAGCCTAAACAACACGCGTTTATCGTGTGTTTTTGGAGTTGGTAATGTGCATTGCAATACAACGAGGAAATGCCGCAAGCATCCTTAAGGGCCTTTTTTAGATTGAATGCAATAACTAGTTAAGTACTCGTATTTTAATGAATGAATGAATGAACTATTTATTCATACATACATACATACATACATACATTTCAGCCGCATGCACTCCACTTTTTTTTTATGACATAGGCGGCAAACGAGCAGACGGATTGCCTGGTGGTAAGCAATTACCGTCGCCCATGGGCACCCGTAACACCAGAGGCGTCAAAAGCGTGTTGGTATGGCTGAGATACGCGTCGTACTCGTGAACGGGTGCTGTTTGTGGAGACCGGTCTGTTTTGGCTATATGGGGCTATAATTTCCTTCTAATTGTATTTCCTTTTGCTTATAATATTTAGTGTGATACACTTCATTCGGTGCTTGTTTATAAAAAAAAAAAGTGTTTTAAATAATATATGTAGATCTAGACACCTGGAGACCTTTACATCTCTAAGGTTAATTTGTAATAAGTATATTTTATATTTTTGTCAATTGGGAACAAAAATAACTATTAAAAAATCGATTTGTATTTTAAAGTGTTGATGATAAATTATTATAATTTGGATATTAGAGTATAGGACACAGTTCAGATAAGAAAGCATACCAAACGTCATGTTAATTTAATTCTAAGCGGTCATAATTGGACTGGTAGGTAATTTTCTTTTCTATATATATATTTTTTGTGGTATTTAATTACTGAAATTGTTTGACATGTTTTCTTACAGAATTACGCATGTATGTTTAAGATTTTTTTGTAAACTGTTTTGAAAAAATAAGTCCCGCCGAGTTTCTTGCCGGTCATAAAAGTCAAAATACTTCTCGGGTCAGAGGTGTAGGGTTAGAACCGGTGTAGTTTTTATTTTTCTCTTTTACTTTTGTATACTCGACGTGTAAAAGTGCCCTTGTGGCCTACTTACTGAATAAACGTTTGAGTTTGAGTTTGAGTTGCCGGTCTTTAAGGGGGGTTGGAGCTCTGGGAACCTTACTCACCATCAGGAACACAACACTGCATACCTGAAAGGTAGCAGTGCTATTATGGCTGTGGTCTTCTGTAAGGAGGAGGTACTTCCCCAGTTGGGCTGCCCCAGATTCAAGCGTGATGGTCATCGCTGTGCCCTACCTCTCATTGTTGGACGTAGTTTAAGGACATACTCCACTGCTGGTCGTAGGCCTCCCACAAATATGACTTCTATCATCTTGGGGGGTAGTTGCCATAGTCGCCACGCTTGGCAGGCGGGTTGGCGACCACAGTAGCTGTAGATTGGGTTACGACGGACGCTGCTGCCCGTCCGTAGGATTTTTCCCTTTTTCGCCTCTTACAACACCCGCGGGAGGAGATGGGGTGGTGCTATTCTAGTCAGCCGGCATCACATGGCACCACGTTAATTAACTAATGTAATTATTGTAATATTAGAAGTAGCACTGTTCAACTCACCAATCAGGTCCTGGAAGTAGAAGACGATCTCTCTGGTGTACCGGGTCCGAGGAGCCTGTACCTTGATGCGGCTCACTCCGTTGGTGCTGAATGGTCCATCCCTGGGTCAACAATATCGTATGTAACATAAAACAAAACTTTTACCAATAAAAATGGCTATAGTAAAGATGCTTCGACAGCGACACCTGCTACGACACGACGAATTTATCAAAAACATAATTGAAGGGAAAGTTGAGGCAAGAAGACGGAGGGGGAGACCATGGAGAACATACATAGGGCTCGGGTCAAAGAAATGTCACCATTGATCACGATGGGGGAGGGGGGAGTCCAAGACCACATCACGTGTACTTTAGTTTAGTTTCAGTAGTACTGTTTTCGGTGTGATGTAACATAATTTCGTTGACTTTGTAGTGAAGTGTTGACTCAAAAATCACTCGAAAACTACACGTGATCTTGACTGGGGGGAGAGATCACCAAAAATCACCAAGGGGGAGGGGGGGTCAAAATAAGGCCAAAAACGATGACATGATTTTTGAATGAGCCCATACGTAGAGAAATTCAACATCGTGTCGTATCAGCCAGCCTGGCCCGGTACCGCCAACGTCGAAGCTCGTATATTACGGGCATCTCTCTCTTTTACTCCAATTAAGGGTGTCATGAGAGTGATAGAGACAATCGTCCGAAATTTACGAATATCGTTGTTCGCGGTAGCGCTGCTACTGTCAGGGAGAAAGCAGAGGTCCAACACACATGGAAATTGCTCCACCGACAAGAGTCTAACACTTAATATATGATGAGTACTTCTAAAGTCAGCGTCATATAGTTGGTAGCATTCAAAATACTCATAAATTTCGGTACACCATAGAATTTGTATGGTGTACCGAACTATTTGACTACTTTGAATGCTACTAGCTATATGACGCTGACTGTACCATGAGTAGATAAAACCATTGCACCCAACGATACTTTCCGGGCCCGAATCCTTACTAGTCCATACTTACATACTTACTTAATATTATAAATGCGAAAGTAACTGTTTGTCTGTCTGTTACCTCTTCACGCTTAAACCGGGATGAAATTTGGTATGGAGAGAGTTTGAGCTACGAGAAAGGACATAGGATACTTTTTATCCCGCAACCATAATTTGCGGGATAAAAACAACGGGCATGGCTGGCCGACGAAGACGCGAGGAAAAGCTAGCATTACATAAGTAGCAATTATGTAATGCTAGCTTTTAGCGTAGCGTATCCGTTCCGTTTCCGTGCGGCTAAGAATGCACGGAAGGCTTGGTGATCACGTGATTCATTCCATAGAAAATGAAGTGCCGGTGGGGTCGGGACGGAGACGGGCCGGTCTACGACGTTCGTGGAGTCAGACAGAAGTGTATAATTGTAGGTTTAGGTGAAAAACTTAACTGAAGAACTATGTCTATGTAGTTGTACAGAGATCAATATGGAACTTAAGTCAAAATTTGAATATAGAACGCCGACATGCGTGTACACACGTTACTACTACATAGGCCGGGTGCTTTAGCTAACGGCCTGGCCACAACAATGCGAGATTTGCGGCGCGGCAAGCGTGTATCTTTTCGTTGCGCGGTCAAGACGCGCAATGCACTGCGATTAGTTGGGATCACACGCAATGAACAGATAAAACGCAGCGCAATTCGCGCAATGCCATGGCCGGGCTGTAAGTTTTTCATGTATTAGCTTACAGTCTCTTGGTGAGCAAAGTCAGCATTTCGAATAGAGCGTCGACACACATAAGAGGACACTTGCAGTCGTCAACTACCTCCGTTGGTGCTGGGGTCTCTACAGCATCTGTTAAAAATAACATTTACTTTAGGTCTTTCACTGTGGTATTTCTTGTTCAATATCATTGTTTTTTTACACAAGACTGACCAGCGTTTGACATCAGTCACACTTGATGGTAAGTGTCGACGAGGTCGAGAGTGTAGCACGCTGGTTCAGTAACAGACTAATCAGTAATCACTCTTGCCTTGAAAATACCCAAATTATATCTTTCCGGGACTATAGACGAAGGGAGCGATCCATTCCTTAGCAGTCCGCATTAGGAAGGTAGAAGCGAATCGCTTCGTGCTATTATTGGATTCACAACGTAAGGATGAAACCGCTCCCCTCGTCTGGACGTCCGGTGGTGGAACGGAGATGGTGGAATAAAATCGTGCAATTCCTGTGCACACTCTCCAAAATGAATCCTGTCCAATGTAGGTACATTTGATCAAAGAAATTGTACAATTTCACCAAAATTTATTTTTATTCTATTTAGCTCCTAGGAACAGTTCGTATTCATTCAGGTGATCCATTATGGAAAGGACATATATACATTTATGTAGCTGACGTACGCATGTGGTGCCAGCTAAGATAACACCACCTCAGCTCCTCCCGCAGGTGTCGTAACAGGCGACAAAGGGAAAAAACCGACTGTTGAGCCGCGGCGTCCGTCAGAACCTACTACTACTACTGCGGTCGCCAAATCACCTGCCTAGCGTGGCGACTATGTCATTTTTTTATACAACGACTGTGGCAAAGGGTGGTAAGCAGTTACCGTAGCCTTTGGACGGCTGTAATATAGATTCATATGCGCGTTGCCTACCCTATTTACTTTATATTATATTTTTATTTTATATCTTTATTTGATATTTGGGGGATATCTACGTCCAACAGTAGACATCTTACAGCTGATGGCCTCATCGGAAGTTTTTTGTATTCTGTTTTATTCTTTTTTTTTATGACATAAGGTGGCAAACGAGCAGACGGATTGCCTGATGGTAAGCAATTACCGTCGCCCATGGACACCCGCAATACCAGGAGAGTCACAAGCGCGTTGCCGACCTTTAAGGGGGGTTGGAGCTCTGGGAACCTTACTCACCATCAGGAACACAACACTACATACCTGAAAGGTAGCAGTGCTATTATGGCTGTGGTCTTCTGTAAGGAGGAGGTACTTCCCCAGTTGGGCTTCTCCAGACTCAAGCGTGATGGTACTTTACTGTGCCCTACCTCTCATTGTTGGACGTAGTTTAAGGATATACCCGGGTCCAAACTTAATATGTCTGTATTTGTGTCTACGACAAAAAAAAAACTAAACTAAATGATAATGTTTTATGGGCTTACCTTTAGTGCCAATAACGGTTTGTGTCCGTGTAGAATATTTTACCGCCTTAACACGAGCCGCCTCGGATGTCGCGCGAGCTGCCTCGCGGGCCGAGCGCTCGGCGAGGCAGCGCATGCCGCGCAACGAGCAAGCAACGCCATCTGCCGGACATTGACAGTTTTGAGAAAATATTGCGGTAAGTAATACGAGTAGATGAGTGAATCAACTATATGTTGTTGTTATTCTGTCGCATCAGCCAGGGAACAACTGAAGCATAAATTGTCGACCGGTCTGGGATAGTGGGTAGTGACCCTGCCTATGAAGCCGATGGTCCTGGGTTCGATTCCCAGTCAGGCCCGGTACCGCGAACATCGAAGTTCGTATATTTCGGGCATCTATCTCTTTTACTCCAATTGAGGCGTCATGAGAGTGACAGAGACAATCGTCCGAAATTTACGAATATCGTGTTTCGCGGTAGCGCCGCAGGGCATTTATTTGTGTCATGAGCACAAGTATTTGTTTTGAGTCATGGGTGTTTTCTATGTATTTAAGTATTTTTATGTATCTATTATATATATCGTCGTCTACTACCTACAATACAAGCCTTACTGAGCTGTAGGACTAGGTCGATTTGTGTTAGATTGTCCCGAAATATGTATTTATTTATTTTACTTGTTAGAAGAAATGTGGCTCTCCGTACCACAGACGCGCTTGGTACATAGGTAATTTTTTTTCATACAATCTCGCGAGACTATTTTCGCGTGGAATTTGTCTTATACCGGGTGTGGCCTGTAATAGGAGCTTTAACTTTAGGCATCGTTTCTACACCAAAAACGTAGCAACATTTGTTCTGCGACTTTTGAAAATAACTTATAGTTGAATAAGTATTAATAAAAAAAGATTTTCCAAGCAAGCAATGTACTGCAAAAACTATGAAGTTTGTAAGTTGACAGTAAACGTCAACTAGACTATTGGATGCTGTTCATTGAAAATACCATTTACTTTGTTCGAAAAAATCACAAGTAATAAATTACCCAATTATTTAAAGTTGTAGAACAAATGTTGTTTCGTTCGTGGTGTAGAAGCGATCCCTAAAATTTTTGCTCCTATTATAGGCCACACCCGGTATGGTGGGCCATAGTAAAGACGCGAGTGGATCACGTGAATCATTCCATACGAAATGTAGCGACGATGGCCTCGGATCGGCGACGGGCCGCTCTAACGTGAATCGACCTTTATGCTACATGTCTTGAAGAGCAAGAAACATACAAAACATGGAACAATGTATATACAAAACCGCGTTCCCCACCTGGCATAGACATAAGCGACATCTATCATGTACTACTGTACATGATAGATGATAGACGTACTCGTCTCAGTGCTATACTAGTTGTATGTAGCTGTCTCGCTGTCAAAATAACTCAACATGTATCCCATAGATGGCGCTGCGCCACATAGTACCGTAAAGAGAGAAATGTGTCGCTTAACTTCAAACTCGGGTAAATCCATTCTGCTTTAAGGTTGATCATCTAAAAAAAATGTATAATAATCTGAATGCTTATCAACCTAAGAGCAAAATGGATTTACCTGAGTTTCAAGTTAAGCGACACAAATAGCCAACATGTCGGAGGTACGCGACATTGAAATTCAGAACTCAGTGACAATAAATATATTTAAGAAAAAACTTAGAAATCATAGTCTAAACCGTTATAAATTTAGTATTTTCTCTACTACAACATGGCAGCAAGTATGCATGTAGAGTTACCATATAGCTTTGTATAAATAAATAAATAAATATTTCGGGACAATCTTACACAAATCGACCTAGTCCTACGGTAAGCTCAGTAAGGCTTGTGTTGTAGGTACTAGACGACGATATATATATAATAGATAGATACATATAAATACTTAAATACATAGAAAACACCCATGACTCAGGAACCAATATCTGTGCTCATCACACAAATAAATGCCCTGACGGATTCGAACCCAGGACCATCGGCTTCATAGGCAGGGTCACCACCCACTCTGCCAGACCGGACGTCAAAAATACTTGTATAAGTAAATAAAACTAAAAATTGAATTTTTCATATAAGTGAAGTTTGTTAAATTTTCAAAAGAAGAATATCTTCTTTTTAAAATAAAGATTCTTAAACCTGGTATGAAATATGAATATTGTCATTTCATGTGATGTATATTCCTTGCTTGAGAAACTCCGGCTTGCCTAACAGCCTTTAAAATTGATCATAGAAATACCTTCAAAATGATTGTAAAATGGTTTGCATTTGCAATCGCGCAGGGCCTCTCGGTTTCGGCACGAACGTCGGCAGCTGTTGGTACTGTACACCTATAAATATAAAAAAAATGTGGGTAGTTAATTAAATGAGTAGAGCGGACGGAGAGAAGTACCGTCGCCGTCAGATATATCGGAGCTGTGGAGGAAGTCACAAATATCTTAACAACGCTTCTATTAAACTAAGAACAAATCAAATTATTTAAATTTTTAATGAAAATATTTTGATTTGCTTTGATTGTTTCAAAATATTTTCATTCAAAAAAAAAAAAAAGCAGATTTGTTCTTAGTTTCATAGATGGCAGCACCAACCCTCTAGCTATATCAGAATCCCGAAAGGAAAGAGCTGGTAAAACGGTGCCTAAAAAACCGTTAAAATAAACAAGATTACATATACTTGATTAATTTCGACGTGGTCCGCTGTGTACGGGTGGCCGAATTGGTTAAGGCGTCAGCCGCGATAGCTGGAGATGCGGGTTCGAATCCCGTCTCGAACACCGGAGGTCCTCGTCGTTTTTTTCTTAAGTATGTGTTATCTATTTCTACTTTTAACGCCTCTATTGTCAAGGCGATAACGTGCGTGTTCAGATATTTGTGACCAGCTCCACAGCTCCGATATATCTGATATTAAATGCTGCTAGTCACAATCATTATAAATTAAACAGGGCTTAATCTTAAAAAATTGAGCGACGAGTCATACGTGACATTTTAAACTGGCAGACACGATGAAATGGTGTTTTTTTACGACAGAGGTGGCAAACGAGCAGACGGTTTACCTGATGGTAAGCAATTATCGTCGCCCATGAGCACCCACAGGGGAGTCGCAAGCACGTTGCCGGCCTTTAAGATAAGAGTAAGGCCAATGTGGGTAAGACCGTCTATCTGGAAAGACTGTCTACCAATCAATTTCCTACATTATCTCATATGTATTTGTCTCATATTTTTGCCACGGAAAACGTTGTCGCCCTACCTGACACTGCTTGTATAGTCTGTAATAGACTCGGAGGCCAATGATGATGATGATTTGTGTCATATGACGGACTTCCCTTAAAAATTAAGTATGCCGGTCTTACCCACATTGACCTTACGCTCTTTTCTTGAAGGTAGTGCCCTACCTCTCATAAAACCTGACCTGATGGTAAGCAATTATCGTCGCTCATGAGCACCCACAGGGGAGTCACAAGCTCGTTGCCGGCCTTTAAGATATGAGTACGCTTTTCTTGAAGGTACGAGGGTCGTATCGGTCCGGAAATACCGCTGGCAAATCATTCCACAGTTTTGATGTGCGAGGCAGGAAGTTTCTAGAGAAACCCACAGTAGACCTATTAAAAACTTTCCTGGATCAGAATTACACTAACTTAGATTTAGACCAAACATGCAATGGGCGAAATACGAATGTGATCCGCCCCGCTCAAATGTTTTTTTTTTTTATGACATAGGCGGCAAACGAGCAGACGGATTGCCTGGTGTTAAGCAATTACCGTCGCCCATGGGCACTCGCTACACCAGAGGAGTCACAAGCGCGTTGCCGGCCTTTAAGGGGGGTTGGAGCTCTGGGAACCTTACTCACCATCAGGAACACAACACTACATACCTGAAAGGTGGCAGTGCTATTATGGCTGTGGTCTTCTCGTAAGGAGGAGGTACTTCCCCAGTTGGGCTGCCCCAGATTCAAGCATGATGGTCATCGCTGTGCCCTACCTCTCATAAAACCTGACCTGATGGTAAGCAATTATCGTCGCCCATGAGCACCCACAGGGGAGTCACAAGCTCGTTGCCGGCCTTTAAGATATGAGTACGCTTTTCTTGAAGGTACGAGGGTCGTATCGGTCCGGAAATACCGCAGGCAAATCATTCCACAGTTTTGATGTGCGAGGCAGGAAGTTTCTAAAGAAACGCACAGTAGACCCTTTAAAAACTTTACTAGATCAGAATTACACTAACTTAGATTTAGACCAAACATGCAATGGGCGAAATACGAATGTGATCCGCCCCGCTCAAATGTTTTTTTTTTTTATGACATAGGCGGCAAACGAGCAGACGGATTGCCTGGTGTTAAGCAATTACCGTCGCCCATGGGCACTCGCTACACCAGAGGAGTCACAAGCGCGTTGCCGGCCTTTAAGGGGGGTTGGAGCTCTGGGAACCTTACTCACCATCAGGAACACAACACTACATACCTGAAAGGTGGCAGTGCTATTATGGCTGTGGTCTTCTCGTAAGGAGGAGGTACTTCCCCAGTTGGGCTGCCCCAGATTCAAGCATGATGGTCATCGCTGTGCCCTACCTCTCATAAAACCTGACCTGATGGTAAGCAATTATCGTCGCCCATGAGCACCCACAGGGGAGTCACAAGCTCGTTGCCGGCCTTTAAGATATGAGTACGCTTTTCTTGAAGGTACGAGGGTCGTATCGGTCCGGAAATACCGCAGGCAAATCATTCCACAGTTTTGATGTGCGAGGCAGGAAGTTTCTAAAGAAACGCACAGTAGACCCTTTAAAAACTTTACTAGATCAGAATTACACTAACTTAGATTTAGACCAAACATGCAATGGGCGAAATACGAATGTGATCCGCCCCGCTCAAATGTTATTTTGGTTTGGTTCTTTAAATTTATTTGAATTAGAGTGCATACAGATACTCCCTGGCCCGGTACCTTGAACATCGAAGTTCGTATCTATATTTCGAGTATATTTCTCTTTTACCCCAATAAAGGCGTCATGAAAATGACAGAGACAATCGTCCAAAAACAGATATCATTTTTCGCATTAGCACCGCTGGATATTTTCGAATGACCCTAAAACGTAACATATTCATTTTCAAATCACATGTATAACATAGGGGTATAAGCACTATTGCATAATGTATTTATTTATACAAAAATGTGTCTTATGTAGATAACATAAAGTATATTTTAATTTAAACGCCACAAGCCCGCAGTACGGCATGTCTATAGGGTTAGCACTAGCACAACCCATTTTGATTTTATTAATTTATTTATTTCACCTTTACAAAACACAAAAGTACAAAAGGCAGACTTAATGCTACAAAGCTCTACCAGTTAACTTTTAGGCAAAGCAGAGAAATTGAAGGCGGTTTATAACATAATTTTATATACACTATTTTAACATATTTAAATATGAATTAAACATAATGAAGAAAACCGGATTTGAAGCCTTAAAACCGGTTCCTTCTCCATACATAACCGAAACCGGTGTGACCAGTAGTTGGCACTAGTTTTTAGTAGTTGGTACTCAAATTGATTGAGCTCCGCGGTAAGCTCATAAAGGTTTATGTTGTGGGTACTCAGGCAACGATATATATAATATACAATTACTTAAATACATAAACATCCCTGACTTAGCATCGAATACTGTGCTCATCAGACATAATACCACAAAACTATATTGAGTGAGGCCCAAGCCAAAAAAAAATGACAGCTCGATCTTTTTTTTTTGAAGATTTTTTTTTGAACTTTATCCTTTTTTGAGTTACCTGTGCTCATCACACGTAATGCCACTAAACTATCTTGAGTGAGACCCAAGCCAAAAAAAAAAGAGAGTACAGCTTAATTTTTTTTTTTTATTATTATGTTCATGATTTTGAACATCTTTTACTATGGGGTCAAGTTTGTAAAATTCAATAAAAATTTAGCTGTTCCATAGAAAAGGTCAATTGTAAGTTACGAAAATGTATCAGAGTTGTTTTTTTTTACAATTTACGAAGTTGACGCCATAGTAAAAATTGTTCCAAATCATGAGCAGATGCCGGCTTGATAACCTTGTATCACGTTTTTATAACACCCGGTATAGTGCGCGTCTTCTTTATGAAAATATTTTCTAATAATGTTCTCACCCTGAGTAAACTACTATTTCAAATAGTAAGCCGTTAACTTATTCCATGATAAATATGATAATTATTGGAATGATAATTCTATGTTACATATGAACATCATAATATTTGCATACATTGTATACTTAAATACTTTTCAGTATATCATTTTGAAATTATTCTCCTTAATGGTCGTTTGTATTAATTTAATACATAAATTGTTGTTTTGTTTTCATGTTTGATACAAAAAAGTCATCTAATATTTGTTAAACCAAAGTTTTTGTGCTAATTTGAAGTGTTTATTCTACGTTGTGTAGTGCTTTATAGTTCGCAGTAAAATACAAAACACACACATAAAAATAATATAAAAACAATAATGAAACTAATTTTATTATACATAATAACAAATATAAGTGTGAGCATGGCAGCTGTCTTTCGATTAACACCAAAAAAATCAAAAACTCATTTAAATACATATCTATTTGAAAATAATACAAATATAACCACCCAGAACGACCCAATATCCATTTTCGGACCACAAAGTGATCCATTGTACATAATACTACCCATAACAATAATATACACAATTATTTTCATAACAGGGCTCTTTGGAAACGTAATAACCTGCTACGTAATAATTCGCGACAAAACAATGCACACGACGACAAATTGTTACTTATTCAATTTAGCTGTGTCGGACATTATATTTTTGACGTTTGGCGTTCCATTTGAAACTCATAGTCTATGGTCAAAATGGCCATACGCATTTAGTCCAGCTTTCTGTCCGATACGCGCGCTAGTATCGGAAACTTCAACTAATGCAAGTGTACTTACGATTACTTTATTTACTGTGGAAAGATATTTGGCTATATGTTTTCCTTTTGAGAGTCACAAGATTACCAAGCCGTCTCGGGCAGCGCGTCAGGTCAGTTCGAATCCACTTTATTATAAGATTAATAAGTCAGCACTCAGAATACATACTTATATTATAAATGCGAAAGTAACTGTCTGTTATACTAGAAATATATATAAACGGGTCACTCACGTATCTTAAGGTCGAAAACTCTCGAAGGGCCGCCGCCAGCGACGGTGCGGCACGGAGCTCATGATTATGGTTCACGAATTGGACCGAAACATATGTCGAGCGGTTTTCGACCTTAAGATACGTGAGTGACCCGTTTATATATATTTCTAGTATGTCTGAGTCTCACGAGAGTTTTCTATCAAAAGTAACTGTCTGTTACCTCTTCACGTTTTAGCCGCTTAACCAGTTGGGATGAAATTAGGTATGGAGAGAGTTTGAGCTACGAGAAAGGACATAGGATATTTTTTATCCTGCAACCATACTTCAAAAACTAGTATTATATTTAAATTTATTTATTTGACGCTAAATGAGCGTTTAATAAATAATTGCCACCTTTAACACATATGTTTTTTTCCACTCAGAATCAGAATCAGATAGACAAAAAAGTTGTTCCCGAAAATGCCAAACATTTTTGAAAAAACATTTTTTGTTACGGCTATACAAACTATATGGAAGATGATAACAAGATAACAAATTCCGGGCAATATTTTTTCTTATTGTATTAGAAGCTCGAAAATCTGAGTAGAAAAAGATAAAATTACGTAAAATAACCAAACTTTGAGCCGTGTGGTTAACTAGAATACCACCCCATCTCCTTCCGCGGGTATAAGAGGTGGCAAAAGGAAAAAAACATCCTTCGAAACCGAATCCGCTACTGCGATCGCCAACCCGTCTGCCAAGCGTGAGGACTATGACAACTACCCTCCAAGATGATACAAGTCATATTTGGGGGAGGCCTATGTACATGTGGCAGCTACGGCTGAAATTAATGATGATGGATTTAGTCTCTAGCCGCCCGGAGGCCTATTAAAAGGTCTCCCATTGAATGCCATTTTGAATTTTAATTATGAGAAACCAGAGTTGCATTTTGCTTGGCAAATTTTGATCTTTGGGTGGCTAGAGGTTAGATGGTGAATGAAGAAAACTTTCTTCTTCTTCATGTACCTACAACACAAGCCTTACTGAGCTTACAGTAGGACTAGGTCGATTTGTGTAAGATAGTCCCGAAATATTTATTTATTTATTTAATTTTGGACCCGGGTATGTCCTTATACTACGTCCAACAATGAGAGATAGGGCACAGCGATGACCATCACGCTTGAATCTGGAGCAGCCCAACTGGGGAAGTACCTCCTTACAGAAGACCACAGCCATAATAGCACTGCTACCTTTCAGGTAGGTAGTGTTGTGTTCCTGATGGTGAATAAGGTTCCCAGAGCTCCAATCCCCCCTTAAAGGCCGGCAACGCGCTTGTGACTCCCCTGGTGTTGCGGGTGCCAATGGGCGACGGTGATTGCTTACCACCAGGCAATCCGTCTGCTCGTTTGCCCCCTATATCATAAAAAAAAAAAAATCTAAACTTCTATTTTGCAGGTCCTTGCTCTATGGATATTAGCGCTTATCTTCGCACTACCCGGAGCCCTAGAGTTCGGAGTCCAGACCAACCTTGGAGTCTCCTTTTGCTATCAAATAAGGACAATATTAAAATACTATTTCGAAATATCCACAATCTTGTTCTTCTTAGCTCCGATGGTGGTGATAGCAATACTCTATTCTTTGATTGGACTGGCGTTGAAAAAAACAGATTTGGATAAGGTTTCGGTGGCGAAGGGATCAAAAATGCAAATGAGAGTCACTGCAGATGTCCAACGGAAGCAGAGTCAGGCAACGAAGCGTGTTATCAAAGTTTTAGGTAAAGTATAGGTTCCCAAAGTGGTCCATACCGCCCCCCAGTGGGCGCTGAACAGTTCCAGGGGGGCGATAGGAGCCTCGGAAGGAACTGGGGGGCATTTATGCTGCACAAGGGGGCGCTCCCATAAGTAAAAAAAACTACCCCCCATATGTAAACTTAAGGTTTATTTGTGGTACTTCTCTATCATTGTAATTTTCGTCTGGGTAGGTATCTACTGTTTTTTAAAGAAGTGACGAAATATTTACCGTATTTTAGTTATTATTTTGTGATGGTGGGCGCTGTTTTTTTTCTGATACCTAAGTGGGCTCTACCTCAAATAAGTTTGGGAATCTATGAGGTAAAGTATAGAAAGTCCTCAGTTGCCGTGTGACGCCGGCTGACTAGAATAGCACCACCCCATCTCCCGCGGGTGTCATAAGAGGCGACAAAGGGAAAAATCCTACGGACGGACAGCAGCGTCCGTTGAAACCCAATCTACAGCTACTGCGGCCGCTTGCCAAGCGTGGCGACTATCGCAACTACCCCCTAAAATGATACAAGTCATATTTGTGGGAGGCCTATGTCCAGCAGTGGACTGCATACGGCTGAAATGTATGTATGTATAGAAAGTCCTCAACTCTTTGAGCAGTGTGTTGCCAGTGATGACATGTGGATCTGAAACGTGGTCGCTTACTATGGGCCTCATAAGAAGGCAAAGTTACCCAAAGGGACTATGGTAGGACTATATCTATGGTATTAATTTTATGACAAAGGGGGCAAACGAGCAGACGGATAGCCTGATGTTAAGCGATTACCGTCGCCCATGGGCACCCGTAACACCAGGGGAGTTACAAGCGCTTTGTCGACCTTTAAGGAGGGTTGGAACTCTGGGAATCTTACTGTCCATCAGGAAGACAACTCTACATACCTGAAAGGGAGCAGTGTTCTTATGGCTGTGGTCTTCTGTAAGGAGCAGGTACTTCCCCAGTTAGGCTGCTCCAGACTCAAGCGTGATGGTACTTCGCTGTGCCCTACCTCTCATTGTTGGACGTAGTTTAAGGACATACCCGGATCCGGGTCATGGTATGGCCAATGGTAGGAGTATCTCCGCGCGATCGCATCAGAATTGACGTCATTCGCAGCTGAACCCAAGTATATAGCCTTCCGGATCTCTAAACTTTGACGACCCGTCTGGCCTAGTGGGTAGTGACCCTGCCTATGAAGCCGATGGTCCTGGATTCAAATCCCAGGGCATTTATTTGTGTGATGAGCATAAATATTTATTGCTTCATGGGTGTTTTCTATGTAGTTAAGTATTTATATGTATCTATCTATTTATATCGTCGTCTAGTACCTACAACACAAGCTTTAGAGCTTACCGTAGAACTAGGTCAATTTGTGTAACACACACACATACATACATTTCAGCCGTATGCAGTCCACTGCTGGACATAGGCCTCCCACAAATATGAGTAGTATCATCTTGGGAGGTAGTTGCCATAGTCGCCACGCTTGGCAGCCGGGTTGTACCGCAGTAGCTGTAGATTGGGTTTCAACGGACGCTGCTGCCCGTCCGTAGGATTTTTCCCTTTGTCGCCTCTTACGACACCCGCGGTGGGGTGGTGCTATTCTAGTCAGCCGGCATCACACAGCACAATTTGTGTAAGATTTGTGTAAGATTGTCCCGAAATATTTATTATTTATTGAACGCCTCAAAGGCACCCACTCTGCCTCACTCTCGCTTTTTCATTTTACAGTGGCAGTGGTAGTAGCATTCTTTGTATGCTGGGCTCCGTTCCACGCCCAGAGGCTTCTAGTAATATATTCAAACGCCAACTTCTCTGGTGGAAAACCTGAGCTACTGCAGCGAGCTATCATGATCCTCACCCATATCTCCGGGGTCTTCTACTATCTGTCTACCTGTATCAACCCCATGTTGTACCATATCATGTCTAATAAGTTCCGGGAAGCCTTTAAGGTAATTTAATGTTCTTTAATCTGAGCTAGGAAAAACTGTTTTTATTAACAGATAGCAAAATTGAATTTTATTCACAAGGGAGGAAAGTTATTTCATATAAATTTTGAATGTTTTTTGCCGTTAGCTGGTTGGATGTACATCATCATGTCAGCCGAAAGACGTCCACTGCTGGACATAGGCCTCCCCCAAAAACGACCCAAGAAGACCGATAATGCGGCTTGCACATCCATGATGTAGAAGGATGCACCTAATTCTAAATAATGTTTTAGAATGACAAATGATAAATACTGCTAGCTCTGAACGGTTTAGGATTATGCTCCTCGTTACGGAGTGAGACATGTCGACCCATATTCGAAGTATAAAACTTGAATTAACCACTTCTATACAAATGTTATGTTTGAATCTCACGATAGTTTTTAATTTAATATTAATAATATCCTATAGAGATAGTATTTTCCTTAGACTAGGTCTGCACTGGCAGATTGCTTGCTTGGTGCCTAGAGCGTCATCTAGCGAGTAGCTCAGTAAAACAAACGTCCTTGAATGGTTGCAACCGGCCGCACTTGCCGCTTGGCGCCTCGCTAGTCGCTTATGCCCGGAATACACGAAACTAGTTTTTCAAGCCAGTATAGTAAGCTAGCAAGCTAGTGCGTCTATCTTCGTGTATACAAAACTAGCTAGTAAGCTAGTGCTGAAGCCAGGATAGTTTTAATAGCTTGCCGCTCTATTTTTTGAGCTAGTAGCGTCCCCCACCACCAATTTCGCTAGCCTGGCTTGTGTACTATCTTCGTGCGGCCGGTGAAGCTAGTGTCCGTCCGGCTAGTGCCATGTGTCCATACACGTTTTTCTAATATATCTTCAAATAATTCATCAAGTACATTTACATAGTTTTTTAAGTAATTGTTTCAATCATGCTATGTTATTTTTTACGAATTACGTTCATATTGACGATTTTTTTACGACACTGCAAAGGTGCTGGCACTCGAACTGACTTAAAATTACTGGCATCATGTAGACTGCACTAGCCTGTGTTCAAGCTAGGACAGTTTTACTAGCTTACTATACTGGCTTGAAAAACTAGCCTCGTGTATTCCGGGCAAACTAGGCTCTAGACGACAAGCAAGCCGCCTGCCATTGGCGACCTAGCCTTACGGTAAGGTTAATTTTGTGTTTCACTCGGCAGCAAAATTTTTCCCCTCTCACACCCTCAACTAGTGACCGACCGAAACATGTTTTTTTGCCGAAACCGAAACCGAAACCGAAGGTTCGGTTTGATTTTAGTTTCGGCCGAAACCGAAACCGAAACCGAACCTTTTAAAAATCTGGTTAAAATAATAATTATGCTCGTAGGCCCGTTTTGCCTAAAATTTCATTTATACAATGTCTTGCCAACCTAATATTACATGTTTCTTAGTAATTTTAATTTCAGTCACAAACATCAAAATCAGCTAGCCTAGAAAGGCTAATTCGAATGTAATTAGATAATCTAATCACCTTTGGAAATCATTTCAGGAAACATTTTTTAAATGTACCTTCAAGTATAATATAGTAACATACTTATATATACTTTCTAAAAACAGTATTTTTGAAACACTTACTGAGATAAGCATTTTCCTTTTCTAGGATTTACTACTTATAAGGCTGTATCGTTTATTATAAATACACCTTTACTTAGCCATATTTTTTTTGTATTATATTTTTATCTAAAAATTACAGATGTCTTTAATTAGGGCTTTAATAAGACACAATTTCCATCCTCGGATCTCAAAGTAAAGCATGTAGTTTTAACAAAATTGACCCAGTCCTAGATTATGATGATATGAAAAATACCGCAAGAAAATTTACAACTTGCGAACAGGACATTACCGTTGTGAAAAAAAAATCCTACTACGTCAACCGCAATGACACACGATTCGTTGTTCGTCAGGTTTTGGTTTCATTTCGCTTGCATCAGCATTGATAAGTTAGGAGGCCAAAATGTAGTGTGAAAAATCCTTTTTTATGTAAAAATAAATATTTCACAACTTTTATTCCCCAGAACATTAATTGGTCAATAGACTAGGTGACTGTTTTTTTTTATCAATCGATCTCTTTCGTTTTAGGGATCAAATGTCTGTATGGGTAATGGCCTTAAAACTACACAAAAGCCAGAAATGAGTGTCAAAGTCTGACATCCGTATTTCCCGCGAAAACGCTCCTTACAAAATGATGAGAACGTATGACGTCACTTATTCCTAGCCGCGCTCTCTAAAGTATGGCAAAATAATTAAATCGCTCATGTATATAGTTGCCTTACAATTTAAGTATTTTGCAGTAAACCCGGAGAATTTGATGAGTACCACGGTTTTTTGAAATTTCGCAAATTAAAAATGTGTTCTTTTTCAATTTTGTAAACATGATATCTTTAAAGCAAATAAGTGTTTATATTCAATTTTAATTGATTATATTCGTCATTGTGAAACATTTTCACTTTTCACTCTCAGAATATAATATGTGTCAACATCCCTATTAGGAGACTTAGACACCTTTTTTTATTAAATCATGCAAAAGAGGCGAAATAGTCTCTAATTAACCTGATATATTTTATGTTTGTCCGAAATATATTTTCTACACTATATTAAAGACATCATATTTTATGATCCGTCAAATGAAAAAGTAAACCTTTCTTACGTAAGGCATGGCTTGAAAATAATCATGATATTCATTCATGCAAAATTAGGCCATACCCTAAGAATATAGCAATACAACATAATATGTAAGTCAACAGTTAGACCAAGTTTTATTTGTGTTAATAATAAACGATACAGTCTTTAAACATATATTTAAGTTTCATATTCGATTTAAGATTAAAGAAGTACCAAACTTCTTTTTTAACTAATGTGTAATCACTTATTACACGTCAATACGAGCAACGAGCACTGATTTAGGAACCGGCGGTCGGCGGCGAAGTCAGTCGAGAGGTGCCATATTGCCAGCCATGTCCGGCGCGCCCGACTTTAGCCGAACGCGATCCGAAAGTACGATGTCAAAAGCTTCGGCTCGGCCGAAAGGTTCGGCCGTTTTTGGCCGAAACCGAAACTCGGGTCGAAACTCGATTTTTTGGCCGAAACTGGCCGATACCGAAACCGAAACCGAAACTTCGGTCGGACACTACCCTCAACCCAACGCTCAATGTTCCATTTTTATAAAATCTCGCTATGATCGTGGAACCTTTGAAATTCTACACTAGTTCGGGTCTCAATATTAGTACGAGAAGGTAAACAGTAACTTTGCTCCCTTGTAAAATAAAATGAAATAACCATTTTTGTGTCACAATTTTTCTTTCTAAACTGCCTAGTCGGTAGTGACCCTGCTTACGAAGCAAGAGGTATCGGGTTTAAATCCTGGCCAGCCATTTATTTTTGTGTTTATTTTCATTTTGGATTTCATTTACAGAATACGCTGAGAAGATGCTGCCGAAAAAACATGCCCTCATAGAGTTGCAATTCAAATCACAAGAAGTTTTTAGTAGTTACTGATAGTTTCCGGACTCTTATATTTTAAGCTTTACACGTTGTACTCATATAATACCTTTTTAAATAACATAGGTAAGAGAAAATTATATACGACCTTTTTTATACAATGACGGTGGCAAACAAGCACACGGCCCGCCTGATGGTAAGCAGTTACCGTAGCTTATGGACGCCTGCAACTCAATTTTAATTTCAATTTTACGCTAACAAGTGCACATTACAACTAATACTTAAAAACAGATACTCATTATAATCTTAAACCTCCGTCTCGCTCACGCCGCTCCGTAGTCACACCGCTGACGTACCTGCCGGCCCTCGGTGTACAGACAGCGGCGGCGCGCTCGCACGCACGCACTCTCCATACCTCCGTCTCGCTCACGCCGCTCCGTAGTCACACCGCTGACGTACCTGCCGGCCCTCGGTGTACAGACAGCGGCGGCGCGCTCGCACGCACGCACTACCTCCGTCTCGCTCACGCCGCTCCGTGCTAGTCACACCGCTGACGTACCTGCCGGCCCTCGGTGTACAGACAGCGGCGGCACGCTCGCACGCACGCACTCTCAATACCTCCGTCTCGCTCACGCCGCTCCCTAGTCACACCGCTGACGTACCTGCCGGCCCTAGGTGTACAGACAGCGGCGGCGCGCTCGCACGCACGCACTCTCAATACCTCCGTCTCGCTCACGCCGCTCCGCACTAGTCACAGACAGCGGCGGCGCGCTCGCACGCACGCACTCTCAATACCTCCGTCTCGCTCACGCCGCTCCCTAGTCACACCGCTGACGTACCTGCCGGCCCTCGGTGTACAGACAGCGGCGGCGCGCTCGCACGCACGCACTCTCAATACCTCCGTCTCGCTCACGTCGCTCCGTAGTCACACCGCTGACGTACCTGCCGGCCCTCGGTGTACAGACAGCGGCGGCGCGCTCGCACGCACGCACTCTCAATACCTCCGTCTCGCTCACGCCGCTCCGTAGTCACACCGCTGACGTACCTGCCGGCCCTCGGTGTACAGACAGCGGCGGCGCGCTCGCACGCACGCACTCTCAATTACTCCGTCTCGCTCACGCCGCTCCGTAGTCACACCGCTGACGTACCTGCCGGCCCTCGGTGTACAGACAGCGGCGGCGCGCTCGCACGCACGCACTCTCAATACCTCCGTCTCGCTCACGCCGCTCCGTAGTCACACCGCTGACGTACCTGCCGGCCCTCGGTGTACAGACAGCGGCGGCGCGCTCGCACGCACGCACTCTCAATACCTCCGTCTCGCTCACGCCGCTCCGCACTAGTCACACCGCTGACGTACCTGCCGGCCCTCGGTGTACAGACAGCGGCGGCGCGCTCGCACGCACGCACTCTCAATACCTCCGTCTCGCTCACGCCGCTCCGCGCTAGTCACACCGCTGACGTACCTGCCGGCCCTCGTCGGTGTAGAGACAGCGGCGGCGTCGCGGGGCCAGCTCGCGTACGCCACGGCCACACGTACTCTCTATAACGCTGAGCTCTGTAGGCCTCTCTACGCCCGGCCTCACTTCGAACGGAGAGGCCCTCACGTTTAAAATGTCATAAGGAGAGTGGATGTAGATCTGGAAAGATTACTTATTAAAGAGTATCTAACGGAATACATAAAGTTAATAATAAAAATAAGTTTTGAATTTCCTGACACAAGACCTGACAAAATAAAACGCATATAAGAATCAAATGGGAAGCTGCTAAGTTTTCAAAATGTCTGGGTGTAATTTAAGTCCACTACACGCGACATAATAAATAAACAAGCAGGTGCGGCGGCTAAAGTGGCCGAAAAGGCGAAGCACCAAAAATACTCCCGAGTATTTTTGTACATTTATATGCCATTTGGGGTCGAGACCCTCGGCCCGTGGGGACCCGCGCGCTCCAACTTTTCAAAGAGCTCGCTAAGAGTCTTATGGACTCGACAAATGACCGAAGAGCTGACAGCTTCCTCGCCCAACGAATAAGCTTAGCTATTCAGTGGGGAAATGCTGCCAGCATCCTTGGGACGATGCCAAAGGGGCCCAAATTTTTAGATTTATTTTAGTATTATATAGGTGTGTTTAATTTTTGTTTAGTTCAAATTTAATTATAGTAGTTAGTTTTAGATGTAATTTAATTAAATAAAGAATATTTCAATTAAAAAAAAAATAGTTTCATTTCATGAATATGTAGCGTAATCGTAACCTAAAACTATATTAAATCCTTCACACGTATAATTATAAATATTATAATATACAATATCTATAGTCGCGTAATAATTTCTTACAATTACAAAGCTAGTTATGTGTGAACTTCGGTGTACAGCTTTTTATGAACACCTCGCTTACCTACTTATATTACTGTATATCAGTGCAATCCAAAGCCCTGAGTGTAAGTTTACAACGTAACAAAACGTCACCATCGCGTAACTCCGCGATTAGACATGCTGGCTCGTCACTCGCCTCGCTATACGTCGAAACGTTCGACAAAACTTTTCCTATACAAAAACGCGATGCGACGGACGAGAGGAATAGCGAGACGTCCGCGTACACATGCGTGCTCGTGTTTCGCCTCTTTATTCGCCTCGCTACTCGTGCGAATTTGTGGCGGTAGTATTAGAGTTAACCATATAAATTAATTACGCGTTCGAGACGTTTTTTTACGTCAAAAGAAACTTACACTAGATCCTCAGAGTTTACAATCAAATGTTACTTACGACAATATGAACCGGGACTTCGATGGTTATGTAGCAGTTGAGAGACGAGTATTTGCAGGTGAGAGGAAATATCTTTGTCTCGTTCTCGCTGGGTTTCCTATTCACATAGAACCCATTAGTCAACGTCAAATAGCAGCAACTATACACACACATACATTTCCCACAAATATGACTTGTATCATCTTGGGGGTAGTTGCCATAGTAGCCACGCTTGGCAGGCGGGTTTCGACGGACGCTGCTGCCCGAAAACCCTTTGTCGACACCCGCCGCGAGAGGAGATGGGGTGGTGCAATTCTAGTCAGCCGGCATCACACGGCATACTATAGCAACTATAGTAGGTACTATATGCCTGTGAAAACTTTAAAAGTTCCCAAATACTTCGGACATTTCACGAAGGAAAATTGGTAAACATCTTACATTTTTGTAAAAGGATGAACATTCAATTTTTATAGTATTCCTAATGTACCTAGTAACTTGACATCTACAAAAATAATAAATAGCTAAAAACTAAACCTAAAATACCTATCTAAAATAAGACATCCCCCCGTGGCATGGTGCCTTAAACGCTGGCAGCATTTCCTCACAGTATCGGTATTTTAGGTTTAGTTTTTAGTTATTTAAAGTTTTAGTATTTTATTTAAGTTTCCTTGTGTTTTTAATTTGTTCTTGATGAAATAAAATGATTACTATAAATAGCTTAAAGCAAGAAAGCGCCGAATTTTTTAAACGTAACGAATATAATAAAAGAGCCTGCGGCGCTACCGCGAAAAACGATATTCGTAAATTTCGGACGATTGTCTCTGTCACTTTTATGACGCCTTAATTGGAGTAAAAGAGAAAGATGCTCGAAATATATGAACTTCCGTGGATAACTTACACAATGGCGTCGTTAGGTATGGCCAAAGAGTTGGTGGCGTAACAGGCGCCAACCTCGGTCATCACGGAAAACCAGGGGACTTGGCTGGCTATCGACCAGGTAGCCTTGAAGTTGAACTCCGGTAGTACCTGTAAAATTACTTCGTAAATATACTAAAATATACACGGGTCACTCACGTATCTTAAGGAAAGTACGGGAGGCTATTGAAATCAGTCGGTGCCCGAACTTTAATCGTGATTGTGGATGGTCAGTGCCCCCTAGCTGGAAAACAGTTTTAAATACTACGCATGTGGCTGGTGTGGACGCGGCTTTAGCAAATGACGTAGTTAGTGTTGTGTGCAACCCTACATTTGACAATAATTCTCGCAATCATGAAAATGAGGGTAGTTTCACGTCCCCGCCACCGTCAGTGACAAGCAGCCGGGCGCGCAGTTCTCGAAGGGCCGCCGCCAGCGACGGTGCGGCACGGAGCTCATGACTATGGTTCACGAATTGGACCGAAACATATATCGAGCGTTATTCGACCTTAAGATACGTGAGTGACTCGTTTATATATATTTTAGTATATCTGAGTCTCACGGGAGTTTTCTATTAAAAGGTACTTCGGAAATATGTAAAAAGCACTTAATACGAAATAGGCGAAGGCGGCAGGTACGTCAGCGGTGTGACTACGGAGCGGAGTGAGCGAGACGGAGGAATTGAGAGTGCGTGCGTGCGAGCGCGCCGCCGCTGTCTGTACACCGAGGGCCGGCAGGTACGTCAGCGGTGTGACTAGTGCGGAGCGGCGTGAGCGAGACGAAGGTATTGAGAGTGCGTGCGTGCGAGCGCGCCGCCGCTGTGTGTACACCGAGGGCCGGCAGGTACGTCAGCGGTGTGACTAGCGCGGAGCGGCGTGAGCGAGACGGAGGAATTGAGAGTGCGTGCGTGCGAGCGCGCCGCCGCTGTCTGTACGCCGAGGGCCGGCAGGTACGTCAGCGGTGTGACTAGTGCGGAGCGGCGTGAGCGAGACGGAGGTATTGAGAGTGCGTGCGTGCGAGCGCGCCGCCGCTGTCTGTACACCGAGGGCCGGCAGGTACGTCAGCGGTGTGACTAGCGCGGAGCGGCGTGAGCGAGACGGAGGTATGAAGAGTGCGTGCGTGCGAGCGCGCCGCCGCTGTCTGTACACCGAGGGCCGGCAGGTACGTCAGCGGTGTGACTACGGAGCGGAGTGAGCGAGACGGAAGTATTGAGAGTGCGTGCGTGCGAGCGCGCCGCCGCTGTCTGTACACCGAGGGCCGGCAGGTACGTCAGCGGTGTGACTAGCGCGGAGCGGCGTGAGCGAGACGGAGGTATGAAGAGTGCGTGCGTGCGAGCGCGCCGCCGCTGTCTGTACACCGAGGGCCGGCAGGTACGTCAGCGGTGTGACTACGGAGCGGAGTGAGCGAGACGGAAGTATTGAGAGTGCGTGCGTGCGAGCGCGCCGCCGCTGTCTGTACACCGAGGGCCGGCAGGTACGTCAGCGGTGTGACTAGCGCGGAGCGGCGTGAGCGAGACGGAGGTATGGAGAGTGCGTGCGTGCGAGCGCGCCGCCGCTGTCTGTACACCGAGGGCCGGCAGGTACGTCAGCGGTGTGACTAGTGCGGAGCGAGACGGAGGTATTGAGAGTGCGTGCGTGCGAGCGCGCCGCCGCTGTCTGTACACCGAGGGCCGGCAGGTACGTCAGCGGTGTGACTAGCGCGGAGCGGCGTGAGCGAGACGGAGGTATGGAGAGTGCGTGCGTGCGAGTGCGCCGCCACTGTCTGTACACCGAGGGCCGGCAGGTACGTCAGCGGTGTGACTACGGAGCGACGTGAGCGAGACGGAGGTATTGAGAGTGCGTGCGTGCGAGCGAGCCGCCGCTGTGTGTACACCGAGGGCCGGCAGGTACGTCAGCGGTGTGACTAGTGCGGAGCGAGACGGAGGTATTGAGAGTGCGTGCGTGCGAGCGAGCCGCCGCTGTCTGTACACCGAGGGCCGGCAGGTACGTCAGCGGTGTGACTAGTGCGGAGCGGCGTGAGCGAGACGGAGGTATGGAGAGTGCGTGCGTGCGAGCGCGCCGCCGCTGTCTGTACACCGAGGGCCGGCAGGTACGTCAGCGGTGTGACTACGGAGCGGCGTGAGCGAGACGGAGGTATTGAGAGTGCGTGCGTGCGAGCGCGCCGCCGCTGTCTCTACACCGAGGGCCGGCAGGTACGTCAGCGGTGTGACTACGGAGCGACGTGAGCGAGACGGAGGTATTGAGAGTGCGTGCGTGCGAGTGAGCCGCCGCTGTGTGTACACCGAGGGCCGGCAGGTACGTCAGCGGTGTGACTACGGAGCGACGTGAGCGAGACGGAGGTATTGAGAGTGCGTGCGTGCGAGTGAGCCGCCGCTGTGTGTACACCGAGGGCCGGCAGGTACGTCAGCGGTGTGACTAGTGCGGAGCGAGACGGAGGTATTGAGAGTGCGTGCGTGCGAGCGAGCCGCCGCTGTCTGTACACCGAGGGCCGGCAGGTACGTCAGCGGTGTGACTAGTGCGGAGCGGCGTGAGCGAGACGGAGGTATGGAGAGTGCGTGCGTGCGAGCGCGCCGCCGCTGTCTGTACACCGAGGGCCGGCAGGTACGTCAGCGGTGTGACTACGGAGCGGCGTGAGCGAGACGGAGGTATTGAGAGTGCGTGCGTGCGAGCGCGCCGCCGCTGTCTGTACACCGAGGGCCGGCAGGTACGTCAGCGGTGTGACTACGGAGCGACGTGAGCGAGACGGAGGTATTGAGAGTGCGTGCGTGCGAGTGAGCCGCCGCTGTGTGTACACCGAGGGCCGGCAGGTACGTCAGCGGTGTGACTAGTGCGGAGCGAGACGGAGGTATTGAGAGTGCGTGCGTGCGAGCGAGCCGCCGCTGTCTGTACACCGAGGGCCGGCAGGTACGTCAGCGGTGTGACTAGTGCGGAGCGGCGTGAGCGAGACGGAGGTATGGAGAGTGCGTGCGTGCGAGCGCGCCGCCGCTGTCTGTACACCGAGGGCCGGCAGGTACGTCAGCGGTGTGACTACGGAGCGGAGTGAGCGAGACGGAGGTATTGAGAGTGCGTGCGTGCGAGCGCGCCGCCGCTGTCTGTACACCGAGGGCCGGCAGGTACGTCAGCGGTGTGACTAGTGCGGAGCGGCGTGAGCGAGACGGAGGTATTGAGAGTGCGTGCGTGCGAGTGAGCCGCCGCTGTGTGTACACCGAGGGCCGGCAGGTACGTCAGCGGTGTGACTAGTGCGGAGCGAGACGGAGGTATTGAGAGTGCGTGCGTGCGAGCGAGCCGCCGCTGTCTGTACACCGAGGGCCGGCAGGTACGTCAGCGGTGTGACTACGGAGCGGCGTGAGCGAGACGAAGGTATTGAGAGTGCGTGCGTGCGAGCGCGCCGCCGCTGTGTGTACACCGAGGGCCGGCAGGTACGTCAGCGGTGTGACTAGTGCGGAGCGGCGTGAGCGAGACGGAGGTATGGAGAGTGCGTGCGTGCGAGCGCGCCGCCGCTGTCTGTACACCGAGGGCCGGCAGGTACGTCAGCGGTGTGACTACGGAGCGGCGTGAGCGAGACGAAGGTATTGAGAGTGCGTGCGTGCGAGCGAGCCGCCGCTGTCTGTACACCGAGGGCCGGCAGGTACGTCAGCGGTGTGACTAGTGCGGAGCGGCGTGAGCGAGACGGAGGTATGGAGAGTGCGTGCGTGCGAGCGCGCCGCCGCTGTCTGTACACCGAGGGCCGGCAGGTACGTCAGCGGTGTGACTAGTGCGGAGCGAGACGGAGGTATTGAGAGTGCGTGCGTGCGAGCGCGCCGCCGCTGTCTGTACACCGAGGGCCGGCAGGTACGTCAGCGTGTGACTACGGAGCGGCGTGAGCGAGACGGAAGTATTGAGAGCGCGTGCGTGCGAGCGCGCCGCCGCTGTCTGTACGCCGAGGGCCGGCAGGTACGTCAGCGGTGTGACTAGCGCGGAGCGGCGTAAGCTTGACGGAGGTATTGAGGGTGTGTGTGTAAACTACCCACACAAACACACGCTCACAAACTCACGTCAACAGCAAGTTGGTACAGATCCACCTCCAGGTCTTCGCCCTGATGCTGCAGCAGGTCTGTCAGATGCAGCATGCTGGAATTGGCCACGTCGCGAACAAAATGCTCGTAGCGCGCATATTTCTCATCCTGAGCGACCACGCCCCAGTATTTCTTGATAATGGAGGGCAGCTTCTTTTCGTCTACTCTCTTCTGTAATGATGATTCTGATTATTTATTTATTTTATGATCGTGCCGTGTGATGCCGGCTGACTAGAATAGCACCACCCCATCTCCTCCCGCTGGTGTCGAAAAAGGGACAAAATCCTACGCAGCAGCGTCCATCGAAACGCAATATACAGCAACTGCGGTCGCATACCCGCCTGCCAAGCGTGGCGACTATGGCAATTACCCCCAAGATGATACAACTCACATTTGTGGCCGGCCTATGTCCAGCAGTGGACTACATACGGCTGTAATGTATGTATGTATTTATTTTATACAACTACAGTGGCAAACAAGCATACGGCCCGCCTGATGGTAAGCAGTTGCCTTGCAGCGTTGCCTATGGACGCCTGCAACACCAGAGGATTCACATGCGCATTGACTACCCTTTAAGAACCTATAGGTACACTCCTTTTTTGAAGTACCTCATATGGTATCGCATTGTAGCGATCGCATCAGAAATGATATCTTTCGTAGCAGAACTGTAATATGCATAAGATATCTTTTGTAATACTGTTTTGAAAAAACAAGTCCCGCCGAGTCATGAAAGTCAAAATGCTCCTCGGGTCAGAGGTCGGTTAGAACCGGTGTAGTTTTTATTTTTCTTTTGTATTTTTGTATTTCTTTGCCCTTGTGGCCTACTTACTGAATAAACGTCTGAGTTTTGAGTTTTGAACCTTTCGGGCCACCAGGCCTTCGGATCGCTAATGGATGACCATGGGCGGGGCACATAGCACGTAGAAGAGGGCCGTTAGGGCGACGGGAATTGGCTTGACAAAGAGAGATTTTATTTATTATTATTAAAGACTGACCAGCGTTTGACCTCAGTCGCACCGGAAAGTGACGACGAGGTCGAGGGTGTAGCACGCTGGTTCAGTAACAGCCTATTCACTCTTGCCTTGAAAAGACCCAAATTATATCTTACCGGGAATACAGACGAAGGGAGCGATTCCATTCCTTAGCAGTCCGCATTAGGAAGGTAGAAGCGAATCGCTTCGTGCGAATGAATGGAATATTCACAACGTAAGGATGAAACCGCTCCCCTCGTCTGGACGTCCGGTGGTGGAACGGAGATGGCGGAATGAAATCGTGCAATTCCTGTGCACACTCTCCAAAATGTATCTTGTAAAACACAAATGAAAAAATGAGAGGTAGGGCACAGCGATGACCATTACGCTTGAATCTGGAGCAGCCCAACTGGGGAAGTGCCTCCTCCTTACAGAAGACCACAGCCATAATAGCACTGCTACCTTTCAGGTCTTTGTAGTGTTGTGTTACTGATGGTGAGTAAGGTTCTCAGAGTTCCAACCCCCCTTAAAGGCCGGCAACGCGCTTGTGACTCCCCTGGTATTTCGGGTGCCCATGGGCGACGGTAATTGCTTACCACCAGGCAATCCGTCTGCTCGTTTGCCGCCTATGTCATAAAAAAAAAAACAGATACCTTAGAGCAGAGCGTGAGACCAGGCATGCAGAACTGCCAGGATCTGAAGTCCTTCTCCAGAGCAACGACCGTGGGGTTTTCGTTGTACCGCTGCCATTGTCCCAGAGAGATTGCCACGGCTCCCCATATGGCTGATGCTGTAGCAAATACCCACAGCAGTCTGTGGCAGAATCATTAATTAGGGTGACGGCACCAGTAATGGATAAGGAACCAATCATGTACAATAGTTCTTATTTCAAAGGAGTTGTGTTTTGCATTTGTTGGTATATATTCAATTTATAACTTACCTTAATTCTGCATACTAATTTAATATGTATAATGCGTCGTATTTATTTTATTTTATTTTTTATTTTATTCATCAAATTAATAACACAGCATGACAGTTAATACTAAAGCACTGTGGAATTACAGAGGAAATATAGACAATTATTAAACACACAAATTACATACACATGGTAACAGTAAGTAAGTATGTCAGACAGAAGAGGGCCGAACATCCATCATCTCACAAAACCTCAGACACTCATCACGCAACACCACCCATCGACTCGCAAACACATCACACTCAGGAGCTGATGCGAGAAGTGCATTCAAGCTGTGTAAAGCACGAACTAAAGGCGAGTTCCTGCGTGACACAGTTCGAGACTCAGGAACCGCAAGGAGACAGCGATTTGGATTTGCAAGTATAGTAAGTCTAAGTTCATAAATACAATGTATTTAGCTCTTTTCATTTGACATGTGGCCTGCGTGCGCAGTCATATTTAATTGGTGAATATCTATAACTGCCTATGTGTGCTGCTGTTATTTATAGTTGATATAAATTGTATTTGCTGTTGATGTCCTTGATGCTCAAAAATAAAATAAATAAATAATGTTATGAGTTTTGAGTTCAGAACCAAGTGTCCATCAGTGGTGCCTGTCAGCTTAAAGTGTCCAACATTGGTGCCATCACTCTAATAGTACATTAGCATTACTACAGAGGCTGAAAAGTAAGGGGTCACCAGTCAAGTATATGTAGACTCCTGAACTCAGTTGGGCAGGATTGTGGGTCATGAAGCCGGCAAACCGTTTTCACGCCGAGGTATTTATAGTGCTTTTCTCAAACTTGTAGTAAAAAAAACTCCATGAAATCAATGTTTATTGGTAGAAAAACTTAAGTAAACTTGCCAAATACTTAAATAAATATTATAGCCTTGGCACTCTCGTCTAAGAGTACCATTTTATACCGTTTGACGTAGAAACTCTAGGTATAATGGGATCCTAGCGCGCAAAAGCTTTTAGCAGAAATCGTCAAGCGTATGGTTGACGTAACTGGTGACCAAAGAGCTGGCGAAGGTAAGAAGAAGCTGCATTTCCTCGTATCGCAACCCTGATACTCTTTTTTATGACAAAGGTGGCAAACGAGCAGACGGATTGCCTGATGGTAAGTAATCACCAGGGGGTCACAAGCACGTTGCCAGCCTTTAAGAGGGGTTGGAACTCTGGGAAGCTTATTCACCATCAGGAACACAACACTACATACCTGAAAGGTTGCAGTACTATTATGGCTGTGGTCTTCTGTAAGGAGGAGGTACTTCCCCAGTTGGGCTGCTCCAGTTTCAAGAGTGACGGCACTTCGATGTACGAGGAAGCCGCCAGCGAGCAGTTACGTAAACCAGACGCTTCGCAATTTCTGCAAAAGGCTTGTGCGAGCTGGGACCCCATGGACCTACAGTATAACTTATTATTTAGGTACCTCTCGACCCAGCTTCGGTTCGGTGCCGCAATGTGTGAAAACCCGTGCATGGAGGTATGCTGACAAAAGCCTCGGCCGCATGCGACCAGTGCATGCAATGGCGCACACTTGTGTTTGGTTGTATCCATACTGGAATAGAATAGAATATATTTTTCACTTCTCATGCTGTAAAAGTGTGTCATACTATGCTTGCCAAGGCGGACTAAAGTAGTACATTTAGCCTCTTGGGAAAATATGTATACATATTTATGATATACAAAACATTTTAAATTAACCAACCAGAACGCTTCACCTTATTAAATCCACCAATCACGACATATATCGAAGTTAATTGCAACTCTAGATTCTTTTTTGGTGCGAATACTGTTTAAAAATGTGAAATCATTAAACAAAACTTTGTAGAAAGTATCAACCAATCAGAATACCGCAATATTAATATCGACCAATGAGGAAACTCCATCAATTTCTCAAAGCATTAGGTGCTTTTTAGTTCCTACTTCACAAGCATTAAAAAAAAGTTTAAATAGTTGGCAAACTCTTTGAAGCCCAAATTATACATTGTCTATGGCATTTATTCACGGCGTAGATATATCCTATCTGTATCAAGATACTGAAAAAAATACAAAGATTGCCAAATTAAACATTTTTGACTCAGAATTCATTGCGGGCGATAAAATTGTATTTGTTTATCGTTAAAAAGTTACTTTATTTTATTTTCTCGCCATCGAAGTGAAAACTAGTATGTATAACTTGGGTCTAAACGCCATATTACCCCTCGAACAATTTTCCCTCACTTCGTTCGGGAAAATAACCATCTCGTGGTACTATGGCCTACTTTAGCCCCTTGTCAAACAATCTACTATATTGCTTTCATGTTGTTACAGAAGTTTTTATTCAAGACTGACCAGCGTTTGACCATAGTCTTGATGGTAAGTGTCGACGAGGTCGAGGGTGCACGCTAGTTCAGTAACAGCCTAATCACTCTTGCCTTGAAAAGACCGAAATTATATCTTTCCGGGAATACAGACGAAGGGAGCGAATTCCATTCATTATGCTACCGCCACACATTCGTACGAGTAGCGAGGCGAAACACGAGCACGCATGTGTACGTGGACGTCTCGCAATTCCTCTCGTCCCTCGCATCGCGTTTTGTATAGGCAAAGTTTCGTCGAACGTTTCGACGAATAGCGAGGCGAGTGACGAATCAGCATGTCTAATCGCGGAGTAACAGCCCGCTATAAGAAAGTAGAGGCGAATTGTTTCGTCCGAATGAATGGAATATTCACAACGTAAGGATGAAACCGCTCCCCTCGCCTGGAGGTCCGGTGGAACGAAGATGGCGGAATTAAATCGTGCAATTCCTGTGCTCACTCCAAAATGTATCCATTAGTTCTTATAACTAAGTACATCTAAGGACATCAGAAGACCCCAAACTGGGTATTGCAAAGATTTACAAAGTTGAAAAACATATCTACAAGATATTTAATTATGCAATCTATGTATAATTTATGAAATAAAACAACTAAAACGGATTATATCACGTATACTAATTTAATCTGTTCATCCCGACGTTTCGAACCCTTTAGCAGCGTTCGTGGTCATCGGGTGGACAGTGTGTCGTTTTAGTTGTTTTATTTCATGAGTTTCGCGGCAACCGAAGACAATATTATATGTATAATAATATATTGATATTTATTATAATCAAAATATTCTTGCAGAGTGCAAAAACAATTTTTCAAGGAACGAGATGTATGTATCTTTAAAAAAACAACTTAAAAACTGTAAACAAATTAAATTATTTATGTACATAGTTGACACATACTTAAAGTAAAAGTAACAACGTCCTCCTACGCCGAGGCTGGATTTGAACCCGCTTCTCCTATCGTGCCTGACACTACTCTAGTATAATTTGTAAACTACTAACCTAGGCTGGACAAATATACAATTATGTTATGAATTATGAACCATTTCGCAAACTTACTTTAATTATTCATTTCAGTACAATTTCACGTATTAGTTGCTTATCGTAACATGATATTTTACTTACACTAAATGAATGTTAATTATCATAGCATGTCTGACGTAATGGCATCTATAATGGACAGTCGCCGTCAGATATATCGGCACTATGGTGGTGGTCAAAAATATCGGAACAAGGCCTCTATTTTCAAGGCCCCGGGTATGTCCTTAAACTACGTCCAACAATGAGAGGTAGGGCACAGCTATGACCATCACGCTTGAATCTGGGGCAGCCCAACTGGGGAAGTACCTCCTCCTTACAGAAGACCACAGCCATAATAGCACTGCTACCTTTCAGGTATGTAGTGTTGTGTTCCTGATGGTGAGTAAGGTTCCCAGAGCTCCAACCCACTTATAGGTCGGCAACGCGCTTGTGACTCCCTTGGTGTTGCGAGTGCCCATGGGCGACGGTAATTGCTTACCATCAGGCTATCCGTCTGCTCGTTTGCCACCTTTATCATAAAAATAAAAAAATAAAAAAAAAATAAAAAAAAATAAAAAAATTAACATAACTGAGTGACAGAGAAAATCGTCCAAAACATTTCGAATGTCGTTTTTCGCGGTACCGCCACGGTGTCAAAAAAAATTGTAATCATTGTTGTTGCATGAGCGATATTTAATAGTAATTAACATAAAATTTTTGTCATTTTAATATCGACATAATAGTATATGTAAAAACCACGTACAGTCAGCAGCAACAGTTTCAAATTGACCTACACGCGCTCTTTTTCTCTTGACAATAGAGACGTGTTGACCTCATTTTGAACACCTCAAATGCTTAGCTACTTCTGCTGCTGACTGTACCTACGTAACGTACGTAAAATCATCCAAGGTAGAGGCACCAATGATGGACGGTTTAAGTTGACAGGTACCGGTGATGGACACTTCATTATTAATATCGGAACAACGCCTCTATTATCAAGGCGATAAAGCGAATGTTTAGATATTTCTGACTACCTTCACAGCTCAGATATATCTGATAGCGACTGGACAAGGACCCGTGGACGTTCACTATTATTATAAAAAAATAAGGTCCATACATAAATGTTACAGGGCCCGTAATTTTCATGCCGATGACAGCAATTTGACGTCACGCTCCATATAGGGTGATCCCAAATCGTTTTATTGTAAATTATTAATCGTTAGTCGTCAATAATTTTATTGATGTACAAAAATAAAATAAAATGATACTTGTAGGTCCCACAATAATCCCCATAGACACTTTATAAGCAACCGAGTTGTCAAAAACTGGAACAAACTCCCAGAGGATACAGTATTGGCACAGAGTGTCAATGAGTTTAAGAACAAACTTGACAAACATAAAGAAACCCCAAAACCATATTGACTACTGTTTAAAGATCATACTGGATACAGGCGCTATCAGTTCATGAAACTGCCTGCCTGCTTTTACAAATAATAATAATAATAATAATAATAAGGCGTAGGGATGTGACGACCCCATCGCCCACTGGTTTTCTCCAGTGCAATCAGTCAACGCAGGGCAGCTTGTGGCGAGCTGTTGGAGAGTAGCGACTCCACGTACCTGAGTGCCCCTGGGGTGCCCTGTCGGACAGGTGGGACAGGTCCCCTGCCTCTGGCTTGCCTTCACCGGCCGTCCAGAGTGGGGTCGCGAGAGCTGCGTTCTCGAGGGTAGATGTGGAAACCTAAGTGGCGAGTTGGCTATATGTTTAAAGTCCAGTGACACCTCTCTACCCTTAGCCCTATGCATCGGTGTTGCCCTTGAGCCATCTTTGATGTCGCTTTTTGTGGGGGCCCATCTCGCATAGGGCGAGTCACCGTCTGCCGGAAATAAAATTGAATACCATTTTATTAGGCAGACGTCCGGTTTTTTATCCAATAGCCCAGTAGCTAGTCCATCCTTTCCACCCAATAGCCTAGTACATTCTAGATTCCATTATAACTCAATAGTCTTTACACCATGGCGGGTGCTGTCTCTGTGCGCGTCCCATGATACGGACAGGGGCAACATCCGCTTAGTGTACCCCTTACATTTCATTAAATTGTCGAAAGGGCCTCTGCGCGTTGGCTCGATCTGGCTCCGCGTACGCCTTCCAAATGTCCGGAACACCATTGTTCCGTGTACGGAAGAGACATACAAATAATAATTGTATTCGTTGTTGAAACCAGAAAAAATGTAAATTCTAAATTTTCCTTTTAACAGAAAAGTTGGGAAACAAAAGGATTTTCATGAATATTGCATTACGTATGAACGCGAAGGTGCCATAGAATTTCTTTGCATGGGAATTAATGCAAGAAGGATGGCGTACTTATTGAAATGTTTAACAATACCATTTAATAAAATGAATTTATAAAAACAAATCAAATAGTTTTATTTACGTTTCGCGTATCAAGTAGGTATGAATTATTATTTTTAAGTCATTTGTATATGATTAAAATTGGATTAAATTTGGACCCGGGCATGTCCTTAAACTACGTCCAACAATGAGAGGTAGGGCACACCATCACGCTTGAATCTGGGGCAGCCCAACTGGGGAAGTACCTCCTCCTTACAGAAGACCACAGCCATAATAGCACTGCCACCATTCAGGTATGTAGTGTTGTGTTCCTGATGGTGAGTAAGGTTCCCAGAGCTCCAACCCCCCTTAAAGGCCGGCAACGCACTTGTGACTCCCCTGGTGTTGCGGATGCCCATGGGCGACGGTAATTGCTTAACACCAGGCAATCCGTCTGCTCGTTTGCCGCCTATGTCATAAAAAAAAAATATGATTAAAATGATTGACGACTAATGATTAATAATTTACAATAAAACTATTTGGGATCACCCCTATATGGAGCATGACGTCAAATTGACGTCATCGGCATGAAAATTACGGGCCCTAGCCCCTTACGTTAATCAACTGTCACCCATACGATCTTTGACTTAAGAATGAAGTGTCCATCACCGGTATCTGTCAACTTAAACCGTCCATCATTGGTGCCTCTACCTTGGGTGATTATACGTACGTTACATATGTACAGTCAGCAGCAGAAGTAGCTAAGCATTTGAGGTGTTCAAAATGAGGTCCACACGTCTCTATTGTCAAGAGAATAAGAGCGCGTGTAGGTCATTTTGAACATTCAAACGCTTAGCAACTTTTGCTGCTGACTGTATGTAGTTTTTACATACATTATTATGTCGATATTAAAATGACAAAATTCAATGTCAATTACTATTAAAGTATTTTTAAACTCATAAATGCAAATATCGCTCATGCAACAACAATGATTACAATTTTTTTTTGACGAGAACGGCGCTACCGCGAAAAACGATTTTAGAAAATTTCGGATGATTTTCTCTGTCACTCTCATGACGCTTTTATTAGAGTAAAAGATAAAGATACCAGAAATATATGAACTTTGATGTTCGCGGTAGGTACCGGTCCTGCCTAGTGGATAGTGAATATAGTATTTCATGAAGTTTTCTTCTAAAGAAATATTTCCTCTAAATAAGCGACACAAAGTTTGAAACTTGGACGTGATTTTTTTAAATAAAATATGAGTTTGTGGTGAAATGACAAAACACGACTCCATGATTTGTTCATGTTCTCGAACATATAACGAAACTAGTAACTAAATATCAATTATCTTGATCAAATCTTTCCACAGAAATCAGAAGGGTTTGTTGGTTTTTCAGTACTTTGAAGAACATTTTCTCCAACAGGTTGAGTTTGGGCAGCTAAAAAAATACGTGTTTTTTTTTTAGTTTACTCTATAAACATACTGTGTGTAAGACTGTAAGTCTAATACGGGCGAAGAATTAAACCAGACATAGGATTTACCAGTATAATCATTAACCAAAAGGTTTCTCTTTATACATACTTATGTAATTAATTTTTATAAAATATCTGAGCACTACTGCGAACATTACGCGATATGAGCTTATGAAACTAACTGCCAACGAGTGTTTAACTCGAGTGTATTGCATTACATTGCGGGCCGATTTTTTTATATGGATAAAATTTTAATTGTACTTGTAAGCAAAAGTTATCTAAATATATTTCTTATGTTCTACTCTACCCTCCGTTAAGAGATTTGCCCGTATAAGATTTACACAATTATCAAAAAAAAATATCAAATCCTTGTTCCTTCTGAGTCAACTGTAGTATTCATAATTCAAATAAATGACAGTTTACTACGAATTAGATTCATTCATATAAACAAAAGAAACACGCGTCATATTCTTAAAACGGAAAATCTGAACACTTCTATATCTTCAAACAATATTGAATCATATTTACAAAGCCACTAAGTCTAATATTCTTTAAAATATACAGAATTCTATCTCATTGATCGAATTTCAAATGTAATATCTTTCAGTTCCAAAAACATCGATTTTGAACTTAATATCAAAGAGGTTAAAGTGCGTATTTCAATAGCGGGAAAGGTATGCATTTTCACAGGTTGTCACAACATTGTCTACTAGTAATACTTAATATGGCATTATCAAGCAAAATGAACCTTATTGTCGATGGCGCTTACGTCGAACCGCGTTACGTTGGTATTGCGGCATCTTGAACAACGGCGTAAGCGCCATCGACAATAAGGTCCCTTTTCATAGATATTGTCACTTATATCCGTTACTAAGTGAATGATATCACACTGTTATCATTGAGCTGAGTAAACAAGATGGCTGGACTACTGAGAATTATAAGTAGGTACTTAAAAGGTTTGATAAATTATTGTCTAAAGAAAATATTTATGGATTATTTAAAGAAAAACACAGCTTCGCTATATTTGACGATAGGTTTGGCCTAGTGGGTAGTGACACTTTTTTTTTGACGCAGGGAAAATGCATTTATGCATCCCCCCAGCCCTGGGGAAGGGTCTTACAAGGGGTATGTGGGAATCGCCCCTCCATATGGGAAGGGAATACCCACTAAAAACCCTGCGGCGTTTCCGTCTTTGCCGGTAATTGAGTGGGTAGTGACCCTGCCTTTGACGCCTATGGTCCTGGGTTCACCAGTAAAGGTTAGTTAAGGGCACATTTAAGTGTCAGACAAAAAGATTACCGATGGACAAGGATCGGTACCAGCGGAGGTCATCGAAGCTTGCAATCTCAACAAAAAACTTACAGAAGCGACGGCAAGAGACCCGACGGAATGTCCTTAGTCCCTTGGAGTATGGGGCGGGTGCTAGTTTGGGATGCAACCTGCGTCGATACACTAGCCCCGTCCCATCTCCAAGTTACTTCCTTGAGGGCGGCAGCCGCTGCAACCGCGGCGGAAAATGGAAAGTTTGACAAATATAGAGGTCTCAGCGCCGAATATTGCTTTGTCTCTTTAGGCGTTGAGACCCTAGGTCCTTGGGGCCCTAGCGCTCTGAGTCTTTTCAAAGCTATTTGGAAGAGACTCAGAGACGCTACAGGTGACCGGAGAGCTGGCAGTTACCTCGCTCAACGCATCTGTCTCGCAGTTCAGCGGGGTAACGCAGCCAGCGTCTTCGGCACCATGCCGAAGGGACCTTTTCTAGATTTAGTATAGTTAGTTTTTAGTCCTATTTTTGTATTATTTTATTATTTGAGTTAATGTTTATATACTGTATTTTTCATACTTATCACAAATAAAATTTTAAAAACTTACATATAACTCAATATCTTATCTATTTGTTTGACACTTAAATATGCCCTTAACGTAAGGTACGATTCAAACTGTAGCGTGGGCCCGTCTATTTGAGCCGGTTCCCGTCGGCTTGGCGAACTTCCCCAGAACTGACTATTATATAACTATTATATATATCGTCGTCTAGTACCTCCAACACAACTCTTACTTTTTTTTATGACATAGACGGCAAACGAGCAGACGGATTGCCTGGTGTTAAGCAATTACCGTCGCCCATGGGCACCCGCAACACCAGGGGAGTCACAAGCGCGTTGCCGGCCTTTAAGGGGGGTTGGAGCTCTGAGAACCTTACTCACCATCAGGAACACAACACTACATACTTGAAAGGTGGCAGTGCTATTATGGCTGTGGTCTTCTGTAAGGAGGAGGTACTTCCCCAGTTGGGCTGCCCCAGATTCAAGCGTGATGGTCAACGCTGTGCCCTACCTCTCATAAACTGAGCTTACCGTAGGACTAGGTCGATTTGTGTAAGATTGTCCCGAAATATTTATTTATTTTATTATTCACTGCTACCCTTTTCCCTGGGCTCATGAAGGACAGGCAAATAAGTCTAAGAAAAAGTTTCAACCACCGCCAGTGATACAGGAGATACAGTAGCCATCAGATATATCGGAGCTGTCATCATCACAATTTAAGAGCCATGCTCTTGTCGGTGGAGTATTCGCCAATTAGTTCTTTCGTTTGCCAGCCTTTTGAGCTTTTCATATGATGCGACACCAGCTTTCTCCCTGACCTGCTTAAGATAGGTATATCTTGGCCGTCCTCGGCATCTCCTTCCTTCTATCTTTCCCTCTAGGATATTCAAAAAGGAGCTGTAGAGGTCATAAATTTCTGAAGCCTATTGCCAAGACGATAAAGTACATATTGTTTGACGACCGGTCTGGCCTAGTGGGTAGTGACCCTGCCTATGAAACCGATGATCCTGGGTTCAAATCCCAGTAAGGGCATTTATTTGCGTGATGAGCACAGATATTTGTTCCTGAGTCATCGGTGTTTTCTATGTATTTAAGTATTTATATGTATCTATCTATTATATCGTCGTCTAGTACCTAAAACACAAGCCTTATTGAGCTTACCGTAGGACTAGGTGGATTTGTGTAAGATTGTCCTAAAAATATTTATATTTTGTAATATTTATTTGTATTTGTATGTTGAGCAAGGATTTCTGGTTCAACCTCAAAATGGCGGAATCGTCTTGAGAATACATTATTAGTTTCTTAACGTAGTTTAGTGTGTAATATATAATATTGCTAGCTTAATATGCAGTGATAATATTTAATATGTAACGCAGAATTGTGCAGCTAATGAAGAAGTGATCTCAAAACGAGTTTCACCACTATTTTGGTCACCACCCGGTTGCCTCTTGGCTTTCTGTAGTCCAGCTACCAATTTACAAAATGCCTATAACCAAACAACATCGTGCTCTAAGAGCAAACTTTTTTTTATACAACTACGGTGGCAAACAAGCTTACGGCCCGCCTGATGTTAAGCAGTTACCGTAGCCTATTGACGCCTGCGACTCCGGAGAGGATTCACAAGTGCATTGCCTACCTTAAAAGTTGTTAGAGCTCTGAGAACGTTACTCACCATCAGGAACACAACACTACTTATCTGAAAGGTAGCAGTGCTATTATGGCTGTGGTCTTCTGTAAGGAGGAGGTACTTCCCCAGTAGGGCTTCTCCAGACTCGAGCGCGATGGTACTTCGCTGTGCCCTACCTCATTGTTGGACGTAGTTTAAATACCCGAGTTAAGTTTAAGGACATACCCGGGTTAGAACCTAACAATATTATATGTTATTTTACTTATTTGTTACTTTACTTGACATCGGCGAAATCATCGATTGATAATTATATTCATTTGGATGGAAGCCATATTCTAATAGAAAAAAAATAAAAAGAGTATAAGTGAAAAATTAACTTAAGCATATGGCCTATGTAGTAGTAACTTGTGTGTACACGCATGTCGGCTATGCACGCATCGCTCATATTCTATATTCAAATGTTGACGTAAGCTCCATATTAATTCTCTGCACAACTACATAGACATGGTGATTCAGTTAAGTTTTTCACCTACATCCCAGTGTACGATAGTAGTATGCCTTGCGTTTTGTAAACTGGTAGCTGGACTTTAGTAACACATTTCAGTGGTATACAGTCCACTGCTGGACATAGGCCTCCCACAAATATGACTTGTATCATCTTGGGGGGTAGTTGCCATAGTCGTCACGCTTGGCAGGCGGGTTGGCAACCGCAGTAGCTGTAGATTAGATTGGGCGCTGGTGCTTGTCCGTAGGATATTTCCCTTTGTCGCCTCTTACGACACCCGCGGGAGGAGATGGGATAGTGCTATTCTAGTTAGCCGGCATCACACGGCAAAGACTTTAGTAAACTTGACATTAAAAAAACATAAAAATTAGTGGGACGGATGTAATATGCCCTTTAGCACTACAGAAAGTACAGAATATGCCGTAGCTAGGGAAGGGACATAGGGCATGTAGAAGTATAAAAAATCGATAGATTAATCGATTGATTAAGAAATTATTTACCTGGATTGGATTGCTTTTATCGAATACGGGGTGAATTCTTAAACTGGGCCCGGACTAGTTTTAAACTACGTCCAAATGAGGTATGTTCGAATGTCATAACCTCTACTCACGTTCAGCGAATGACATCTCACACAAATTAATATAAAATACAAAATTAAAACAAAATAGTAACTACCTATCCCGCTTTAGGTAATAGTCGTAATTAATTATGGTTGTGGGCAAATACATCCCGGGGTTCAAACCTGCGACCTCCGGATTGCAAGTCGCACGCTCTTACCGCTAGGCTATCAGTGCTTTTTAATGACGACCGGTCTGGCCTAGTGGGTAGTGACCCTGCCTCTGAAGCCGATGGTCCTGGGTTCGATTCCCAGTCGGGGCATTTATTTGTGTGATGAGCACAGATATTTGTTCCTGAGTCTTGGGCGTTTTCTATGTATTTAAGTATTTATATGTATTTATTTATTATATTTGTCGTCTAGTACCTACAACACAAGCCTTACTGAGCTTACCGTAGGACTAGGTCGATTTGTGTAAGATTGTCCCGAAATATTTATTTATTATTTAATGATATAATAGTAAGAGAAAATCACTAATTCAATAGTTAGTCCATTTCTTCCACCCAATAGCAATACATTCTAGATTTCATTAAAACTCATTAGTCTTAACAACATGGCGGGTGCTGTATTTATGCGCGTCTCGTGATACAGTCAGAGGCATCCGCTTAGTGTACCCCTTACATTCCTGAAAGGGCCTCTGCGCGTTGGCTCGATCTGGCTCCGCGTACGCCTCCCAAATGTCCTGAACTGTTTTTTTTCCCATCCCATCCCATACTATGGGCCTCATAAGAAGGCTGAAAGTCAAAGGGCAATGGAGAGGGCTATGTTGGGAGTCTCTCTGCGTGATCGCATCATCAGGAATGATGTCATCCGCAGTAGAACCAAAGCTACCGATATGACAGTGGCCGGGGCACATTGCGCGCAGAACCAATGGTCGATGGAGCGGAAGGGTTCTTTGTGGCGACCACGAACTGGAAGACGCAGCGTAGGTAGACCTCCCACAAGGTGGACCGACGACCTGGTGAAGATCGCGGGATGTGGCTGGATGTGGAAGGCGCAGGGCCGGTCTTTTTGGGTCGTTTTGGGGGAAGTTTTTGTCCAGCAGCCGGCTGACATGATGATGTTGATGATGATGATATTTTTCCCATCCCTAGTAAACGTTAATCGTTATCGATGCCGATGAATGTGGAAGGCGCGGGATCGGTCTTTTTGGGTCGTTTCGGAGGAGGCCTACGTCGAGCATTGGACGTCTTTGGGCTGATATTACAATGATGATGATGATACTTTTCCCATCCCTAGTAAACGTTAATCGTTATCGATCCGATATTATATCACCTTTGCGCTGAATTTCAAAACTGATAAGATAATCAGTAAGAAGTTCTAAAAACTGATACACAGTGGTTTAAGCGGGCGTTGGCTACGCGTGTTATAATAGTGTTAGCTCGGGATTAATTAGTCCTATAAGTGTTGTGATGGCGATGAAAAGTTTTATTGTATTAGCCGTTATATCGGTCTGCGTTACGGCACAAAATAGGTGTAAGTATTTCATTTTTAATCTGTTATTATTATGTAACATGTATTATCTTTTTAGCCGGTAGATATTTTAGCCGGACACTAGCATACGTGTATAGTGCAATGTAAAATTTTCGGTATTTCGGGTAAACCCGAGAAATTTATTAGTAAAATTAAATTGAATCCACCTCCATACTATTCAACATCGACGCGGCGTAGGTACTGAGCCCGAAGTTTAGGTATAATAGCTCCCGAGTTTCCGATCCCTGCCTATGAGATAACGATATGAGAAGGTCCTCCTTTTTCCCTCTTTCCCCCTCCCTCGAAGCTTTTTTTTAACAACAACCTTTAAGGAAGTGTGGGCTTGACCTTTTATCCGAAAATGATTGAAATCCGTACATAAATAACGCGACAGCAAACTTCCCCCCTTTTCCCCTTTCAAGCACAATCAAAAAAATGGCTCGACAATTGGCAAATAAATCAAGGAACGTACATGCCAAGTTTCATCGAAATCAGAAGAAAAATGCGACCTCTAGACCGACACTGACCAACCAACCAATAGTACACACACATCAATCTGCCAAATCGTCGTACCAGTGAGAGACCTCAAACCCAACACGCACCCGAGCGCCCGTGCGTCCTCTCCTTGTGAGTTAAAACGGAGACGTTCGACGCCTCGCTTCGCTCGGCTCTTCAGTCAATTATATTTTTAAGCAGAAACGTCTAACAAAACTATAATTCTTAGAAATAAGGAAACATGGAAAAATCAAACTGCCCCGGGCGAGACTCGAACTCGCTACTCTGGGACCCATGGCTCTAACAACTGAGCATAACATCAGCAGATCAACAGAGCATGTATCCCAAAGTCGCGAATTCCATTCTCGCCCGGGGCACAAAATTTTTCCTTTATTTAGTTTGAAATACAAGTATATGTGTCATTATCTAGGAAAAGGGACCTTATTGTCGATGGCACTTATGTCGAATCGCATTGCTTTTGTATTATATCGTCTTGAAGAACGACATAAGCGCCATCAATAATAAGGTCCCTTTTCGTAGATAATGTCACATATAAGATCGTATATTACTCGCGGTAGGAACGCAGCTATAGGGAAGAATGAGAGATGAATATCGCTATTTCATTTTTGCATATAGCTGCGTTCCTACTTTCTGCAAGAAAACTTGCAAGTGTAAACTACGCTTTAAGCAAGTTTTTTTTGCCTCTACGTGACTTATAGGTATCTTCAAAATTTTACAATCAATTGTCAATAAATCCAAAAACAAATCAGCTTAAACAGAGGTTCCTCAAATATCACCTCTATCATCGGTCATCGAGTAAACCCAATATTGAAATAACTTCTTCTTTTTAAAGACTTTATTGTAATACTGTGCCCGCGGTGTTACCCGCGGTTTATCAGGGAAAAAACGTAGCCTGTGTGTTAATCCACGGTGTCAGCTAACTCCATACCAAATTTTATTAAAATCGCTCCAGTCGTTTAGACGTGAAGAAGTAAAAAACATACACACTAAACACTCACAAACTTTCGCCTTTATAATATGAGTACAATACTAGCTTTTCCTCGTGACATCGTCGGCCAGCCATGCCCATCTTTAAGGTATGTTTGCCGGATAATAATTATCCTATGTCCTTTCTCGTAGCTCAAACTCTGTACATACCAAATTTCATCCCAATTGGGTCAGCGGTTTAAGCATGAAGAGGTAACAGATAGACAGGCAGAGAGAGTTACTTTCGCATTTATAATATTAGTATGGATTATAATAATTACGAGTACTTGATTAGGTACTACATTAAATCTAAAAAAGGCCCTTGAGTCCCAAGAAGGCCCAAGAAGGCTCCTTTTACGTCGAGTTCTGAACTAAGTATATAGGAAGTCCATACTTTTTTTTACTTTTCTCAATAAAAATCCTCTTTTACGGTACAATCTAAAAAGACTATTGAGGCATATTGTACCAAAGATGTTGGCGACATTTTCTGGTTGTATCGCAGCTGATACGTTGTGCGAGGAAACCGGCAGCTCTTCGGTCACCAGTTACGTCAACCAGACGATGCGCGATTCCCGCTAAAAGTTTGCGCACGCTCGGACCCCTTAGGCCTAGCGATTATACGCCAAACATCAAAAATTAAATGGTTGAATTCAATTGAGAATTTAATTAAAACTGTACACAATTAAATTAGTAGAAATTGGTGACTTCGTCCAATGACTTTTTCCATTCCAGATTCTAGTGCGTAAGTAAAAGATATGTGACATTATCTAGCAAAAGGGACCTTATTGTCGATGGCACTTACGTCGAATCGCGTTGCGTTTGTATTGTATCGTCATGAACAACGACATAAGCGCCATCGACAATAAGGTCCCTTTTCATAGATAATGTTACATATTATTTAGATCTTTTCAAGACAAGAGTAAATAGGCTGTTACTGAACCATCGTGCTACACCCTCGACCTCGACACTTACCATCAGTGTGACTGAGGTAAAACGCTAGTCAGTCTTGTATAATAAAATGTTTAAATCCAATTCAAACTTACATTATTTTTCCTGAACAAATTCCGTGCTACGGCTCGCACATGGTCGATTTTCGAATATCTGAGAGATGCATCATATATCCGGCCACAATTCGATATCTGACATATCCGGTCATAATTTTACTATTCGTAGTATACAGCCGGATACATGATTACATTACTCACATAGATAGGAAACTAAAAATGCCGCCGGCATCCTTGTAACAGTGTATCAGCCTTTTTTAGATTTGATATAAAGTATTTATGCTTAGCTGTATTTTTAAATAAGTATTTTATTTACAATAATTATATTCATTATAACAATTAAACTGCACGTACTTAACTAGTTATTGCATTAGCTGTATTTTATATAGGAAAAGTGAATAAAATGAGCTTAAATAAAGACATGTTTAAGAATTTCTATTTGCATAAGGAACATTTTATATATACTTAATTTTAGGCAAAAGTTCGTCGTCGGATAGCTAAACTACTAGTCGGATAACTAAACTTCTAGTCGGATAACTAAACTTCTAGTCGTATAACCAAACTTATAGCCGGATATTCGATATCCGGTCACACCAATATTCGTTATACCTATTGCACCTCTAATAACAATCTTTTTTAAAGATCCGCGCATATTCACAGGGAAGTCGCAAATCTAAATAAATTATATTAATAGTATTGCGATACAACGAGTACAATGCCTCAAGGGACTTTTTTAGATTTTATATTGTAACTAGTTAAGTACTTGTAGTTATCATAATACATTAAATTATAAATGATATAAACCACAAAAAGCAATGAAACTCGAAATGTTGTATAATGTTATTTTGTATTTCTGTATAATTAATAATTATACTATTTCTGCTCCTTGTATTTCTTGCTGTGTACGCTTGCTTTGGATGACATAGTTTGGATATAGCATAGCTTTGGATGGCGACCGGTCTGGTCTAGTGGGTAGTGACCCTGCCTATGAAGCCGATGGTCCTGGGTTCGATTCCCAGTCAGGGCATTTATTTGTGTGATGAGCACAGATTCATGTTCCTGAGTCATGGGTGTTTTCTATGTATTTAAATATTTATATGTATCTATCTATTATATATATCGTCGTCGAGTACCTACAATACAAGCCTTACTGAGCTTACCGTAGGAATAGGTCGATTTGTGTAAGATTGTCCCGAAATATTTATTATTTATTTATAGTTCTTTACAAGAAACCTACCACTAACAAAATATTATTTTATTGCTTGGAATGTTGTCTAATGGATAAATAAAATAAATGAGCTGAGTAACTAATTTGTTAAACTTATTAATTGAATTGATATAGATTAATATGACGGTACTTATGTATTTAGAAATAAAATAATTGTAAACACAACATTATCGTGAGATTTAAACATATTAATTGTATAAAAGTGGGTAACTCACGTTTTATAAGTCGAATATTGCTAACCGACGCAGACAGAAATGCTCATGATTATGCTCCTCCTTACGGAGTGAAACATGTCGAGCAATATTCGACTTATAAAACGTGAGTTACCCGCTTTTATAAAATTAATATCATTATAGATATATCGCCGCCTAGCATGTAATTACAACACAAGCCTTATTGAACTTAGGTACTATTGGACTACGTGGATTTGTGTATCAGTTTCAGATAATCAATAGAATTTATATTTAATAGTATTTAATGTAACCTTTTAAAAGCCAACGTGTTGTAAGTTGTCATACTAGGGAGTTTTCAAAATTTGGTACTCCCAATTGGCGAAAGCTGTTAAGAAAAGTTAAATCACTGTCAGTTTCGTGACGACAATTAAGCATGAAATCTTTATGAAGATCGACTTTTTGCCTTTAATTTGTTGTATTATCGATTGAAATTTATAAAATGAACATCAATACTAAGTTTTTATCGAAATTTAATCCTTAATTGTCGTCACGAAACTGACAGTGATTTAACTTTTCTTAACAACTTTCACTAATTGGGTGCACTAATTTTTGAAAACTACCACTAACGCGCAGCGATCTAAAAGTGTCATGGCGTACGCTGTCAAAATATTTCTGGTGACAAATAAGATATTATATTCGTTCTTAATTATAGTCTATACTTATAGGTAGTTTCAACAACCATATTAGTAAATTTCGGATCATTGTCTCTGTCACTCTCATGACACCTTAAATAGAGTAAAAGAGAAAGATGCCCGAAATATACGAACTTCCATGTTCGCGGTACCGCTCCAGAATGGAGCACAAACGAACAGAGCGCTCAAGGCGAGCGATCGCCGCGTAGCTGTAATGTAACTGTAATGTACTCGTACAGTCATTAACCAATTTGATTTCTGGGCCACTTCGTTCCCTGTCACAGTGAACATCTATATGAAAGACGCAAAAGATCTCTTATTAACGTCACTGTGACAAGGTTCAAAGTGGCCTAGAAATCAAATTGGTTGACTATAACAGGATCGCCGTGAAAATATTATAATCAAAGGTCTAGTCAGTCGCGAATAGGTTAAAAACTATTTACGGTACTTCTCGATTAGACATGCTGGCTCGTCACTCGCCTCGCTATTCGTCGAAACGTACGACGACACTTTGCCTATACAAAAACGCGATGCGAGGGACGAGAGGAATAGCGAGACGTCCGCGTACACATGCGTGCTCGTGTTTCGCCTCGTTATTCGCCTTGCTACTCGTGCGAATGTGTGGCGGTAGCAATATGGCTTCAGTGTAGGTACAATACCCAGGTCCCCAGCTTTAAAACGGTTAGGTGTACCGCCCTGTAACTGGTTCTGATCAATTCCAAGAAGCAAGGCCAGTCATCGCTATACATCTAATTCGTGATTCACGAACGCCACGCCTAGCGTTCAATAAACGGTATCAGGTAGATAGCCTCTGATAACGCTTATCAGCGTAAAGGACACTGCATTAGGACATTCGTGTAGCGACAATACGAAATAAATAGTTTGCTTCTGATCAGTGGTTTAGCGTTGCAACGCAATCACATCCGCCATTATTTTGACGACAGGCTTGGCTTTGGGTAGTGAACCTGCCTTTAAAGCCGATGGTCCTATGTTCAAATCCATTATAATATTTCAAGGCTGTTACTGAACCAGCGTGCGACACCCTCGACCTCGTCGACACTTACCATCAGATGTGACTGAGGTCAAACGCTGGTCAGTCTTGTATAAAAAAAAGATCTTTGTAAACACGTGGCTCGCTTAGCAACTTCTGCTGCTTACTGTACAATATATAAATTCAAATTCATTTTCTTTTTCGTGATAAACAATATTAAAATTACAAAAATATATAGCACATTTGTTACCCTCCACCGCGTATTTTTTTTTTTATGACATAAGGCGGCAAACGAGCAGACGGATTGCCTGATGGTAAGCAATTACCTTTAAGGGGGGTTGGAGCTCTTGGAACCTTACTCACCATCAGGAACACAACACTACATACCTGAAAGGAAGCAGTGTTATTATGGCTGTGGTCTTCTGTAAGGAGGAGGTACTTCCCCAGTTGGGCTTCTCCGGACTCGAGCGTGATGGTACTTCGCTGTGCCCTACCTCTCATAAATAGAGTATTGCAACAGAAAAACCGACTAAATTAACTAGGCAAGCGAGAGTATGCTATCAGCCATCTTGAAAATTTACTTGGAATTGGCAGCTTTGTTGTATTTTGTCCTTCAGCATCGTATTTCAGTTTTTATACTTCCATTGAGGAGAAAACTTTAACGCAAAATTATTGATCCAGTTCCTACTTATCGGGTTATCTACATAAATTGCTATCAAAATATAAATATAGGGGACGGGTGTTGCGACATGTTGTCATGCAAAATACAAAAAGTTGGCGCCCTTAATATTATCCGTTGGGTTTCATTTATTACGAATAACTTCGTAAAAAAATTACGTACCGTAAAACTACCCAACTAGTCCAATAGTGCAATTATGGTCCAAACCTTTAACCCTTTATAGGGCAACTTCAAAATTTCAATGCAATAATGACCACCCAACAACATAGTCTTTTTTGTATTTTTTTCTTAATAAGAATCATTAGGACAATCGAACCGCGAAGAGGCTTGAACGCAAGACCACGGTGACTTTTGGGCGTTAAAGGGTAACGTAATTGTAATTACGTATCAGAGAATTTTAAAAAAATAGTACACCCAATTAGTGAAAGTTGTTAAGAAAAGTTAAATATACACTGTCAGTTTCTTGACGACAATTTAGCATGAAATCTTTATGAAGGTCGACTTTTTGCCTTTAATTAGGTTGTAATCTCGATTGAAGTTTATGAAATGAACATCAAAACCAACTGTGATTTAAATGTTTTTAACAATTTTCGCTAATTGGGTGTACAATCTTCAGAACTCCCATCAATCCTATTTACTTTTTGCTTTTTCCTTCATTTAATCGTTCATTTGTCTTTTAAATGCGTGTTTTAAACAGTACTCTCACCTAAATGAAGATATTGAACTTAGTTTTGGACCATTGTTGGGAGCTTTTGGACTATACTTGGGGAGTTTTACAGCAACCGAGCATTAGTCAGTCAAGTGCAAAAATATGTACCGAAAGAATCCTTTCATAAATACGTTCTGCAACCTTATTTACTGTACAATAGAGTTGCTCGGTTCATATTTTTGAGACTTTGGCTGTGAACGAATTTTTACACTTAACTGGTCCACGAAAATGTATTTTTTCTTATCCATTTTTTATGCAATATGTATGCTTTCAGATCGGGTATGCGTGTCATCAACCAGCCAGTGCCAGGCTTTGGAGTTGGGTGATTCTCAAGCTATCTGCACACCAGTAGAGTCCAGGTAACTTTCTGAACTGACCTTTACAAATGTCAAATATTAGCTAGGCAATATATACAGGTTCAGCGGATATCCGGCCACCATTCGGTATCCGGGCTATCCGGTCACAATTTTACTATTCGATTGAACAGTACGCAGCGCAGTACAATACACACAGGTGAAATATTTCGATACGGAAAAAGTTTCAAAATATGTATACATATGCTTTAATATTGTGACTATAAAGTGCATGTATACATATTATGGCAATTTGTTCGCATCGATATATCTGACTTTGGCTGTACATGTACATAACGGTAAACGAAGCGTAAAACGTTAACTCCAAGTACTCAAATATTAAGATCAGTTTAAGGCTGCTTTTATCAATGTTCGCAATTCAATACGCACTGTCTGTGCATTTAGCGCAATCTCTGTCAATGAGTGCTTACAGCGAGAAACGAGTTGCAACTTGCACAGCACATGCTCGCGCGCGTTTGTATTTACTTTTAGGTAAAACTTCTGGCGGGATATTAGGGGACCGGATATTCGGTGGCAAGATATCCGGCTGATGTAACCGCCGGATATACGGCGGATGAAATTACCGGATATCCGGTATCCGGCCGAACCACTACTCATTGCATCTCAAGTACATGTCTGCTAGATCTGTCTGGAGGACTCATACTATTGACACCGCAGCTGGTCTAGCGTGAAAATCGAAGTTCGAAAATTTCCAGCGTCTGTCTCTTTTACTCCAGCGTAAGGCGTAATTATTTGGAGTGACAGAGATAATCGTTAAAAATTTGCGTTTCGATGTATTTTATTGCGTCGATTTCGAATTCTTTCAAAGCTCTTAGGGATGGTAGCTTTAAGCTTGATACCTTCACGCCGTCCTGAGAAAAAGGGTATTGACAGACAGACAGGCAACAAAGCGATCCTATTAGGATTACGAGTATGTTCTATTACTTTTAAGAAGGCCGGAATACTTTATTTTTAAAAGAGAAGTCCGTCATATGACACTAAATACCGATCAGATAATGTAGGAAATTGGTTGGTAAACGGTATTTCCTGATAGACGGCCTTACCCACATTGACCTTACCACAAAAATGATAGATGGATAGATAGAAACATTTATTCATGACACACACATAATAATGACAACAAAAAAAAACACACACACAACGACGTGTGCCACGAAATGGCCTCATCTCAGCGTAATGCCAGCAATCGCCAGCGCTGGTCTTCCGATAAGACCATCAGAAATGAAGTCTACTGTTGACGCTAGGAATCCCTGACCCTGAGTTTATGACATGCAATACCTGCTTCCAGGGTGGACTGCGCGTTGCAACTGGCGCGTGGAACTGCTGACGTCGGGTTCTTCAGTGATGAGGAGCTTCTGGTCCTTGCGCAGACGCAGCCCAACGACCACTTCGTTATCGCCACCATCAGGGATGCTACTAAATTAGGTGATTATTTACACAGAAAAATATTTCAAAATTATGCTAAATTAAAAATATCCTTGAACTAAAAAGTAAGTCGGTTAGGGAATTTAATTGTTCAGCCCTTTAGGGTTTTTTAATACAACGACGGTGGCAAACAAGCATACGGCCCGCTTGATGGTAAGCAGTTACCGTAGCCAATGGACGTGTGCAACTCTAGAGGATTTACACATATTAGGTGCCTGTGAAATGGGGTCGAGGATGCTGGCGGTATTTCCTCGCTCGATAGACAAGGAATCTTTTAGGAAAATCCTTGGGTTTTAATTTAACCACCCATTCTATCACATTGTCTTAAATCTTTCAGACGCGGTATCCTTCGAGGCGGTGACAGTAGTCCGCAACAACCACACCGGTGGACTTCAAGGTCTGCGAGGCAGCAAATACTGCCACCCTGGGTTGGGAGAAGCCGCCCTCCGCTGGTCTCCGCGTGTTGAGAAGGAACTTGAAACACAGGTTACTCATGCTTTGGTCTACTCACATTTACATTACATTTCAGCCGTATGCAGTCCACTGCTGGACATGGGCCTCCCACAAATATGACTTATATCTTGAGGGTAGTTGCCATAGTCGCCACGCTTGGCAACCGCAGTAGCTGTAGATTGGGTTTCGACGGACGCTGCTGCCCATCCGTAGGATTTTTCCCTTTATCGCCTCTTACGACATGTGCTGGGAGGAGATGGGGTGGTGCTATTCTACTCATCAACTGGTTATTTTTTTAAGGATGCCATTGCAAAAGTTAATAGGAAGCTTTAGGCCTTCAACCATGGGTCAGATTACAAGAAAACTTGACGTATGATTATATTCCAGGCCGCTGGCACGGACCGGTGTCCAGATGCAGATTACCGGTTAAAGACAGCTGATGAGATGGAAGTAGCAGGTCTCAGTCATTTCTTTGGAGACTCCTGCCGCCCTGGTGCATGGAGCGCTAATGAAACCCTCGATGCAGAGCTTAGTAAGTCTAGTTTATGTGGAAAGCCATAAGGTTTATTGGAGAGCTCTGGAGGCGTAGCGGTAAGAGCGTGTGACTTGCAATCTGGAGGTCGCCGGTTCAAGCCCCGGCTTGCACCAATGAGTTTTTCGGGACTTATGTACGCAATGTCATTTGATATTTAACAGTAATTTTCGGTGAAGGAGAACATCACGAGGAAACCGGACTAATCCCAATAAGGCCTAGTTTACAGCTGGGTTAGGTACGCCAGCATCTCCGATACCATCCCAGTACTTAAGAATTACTTAAAAAAGTCTTTGATGTCTAAGGGCTATTACAGAGTAGAGGATTATTTGACAGACAAACATGCATGGCCCAAACCAGAAACTAACAAAACCGCCTAGCAATTAATTCAACTATTGTATGTACTGCCAGATCATGTAAATGACACAGTTCAGATAAGAAAGCATATTAAAGTATGTCTATTTTGTGAAGTCGAATTTGTTTATACATTATTATTTTTACTTTTATATTTTTGTATTTTCATATCTTGTAATAAAGTGTTTGATATGTTTTCTTATCGGACTACGCATAATTATTAACTTTAAGATTTGATGTATCACTGTATTGAAAAAATAAGTCCCGCCGTAGTTTCTTGCCGGTATCTTCTCGGGTCAGAGGTGTAGGGTTTGAACCGGTGTAGATTTTTTTTTTTGACGTTCATAAGTGCATGTAATGTGCCTAAATTGAAAAATAAAGATCTTTTATCTTTTTTTTTATATATAAGGGTTCTTTTTAGATTTTGTGCAGACTGTGTTTACTCTTAATAAACTTTTAACATAATAATTTGATTTAATAAAACAATTACGTACGAGTATACGCATACATAAATCCCGTTTGACGTTTCAAGAGACGCAAGGCGAACCTGGACTGGAGATAATTCCTTCTTAAACTTACCGTGGAACTCAGTCAAATTGTGTAAGAATGTTCTGTAATATTTATTTATTATATTTAATTCCACTTTTTGTCCCACAGAGCGTCAGTTCCCCAGCCTCTGCGCCCTCTGCGGCCCGAACTCTCAATGCGACTACACTATTGACATGGGTATTACTGTGTCCGGGATCAACAACAACAACGCTCATGTGAAAGCCCTAGAGTGCCTCAGGACCAGCGGTGACGTGGCCTACGTGGCTTGGCAGCACGTTCGCGAGTTCTTTACTGTAAGTTTCTCTTGTCGAATATAAAAGTGCATACTTTACAGGGTGATGAAGTTTATTGGATCTTAACGCTTGTTACGACTTCATAAATGGGCGTTTTCAAAAAATTGTGCACTCAATTAGTGAAAGTTGTTAAGAAAAGTTAAATCACTGTCAGTTTCGTGACGACAATTAAGCATTAAATATCGATAAAAACTTGGTTTTGATGTTCGTTTTATAAACTTCAATCGGTATCACAACATAATAGAAGGCAAAAAGTCGATCTTCGTAAAGATTTAATGCTTAACTGTCGTCACGAAACTGACAGTGATTTAACTTTTTTTTACATATTTCGCTAATTGAGTGTACTAAATTTTGAAAACTCCCAAATATTACATTTGGGGAACACGTGTCAGTGTTGGAATCCGGCTAAAGGAGGATTATGTTTTATGTGAGTGTGGACGTAATGTGTGTCTGAGTGTGTATGCCAAGGAATTTGGCACGTTCTGCAGCTGATGTCGTTTGACAGTTTGTGAGGAAGGAGGTGAGGAATCAATAGATGTCTCCCAAGTCATTCAGGGTATATTAGGATTAAAATAGAAAATGGCCAATTTACAAAGTCGGTTGGATTGGATTTTTAACTTCCTTATACGGGTCAGTGGGGGGAAGTCAGAAAGTCTGAGAGATAGCGAAATCTGTTCTTAGGAACCATGGCTTCGATTTCAGATTTATTAATAATGACATTCAAACCTTTTTTTAATTTCTCATACATAACCGGTAAATGAAGAAAAATGTATTCATGACTCATGAATTAAGTTTCGTATAATCAACAAAAACGACGAAAAATCTTTCAGATTTACACCTAACATTGTTTACATGACTTCGACCAGAGTCGAATCCCGGTTATGTATGAGAGATTTAAAAAAAAGTTTGAATGCCATTATTATTAAATCTGAAATTGAAGCCATGGTTCCTAAGAACAGATTTCGCTATCTCTCATAGTTTCAGACTTCCCCCTACTGACGCATTTGGATTGATCACCCGGTATACATTATTTTAGCATTTCATCACTTTTCTCTATTTATAATGCCATTCATGCAACAACTGTAAGTCTCTGAAATAAATGACACGGTTACAATTAAGGTTAGCTCACGTTAGAGCGGCCCGTCGCCGAGCCGAGGCCGTCGCTACATTTTGTATGGATTGAATCACGTGATCACCGGCATTGTACCAAGGATAGTGATTTCTGCAAAAAGTTTGTGCACGCTGGGATCCCATGGACCTAGCGTCTCTACGCCTAACGGTACAAAATGGTACTCTCTGCCCAGGCTTTTATATTTGTTACCTTTAAAAATTTCGGGGTTTTCCGCCGCTGTGCTTTTTATATTATGTGTAAAAATCGTGAGATTAAATCAGTTTATGCAGTAATGGAGTGGATTACTAACATGCATGTTACCAGCAACTTGCCAAGAGCTGATACACTATTTTCGACATTTATCACACCATTTTCGACAGGTTCGCAACAATGACGTCATCGGGAACTACTCCATCCTCTGTCCTGATGGGACTCTGGCGCCTCTGAACGCCACAAACATTGCTGTCAGCACTGCTCCCTGCGCGTTCGTGAAGCAACCCTGGAGCGCCATCGTTGCGTCCTCGTAAGTATCTATTTTAACAAATCTTTTTCACCCTTTGGACCCGGGTATGTCCTTAAACTACGTCCAACAATGAGAGGTAGGGCACAGCGATGACCATCACGCTTGAATCTGGAGCAGCCCAACTGGGGAAGTACCTCCTCCTTACAGACCACAGCCATAATAGCACTGCTACCTTTCAGGTATGTAGTGTTGTGTTCCTGATGGTGAGTAAGGTTCCCAGAGCTCCAACCCCCCTTAAAGGCCGGCAACGCGTTTGTGACTCCCCTGGTGTTGCGGGTGCCCATGGGCGACGGTAATTGCTTACCATCAGGCAATCCGTCTGCTCGTTTGACCAGACTGAAAACCTCATTAACTCGGAAAGTCCGTTTTCATTATTTAAAAACAAATAGCAAAACTTTGGATGTTTTTTTGCCGTTAGCTGGGTTGGATGTAATTTTAATAATTTGGATTAATATGTTGTGTTTCACTCGGCACCTTGAAACCGGGTGTCAATCAGTGAACGTGTTAATAAACAATTTTAGTCTAGGTTGATTTCGGCGGTCGATTATTGAAAGATGCACCCAAAATCATCATCATCATCATCATCACTGCTGGACATAGCCCTCCCCTAAAGAGCGCCACAGCGCCCTGTCTTCAGCTTTAAATATGTATTTACATTCCTTTTTTAGCGCTCGTGCTAACGAGATTCAGACCAACCTGCGTACTTGGTGGCCCAACGGCAACAACCCCTCGGATGGCTCATGGCGTTCAACGCTGTACTCCGTGCTGGTGCCGCAGTCCTCAACAGCCGTAGTCGCATTGGAGAACACTCTGCTTTCACCAGCTAACTATACTCAGACCAGTAAGTAAAGCAATTCAAAGTAGAGATGCAGCGAATATCCGGCCACTAATTTGATAGCTGGCATATCCGGCCACAATTTTACTATTCAGCGGAATACTGGATAATGGCGTAGTATTCGGCCGGATACCGGATAAGCTAACACATACATAACGGTAAACGAAGGGTAAAAGACACCAGAAAGTATATAGTACACTACATGTAGATTTAGTGCAATATCTATCAAAGATTGCCTACAGAGAGACAAAAGTTGCAACTTGAAAAGCGAGTCTTCGAGTTTATTTAATTCTAGGTGCTATTTCTAGGCCGAATATTCGGTGACCGGCTGGCCAACAGGCCCGGTAACCCGAACATCAAAGTCCGTATATTTCAAGCATTTCTCTTTTACTCCAAGGCGTAAAAGAGAAATGCTTGAAGAGGCTTACTTTAAGGCATCATCAAGAGTGAATAGGCTGTTACTGAACCAGCGGGCTACACCTTCGACCTCGTCGTCACTTACCATCAGGTGCGACTGAGGTCAAACGTTGGTCAGTCTTGCATAAAAAAAAAAGCATATGAGTGACAGAGGCAATCGTCCGCAATTTACGAATATCGTGTTTCGCGGTGGCGCCGCAGCACTGCCGACTATTTGATATCCGGGATCCAGCCAATCGATTATTCGTTGCATCCCTAAGCGAAAAGCGGCGCATCATGACGCCTTAATTGGAGTAAAAGGGAAAGAGGCTCGCAATATACGAACTTCGACGTTCGCGGTAGCGCCTCAGAATTGCGATGCGATCCAATGCGATGAAATGCGCTTGAATCGCTTCAAGATTAACACTGCGCCGATTCGCGCAAAAATATCAAAGCAATTGATCGGGTTTGACTCTCTCAAACCCATTGGGATACTCTCGCCCATAACTGTCGACACAAAACTGCGAGCTAATGAAAGGAACTAGATTTACACTTTTCTCTCCCTTTTTGTTTCGTCAATTCCTAATTCTCTATGCAAATATTGAAATGTAGACTCTCAACAGAGGCTCTAGTGTAAGTTACTTTTGACGTAAAAAAAACGTTTAATTGATAATGTTATTTATATGGAGAACGCAAACGCGTTCGTGACGTAAAGTTACGTTAAAACCTTACACTCAGGGCTCTGTACCCTTACCAAGGGCTCTGTGCTCTGTACCCTTACTATCTGTGCATCTCGTTCGAACTAAAATAGTACAAGCGAGATCCACAGATAGTAAACTCGATACTCGTTATCGAAAACCTCAATGTCACAACTCATGGTAAGGGTACTGAAGTGCAACCACTCCTTGACCTGCTCATATATTCCAGGTCGTCCACTCACAAACATAGACAGCGCAACCTCATGTGTACCTCCTCGCGTGTGGTGCACCGTTTCGACCCAGGAACTGGCCAAATGCAACTGGGTGCGAGCTGCTGCCTACAGTCTGGGCATCAAGGTTTGTGGGGCACTTCATCTGTACAGTTCAGGAGGACAGCAACTCATCATGTTTTTTTAAAAAAATATCAATATGTATTTCAAAGTGTTGATGACAAATTATTATGATTTGGAAAAGGACACGATAAGAAAGCATATCGAACGTCATGTGGGCCATATGTTTGAGCCCCCGTCGTAGCCTAAAAAAATCATATAACTCTACCGTACCGAATTTGACGGATGTTTCATGTCATGTCTATTCTTTTCAGCCAACGATCTCATGCGTGCAACGCCCCGACGTATTCCAATGTCTGCGCGATATAAGAGATCGCAACGTCGACTTCTTAGCCGCAGCTGCCAACTACGGCTACCTCGCTAGACAGTAAGTACTCTTTCAGCGGCAACTTTGCGTCAAACAGTACCCTTACCTTGAGTTGTGACATTGAGGTTTTCGATAACGAGTATCGAGTTTACTATATGTGCATCTCGCTTGTACTATTTTAGTACGAACGAGATGCACAGATAGTAAACACGATACTCGTTATCGAAAACCTCAATGTCACAACTCCTGGTAAGGGTACTGGATTCTTAAGGATGACTCACGTGAGACCGTCGCGCGTCCGACTCGAGGCCGGTCCGACATTTTGTATGGAACGAATCACGTGACCACCAAGCCGCCCGATCCACTCGACGCGGGTACGGGCCGGTCGTGCGACGGCCGTTAGCTATGTACAAAAGTCTCGGCTAGGCCCGGTGCAGCTATCAATTTTCTGTCTACCGAATTGTCGCATATTGCGTTGATTTGGACTGTCTACAACTTATTTCTCTAGCATGCAGGCTGTACGTCCCGGATGTTCCTAAAATCTACTTGAAGCCTTGATCCCAGCCACTAATAGCAGTGCCGGCAGCACGCACGGTATCGCGAGTAAACTCGCCGCTTCCGCGCGCGTTGACACTCCTCAATGCGCTTCTGACATCATCTGAATGTGACCTGTTTGCTTGGAGATGGCCGGCCGTGTGCCGTGAATGCTTGAGGTTTTGTGTTGATGGATGATAGGCCATCCAGCACCTGAATATAAATAAGTTGTATTTTATTCCCTACTGATAATGATTAGGTATTGGTCATGAGTAGGTACATGTAGTGCTCGTATCTTGATCGACATACGACGGTAGCCGAACTGTCAACAATGACTTTATTAAATGAGTGACATGATCATATCAATTACAGGAACATTATTGTTTAAAGTTACGTCATTTTTCACTTTGACATTTGAAATCAAATAATAAAGTTCCATATTAATGGATACGACTTCCCCAGTTGGGCTGCTCCAGCGTCATCGCTGTGCTCTACCTCTCATTGTTGGACGTAGTTTAAGGACCCAGGGGTCCATGGTGCGCCTTCCGGGACGTGGTCGCCAATTAAGAACATTTACACGCCAAAGGCCATTGGTTCTACGTGCCTCTCTGTTGAACCCATTATAAAATATGGCACATACTTTTTTATGCTCACAGACTGTACGGCCTGACTCCAGTGAAACTAGTCCAGAACTTGCACTCAAACGCCAACTCGTTCTCCCGCGTCGTAGCCCTGGTCCGGAACGGCTCCGACATCACACGCTTCGAGAACCTTCGCGGCAGGAAGGCATGCTTCCCTGAATACGGAGGCATTTGTGAGTATAGTTAACCATTTGTCATTTTTCCCTGCCATTTTGAGCCTAAGAGCGGTCGTGCTACGTCCGTTCAGTTTCCGATCCGAACCCGTGAAAATATGGATAGTAGCCGTAGCTAGAACGAATTCTATGCTACACTTACGCCACGGAGTACCTACTACCCCGAGTGCAACAAACTTATATTGAATTTTACAATTACTTTGACTGAGTAATCAACTATTTATTGTAACTAGATATTTTAGAACACCCGTCACACCATCTCACACATGGATTTGTACAATTTCTACTTTTATTAGAGGTACACACATTCATTACGCGCAGGTCTGTGTCTTGGACGCAACTAAACGGCTCGGCTCGCGCCCGGCATAATATAAGCCTCATATGACAAACGACTTCCAGTCACCAGTCGCCTTGTATAGCCTATCTAGCGGTTTCTTTATCTGTGACTTACGCTCTAGATCATCTTCGTCATCCGATTTCTTTCCGATCTAGTAAATTACCATAGAAATAGTTCTACGGTTACGACGGACCATAATTTCACGGGTACGGGTCGGATTCGGATAGTGCGAAACCGCTCTACGTTTCCATTTTCACTCCAGTTATCATAAGCTTTTCTACTCATCTGGATTCTTAATCTTTAGATTATGTTAGATTAGAACTGCTGTCAAATTTAGAATAGAATAGAATAGAAATTATTAATTCGTAAACACATACTATTTACACAAAACATGCAACATCTCAGCATATTGCTAGCATGTTGCCAGCGCTGGTCTTCCGATGATTTCCACTGCCTCCTACCTGAATTAGGTATTATTCTCCTAGCAGTGACGGCGGGTCAATTCTTTTCTTAGGAAAGACGGAGGATATAATATAGCTTTGCCTTTTCTTTGTGAACCCGAGGAAAGTTATTGACTTGCAGAATGAGGTAGTAAAGCCCGCGGGAATCGGCTTGTATGGACGCACCGCCGCTAGCTCCTAGTCTAATCATCTTCGGCATATTCTTTCCTGTACTGCTAGTGTAACTAAGTAAAAAAACTTAAAAGTTCAATGTCTCAATATCTCTGTCTTTATCTTACTCTCGTACTATGACCCAAAAAAGATGACCGAGTATAGTTTTATCGATATCTCTCTAATCTCGCAGCTTACGTATCGTTCGTGCGCACTGCGCACCAGGCCGGCGTGTTGGACGCCAAGGACTGCGACTACGCGCAGGCCGTCGGAGAATTCTTCGGCGGCGCCTGCGCCCCTGGTGCTTTGGACGCCTCACACGCCATACAGTCTTCTGTGAGTAGCGGCGTATATAGTTAACCTAGTGACGTATACGTGACGTGAGAATCGGAAATGATGAACGAGATGGCATTTATCATGTCAGCCGAAAGACGTCCTGCTGGACATTGGCCTCCCCCAGAACGACCCAAGAAGACCGATCCTGTGCCTTCCACATCCAGCGGTATCCCGCGACTCTAACTAGGTCGTCGGTCCACCTTTGTTGGAGGCCTACCTACGCTGCGTCTTCCAGTTCGTGGTCGCCACTCCAGAACCTTTCCGCCCCAACGGTTATCGGTTCTGCGCGCAGATGGCATTACAAGTACTTAAACTGATTGAATAATAAGTCGCTTATACAAATTACCTCTTATGGTCCTCAAAGAGACACCAATCGCCAGGGCCCCACTAGTGGAGGGTCTCGATAAAATTGTATTCTGCGCCACAATAACCGTATTTCCTCGACTTGGCCTTTTCGGCCGCCTCTACTGCTGCCACTGCTATCAAAAAGCTTCAATAGAGGCACATAAAGGGTGAACACTATTAAATTGTCGCAGGTCGAACATGCTACAGACGACAAAATAAAAATCCAAAGTGCTCAAAATTCTTTATATGACTAATTTTATACAGCGTAAAATCATTTTAAAAAATATTAGGGCTATTTCATCGAACGACGAGAAAATTTCCGGACATTACTTTTGACGTGATTCATTGAATTTCGCACGGAATCATCGCTTAACAATTTTGTGCATTTAATCCATTTTCGTTGAAAATCTGGTAATGAAGTGGCAGGTTGGCAAGTTTTTCGCAGTTTAGTTTTTATATTAGCCCAATATTTTTCGATGGGGCGAAGTTCGGGACAGTTAGGTGGGTTACTCTCCTTAGGCACTACCTCGACTGAATTCGCCTTATACCATTCCAAAGTTCGAGACGAATAATGGCAACTTGCTAAATCTGGCCAAAACAATGTTGAGGAAGTGTGTTTCTTTATGAATGGTAACAGTTTCTTTTTCAAGCATTCTGATATATAAATATCGGTGTTAATTGTCCCGGTAGTGATAAATGGTCAGCTCCTCATGCCGCACTGGCATATAGCTTGCCAAACAAGGTATTTTTTTGCAAATTTTTCTACCGGGATCACCTTTTCCGATTCGTCAAGATTCGAGATGTCACGAGAGGAATAGTACTGGTTACCTGGTAAAGACTTGAAATCTGCCTCGACGTAGGTTTCATCGTCAATAATTAGGCAACATTTTTTCTCAATCAACAAGGTATACAATAACCTAGAACGTCTAACCGCACGATTATATTGATCCACAGTTCTCTTGGGAGCCTTTTGCTTCTTATATGTTGTAATGCCGCATTCTTTTAATTTTTGGACATTTGCTTGACTAGTGCCTACTTTTTCGCCACATCCCGGGAAGAGATACTCGGATTCTTATCAAATAGCTTGCACACCTTTGATTGTAACTTAACATTAGATTTTCTGGTGGGTTGACCTTCACGCCGCTTCCTATCTATAGTTTCACCTTGTTTAATTTTTTTTAGGGTTCGTTGAACCGTCCTCCGAGTTGTTTGACAAGATTTTGCCAGATCTAAAGTTGATAAATGAGGATTTTTACTGAATTCTTGCAAAATTAATTCGCGAACATTTTTTTCGTGTAACGCCATTTTCATAAATAAAAAACAAATGAACATTTTATGGTTGTCTAATATATTACGAGCCTTCTAAATTTAAAATTTTAAAAGAATATTCAAAAAAGGTTCGATGCAACACGCTAGCAAAGTAAAAATGTAGGCGACAATTTAATAGTGTTCACCCTTTAGAGGTATCACGGAGGTATCACGGAGCCATGACGGAGCTTGTGTCGCATGCCAATATTAGTGTTTTATTTTTATTTATTTTTTCAGAAATATGACCCGGCTTCTCTATGCTCCGTTTGTAGGTCTCCCAACAACTCTACCAACTGTAAGTTACATACAACTTTATTACTTTTTATAATTATTTTATTGACCTAGTGGGTATCTTGCATATGAAATCGATGGTCCTGAGTTCGAAAGCCAGTAAAGGCGTTTATTTACTTTAGCTGGACTTTGCGCTCAACACAATTTACATTGGTATCAATCATTTAGTGAAATATAATATAAATATATAATCAATTAGGATGACATATGTAATGTAGTCTACGTATAGAATTAGTATTTACCTCGCGGTAGTGAGTTTAGATATTTCGTGTTTCACTCGTCAGCAAAGTTTGTTCCCCTCTCGTGCCTTGAAACCTCCCAACCCTCGGGATTCCACAATCTTGGATTGTCGGGTCATTTCAGGGCATGACTTTGAAGCGAAATTCCGAGAATTTTTCGCTTGCTCGGCTCTCAATGAGCGGGTATACAATAACTTTGCTCCCTTGCAGAGGCGGCTCGCCCTAAGGAGCGCTGCCGCTGGTGCAGTGAACTCCTATAAATAATGATTATATCTATTATAAAATTACGCTCATTAATCTCATTATATTAATAATACTATTTAAAATCTAATAAAAGAGAGATACCAATAAAAGAATTACCTTTCACAAGACACCCACATGAATTTCATAGGTAACGCTCGAAGCGGAGCGCTCACGATTGCGCTCCAATGAAACAAAATTCAGTACAATTCCTAATACGAAATCCAATAAGAGTGAAAGAGAAATTTAGCCAGAGTCCAGCGCGTGAAACAGAAGATTTTCTATGAAAAAATAGCAAAATTTGGACGCGACGTTGCCGGGTCATCCCGCCCGCGACACAGCGATGGCGCGGGACGCGACGTTGTCACTCCTATATAAACAAACACTACTAGTCAACAATGAATGCGCGCGAATGTAAATTCGGGAATTTTCTAATTAATACATTGATTTATTTGAAGTGAACTCCCATACAATTTAGTCACGAGACGCCTCTGCTCCCTTGTATAACAATTAACTGTTATCTGTGCTAGCGACCTGCGGCTGGGACTACTCCAACAACCTCTACTTCGGCAACAACGGCTCGCTGTCGTGTCTGGCCAACAACGATGCTGATGTTGCCTTCGTCGAAACCACTAACATTACTGGTAAGTACTACAGCATTACTCCTCTGAAGTTGCAGGCGTCCATAAGCTACGGTTTTTTTTATGACAAAGGTGGCAAACGAGCAGGCGGATTGCCTGATGGTAAGCAATTACCGCCGCCCATGGCAGCCGCAACACCAGGGGAGTGACAAGAGCGTTGCCGGCCTTTAAGGGGGGTTGGAGCTCTGGGAACCTTACTCGCCACCAGGAACACAACACTACATACCTGAAAGGTAGCAGTGCTATTATGGCTGTGGTCTTCTGTAAGGAGGAGGTACTTCCCCAGTTGGGCTGCTCCAGATTCAAGCGTGATGGTCATCGCTGTGCCCTACCTCTCATTGTTGGACGTAGTTTAAGGACATACCCGGGTCCAAAAAGGGTAAGGCTTCTTGTGGTGTTTTCACCGGACAATTATCCGTTTTACGTAACGATGTCTTGTTTTCTTAGGCGTAGCTGTCGATAGGCACATATAACGTAGTCGCGTACAACGGAAAATTGTCCGGCGAAAACACCGGGCGTGTACAAGCGGCTTAACTGCTTACCACCAGGCGGACCGTATTGTTTGCCACCGTCGTTGTATAAAAAAATATAAAATATTACAACTGGTGCAGTTTACAGTTTTTGCGCTCACATTGCTCACAAAAGCCGTGGTCCTATAGAAATAGTCCTTTAGTGAATGTTTCTGGTCTTATAGAAATCTTGTGACGTCATTGATATATCTAATGCTGCCGCCACACATTTGCGCGAGTAGCGAGGCGAATGGCGAGGCGAAACGTGAGCACGCATGTGTACGCGGACGTCTCGCTATTCCTCTCGTCCCTCGTATCGCGTTTTTGTATAGGCAAAGTCTCTTCGAACGTTTCGACGAATAGCGAGGCGAGTGACGAGCCAGCATGTCTAAATGCAGAGTTACGCTCATTTTGGGGGCAAGCTAAAATAGTGATGTAGCTTCACATAATTAGTCGATTCATATTTATCAATTTCATAATTCTTCTTTAGTGAAAGCTATAGAGATGATAACACAATCATTCCTCTCTTTAATCAGATCGGAGGGCGACAATTCTAAATATCCAATGTCGTCAATTATTGAATATAGTCAATTCGGGGTCCGATTTTTGAAACAGTCACCGAGTCATCTTCATAGAAATTCTCATTCATACTCTATGGAAATCACTTGGTGACTATTTAAAAAATCGGAACTAAGATCTTTTGTTATTGAGTGAGTAAGTCAACTTGATTTTTTATCGACTTAAGATTATCGTAACTGCCCAATCACTTGCCCCTAAACTAAGCCCAAGATAACGGGGTGTAATCATAGTTAATTTAACACTTTCGAAACCGGGCTCTACGCGTCGCTACATTTTCGCTACATACGGGTTTCCCCTTGTAATCGGCTACGGGCCTACGAGCGGTGTGCCCGACAGGCGGGTTATTGGTTGCGAAAGTATCATTATATTTCTTAAAAAAGTAACAAAAGTAAAACAGTTGTTTTGCTCAAATACTACTATGTATTGTATATAATATTGACCAAACTGGTTCTCGGTCACGAACCTAAAATCATCCTGTATAAAATATACGAAAAACAACAAATTCTCATGCTACCGCCACACATACGCACTAGTAGCGAGGCGAATGGAGAGGCGAAACGCGAGCACGCATGTGTACGCGGACGTCTCGCTATTCCTCTCGTCCTTCGCATCACGTTTTTGTATAGGCAAAGTTTCGTCGAAAGTTTCGACGAATAGCGAGGCGAGTGACGAGCCACCATGTCTAAGCGCGGGGTCATATGTGACATTATCTATGATAAGGGACCTTATTGTCGATGGCGCTTACGCCGTTGTTCAAGATGCCGCAATACAAACGCAACGCGGTTCGACGTAAGCGCCATCGACAATAAGGTCCCTTTTGCTATAATGTCACATATAATGTAATTATTTCTTCCACAGATTACCTAAGAACCCTGAACCTCCAAGGGTCGCAGTTCCGCGCCCTCTGCAGCAACAACACTCTGGCGGCGAACAGCGGCGTGGCTGTTGACGACAACTGCTTGTTGGCTTACGTGGTTGACTCCGAAGTCTTGACTAGGAGGTAAGAGGTTACATCGCTAGATGGCGCTGTTATTACTTGCTACTAAAAGGGCTCAAGTACAATATAAACATCGGCGCTAATGCGAAAAACGATATTCGTAAATACCGGACGATTGTCTCTGTCACTCATGACGCCTTGATTTGAGTAAAAGAGAAAGATGCTCGAAATATACGAACTTCGATGTTCGCGGTACCGCGGTACGTATTGAAGGGCAACAGAGAAACCGACTAAATTAACTAGGCTAGCAATGGTATGCTACCAGCCATCTTGGAAGGCGTCTTCAAATTAGTCACATTGGTGTATTCCATCCATCTTGAACGTACGCGTGGTTCAATTGCTAATGTTGTTCACCTGTTCAAAATATAATATTTTTTGCCATTTTGGCGTATAATACACGTGAATAACGCCCATAGACAAAGCCTCATTCCTAGTGTAGGTTTTCTTATTCAAGGGGCACCTTTAAACGCCCGGCGCGGCCGGAGAAGCCCGCAAACCACACGCTTACCACTCCACCACCGCCTCTGAAGCCCGTCTACGTGTACGTAAATATTATAAAATTAACCCACATAGTGCTGTGACAGCCCTATGTAATAACGCTGACCCAGTTGAATCTAACAGCGGTTTTGTATGGAAGTGACTCTTCTGTACGACGCGTTCGCTAACGTATACGCGAAAAATGATATTCGTAAATTTCGGACTATTGTCCCTTAACTCTCAGCGGAGCTATAGCGAAACACGATATTCGTAAATTTCGGACGATTGTCTCTGTCACTCTCATTGTCCTTAATTGGAGTAAAAGAGAAAGATGCCCGAAATGTTCGCGGTACTGGGCCAGGCCTGGCTGAATTGCAATTGCAATCCTTTGAGCGAGAAAGCTGCTAGCGCGAGGATCGCCTGTTGCCTCTCGTAGACGCTTTCTTAGTTCCTTGTCGAGCACATGGACCCTTACCCCAAGGCCCGAGTCTCGACGCCAATTGACAAGAACTCGTATTGGGCGCCGAGACAACTGTACTTAGAGACCTTGAGGCGTTCCCGGGTGTCCGCCGCCGCTCCCGCTTGTTTGATATTAGCTGGAAGGTAGGACGCCGCTAGCGTATCTGTGTTCACGTTTATATGGCTCTGCAAAACATATGTTGCGCTCATGTCAAGGTAATCAAATGTGAACAATTCGAAAAACTACTTTCATTCATTCGTTCATGACTATATATGATCTACCCTGCCTGCAGTCCGATTTTAGGGATTATAATGAAGAATTCTTAGAAAAAATGTTGGATTCTTCCAATTTCGCTGCCAACCGCTTAGCAGGCGGGCATGTAAACAGGAGTCATGAGTTAAATTAAATTAAATTAAATTAAAAATCATTAACAATTAAGTATAAAAACATAATAAAGAAAATAAAAACCCTAAAAACTGAAACTACTTAAACAAAATTAGAGATAAAAAACTTAAAATAAAATATAAATCATTTATTTCGAACGTATTTCAGTCCATAATTAGGTTAGTATACACAAAGCACAAAACAAAGACAGGATTAGTAACAAATACAAAAAAGACTCAGTTTTTTCATTTTCCCTTCATGTCTAAGCATTATCTGTGGCATTATAGTGTCATTAGTACACGTTTCTAATACCTAACAATCCTACCAATCCCCTCAAGGTATGGTTCCCAAAATGCTCTCTGGAGTGCAAAGCTTCTGAGAAAAGAAAACGTCTGCCCGGTGGTCATCTGAGACACCTAATAGATACCTTTTTAATGAATATTTAGATGTACCAACCTTTATTGAAGAGACAAAACGCAATGCTAATAGCTACAAGGCTCGCTTAACTAATTCATCCAAATCCACTGATCAACACGTTGCTTAAGCCTTGGTAGGCTCGGCGAGTCAAAAGAGCCCATATGCTGGATATATGAGGGAAGTTAAGCCAGTGGCACTAATATTCTTCATCTATACTTAGTAACTAATCTAATTATAGACTTGCGACTGATTGTAGATTCTTATTAATAAATAAATAAACCTTTTTGACGAACTTCTTGGTGTCAGATGACCAGGAACCCATAAATGTAGGTCAGGAAGGCACATTCGTATATACACAAATCAATTTACTAAACAAGAATTAACCAATGGCCATAAAATTCCAGAAACGACGACGCCTTCAACAGCATCAGCGCACTTCTCGACAACCTGGTCAAATACTTCGGCTACGCAGCCGCCTCCGGCACCCAGCACGTCAACTTGGAAATCTTCTCCAGCTTCGACAACACACAGGACCTACTCTTCAAGAACACCGCTGTTGGCTTAGCGGAGCCCACGGCGGCGACAACCAATCAGCAGGCGAAGAATTATATTGAGCTGTTCAGCCATTTGCAGGCTTGCAGTGCTGGTAGCGATATCCCAGTGCCTGGTATGGGTAATAGAAGCTTCTATTCTGCTCTTACTCTAGTGCTGTCTGCGTTGTTGACGCGATTCATTATTTATTAAGCGCCCTCTAAATTAAATGTGTGATTAAGCCGCGGATACACGTAAGAAGCGGATTTTTGTAAGTCGGTTAAAGCTATTTTACATGCAGTAAAATTTGTAGGAGCGGTAAGTGAATATTTAGTTACGAATAATAAAAAGCGACTACTACTTGTACCAAGGATACTGGCGGAACTTCCTTGTTATAATGTCATTAAAAAAATATGAAAAATAGTCCCGCCGAGGTTCTTGTCGGTCATAAAATCAAAATGCTTCTCGGGTCAGAGGTGTAGGGTTAGAACCGTGTTTTTTTCTCTTTTACTTTTGTGTGTAAAAGTGCCCTTGTGTACTTACTGAATAAACGTTTGAGTTTAAGTATATCGCAATGCTGATGCGTTGAGCGAGCCGCCGGCTCTTTTGTCACCAGACGCTGTTTGATTTCTGTAAAAAGCTTGGAGCCTTATGGACCGTGAGTTTCTACGCTAAGAAGGGTTAAAAAAGACTTTGTGTAGGTTGTAAGTCCGCTTCAACTTGATTCCTCTGATTTCATTCTCCTACAAACTGAACTGCATGTAGGGTATGTAATAACCGCTTAAGTAGAATGTTCTAACATCGCCACGTCAAAGGTCGCTTTTGTACTTTACTGTTTCACGGTTTTCCGATATGGTGGGATCAATAATCCATGTACGCGAACCTTCACGATATTACACAACCGCGTATACTTTAAAATAAAAATGTGTTCAAACAACTCCATCTAAATTATTTTTGGTCTATTGTTTTCCTTTTTTCTATTTTTCCCTCTATCCTTATCTATGGGTCGTGTCTTATCAAATTGCAAACTTTTTTTCAATGGACTTGAGGGCGGTAAAGGTTTGATATGTTCCTAGCTGAATAAATCATAGAGTTTGTTTTTCTGAGTTTTCTTTTCTTTTCGACACGGTAAAACGTGATGTCTGCGACAGGTCTACGGCACAGACTACTAAGAAGATACTACGTAAAGTCTACGGTAAAGTATTAAAACGGCCATATATGTGTATTAAGAAAGGTTAACATTAGTGTGTACCTAGCTTAAAATAGTTAAGCCGTAGGTATGTAAAGTATTGTCTATTGCATTTTATGATCGGACATAAAATATAAGGTACCTACAGAGAATTCAGTTATTTATGTTAACTGTGGCGTCTTTATATTAAAAAAAATAAAACACCAAATCTTTAAAATCATGTTTATTACTTAAAAGGCATATTTAATATTAGCGTAGCATTTTGTAATGAAATATAAAAGAGTTATTCGTCGAACAGGGCGAAATATAATGAATATTAAAAAATAGGCTAAGAATTAAAATGAGCTATGTTGTATTTACGTGAAAACCGTTTGCTAAATTTTTTCTTAAGCTATTATGTGTCCCGATATATAAATACGAAATTACACCTTCATATATGAGATTGCCAATTTAATTAAAAATACGAACAATTTAACATTAGTATATGTATACTTAAGAAAAAAAGGTGTGATTGAATTTTTACCTTAGTGAATAAAGTATTTTTTTGTAGAAATGCTAGTTTTATTTATTACTAACCTTTGCCTAAATCCATACTATCCATACTAGTCCATATCCATACTTAATATTATAAATGCGAAAGTATAACCCTCAATGTCTGTCTGTTACCTCTGTATGCTTGAACCGCTGAACCAATTGGGATGAAATTTGATATGGAGAGAGTTTGAGCTACGAGGAGGGACATAGAACCATTTTTATCCCGCAACCATGCTTCAAAGACGGGCATGGCGGGCCGACTACGTCGCGTAAGTGTTAAGATGGTATTCTTTGGTCCCGACATTCGTTTGACCAAATGCCTTAATGTATTGAAAATCGCATGTGATACCAAACGGCGATTTATATTACTCATTATTATAATAATGATAAACACTAGCTAAAAGAAACTTCACAGTTTTTTTTTCTTCGTATGGACTTTGGGGCGGTGTTGCCCGTAGCCAGTGTCAAGTAAAAGGGAGGGAATTTGGACGCCGAAAGGATAATGATAAGGTATGGAATTTGGAAAAAAGCGGTCAAATTAAGTATATGAAGCCATTAAATAAAAATGCAATTTAAATTTATAAAATAAGTACATTCATATTTTAATATCATTAGGTATGACAAATATGGCATTAGAATCTTTGGTTATAACCTGTCGGTATACTCCTTCCCACGCTGTATATGTCGGGATTTATAAGCAAGGAAGGAATGTCAATAGGAAATGGGATAAGTTTCGACTGTAAGGTATCCATAAAAACAGTTCGATCGTATAACGGACAAGCTAAGACTATATGGTTAACATCTGCCTCCTCAGCACCGCATTCACATCCAGAGTCACTAATAATATCAAACCTGGCCAAATGAGAAGGGGCACAAGTATGGCCCAGTCTCATACGAGTTAAACAGGATATTTCACGCCTATTAAAGTTTTTATTGTAAAACCATGGCCTGATGGGGATTTCACTTTGAATCCTATAATAATTACTTCCTACTTCTAAACTACTCCAAAACCAAAGTAATTCCCAGGCTATACTGAGATATCTTTTGGGTAGCAATAGAATATCATGACCGTAATTTTTATACGGAGAAACATCACCAGAATCAACCGCATCTATAGCAAGTCGATCAGCTTTTTCATTACCGGGAATTCCACAATGGCTTGGCACCCACACAAATTTGATATCCAAACCTTTCTTTTTACATTTTAGCAATATGTCTCATTCGACTTCATTTCATATACCAGTTCAGATTTCGATTTCATATACCAGTGGGTAATTGTTCACCATCCTAAATGGGGACTTCAACAAAGCTTGTAGGCAACTTTTGGAATCCGAGTAAATGATACATTTTTTAAAATTAAAGAAACGGGCATAATCAACGGCCTTATAAATTCCGAACAATTCTCAACTTCACAGTTTCCCGGGCTTTATACACTACCATAAAGACCACGATACATAGACAATTGTTATAAGCCTGGTTTACACTACGTTTTATCTTCAAAATAAGAAATATATATATTGTGACAAGCGTTTATATGAAATTACTCTTTAAAATTACAACAGTTAGAAGTTGTTTGGAAATAACGATATTATATTTGAATGCTACGTGAATGCTACTGAAGGCGAGACATTCATCCTTCCGCCATGTATCCGAAATCTGCCTTATTCCCCTGGCAACATTGCGCAATGTGTGGCGATTAAAAATGGCGTCACTTTGAGTTGAGTTGTCCCTTTCGCACTTAAATACGGCGGTTTAATCTCAATTTTATGTTATCAAACAAGTATTTTTGCTATTTTTAATGCGGTTTTTAGTAAAGTGTTAGTAATTAGTGTAATTTCTTTACAATTGAACTTTAACCTGCGGGAAAATGTTGTCTAATGGGTGCGGCGTACCTCTGTTTACTATAGTTACTTTAATTTCCAATTATTTAAATAATATCACGTCTCAGCGTATTTTATACGCGTTTTAGTGCAATTACATAGTGTAATAAATAAAAATGGACAAGAAAAACAAAAAGAAAACTGTGATAAAGCGGAAAAGTGACGATCCAGCTGAGAGTGAGAAGAAAAAAATTATGGTGAGCCGCGCGAAAGCTGACGAGGAAAAAGACAAAGTTGAGGTCGTAAATCAAGTCGTGGAGGTGCCTGTGGAGCAGGGGCAGCAGATCGTGCACACGGGGCAGCTGGTAGAAGGCAATTTCGAGCAGCCAGTGTTCGTAAACATGAAGGGAGAGCCTGTCCAACTGGGGCCCAACACAGTGATTCTTTATGAGCAAAGTGGTAATCCCTCGAACTTTGCGTTCGGTGGCATGTGGACTATGGACTCGTCGGGCCGCATTGTGATGGCGGAGACCATTTATGACGTGAAAGGGGAGCCCGAGGAGGAAGGAACCACTTTCGTCCAGGGTACACCTGAAGTTAGCAATGTAAGTGTTTTTATATAACCTTTATCCTTGCGACTTCGTTGGCCATCCATGCCCGTCTTTAAAGTATGGTTGTGGGATAAAAATTATTCTATGTCCTTTCTTGTAGCTCAAACTCAGTCCATACCAAATTTCATCCCTATTGGTTCAGTGGTTTAAGTGTGAAGAGGTAATATACAGAGAGACTTACTTTCTCTTGTATAATATTAGCATGGATTACTAGGGCTGCCTATGTGGATACTATAATAAACAACATAAATTCAGACAAAAAACTGTCAACACACAGTCAAAATACTGTTTTTTTTTTTGTTAAATTGAATGTGTTAATCTGCCCCCCAACATTGTTTATATCTAATTGATAATGATACTATCTCACTCAATCACATCATTTTAAAAAGGGACATGTGCTCTGTCATAATGACAGCTCTTAAGTCAGTTATCCAAAATGAAAAAAAACTATCTGTTCCAATTGATCTCACAAGATAGGTCTAGTTGAGTCTGGTGACCATAGGTCACATAAAATACTTCTTTTTTTAAGTAAATTTTTCTTTATAATTTAGGATTTGACCAGTTTTAGTCAAATACTAAATTGTTGTCAAAAGAAAAGCTCTGTTAAGAGTTTTTTTTAATACAACAACGGTGGCAAACAAGCATACGACCCGCTTGATGCTAAGCAGTTACCGTAGCCTATGAACGCCTGCAACTCCAGAGGATTGACATGTGTGTCGCCTAGCTTAAATGTTTTGGTTTTAATTAAAACCTACAGAAATGATGGATAAATTTTGTCCCTATCTAACAAAAGGTAATTTTAATAAGACAGGAAAGGGCATACAACTATAAGTATGGTGGACCAATTTGCTAAGCATCTATGAATAACACCATTATTATTATATATTTTTTTTATTTAATCCATTATGTAAAATTTTTCAGCAACAAGTAGAAGAACAACCCAACACATACCAGCAGTATGAGATAAGCAATAACCAACAGACGGTAGAGGCTCCTCAGGAGTATGAGGTGGCCATTATCGAGAACCCACCTTCAGAGACTGCAGAAAGGTATAGCAAGCCAAAATATTTATTAATGACGACCGTTCTGGCGATGGGTCACTACCCACCCTGCCTATGAATATGCCTGCCCAGTCAGGGCAATAATTTGTGTGATGAGTACAGATTGTACCTGAGTCATAGGTGTTTTCTATGTATTTAAGTATTTATATGTATCTATCTATTATATATATCGTCGTCTAGTACCTACAACACAAGCCTTACTGAGCTTACTGTAGGACTAGGTTGATTTGTGTAAGATTGTACCAAAATATTTATAACTAGATAATTTATTTATTAAGAAATTAGAAAGTATGTTACAGTATTAGATAATACAATATAAATGAACTTAAAAAAGAAAAAACTAGAATTAAAATAAAACTAAGAACTAAAGAAAACTAAAACAAGGTATATACAGATATTTACAAAAAAATAGGAGCTAGAGCTTCTTCAGTAGGCTATAAATTATTAATTTATATTGTAAGAAGAATTAGGGTACTTTTTGCATACTATAAGACTCTTTTTTCTTCTTAATACCTATAGGCCTAAGATTTTCTGCCAGCATTTTGGAAGAATGCAACTTGATATACACTTTACATCCCCTGTCTTGTATATTCCTTGATATCAAAATAAAATAAAAAAATTTCATGCTATTGAGCTCATGTCCAGTAGATAGTAATTACAAAAATAACTCCAGACAGAAAAACAATTATTGCTAAAACCCAGTTTGTCAACAGCTCGGAGCCATCGGTGATCACGACAGAGGAACAGCTGGTGGCCACAGGAACCGGTGCCGTCCGCTGGCTCAACCAGAAATATGACTTTGTGGTCAGAAAGCTTCAGCTCAATTATGGTATGTACTGTATCCAGCGATTTATAATATCCATTTATTTATTTAAGCTTTTATTTTCCAAACATCATGATTCATACTACATTATGTTATTATATTTTATTTATCTTTATTTTATTAGGGCCACTGTAGACAGCCGGTGTTATCGGACAATTTTGACGACCAGTCTGGCCTAGTGGGTAGTGACTCTGCCTATAAAGCTGATGGTCCTGGGTTCGATTCTCAGTCAGGGCATTTATTTGTGTGATGAGCACAGATATTTGTTCCTGAGCCATGAGTGTTTTCTATGTATTTAAGTATTTGTATATTGTAGCGTTGGCTGAGAGAGCCACAACACAAGCCTTCTTGAGCTTACAGTGGGGCTAAGGCAATTTGTATAAGAATGCCCTGTAATACTTATTTATTTTTATTTAGATGCCGGAGTGAAACTGCTGCACTCACCATCCGGCTGCATCCAGTGTGTCTACCTCACCACACCGAGTATGCAGATGGCCTTCAACGCTGTGCCTCAGTTCCTGTGCATCGAGACAGGTATTTAGATCTTCCTATTTTCCTTTATTGTGGACAGCCAAGGGCGGCTTAAAGAACATACAATCCCCTTGAATCTGGAGCAGCCCAGCTCTCCAGTTTGACTTTGTAAGAATTATCAATTTGCAACAATGCCAAAATATCGGAAACTCATTTAAATTATCATACATGGTAAATGTCCCGTTTTATTTAACATCAGTTAAACTGTGTTGCAGATTTTTCGCTTATTTTATACTTTTTTTTTCTCAACAGGCATCGAATTTAACAGCACCATCCCAACAGTGGGCGGGACGGCCAGCCCCAGCGTCAAGCACAACGTCACCCTTTTCCTGGCTGAAGACGGGAACGGGAAGTCGGTCATTGTCAGCGCTGGTTCGTATTTATAACGAAGGTCTTCGAAATTTTCTTAATTTTAATTAAAAAAAAATCTTGCTAGAAATAAGAGTCGGAGAATCAATCAACTATTATCCATGTTAAGTATAGTCAAACAATTTGATTTGTAGGCCACTTCGAACCTTGTCACAGTGACGTTAATAAGAGATCTTTCATATATATGTTCTCTGTGACAAGGAACGAATTGACCTAGAAACTAGGACGAATAATGACTGGAGAACGCATCCGCGAGCGCCAGTAAGGGACAAAGATATTCTGGCTTTTGAAGCCCAAAATGTAACAATTCACTATATTTTTACTTTACAGGACATTCTTTATAACAAAAATATTTGCTTATTATATAATAATTACCGCAATTTTGATTGAAAACCCAAGAAAACTCCAATTGTATTTGTTTGTTCCCCTCCAACTTTGACAGTTCTGAAGGGTCCAGTTTGGAGGGGAACAAATATATGTGAGACTATGACAAGGACGGACGAAAATAGCGCCGTCTCTACCATACCTATGGAAAGTTACATAAGACCATCCCTTTCGATCGTGGTATTACTATTAGCACGCTCCGTCTAGTTGGAAGCTCCGAAATGGCACTACCAATTACGGACCCGGGTATGTCCTTAAACTACGTCCAACAATGAGAGGTAGGGCACAGCGAAGTACCATCACGCTTGAATCTGGAGAAGCCCAACTGGGGAAGTACCTCCTCCTTACAGAATACCACAGCCATAATAGCACTGCTACCTTTCAGGTATGTAGTGTTGTGTTCCTGATGGTGAATAAGGTTCCCAGAGCTCCAACTTTCTTATAGGTCGGCAACGCGCTTGTGACTCCCTTGGTGTTGCGAGTGCCCATGGGTGACGGTAATTGCTTACCATCAGGCAATCCGTCTGCTCGTTTGCCACCTTTGTCATAAAAAAAAAACGAAGATGATGATACAAAAACATCTTGAGGGTATTTTAGAATCAATTCTACCCTACATGTTTGTGTTTAGGTATATCGGCGTTGATCGGCGATGATTTGACTTGGCTTCTGGATACGTTCAAGTCTTGCAACCCTGCTTGGAGACAAGTCCGCTGCGTGGTGGCGGATCCTACTAAAAGTCAACAGGTGAGCTTATATTGTTTTTATATTAAGCAGAAACGTCTGCTAGCATATCATAGATATTTAAATCGAAAGAAAAATAGAAAAATTTGACTCGCAGCGGGACTCGAACCCACAACCATTGGATCACCAGCCCACTACCAATTGTGCTATACGAGTACCGCTTAGACTTGTCAATTTTTTCTACGTCATTACGGGTGACGTGTAGCGACATCTACCGAAGAGTATTGAACCCTTTTTCACGTCACCCGTATACCAGGAAGTATAAGATAAAGTTAGTAATTTATACTGTGTGTAAGTCTAATACGGGCGAAGAATTAAACCAGACATAGGATTTACCAGTATAATCATTAACCAAAAGGTTTTTCTTTAATTATACCTATTATACACATGTAATTATTTTTTGTAAAATTTCTGAGCAGCATACCTCGAACAAATCATGCGGATGACGTAAAAATGACGTAGCTAATTTTGCACACAGGATGATGTCTGTATTGCAACATCCGTAACTATGACATATTGCACGAAGTATCAGATTAACCGCGTATAATTTCAAGAAATCTATACAGAATTAACTGAATGATAGGATGATGTACTTAGTGAATAAAATAAATGTTACGAGATTTGTTTACGTAAGTACGATAATTGATAATGAAAGTCAATATGTTATTAAAAAATATTTAATGACACTATGTACACAACTATTTCTCCAAAAAGTCTATAATTATTATTATTCTTTTGCGTCTTTTGAAAAAAATGTAAATAATTACGAAGTCACTTTATTGTTCAACTGAATGACAATTTCAGTCAAAGATATTATGTACCTACTCGGCTCATGACTGTCAAGTGGCGATATCGTTTTATTAAAGAGGTTAATAATTGATAAGTAGTAATTGTTAATGAAAATACTTTTTGTAATCATCCTATGAGTGGTTTGACGTCATCCGCATGATTTGTTCGAGGTATGCTGACCAGTAATGTACTGCGAACATTAAGCCATATGAGCTTTCGAAACGAACTGTCAACGAGTGTTTAACTCGAGTGTGTTGCATTACATTGCGGGCCGAATTTTTTTATATGGATAAAATTTTAATTGCATTTATAAGCAAAAGTTATCTAAATATATTTCTTATGTCCTATTCTACCCTCCGTTAAGAGATTCGCCCGTATGAGACTTACACACTGTATAGGTCAGTATGGTGAAATTCGTAACTATAAGACATACAAAGATCTGTTACAAAACATGTTTTAGGGACAAGAAAAATTCCATACAAAGAATATTTGCATTTAGTTCGCTATGCTAAGTTCCTTCATAATCTAATTGGCTTAGGTTTTGTGTAATCATTATTGCGTTTGTTTGATTTTCAGTTTTATTTACAGTTGATTAGCTATAGTTATTTATATTTGCTTAATCCAAGTGAGTTTTCTTCTACATTAATATTATAAAGGCGAAAGTTTGTGTGTGTGTATGTTTGTTACTTCTTCACGTCTAAATCGCTGGAGCGATTTTAATAAAATTTGGTATGGAGTTAGCTGACACCCTGGATTAACACAAAGACTACGTTTTATCCTTAATAAACCGTGGGTAACACCACGGGCCACAGCTAGTTATCCATATTTTTCTTAATTTTGAAGTGTCTACCAGTGTTTACAAATTGGTGCCGTGATCAGGATAATTTTTGTAGTGTATTATTTTACCATACCTTTCAAGGGTATAGTAATTGTTACGGTAAATATATTGCTATATTAAGATATTTGAAGAGTTTTTTTATAAAATAAGCTGTGTTAGGCATTTGACTTGTTTAAGGATTACTTTAAACTACTGCCCATATTTGATGTTATTTGGTCACGACCATCGTTTCGGGGACTCGTACTCGCGATCTTCACTACTTTTGTCGAACGATGTTATTTATGATGATTCCGTCGCCCGCAGTCGGTCCGGGCCGCGTTCCCGTCGTCGCACGTGACGTGCTCCGTGTGGCAGGCGGCGCGCGCGGCCGCTCGGCTCGCGGGGACTGGGCGCGCCGCGACGACTGTCCCGCGCTCGCGCCCGACGACGTCGCCGCGCGCGCCAAGACGTACGCGCTCGCGCTGCTGCGCGGCGAGCACACGCCCGCGCAGCTGCAGGTACGTACCCCGCCCGACACTCCCGCGCTCGCGCCCGACGACGTCGCCGCGCGCGCCAAGACGTACGCGCTCGCGCTGCTGCGCGGCGAGCACACGCCCGCGCAGCTGCAGGTACGTACCCCGCCCGACACTCCCGCGCTCGCGCCCGACGACGTCGCCGCGCGCGCCAAGACGTACGCGCTCGCGCTGCTGCGCGGCGAGCACACGCCCGCGCAGCTGCAGGTACGTACCCCGCCCGACACTCCCGCGCTCGCGCCCGACGACGTCGCCGCGCGCGCCAAGACGTACGCGCTCGCGCTGCTGCGCGGCGAGCACACGCCCGCGCAGCTGCAGGTACGTACCCCGCCCGACACTCCCGCGCTCGCGCCCGACGACGTCGCCGCGCGCGCCAAGACGTACGCGCTCGCGCTGCTGCGCGGCGAGCACACGCCCGCGCAGCTGCAGGTACGTACCCCGCCCGACACTCCCGCGCTCGCGCCCGACGACGTCGCCGCGCGCGCCAAGACGTACGCGCTCGCGCTGCTGCGCGGCGAGCACACGCCCGCGCAGCTGCAGGTACGTACCCCGCCCGACACTCCCGCGCTCGCGCCCGACGACGTCGCCGCGCGCGCCAAGACGTACGCGCTCGCGCTGCTGCGCGGCGAGCACACGCCCGCGCAGCTGCAGGTACGTACCCCGCCCGACACTCCCGCGCTCGCGCCCGACGACGTCGCCGCGCGCGCCAAGACGTACGCGCTCGCGCTGCTGCGCGGCGAGCACACGCCCGCGCAGCTGCAGGTACGTACCCCGCCCGACACTCCCGCGCTCGCGCCCGACGACGTCGCCGCGCGCGCCAAGACGTACGCGCTCGCGCTGCTGCGCGGCGAGCACACGCCCGCGCAGCTGCAGGTACGTACCCCGCCCGACACTCCCGCGCTCGCGCCCGACGACGTCGCCGCGCGCGCCAAGACGTACGCGCTCGCGCTGCTGCGCGGCGAGCACACGCCCGCGCAGCTGCAGGTACGTACCCCGCCCGACACTCCCGCGCTCGCGCCCGACGACGTCGCCGCGCGCGCCAAGACGTACGCGCTCGCGCTGCTGCGCGGCGAGCACACGCCCGCGCAGCTGCAGGTACGTACCCCGCCCGACACTCCCGCGCTCGCGCCCGACGACGTCGCCGCGCGCGCCAAGACGTACGCGCTCGCGCTGCTGCGCGGCGAGCACACGCCCGCGCAGCTGCAGGTACGTACCCCGCCCGACACTCCCGCGCTCGCGCCCGACGACGTCGCCGCGCGCGCCAAGACGTACGCGCTCGCGCTGCTGCGCGGCGAGCACACGCCCGCGCAGCTGCAGGTACGTACCCCGCCCGACACTCCCGCGCTCGCGCCCGACGACGTCGCCGCGCGCGCCAAGACGTACGCGCTCGCGCTGCTGCGCGGCGAGCACACGCCCGCGCAGCTGCAGGTACGTACCCCGCCCGACACTCCCGCGCTCGCGCCCGACGACGTCGCCGCGCGCGCCAAGACGTACGCGCTCGCGCTGCTGCGCGGCGAGCACACGCCCGCGCAGCTGCAGGTACGTACCCCGCCCGACACTCCCGCGCTCGCGCCCGACGACGTCGCCGCGCGCGCCAAGACGTACGCGCTCGCGCTGCTGCGCGGCGAGCACACGCCCGCGCAGCTGCAGGTACGTACCCCGCCCGACACTCCCGCGCTCGCGCCCGACGACGTCGCCGCGCGCGCCAAGACGTACGCGCTCGCGCTGCTGCGCGGCGAGCACACGCCCGCGCAGCTGCAGGTACGTACCCCGCCCGACACTCCCGCGCTCGCGCCCGACGACGTCGCCGCGCGCGCCAAGACGTACGCGCTCGCGCTGCTGCGCGGCGAGCACACGCCCGCGCAGCTGCAGGTACGTACCCCGCCCGACACTCCCGCGCTCGCGCCCGACGACGTCGCCGCGCGCGCCAAGACGTACGCGCTCGCGCTGCTGCGCGGCGAGCACACGCCCGCGCAGCTGCAGGTACGTACCCCGCCCGACACTCCCGCGCTCGCGCCCGACGACGTCGCCGCGCGCGCCAAGACGTACGCGCTCGCGCTGCTGCGCGGCGAGCACACGCCCGCGCAGCTGCAGGTACGTACCCCGCCCGACACTCCCGCGCTCGCGCCCGACGACGTCGCCGCGCGCGCCAAGACGTACGCGCTCGCGCTGCTGCGCGGCGAGCACACGCCCGCGCAGCTGCAGGTACGTACCCCGCCCGACACTCCCGCGCTCGCGCCCGACGACGTCGCCGCGCGCGCCAAGACGTACGCGCTCGCGCTGCTGCGCGGCGAGCACACGCCCGCGCAGCTGCAGGTACGTACCCCGCCCGACACTCCCGCGCTCGCGCCCGACGACGTCGCCGCGCGCGCCAAGACGTACGCGCTCGCGCTGCTGCGCGGCGAGCACACGCCCGCGCAGCTGCAGGTACGTACCCCGCCCGACACTCCCGCGCTCGCGCCCGACGACGTCGCCGCGCGCGCCAAGACGTACGCGCTCGCGCTGCTGCGCGGCGAGCACACGCCCGCGCAGCTGCAGGTACGTACCCCGCCCGACACTCCCGCGCTCGCGCCCGACGACGTCGCCGCGCGCGCCAAGACGTACGCGCTCGCGCTGCTGCGCGGCGAGCACACGCCCGCGCAGCTGCAGGTACGTACCCCGCCCGACACTCCCGCGCTCGCGCCCGACGACGTCGCCGCGCGCGCCAAGACGTACGCGCTCGCGCTGCTGCGCGGCGAGCACACGCCCGCGCAGCTGCAGGTACGTACCCCGCCCGACACTCCCGCGCTCGCGCCCGACGACGTCGCCGCGCGCGCCAAGACGTACGCGCTCGCGCTGCTGCGCGGCGAGCACACGCCCGCGCAGCTGCAGGTACGTACCCCGCCCGACACTCCCGCGCTCGCGCCCGACGACGTCGCCGCGCGCGCCAAGACGTACGCGCTCGCGCTGCTGCGCGGCGAGCACACGCCCGCGCAGCTGCAGGTACGTACCCCGCCCGACACTCCCGCGCTCGCGCCCGACGACGTCGCCGCGCGCGCCAAGACGTACGCGCTCGCGCTGCTGCGCGGCGAGCACACGCCCGCGCAGCTGCAGGTACGTACCCCGCCCGACACTCCCGCGCTCGCGCCCGACGACGTCGCCGCGCGCGCCAAGACGTACGCGCTCGCGCTGCTGCGCGGCGAGCACACGCCCGCGCAGCTGCAGGTACGTACCGCCCGACACTCCCGCGCTCGCGCCCGACGACGTCGCCGCGCGCGCCAAGACGTACGCGCTCGCGCTGCTGCGCGGCGAGCACACGCCCGCGCAGCTGCAGGTACGTACCCCGCCCGACACTCCCGCGCTCGCGCCCGACGACGTCGCCGCGCGCGCCAAGACGTACGCGCTCGCGCTGCTGCGCGGCGAGCACACGCCCGCGCAGCTGCAGGTACGTACCCCGCCCGACACTCCCGCGCTCGCGCCCGACGACGTCGCCGCGCGCGCCAAGACGTACGCGCTCGCGCTGCTGCGCGGCGAGCACACGCCCGCGCAGCTGCAGGTACGTACCCCGCCCGACACTCCCGCGCTCGCGCCCGACGACGTCGCCGCGCGCGCCAAGACGTACGCGCTCGCGCTGCTGCGCGGCGAGCACACGCCCGCGCAGCTGCAGGTACGTACCCCGCCCGACACTCCCGCGCTCGCGCCCGACGACGTCGCCGCGCGCGCCAAGACGTACGCGCTCGCGCTGCTGCGCGGCGAGCACACGCCCGCGCAGCTGCAGGTACGTACCCCGCCCGACACTCCCGCGCTCGCGCCCGACGACGTCGCCGCGCGCGCCAAGACGTACGCGCTCGCGCTGCTGCGCGGCGAGCACACGCCCGCGCAGCTGCAGGTACGTACCCCGCCCGACACTCCCGCGCTCGCGCCCGACGACGTCGCCGCGCGCGCCAAGACGTACGCGCTCGCGCTGCTGCGCGGCGAGCACACGCCCGCGCAGCTGCAGGTACGTACCCGCCCGACACTCCCGCGCTCGCGCCCGACGACGTCGCCGCGCGCGCCAAGACGTACGCGCTCGCGCTGCTGCGCGGCGAGCACACGCCCGCGCAGCTGCAGGTACGTACCCCGCCCGACACTCCCGCGCTCGCGCCCGACGACGTCGCCGCGCGCGCCAAGACGTACGCGCTCGCGCTGCTGCGCGGCGAGCACACGCCCGCGCAGCTGCAGGTACGTACCCCGCCCGACACTCCCGCGCTCGCGCCCGACGACGTCGCCGCGCGCGCCAAGACGTACGCGCTCGCGCTGCTGCGCGGCGAGCACACGCCCGCGCAGCTGCAGGTACGTACCCCGCCCGACACTCCCGCGCTCGCGCCCGACGACGTCGCCGCGCGCGCCAAGACGTACGCGCTCGCGCTGCTGCGCGGCGAGCACACGCCCGCGCAGCTGCAGGTACGTACCCCGCCCGACACTCCCGCGCTCGCGCCCGACGACGTCGCCGCGCGCGCCAAGACGTACGCGCTCGCGCTGCTGCGCGGCGAGCACACGCCCGCGCAGCTGCAGGTACGTACCCCGCCCGACACTCCCGCGCTCGCGCCCGACGACGTCGCCGCGCGCGCCAAGACGTACGCGCTCGCGCTGCTGCGCGGCGAGCACACGCCCGCGCAGCTGCAGGTACGTACCCCGCCCGACACTCCCGCGCTCGCGCCCGACGACGTCGCCGCGCGCGCCAAGACGTACGCGCTCGCGCTGCTGCGCGGCGAGCACACGCCCGCGCAGCTGCAGGTACGTACCCCGCCCGACACTCCCGCGCTCGCGCCCGACGACGTCGCCGCGCGCGCCAAGACGTACGCGCTCGCGCTGCTGCGCGGCGAGCACACGCCCGCGCAGCTGCAGGTACGTACCCCGCCCGACACTCCCGCGCTCGCGCCCGACGACGTCGCCGCGCGCGCCAAGACGTACGCGCTCGCGCAGCTGCAGGTACGTACCCCGCCCGACACTCCCGCGCTCGCGCCCGACGACGTCGCCGCGCGCGCCAAGACGTACGCGCTCGCGCTGCTGCGCGGCGAGCACACGCCCGCGCAGCTGCAGGTACGTACCCCGCCCGACACTCCCGCGCTCGCGCCCGACGACGTCGCCGCGCGCGCCAAGACGTACGCGCTCGCGCTGCTGCGCGGCGAGCACACGCCCGCGCAGCTGCAGGTACGTACCCCGCCCGACACTCCCGCGCTCGCGCCCGACGACGTCGCCGCGCGCGCCAAGACGTACGCGCTCGCGCTGCTGCGCGGCGAGCACACGCCCGCGCAGCTGCAGGTACGTACCCCGCCCGACACTCCCGCGCTCGCGCCCGACGACGTCGCCGCGCGCGCCAAGACGTACGCGCTCGCGCTGCTGCGCGGCGAGCACACGCCCGCGCAGCTGCAGGTACGTACCCCGCCCGACACTCCCGCGCTCGCGCCCGACGACGTCGCCGCGCGCGCCAAGACGTACGCGCTCGCGCTGCTGCGCGGCGAGCACACGCCCGCGCAGCTGCAGGTACGTACCCCGCCCGACACTCCCGCGCTCGCGCCCGACGACGTCGCCGCGCGCGCCAAGACGTACGCGCTCGCGCTGCTGCGCGGCGAGCACACGCCCGCGCAGCTGCAGGTACGTACCCCGCCGTGCTACTGGGTACACCCACGTCCAATACTCCAATGCTTTTGTTGTTACGAATTTGGACACATCGTAAGATCGGGTACAAAGGTGAAATCAATCTGCATAACTGATTATTAGAAATGGATAAGTGCATTGTATCCGTCCTGCTAACACATTTTTTTTATAATGGTGATGGACGCCTACAACTCTAGAGGACTCACATGCGCGTACCCTATTTCCGTTACCAGCAAATTCGAGATCCTATTAGTACCCTAATGGTGATGGCTCAAATTAAAGTCTGACAGCTCTTGCTCGCAGTTTTGGTTAAACTGGCTTCGAGCGCAGCTGTAAGTATAACCTATCCGATACTCCAATGCTCTTGTTACTTAAGTGTTGTTTCACACGGACCACAACCACACCACGTCGCAGCGTCAAAATGTGGTCACGCAGTGGTTACGTGTGAATTGTGTAGTTGCTGGCCGTTGCCACAGACGTGGTCGATAATGACTGCAAAATGTGGTACGTGTGAATTGTACTATTTATTTCTAATACAAAATTTGCACCTGACCACGTGGTCGCGCTTGTCGCGTGGTCGTGGTTGTCGCGTGGTTGTGGTTCGTGTGAAATGACCCTAACTCGATACATTTCCCCTCTAGGTGTTGAAGCGCGGCATCATCGGCACGGGTGCGGGCACGCTGCGGCTGTGGGAGTGCCTCACGCGGCCCGGCGGAGCCGTCGCTAAGCTGGACACGTGGTTGGAGCCCGACAACTACACCAACATACTGCACAAGGTGGGCTGTTTCCTAATTATTAGAAACTAGATGAGAACCCGGCCTCTCTCCGGCATAATAAAACTACACGGCCAAAATTCCGGACAAAGTATCCGAACGCAACCCGCACACGTGACCCGTCACTGTCATGTTTTCCACCAAATTTAATATGGCAATATGGCCGACCGATTTGTCATTAAATTAACACTTTTAAACGAAAAATGCGCGGCAATACGAATTTTGCCGACATATGTCCTCGATTAAAAACTCCTTTTTTATGCTCTTTCATTTGAGAACGATTTCGTTCGGGTCTACCGTACCCCTCGACGCAATTATTAATATAAATAAAAGAAAAATCTACTTTCCCTGGCGAGACTCGAGCTGGCGTACAATCTAAATTAAGAAAACATTGAATAAATCTATGTATATTTGACGACCGGTCTGGCCTAGTGGGTAGTGACTCTGCCTATGAAGCCGATGGTCCTGGGTTCAAATCCCAATCGGGACATTTATTTGTGTGGTGAGCACAGATATTTGTTCCTGAGTCATGGTGTTTTTTTATGTATTTAAGTATTTATATGTATTTATCTATTATATATATCGTCGTCTAGTACCTACAACACAAGCCTTACTGAGCTTACCGTAGGACTAGTTCGATTTGTGTAAGATTGTCCAAAAATATTGAATTATTTATATACGCTTCTAGCCGAACATAACGCCATAACTAAGGCAGAACCAATGCTTGGCAAACTGCACTTCCACCCTTCAAATGGAGTTATTGTCGGTCAGAGAACAAAGCTTTAATAAACAAACGTTTCAGGGTCTGGAGCGGCTGGTGACCAAGTTCCAGACCCTCGTCCGCAGCCAGATGCAGCCGGACGAGTTCGTCTCGCTGTTCTTCAACGTAGCCAACCAGCTGGAGGAGGAGCGGCGAGGGTTTGCTGTCAGCAGACTGAGGGTAAGTTGACATGAGATATATCTAGTGGAATGGTAGAACTGTCCATTAAGAAATGTATTTTACGTCACAACTCTCATTTACCGCCCTAGGGCGCGACGGAAAATCTCACTTTACACCCAGATGAAGACGTAAAACTATGTACACACCACGGGCGGTAATAAAGAAGGCCTCAGATCGCCTGTTTAACACCCGCGATCTGAGCCATTCTTTGTTTTACCGCCCTGGGTACGTAATATACTATTTCTCCTCACTAGCTCGGATAGAACTGTTTTATTGTTTAAAAACAGATAGCAAAATTGAATTTTATTCACAAGAGTGCAAAGTAATGTCATACAAATTGGTTGTTACTAATCAAGTGTTTTTTGGTGTAAGCTGGTTGGATATTCTTTCATTTAATTTAATAATAGATGATGGCTGGCAATAATTTTGTATACTTTTTTAAGTTTTGATGTAATTTTTATTTTTTTCTTCACTGTAGTGAGTTAAAATATTGTGTTTTACTCGGTAGCAATGTGTAGTTCTTTGAAACCCGGGGGGGTATTCTGAAGATTACTGTTAAAGTAAGATAAGTGAAAAGATTAGGAAAGGAATGTGGAATGTGGTGTGTAGCTTACTAAAACTGACACAAATCGACCTAGTCCTACGGTAAGCTTAATAAGATTTGTGTTCTAGGTGCTAGACGACGATATATTATATAATAGATAGATACATATAAATACATAGAAAACACCCATGACTCAGTAACAAATATCTGTGCACATCACACAAATAAATGCTGACTGTGATTCGAACCCAGGACCATCGGCTTCAAAGGCAGCGTCACTACCCACTAGGCCAGACTGGTCGTCAAAAAGTATAGATGATGAAGAATATCAGTGCCACTGGCCTAACTTCCCTCTTATATCCAGCACATGGGCGCGTTTGAGTCACTGAGCCTACCAAGGCTTAAGCAACGTGTTGATCAGTGGATTTGGTTGCAATCACTACCCACTAGGTCAGACCGGACGTCAACATGTCATGTCATGATTTTTCGCGCCACTGCTCGGAATTAATAAATCAATAAATATTTCGGACATTCTTACACAAATCGACCTAGTCCCACGGTAAGCTCAATAAGGCTTGTGTTGCAGGTACTAGACGACGACATACATAATAAATAGATACATATAAATACTTAAATACATAGAAAACACCCATGACTCAGGAACAAATATCTGTGCTCATCACACAAATAAATGCCCTGACTGGGAATCGAACCCAGGACCTTCGGCTTCATAGGCAGGGTCACTACCCACTAGGCCAGACCGGTCGTCAAAGATAAATATGAAATATGGCCAAAGATGGATTGAAACGAGTGTAGAAAGTTGCTCTTAGTAGCACTATTCAAATACAGTCCAGTAATGTAGATTTGCAAAAGTAAAGTGTAGTGTTTGCGGCCTTTTTTACTTTCTACACTGCTATTGGTCGATTATTTTGACATTAGTAACTCTTTAAAAAAAATATGAGAGCAATATTACATTTGAGCGTTTAATTAAAAAATTAAAACGTCAAATACGCTCAGTGAATGTGTATTTTTGCGATTGTAAGCTTTTTTTTATGTAAGTGTAAAACGCCTTTGCATGCATAAAAAAAGTAAAAAAAAAGGCAGGAAGGAAAATTTTCTTACACATTTCAGCCGTATGGAGCCCACTGCTGGACATAGGCCTCCCACAAATATGAGTTGTATGATCTTGGGGGGTAGTTGCCATAGTCGCCACGCTTGGCAGGCGGGTTGGCGACCACAGTAGCTGTAGATTGGGTTTCGACGGACGCTGGTGCCCTTCCGTAGGATTTTTCCCTTTGTCGCCTCTTACGACACCCGCGGGAGGAGATGGGGTGGTGCTATTCTAGTCAGCCGGCATCACACAGCACCGTAATTTCTTTATGTTAGGCATGAAAAGCACATAGTAGTGCCTCGGTAGAAAGTGCAATAGATGGACTTGCATCTTCGCGGCCCGCGAACATACTCGTCCATCTATTGCTTACTTTCTATACCTAGGCAACAATGTACTATTTATTTATTGATAATGAATGTTATATTAAATTTATTATGATTATTAAATTTAATTTATTACGACCGGTCTGGCCTAGTGGGTAGTGACCCTGCCTATGAAGCCGAAGGTCCAGGGTTCGATTCCCAGTCAGGGCATTTATTTGTGTGATGAGCACAGATATTTGTTCCTGAGTCATGGGTGTTTTCTATGTATTCAAGTATTTATATGTATCTATTTATTATATATATCGTCGCCTAGTACCTACAACACAAGCCTTATTGAGCTTACCGTGGGACTAGGTCGATTTGTGTAAGAATGTCCCGAAATATTTATTTATTTATTTGATATTAAATTTATTCCAGGACACGGAGACACTGAAGCAGTCGCCCACGGACACGATCACCCAGTACGCGTACAACCTGATGTCTCACCAGACCAAGATCGCGCAGAAGTGTCTCGACGACCGAGCCGGCAGGTACGACTCCTTCCTGAACTTTTTGGCGTTGTCCTGCCATTTTCAAATATCACTTACACATTCTACAAATAGGTAGTTTCACGAGAGTTGTAGTCACTCCCACAACAATATCTCATGTAATGATAGGGAGATTACTCATTCATTCCATTCGTTCGCTCTTTTGCAATCAGTACTTTATATAGTTGTGTGCGTAATCCATTCGCCTCAACTCTCGTGGAACTATCTATACCGGAGATGCTCGTTTGTATACTCGACGTGTAAAAGTGCCCTTGTGGCCTACTTACTGAATAAACGTTTGAGTTTGAATATGTGTCACTCCTTTCGCTCATTTTCATCAACTATTTGTTGTTATTCTGTCCCATCTGTCAGGGAACAACTGAAGCATAGTTGCAAGAAATGTGGCACCGCGTACTACTGACTCGTTATGGAAGGGACATTATAGCTTCTACAAATATCTATGTTTTGTGTATTTAGATGCAATTAGTGTGGTTTGAAGAGTGACCCAGGGGAGCGTAACCATGGCAACCAGGGACAATAAATAGTTAGCTTAATCAACTATTTTAACAAAAAATAAATGCGAAAAACGCTCTGGAGGTAGTATTTGTTAATATAATTAAAACTGTTCTGAGCCATGTTACTAATACTTAGTTACAAACGGATAAACTATATCGCACTAAGTGACATGTTTTGCGTAAGCTCCGGTACCCATCTTAAAGCCGAGTCCGGACACAACGCTCAGTGAGCGATACACATGTGTCCTGACTCGGCTTGAAGATGGGTACCAGAGCTTACCCGAAACATGTCGCCTAGTGCGATATAATTACACGTCAGTTTACCCATTTGTAACTATCCAAACCTTCAAGAAAAGAGCTTATAGGGATCTTAAAGGCTGCCGGCCTTTACGTACTTGTGACTCCTGTGGTGTTGCGAGTGTCCATGGGCGGCGGTAGTTGCTTACCATCAGGCAATCCGTCTGCTCGTTTGCCTCCTATATCATAAAAAAAACTATAATATTTGTTAACAAACGCGGGTAGTAAGAGCACACCTTGTTCCAGAAGACACAGCAGCGTGGCCATATGCAAGTACGGCACCTCGACGCAGGAGTGCTCCTGCCTGTTCAGCAAGGTGTTCCGTCTGCCCTGCCGCCACATCCTGATGCTGACCACGGAGCTCAAGGTACCGTCTCCGGTCGTACCTGGGCGTTTTCAAAAAACGTTCTCCCAAACCTCATTCTTCCAGATCTGGACGTGACAGGGCTCATTTTTCTAAGAACCACGACCTTTTTCGATCCTAATTATTTAAAAAAAGTGGCCTGAAACCCCCATTCCATTAAGCCATCCTATTACTATGAACTTTCTACTGATGGTCGCGTAATGTAAAATTAAAATTTTGTATGAAAATTTTGGGACACTTTTTTTTATTAATCAGTATCGAATAAGCTCTTTTTGCACAAAACACAAAAATACAAAAGGCGGACTTAATGCTACAAAGCATTCTCTACCAGTCAACATTTAGACAAAGCAGCGAAGTTGAAGGCGGTTCATAACAAAACAAAATAATCATAAACCAAAACACATCTACACTAATATTATAAAGGAGAAGGTTTGTGAGTTTGTTACTTCTTCACGTCTGGCTGGAGCGATTTTAATAAAATCTGGTATGGAGTTAGCTGACACCGTTATAGGCTACGTTTTTTCCCTAATAAACCGCGGGCAACACCGCAGGCACAGCTTGTTTAAATATAAATGAAACATACTTATATACATTAATATAATATACATACATAGTACTAATAAACTACCATGTCTGAAATGAACCGATTTTTTTTGTAAAGTTTTAAAAATACTAGTTTACTATACTCCGTTCACTATAACGAGCTAGTACCAGAAAACTCAGAACGCACGTGATTGGTTAGCGATAATGGCGATGAATGTGTAACGGGTGAGTTTACATGTCAGTTAACTCTGTCTCTTGTACGGTGCGGACGCGTCTACTATTCTCATTTGTATTGTTTCCCGTTTAAGTAGTCCACCAGTCTGTCATTTCACATGTATAATGCAGTTTTAATAACCGACTGCATATTTATGATCAATAACTATAACTGACAAGAGTATAAAATAAATAACATAACTATTAAGAAATTTAAAATAAAAAAAATCGAAGTGACGGCATGCAAGCCGAGCCATAGAGCGAGGTGCCATTGTTCACGCCCACTGCTCTTTTTGTCCTGTTCATTTGCATACAAAAGTGCAAAAGAGGCGTCTATACTAGCTCGTTATCGTGAACGGAGTAGTGTAGCTGTGGAGATGTTGAATACCAGGATGTGACTTGCAGGTGAAGACTCATATCCCGTTCGAGCCTCGCTGGACGGTCCAGCACTGTCTCTTCGGATGTGAGAGCGCAGCCCCGCAGCCAGCAGGTAAATTAAAAAAAATAGGGTCATGGCATGTTGGACACTTAAAGCCTAGGAGGAATAATAATAATAAAAGTTATTTTGGCCTTTGCAGCCCAAAATGTAACAGTTCAAACTCAAACGTTTATTCAGTAAGTAGGCCACTAGGGCACTTTTACACGTCGAGTATACAAAAGAAGAAAAATAAACACTACACCGGTTCTAACCTTACACCTCTGATCCGAGAAGCATTTTGACTTTCATGACCGGCAAGAAACTCGGCGGGACTTATTTTTTCAAAACAGTATTACAAAACATTACATAAAAAGTAATTGGGTGATGGCACTAATGTTGGACACTTTAAGCTGACAAGCTGACTTTAACATACAAAACAATGTCTATGGAAGATTTCAGAAAAAATTTACTCTATTAGCGTGACAAGTGAAAATTATGTCAATTTTGTGACGATAATTAAGCATTGATCTATAACTACTTCGATTTGGTGATTTCACAAATTATAAGTACCTAATATTACAATGCAATCCCCATCTCTCGCGGGTGTCGTAAGAGGCGACAAAGGGAAACATCCTACGGACGGGCAGCAGCGTCCATCGAAACCCAATCTACAGCTACTGCGGTCGCCAACCCGCCTGCCAAGTGTGGTGACTATGGCAACTAGCCCCAAGATGATACATTAAATCATATTTGTGGGAGGCCTATGTCCAGCAGTGGACTGCATACGACTGAAATGTATTTTTATTTCTACACAGATTTAATTCTTAATTAATTACCGTCACAAAACTGATATAATTTACTCTTTTAGTGGTTCTGGCGTTCATCTATCATGTTTCAACAGCAGTACGTCTCAGTGCTATACTAGCTGCATTAAATTTGAAATAAATAAATAAATAATGTATACAAAAAAAAAGTAGCTGTACTTTATAGCCGTCAGATATATTCGAACGGCCAAAATGGTCACTAATATCTGAACAACGCCACTATTGCCAGTACAGTGCGTGCTCAGATATATTTGAGCACCTTGGCCGCTTCGATATATTTGACGTGTTTTGTGCGTTCTCTCCGCATGTACAGTCAACCAATTTGATTTACAGGCCACTTCGTTCCCTGTCACAGTGAAAATCTATATGAAAGACGCAAAAGATCTCTTATTAACGTCACTGTGACAAGGTCCGAAGTGGCCTAGAAATCAGGTTGACTATACCTTGTCCGTTCCGATGTATTTGACGGCAACTGTATGACGTGTTTTGTCGCATGTACAGTCAACCAATTTGATTTATAGGCCACTTCGTTCCCTGTCACAGTGGAAATCTATATGAAAGACGCAAAAGATCTCTTATTAGCGTCACTGTGACAAGGTTCGGAGTGGCCTAGAAATGAAATGTGTCGTTCCGCAGCAAAATCTACCTTATGGCGGTTGGCGCTTACGTTGCAAAGTGTCACATTGGTATTGAAGCGTCGTCAACAATAGCGTAAGCGCCAACTGCCATAAAGGTACCTTTTGTCATGGAACGTCACTAGGCTAGTTGACTGTTTTATTTTTATTTTATTAATCGATCCCTTTCGTTCTAGGGATGAAATGTCTGTATGGGACTAGTGGCCTTAAACCTACACAAAAGCCAGAAATGAGCGTCAAAGTCATTCGTACTTCTCGCTAAAACGCTCCTTACAAAATGATGATAACGTATGACGTCACTTATTCCTAGCCGCGCTCTCTAAAGTATGGAGAAATAATTAAATTGCTATGTAGACCGCGAAATATTTCGTTTTTGTATATAGTTGCCTTACAATTTATTTTGCACTAAACTGCGAGAATTGGATGGGTACCACGGTTTTTTGAAATTTGACAATTTAAAAATGCTGTTCTATTTAAATATTGTAAAGGTGATATCTTTAAATCAAACAAGTATTTATATTCAATTTTAATTTTAATTGATTATATTCGTCATTGTGAACCAATTTCACTTAATTTTATTATTTTACTTAATATGTGACAACATCCCTATTGGTTGACCATACCCTCGTTCAATGTCGGGGCTGTTCCAGGTGGCAACTACATGGAGCAGGTGGTAGTGGAGTCGGAGCCGGCCCACCGCCAGCCGGTGCAGCAGCAGCAAATACACCAGGTATGATACAGTGGTCGCACTTTGTCCAGCACTCTTGGTGCGGTGGAGCTGGGGTTGTCAATAGCGGTTGGCTCTTTGTTTTTATTTTTAATGCTTATTGTTTATGTAATAGCTGTTGGTACTCGTTAAATAAATAATAATAATAGGCAGAGGCCCTCTCGACAATTTTAATGAAATGTAAGGGGTACACTAAGCGGATGCTGCCCCTGTCCGTATCATGGGACGCGCATAGAGACAGCACCCGCAGCAGCCATGGTGTAAGGACTATTGAGTTTTAATGGAATCTAGAAAAATACATAATCGTGGTGATAGATCGATCGCAGCGCCGGGCAATGCTCATCGATATCACCGTCTCATGTGACGAGAACCTCGTGAAGGCCGAGAAGGACAAGTCCAGCAAGTACTTAGACTTGGCTCACGAGGTAACCGCCATGTGGGAAGTTGATTCGGCGATCATTGTACCGATAGTTGTTTCCGCGAACGGTCTCATAGCGGAGAGTCTCGACCAACATCTTGAGAGACTCTCGCTACGTGGTTGTGGTTGGATCAAGGGTCAGATTCAGAAGGCGGTAATCCTGAACACGGCGCGCATAGTCCGACGGTTCCTCTCTCTGCAGCCCTAACCACCGGCAGCCTGGGCCCTGCCCCGTTGCCGGCGGCACCTTAGGTTAGGTTTTTTTATAATGTTTTTATTGTTTTGATACGTTTTAGATGTATTTTTATTTTTTTATGACATAGGCGGCAAACGAGTAGACGGATTGCCTGGTGTTAAGCAATTACCGTCGCCCATGGGCACCCGCAACACCAGGGGATTCACAAGCGCGTTGCTGGCCTTTAAGGGGGGTTGGAGCTCTGGGAACCTTACTCACCATCAGGAACACAACACTACATACCTGAAAGTAGCAGTGCTATTGGCTGTGGTCTGTAAGCAGGAGGTACTTCCCCAGTTGGGCTGCCCCAGATTCAAGCGTGATGGTCATCGCTGTGCCCTACCTCTCATTGTTGGACGTAGTTTAAGGACATACCCGGGTCCATATTTATATTTTACTTTTATAATAAATAAATGATAATGTTGCAGGTGGGGGGTGTGAGGCAGCAGTATGTGCTGGCGGCGCCGGGCACGCAGCAGGCGAATCAGCAGGTCCAACAGGTATTGTATATGTAGGTGAACAACTTAGCTCATAGGATCACCTTCGTGTTATTAACATACGTCGGACTATAGGGGGCAGTTTGAGGGCAAGGTAAAGTTTACAAAAAAATCTTAACTTACGAGTATTATAATCAAGGACCGGAATTTTTCATAGCAAAAATCGAACTGTAAGAGTGTTTGACCAAGCTGTTTTATCGACTTATCGATGTTACGTAATAATATCGCATTACCAATTACCGACTTAAAAGATTATTCTGTAACATTTGACCTTTTTGATAAGCAAGTTACATCTACAAATTAAAATAAAGCATGTCAACGTTACATAATTATGTCAATTGAGTTTTTGTGATTCTCGTGCCGTGTTAGGTACTAAAATGGTTAATTCTGAAAGAAAACCAATTAACAAATGGATGCAGAAAGATCCTTCTCTTAGTTACAAAGAAGATTCTTCCACAATATATTGCTCTAAATGTGGCGTATAAAATATTTTCTTTTTTATTCCTTACTATTATACTATACTAATTAGGTACACTGTTATTTTGTTTGTATGTCCAAAAGCCTGATTTCATTACTTTAACTTTGTTCCGTTAAGTGACAGTTATTTATCGATAAGTCGATAAAACAGCTTGGTCAATCCCTATGACAGTTTGATTTTTGCTATGAAGAATTCCGGTCCTTGAGTATAGTGTACCTAGTATTTGTCACATAGGTACTTAATTAAATTAGTTACCCGTTACCATTTGTTCATCTTTAATGTGTAAATACTCTTTGAAGTTGTGTTTTATTCCTTTCTCACAGCTGCAATTGTCTGAGTGACGGATAAAGCCAAACGAACTTTTTCGCCATTTTGACTTTGTAGTCCAAGTACGTTTATGAATAACGTAGTTAGTTGCTATGATATTTAGAATTACACATTATAAATACTAGGTACCAAATACTCGAAAGTGAATTGATTGTTGAATTCTGACATGCCACGAAAATGCCCGCTGCAGTCCGACGTATGATTATTAATAATAGTTTATGCATCTGTGTATAATGAAGGGCATTACAACAAGTGTGTGGGTTTATGAAACGAGCCGAAGGCGAGCTAATTATGTATAGTTGCATACATTACTTTATCTACACACATATCATAAAAGTGTTTTAAGATGGGTTCAGGAACCGTAGGGACATGATCTGCATTATTACTAGTGCTACTTGTAAACATTAAAAAGTCAACGAACAAAACAAATGACAGCTTGGAATGGTGGAATGGCGGCGTTTCGTATTTCTTATCTCAGTCAAATATTTTTTTTAAACCATAGACAAGCGAATGAACTCCCTATTCTATTGTCAGTCGAGTTCAAATGTCTTACGATTTATATTTTAAAAACATAACGAATTGGCGTTTCGTATCAATGACTGTTTTAATATCTATAGATACTAGAATAGACACCCCACTTGAATTTAACAGCTGTTCCAAATTTAAACTCATAACCTACGGATTTCAGTAGGTAATGTTAACATTACATCTCCATTCATTTCTGATGGTTGGTAATGCTGGTCATTGCCTACGGTTTCTAGACGCATTTTAGAGCATTAATGATATGTACGTAGATAAAATATGTTAACATTATCAGTGTCATTATGATATCGATTTTGTTGTAGTAATGAATCAATTGTAACATTTACACAGATAAGATATGTTGTAACAAAATAGTGCACTATTTAATAATTAACGATTAATACGGTACTACTCACGTTTATTTAGTCACTCGTGCGATATGTTTCGGACAACATAGGCCTCCATTTTCAAGCACTAAGAGTTCTGAGTGTACGATCGGTTCGCCGCTCGCGTCACCGGCCCGTCGTGAGTAGTACCGTATTAATCGTTAATTATTAAATATGTCTCATGTAAGTTTAAATACAAATAGTGCACTATTTTATGTGGGTCTTTATTTGCTGTTTTTGAACGTAACATAGTGGTTACATATGTGTGTAGATAACGAATATTTATATGCCTGTCACATTGCTACTATAATAATTTTCAAATAGCTCGAGTTCTGTCACACCTGTCATTTCCATACAATTTATAACCTCAAAACGTTACTTTGTTGAGCCTTAAAATGGCGAAGATGTCTTGAGAATATATTTTTGTTCTTTAACGTTGTTTAGTGTGTAATATCGATAGCTTATTACGCAGTGATCTAACGCAATAATGTGCAGCTAATCAAGAATTTATTTCAAAACGCGTTAAACCACTATTTGGTCATCACCTGGCAGTCCCGGGCCGCGGCCGCCTCGTGGCTTTCTGTAAAGTCCAGCTACCACTTTACAAATCGCAACGCCTACTACCGAACAACGTCATGCTCTAAGGGCAAACTTGATATATTACACTTTGTTAATTTTACTTGTCTTTAGAAAATCATCTATTGATATATTGATGGAAGCCATATATTTTTTAAAGAAGGTTATAAATAAATAAATATTTCGGGACAAGACAATCTGACACAAATCGACCTAGTCCTACGGTAAGCTCAGTAAGGCTTGTGTTGTAGGTACTAGACGACGATATATATAATAGAGTAGATACATATATAAATACTTAAATACATAGAACACCCATGACTCAGTCAACAAATTCCTGTGCTCATCACACAAATAAATACCCTGACTGGGATTCGAACCTAGGACCATCGGCTTCATAGGCAGGGTCACTACCAACTAGGCCAGGTAGTCAAATCATCGATTGATGGACACCACATAAAAAAAAGTAGTTTATAAATGACAGGCGTGACAGAACTCGAGCTACTTGAAACGGAGTGTGACACGCTGTCGGTGCTGCAGGTGATCTTCTGCGGCGGCGGCGTGGCCGTGAGCGCGGCGCCGCCCGCGCTGAGCTCCGCGCTGCCGCTCGCGCAGGCCGTGCTCGCGCCGCACGCGCTGCACCAGTAGACAGGTAGCCCGCCCTCCCTCCCTCCCCTACACACACCCACGGATCAACTTGATCCCGGCTCCCGCGAGTACAAGGATCAACTTGATCCCGACTCCCGCGAGTACAAGGATCAACTTGATCCCGGCTCCCGCTAGTCCAAGGATCAACTTGATCCCGGCTCCAGCTAGTACAAGGATCAACTTGATCCCGGCTCCAGATAGTACAAGGATCAACTTGATCCCAACTCCTGCTAGTACAAGGATCAACTTGATCCCAGTTCCAGCTAGTACAAGGATCAACTTGATCCCGGCTCTCGCGAGTCCAAGGATCAACTTGATCCCAACTCCAGCTAGTACAAGGATCAACTTGATCCCGGCTCTCGCGAGTCCAAGAATCAACTTGACCCCGGCTCCCCTAACATCCCAGACCCCACATCCCGTACTGTTTGCAAATGCCAGCTAACTGCGTTAATGTATCATAGAGTAAACTGTGATCAACATACCGTACAAATGCTTCAGAATTTAATACAAAGGTTACACTTTCGTGACAGAAACGCAGGTAGTCGGTATTTGCAGCAGGACGACATGACCCCGACAACCGAACTAATCCCGAAACCGACCGTCTCGACCCCGGCCTCCCACTCGTCCTAGTGTCCACCGTTACCCGGCTTCCCCTCAAACTACCCACGTTATACGGGAAATTTCAAAAAATAGTGCACCCATTAGTGAAATTGTTAAGAAAATTTAACTCACTGTCAGTTTTGAGACGACAATTAAGCATGAAATCACATCGATGTATAATAAACGTAGATTCACAATCAGCCCCAAAAATAACCGCTCGAACAACTTGGGCGGCACATTTAGTTAGTCTTCTTTGAACCGCTGTCAGTACAAGTGTCAACAATGACTATAAAGTTATTACTTTATCAATAGCGAAGTTTGATACTTAATAATTAGAACACTGAGCTCTTTTTTGTTTGATTATATTATCTAAAAGAAGATTATAAATTAGCATAAACTGGAACGTGATAGAAATGTCATTTAGTGCCATATTTTTCTACATAATTTGTTCGCGTGGAGGAGTCCATTTCTTTATGTCAATGTGAAATCATTATGAGAGGTAAGGCACAGCGAAGTACCATCACGCTTGAGGCCGGAGAAGCCCAACTGGGGAAGTACCTCCTCCTTACAGAAGACCACAGCCATAATAGCACTGCTACCTTTCAGGTATGTAGTGTTGTGTTCCTGATGGTGAGTAAGGTTCCCAGAGCTCCAACCCCCTTAATGGTCGGCAACGCGCTTGTGACTCCTCTGGTGTTACGTGTGCCCATGGGCGACGGTAATTGCTTACCATCAGGCAATCTGTCTGATCGTTTGCCATTAAAAAATAAAATGAAGATCGACTTGCCTTTAATTATGTTGTAATATCGATTGAAGTTAAAACGAACTTAAAAACCAAGTTTTTATCCAAATTTAATGCTTAATTGTCAGGAAACTGAAAGTGATTTAACTTAACAATTTTCACTAATATGGTGCACTATTTTTTTTATATTCCCATACAAACGATACCCGATTCCGAACCATCCCAAATTCCATTGGACATGGTTTCTACCGCGTTAGTAATAGGGAATAGTTTTGTACGCTCCAGACAAGTAATAATAGGCTATTATTATATAAGGTTTGTAAATAATTTAGCGAAAGAATTGTACACACAAACATTTTGTTCTTTTAATGAATTAATAAAATCATTATTTTATCTCAAGGTATCTTTTTGTTTTAAATACTAGCATAATTCGTTATTAACAAGAATTATATTTTTGCTACAGTAGTGCAAAACTTTCCATCGGGCAAACTCGGATCTTGGAGAATGACTTTATTAAATGAGTGACATTTTCATATCTTCGATATTTAAATCGAAAGAAAAATAGAAAAAATTAACTCGCAGCGGGACTCGAACCCACAACCACTGGATCACTAGCCCGGTGCACTACCAATTGTGCTATACGAGTACCGCTTAGACTTGTCAAATTTTTTTCTATTTTTCTTTCGATATAAATAGCGAAGATATTCGCTAGCAGACGTTTCTGCAGAATAAAAAATAAGTTTCATATATGGAACTTTATTGTTTAATGTCACATGGCATAACATTTGACACCAAATAATAAAGTTCCATATTAATGGATATGAAAATGTCACTCATTTAATACGATCATTCATTGACAGTTCGGGTGTCATCGTATTCCGATAAAGATCCGAGTTTTCCCGAAGGAAAATAATTTCTCACTATATCTGTACACGCTTTTATTGCCAACTATTTTTTATCCACAATCGTCAACTACTATCAAGAAGATTCTAAGCCTAAACACCACGGGTTTATCTTGTGTATTTTAGAAGGTATATCTACCTTCTGGCTCCAGCATCAGATCAGATCAGTGGTACCGTAATATTGCATTGTCACCGAACTTATAGTCAGCTCAATCAGTTAAAGATATCTGCTTCAAAATTTAATTCCAACATTTCATCCGAACATACTTGGGTTGCAAGTTAAATCAACTAGCGAGCGCAGCGTAGGACGTCCACCCACAAGATGTATATACGACCCCATTAAGGCCGCCGGAAGACGCTGGACGCATCACTTCCAACCGGTATATGTGTGTATGTTCAGTAGTGGACGTCTTATGGCTGAGATGATGATGATGAAGTTAAATCAAAGCTTGTAGTTAAAAGGCGTAAAAATATATTCTCTTCATACAGTCAGCAGCAAAAGTGGCTGAGCTGGTGAAGTGTTCAAAATGCGCGTGTAGGTCATTTTGAACACTTCACCAGCTCAGCCTCTTATTCTCTTAATATAGTATGTGTTGACCTCATTTTGAACACATCAACCACTTAGCCACTTGTGTTATGATATTTCCTCGCAAATTACTAAAGACTTTTTAAAATCAATTTAAATGGCGAGATCGAAATATATCAATTTTAGACTTAACCTTTTTTACTCATTGACTTGATATGAAGTCAAAACATTTCGTGCCACACACGCCACGACTTGATATCAAGTTGAGTTGGAAATACGTACTGAGAAGTAAGGTATATTTTCGCTTGCTTACATTAAGCTTTTGGCGCGGGCCATTTTTTTTTGTTACGTCAGATTTTTTATTGGTGGAAAAAAAGTTAATAATTATATTAATTATCATTGCCTTTGATAATAATAAATACACGCGAATAAAAATATCATGGCTATTTTATCCACTCGTATTGCAATTTGAAAGCTACAAATGTAAAAGCACTAGTGCGAAAAATCGAACATTCCGCACGATAAACAACTACGTAATGTACCCGTTTTAGCGCAACTGTATTAAAATTGGGTTTGAAAAGTTGAGTTGTTGATAGGCTACCGATTAATTTATTGACTGCTGTGTAACTATAGGTGTATTGGTAATTAATAGCAGGTGATATACACTGCCTTTTTTAAACAGTAAGAAGTTTAATATAATATTGAAAAGCAGCAATAGATTTCATGTCATTTTAGTTTTTCGTTAAATTCAAAGTTCTTGCATGTATTAAATCCTCATTGGCATAAATTCCTTTGCCTAAAAAACTATTCTTAATATAGGGTGATGGCACCAATGTTGGACATTTTAAGCTGACAGGCACCAATGATGGACACTTAGTTCTTAATTCAAAAACAATAACGTTATATGTACCAAAAAATGCACAACACTTGACTCCTTTGAAAGCACTAATGTTCATGATTGGTTCCTTGTCCATTACTGGCACCGTCATTTTGGTCTCGTCTAAAAATATAGATACATTGAATGTAACATAAACATGTAACCAAGACTCTATAAGTGAAAAACTTAACTGAAGGACCATGTCTATGTATAGTCAAATTTTTTAATTAGATGAACTAAACTGACAGCAGTTTTCATACATTTGACAGTTAGTTTGACAACTTTAGTATGATAACTGCTGTCAGTTTACTCCATCTAATAAAAAAATTGATTTTAGTTGTGCAGAGAATGAATATGGAACTTACGTTAACATGTTCGCCCCCGGTACTGTTTTACTAAACGCTTACAATATGCCGGTAGAAATTATCACGATCACTCAGAGCATGCCACTGGCAGTATACGATTTTTTATTCCTATGCAGCTGTCATAAGTCAAGTTCTTACTCCTATGCCAGTGGTATAGGAATACGAACGTTTTTAACACAACTGTGTGTCGCCGGCATTGGACAGTTAATTTATCTGAACACACGTGTTGCCGGCATAGGAGGACTATCTTTTGAAACACAAATACGTGTCACTGGCATAGGAATTCAATAATTTTTGATCACATACGTTGTGTCACTGGCATTGGAGGTTTAATAAGATCACAGACGTTGTGTCGTCGGAGCTGAACGTGTTAAATTTTGAATTGTTGTAAAACGGGTGCATTCTACATATATTATTTTGTATTTATGAACTTAACATAATAACCTAACATCTTATCACTTGTAACTTATATATTACATAATAAGAGGTTACTTGGTGTACTTTATAAATATTGTATGAATAAACTATTTGGAGGAGTATTGCGGAGTTTTATTTTAAGGTAGTTTAAATAGTACATTTCGATACTAGTGAAAAAATTTTTTTTTCGACGAGGGTGACAATCACCCGAGTCTTAAAGAAGTTTTTACACGAGTATCGAACCTAATTTTTCATAGCAAGTGTCTTAAAAAGTGCACTTTTTACGCACTAGTTAGGAAAAATAATGTACAGTCGCCATCAGATATTTCGGAGCTGTGGAGGTGGTCATAAATATCGGAACAGGCACTTTACCGCCTGGACAATAAACTGGAGGGGTTGTTCAGATATTTTTGACCACCACAGCTCAGATATATCTGATGGCGACTGTACAGTCAGCGTCATATAGTTGGTAGCATCCAAAGTACTCAAAAAGTTCGGTACACCATAGAATTAGTATGGTGTACCGAACTATTTGAGTACTTTGAATGCTACGAACTATATGACGCTGACTGTACCAGAGAGCGAGTTAAGAAAAATATCGCGCTCAGTTTTGTGACGACATATTTAACCCTTTATTGCATGATATAACAAAATTAGTTTGACTTTGAACTTTAACTCGCTTCCTATAGAGTTGAAAATTATAACTGCCACCAATTGCTCTTTGTATGCCGTAAAGGGTAAAATAATTGAGCATTGAATATCAATATTAATGTGGTAGTGGGTGGATATTTAGTTCAATCATATGTGGTAATCTACATGGAAAGGTACCTTATGGACAGACCTGGGAGAACTCGGGGCAAGTTATAGGAATTTGATATCGATAAAAAATGTCGATATATATTACTACTCGATATGTCACTAATTTCTATTACTAGACTTTTAAATCAGTAAATAGTAATAAGCCCAGGTATGGCTTATTACTATTTACTGATTATATGGGCATAATCATTAATACCGACTAACAGAAAAAAATATTGATTGTATATTATGAATAATATTTTAAAATAAACATGTAAATCCCAATAAAACCCGTTTTAATTTTTTTATTTTTACAAAATGCCTAAAATAATATTTCTATATGTCTAATAAAATTTAGATGTTGTCATTAACATCGATATATTTTATTAGATAAAATATCCCAGTCCCGTGTTATCCCAGGTATGCTTATGGCGCTTGGCGCTTACGCTTTTGTTAATGACGCTTCAATACGAATGTGACACTCTGCAACGTAAGGGTTGTTTCACACGGACCACAACCACACCACATCGCAGCGTCAAAATGTGGTCACGCAGTGGTTACGTGTGAATTGAGTAGTTGCTGGCCGATGCCACAGACGTGGTCGATAATGACTGCAAAATGTGGTACGTGTGAATTGTAATGTTTATTTCTAATACAAAATATGCGCCCGACCAGGTGTTGTGGTTGTGGTGTGGTTGTGGTTGTCGTGTGGTTGTGGTACGTGTGAAACAACCCTAAGCGCCAAGTGCCATAAGGTACCTTTCCATGTGGACTACCACATTTTTTGGGTTTAGTTTTAATTTCCATAATTTTTCCAATTCTTAATTATCATCAAATTTGATAGCATTTTAATTATTTATTGGGAATTTACAGGTACGGCATATCTCTGCGTAGTTCAATTATGTATCGGCCTATGTATAGGTGAAAAACTTAACTGAAGCACCATAATCTATGTAGATGCAGAGAATTAATATGGAACTTACGTCAACATTTGAATATAGAACGCCGACACGCGTGTACACACGTTACTACTACATAGGCCAGGTGCTTTAGCTAAGTTTTTCACCTATTTTGTTTTGATATAATCAAGGATAGGACAAACGCCCGTCATTTCGAAAATATAACCCTGTTCCGTACAGCAGAGACTTCTTTATTTTATGATGTTAAAATATTTTGGAAGAACAGTATACCAATGCCAACGATTACATATGCCCCTATGACGTCGTAGACAGTGAACGGACTTTTTCAACGCATAAATGGGTCATAAATTCACATTTCACACTGAAACTGAAAATTAAGAAAAAATCTTGGTCATTCTATTTTATTGGCGACAGTAAATTTCGGAATGTCAATCATAAATTAATTTGTCACTGGATATAAATTATGGTCTAATAAAATGTATAAAATAGTATTTTTTTATTAACATAAGGAAGTCTCTGCTGTACGGAACAGGGTTATATTTTCAAAATGACGGGCGTTTGTCCTATCCTTGGATATAATTTAGTGCCGGCGTTAATAAGTGGTCTGTCATCCTGAATAACAAATACGTGTAAATACATTCCAACCTTAAATTCTTGAAAATGATAATGAAAAATATTTATTTCTTTGAAAAAATCGACACAATAGGAGTAGGTGGAGACTTCCTTTTAAGTAAATAAATACCTGTGTCAGGAAGTCCCGCTCCTCCATTATAATTAGTCTTAGCGTTAAGAAATAATGTCACAATATTAATTATTAGTATATACAAGAAAATAAAAATGAATAAATAAATATTTCGGGACAATCTAACACAAATCGACCTAGTCCTACGGTAAGCTCAGTAAGGCTTAGAATAGGTAGACAAATAAGCAAAATTACTTATTACGAGTTAATAGCTAAAGTTATATATGTGCGGTGCGTGTGCGTGTGCGTGTGTGTGTGTGTGTGTGTGTGTGTGTGTGTGCGTGTGGGTGTGAGAGAGAAAGAGTGTTTGTGTGAGCAAAACTTAATGATAAGTTTCAAAATGCAGGACACGGTCGTCTATTCAAACCCGCTGGAGCAGTCTAAGAGGTAATTAAAAAACCGTTTATAATCTGAAAAACGCATAAATAAAACTCGAATTATCAATTTGATAACAGATGTGTATATTATTTTTCTTAAAATTAATTAACAGCTTAAGGCGTGCTACTTGGCAAACCATTATTGTCGGTATATAAAGACGGCAAATTTACAAGTGTGACTGCAATCAGAGCGCTTACTGTGAAAATCGAAATGTTTAATTACGCTTTGATTAAAGTAAGAGAGACAGATGCTCGAAATTTTCGTAATTCGATTTTACTATCCTAGTATGATACATTTTAATTTCTATTTTGTGACAGGCACTACACTTTGCTACCGAGCGATACAGGCCCGATACCGACACCGAAGTTCGTATAGTTCGAGCATCTTTCTCTTTTACTCTAATTAAGGCGTCATGAGATTGACAGAGACAATCGTCCGTTTACGAATATCGTTTTTCGTATAGCGCCGCTGTATTTAATTACATACAACGTTTTTATTACATTTTAGTATTGCAATGTTTTTACCTGTAATAGTAAAAGTGTTATAAATAAAGTTTAGCTAAATAAACCCAAACTACGTAATAATAATATTGCTTCTTACAGATTTACCCAAATATCTCATAACATAACTGTACCATAAACCTGATATGTAGAAAAAGGAAACAGAAGTGGATCCTATTTGTGACATTATCTATCATAAGGGACCTTAAATATTGTCGATGGCGCTTACGCCGTTGTTCAAGATGCCGCAATACAGACGCAACGCGGTTCGACGTAAGCGCCATCGACAATAAGGTCCCTTTTGCTAGATAATGTCACATTTATCTTTTTCGTTATTATTATTACTTTAATGGAATGAAACAGCAATATTTACATAATTATTTGAATGGACTGGCAACACTGGTTGACAGTACTTTTTTTCTTTTTAATTCAGCCTTATAGTTTAATCTCTGTGATGCTTTAGATTCTGCCAATGAACAATGTTTTTAATTTCAAAGTTGATACTTAATTTCTGCTCGCTTTAATACTTTGTTTTATTTTATTTATAGCCTAGATACAGACAATTATTAAACTTATTATAATACACAACTGTTGGAAACAGACACCTGGAGCGGTACCGCGAACATCGAAGTTCGTATATTTCGGGCATCTCTCTCTTTTACTCCAATCAAGGCGTCACGAGAGTGACAGAGACATCGTCCGTTATTTACGAATATCGTCTTTCGCGGTAGCACCTCTGGGTTCTATTGCATAACAACTTGTAACTTATAATATTAGAGGAAGTCTCTTTCCAATTCCTTTTATTAGAAAGAAAGTTCTGCTAATATTATTAGTTGTAAATTGATATGCAATGGGCCCCTGCCTTTGTACAAATTGGTGCAAAAAAAAGCAATGTATTGCCTGGTGCAAAAAACACATACAGTATAATTGGTGATATTGTGTGTTAAAATGAATACTGATTTTTTCCTTGTAAATATTTCATGCTCGTCTTCGTTTTTGCAAATTGATCTCCAAATATGTAGCATATTATACAACCAGTGATTGTAATGTGTGTAAAATTAGATGAAGTGTTAATGTCATTTCAAACAAATTTGCTCGCATTTTGCTATGCACAATTACTCTAATATGTAGTATAGATTATACCTGCTACTGCTTTTTTTTTTCATATAAGAACTGCAGTACATATGTCATGTTCCGCAGTTAAAGGATCTTATGGCTATTGGCGCTTATGCTATTGTTAACGACCCTCCAATACCAATGTGATGATTTGCAACATAAGCACCAAGCGCCATTAGGTACCTTTCCACTTGGAACGTCACATATGCTTACTCCTCTTTCCAAATAAATGCACTTAATCTAAATACACCATTCATGTCCCAATTGAAAATCCTCTCACCAGGCTTGGAGCCTCCTGCACCAGCGACCACTACCAAAGGCATAAAGTGCTCTGCCGCATGTGGAGGATGAGCATCCGATGCTCCTGCAGCCTTCCTCCAAGCAATCAAACCTTCTTTCCTTTTTTGCTCATCCGCTGTGCAAACGTCAGTCAAATAGTCATCAAACTCTTTATTTATCACTCTCCCTGCTCTACGGCTATTGAAAAACTCTCTCATATTGTGGTATGACATGCCCGAACCAATCACAGCAATACCTTCTTTTCTGAATTGCTGCAGCGCTTGTCCTAGCTTGTAATGTTGTTCCGGGTCTTGGTTGCTTAGTACAGATATCTGTATTAGAGGTATGTTAGCTTCAGGGTTGATCAGCAACATCGGGACGAACACTCCATGGTCCCAGCCTCGCGAAGAGTCGAGTCGCGAGTCTATTCCACTCTTTTTCAACGCTTCGTGAATACGGGACGCTAACTTTGGGTCGCCAGGTGCATCGTACTTATACTTGTAAGATTCTGGTGGAAAACCGTGGTAATCAAAGTACAAATCATGGTGATTACCTGAAGATATAGTCACCTTGTTCTCCTCCCAATGTGCAGTCACAAGTATTATCGCTTTAACGTTCTTAAAGTCAACGTGTTTCTTTACACCGTCACGGAGGAAATTCGTGAGTCCCGCGTGGTCTTTATCTCCTAAAAGAGGCAAAGGGCCGCCCCCGTGGTTCACGAACAAGGCTGGAGCGATCAGGGCCATTTTCTTAGCACTGGTGAAGTGACGAATTATGTTCATGGAAATCAATGACATAAAAACTATGAACGCCACTTGTAGAAGTATTGTGAATGTATTGAGGATAAGCATATAGCTGACTCACGGAGGTCACTGGGTGAAACATAAATAATGAGTAATTATAGTAATTGGTCTAATAACAATGATAATGAGTCTTGTGATTTTTATTCATTCACATTGGATTGGCAGTGTAAACGTCAGTTATCCAATGTCAAACAAGTTTTATAAATGCAGAGAGACATATACGGTATCTGCAAGAGCGACAGAGAAAAAAATCATAATTTTCGTGTCTCGTTGCGGTCAAGTTTTTGTACATTTAATATGACTACGAAAATAAATATCTTATTATTATTAAAAGCATTATATCATATAATTAATACCAATTATCACTAAAATGTTAACTACAATTCAAATTATTGTTATGGTGGTCCACACTAGATGTCGCCAAAGTAGTTGTATATGGCAGCACTGTGATATCAATGTCAATAGTACGCGTTCGGAAGCTGAAATTTATCATGGCCAGCAATTGTATAATGACATGATGTAAGATGTTCACTATAAATAGATAATAAATAAATCAATGACTCATAACTTTTTTAGATAAATTAGGAACGAATAAAGGAATTAATTGGTTCGACTGATTTTCAAATTCGTAAATCATTCTAATCAGAACAATTTTGTATCCGAACGTGCTTTCATTTGTGATCATTTCACTTCACTTTCATTAATGTTTGTCAGATTCTCGGATTAATGATGAATCAAAACAATAACATTACAGAAATAAAAATTAATTAGCTTTGTTATTGTTATAGTACAAAATTGTATTTATATATAATTTCAGTTTTAGTGACTCTAAAACTACGGATTCACTATCTTCGCATGCAAGACTGATGCTATACGGTAGGTAAGTACTTTACGAAACTAAGGACCTATTTTTCGGTACTAAAAGAAAATAGAAAATCAATTTTGCAATTACAGAAGCAACCTTTGAATTTGGAAACACTGGTGTTTCTAAATAATAATGAGTTAAAATAGATTTGCTTGCATATTTCTGTGTCATAGGTTGTATATATGTATATGATCTGTTACGTGTACAGAATTTACCACAGACAACGCCTGAGTTTTATCTTGATTTGATGTTTGATATATTTTCAGTGTTAAATACAGTTTTGAAGCATTGATTGCTTAAATTAAAAGAATGTTAATTAATATTACTTATATCTTTTCATAGGTATAGTCTATTTTTGTCATGTGCTTTCTATTTAGGTCAATTTGCTCAAGCATTGTTATATTGCCTAAGTGTCCAGAGACCTATAAAAAGGTCTCCAACTTTTTAAGTAATGACACATAATATTGCATTAGGCTTGTCAGGGTTAGATGCCTTGAAGATATTAAGACTTATAATATATTAATACAAGCTGAATTTTCTTGTACTTAAATGCAACACACACACACATTTGCTTTACTGCTAAGCAGTGATCTGTGATTGGCTAGAAATGGAGAAAATACTGAGCTACCAGCCATGCACATTCAATGCTGGACATAAGCCTAAGGGAGCGATCTCTGAGCATTTAATAGCCATGCTTGGCAGGGGTGACAATTGCAGCATATTCCGCTGCTTTAAGGGATACTGCTGCTCATTATCTTACAAGATTCTTTAATGACTAAACATGTAGCGGATGTAGAGACATTTATAAAGTGGTGCCCAAGCCTCCCAACTGCCTAATGCACCCCTACCTACCCCACCAACAACAAGCCTTCTTAAGCATACCATGAAACTCAGTAAATTTTTGTAATGATATCTACAGGACACAGGCCTCCCCCAAATATAACTTGTATCATCTTGGGGGGAGTTACCATTTGTCACGCTTAACAGGCTGGTTGGCGGCCGCAGTGGCTGTTTATGCGATTTCAACGGACTCTGCTGCCCAACAATCTTTTCCCATTGTCACCTCATGACATGTAATGAAATATTTCTTTTTATTTCAGACATCAAATGAAGGAGCACCATATAAAAGTCTGCTAAACTAAATAAAAGTTATAATTAATTGATTATTAACCAGAGTATGTAAAAAATTTCAATTAAAAATGTCCAAGTCAACGGATAAAGCGGAAAAGACGAACAAAGTCAAAATGTACCGTTTGGACGACTACACAAAACATAGGATTATATTCTTAAAGGAAGAAGGATACACAGTCACGGAAATTGCGGAGTCGCTGGGACTTACGGTAAAAAGTTATTTTTTTATACATGGGAGCAAAGTTAGTGTTTATCTTCTCGTGCAAAAATTGAGACCCCACTAGGGAAACAATCTAAAATTGAGTAAGGCATAGTGAGCGGTTCAAAAATTTAAGGGTCAAAGCACGACAGGGGAACACACTTTGCTGCCGAGTGAAACACAACACTTTTCACTTCACTACCGAGAGGATTAAAATAACTTTAAAACATTAATCATGTTATCAAAATTATTGGTATCCATCATTTATCATTCAAAAACATTGAACGTGAAACACAATATTTGTGTGAAATTACTTTGCACTCTTGCGAATAAAATGCAACTTTGCTATCTGTTTTTAAAGAACAAAACATTTTTTCCGAGCTAGTGAGGTGAAAAATTATTTATCATTTGTTATTACATTAGTGTAAAGCCTGAGTGGAACGCTTGAAGCGGGCGCGTAGCGTAGCGTCGAGCTCCCGCGGGATGCCGGCAGCACGCTCGGTCGGTCTTGTACGTTTCCATATGTTTAACTTGTACACTTACGCGGTACGCCCCGTACGCTACACGCGGATATCGAGCGTCCGCTCAGACTTTTCATTTGCTGTAACCTTGGAGGGCGGTTATACATCATTTGTAAGAATTCTTAATGTAAATATGTGGATCAATTTATTTTATACGAAAAAATTCAAGAAACTAGAAAAGTGATGAAGTTAAAAGTAACTAAAAAAATATTAATAATATATTTATTTATTTTTCAATATTTTGTTGCGATACAAATATAAAAAAACGGCTTTTTTTTAATTTGAGACTGCAAAAAATCTATAAAATTATGGTACTTACTATTGGATTACTCACGTTATTTTGAAATAATAATTAAACGGAAATTATAGCGCGCGGAGACGCTGCGTTCACGCGGCATTTAACAACATATATTTACTAGCTCCCTCCCGCGGCTTTGTCCGTATAGAAGACTCCATTGTTAATATTTATATTTTCAAAGTTTTCTTGATTTTGAAAAATATGTCCCAAGTTTTAAGATTTTCCTTACAACAATTTAGGCAGTGCGTTAGCTGTTAACGCCACTCATTATATAATAAACACCACTGCTGATCTCGCGAACTTCGTACCGCGTATTAAAAACATTACCCACCTTTTTTTGGCTACTCCAGTAGAAAGTAGCTTACAGGTCAATCCAGGGTTCAGCTATGCTAGCTGTTCTTATTATAGTGTTTGTTTTATTAATATAGATTTATAATCAAAATATCGTACACAGTATGTATGACCAGAGAGTAGAGTGCTTAAGTAATAGAATGAATATTAAATTCCCGCCCAATATCATAGTGGGATTAGAAACAACATTGTATATGTAAATATTTATACTTCTACGTTTTTCATATGTTAATACATTTTTTGACACGTTTTTGTTACAAATGCACTTACAAAGTGATCTTGAGGTACATTTATTTCAAATTTTTTTGCAAAAAATAATTTTCTTTTTTCGTTTTTATTTTACTCGCTACGATACATATTCGTTTTATGAAATATGCGCTAAGTTTGTGTACATTATATCTGTAAATATCTGAATGTCTAGTTTACACTACTGTGTAAATCGTGAAATCGACATATTTTACTTACAGACAAAGCTATGGACATATAGGAGTTGTACAGTTTTAAATTTCTGTAGCGCTAGTGAAAATTTGTATAAGTCACATTAGCGCAGCGAAAAAGGGTCCAAGTGCCGTACATTTTACAGGAATTGTGGCTTTTTTTACTGAGCCAATTTGACTTATACCCTTTATTACTAGGTTCACAGATTTGAAGCTGCATATAAATCTATATATCATAGATCCATGTTTTATCAGGACCGCAAAACGCGCCGATCCGCAGTAAAAATAAAAACTCACTATTTATATAAAAAATAGGTTTTTTGTACACCATAAAACAACTTAGAATTATATCGCTTGGGCTATTTTGGAAGTTATATATTTTTTTTATTTGGGTTTTTTTTGTGTGCTTTCTACTCTGATAGGACAAAAAAAGAGTCTTAAGCTTTTTTGTTCCATTCCGTTATCATATTTCATATGGCAGTAACGGAACGTTAGTAATAAAAAATATTAAAATTTAGCAGCATTTTTTTCTCTTATCAGGGTCGCAAGATTCTGAAATAGAAATTACAAAAAAAAAAATCATAAAAAAAAGTCGATTATACTACAAATAAAATGACCCGCGTATACTAATTTCAATTCGATTCGATGACCACGAACGCTGCTATAGTGTAAATTTAAAACGGAAAAAAAGTAAAACGATATAATCCGTTGTAAACTACAAATTAACACAAATGAATACTCAGGTGCGACTGAGGTAAAACGCTGGTCAGTCTTGTATTAAAAAAAAAACGTACCTCCGGATCACGGTGTACTAACTCTACTCTCTGGTTTTAGAGAAAAACGGTGTATCTATGGTGCGACCGTTACGATACCGAGGGGGCGCTTAAGAACCGCGTTTCCTTCGGGCGTCCTAGAAAGACTTGCGCCGTGGACGACCGACAGATCGTAGAGAAAATGCAGGTATTTGTTCTTTTTTTAGAGGAACACCGTTTACCTGTGGTGCCACCGGTACGAGACTGAGGGAGTCCTGAAGAATAGAGTGTCGTTCGGACGGCCGAGGAAGACTTGCGCGTATGATGATCGGATGATCGTCGAAAAAGTTCAGGTAACCTTTTTATCTTTACTCAAGTGGAGTCTGCGACCCTGGTATGTTTTTTTTATTTTCATACAACGACAGTGGCAAACAAGCATACTGCCCGCCTGTTAAGCCTCCGCCTGCAACTCCGCAGGATTCACATGCGTTGCCTACCCTAAAAGTTGTTGGAGCTCTGGGAACCTTACCATCAGGAACACAACATGGCTGTACTCTTCTGTAAGGCGGAGGTACTTCCCCAGTTTGGCTTCTCCAGAATCGAGCGTGATGGTACTTCGCTGTACCCTACCTCTCATTAAACTACGTCCAACAATGCGAGGTAGGGTACAACGAATTATCAGCACGCTTGAATCTTGAGTAGCTGCTATAACCTCCTCCTTACAGAAGACCACAGCCATAATAGCACTGCTACTATTTATTTTATTATGCAGTGTTGTGTTTCTAGTGGTGAGTAAAGTTCCCAGAGCTAAAGTTTACACCATACATTTTGAAGAGTGTGCACAGGAATTGCATGATGTAATTCCGCCATCTCCGTTCCACCACCGGACGACCAGGCGAGGGGGGCGGTTTCATCCTTACGTTGTGAATATTCCATTCATTCGCACGAAGCGATTCGCTTCTACCTTCCTAATGCGTGCTAAGGAATGGAATTCGCTCCCTTCGTCTGTATTCCCGTAAGATATAATTTGGGTCTCTTCGAGGCAAGAGTGAATACTGTTACTGAACCAGCGTGCTACACCCTCAACCTCGTCGTCACTTACCATCAGGTGCGACTAAGGTCAAACGCTGGTCAGCCTTGTATAAAAAAAAGCTACGAGACTCACTCCCTAAAACCAAACAAATATTTACCATTCCAGGAAGGAGGTCGCGTCACCACATCAGACTTGGCGCAGAATTTCTCCGTATCTGCCTCCACAATCCGCCGTCGTCTCCATGACCTGGGCGTCCAAAAGACCCCAGTCAGAAAAGTAATCCTCTCCCCCAGACACAAGACCCAACGACTTAACTTCGCAAAAAAATACCTGAACTACGATTTCTCCAACGCCATTTTCATTGACATTGTCACTGTCAATTGTCTCGACGGGAAGATATCGTTGGGCAGGAAGAAAAAAAGCCGTTTGACCTTCAAAAACGTTGGCTTCACTATGAGTTTTTGGGGGTGGATTTCGGCTGGGGGCACAGGGCATATTACGGATGTGAAAAGTAGACTTACGGCCAACGATTACATAGGTATCCTTCAAGATGTCATGGTGCCGACGGCTGCTCCTGTCACTCAGAGCATGCCGCTGCAATTCGTCCAAGATGGTGCCGCCTCCTACAGATCCAGGTTTGTGAGGGAATGGATTAAGAAACAGGAGAATCTGGTTGAGATTGCGCTGCCACCTAAATCTCAGGATCTGAATCCGATACATGATATTTGGGATAAAATTGTTAGAGCCTGGGACGGAGATAAGGTTAAAGATTTTACCAGTATGAAGCAGCATGTTGCTGAGTTATGGGATTCGCATAGGGGGACGGATCTGTGTATGGGGCTACTTGGTTCTATGAGGCAACGTTTACAAAATATTATAGATGTGGATGGTGACTACAAAGTTCAGATTTGAGTCATTGCACAGTTGTACTCGAGAACTAATCCGTTTTGTATGGGGATTATTAAGGCGTTACTTTAAGCCTTTTTGGGAGGACATTTAAATGAAATAGGCCAGTTCATTCTTGTCACCATAGTAGATTTTAGATTACATCCTTACACCAGTTGTCTCTGGGCGCGTCACATGACACGGACAGGGGCAACATTCGCTTAGTGCACACATTACCTACATGTAATTAAATTGTCGAAAAGGCCTGCTCGCTACGGAAAAGCATACAATAAAATTCTCAAACAAATTCTTTCTGAACAATTTTTTTCTCTTCAGAATCACTAGGTCTTTCCATACCAATAGACAAATATCCCAAACTATTCCATACAATTATGAAATTACGTCTCAAAAATAGAATATATGGAAGCTAGTAACAAAATAGGAAAAAAAACTGGGACAATATTTTTCCTTATCGTATTAGAAGCTATGATTCTGAAATATCAAAATTTTGAAAAGTGGCAATTTTTTTGAGAAATACTTAAAGAATATTCTCAATACAAAACTAAGAAGGTTCTCGAACAACTAACTATTGCTGTCGAAGCAGCTTACATTACATAGGTTAGATTCATTGGTATGATCAAGGTCTAAATATAAAAAAGATAACCATTTGTAGTATTATCTATGAAAAGGGACCTTATTGTCGATGGCGCTTACGTCGAACCGAACTGGATTTGTACTGCGCCTTTAGCAACAAAAGCATAAGCGCCATCGACAATAAGGTCCCTTTTCATTGATAATGACACTTTTAGCTGTCACTGTAAGGCCTGAATATAAGTTTTGTGAAGACGTCCATGTCAAATTAATGAAAATGTACGAAAGCGACCGCGCTCGCTGCGAGCATCCCGCGGGAGCTTGACGCTACGCCGCCCGCTCTGCTCCACGCTCCGCTCCGAGCGTTTTTCTCAAGCCTTACACTTAGTTGCCAGTGACCGGTAAAGCAATCATATAATATAGTAATAAAATTATATATTATTCATTAAAGGCCAGTCCAGGATAAGCTAAGAGAATCTGCCCCCAGCGAGTTTTGGTTTGTAATTTTTTTTGATGATGTAGCTTTGTATTAGTAGCAAGTATGCAAAATATCAGCCCCCGAAATGTTACAGATTTTGGTAAAAAAAAAAAAAACAAAATATGATCTTTCTTCAATATCTTTTTTTCTACCGAGCCGATTTTGACGTGCTTCTAATATATTGAGCATACAGTAAAGGTGATTATGCGACATTAATTATAGGACACATTGCCTTACAAAAAAAAAAAATTACAAAAACAAAAATACTTTTTTTTCTTTTTTGTACTTTTACGTCAGCGACACCTCCAAGTTTTTCACTAAAGCTAGCCTCTTTAATAAGCTACGAAATGAATGTATTAACATAATTTTACCAGGGGTATAACGGGGTGTTTTTTTTAATTGAATTCATCACCGTACATTTTCTTTACCCGCTCATTATTAAAATTAATCGATTAAAAACTCTTTAGAGAAACTTGTATGTTCAAAGGAATCAATACTTTTTAATATTTTTTTCAAAAGGCCAGTGCTCATTATAAACATACAAGTTTCTCTAAAGAGTTTTTAATCGATTAATTTTAATAATGAGCGGGTAAAGAAAATGTACGGTGATGAATTCAATTAAAAAAAACACCCCGTTATACCCTGGTAAAATTATGTTAATACATTCATTTCGTAGCTTATTAAAGAGGCTAGCTTTAGTGAAAACTTGGAGGTGTCGCTGACGTAAAAGTACAAAAAGAAAAAGTATTTTTGTTTTTGTAATTTTTTGTAAGGCAATGTGTCCTATAATTAATGTCGCATAATCACCTTTACTGTATGCTCAATATGTTAGAAGCACGTCAAAATCGGCTCGGTAGAAAAAAAGATATTGAAGAAAGATCATATTTTGTTTTTTTTTTTTTACCAAAATCTGTAACATTTCGGGGGCTGATATTTTGCATACTTGCTACTAATACAAAGCTACATCATCAAAAAAAAATACAAACCAAAACTCGCTGGGGGCACTCTCTTAGCTTATCCTGGCATGGCCTTTATATATACTTAGAATTTTTATTGTAACTAATTATAAGATGATATGGTATGATCGCTCGTGTCATACGTTTTATGTTGGATTTTTTTTAGGTAGAATCATGAAAAAATATTTTTCATGATTGCCTCCTAAGGAAAATACCATGGAAAGTTTGGGAAATAATGTAGAATTTGTTTTGTTTCAAATTTAAACGAAACAAATGAAATGCAACACTGTATTTTTTTTTTTATTAATTCGTACTATAGGTACGAGCGATTATATAGCAATGAAGTAATTTTATGTTTTTGCAGTCTGGCAATGTTTTTTTTTCGTATTTTATAATGTTCTAAGAAACTATTTTATTTCCTAATACCGCTGTGTATTATATCTAGTTATCTCCGAAAGCAGTAAAAACGGAATATTTAATATGACTGTGGCTACAGTATTCAGCGATCGTATTTTATTGCACATTTCAGTTCGCTTTACTACATATATCGGAGCAGTCAAGGTATTCAAAAATATCGAAACATGCACTTTATCGCCTTGATAATAGAGGTGTTGTTCCGATATTTGTGACCACCTCCACAGCTCCGATATATCTGATGGCGACTGTACAGCTCGGTTCACTCTAACGCTGTAAGCTGCGAAATGCTAATAATCTACCATTTAACTAACTCAGACTGTTAGTGTAAGGCGGTACCGCGAACATAGTAAATTTCGAGCAACTTTCTCTTTCACTCCCATTAATTTACTCCAATTAAAGCGTCATAAGAGTAATAGGGACAATCGTTCGAGGTAGCGCCGCTAAGTCTGCTCGACTTCGTGTGACGTGCGTTTTAATCAAATGCATATGAAAGCGACCGCAATACCGCTCGTTGTTACGCTACACGCTTCGCCGATCGCTCCGCTCTGAGCGTCCACTCAGACCTTAGGCTAAGTCCGCACTGGCAGATCGCTTACTTGGTACCTAGAGCCAAGCGCGCCATCTAGCGAGTAGCTTAGTAAAACAAACATCCTTGAATGTTTGCGATCGGCCGCACTGCGCGCTTGGCGCCTAGCTAGTCGCTTAGCGTGTGTCCAAGTAGACACACGTGTTAGTTTTTTGTGGCGACGCGCGAAGGCTCTAGGCGCCAAGCAAGCCGCCTGCCAGTGCGTACGTAGCTTTACACTTACAAAGAGCCTATGTATTTTGTACCTACTTAAGATAATACAAGTATTAAGTAGGCAAACACTTAACGTTAGCACTGATAGGCACTGGTCCCACCACGAGCTAGTATGCTATTAGCCATCAGCTATTTCAAGGGACAAAATATAATCGATCCCGTGTAAATAAGAGAGACATATATGTCATAGCCGGGCGATTAGCTATATCTCATTATACATATATCTCTATTTTACTTACACGGGAGCGATTATCTTTTGTCCCTTGAAATAGCTCATAGCTTACTAGCTCGCGGTGGGACCAGTGCCATAATAGTCTAGGTCAAAAATATCGATAAGTGCAAATTGGAAATATATGTATACGGCGGGAGTATTCAGAAAATAATGTACAATTAACTGCAGAAGTTACTAAGCGGTTTAGGTATTCAAAATTATCCTGACACGCTCTAGTTTATGGCTTAACTGTTATCACTACACATAGATATTGTTCTAGCAGGAACAACTTTTACTTAGTGCAACAACAATAACAATATCGACAATCCTGTTATCGATAAATACATACTACTTCAACGACAAGACGTACATACAACCATAGACTTATATCGGTTACCTACCTAGACGCAGCGTGCCACCGATCTCGTACAATTGAACGATTTAAAATTGTTTCCTGAAGTAGGGTAAATCGCCAGTTACTGACCACCTTTCAATAACTGGCCACCTTATACTGAAAATGGACTCTATTTACCTATAAACAGAATTCATTTAAGTATAAGGTGGCCAGTAATTGAAGGGTGGCCAGTAACTGGCAATTTGCCCTATGTAAAATATGAATAAATTGAACGTTTTGTTATTATTATCAACTTTTTTACGCACACTATATTTGTCTTTGTATTACCGGTTTGATATTGAAGTGGTATTTATCGATAACAGGACTGTCGATGTTTTTATTTTGTCAATCACTTACAATAAATGGTTCGTGCTAGAAACATCTAGGTATATTAATCACAAAACGAAACTGTCTTAACTTACCTTGTCTTAGTATTAAAGTCCAAATAGGTATACATAATTACCAGTGATCGGCACTACAGGTGCAAAACTTTAACAAAACTTTTTAAGCGGACATAAAAGAGTGTATAGAGCCATAAAAACAATCATATTCTTACACCAAGTATGGTCGAGATTCCGATATACAATTACATAAATTGGACACTAATTTGCCAAAGTTATTCGTATTTTTCTTGGTTTTGTTGAAGTTTTGCACCGTTAGTGCCGATCACTGATAATTACATATTTCACCATGCACTTTGGTCATACTCGTATCAATATATTTGAACTTGACCTACCTTAGTAAAGCAGCTAGAAAGAGACAGGACGTATTTGTAGCACCAAGCGCATGTAAAATTGGTATTGATATATCGGTGCGATTTATTGGCCCTAATATGTATACACGACTTTCATTCCATAGTAATAAGGTTATGTATACATTCATGCCCGACAGATCGGAGGTATATTTTAGTGTTTAGAGGCCTTTTCTAAAGGGGTTTTCAGAAGTGTTAATAACCAGCGTTAGTTCCTAGATTTTTTGGCGTTGTTATAACTTTTTTTTTATAGTTTTATAGCCAATAAGTCGGATCGATTATTAGACCTATACAGAGTTTCGAGGATTTTGTATAAATGCAACTGATATATAACAGTACTATTTTTAATATTTTGTCTAGCTCGACTAGAAAACGTAATAAAAAAAATAATGTATGAATTTTTTTATCACGTGACTTTCCGTTCGATATGTCATTGCGATACATGTTTTCGTATCGGTTGCGGTTTCTATAAACGATTCACATTTGTGACATTATCTAGCAAAAGGGACCTTATTGTCGATGGCGCTTACGTCGAACCGCGTTGCGTTTATATTGCGACATCTTGAACAACGGCGTAAGCGCCATCGACAATAAGGTCCCTTTTCATAGATAATGACACATTTTTTCTATCTACCCGTGTTAAGGTCCTTGAATATCTTTGGTATGAATGAACAAAGATGGCGGCTGGCTCAAAACTGTCAAATCAATTTTTTTATGTCATTTTATAAGAGCGTGTATTTTTAATATTACCTCAAATTTTCAGACGTAGGCATTAGTGGTATGAACCGATGTTCCATGAAAACAACTAATATCGTTTTGTTACCTTATAAAATAATTCAGCACGCAATGTATCGCTACTTTGTCTTACTTGCGATGGCGTGACATCACAACTGTACCGGTACCATGAGTTGTGACATTATAGTTTTCGATAACGAGTATCGAGTTTACTATCTGTGCATCTCGTTCGCACTAAAATAGTACAAGCGAGATGCACAGATAGTAAACTCGATACTCGTTATCGAAAACCGCAATGTCACAACTCATGGTAAGGGTACTGTAGCTTCAAGTGTACGCAATACATTGCTGCTCGAAATTAATTCAAAAATTAATAACGCTTTAGTGGTATTAAGACTAATTAAAATTTTGCAAAGTAATTTTAAATTAGCCTTAATACCACATATCTGTTTATAGCACGAAAACCTGCGTTTGGTTACGGTTTGAGGTAATATTAAATATACTCCCTGTATATCGCGTTACTAGAGATTTGAGTAACCTTAAAATGGCGTAGATAGAATAGAAATGTGACATTATCTAGCAAAAGGGACCTTATTGTCGATGGCGCTTACGTCGAAACGCGTTGCGTTTGTATTGAGGCATCTTGAACAACGGCGTAAGCGCCATCGACAATAAGGTCCCATAGATAATGTCACAAATGAGAATATATTTTATGGTTCATCAAAATAGTTTAGTGTGTATTGATAACTTATTATGCAGTGATCTAACGCAGAATTGTGCAGCTGATGATGAATAGATTTCAAAACGCGTTTCTCCACTATTTTGGTCATCACCCGGCAATCCCGGGACCGCAGCCGCCTCTTGGCTTTCTGTAAAGTCCAGCTACCACTTTACAAAACGCAAGGCCTACTACCGGACGTCATGCTCTAAGAGCAAACTTGATATACCTATTCTTTTACTTATTTGTTACTTTACTTGACATTGGCTAAATCATCGATTGATATATTGATGGAAGCCATATTTTTTAAAGAAGAAGATATCCATATTATTCTTATCTAGGGGTTCAAGGGCCTAATGCGAACATAGACCTTCGAAAATTTCTTTCTCTTTTACTCCAATTAGAGTAACAGACATCCTTGGAAGTTACAGCCCTGAGTGTAAGTTTTTAACGTAATATTACTTTACCATCGCGTTAGTATTTCCCATATAAATAACATTATCACTTACGCGTTCGAGACGTTTTTTTACGCCAAAAGAAACTTACACTAGAGCCCCAGGAGACAACCAAAATCCTCGGAACTCATAATAATTTTGTAGTTGATATAGAAATATGAATTACCTTCAAGAAACATTTCATATTAAAATATTGTACAGCTAGTAAGCTTTTAAGTTTATTAAGTGTTAGATATTTATAAACTTACATAATATAAATAACTATAACTAGATAATACACTGCTAAGTTAAATATGGCCTTTTATTTATACACATCATTTATACTCGATCCATATCTATACTAATATTATGAATACGAAAGTAACTCTGTTTGCAACCTCTTCACGCTTAAACTGCTGAAACAATTGGGATGAAATTTGGTATGGAGAGTTTGAGCTACGATAAAGGACATAGGATCATTTTTATCCCGCAACCATACTTTAAAGAAGGGCATGGACGACGAAATCGCGAGAACTTTACAATCTTATGAATTACATTCACAATCACAGTTTTCTGAAGTTGTGCGTCGTCGTCGCGATTCTAAACATATAGTTCTGAACAGAAAAATAACACCTTACTCTGTCCCTCGTCGCGTTGGTTAGATACGTCAAGAAAATAATGAATTTGTGTCCACGCTGTATTGCTGCCGCCACACATTCGCGCGAGTGGCGAGGCGAAACACGAGCACGCATGTGTACGCGGACGCCTCGCTATTCCTCTCGTCCCTCGCATCGCGTTTTTGTATAGGCAGTCTCGTCGAACGTTTCGACGAATAGCGAGGCGAGTGACGAGCCAGCATGTCTAAACGCGGAGTAAGAGAAACTAACGTCATTCGGATCGGCGGCGACTGGAGATTTATACTTGTGGCGCCACTGTGCCATCACCGTGCAAACACTCACACCTCTCGCGTGCAAACATTAAAATTTAAAACTAACTGTCCCTCCGCTTGCACCACTGACATGAATTGATACAATGTCCGTGCATTACAGGTGATGCACTAATGTACAGCACCATCCATTTCTGACGTTACGTGAACTTGACAGATCTAGTTTGACGGTGCATTACATGTAATGCATGGACAGTTAAATAACTTCAGAGAGATACAATTTCATTCCACTTAAAAAAAAAAAACATTTGAAACAACAGGAAAGCGTTTAATAAACAAAATTTCCTTATAAATACTTTACAATCATGTAATAATTTAGAATCACAGTCAAATGACGTGCTAGCAAACCCTAGTAGAGGTCGTCGACCTCCAGCCCCGGCACGTGGTCCACCTCACGGCTGAACTCCTGGTAGCTGCAGCAGAAACTGTGCGTGGCGTCGTCCCGCCACGTCAGCCACGAGCCGCATGCGTCGGCGCAGAACGTCAACGCGTTCTCCTTCGACGCGTTGAAGAAGGAAGAGTTGATGGTGACGAAGGCTGTCGCTGCCCGGCGTTGGGGATCGTGGACCAACTGGATTTAAAAAGTAAAAATTGAAATTGATGACATATTAAGAAAAAAAAAATTAAGAAAAAAGTGACGTGGACATCCGGCGTTCGAGAAGGGATCGGATCGTAGATCCTCATCTCCGTCTATTTAAATTATTAATGGACACTGTTACCGACGAGGTGGTGACTGTGGTTACCTTGTAAAAGTACAGCGGCACTGGCACCGCCATGTTGTTGTTCTCATCAATGTACAGATACAGCTCCTACTCGCCCTGCGTCCCTGGTAGCGCCGGCTCGCCGTGTAGATTGTTACCGACGAGTTGCTGACTCGTAACTATTGTTACCTTGTAAAAGTACAGCGGCACTGGCACCGCCATGTTGTTGTTCTCATCCGTGTACAGATACAGATCCTACTCTCCCTGGCTCCCTGGTAGCGCTAGCACGCAGTGCACACTGTTACCGACGAGGTGGTGGCTGTGGTTACCTTGTAAAAGTACAGCGGCACTGGCACCGCCATGTTGTTGTTCTCATCCGTGTACAGATACAACTCCTTCTCGCCCTGAGTCCCTGGTAGCGCTAGCACGCCGTGGGTCCCCGTGTATACTGTTACTGATGAGTTGGTAGCTTTTACTCGGCGACGAAGGGCCTAGTAGTGCAATAAAACTTGGTTACTTAATCGATTTATAAATAACTCCCTTTTACCCAGCTTTTACCAAACTGTTCACATTGGTATGGCCTTTTAGCGCCATCTCTACGATTTTTATAGATTTGGATAAACAGGAATAGTCGGTTTATAAGTAGTATCTAATTTTAACTTTTTTCCTATGGCAACATTTATACTGAAAATATTTAAAAAAATCCTTGACAGCCGCGCTACCGTGAAAAACGATATTAGTACATTTCGGACGATTGTATCTGTTACTCTCATGACGTCTTCATTGAAGTGAAAGAGACAGATGCTCGAAATACACGAACTTCGATGTTCGCGATAGCGCCGCTGAAATGTGAATAAATATTAATGCTTGGCAACACTAACAACGGACTCCGCCGATTCAAACACATCACACTTGCTATCCTGCTCACTCGTCTCCTTTTTCATCCTCTAACTCAAGTTACATAATAACTCCATAAGTACTACAAAACGCAAATGTGACATTCCTAGCAAAAAGGGACCTTATTGTCGATGGCGCTTACGTCGAGCCGCGTTGCGTTTGTATTGCGGCATCTTGAACAACGGCGTAAGCGCCATCGACAATAAGGTCCCTTATCATGTCACAAATATCAACGTACCTCCTCCAAAGCGCCCCAGTCCCCACGATTCCCCTTCATCCACTGAGGAGCGACGTTCACAAAGTGGAAGGTGGCCCGCTGCAACGCCGCCAGCGAGAAATCCGCTCTCGGCGCCAAGTGCCCGCGTGTCAGGAACTGAGAGATTCAGTATTTGAGCATTTCTCATAAAGTTTGTACATTTGGATCACGTCTTCGATTTTGATTAAAAGCGGTAGACCGATAGAGCAAATGATGCTTAGCAAGATCTACCATATTTCCCAAAATGTCCCATAAAGTTTGTATGGAACTTTTCTTTTTGGGACAACTTTATGGGACATTTTATACAAACTTTTTGAGGAATACCCATTTATGAGCTACATTCTGACTCTATTTTAGGGTGTGAGTAAAAGAGATGAATTGTTGAAGATCTGGTCCGAACATCTGGATAGATAGCAATATAGGTGAAAAACGTTACTAAAGCAAAGCCTATGTAGTAGTAACGTGTGTACACGCATGTCGGCGTTCCATATTCAAATTTTGACGTAAGTTCCGTATTCATTATCTGCACAACTACATAGACAAGGTGTTTTAGTTAAGTTTCACCTAAAAGTAAGTATGCTTTATTAAAGGGTTATTGTCGTACTTATTTAATAGTTATTGAGCATTAGATGCTTTGGTATGTAATGTACTTCCCGTGCGAGTAGCCTGGATACGAAATGATTATAGAAACGAAAAAATCGAATATTTTGTGCAACCAATATTGCTTTCCTTTTCTGTAGGAGTCTCTCCTCGTAACACCCACCATAACAAAATATTTAATAGTTAAAACCAATCTTACTGTGCAGTGTATTAGGTTGAATTTAGTTTTGAACGAAAAACATTGAAACAAAAGAAATTTTACTCTATTTCCTTTCACAAAAGATTTAAATTTCAATGAAAGGGGGTGTACATTATAATGCACACTGGGTCTTACGAGGATATATTCCATGATAGGTCTCACCTGGTTCTTGCTAAAGTACTTGTCAGCCATGCCAGGCCCCAGAAGTTTATTGAACCTGTCTTTTTCATACTGCGTCTTGTAGAGTTTTTCGATACGCACTTCGCTCGGGAAGAGTTCGCCACCTGTACACATATTTATCACGCTTTTATCGCTTATCGTTGTGGATAGAACTGCCTATGCCTGCTAAATATAAATATTCAGGACAATCTTACACAAATCGATCTAGTCCTACGGTAAGCTCAGTAAGGCTTGTGTTGCAGGCACTAGACGACGATATATATAATAGATAGATACATATAAATACTTAAATACATAGAAAACAACCATGACCCAGAAACAAATGTCTGTGCTCATCACACAAATAAATGCCCTGACTGGGAATCGAACCCAGGACCATCGGCTTCATAGGCAGGGTCACTACCCCACTAGGCCAGACCGGTCGCCAAACTGAAATTCGATTATATTTCGAATCGTACTATATTTATAATACGGTCATTTATGTTTCTTTAGTCGCATGACGAACGCGTGACGTGTCGGCGACGCAAGCGGGCGCTCGGCGCTCATGTCACTCTAGCGATTTACGTAAGTTATGTCTTTGTCACCGTGTTCTTAAATAAGTTATGCGTGTGTAAGAACAGGAAATTGTACGTTTACGTCTTAAGGGAACACCGGGCTTTTCGCGCTACTCGATTCAATCTAATTATGGTGGCTCAGGTAAGGATGGGCAACCGCTCGCGAATTTAGGAACTTCGTTCGTATTATTAAAAAAAAATGATATTTTTAACAAATGTAAGACGTGAATGTTAAAGATAATAAGTAATTTTATTATTATTAAAAAACTTATGACCTTCTATTGAGTATTTGCAACGTATTAAGTGAAGCCTATCTTTTTTAGAGGTCACTTTGGATGTAATTTTTATAACGCAAAATTCAAGTAATCGTGTTTGTGAATCGTATGATTTATCTAGCTAATCCTTAAATATGTAACTTATGACGCACAAAGACTAAGATTAAGGATTAACTATACAAAAAAGGTATCTAACAAACGAAATTCTGCTGTAATTTCTTCGTAGCCTTAACTGGAATTAAAAGAGGAAACACGATTTTCTCAGCAGACCGTCTTACCTGTGAACTGCGGCCGATTGTGTCCGCTCTGTATATGCACGCTAGTCGGCGTGAGCGTGTGCTTAACGAACAGCGTGTTTAGCGTGCCTCGGTCGAAGCACGCTGAATACAGCTCGTGTAGTTGCTCGCGAACTGTGTACCCCACCCTACGTACAAAAAACATAACATTTGGAGTAACTACACAACTTCATATTACAGTCGCCATCAAATATATCCGAGCAGCCAGGGTATTCAAAAATATCGGAGCATGCACTTTATCGCCATGATAATAGAGGCGTTGTTCCGATATTTGTGACCAACTCCACAGCTCCGATATATCTGATAGCGACTGTTACATGCTAAATGTCCTAACATTTATATTTAAGCTTTCGTAAGTCATAAATTATCAAGGATCATTCACTTCCAACGGGTAGGTACATGTGGAGGTCCAAGGTGGAGCCCTATGTTTTTTATACAACGACGGTGGCAAACAAGCATCCGGCCCACCTGATGGTAAGCAGTTACAGTTGCCTGCAACTCCAGATTCACATACGCGTTGCCTACCCTAAAAGTTGTTGGAGCTCTGGGAACCTTACTGACCATCAGGAACACTACACTACCTGGAATGTAGCAGTGGTATTATGGCTTTTTCTGTAAGGAGGAGGTACTGCCCCAGTTGGGCTTCTCCAGGCTCAAGCGTGATGGTACTTCGCTGTGCCCTACCTCTCATAACTCATAAATGTTCAGCAGTGGACGTCTTGTGGCTGAGATCATAGAAATTGATTGACTATCATGTCAGACAATGTCTATGTCTATGTTTTGCACACGGGCGCTACTTGGGCTATAAACGCCTCTGGAACAAACCGGTACAAAATGATTTCACACGGTAAATACCCATTAAAATCCATTGCGGTAAATTCGGATGATTCGAAGAAGTAGGGAAATAATTCAAATAGGACAATTTATCCTCCTTATGGCATGTGATCAATTATAAGTAGGTACTTACTCGTAATTGAGTTTATTCTTTCGTTTATTTATCTTATCTCTTACGTTAGGTTTTTACAATATTTTTATAAAAGTAGAATATAAAAATACACCCAAATTTCCGTTCACTGCCCAAAACATATCAAAACAATAAAATTATTGTAAGAAACCTAACCTAGGGTGCCGCCGGCAACGGGGCAGCAGAGAGAGGAACCGCCGGACTATGCGCGCCGTGTCCAGGATTACCGCCTTCTGAATCTGACCCTTGATCCAACCACAACCACGTAGCGAGAGTCTCTCAAGATGTTGGTCGAGTGAGTTTGTTTATTATTAACACATAAATATAAGATACAAACATAATAAAGATACTAACCAAAAAAACAAAAACTATAAATAAAAAATATGACCTAGGTCCTGGTCATTAGGTAGGGCGCACAGAAGGCTGGTCGCGTTTCTGCGCTGGATAGTAATGATAATCCGTTAGGCGAAATAGTGGCCGGCCCTCTGGTCACCAGAAACCTCTATAAGTAATTGATTTCCTGGAGGGCAATGGAGAGGGCTATGCTGGGGGGTCTCTGCGCGATCAGTCTCTCAAGTCGAAAGTCTTTGAGCAGTGTGTTGTCAGTGATGACATATGGTACTGAAACATGGCAGCTTACTATGAGGGGCATAAGAAGGCTCAGTCACCCAAAGGGCAATGGAGAGGGCTATACTGGTAGGGTCTCTGCGCGATCAGTCTCTCAAGTCGAAAGTCTTTGAGTAGTGTGTGTTGCCATACATATGGTACTGAAACATGGTCGCTTACTATGAGAGGCATAAGAAGGCTCAGTCACCCAAAGGGCAACGGAGAAGGCTATGCTTGGAGTGTCTTTGCGATCGAAATCACTAAATCACAGCAGAATCATGTAATCTATATAGCCCTCCGGATCGCTAAACTTAAGTGGGTGGGCGCCTCTATTGTCAAGGCGATAAAATGCATATTAATTTTTGACCACCTCCACAGCTCCGATATATATGGCGACTACGTCCCTAAAGATTCAAACAAGAGAATCCTCTCTAATAGAAATAGATAATATACGAAACATTATTTGACATTCGCTTTTCGGTGAAAGAAAATAGCGGGAAACCGAACTTTTTTTATGGCCAACGGGCAGACGGATTGCCTGATGATAAGCAATTACCGTCGCCCATGGGCACCAGCAACACCAGTGGAGTCTCAAGCGCGCAGGCATTTAAGGGAGGTTGGAGCTCTGGGAACTTTACCATTAGGAACACAACTTTACATACCTGAAAGGTAGCAGTGCTATTATGGCTGTGGTCGTCTGTAAGGAGGAGGTACTTTCCCAGTTGGGCTTCTCCAGACTCAAGCGTGATGGTAATTCGCTGTGCCCTACCTCTCATTGTTGGACGTAGTTTAAGGACATACCCGGCTCCAATAGGGCGTCCTACCGGACCCCAGACTCCGTACATACATTTCACCCGTATGCAGTCCACTGCTGGACATAGGCCTCCCACAAATATGACTTGTATCATCTTGGGGGTAGTTGCCATAGTCGCCACGCTTGGCACGCGGGTTGGCGAACGCAGTAGCTGTAGATTGGGTTTCGACGGACGCTGCTGCCCGTCCGTGGGATTTTTCCCTTTGTCGCCTCTTACGACACCCGCGGGAGGAGGTGGGGTGGTGCTATTCCAGTCAGCCGGCATCATACGGCAAAGTCAGCCGGCATCACTCCGTAAGCCGTGACAAAATGCCGGGACGTCGCGAGGTAATGATGATGGGTATACCAACTTGACCGTCTTCTGGCCGCCTCGGTAGCATGACTGGCTGGTCTCCGTGACCGTGAAGACTGGTGCTGCGCTGCAGTTCAGCTGGTTCAGCTCACCGGTCCAGCGACCAATGGTAAACGTGGAAGTTGACACGCACTTTGCGTCCTGGAACGTGGAGAGTGAGAGATTGATATTAATTGTATAGAAGCGGTTACCCGTTCTCTCGTTTACAAGTCGAATATTGCTCGACATGTGTCACTCTGTAACGAGGAGCATAATCAAATAAGGGCACTACAATTTGTAAATCTTAGTTACTAACTAATCAAAAAACTGGCCACAGGAGACCGAAGAGCTGGCAGCACGCAGCTACCTCACACAGAGTATCAGCGTATCAGATTTAGGTAGGAAATGCTGCCAGCATCTTCCGGTACTATGCCGCACGGGCCTTTTTAGGGTTCCGTAGTCAACTAGGAACCCTTATAGTTTCGCCATGTCTGTCCGTCCGTCCGTCCGTCCGTCCGTCCGCGGATAATCTCAGTAACCGTTAGCACTAGAGAGCTGAAATTTGGTAGTAATATGTATATCAATCACGCCGACAAAGTGCAAAAATAAAAAGTGGAAAAATATGTTTTCTTAGGGTACCCCCCCTATACGTAAAGTGAGGAGTGATTTTTTTCTTCATTCTAATCCTAACGTGTGATATATTGTTTGATAGGTATTTAAAAATGAATTGGGGTTTACTAACATTATTTTTGGATCATGTAAATATTTTCGGAAATAATCGCTCCAGAAGTAAAAAAAAGTGCGTCCCCCCCCTCTAACTTTTGAACCACAAGTTTCAAAAATATGAAAAAAATCTCAAAAGTAGAACTTTACATAAACTTTCTAGGAAAATTATTTCGATCTTGATAGGTTCAACAGTTTTTGAAAAAAATAATATATATTAAAATGAACCCCTATTTCTCTTGGTCACGCTATATCTTGAGAACGGCTTTACCGATTTGGCTAATTTTGGTCTTGAGATATTTGTAGTAGCTCAGGGAAGGTTTCAACGGTGAGAAAGTATGAAAAAAAATCGAGTAATATACTAAAAAACGAAAATATTGTTCCCCCATACAAACTTTATCAACTCGAAAAAACTGTAAGCGCCGCAGGATTTCATACATCTTAACCGTTTTTGTTAAAATGGTCTTTGCTTTCCTCGAGAAAGACGGAAGCGCCGCAGGATTGCATACATCTTAGGTTTTTTTGCGATCAGTATAGGTAACTTTATATTATTCCAGCACTAAAGTCGTTAAGGCGATAGTTTCTTACAAATTGTTAATAAATTAGCCCTTATTCCCTAAGATATGGCTGTCAAAATCTCTATTGAATGACAAGACACACTTCATCACTTCCGGCCCGGTACCGCGAACATCGAAGGTCGTATATGTCGAGCATTTCTCTTTTACTCCATTTAAAGCGTTAAGAGTGACAGAGATAACGTCTGAAAATTACGAATATCGTTGTTCGCGGTAGCGCCGCCGTTTTATGTATAATGCCGCGTTTAGTTTTAATCGTTAATAAAAATTTGCACTAATTAATATTCATCGCCCAATGCGAACGTCTCTCATATTATATCAGTGTCACTTACGCATTCGAGACATTTTTTACGTCAAAAGAAACTTACACTAGAGCCTCTGTACTTTAAGCTCGCGCGCATAGTTTACTTAATTTGGAACGTTCATACCCTACTTGGCGGTTTTAAGATTCTTTCTGATTTAATGAGGTCGGAGCATACATGCCCATACATTAGGTTGAAACTGACTGACTGACTTCAATGACGCTAGCTGGTTATCACTCCATGTTACAACCCCTTCTTACTACTCATGGCGGGACTGACATTGACAACATTTTTTCGAATTTTCCATGTTTAGTTGGGATCTAAAACTCTTTCCTTCGTTGTCATCGTCCTTTGTGGGCCCGTTTTTAGGGTTCTGTACTTCATATTAATGTGTCAACAACAATGTATCAAATAGCCCATTTTAACTCTGAAGTGGGAACACTTACCGTGGCGGACGAAAAACTACGGAACCCTACACTGAGCGTGGCCCGACACGCTCTTGGCCGGTTTTTTAGATTTATGTTAGCTTTAGTTAAAATTAAAAGAAAAATAAAAAAAATAAAAAAGGTGAATAAAGATACATCTCACTAATTAACTAGACGACATATTATGTTTACATAGCTGTTTTAACATATTGTCTCAAGTCAAACAAATATATAACTGTATTTATTAATATATTACTTTCAAAAAACACTTACATTGTATAAAAACTATTAACAACTAAATAATCTGAAAGTTTTTTTTTAAATAAAGTGTCTTTTTTTTCGTTTCCAATATCATTGGACGTTATATTTTAATACACATTACATATGGACTAGAGCTGTACATATTCAGATTAGACAACGGAACGGGGTGTATGTCTCTGGGACGTAAATTTAAAGTAGTTGGGGTGCTTTATAACTGGGAAAAAATTAATATCGTGTTTGCGTTTGAATTTCTGTATCTCTAATGTCGGCTCCACATGCTTGGCAAACCACGTAGTTTGTCACAAAAACAACTATGTTGTTTGCCAAGCATGTGGAGCCGGTAGCGGAGCCAAAGTGTGATAGACGCATAAAAGGTAGTTATTAAATCTATATTTTAATAGAAAGAAAAAAAAAGGTAAAATAGAAATATTATACTTTATCCTTCCTGATATACGTCATTATGGTTGACAAGTCCAAGCGGTACTCGTATAGCACGATAGGTACTACACTGGGCTATAGTGATCCAGTGGTTGTGGTTTCGAGTCCCGCTACGATTAAATTTGTTCTATTTCTTCTTTCTATTTAAATATCGATGATATGCTAGCAGACGTTTCTGCTTAATATAAAAACAGTTTTTAAATCCGCATGTTTTTTAACTTCTCTTAAAGTTAATGAGTATAGTTTTGAGGTGATCTTTTGTATATAAAAAGAACTAACAACAGCCTCCTTCCTAGTAGCTTGGCCAGCGATGGAGACAGTCCTCTGAGGGCAGGCCACCGTGATAATAGCGGAGGCACGCACTGAGATAGCCCCGCTCGCAGTGTTGGGTGTGAGGAACTTTCCACCCAGCAGGTACACGGGAGACGGGGAACCGAAGTCGCTTTTCAACGATAGAATACAGTCTGGAACAAATTATTTATGTATTAAATAACCTCATTTTTTTTATGACATAGGCGGCAAACGAGCAGACGGATTGCCTGGTGGTAAGCAATTACCGTCGCCCATGGACACCCGTAACACCAGATGAGTCACAAGCGCGTTGCCGGCCTTTAAGGGGGGTTGGAGCTCTGGGAACCTTACTCACCATCAGGAACACAGCAATACATACCTGAAAGGTAGCAGTGCTATTATGGCTGTGGTCTTCTGTAAGGAGGAGGTACTTCCCCAGTTGGGCTGCCCCAGATTCAAGCGTGATGGTCATCGCTGTGCCCTACCTCTCATTGTAGGACGTAGTTTAAGGACATACCCGGGTCCAAAATGCCTCATGCCGTCTGATGCCGACCCGCGGGTGCCTTAAGAGGCAACAAAGGAAAAAATCATACGGACGGGCAGCAGCGTCCGTCGAAACCCAATCTACAGCTACTGCGGACGGCAACCCCCCTGCCAAGCGTGGCGACTATGGCAACTACCCCAAAGATGATATACCTAAGTCATATGCGCACAGATATCTGTTCCTGAGTCATGCGTGTTTTCTATGTATTTAAGTATTTATATGTATCTATTTATTATATATATCGTCGTCTAGTACCTACAACTCAAGCCTTACTGAGCTTACCGTAGGACTAGGTCGATTTGTGTCAGATTGTCCGGAAACATTTATTTATTTATTTGTATTTGTGGGAGGCCTATGTCCAGCAGTGGACTGCTGAAAGGTACGTATGTATGTAAATAACCCTCAAGAATCGATACTATCCGAGCAATAGCTGTACATATCTTAAAATCAAAAGACATAGATAAAAGATATGGAATAAAAATGTCCGTTCCCGCATCCTGGCAAAAATACTAGCGACATCTATCATGTTTTAGTTGTATGGAGATGTCGCGCTGTCAGAATAACCCAACATGTGACCATAGATGACGCTGCGCCACATAGTACCGAAAAGACAGAAATAGCCAGCATGTCGGTGGAAAGCGTTGTTCCGCCATGTAGCCACGGCTCATGGGAGCTTGGGGTCTGCTTATTGACAACTAATCCCAGGATTTCGCGTCTGCACTAGTTTTACGAAAGCGACTGCCATCTGACCTTCCAACCCAGAGGGAATTTAGACCCTCGATACGGTTCTCTCACGATATTCTCCTTCACCGGAAAACGACTGGTAAATGTAATAATATTCTTCCACAGAGAGAACTATTTTATCTGTGGAGAGCAGAGCATACATCCACCAGTCTGCGGCGCTACCGGGAAAAACGATTTTCGTAAATTCCAAGCTATTGTCTCTGACACTCTCATGACGGCTTAATTGGAGTAGCAGAAATAGATGCTCGAAATATAATAACTTAGACGTTCGCAGCACCAGGCCAGGATCCGGTGGGAATATCTGATGAATGCCCGCCCATACTGAAGGCTTTAGCCTGAACGTGTGTGGAGAAGTGGCAGATCTGATCACAGGCATGCCGGCGGACTTATCTGGAAAACCTCCGGGGCTTTTTCAGATGTACATAATTACACGTTTTTTTAACTTGCAAACGAGCAGTCGGATTACCTGATGGCAAGCAACTACCGCCGCCCATGGACACTCGCAACACCAGTAGAGTCACAAGTACGTTGCCGACCTTTAAGATCTCTATACGCTCTTTTCTTGAAGATTTGGAGTCATATCGGTCCGGAAATACTGCAGACGACAATTCATTCCAAAGTTTTGCTGTGTGAGGCAGGAAGTGTGGAAAAACGTACAGTTGAGGACTGCCAACCAATGGTGATGATGGAAGTAAAAGTAGGTGTATATTTATGTAAATTAAATATGTAGGAATATTCGAGTGAAATCTTGCCACTCAATTTTGAAGCAGATATCTTTAACCCATAATTCTGGAATTTAGCACACTTGTAAGTTCGGTGACAAATTAATGGAACATGATGTGTCACTTAAGCGGAGACTCATGGACATGTGCATTCTTCCAATACTTACCTACGGTGCCCAGACTTGGTCTTTGACCTTATCTCAAAAGTCAAAACTCGAGGTTTGCCAAAGAGCTAGGGTAGGGCACAGCGATGACCATCACGCTTGAATCTGGGGCAGCCCAACTGGGGAAGTACCTCCTCCTTACAGAAGACCACAGCCATAATAGCACTGCTACCTTTCAGGTATGTGCTGTGTTCCTGATGGTGAGTAAGGTTCCCAGAGCTCCAACCCCCCTTAAAGGCCGGCAACGTGCTTGTGACTCATCTGGTGTTGCGGGTGCCTATGAGCGACGGTAATTGCTTACCAGGCAATCCGTCTGATCGTTTGCCGCCTATGTCATAAAAAAAAAGAACTATGGAGCGCAGCATATTAGGTGTTAAACTAATGGACCGCATCCGGAACACTACGCAGCGCTCCAAAACTCAAGTTGATTATGTAACTCGGAAGGTGGCCAAGTTAAAGTGGGACTGGGCGGGGCATGTCAGCCGCATGCCGAATGAGTTGTGGGCCAAAATGGCAACTAACAACCACACAGCTCAAACCGAGGACCCGGCAGACCCCGCCGGCGATGGAGAGACGAGCTTGACTCCTTTTTGAAAATAATAAAATAATAAATATATCAGGACAATCTGACACAAATCGACCTAGTCCTACGGTAAGCTCAGTAAGGCTTGTGTTGTAGGTACTAGACGACGATATATATAATAGATACATATAAATACTTAAATACATAGAAAACACCCATGACTCAGGGACAGATATCTGTGCTCATCACACAAATAAATGCCCTGACTGGGAATCGAACCCAGGACCATCGGCTTCATAGACAGGGTCACTAACCACTAGGCCAGACCGGTCGTCGAATGTCGTTGAAAGAATGGCCAGAGACTGCTCTAGACCGACAGGAGTGGAAAAGCGGGGGCCTTTGCCCAACAGTGGGACAGTATAGGCTCATAATGGCAGTTTGCTTAAACTAGTGGAGCTCCTAAGAAGATATTTGCGTATTATTCCCTTGTAAAGTATGTACAATGTGTGCAGTAAGCACCAAGGTTATGTTTATGTCGCCGGAGTAAACAACGATTGTACTATTCGCATACTGTATACAACAGCAAGTATTTGTTGCGCTACTCGTGCTACTCGTGCGAGGTTGGCTATTCAACTTATTATCTTCTAAATCTAAAAGAGAGGGGATGGCCGTTGAAACCGACGGTCCTGGCTTCAAACCCAGTAAGAGCATTTGTTTGTGTGATTTTTTTTTTATAACAAAGGTGTCAAACGAGCAGACGGATTGCCTGGTGGTAAGCAATTACCGTCGCCCTTGGGCACCCGTAATACCTTTGGAGTCACAAGCGCGTTGCCGGCCTTTAGGGGGTTGGAGCTCTATGGGAACCGTACTCAACACAACACTACATACCTGAAAGGTAGCAGTGCTATTATGGCTGTGGTCTTCTGTAAGGAGGTACTTCCCCAGTTGGGCTGCCCCAGATTCAAGCGTGATGGTCATCGCTGTGCCCTACCTCTCATAAACAATGATTGTACTACTCGCATATTGTATACAACAGCAAGTATTTGTTGCGCTACTCGTGCGAGGTTGGCTATTCAACTTATTATCTTCTAAATCTAAAAGGCTATACTAGCTATAGCTGAGATGGCCGTGGATAAGCCTATGAATCCGACGGTCCTGAGTTCGAACCTAGTAAGCGCATTTTTTTTGTTTTGAACACTTATGAGAGGCACAGCGAAGTACCATCACGCTTGAATCTGGGGCAGCCCAACTGGGGAAGTACCTCCTCCTTACAGAAGACCACAGCCATAATAGCACTGCTACCTTTCAGGTATATAGTGTTGTGTTCCTGATGGTGAGTAAGGTTCCCAGAGCTCCAACCCACTTATAGGTCGGCAACGCGCTTGTGACTCCCTTGGTGTTGCGAGTGCCCATGGGCGACGGTAATTGCTTACCATCAGGCAATCCGTCTGCTCGTTTGCTACCTTTATCATAAAAAAAAAAAACTTGATTCATTCCAGAGACATGTTTTCAATGTATTTAAGTTTTGTATAAGGTATGGTGACGGCACCAGTAATGGACACGGAACCAATCATGAACATTAGTGCTTATTTCAAAAGAGTTAATTGTTGTGCATTTGTTGGGACATATTCAATTTATAACATTATGATTTTTGAAATAAGAACTAAGTGTCCATCATTGGTGCCTGTCAGCTAAAAGTGTCCAACATTGGTGCCATTACCTTACCTAAACCTACAAACAGTGTAATTATAATTATTAAACTGTTGAATCAGTAAAATCGAGGAATAAGGAAACTCGCATGCCCAACGAACGACTCCCTTCTGTTCCCTTTATTGACAATAACTTAAGGTTGACTCATGTTATACCGGCCCGTCGTCGAGCCGAGGCCATCGCCACATTTTGTATGGAATGAAACACGTGATCACCGAGCCCTCAGAGCCACTCGGCCCGGGCTCGGGCCGGTCGTGCAACGGCCGTTACAGCTATGTAAAAGCATCAGCTCGGCCCGGTGATGGGAAGGCGACGTGATGCCGACGCGATATCGACGGGCGTATGATGATCGTCTCGCAACAAATGGCTGGATGGAACGACGCTCGTGTTAATGTAAATATCCGAGTGTCTGGCCGCTCGGGCCCGGGCCGCCCCGGTCAACGGAAGGCATACGGCTCGGGAGGGCGACGTGTAGGAGACGCAACGGTGTAACGTGTACCATCCTTTAAGAGGATTTTCCTCCCGCGAATGCTCCGGCTGTGGAATGAGCTCCCTGCCACGGTTTTACAGTATGGGGTTCTTCAAAAAAGGAGTGTACAGATTTATAAAGGGCCTGCAACGCGCATATAACGCCTCTGGAGTTGCAGGCGTTCATAACTGCTTACCATTAGGCGGGCCGTATGCTTGTTTGCCACCGACGTAGTATTAAAAAAAATACTGGTCGATTTAAAAGCGCCACCTTGTAGAGCCTAAGGCAGGTTAAAAAAAATTAGAGTGCGGCATCCATTGGGTCGCTGTCGAGTATATATATATCAACATTGTTGGATGAGTATCCACAACACAAGCCTTCTTGAGCTTACCGGTCTACCTTGTGGGGGGCCCACGCTGCATAGCTGCTGTCGTCAAATATATTATATTCAGCGGCGCTGCCGCGAACAACGATATACGTAAATTTTGGACGATTGTCTCTGTCACTCTCATGACACCTTAATTGGAGTAAAAGAGCGGTACCGCTGCAGAACGTGACAAAATAAACTTACCACAACTGGTTCTCTCGGAGACTTTCAACACGATCAATAAAACAAACAAACAGCTAACAGACTTCATAATGCTCTATATGAACGCCAGTCAAGGTCAAATATATCGGTACACCCACGCAGCCAAAGTATCCTATACATGCACTTTATTACCTCAATGTTAAGGTAAGTAAAATGGGACAAAAGTGAGACAAATTCACTTAATTCAAGAATTGTCTCTGTCACTCATAATTACGTCTTAATTGGAGTAAAAGAAATATGCTCGAAATTTTGACTCCCTAGTGACTATACTTTATGCTAAATAAAATGCGATTTAATTTAAATTATTCGACAGATGGTTTCAATTCGATAATCAACTTTTTTGTAGGTCAAAGTTAAGTAAAATTCAGTTCAATTTGCATTCATTTATTACAATGTTTAACTGAGGTATTTACTCAAGTGCATGTATTGATTACTAAACGAAAAAAACTTGTCATAGACAATTAGCGCGTAATCTTAAAAAAAAGTTAATATGATTAATTAAACTTCTTAGTTCCTGAGATGACTAATACTAAAATGCGTCTGCTACGCTTACGTCAAATTCACTTCATATGTCTAAAATTAACTGTAATCTAATATTCACAGACTAGCCAAAAACACTACTTAGAGAAGAAAAAATAAGATTTAGCTGCGTTATATCCACCTTTTCATAGAATGTTTAATATTATCACTTTATTAAATTATAGTCACGAAACACGCGCGGCTACGTACGTTCGTATTTACGTGAAATAAGGACACTAACTGAATTGAGGTTTACCGTAAACTGCGCGCGGCTAGCGTATTATACCAACCGTTATCTATAAGACTTATTTCATTAGTTAATTACCTACTATTAAGGGGTCGAAAACATTTTGAAAAGAGTAATTTTTAAAAAGAACATGCTTAGACAATTAATGCAGTTTTTCATCCAGCGTCCGAGTGGGGAAAGGAACATGACTTTAGTTATTTGTTATACGAGGGTGCAATATTGTATTTTAACTGCGAGTGTGGGATTGAAACTCGAGTGGTTTTAAAATAGAATCCTGAGCGTTGCGAGTGTATCAATACACGAGAAGTAAATTACAATTGCACCCGTGTGTAACACAAAACTTTTCCCCTCACTACAGCGAGGAAAGTGAAACATGCAAAAAAACGTTTTGAAATCGCATTGACTTTTTCTTTCTAAACAGATACATTCAACATTTTTACAAAAGGTGCCTTTAGCTTAGCTTAGCTTTGAGCTGTACTTCGCGAATTTAGACTTTAAAACCATAGCAATAAGAGCTATGAAAAGTCAACTTACTGTATATTGTGTATGGTACCTAATAGAATCCAAAACACGATTTAATTAAGAAAATTAGAAAGAAACTAAATCTGGCCGTTTCTTCCTTATTCTCCCAAGCTTACGTAAAACTTTAAAAAATCAATCATCATAATTTTCTAATTTTCTACCCTTTAGGATGGATTTTTTTTTCAAAATTTATATGGGACCAACTTTAGGGTAAATAAAAAAAAATATCAAAATCGGACTACTCTGTAAAAAGTTAAGCCTGGTATTACAGTCAGCAGCATAAGTAGCTAAGCATTTGAGGTGTTCAAAATGAGGTCAACACGTCTCTATTGTCAAGAGTATAAGAGCGCGTGTAGGTCATTTTGAACACTTGAAATGCTTAGCAACTTTTGCTGCTGACTGTACATAAAATATATATAAAAAAATTAGAAAGAAACTAAATCTGGCCGTTTCTTCCTTATTCTCCCAATCTTACGTAAAAGTTTAAAAAATCAATCATCCTATATTTCTAATTTCCTACCCTTAAGGTTGGTTTTTTTTTCAAAATATATTTGGGACCAACTTTAGGGCCTTTCAAATAAAAAAATATCAAAATTGGACTAGTCTGTAAAAGTTATGCGTGGTCATATGTACATAAAATATATACATATACGTGTCGACTTGACAACCAAAAAAAAAGACGACAGGAGTGGATGAGTTAGAATATAATATTTTGCTTAAAGTAAAGAAGCGAAATGCATAAAAACATTAGGTACAGAATGTAAAAAAAATCGTGAATTGTTAAAAAAAAAAACGTTTTTCGTGGATGGCGGCTGTCTATTTTAACTTAACCTCAATATCGGAGCTTCATTAATAGTATCTAATTTATTAGGTTAATGAATTTATAAATGATTAATTAGAGAGACTAGTACTTAGATGTTAATAAAACCAATCCTGGCTTAGGTTAGGTACGTTAGGTATTATATAGGTACAATAACTAAGGAGTACGTAACTACTTACTACATTCAATCTAAAAAGGTCCTTGAGGCATTGATACTGGTGGCATTTCCTCATTGATAGTTAGATTATGAACTTGATTTATGTATTTATTGAATTTACAGATTTACGATACACGATAAATACTTAGTTACTATAATATTGTGTAAGAATATCCTGTAATATTTATTTATTTATTTAATCACAACTTTAGCTGCTTCGATCTGCCTACATAAGTAAGGCTTAATTTGCCTAATCGGATATTTTAGTACCATATCAAGTAAAGTATTTGATTCTTACTCACAGATATAGAAATAAAACAAGATTGAGTAGTGGCCCGACAAAAGCGAGCCGAGTGAAATAGCTACCAGGCAGACCTTTATCTCTTTCCATTAGGGTGACCACGTTAATTTAAAAAGTGGTAATCACCTTCTGTTGAATACAATAGTGTCATATTTTTTTTATTTAATCTTTATTACACAAAAGAAAATCTTACAGTGCAAAAAGCGGATAATTCTATAAAACATTCTCTACCAGTCAACCTTTAGCGAAAGTAGAGAAATTAACCAGTATAGAGACTACACCGGCAGCTTGCTTACTTAATCTGCCCAATCCAGCAAGATATAATTTGGGTCTCTTCAACTCAAGAGTGAATAGGCTGTTACTGAACCAGCGTGCTACACCTTCGACCTCGTCGTCACTTACCATCAGGTGCGACTGAAGTCAAACGTTGGTCAGTCTTGCATAAAAAAAAATCCAACTGTCTCTTAATACAAAACTAGATGCATATTTAACACGTTTACAGTCCAGTGCCCCATACAAGGACGAACTATCGACGAACTATCTTCACAAATCTGTGCCGCACACTTGGGTCGCTGTAACCGACCGGGACCAACAACTGAAATCAAATCACAGCCTTATAGGTTGTATATATATTATGATACGACAACAGCCTTCTTCATATTTTTTGATATGTAAATCGGTAATGTCGGACATTAACAAACCAGACGGACCGATGACCGGGTCGCTGGTAGTCGGTGGCCGCAGTATGTTAAAGTGTTCTCCATGTGGCTGTCTATGGGAGAGGCCTATATTTTTTCGTGTTGATTAAAATACAGTCTATGCTTTAACATCATATAATATAATCGGAAATATTTATGTATTAAATATGGTTTTCTTATTACAACGTATATTAATGTTCAGATTTTACTTGAAAAATATGTTTTTTCTTCAACAACCATTTTGTTATTTACGGTTCTTATTTTATAAAATTAACCTCATAATCATTCTTGTGTGTAATTTCCTGTAAAAATGGACACACACGATTTGAGTTTTACATGTTGATTTTTTTTTTAATGTTTACCGGATGAAAATTCGCATTTTGCACACTTATTTTTATTATATCAAACAGATACACGCAGGAAACTAAACCACCATAACCCCGCTTCTGTGAGAATTATTTTGGCCCATCATGCTATATTCCCTGTACTATATATACAATGACAATGAAACCACATTTTACAAATTTTAATAAATATGTTTAATGTACTTTTTCTCAACACCAACATTGTCCTCATCCATGTACAAGCATGGTTACCCTAGCATCTAGTTGACTTTGGGTTGCCACAGATCTAATATTATTATTGGAATGGCATCATTCAGAAAGGGACAGAGGTCTGTGTACTAGCTGTCCTACTCGGCTCGTATTTTTTCTTCACATTCGGCGAACGAAAGTAAACCTTAAAATTATACACACAAAACACATTTCACTTATTGACATTATTCACAAGACTTTTTAAAGGCCTTGTATCTGTGGCCAGAAATGTTATTAAAAAAAAAAAACAAGTGTAGATTTGACATATTGACACAATAACATATAACACTGAATTTAGGTTATAAGTTTAACAAAATGTTTAGAAAACTAAGAATAACTCGGTTCTCAACTCTATACTCCAACTATTCAATCAAAGTAGAAATAGACACCAACTTGAAGGACAAATTTGAAAGCAAAGAGTACAAACCGCGCAAGCACCCGGGCACAACGAGAGTAAAAATTGCGGCGTTACCTCCTGATATAATCAAGGCAATAAAAATAGTTTTGGACGACACCGGCGCTCGTTCCATGGTACAGGAGAGCGTTAAGCTAAGCAACTATCTGCGCTCACGTTTACTACCACCAGAAGAAGGAGACATAGATCTAAAAGCAGCAAAAATACACGATAAAATTTCTAAAAAAGCATATTCAAAAATCGGTGACAATTTGACAGAAGACCAGTTAAATGAGTTGAATAAGCAGGTGCAATCGAAAGTATTTAACGTTTTGAAGGCTAATGTGTATCGCTGGGGTAATATTGCATACGACAAAGCGACATGCTTGCAATATTTAATGTCAAGATCTGCTCCCGAGTATGCGGTCCTAGTACGTATTTTAGATGAAATCAGAATGAAACACCCAGATTATAAGCCTAGAAGCTTCTTCGACTTTGGCTCTGGAGTTGGTACGGGCACTTGGGCCGTCAATCATTATTGGAACGGAGACATTTTTGAATACTTCTGCGTTGACACATCATCGCAGATGCATGACTTAGCCAGATTACTGTTATGCCAAGGGAAAGACAATGTAACCATGCCTTTAAAAGGCTATTTCCAACGCCAGTTCCTACCCGCATCAACGGACTTAAAATACAATATAGTTTTATCAGCGTTTTCGTTGTTTGAACTGCCAAGTATGCGAGCGAGATTGGAAACTATACAGAAACTGTGGAAGAAAACTGAAGACTTTCTAATAATTGTGGAACAAGGCACTAATGCTGGCTTTCAAATTGTTAACGAAGCGAGGGAGTTCGTATTAAACTTGCCTAAAGGCAAAAATAATGGTTATGCATTCTCTCCGTGCCCAAATGACAATGTGTGCCCGAGATATTTAGAATTAAAAACACCTTGCAACTTTATCATGAAGTATGAATCGCTGCCGTATCCGTCTAAATCAGATGTGTTTGCAGAATTATTCTCATACGTAATATTGAGGAAAGGCGTTCGTCCGGCTGATGATCCACAGTGGCCGAGGATAGTGCGAGCACCTATAGTCCGCTCGGGACATACTATTTGCAGGTTATGTACCAAACAGGGGGAACTACAAGAGATCATATTTTCTAAGTCTAAGTTCGACCAGACCACTTACAGGTGTGCTAGATCTAGTAATTGGGGTGATTTATTGCCGGTTAAATAAATTTTATCTTAATACACTGTTTTTTTTTAATTTTACTAACTGCCCAAATGTCTGTATTTGTACCAAAAATCACAGCTGGCCCCTATTTCACCACAGCGACAATTGTCACGATTCCCGACATATGTAAATTTCTGATGTTGCAGGTGTCCATTGGTTACATTGACCGCTTACCATCGGGTGGGACGTATGCCTGTTTGCCACCAACACGTTAGTTTCAATAAAATGCTGTTATTTTTTATTATAATTATCATCACTAGATAGGTAGTAGTTAGATGAAAGGCTCTTGACAATTCTCACGAGAAATACGACAATTGTCGCGAAATTTCGACAGAGGACTAATCACATGTCGAAAAATAACGAAATGTCTTCTGAGGATCGTGACAATTGTCAAGAGCTCTTCACCAAACTACTACCTATTTATTGACGATATTATAAAAACCGGCCAAGTGCGAGTCGGACTCGCGCACCGAGGGTTCCGTACAAACCTGCAAGGTTTACAAAGTTCGTTCATTAAAAAATATATATTTTGTAATGTAACTAAAAATTTAAGGTTTTCGGAATTTTTCCTTTATGTGTGCTATAAAACGTTGCTTCATGCCAAATTTCAAGATTCTAGGTCGACTGGAAGTACCCTTTAGGTTTTGATTCCCTTGCGAGTACTTGCGAGTTTCAAAATATGCAGCTTAAATTGCTGTTTCTTTTGATTGCGTTGACATAGAAGTTTGATTTTGCTACAGCTTAAAGGTATTATAGACCTGAGTATTTGGTATGAATTTCAATTTAATACCTCTACGCGTTTATGAGGAAATGGGTAGTAAGTTTAAAATTATTTAAAAAATATATATTATGTGATGTAACTAAAAATTTATGGTTTTCGTAATTTTTCCTTTATCTATGCTATAAGACGTTGCTTCGTACCAAATTTCAAGATTCTGAGTTCACGGGAAGCACCCTGTAGGTTTTGATTCCCTTGCAAGTGTCGAAAATTTGCGGCATAAACGGCTGTATCTTTTGATTGCGTTGGCTTAGAAGTTTGATTTTTTCACAGCTTCAAGGGACAGTAGACCTGAGTAATTGATATAAATTTCAGCTTCATACCTCCACGCGTTCCTGAGAAAAAGGGTCTTGACAGACGGACGGACGGACAGACGGACAACAAAGTGATCCTATAAGGGTTCCGTTTTTTCCTTTTGAGGTACGGAACCCTAAAAATAACAGCATTTTATTTAAACTAACGTGTTGGTAGCAAAAAAGCACGCGTCCCACCCAATGGTAAGCGGTCAATGTAAGCAATGGATACCTGCGACGTCAGAAATTTAGATATGTCGGGAATCGTGACAATTGTCGCTGTGGTGAAATAGGGGCGAGTAAACTTCTGAAAATGTGACGATCCACACCCCAACGCAATAAAGCGCTACCCAGCTCGCGAAGTGCTAAAAGCAGCAGCCATGGTATTCAAAAATATCGGAACATTCACTTCATTTAGCGTTGTTCCGATATTTGTGACCACCTTGGCAGCTCCGATATCTCCATAGACATATTTAACTAGACGGAGCGTGCTAATAATAATACCACGATCGAAAGGGACGGTCTTATGTAACTTTCCATAGGTATGGCAGAAACGGCGCTATTTTCGTCCGTCCTTGCCATAGTCTCACATATATTTGTTCCCCTCCAAACTGGACCCTTCAGAACTGTCAAAGTTGGAGGGGAACAAACAAATACAATTGCAGTTTTCGTGGGTTATCAACCAAAGTTGCGGTAATTAATACAGAATAGGCTAATATTTCTGTTATAAAGAATGTCCTGTAAAGCAAAACTATAGTGTTTTTTACATTTTGGGCTGCAAAAGCCAGAATATCTTTGTCCGTTACTGGCGCTCGCGAATGCGTTCTCCAGTTATTATTCCTCCTAAGATATAACTGATGGCGACTATTCCTTTTAAAAGGCCTCTAAGTACAGCGTTCCAGGTTTGTCTAGACGAGTCACGAGACGTCGTTAAGGTTATCATCTTCGGCTGGCGGCCGGCAAGATCCTCTTTTTTTAATTGCCATTCCATATAAGTTCGTGTCAACATCATGGCGATGGAGTATTTTTTTTTATTAGCCTGTGTTTGTGTCCCACTGCTGGGCAAAGACCTCTTTTTCTCCACTCAACCCTTGTGTTATCCCACCACTCTACGCAGAACGCACCAAGTCATCCCGCCATCTCCTTTTCGGTCTGCCTGCACTCCGGTGTGCATTGTCTATGGTGTGTCGTGGGTCCCACTCTGTAATCACTTTGGCCCTTTCCGGGTGCATGCGGCAGACATGTCCAGCCCAGTCTCATTTTAACTTGGCGGTCTTAACACTTACATACAACTTTACAGTTCTGGAGCGTAGTTCGGTGTTTCTGATTCGATTGAGTATTAATATTATTTAATAGTACATAACTACAGGCCGGAAAGTAAGGGATTGCGGGCCGAGTATATGTAGATTGTTACGAGGTCGACAACTCCTTTTCACGCCGAGGTATGTATAGTGCTTTTTCGACTCACGGTTGGGCTGGTTCACAAGTTTACAGTCGCTCAGTCAAGCTATGCTTGGAGTCTATCTGAAGGATGGGATACGGAATGAGGTAGCTCATTGGATTAGCAACGGATAATCGTTGGGGTAAACGAGTTCTGGAGTAGAGACCGCGTATCGACAAACGTAGTGTGGTACGCTCTCCGACTAACAGGAGGCACGATCTTCGCAGGGTGGCTGGCAAGAGCTGGATGTGTGAGTGCGTGTGTGTAACACACAGGGGTATGTCCATGTGACAAGTATTTGGTCAGTTCGGACTTAGCCACAGTTGCCTTCCGTTTAAAAATCAGATTTTTTAAATATGTAGGCCGATTATCAAAAATATGAATATTATTTTCTTTGGCTAAACTGTTTCAGATATAAAGAACATTTTTCAAGATGGTAGACTCATAATACAAATTAGGACTACGGTGTTGAGAAAAAAGATGGACGAATGTTCCCTAGATGTTACAAAAAAACCCCTAGCTTAAAAAAATCCTAAAGTTTAGAAAAGGCACAGCCTGTCTCTTTTTGCCTATAAGAAAAATATAGTTACGGCCGCTGTTAGGTTGAAACACGGGGTTGAAAGGAAAGGTGGCGAAAAAAAAACACTTCATTATATATCGCTATTTTATTGCTCGAAATTATGGGCAGTATTGACAAACGGTATAAAATAAAATATCCATACAGTTCTATAAAAAACTAGCAATATTTAGGCAAAAGTTGCGTTATTATAAAGCTTATATTACAATTAGTATAATGGTGCATCAACACTTACTACTTACATAAATTTTGAGCTTAAATTAGGGTTACCTCATCTTCTAACCTCAAAGTCGAAGTAACCTCAATTCGAGCCAGAGTGAATTGATATCAATGATATTTTGACGTTTGACAAATCTTTAACGTCAAGCGTAAAATCTTGCACAATATATAGTAATGTATGTTACTAGCTTTTATTATGTATATGGTTGTTATTTATACCGAAAAATATAAAATTACTTATTAATAATGGTTAAGTAGTGTAGCTGTCAACTCATCAATTCACGGTAAAACAGACTTTCGTAAATCTGAAACTCTATTTTCGAAAGAAAATGTCGAGTTTACATTTACAGGCTTTTGGTCAGCATGAATAAAATTAAAACTATGCGACTCGCAATATGTACAAAACATATAGGAATATGAATAGAGTTTTTTCCTGGTTGATTCAAAGTGGTAGTCATTTAAAATATTGGGAATACAAACCATTTCTCCCATTATTTACTAAAATGCAGCATGCGATTTGGATACGGTTTTAGAGATAAGGCTGCGTTTCACCAAGGGATGAGCGAGAATCACACTATTTATCGAGGATAGGAGAAGACCACGGACTAGCAAGCGCAGCGTAGGACGTCCACCCACAATATGGACAGACGACCTCATTAAGGTCGCCGGAAGACGCTGTATGCAGGTTGCTTCCTACAGATACATGTGGAGGTCCAAGGGGGAGGCCTATTATGATAATGATGAGGGGAATGACGTAATTCTATTGATTGTTAATAAACACATCACGCATCAACGCATCTTCGCTCATCTCTGGTGAAAACGCACCCTTATTACGGTACCGTTATTAGTCCTGGGATCAAATTCGGTAAGGTTATTTTATTTGTTCGATAACCACGAAATTCGTTCCTGAGTCATGGATGTTTTCTTTATATTTAAGTATTTGTATATTATACATATTATATATCGCTGGCTGCGTACCCACAACATGCCTTCTTGAGCTTACCGTGGGGCTCAGTCAATTTGTGATAGGATATCCTACAGGTAATGTTTATTTATTAAGGCAAAAGGTCAGGTGATAGGTACACCAGCGATGATTATAATAGTTACATTTTAACTGTCTCTACTTTTTTCCAGGACTATGTGTCTAGTTTAGTCTTATTATTCATCGATTAGATTTCTAAATAAACAGCATTGACATAAAAGACGTAGCCAAGTAAGAAGCCTATTGTTTATAGTAGAAAACTTATCACAGCCAAGAGAAAGAAACATGAAATAGTAACTCTTTTGGTAGGATCCACGCGTCAAGTTTTCAAAATCTGGCAAATTAACATTTAATTACAGTAAAATTTTATACTTATAAGAAGAACCGAGAGCAAAGTGCATAAAATAATTCATATTACTTAGTTACAAATGGATAAACTCACGTGTTCTTAGATCGCACTAGGGGAAATGTTATCTGTCTCGTTTGTAACTAAGTAGTAGTAACATGGAACACACTTACCATCAAGTGTGACTGAGGTCAAACGCTGTTCAGTCGAGTATAAAAAAAATTGGAATCGTGTTAAAGACATAGAGTTAATATAGTCTATTACAAATGGTACTGCTATTAATTTAAGCAACTTGACACGTGGACAAACAATCTTAGCAATAATAGGATCGCAACTTAATTTAACATACAAAATCTACGTACGTACTATTCTATTTAGGCGAGTGCAGTATATATTACCGTGACTGAAATGTTTGAGCACTAATTGAGGCAAACTTGATTATGAAAAAGCTTTTCCTTTATAATTTACCGTGGTGCCATCACACCATATTGCCATTATGTTTTTGACATTACAGTTTGTATTTAATAAACTCCATTTAAATAGAATATAAACAAAAAATAACAGTAAAACTAAATTAACCCTAAAATTTAATAACTGCTAGTCGTTTCTGGTGCAAAAGTGCCCAAAATGCTCGCGGCATTACCGCGCTGAATTACTATAGACAGCCTTTGCACCAGAAACGGCTCGGAGCGGGGGTCCTCTCTCTAATAAACTTATAGTCGACGATAAGTTTAACAAAAAATAAATTTAAAAGGTATACATATAGTATAGTTGTAAATGTCTCTCGTTACCGGTATAACTAAAAATCGATATATTGTCATCAATTTTTAATTTTCCGTTTATAATCTTAAACTGCATTCAAGTAAGCGTAATTTTAGTAAGCCTTGACTAGATTGTTACCTCAAAATCAAAGTAGTATTGATCTTACCTCAAAGTAATTATGATTATAGTTCCGCTGGTATATTGGTGTTCAAACATCACAAATCAATATGAATAATGTACATAATATTTAATGGTGTAATCAGGATCTCCAAAATTCAAAGTCCAATAAGGTTGACCAGTTGAGGTTACCGCGAATCGACATTCGTAAATCCCCTTGTTTCGTTTTCGTAACTGGCTACCAAAGAATTATTTTTCTTGTATCGTAATTGATTATCAAACAAGAATTCACTTTCTGCTCTCGTAATTTCGACTATGTATCTCTATTGTTCTTATACATTGGTGTGATAGATATAGAATCTCAATAAGAAAAGTTTGGAGAACCTTGGTACAGTCAGCGTCATATAGTTCGTAGCATTCAAAGTACTCAAATAGTTCGGTACACCATACTAATTCAATGGTGTACCGACATTTTTGAGTACTTTGGATGCTACCAAATATATGACGCTGACAGTATAATGTGTTGTATATCGAAAATGCGACTAGAAATGATTTTTCCGCTATTTCATTTCGTCGGACATACTCGTAATAGTAAGACTGATACGTTTTCTCTGTTCCTCCAACAACAATGTCCAACGAAAAACATGATTGAATAGCGATTTTATTTATATATTTATGATAAGTTATATTAATTGTATAATTTAATGGACAATATCCCTGCTGATTGTGCCCTGCGAGTAATTTTGGGATTTTTCACAAAGTAATAAATTAGTTATTTATTATATATACAAGGGTGCAAAATTGTATTTTAACTGCGAGTGTGGGATTAAAACTCGAGCAAGCGAATGGATTCTATAGTTTAACCACGAGCAAAGCGAGTGGTTTTAAAATAGAATCCTGAGCGTAACGAGTGTTTCAATACACGAGAATTAAATTACAATTGCACCCGTGTGTAACACAAATCTTTTCCCCTCACTACAGCGAGGAAAGTGAAACATGCAAAAAAACGTTTTAAAATCGCATTGACTTCTTCTTTGCGTTTAGATACATTCAACATTTTTACAGAAGGTGCCTTTAGCTTGGTTAGCTTGTGGTGGCCAGTACGATTTTCGAATGTTCTAATTCGATTTTCTACTCGGTGCGTGTGCGAGTTACCGCCGCCGCTGCGGGGGCAAGAGAATTGTACTTCGCGAATTTAGACTTTAAAACCATAGCAATAAGAGCTATGAGAAGTCAACTTACTTTAATCACTAGTGGATAAAATGCGTTTTTACCCTCTCGTATTAAAGGATAAACAAGCGCTTTACGAGCTAGTGAGGGGAAAATAATTTATTTCAGTCGCCATCAGATACAATTATCTAAGGATTCTATTTTCAAGGCGATGAAGTGAATGTTCAGATATTTTTGACCACCTCCACCTCCGCAGCTGCAATATATCTGATAGCGACTGTACAGAATATTTTGAACTGTGTGACCATTTTATTTAAAGTTGTATTCTCAACTTTTTTTATAAATTTGGATTTTATTGTGTGTTTTTCTACTCAGAATAAAATGATGAGCTCTTTCGAGCCTAATATTCGCTACCGCGAGAAACGATATTCGTACATTTCGGACGATTTGTCTCTTGTCACTCTCATGACACCTTAATTGGAGTAAACGAGAAAGATGCCCGAAATATACGAATTTCGATGTTTCGCGAGGAAGATGATGATTTAGGGCCGTGACTTTTTTTTAATACAATGGCAAAAAGCGGTCCACCTGCTGGTAAGCAGATACCGTAGCCTGCAACTGAGGATTCACATGCGCGTTGCCTACCCTTTAAGAACATATACCCTCCGTGACGTACAGTTTGAAAAACACAGCAACATACTGGATACAGACGTTATCAGCTCATGAAACTGCCTGCTTGGTGCACAAACAAAAAAAGAAATTGGACCGGGGTATGTCCTTAAACTACGTCCAACAATGAGAGGTAGGGCACAGCGTTGACCATCACGCTTGAATCTGGGGCAGCCCAACTGGGGAAGTACCTCCTCCTTACAGAAGACCACAGCCATAATAGCACTGCCACCTTTCAGGTATGTAGTGTTGTGTTCCTGATGGTGAGTAAGGTTCCCAGAGCTCCAACCCCCCTTAAAGACCGGCAACGCGCTTGTGACTCCCCTGGTGTTGCGAGTGCCCATGGGCGACGGTAATTGCTTAATACCAGGCAATCCGTCTGCTCGTTTGCCGCCTATGTCATAAAAAAAAAAATTAAAAAAAAACAGATATAAGTCAGTCCTCTAGTGTTAACCCGTTCTCTGTTAGCTCTGTAGCAGCAGTACCGCGGTGTATATTAGCGGGGCGAGTCCGACTCCGTGTGGGGCAATTGCGCCGTTGCACGCGTCCGCGTCGTTGCAACTCTGCAGGCATCCGTGCACGTATCTGGAAACAGAATTTTGAAGGTTAAAATAGTATATTACGTACCCAGGACGGTAAAACAAAGAATGGCTCAGATCGTGGGTATTTGTAGCCCGAACCGGAGGTGAAGGTCATAAACAAGCGATCTGAGGCAATCTTTATCACCGTCCGAGGTGCGTACATAGTTTTACGTCTTCATCTGGGTGTAAAGTGAGATTTTCCGTCGCGCCTTAGGGCGGTAAATCTTTCTTACCGCCTAGTGTGACGTAAAAAAAATTGAAATTGTACAGTCGCCATATATATCTGGAAATCTATGTATAGAAAAAAAATCGGATAGTCGATTTTTTTTCTAGTCTAGTCCAAATACTCGATTTTTAAACTTACAGTCGCCATCAGATATTTCGGAGCTGTGGAGGTGGTCACAAATATCTGAACATGCGCCTTGATAATTGAGGAGTTGTTTGCAGCAGCGTCCGTCGAAACCCAATCTACAGCTACTACTGCGGTCGCCAACCCGGCGCTATGGCAACTACCCCCCAAGATGATACAAGTCATATTTGTGAGAGGCCTATGTCCAGCAGTGGACTGCATATGGCTGAAATGTATGTATGTATGTTATATATGACGCGGCCGCAACCATTATAGCTGCGTTCACATTTATCGTCGGGCAGTGTTGAACAGCAGCGATCGTAACCCACAACAATGGTCCCGCCGGAAGATCAGCGCTGACTCTCAGGTCAGCGTTTATGCTGCCGGTGGTCCATTTCGTGGTAAACTTTTTAATTTACCTAATACACTTTTTATGTTACACTAGCTTTTGCCCGCGGCTTCGCTCGCGTTAAGAATTATTTAAGTAATTTATAGCACACTATCGTTCAAAACGTAGTTTTGTATGCGTGCATGCTTTTTGTTCGGAAAATGCCGTTTTATCCACAAATGCCTACGTCATAGTAGCTTTATGCATGCAAAATCTCAGCCCGATCGGTTTAACATTGACAAAGTTTCATACAAACTTTCATCTCCTATTTTATCCTCTTGGGGGTAGAATTGATCAAAACCCTTTCTTAGCGGATGCCTACGTCATAATATCTACCTGCATGCCAAATGTCAGCCCGATCCGTCCAGTGGTTTGGGCTGTGCGTTGATAGATCACTATGTCAGTCAGTCAGTCACCTTTGAGTTATATACATATTTAGATTTTTGTAATTTTAATGTAGTTTATCGGGAATAAAGAAACTTAACTGGCACTTAAGTGGAACTTAAGTGGCAGTGGGCGGGGCACATTGCTCGCAGAACCGATGGCAATTGATGGCGGAAAAGTTATGGAGTGGCGACCACGAACTGGAAGACGCAGCGTAGGTAGGCCTCCCACAAGGTGGACCGACGAGCTAGTTAGAGTCGTGGGATACCGCTGGATGTGGAAGGCGCGGGATCGGTCTTCTTGGGTCGTTCTGGGGGAGGCCTATGTCCAGCAGTGGACGTCTTTCGGCTGACATGATGATGACGATGACCTAAATATTATTCCAGAACTGACATTTAGACATTCGATTTAATCGAAAATGATACCAAACTCGACTATTTACCTAAACCCTACGCAGTTATTAACCTCAGACTTTGTTACGGTTAAAAAACCCCCCCTCCTCCCACCTGCATGAAAAATTCAGGTGGATCCACTTCGTAAACCTATCTTAGGGATCCAAAGAGCAAAAGCCGTATTCTTCGTTTTTTTGTAGTGTACCATTTCCACTATTTATGTCAGTGACCATATCCCTCGTTACGACTAGGAGGCGCCTAACGCCATCTACCGGATGTACCTGTCGTTGTAGTAAAAGCGGCCACAGTGGGACATTCTGATGATCTCCGTGTCGGTGGTGGCTGTGCCGGAGTCCAGCCCGCAGCCGCGCACGGTGATACTCTCGCCCGTGTCATCTGGAAATAGTTCCATATAAATTGAAAATAGATCAGATGACAGAAAAAGTGACGACTGACTGACGTCTTAACCAATAGGGATGTTGACATATATAACATATTGCAACAAAATTAAGTGAATTTGGTTCACAATGACGAATATAATCAATTAAAATTAAATATAAAAATTTATTGCATTTAAAGATATCACGATCACAAATTTAAAAAGCATTTATTTCTTTTTTTATGACAATAGGTGGAAAAAGACAGACGGATTGCCTGATGGTAAGCAATTACCGTCGCCCATGGGCACCCGCAACACCAGGGGAGTCACGAGCGCGTTGCCGACCTTTAAGGGGGGTTGGAGCTCTGGGAACCTTACTCACCACCAGGAACACAACACTACATACCTGAAAGGTAGCAGTGCTATTATGGCTTTGATCTTCTGTAAGGAGGAGGTACTTCCCCAGTTGGGCTTCTCCGGACTCAAGCGTGATGGTACTTCGCTGTGCCCTACCTCTCATTGTTGGACGTAGTTTAAGGACATACCCGGGTCCGGGTCGGGTTTTAATTTGAGAAATTTCAAAAAACCGTGATACCTATTAACTTCTCGCGGTTTACTGCAAAATAAATTGAATATACATAAACGCAATATTTCGCGGTTCAAATAGCTATTTAATTAATTTTTAATACTTTAGAGAGCGCGGCTAGGAATAAGTGACGTCATACGTTATCATCATTTTGTAAGGAGCGTTTTCGCGGGAAATACGAATGTCAGAATTTGACGCTCATTTCTGGCTTTTGTGTAGTTAAGGCCATTACTCCCATACCGACATTCATCCCTACAACGAAAGGGATCGATTGATAGAATATAAAAAAAAAAAAGATTCAACTAGCCATATATTGGGCCACCTAAACACCCAAGCTGAACATAGGCCTCCCACAAATATGACTTGTATCATATTGGGGGTAGTTGCCATAGACGCCACGCTTGGCAGGCGGGTTGGCGACCGCAGTAGCTGTAGATTGGGTCTCGACGGACGCTGCTGCCCGTCCGTAGGACTAGGCTTAATTTATTATTAAAGAGACATCGGCGACCCCAACACCGACCCACCGAGTGACATGACGTCACCCCCCGAACGGTGTGTCCTGACCTCCTGACAAAGCTTAAAAATGGGTACCAGAGCTTACTGGAAACATGTCCTAGTGCGATATAAGTACACGTCAGATCATCCGTTTGTAGCCTCACTCACAACAGTTTTTAGGGTTCCGTAGTCAACTATACCCGCTTATCCGCTTATTAATATCCGCTTAACAAAGTTAATAGAGCACCGTCTCTGTTGCACTTTGTATGCAAATGAAAAGGACAAAAAACAGGCAATGGGTGTAAACAAGTGCACCTCACAGGCGGGCTCGGCTTACATGGCGTCGCTTGGAATATTTGTCTTTATTCATTCCTGATGATTTTTGATAATAATGGTTCTCTATTACTTATTCGTTATTATTTATTTATTTATCATAAATTATAATAACCTATTTGGGAAGCCGTTAATAGGAGTTAAAATATTAAATAAATGAAGGATGAGGAAATTGGGGAAGGATTAGGGTATAGGAACCCTTATAGTTTCGTCATGCTCATGTCTGTCCGTATATGATAATCTCAGTGACCGTTAGCACTAGAAAACTGAAATTTGGTACTAATATGTATATCAATCACGTCGCCAAAAAAAAAAAAAGAAAAAACAATGTTTTATTTGGGTATACGTAAAGTGAGAAGTATTCTCTTTAAATTTCAATCCTAACATGTGATATATTGTTAGATAGCTATTTAAAAATGAATAACGGTTTAACTAACATCTTTATTAAATAATATAAATATTTTCGGAATAAAAAAATGTGTAATAACTTTTTATTTTGTTTTGGACATATGTTTTGTAGTACTTAGGTATCCGTGTTCCGCATGTATTACGATAATATAGCAATTTTTAATATACTGTTTTCAGGATTCAACTTTGACGCCTTATAAATTGTCTAATTGTCAGTATTTTATTATGTCTCAGATAAATAGATCAGTAAAGTTGTAGGTATATACACATTGAGCCTTAAATTGAAAGCTGCAGTCGCAATCAACTATATAACATCGTCCTTTTATGAGACCGCTTAAAGGTGAAGAAGTGTATACTTATTTATGCTCTTAATTGTACAGTCAACAACACTCCTAGCTATACATTGGTAGACCTTATTATATAAGGCATAAAGTCCACAGTACAGTTAAGAGTGTTGTCGTGTGTACTTGCGCGTCAAGGTTGGAGCGCCCAAATATTAAACACCCGTATATTAGAGCTGGCTACAGAAATCGATACAAGTTACTTCCGTCTCCGCACGAATTATAAACCCCCATGTAATTACTTTTTTATCTGTGGCATTGGAATGTTTTACTCATATTCAATTTACTTATACTTTTTACCTCACTAGCTCGCAGTCCGTCTTTACTTTTTAGGGTTCCGTAGTCAACTAGGAACCCTTATAGTTTCGCCATGTCTGTCCGTCCGTCCGTCCGCGGATAATCTCAGTGACCGTTAGCACTAGAAAGCTGAAATACGTATACGTAAAGCGAGGAGTGATTTTTTTTCTTCATTCTAATCCTAATGTGTGATATATCGTTGGATAGGTATTTAAAAATGAATAGGGGTTTACTAATATCATTTTTTGAGAATGTAAATAGTTTTGGAAATAATCGCTCCAGAAGTCAACTTTCGAACCATAAGTTTTAAAAATATGAAAATAATCTCAAAAGTAGAACTTTACGAAAGCTTTCTAGGAAAATTATTTTGAACTTGATAGTTTCAATTGTTTTTGAAAAAAATTACGAAATAATTTCTGAACTTAGTTAATAATTTAACCGTATAAGGTATTTTTAGGGTTCCGTACCTCAAAAGGAAAAAACGGAACCCTTATAGGATCACTTTGTTGTCCGTCTGTCCGTCCGTCCGTCTGTCAAGACCCTTTTTCTCAGGAACGCGTGGAGGTATGAAGCTGAAATTTATATCAATTACTCAGGTCTACTGTCCCTTGAAGCTGTGAAAAAATCAAACTTCTAAGCCAACGCAATCAAAAGATACAGCCGTTTATGCCGCAAATTTTCGACACTTGCAAGGGAATCAAAACCTACAGGGTGCTTCCCGTGAACTCAGAATCTTGAAATTTGGTACGAAGCAACGTCTTATAGCATAGATAAACGAAAAATTACGAAAACCATAAATTTTTAGTTACATCACATAATATATTTTTTTTTAATAATTTTAAACTTACTACCCATTTCCTCATAAACGCGTAGAGGTATTAAATTGAAATTCATACCACATACTCAGGTCTATAATACCTTTAAGCTGTAGCAAAATCAAACTTCTATGTCAACGCAATCAAAAGAAACAGCAATTTAAGCTGCATATTTTGAAACTCGCAAGTACTCGCAAGGGAATCAAAAGCTAAAGGGTACTTCCAGTCGACCTAGAATCTTGAAATTTGGCATGAAGCAACGTTTTATAGCACACATAAAGGAAAAATTCCGAAAACCTTAAATTTTTAGTTACATTACAAAATATATATTTTTTAATAAATATAAACTTATTACTTTTTTCCTCATGAACGCGTAGAGCTATCAAGTTGAAATTCATATCAAATACTTAGATCTAATTGCCTTTAACCCGCGAAAAAAAACTTTGTAAACCTTGCAGGTTTGTACGGAACCCTCGGTGCGCGAGTCCGACTCGCACTTGGCCGGTTTTTTAACTCTTTAAGTACTGTGACGGATGGAAAACTCCGGAACCTTACACTGAGCGTGGCCCGACACGCTCTTGGCCGGTTTTTTTTACTGCATTTTATTCACGGGAGCAGTGTTTTCATACATGATTTTTGTTAGCTGGATTGGATGTAATTTTCAACAATGATGATCTTGAATTATAAATGATTGATGCTAATAATTGGGCGTAAATTTTAATGATTTAGGGTCAGTATTTTTCCCGCGGTAGTGAGGTGAACATTTTGTTTTCTTGGCAGCAAAGTGCCAACAACATGCCTCCCATAACTCATGATTACTCATCGCACATACACTCTTTGAACAACTATGCTCGTTGTTCTATTTTAGAATCTATCGCTAGCTCGGGTCTCAATAGAACGAAAAGGTAAACAATAACTGTTCCCCTCACTAGCTCGTAAAGCGCTTGTTTATCCTTTAATACGAGAGGGTAAAAACGCATTTTATCCACTAGTGATTAAAGTAAGTTGACTTCTTATAGCTCTTATTGCTATGGTTTTAAAGTCTAAATGCGAGAAGTACAGCTCACTTGCCCCCGCGGCGGCGGCGGCGGCGGCGGGGCGGGCGAGCCTCGTTAACGCACTGAGTTGAAAATCGAATTAGAACATTCGACAATCGTACCTACTGGCCACCACAAGCTTACCAAGCTAAAAGCACCTTTTGTAAAAATGTTGAATGTATCTAAACGCAAAGAAAAAGTCAATGCGATTTCAAAACGTTTTTTTGCATGTTTCACTTTCCTCGCTGTAGTGAGGGGAAAAGTTTTGTGTTACACACGGGTGCAAATTGTAATTTACTTCTCGTGTATTTAAACACTCGCTACGCTCAGGATTCTATTTTAAAACTATAGAATCCATTCGCTTGCTCGAGTTTCAATCCCACACTCGCAGTTAAAATACAATTTTGCACCCTTGTAGATATAACAAATAACAATTTCTTGGCAGCAAAGTGCCAACAGCATGCCTCCCATAACTCAAGATTACTCATCGCGCGTACACTTTTTGAACAACTATGCTCGTTGATCTATTTTAGAATCTATTTTAGTTTTGATGTGCGAGGTAGAAAGTTTCTAGTGGAACGCACAGTAGAGGATTGTGGATGGGGTGTTGTGTGGTGGGTATCTGGGTAACTGGTCCTAATGGTATACGGGCGGCCAGCTACCCAAATATCGGGGTTTTTAAGGGAGAGTAAAGTGCCGGCCGGCTGCCTGCCTCAGGGAAAAGCCCTGAGTGCAGGCGGGCACTCGGCCGACGCCCCCTTGTAAGATGGATTGAATTTTGTTTGATTACCACTACCGTATTAGAGAGAGAGGAGAAAACTTACCAAAAACCCCAGCGATTTTTATACAAGAAGTGGCGGAAAACAGCCCGCATCTGTCTTTGCACTGCGACTCATTTGGAGCGAGTGGTTATTACAGAATGAAACAGAGCAAGGATCTGTTTCTCCGGACTTAGGAGCAATGTGTACGTGTGAGAGAGAGAGGAGAAAACTTACCGAAAACCCCAGCTATCTTTATACAAGTGGCGGGAAACAGCCCGTCACTGCCTTAGCGTCCGCTCATGCACTAAGACTCAGGTATTTGGAGCGAGTGGTTATTACAGAATGAAATGGAGCAATGTTCTGTTGCTCCGGACTCATGAGCAATGTGTTCGTACGAGAGAGAGGAGAAAACTTACCGAAAACCCCAGCGATCTTTATACAAGAAGTGGCGGGAAACAGCCCGTCTCTGCCTTTGCACTGCGACTCTAGTATTTAGAGCGAGCATTATTAGTTATTACAGAACCGCGGCTGTGCGTCCATACAATCCGATTCCCGCCGGCTTTACTAACTCTCCTGCAAGTCACCATCTTTGAGCAATGTGTGCGTATGAAAGAGAGAAGAAAACTTACCGAAAACCCCAGCGATCTTTATACAAGAAGTGGCGGGAAACAGCCCGTCTCTGCCTTTCCGCCCGCCCATGCACGGTGACTCCAGCATTTGGAGCGAGTGGTTATTGTGGAATGGATCGTCGCAGGCCGCGAACCGCCCGTTCATGGACACGCACTTAAAGCAGTCTATGGCTTCCGCTGGAACAAAAGTTTACAATATTTATTTAAGTCCCGCGTTTTATGTGACAAAAATAAAGATACAGAATTGTATACTAATACCAGAGCCCGGAATTTTCATGGAAAACTTACTAGTGTTTGTTGCATTTTTTATCGATATCGATGTATACTGATGATAAGTCATTAATTTACTTTGTCGATCATTTAGTTTACACAAATGGCTTTTATAGTAATAAACTGTCTACTCCCAGAGAATGTAGAGAAATTAATGATCATATACTCTTATCACTACACCTAGATATTTTTCAAGCACGAACGATTACTTGTAAGTGATTGACAAAATAAAAAACATCGACAGACCTGTTATCAATAAGTACCACTTCGCCGTCATACATTAACATCATGTCGTCATAGGGTTAATAATAAATAACAATAACAAAACTATGTATTTATTAATATTTTAGAAACTACAGAAAAAAAAATGGAACTATTCATTGGAAAATATAAAAGTAAATTAAATTAAAAGGTTAGGATTACGTTAAATTTGTTCAAGACCGCCGCCATAAGACTGTGTATACGTCTTGTTGTTGAAGTAGTATGTACATATTGATAACAGGATTGTCGATATTTTTATTGTGGCAAGCACTAACCAAATTTCGTTCCTGTTAGAAAAATATCTAGGTATACTTGTCACTATCAGAAAGCAAATAAAATTTCATGTGATGCTGCGTCTACTGATATGGATTTCGAAAAACTGTCATCTGGTTCTACGTAATTTTATACCTTACGTATTTTTATTTATTCTTAAATATTTTATTTCTTTATTGAAAAGTTTTATTCTTCCATTACACAACTATCGATGTCGATAAAAAAAATGCATCTAACACTAGTAAGATTGCGACAGTCTTTTGTTTTGCCATGAAAATTCCGGGCTCTGATTAATACATATAAAAAATCTAATGTAGCTTAAATCAAAAATTATTCAACTTACCGGCTGATATGTAACAGAGAAGCGCGGCGAGGCAGACGGGGCTCCATTTGCTCGGCAACTTCATCTTCCCGCTGCAACAACACCTTTACCTTATCATATTATCAGGCTGTACGTCCCGAATGTTCCTAAAATCTGTTTGAGCCCACTATTACGGCAAGCGTCATTGTGCGAATTGCGGCGCGGCAAGCGTTTTAACTGTTCATTGCGTGTGATCCCAACTAACCGCAGTGCATTGCGCGTCTTGACCGCGCAACGTACAGACAAAACGCTTGCCGCGCCGCAAGTCGCGCATTGTCGTGGCCGGGCCGTTTTGGGGCCGATAGCAGGAGCGGTACCGCGATCATCGAAATTAAGGTGTCATGAGAGTGACAGAGACAATCGTCACTCTCATCCGAAATTTAAGAATATCGTGTTCGCGGTAGCGCCGCAGTGCCGGCTTCACGCACGGTATAGCGAGCAAACTCGCCGCTTCCGCACGCGTTAACTCCTCAATGCGCTTCTGACATCATCACCTGAATGTGACCTGTTTGCTTGGAGATGGACGGCTGTGTGCCGTGAATGCTTGAGGTTTTGTGAGTTGATGGATGATACAGTCAGCAGCAAAAGTGGCTATACGTTTGAAGTGTTCAAAATGACCTGCACGCGCTCTTATTCTCTTGACAATAGAGATGACTGTTGACCTCATTTTGAACACCTCAAACGCTTAGCCACTTCGTGCTGCTGACTGGACCTTAATATACTTATATAAGTTTTTTTTGTTATGCCTCTATCTAGGTATAGTTACTGCGGTCGCCCCTATATGATACTAAGTCGTATTTGGGGGAGGCCTATGTCCAGCATTGGACAATCTACGGCTGATATTATGATGATTATCTATAGTGCATGGGTTGCACCAATTACACTAGTTACAAATATACATATTATAAAGACAAAATATTAATTGTATAGAAACGGGTAACTCGTTTTATAAGTCGAATATTGCTCGACATGTTTCACTCGTAACGAGGTGCATAATCTAAAAGACATTCTTTTTCATTTTAAGTTCATTACAGGTTGAGGTTGATTCGACCTGGTACAAGTATGGTTAATTGCTATGTTACGTATAGCTACCAGTACCCTTACCATGAGTTGTGACATTGAGGTTTTCGATAACGAGTATCGAGTATACTATCGCTTGTACTATTATAGTGCGAACGAGATGCACAGATAGTAAACTCGATACTCGTTATCGAAAACCTCAAAGTCACAATTCATCGTAAGGGTACTAGTAGCAGTGCGTAGAAACGTTCAAAAATGATTGCCGCAGCGAAGATGTGAACTCACCTTAACTATATAGTTACAGGTACTTTTTTTAGCAATTCACCCAAAGATGTAAATATGCCAATTTTTCCTGGCTGATGGGAAAGAATAAAAACGGAAAGTTAATTATATATATATTTTTTATGATATAGGAGGCAAACGAGCAGACGGATTGCCTGATGGTAAGCAACTACCGCCGCCCATGGACACTCGCCACACCAGAGGAGTCACAAGTACGTTGCCGGCCTTTAAGATCCCTATACGCTCTTTTCTTGAAGGTTTGGATGTCATATCGGTCCGGAAATACTGAAATACCTATTATAATTACCCATCTACAAAACTATGCATTTAAGTAGCTCGTAGAATTATTTTAGTGTCCCGTATTTGAAACCGCAGAACTAAACAACTTCATTACGGTTTACGAGCACTCGGAGTGAAGTCACCCGTAAATCATGCTCGCATAAATAATTTTGGGTGATTATTCGGTCGTTTGAACCGCTCTTATTACTCCAGAATTCTGTAGAAATGATCACACAGTTTGGTGTTATTTTTGGTTTACTGGCAGACAGCTGGGCTGGCTAAAGGACAACCAAAACCTACTTAATATAATTCAGGCATTTCTACAGAAATCTGAACAGAGTAATAAGAACGGTTCAAACGCCCGAATAATCACCCTTATCGTAAATACCGACTAAGCGACGTCTAACGTATTGGAATCTTTGCATGCATACCTAGCTAAAGTTCGAGCAGATCCAGCCTTCTAAAATGGCCCCGTGCGAGAAGTATAAACAGAAAATTGAGTAGGTTCATCACTGGACGTCCAGGCGAGGGGGGCGGTTTTATCCTTACGTTTTGAGGATTCCATTCATTCGCACGAAGCGATTCGCTTGTACCTTCCTAATGCGGACTGCTAAGGAATGGAATTCGCTCCCTTCGTCTGTATTCCCGGAAAGATATAATTTGGGTCTTTTCGAGGCAAGAGTGAAGGCTGTTACTGAACCAGCGTGCACCACCCTCGACCTCGTCGACACTTAGGTACCATCAGGTGTGATTGTGGTCAAACGCTGGTCAGTCTTGTATAAAAAAAGGTTCTTTAAATACACTAATCAGGTGATCACTCGAGAGAACATAATATGAGTATTCAGCAAATTTTTCACTTGCAAGTTTTCTTGCAGCAAGTAGGGACGCAGCTATAAGGAAGAATGAGAGATAAATATAGCTATTTCGTTGTCCTTAACTAGGAGGATATAACCAATATGGAGCCGACACACGCACTATCTTCTATCGGAAAAATTCTGCTGTTTTCGGCGGGGGGTGAGGTAATAATGTTAACACTAATGCATTTTTTACGTGCGTCGCTACACACGCACACGACAAAATTATCAACACTAGCATAAAATATATTCGCACAAGTTCAAGAATTATGACGGTTATTTGTATAAATACGAGGGCAGCATAGTTCTGGTGGAAAGGCTTCGGGGCGGCTTCAGGGTTCCGTTTTTGCCATTCTAGCTTCGGAACCCTAAAAGGCACCTCTTCGGTCACCAGTGTTTCAATGTTTAATTTCATTTCATTTCATTTAATCATGCTGTCAAGGTACAAAGTAAAAATACATGTCACATGATACCTACCCTGTAAGAGAATAGCAGAAAAAAAACTTAGAAACTAGAGCTTAACTACTAATGCTAGACTTTCATCTTATTATTCAATTTAACATTTACATCAAGACCCTTCGCGATTTCTGCAAAAAGTTTGTACGCGCAGGGACCCCGTGGACCTAGTTTCTATTTGTGACATTACCTATGAAAAGGTACCTTATTGTCGATGGCGCTTATGTCGTTGTTCAAGACGATACAATACAAACGCAACGCGATTCGACGTAAGTGCCATCGACAATAAGGTCCCTTTTCCTAGATAATGAGTAATGACACATTTTGTTCTTGAAATCAGACGCACGTGGCGTGGAATTTTCTTCGCGATATAATCTGTAGCTCGATATAGTTCTGTGGGTCATTGTTTACTTTATGAACCGCGTAACAAATTGAGTTTAATTCCAGAATAGCAACTGGCGTAACACGCACGCAGAGAAGGGCAGTGTAAGTTTTTAACGTAACTTTACGTCACGAACGCGTTTGCGTTTCCCATATAAATAACATTATCACTTACGCGTTCGTAAACATTTTCTTACGTCAAAAGAAACATACACTATAGAGCCTCTGTTAAGACTTTAAGATTGAGAACTGGCTGAATTCGAGACTGTGGTGTGACAGATCAAACGCTGGTCAGTCTTGTATAAAAAAGCTAAATGTAGGTATAGTTTAGTTATTAGTAAGTAGTAATTTAGTATTGTTTAGTATTTAGTCTCTCTTTCAGGAGTTTCAAGGAGTCTTGGATAAAAACGATAATGAAATACATTTTATGCATTTGTCACATACAATTCAACAATGTTAGCTGTAAAGTGCGACTTGCAATCCGGAGGTCGCAAGTTCAAACCCCGGCTCGTACCAATGAGTTTTTCGGAACTTAATGTACGAAATATCATTTGATATTTACCAGTCGTTTTTCCGTGAAAGAAAATATCGCGAGGAAACCGAACTAATCCAATTACGGCCTAGTATATAAATAAATGTAAATATTATAAGACATTCTTACAAAAATTAACTGAGCCCCACGGTAAAGGCTTGTGTTGTGGTTACTCAGCCAACAATATATATAATATACAAATACTTAAATACATATATGACAGACCCATGACTCGGGAACAAATAACTGTGCTCATCACACAAATAAATGTCCTTGCTAGGATTTGAACCAAGGACCATCGGCTTCATAGGCAGGGTTACTACCCACTAAGCCAAACCTGTCATAGTTTATACCTACTCTGAGTTAGAAGGTCTGACAGCAGTCGGTTTCGTAAAAACTAGTGCCTACTCCAATTCGTGGGTTTAGTTGGCAAGCGGACCCCAGGCTCCATTGACGTGGGACAATGCCGGGTCATCGCGAGTAAGAAGAGATATTAATTACTTATAGTGTTAACTAAGGTGGGTAGAAGTCCGTTAATCTTTAATTAACAAATTGTAGTTTACTTTTAAGTTAACCCTGACACTGCTAACGGACTAGTTAATTTCCATATTTTTTCCTTAAGTCCGTTAATCGTCATACCTAAAACTGTTCTTTCCGAGCTGGTAAGCTGAAAACGTAATTTTTATTTTACGATGGAAAAAAAAATACCTTTTCACCTCACTATAGTTCGGAAAGGACAGTTTTATTCTTTAAAAACAGATAGCAAAGTTACATTTTTACTTAATTCAGAAGAATGCAAAGTAATTACATAAAATTAGGTACCTACCTACATACGAGTTACAAATAAACGAGGCTTAATCGCGTATATTAACTTTAAAAATGCTCGCTATGCTCGAGGTTCAATTTTGGATTATTCGATAGCTCAGGTCTCAGTATTAGCAGGAGAGGGTAAACACTAACTTTGTAAAACAAATAACTATTAATTTTCCTAATATTGTCTTCGGTTGCAGCGATAATTACTCATAAAATAAAATAACGAAAAGGTATTAAATATATCGCGTATACTAATTTAAGTTTTATCCCAACGTTTCGATCCCTTTAGCAGCGTTCGTGGTCATCGGGTGGACTGAGGCAAGACTGTGAGGCCCTATTGTTCGACAGTGTGGACATTGTACTTTTTAGTTTATAATGTTTGGACTTTCATTTCTAATAAGCCCGCCCCTCTGGCGTGTGCAATTATCACGTGCAAGCACCAAAGCTGTTTAATAATTTATATGTGGGTAGGTTTAAATATTGTAATTTTTTTGGGGTAAATTAATATTTTCCTCAGTCTACCCGATGAACACGAACGCTGCTAAAGGGATCGAAACGTCGGGATGAACAATTTTTAGTGGAAAAATGCTACTAGAGTGTACAGGAATATTTCGACGACCCACAAACAGACTGTTACTATTAGGGCACACCAAGTACACCAATAAATAAACAACATGTCAGTCCGCCTCTGTCCGCAGCTAGCGTTGCAATGCCCCTCAGGGCCTTAAGTATATGTTTTTTAAAATGTAATATATTTATGTTAGATCTTAAGCATGTATAACAAGCAATGAATAAATGAAATTAAATTAAATGAAGTTTAAATTAGTATACGCGATATAATCCGTTTTAGTAGTTTTATTTCATATTAATCTTCCATTAAAACCAATAGTTAAATGAACACGCTGAAAGTTCACCAGTAAATACAATTAGTAAATGTTAAATATTCCTAAGATTACAACACAGTTGGGTTATTTATAGACTTTATATGGGATCCGAAAAGCACCTAGTGTGGCCTCGATTCCACCATCGAACTTACCTGAAATTCAGACTATCACGAAATATCAATCAATAACATTATTTTACTTCCACTAAAGTATATCTTATTATAACTTCATGATAAAACTTTGCACAACTAAGCGCTAGAGTCTACTAATCCAAATATTAGTTAAAATCCTTTTACAAAACGTAAAATAAGCAATGCAGTAAAGGTACCAGGCTAGTCGACTCGCGACCGCTGAAAATATCGACTGAAACTGAACTGAATTTCAATGGTGTTGCTAGCTTTACGAGCTTTCATTTACCCCTAAAATCAGGGACAATTTACGTATTTTAATTGTAAACAAAAATGATTTTTAATAATTAAATCGTGACATGTTTTTGCTAATAATATTTGAATCGAATTTAATATCTTTCTCGTCCGTTGTGTGTTCGTTCGTGGTTTTTATTACGAATAATATTTGAAAAATCTCTTACAGTGTACGGAACGGAAATGTCATTCGCGTTTTGTTCGTGGTATTTCAATTGTCTCATTTTGATCTATTCAGCATAATAATATAGAAAGCTAATTTAAACTTTTTCATTCAGCATTAAGGTTTATTTTTGTTTAAAAAATATATAGATGGTTGAATAAAATTGACTAAGCTAGGGTATCGTATATTGTTGTAATAGTAATTGTTTTGCTTGTGTTTTGTTTTGTTTCAATTTTTATATATAATAATGTTAATCCCAGTTAATGTAATGTTATTTCTTGCAGCAATTTAAGGTGACTTAGTAACAGTTCTCATTACGCGCTTTAATCGATTTCTAGTACTTTATGTTTTTTCCGTACTTGAAAGGCCTTACCAACTTATACCGTATTTATAATGTAAGCAATTCAGTTATTACTGGCGTATTTTTCTTTATAATTCAAACTTCTTGAAGTATTTATATTATAAACAAAATTTGTTACAAAACAAAATTTATAATATAACATAACACAACTGAAAATTTATGCCAAATTTTTTATCCCAGTACTAATGTACAGCCGTGTGATGCCGGTCGACTAGAATAGCACCACCCCATCTCCTCCCGCGGGTGTCGTAAGAGGCGACAAAGGGAAAAATCGTACGGATGGGCAGCAGCGTCCGTCGAAACCCAATCTACAGCTACTGGGGTCGCCAACCCACCTGCCAAGCGTGGTGACTAAGGCAACTACCCCCGAAGATGATACAACTCATATTTGTGGGAGGCCTATGTCCAGCAGTGGACTGCATACGGCTGAAATGTAATGTACAGTCGCCATCAGATTTATCGGAACTGTGACAACTATCTGAACAACGCCTCTATTGTTAAGGCGATAAAGTGCATGTAATAAAATTTTAATAATTGTTATAATTTATTTGTTTTCAGTAACAACTATGGAGAATTCACAACACTTAAGTGACAATCAGCAAGTAAGACATAAATGTCTGGTCTGCAGCAAAGAATTTTCTCAGAAAAGTAGCTTAATGTCACATTTCAAGCTTCACACAAAATCCGACTTGTACCAATGTGATTACTGTCTTAAAACCTACACCAGAAAGTCTATATTAGAACAACACATCAGAATTCATATGAAATTAAATATATTTCAATGTACTTTATGCAATAAGTTTTATACTGTTAAAGCTAAATTGCAGAATCATCTAAGAAGTCATGAGAAACTTAAAGTATTTACTTGCCACATATGTAAACAGAGTTATCGGTACAAACACAGCTTGGCCACCCATGTGTTATCACATAAAGGTATTGCACACACTTGCCATGTTTGTGGCAAAGTTTTTGTGAATAAAGTAAATTTATTAAGGCATTTGTTAACACACGAAGAATCTAAAAAGTTTCAATGTGACATATGTTCTAGAAAATTCTATCAAAAAGTTCATTTATTAAAGCATTTGGTTGTACATACAGGGGAAAAGAGATTTCTATGTCCGATTTGTGGAAAATGCTTTAGCAGAAAGGATAGTTTGGTGAAACATGGTAAATTGCATGCTAAAAATGATGAAAAAGACATGATAGACAATAAAAAAAATGATGTTTCAATCGGAAAAATTCACAGACATCATATTGACCAAAAAAGTGGTAATGTGCCACTTGACAATTATACAAATGATAACAACCATCTAACATATAATATCACAGCTGACAATATTTTAACAGACACAAGATTAAATATACCTCAAGCGAATATAGAAAACGTACATAACAGCAAAGAAAACATTAACAGAAGAATACTAAGCGAAACCACAAAACTAAACACAAATAAATGTGCAATATGCAATAAGATTTACAAACATGCAAAATCATTGAAACTGCATACAAGATTGCACACATTAGAAAATGCATTAGTTTGCGAGGTATGTCTGAAAGTGTTTAGTGTGTCGAGTAAGTATGACGCGCACAAGTTGTCACATATGGGTGTCAAGCCGTTTGGGTGCGGGTTGTGTGATAAGAGGTTCACGGCAAGGCATTCGCTGGAGGCTCACTACAGGGCTCACAGCGGGGACAAGCCTGTACAGTGCGTTGAGTGTGGGATGAGGTTTGTAGTAACTATTTATCCTTAATTGTTTCTGAACCAAATTGATAAAGGCTATACAGAATTGCGATATGCTCATTGCTGGTAAACGCACTAGCGTCATCTATTATGTAACAAGCAGTAGGTCTTAGTATAATTATAACATTTGTGAGAAATGTTAATACTACTTAGTTACAAAGAGATAAACTCACGTGTAATTATATCGCACTAGGCGACATGTTTTGGGTAAACTCTGGTACTCATTATCAAGCTGAGCCAGGACCGCTCGGGTTGAGAGTGTATCAGGGGTGTAAGTGATACACATGAAACATGTCGCCTAGTGCGATATAATTACACGTGAATTTATGAAATGTAAATAAATATAAAATACAAAATTTTAAATACATAGAAAACTATGACTAAGAAACAAATATTTTGACGACCGGTCTGGCCTAGTAGGACCCTGCCTATGAAGCCGATGGTCCTGGGTTCGATTCCCAGTCAGGGCATTTATTTGTGTGATGAGCACATATATTTGTTCCTGAGTCATGGGTGTTTTCTATATATTTAAGTATTTATATGTATCTATATATTATATATATCGTCGTCTAGTATCTACAACACAAGCCTTGCTGAGCTTACCGTAGGACTAGGTCGATTTGTGTAAGATTGTCCCGAAATATTTATTTATTTACAAATATTAGTGCACCCAGGACCATTAGCTTTATAGGCAAGGCTCTACCCACTATTTATTTAGGCTAGACCGGTCGTCACAACACAACAAATAATTAATATGTTCATGTTGCCTTACAGGTTCACAAAGCGAAGTTCTCTCACCCGGCATTCTCGAGTGCACCAATTGAGCCAACCGCGCAGGTCGCCAACCCGCCCGCGCACGTGCGAGCTACTGTGCGCCGCGTGCGGCCGCCCGTTCACCAGAATGGACGTCCTCCATGTTCATATGAGAACATGTCATTACTTGTCTTAGTTCTTTGAACTTTTGTCGAACAATGTATAATGATTAAAGGAACTATATAAAAGTTGAAACCGCTAAGTCAAGAAAGACAATACAAAACTAAGAACAAATAAAATTATTTTTTATGAAATATTTTGTTTTGCTTTTATTTTTAAGTAGTAATACTACTATATAAATTAAATTTGAAATAGATGACATGTACTTAAGAAAAAGCGACGAGGACCTCCAGCTATCGCCATAACCAATTCGGCCACCGGTACACAGCGGAACCCGTCGAAATTAATCAAGTATATGTAATCTTGTATATTTTTAACGGTTTTTGACACCGGTGAAACACAACGTGTTTGCGCCTCATATATGAATCCTATGTGGTTAAGGCGTCAGCCGTGATAGCTGAAAATGCGGGTTCGAATCCCGTCTCGAACGCTGCACAGACGTAGATATGACCGATTTAGGCGGCCAAAATTATTTTAGGGTATAATTCGGTACAAAATGGGATAAAAAATGTAAAAACTTTGTTTTATACTAAATTCAATTGTATTCTGTCAATTAAAAATAAAAAAATATATATATAAAAAAAATATTAAAAAAAATATTTTAAATTTATTTAATACAAAATTAATTTACACACAAATCTACACTACAATAAAAATAACTAATTATCACTTCACTTTCACTTTATACATCACTCACTTCACTTTCAATGCTCCTTTCATGTTATCTTTGAAAGCCTCTTAGACCACAAAGGGGCGGCTAGTGGCGGCTAATTTCTGAGACACCATAAAGACGACTAAGTAATCTGTTCAGGCATATACAATACAAGACAGGGAAGCACCCTGAAGTATAACAAAAATACCGTTGATAAAATTACACTTCACAAAAAACAACATTTTGTGAAGGGTCATATTTAACGAGTTCAAAATATATGATAAATGTCAAAAATGTAATATAAAAATATTGAGATATCGTAAATATTGGACATTAGATTAGAGCCGGTGGTAAATTCTTTTTTGACGTTCATCAGTGCATTGTAATATGCCTAAATTGAAAAAAGATTTTCTATCTATTTTTATAAAGAAAAATGCTAATAATATTACTGCAAAAAAATTATATACAGCTACTGCTCTGGGCATAACTGGATTTCAATGCTGAAAAGAAAGTTGAAACTTATGTCTACAAAATGCACCAACATTCCGAAGTAGGGTGGGACACTGCTTTAATTAAACAAACTAGGTTTTTTAAAAGTAGTGATATGTTTATTTACACATCCAAACTGATACATTCAAATTTACAAACATTGACTATTAACTGTTTATCATTAAAATCAAGCATTTGGTAAGGCTCATACAACTTAAAAATACTATTTATACAAAAAAAACAATTATTCACACAACTATTATTTATGAATATCAGAAACATGTCATCATTTGTGTCTACAGCGTCCAGTAAATAACTGCCATATTTGAAATCAACTTTTTGAATTCGGAACAACAAGCATTCTCCTTTAGGAATTTTGAAATTTGAATTCTCAGCAAGGAATCTTTCGTGTTGCCATAGAGAAATATTAGCATTGTGTTTTTTTAAAAGGGAACTCAGTTGATGTGCCAGCCCATCTTTTTTATACCTCATTTTCTTTGATTTTTCTGCTTCTATAGTTGAGTTGTCTGTGGAATTTGTGTGTTTGATTGTCTTCACACTTTCATTTGGAGTCTGAGTGATGGATATTATCTCTATATCATTGTTTGAGGTGTTCTGTGGTGTTGGTGTATCAGCGATTGAAACTTGTGAAGAATTTTCCGAACTAAATTGATTATCAAAGAATGATTTAACTTTTTTAATCAGATCATGAGAATTCTGTGAACTTGAATTGTTACTATCTGTGTGCTCACTCTGCATATTATTGTTTTCCGATATACTGTCTTCAACCTTAGTATTATAATCATCTTTCCTTTTTCTTCGATCGCATTTTAAGTGACTAAGTACGGGAGAAACACTTCCCTCTTTTACTTGTGGTTTACTGACATTCTTAGTTTTACAAAATAATATTTTTTTCACCTTTGGACTGTGAACTGGTGATGCAAATTTTTGAGCTATAACAGGACTCTTTATGCTATAATTAGCTCTTTGTGTACCAGTACACAGTACAGGTGAGGTCAAATAGGTTTTGTTGTCGAGATATTCAGTTGATTTAGGAATAGCATAAGTCCTATCAAGAATATTTTCAATAGACTTACACCTAGTTTTGCTAGTTAACACAGGTGATTTATCCCCTTTAGGGTCTTTAGTCACGTCAATCACAGTGATATCTAAGTTAGAAACGTTACTCGGAACCTTTATTTTGCGTTTTCTTTTGCCATTGTGTTTCCTGTTGGTTATATTATTATAATTCGTTTTTGTGTCCCCATCCTCGAATTCGCTAGAGTCGCTCGATGACCAGATTATCTCTTCTGAGTATTCTTGCGAATTTAATAAGCGAAATTTCGAAGAAAATAGATTTTCTCTACGTTTTTTCATTATAAACTCACGTATCAAACAATAACAAAAGCGTTGACGGGTGACAGCTTAGCTTACTTGACATCACTGCCAGTTTACTGCCATAGAGTGATGTCACTTCATAGGCAACTGTCAAAAATCGATGACAGGGGGAATGATGGAAATGACGCAGTAGCAGCAAGGTTGCCACATCCAATATATTTTACCTAATTATTCTATGTACTCTGGCCACATGTTTTTAGGCATTGGCGGTTTTTTTGACGCTGGTAGCCAGAGCTTCAATAAAACCAAAAAAAACACAACGTCAATTTCTTTATAAATGGTGGGATCAAAGGGTGGGATTTTCTCCTTGAGTTTGAATCGAATCGTTTTCGCGTGCGTTGTTTAAGTTACGATAATAATATAATTTTAAACTATGCGGACGGAAAAGTGCTACGTCTGTAATAATACACGTGAGGCTGCTCCTTTGTACTATTTTCCGATTGGTGACCAAACGAAGCTTCTCCAGTGGCTAAACTGCGTAAACTTGGCGTCATTACGCAGTTTGTCCAAGGAGAAGCTAGGGAAGCGCTCGGTGTGTCATCAGCATTTGATAGGAGATTTATCAAATCAAATGGCCGGCTGACATATGGCGCCTATCCATCGTTGTTTACGCCTACAGAAATTGCTAGCGGGGTACCTACGAGGCAATTTCCAGAGATTTGTAAGTATCACCCTTGTAGATTCACGATAAAACATAAAACAAACAAAAAAAGTGGTGTGAAATAATGAATAATATAATGACTATCATCCGCCTATCCTCGTCGACTTCTGGACATACTCGTACTCTCCTACACCACGCAAGGTCGAGCTCGGTCTATAGTTTTTTAGCCACCGTAGGTATGTCGCTCGTTTTGCGAGGCATGCGGTTTCCATTCTAGAACATGTCCAGCCCAGCGGTTGTCGGTTCTAACAGCATTTCAGCTTACTAATCCTTTGGGCTATGTCGATAAGTTTTGTTACTGTCTGTTTGTGTGTACTGAAAAAACTCCGAGTAGGTACATAGCTCGCTGAACGACTTCAAACCGGTGAACGACGGCACCGTCATTGTCAGTATGCACGTTTCACCTCCATATGTTATCACTAGTAAGACTTTTTCGTTCGTTATTAACGTGTGCTTGCCATAAAGGGTCATGCCCATAATTACCACGGAAGGCGATGCCGGTGTACCGATAACAGCAAGACCACATGCAGGTTGAAGTTGACTTGGGGCAAGAAAAATGTTTTGCTCCCTACATCCCCCAAAATATAATAAGTACATATATATAGTAGTTACATTACCGTTTTAGAAAGGTATGACGTCATACCGTTTGTTTCGGTATGATTTCGGTAGCGCAATTGAAAATAGCGGTACCGGAATATAAGGATACCTTTATTTTTTTCGGTACCTATACCTTTTTCATAAAGGTATCGTTTGAGATTTACGAAGGAGCCCGCCAAACGTCGCCGACCAATCAGCGTCAGTTTTTGACGATGTGCCCTAAGTACCTACGGGTATTTTAGTTAGATAGCGTTCAGCGCGAAACATTTTTGATTCATTTATTTATTCTTTCGTAATTTGGTTCTGCTTGTCCTCGCGCCTATGTGCTTGTGCGATACGTTTGTTTTATTTGTTTAATGCTGCCGCCACACATTCGCGCGAATAGTGAGGCGAATGGCGAGGCGAAACGCGAGCACGCATGTGTACGCGGACGTCTTGCTATTCCTCTCGTCCCTCGCAGGCAAAGTCTCGTCGAACGTTTCGACAAATAGCGAGGAGAGTGACGAGCCAGTATGTCTAAACGCGGAGTAAACACGGAGTAAGAATGTATTCGGTGTAATGTATGAGGTATTTAACTCCACGTTTAGACATGCTGGCTCGTCACTCGCCTCGCTATTCGTCGAAACGTTCGCCAAGACTTTGCCTATACCACACCCCGGTAAGTGGCGATCGAATGTATGAAACAAACGCGTTGCTACGCACACAGTCTAAGCTCGTGTAGGTGAGCGCGTACCATGCCTGTGTGAGTACGTTAGTACTCTTTATTATACTGTGACGTCGTCGCGTACTTGCCAGCCGGTAACTGCGAGGTAACCGAGAGCGGATGGGCGGCACTTTCGGTGGGGGGCAGGGAGTGGCCATACTGTACGTTAGTACTCTTTATTATACTGTGCCTATACAAAAACGCGAGGCGAGGTGCGAGAGGTATAGCGAGACGTCCGCGTACACATGCGTGCTCGCGTTTCGCCTCGCTACTCGCGCGAATGTGTGCCGGCAGCATATAAGTACCGATTTATTAACACGATTTTGTAAGTCATTAGTAATACCTACAGGTTTAATGAATCAATTTTGACTATTAGTACATTATATGGAAACAGTTTTATTTGAGTTTTAACTCTTTTGTTGTTTTCGAAACAGACTGTTAGGAATGTTAGGTAATGGCGTTATATTATTCAACTTTAATATTACGGACAGTGTGTTTACGAACTTGTAAACACTGCAAATAAATAGGAATAGATAAAAATCTTACTTTAATAGTACATGCAAAACCTGAGACTAATCATCATCATCATCAATTTTTAATGTTACAAATAGACTACTAGAATGCTCAAGTTTGCAATCGTCAAAAGCTTCTAAAAAGAGCAAAGTCTGTAAGCCTTGTAGTTATCTTATTATTTCACAAAAACTCATATAACGTAGAATCGCATTATCCAGAAATGTTCAATGACCTTTCCTTTTCTTATTTTTATTTTATATTTCTATCGTAAGTAAAAATAAAATGAAATGTATTCTAATATAAACAAGTACCTAATTAAATTTACTAACTTAATACATCTACCTAGCCTTATTTTACCTAGTTTTTATTGTGTTAATAATACAGAATACGCTAAAAGCATATTGTTTCAGCTCCCAAAAATAAGACGTATCCGAAGCAGCACTCGGACCATACTTATTTCAAGTATGAAGCGGACCCATGCCCACCTATCAATTACCAAATACACACTGAACAGGCCCGGTACCGCGAACATCGAAGTTCGTATATTTCGAGCATCTTTCTCTTTTCCTCCAATCAAGGCGGCACGAGAGTGACAGAGACAATCGTCCGAAATTTACGAATATCGTGTTTCGCGGTAGCGCCTCAGTGTCCATCTACTTGTAAGTATCTAGGCATAGGTAGGTACCTATATTCATTTTACAACATTTTCCAAATCTGATTTATTTAATAGCCCCTTTTATTTCAGCAGCTGAATATCAGAATGCACCTAAGAGGCATTCAGACCACACATATTGCAGAGATGAACCACGCGCAAAATTCCCTAAATTTCCGGGTAATTTTTTTCAAACCTAGGTATATAGATATACAGCGGCACCGACACCGCTGACGGCTACGATTTAAACGCCGAGAACACCTAAACGCATCTTGTGCAGTCGTGCCTAAATAGCTTTGGCAATGTCCACCACAACGTTGTTATGGTGGACATTGCCAAAGCTATTTACCTGCTGACAGAAATTCATACCATACTAATATTATAAATACGAACTCTGTCTGTCATCTCTTCACGCTCAAACCGCCGAATCAAATAGATGAAATTTGGTATGGAGAGAGTTTGAGCTACGAAAAAGAACATAATATAACAATTTTTATCCCGCAACTATACTTTAAAGGCGATCATGGCTGGCCGACAAAGTCGCGAGGAAGAGCTTTTCGAGATATTAACGTGTACTGCGTTATATTTTGAAGCGAGAGGAAAAGCGTTTGAAAGTTTAATACTCATTTTTAATGTTTAATGAGGAAGAACACGAAATAAGAAAAAAATTTTTTTTTTATAAATTAAAATAGCGAATAACAAAGTATGTACCTATAGTGCATTTGAATTGGAGACCCTGAGACCTTTAACTATACTTCTAGAAAACATGTAAGTTGTTAAACAAGCGGAAGTCCCTTTTAATAAAAGGTGTTCAAAGTGATCACATATAATAAATTACGAGCTTTTAGATATATAGGCCCCTGTTAGTTGGATATATAATTGAAAGATAAATATAATAAGCTCTTAAATTATGCTAAAATGAGACATTATCTATGAAAAGGGACCTTATTGTCGATGGCGCTTACGTCGAAATGAGTTGCGTTTGTATTGTAACATCTTGAACAACGACGTAAGCGCCATCGACAATAAGGTCCCTTTTCATAGATAATGTCACAAATATCTACTAATACCTGAGAAAAAGATTTTAATTCCCCCATATTACTTTGCCAATGTATCTATCTACAGACTTGACAAAGAACGACGCTGGCAGAGGAGGTCATCAGACCTCCTCTGCGAGTACCACCGTTCGAGCAGAAGCTACCATAGTTCGAGCAAAAGGTATGCATACCGCAAGTTCTGATCTTGACGATTTAAGTTGATTGATGTACGAGTATTGTGACACTTTTTAGCGAAAAGGCATCATTCGCCGTGAGGCGCCAACGTAATACCTATATTGTAATGATTAAATATTCTATTCGAAACGTAAACTGTAAGCCCAGACCGGCGAATACACATATTATATCATTTCATAAAGCACATGTAAGGTTATTGATTGGCCAAAAAGAAATACATAGCACGTTTGTATATTTTTTAATTTAAGTACATATTGTTATGCTTTGTGATTAAATGTCTAATAATAAGACAGAAGTTACCAGATCAGTAGTTTAATACTGATTTTTTTTGTATATTCATATATATAAAAAACAACCCAAGTCCAATTTAATAACCGAGTGAGATGTGCATACTACATTTTGAATAAGGGTCCTTTGTAAGTTATACATTTTTACGAAATTTTTTTTTCGCCCATCGAATTATTTATTAAAATTGTATTTGTTCCCATATGACTAATTTGTATCTGCAGACTTGACAAAGAGCAACGCTGGCTTGGAGACAGCTTCTACTATCGCCAGAACAGAAGGTAGGCTTAATTAATACAGTAATAGAATAACATGTAGGCATGAAGCCATATCACAGCCGGTATCTCAGCTGGTTCTCGTGGCAAGGGCATTTATTTATGTGTTTATCTCAATTATTTGTTCCTTGGTTATGAACTTTATAAATATCACTCACTTTGATGGTCTGAGGGAGAGGCTTATGGCCAGCAGTGGACGTCTGTATGTGGTTAATAGATGAAGATTTATTATATTATGTATGTATGTCATATGACAGTATGTAGGCACAACGACGACACAAGCCTTATTGAGCTGATAGTTAGATTTGTCAAAAAAATATAAGTAGATTCTCAATTAAGAATGTTCCGAGTGTGTGCTAAAACTACTTCGATCCCCAACCCGCTTGCCATTCGTAGCGATTATGGCAATGACCCGGCTGGGTAGTGAGAAAATAATACAGGGAATCCTCAGAACTTTTTAACTCTGCATTCTATACAAACTACCTCTATGGCTATTATGACAGGACTAACAAGTATAAAAAAATAGGCATGGGCAATGGTCATGGGCATGAAATACAAAAATAACTATTTATACGATATTTATTTGACAACAGGTCTGGCCTAGTAGGTAGTGATTCTGCCTAGATATGTATAGCCGACGGTCCTGGGTTCAAATCCCAGTAACCAGTAAGGGCATCTATTTGTGTGACGATAGCACAGACATCTCTTCCTAAGTCATGGGTGTCGTTTCTATGTATTTAATTATTTATATATCTTTGGCTGAGTACCCATAACACAAGTTTTCTTGAGTTTTTCGTGGGGCTCTGTCAGTTTGTATAAGGATGTCACGTAATATTTATTTATTTATTCTTGAATACATCTATTGTCGAAATATGCACTAAATTAATTTTTATTTTTCCCATCTGAGTTGCGACTTGTATACATATGCAGGCTCAACACAGAGCGACTTCTTCACTTCAGAGCGAACCACTTCTACTATCGCCCGGTCACAAGGTATGCGCACCGAAAATGCTTAAATGTTAGAACTAAATATGAACCACGAGCACATTAACCCTTTACCAGGCGAAGGGATATATGCCTCCCACATCTTATATCGGTTACCGATGTTAGGTTTTAACTCCTAACCTCCGACAAAATATTTTGTATATCCCTGACAATAGTATTTTATGATCTACATTCATAACACGCTTCTAAATCGCGTAATATATCTTTGGCAGCCGTTTAAATTCACTTGAACGCTAATTTCAGTAAACTACGGAAAAAATCGAACAATTTCCTTAATTTCTATGAAACAGAAGTACATAGGTCGAACAATTTTTTTACATTTTGTAGATTTTGAGTGTTGAAAGGTAATGTAATCGTAAACATTGCTAAATATTTACGCATTATTGTGTATGACCAGAATTAGGATGTGGGTTAACATTATCCCAAGGCCTTATTAGAGTTTAACTGTGTGGGAGCTATTGTTCCCATGGCCCGGTAAATTGTCTTGTCATGTCATAAAAACTCACGTAAGTAATAAAACTGAAGATCATAAAATAATGGTTTCAGTGACTGCTATAATGATTCGTTTGGAGTTAAACCTTGACTGTGATAACCGATATAAGATGTGGGAAGAATATATCCCTTCGCCTGATTAAGAATAGAAGAGTATATTAGTAGATAGAGAACGAGTATGACAGTTAATTACTTAGACAGGTGATGGGATAACCGTAACCCACATTTTTATTTCTGGTTTAAAGGAGCATCTCCGACTTTCGTAAATGCATTTTTTACAAGGCGTTCAATACGGTTGTAACAGTATATACAGTACGTATGAAGACACGCTAGTTTTTTTGGGCCTGGTAAAGGGTTAATCAACAAAACACCAGTATATGTAACCGTAGCGTGTAACTCCAATTCGGACAGACGCCATTTCTTCAATCGCAAATAAATCTAATGCAAAAAATTGACAATCAAACTGGTATTTGTGTCTGTGAGAGACCAGAGTCCAGAGGGCCTACCGTTCAATATTGCGAATTTCGTTAGGCCTTCAGACTACATATTAGTAGGTACAAAGTTGAAATCGATTGTGAGAAAACTTGAGGTGATGCGTCAAAACACAATCTCGAGCTCCAATAACACACACACTATTTATATGTATACGTCGCACTGTTGTAAATTGTGCGTTCCATTTTTTGTAAATTATGATAATGATGAAGTGAATAACATAATTGCCTTGCAATATACGTAATGATAGAAGCGAGACAACATTTACCTCATTACGTGACGTTCACATGTTTATGACGTATGGCCATTTTTAATTATTATTCTGAAAGTTTGCGTCAACAAAGTTTTGTATGAGGTACACCACATATATCTGCGTATCTTCAGACTAATTGCTTAGGCTGCCTTTAAGTCACTAATATCGGTTTATTTTTAACTTTAATATAATTTATTATTGTTTTTTAACCTAATGTTGAAAACTTAATTATTTCTTTTTTAAAGGCCGACGTCTGCCAGCTAATAAAACAGTGAAACCATCGCGACAACGACTCATTAACAAAGTAGTGAACCTATCACCAAATTGCCGGAAATGGTACAAAGAATATAAAAAGGCCAAGGTAGAGGTAGCCTATAGAAAAAGGGCTAACAAGGCAGTGAAATTTGCTAAGGATCATTCTTTTGAGGATCTTACTAAAAATATGAACCCTTACGCAAAGAAAATTTTGAAAATGCAAATTAATCTCTGCACTAAAAAAACAAGGGCCCGGAGATTCACAGAAGAAGAAAAATTAATAGGCCTTTCTATTATGAAGCAGAGTCCAAGATGCTACAGGTTTCTACAAAAAATATTTATACTTCCTTCGAAATCAACATTAAACAAACTTGTAGGACAATTAAACATCGAGGTTGGCATCAACCCTTTCGTCGTTGAGGTGATGAAAAAAGAGGTGTGTATTATTATTTATTGAATTAATTCACTGAGCTGAGAGGTACCATTGTTATGTTTGGTTCGGTGTTAGGTATTCATTTAAATCATAGACATATAAGTATACTGTCTATTTCTTATGCTATTATGGTCACATTAAAAAACAGTGCACGCAGACTGCGTTTTTTGAAGGGATACCAATGACTATTTTAAGTTAAAGTAAAAATTCCAAAGTAAAAGTGAAAGGGGAGAGGGATTTAACTTTTGAACCGCAAGTCCAAAGAATATGATAAAATCATGAAATTACATCTTAGTACAGTTTTAAAGGGATATTATTTAAAACTTGATCGGTTGAACCGTTTGTGAGTTACGGGTCACAAACTACGGAACCCTACACTGAGTATCGCCCGACATGGTCTTGAGTCTTAACCGATTTTTCTTCTACTGCTACAGACTTTGTTTGCAGCATTTTTTACATCTGTCTAATAGCTGAAGATGGTCCATTAAAATTTTAATAAAGCTTAACGGCGGCTGCAGAGTTTCTAAATAAATTGCAGTTGCAGTCCGTCTGCATCAGCCCTTACCTACTGGTTTAGGAAGCATACTGCTTCGTGTGCGAATACTATTAGTATTTTATAAGTATATTTACCTATTAGATACCTGAACAATGAACATTATAACAAGTATAACAACATTCTACTTTAATAGATAAATTCCAGGTAGCGTCATGGGACGAAAACAAAAAATTTTGCTCTATAATATTCGACGAGATGCATCTCGATGAAGGACTCACGTACAACAAAAATAAAGACCGAATAAACGGGTTTGTGTCCTTGGGTGAAACACGAAAGGAATTTGCTGACCAAGCTTTGGTCTTTATGTTTAGAGGAGCCATAGCAAAATGGCAGCAAGCGTTTGCGTTCTATTTTACCAAGGGCACAGTAAGCCCCCCGATATGAAGAGGCTGCTAAAGGAAGTTGTTGCTGTCGCTGGAGACATCGGCCTGCATCCCGTTGCAACTATCTGCGACCAAGGATCTACCTTTAGAAATGCTCTAGAAGACTTGCAAGCGGAAACAAAACGAGCACAAATTCTCGCAAAACAGCCTACTGGTTAGTAAAAGCATAGGTATTATGATTTACGATATGAAGTAAGTTTGCTATAGGTTGATGGTCATATGCGATACTGTGATATCGTGCGAAATGCGAATAATGTACCTAAAATGTCACTATCAAGCAAACGGGTTTCATATGCCTTTTTCAAGACACTTCCTGTAGGTATAGTACCTATTCACTGTTTTGGGTGGCCACATGTTTCCGCCCTTCTATTTTTTGAAGTACAACTTGATCGGTTGAACTGTTACGGTTGGAATTACGGTTTTATTATGCATACGTTATCTCTGGCCCATTTTATTAGACAAAAACGAATTTGTTAGTAGACTAGTATATAATCAAATGCACCAATATCGTTGTATTTATCACTTTATTTTCCGTTTCTTAATTAGATAACCTTAATCAGTGTCTATACTATGCAGTATCGGATACAAGACTTATCGTTGCTAGAAGCAAGCAAAGTGTGTCACTCCTTTTATTCATTACTAGGTATTCATTCTTAGTCTACCCTCTTCTAGGATGACAAAAACTCTACAAGTAGATATGTATATCGGTTATATTTATAGTCAAAATTTATGTTGTTTTTCAGATGAGACCATCGCAATAGGTGATGTCAATCTCAGTGTCATCTTCGACCCTTCGCACCTTATTAAAGGATTTAGGAATAATTTCCTTAACAAAACTATTGAAGTAGATGGCCAGTATTCTACATGGCAAGACATCGTTGACGTGTACCTAACTGACTGCAACCATATGGAGTCTAGGTTGTTACATAAACTTACCGATCAAGACGTTCTACCAGAGAAAATGGACAACCGAAGAAAAATGAAGGTTTTTATTATTTTCATATTATTCCTAAAAATAAAGTAATATTTGTGCTAATGTTGTACCAAACGGCACATCAATTATAGAACTACTAGCTGTAACCACGGTGTTACCCGCGGTTTATTAGGGAAAAAACGTAGCCTATACTATATATTAATTCAGGGTGTAAGCTAACTCTGAAAATAACATTTCGCACATAAGTTTATCATAAATAAATAAATAACTATTGTTATACCATATTACACAAGGCAGACTCGGCAATAACCAAGTCTCTAATAAGTATGTAAATTTGCTAAACACATTTCTTTAACCCGTTTGATGCTCACATAAAGTTTCGTGGTTTAATTAGGTATGCAACATAACTGCAGTACGACAGTGCAACAAAACTGAGACATCATCTTACGTGGGATCATATGTACATACTATATAGTAGCAGAGTGCAATATATTTCCTTGGGCTCATGAAAAAAATGGCAAAGTCGTATTGGCTCCGTACTACCTACGAAAAAAAATTGTAGTAGGTAGAAGGAAAGTGGTGAAAGTAGTGCTTAACTCCTGAATTAAAAATATTATGACTTGCATACCGTAAACGGCCCATGGGAGGATAGTCTTTGTTATGGCCTAATTCATTTTCATTTGCAGGTTAAGGCTGCCGCTCGAGTGTTTAGTTCTACCGTGGCTGCAGCTCTTTCCTACACAGCAAAATTTTGTAAGTGCTATTTAATTTGAAGGCATTGATATCTCCCTAGTCGTTTATTCCTTGACGTTGTCTAGGTAGTTGTTTTATAAAATGTATACATATATTATGCTTTAAACTCTATTTCTTAAAACTTTAACCCTTTGACCATTATTTTTAAAGCAACTACATAGTACATATTGAATAGTTTGAAGGCAGGCATTTTTTTACAAGTTTTATAATGTTTAAAACCATAAATTGGACGTTTCAAATATCATCATCATCTCCCTCGCGTTATCCCGACATTTGCCACGGCTCATAGGAGCCTGGGATCCGCTTGGCAACTAATCCCAGGATTTGGCATATGCACTAGTTTTACGAAAGAGACTGCCATCTGACTTTCCAACCCAGAGGGTTAACTAGGTCTTATTGGGATTATTCCGATTTTCTCACGATATTTTCCTTCACCGAAAAGCGACTGGTAAACATCAAATGATATTTCGTACATGAATTTCGAAAAACTCATTGGTACGTGCCGGGGTTCGAACTTGCGACCTCTGGATTGCAAGTCGCACGCCCTTACCACTAGGCTACCAGCGCTCTTGGACATTTCAAATATAAGAATTAATATTATCAACAAAACATAGAGATGCCTAATAATAGATCATCATTGCAGCCATAAGACGTCCACTGCTTGACGTAAGGCTCTTCCAAATATGATATGTATCATCTTTAGGGTTGTTGCCATTGTCGGCACGCCGGCATGGAAGGTGGGTTGACGACCCTAGTCGCTGTTGATTCGATTTCAACGGACCCTGCTGGTTTTTCCCCTTTGTGGACTCTTACGACACCCGCGGGAGACGGGGAGACGGAGCTATTCTCAGCCGGCACCACACAGCACAAAAACTACTATAGAAGGATTATGCCTTATATTAAGTCTTGATTAATCTACAGTTTCGGAAAAAACATACACTTATGACCAATGAATAATGTACGACCACAATTGTTATGACTGATCATGGTAACCTCATAACCGAACGATGTTTTATTGTAATAAATATAATGAAAAACTAGCTTACCTACTGAAACTAAGAACAAATCAAATTGTTTTTTATGAAATATTTTCATTTGCTTTGATTTTTAAATAGTAATACTACTATATAAATTAAAAGTTGAAATAGATGACATATACTTAAGAAAAGCGACGAGGACCATTTGTTTTTTCTTTCTCAGCTCACTATGCGGCTGATGGACGACCCGTAAGCAACACGATGGCAAACACGGCAAAGATGGTGAAGTTTTTTGACCAGCTGCATGACAGCATGAACGGTGCTTCGCTCCACCATAAACACCATAAAGGCAAAAGTTTAAAACAAGCTGTGACGACTTCAAGTCAACACCACTCATTTTGGCGGGATGCAATAACGCTTTTACAAAAAATTAAATTTTTGAATAAGGATTTGAGACCCGTGGCAGTGTATGTTATAAAAGGTTGTGTGACGACACTGAAAAGTTTAATGAGGTTGTGGAAGTTTTTCAGTGACCGTGGAGTGAAAGTTATGCGCCCTCGTTACTTTAATTCAGATCCAGTTGAAAACTTTTTTGGACAGGTGAGGGCATATAACTTTCGCTTCAATGATCCAGACTGTCACAGCTTTATAAATACTTTCAGATCGCTAATCATCACAAAATTAATAAAATTTCACAGTAATACTGTTAATTGTAAAAGTGATGAAGCAGACCAGGTGATTAGCTTGGCAGAACTTTTAAAAAATATAAAAGAAAAGGATTCTAGTACCAACAGCACGCATCAATTCCAACCAGATTGTGCAAATGAAAGCCCGCGAATGACCCACCAGGATGGCAGTATTAATCAAGCAAAATCACAACGCCTAAAAATTCATTCCAGGGCATACACAGCTGGTTGGGTTATAAAAAAATATTTAACTAGATTTCCGTGTCCCGACTGCAGACAGTTATTGACTTGCCGAAAAGAACTGCCAATTCATGATTAGCCAAAGGGAGTTCAAACTCGCTAACCGTCTCACCTACCCATCTGAACAAGCAGTTCGGTGTTTCGGCACGATAATAGAGGAAACCAACACGATTTTAGAAACCACGCCTCACATAGAGAATCTGTCTAAAAACGTGTTGATAGCGATTACCAATAAAACCAGTAATTATATTTTATCGTGTCCGAAACACCGAATTGACTACTTTCAAATGGTTGTGATACAGTTTGTCATATTTAACTGGTGCAGCACTATTAATAGGATAATTAGGGGTACTGATGTTCAAAGATTGCAACATCGTGTAGCATTACTGCCACCTATACAAAAGAAAGCATATGAGAATATGGCAAAAAAAATGCGTTATAAAAAGCGCGCATGAGACTTGTTAAATACTACAGCCAGACATTCGAAAAAGAATAGCGAAGCTAATAACGAGGCGAAACTCGAAGCACGCATGTATTTGCGCACTCCTGGCACACCAAGCGAAGAACGCTCGAGTAGTAAGGTCAGCAGTATATAGTGGAGACGACGCTGAGGTTACTCAGGGCTCGACGACATAAGACGCGAACGAGAGATCGGAGCTTTTGGCATCATTGAGCAGGACGAAGATGGGCCCTGTGTTTCACGAGGAACTAGTCTCGTGTCAACAAAACTTCGATGCGCTGCGCAAGTTTGCGCACTCCTGGCACACCAAGCGAAGAACGTCCGACTAGTAAGGTCAGCAGTACATGGTGGAGACGACGCTGAGTAACGTCTTGTGTCGTCGAGACCTAATAGGGGGTATGATGCTAGTAGATAGGCCTGCCCAGAATGGGAGAAAGGCCGGGACCATATATAATTTTGTAGGGAGTCCTGAAGCAACGTGTTTGTGAGAAAGAGCCAGAGGCAAGTACCACAACACGGCTCCCGCGATTCGGTCTGTACGGTGAGAGCCAGGCAAGACCATGAGGAGGTGGAGGGTTATGTTCCTACGACAGGTTCGAAAACAACGGTGCCGAACGTCGACGTCGACATCCTGCCGGGCGCGTTCGGCCGTTACCGCCCGATCGTATGCGGCGACAGTCACGGCCGCCGTCGCGCGCTTGGATCGTCTTTACAAGGAGAGTGCCGTGAGTTTACCCATCTTCTCCTTCTATTTATCCCCCTCATTTTGGAAATTTAAAGGCGATAGCGCTTCATTTTTACATGTGTGACTTCTTATTTTCTGACCATGTCATATTGAAATATTCAATCTTATTTCCTCTATGTATCATTATTCCTTCTTTACATCATAATTGAAACCTGAAAACGCATTTTGTCGAATAATTCAAGCATAAAACGCTACCTTGCTTCTTAAGCTGTCTTTTTCGCCACATGTGCTTAAGTAATGGCAGCTCTTCTTTAAAGGTAGCTACATCGTAATTAATCTGTGTTTTCTTACAGCATCCTCCTATTTTATTAGTGATTTCTCGCATCTTATAAAGCCATTTGCTTAATCATGCATTTATTTTGCGCAATTTTTCCTAAAAACATCTTATATAAGATACCTTTTTTCTGCCTGCCAATTCTACGCCGTCTTTTAGAATACTGTATGCACATATGGTACTTTTAGAAGCATCTAATCAACCTTTAAGCATTATTCTCTTCACTTATTTGCACAAATCCGTGCTTCGCACGTTTCCTCATGCTTACGTTCGCATAGCCAATATTTTCCTCATACGCATTTCAGTGTTCATGCTCCCGGGATCGAACCCGCTTCGATGCTACCCTGAGGTGCACCGTACCAGCGCGAGCGCAACCGGCGCAGTGCTCCGCCGCCTGCGGCCACATTCCGGCGGGATAACAATAAGGAGCGTAAGCCATTTTGCAATTTTAGTATAAATTTATCTTACAGTAATTTGTTCAACTTATTGTGATAAGTTATTTCATTGATTTACAACTTGCAATAAGATGGTGGATAAAGTACCTAAAACTGTTTCGCCATTGACTCTGGGGACTCAGTTGGGGACCACAGCTACCAACCGACGCCTCAGTCCTCTAATAGTCGGTTGGTAGCTGTGAGCTCCTGCTCAAGGTCAAGCGGAGCTCCATTAAGAGGCAAACTAGCTTTTAAACTGCCGTTAATTCAGATTCATAAATTCGACGGAACCTTCTATAAAAGCGTTGATTTCTGCAATACCTACGACGAGTCACTCGTTCATAAAAATTACCGAATTAAACCGATACATAAGTTTCATTACCTATCTCCATACCTAGAAAGAGAAGCAGCTCGCATTATATCAAATTTAGAGGTATCAGCTGACAACTATTCTGAAGCATGGGACCTTTTATGAGACCGATATAATAATAATCGGCAACTTACAACGAATCATCTTAATGCCTTATTCAATATCGAACCTTTGCAGCGTGAATCGGATAAGGCCATTAGGTATCTTAGTGACCACGTGACCAAAAACTTGCGAGCGTTAAAGACGCTCGGCCAGCCTACCGACCAGTGGGCCGCGATCATCATACATATGTTAACTTCGAAATTGGACCAAGCTACTCGTACAAAATGGGAAGAGCATCGTAATAATTTAGTCGAACTACCCACATTAGACGAATTTAAAAACCTTATTTAGGTCTAAAAGAGATAAAAATACTAAGCCTCAATTAAAGACAGAAACGCTTCAATCAAAATCATTTGTCATTTCAGCCACTTAACCAGCGAAAAGCCTCTGCGGCCGTGCGTCGTGTACCAGGTCGTCAAGGTCTTTAGCAGCCTGTCAACCGACAGTGACGAGAAGTGGGGTCAGGCTACAAAACTCAAGCTCTGCTTCAACTGCTTGCGCCCGGACCACGACAAGGCGCGTTGTCGGCTGGGAGGATGTCGCGTACGTAAGAACACATCATTACACAAACACAACACTAGCACACCCACACCACCAGCTGCAGTAGGCCCTTCTGGTGATGACGCTGGTGGTGCTGACAGTTCTTCCTCTTCGATCGTCATGGCAGCAGTATCTTCGTCTGCGGTTATGCTGTCCACAGCAATAATAGACATTGTGAACCCACAAACTAATCAAGTAGAAACAGTTTAAGGGTTGTTATAAACAATGGCAGCATGCTCTGTATGATCCCTGATTAATTGAAGCAGCGCCTTCAGCTGACTTCGCATCGTTCTAAAGAAAACATCACGGGTATAATGGACATGCCCATTAACATCGTACCAGATGCTCGCTGCTCTGCACGCATAAAGTACATTCGTTCGCGACCCTAATTTTGTCGTACTTCCTCGTGTTACTAAAGCACAACCTGAAAACTTCTTTGATGTGAGTCATTTTAATATACCGCGTCTATTAAATTAGCCGACCGCGAATTGACGTCTTACTGGGCATTGAGGTTTACTGGGACATCATTGGGACACGGAAAGGTACCCTCTGGGAGACAAACTTCCCACACTTCATAGTTCCGAGTTTGGTTGATTAAACGCAATTCTGTAAGCAAAACCAGTTCGTGCACCTTCGTGACGACTCAGAACGACACTGACTTTCAAAGGTTCTGGGAGTACGCGAACACTTTCCTATGCATCATAAACCCAAGCCGATTTTAACTGAAAGTGTATCGCACTTTATTGAAAACACAACTCGTTTGGAAAGCGGTAAATTTTGTGTTAGGTTGCCTCTTATCGACACTCCTGATTGTCTAGGCGACTCATACTTCTTTGCAAAAAAGCGCTTTCTTAGTTTAGAGAAACGCCTTAACCAAAATCATTCTTTAAAGAAAATTCAACGTACCTGGGCGCACTTCATAGATAACATAAAATACCTAAAGCTTCTTACTGTGCCCAGGAATATAACTGATATGGTATTATAATATTTATAAGTAAATATGTAGTTACGATTAATTTAAATTAAGATTTAGACTGTATAAAAGTACTTAGGTTAATAGCACACTTAGCTGTGAAGGGACGACACGATCAGCTGACCAGTCGTGAACATTGTTGCAACGTGTTAATATCACTAATTCCTAGTGACCAGCGTCAGTGGATTGTGTTGCAGATTGTATCCCAAATCCGATACCAATGGTTAGTATGTCATGCGAAACATACCATGACATGCGACCTTTTCAAATGGTATTGCCACCGCTAGCAAGCAATTTATATTTGGTTAACTTAAGCGTATCGCCAACAAACTGCTCCGCAGTTTGGCGAAATTTAAGTAATCAGGTTTGTTTGTATTCCCTTTGCTTTAAAAAAAAAAAAATATATATATATATATATTTGACAAAAATAACTCTTCTTGTTTTATCGAACTTCACGCTTTCTCTGACGCTTCACAGGCCGCTTATGGTGCATGCATATACATACATTAAAGCCACGTCCTTGTCAGGAAAATAAACTTTAAACCTACTTTGCTCTAAAACCCGCGTCGCGTCGCGCCCACGCGGTCCGCTACGATACCACGATTGGAGCTTGCTGCAGCGCTTCTTGCCAGCTTCGCTGTGTATACTGGTCTGATAGCAGTGTAACATTAGCCTGGATAAAAACATGCCCATCTAAATTAAAAACTTACATTGCAAGCCGTGTCGCGGCCATTCAAGAGCTCACCGAGAGCTCGGCGTGGCGCCATGTCTCCACAGCTCAAAATCCTGCCGATCTCGCGTCTCGCGAGGTCGACCCTCAGCATGTACAGTCTCAGCAGCTGTGGTGGCACGGACCATCATATCTTTTAGAGCCTGAAGAAAGTTGGCCAGTTGTCAGTTCTAACTATACGAGTCGACTAGCATAAAGACTAGAACCGACACTCTCATTGACTTTCAAAAATACTCGCGACTTAGCAAACTGAAAAGAATAGTAGTAGCATACGTACTACGCTTCATAAATATAAAATGTAAAAAACAGTGTACAGAGGGCCCACTAAGCGCAATTGAACTTGAAAATGCTTTTAATTTAGTAAAGCTATCCCCCTCTCCTCCTCTCCTAAAGACTACGCAGCGCTCACACCAGGGTACTTTCTCCTTGGCAGGCCACTGATGTCGCTCCCGAGCCCGGACCTGACAGAAGCCGACATCCGCAGCGTGGACCGCTTCAATCGGCTGGAGCAAATGAGGCAGCACACGGAGCTACAGCAACATCTTAAATGGAAAACCCGCGCCAAGGATCGCGTGGAGTACCACGGGTCGCAGATGTCGACACCGCCAAGGGAGTCGTCAGACGGGCCCTGAACCAACTGCGCAAACAAAAGTAGTGTACCCGAGTAGTGTAAGTAAATAATTTTACAACCCATCTCTGTTAAAAATATTAAAAAAAATGTTATGAAAATGGTTTATTGTTTTATTTAACAAGATACCACCATCGCTTGTAGGAATTACCAGAAATAAGCAATAATTAAAAAAGAAAAAAAGTAAAATGGGTAGTCCGATTTTCCCAAAATGCACTTGACGCCTATCCTGGGGATCGAACCCGGACCAGCTGCTTAGCAGGCAAGCGCACTATCCACTAGACTAAATCGTCAATTTCCCCCCGACCACAGATAAAATTTCATTTCACTACGCATAAAAATATCTTCTAGGCAGTCGGTCGTCTGATACGTAGTATCTTCTTAGTAGTCTGTGCTTGACATTAAGTTTTTTTTTTATTTAGTCGTTGCCACAGTGTCGCCTAATCTCGATTAAGATGTAAAGATTGTGAAGTAAACATAATCGATCCATTGTTACCATAATATAGACTTTGTTTTCCCTATTACAATGCAAACCAAGTTTTTTTTAATTCATACCATTACCCAAATATTTATCTGAATTTATTATGACAACACTTTCATCGTTGTTAAGTTGTCAACATTGACGATACACAGCGTTACTAATGTTGTGAAGCTCGTTCATTGAATGCAAACCCAAATCTTATTTTATGATTCGAGGTTACAATGACTTTGTATGAAAAATGAAAATAATGTAAATTAAAATCAAAATGTTAATATGTTCGAGCCTAAACAATCAATAGTTTTTTTAAAGGGAGCGGTGGCAATTTTCAAACTTTTATGGAATGTATGTTGAAATTATTTCTGCTTATCCACTTGACAGTCCATCCCGCGAGACTATTTAGTATTTTGGATACTATGCTATCCTCGGACTGTCAAGTGGTTATACACATTATGTTTTTTAGAAGAAGTGGTGATTTACAGTTATGTGGTATTACTATGTGGTAGAAGTATTTGAAGCGGATTCTTTCAATATTCTTTAATATATTTAAACCAATATCAAATTTGCAAATACACGGTTTTTTCTTTCGTGAATCATTGTAATATTTTATTAATAAAGTGACGGTTTTGGCGACACGAGGCCACGAGGGGTGAGGCGAACGGACACACGGCACTCTTAGTGCTTAAAAATGGAGACATGCTCCGCGAAACATGTCGCGCGAGTGGCTAAATAAAAGTGAGTAAAGCCGTCATTTTCATTCATAACATATCGTATGGGTTTTTCAAATGTTATATATTATATATTTTTTTATAATTAGGTATTCGTTTTATTAATGTTGTCCGCATTAACTTATTATTCTATTGTAATCCAATATGAATACTTATCTATCAAATAATCGATCCTCTTAACATTCACATTCATTGTCAAACGAGTTTTCATGGTAACACAGCATCTTATCATGTTGGTAGTATTGCTCAACTACCGCTTGTTATTTACCAAACTTCACACCGGTGTGCGCTCTCAAAACAAATACGTCCTCGCTGGAACCTATTGTTTATCAGTGCGTTAAAACCACATTTTATGTCGGCGTTTCTTTGAAATAAAACTAAATAGAATCTCATAAGTGCTGATTGTCGCTAATAAGAACCCTCGTTTAACCCGCGCCAGTTATATCTCGCCACAATGGAAGTCGAGCCGATCGCTTCCGAAGTAGAAAACGTGGCGGCGAGTGATACTGATAACGCGAAGCCGGCGGACGAGGGCGCCGGAGACGCCGCGACGTCCCACTCTGAGCGTTTGAAACGCCGCCACAGGAATAAGAAACTTGCTCGGACCAACAGCAAGGAGGGAGGCGTGAGCACGCCGACTCCACTCCCGAGATATCGAAGCTGGAAAAACAGCCGCCGACCGCGCAATGGACACGGGCGCGGGCTGCCTAAAAAAGGTAAATGGCAGATCTACCTTCAAGCTACATCTGATAACTCCAACCGGCAACGCGGTAGATTTTTCTAGAACCCCTACAGCGTGAATTGAGCCGCAAATGGTTATTTACATAATATTTTGTTTACTACGCACCGGTGGTCACGTATATATTTTGTCCGTGTTGCCGCATACTTCAAGGTCACGCGGGCCCGTCCGCTGCGCAGTTACGTTATCCGCTGTTACGGGGTTCTTCATATCGATTGGCATAGGTCACTAATAGAGTGAGAGAGTTGACGTCTTATTACGAAACAGAAGCTTGTAAACAACTTTCGATCGCTCAAGGCTATTTTAGGGCGACAAACGACGCTGCGGAGTTAAGAATAGCGCTCTAACCGGTTCCCTGAATGGTTAAATTGGTTAATGCTATTTTTTTTAAATTAAAGCCATATAGGCCAAGGTCGTTTATGTTTTCCATAGACAAAATGTTTTTGTTTTAGTCCAGACCTGCTTTGTAAACTTTAGTAAGCAATTTTTAGCAGATAAAAATTGAAATTAGTTTTATCTTAAGTTGAATACAATTAGATACTTATAGGAATCTTTGACAACAGGTCTGGCCTAGTGGGTAGTGACCCTGCATATGAAACTGACGGTCCTGGGTTCAAATCCCAGTAAGGGCATTTATTTGTGCGATGAGCACTTTAGTCTTGAGTCATGGTGTTTTCTATGTATTTAAGTATTTGTATGTTATATATATTGTTGGCAGTCCTTACAACAGAGCTTTTGTGAGCTTACCATGGGGCTCAGTCAGATTGTGTAAGGATGGCCTGTTATGACATAAAAAACATCTAATTAAATTTGTTTCTTTTGCACAAATTAATGTTTATTTAACACTAGTTTTTTTTTGTTTTGGACCAGGGTATGTCCTTAAACTACGTCCAACAATGAGAGGTAGGGCACAGCGATGACCATCACGCTTGAATCTGGGGCAGCCCAACTGGGGAAGTACCTCCTCCTTACAGAAGACCTCAGCCATAATAGCACTGCTACCTTTCAGGTATGTAGTGTTGTGTTCCTGATGGTGAGTAAGGTTCCCAGAGCTCCAACCCCCCCTTAAAGGCCGGCAACGTGCTTGTGACTCATCTGGTGTTGCGGGTGCCCATGGGCGACGGTAATTGCTTAACACCAGGCAATCCGTCTGCTCGTTTGCCGCCTGTCATAAAAAAAAAAAATAGTGGACCGGACAGACCTTGTCCTGTCTTAATTATGATAATTATACCTACTAAACAGTTTTTCTGGAGGTTATTATCAGCCATACTATTTATTACTTACCGTTAATTTGTTTTAATCCTTGCCAATTTTAGCAAAGTGGATTTTGCCAATGCCAGGTGGACGTTTTTGACTTTTTAAGAAGACTCTTTGGGTGAAAAATTATGTTGTTTGTGGATAGGTTGGGTACCTAAAGAAATATAAGTTATTGACAACATAGACTTACATGTGACATACAAACAGTATTTTTTTTTTTTATGACATAGGCGGCAAACTAGCAGACGGATTGCCTGGTGTTAAGCAATTACCGTCGCCCATGGGCACCCGCAACACCAGGGGAGTCACAAGCGCGTTGCCGGCCTTTAAGGGGGGTTGGAGCTCTGGGAACCTTACTCACCATCAGGAACACAACACTACATACCTGAAAGGTAGCAGTGCTATTATGGCTGTGGTCTTCTGTAAGGAGGAGGTACTTCCCCAGTTGGGCTGCTCCAGATTCAAGCGTGATGGTCAACGCTGTGCCCTACCTCTCATTGTTGGACGTAGTTTAAGGACATACCCGGGTCCATTGAATAATAGTGGATGTTGTTGTTGTTGTCCTATGGCACCCCAGAGGTGCAAAAGGCCTTCACAAGCTTGCACCACCTTGCTCCTTCCTATCTTCAGCGACCACTCTCTCCTCGCCCCAGCTCAACCTAACTGCTCGTAGCTAGCTGTAGGTTATAGATTGTTAGGCAAGCAACAAGGCATATTAGTGGCATTCCGTTTAATTATAATAATGAGTTCAAACTGAAATTCTCAATTAGCCATACTTAGGTATATACTTAAATGCCACACTTTTGTTGCATGAAAAACAACATTTAATAGACTGTTGCCGTGTAATGCCGGCTGACTAGAATAGCACCACCCCATCTCCTCCCGTGGGTGTCGTAAAAGGCGACAGGGAAAAATCCTATGGACGGGCAGCAGCGTCTGTCGAAACCCAATCTACAGCTACTGCGGTCAACCCGCCTGCCAAGCGTGGCGACTATGGCAACTACCCCCCAAGATGATTCAATTCATATTTGTGGGAGGCCTATGTCCAGCAGTGGACTGCATACGGCTGAAATGTATGTAATAGACTGTTTAGGCAACATAACCAACGCATTTAACTTTTTTATTATTAATTTAATTAGAATTTATATTAGAAACATATTTGTGGGGCCATTTTGAGATGTATATTTGTACAGTTGCCATCAGGTATCTGAACAAAGCCTCTATTGTCAAAGCAATACAGAGCATGATCAGATATTTGTGAACACCTCCACAGCTCCGATATATCCGATGGCGACTACTTAATCATCATCATATCATCTGAAGGACGTCCACTGCTGGACATAGGCCTTCCCCAAAGTGACCCACAGTGGTCTTGTGCCACACGCTAGGACTAGGTCGACTTGTGTAAGATTCGTCCAGAAATATTTATTATTTATTTAATTTGAAGGCCAGTAGCAGCTATGGGAACCTTTAATTAATATATTTTTAATGAACCATTATATTATAACATTATCTCTAACGATTAAATTACAACATTTATAAACCAGATAACTGAACCACTGATAAACTCAAAAAAACAATGTTTACTAATGTTACAACTAATAATAGCTATCAGAAATACCTAACTTTGGCAAACAAATGTTATCCAAGCTGTTATCATTTATGTTTTTTTTGTCAAACCTTAAAATAAGGTATCTTATCTACAAATATAGCTTAAAACTTAAATGAAAATAGCGGCACTACTCACGTTTATTTAGAAATGGAGGCCTATGTTCTCTGTCTACAAGTAAATACTATAAATAAATAAATATTTCGGGACAATCTTACACAAATTGACCTAGTCCATGGTAAACTCAGTAAGGTTTGTGTTACTAGGCGACAATATATATGGGTCATACAGATTGATTAAAACAAAAATCTTCTCTTCTGTGGTCAATAGTTAACGGCTTATTGTTATGTTTTTGTGGTATAATGTTACCTAAGAGGGGGAGTGGTTTATGTTGATATATCAAATAATCAAAAGTTAGGCTTCAAAACCCTTAACTTTCACAATGTCCACAGGAGAGACGCGAACCTAATTGATCTGTATGACCCATATATTAGATATATCGACGGTGGAAATTTCAAATGTCGTAAGGGACATACTTTTATATGCGACTTACGACATTTGAAATTTCCACTGTCGTATATAAATACATAAAAACATAGAAAACACCCCTGTGGAACAAATATCTGTGCTCATCACACAAATAAATGTCCTAACTGCGATTTGAAGCCAGGACCATCGACTTCAAGCAGGGTCACTACCCACTAGGCCACACTGGTCGTAAACTATAAATACTAGCTTTTCCTCGCGACTTCGTCGCCATGCCAGTCTCTAAAGTATGGTTGCCGGATAAAAATTATCCTATGTCCTTTCTCCTACCTCAAACTCTCTGTACCAAATTTTATCCCAATTGGTTCAACGGATTAAGTTGAAGAGGTAACAGACGGCAGTGAGTTTTCGCTTTTATAATATTAGTATGGATTACAATGACTCACAAAAGTTTAAAAATCTACAAATGGGACAATGTTATTTTGGCTTTTGTAGCCCAAAATGTTTGTAGCCCAAATTCACTATCGTTTTCTTAACAGGACACTCTTTATAACAAAAATATTAGCTTATTCTGTATTCATTACCACAACTTTGGCTGAAAACACAAGAAAACTCCAATTGTATTTGTTTGTTCCCCTCCAACTTTGACAGTTCTGAAGGGTCCAGTTTGGAGGGGAACAAAAATATGTGAGACTATGACAAGGACGGAAGAAAATAATACCTATTGGAAAGTTACATAAGACCATCCCTTTCTATCGTGGTATTATTATTATTACCACGCTTCGTCTGGTTAAATGGTATGCCTATGTTAAAAATACAAATAAGCTTAAAACTGTTTCAATTGTCTTGTCTCACTTACCACCAGAACCCTTGGTTCCAGAGCAAACCTGTATCCAGTCTTGTTTTCATTTTTCCTTTTTTATTTTTTTTTTTATGCAACGACGGCGGCAAACAAGCATACGGCCCGCCTGATAGTAAGCAGTTGCCGTAGCCTATGGACGCCTGCAACTCCAGAGGGTTCATATGCGCGTTGCCTACCCTAAAAGTTTTTGGAGCTCTGGGAACCTTACCATCAGTATACAATTCGAGCCCAACTGGGTAAGTACCGTACAGAAGACCACAGCCATAATAGCACTGCAAGGTACCTTTCTGGTATGTAGTGTTGTGTTCCTGATGGTGAGTAAGGTTCCCAGAGCTCCAACTCCCCTTAAAGGCCGGTAACCGCTTGTGACTCCCATGGGCGACGGTAATTGCCTATTTGCTTACCACCAGGCAATCCGTCTGCTCTTTTGCTGCCTATATCATAAAAAAAAAAAATTTAACCAACTTTTTTTTATAGGAGGCGCTGGTGGGAAGGGCGTGTGGGGCGCCCCGGGCTCGGAACTGCTGGAGGAGTACATGGAAGACGAAAATGACCCCAACTACGACTCCGAGGCTGTCGCCAACGGGGACATTGAGTTTAAACAGGTCATCGTGGAGGCAGACCCTGAGGAAATTGTGGTGAGTAGGACCTGACTACTAGACCTGGACATCCACTCAGCTCACCCAGAATGTGATTTGGACCCGGGCATGTCCTTAAACTACGTCCAACAATGAGAGGTGGGGCACAGCGCTTGAATGTGGGGCAGCCCAACTGGGGAAGTACCTCCTCCTTACAGAAGACCACAGCCATAATAGCACTACTACCTTTCAGGTATGTAGTGTTGTGTTCCTGATGGTGAGTAAGGTTCCCAGAGCTCCAACCCCCCCCTTAAAGGTCCGCAACGCGCTTGTGACTCCCCTGGTATGGCGGGTGCCTATGGGCGACGGTAATTGCTTACCACCAGGCAATCAGCCTGCTCGTTTGCCGCCTATTAATACAATGACGGTGCAAACAAGCATACAGCCCGCCTGATGGTAAGCAGTTACCGTAGCCTATTTACGCCTGCAACTCGAGAGGATTCACATTCGTGTTGCCTGCCCTTTAAGAACCTATACTTCCCGCGATCTTAGGGCCCCCGCCCACTTAGCGTCTTTCGAGCGTCGTTGTCTAGTGAACGCCCGCGCAGCGCCGACGCGACATTTACGTTACGGCGCCGCAACGTCAGCGGCGTCTTTCGAACGTCAGCGTCTCGTTAACGCCTGCGCAGCGTCGACGCGGCGTCAATGGTGTTTGTGGAACGTCGGCGCCTAGCCAGCGCTCGCACAACGTCACTGGAACGTAACGTAATCCACCACATTTCAACAGCCTCGGTTGAATCATAAATGAATGGACGACGCTCGAAAGACGCTAAGTGGGCGGGGGCCCTTAACCATGTCGTCGGTCCACCTTGTGGGGAGCTTCCCACGCTGTGCCTTCTGGTGCGTGGTTACGCTTGAGGTATCCACAGATTGTATATACATATAATATAATAATATATGCAAAATAAAATTCTAATAAAATAAATTAAGGGCTTACATACAAGAACCGTCGGATGGGCAATACCGTCCGCCGAAACCGAATCAACAGCTATTGCGGTCGCCAACCTGCCTGCAAAGCGTGGCTACTATGCAACTCAAAATATGATACAAGTCATTTATTATGATACAACTTATGTCCAGCAAGGGACGTGGTTTTCTTCTTCTTGTTATATAGATACGGTATACGAAACGGTAAACGGTATTCGTTCGCGACTTCGACTCGCACTTGGCAGGTTTCGACAGGGATCGAAAACCGGTATTATTTTCATACAAATTAACCGGTATTGAATTTCGGTAACTCAGTTGTTATGAGACATTTTTGCATTTTATTCGACTAATCAAATACTGTATTCTCCTTACCTAAATAACATTTAAAAATGTCAAAGTAAAATTACAAATTGATGGCAATATATAGATTCGTAATACCGGCAACGATCCCTGGTTTTAATATATTTAATAAGCGTTTAAAATGTTTAAAAGAACTCCTTTCGACTGATTATCTCAATCCGATATCAATGGTATCAATAATATCGCGTGCGACCTTGCACGAAGTAAACAACATTATCCGGCCTCCATTTTGACGCACTTGAGTCAATGTTTTGCGCGTAGAACTCAGTCAATATACACTTACACGCCCATATTTATGTATAAATATTTTTTGGAGCGGTCTGGCCTAGTGGGTCTAGCCGATGGTCCTGGGTTCAGAACATTTCTCAAAAAGTTTGTACATTTGGATCACGTCTTCGATTTTGATTAAAAGCTGTAGACTGATAGAGCAAATGATGCTTAGCAAGATCCACCATATTTCCCAAAATGTCCCATAAAGTTTGTATGGAACTTTTCTTTTTTGTTACCAAATTTCTATAGGTAACAAAAAAGAAAATCATTTGCTCTATCAGACTACCGCTTTTAATCAAAATCGAAGACGTGATCCAAATATGAGAGGTAGGGCACAGCGATGACCATCACGCTTGAATCTGGGGCAGCTCAACTGGGGAAGTACCTCCTCCTTACAGAAGACCACAGCCATAATAGCACTGCCTACCTTTCAGGTATGTAGTGCTGTGTTCCTGATGGTGAGTAAGGTTCCCAGAGCTCCAACCCCCCTTAAACGGCCGGCAACGCGCTTGTGACTCCCCTGGTGTTGCGGGTGCCCATGGGCGACGGTAATTGCTTACCATCAGGCAATCCGTCTGCTCGTTTGCCGCCTATGACATAAAAAAAAAATGTACAAAGTTTTTGAGAAATGCTCTTCAAATCCCAGTCAGGGCATTTATTTGTGTGATGAGCACAGATATTTGTATACCCTTCACTAGCTACTAGGCCAGACCGGTCGTCATCATCAATTGAGGTTTATTAGTTTAATTTGGTGGAAGGTTTTTTTTTATGAATGTTTAGTTCAAATAATCTGACAAAACCGAATGGATAGAAAATAATTAACACTTTCACTACCACATCGGTTCGATTCGACCCGAAGCAAGTTTATTTTTTATTTTTTACATTTTATTTTTTATGACAAAGGTGGCAAACGAGCAGACGGATTGCCTCAAAACACCCATGACTCAGGAACAAATATTTGTGCTCATCACAAATAAATGCCCTGACTGGGAATCGAACCCAGGACCATCGGTTTCATAGGCAGGGTCACTACCCACTAGGCCAGACCGGTCGTCAAACTTTTGAATTAACGATTGCCTACAATATTGTTGATTTATCGACGTTGAAGTTAGCGCAGCACACGACATGTATTTTTATTAGTTTAATCTATTAGCGTAACTTGTAGAAAAGTCTACGCGACCGAATCAGAAATGAGGAGATCCGTAGGCGAACTAAAGTCACCGACATAGCCCACCGGGTTAGCAAGCTGAAGTGGCAATGGGCAGGCCACATTGCGCGCTGTGGAGATGGCCGATGGGGTCGAAAGGTGCTCGAGTGGAGACCACGGACTAGCAAGCGCAGCGTAGGACGTCCATCCACAAGATGGACAGACGACCTCATTAAGGTCGCCGGAAGACGCTGGATGCAGGTTGCTTCCAACCGGTACATGTGGAGGGGGAGACCTATGTTCAGCAGTGGACGTCATATAGCTGAGATGATGATGATGTAGAAAAGTTAACTATTTGCAATATTCCTCGGGAAAGGTGCCTAATGGCGCTTGGCGCTTACGTTGCGAAGTATCACAATTGGTATTGGAGTGTCGTTAACAACAGCGTAAGCGCCAATAGCCATAAGGTATAGGTATCTTTATCCGCGGAATGGCACATTTATCGTCGGGGATAGTGCAATACCTAACCATCAAATGCAATTAGGGAATGCAATCTCGTACGAGATTTCCGCCTAGCGAAATCTCGCGAGACTCAAAACCCAGTCTCGCGAGATTGGGAGAATCGCAATTAAAATATATGCAAATGCTTGTTTTAAGAACTAGTAATTGACATGATATGTAATTAAATAGAAACTGCGTGGCTTAGTTATAAAAATAATGTAAGTTATATTTTAAAAATCAACAGAGTACTTAATATTTTGTCTCTAACTCTAATATTTAACATTTGTTTATGTCTATAATAATTATACCTACTGTAACTAATCAGTTCAAATTCTTACAATATTGGTAACAAAACAATAATTATCTATATTTAGTCTTTTGTAAATTATTACTTTAGTTTCAATAATTAAGAGTAATAGGAACATTACTTTTCTCGTTATCTCGTACGAAATTTGACGAGATACAATCTCGTAAAATATGGCCGGGATCTCGCGAGATCGGGATCTCGGCGAGACGAGATTGCATTCCCTAAATGCAATAGCCAATAAGATACAATTTCTTTGACCATTGTTTGAATTTCGAACTCTATCGATATTTGTCAGTTTTGTGACGACAATTAAGTACTTACTCAATTAATTTACGATATATCATTTGATATTTAACAGTTTCTTTTCGGTGAAGGAACATCGTCAGGAATCCGGACTAATCCCAATAAGGCCTAGTTTACCCTCTGGGTTGGAAGGTCAGATGACAGTCGCTTTCGTAAAACTTGTGCCTACGCCAAAACCTGGGATTAGCTGCCAAGCGGACCCCAGGCTCCCGTGAGCAACTAAGTTTTAAGTTTAATAAAATTCAAGTAACCAACTCATATTGCCTACATCGCGCGCTATACAAGAACATTGCATTGAATATAAAACACCAACCGCTCGACGGGGGCACTTATACTGAAGTTAGGATGTCGATGCGCGCGCGCAGTACCTAACACCGGCTGTCATTGACCCGTGTTGACAGTTGATATGCGCCGCACGCGCATGGGAGGTTGGGGCAGCCAAAAGGGACACTGAGTACAGATATGTGACATTATCGAAAAGGGACCTTATTGTCGATGGCGCTTACGCCGTTGTTTAAGATGCCGCAATACAAACGCAACGCAGTTCATAGATAATGCCACATATAGTGACAAATTATTTTCCTTCGGGAAAACTCGGATCTTTATCGGAATACGATGACACCCGAACTGTCAATTAATGATCGTAGCAAATTAGGGACATTTTCATATCCATTAATATGGAACTTCTTTTAAAAAATATGGCTTCCATCAATATATCAATCGAAGATTTCGCCAGTGTCAAGTGAAATAACTAATACGTAAAATAACATTATCAAGTTTGTTTTTTTTTATTATGCAGAAACGTCTGCTAGCGAATATCTTCGATATTTAAATCGAAAGAAAAATAGAAAAATTTGACTCGGAGCGGGACTCGAACCCACAACCACTGGATCACTAGTGGACTTCGATTTAAATATCGATTATCAAGTTTGCTCTTAGAGCATGACGTTCTTCGGTAGTAGGCCTTGCGTTTTGTAAAGTGGTAGCTGGACTTTACAGAAAGCTAAGAGGCGGCCGCGGCCCGTAGTGAAACGCGTAATGAAATAAATTCTTCATCAGTTGCATAATTCTATATTAGATCACTGCATAATAAGCTATCAATATTCTCAAGACGACTTCGCCATTTTGAAGTTTAACCGGAAAAATCTTTATCTCCGGAAATTAGAAATAACATATATTTAATTAATAATAATTTATCTCCATGACTTTTTCTGAGCTTTCATCGATACAACGATAAACGATAGTGTTTCCTCCCTTAGACTTTTCCAAAACTGCTCGCAAAATTCCGGGCCCTAGCAATTACGTATAGGTATATCGGTCGCCAACCTGTCTGCCAAGCGTGGCGACTATGGCAACTACCCCCAATATGACACAAGTCATATTTGTGGGAGGCCTATGTCCAGCAGTGGACTGCATACGGCTGAAATGTATGTATGTATGTATATATACGCATTATTTTAATCTGAAAATAGTGAAAACGCGAATGAAAATCTTTGAATGTACTGTAAATAATGCTTAACTTTAGCGTCGCCAGAATCAAAATTCGTACGAATGTGTATTTTTCAGCGGCGCCAGAATCTAATTATATCTTTTATCTCGCATGCGGGCTCACAAGCGGCCGAAGAAAGACAAACTACATTTTAATATACGGCGACACACAGTCTGACGCTATTAATAACACGGGTTGATAATAATTCTGATCTAATGAGGTGAAAAACTTAACTGAAGCACCATGTCTATGTAGTTGTGCAGAGAATTAATATGGAACTTACGTCAAAATTTGAATATAGAACGCTGACATGCGTGTATACACGTTACTACTACATAAACCATGGTTAGGTGAGAGGAGCGGTTACATCCTTACATTGTGAATATTCCATTCGCACAGGCAGTAACCTATGAAGCCAATGGTCCTGGGTTCAGATCATTTCTCGAAAAGTTTGTACATTTGGATCACGTCTTCGATTTTGATTAAAAGCTGTAGACTGATAGAGTAAATGATGCTTAGCAAGATGTACCATATTTCCCAAAATGTCCCATAAAGTTTGTATGGAACTTTTCTTTTTTGTTACCAAATTTCTATAGGTAACAAAAAAGAAAAGCATTGACCATCACGCTTGAATCTGGGGCAGCTCAACTGGGGAAGTACCTCCTCCTTACAGAAGACCACAGCCATAATAGCACTGCTACCTTTCAGGTATGTAGTGCTGTGTTCCTGATGGTGAGTAAGGTTCCCAGAGCTCCGCTCATGGGCGACGGTAATTGCTTACCATCAGGCAATCCGTCTGCTAGTTTGCCGCCTATGACATAAAAAAAAAAATGTACAAAGTTTTTGAGAAATGCTCTTCAAATCCCAGTCAGGGCATTTATTTGTGTGATGAACAAATATTTGTTCCTGAGTCATGGGTGTTTTCAATGTATTTAAGCAAAAACAAAAAGATACATCTAACACTAGTAAGTTTGCGACAGTTTTTGTTTTGTCATGAAAAACTAAGATTAATAATTAACTATACAAAATAAGGTATCTAACAAACGAAATTCTGCTGTCATTTCTTCAGCGCAGCCTTAACAATAATTTGTTTACATGAGATTTGAACTAACGATTGCCTACTATATTGTTGATTTATCGACGTTGGAGTTAGCGCAGCATACGAGATGTATTTTTATTAGTTTAATGTGAGTTGTCAGCGTGACTAACTAATTACCTCCATTAGCGTAACTTGTAGAAACGTCTCAACCGAATCAGAAATGAGGAGATCCGTAGGCGAACTAAAGTCACCGACATAGCCCACTGGGTTAACAAGCTAAATTTGCAATGGGCAGACCACATTGCGCGGGGATGGCCGATGGGGTCGAAAGGTGCTCGAGTGGAGACCACGGACTAGCAAGCGCAGCGTAGGACGTCCATCCACAAGATGGACAGACGACCTCATTAAGGTCGCCGGAAGACGCTGGATGCAGGTTGCTTCCAACCGGTACATGTGGAGGGGGAGACCTATGTTCAGCAGTGGACGTCATATAGCTGAGATGATGATGATGTAGAAAAGTTAACTATTTGCAATATTCCTCGGGAAAGGTGCCTAATGGCGCTTGGCGCTTACGTTGCGAAGTATCACAATTGGTATTGGAGTGTCGTTAACAACAGCGTAAGCGCCAATAGCCATAAGGTATAGGTATCTTTATCCGCGGAATGGCACATTTATCGTCGGGGATAGTGCAATACCTAACCATCAAATGCAATTAGGGAATGCAATCTCGTACGAGATTTCCGCCTAGCGAAATCTCGCGAGACTCAAAACCCAGTCTCGCGAGATTGGGAGAATCGCAATTAAAATATATGCAAATGCTTGTTTTAAGAACTAGTAATTGACATGATATGTAATAAAATAGAAACTGCGTTGCTTAGTTATAAAAATAATGTAAGTTTTATTTTAAAAATCAACAGAGTACTTATTATTTTGTCTCTAACTCTAATAACATTTGTTTATGTCTATAATAATTATACCTACTGTAACTAATCAGTTAAAATTCTTACAATATTGGTAACAAAACAATAATTATCTATATTTAGTCTTTTGTAAATTATTACTTTAGTCTCAATAATTAAGAGTAATAGGAACATTACTTATCTCGTTATCTCCCGAGATCTCGTACGAAATTTGACGAGATACAATCTCGTAAAATATGGCCGGGATCTCGGCGAGACGAGATTGCATTCCCTAAATGCAATAGCAAATAAGATACAATTTCTTTGACCATTGTTTGAATTTCGAACTCTATCGATATTTGTCAGTTTTGTGACGACAATTAAGTACTTACTCAATTAATTTACGATATATCATTTGATATTTAACAGTTTCTTTTCGGTGAAGGAACATCGTCAGGAATCCGGACTAATCCCAATAAGGCCTAGTTTACCCTCTGGGTTGGAAGGTCAGATGACAGTCGCTTTCGTAAAACTTGTGCCTACGCCAAAACCTGGGATTAGCTGCCAAGCGGACCCCAGGCTACCGGCAAATGCCGGGACAACGCGAGGAAAATGATTAGTGATGTTCTATGCTATATGCAACTAAGTTTTATAAAAATCAAGTAACCAACTCATATTGCCTACATCGCGCGCTGCGACATCATTGCATTGAATATAAAACACCAACCGCTCGACGGGGGCACTTATACTGAAGTTAGGATGTCGATGCGCGCGCGCAGTACCTAACACCGGCTGTCATTGACCCGTGTTGACAGTTGATATGCGCCGCACGCGCATGGGAGGTTGGGGCAGCCAAAAGGGACACTGAGTACAGATATGTGACATTATCGAAAAGGGACCTTATTGTCGATGGCGCTTACGCCGTTGTTTAAGATGCCGCAATACAAACGCAACGCAGTTCATAGATAATGCCACATATAGTGACAAATTATTTTCCTTCGGGAAAACTCGGATCTTTATCGGAATACGATGACACCCGAACTGTCAATGAATGATCGTAGTAAATTAGTGACATTTTCATATCCATTCATATGGAACTTCTTTTAAAAAATATGGCTTCCATCAATATATCAATCGATGATTTCGCCAATGTCAAGTAAAGTAACAAATAAGTAAAATAAGATATCAAGTTGGCTCTTAGAGCATGACGTTCGGTAGTAGGCCTTGCGTTTTGTAAAGTGTAGCTGGACTTTACAGAAAACCAAGAGGCGGCCGCGGCCCGTAGTGAAACGCGTAATGAAATAAATTCTTCATCAATGCATTATTCTATATTAGATCACTGCATAATAAGCTATCAATATTACATTAAACTGCGTTAATGAACAATAAACAATAAATGTATTCTCAAGACGACTTCGCCATTTTGAGGTTTAACCGGATATTAGAAATAACATATATTTAATTAATAATAATAATAAATTATCTCAATGACTCTTTCTGAGCTTTCATCGATACAACAATAAACGTTAGTGTTCTCTCCCTTAGACTTTTCCAAAACTGCACGCAAAATTCCGGGCCCTAGCAATTACGTATAGGTATATAGCAGCGTCCGTCAAAACCCAATCTACAGCTACTGCGGTCGCCAACCCGCCTGCCAAGCGTGGCGACTATGGCAACTACCCCCAATATGACAAGTCATGTTTGTGGCAGGCCTATGTCCAGCAGTGGACTGCATACGGCTGAAATGTATGTATGTATGTATGTATATATAGGTACGCATTATTTTAATCTGAAAATAGTGAAAACGCGAATGAAAATCTTTGAATGTACTGTAAATGCTTAACTTTAGTGTCGCCAGAATCAAAATTCGTACGAATGTGTATTTTTTAACGGCGCGAGCGTCTAATTATATCTTTTATCTCGCATGCGGGCTCACAAGCGGCCGAAGAAAGACAAACTACATTTTAATATACGGCGACACACAGTCTGACGCTATTAATAACACGGGTTGATAATAATTCTGATCTAATGAGGTGAAAAACTTAACTGAAGCACCATGTCTATGTAGTTGTGTAGAGAATTAATATGGAGCTTACGTCAAAATTTGAATATAGAACGCTGACATGCGTGTACACACATGTTACTACTACATAAACCAGGGTTTTTTTATGACATAGGCGGCAAACGAGCAGACGGATTGCCTGGTGGTAAGCAATTACCGTCGCCCATGGGCACCCGCAACACCAGGGGAGTCACAAGCGAGTTGCCGGCCTTTAAGGGGGGTTGGAGCTCTGGGAACCTTACTCACCATCAGGAACACAACACTACAGACCTGAAAGGTAGCAGTGCTATTATGGCTGTGGTCTTCTGTAAGGAGGAGGTACTTCCCCAGTTGGGCTGCTCCAGATTCAAGCGTGATGGTCATCGCTGTGCCCTACCTCTCATCTACTCTCATAGGGTTAGGTGAGAGGAGCGGTTACATCCTTACGTTGTGAATATTCCATTCGTACGAAGCGATTCGCTTCTACCTTCCTAATGCGGACTGCTAAGGAATGAAATTCGCTCCCATTGTCTGTATTTCCGGAAAGATGTAATTTGGGTCTTTTCAAGGCAAGTGTGAATGGTTGTTACTGAACCAGCGTGCTACGATCAATTATTTATTTGCAAAAGACACATAAAAATGCATTAAAATAACATTTTACAAGTTACATAAGGCAAGTCAGGTGCAAGTCAATTGAAAGTTAAAAAAAGTAGACCTAGTCCTATGGTAAACTCAGTAAGGCTTGTGGGTACTGGATACATATAATTTAACTACAAAAATACATAGAAAATACCCATGACTCGGGAACAAATATCTGTGCTCATCACACAAATAGATGGCCTGACTGTGATTTGAACCCAGGACCATCGGCTTCATAGGCAGGTTTACCCACTAGGCCAGACCGTCAAAATCAGCATCAGTCAACTTGTGTAAGGAAAGATATTTACTTATCTGAGCTCGTGCTGGACGAATCCTCAACTTGTCAACGTTATGAATTTCGCGTGTTTTTCTTGTTTTTCATTCGCCTATTAATAGTTGTGTTTACGCGACCGGCTGCCCTACAGCGCCGGTCGTTGACCCCGCCGCGGGATGTGTTATCAGTGGTGAACGAGACGAAGAAGTTGTGAGGACCAGTGTAACATGCCCCGTTAACCTGAGATGGGATTTCTTATCACGTTCTAACGGTGTACCCTTGTTTGGCCGACACTCTTCATCGATTATTATTTCATCGACAACGATTCATCGAAACGATTCGTCGTCCTCAGTCGCACCTGATGGTATAAGTGTCGACGAGGTCGAGGGTGTAGCACGCTGGTTCAGTAACAGCGTATTCACTCTAGCCTTTGTTACATTTTGTAACATGCTGCATGCATACAGATATGTTAGTGTGAAAGAGATGCGATGGTGTGATAAGCGATAAAGTAGCCTAGTTTCAGCATGTTACAAATAGTACAGGTCGATTCACGAGAGTTGGCACGAATGGATTGAACGAAACTTTCATTGTATGAGTGACACTTGTATCGGTATACAATCGAGCCACTATTTTATTGGTTAATGTGACACACACATAGACATTTTCATTCAGTTACTAATTCCATTCGTGCCAACTCTCGTGAATCGACCTGTAACAAAGGCAAGAGTGAATAGGCTGTTACTGAACCAGCGTGCTACACCCTCGACCCCGTCGACACTTACCATCAGGTGTGACTGAGGTCAAACGCTGGTCAGTCTGTTACATCAAAAGCTAGCAAAGGATTTGTTGCGAGGCAGTGATGGCAGGTGGATCCAAAATTTATGGATTGTTTGCCGCTTTTGTCCGGGAGAGACCCACGGCGTGCTTTGGTTTGATGGGTGGACCTTCGGAAGTTAGTGTTGCGAGTCACTTTGGGATGAGATTGGCTCAGGATCGGGATCGCCCATAGGCCCCAGAGTCCCAGGCCCATACGTCCCATAGGCCTCAAAAGTGATAGAAGGTGTTAAGAGCTATCCCAACAAGCTATAGGTTTTACCTGATATTTTGAGTGTCATTTACTGAATTTCCTGGGTTGAGCATAGAGTATATGAGTAGATAATCGAGAAGTCGATAACTTAGCTTAAGTTAGATAGTAAACATAAATACCTAATAGTTACAAATACTGACGCGTTTCCAAATACGTTTGGGGTACTGAGAGTTGCCTACGTTCGTCCAGCGTTCAGTAGACAACACAGGCCTTTCGTAACTTGGGCCTTGGTTACGGTCAAGAGTTGACCCGACGAATTTATTATTTTCAAGAACAATCTAACTCAGCATTACAGTATACACCAATGCGCTGAGAAAGCAATAACATATAAAATATATAATCAAATAATTTAAACAAAAACGTATTTATACTAAGGTGCTGGATGGCCTATCATCCATCAACTCGCAAAACCTCAAGCATTCACGGCACACAGCCGTCCATCTCCAAGAAAACAGGTCACATTCAGGTGATGATGTGAAAAGCGCATTTTGCTCGTTGAATATTATCCAACAAAAGTATTATATACTGGTAACTCCGAGCGTTGTTTACGTTCGTCCAGCGTTCAGAATGCCAACACAGGCCTTTCGCAACTAGGGCCTTGGGTGCGATCCGCAGTTGTTGACCCGACGAGCCTTTATGTCACATTATCTAGCAAAAGGGACCTTATTGTCGATGGCGCTTACGTCGAACCGTGTTGTGTTTGTATTGCGGCATCTTGAACAACGGCGTAAGCGCCATCGACAATAAGGTCCCTTATCATTCACATATTATCTCGTGATAGACTGTAGCCTTCATGAAACTGAAATAACCGAATGAGATAAGATAAGTTTAATAGTAACTCAACTGCTAGTTTTCGTTTTTTATTATTTATAATATATGTCTGAAATTGTAGAAACGGTATTTATATAATAGATAGATACATATAAATACTAAAATACGTAGATAACACCCATGACTCAGGAACAAATATCTGTACTTATCACACAAGTAAAATGCCTTAACTGGGATTCGAACCCAGCACCATTGGCTTCGTAGGCAGACCGGTCGTCACCATTTATTTACTATCTGTATATTTTGTGTTATATTTATACTTACATAGATTTTGAGATTAGAACAGGGTAAAAAAGGGCCCCAAAAGTTTATTTTCTATTGTGTTATAGATGAAAAACTTAGCTAAAGCACCTGGCCTATGTAGTAGTAACGTGTGTACACGCGTGTCGGCGTTCTATATTCAAATGTTGACGTAAGCTCCATAATTCTCTGCACAACTACATAGACATGGTGCTTCAGTTAAGTTTTTCACCTATACCGCTTAGCTAAATGACGTGCTAAAACTAAAGAAAATTTTAAATGTACGGTAATTACACATTTTTCATATTTAAAGAAAAATGGCGTTTTCGTAAGAAACGCTCCAGTGTGGATAATAAATATTTCAATAAATATTATAGGACATTCTGACACAAATTGACTGAGCGCCACGGTAAGCTCAAGAAGGCTTGTGTTTTGAGTACTCAGCCAACGATATATATATATACAATAAAATATAAATATATATGTATATTTTAAATCTTTTTTGTTAAGGAGCCTTGGTCTCTAAGACTATGTTGGCTCCGTTTGACCTCTACATAGTAGTATCCTCATTACATATATTATTCTCTTTATTTATCTTCTTTCTTAGAATTAGGTTTTTTACAATATTTTTATAAAAGTAAAATATAAAAATACATCTAAAACATATCAAAACAATAAAAACATTATAAAAAACCTAACCTAGAGTGCCGCCGGCAACGGGGCAGGGCCCAGGCTGCCGGTGGTTAGGGCTGCAGAGAGAGGAACCGTCGGACTATGCGCGCCGTGTCCAGGATTACCGCCTTCTGAATCTGACCCTTGATCCAACCACAACCACGTAGCGAGAGTCTCTCAAGATGTTTGTCGAGACTCTTCGCTATGAGACCGTTCGCGGAAACAACTATCGGTACAATGATCGCCGAATCAACTTCCCACATGGCGGTTACCTCGTGAGCCAAGTCTAAGTACTTGCTGGACTTGTCCTTCTCGGCCTTCACGAGGTTCTCGTCACATGGGACGGTGATATCGATGAGCATTGCCCGGCGCTGCGATCGATCTATCACCACGATATCAGGCTTATTGGCTACAATAGTCCTGTCCGTGATAACAGATCGATCCCAATAGAGCGTGGCACGACCATTTTCGAGAACTGGCGCAGGTGTGTACTTGTAGTACGGCACTTCGCGGTCCGCAAGTCCATACATAAGAGCAAGCTGCTGGTGTATAATCCTGGCTACAAGGTTATGTCTGTGCAAGTACTCGCCGTTAGCAAGATGAGAGCAACCGGAAATTATATGCCTGAGTGACTCTCCGGGACGGCGGCATGCCCGACAAATGTCGACCGTACCGTCCTTCAGGATATATTTCCGGTAGTTATTCGTCATGATAACTTCGTCCGCAATTGCACAGGCAAAACCCTCGGTTTCTCCGAAGAGGTCCCCGAATCGTAGCCAGTTCACCGACGCGGGCAGGTCTACGTCTGGTCCCGTTAGGGCCCTGTAGAACCGCCCGTGTAGCTCCTTACTCTTCCATACGGCCTTGCGGTCCTCGGTGCTTAGTACCACTGGTTTGCGCCAGTTCTCGTTTGCCAAGGAGAGCGGTGTGAGGTTCCTGTCTACTGCCACCACATCACGATGCATCCCACACTCGTGGTTCAGGAAATAATTCCTGAGATTGCACACCTCACGGTTATGGAGACTTTTGGCATTTAAAAAGCCGCGGCCTCCACACTTCCGTGGGATGTACAATCTCATAACCGACGAGCGTGGGTGTAGCATACGATGTGTGGTGAGTAGTAGTCGGACCCTGCGATCCAGGGCATCCAGCTCGGTCTGAGTCCATCTTAGTATGCCAAAGGAGTATATAAGTAAGGGCATTACCCAAGCGTTGAAGGCCCGAACCTTATTGCCACCTGACAAAAGGCTATTAAGTACTTTTGTCAGCCGACCGAAGAAGCGCTCCTTCACCGCCTGTCTAATAGCTACATCCTCAATACCCAGAGACTCTGACATACCAAGATATTTATAGGTTTCTGATTCGGAGATAGACCTGAACGACATCGTCTCAGAAAGCTGTAAATTTGTTGAATTTACTACTTTCCCCCGCTGTACATGCATAACCGCACACTTATCGACACCAAACTCCATCTTGATGGCGCTACTGAACACTTCAGTGGTTTTCAGTAATTCCAGCAAGATTTGGTTATTTGGTGCAAATAATTTGAGGTCGTCCATATATAGAAGGTGAGAAATGACTTCACCCTCTCTCCGAAGCCGGCAACCTAGTCCCAAATCCTTCAGTAAAGTACTGAGTGGATTCAGAGCTAGGCAGAACCATAGGGGACTCAAACTGTCACCCTGGAATATTCCTCGCTCGATCCTTATGAAGTCCTGCGGGCCAGGTGGATCATCGCCACCTCCTGGTTGACGAAGGACTGTGGTCCACTGTCTCATACACGCACCTAGGAAGGATCTTAAAGTTGCATTGACTTTATACAACTCTAAGATCCTCTGTAGCCATGAGTGAGGCACCGAATCATAGGCCTTCTTGTAATCAATCCAGGCGGCCGAGAGGGCCCCCTTGTTCCGCCGGGCCTGTTGGCAAATGGTCATGTCTATGAGGAGGAGCTCTTTAGTACCACGGGACCCAACCCTACATCCATTTTGAGAGGTGGCCAAAATGTTGTTCGCGACAATGTGCGTGTTAATTTTTGCTCTCAAAATGGATGTAAGGAGCTTGTAGAGTGTAGGCAAGCACGTGATGGGTCGATAGTTTTTAGCTTCCGTGGTACTACCGGACTTATAGAGCAGGAAGGTTGTACCAGTTGTTAAGGAAGGTGGCAGGGAACTGAGCTCAAGGGCTTGTTGAAATTGCGCTGCTAACCGCGAGTGCGAGCATCGAAACCATTTCAACCAGAAATTGTGCAATCCATCCGGCCCAGGACTTTTCCAGTTCTGGGCCGTGCGGATTGCACAACTTACGTCGTCGGGGCTGATGGTGATAGCACCGATAGGTTCGATAGACTCGCACTCGCGTTCAACAACGCTCATCCATTCACCCTCCGTGTGTTCAACAGGCACTGACCAGATGCTTCGCCAGAAATCAGTCATGACAGTAGCATCCGGCAGCTGCGCGTTAGACACACGGGGATCAGCTTCCTCCCATCTTCGGTACACCTTCCTTTGGTCACTCTGAAAGAGGCGATTCTGCTGGAATCGATCCACACGCTCTCTGTAGCGACGAATACGGCTTGCCCATGCATACACTTTCTGCTTCAGGAAGTCGATGCGTTCCGTGATATTGGCCACGTAGTCGCGGGGCCTGATATTCGTCCCCGCGAACGCCTGGTTCACAAAACGCATCACTCGGGGGCGATTATTGCCCCTGAAGCAGATCAGCTTTGCAATGAGAGTCCTGAATGAAGTGATACGACGCTCGATCCGTACTTGCCATGCAGGGACACCCCCGGCGGTCCTAGGTGCACGTTCAGCGTCCGGAAACTTGACTCGAGCAACACGGCACGCCGCGATGGCCCCGCAGTACATGATCGAGTGTGTATCATCTAAGTCTTTACTAGTCCGAAGATATGGCTCTAGTAAAGCATTCAAGGCTCCCATTATCGCATGATTGCGTCTATTCATTGGCAAGCGTGGTATTCGAGGCCTAGGGTTGTTTGTGGAGCGATACTGCGTAATCGTCTCTTCCAGAGTCCTCCTCATTTGCTCATTAGCCGTGGTACTCACACTCTGATTCGCGAACTCCTCCTCGTCGGCACAAGGATCCACCCGCGGCACCCGTGGTGCCAGGTCGGATGCTGGCATCGAGACCGGCGCCGTGGCGGGCGGGTCCTGCGCCGAGGTGAAGGCGGCACGAGCAGAGAGAGCCTCCAGGCGAAGCCGATCAAGCGTCAAGTCATCCAATCGCTTGAGCCGTTGGATGACTCGCACCTGATCCGATAGTCGCTGCGCAGTCACGTCGATAGTTGGTTCAAGGGCCTGAAACAGAGGCAGCATCCGGAGACGGTACGCGCACAGATTAGTTCCCCCCTCTGTAGCTCCGTAATAGGCGCGCATGCAGTTCTCATTCATATGTTGAGTCCATCGCATGCGACGCACTACACCACCGGCAGCGGGAGCCGTGGGCGGGGCAGTATGTCCCGCGGGCCCCAAGCGTGCCGGCAGCGGCGGCCGTCCTCGCCGCGCAGATGGTCGTGGCGGCGGCGGCTGCTCGCACTCGTTGCTCGACTCCCTGGTGTCGGCCGCAGTTGCGAATTCTTCGGCCGACGACGATGGCGAGGAGACGGACGAGGCGGGCGAGGGTGGTGGGCGTGCGTGTGGTGTCGCAGTTCCTCGACGTGTTTTGCTTCGGGTGATCATTCTTTCATCAGTTATTTATGTATACTGGCATTATGGTGTTATTTATTAACATAAAAGTACCAAATAGGTAGAAATAATGCTTTAAAATACATTTTAGAACAAAAATAAATTAAAATTTAGCAAAAACACGTCTGACGTTGACTGCGTCAATTTTTTTTTTTTTTTTTTTTTTTTTTTATTATTATTTGTGTGTCTCTTCCGTACACGGAACAATGGTGTTCCGGACATTTGGGAGGCGTACGCGGAGCTAGATCGAGCCAACGCGCAGAGGCCCTTTTGACAATTTAATGAAATGTAAGGGGTGCACTAAGCGGATGTTGTCCCTGTCCGTATCATGGGATGCGCACAGAGACAGCACCCGCCATGGTGTAAGGACTATTGAGTTTTAATGGAATCTAGAATGTACCAGGCTATTGGGTGGAAAGGATGGACTAGCTACTGGGCTATTGGATAAAAAACCGGACGTCTGCCTAATAAAATGGTATCCAATTTTATTTCCGGCAGACGGTGACTCGCCCTGTGCGAGATGGGCCCTCACAAAAAGCGACATCAAAGATGGCTCAAGGGCAACACCGGTGCATAGGGCTAAGGGTAGAGAGGTGTCACTGGACTTTTTATTATTATTATTATTATATAATACGAAAATATAAAAATAAAATTACAATAGCAAATCGGTCAGGTGTCAAAAAAACTATAAATAAATATTGCCGGTTTGGACAGCTCCGCCAATATCGACCGGAAGACTCCTACATCGGTCATTGAGAAAACCCAACGTTGAAATAGCTGCTCCCTCTTTGCTCGAGTTTTGACACATTCCGTTAACGATATATATAATATACAAATACTTACATACATACAAAACACCCTCAACTCAGGAACAAATATTTGTGCTCATCACAAATAAATGCCCTGACTGGGATTTGAACCCATGCCTGCCTATGAAGCCGGTGGTCCTTGTCCAAACTTATCGTCAAATGTATGTCAGTATAGTATAGCCCTGTTTGTTCTCTGTAGTGCAAAATAGCCTGTATAAAATATGCATGAACCGTAACTGGGGCGCCGCGGCGGTCGATATCTGTTATCTCCGGATTTGAGACGGTCCACCGAGATCCGACACGTAGTTTAGTCGACATATTGTACTATTTATTAATTTCTATGTATTTAAGTATTTATATGTATCTATTTATTATATATATCGTCGTCTAGTACCTGCAACACGAGCCTTATGCCTTACAGTGGGACTAGTTCGATTTGTGTAAGATAGTCCCGAAATATTTATTTATTATTATTTATTTATTAATTATTACTAACTAGCTTTTCCTCGCGACTTCGTCAGCCATGCTTGTCTTTAAAGTATGGTTGCTGGATAAAAAATATCCTGTTTTTCTCGTAGCTCAAACTCTACATACCAAATTTCATCCCGACTGGTTCAGCGGTTTAATCGAGAAGGGGTAACATACAGACATAGTGTTGTGTTCCTGGTGGTGAGTAAGGTTGTCAGAGCTCCATCAACTTTTAGGGTAGGCAACGCGCATGTGAATCCTCTGGAGTTGCAGACATCCATAGGCGGCGGTAACTGCTTACCATCGGGCGGGCTGTATTCTTGTTTGCCACCGTCATTGTATGAAAAAAAAAAAAGCTTTACTTTCCCATTTATAATATTAGTATGGATTTTAATCAAAACTAGCAAAGATGATAATAGTATATTACGTATCCAGGGCGGTAAAACAAAAAATGACTCAGATCGCGGGCATTTGTGCCATAAACAAGCGATCTGAGGCCTTCTTTATTACCGCCCGTGGTGCGTACATAGTTTTACGTCTTCATCTGGGTGTAAAGTGAGATTTTCCGTTGCTCCCTAGGGCGGTAAAGCTTTCTTACCGCCCAGTGTGACGTAAAATATTTTTCTCAAAATGCAATAAAATATTGATATTATATTAGGCCGGGAAGTATCGTGTGTCGGGCGCGGCTAGAATTTGATAAAATTTCATACCAAGTTTCAGGCCTGCGGAGTTACCGCGAAAAACGATATTCGTAAATTTTGGACGATTGTCTCTGTCGCTCTCATCGCGCCTTAATTGGAGTAAAACAGAAAGTTGCCCGAAAATTACGAATATCGTTTTTCGCGGTAGCGCCGCTTGTCCGGTAAAGAGCTCTTTTTTAATTTCCATTTCACAGACGAGACAGCATCTTATTCAGCCATATTTTTTTACTTATCAATATCATTGCATATTTGAGAAAGCAAATACATACCGGCGGCGGCGCGTCCATACATGCCGACTCCTGCCGGCTTAACTAACTTTCCCCACAGTTCAACAATTTTCATTGGGCACATAAAGAAAAGGCGAAGCCATGTCAGCTCCTCTTGCCTAAGAAAAAGTAAATAGCCGCCGCCACAGATACATACATCGACACATCTTTATGTATGTCTCTCAATCTTTTTTTCCCCCCCAGCGCAAGTCGGAGCCCGTCATCTTGGAATACTTCGAGCACGGTGACACCAACGCCGCCGCCGAGGACTTCTTGGAATTCGTCACTGCCAAACGGAGCCACCTGGTCTGCGAGACCATCATAGAGACTGCCCTGGAGCACAAGCCCTCGCACTGCGAGATGGCATCAGTCCTGGTGTCGGATTTGTATGGGAGGGTGTTCTCTGCCAGGGACATTGCCGTAGGTAAATACAATTTTAATCATACCCCGTTAGTAGCGTTTACAATGAGAGGTAGGGCACACCGAAGTACCATCACGCTTGAGTCTGGAGCAGCCCGACTGGGGAAGTACCTCCTCCTTACAGAAGACCGCAGCCATAATAGCACTGCTACCTTTCAGGTATGTAGTGTTGTGGTCCTGATGGTGAGTAAGGTTCCCATAGCTCCAACAACTTTTAGGGTAGGCCAAGCGCATGTGAATCCTCTGGAGTGTAGGCGTCCATAGGCTACGGTAACTGCTTGCCATCAGGCGGGCCGTATGCTTGTTTGCCACCGTCGTTAAAAAAAAAGAAGAAAGTTTGATAAAATTCTAACCTAACTTGGTAGTTCGTATTAATTACAGCTATTATCTAAAGTGGGTAGTGACTTTGTCTATGAAGCCGATAGTCCTGGGTTCGAATCCCAGTCGGGAAATTTATTTGTGTGATGCCGCCGCCGAGGACTTCCTGGAGTTCGTCACGGCCAAGCGAAGCCACCTGGTCTGCGAGACCATCATAGAGACGGCCCTGGAGCACAAGCCCTCGCACTGCGAGATGGCATCAGTTCTGGTCTCTGATTTGTATGGGAGGGTGTTCTCTGCCAGGGACATTGCCGTAGGTAAATACAATTTCAGTCATACTTGGAGGAAAGTTTGATAAAATTTTAAGCTAATGCGCTTATGCGATATAACAAAGCTTGTAATAGTGCGTAAATATCGGAAACTGATTCAAATTAATATACATCCAGTTTTCAGCAATAGGTAGATGTAAAGTTTGGATAAAGAGTGTATGAAAATCCTGGTCACAGCACCAACATGAAACAGGTCGCTTGACATGACACGACCTGGTCGTTAAGTCTTAATTATATTTATTGGCTGAATCAACTATTCTTTGTCCCTCGTTGCCATGGTTACGTTCCCCTTAAAGCCACAGTTTTATGACATCTAAATGCACAAAACATGCATATTTCTGGTAGCTATATGTCCCTTCCATAATGTGTCACCTACCAAGCGTGTTAGTAGAACGCGGTGCCATATTTCTTCTAACAAACTATGCCTCAGATGTCTCCTGGCTGACCGGACTGAATAACAACAACAAATAGTTGATTCACTATTAAATCTTTACTCTGTACTTTAGTTTACTACTTATCTCATTTGTTCCTGCGGTATGGACGCTATCCATGTATTTCAGTATTTATTTTTATGTATCTATTATATTTTACGTCTGCTAACTTCAACACAAACCTTATGAAATTACTGTAGGACTTGGTCGAGTTGTGTAAAATTGTATAGTCGAGGCGTGTTTTTTTTTTATACAGACTGACGTGCGTTTGACCTCAGTCGCACGATGGTAAGTGACGACGAGGTCGAAGGTGTAGCACGCTGGTTCAGTAACAGCCTATTCTCTTGCCTTGAAGAGACCCAAATTATATCTTTCCGGGAATACAGACGAAGGGAGCGAATTCCGTTCGGCTGCCGTGTAAATTAGACTGTTATGCTTGCTCGCAGCGTTCGAGCACCTGCTGGAGAAGCTGCCGGACCTGGCGCTGGACACGCCGGACGCGGCGGTGCTGCTGTCCAACTTCATCGCGCGCTGCGTGGCCGACGACTGCCTGCCGCCGCGCTTCGTGTCGCAGCAGCGCGACTTGCCGCTCAACGCCGCCGCCAGGTATGCCGGCTCGCGGTGTTTTATTTTGTCCAATTACTTGCCGTGTGATGCCGGCTGAATGTCAGCACCACCCCATCTAAAAAATCCTACGGACGTCCTAGCAGCGTCCGTTGAAACCCAATCTACAGCTATTGCGGTCGCCAATCCGTCTGACAAGGGTGGCGACTATGGCAACTGCCCCCTAGATGATATAAGTCATATTTGTGGGAGGCCTGTCCAGCAGTGGACTGCATACGGCTGAAATGTATGTATGCACTAGAAAAATACGCATACAGGTATTGTCCCTAAACTGCAAATGTAAACTGCAGCAGAAGGGCAGCAGCGTCCCTTTAAGCGGTGGATTCTACTGCGGTCGCCACCCCACGTGCCAAGCGTGGCAATTATGGAAATGAAGCAAGCCCATGCAGGTATGGAGGAGGCCAATCTCCAACAGTGGATGCCCATCACTTTTCTTGTCACTTGTTGCCATAGTTACGGACTCCTTGACATTCATAACTTGATTTTATTACATGTATACAATCCGTCTGCTTGTATGCCACCTTTGTCATAAAAAAAAACAGTTTTTTTTTAATTTATTTTTATCATTGCAGGCAAGCGATCCACCGGGCCGAAACACTGCTCTCCATGAAGCAAGGTCTCGTGAGGTTGGACAACATTTGGGGAGTCGGAGGTGGTATCAGGTATGTTCCATCGATTTCTACATCTTTCTAGAAGATTTTTAATAAATCCAAACTTTTATACTTCTCTTTACATTAAAGTACAGTAAACTCCAGCGCTCTACAAGACAATACTTTCGTCATCACCACTTGGATGGTTGGCAGGCCTCAACTGTGCATTTTTCCAGAAACTTCCTGCCTCGCATAGTAGAACTTTAGAATAAATTGTCGTCTGCAGTATTTCCGGACTGATATGACATCCAAACCTTCAAGAAAAGAGCGTATAGAGATCTTAAAGGTCGGCAACGTACTTGTGACTCCTCTGGTGTTTTCGAGTGTCCATGGGCGGCGGTAGTTGCTTACCATCAGGCAATCCGTCTGTTCGTATGCTTCCTATATCATAAAAAAAAACTGGCCACCTTATACTGAAAATGATTCTGTTTGACTGGCTGACTGCAACTAACTACATGACGTTGACTGAACATAAGATAATTTCCAAAATTTCAGGCCAGTGAAGTCCCTGATCCGGCAGATCCAGCTGCTGCTGAAGGAGTACCTGACGTGCGGGGACCTGGCCGAGGCCATGCGCTGCGTGCGCGAGCTGGAGGTGCCGCACTTCCATCACGAGCTGGTGTACGAGGTACGCCGCAACGTCCCCAACTGACGTTACTTGTCATGCTGACCTTGCCTATGAAGCCGATGGTCCTGGGTTCAAACTCCAGTCAGGGCAGTTATATGTGTGATGAGCACAGATATTTGTTCCTGAGTCATGGGTGTTTTCTATATATTTAAGTATTTATACATATGTATCTATCTATTGGCAGAGTGCAAAGCGGGTGGAGGGGGTAGCCTAAACGATCACAGCGCCCGCTACGGCTAAAATTGTAATTTTTGTCGCTGACTTGAGCTGTCAAATCCACATTGCAGTAAACGTTTTCTAATCGTTTTTGAGATAAAAATATGGTCCTGGTTGTTGTGAATTGTAATAACGCCAAGAAGAATAGCGACTGTAAATTTTACCAATTTCCAAGACCATGGTGGAAACGAGGCCAAAGAAATAAGTGGATATTTGCCATAAGAAAGAAAAAGTAAGTTATCTAACCTCTAAAATCAAGATTATTATTCAATTTTAATATTATTGGCTATAATGTTAGTGACTACCATTGTCCAAAATTGTGTAATATAGTAAAATATCACAAGATTTCATTAATATTTTTTACAATATTTACTTACTTCTTGTTTGACAGCGGTGACAATATTGTTCAAAATGGCCGCCTGTCACGTGGCGCTGTCGTCGCGCTCGGTCCCAATTACATATATCGTCGTCTAGTACCTACAACACAAGCCTTACTGCGCTTACCGTAGGACGCGATTTGTGTAACATTGTCCCGAAATATTTATTTATTAAATAATACTGTTCCAGACGATCCTGCTCGCGGTGGAGACGATCAACTCCTCGGTGGAGGAGCAGCTGTGCACGTTCCTGGCTGAGCTGAGGCGCTGCGTGATCGTCACCCCCGACCAGATGGACCGGGTGAGTCTATCATTACCAATGCTCGGGACTATGGGTGCAAAACTTTAACAAAACTTCTTAAGTGGACATACAAGAGTGTAAGAGAGCCATAAAAACAATTATATTCTTACACATAAATATTGGCCCCGGACCCGGACCCGGGTATGGGGTATTTGGACCCGGGTATGTCCTTAAACTACGTCCAACAATGAGAGGTAGGGGCGATGACCATCACGCTTGAATCTGGGGCAGCCCAACTGGGGAAGTACCTCCTCCTTACAGAAGACCACAGCCATAATAGCACTGCTACCTTTCAGGTATGTAGTGCTGTGTTCCTGATGGTGAGTAAGGTTCCCAGAGCTCCAACCCCCCTTAAAGGCCGGCAACGGGCTTGTGACTCCCCTGGTGTTGCGGGTGCCCATGGGCGACGGTAATTGCTTACCATCAGGCAATCCGTCTGCTCGTTTGCCGACTATGACATAAAAATAAAAAAAAATTGGCTTATTCAGATTCCGATATACAATTAAATTGGAAACAATTTGCCTAATTTATTCGTGTTTTTCGTGATGATAAGTATTACTATACCTCAGTTCAACAAGTTTTGTTAAAGTTTTGCACCATTAGTGCCGATCACTGCTCATTACCCTTGTTGGTATACTCTTGGCTTATCTCAATCGCTTTTTGTCAAGTTCTTAAATTCCCGTTCTGCTTTCGTCGTCCATTCATTCGTAACTTTTTTATTTGGCTATTTCTTATTACGGCTTAGTTTGGTATAATATCAGCCAGGCCGTATGCTTGTTTGCCATAGTCGTATTATAAAGAAACCTTTTTCTTCGATATTTAAATCGAAAGAACAGTAGAATAAATTGACTCGCAGCGGGACTCGAACCCACAACCACTGGATCACTAGCCCAGTGCACTACAAAATTGTGCTATCCGAGTACCGCTTAGACTTGTAATTTTTTTTATTTATCCCTCGTATAAAATAAATAAATAGAAAATTTTTGAGAAATCTAAGCGGTACTCGTATAGCACGATTGGTAGTGCACTGGGCTGGTGATCCAGTGGTTGTGGGTTCGAATCCCGCTGCGAGTCAAATTTTTTCTATTTTTTTTTTTCGATTTAAATATCGAAGATATTCGCTAGCAGACGTTTCTGCATAATAAAAAAAAAACACTATTTTTACCCAAACTACAACTTATATTAACCATTAAACAAATCGCAGGGCTTCCTGCGCGTGCTGGAGGACATGTCGGACATCGTGCTGGACGTGCCGCTGGCGTACATCATGCTGGACCGCTTCCTCGAGCGTTGCCAGCAGAAGTTCAAGCTGGGCGACGTCGTCATCAAGCGTATGCCGAGCAGGTGAGGCTAGTTGCTCATAACTATACATGCATACATACATTTCAGCAGTATGCAGTCCACTGCTGGACATAGGCCTCCCATAAATATGACTTGTATCATCTTGGAGGGTAGTTGCCATAGTCGCCACGCTTGGCAAGCGAGTTGGCGACCGCAGTAGCTGTAGATTGGTTTTCGACGGACACTGCTGCCCGTCCGTAGAATTTTTCCCTTTGTCGCCTCTTACGACACCCGCGGGAGGAGATGGTGTGGTGCTATTCTAGTCAGCCGGCATCACACGGCATCCTAACTGGTACGAGAAGATATTATATACCTTTCCAGCAGGAACGATATTTTTTGTATATGAGACTGACCAGCTTTTGACCTCAGTCACACCTGATGGTAAGTGTCGACGAGGTCGAGGGTGTAGCACGCTGGTTCAGTAACAGCCTATTCACTATTGCCTTGAAGAGACCCAAATTATATCTTTCCGGGAAAACAAACGAAGGGAGCGAATTCCATTCCTTAGCAGTCCGCATTAGGAAGGTAGAAGCGAATCGCTTCGTGCGAATGAATGAAATATTCACAACGTAAGGATGAAACCGCTCCCTTCGTCTGGACGTCCGGTGGTGGAACGGAGATGGCGGAATTAAATCGTGCAATTCCTGTGCACACTCTCCAAAATGTATGCTGTAAAACATAGACAAACTAGCAACCTTGCGACGATGCTCAAGGCTTTGTAACCTTACACTCAGTAATTCAGGATCGCCAATGAGTCTGCGTTTGCTTATCGCTAGCCACAATAAAAACATCGAGAAACTTATTTTTACATACAAGACTGACCAGCGCTTGACCTCAGTCGCACCTGATGGTAAGTGTCGACGAGGTCGAGGGTGGCGCTGCTTCAGTAACAACATAAAAGTCTTGCCTTGAAAAAATCCTGTTATCGACAAATACATACTACTTCAACGACAAGACGTACACACAGTCTTATATCGGCTACCTAACCTAGACGCCGCGTGCCACCGATCTTGAACAAATTGAACGTAATTAAACTTTCGATCCAATTTACTTTTATTATTTGCAATTAATAGTTCCAAATTGTTTTCTAAAGTATGTAAATATATAAAAGATAAAACTATCGCGGTTCGCCGATCGCCGGAGCCGCTGTTATGGTAGGACGCAGGTTCGATTCGTCCACCGACAACGACTCTAAGCACACCTATTTTAGATACAATTTTGAGTAGTTATAAGCAAATTTGAAAGAAAGAAAAAACATTTATTCATGATAAAACAACACAAAACAAAAGACCATAAACATTAATTTAAAAAAACATTTTTGTCACAACTCAGCATTGTAGCTGGCAAAGTCAGCGTTGTTCTTCCGTTGTGACCCAGGTGTACACCGTTCGCTGACGAGAAAGCTAATAATATAATTTAATAATATTATGATCAATAAATAGATATATATGACGGCCGGTCTGCCCTAGTGGGCTCAAATCCCAGTAAGGGCATTTGTGTAATGAACACAGGTATATTCCTCAGTCATGGAAGTTTTCTCAGTCATTTAAGTAACTGTATATTATATATATATTTGGCTGAGCCACAACACAAGCCTTCCTGAGCTTACTGTGGGGCTCAGTCAATTTGTGTAAGAACGTCCTGTAATTTCTATTTTGTTACAGGGGCCGCAAGCGCTACGTGTCCGAGGGAGACGGTGGCGCCATCAAGGACCACGCGCTCAAACTTCGCGAGTAAACTGCTCTACGCCGTCGCACACACAAACACACACACAAAACACACACACACGAACACACACACAAAACACACACACACGGGCTTAGTTCAAAGCTGTATGCTCAACTTTAAAAAAATATGAGTCAAAACCGCGCGCACTCGTCACTGCTTTGAAAAAAAAAAACTCGGAAGACTTCAAAATTAAATACAGTAACTTAGTATCAGTGGCGGTTCGTAACAATCTTTCTTAGTGAAGGTGTAAGGAATATGGCTTCCAATAGACAATCGCTAGATGTGAAAATTATTATAATTAAAACTTGAGAGTCAATGACTACTTACAAACGGATAAACTCACGTGTAATTATATCGCACTAGGCGAAATGTTTCAGGTAAGCTCTGGTACCCGATACAAAATCGCTCATGAAAATTAATATAATTAAAACTGCTATCCACTACTTAGTTATAAACGGATAAACTCACGTGTAATTATATCGCACTAGGCGACATGTTTCGGGTAAGCTTTGCTACCCATTTTTTCAGTGAGTGTTACACCCTCAACGCGAGCGGTGTGTCTGACTCGGCCACAATAATATAATGCGATATAATTACACGTGAGTTTATCCGTTTGTAACTAAGTAGTGAAAATTAACCGTCGGTAATCGGGGTCTACATAATTAGGGGCATTCTTATTTTAACTTGTACATTAGCACGTCTTGTTATGTCCCACCTAACTGTCTCTAGAAACTTCCTGCCTCGCACATCAAAACTGTAGATTGATTTGCCGTCGGTATTTCCGGACCGATACGACCGATATCTTAAAAGCTGGCAACGCGCTTGTGATTCCCCTGGCGACGATAATTGCTTACCATCAGGCAATCCGTCTGCTCGTTTTGCCACCTTGGTCATAAAAAAAAAACAAGTTGGAAAATACCCGTCCACGCGCCGCCACTGCTCTCTATACAACTCACGTTTTTTTTAATTGACATTTGATACCGAGTTTTTTTTTTCTGGTACTGACGATAGATCTCTCCGATAAGTTGCTAATATTAAAGTCATGAGACACTCATACAAAACAGTGCTGGATGTAACATCAGAGCGAGAGGGCTATACTTCGGATATAGATTAAAATTTTAAGCGATATACATGTACATAACTTAACCTTAATAAGAGGCCATCCACATATTACGTAATAGTATGACATGGGGTTTAAGAGTCAAAATTTCGTGTGATATGTGGATGGCCCTGAATGAGTCAAATTCTGAATAGGACGAACTTCGAGTATATTGGTTGTCGTGAAATGTTAATTCGGTTACCATAAAGGCTTGGGCACATAGGCGCGTTTTGTGAGCGTGGCGGTACCGCAGCGTGACACCGGTGTGGCTAATGTAACGAAATAAGGCACACATTCGGACGGCAGTGTCGCGCCCCGCTGCGCCACGCCACAAAACGCGCCCAATGTGACCAAGCCTTAAGACATAACGGATAAGCGCCATCTAGTGTATTCAAGCTCAGTACGCTCTCTTAGGCCTCAATAATTCTAAATTCTTAGTTTATGACCCACACACACAATACACAATTTTTGTACAAAGCGATGTGTCGAAATGTTATTTTGTATCGTCGACGGAACACACACATATATTAAAGTACTAATTTGTATAATTAATTTAAATATTTAATATTGTCTTCGATTGCCGCGATAATTACTCATGAAATAAAACAACTAAAACGGATTAAATCGCGTACACTAATTTAAACTTCATCCCGACGTTTCGAACCCTTTAGCAGCGTTCGGGTCCACCCGATGACCACGAACGCTGTTTTAGTTGTTTTATTTCATAATTTAAATATTGTTTGATGAAAGTAACCTTTAGAAATAAATTAAAAATGGTCCATTTGAACGCGGAGAACACCTAAACATGTCGTGCTTACACCATCGACACCTAAAACTGTCATGGCGGATGTGTCAAAGTAATTATCAGACAGATTAGGTTTATATCCGTTCATTGCTAGTCGAGGTGTTGGCGTGTACGTCACATTTGGGAAAAATGGATTATAATTTAAAATTTTGGGAGTCATTCTAATATTTTATGAATGAAATTGGCTTTACGCACGTTTGTTTAGTCATGCGCGCTACACGTTTCGGAGACCATAGGCCTCTACTCTTAGTGCCGAGTGTCTGTACGCCTCGCCGCTCAGCCGGCCCGTCACGCACTGACAGACATTCCACACTCTTAGTTCTTAAAAATTGAGACCTATGCTCACCGAAGCATGTCGCACGCGTGACTAAATAAACGTAAGTTATTCCCTCATTTTACTTTATAAAATATTATAATATTTAAATACAAAAATGCTTAATTTGTTTTGTATTGTACACATTCAACCTGATCAAATTGGCTCCAACTTACCATTTAAATTGTGTAGTGTATAAATGCCTTATTATACCAAAATGATTATTTCATTAGCATACAAACAGAAGTACAACTCAGCAAACATGACAAGCAATATTGATAGTGGTATTTTTAAAAAACTAGCTCATAATTATCGTGAATTGACTTGTATACGAAGTCGCGTTCACACGCCATCTATCGCGTTAATATCAAAACACCAAGAACGGGATGGTCTTATTAAATAGGTTTGACAGAGAAGGCGCAGCTTGTTACCATCCTTATTTAAGGGCAACAAACCGACTAAATTAAGTTAGCTAACGGCCATTTTGAAATATGATTTCAAGTTGGTTGTATTGCGCGTCTATCCTTTTTTGGCATACGCCTGTCTAAACTCTAGTTATACTTGCTCTGAGGTTCTATGCCAGCTGTATGAAGTCTTGGTACACATATAGCAAAAAAAAAGTTTGCAGTAAACGCGATTTTTTATAGACTGTCCGTATTCTGCGATCATTGATACGAGCCTAACATAATATATGTCTAAAGACAAAAATATATGTATGTAAAGATATATTTAGTATTTGGATGCTTACTGAACTTTAAATATATTGCTTAAATTTGTAAGATAAAATTAAGATTTAAACTTAGACATGGCAATTTGGAATGCAACATTTTATTAAAAAAAATTATGAAAAAAAAATTGTCTATGGTCTTCATAGACTATTTATATATTTGACGATGTGCTTTTATACTTTCAAATGTCAAATTAAAAAGTAATACAGCTTACTTTAAGGTTAGTGCTTTAAATTGTATGTTTCATGTTTAGTACAAACCATAGAGCATCTTTATTTTTGTTGCGTGCGACGGCGCGCAGTGTTGCCAGACTTGTATTTTAAGAGCAGCTGGTTTTTTTTAATTTGCATACTACTGGGTTTAATTAAATCAAAGTGTCACTTGTTTAAATAATACGCATTTTTGTCTACGACCTAGTTCTGTGCAAATTGAAAAGCCCGCCGCTGTCTTTGGATATTAATTTTTATAAAATATAATATGTTCTAAGTTGTATGTAATCAATTTTACGATTTTTTTTTACACACGAGCGCGAGGTAACAGACATAATGTTTTGACAGTATTTATAGGTTATAAAAACAAAATGTCCATAGACAACCTAGGATTGGAATTTGTTTCAACTTTTTTTTTTTAATTTACACTGCCTACAGGTTAACAAATTTGTTTATGATTTTGACATGTCGAACGGTTTTTTTTTATGACAGCTCCATTGGGCCTATTTCATAGTGACTTCTAACTTGTAATATTAGTAGGAGTCTCTATCTACTTCCTTTTATTAGAAAGAGAGTTCCACTAATATTTGTTACTTACAGGTATTTATTAAAAAAGCCTTTGAGCCTGTATTCTATTTTTTGGACCCGTGACTACGAAATAATACTAGACGTAGTATATTATACAATTTAGGGTACGCAATGCGCATGTGAATTCTCTGAAATTGCAGGCGTCCATAGGCTACGGTAACTGCTTACCACCAGGCGGGCCGTATGCTTGTTTGCCACCGTCGTTGTATAAAATAAAAAAAATATTATACAATGTATTATGCTTAACGTCAGCCTTTGGATATCTCAGTATACATAAAATAAAATACACTGTTGAGATATTTCTGAGCATCACTGCCGCTCATAATTATCTGATAGAGCAAAATGCGACGTATATGTATATCGTGAAGACACTTGATATGTTAAATTGATTTTATCTTGTCTCTATATCGTTGACGATAAAAATTGGTCTTCTAAATAGATTTTACTCGACTAACAAAAAGAGGGTAATGTTCTGTTGCTCCGCGCCTGCGTGTCACGCGTTGATATTTTTTTAACGCTCTATCCGTATAGAATAGGTGTTTTAAATTTTTATAAGCAAACTGGGTGAATGCGGGCTACTTTCGCAAACGGACATTGTAATAAATATTTTTTTTACAAAAAAATAGCAAAATGTTTGTATGAGACAATTTTGATTATAAAATGTTTGTACTAACAAATTTACAGATCTTGAAGGATGAAGCTGTATTAAAAATATTATCTTTTTAATATCCCTAATAACAAAATGTACACTTTATGTTTTTTTTAATATAATATAATCAATATAATATGTCAAAAAACTGCTAATTATCTGTTTCCAAAATTAAATATATAAGAACTATGAACAATACTTTTGGCATTTGCTATTTTTATAAAAAAAAAATATTTAAAAAGTTTGCTCAGACCCCAACACCCAGTTATTAGCGAGAGAGTGATACTTTCTAATTATTTTCAGGCCACGCGATAACTATATTTTTAAACAAGTACATTTAGGTTAGAACAGCAAAATTGACATATGTCAATAGAACATCAACTGACATTTGGTGACAGTTCGTTTAGACAACAAAAGCACGTAGGTATTAACTTTTTTTAATTTTCGAACTTCTCTATCGCACGAACGAGCGAGAGAGAATATATTCGCTGTACTCCTTTAGTACTTTTCAACAGTTTGTTTGAGTAGCCTTAAAGTGCCTACAATGCTAAAAGCCCTGTAAATATAATATATCTTTCCCCTATTGCTAGCTAAGGTACAATCATCATCATATAGTTGGCAGTCAGTATGGCCAAATATATAGTTAACACATACTTACTGCCTATATAAATAAAGATCTGTATAGATATACTTGGTCACTTTGTATGTCACAATTTGACGATGTCTGTATATTAGAATATGGTTCGCTTCATGTTTATACGAAAAAAGTTAGCTGTCAAAAGGTTAAAGAAAACGAACCGTCAAGTCCGTCGTACTTTGAAAAAATCTCGTGTTGATTGTGTTGTCTCTGGTTTCATGTGTTACCCGAACCCACAATAAAAAAAAAATGGTAACACCGCCCCAAAGTCCATACGAAGATAAAAAAAAAATTTACAGCGGCGCTACCGCAAACAACGATATTCGTGAATTTCGGACGATTGTCTTTGTCACTCTCATGACACCCTAAATTGGAGTAAAAGAGACAGATGCCCGCAATATACGAACTTCGACGTTCGCGGTACCGGGCCTGGCTCCAATCACCCGTGCAAAGCTTGAAACTCGATTGTGCTGAATTGCCCAGTAGCCACAACCAAAAAAGTAAAGTGAAGTGACACAGATACAGTTGAAACGCAGTAACTCTGTACTCATCCCTTACAGAGTTACGTCATTTTTCATTTGAATGCCAGAATGAGTTCGAGGTTTTTTCAAAGTAGTGACGAAATGGCGGATTGTCCAAGTTTTTGAGTTAAGGGTGATCAAGCGGGGCTCCTCTGCCGTCCCTTGGAGCTCTGCTCGGAGCTTAACCGATTCAGTGCGGATGGCAAGCGAGTCATCAATGTTTTTAACGTGTGGCGTATGACACGAGAGGAGTGTCATCAAGAATAATGGTTCGCCGCCACAGACAAAAGTTTTTGAAAATGGAAGACGCAATGAATCGGTTAAACAAGGCGTTAATGCTGCTCATACTTTGCCCACCACATGTGCATTTGATCGCGTGGCCTGTCAGTCATTTTGGTGCCTGGTCCCGTTGTGGATGAATTGTGATTTATTTTGACTGGTGAATGTTTTGAGTCAGTGATTGGCTAGTTTGTTAATAAATAAAATAAATAGAGGATATTTCATATATTGCTGTTTTATTTGTTTACATTACATGTGCGGCCAAGAGAGCTTGACCAACTGGGAGACTTCGAGTTGGAAGGCCTGGGTACTGATGGATCGAGGTCCAAAATACCTTTGTGATCTCAAGAGTTGAAGGGCGTTAGATCGCACAGGATATTGGTGAAATCTAGTGTCGGAGCCCAAGAACCACTGTGGGTCGCTGAGCCAGCGGAGTAGTCAGGGACCGGAACTGGTTACCAAATAAGGGGTTTTACCCTAAGTTTTTGATAGGGTTGTTTTTAAATACCCTATTCGTTTGGTAACCGTATCATTGACTTACCCGGACGATAGGCTAACCAATTTAATAGACTATGAAATGGTAAGCGCTAAACATTAAAGCTATTTTTACCCCATCCGACTCGGTAACCATGTAAAACCCGGGTAAGCCTATCCATAATGGTTTCCATATCGATAGGGTAACCCTATTATAGGCTAACCACATCGTTACGGTAAGACTTCTATAGGACTACCCTATCGATATGATTAATCAAATGAAGGGGTTTTCCGGTCTCTGGGAGTAGTAGTATTTACGTCCATTTATACCATTGGTAATATACTTAACCTTTTCGGCGCCATGTCAATTGCTAACGCTCACACGCCATGCCATCGAAATGTCAAAACTGAAGTTTTTATGCGTGTGCACGTAGGTCTATTTTGCTCTGTATATATAAACTTTGGCGTTGAACCTGCATCTACAGTGCCAATATATAACCTCGTAACGCCCAGTGTGCATTACAATGCACACTCTCTTTCAATGGAGTTGAAATCTTTTATAAAAGGAAATAGGGTAGAATTTCTTTTGTTTCATTAGATTTCGAGGTTGGTTTTAATTATTAAATATTTTAGTATGGTGGGCCTTACGAGGTTAAATAAAAAAAAACAAATAATCATAAATCTATATTTATTAATTCCAATCTTAAAATAAATACAACTTGTGTAAAATAAAACATTTCTTTTAATTAAAGCTAATACTGGTTATTGCTGTGGTACATTTTCGATGCTTGCATCTGAAAATGAAAAAAAGATTATTAAGCCTTATTGTTTATTTTTTTGCCTTAATTGCACATGCCGTGCTCTTTTACTAAAATATTATAAATATTGTTAGACACACACGCGTTACTTTGATGACAGGTCTGGCCTAGTGGGTAGTGACCCTGCCTATGAAGCCGACTGTTCTGGGTTCAAATCCCAGTAACGGCATTGATTTGTGCACAGGTATTTTGCTCGTGCGTCGTGGGTGTTTTCTTTGTATTTAGGTAGGCTAGGTAGCCAGAGATAGAGAGGCATGGAAGGCAATGGAGGAGGCCTTTGTGTCCAAAAGACACGTCGACCCGACGGTTGTTGTATAAAACATAATTAAATAAACATTTTATTAAAATTATTAACTGTATGTTCGATAATAAAAGCCTTTGAAAATGAAATATTATATAGGTATATCATGACGGAAAACGGAGTGTGGGACGCCCTCCGACCAGGTGGGATGACGATCTGCGAAAGATTGCAGGCAGATGCTGGATGCGGAAAGCTGTAGACAGGGTACTATGGTGCTCTTTAGGGGAGGGCTATGACCAGCAGTGGACTACTATATAGCTTGTTGATGATGATAGGTATATCATTGGGTGAGTACCCACAACACAAGCCTTCTTGAGCTTACCGTGGCACATAGACAATTTGTATAATGATAATTTTATTTTATAATACAAATGTACTTATTTGCTTAAATAGAATATGTATTTATATCTACGTACATGTCATAAGTGCTCTAAAATGCGTCCAGAAACCGTAGGCAATGACCAGCATTACCAACCATCAGAAAGATTTCAGTAGGTAATGTTAACATTACCTACTGAAATCAGTAGGTTATGAATTTAAATTTGGAACAGCTGTCAAATTCAAGTGGGGTGTCTAATCTAGTATCTATAGATATTAATACAGCCATTGATACGAAACGCCAATTTGTTATGTTTTTTTAATATAAATCGAACGACATTTGAACTTGAGTGACAGTAGAATAGGGAGTTCATTCGCTTGTCTATGGTTTTAAAAAAAAAATTACTGAGATACGAAATACGCAACGCCGCCGTTCCAAGCTGTCATTTGTTTTGTTTGTTGACTTTTTAATGTTTACAAGTAACCCTAGTAATAAGTCGTTTCCCTACGGTTTCTGAACCCATCTTAAATCACTTAATGATATGTGTTTAGATAAAGTAGTGTATGTAACTATACATAATTAGGCATTACAACAAGAGTGTGGGTTTATGAAACGAGCCGAAGGCGAGTTTCATAATAATATCACACGATTGTGCCCCGAATGCCCTTCATTATGCACAGATACATAAACTACTATTAACAAAAAATAAAAGTAAAACTAAATTAACCCTAAAATATAACAAAAGGTGAACAAAGGTGCAAAAGTGCCCATAATGCTCGCGGCATTACCGCGCCGAATAGCTCTATAGTAATATAGACAGCCTTTGCACCAGAAACGACTCGGAGCAGGGGTCCTCTCTCTTTTGCCTGAGTCAATGTATAATGTCTTATAATTTTTATGTACTAATGTTTACATTAAAAAAACCGATAATACCTATAGTATTCTAGTCTCGACGGGGCCGCTCGCCATGTGTGGAGTACCTCTCCGGGACCTGTCGGTACTGCCACCACTGCACCACGGCCGCCACTGCTGCCACCACCACCGCTGCGCTTATCATAATACCCTTAGCTAGCACCTCCATTCTGAAACTGTTGGAAGTCATTTTATATTATTTGATTGCATCCATAGGCTACGCGGTAACCGCTTAGGCGCGCTTGCCGCCGTCATTCTTTAGAAACAAATATGTATAATAAATTTAGCTATTTACGATGAAGTTTAGAATAAATACCATATTTTACTTATATACACTATAAGCACAATAGAAGTATTGCTGGGAAATAATTATAAATTTATTTATTCAAATTTTAATGCACGTAAAAAAATAGTTCCAAAGGCAGGTTTAATGCCATAAGGCATGCTCTACCAGTCAAACATAGGGCTAAACAGAAATGTGTTATGAGTGGGTGCAGTGAGAACTGGGACACAAATATTACTTTAGTTTTTTTTGTTAGACTTAACCTTCATCATCATCATCATGCCAGCCGAAAGACTTCCCCCAAAACAACCTAAGAAGACTGATCCTGCATCTTCCACATCCAGCGGTATCCCACGACTATAACTAGGTTGTTGGTCCACCTTACCCTTAAGTATGCAAAATAAATTAATCAGCATTTTATTTATATGGTTTTAATTAAATCTTTTAAACTGTATTCCTTAACAACTAAAATATCAGACATATATAATATTTTATTTATACATATTAAATTATAAAGTATATGACACTGGCCAAATCATATATTTATATAATTAGCCATAATCACATTCTGAACTGATAAATAATGGGCTTAAGATGGAATCACGAGAGACATGATACGATAAATAGATACAGATAAACTTGCTATACGTACAGATAGATTGTCAAAGAGTATAGAATGTATAACTTCTGCAGCCTTATTCTACGCAATGTATAGAGTGTATCTAATGTGTAGTAATTAGCATTAAACTTAAATAATTGAATATTGTTTCTTTCACGCCATTTTACTTACCCACTAAACTCCCAGGCTAACACACCTACCTATTGATCAAACATATGTTGTTTAGGTATTGAAAATTACCGAACAATTGGTACTTACATTTATTATACTAGTCTAGTTATTGCTAGTTTGAATTATGTTTGCGTTGCTGTTGCTATCAAAGTTATTGCTATACTAGAAGCTAAATTAAAACTATCACTCGGAATACATATTCAAAACACCGCTTAGGTTTTCATGTAATTCCCCGTGAAATGCGAATTGCGAATGCGCAGTGCGCACTTAGATCAAAATCACAACAATAATGTCAAAACCTATTTTAGTCAAAATACTTGAAAAATTTGCGCACCGTTCCGTTTCATTTGATAAATATCAATTTATATATTAAAAGATTTTTAATGTATCAACTAAGCAATTGAAATATAAAACATACAATTTCCAGATATTTGTTATATTAAAATTAAAACACTGTGATGTGTTAGAAGTACTTTAACTTAATTGTAGACATTTTAATTATGCTTAGAACGGAACGTTATTTTAGATAGTAGCTCTTTAGAAATTATGCTTTATTACTAAGTAGATAAACTAAAAATAAGCGGCTATTTTACATATACATTATAAGATTTATAAGTAATAAATAATGGTTAGCTATAATTGATCTGATAAAAAAACATAATCGAAAATTTCGATTTCAATATCACTACACTAGTACAGTCTTATAATATCACAACACTATCTGAACTGTCAACGTCAACCAAATCAAATACGAAACGAAAATAAATTATTTCACAAGGCAATTAAGGAACGCAATAACGACAAAGATGAGTATGCGCGAGGAAGATAGGCAAAAGAACAACAACTGCCCAGGCCGCGGCCTCGGGTTGGCCGCCGCGGCATTAGGCGTTGGTGTTGGGGCTGCGCTGTACTACTTCCTCAGCAAGAAGCCCGAGAACCCAGACGGAGAAGGCTCCACTACAGGCTGGGCCTGCGAGCAACCACACACCTTGTGAGTCATAGAATAAGAGCCATTTTCCTATACGCTTTGCTTTCGCTTTTCTGCATGAGTTAGTAGTAATAATTACTTCATTATCTAATTTTAATAGTATTTGACATCAATTACCTTGATTTTAATTAGTTGTAATAATAAATAGATACGTATAAATAAGTATATTAATAATGTTAGCATTTAATTTCACATCTACCCTACATTTCCATTATTCATATTTTAAGATCTTACTTTTTTAATTTATTCATGAAAGAAAACAACTAAAACGGATTAAATCGCGTATATACTAATTTAAACTTCATCCCGACGTTTCGGACCCTTTAACAGTATTCATGGTCATCAGATGGACCACGAACAAGTCTTTCATGAGTAATTATCGCGGCAACCAAAGACAATATTTTTAATTTATTGTTAAGAGGTATCCTTGGAATTTTTTAAAAGTGTACACTGTTATAAACACTTATAATACACCAGCCAGTGTATCTATTTATTGGTAAACAGTAGAATTACTTTATCACCTTTTAAGAACCTGTTGTAGTGTTACAATATACTTTTTAATCTAGATACCTTACAATGTTAAGTTTGTAAAATTTAGAGGGTAATTTTTTATGTCAATATGTACGTATTAAAAAAACAGTTTTTTATTATATTATTGTATCTTGCAGCTCTTTGAGCTAAAAGTGTGCCCAATTAGGTTGTATAAGTTGTTAGAAAAGTTTATCACTGTCAGTTTTGTGATGATATTAAAATTCAATCAAAACAAGGGTTTAGCTGTTATGTTAACTACACTTTAGAACTCTAACATCTAAACCCTCTAAAGTGGCACTTACCCCTCAAAACATCGACCACAATATGCAACCCTTCCACACATCCTTGTCCACTTCAATTTTAAAAATTACCTAGTATGTACACCTGTACAAGCAACGTTACTATACAACGTCAAAGATATCGATTTTCCTCATACTACATCACTACTGGGACTATTATAAACTTTATTCAACCTACTCACTACATTTTATATTGTATAACATACCCCCTATACACTGTTTTACAAATAAGAAATGTTATAAATGTGATGTAATAGTTGTATAACTGTCTACTCATTACACATTAATATACCACTGTTCATAATTATCTACATAATTTAAGGTACAGTCAACCAATTTGTTTTATAGGCCACTTGGTTCCTTACAGTGAAAATCTATATGAAAGAAGCAAAAGATCTCTTATTAACGTCAATGTGTGTGTTCGAAGTGGCCTAGAAATCAAATTGGTTGACTAAACAGGTTTAAATAATAACAACTCATTCTCACAACCATTATAACACCGTAGAAACTTAATATTAGACGACACCGACACCAGCATGGAAAATAACTGCAGCAACTCCACAACATCCTTAGAGGACTCTTACACAACCATCTCAGAGGCCACAACCACAGATACCAGCGTTCATTCCGACTCCGAAGACTCCTACATAGACCTTATACCCAACTTGGAGGAGTCCTTCTCGTTGTCTGAAGGCTCTGACTGGGACGTAACAGGGTCGTCTTTGGACGTGCCGAGCGAAGAGAGGAGGGCTGTGTCACCTGTTAGAATGATGGTTGGGGGTTTAGCAGCTCTTTTTAGTCCCAGGCCCAGTGGGCGGAGGAAGTTTAAAGCGTAAGTTTTTTTTTATATTTTTTTTTTTACATTATATATATATTTATTGATTATCCAGATTTATGAGAAACTAGCATTTCCTCGTGACTTCGTCGGCCAGCCATGCCCGTCTTTAAAGTATGGTTGCGGGATAAAAATTATCCTATGTCCTTTCTCGTAGCTTAAACTCTGTATACTATAGTTAATCCCGATTGGTTCAGAGGTTTGAGCGTAAAGAGATAACAGACAGAGAGAGTTTCGCATTTATATTAGTATGGATTGATTACCCACTTCGCAAAATTTCTAAAATGACATATGTCGCACTGTTTTAACAGACTGCAAGAAAAGTTGGGTGTGAGATCAAGTCATAAAATAATGCAACTTTGGATCCGGGTATGTCCTTAAACTACGTCCAACAATGAGAGGTAGGGCACAGCGATGACCATCACGCTTGAATCTGGGGCAGCCCAACTGGGGAAGTACCTCCTCCTTACAGAAGACCACAGCCATAATAGCACTGCTACCTTTCAGGTATGTAGTGTTGTGTTCCTGATGGTGAGTAAGGTTCCCAGAGCTCCAACCCCCCTTAAAGGCCGGCAACGCGCTTGTGACTCCCCTGGTGTTGCGGGTGCCCATGGGCGACGGTAATTGCTTAACACCAGGCGATCCGTCTGCTCGTTTGCCGCCTATGTCATAAAAAAAAAAATGATCTAAAATTTCGTCTTGACGTTTCGAACACTATGCAGTGGTCATGTTCAATGGGTTGATTCGTTTTTCATCATCTTCCTCGCGTTGTCCAGACATTTGCCACGGCTCATGGGAGCCTACTAATCCGAGGATTTGACGTAGGCACTAGTTTTACTAAAGCGACTGCCATCTGACCTTCCAACCTAGAGGGTAAACTAGGCCTTATTGGTATTAGTCCGGTTTCCCCACGATGTTTTCCTTCACCGAAAAGCGATTGGTAAATATCAAATGATATTTTGTACATAAGTTCCGAAAAACTCATTGGTACGGGACGGGGTTTGAACTTGCGACCTCCGGATTGCAAGTCGCACGCTCTTACCGCTAGGCTACCAGCGCTTTATTTTTATTTATTTATTTTATTTGTTTAGTTTTTATTTCATGAATAATTATCGCGGCAAACGTAGGTAATGGGTATTAGGTTCTCAATTTGTCAGAAAATATGTTTTTATGTATCTCCGATTGCTCAATGACGTATGAAGAGATTCGGATAAATATTATGTTTTTCTTAATACTCTTAATAGTAAAGTCAGGAACATTCATTGTTGAGCCATTTAGGGTTCATTTTATATTGGGCATTTCATAGATTAAGGACTAAACAAAAGGCAATAGCTTGAACCGTAAGTGGTTCAACAAATAAAGTCGGTGACTGTACTGTACAGTTCTGTTACAGCAAAATTAAATTTAAACTTGTAGACGAGGTTTTTATACTTTTTATATTGTCTCTGGATTTGTATTCTTTATTTTTGTTATTCTATCGTTTAATAGAGTTGTACCTATATATTTGCTGACCTCGATCGCCTTTTAGTCCATTTTTTCTCACCTTTACCTATCGAATTCCCACAAAACTTGAAAGATTTAACCAACGGTCCTGTACAGTATACCTTACGGTACCAAATCTTGGAATGCTTTTACCCCTTCAGCATCTTCGTATAAAATCATGCTCCTCATTGGTCACCCATCGATGTATAAAACTCAAGATCTATATTCTTAACATAAAAAATCCTTGTCAGGTCAACATGCCAAAATCTTATATTATAACTAGCTGTGCCCTTCGGTGTTACCCGCGGTTTATTAGGAAAAAACGTAGCCTATGTGTTAATCCAGGGTGGCATCTAACTGCATACCAAATTTTATTAACATCGCTCCAGCCGTTTAGACATGAAGAAGTAACAAACATACACACTCACAAACTTTCGCCTTTATAATATTAGTGTAGGTATCATGATTAATTTAAATACCATTAATTTAACTCAAGTAACACAATACAAGACAGAATGACAATGTCTATACAACCCGGACCCGGGTATGTCCTTAAACTACGTCCAACAATGAGAGGTAGGGCACAGCGATGACCATCACGCTTGAATCTGGAGCAGCCCAACTGGGGAAGTACCTCCTCCTTACAGAAGACCACAGCTATAATAGCACTGCTACCTTTCAGGTCTGTAGTGTTGTGTTCCTGATGGTGAGTAAGGTTCCCAGACCTCCAACCCCTCTTAAAGGCCGGCAATGCGCTTGTGACTCCCCTGGTGTTGCGGGTGCTCATAGGCGACGGTAATTGCTTACCACAAAAAAAAAACATGTTTAGCAGCAGTACGTCTCAGTGCTACACTAGTTGTATGTAGATGTCTCGCTGTCAAAATAACTCAACATGTATCCATTAGATGGCGCTGTGCCACAGTACGGAAAAGAGAGAAATAGCCAGCATGTCAGAGGTACGCGACTTTATGTAGACATTGCCATTATGTCTTATATGTTTCTTGACCTAACTTTAGTAAGGTTGGTTTTTCATGTGAATATAATAGTACTAGCTTCTGCCCGCGGCGTCGCACGCGCAGAAGAATGCCTGTAACCGGTAGCAATTATCATAGTTATTTTCTTTTCATTCAATAAGAAGTTCACACAGCGTTTCTTTGGTCTCTCAGTTGACATTTGACTCCATCTCCGTCCAAAGTTCGCCCTTTTTGACCCCTTTTGGGAAGAATTTCAAAAAACGCTGAAATAACTTTTCTTGTATTCGAATAAGGAGTGTTTACACAAAATTTCTAGTCTTGCTTTAAATTTGACACAATCCCCGACAAACTTTCAACCCCCTTTTTAACCCCTTTATGGTGGATTTTCCAAAAATCCCTTCTTAGTGGGTCCTTCCGGTATATAATCTACCTATTGTGAAAAAATCAGCTATCTAGGTTAATCGGTTTGGGGCTGGGCGTTAATCAGTCAGTTAGGACTTTCACGTTTATATATCTAGATTTCATTTGCACAGACGCACACATGTAAATAAAAATTAAAAATCTGAAATTTTTCTAGTAAAAATTGTAGATACCTATGTATAATGCCAGAGGCGCTCGAATTGGGCGGGGCGAAGCGTGCAACGTCCAATCTAAACGTATCAAACCGTACGACAGCGGACGCGCGCGTAGCGTGCATCCCGCGGGAGCTAGACGCTCCGCTACACGCTGAACGCTCCGCTTTGAGTGTCCACTCAGGCCTCACGTAACCAATAGTGTATCTTGAGTATCATCGATGTGGTTACTGGTCACCTAACACGATGACACCTTCGTAAAGAATGCTGTTAGATAGTGTTGTGTGGTTTGTGTATGTGTGTATTTCGCAATTTTTATATCAACCCAAACTGAGAGAATCATATAGGTAGGTATCGCCACGAGAGTTGAGGCCACGCACACATTCAACATTGCATGTAATGATAGCGAAGTTTTGAAATTAGTGTTCTTTTTTCTTACCGATAGCAAAATAGCAAACTGCAAGATTGACTAAAGATTTTTTCAATTTATATGTATAATTACAATAGGCGAGATGAATGATTTTTAATTATGTATCACTCGATTCGTTTCGTTGTGGGGATCAAATATCTGTATGGGACCTATGGCGTAAAAGCTACCCAAAAGTCAGAAATGAGAGTCAAAGTCTTACTACCCGCTCGAAACGCTCCCTACAAAATGATACTTAACGGTGACGTCACGGCTACGTTGTCGCCCTCTTTAAAGTATGGAAAAGTAATGTTTTTGCTATTTTGACCGTGAAATATTGGGTTTATGTATATGTATAGTTGTTATACAATGTTTGTTTAAGTATAATGTAAGAAATTAAATGGTACCTTTATTTTTTTTAATTTTTAATTTTGAAAAATCTAAAAATTTTGAAATTTGGAGGTTCGTATCTTTGGATCATTTGAATCGATTCTTCCAATTTTCACTGTTTTAAGATACATTGCACAGAAATCGTAGCAAATTTCAACATGTGCCATCATCCCAATTATTTTTTTAGACAAATATATCCGATTGAATTAAAACAGATCATAATCCTGCTAATATTATAAAGGCGAAAGTTTGTGAGTGTGTATGAAAACCATACCTTTGAAATAAATCTAAATGAATCGGAAGAACATATGCTAAGTGACTAGTAAAACTATTAAGGCATAATTTTATTTTCTGGCTGTTTGTTTTACCTATTTTTCGAAAATATATAATTCGATCGTGCACTTAAATGTCATTCACTCATTCGTTCATTCGCTACCTTTTTTGCTATTAGTACTCTATGTAGCAGTGTGTGTAACCATTCACCTCAACTCTCGTGGGGATACCTATACCGAGGGTTTGGTGGTCAAACCCGATAAGTCAAGTAAATGGGATTTTGAACTATACGTGAATTACGTTTGATTGTTACTTCAATGAAATATTATATCGATTTATCTGGTTTGACGACGAAACCCTCGATACTATCTTTATCTTACACTAGTACTATTACCGCTATAAAAGTGATGTGATGAGATGCGATTAGTTTTTTTATTTAGTTTGATATATTTGCACTTATTTTATTTACAGAGCCCGGAAAATCCATAGCAAAACAAAAGACTGTCGCAAGCTAACTAGTGATAGAAACTTTTTATCGATATCGAGTAAGTTTTGTCAAAAAAAAACATACCGATATGTTTAGGTACATTATTTTATAATCATTCACGCTAAACGCAAAGGAAGTGGTAAGTTTGGGTTTTGTTTCATATGTGTTATTTCATCTAAAACGCAACGTAACTTATATTATCAACATTACTTGTATTTCATATTAAGTAATACTAATAACCCTTGCCTTTTGGCTTGGCCGCAGTCGGGTGACAAAGAGGTACCTAATCAACCTCATTGATAAACTCGATATCGCTAAAAAAAAAATTCTAACACTAGTTTGATTGCGACAGTCTTTTGTTTTGCTGTGGATTTTCCGGGCTCTGCTTATTTATATTTGGTAATTCGGTGATATTGCATTATACAGATCTCATTCTAAGTAAATGCAAGTTATAAAGCAGGCAGCTGGCAAATGCATCATACACTTGATGCTTGCAACTGGTTTGGCACTTGGCAGCAATGGCAGCCATTTATCGCTTACAATTCATCATTGAAAGAAAGAATATAGTGATACATATTTATTTTAACATTGTGAGATATATTGAAAAATATGTATTATTATGTAACTTGTTTTCTTTTATATATAAAGCAGAAACGTCTGCTAGCATATCATAGATATTAATACATAGGTAGCACATTGTTATCGATGGATTCTCAATCTAAATTTGAGATTTCGATGCCGTAAAAAGGGTCCAATACTCTTCGGTAGATGTCACTACACACCCGTAATGACGTATACCAGGAAGGATAAGATGGAAAAATTTGACACGTCTAAGCGATACTCGTATAGCACAATTGGTAGTGCACTGGGCTAGTGATCCAGTGGTTGTGGGTTCGAGTCCCGCTGCGAGTCAAATTTTTATATTTTTCTTTCGATTTAAATATCTTATTATGTAACGTTTTATATATGTAGTTTATATGTATTTATATTATTTACAGATCAGAAGAAGAGCACAGGGACATATTGCGGGCGCAGGCGTTGTAAGCATTTATTTTAAATGTTGCGTTTAGAATTTGTTTGCATTTTGGTTTAGTTTTAATTATTGATTGTTACCGGTACAAGTAATAAGCAAGAGTTATTTGTTATACAAGGGGGCAAAGTTAGTGTTTACCTTCTCCTGCTAATATTGAGACGAAAGATTCCAAAATTGAACCACGAGCATAGCGACCAAGGAGGACCGAGTGGTCCAAAGAGTGGAATCTTGGCATTAGTAGGGTTTCAAAGCACGAGAGGGGAACACACTTTGCTACCGAGTGAAACACACAATTTTTCACCTCACTACCGCGAGGAAAAAAGTAACTCTAAAACTATGTATTCAAAATGATTGGCGTCCATTATTTATCATTCAAAAACATTAAAAAAAGAACATCCAACCAGCTAACATCAAAAAAATTACTCGATTAGTAATAAACAATTTGTATGAAATTACTATGCACTCTTGTGAATAAAATGCAACTTTGCAATCTGTTTTTAAAGAATAAAACAGTTCTTTCCCAGCTAGTGAGGTGAAAAATATAGGACCTAATGAAACATACAAGATAGAATGACCATGTTTATACAAAACCGCGTTCGCCGCCTGGCAAACACACTAGCGACATCTATCATGTTTAACAGTACGTCTCAGTGCTACACTAGTTGTATGTAGCTGTCTCGCTGTCAAAATAACTCAACATGTATCCATAGATGGCGCTGCACCACATAGTACCGAAAAGAAAGAAATAGCCAGCATGTCGGAGGTACGCGACTTTGTATACACGTACTTGTCCATAGACATATAGTCAGCAGCAAAAGTGGCTAAGCGTCTGAAATGTTCAAAACGCCCTACACGCGCTCTTATTCTCTTGACAATAGAGATGTGTTTACCTCATTTTGAACACCTCAAACGCTTAACAACTGCTGCTGACTGTACCATTTAACTAGACGGAGCGTGATAATAATAATACCACGATCGAAAGGGGTGGAAGGGGTGGATAAGAATGTTCCTTTCCATAGGTATGGCAGAGACGGCGCAATTATCGTCCGCCCTTGTCATAGTCTCACATATTTTTGTTGCCCTCCAAACTGAACCCCTCAGAACTGTCAAAGTTGGAGGGCTACAAACAAATACAACTGGAGTTTTCAACCGAAGTTGCTGTAATGAATACAGAATAAAGCTAATATTTTTGTTATAAAGAGTGTCCTGTAAAGCAAAACTATAGTGAACTGTTACATTTTGGGCTACAAAAGCCAGAATATTTTTTTTCCCTTAGTGCTCTAGTCATTATTCCTCCTAGACATTGTCACATGTCTTGTATGTTTCATGTGTAATACTAATACTTTTTAAATAGTATTTAGTTAAGTACACTAAATTATCAAATTGTCTAAATATTTTGAAAATGTATGAAAATAATTTCGGTTTTAAAGTGATAACTAGCTTAATAAGTAAGTACTAACACTATAGTTGTAAGTATAACACGTAATGGCCGCTTTATACTTACCGTGAAAGTAAAATGTCACGACAGAGAAACCTAATGTATGAGATTATATGCTGTCGACTCCACTGCGGACGTTCAGGTGCGTTACAGTCGACGGTAAACTGTGAACGACTGCATACAACTACATACATGTTGAGATGAGACATCGACGTCGGTTATAAAGCGACTATTGTATGGAAAAGTTGTATTATTAATAGTTTAATAATATTTAGGTATATTTCGTTTTCTCGGAATGAAATAAATACTAATTGTTAGAAATGGGTTAAATGCAAAAATATGGAACGTAATGAAGGATCTACACTTTTATTAGTTTTAAGTCAGTCATTTAATTTGTGTTACGACAGTTAACGATCAAAAACTTAACTGAAGCATTGTGTCTATGTAGTTGTGCAGAGAATTAATATGGAACTTACGTCAACATTTTAATATAGAACGCCGGCATGCGTGTACACACGTTACTACTACATAGGCTAGGTGTTTTAGCTAAGTTTTTCATCTGTATCTGTGTTGTATTGTACTTAGGTAAGGGTTTTTGATCGCTTTTCCTCGCGTCATAATGTGACGTGTACGCCAACGTATCGACTAGTGAAGAGCAAATATAAACCTTATCTGTCAGCAGGACAATTGCTTTGACAGCGTTCGCCATAACCACTTTAGTGGTCAGAGGCGTGGCAGGCACGAAATCACGCGACCACTTTAGTGGTGTTTAGCGTTCAAAGGGTTAAGCCATACATCAAGACACTTTTATGCATGTAACTTAAATAGCAATGGCCTTAACTGCCGTAACACAAATGAAATGATTAAGGGTCATACCTACAGATCAATTAGGTTCGCTTTCCTGTGTCATTGGAAAGTTAGGGTTTATGGCACTGGTCCCACCGCGAGCTAGTAAGCTATGAGCTATCACCTATTTCAAGGGACAAAAGATAATCGATCCCGTGTATAGAGACATATATGTCATAGCCGAACGATCGTAGTTCATCGCCGGGCGATGAGCTATAAATATATATCTCTCTTTTATTTATACAGGAGCGATTATCTTTTGTCCCTTGAAATAGCTGATAGCTCATAGCTTACTAGCTCGCGGTGGGACCAGTGCCTAAAAGTAAAATATATGATTTTATAACGTTACAATATAAACGACTCTTCTTTTACATGAGTTAATCAACTATTTGTGGTTATTTATAGTGTTACGAGAGGGGAAGCGGTTTAACACGTTCTCTGTGCCAGTCATGTGAACCTTAAGGCTTTGTAATAGAGCTAGCCGTGGGCGGTGAACGTGTTAAGTCGATATTTCATATAAATATATATATGCTTCAAAACCCTCAACTTTCAAAATGAACAGGAAAGACACGACCCTATTTGATCTATATGACCCTTATGCGAAGAGTACATTAACCTCGTAACGTCCACCATACTAAAATATTTAATAGTTAAAACCAACCTTACTATACAGTGAATTGGGTCGAATTTTCTTTTGTACGAAAACTAATGAAGCAAAAAAAATTGTACCCTATTTCCTTGTTTAAAAGATTGAAACTCCATTGAAAGGGAGTGTACATTGTAATGCACACTGGGCCTTACGAGGTTAAAAAAAGGATCCTTAACTTATTATAACTATATAAGTCCAGACATCGGATTCCGTGAGGCGAAACTTCTTGACAGCTAGGGACTTCCTATATCGATAAACTCATTTATCGATACTAGTTCTATATACTGGTGACCGCCCCCAATTGTGTGTGTTTTTCGTAACTATTGTTCTGAAGACCAGTATGAAATTCAAATTGATCACATTATGAAATTTTGCTATGCTCCTATAACCTCCACAGAAATTAAAAAGTCTTTTAGCCACCTGAAATGGATTTTTCAGCCAAGACGGAGACTCTTAACGCCCGTAAATATGGAAAAAATTCTGGTGGTTTACTTTAACAATAATAGATGGGACAGTCATGAACAGACCTCGAAGTCGCGGTGGCAATAACATCAATTAACTAGGGATTTCCTTCCGATATAAAATTTATCGATAACTGAATGCTTATTCGGAATTGACATTTCATATATTATTAGCTGTAAAATTTACAGAATAATTGAAAATTAACTAAACTGTGATGATTACTTCCCGTCAATGTTACCTATATAGGAGTTTTTAGGATACTTCTTAGGAATTTTAAAATTCAAATAAAAATCAACCTTTACTACTAAATATTTTTTTCATCAATTTTAATGCAAAGTAAACTGAAAACATATTATGTCAACGTCATGTTTTATACCTACATCCATAAAGTATGAATACCGTTATCTTCGTTAATCGACCTTTACGGACTTCAATCTTCATACTGTATAAATAATACAGTTTAATAGATATTGCAAGTTATCATTAAGTATCTCATAATCATAACATAAGTACTGTCATAAGAAAGTACAACTTATCGATAAAATAATATCGTGTGTCTCTCCCTAGCAAAATTGTATTCGTGCCACGGCGACTTCGAGGTCTGGTCATGAAGAAATACATTGTGACGAGTAAACTTTTAAAAACGTTTTCAAAAAAGAAGAAGAAAATTGAGTTCTTATTTTATTATATAATACCTACTCTTTTAATAAAAAAAAATATTTTATAAGCAAACCTTTGTGTGATCACTAGTATTTAGAACTAGTATCTATAAATTAGTTTATCGATATAGCAAGTCCTTAGCTGTCAAGAAGTTTCGCCCCACGGAATCCGATGTCTGATATAACAGACAAAACAAAAAAAAATCTCTGGGTTTTAACCGCATGGTTTTTAGCGAAATTGGTGAGTAGATAGTTTTATTATTGTTTTTTTTATATTCCAGGTCCGAAGAAGAACATGTAAAGTTCCTTAATGCTCAGAAATTGTAAGATATTGTAATTAGCAATGCATGCCGTTTGGAGTTGATTAGCGTTTTGTAATTAGTTATCTGGAGAGGGCTATGTTGGGAGTAGGGCTCGCGGTCGTTTCCGTGATTCGTGAACCCGTAGCCGTGCGCTCGGTTTCGTGAATCACGGCAACGGTTTTCTGGTCCGTTCCGCACGTGACATTCGGTTACGTGAAATTAGGGTACGTGAATCCGTGTAGATCCGTGTAGGCGTGATCACGCCTTCACGAATCTTAAGAATAAAACTTAGTCCTTATTTATTATATTCCCGGGCGTGGCGAAATTACGAAACGTGCGATAAGTATCCAACGGAATCGAGCCCGAAGCTCCACACACGGACGCAGGTACGGGCTACGTGACACCTACCTGGCCGTGTTCGTGAAATTCGTGATCTTAGTACCGTCGCGGTGTTAAGAACACGTAGCTACGGGTCGGCGTATATCACGGATACCAGGAGCCCTAGTTGGGAGTGTCTCTGCGTGATCACATCAGGAATGATTTCATCCGCAGTAGAACCAAAGTCACCGATATAGCCCTCCGAATCGCCAAACTTAAGTGGCAGTGGGCAGGGCACATTGCACGCAGAACGGATGGCCGGTGGGGCAGAAAGGTTCTGGAGTGGCGACCAAGAACTGGAAGACGCAGCGTAGGTAGGCCTCCCACAAGGTGGACCGACGACCTAGTTAGAGTCGCGGGATACCGCTGGATGTGGAAGGCGCAGGATCGGTCTTCTTGGGTCGTTCTGGGGGAGGTCTATGTCCAGCAGTGGACGTCTTTCGGCTGACATGATGATGATGATGATGATGATGAATTAGTTATCTGTCTAGCACAAGAGGGACAGTATAGTACAGAGATTACCCGTCCCTCTTTAAATATAGTTAGAAAAGGACGGGTATATAGCAGTGGCGGCGCGTATAGAACCCGATTTCCGACGGCTTGACTAATTTTCATATACTAGAGCGATTTACCATCAGCTCCTACAGGAAAGGAAAGTCATAATGGCTATGGTTTGCTTAAGAAAAATCCTAACCCGCCGCCATCGCCACTGGTATATAGTATAGTTAGAATAGTACATTTCGATACTAGTAAAAAAAAATTTTTTTTAGACGAGGGTGAAAGTTGGAGCCCGAGTGAAACGAGGGTGACAATCACCCGAGTCTTAAAGAAGTTTTTACACGTGTATCGAACCCAATTTTTCATAACAAGTGCCTTAAAAAGTGAAATTTACGCACGCGAAGCGTGCGAAAAGTGCACTTTTTACGCACTAGTTAGGAAAAAGTTATAAGGTGTCTCGCCTCTTGTGCTAGGCTTCCTGAGTAAACTAAATATTGCTCCTATATATAATCTAGATGGCCATGTGATGGCTGAAACGCCACTGCACAATGGCTACGAATAATTTTTTTTATATACGACGTCGGTGGCAAACAAGCATACGGCCTGCCTGATGGTAAGCAGTTACCGCGGCCTATGGACGCCTGTAACTCCAGAGGTGTCACATGCGCGTTGCCGACCCTTTATAAATCTGTACACTCCTTTTTTGAAGAACCCCATACTGTAATCCCTCGGGGAAAAAGTTGTGATTTAATCGTTTTGGAACACTGATGTGCGACCAAAAACCGGTCCGCCATTAGCCAACCGACTACACTACCCTTTATAAATATATATCGTATAAGTATATATATATATATATATATATATCGTCGTCTAGTACCTACAACACAAGCCTTACTGAGCTTGCCGTAGGACTAGGTCGATTTGTGTAAGATTGTCCCGAAATATTTATTTATTTTGTCAATCTGCATGACTAATGTATAGTCAGCGTCATATAAGGTAAAGGCACCAATGTTGGACACTTTTAGCTGGCAGGCACCAATGATGGACACTTAGTTCTTATTTCAAAAATCATAAAGTTATAAATTGAATATGTCCCAACAAATGCACAACACTTAACTCCTTTGAAATAAGCTCTAATGTTCATGATTGGTTCCTTGTCCATTACTGGTGCCGTCACCTTAGTTAGTTGCAGTCAGTATGGCCTAGTATACCGTAACATCCTTACTGCTATATAAATAAAGATCTGTATAGATATATTTGGCCACTTTGGTTGCCACTAACTATTTGACGCTGAATACCTATTTGTTTGTAATTATCCGTTATTGTACGTAGTCCACATGGAAAGGTACCTTATGGCGCTTGGCGCTTACGCTATTGTTAATGACGCTCCAATATTAATTATGAGATGTAGGGCACAGCATGGCCATCACGCTTGAATCTGGAGCAGCCCGACTGGGGAAGTACCTCCTCCTTACAGAAGACCACAGCCATAATAGCACTGCTACCTTTCAGGTATGTAGTGTTGTGTTCCTGATGCTGAATAAGGTTCCCAGAGCTCTAACTCCCATTAAAGGCCGGCAACGCGCTTGTGACTCCCCTGGTGTTACGGGTGCCCATGGGCCACCACCAGGCAATCCGTCTGCTCGTTTGCCGCCTGTCATTAAAAAAATGTGACACTTTGCAACGTAAGCGCCATAAGGTATACCTATAGGTACCTGGTACCTTTCCATGTGGACTACCACATATTATTGCATGACTTGCTTTTGCCTACTGCTTCTGCATTGAATATAATTTTTAAATACGTATTCCAGCTCATTCTAATCGCTGAAGTTGTCTATCAGTGGCGGCGTGGTCATACAACTAACTCTCTCACAGTTCAACCAGTTTTTATTGGACGCGTGACCAAAAGGCAAAGCTATATCGTCTTCTTTGTCTAAAAATGTTGACCAGCCGCCACTGCTGTACAGTCAAGGTCGAAAAGTCGAAAATATCTATACGAGCAAAGTCTCAAATATAATTACTACACCCCGTTATCTAACATTTTGGGGGCAATGTAAAATAGTGATGTTGCTACATAATTATTCGATTCATTTATCTATAAAAGTCATATGTCAAACTAAAATTCTTCTTTATTAGTGAAAGCTATAGACATAACATATTCATTTCTCTCTTTAATTAGATAGGAGGACGACAATTGTAATTATCGATATCGTCAATTTGGGGTACGATTTTTGAAATAGTCACCGAGTAATCTTCATAGAGATTCTCATTCATTCTCTATGGAAATCAATTGGTGACTATGTCAAAAATCGATCTTTTGACACCTTATTGAGTGAGTAAGTCAACCTATTTTTTTAATATCGACTTAGATTATCGTAACTGCCCAATCCCTTGCCCCTAAACTAAGCTTAAGATAACGGGGTGTAATAATTACCCTGCGTCTCGTTGCCATGGTTACTGTCTGGGTCACTCTTAAGACTATAGTTCAATCTTCTATATTAATAAAAGAAACCTGTTTAGTTCCGGCTTTTGTAACTTGAGATCGGCTGAACCGATTTGGACGATTTTGGGTCCGTTGTGATTGTCTCGGCCAAAAGTTTAATGGTTAAAAAAAAAGATTTTTTTTTTTTATGTCATAGGCGTCAAACGAGCAGACGGATTGCCTGATGGTAAGCAATTACCGTCGCCCATGGGCACCCGCAACACCAGGGGAGTCACAAGCGCGTTGTCGGCCTTTAAGGGGGGTTGGAGCTCTGGGAACCTTACTCACCATCAGGAACACAGCACTACATACCTGAAAGGTAGCAGTGCTATTATGGCTGTGGTCTTCTGTAAGGAGGAGGTACTTCCCCAATTGGACGGCCCCAGATTCAAACGTGATGACCATCGCTGTGCCCTACCTCTCATTGTTGGACGTAGTTTAAGGATATACACGGGTCCAAAAGACTCCATTTATAGACTTTCAAGCGGTACAAAATTCGCCGTGACGGCTAACTGTGCTTCTGGCTGATGGGATAGAAAAACAACACAGAATATCATTCCGATATTCAGCTGTTTGGATATTTTTTACCTTGACTGTATTTAAACGTATAAATTCTCATTAATTTGCCCATTGCCCAAGTGTTCCATGATCGTTCCAAGGACAATCTGTTCCCCAGCCGCGAGCGTTCCTGGTCCCTCGAGGAGTGCTCCATATGCTTCGAGATCATGCTGCAAGACCAGGACCTGACGCGGTTGCCGTGCGCGCACAACTTCCACTCGAGCTGCCTCGCGCCCTGGCTGGCGGAGCAGCAGACATGCCCCAACTGTCGCAAGACTGCTGAGTGAGCAGGTCAGTCCCTGGTCTTCTGTTCTTTAGCCGGCAGCGCTGCTGGTCGCTCGAGGAGTGCTCCATACTTCGAGATCATGCTGAAAGACCAGGACCTGACGCGGTTGCCGTGCGCGCACAACTTCCACTCGAGCTGCCTCGCGCCCTGGCTGGCGGAGCAGCAGACATGCCCCAACTGTCGCAAGACTGCTGAGTGAGCAGGTCAGTCCCTGGTCTTCTGTTCTTTAGCCGGCAGCGCTGCTGGTCGCTCGAGGAGTGCTCCATACTTCGAGATCATGCTGAAAGACCAGGACCTGACGCGGTTGCCGTGCGCGCACAACTTCCACTCGAGCTGCCTCGCGCCCTGGCTGGCGGAGCAGCAGACATGCCCCAACTGCCGCAAGACTGCTGAGTGAGCAGGTCAGTCCCTGGTCATCTGTTCTTCAGCCGGCAGCGTCACTGGTCGCTTGAGGAGTGCTCCGTGCGCGCACAACTTCCACTCTTGCTTTTTTTATGACATAGGCGGCAAACGAGAAGACGGATTGCCTGGTGGTAAGCAATTACTGTCGCCCATGAGCACCCGCAACACCAGGGAAGTCACAACGTTGCCGGCCTTTAAGGGGGGTTGAAGCCCTGGGAACCTTACTCACCATCGGGAACACAACACTACATACCTCAAAGGTAGCAGTGCTGTTATGGCTGTGGTCTTCTGTAAGGAGGAGGTACTTCCCCAGTCAGGCTGTTCCAGATTCAAGCGTGATGGCCATCGCTGTGCCCTATCTCTCATTGTTTAGGTAGGGCACGGTGTCCGGGTATGTCCCTGACATACCTGGGTGTCCGGGACATACCAGGGTGCCTCGCGCCCTGGCTGGCGGAGCAGCAGACATGCCCCAACTGCCGCAAGACTGCGGAGTGAGCAGGTCAGTCCCTGGTCATCTGTTCTTCAGCCGGCAGCGCCGCTGGTCGCTCGAGGAGTGCTTCATACTTCGAGATGATGCTGAATGACGAATTCGCACTGGTTCAGCGAAAAAATATATTTATAGAACTTCTCGATATTATGTCGCCATCAGATATATTGGAGCTGTGGAGGTAGTCACAAATATCAGAATAGATATCCAATAGATAGTAAACTTATTTGAGAATTTAACCCGCGTTGGCCTATCTTCCCTTTTTATTGAATCACAAAAAAAGAGTACAAAAGAGAACAAATAATGGCTCACCTCCGGTTCGGGCCATAAACAAGAGATCTGAGGCCTTATGCCCGTGGTGCGTACATAGTTTTACGTCTTCATCTGGGTGTAAAGTGAGATTTTCCGTCGCGCCCTAGGACGGTAAATTTCTCTTACCGCCCAGTGTGACGTAAAATACATTATGGTGTCGTCCTCAAAAACAAGAAATTAAAAAAGCGTCAATACAACTATAAAATTCGCGCCCTTTTAACGAACCTATTTTTTTCTAGCTATAATCGCGTTTTTTCATCGTATTGAGGCGAGCTGAAGCCAAAACTCAGCACCGAAAACCTCATCTGCCAGGTTGGTGAGCTTCTGAAGACAAAACTTTCAAGACAAGCCGTGTCCACTAAGATATTGTAAAAAAAATTACCAGCCATCCATTTAAAACAATTATATGTCCATTAACAAAAGTCAAGAGTAAAGAATTTAAAAAGTTTGTGCTTAACAGATTAAAAATCCAGAGTAGTTTAAGACGTCTCGTTGAGCGGCTAAAACGTCCTTGAGTCCGAATATCAACTTTTTTTTTAATTGTCTGCCTATCTATTGACGTTTTTTTTTTTTAATTTCTTCAGATGCCAGTCAATCGATGACATAAGATGACGCCTCTTTCATTTCTTAACGTGTTATGTATTTTATAATATTTGGAAATTAGTTGTTATATTTTTCTTGTCTTAGAATCTAGTCATTATGACAGCTGTAACATGAACAAGGAACTATTTCACCATCAAAATTATTTTTTTGTAAAAATTGTAATCATTTTTTTAAATTAAAAACTGTCATAATAAAGCGTAACGGCTTGTGTTAATAAATAAATACCTAATGCTTTCTAGTTATTTTATATTAATCGAGTTTAAAATTTTAATTTTTAAAATATGTATAGTAATAAGTCTTGTTGAGACATGAATTTATTAAACATGTAATTTGATGAGAGAATGAATTAATAAAAAGACAGTGAAAAAAAAATATCTCGATTTGACATCAAAATTAGATGGCACTATTAGGTCATGTTGTTAAAAGTTATGTCCGATACTGTCACGTCCATAAATATGTATAATGTAATGTGACAAAAACATGTATTCGAAACTACTATTTTCAGATGCTACACAAGCTTAATATTCGAAGGCACATACGAATACTGCGTACTGAATAGCCACTGTCTCAGATAACCTATGTTTGACAGAGGATTTATGTACCACTATGCCTTTCTGACCTAGCTTTCAATTTGTCAACACTTAGCCTTAAGTAACTCTTTTTGAAACTTTCGAGCATACTGGTTATGTGTATTAAAATGTAATTAACATCTTCTGTCGATCTACTTTTTTAAATTCATCTCTTATGTCAAATGTATTGGCTAAAAGAGCTAGATTCCAGGCCATAAATAAATAAAAAATCAAATGAATTACAACCAAATTATATTTATAGTGATATTTGTGGATCAAATCGATTGTTGTAAGATTTTACTCTTTCATGAAGTGTAGATAGAGGTATTGCACTAAATTAAATTGTGTTCTAGGCTCGTCCGCACAAACGCTTAAGGTTTAATTGGCTGTGGTAACATTGTTCGCAACTTCGTAACTTTGCAATCAGTTACTAAAATTGACCAAAAAATTAACAAGATAAGCTTAAATAACTCCAACTTAAAGGTAATAACTTTAATTTTACAAGTTGTTATATTTAAAACCATGAGTTTTTGTTATAACACAGTTACGTCATATGTCATGGCGGCAAATGTCAAAATGCAAAATTATAAAATACCAAACTTGTGACACAATGTTACCACAGTTTTAAATTAATATTTCAAAGGTTATTTTAATATCATGTATAATATAGGTAGTTAAGGTTTTGTAGTTTAATAGGACTAAATTCGTATTGTGACCCCCGGAAAATTGGGAGTCCATCTCAGTTCATACCTCGAATATTACACTTTACACGTCAAGAATATATCTGGGGTTGTAGACAAGATGACATTGTTTTATAGAAAACCCAAAATTGAAACAAATTATGCACGAAAAGGATCACGTGACTTTTTCTTCTGTTCTTGTTTTTCTTCTGTAATCACTTTTACTAGTTATTCATAAATATATCGGTAGCAGTTTTATTTAGACTGCAATTTTCTCAGTAATAAAGAGGAAAGTCGTTAACTTTTTAACACTTAACTGAAATTAAAAAAGTCGGTTCGTACAAAGGTCCAATTTGCTCTGTCAACATTGTTCGCAACTTCGTAACTTCGGCAACTAGAGAAACAATTTTTCAATGAGCTTCGACTTTGCGGGGGTGTGTAAATTAAAATCGCTTAAATATAATTATCCATCCATAGTATTGCATAATTATAAACTTGAAATGCAGTTAAGATTTTAAAAAGGTGTATTTTTCATAGACGTTTTGTACAGTTGACGAAAAACTAATTTTACTAACAAATCGTTGACAGTTTTATCAATTACTAAATATATCCGTTTTATTTGTTAAATGAGTATTTTTCTAGAAAAATCCACTTATTAATGTTCTTTTTTTCTACTCAAAATCACGTCATCTTTCGGATACAATAGGAAAATATGGTTTTCATTTCATTACTCCAAGATTTTTTCCTGACTGTGTTACCATCTTACATAGAATTGGTTTGGTTTCAAAAATGTATGTAATTTTATGGGATTTTTTTTTTCTATTGTAATGGAAAGAGCTCGTGGTTCTGAGTGGAAAAATAATATAACTTAAAAAAAATATATTTGTAAAGGTGGATTTATTTAGAAATTACTCTAATGTTTTATGTATTGTTAAAATTGGAAATAAGTCTCTCCGTCATCGACAAACCCAGTGTCGAATTGAGAGATTTGTAAAATAGCAATCCTGTAACTTTTTTCGATATAGTGATAAATTGTAGAAGAGGTTATATTGTAGTTGTATGTCTAAGAGTTTCCGAGCATAAGCTAAATGAACATTCAATGTAGTCACAGCGTTAAATAGTAGTACTCAACCAAAGTAGCCAAATATATCTGTACAGATGTTTATTTGAACAGCTTAGATATTTTGACCACTGTTTCCAACTATATAATGCTGACTATATTGTATGTTTGGGTCGCGTTTCATAAGACCTATACTTTGTTATACCTTGTTTAGTAATTCATTACGTGACCCAGGAGACTCGCAGGTAGGTATTCTTCCATAATTTCATGTGATAGAAGCTTTATTTATGTACTTATAGCGGTTTTGTTGACTAAGGCCTAAAATATAGATTGATTAATAAATGCTCAATATAAATTAATAATAATTGTGTAATTATTTTACTAATTCCTTAACCGGGTTACTTAATATGTTGCATAAAATTTATTGCCATATTTTACTTTCGCATAACAACCCTTGGCAGAATCGTCATTTCGCCGAATAACTTTTTGCATACATTTCTAGGCAAATTTTTATTTCGCACCATTTTCTTAGGCGGAATAATGGAATGGCAATGTTACTTTGAATAATAGTTATATAATCGAATCATTGTCTCGCCGAAAATTGTGTCGCATGTACTTGGCATACTGTCATTTCGCACATTTTTTTTGGCAGAATGTTAATAAGAATAATAATTGCATGGTTGAACAGCTCCTTTTGTGTAAAGGTTCACAGTTCTAACCTAACCTAACCCACAATTCTGGCAAACATTTTATTTTGAATAGGAGTCGCAGGTCGCAGTTCTAACCTAACCTAACCTACAATTCTGGAAGCAGTTTTTTTATGTGTAGGGGTCACAGGCCCGGTACCGCGAACATCGAAGTTCGTATATTTCGGGCATCTATCTCTTTTACTCCAATTGAGGCGTCATGAGAGTGACAGAGACAATCGTCCGAAATTTACGAATATCGTGTTTCGCGGTAGCGCCGCAGTTCTGTACAAAATGACAACCTCCGACAAGACTGTTATGATATAACAAATTCGGCAGAACATATACCTATTATGCTACTTAAAATTCGACGAAATTGAAGTCGCCGATATGAGTATGATGCGAAATTAAATGCGGCGGAGTACATATTCTGCTACGTAAAATTCTGCGAATTTTAAACTCTGCGATATTAGTATTTTACTCAATTCAAAATATTGCCAAATTAAAGTTATGCTATATGGCAGTTATGCTAAGGATAAAATTATGCTAAAGTATCATTCGGCTAACGATGTTTCTGCCGTAACTCCTATGCGAAGTGTAATTCGGACATTCGATGTTATGCAAGATAAAGGGAACCCTCCCTTCTCGCTCGCCACTTATATTCTCCCTACCCTCGAGTTACGTACTTTATTGTTTCTTCAATAAATAATAAAAAAAATGAAAGTGAGGTAAAAAACGTAGTTAGGTATACCGAGGTGGGTTATACCAATTCATTATAAAAAAAACATTTTAACCCCATAGATGTTTCAAAATGATCGTCACTGGACTAACAAGGAAAAAAAAACTATACAACATGAAATACATTTAATTGATAAAAAATATTTCAGTCTGTGGCAAAATAAAACAACAACTCATGCGTGTAACAAAATAAAACCAATATTCTTAATCTACATAATCTCTAAGTCAAAATAATAACACGTTGTGTTCGATGCGAAGGTGACGGGACCACGCCTCTAGATTTTGGAATACCTGTAAGAAGAATATAATATAGTTATTTTTATATTAAGCAGAAACGTCTGCTAGCATATCAAAGATATTTAAATCGAAAGAAAAATATAAAAATTTGACTCGCAGCGGGACTCGAACCCACAACCACTGGATCACTAGCCCAGTGCACTACCAGTTGTGCTATACGAGCGCCGCAATACTCTTCGGTAGATGTCGCTACACGTCACCCGTAATGACGTATACCACGAAGGATAAGATAGAAAAATTTGACAAGTCCAAGCGGTACTCGTATAGCACAACTGGTAGTACAGGTCGATTCACGAAAGTTGGCACGAATGGAATGACTGACTGAATGAAAATGTCTATGTGTGTGTCACATTAACCAATAAAATAGTGGCTCGATTGTATACCGATACAAGTGTCACTCATACAATGAAAGTTTCGTTCAATCCATTCGTGCCAACTCTCGTGAATCGACCAGTACATTGGGCTAGTGATCCAGTGGTTGTGGGTTCGAGTCCCGCTGCGAGTCAGATTTTTATATTTTTCTTTCGATTTAAATAAGAATATATAGTTTATACTGTGAGCAAAGAATCACACCAGACATAGCGTTCAGTAGTTATTACAGTCGCCATCAGATATATCGGAGCTGTGGAGGTGGTCACAAATATCTGAACATGTACTTTATCCCCTTGACAGTAGAGGCGTTGTTCAGATATTTGTGACCACAGCTCCCAAATATCTGATGGCGACTGTACAATTATTGAAAGGTTTTTTTATTGTGACAATAGTTATTTGGTAGCAAAGTTCGTATTTAACTGCTCATATTTACGCGGTTTCCGCGAGATGACCCAAACAGCGTATATAATGTCAATGCGATCCTTGACCTGGATGGTAGAGTGAACATCGAAGTTCGAAAATTTCGAAATATTGTCTCTGTCACTCTATAATTGGAGTGAAAGAGAAAAATTATTGAAATTTTCGAACTTTGTGGCGGTTTTCACGAGATGACCCAAATACCGTATATAATGTCAATGCGATCCTTGACCTAGATGGTCTACATTAGAGTGAACATCGAAGTTCGAAAATTTCGAAATATTGTCTCTGTCACTCTATAATTGGAGTGAAAGAGAAAAATTATTGAAATTTTCGAACTTTGTGGCGGTTTTCACGAGATGACCCAAATACCGTATATAATGTCAATGCGATCCTTGACCTAGATGGTCTACATTAGAGTGAACATCGAAGTTCGAAAATTTCGAAATATTGTCTCTGTCACTCTATAATTGGAGTGAAAGAGAAAAATTATTGAAATTTTCGAACTTTGTGGCGGTTTTCACGAGATGACCCAAATACCGTATATAATGTCAATGCGATCCTTGACCTGGATGGTCTACATTAGAGTGAACATCGAAGTTCGAAAATTTCGAAATATTGTCTCTGTCACTCTATAATTGGAGTGAAAGAGAAAAATTATTGAAATTTTCGAACTTTGTGGCGGTTTTCACGAGATGACCCAAATACCGTATATAATGTCAATGCGATCCTTGACCTAGATGGTCTACATTAGAGTGAACATCGAAGTTCGAAAATTTCGAAATATTGTCTCTGTCACTCTATAATTGGAGTGAAAGAGAAAAATTATTGAAATTTTCGAACTTTGTGGCGGTTTTCACGAGATGACCCAAATACCGTATATAATGTCAATGCGATCCTTGACCTAGATGGTCTACATTAGAGTGAACATCGAAGTTCGAAAATTTCGAAATATTGTCTCTGTCACTCTATAATTGGAGTGAAAGAGAAAAATTATTGAAATTTTCGAACTTTGTGGCGGTTTTCACGAGATGACCCAAATACCGTATATAATGTCAATGCGATCCTTGACCTAGATGGTCTACATTAGAGTGAACATCGAAGTTCGAAAATTTCGAAATATTGTCTCTGTCACTCTATAATTGGAGTGAAAGAGAAAAATTATTGAAATTTTCGAACTTTGTGGCGGTTTTCACGAGATGACCCAAATACCGTATATAATGTCAATGCGATCCTTGACCTAGATGGTCTACATTAGAGTGAACATCGAAGTTCGAAAATTTCGAAATATTGTCTCTGTCACTCTATAATTGGAGTGAAAGAGAAAAATTATTGAAATTTTCGAACTTTGTGGCGGTTTTCACGAGATGACCCAAATACCGTATATAATGTCAATGCGATCCTTGACCTGGATGGTCTACATTAGAGTGAACATCGAAGTTCGAAAATTTCGAAATATTGTCTCTGTCACTCTATAATTGGAGTGAAAGAGAAAAATTATTGAAATTTTCGAACTTTGTGGCGGTTTTCACGAGATGACCCAAATACCGTATATAATGTCAATGCGATCCTTGACCTAGATGGTCTACATTAGAGTGAACATCGAAGTTCGAAAATTTCGAAATATTGTCTCTGTCACTCTATAATTGGAGTGAAAGAGAAAAATTATTGAAATTTTCGAACTTTGTGGCGGTTTTCACGAGATGACCCAAATACCGTATATAATGTCAATGCGATCCTTGACCTAGATGGTCTACATTAGAGTGAACATCGAAGTTCGAAAATTTCGAAATATTGTCTCTGTCACTCTATAATTGGAGTGAAAGAGAAAAATTATTGAAATTTTCGAACTTTGTGGCGGTTTTCACGAGATGACCCAAATACCGTATATAATGTCAATGCGATCCTTGACCTAGATGGTCTACATTAGAGTGAACATCGAAGTTCGAAAATTTCGAAATATTGTCTCTGTCACTCTATAATTGGAGTGAAAGAGAAAAATTATTGAAATTTTCGAACTTTGTGGCGGTTTTCACGAGATGACCCAAATACCGTATATAATGTCAATGCGATCCTTGACCTGGATGGTCTACATTAAAGTGAACATCGAAGTTCGAAAATTTCGAAATATTGTCTCTGTCACTCTATAATTGGAGTGAAAGAGAAAAATTATTGATATTTTCGAACTTTGTGGCGGTTTTCACGAGATGACCCAAATACCGTATATAATGTCAATGCGATCCTTGACCTAGATGGTCTACATTAAAGTGAACATCGAAGTTCGAAAATTTCGAAATATTGTCTCTGTCACTCTATAATTGGAGTGAAAGAGAAAAATGACTGAAATTTTCGAACTTTGTGGCGGTTTTCACGAGATGACCCAAATAGCGTATAGGTATAATGTCAACGCGATCCTTGACCTAGATGGTCTACATCAGTGATTCCCAAAGTGGTCCAGGTGGACCCCCAGGGGTCCACTGGACGCTCGATGGGGGTCTACGTTGGCTGACGACTTATGGGTATGTAGTAGAAATGTAGCATCAAGGGGGTCCACCGAAACCAGTAGAATTTTTAAAGAGGTCCACGAGAAAAAAAAGTATGGGAACCTCTGGTCTACATTAAAGTGGACATCGAAGTTCGAAAATTTCGAAATATTGTCTCTGACACGCTAATTGAAGAGAAGTTTTCGCGGTTTCCACGAGATGATCCCAACAGCGTACGCTCGCAAGTACTAGGCTACCATAACACAGAAGACACTCACATTCTCGCAGTACTGGCACGGGAACAGCACGAGGCCGTGCGTGGCCACGTGGTCCCTGAACTCGCTGGCGTCCATGAACGCCATGCCGCACGAGTCGCAGATCCACGCCGCGTCGAAGCTGACGGCGTCGTCCGGCTCCGGCTCCGGCTCCGGTTCCGGGGGGAGGGATACGGTCTCCGGTTTGGGCTTCTTGGCTTCACGGGGCTGGTAGTATGGGCAAGCTGCAATGTGTTTATGGGAGATTTCATAAAAAAAAGTTCCCAAAGCGTTCTCAAAATTAAAAAAAGGGCAAATATAATTATTGAGTTCATGCTTAATTATCGTCACAAAACTGACATATTAATTTAACGTTAATAAATGCAGGCGTCAAATTCCACAAGTGAAAAATACCATATCGTTATGCTACCGCCACACATTCGCACGAGTAGCGCGGCGAATAACGAGGCGAAACCCGAGCACGCATGTGTACGCGGACGTCTCCCTATTCCTCTCGCCCCTCGCATCGCGTTTTTGTATAGGCAAAGTATCGTCGAACGTTTCGACGAATAGCGAGGCGAGTGACGAGCCAGCATGTCTAATCGAAGAGTTAGTGTAGTGTGTCCGAGTGACATTTCTAGTGCGCAAAGTTGATAAAATAGACCAAATGAGGGTAGTTAGAAAAACTCGCGGCTAGATGTTCATGTCAACTTTTGCCAGTATCTCTGGGACCATGAGAAACGTCGGAGGTATTTTTTTAAGTTACTATACTCGGCCAGGTATCGTTTATTTGTATATGTAAAAACGGTGAAAGTTTAAAATGTATACTAGACAAGGTATAAAATTGACAAAACGGACGACAGGTTCAAAATATTGTACACAATCTGTCATAATCCTAACAATCGAGCCTCAACGAGTTCACAATTTCAACCACAACCGGTCTGTAATTCACGCCTTGCCGGTCTTGTAGATCTGTCTGTCTGTCTGTCTGTCTGTATGTAACTCACGGCCATGGCCCACGTGCGTCTTGTGGAAGGTGACGAGCACGCCCTCGGTGGTCTCGGTGACGACCATGTGCGCGGGGCACGCCTTGCCGGTCTTGTAGATCTGTCTGTCTGTCTGTCTGTATGTAACTCACGGCCATGGCCCACGTGCGTCTTGTGGAAGGTGACGAGCACGCCCTCGGTGGTCTCGGTGACGACCATGTGCGCGGGGCACGCCTTGCCGGTCTTGTAGATCTGTCTGTCTGTCTGTCTGTCTGTATGTAACTCACGGCCATGGCCCACGTGCGTCTTGTGGAAGGTGACGAGCACGCCCTCGGTGGTCTCGGTGACGACCATGTGCGCGGGGCACGCCTTGCCGGTCTTGTAGATCTGTCTGTCTGTCTGTCTGTATGTAACTCACGGCCATGGCCCACGTGCGTCTTGTGGAAGGTGACGAGCACGCCCTCGGTGGTCTCGGTGACGACCATGTGCGCGGGGCACGCCTTGCCGGTCTTGTAGATCTGTCTGTCTGTCTGTCTGTCTGTATGTAACTCACGGCCATGGCCCACGTGCGTCTTGTGGAAGGTGACGAGCACGCCCTCGGTGGTCTCGGTGACGACCATGTGCGCGGGGCACGCCTTGCCGGTCTTGTAGATCTGTCTGTCTGTCTGTCTGTCTGTATGTAACTCACGGCCATGGCCCACGTGCGTCTTGTGGAAGGTGACGAGCACGCCCTCGGTGGTCTCGGTGACGACCATGTGCGCGGGGCACGCCTTGCCGGTCTTGTAGATCTGTCTGTCTGTCTGTCTGTATGTAACTCACGGCCATGGCCCACGTGCGTCTTGTGGAAGGTGACGAGCACGCCCTCGGTGGTCTCGGTGACGACCATGTGCGCGGGGCACGCCTTGCCGGTCTTGTAGATCTGTCTGTCTGTCTGTCTGTCTGTATGTAACTCACGGCCATGGCCCACGTGCGTCTTGTGGAAGGTGACGAGCACGCCCTCGGTGGTCTCGGTGACGACCATGTGCGCGGGGCACGCCTTGCCGGTCTTGTAGATCTGCCGCTCTGGCGCCGGACGCTTGCCTTTACCCTGCAAATAATTACAATGGAATCTCATTTTTTTTTTATACAAGACTGACCAGCGTTTGACCTCAGTCGCACCTGATGGTAAGTGTCGATGAGGTCGAAGGTGTAGCACGCTGGTTCAGTAACAGCCTATTCACTCTTGCCTTGCAGAGACAACAAGACAACATTAAGAACCGAAGGGCACGGTACGGTACATAAATAAATTTTTGCTCAGTCCGCCCGGTTATCACGCACTGTTAGTATTAGCATCTATATACGGCAATTATACCTAAGTGTAAATTGTTCAAAGGTACATACACAGTGACAAGAAATATTTCTATTTCTGATTCTGAACATCTCCCTCTATTGGCAGGATGATAAAATGTATGTTGGAATTTCCTAGTTCTATCGCAACCTAGGAGGAATAATATCTTTGTCCCTTACTGGAGAACGCATCCGCGAGCGCCAGTAAGGGACAAAGATATTCTGGCTTTTGCAGCCCAAAATGTAACAGTTCACTATAGTTTTGCTTTACAGGTCAAAAGATGAAAAACTTTATTATTAACTAATATTTAGTTTATTCTATATTAATTACCGCAACTTCGGTTGAAAACACAAGAAAACTCCAATTGTATTTCTTTGTTTCCCTCCAACTTTGACAGTTCTGAAGCATTCAGTTTGAAGGGGAAAAAAAATGCGAGACTAAAGACAGAGGAAAATAGAGCCGTCTGCCATACCTATGGAAAGTTACATAATACCATCCCTTTCGATCGTGGTATTATTAGCACGCTCCGTCTAGTTATGGTTTATGGTATAAGACATCTATTTCTCAAAACATTTATATAAAATCACTTACTGAGTGAACAAATACATCATTTGCTTAAATCTAAATAGGAGAAGGTAGCATGCAAAAAGGGCCAAATGTTTGTATTTAAACTTTCGTGAGCCATATTATATAAATTAAAGATTAACACGGTTCTACTCACGTTTATTTAGTCACTCGCGCGACATGTTTCGGCCTTGCGCGACGAGCCGGCGACGCGATCGGCGAACCGAACGGACCCTCAGCACTCTTAGTGCTTGAAAATGGAGGCCTATGTTCTCCGAAACATGTCGCGCGAGTAACTAAATAAACGTGAAATAACCGCGTAAATAACCGTGTTAATCTTTATTTTAATGTAATATTTTGCGTCGAGGCCAGTTAAACTGTTTTTTTTTTTTTTTTTTTTTATGATATAGGAGGCAAACGAGCAGACGGATTGCCTGATGGTAAGCAACTACCGCCGCCCATGGACACTCGCAACACCAGAGGAGTCACAAGTACGTTGCCGGCCTTTAAGATCCCTATACGCTCTTTTCTTGAAGGTTTGGATGTCATATCGGTCCGGAAATACTGCACACGACAATTTATTCCAGAGTTTTGTTTTATTTCTTACATTACAGTGTAATCACTCGTTAACTAGATCACACTAAAAGTGAAATTATACCGTATATGTCATGACTAGGAAAGCCTTTAAATTTGTATTGTTCAAGTTTTAAACGATTAATTCTTAGCTATAAACATCATAAATGTGAAAATATGTATGTTTTTGGCCACTGAAACCGGTTTACTTGAGACTTTATGGTCTAGGAGGATATAACCAATAAGGAGTAGCCATTAACAGGCGTCCCCCTCTGCCCAAATTACTCGGCCGCCGGTCATAGTTCTTGAACTTGTGTGTATATAGTTAATGCTAGTGTTTGATAATTTTGTCGTGTGCTTGTGTAGCGACGCACGTAAAAAATGCATTAGTGTTAACATTATTTATGTGTGTTACCTCACCCCCGCGCCGAAAACGGCAGAATTTTTCCGATAGAAATTAGTCCGTGTGTCGGCTCCATATTGGTTATATCCTCCTAGTTTATGGTAGTTAGCTAGTCTATGATCGCAATCAGAATGCATAGGCACCTGGCACACGTAGACCCCGGACTGGCTGCACATGTAGTGGGAGCGCACGCCCTCTATCGTCTGTTTGCTGGCGGTCGTTTTCCGGAACCGATACTTCGTCTCCTCTTGGATGGCACTCTTGAACAGCATGAACTCTGAGAACGAAGGAAGGGGTCACGTAGGTGACTTAACTGAAGCACCGTGTCTATGTAGTTGTGAAGAGAATTATGGAATGTTTCATGCTTCACACATGACTCATGATTATGCTCCTCGTTACGAAGTGAAACATGTCGAGCAATATTCGACTTATAAAACGTGAGTTACCGCTTTTATACAATGAATATAGAGTGAAGACTATTTAGTTTTTTTTACTACTTTAATTTAAATATATATATATATACATATATATATATTCTACTCTAGCGCTGGTGGCTTAGCGGTAAGAGCGTACGACTTGCAATTTAGAGGTCACAAGTTGAAACCCCGGCTTGTATCAATGAGTTTTTCGGAACTTATATACGAAATATCATTTGATATTTACCAGTCGCTTTTCGGTGAAGGAAAACATCGTGAGGATACCGGAATAATCCCAATAAGGCCTGCCATTAGTTGCCAATTGGTGTATATATATATATATATATACATACATACATATATATACAGGGTGTTACAAAAATCCTGGTGATCCGTTTAAGGGCATATACAGTATCGAATCGAGATCACGGAAATCATACCAATTTTAAACACATTAAAGAAAACGTATGACAATAAAATTAATAAATTAGGACTCTTAAAAAAAATGTTGCTTACCCCTGTTATCATGAGTGGATACAAAATAGTGAAGACTACTTAGTTTTTTTTTACTACTTTAATTTAAAAAAAAAAATCTACTCACCGTCCATGGAATGAAGATGCAGCCTCTCGACGTGCTCTCTGACCCTGTGCTCCGTGAGCAGGTGCCGACTGAACTGAGCGCCATAACTCACCCGGTTGGGACACAGTGGGCAGAGGAAGGCTTTGCGTTTTTCCACCTATCATCAATAACAATATGGCCACACTAGCGTTTGTCACGCGTTTTCTCGGCGATTTATGTGTAATAATACTTTGAAATCGCCGGGAAAACGCCAAATTTTTTTTAGGATTAGGAGCGATACATCGTAAATCGTTACTCAGAGCCCGGAAAATCCATAGCAAAACAAAACACTGTCGCAATCAAACCAGTTTTAGAAACATTTTTTTATCGACATCGAGTTCATCGATGTCTTATGGAATACTAATTTTCTGAAGTTCTCTATTGTTTTCAATTAGGTTGATTACCTTTTTGTCACCCGACTACGGCCAAGTCAAAAGGGAAGGATTATTACTTAACCGTTTCAGTGCGGATGACACGACAGGCGTGTCATCAATGTTTTTAACGAATGGCGTATGACACGAGAGGAGTGTCATTTTAAAATCGATTCAAACTTCACCAAATTAAGTTTCAGAAAGGTGCACCCCGAACAAAACTATTATTGTTTGTCGTGTAGAACAAGCTAGTAGCCTTCGTTTCTGGAACATTCAAAATATGATTTTTTTCCAAAATCAGTTGTTAACAACCTTTTCATGCAGCACTAATTTTACTACTTAGCGTTTCAGTGCGGATAACACTACAGGCGTGACATCATATTATATGGCGTAGGGCACACCCGTCGAATCCCGCTGTTACAGTCGAAAGTTTTTGAAAATGGAAGACGCAATGAAATTATTGAATATTATTACTAATTGGAAAACTAATTATATGTAAGTTCTTACGTAAATTATAGGGACGGTGCTATACTAAGTAAAGAGAGCTAAATAAATAAATGTTTCGGGACAATCTGACACAAATCGACCTAGTCCTACGGTAAGCTTAGTAAGGCTTGTGTTGTAGGTACTAGACGACGATAAATATAATAGATAGATACATATAAATACTTAAATACATAGAAAACACCTATGACTCAGGAACAAATATCTGTGCTCATACTGCTCATCACACAAATAAATGCCCTGACTGGGAATCGAACCCAGGACCATCGGCTTCATAGGCAGGGTCACTACCCACGAGGCCAGACCGGTCGTCAAATTTAATAACACTAACTCATTCCAGTATATAAATATGTTGCTCTGTCCCTATAACTTACGTAAGAACTTAAATATTAAAGTTTTATGATTTTCCAATACTCTTTTATTTATAGATGAATTGCTTAATTAGTAAATAAATAATTATTAAGAGATAATCTTACACAAATCGACCTAGTCCCATAATAAGCTCAATAAGCCTTGTGTAATGGGTACTAGACGATGATATATATAATAGATAGATAAATACTTAAATAAATAGAAAACAGGCAAGACTCAGGAACAAATATTCGTTCCCTTCAGACAAATATTTGCCCTTACCGGGAATCAAACCCGGGACGCTCGCCTTGCAGGCACGGTCACTACCAACTAGGCTAACCGAGTCGTCCAAAATTAGTAAAAATGTACGATCATTTTGCGTGCTCAAAACCGGGTCCCGATGACAACGGCTTCCATTCCACGAAATTGCCGCTCCATTGTAAGCTATAATTAAAACTATAATACGCGTTAACTTGAACGTTTTTATAGGCATTTAGTTTTGTTAAGGATATTTGTCTATTCGAAAGAGACAGAAATATATTTGTCACGATGACAAGTCCACACTCTTTTCGGTGAATGTCACAACAAATCATTTCGTTCTAAACTTAAATTACTGATAACATATTAATTCCTGTCTGAAAGCTTATTTTCATGGGTCCAATCTAACTATTTTAAATTGTATTATACAGACTTAAGGTACATTTTCCATAAATGTTCCGATCTTTATGATCATCTTGACTGTTTAGATACCATTGACGATCTGTTTGTTACGATATCTTTATCTTATTGTATGTCACGAATTAATTGAAAAGTCGCTGCTCCCAAATTTATGGCGAATTATATGGTCCGATATTATAGACCTTATCTATCGTAACTAATATATTGAAATTTAATGATGCTCCGAAATATTTGAGTACCTTGGATGCTACCATATATCTGATGGCGACTGTACGTGTTTTGGATAAAACGATTCCAAGATATTTTCATATTTGTTACTTATAACATAACGCATTTACATGTTGTACATTTTAACACCGTTGTCAAAACATGAAGCTGGAACGTCTCACTCACTATGTTCAAACAATGGCACAGCAACTCTCAACATACTATATTCTGTAACTTTTCCCATTTCGGAGCAAAACTTGGGTTTTTAAGTACCGTTAAAAACACTAAATATCATATGAGTTTCAAAATAATTTAAAAATGTCAACACCTTATTTTTACTTACAAAATAAAATTAGAATTAATACCTATATTATTTTTTGTAATTCCAGATAAATTATTTGTTACCTTAGAGCATTTAATGACTGGAGACGCCTTTATAAGTTTACTCCTCTGCCAAAAAACTTGCACAATTGCGCAGATTGTTGTATAGACTGACGTTTTAGCAATGCATTTGACACTCCCCTTGCCCGTCAGTGTATTTTGTACGAAAAATGACAGCCAATGCGTCTCCAGTTACTACTTAAATCCTCTAAGTTTGTTACCTATAAGACTCGAATGAATAGTTCAAGGAGAAATGTCGAAGATAGTAAATGCATAGGTTTAAATACGTCGCACTATAAAAATAATTACCCATTCCGTTACCCCACTATACATAATTAGGAACGTATAAACATTATACTTAGTAGAAAATGTTTGTGATATCTGAATTTTAAAAGTCACTTACCATCCATTTCGAGTAAAACTCGTAGTTTAAAAGCTACTAACAGTTTAAAACAATGTTTTGATCAGTTCACTTCCTTGGTTAGATGTCAACTGAATTCAATCAAGTCAAAATCAATGAAAAAAACTAAATAAATTCCTAATTTTATACACATGGCGGATGACACGATAGGCGTGCCATCATATTCTATGGCGTAAGGCACGCCTGTCGTGCCATGAAAAAATTGTTCGCCGCCACAGACTAAAGTTTTCGAAAATGGAACACGCAACGAATCGGTTAACATGAAATATAAGTAACGTTAATAATATAAGTTACGTTGCGTTTTAGATGAAATAAGACATATAAATCAAACCCTTAACTTACCACTTCTTTTGCGTTTGGCGTAAATTATTAAAAAATAATGTACCTAAACATATCGGTATGATTTTTTAAAGACAAAACTTACTCGATATCGATAAAAAAATGTTTCTAGTTTGATTGCGACAGTGTTTTGTTTTGCTATGGATTTTCCGGGCTCTGATAGTTACGCATGGGACATTCGGGACCATTTTACACCGTCAAAAAGGAGGTTATATGTTCTACTGTATTTAATTCATACGTTTGTTCAGTAAGTAGGCTACAAAGGCACTTTTACACGTCGAGTATACAAAAGTGAAAGAGAAAAATAAAAACTAATAACTAACGATTAACACAGTTCTACTCACGTTTATTTAGTCACTCGCGCGACATGTTTCGTGCGCGATGGGCCGGCGACGCGAGCGGCGAACCGAACGGACACTCAGCACTCTTAGTGCTTGAAAATGGAGGCCTATGTTCTCCGAAACATGTCACGCGGGTGACTAAATAAACCTGAGTAGAACCGTGTTAATAGTTAGTTATTCTATGTCTCACGAAAGTTTAAATACAAATAAAAACTACACCGGTTCTAATCCTACACCTCTGACCCGAGAAGCATTTTGACTTTTATGAACAGCAAGAAGAAGTGTACGGTCGTCTCGGTCTAGCCCGCCGCGTCCCGCTCTCACCTCGTACCCGTGCACCTTCCAGAGGTGTTTGTTCAGGATCTGCTTCTGGCTGAAGTCTCGGTCACAGATGTGGCATTTCTTCCGTTCCCGGGGCGTGTACTTGGGGGTTTGGTCATTACTCAGTTTTACTGTAAGTATTTGGACAGCAAGTTAAAAATAGTACATTATACATTACTACAGAGGTTGGGAAGTAAGGGGTTGCCGGCCGGGCATATGTAGACGGACGGATTTTTACGAAGACGAAAACCCCTTTTCACGCCGAGGTATGTATAGTGCTTTTCTCAAAAATGCAATACAATAGTTAAGAAAAAAACTCCAAGTAATAAAGGTATTTTTTTTTGTAAAATGGATTTTTGTGTTTAATAAGGGTAGTGGCAGAATGTCATAAAACCACTAATATTGTTTTAATGGCCAATATCCAAGATGCTGTGTCACAAAATTCTGTGAAATGACAAGTAAAAATCTTGCCGGCCCTAGGCCAGCAATGTCAACCTTGACGACCTCTCGTGCCTCTCGTCTAGCCAAACCTGCAACCACATACTTTGGAGCATATTATAAGGAACATAATGTCAATATTGTAGTGCTTGTTTGAGAAATAGTACATTTCATCAGAGGCCGGGAAAATGAGGATTTCCGGTCAAGTGGGTATATACGGATAGTGATACGAGGCCGGGAATCCGTTTTCACGACGAGGCATGTAATATAGTGCTTTTCTCAAACATACAATGAATTAAAAGAAATGCTTCAAAAAATGAAATTTGCAAACTCACAAATAACAATGAAATCGAAATGTATTACAAATCAACACCAGCTGTTTGCTATTACACTCGCCATCTCTGTATGGATAATCGTCGAAAAAAGAGACACTGCAGGCCTAGGCCTGCAAAGTTATATGAAATTCCATTTCCGTCCCCTTCACTTGCCGCGCCCAAAAAACATACTTCTGAGTATATTAAGTATAAGGAATGTAAAGACAATATTTCATTGCATGTTTGAGAAAAACATATTATAAATCCATTTAAATTTCAATGTACATTAGAACTCACAACCGTGTTTCATGCGAAGGTGCGTGTAGCAAGCTTTCCGGCTGGAGTATACGTTGTCACAGAAATGGCACGGGTAGCGACGGTCGTCGCCGGCGCCTGTGCCGTGGCATCTGCGATTTGAAAAAATAAGTTATATTAAAGGCTGGGTTGGAGATAAAGGACGTGTAGAAAAGACTGAAAGTAGAACCGCAATTACCCCCGCGGGTGTCGCAAGGGAAAAAGCACCGCCCGTCGAAACCGAATCAACAGCTACTGCAGTCGCCAACTCGCCTGCCAAGCGTGGCGACTTTGGCAACATACCCCAAATTGATACAAGTAATATTTGGAGGAGGTATGTCTGGCGGTGGACGTGTTATGGCTGAAAATGCTGTAGGATAAGATTGGATATGATAAGATGCGTTTTGATAGGATATGATAGGTAGGATATGATAGGATAGGATGAGATTGAATAGGATATGATAAGTGGGATAGGATATGATGAGATTAGATAGGATATGATAGGATAGGATAAGATGATATTGGATAGGATATGATAGGATAGGATAAGATGATATTGGATAGGATATGATAGGATGAGATTGAATAGGATATGATAGGATGAGAAGGGATAGGATATGATTAGATTGCATAGGATAGGTATGATTGGATAAGATGATATTAAAGTAGTATAGGATAAGATTAGATTGGATAGGATAGAATAATATGAGATTGGATAGGATAGGATGGGACAGGGATAGGATCAGCTACTTTCGCACTTGTTAGAATGCCGCAGGCATAATGTTACTAAGTTATTTTAACAATGAGGATTCGCGAAATAAATTGTACCTGCCTAAAGAACTAAGCATAGTCCGTGCACGGAGCGGACACGCCCGCCCACCCGCAGCCGGGGCGGCGCTACAGTACACCTATGTGCGGGCTGACCTGTTGATGTGGTCCAGCACGTCGTGCGTGAGCGTCGCGCCGCACATGTTGCACTCCTGCAGCCGGAGCCCCGTGCGCGGCTCCAGGCCGTGCACGGAGCGGACACGCCCGCCCACCTGCAGCCGGGGCGGCGCTGCAGTACACCTGTGTGCGGGCTGACCTGTTGATGTGGTCCAGCACGTCGTGCGTGAGCGTGGCGCCGCACATGTTGCACTCCTGCAGCCGGAGCCCCGTGCGCGGCTCCAGGCCGTGCACGGAGCGGACACGCCCGCCCACCTGCAGCCGGGGCGGCGCTGCCGTACACCTGTGGGCGGGCTGACCTGTTGATGTGGTCCAGCACGTCGTGCGTGAGCGTCGCGCCGCACATGTTGCACTCCTGCAGCCGGAGCCCCGTGCGCGGCTCCAGGCCGTGCACGGAGCGGACACGCCCGCCCACCTGCAGTGGGGGCGGCGCTGCAGTACACCTGTGCACGGACGAGCTGACCTGTTGATGTGGTCCAGCACGTCGTGCGTGAGCGTCGCGCCGCACATGTTGCACTCCTGCAGCCGGAGCCCCGTGCGCGGCTCCAGGCCGTGCACGGAGCGGACACGCCCGCCCACCTGCAGTGGGGGCGGCGCTGCAGTACACCTGTGCACGGACGAGCTGACCTGTTGATGTGGTCCAGCACGTCGTGCGTGAGCGTCGCGCCGCACATGTTGCACTCCTGCAGCCGGAGCCCCGTGCGCGGCTCCAGGCCGTGCACGGAGCGGACACGCCCGCCCACCTGCAGTGGGGGCGGCGCTGCAGTACACCTGTGCACGGACGAGCTGACCTGTTGATGTGGTCCAGCACGTCGTGCGTGAGCGTCGCGCCGCACATGTTGCACTCCTGCAGCCGGAGCCCGTGCGCGGCTCCAGGCCGTGCACGGAGCGGACACGCCCGCCCACCTGCAGTGGGGGCGGCGCTGCAGTACACCTGTGCACGGACGAGCTGACCTGTTGATGTGGTCCAGCACGTCGTGCGTGAGCGTCGCGCCGCACATGTTGCACTCCTGCAGCCGGAGCCCCGTGCGCGGCTCCAGGCCGTGCACGGAGCGGACATGCTCGCCCACCTGCGGCCGGGGCCGTCGTTAAAAGAAATCGAACTGATCTCCGGTAACCGAGATACCTTGAAATACTGTTCTGATCTTGATTATATGTAAATGACGACATGAAAAGCAGCTTCGGAATAAAAGTCGGTCCACATAGCCCTGCGTATAAAGCTGTCCTGGGTTCATATCCCAAGGGCAATTATTTGTGTGATGAGCATAGATATTTGTTCGAGAGCCATGGTTGTATTCTACATATTTAAGTACATATTTGTATCTTACCCACAACAAGCTTTCTTGAGCTTACCGTGGGACTTAGTAAATTTGTGTAATTATGTCCAGTAATATTTATTTATATTAAATAAGACAGTGTTGGCTGTGTATGATGGGCGTCATGGCTCGTCGCCGAAGCTCACGCCTGATGCTCTACCAGCTGATGGTGTACTTTATTATGTCTATTCGCCTCTTCATCGCTCGTATATGCAAGAGCAACAAAGAGGAGTATAGTCGTATTACAAAATTCAATTTTAGCCGTATAGCCTCAGTGGTCCTAGGATTTTGAAGAGACCTAGATGATTTTTGGAAGAGGATGAAACAGTTACCTCAGACGCGTCAGAGAGCGTCAAGTCGCAGTAGATACACGTGGTCTCATCCAAGGCTTGAATGGCGTATTGTTCCTCCATGTCTCCTGTTGGGGGCATAGGAAGGGGGGACTGGGTAGAGTGGGGGTGGAAGGAAAAAAAACCGAATACAAAATTAATTGTATTGACACTCCTCACACATTTCCTAAGTTATAATTCCGTCTACAACTCTATTTAGAAAAGTTAGAACTCGATTTAAATGCTATCCTGAAGTTGATAGATTGATAATAGCAAGGATGCTGGGACGCCATGTCATTTTGAAATTTTAATATAATTGAGCGGAACTATTAAATAATTTAAACTAAAATTCTAGAACTAGTATTTCAACTATTTGGTATGCTTCTAGAACTTTCATTATATTGGTTTGTTGACATTTGATATGACACACCTAGCCTCTTAGGTATTTCCAAAACAATTTTTTCTGTCAATATGATAACAAGTAGGTAGCATCTTACCATCCAATTCATTCTCATCTCCGACTTCATGGTTCTTCCCTGAGACTGCTTCCTGAGACTCCACCTCTTCCGATGCATCAGCCTCTTCTAGTATAGACTCGTCTAAATATTCTTCATCTTGAACCAACATTTTTTATTATTTCCAAACTGGATGTTTGGCCATTCAGGTGATGATGATGAACATACTAGAGCATTCACTTGTAAAGCATTTTAATCTATTAAATGGAAAACTTTTAAAATAGTAGTTTTAAAATATATGTTTTTTTAATCTGATCCATACAAGTGATTGCCCAAGTCTGTACCATTTTGTGGAATGGGTTCAATTTCACATATGTAAGTATGTTTAATAAAATAATCCAAGTTAAAACCCCATTGAAAATAAATAGGATATAGTTTAAACAAATCAAAGTCCAGAAATGACTAACAAAAGTTAAAATACAAAAATTCCTTAAATTATTTTCACCAGGCTGATGCAACTGGTATAATGAAATAAACTAGTTTTAAACAAAATAGGATCTCTATGTAAGAAAATATTAGGTGAAAATGATGAGTAATATTTATTATTTAAAAAACTAAGTATTATTTATTTTACCTTTTATAGTCTGCAACATGGCAATATTCTTTAAAGTCTGCTCTTTAAAGACCACCGCTTCTTCCAGCTTTTGTGAGCATACCGAACAAATATATTTAGAGATATTCAACACCTAAAACACCAACACTTCAATAAAACTTTAAACTTACTAGGTCCTATATGATTCTTAGTGTAGAATCACGTGTATTCAATAGTAAATTATAAAATATTATGTTTACTAGAGCGACTTCTATGACTTGAAATCAATATAAACTTGAATTAAACTGATTTAAAAACAAATTATTACCTTCAAGTCGAAGCAGGTTTCAAACATTTTTGCATAAGTTTCCACATTGTCGGAGTAAGCAGCAAATAGGTCGTATAAATCGTTAGTGCTCATGCAACTGACGCAACCTACAAAGTCGGGCTCCTCCATGTTTTATAATAATTTATCAGCAAACTAAAAAGGCCATTTCCACAAATTGATTTGAATTTGTTTTGACAAAAGACGATCACTCGTATTAGTGACGTTTTTTCATTACTTAAATCCAGCACGATATTAAGCCTATAATACAACATCAAATTTAACTACATTTTTTAAATTCCAACGAAGTGTTCAAAGCTCAAATAAAATATATATACTCATTAAATTCGTTAATTCTAATAAATAACCAGTATTAGACTATAAATTGACATGATATTGACTAATGAAAACATTTTGGCTACATGGAACAGAAAGAATCCTAGTGAGTAGTACCCCTTATTCTATGAAGCTTAAGATTATCTGTGCGTATGTTATGTTCTTATAATAAAAAAAATAGAATGACAACCGTGACATTGACATTTAATTTATATCCGTTCGTTATGGAATGCGATTTAATAAATAAAAATTATACGAAGCGGTCTACATTAAATCATGTGAAATCCACTCTTATTCATAAAATTTTGCGATAGGCGAACAAGGAGGAGTTTGCCACATACTTTTCGATGTAATAATGGCTACCGACGCCGAAGAAAAATGTTTCATTTGCTCGAAAACCGGCGGGAACTTAAATATATTCACCACCTACAATATTTGCAAGGACAAAGAGGAATTGTACGTCGAAGTCATCAAAAATTGCTTTAGCATTGAGGTAATTATAATTTACATTGCAAATATATTTCTGTTCATACGCCTACTACCCTAACCTTGTTACATTACCTTGTTACACAAAGCACGTAAATCCAAGATATTGGTGTTGTTAATATGATAAAATCCCACATAGTTCTTTATTTTATTTTTCATAAAGTTTTTGTATCCTTCCAATAAGATCGTTACTTTTTTACTACTTTTAAAAAATAATAGACAAAACTTTTTTTTTACAGATTGGGCAGGACTCAGGAATCAATGTGATTTGCACTGATTGCAGCATCAAACTGAGAAGGGCATATACATTTAAAACTGATATAATAGATGCAGTCAACAAGCTAGTTGCCTTACAAGGTAGTATATATTTTTCAAATTGTTACAAAGAAAACCTAGTTGTAATTTTGCTAGTTTAATTATAAATAATTTTAGTTATTACTTAAAAGTCTTTATGACAAAAGAAATTACTAATTAACAGTAATCCGGTTGAGGATACAATTTGGGGTGAACAACCTCAAACATTATACTTTACATGGATGTGACTCGAGATTTTCCAGGATTTTGGGATATTGATCACTGTTAATAATAAATAACTTTCGTTGAGGGTTAAAATGAAAATGTTTGCCATTTATAATAGGTAGGTAATAAATTGCATGATGATGGCGCTTGCAACAGTGCCAAATACCAGGAACTCTTTTAGATTAACTATGGTCTCCACCTGACATTGGCGAAATCCACCTTGCTAAAATTGGTAAGGAGTGAAAGCCGTAAATATATAGAAAAAAAAAACTGGTACTGTCCGGTTTTAATTATCATTATGAGCCTATGGAACAACGGAAAAACAAGACCCGTGCTTGCAGCGCTGACCCTATTCTGGCGAAAAATTGAACTTCTTAAAAATAATAACAACTTCCCTGAGAACATTTATGCCACTCAAGACTATCCGAAAGATGTGCTAATGAAAAGAAAGCAGTTGAGACAGGAACAAGTGCAACATGAAAAGGACGGGAAACACGTTGTTATTCGGTACGATAAACTTATAATAAAACAGAAAAAAGACAAAGAAACAAAAAGAAAGAGGTCGGAATCAGGATCACCACGATCAGCAAATAAGGATCAAGAAGCAACAACTTCAAATAAAGTCAACAAAATTCATGAATTATTTCGCCCCAGAAGCAATTCAGTCTCCTCTAAAGGAGAGAATAACTAAAAACTGCACCCAAAAACCAAAACAAAAGCAAACACCAACCGGAAGTAACATGAATACTGAAAACAAATATAAAAACAACAAAATGGACCCCAATATGGCTGGTCCCCGAGGGGAACATCACCCTCCAAACAATCACAACATCAATATATCGATAAATCAAACTAAAACATTATTCCCCAAGCCGAGTGGTCATCCGTGGGGATTACGACCAAAACCCTCCAGCTTTGAAAAGGCAAACAACTAATTCTCAAACAAAAGTTATAAAGAAGAATACAATTTCCATCTGCACCCTTAATGTCAAAACACTATCCTCAGAGGAAAAGCTCCTAGAATTAAAAGCAGCGCTAAATAATATCAACTGTGATATTCTAGGACTATCCGAGGTCCGGCGCTTAGGAAAAAATATCTTGGAAGATGAAGAACACATCATGTTCTACATAGGCCAAACTAAGGGCCTACACGGGGTAGGCTTCATGATAAAGAAAGAACTAAAAAATAATATTGTTAATTTCACGGGTATATCAGAAAGAGTATGCGTACTGGAGATGGAAATGGAAAATAAACAATTTACAATCATACAAGCATATGCCCCAACAGAAAACGCTCCGCATGAAGAAATAGAATTGTTTTACAAAGACTTAGAAACAGTGCTGGTGCAGACCTCAACAAAAAACATAATCACAATGGGTGACTTCAATGCGCAAATCGGAAAACCAAAAAATTACGAGGACAAAGTACTGGGGAAATATGGCATCGGAACAAGAAGCAAAAGAGGTGAAATGCTTATCCAATTTGCATATGCACACAACATGAGAATACTCAATTCCATGTTCAAGATGAAAGATAAGAACCGATGGACCTGGGTGTCACCAAATAAGAACATAAGAAACGAAATTGACTACATAATGACAACAATCCCGCAGCTTTTCTCAAATTTCGAAATATTGAAGTCATTCTATTTTGCCACCGACCATAGACTAATCAGAGCAACTCTAACCTTGAAGACAAATAGAAGAACTAGGCGCCACTTCATGAGCACCCCAACAAAATTAAAATCAATAGAACAACAAGACACCTTTTATCAAAATTTGTCAAAACACTTACCACATCTGCTAAAGTCACATGAATATTGCACTGTAGAAGAATATAGCCAACAGATCGAAAATTCCATAAAGAACAGTATAAAAAACATAAACAACAAGTCCAAAAGAAGTATTTTATCGAAGGAGGCGCTACAACTAATCAAAGAAAGAAGTACCTTACAGAATAAACCATCACTTACACATGAAGAAAAACAGAATCTGAAAGTATTATACAAGAAAACAAACAAAGTAATCAAAAAATGCTATGAAACATATAGAATGGAAACAATCAAGAGACACCTAGAAACCTCGAGGAGCACAAAGAAAGGATTCAAAGAACTGAAAAAGGACAAGGAGTGGATTCCATGCCTGCACCAACCTGGCGACAACAACAAAAGCCAATCTCGAAAGGATATTATAAAAATAGCAACAGACTTCTACACAACATTATATAGTCAGCCTAACATACAAGAAACCGAGACAACAGAACCAAACACATCCTCAAATATGGAAAAGTTCCATGAAAACGAGATGCTCAAACACATGAGCAAATTAAAATTTGAAAAGAGCCCTGGCCCTGACGGTATTGCCAATGAATACATTAAATACGGAAAAACACTTTTAATAACCCCATTAACCATTTTATTTAACAAAATAGTTGAAGAAGAACATGTACCACAAAGCTGGAAAAGATCCGAAATCGTGCTTATATACAAAAGGGGACCCAACAAATATAGGCAATTATCGCCCAATTAGTATCATGCCTTGTCTCTACAAATTACTATCCTCATGCTTATTGGAGAGAATATCACCAGTCATCGATTATCATCAGCCCTGCGAGCAAGCGGGTTTCAGAAGAGGATTCAGTACGACAGATCACATTCATGCACTCGACCAGACAATAGAAAAATACATGGAATTCCAAAGACCACTATATATAGTCTTTATTGACTTCAAAAAAGCCTTTGACTGTATTTCACACAACAGCATATGGGAAGCTCTGAACAAACAAGGAATTAATAACAAATACATAAATATCCTAAAAAACATATACACACATAGCATGAGTAGAATCAAACTGGACAGATTAGGCACAGACATAAATATTAAACGCGGGGTAAGACAGGGTGACCCACTTTCTCCAAAATTATTTATAGCCGTTCTCCAAAATCTAATGTGCGACCTACCATGGTCCAACAAGGGAATATATGTGTCTGGAAAATATATGAACAATCTGAGATTTGCTGATGACATCGTATTACTGTCAGAAAACCCATTTCAACTAGAGTCAATGATAAACGAACTAATGACTGCTAGCACAAGTGTAGGCTTAGAGATGAATCTCGAGAAAACAAAACTAATGACCAATGGCAAACAGATACCCATCCTAGCAAACCACATCACACTCGAATATGTACAAAGATACATATATCTAGGGAAACAAATATCATTCAACCCTCAACGAAACAAAGAAGAAGTGGAAAGAAGAATAGCCAACACATGGAAGCAATTTTGGGCCCACAAAGAAATACTGAAATCACAACTTCCTGTAAATCTAAAGAAAACAGTATTGGATACAACTTTACTGCCTTGTCTCACATACGGCTGCCAAACATGGACCTTAACCCAGTCATTAAAAAATAAAATACAGACCACCCAAAGAGCAATGGAAAGAAGTTGCTTAAACATTAAACTAATAGACAAAATAAGATGCTCAGATATTAGAAAAAGGACAAAAGTAACAGATGCCTTACACTTTGCTCAGAGCATGAAATGGAGGTGGGCAGGACATGTGGCAAGGCTTACCGACGCAAGGTGGACAGGAAAGGTGACCAAATGGAAAGGACCCCTTGGCTCTAGGAAAAGAGGGCGTCCACCAGCTAGGTGGCAGGACGACATTGTTGCTATTGCAGGCAAAGATTGGCAAAGCATAGCATTGGACAAAGACAGATGGAAAAAGCTGGAGGAGGCTTTTACCCGGAAGGGGTCTACATCAGTGAATTGAAAACAATACCACAAGACGCAATATCATTAATGCACTATGTAGAATAAATTGAGCTCTAATAATAATAATAAAATAATAATAATAATAATGAGCCTATATTGTCCCACTGTTGGGCAAAGGCCTCTCTCTTGCTCTTCTACACATCCCGATCTTCGGCAGTTTTAATTAATAGTTGTAAAGTAAAAAATACTTTAGATATAAAATAACTTAAGAAGTGTAATTGTATGAAAAAAAGGTGTCACTACTTTTTAAAAATTAGATTTAGTTATTTGATTTTTATAAAAGTAGGTAGCAAAAAAAATCATCGGACTGTAAGTCATATCTGTGTTAAGATATCGGACTAAAACCCAGGAAATTGCATCCTACATCCAACCATAAAAAAAAAAAATATTTTGGTAATTATTTACACTACCTATTTTTTGTATTCCCATAGATGCAGTTCCAGAAACGGAATACTCCAAGGTAGATTATATAGAACACACATTTGATAATGACTACAACATCAAGACGGTACTGAACCCCGAGACCGGCCAAATATCTTACACATTAGACCAAATCAGCGGAAACAAGGAATCAAACAATGACCAGGATACTTACATGATCGATTTAGAAAATGATGTTATTATTACTAAAAAGGACGCACAGAAAAAGAAAGTAATCAAAAACAAAGCGAAAAAAATTGTAAAAAAAAAGTTACCCATTGAAAATCAAAAGAAAGAAACTGCTGAGGTTGTGAATGAGAAAGAGAATGTAATAGAAGATCATATTAAAGAGGTTGCAGGTAGAAAAATAATTACCATAGACGGTCTAGTTACAGCACCCAGCACAGAAGTTGAAACAAGTAAAAAACCAAAGAGAGTTAAAAATGATAGCAAAGGTATGGTTATACTGTGTATTCTGGTAATTAATAAATGTCTAAAAGTCGAGAATAATGCTTATTAGGGGCTGTGCATAAATTGCGTCATGAATTTTTAACTATATTTTCTGTCAGACTCGCACTTTTATTACTCACTTTGAAGGACTTTTTGAAGATGTGATAGATGATGTCATCTTTGGAAGGATACTCCACGTCATGCTAACGTCATCCGATGTTCAGACCCTCTCCCCACCCCTAATGACGTAATTTATGTACAGCCCCTTCTTCAAAATAGTTTTGAGAGCTTTCTTGAGCTCACAGTCAATTTGTATAATGACGTCCTGTAATAATTATTCAACTTTCCTATAACAAAATGCGCTTGCGCAAATGACTCCCCTGGTGCCCATAGGCAACGGTAATTGGTAATCCGTCTGACGTTTGTCATAAAAAAAAACATTTTCCCCTCACTAGCTCGTAAAGCGCTTGTTTATCCTTTAATACGAGAGGGTAAAAACGCATTTTATCCACTAGCGATTAAAGTACTTTGTTGACTTCTCTTAGCTCTTATTGCTATGGTGTTAAAGTCTAAATTCGCGAAGTACTTGCCCCCGCGGCGGCGGCGGCACCGAGTTGAAAATCGAATTAGAACATTCTAAAATCGTACTGGCCACCACAAGCTAACCAAGCTAAATGCACCTTTTGTAGAAATGTTGAATGTATCTAAACCCAAGGAAAAAGTCATTGCGATTTCAAAACGTTTTTTTGCATGTTTCACTTTCCTCGCTGTAGTGAGGGGAAAAGTTTTGTGTTACACACCGTACACACGGGTGCAATTGAAATTTACTTCTCGTGTATTGAAACACTCGCTACGCTCAGGATTCTATTATAAAACTATAGAACTATAAAATCCATTCGCTTGCACGAGTTTCAATCCCACACTCGCAGTTAAAATACAATTTTGCACCCTTGTATAACAAATAACTATTCTCCTTTAATTTTTTAGCCATAACCTCCAAGTTCACCCTCGAGCCCGGCCAAACAAAGTGTACCCTCTGCAGCACTCAGTTTGAGAGTAATAAAGAATTGAGGGTACACATGAACACACACTTCCCCGACCACGCCTGTGGGCAGTGCGGCATGGCCTTCGCTAACCGGCAGCGGCTGAGGAACCATGTGTACCAGGCCCACAACGATGAGGAGTCGCTGGTGTGCAAGTACTGTGATAAGGTGAGTTGGACCCTAGGATGAATAATACCTAGGACGACCGGTTTGGCCTCGTGGATAGTGACCCTGCCTATGAAGCCGATGGTCCTGGGTTCGATTCCCAGTCGGGGCATTTATTTGTGTGATGAGCACAGATATTTGTTCCTGAGTCATGGGTGTTTTCTATCTATTTAAGTATTTATATGTATCTATCTATTATATATATCGTCGTCTAGTACCTACAACACAAGCCTTACTGAGCTTACCGTAGGACTAGGTCGATTAGTGTAAGATTGTCCCAAAAATATTTATTTATTTTATTTATTTATTTATTTATTTAATAATGATTGGAGAACGCATCCGCGAGCGCCAGTAAGGGACAAAGATATTTTGGCTTTAACAGCCCAAAATGTAACAATTCACTATAGTTTTGCTTTACAGGACATTCTTTATAACAAAAATGTTAGCCTATTCTGTATTAATTACCGCAACTTTGATTGAAAACCCAAGAAAACTCCAATTGTATTTGTTTGTTTCCCTCCAACTTTGACAGTTCTGAAGGGACCAGTATGGAGAGGAATAAAAATATGTGAGACTACGACAAGGACGGATGAAAATAGCGCCGTAAATAGTTCAAACTGAACATTTTAAAACTGTAAAGTTGGAGGGATATAAACAAATACGATTGGAGTTTTCTTATGTTTTCAACCAAAGTTGTGGTAATGAATACAGAATAAGTTCATGTTTCTGTTATAAAGTATGTCCTGTAAAGCAAAACTACAGTGAATTGTTACATTTTGGGCTGCAAAAGCCAAAATATCTTTGTCCCTTACTGGCGCTCGCGGATGCGTTCTCCAGTCATTATTCCTCCTAGTTATAAATACACCTAGATACTTATATATCTGGGTACCAGGATAATGGGTACCAGAGCTTACCAGAAACATGTCGCCTAGTGCGATATAATTACACGTGAGTTTATCCGTTTGTAACTAAGTAGTAGTAACATGGCTCACAAATGTTCTAATTATAATTATTTTACTTGGCCGTCAGCCGTATTTCCGGACCGATACAACCGACATTTTTTTATACCACAAAGGTGGCAAACAAGCAAGTGGCCCGCTTGATGGTAGGCGGTCACCGCAGCCTATGGACGTTTACAATACCGAGGTATCATTCACCGACCCCGTAAAAACCTCTTACCCTCATACCTTCAAGAAAGGAGCGTACTCTTATTTTCAGGCCGGCAACGCACTTATGACTCCCTGGTGTTGCCCATGGGCGGCGGTAATTGCTTACCATCGAAAGTCTGCTCTTTTGCACCTTTATCATAAATAAATAAAAATAACTTTTCACCTCACTCGCTCGGAAAACCTTAGTTTATAGCGCGAAATCTGCGTGGAAAAGCCTATTTTATCCGCTAGCGTGCAAAAGTCATTCGAATTTCGAAGCCGATGATTGTAATTCTCTGTGGTGCATGTAACTTTTTTTAAGTATAAAACTCCTTTAACGCGTGACTGGGGCGCTACCGCGAAAAACGATATTCGTATATTTCGGACGATTGTCTCTGTCACTTTCATTGGAGTAAAAGAGAAAGATGCTTGCAATATACGAACTTCGATGTTCGCAGTACCGCGGTGAGTTCATAATAACTATAGATAATAACCAATCAGAAACATGTTTTTGATTACAGATTTTTTACTTTTTTATTTTTACCTTACCACTTTATATTATGTCAAATAGGTTTTATTATACAGTATACATAGGTGCCTATTTGTAATCTTGTTTTATTTTTTTAAGGTTAGGTTTTTGTTAGTATTTCAGTTTAATTAACATATTTTAACTAATTAATCCATTAAATAAAACACGATTTCAATGTTTATTTGATAAAGAAATTGAAATATAGGTTTACATACTATTGCAATTTCTGAACGCAACCGAAAAAATTTTTTTTTAATTTTTAAGGTATCACAATTCACGTAAGTTTATCGAATTTTTCCTGTGCTAAGCTTTTTGAACTCAACGTTTGAACTATATAAATGAATGATTCTAGTAGCGATGTCGATATGATTTCCCTGAAAAATCACGCGATAAGTTTTGTTTTCTTGTTTTTCTTGCGGCTCGAATTTTCCTCGCTGTAGTGAGGTGAAAAATTGTGTGTTCCGCATGACTGCAAAATTATTTGGCGTGTCGTGTCTTGAAAGCCTCGCTACGCTCAGGAATCTATCTTTGAACCATTCGCTTCGCTCATGGTTCAATCTTAGCTTCCTTCGCTTGCTCAGCTTTCAATTTCAACACTAGCGCCAAATAACCACTTTGCAGCCTTGCATAACAAATAACTATTTTTTTAAATATAAAACTCCTTCAACGCGTGACTGGAGCGGTACCGCGAACATCGTAGTTCGTATATTTCGGGCATCTTTCTCTTTTACTCCAATTAAGGTGTCATGAGAGTGACAGGGACAATCGTCTGAAATTTACGAATATCGTAGTTCGTAAATTTCGGACTATTGTTTCTGTCACTCTCATTGGAGTAAAAGAGTAAGATGCTCGCAATATACGAACTTCGATGTTCGCGGTACCGGGCCTGAATTCATATTAATTAACCATAGATAATAACCAATCAGCAACATGATTTTTGATTATATATTTTTTACTTCTTTACTTTTACCTACACTTTATTTTATGTCAAATATGTTATAAATACTAATAGTATTTCCGTTTAATTTACATGTTTTGACTAATTGATCCATTAAATAAAACACAATTATATTGTTTATTTGATAAAGAAATTGAAATGTACTTAATATTGTAATTCTGAACGCAACCGAAAACAAAAGAAAAATTTTAAAGGTTTTAATTTATCACAATTCACGTAATCGCAAATTTGTCGGATTTATCCTGTACTAAGCTCTTTGAACTTAACGTTTGAACTATAAAAATTAGTGATTCTAGCAGCCGCGTGATAAGTTTATTTTATTGTTTCTTCTTGTCGCTCAAATTTTCCTCGCTGTAGTGAGGTGAAAACTTGTGTGTTCCCCATGGCTGCAAAATTATTTGGCGTCTCGTGTCTTGAAAGCCTCGCTACGCTCAGGAATCTATCTTTGAACCATTCGCTTCGCTCATGGTTCAATCTTAGCTTCCTTCGCTTGCTCAGCTTTCAATTTCAACACTAACGCCAAATAACCACTTTGCAGCCTTGCATAACAAATAACTATTGTTAGATAATGATTATGACTTTAAGTTAATCCCAGGCTCCAACTATAAAGTTGTTTTTCCAATTCTCAGAATTTCACCAACGTGAACACCCGTAACGCGCACATGTGGCGTGTGCACACGAAACCCGACCCGTACAAATGCGCGCAGTGCGGGGAGCGGTTCAAAACGTATCTCAAACGTCTCCGACACATGCAGTCGGCGCACGCGGACAGCGTGACGGAGTACCCGTGCCAGTACTGCGACAAGAAGTTCGCTTACGCCGGTAAGCTCCTTGTATTTATGTTGCCCTGGTACTTTTTGGAGGAGTTGGTAGTAAGAATTTTGATTTTTAGGCCTGTCTGAGACTTTTTGTACAGTCGTCATCAAATATATCGGAGTCAGTAAAGTGCATGTTCCGATATTTATGGCCACCTCCACGTACAGACGACTGTACAGAGAGTGGAATCTTGAGCATACGGAGGGTTTCAAAGCACAGGAACACACTTTGTTACCGAGTGAAACATACAATTTTTCACCTCACTACCGCAAGGAAAAAATTAACTCAAAAACATTAAAAATGTATTCAAAATGATTGGCATCCATCATTCATCATTCAAAAACATTAAATAAAAGAACATCCAACCAGCTAACATCAAAAAAACACTTGATTAGTAATTTAACAAACAGTTTGTATGAAATTATTTTGCACTCTTGTCAATAAAATGCAACTTTTCTATCTTTCAAGAATAAAACAGTTCTTTCTTTGCTAGTGAGGTGAAAAAATAATTGTGACCCCATTTTAAATCGTTGATCTGTCCAAAAAATGAGGATGCACATGTGCATTCATTTCCATACATTTTTGGAGGGATGGCAGCAAATGTGTTAAATGATTTTTCAAATAGGTACCTTTTAAAGGTAGCCGAAAGATCCAAAGGGGAAACCTATGTTCAGGAGTGGATGTCTTATGCCTTATGGCTGAGATGATGATGATGACTTTCAATTATTTTGAACATTATCGGAGAACCGGTTTTCAAATGCCGATACATCTACGGAGTCCTTCATTAATTTCATTATGCGTAGCTTATTTTTTATAAATAAACTAGTTTTTCCTCGTCGGCCAGCCATGCCCGTCTAAAGTATGGTTGGTATGGTCTTAAAGTATGAAAATTATCCTATGTTCTTTCTCGTAGCTCAAACTCTCCATCCCAATTGGTTCATCGGTTTAAAAGCGTGAAGAGGTAACAGACAGAGAGTTACTTTCGCTTTTATAATATTAGCATGGATGAATTGTTCCAGCATACAGAACAAAGCACGTTCGCACGATCCACTTGGAGCAGCGTCCGTACAAATGTCAGGACTGCACCTACAGCTTCTCACGCCACCGCGAGCTGGCCGCCCACCGGGCCAGCAGACACGGAGACGGCGAGCTGAAGTACCAGTGCACCATATGCAGCAAGAGGTTCTTCTTCAGCGGCGCGCTCAAGCTCCACCTCAATCTGCACGATAGGTGAGCTCCTGCCAGTCATGTGGTCCTGGTATTTGCAAGAGTTAGTTATTCGAGCTGGCCGGCCACCGGGCCAGCAGACACGGAGACGGCGAGCTGAAGTACCAGTGCACCATATGCAGCAAGAGGTTCTTCTTCAGCGGCGCGCTCAAGCTCCACCTCAACCTGCACGACAGGTGAGCTCCTGCCAGTCATGTGGCCCTGGTATCTGCAAGAGTTATTCGAGCTGGCCGGCCACCGGGCCAGCAGACACGGAGACGGCGAGCTGAAGTACCAGTGCACCATATGCAGCAAGAGGTTCTTCTTCAGCGGCGCGCTCAAGCTCCACCTCAACCTGCACGATAGGTGAGCTCCTGCCAGTCATGTGGCCCTGGTACTTAAGGGGTAGCCATTTCTGTACCCCAAACGCGTTAGTTATTCCCAGTCGCACGACGAATTTCTACACATTCGTTTTTTGTTGGGGTCAGAGAATTAATATGGAACTTACGTCACAATTTGAATATAGAACGCCGACATGCGTGTACACACGTTACCACTACATAGGCCAGGTGCTTTAGCTAAGTTTTTCATCTATTACGCGAACAATTTATGTACAAAAATATGGCACTAAATGACATTTCTATCACGTTCCAGTTTAAGCTAATAATGCTAATTTATAATCTTCTTTTGGATAATATAAACAAACCAAAAAAGAGCTCAGTGTTTTAATTATTAAGTATCAAACTTCACTATTGATAAAGTAATAACTTTTCAGTCATTGTTGACACTTGCACTGACAGCGGTTCAAAGAAGACTAACTAAATGTACCGCCCAAGTTGTTCGAGCGGCTGTTTTTTAGAGCCATTTTTTTGGGGCTGATTGTGAATCTACGTTTATTATCAGTGATCGTACTTTTTCCAGCATTTTTGGTGCGATGACGTCAAATGACACACGACAGCGACCTAGGGTTGTCGACGTGTATAATATAATTTACGTTTAAACTTATGTAATATCTATGTTGTCATTGGAAATGGAATACTATTCTTTTACTTAATACGCATTATACTATCTATGCTAATATATAGTATAAATATGAATTTGAGATAAAAATTTATTGCAACACATTATCTCATATACTCGTAGTAAATTAGGCTTTGTAATGTTCTGAGAATATTTTCTGTACTTCAGATTTGTTTAATACGATTTTATTTATTTAATTTTTATTGCACAAAAGAAAAAGGCGAACTTAATGCCATCGGGCATTCTCTACCAGTTAACCTTAGCGAAAAACAGGAAGGATTGTCCTATTTTTGATTTTATTTGATTCTTGATTCAAACAGTTTGATATTGGGCATTACTGACAACCCTAGCACTGCACCAAAAATGCTGGAAAAAGTACGATCACTGTATATTATACATCGATGTATATAATGTATATATTTCGTTTTTCCAGATACAAATGCAACCGGTGCGACGCCAAGTTCTCCAGCGTGTCAGACCTGGAGGCCCACTACAAGACCCACGAGCCCGTCGCGCCGCCGCTGGACCACCTCCCGATGCTCGACCCTGTGCTGCAGCTGGACGAACTGACGGACTACGCGTTGGACACCTTCTGGGTCCTCGGTCCGGAATTGTAAGGCCTGGTACAGTCAGCATATTCGGCCATAACAACTATTCTGCCGAATACTGGGTAATGGCCTAGTAGTTAACACATACCTAACGCTCAAGGGTAAAAAGTTAGCTATTGACGAATGGCAGAGGTCATGACCCCCAAAAACTAGGTCTAAAAGATAACCCTTCAACTGCGCATGGGGTTTACCCTATGGTATTTTATTTTAACCAATCAAAGCTTTGATAGCCCAATGACAACTTTTTTATAATAGTGATATGAAAAAAAAAAACTTTAGTACTTTCTACGCAAGAATAATATGTATAATATTTTTCTTGATAAAAATAAATTTTATTTATCTGAGAAGGCATACAAACAATAACTCGGCTTATTGTGTCTTAAGTATTTAGTACTCAGACCGCAACTTTATCCTCTACCTGCCCGGAGACCTATGAAAAGGTCTCCCATTAAATGCCATTTTGAATTTTAATTATGACAAACCATAGTTGCGTGTGGCCTGGCTAGTTTTCATCTCTGGGCGGCTAGAGGTTAAAGAAAAACAAGAGTTTAAGCTTCGAATAGGATTGATGTAATAGGGTAAATCGTCAATAACAGGTCACTTTTCCATAACTGGCCGACTTATACTAAAAATGCATTCTGTTTTTATAGGTATATAAATAGAACACATTTTCTAATGAGGTTTCAATTACTAGCCAGCGGTCAATAAATGGCCACCTCACTAAATTATTTCAAATCGCCTATAAATAAACCTCATTTTAAGTATATAGTGGCCAGTTATTGGACGGTGGCCAGTTACTAGCGAATTACCCTATAACATAAAAAAGTAGTTTATAGTTAAAACTTCTGTAATAAGTTTTAAAGTGTATTTACTGTATATTTTATTTCATTTTAAAATTTGAATCTCATTTTCATGTAATTAAAATAAATAAAAATCTATTAAGTTATAGCTGTAAGAGAGAAATTCCAATTACCAATTACTTATGTCATTTTCTCACAGTATCTCATTTACCATAATTCATCATTTAGGAGAATGTGTTGTTTCCTGCAATTGTACAACTCTCATACTGTTAAATATACCGCAAATAGCCAGTAACTGGCCACCTCATACTGAAAATGAATTCTGTTTACCTATAAATAGAACACATTTTCTTATGGGGTTTCAATTACTGGCCACCTAAAACTTAAACAGGTTATACTGAAAATGTATTCTGTTTACCTACAAATACATGACCAGTTATTGAAAGGTAGCCATTTACTGGCCATTTGCCCTACTTATTGGATTGATAGGTTTCAGAATAATCCTGAAAAGTCTACAATTTCAGAAAACAGAACACAAAACATGTGCTAAGTTAAGATCTTTATTTTTTTAATAATTATTTTTTTTACTGGCCACCTCACACTAAAGTTAATTCTAATCGCAGATAAACATTGTTTATTTTTAATATAATGTAGCCAGTTATTGGAGGGTGGCCAGTTACTAGCGAATAATCCTATGTCACTGGCATAGGCGTTCCATATTTTTTCATCACAGACTTATCGTCGGGGCTGACAGTGTATCAGTCCTCGATCTTTTGTTATTCAGGATAATGTGACATAACCAGGGTATCATAGTGTCATATTTTGTAAAATACAGTTACATATTGTAAAAAAAAAGTTCGTTAACCCTTTGACCGCCAAAGACAGCTTTAACCGTCTTGGGAAAGTCGTCTGGCGTTCAAAAGGTTAAACAAATTGGTCCGGTCGGGATTTGTAATATTTTAAATTACACTTTTAATTGACATAAATAAATAAATAAATATTTCGGGACAACTTACACAAATCGACCTAGTCCTACGGTAAGCTCAGTAGAGCTTGTGTTGTAGGTACTAGACGACGATATATATAATAGATACATACATATAAATACTTAAATACATAGAAAACACCCATGATTCAGGAACAAATATCTGTGCTCATCACACAAATAAATGCCCTGACTGGGATTCACCAGAACCATCGGCTTCATAGGCAGGGTCACTACCCACTAGGCCAGACCGGTCGTCTAACGTGTGTAATAAATAATATACGTGGTTATTATAAGTAATACAATTGTAATTTTTACGTGGACATAAAAATCGAGGTTAATCATTTATTTCTTGTCGTTTGATGTCTTAAAGACAGGCTAGTATATATTTGAATGCATTAAATGTAGTTCTGTGGTAAATCTTTTTCATACAGTCATCTGCCCAGTGTGTTAGTTCAGTCGACGTAAAATATATGTTTACATTTTTTAATAAGGTGCAAAAGTTTGTAATGGTTACCCAACAAGACTCCGGCAAGAAACTCGGCGGGACTTATTTTTTCAAAACAGTGATACATCAAATATTAAAGTACTTATAATTATGTTAAGTCCCAGCAGGCGCGATGTGGCTTGTATGGACAATCGGCGTCATATAGTTAGTTACAGTTAGTATGGCCAAATATATCACACATTCTTACTTATATGTAAATAAAGATCTGTATTTTTTTTTTATGACATAGGCGGCAAACGAGCAGACGGATTGCCTGATGGTAAACAATTACCGTCGCCCATGGGCACCCAACACCAGGGGAGTCACAAGCGCGTTGCCGGCCTTTAAGGGGGGTTGGAGCTCTGGGAACCTTACTCACCATCAGGAACACAACACTACATACCTGAGAGGTAGCAGTGCTATTATGGCTGTGGTCTTCTGTAAGGAGGAGGTACTTCCCCAGTTGGGCTGCCCCAGATTCAAGCGTGATGGTCATCGCTGTGCCCTACCTCTGTATCGATATATTTGGCCATACTGACTGCAACTAACTATATGACGCTGACTGGACACGCCGCCACTGACGCTGTAGGTAAAAATATTTTGCGTAGATTAAAAGTGTAAAGGGGGCCGATTTTGGAGTCGTGCAATCGAATTCAAAAAACTGCGGACGAAAATAATCACACAAAAGTTTCTTACCATTATTTTTGCACAAAAGGTATAGTTTTGATACCCACGATTATTTACTTATATTATTTGTGTTATTAAAAAAACATATCTTCGTTTCTGACCGAATTTAAAAGCTCACACGGACCAAAACACAAAATGACTACATAGGCTCATAGTCCCTAATTAAAAATGGCAGAAACACAAAATGACTACAACACAATTGTGACATTATCTAGCAAAAGGGACCTTATTGTCGATGGCGCTTACGTCGAACCGCGCTGCGTTTGTATTACGCCATCTAGAAAAACAGCGTAAGCGCCATCGACAATAAGGTCCCTTGTCATAGATTATGTCACAATTAGTCACATAGGAAAAAACACCAGATGCGGAAAAGTAAACCCACCGTCCTATAGGTAGGTTTAGGTTATGTTCGTTTTATATCGACCCGTGGGGCCAAAGCACCCAAGAATAGGAGCTCCGTCGACTAATTGTTGTAGTCATTTTGTGTGTCTGCCATTTTGAGTTCTGGACTATGAGCTGATGTAGTTACTCATTTCATGTTCTAGTCCGTGTAAGACTCACCCGATTTAAAATGTCGACGCTCAAAAATCGGCCCCCAGACGTGGAACGACTTCAATTTTGTAGCTATAGCATTAGGCAACTGTAAAAATTGTGTTCCTAAAGCCAGGGATAGACTAGGGGACAAATGTCCGGCGACAACTGTCGACGAGATATCAAACGAACTCGACCGACAAGTCCGGCGACTTCGCCAGACACTTGCAGGCATAGTCATGGCTTGTCGGGCGATGTCCGGCTACGTCATTCTATGTCACCCGACGTCGCTGGCGATACGGGTTGCAGGACATTTGTTCCCTAGTCTATCCCTGGCTTTAAACACTGCCTGTATAATTTGGTGTAACTGTAAATTGTGTATAATTCTAATAATAACATAACTTGCTGTCAATGCAGTTTGTTTCTGATATTAAAGATCGGATTAAAATGATGTTTTACTTATAGCCCCAAACAATCAAATCTATATGAAAGTAAAGTACCATAACCTTAGGCGCTATGGAATCATAATCCCGGGAAATCCCGGGTCACAACCATGTTAAGTACTGGTCCCACCACGAGCTAGTAAGCTATGAGCTATCAGCTATTTTAAATTTTGTTAAGTAAAAACATTATAAAATATAATATAATTTTGTTAAATACGAATTTTTTTCAATGCCTATCCTATCTAATTTTACAAATATTTTGATACGGCTGAGTTATAAAGTTCTATCTGCAATGAACGCAATTGTTTCAAGGTTCCAAGTCACATAGCTCCTTGTAGTTCTTTAAGCCCGCAGTAGTAATCTCTAATTTCAGATAGAACCTTATAAATACGAATTTAATAAATAAACTCATTTGCAATTTGCCACAGGCTCATTTTTGTGTTTAAATCAATATAATTTAATGTTATTTGTTTCTTTTCAAACACTGCTACTTTAAAATAAGATAGATAAGTATTATATCTAAAATGCAAAATTGTTTTTATTTGTTATTGAAAACTTGTCTGAGTATCACATAGAACCCTGTTTTCGCAAGGCGACGATATGTCATAGCCGGGCGATTGTAGTTCATCGCCGGGCGATGAGTTATAAATATACATTTCTCTCTTTTGCAGCATTCCTGATTATTAAACCACAACGACTTCACTCACGTTATTTTAGTCAGTCGCCAGCACACTTAATTACACTTTCGTAAAGATAGCGGCGATTTTTTTTATACCACAAAGGTGGCAAACAAGCATGCGGCCCGCTTGATGGTAGGCGGTCACCGCAGCCTATGGTCGTTTACAATACCGACTATACCGAGGCATCATTCACGCATTGCTGACCCCGTAAAAACCTCTTTACACAGTCCTTGGATAGGATTGGTTTGCCAAGCGGACCCCAGCCTACGTAGACAAACACTAAGTAGACGACATTAAAACAAAATATGTGACCAACAATATTTATTTACTATCAAGCTTTTAAAAAATACTGTTACATCATACAAATAAAATAATATAAATATATTACTTATAATTAATGTCTTTTTGAGATTTCGTGATTGTCTGTCTTTTATTATCATAATATAACTTATATAGTTTTTATTTATAATGTATAGCTGGGTATTTTTATTTAAAGTTGTATTCTCAACTTTTTTTTATTTGGATTTTTTTGTGTGGTTATTACTCAGAATCATGAGCTGTTTCGAGCCTGATAGGAGAAAAAATGTGTCCCAAGCTTTTTTATTCCATTCCGTGACTATTTTTCATACATTTCATAATACGGTAACGGAACGGAAGTGACAAAAAATGTATGAAAATTTTGGGACACATTTGTTCTCCTATCAGGCTCGAAAGAGCTCATGAGTAGAAACCACACAAAAAAATCCAAATTGAAAAAATAGTTAAGATTGCAATTTTAAATGAAATGGCCCACCTATAGTATACACACACGTAAATAAGCAGAAATTGCTAAACGGGCCATGTGTTCAAAATATTCTTCACACGCTCTTTTTCACTTAAAAATAAGGTAGTGTCAGCTCATTATGAATACCTTGCCCGTTTAGCTACCTTTGCACTGACTGTACAATGTTTTGACGTTTTTTTATTTTTACAATATAAACATTAATGACAATTAAGTGTACATTAAAAATACAAAATACACACCTTGGATGACAGTAATCGTCTGGTTTACAATAAAAGAATGAGCTTTTCAAAATTTAAAGTATATATATTACTTATACTTTGAACATACTTAACCCTTTGAACGCCAAGCACCACTTTAGTGGTGCCTGCCACGCCACCGACCCCTAAAGTGGTTATGGCGGACGCTGTGTTAATTACCTATATTCAGTGAAAACGAATTTATATAATAATATTTAGTAATGTATGACTGTACGTGTCATGCATGTACATTTGATACATGAAATGTTTTTTTATATAGAAATTTAGTTGTCATTCCGCTATATTTGTTTAAATTATTTTACTTGTCTATTGAACCGGAATATACGTAGGTTAAGTCCTGTTTAGGTGTAATAATTTAAAAAATCCGTAAAAATTTCAATCATAGCCTTGCCAAGGATGCACAAATTGTTTTTAAATTATACATATACATACTTCGATATTTAAATCGAAAGAAAAAAAATATACTCGCTTGTGGGTTCGAGTCCCGCTGCGAGTCAATTTTTTTCTATGTTTCTTTCGATTTAAATATCGAAGATATTCGCTAGCAGACATTTCTAATAAAAAATAATAAACATATAACTTAATCTTATATTAGCATAACCTCATATACATTAAATTCGCTACTTTGTACATTATTAAATAATAATTTCGTACATCTTATTAACACATATTTATATTTAAATTAAAATGAAAGATCGGATAGATTGTATGTTTTATACTTGGGGTATGATGAAAAGTCATATGAAAAGCTTCGGTATACGAATTTATATAAGAAAATCTTAACACGTTCACTGCGTCATTAGGTCGATCGACCCCTACAAAAGAATGGTTAACTGCGATGTTAACTAACTGCCGCAGCGAAGGTGTTAAATTAAGCACCATGTCAATGTAGTTGTGCAGAGAATTAATATGGAACATACGTCAACATTTGAATATAGAACGCCGACATGCGTGTACACACGTTACTACTACATAGGCCAGGTGTTTAGTCAAGTTCTTCTATAGCTTCTATTTTATCCCTCAACAAAAATTAATGATTGATATTCTATCTAAGCCCATTTAACTATATAAGTTTAATCATTTATATAAACAACATACAGGATGATTTCTGGGTCCTGACCCAGAACCAATTTCTCTAAGTAACTGGTCAATATATCTTAAGTAATATTACATCAAAACAGCATTTTTATTCGTATGTTTCAAGTCAATTTTATTTTCAACTACCCAAATCATGGTCAACCTATACTTTTTGACATACGTAGGAAGAGAAGCCACACGTCACATTGATTTAGGTGACCAAATTGAGCGCTGGTAACCTAGCGGTAGGAGCGTGCGGCTTCCAATCCGGAGGTCGCAAGTTCATACCCCGGCTCGTACCAATGAGTTTTTCGGAACTCATGTGCGAAATATCATTTGATTATTTACCAGTCGCTTTTCGGTGAAGGAAAACATCGTGAGAAAAACGGCCTAATTCCAATAAGGCCTAGTTTACCCTATGGCTCGCTTTCATAAAACTAGTGCCTACGCCAAATCCTGGGATTAGCTGCCAAGCGGACCCCAGGCTACCATGAGCCGTGGCAATTGCCGGGACAACGCGAGGAAGATAATAAACAATTAATGTTTAACATAATTGATTCCCCTATGAATTCTAAGTCATGCCTTATTTTCTCGACCCCAAAATCATCCTGTATGAGCATGCATTTTCCGTAATATACAAATTAGTTACAGTCTCCATTAAGTACCAAGCCGTCTTTGTTATGACTACTGTTTTTATAAAAACGATCGGCTAATATTAATATTTTGTTTATACCATTCCAGATGGATGCCAGCCAGGATAAGGGCCAGTCGCATGTCATATCCAGACCCTTACCATGGAGTTGTGACATTGAGGTTTTCGATAACGAGTATCGAGTTTACTATCTGCGTATCTCGCTTGTACTATTTTAGTGCGAACGAGATGCACAGATAGTAAACTCGATACTCGTTATCGAAAACCTCAATGTCACAACTCATGGTAAGGGTACAGTGGGTACAGTTATATGGATTCTCCCTCGCGGGATATCATGTAGAAAAGTTAATATAGATACGACAGTTTCCCGCGATACCGAACAAATCGTGCAAAAATAAAAAAATTGAAATTGTCTGTAAGGGATTTTTTACTTACTCACCGAATTTTTATTCAAACGGTACAAAATGTGCCGCTTTGGTAACAGCGAATGAGCTGTCAGTGTGAACACTTGTGCTCATTTGTTCGATTTGGACAAAAGAACGGCGAGTAACTAGGCATGTCTATCGGGTAGGTACTTAGATATTTTAAAGTGTAATAAAATAAAAACATTGTATTTTTTTGCCTTTTCTAACAAAATAAAGCCCGGAGACATATCCATACTAACATTATGATTGAGGTCGTTCACCCCGAATCCAAAAAACCGATCACTGCATGTCACAGAAATAGAATGATAATCGAAATTTTCGTACGTTTGTTTCTGTCACTCACGCTTTAGTTGGAGAGACAGATACGCCAATTCTTTCCGAACTTTGATTTTAGCGGTAGGCTCTCAGGTTGCTCATTGAACGAATTGATATTAGTAGTGCCCTGTTATCCCATGAAACTGTCAAACTTTTCATACGAATTTTAGTACAGTCACCATTTAGTATATCGGAGCTGTAACAAATATCTGAACATGCACTTAATCGCCTTGATAGAGGCGTTCAGATATTTGTGACTACACAGCTCCGATATATCTGATCGCAACTGTACGATGAAGTTAACAGACAACCAAATAGCAGTATGATACTAGATTATGTATCTCTCCTCTCTATAACAGCAGTCAACTCCTGTCTATCTCTCTTGTTCTCACACGCACAGCTCACTAAAGCCAGCAAATGTTTATTAGAATACTCCGTCCTCTCTCTAACAAACTCTTCCAACTCATTCCTAGGCAGATAATAAGCTTTGACATATCTGTCCACGTATTCTTGATACGGGACAGGTTTCAAGCCGGAATTTTTCTCGATTTTTACGAACAACTGTCTATAATCGAGCTGCATTAAACCCCTTCCCCCATTAGAACATTTAGTTGCATTAGAGAAACCTTCAACAAGTAAATGGACAATGAATTTAGACACCATTGCCCAAATTGAATTTATAACCTCCAAATTTAGAGTCACCTTCTTGGAAATGTTTTCCAACCTCAACGCGAAGACTTGAGTCTTCCTTGTTACCATGTCTACATAGGGACTGTTCTCGACTTCGACGTTTTTGACGTCCCATCTTACCTGCGACATGGCCAACAGAGTCGACCGAGCGTCCACTGCTTTAGAAGCAGAACACATGTACACAGGCATCCGCAGATCTACAGCGCTGGCTAGCGTGTTATCTCTAAAATGCTCTAAGACTAACCTCTGATGCTGTGCCACTATAGACTCTAAATACGGCTGCAAAAGCTCAAACTGCTTTGCGAGGAATATGACGCTTTCGACTGCTACTATCCGCTCGCTCAAGCCATGTAAATATTCTTCCGAAGATAGATCTAAATGTTGAGGCAGCTCCGGACATAGGAAGGTTCTGGAATCGCTAGAATTAGCGTCTATCATGTTAGATATTCTTTTCAAAGTAGCAGTCAACTTCGAGCTGTATAGAGTAGAGGACGCGACTTCAAGATCGGATGTGAAAAAGAGATGGACGGTGTAGAAATAGAAGTCGAAAAGCTGATTCATTAGCATGACGACTTCTAGAGAAATTTGGGGTAAGTATCTACAGATTTGTAAGTACTGTCCGCAGTTACGCAGTACTGATAGAGTTGTGTTTGTGACTATGACGGAGTGTTTTAGGGGACTTTTTGGGTCGTCATCGACAAAATCTCGCTTCAGCTCCTCCGGTTCGTCGTCTGAAGTGTCGCTGGCTTCCAACTCGGGCTCGAGACCGAATATATCGTCGTTGGTCACGTTCTCGTTTCGGAAAATCTCAAACGGAGTGTGCGAAGTTTTCTGGTTGAAATATTTAGCTATGTACACGCTGTCGTCTTGCGAGTGAAGGGAAGACGTCCCGTCGGACTGCGTACTGACTTTGGATATCGACGTATCGAAATTTGGATTCAGATATTTTTTGAACTTTTTGAATTCTTGGAGATTTTGCAACGTGAACGACGACTTAACCGGACACTGCTCCCAACCCTCGTTTTCAAGGAACAATTTCAGTTCCTCCATACGTCCCCGATGATAATTCTTTATATATGACATGCTATGAGTTTTAATAAAGTCTTCTAAGATGTCCGACTTATCGCCGCAAAATACTTCAGCGACTTGCATTAGTCTCCTCAAAATACCTAGTATTTGGATAAATTTTTCAAAAGCAAAATCCTCTATATAGGCACTTTTCAAAAACATGGACACTTTCGCTTGAACGTCGTGCCAAATTCTCACTAGACCACCTTTCAATTTCTGCTTTATGTACTCCCTGCTGACATTCCTCTCAATTTCAAACACACTGGAGCTCGGCAAATCCTCATTCTCATGCTTGGAATGCCATTTCACTAACAAATAGTAACTTTTCATTATTAAAAACAAATTCTCGCATAAATTCAAGAAGCACACGGCAGCTTTGTCCTTCGGGACCGACTGACACATATCTTGGAATTTCACTTCGATGGAAACTTCCCCGATGCAATCTTTAACCGATTTCAATGATGTCTCGTTGACAGCTGAAGAGTAATGCATGTGGAGCTGCTCCATAGCGGCTTGACTTTTCCCCAGGAGGGCATGAGCCTTCTTCAACTTACTGAAAGTCTCTCCGTCGAAATTGTAACATATGCTAGCTAAGACCGAATCAAGTTTTTCTTCCGTCATATCTAAAGTATCCTGCAGCCGTGTCGCCAAATCCGCTATACAAGTATACTCCTTATGATTCGCAGCCGCCTTCCGACTCTTCAAAATAAGCTCTATAGCTTCACAATACTCCTTCTTCATCAGCAATTCCTGGACATCCTTTTCTACGCTCCTCAAACTCCTCAGAAGCTCCAAAGACTTAAGAACTGACCTGATGATTTGCCGTTTCCTGAAGTTGGCCAGGATCACGAAGGTGGATATGGTGAGGTGGTTGGAGGCGGTGCGAAGGTGGCCCCTGGCTGATTGGCAGGTGTGGAGCGTGGTGGACAGTAGGTCGCGAATGTTCTGGATCTCTGCGAATTCTCGATCGCAATTGTCGCGCTGCTGGGATATCAGGTGTAATGCTTTGCCGGATACCACCTGCGGATACAGCATTACTTGTAACTGTGGGTAACCTATGTATATTATATTTTGTCTTTATCATACAAAAACAATAGTCTAAGTGACAGATAAGGCCAGCAAAAATTAAGTAATGTAGGTTTGATGTACAGTCAACCAATTTGATTTCTGGGCCACTTCGTTCCTTCTCACAATGAAAATCTATATGAACGAAGCAAAAGAACTCTATTAACGTTACTTTGCTTCGTTCATGGCCTACGCAAACTTCACCTTTCGACCTCAACAGACAGACACTCGTATTTATTGTAACAATTGATAAAACACGTTACGAAAACTACCAGGAGCGCATCGCTAGTGAAGAGGTTACCTGCTGCTGCCGCTTGAGCTTAGTGAACATCTCTTCGATGGCCTCGCACGTGGGCGGGTCCGGCGCGCTCTCCAGCGCGTGCCGCGCCGCGTCGAACTCGTCCGGCGGCGAGAAGTACACATTCTCGATCTCTCTCAGTACCTGATGGAACAGATAATCTTGTACCAGGCCTACCGCGAACGTCGAAGTTCGTATATATCGAGCATCTTTCTCTTATACACCAATTAGGGCGACATGAGCGTGACAGAGATAATCGTCCGAAATTTACGAATATCCTAAGGAAGGTACAGTGGGACGTTAAAGATATGTTTCCTTGAGATTTTGCTCGGGCAGTTTAGACACCTTTCGGAAAACATGCGATGCGGTTAAACAGCATTGAGATAAAATGTTAATTTTGCCTAAAAGTGAATACAAGCGTGACTTATAAATCATTCAGGAGTAGCCATAGTCGCCACGCTTGGCAGGCGGGTTGGCAACTGCGGTAGCTGTGTCAGTTGCGACGGATGGTGCTGCCCATGCGTCGCTTTTATCCCTTTGTCGTTTCTTACAACACCCGCGGGAGATGTTCTGGTGATATAATGGTCCCGCCGGAAGATCAGCGCTGACGGGTCGGCATTTATGCTGAGGCGGGTTCATTTCGTGGTAAACTTTTTAATTTACATTGTTTTTTTTTTAAATAGTAACTGTTTTTTATGTTACATGGTTACACGAATAAAATAATTTCAGAGCTCAGATCTGCCGATTTTGACTACTTTCGTTCTTATCCTACCAACAATTTGACAATGTTCTTTACCTCAAGATCGGCGGCGGACTGCGTCGCGCTCAGTGCGCGTGAGTTGACGCCGGGCGGGCCGTGACGGTCCATGTCTCACATCTGCGTCAAACAACAGTCTATATACCTCAGCTACAAGTCTAGTCTATTCCGAATGGTACCTCGATTTCCCCCCACACCATAGACATACCATTTAAATAAACGGAGCGTAGTAAGAAAGAGATGGTCTTATGTAACTTGCCATAGGTATGGCAGAGACAACGCTATTTTCAAACTAAGATTTATTACCATAGCACGTCTATAACTACTATATCTATGGTAAGTTTACTGCATAGACATAGCATTTAACTAGACGGAGCGTGCTAATAATAATACCACGATCGAAAGGGATGGTCTTACTCCGCGTTTAGACATGCTGGCTCGTCACTCGCCTCGCTATTCGTCGAAACGTTCGACGAGACTTTGCCCATACAAAAACGGCATGCGAGGGACGAGAGGAACAGCGAGACGTCCGCGTACACATGCGTGCTCGCGTTTCGCCTCGCTATTCGCCTCGCTACTCGCGCGAATGTGTGGCGGCAGCATTAAACTTTCCATAGGTATGGCAGAGACGGCGCTTTTTTCTTCCGTCATTGTCATAGTCTCACATATTTTTGTTCCCCTTCAAACTGAACCCTTCAAAACTGTCAAAGTTGGAGGGATACAAACAAATACAATTGGAGTTTTCTTGTGTTTTCAACCGAAATTGCAGTAATTAATAAAGAATTAGTTAATTATTTTTGTTATAAAGAGTGTCCTGTAAAGCAAAACTATAATGAATTGTTACATTTTGGGCTGCAAAAGCCAAAATATAATTGTTCCTTACTGGCGCTCGCGGATGCGTTCTTCAGTCATTACCTATTCCTCCTAGCTAAGTCAGTATACAAAAAAGATATACTTCAGCAACCGTAGTCAATATGCAACTAGACAATGTTCTCGCAAACATGTTTGCGCCATGTTAGCAAATCGTGTTAGTAGAATCGTAATGTTTAGTGTAAATAAAGTTTAGCAACCAACTTTACAAACACAAAGCCATTGTGATTCTGAGATTTACACACATTGAATATCATCACTACTTTGAAAAAACCTCGTAACACATTTTGGCATTCAAAAGGAAAAAGACGTAACTATATATGGGATGAGAACAAAGTTACGGCGTTTCAACCTAGAGTATCTGTGTCAGATACACGATTTTTTTCAAAGTAGAGATGATATATTAAATTGGGTAATTTACTGTAGTTTTTTCCAGAGCTATTCTACTTGGCTGACCGAAATAATCTCTTAAAAAGTTTTCTTTACAGGGTGAAACATGTCGAATAATATTAACACTGAGTGATAAATGGCTTTAAATTACACACAATATCTTTCCGCATTTGCGAAGTAAAATTTACATCGAGTTTTTATTTTTTTTTCCGTTGGTAAAATGGATTGCAGTGGAATCTCGTTTCTTCGTAAATTTCTTTGTTTTTTGATAAAAGTATTTCTCTGACTCCCTTTCCCCCATAAACGATCACATGATTTCTGAATGAACCCCCGATAGAAGGTTACTCAACAGTGTCTTTCTGTATATTACATATACATCTCATCTCATCTGTAGGTATACAGTACATCTCCAATGTTAAACAGATTTGAATATAATATAATTTACGTATAGTGTAAATTATAATTAATGAGAGCATAACAGCTTGTCAGACTCAAATTATAATAAAGCTTTTCCTCACAACTTCGTTGGCCAGCCATGCCCGTCTTTAAAGTATGGTTGTAGGATAAAAAATATCCTATGTCCTTTCTCATAGCTCAAACTCTCTCCATACCAAATTTCATCCCAATTGGTTCAGCGGTTTAAGTGTGAAGATGTAACATACAGACAGAGTTACTTTGGCATTTATAATATTAGTATAACAACCACTTTGGAAATTTACAACGGACATAGAGCCTTTAACATTACAAATTAACCTTATTCAAATTGTGATAAGTTTCTTTACAAATAATGTTGTTAGCTGTTCATGACTGGAGGATTAACTTGGAATAGTATTCATATTTAGATTACATAAATAAATAAGATATACTGCGTGGGTATTTGATACGGGCGAATAATTAATCCAGCTATAGTACCTGTTCATATGAATCGTATGGGAATAATAATTTTGTTAAATTGTGTTACTAATTAGGTATAATGATTTTTGTTAGGTGCGACAGAGCTGCAATGTATATTGTCCAAGCAAAAAAATGACACTGGCATGATACTCGTATGTCGTTTAGATGGCTACGTTAATTTATGTGGATGCAATACATTGCGTGCTGAATTGTATGAAAAAATCATAATTTCCTAAAGAAATTAAAGTAAATAGGTTCCCTAGCTCCCTCCAAGAGCGCTGGTAGCCTACCTGTAAGGGCGTGCAACTTGCGATCCAGAGGTCGCAGGTTTGAATCCCGGCTCGTACCAATGAGTTTTTCGAAATTTATGTACGAAATATCATTTGATATTTACCAGTCGCTTTTCGGTGAAGGAAAACATCGTGAGGAAACCGGACTAATCCCAATAAGGCCTAGTTTACCCTCTGGGTTGGAAGGTCAGATGGCAGTTGCTTTCGTAAAACTAGTGCCTACGCCAAATCCTGGGATTAGTTGCCAAGCGGACCCCAGGCTCCTATGAGCCGTGGCAAACACCGGGATAACGCGAGGAAGATGATGAGGTTCCCTAGGTCCGATAGTAATCGTCATTAAAATATTCGCCCGTATCAAATACCCACCCTGTATGTAGATAGTTCTTATTGTAAGTTTATGTTAGGCCAATTAAACTGTTTATTAATAACAACATTACATAACACAGCATTACAGTATATAAATAATCTTATTAGTTGAAACAGACATGAAACTTATGAAAAGGAGTGTAGGGGAAAGGGTTAAAATAGGGATCACTGCATATGTTACAAAGAGAAAAATCAGAGTCAACATTGTATGAATTAAACCAAAAAAAATATACTGACCTTACATGGTCCCACATTATTACAAATAAATGGGACTTAACAGCATAGATTAACATTACAAATTACATCCAACATATGTGACATTCCACAGATAAAGGCACCTAATGGTGCTTACTTTGCGAAGTGTCACATTGGTATTGGAGCATTGTTAACAACAGCGTAAGCCCCAACAGCCATGAGGTACCTTTATCCGTGGAACGTCACATATCAAGAACAGACCTGTTAAGTGGGTGATTATTCGGGCGTTTGAACCGTTCTTATTAGTTACTCTGTCCAGATTTCTGTAGAAATGATCACACAGTTTGGTATTATTTTTGGTTTACTGGTAGACAGCTGGGCTGGCTAAAGAACAACCAAAACATACTTAATATAATGCAGGCACTTCTACAGAAATCTGGACAGAGTAATAAGAACGGTTCAAATGCCCGAATAATCACCCAAGTCCTATTTATATGTGAATACAAAAATTATGTATTGTACTTACTGTCCTGGCTGGCTGACAGCCCTGGGTTCAAGTCACATTTATTTGTGTGGTTTTTATACCTGTGTATTTGTTCTTGACTCATGGGTGTTTTCTATGTATTTAAGTATTTGTATGTTATATGAATGGTTGTCTAAGCACCCACAACACAAGCCTTTTAAGGCTTATTATGGGGCTCTTTGAATTTGTGTAAGGATGTGCTGTAATATTTATTTATTTATTTTATTTATAAATATTATAAATAATCTTTCAAAATCCAACCTTGTAACCTCCAATGTACAAGAAAATTTTCGCTTATAATTCTGATAATATAGTAACATACTAGAAATATTCTGCACAAAGTAACACGAAGAGATCAAATACTAGTACTTAGGTATTTACATATTGCAATAATAAAAAATAAAAACCACAATAAACCATTCAATATTTCATAAAGAATATCAAGAGTGTTTAATTTGAAATCATAGAGAATACCATTATTAATAAATATCTGAATGATCGTCTAAAGCTCGATCTAAATATTTGTGTAAAATATACTAAGTTGCAAAGGGCAGAAGTGCCATAAGTTATGGCCCATAACAGAAGTAAATAGAAGTAGATATTCTTGTCTACTCGACAGACCTTCAAGAAAATAATATTTAAAGCAGTCATTTACCTTATTTAACGCCATAAGTGATGTAAAACTTTTGCTGAGTGGTAAAATTAAAATAATAATACATCGACCAAACTTAACACAACATAGCTGTCAGTCTGACAGCTCGTGTGGGCGTATTTTCGTCTACGTAAATGGTTCAGATAATGAACACCCATGCAGTGTCCGATCGGATTGTATGAATTACAGCGCCATCTATTAGCCAGTAGAAATTTATAAAAGTAAACTTACCATAGATATAGTAGTTATAGAGGTGCTATGGTAATAAATCTTAGTTTGAAAGAGATGGTCTTATGAAACTTTTCATAGGTATGACAGAGAAGGCACTCTTATCATTTGTTCTCGATGTCCTGCTATTTGACCAAAAAACATTTTGCAAATTTTCACTTGGCAAACAACGCCCGACAACTTTTGCAACTTTTATAAAAAAAAAAACCAACAAATTTTAAATTAATAATAGGTATGTGGATACATTTTAGAAAGTGTGCACAGGAATTACACGATTTAATTCCGCCGTCTCCGTTCCACCACCGGACGTCCAGGCGAGAGAGCGGTTTCATCCTAACGTTGTGAATATTCTATTCATTCACTTCGTCTGATTCCTGAAAATATATAATTCGGGTCTTTTCAAGGCAAGAGTGAATAGGCTGTTACTAAACCAGCGTGCTACACCCTCGACCTCATCGACACTTACCATCAGGTGCGACTGAGGTCAAACGCTGGCCAGTCTTGTATAAAATAAAAAAAGTATATTTTATAAAGTTTTATTGTTGAAAATTAATTTTATATCCCTTCGATTCGCCATCTTGTTCCAATTTGAAGTTGTCTGTGGAGAGTCCGAACGGTTTCAGAATCATATTTCCCAAGTCCTTCAGTTTGCCGAGCATTTCCGCTTTCAATTTCTCGTTTTTTTCTTCTATGAGCGGCGGGAGCCGGATTATAGCCTTTTGAGCCTCTTTGTGTGATGGATCTAGTTCTAGGATTTTTTTGTAGTCAGCCAAACACTCGTCTAGTTTTTCTGTGGCTTCATAGGACTGCGCTCGTCTGGAAAAAAAATTAACCATTCAATATCTCATATTTTATTGCAATTTTTTTTTATACAATGACGGTGGCAAACAAGCATACGAGCCACCTTATAGTAAGCAGTTACCGTAGATCATGGACACCTGCAAATCCAGAGGATTCACATTCGCAAATAAATAACTGCAATTATATGTATACATAATCGCAATATGTCCGGGTCAAAGTAATTTTATTGTTGTTTCATACTTTAAAGAGGCCGGCTACGATTGAAACCAGTAGAATATTACAACTATTACTTAAAGGTCAAAATAATATGCAACTATGCCACGTATATTATTTTGAATTAGTTTCCCATGTTCCGGCACTGTTGCAAGCGCCATCACGGAATAACTGAAGTACTGCGAGATTTAACGGTAGTCAAACCACACTCCGTAGCGATCTACCCTCTTTCTGATGCGCTTTGTTTGTTTAATGTCACTTTCACTACTACCGTCCACATTCTCACTTACAAATATCGTAAACTCTGCCCCCGACCTGGCCCTGATAGAACATTCTTCACTGTTAAACAGATATGAATATAATATAATATACATACATAGTGTAAATTATAATCAAGGAGCGGAAAAGCCATAGCAAAAACTAGAGGTCGACCAATTAACAATATTTCTATCGACTTATCGATATCACGGAATATTATCGCATTAGGTATTCATAATCAGCTTAAAAGATTATTCTGTAACATTTGACCTCTTTGATAAGCAACTTGCATCTCCATATTAAAGTAAAGCATGTCAACGTCACATATGTCATTTATGTCACTTAAGTTTTCATGCGTGATTTTCGTGCCGTGTTACTAAAATGGTTAATCCGAAAAGAAAAACCATAAACAAATGGATAAAGAAAGATGCTGCTCTTAGTTACAAAGAAGATTCTTCCACAATATATTGCTCTAAATGTGACGTTCATTTACATCAGCTGAAGAAACATTGTGTTGAAAGTCACTTAGTGAGTACGAGTCACTCAAAAAGTACGAGTTCAGACACTTTCTATATAGATTTAATCATATTTTTAGTTTCATGCAATATTCCATGGAAAAAAATTAACAAATATTTCTCGATAAGTCGATAAAACAGTTAGTGATTTATGCTATGACAAATTCCGCTCCTTGTTTATAAGACTTTATTTATTATCTACACAAAATTACCTTATCGATAGTCGATAGAAATAATAGTCATTTGTTCGACCTCTAGTTTTTGCTATGGCTTTTCCGCTCCTTGATTATAATTAATGACAGCATAGCAGCTTGACAGACTAAAATTCTAATACACTAGCTTTTCCTCGCAACTTCGTCCGCCAGCCATGCCCATCTTTAAAATATGGTTGCGGGATATCTATCTTCTTTCTGATGCGCTTTGTTTGTTGAATGTTACTTTCACTACTCCCGTTCACATTCTCACTTACAAACATCGTAAACTCATTCAAACTAACATACATGGTAACAGTCCCGCTTTAAGTAATAGTTGTATTGTGAATGTCCAGGTTTAGCTTAAAATAGTAAGTTAAATATTGTTCGACATGTTTTGTGTGGACCTTTACCCACTGAAGTAGCGTGTATAGTGCGCAACTATTGACAATATTGCTGAAAATGAGGGTAGTTTGTCGCCTCCCGCTCTCCGGCGTCGAGTGCCCGGTCGCTGAGCTGCGGCCTCAGTCTGCGACGTTCAGCCAACGCGAACGGCTCATGATTATGCTCCTTGTTACGGAGCGAAACATGTAGTGCTATTCGACTTATAGTTTGTTCCCCGCAAGGAATATTCAAGACATTGCCTGGCAAACACACTAGCGACATCTATCATTTTTAACAGTACGTCTCAGTGCTACACTAGTTGTATGTAATACTAATTTAAACTTTCACGGTTCTTACATATTATTAATACAACGGGACTTAACCCCGTATATGGACTTGTAGGTAATTAATTACTGTAATTGTTTGATATGTTTTCTCACAGAATTACGCATGTATGTTTAAGATTTTTTTGTATACTGTTTTGAAAAAATAAGTCCCGCCGAGTTTCTTGCCGGTCATAAAAGTCAAAATACTTCTCGGGTCAGAGGTGTAGGGTTAGAACCGGTGTAGTTTTAATTTTTATTTTTTACTTTTGTATACTCGACGTGTAAAAGTGCCCTTGTGGCCTACTTACTGAACAAACGTTTAAGTTTGATATTAACTTGCGCAAAACGTTCAAGTTGATAAACAAGATCAAGTGCGGGTAGTTCGAAAAACTCGCGGCTAGATGTTGATGTGAACTTTAGCCAGTCTTAATCCGAGACCACGAGGACAACGTCGTCTTCGAAACGTCGGAGGTAAATTTTAAAGTTAATGTACGTGGTTAAGTCCCGTTTATGTATAATAGTTGTATGTAGCTGTCTCGTTGTCAAAATAACTCAACATGTATGGCGGAATTTCCTCGTTGTATCGCAATGCTGATATTGTGCGAGGAAGCCGGCAGCTATTCGATCACCAGTTACATCAACATCAGTCTGCTAGTCTGTAATTATGTTTAAAATGACATAACCCCGGACCCGGGTATGTCCTTAAACTACGTCCAACAATGAGAGGTATGGCACAGCGCACAGTGGATCGAAATGAATAAAAACTGGACATTCGCATTTTTTTCCAAAAATCCTATTTAAAAAAATGTTTTTCGGTTCGAAATGATGTAAGGAATAAAAAATGTTATATAAAATTTTTCGAAATAAGGCTTATTTTAAGCACAAAAAAATTAAAAATGTTTTTTTTTTTATATGAAACTGTAAAATAGATATCTTATTGTAAGAAAACCAAAACCGATCCAGCTTACAAACCTTTAGAATATCATTGTCCTAGTTTAGGACAGTGGAAAATAGTAAACAGCTTATCTCAGTAGGTGCCCGTTTTTTTTATAGTCCAGTCGAAAGTCAGTAAATATAACATTTTTCTTAGTTCTTTATTTTTTTATTTTCACTAAAAAAACGGTATATTCATGACAATTTAGTATAAAAACCACATAAGTTTGACATTTTAATAAAGGTAAAAACATTTTTTTACAAGGAAATAGTTAAAAATAGCATTGAAATTGAAACATTTATTGCGATGTTTTAGTAACTATAATAGTAACAAAAAGTTAAAATATACTTGAAATCAACAATAACAATGTAAGTTAATGAAAAAAATGCTGTGTAAAAAATTATTTCATTCACCACCTTCTTTTACACTTTTTTAACTATTTCCTTGTAAATATTGTTTTTATCTTTATCAAAATGTCGAACTTATGTTGTTTTTATACTAAATTGTCATGAATATACCGTTTTTTTATTGAAAATAAAAAAATAAAGAACTAAGAAAAATGTTATATTTACTGACTTTCGACTGGACTATAAAAAAAACGGGCACCTACTGAGATAAGCTGTTTACTATTTTCCACTGTCCTAAACTAGGACAATGATATTCTAAAGGTTTGTAAGCTGGATCGGTTTTGGTTTTCTTACAATAAGATATCTATTTTACAGTTTCATATAAAAAATACACATTTAATTTTTTTTTGCTTAAAATAAGCCTTATTTTGAAAAATTTTATATAACATTTTTTATTCCTTACATCATTTCCAACCGAAAAACATTTTTTTAAATAGGATTTTTGGAAAAAAATCCGAATGTCCATTTTTTCTTCATTTCGATCTACTGTGCAGCGATGACCATCACGCTTGAATCTGTAGTAGCCCAGCTGGGGAAGTACCTCCTCCTTACAGAAGACCACAGCCATAATAGCACTGCTACCTTTCAGGTAGGTAGTGTTGTGTTCCTGATTGTGAATAAGGTTCCCAGAGCTCCAACCCCCCATTAAAGGCCGGCAACGCGCTTGTGACTCCCTAGGTGTTGCGGGTGCCCATGGGCGACGGTAATTCCTTACCACCAGGCACTCTGTCTGCTCGATTGCCCCCTATATCATAAAAAAAGAAAAAAAAAATAAGTTTCTTGTTTCACCTACAGCACTCAAGTCATACCTGACGTAAGCCTTAAGATATTTCTCGTCCAGCTCGATGGCCTTGCTGCAGTCCTTGATGGCCTGCGGGTACTTTAGCAGCTTCATCCTGGCGGCGCCGCGGTTGCTGTACAGCACCGACCGCTGCTGGGTGAACTGGAGCGGACAGAGCTTCAAACCTGCAATTGATGTGACACTGGTTACTCTCTATCGACACCAGTTTCTATTGAAGGCGTACATATACATACAACCAATATGGAGCCGACACAAAACTCTGCCGTTTTCGGCGCGGGGGTGAGGTAACACACATAAATAATGTTAACACTAATGCATTTTTTACGTGCGTCGCAACACACGCACACGTCAAAATTATCAAACACTAGCATAAACTATATTCACACAAGTTCAAGAACTATGACCGGCGGCCGAGTAATTTTGGCAGAGGGGAACGACTGTTAATGGCTACTCCATATTGGTTATATCCTCCTAGATTGAAGGCATCAAAGTTGTGGTAAATAAAGCCTAATATATAAACCCTACATGTAAGTATAACAGACTCCCTCTGTGACATTATGCTGAGGCCCATTTAGCGCACAAATAAGTTTTTTTTTTGTGTCAGACACTGTTTTTTTTTTGTGTGACAGACCTGTATGTGGCAGACAAATACGAAGGTGGGAGGACGATATTAAAAAGTTGGCTGGACCACTTTGGACTAGAATCGTACAACACAGATCTAAATGGAAAAACTTAGAGTCAATGGACAAGCTAGAGAATAAAATATAAACTCGAGAAAACTTATATACTTATATTTTAATTCAAACATATCTCTAGCAATAAAGGCTATCTGTATCTTTAAGAAGCATTAATGAACTAAGTTTCTAACCTTCTGTATACTTTTCAATGCTCCTCTCATACTGGCCATCTTTGAATGCCTCATTGCCAACCGTTTTCAACTCCTCGGCTATCAGCTGCCTCTCTGCCTTCTCGTCGTCTGTGAGGTCAACCTCAGCATCCTTCAGAGACACCTCATCTATGGAGTCGGAGTCGCTGTCGTCATCCTTCTGAGAGTCAGGATCCTTGTCGAAGTCGGAATATTTTAAGGGATCTGAAATAGATATTAATATATTACCGTGTGTCGTGTGATGCCGGCTAACTAGAATAGCACTACTCCATCTCCTCCCGCCAGTGTCGCAAGGAGAAGGGGTAGTGCTATGGGGCTACAAAGGGAAACATCCTACGGACGGACAGTGTCCGTCGAAACCTAAACTACAGCTACTGCGGTCGCCAACCCGCCTGCCAACCGTGGCGACTATGGCAACTACCCCAAAACATAGAAACTAGTTCTCTTCTAGCAGATAAGGAGTTCATAGGGCCGGAACCAGTTCTACCCATATCAGCTGAAGTGACGAGAGGAGTCATAGACAGACTAAAAGAGGAAGAAACAAACAGGCAATGGAAAGAGGAAATTGGATACAGAGAGTCGAAGATGTTCTTGAAGGGAATGGATGCCAGGAGAACCAGGTATCTCATGAAACTAGGTAAGTCCGGATTAAAATGACTGACGGGGGTCATCACGGGCCACAACTCACTGAACATACACCTCAAGGTAATTGGTAAGACTGAAAGTGCTCCTCCCACAGTTTGGGCAGGAGGAAACAAGCATACACGTCATAACCGAATGCCGCATGTACGCATCGATGCGACACAAAGTATTTGGCAGAGATGCTCTAGAGGAAAATAAACTAAAGAACACAGCCGGAACTGTAACCTGCAGCTCCAACTACAGGGAACTGGTGTGAATTGAGAGCCTGCCTGAGTCTGGCTGGGCGTCCCTACACTACATCTACATCTACATGGCAACTACCCCCCAAGATGAGATGATACAAGTCATATTTGTGGAAGGCCTATGTCCAGAAGTGTACTGCATATGGCTGAAATGTAAGTATGTGTATGTATATTACATAAACATAGAACAGACTAGCTATGGTATGCTACTAGCCATTTTGAAACATGTTTTCAAATTTCTTGCATTACATTTTTTTTTTGTATGCATGTTTCAACTCGTATGTATGGATCATACAGATTGCAGATTGATCAAAACAAAAATCGTCTTTTCTGTGGTCAATACTTAACAGCTTGTTATGCACGAGTTATGTTTTTGTGGTATATGGTTACATAAAAGGGGGAGTTTTAGTTTAGAGGGGGGGCTTTAAAATGCTTAACTTTCACGATGTTCAGAGGAAAGAAGCAACCTAATTAATCTGTATGACCCTTATACCTACTCCAAGTTTAGAGTCCTAGAGCTATGGTCATGGTCAATAACATTAAAAAAACAAGGCATAATTTTATTTTTTATGGAGTGACAGAGATAAAGATAAAGAAATTTGCAAAGTTTGATATCTATAGTCCCATTTTACATGCCAACAAATGCAAACTTTGTTTTATTTGTATCAGCTCACTTTGGTAACCGAAAACTGTCAATCGCTAGCACTACTTTATTAACCCTAAAGTTTTGTAAAAAATAACCTCTTAAAACAAAATTAACCACAAAAAACTTTATGTTTTTATTTATTCATACTGTAGTCATAAAACATACTTACAGCTTGCAAATATACAATAAAATTAGCTATATGCATTTAGAAAAATACAAGACTGTCAAGGGTGTATGACAACAAAAATAGTGAGAAGAATAGTACGTACTGCAACCTCATTTTGTTATAAGTTTTTCCAGTTATAATTTTTAAATTAGCATACAAAGTTTACGCAAAGACTATACATTAGAGTAAAGCCTAAAAACGTAACAAAATTCGGGCGCGGTCTTTATAAAATCAGTTAAACGCACGATGTATATCGTACCGTATTGTCTCCTTCTATTTAATAACTACCAACCTGACTTCTTTGCCGGACCGTCTGCCGGAGGCGGAAGGTCCTCAGCACTGGTCCCAGGTCCAATCACGAACTCCTCCGATGTGTTTTCGGTGCTTAAAGACGATTTAAGGTCTCTCGTCAAATCGTCTATAACTTCCTCATTCGATACCTGCTGTGTGTTCTTTAGCCGATCGGACATGGTGATAATATGGTGATGTAAAGATAATATGGCAAGGCTTACTATTTGATGTGTGAATCATAAAAGTAGTGAGAATTAGAAAGTATTTTTAGTGCATTAAAATACTTCGCTGCGAACTGTTTGCTTTGACAGCTTTGTAATTTCTTATCATGGTTGTCAATGTCAATGTCATTTTCAGTGCTGCCATAACACGTTAAATAAAGTCAAAAAAATCTGTGGTGTTTCTATGGGAGTCATTTTTTGAAAGGAAATAATTGTATTCTGTATACTGTTTGTAAAATCGAGAGCCCCGGGAAATAAATAAGGCACAAAAGTAAACTCGCAGAATAAATATATTTGACAAACGAATATACATAACACAATTTTTCTATAAAGTGGGTATTCTTATTTTAAAAAATACAACATAAACTACATATAAAATAATATGTTTTCTCTAAAAACTCACTTAAGGCAACACTGAAAAGGTTATGGCGTTTAGTTTTGCATATGAAAGTGTCGTATTGTATATCCAATTCAGTAATTTATCATTATTTACTATTTTTATTTATGTATATGTATATTAACACAAAATTAAAGTTTCTCAATACATTGTAACAATTTAGACGGAGTTCTACAGGTTTCTTCTGGAAATAAGAAGCTAAGTGTTTCTACACTAACCAAATGACATAAGATTCGACTATTTTGTATATCGAAACGCAATTTAACCTAAAATTAAGTAAATGAATTCAGGGTCAATTGTAATTTCTAATATTTCGTTCAAATATTAATATTCGATTGTCTCGAGAGCGGTTACATCCGGTCAGTTTCTTACACGCAGTGACTCATCAATTTCCGTGGTATACTTGCTTCAAAATGTTTTACAGACATATTTTAAGAACTTTCACCAATCCACGAATACGATGCCAAAATAACGGTTTTATGAACAAATATAGTAATTTCGGTAGTCCTGCGTCGCTGTCCACATCTATAAAGGCGTTAAAGGAAGAAAAGTGAGTATCAATTCAATATTTTAAATTCCTTTCATTGCTAGTAAATATAATTGTGACATTGGTAAGTTGATTACACAATAAATTGTGATAAACTCAAGATTATACTTCAGCAACTAGTATTGCTAAGATAACATAATCCATTGTTTAGTTCAAATTATTAATTATTACTTTATTGACTTAAATTATATTTGTTTGGACAATTTAAGAAGCAATGTAGTATAGTTGGCTGAGTACCCACAACATAAGCATTCTTGAGCTAACTGTGGGACTCAGTTGATTTGTGTAAGGATGTCTTGTAATATTTATTATTTATTTATTTATTGTACAATTTATTACTCATGTGAAACAACTCTTCAAAAATTACCCTCCACTTCACATTTAGGAAAGGTGTGGTAAAAATAATTATTTTTTATTGACTACCTTACCCTTTGGTGATTGATCATTAAAAAAATATTGGTCACATTTGCTGTTTGGTTTGACAAATCAAAAAGTTTAATTCAAGAGTTTTCTTTAAATTATTGTATTGCAAGTTTACAGTATGTACATACCTTGGCATGAAAAAGGGGTTGCCGGTCTCGTAACCCCTTACTACTCGGCCTCTGTAGTAATGTACTAATAATAATTATTACAACAATCCAACACTATTGACATACCACTAATACTATACCCTTGTAACACCCAGTGTGCATTACAATATACACTCCCGTTCAATGGAGTTGAAATCTTTTATAAAAAGAAATAGGGTAGAATTTGTTTTGTTTCATTCGTTTTCGTACAAAAGAAAATTCAACCCAATTCACTGCATAGTAAGGTTGGTTTTAACTATTAAATATTTTAGTATGGTGGGCTTTACGAGGTATGTATTCAAGTATTTTATATATCTCTGGCTGAGTGCCGACAACACAAGCCTTCTTGAGCTTACCATGGGGCTCAGTCAATTTGTGTTAGATTGGCTTGTAATATTTATTTTCTTGTCCAGGGTGAAAGTAACGTTCGTCTTGTACGACGGCAAGCGTCTGCAGGCCGAGGCCAACGTGGGGGACTCCCTGCTGGACGTGATCGTGAACAACGACCTGAACATCGAGGGCTATGGCGCCTGCGAGGGCACGCTCACGTGCTCCACCTGCCACGTCATCCTCAAGGAGGAGGATTACGATAGGTAACAAACTGCTACTAATTCATGGTGCCCTGGTACTTTCATACAGCATCTGTTGCGTTTTACGCGGCGGTTGTGGTTAACGAGCATACTTTCCATCTTAAGGTAAGCGCTAACTATAAGAATAAGAATACTTCCAATAGCCCAGTAGCTAATGAGTCCACCCTTGCCACCCAATAGCCTGGTACATTCTAGATTCCATTAAAACTCAATAGTCCTTACACCATGGCGGGTGTTGTCTCTGTGCAAGTCCCATGATACGGACAGGGGCAGCATCCACTTTGTACCCTTCACATTTCATTAAAATTGTCGAAAGGGCCTCTGCGCGTTGGCTCGATCCGGCTCCACGTACGCCTCCCAAATGTCCGGAACACCATTGTTCAATGTGCAGCAGAGAATACATTCAAACAAAGTTATCAAGTACAGTCAGCATCAGAAGTGACTAAGCGTTTGAGGTGTTCAAAATGAGGTCAACACATCTCTATTGTCAAGAGAATAAGAGTGCGTGTAGGTCATTTTGAACACTTCAAACGTTTAGCCACTTTTACTGCTGACTGTACATTAGTGCACGACTATTTGTCTGTGACAAAAGGGGTGGACTCAGCATATATGTCATGTCAGCCATTGCATAGTGCATACAACCGTGCGACGCTGATTTTCAGTCTACCCCCTTTTCACTACATTACACTATTTCCGGGTAGGTATACTTAATGGAAGTTATATTCTATGGACGCTGGCTATAAGGGTGTCATGTGAGCCCTCTTGTGTTCCACCTGCAACGTCATACTTAAGGAGTACTATGATAGGTGAGGCACTGCTACTAATTCATGGTGCCCTGGTACTATCATATAGACAACTGTTGCGTTTTACGCGGCGGCGGTGACTAACGAGCATACTTTCCATCTTAAGGTAAGTGCTAACTATATTCTACGGACGCTGTGTCACATGTGAGCCCACACGTGCTCCACCTCCCACGCCACGTCATACTCCAGGACAACGACAAGTGTCGCACACCTACTAGCTTATAATACCCTGGTACTTTCATATCGACAATGCTCGTGTTTTAGACTGCGGCTAACAAGTGACTAACAAGCAGACGTCCCATTTTAAGGTAAGCGCTTACTGTATTCTACGGACGCTGGTAGCAATGAGGGTGTCACATGCGCATTGTCGACCGTTTCATGATAGGCATTTCATTTTCATTGCAATGGCAGCTAACGAGCATACGTTCCGTCTCATGATATCCGCGTTTACTTGTAGCCTATGGATACCCGCAGCTTTAGGGCCCGGGCCGTGAGCGTCACATGCGTTTGACGACCCCTTAAGACAAAATCGAATATTTTAAGGTACTTTTTTGGCCCAAGTCCATTAAAAAAAAAGAGTTTTTTATTTTCCAACCAATACGTAATTATGCCACCAGGTTACCAGGACGTATGGCTGACGAGGAGCGCGACATGCTCGACCTGGCCTACGGCCTCACCAACACGTCGAGGCTGGGCTGCCAGATCATCGTGACGAAGGACCTCGACGGTTTGGAGGTGCAGGTCCCGGAGACAATCAACGACGCGCGCAGCTGATACCGCCGTGACGAAACCGTAGCTCCATTTTGTGACGTAGATATGACATCCTTTCCAATCATAGTTGTCCAAACGCGTAATAGTAGTTTATGCAACTGGGACATAATAAGGGTCTTTAACGAGTGTGGTTTTATGACGCGCCGGAACTAAGTGAAGGTGAGTTTCATAAATCATATTAATATATTTCAGTTATTATGGATACTTTTTTTTATTACAAAGGAGAAATACCACAATCTACCTGTGTACTGTCATGGACGTCATGGTCAATAATATCGACACGTACAAAGCGCCAAAACTCATATAGTTCGGTACAGTCAGCGTCATATAGTTCGTAGCATTCTAAGTACTCAAATAGTTCGGTACACCTTACTAATTCTATGGTGTACCGAACTTTTTGAATACTTTGGTTGCTACCACCTATATGACGCTGACTGTACACCATAGAATTTGTATGGTGTACCGAAGTATTTGACTACTTTGAATGCTACCAACTATATGACGCTGACTGTACATGCACTTTATCGTCTTAATATTAAGGTGTATACATATTTCGGCACTTTGAACGTATCGATATTTTTTTTCTTGACTATACACAGTAGTCACGCTTCTAGCCTAGACTTCTAGCTTCAAGCGACAGAAGTAAAAAATACTAGTTTAAAATAATTAAGTTTATTAAAATAAACATAATAATTTGTGAAATTATTCATGTAGATATTTATTTAGCATTAAAAATAAAGATAAATTGTCTATTTCTAAATCAGATGCGCATTATTTATTCTATATAACAATTCTACTTTGACAATTGACGTAAGATTTGCGCGTTTGGATAATTTATGATTATGTAAAAGGTATATACTAATAAAATACAGGTTCCATTTAGCTCCTATCTAGATATAAATGTGACAGTTCTATTCCTATTTCTCTCTGACGAAGGAATCCTACTCGCGGTAAAGTCGCCATCAAATATATCAGCTGGGAAGGTCACAATATGCACTTTATCGCTTTGACAGTAGAGGCGTTTTTTTTTAATGACAAAATGTGGTAAACGAGCAGACGGATTGCCTGATGGTAAGCAATTACCGTCGCCCATGGGCACACGCAACACCAGGGGAGTCACCAGCGCGTTGCCTACCTTTAAGGTTGGAGCTCTGGGAACCTTACTCACCGTAAGGAACACAATACTACATACCAGAAAGGTAGCAGTGCTGTTATGGCTGTGGTCTTCTGTAAGGAGGAGGTACTTCCCCAGTTGGGCTGCTCCAGATTCAAGCGTGATGGTACTTCGCTGTGCCCTACCCCTCATTGTTGGACGTAGTTTAAGGACATACCCGGGTCCGGGTTCAGATAATTGTGACCACCTAAACAGCTCAGATATATATGATGGCGACTTTAGCACGACTAGTCTCCTATTGACGACGTTCTCACTTGTAAGCCTAGCCCATATTCCCGACACATACCCGTCTTTTACTAAATATGTACATTAAAAAGGTAGGGATATATTTAGTGCTGGCCCGGGTGTAGTACCAATTTCAATTAAAAATAAACTATATGCAATTCGAATAGAGTTGCATTTACTTTGTTAGATTCGATTTTGACACGAAAAAAAGATCTAAAAATTGGCAGCTAATGCAAAAACGCACGGATTAATATGAAATATCGATTTATTTATTTGACGAAAATATGATTATCGACCTTAATCCTTATAGCAATAAGGTAGCATCAATATTTAAGCTATTTGTAACTATATGCCTCCTTCCCCAGTCTAAGTCCTAGATGTCTATAAAATAGACTTAAAATTGACACTTTCTGTAGAAGCTTTGTGTCTAAGTCCTAGATGTCTATAAAATAGACTTAAAATTGACACTTTCTGTAGAAGCTTTGTTACATAATGTATGTATTCTATAATTCGACACGCAAGGAGTCTTTTGTAAAAAGGCTTAAGTGTGTAAGTAAGGGTTATTTTTCTAAGAAAAACGTATAAAAACAGGCCCTATTGACATAAAGTAATAAGCCCCTTTGAAAATACACTTATGTGTTGGCACCACGCGGTGTAAAATATAATATAGGTTGCTCAAAATTTTAATGAAATGTTTTTTTATAATTGAAACGCGCTTCCCAAAATATATGTTTAAAAAAAATACGTAAATTCTAATATATTTGAAATGTTATTTTATTTTTAATGTAGGTATATGTATAATGTAATACGTGCATTAGTTGTAATATAATTAAGATCATATTTTATTACGATTGTGAATATTATAGACAATTGAAAGATATTTTACATTAAAATTGTTCATCAACATCAACTTATGTTGTTTTATTTTTACCAGCTTTTATTTAAATAAATTAAAATAAATATTACAAGACATTACTAATGCAATATTATTCCATAACATCGATAAGTCGATAAAACAGCTTGGTCAATCTCTCTGACAGTTTGATTTTTACTATGAAGAATTCCGGGTCCTTGGAATTAGCGGGAATAACTGTCAGAAGAATATTAGGGTAATTTTTGGTAGCTATTTTGTACTGGAAACTATGTCTATGTATATTCAGGGTCTGAGTAAAAATGCCGGTTCCCGCCGGCTTGACAGACTCCCACATTTCTCCCGTCTTGCCTATGAAACACGTTGCCAGCCTACATATACTGGTACTAGTATACGTACAAGTTTAATTAATTAATTTCTCGCTTTGATTTTAATAATGCAATATTAATTACAAAAGTAGGGTTATACGGGTTACACTAACATGATTTATATAGGGCAATCCCCAGTAACTGGCCATCTTTCAATAATTAGCCACCTTACACTGAAAATTCTGGTTACCTATAAATAGAACACATTATCTAATGGGGTTTCAATTACTTTTTACCCTTTAGCCTTTTCCACGCCAAAGACGTACAGTCAGCAGTAGAAGTGGCTAAGCGGTTGAGATGTTCAAAATGAGGTCAACACATCTCTATTGTCAAGAGAATAAGAGCGCGTGTAGGTCATTTTGTACACTTCAGACGCTTAGCCACTTTTGCTGCTGACTGTACCTATATATTGGCACGCAGGTTCAACGCCAAAGACGTATATATATAAATATACATATGTCCTCGACCACAGAGCAAATTAGACCTACGTGCACACGCATAAAGTTCAACTTCAGTTTTCACATTTGAAAAAGTGGCGTGGAGCGTTAGCTTTTGTGTTTGAGATGGCGTCGAAAAGGTTAATAACTGGCCACCTCACAATAAAATAAGTTCTATTTATAGATCAACATAATTCATTTTAAATATAAAGTAGCCAGTTACTGGCGATTAACCCCATATTGCACTAAATCGTATTGTTGATATAGTAGGAAATCGATAGACATAAAAATATATCAGCGTCAAATATTTAGTGGCAACGAAAGTGGCCAAATATATCGATACAGATCTTTATTTATGTAGCTATACTGACTGCTAATTACTATATGACGCTGACTGTACATCGTAGCAGGCCTGGGGGCCGATTTTGGAGTTTTGCACTCGAATTCGTAAAACTTTGAGAACGAAAATAATCACACAAGTTTCTTACCATTATTTTTATAGTTTGTGTTAACACAAAATGTATAGTTTCGACCCCTACGATTATTTATTTATATCATTTATGCTTATAAAATACCATTTTATCGTGTTTGAGAGAGTTTAAAATGTCACGAGTCGAGTGTCGAGTCGCTCAAAAATCGGCCCACTGGTACCACAAACACCGTAGTATCTCGAGTATCTTTCTCTTTTCCTCCAATGAAGGCTTTATGAGTGACAGAGTTAATGCTTCGAATTTTACGAACTTCGATTTTCGCCGCAGAACCCTTGATGCGATGTAAGAGTTACGCGCTTAGGAATCAGGTGCCAACCTATATGTTATACTTATGTGTGATACGCGGCTAGCCAACGTTTACTTGTTATATCACTAATCTTTGCAGTCATGTACTGCACAATATTCTGTTTAATTACAAGTAAGTTAGATATACTTCTACTTATACAGAAATGGAACAACTGAAATAATATTTTCACCTTACTAGCTCGGAAAGAACTGTTTTATTCTTTGAAAACAAATAGCAGTTGCATTTTATTCACAAGAGAGGAAATTAATTTCATAATGGTTATTATAAATCGAGTATTTTTATGATGTTAGCTGGTTGGATGTTCTTTTATTTAATGTTTTTGAATGATAAATTATGGATGCCAATAATTTTGAATACATTTTTAAAGGTTTATAGTTATTTTTTTACTCGCGGTAGTGAGGTGAAAAGTTGTGTGTTTCACTCGGTAGCAAAGTGTTCCCTCGCGCTTTTAAACCCTTCCATGGCTCAAGATTCTAGACTCGCTATGCTCGTGGATCAATTTGTAATCTTTCGCTAGCACGAGAAGGTCCAACTGTGCTCCGTTGTATAATAAATAACTATTTTACTAAACTAATTCTTAATTTTAGTTCTAGCAAATATAGAAGGCGGTCCTCTCCCGAAACTGCGCTACCGTCCACCCAAATGGTCCAAGTTGCAACCTATTAGAATTATGCAAACCTCAAAAGAAGCATTTGCTATACCTCATTATAGAAAATTCGAAACTTTAGTCCAATTTGAGGAACCAGAAGAGTCATTAAGAAGTTTAAATGGTGGATCAAAATCCGGTAAACCACTACCTTCAAATGAATGGACTTTGGATAATAATGAATTAAGCTTAATTAATGATTTACGATCGTTATTGGAGCAAGACGATTTTAATGACATGGAAAGAAAAGGGAATAACTTTAGGTCATTATTTGTAAATAATGATTTTATACATTTAACGAAACAGAGGAAGAAGCAACAAAATAATTTATTGAATATAGTTGAGCAATTAGTTGATGATGAAGGCGTGCCGAGTGACCAGGAGGGCAGGGGTGTTATGGAGGTTTCGTTGGGGCTGAAAAGAGGCTTGCGGCGGCAAGGGGGACTCCCACCCAAGCTGGTTTATGAATTCAATGAATTGGTCGACAGATAATTTAACCGCGATAATGTGAAGTGTGCTCTGTACGCCACGAATCGACATGTTTAGTACTGCAAGCTTTCAACAAAGACCAGATACCTACTTTTAGAAATTTCAGAGGGTTAGAATAAATTCATTATACGTACATACAAACACACATGCCTATATTCCTGAAAGGGATAGGTATATTCGGGGTTTCGAGGTAAAAAGAAAACGAAAACAAACAAGTCAAATATGACAGCTGAATAATAGTACATTGTGCAACAAGGGAGGTAAGTAGGGTATAACAAACGCGAATCTATTAGAAGGTTTAAGCTTTTAATGGCTCAAGTTTGTTATACACTTACCACTCGTGACACACACACTGTTTTTCATCACATTTGCGAGGAAAAAATAAATGTTGGAAAAATGTGTGAGGTAAATAATAATATTAAAATTAATGAATAAAACAACACACTGTAATAGATTATTTTATTTCTATTCATACAAAATATTTAAAATCGGCCGCATCTCACGGCTCCCCACACCACGTCGCTTTCATTTTCAACAAAAAGCGCCAAAAGCAGGCTAAAAACAACTTTAGGCACCTTGTCTTAGAGTCCAGTTTCCGATTCATTGAACTATGAGACAGCACCTTTACCTATTAGCTTCGTGAGATTCATGTTATCCTGGTACCAATTGTTACCTAAATATTGATTTCGTTTTTGTTTGTCTGTGGCAGCTGTCATTTTTTTTTAAATATGGCTGCCATGATGATTTCGTCAATATCAAAGAGATTAATAGAATAACAAAACAATTTTGTTCTTAGAGCATGGCAGTGTACGGTAGTATAGTAGGCCTTGCGTTCTGTAAAGTTGTAGCTGGACTTTACAGAAAGCCACGAGGCAGCCGTGACCCTGGGACTGCCGGGTGTTGACCAAATAGTGGTGAAACGCGTCTTGAGTACCCTTACCATGAGTTGTGACACTGAAGTTTTCGTTAACGAGTATCGAGTTTACTATCTGTGCATCTCGCTTTTACTGTTTTAGTACGAACGAGATGCACAGAAAGTAAACTAGATACTCGTTATCGAATACCTCAAAATCACAACTCATGGTAAGGGTACAGATCAATTCTTCATCAGTTGCATAGTTCTGCGTTAGATCATTGCATAATAAGCTATCAATTACACACTAAATGAAGAAGGAACGCGTGAATGATGCCTCGGTATTGTAAACGTCCATAGGCTGCGGTGACCGCCTACCATCAAGCGGGCCGCATGCTTGTTTGCCACCTTTGTGGTATTAAAAAAAAATATAGTCAAGACGATCTCCAATTTGACCAACAGTTAACACTTCGTAAATTTTATGGCATCATAAATTAACCTGGTATGACAACCATCTTAGATCAGTAAAAAAGAAATCAATTGACAGCATACTATTTCATACTTCAGTGGCTAAGTTGACAGTCGGTTATAGAAACGAAAATAAATGTCTAGGAATGACAGATTTATGAAAGGTAGGGCACAGCGATGACCATCACGCTTGAATCTGGAGCAGCCCAACTGGGGAAGTACCTCCTCCTTACAGAAGACCACAGCCATAATAGCACTGCTACCTTTCAGGTATGTAGTGTTGTGTTCCTGATGGTGAGTAAGGTTACCAGAGCTTCAACCCCCTTAATGGTCGGCAACGCGCTTGTGACACCCCTGGTGTTACGTGTGCCCATGGGCGACGGTAATTGCTTACCATCAGGCAATCCGTCTGCTCGTTTGCCACCTTTTGTCATAAAAAAAAAGATCCAACAAAAACTCACGGAATCTTTTCCATATAAGTACTATTTTCGTTTTGATACCGCCATATACCCGATTATCGTCAGAATAATATCGTCTATAGCTAAATATTAAAAAAAACCATGAATCCCAAGAACTTGAAAATATCATCAGTACTTTGAAAAATCTCACTGCTACTCCAAGTTTAAAAGCAGTAACTCTGTATGCATTCCACACGCAGTTACGACATTTTGCTTTTGATTTACAGATCAAGATAAGACTATTTTTCAAAGTAGTGACGATATACAAAATAAATAAAAAATCGTTAAGTTTGCCACCCTGCTCTGCGCTTGTTATTATCACAACATAAGTCACGTTTACCCATTAAAATATATAAATAATAAAAAGTATAAAATCTTACCCAACAATATAAACTAAATTCTATTACGTAATAGCCATACGTCGGACTATAGGAGGCAGTTTGAGGGCAAGGTAAAGTTTACAAAAAAATCTTAACTTACGAGTATTAAAATATTTATAATTACACCCCGTTATCTTATGCTCAGTTTAGGGGCAAGTGATTGGGCAGTTACGATAATCTAAGTCGATAAAAAATTAAGTTGACTTACTCACTCAATAACATGTCAAAAGATCTTGGGTCCGATTTTTGAAATTGTCACCAAGTGATTTCCATAGAGAATGAATGAGAATCTCTATGAAGATTACTCGGTGACTATTTCAAAAATCGGACCCCAAATTGACGATATTCGATATTTATAATTGTTGCCCTCCGATTTGACTAAAAAGAGGAATGAATGTGTCTCTATAGCTTTCAGTAAAGAAGAATTTTAGCTTGACAAATAACTTTTATAGATAAATGTGAATCGACTAATTATGTGAAGCAACATCACTATTTTAGATTGCCCCCAAAATGAGCATTAGATAACGGGGTGTATTTATAATGTACCTAGTATTTGAAACATAATTACTTAAATTAGTTACCCGTTATCATTTATTCATCTTTAATGTATATATACTCATTGAAGTTGTGTTTTATTCCTTTCTCACAGCTGCAAATTGTCTGAGTGACGGATAAAGCCAAACGAACTTTTTCGCAATTTTGACTTATGTGTAGTCCAAGTACGTTTAGAAATATTTGGAATTTCACATTATAAATACTAGGTACCAAATACTCGAAAGTGAATTGATTGATTTGCAAACCTTACCTATCATTCTGAAATGCCACGAAAATGCCCGCTGGAGTCCGACGTATGGTAATGGCTTAGTGTAGTTTTGGAAAAGAGTGGGCTTACAATACCAAAATCAATACACTAAGATTATTTCAATTCTTTCCCTTTCAATTTAAATTTAACCTTTTTCACGCCAGACTTGTATATTGACACCGCAATTTCAACGCCAAAGACGTATATATATGACCTCGACCACAGAGCAAATTAGACCTACGTGGTAATTTTGATGACGTGGTGAGCGTTAGCTTTTCTGTTTGACATGGCGCCGAAAAGGTTAAACATGACAAATTCAGTATTACACAATAAAATAGTCAATAACATAATCCACTATTTGATTACTGTATCATAAACATAATTTAACTTCACAGTTTCATAATACAAATTTTATTGCACGGACAATCTTCCGAGCAATTATAAATAGTTTTCAATTAAACGTTCGACCACGCCACATACAATACGCAGACGCTACGGAATCGCAGTGACGTCTCGCATGCGTATCTCCTGTCCTAAACACCGGCCTTTAAAATACGCTGACGGTAAGGAATCGCAGTGACGTGTTTACTATCTGTGCATCTCGTTCGCACTAAAATACTACAAGCGAGATGCACACATAGTAAACTCGATACTCGTTATCTAAAACTTCAATGTCACAACTCATGGTAAGGGTGCTGAGGTGTGATGGAGCATGCGATAAAACCGTACGCATGCGATTCCGTAGCGTATAAAGAAGATAAAATATCTTAATTTTTCAATTTAGGCACATTACATGCACTTATGAACGTCAAAGAAAAATCTACACCGGTTCTAAGCCCTACACCTCTGACCCGAGAAGATACCGGCAATAAACTACGGCGAGACTTATTTTTACAATACAGTGGCGTGTGGTCGAACTGTAATTGGCGTCAGATTAATCGTCCATTATTACATTATCATTAAACATATAAAACATACGAGTTACAAATTGAATTAGATGACGTATACTTTAGAAAAAGCGACGAGGACCGCCGGCGTTTGAGACGGGATTTGAACCAGCATCTCCAGCTATCGTCGACGCCTTAACTAATTGGGCCACCCGAACAGCGGAGCCCGTCAAAATTTATCATTATACATTAATCTTGTTTAATTTAGAACGGTTTTTGGCACCGTTTCACCAACTCTAAGGTAAAAAACTACATGTTCGCGCCTCCTATTAATACCTTCCGAGATTTTGATATATCTATAGGTGCTGTCATCTATTTCAATTTTTAAATATCAAAACAAATCAAAAATATTTCACCAAAAATAATTTGATTTGTTCTTAGTTTCATACAAATTACAGTCAAAGTCTTATATAACTCAGTGTATGCCCACTCTTCGCGTTTAACGCAAAATAAATTCATATCAATATCAAAAATACATCTAAAAGTGGAAATCATTTGTGCCTTCAGGAATGACTACTTAATATTTAAAAAAAAAACCGTGACAGTTTTAACCGTTCGACAATCGAGCAAGGCAAGATAGACTAAGGGCACGATGTAGGCAACCCTACCTCATTGAGTATGAGTAATGGGATGTACCCTGCGACTGAACATACATAAACTTCATTTCGTACAAAATGGCTTCCAAAAATAACCCCAATCCCCTTACCCCCTTACTCGGCTTTAGATATTATCCAATAAGCATTTAAAAAAAAGTTGATATTGGCCCATCAATTTGTGATTGGTTAGAATAAAATGTTATACGTCAAACCTTAAGGTACAATACTAATAGTACTGAATATAACATAACTTTTATTATATAATCTATATTTTATATTAACCCACTGCAACTGGTGTACTTATATACAACACCACATCCAGACTCAACGAGGTAGGATATTTTGCAGCCTGCTCTTAGTCTATAATGCATCAGTCAAGCATCAATACTAAAGTGACCTACGTGCGTTCAAATAAGGTTCAAAATCGTTTGACGATGCTTTTATACAATGAAATTTTCCAACAAATGACAAACTAAATACATCTGAAAAGCCTTACCATTCGCAATATCATAATGCATCTCTTTCTTTCTAATAATGAAAGACGAGATAGCTTTTCAACTGTCATTGAGCAGTCGATTTTTTTCTTATTATAATAATTATTGCTGACTTTTTCGAATAAATTTAATTTACAAATAAGGAAAAAAGTTAAGTCAGTAATTTACCTAATATTTTGTAATAATATTATTTTATCGTATTATACAGATTTTAACATAAAACGTAGTATGACAATTGTGTAAGGTTTGACATGTGACGTGCGTTAGTCTAACGGCTGAGTGTACGCACGAAGCGATAAGCGGGGCGGGCAGCGTAGCGCCGAGCTCCCGCGAGAAGCCCGCGGCGCGCGGCCACCGCCGTACGGTTCCATATGTTTAATATGCAGAATTCTGTTTCAGTAGAACATTACCATATTTGATATAGGCAATTTAGGGGCACTAATATTCTTAGGTCAAGGTATAAGCTATATACCTTTAAGAACTTTCAATAAAAAAAAATAAGTGACCTATTTTTATTTTTATTGTGAAATTCGTAGTTCATGAGAACTATGTCAATAAAGAAATGTTTATTTCTGAATATTCAATATTTACTTCAAAATCTTACATAAGTTAAAATATTCTTCGTCTGTTTGGATCTTTTCTAGGCAAGAGCGAATACTCTGTTACTGAACCAGCGTGCTGTAGCACAGGGTGTACCCTCGACCTCGTCGTCACTTACCATCAGGTGTGACTGGTCAAACGCTGGTCAGTCTTGTATAAAGAAAGAAGTAGTCAAATACATAAATAACGTAATTACGTTAATTTTTAATTCGACTAAAGTACGACACAGGCCTAAAAGGCAGCATAAGGCTTCAGAGGGCTTAGGCGGGTGTTTCTTTAACACGACACACGTGTATAATATCCAAAGAAATTTAGCACGAAATGAACGTAAGCCTAAACCTTTGATAAAATATCCTCTTAAGGCCCACCATACAAGTAAAATCCTACTCGAAATTGTTCCTTATAATGTGGGAAATAAAGTAGAATTATTATTGTCAAAATAGAAGGAAACAAATAAAATTCAACTCTATTCCAATTGTATAAAATTCAAATTCCATTATAATAATTGGGCCATTTACTTTTTGGATTTTTTTGTGTGGTTTCTACTCAAAATCATGAGTTCTTTCGAGCCTGATAGGAGAAAAAAATGTGTCCCAAAATTTTCATACATTTTTTATTAAAAGTTGAAAATAGATAACATATACTTAAGAAAAAACGACGGGGACCTCCGGTGTTCGAGACGAGATTCGAACCCGCATCTCCAGCTATCGCGGCTGACGCTTTAACCATTTTGGCCACCCGTACACAGCGGAACCCGTCGAAATTACTCAAGTATCGTTTTTTCTTAAGTATATGTTATCTATTTTCAACTTTTAATTTATATAGTAGTATTACTACTTAAAAATCAAAGCAAATCAAAAATATTTCATAAAAAATAATTTGATTTGTTCTTAGTTTCATTTTTTATTACTTCCGTTCCGTTACCGCCATATGAAATATATGAAAAATAGTAACGGAATGGAATAAAAAAAGCTTGAGACACATTTTTGTTCCTATCAGCCTCTACATAACTCATGATTCTGAGTAGAAACCACACAAAAATACAATTAAAAAAAATTGAGTATACAACTTTAAATAAAACGGCCCAATTAGTACAGTCAGCAGCAAAAGTGGCTAAGCGTTTGAAGTGTTCACAATTACCTACACGCGCTCTTATTCTCTTGACAATAGAGATGTGTTGACCTCATTTTGAACACCTCAAACGCTTAGCCACTTTTGCTACTGACACCAAACCCACAGAAGAAAAGAACAATATTGCCAGTAAAGTATATCTTGTTGTTGCTGCTGACTGTACTACCAGTAGGACCGTGGGCCTTACGAGAATATAAAATACATGTTCTTCCTTTTGCGCGCGAATCTTGTTTAGCGAAATTGAACTTTACAGAGTCCCCTGTAGGTCCATGTTGTATTAACAAAGCTGACGTCGATAGCCGTCGTTGGAATGACGGCCACACCCGTCTTCTCGGTCAAAGGTTCGACGGCATATCACGTCACGGGAGTGTCGGCCGGCTACCTGTCGGCGTGGCCCGGCTCCGCCGCGTGCCGGGACACCTTTCCTTTTCGGTGGTAGTTGTCATCCAACTGCAGCAGGCAGCCGACGGCGCCGAAGTATCTAGAAGCATTTTATATTTAATATCCAGTTCTTTTGCCGGCTGACTATAATAGCACCCCATCTCCCGCGGGTGTCATAAGAGGCGACAAAGGGAAAAATCCTACGGACGGGCAGCAGCGTCCGAAACCCAATCTACAGCTACTGCGGTCGCCAACCCGCCTGCCAGGCGTGGCGACTATGGCAACTATCCCCAAGATGGTACACGTCATATTTGTGGGAGGCCTATGTCCAGCAGTGGACTGCTTATGAAATTTATTTTTTATCAAGTTCTTTGTAAAAAGTCTCGTCAGAGTTTGGTGAGAATTGGGGCATTCAATTGTTAATTGTTTAAGGAGATGTAAGAGTGAAATACATTTAAAACAAATTGAATTTACACTAATATTATAAAGGCGAAAGTTTGCGAGTGTGTATGTTTGTTACTTCTTCACGTCTAAACGGCTGGAGCGATTTTAATAAAATTTGGTGTGGAGTTAGCTGACACCCTGGATTAACACACAGGCTAAGTTTTTTCCCTAATGAACCGCGGGTAACACCGCAGAGCACAGCTAGTTACAAATATACGGGACTTTAAGGTTAAGTCCCGTTTATATGTAATAATCTGTAAAAACCTTGAAAGTTTAAATCACTATGTTTTCTGATTAATATAGTCTCCGGTTGCGGCTGTAATAGAGAGTTACCGTATTTTGTAAAATGAATAGAAAAATATCAATATAATTTAAAAATTAAACAATAGTATAAATCTATATAAAACGTATTTTAAGGTCGAATAACGCTCGACATATTAGCGCATATATAGCGTTGACCCGTTATATATATATATATTTTTTTGTAATAGTATAAATAGTCAGTAACTTATAGTACGAGAGCCCACGACCATAACCATGTCTCATAGCAATACGGCAAAAACCCTATAAAATCGTTAGATTGTATGATTCTGAACCCGACTAGGTGTGTAGTAACGGTCGAAAGTGTAGCAACTACGTGGGAGGCCATTTCTGCTGTGTCAAAAAAAAAGACAGTCGGTATTATAGCAATACGTCTGATAGTGAAAATGTATATAGATTTTATAATTGTATTACGAAAAAGTTTGTTTTCAGACATTTTGCGCGTAGCATATAGCCTGAGCGCATTTTTGAAAATGTCAACAAATTTAGCCGACCTGTATCATAGCAATACGGATTATTATTTTTTTTAACTTTTCGTATTGCTGCCATGATTACCAAAAACCTGTTTTCAGACACTTTAAGTGTAGCATAAAGTTGTCTGATAGAGAAGGTGCTACACTTAATTTGTCTGATATAATTTTTTTGCACATGTGGACAACTTATTTTATCATGTCCAACAATTTTCAGACATATTGCTATGATACCGATCGGTAAAATTTGTTAACATTTTCAAAACGGTCTCAAAATTTAAGGCGTTCACATTTCCGTCTGAAAATTGTTTTTTTCGCATCAAATAACCAAAATTTACTAATAAAAAAGATTTTCAGACGTATTGCTATGAGACATTTTTTTTGTCTCAATTTTAATTCTTTTAAGTGGTTTTACGGGTTTGCGCTACACCACTAACGTCTGAAAAATATGTTTCCGGTATCTCAGAACTATCATTCAACTACAGTCTGCAAATCAGACATATTGCTATGATGCAGTTCGGTAAAATTCTTTGACAATTTTGAAAATTCGGTCAGATCAAACGCTACGCGGAAAATGTCTGATATTGGTATTTTCGAGTTCAGGATAATCGTATCTATCGATTTGATGCGGTTTTGGCCGTATTGCTATGAGACAAAAATTTTGGTCGTGGGCTCTCGTACTATTATACTGATAATGAATCCTGTTAACCTATAAATAGCTTAAAGGAGCGTATAGGTTCTTAAAGGGTAGGCAACGCACGTGTGCATCCTCTGGACTCACAAACTTTCGCCTTTATACCGGGTGCGGCCTGTAATAGAAGCAAAAAAATAGGGATCGCTTCTACACCACGAACGTAACAACATTAGTTCTACAACTTTCAATAATTATGTAATTTATTACTTGTGCTTTTTTCGAACAAACTAAATAGTATTTTCAATGAACAGCATTCAATAGTCTAGTTGACGTTTACTGTCAGCCCACAAACTTCATAAGTTTTCGCAATACATTGCTTGCTTGGAAAATTTTTTTTTATTAATATTTATTAAACTATAAGTTATTTTCAAAAGTCGAACAAATGTTGCTACGTTTGTGGTGTAGAAATGATGCCTAAAGTTTAATGCTCCTATTACAGGCCACACCCGGTAATATTAGTGTAGATAATCAGAAAAGAGTTACGTACCCCTCGTGTTCTAGGAAGAGCGCTTTGAGGGCCCCTCGCGACCAGTACGACATGGCGTAAGACAGTAGCTTCATGGACAGCGGGTTGACTCTCAGGAAATTACCACAGAACACCACCTGCGAACAACGCGAACATGGCACCGTGAAATTAGAGTAAACGATACAGTGCCGTGTGATGCCGGCTGACTAGAATAGTACCATCCCATCTCCCGCGGGTAAGAGGAGACTAAGAGAAAAAAGCGACGGACGAGCAGGAGCGTCAATCTACAGCTACTCCAGTCGCCAACCCGCCTGCCAAGCGTGGCGACTATGGCAACTACCCCTCAAGATTATACAAGTCATATTTGGGAGAGGCCTATGTCCAGCAGTGGACGATTTAGGGCTGAAGTGTACACGGTTCAGATAAGAAAGCATATCGAAATTTTTTTTTTATGAAATAGGAGGCAAACGAGCAGACGGATCGCCTGGTGGTAAGCAACTACCGCCCATCATCATCATCATCATGTCAGCCGAAAGACGTCCACTGCAGGACATAGGCCTCCCCCAGAACGACCCAAGACCGATCCTGCGCTTTCCACACTTTTTCATTCTTGAAGGTTTGGATGTCATATCGGTCCGGAAATACTGCACACATCAATTTATTCCATGCTGTGCGAGGCAGGAAGTTTCTGGAAAAATGCACAGTTGAGGACTGTCAACCATCCAAGTGGTGATGATGAAAGTGTTGGCTGAGCCACAACACAAGCCTTGACCTCACCGTGAGGCTCAGTCAATGTCAATGTTGGTGCGTGTGTCGGCTCCATATTGGTTATGTCCAGACATCGGATTCCCTGGGGCGAAACTTTTTGACAGCTAGGGACTTCCTATATCGATAAACTCATTTATCGATACTAGTTATTAAAAGGTGAAGAAGTTACATTACAACCGAAAAATAAACGAAATACCATTGATCACTTTATGAAATTTTGCTATGCACCTATAACCTCCACAGAAATTCTTAGTAAAGTCTTTTAGCCACTCTTAGTACTAAAGTCTTTTAGCCACTTGAAATGGATTTTTCAGCCAAGACGGAGACGCTTAACGCCCGAAAATATGGAAAAAATCTGGTGGTTTACTTTAACAATAATAGGTGGGACAGTCATGAAGAAATAAATTGTGAGGAGTAAATTTTTAAAAACGTTTTAAAAAATGTAAAAGAAAATTGAGTTCTTATTTTATTATATAATACTCTTTTAATACAACAATATTTTATAAGCAAACCTTTGTGTGATCACTAGTATTTAGAACTAGTATCGATAAATGAGTTTATCGACGTAGGAAGTCCCTAGCTGTCAAGAAGTTTCGCCCCACGGAATCCGATGTCTGGTTATGTCCTCCTAGGGTGTAGTCCCGCCTGCTGGTGTCAGGGTGTCCTGCGACAGTCCCCACACGGCCGCGACTCACCCGCTCCACGTTCTGGTTGCTGGCGCACAGACGCGCTATGGAGCCGATGTTGTTGGTGATGGTGACGAGCGTGGCGCGGGCCAGGTCCTCGCGGGACACCTTGGCCCGCCGGTCCGCGGTGCACATCTGGCCGAAACTGGAGACAAAGTGCCATATCAATTTAACTGTTATATACTAAAGAAAAAGTGATTAGGTCATGCGAAAGCTAGAGATGCTTAGTTCTTATATGTCATCTATTAAATTCAATAGTCAATTTGACGACCGGTCCGGCCTAGTGGGTAGTGACGATAAAGCCGCTTGGACTAAGTGTTTTCAGTACGCTGACGGTAGATGTGACTACACGTCATCCATGATGACGTATACCACGAAGGATAAGATGGAAAAAATTGTCAAGTCCGAGCGGTACTCGTATAGCACAATTGGTAGTGCACTGGGCTATTGATCCAGTGGTTGTGACTTCGAGTGCCGCTTTGAGTCAATTTTTTCCATTCTTCTTTCGATTTAAATATCAAACACACCCCGACCCAGGTATGTCCTTAAACTACGTCCAACAATGACAGGTAGGGCACAGCGAATTACCATCACGCTTGAATCCGGAGCAGCCCAACTGGGGAAGTACCTCCTCCTTACAGAAGACCACAGCCATAATAGCACTGCTACCTTTCAGGTATGTAGTGTTGTATTCCTGATGGTGAGTAAAATTCCCAGGGCTCGGGAGGGCGTTTATGACCCCCTGGTGTTTACCCCATGGGCGACGGTAATTGCGAACCATCAGGCAATCCGTCTGCTGGGACACACGGGATGTCAGCAGGGTTAGACCCTCACCTGCTCGCCACCAGGTCCCCGGCGAGGCCGAAGCGCGCGTAGTCCCCGCCGTAGATGTCGCGCACCAGCTTGTCGACGGCGGTGTTGTCCCCGGCGGCGGCCAGCGCTATGGCCTCCTCGTAGCTGCTGCAGCCCGTCAGCAGGCAGCACAGCCCGAGGAACGTGCCGCCGCCCAAACTGGGAGATTAAATACTTCTTAACTCACTGGCGCGGAAAATCCTTTTCCTAACTAGTGTGTAAAAAGTGCACTTTGCGCACGCTTCGCGTGCGTAAATTTCGCTTTTTAAGGCACTTATTATGAAAAATTGGGTTCGACTCACGTGTAAAAACTTATTTAAGACTCGGATGATTGTCACCCTCGTTTCCCTCAGGCTCCAACTACCCCTAGGCCCTTTCACTAGTATCGAAATGTCATATTTTCATCTAACTATCTCGGAAAGAACTGTTTTATTATTTAACCCTCAAAATTGCAATGCAAAAATGACCATCCAACAACATCGTGAATGAATGGAATGAATGAGTGAATGTATATAAAAAAACTTAATATGTAACCAGTGCCAGTACTTCAGTGATGTTTGAAGAGGTTCAATAAAAAACATTTTGGTCTGCATTCACTCAATTCGCTTTGAACTTGCTATCGGTATGAAAAATGAACTGTAATTTCAAAATCTCTTTGTATTGCACGAGATTTTGTTGTGTGCGTGAGTTCAACTCTCGTGGAACTACCTATAGTAACGTGTGTATGCATGTCGACGTTCTATATTCAAATGTTGACGTAAGTTCCACATTAATTCTCTGCACAACTACATAGACACGACGCTTTAGTTAAGTTTTTCACCTTTAACCAATTACTATAAAGAAATTTGTATTTTATAAAATTGGATCAGAGTTGACTTTCATTTGTTTCCTTCGATTTTGACACAAAAGAAATTATACTTTATTTCCTACATTATAAAGAACGAATTCGAGGATAGAACACTATTTACCTGGTACCGCTGACTCTGTAGAAGTCGTTGGGCCCGTTCACCACCAGTATGGAGACCCCGCTGCCGATGTTGACCAGCAGGAACGGGTAGGGGTTCGAGAAGTCGAACGGCTGTCGCTCGTACAGGCTCAGCGCTGCCTCTAAGTACGGCGGCTGAAATGAGCTCCTCGTTAGTTATGCGATCCTGGTACTTTTCGATACGATATACGGAGTACGCATCCGCGAGCGCCAGTAAGAGACAAAAATATTCTGGCTTTTGCAGCCCAAAATGTAACAGTTCCCTATAGTTTTGTTTTACAGGACACTTTTTATGACAAAATTATTAGCTTATTCTGTATTAATTTCTGCAACGTCGGTTGAGAACACAAGGAAACTCCAATTGTATTTGTTTGTGTCCCTCCAACTTTGACAGTTCTGGAGGGTTCATGGTGAGACTATGACAAGGACGGACAAAAAAAGCGCCGTCTCTGTCATACCTATGGAAAGTTATATAAGACCCTTCTAAAAACTAGATGGAGTGTCAATACTTTGACAGGACACAAGATAGTCTGAGAAGTCGAACTCAGCGCTGGCAGCCTGCCATCAAAATGCTGCGGCTGAAGTAAGCTCCTTGTTACTAATGTGATCCTGGTACTTTTGATACATATCTGTGAGGTTTGGAAGTGAGTAAGCATCCATTACATGAGCATCCGTATTTAAAAATTAATGATGTATTATTTTCTAGTGTACCCACAGCAGCCGGACGATCAGCTGCTGCAGGGACTGCGGACTCACCGTGTTGCCAGCGTTGTGGTGCAGCAGCTCCGAGTCCGGCGGCGCCCAGTAGTAGCACTCCGCCGAGTGCCACGCGTCCACGAACAGCAGCCCGGCGACCAGCTCCTGCAGGGACTGCGGACTCACCGTGTTGCCAGCGTTGTGGTGCAGCAGCTCCGAGTCCGGCGGCGCCCAGTAGTAGCACTCCGCCGAGTGCCACGCGTCCACGAACAGCAGCCCGGCGACCAGCTCCTGCAGGGACTGCGGACTCACCGTGTTGCCAGCGTTGTGGTGCAGCAGCTCCGAGTCCGGCGGCGCCCAGTAGTAGCACTCCGCCGAGTGCCACGCGTCCACGAACAGCAGCCCGGCGACCAGCTCCTGCAGGGACTGCGGACTCACCGTGTTGCCAGCGTTGTGGTGCAGCAGCTCCGAGTCCGGCGGCGCCCAGTAGTAGCACTCCGCCGAGTGCCACGCGTCCACGAACAGCAGCCCGGCGATCAGCGCGTCCAGCTCGTCCAGCTTCGACAGGTGCATGTTCACTTCCTGGGGAAAATAATTCAAGTTTATATGTGGTATTATCCAGGAAAAGGGACCTTATTGTCGATGGCACTTACGTCGAATCGCGTTGCGTTTGTATTGTACCGTTTTGAACAACGACATAAGCGCCATCGACAATAAGGTCCCTTTTCCTAGATAATGACACATATTCCTAAGGTCGAGGTCTTCGTAAGAAGAGTATAGTATAAGTATAACACAGCAAACGTCAACGAATTAGTGATAAAAAAAATGTGATTTAAAAGTCAATTTTATCTTTTCTTCTAATCTTTACAGGCAATTGATTCTTTTTTTTTTTTTTTTTTGACATAGGTGGCAAACGAGCAGACGGATTGCCTGGTGTTAAGCAATTACCGTCGCCCATAGGCACCCGCAACACCAGGGGAGTCACAAGCGCGTTGCCGGCCTTTAAGGGGGGTTGGAGCTCTGGGAACCTTACTCACCATCAGGAACACAACACTACATACCTGAAAGGTGGCAGTGCTATTATGGCTGTGGTCTTCTGTAAGGAGGAGGTACTTTCCCGGTTGGGCTGCCCCAGATTCAAGCGTGATGGTCAACGCTGTGCCCTACCTCTCATAAAATTTTGTGCAAGTTTATATGAAAGTACGTTTATCTTGGGTATTTCTGAATGGTGCCTTGACTGCCTTTTTTTTAAACTGATTTAAGCTCTATGACCATTCGGCACATATGAGCGATCGGACTGTGTGGCGGAAGATAGCCTGGGGAAAATCCCTTCGCACCAGACTTGACTTGTACTACTGGAATACTCCTACTGAGTTTACGCTTCCAGCGAGATTGGTTGAGACGGTCTCAACCGAATCTGAGTGGTGTGTAATGGTATAGAACTAATGAGAGTTTTGTCGCTGGTTCGCTAACCCTAGCCAGCTGAGAAAAATGCTGTCTTTCAGGTATGTAGTGTTGCTGATGGTAAGGTTTCCAGAGCTCCGACAACTTTTACTCCAACGCGCATGTAAATCCTCTGAGTTGCAGGCGTCCATAGGCCACGGTAACTGCCTACCACCAGGCCATATGCTTGTCTGCCACCGTCTTCCTCCACCGCCGGTCTACTGACCTTGATGAAGTTCTCCTCGAATTTGAACGCGCCGCCGCCGGTGGCGTAGATGGTGTTGACCAGGGCGGCCATGCCCTTGGACCGCGCCAGCTGGAGGAACGCCCCCACCTCCGTGGTGGGGAACCGGATGAAGTGGAGGGTGCCGCGGCGGCCGCGGATAGTCACGTTGTCCATCTGAACGTGAATAGTACATTACTATATAGCCTGGGAAGCAAGACGGCGCCGGTCGAGTATATGTAGACGGCCGATTGTTACGAAACCGGCAACCCCTTTTCGGGACGAGGTATGTATATTTTCTTAAACATGCAATAAAAAAGTCTAAAGCATCAAAACCACCTGGCCTATGTAGTAGTAACGTGTCTGTACACGCATGTCGGCGTTCTATATTCAAATTTTGACGTAAGTTCCATATTCATTCTCTGCACAACTACCTACCTTTGTTACCTTACATCATTACATGTTAATTTAAGTATCAGTAAAACCTTTACGAGGCTAAATTACGAACATAGGCAAGTGGTTCAACAATCCCTGTACTAACAGCAACACTGTTAGCTGTACACTGGTGGACCTTATTACATAAGGCATAAGGTTGACCGATGTACAGCTATGAGTGTTGCTGTCTGTACGTGGCTTAGCTTTAAGCGTACAATGGCCATCGGATATATCGGAGCCATGGAGATGGTCACAAATATCTGAACATCGCCTCTATAGTCAAGGCGATAAAGTGCATGTTCAGATATTTATGACCTCCATAGCTCCGATATATCTGATGGCAACTGGACCGTATGCTTTTCTGCCACTAAAGATGTGTGTTTATGCTAAAAAAATTAAGAAAATCTGTCCGTCCACAGTTATCGAATGACCAAGGCACCAGACGATAAAAGGAAGTATTAGAATATAACCTGCAAATGTACGTCTCTTCTGCCAGTGTTGCCATACGCGGAGTTCCTCGTGAGGGCACAGCTACATAGACATTATCTTTCAGTTAAGTTTTTCATCTATAGGTACCAGGCTAGATTACGAACATAGCAAGGTAGTTCAACAATCACTGTACTCCCATCAGATATATCGGAGCTATGGAGATGGTCATAAATATCTGAACATCGCCTCTATAGTCAAGGCGATAAAGTGCATGGTCAGTTGTTCAGATATTTATGACCACCTCCACGGCTCCGATATATCTGATGGCAACTGTACCGTATGCTTGTCTGCCATTAAAGATAGTGTGTTTACGCTAAAAAAAATGAAGAAAATCTGTCCGTCCACAATTATCGAATGACCAGGGCACCAGAAGGCAAAAGGTAGTATTAGAAAATAACCTGCAAATGTACGTCTCTTCTGCCAGTGTTGCCATACGCGGAGTTCCTCGTGAGATACCGCCTGATGTTCTTGAGGACTTCCGTCTCCTTGTCCAGCTCGCGTCTGTTGGTTTCTCTTGGCTCGAAGTACACGAGCTTGGTCAGGGTGCCGCCGATGTCCATGCCGAACCAGGGCATGGCTGGAAAAGAATTGTTATTATGAAATTAATGAGATTTAGACAAATCTGGTAACTAAAAGTACCTATAAAGATATTGTTTCATATATTTTTTAATGTCAAAACCTTCACGATTTATACAAATTATCTAGACCAGGGATTCCCAATCTTTTTCAACCTGCGGCGCAGTTACAAAATTAGTATTTTGTCACGGCGCCCTGTCCTAGCTATTTCAAAAAGATATAGTAGAAAGGAATAATTACCTACATTACCTACAATAATAGTAGTCAGGTTAGGTTAGTTTAGTTAGAGGGAGGTAGGAAGAAAATTAAACATCCACAATATGAATCTATCGTTGTACATAGATAATAATAGATGATCAACTCACGGCGCCCTTCCGAACTTTCCACGGCGCACCAGGGCGCCGCGGCGCACACTTTGGGAACCCCTGATCTAGACTATTACAAAGACGAAATTTTGTGAGTGTGTATGTTTGTTACTTCTTCACGTCTAAACGGCTGGGGCGATTTTAATAAAATTTGATATGGAGTTAGCTGACACCCTGGATTAACATATAGGCTACGTATTTCCCTTAATAAACCGCGGGTAACACCGCGGGGCATAACTAGTTACAAATAAATGGGATGAAGACTGGCTAAAGTTCACATAACAACTTATAGCCGCGAGAGTTATTCGAACTACCTCATTTATCATACAAAATCATAATATAAAATTACATCAAACCCAGCTAACGGCAAAACTATTCAAAATTTGTAATATAAGATAATACTTTGCTCCCTTGTGAAAAAATGCATTTTTGCTGTTAAAATAATAAAAACAGACTTTCCGAGCTAGAGGTGAAAAGTAATAAACATTGAGGAATAATGGTTTTCATTTGGAATTAATGTATGAGCAACCTTTTTATTTTATGATTCATTTTCGAATTAGATAAGCTAATCTAGCAGTTACTTATACGGTATTCTCCTGTTTAAACTACAAACTGTTTTCAATGTTGTTTACGTTAATAAATAGAGAGATTGAGGAGGCTTTACAACTAGAAATGATTTTTAATTTTAATGTGTTATTATTTGTGCATGGAAATTAGCAAGATGTGACAAGAGACGGTTGATGTAACCAAATACTTACGTGGCGCATTATTGTCTGGAGGCGTCGGCGGCGCGGGCTCCGCCATTTTGGTAAAATTCTGTTTGCTGTTGCTCATCGGGTAAGGCGAGCGGCGGCGTTTGCACAGTGTTGTTCTGTCGAAACGAGAGATGGCGTTGAAATCAAATGTGGATACAAATTTGCTGGAGTTAAAATCGTTTGAAAAGAATGAGAAGATAAATCGTATTACTCATTCTATTTTTAATAATCGACGTAACAAAGAAAATAGTCATTCTTTCATACTTGGAAATCTGCGATACTGCAGAGTAAAGTACTGTAGGTACTAGGCTAGCAAAACTGCAAAGAACAGTCTATTGATACCAGGGTACAGTCAAAGTCAGATATATCGATACGAACACAGTTCCAAAATATGTATACATACACGTTATCGTCTCAATATTAAAGTACTTGCATACTTATTTTGGAACGTTTTCCGTATCGATATCTTTAATTGGACAGTACCAAGCTGGCACAAATTCCGAGCACGGTACATACTGCAGGTCACCCGGCTAGCAAAACTGAGTACAGTCAGCAGCAGTGGCTAAGCAGTTGAGGTGTTCAAAATGAAGTCAACACATCTCTATTGCCAAGAGAATAAGAGCGCGTGTAAGTCATTTTGAACACTTCACCCGCTCAGCCACTTTTGATGCTGACTGTACGGTGCTGCAAGTACCAGGCTAGCAGGACCGAGTACAGTGCTGCAAGTACCAGGCTAGCAGAACTGCAGAGTAAAGTGGTGCATGTACCAGGCAAACAGAACTCACTTGAAGATGGTGCGCGGGTAGTCGGAGAGTGGAGCCCGACGCGGCGGGCACGCCGCGAGGCAGCCCTCACAGCGATGCAAGCGCATCTGAAAAAAAAAAGAAAATTTTAGCCAAATTGAAAACAAGCACTTTTTTATCACACCCTACTGTGCCCATTGTGAACTTACTGTGACACTATGAGAATGATTCTTTACACGTGAGCAGTACCCTTACCATGAGTTGTAACATTGACGTTTTCGATAACGAGTATCGAGTTTACTATCCTTGCATCTCGTTTGTAATATTTTAGTGCGAACGAGATGCACAGATAGTAAACTCGATACTCGTTATCGAAAACGTCAATGTCACAACTCATGGTAAAGGTACAGGACCGAGACCACAGACAGGCACAGTATGATACTGTATCGTTTAGCATTGCACTTAAGTAAAACATTTGTTTTTGTTAAGTCATAAAATCTCGTGTGGCGTGACATGTGGATGGGACCTTACATCCTGTAGGGAAAAATGCAATTTCAGTATTTATTATGGTTGTAAACGAGTGAATTACGAGCATATGTGATAATATTTAGTACATATATCTTAGTATATTTTATAGGAAAATATATTTTGCAATTTCAATAGAATTTTCTCAAACATGCACTACAATGTTGACATTATGTTCCTTCATCATAATCATCATCATCATATCAGCCCTTTATCGCCCACTGCTGAGTATAGGCCTCTCTTCTAGTACGCCACTTGTCCCGGTCCTGAGCTGTTCTCATCCAGAAGTGACCCGCAATCTTCCAAATGTGGTCGACCCAACGTGCTAACGGACGCCAGGGGCTGTTCCTTATAGGCTTCGAAGTATGTGGGTGCAGGTTTGGCTAGACGAGAGGCACAAGAGGTCGTTAAGGTTAAGATTGCCGGCCCATCATCTTCCATACTTTAAGCGCAATAGTTTACTTAATTTGCCGATAGATGTCGCTGTACGTGGAACACTCATATCCTACATGGCGGTGTTGTAATAATAATAAAATTGTAGATTACTCTTTCTTCAGTTATCAGATATCACTGTACGTTGTCCGTTTTTAGGATTCCGTACTTAACATGGTAACTCAATGTAACAAATAGCCCATTTTTTAAACTCTTAAGTGGGGATACTTACTTACTGTGACGGACAGAAAACTACGGAACCCTACACTGAGCGTGGCGTGGGGCGTGGCTCGACACGCTCTTGGTTGGTTTTTTTTTTAATTGTCATTCCACATAAATTAGTGACACAGCATCATGGCGATTGACTATTACAAAAATAAAGGTCACATTTGCTGATTGGTTCAATGACATTTCGCTTATTAAAAACAATTATCAATTTTTGGTAAATTTTGCTTTTATTTGGCTTGTTAACTTTTAGTTTTTTTAAATCACTACCAGGCGCACATGAAAATCTTCGTCTACATTTAAGCCAGGGATTGACTAGGGGACAAATGTCCAGCGGAAATTGTCGGCGAGATGTCAAACGAACTCGATCGACAAGTCCGGCGACTTCGCCAGACACTTGCAGGCATAGTCATGGCTTGTCGGGCGATGTCCGGCTACGTCAATCTATGTCACCCGACTTCGCTGGCGATACGGGTTGCAGGACATTTGTCCCCTAGTCTATCCCTGGCTTTACTCAGCCGGCAACACCTTTCTTCACGGCTTATGCAGTAATGTACGATTTCTCAATCAGACTCCGAAATGTATGCGTTAATTTCACGATATGAAGACATGGAAGTTGCTAACGTATGCGGAGTGAAATTTGGACAAAGTTTGAATATATAAAATGTAAAAAACAAAAATCTAAAAAAAATATGTGTGTATGTCAATATCAAGTTTATATATCTGTCAATCAATCTGCTAAGTTTCATAAGGATTGGATGTTTGATTTTGTAATTATGGTAAATAACCAAGAACGCCGTCGTAAAACTGTATGTAATTTCTACAGCATACATCCCCTATGGCCGAAATCGAAGGTGGTGGAATATTTTGTACAAATGGGTGAGAGTCGAAGCACCATTTATAATATTTTAGCGTCTTTTACCTTAAAAACAACCACTGCTAGAAAGCTTGGTTCTGGAAATTATCCCAGCTTGAGCAAGTTTTCTGAGAGAGCTCGACTAAAGAAAAATACCGCCGGCCGTGTTGCTAAATCTTACAGAGAGCTCGGAAAAAAAATTTAATGTGACGGAAAAACCGTCAAAAAATATCTTGAAGACATGGGCATCGATAAACGGTGTAGAAAAGTTAAATCCACCGTCTCCGAAAATCAAAAATCCACTCAGAAAATACGGCTGCGTAAATTGGTCAAAGAAATATATTACGCCAAAAACAATGTGACTTGCGTCATGGATGACGAGTCATATTTCACGTTACATGGAAACGAGTGGCAAGGCAATTACTATTTTGAGAACTCCAATGGTCCAACTGATGAGAACGTGAAATATGTTGAGCATACCAAGTTTCTTAAAAAAGTTTTGCTATGGTTTGCCATCAGTCGACGCGGAATGTCCAAGCCGGTGTTATTTGAATTAGGTTTAGCTGTGAACGCCGATCGCTACATAGAGCGTTGTTTGCCATTAGTGCGAGATTTCATAAATACGAGTCATAGAGGAGAAAATGTTGTGTTTTGGCCAGACTTAGCCTCAAGCCATTATTCCAAAAAAACACTTAGCAAAATGGCGGACCTAAACATCCCATACGTACCGAAGACATCAAATCCACCTAATGTTCCGCAACTTCGCCCTATTGAAGATTTTTGGGCAAATCTGAAGAGGCGAGGATATTACAATAATTTTCGGTCCAAAAATATGCAAAGCTTGATTCAAAAAAAAAAAATTGGAGTTGAATAAAATGCCCACATCTATGTTTTCGACAGCGATGGACAAAGTTCCTTAGAACTGCCGTAAAGCATCTCGCATGGGAGTAAACTTTTTTTACATTAATCATTATTGGGTACTTTATTATAAAAACATAACTATTTAAAAAAAACATGGTGTTTTTTTTATTATAACAACATTGCATTTTGTCCAAATTTCACTCCGCATACGTTAATTTATGACTCCAGACTCGCTTTTCGTCCTGCGTGGTGCCCATGGGCGACGGTAATTGCTTACGATGAGGCAATCCGTCTGGTCGTTTGTCACCTTTGTCATAAAAAAAACTTGTCACAGGTGAAGCGCGAGTCAGGAGGTGGAGCTGTGCGGCTGCGGACCCTCATCTGCCGCAGGTTACCTAACCAGGGTTTGTCGTGCTCCGTCATCCCTTCTAATATGTCACGGCGCCATTCTGGTCTCATTATTTTAATACAAGACCAGCGTTTGGCCTCAGTCACACCTGATGGTAAGTGTCGACGAGGTCGAGGGTGTACGCGCTGGTTCAGTAACGGTCTATTCACTCTTGCCTTGAAAAGACCCAATTTCTTTCCGGGAATACAGACGAAGGGAGCGAATTCCATTCCTTAGCCGTCCGCATTAAAAAAGTAGAATCGAATCGCTTCGTGCGAATGAATGGAATATTCACAACGTAAGGATGAAACCGCTACCCTCGCCTGGACGACCGCTGCTATCTGCGCACTTTTCCCAACCGTCTACATAAATTATTTTTATATTAAGCAGAAACGTCTGCTAGCATATCAAAGATATTTAAGTCGAAAGAAAAATAGAAAAATTTGACTCGCAGCGGGACTCGAACCCACAACCACTGGATCCAGTGGTTGTGGGTTCGAGTCCCGCTGCGAGTCAAATTTTTCTATTTTTCTTTCGACTTAAACGTCTACATAAAGTTGCTATAACTTTTATGTTAGTATAGGTGTTATAATGTGTTTGTTTACTTATTTAAACAATTACGGATAAAAGTCGATAGACATGTTTTGACGTATTTGCAGTACAAAGTTGAGATTGCGACCTTCATACTGGCCTGCTTAAATAACCTTTGAACAAATACGCAAGAGTCAAAAACCTGATTAGCTATAACATTGATAAATTATATCACACCACGCGGTGACGTCAAAAGCAAAATATATAAAACATGTAAGCATTTATATGACATGCGAATTGTGTCACTAGGCTGCAAAATGACATATATTCTCGAATAATGTAGGATCTCTACACACGTATATAGTACTTTACTACAGAAGCCAGGAAGTGAAGGGTTGCCGGCCGAGCATGTAGACTATTTTCACGACGAGGTATGTATAGTGCTTTTCTCTAATATGCCATTAAATAAATAAATGAAAGTATTTTTTTAGAAAAATTAAAAATTTACTTGCCGAATATAACTGCAAAAATGTATTATTGTTTTTAATAGCCAATATTTTATGAGAGGTAGGGCACAGCGAAGTATCATCACCAGACCTCGAAGTCGCGGTGGCAATAACATCAATTAACTAGGGATTTCCTTCCGATATAAAATTTATCGATAACTGAATGCTTATTCGGAATTGACATTTCATATATTATTAGCTGTAAAATTTACAGAATAATTGAAAATTAACTAAACTGTGATGATTACTTCCCGTCAATGTTACCTATATAGGAGTTTTTAGGATACTTCTTAGGAATTTTAAAATTCAAATAAAATCAACCTTTACTACTAAATATTTTACGCGTAATATTAATTCCATCGATTCTCTGAGCGGACAAGATTGTCATATTATGTCAACGTCATGTTTTATACCTACATCCATAAAGTATGAATACCGTTATCTTCGTTAATCGACCTTTACGGACTTCAATCTTCATACTGTATAAATAATACAGTTTAATAGATATTGCAAGTTATCATTAAGTATCTCATAATCATAACATAAATTTTCGGGGGATAAAGCTGTTGTCGCGTCCGTGGGCTTTAGCTCTAGATACTCACACGTGTCCCCTGGGTAGCGCCAAATGACCAGCACTCTCTGGTGGTAGGCTTTATAGCCGCGGCTTGTCACCACCCTGCTGTCTAAGCCATGTCGCTAAATGATCTTCGGATCATGTTCCGGCATGAAGACAGTAGCAGCCATTTTTGGGAAGGCGGGTCTGAACGGTATTGCTCTGCTTGCAAGCCGGTTTCAGTACCATCTGTTTGTTGCACCGGATGCCTGGTCGCGGAGGGTAGCGGGATCCGAAGCACGGTTCTCCGCTGGCCGACCGCAGGTAGTTGGGGGCCCAAGTAGGGACTTAGCTAACCCCGAAAGGCTGCCCCGCCAACTGTGAAAAATCCCGGAGATGTGCTGTAGTGCCGGTTTGCGACCGGAGAGAGGACCCGACAGCTGTCTTCGGGGGGGTTCGGGCGTCCCCGCAGTCTCCAGACCAGGCCTCCAATGTGTGGCAGACTGTTTGTGTGCTGCTGGGTGAGCAGCTTTGCACCTGTTCAACTGCCGCCTTCCCCGCCTATTCACACTTAAATATATGGCTAAAGTCAAAAAATCGAGCAAGTGTTCACAGCGGAAGCACATCCTCTCCTTTAAAGTGCACCTCTCGAACATCCGAGGCTTGCACTCTAATCTCGTGCCAGTCCACCACCATCTCGAGACTGAGAAGCCCCACTTGCTCTGCCTCACCGAGACGCAGATCAGATGTCCCATGGACGCGTCGTATCTGCACTACCCGGGATATGCCCTGGAGCACTCTTTTGTGCAAAAGGCTGGCGTGTGCGTGTATATTCGCGATGACATCTGTTATCGACGTCTCCGTAACCTTGAGGACCGTAACCTTTCCTCTTTATGGCTTCTGGTGGACCTCGGCGTTGAACAAATTGTTTACGCCGTGGTTTACCGATCGCACAGCGGTGACCAGGAGACAACCAGGCTCTTTGAACAACTTAGTGATGCGGCGGGTGTGGCTCAGCAACGGTACCCGAGTGCGCAATTGGTTTTTCTGGGGGACTTTAACGCTCATCACGAGGAGTGGCTGTGCCCATACCAGTTCACTGACCATGCAGGGAGAGAGGCACGCAAGTTTGCGTTATCGCTGGATCTCTCTCAGCTGGTCGACCAACCCACCCGCATTCCGGATGTTGCGAGTCACACGCCTAATTGCCTGGACCTTCTGTTGACTACCGATCCGGATAGATACAACGTGTCAGTGTCATCCCCGTTGGGAACTTCTGACCACTGTCTGGTGAAATCTGTGTCGCACCACTCACCTCCTGTCCTTAGCCCGAAGGGCATGCGCCGTGTGTGGCGATACAAGTCAGCAGATTGGGATGAGATGCGGCATTTCTTTGCATCATATCCTTGGCTGCCAACCTGTTTCAATAGTGATGATCCGTCGAGCTGTGCAGCAGCTGTCACTGATGTGTTGCGTCGGGGTATGGAATATTACATCCCCTACTCCGACGTAGCTGTTGGTGGCGCAGCTCGCCCGTGGTTTAATGCTGAGTGTGCTCAGGCGGAAGCGCTTAAGCACGTGGCGTATTTATCATGGGTTGATGCTCGTAGTTGTAAAGCTTCGGATGTACACGTAAAGAAACAGTCCTATAACAAAGCTGCCAAGTACTGCAAGAAGGTCATGCAGAAAGCTCGATTCCTCCATGTTCGTCGTGTCGGGGCCAAACTTGCTGCATACCCATCTGGGAGCAAAGCGTTTTGGTCTCTCGAGAAATCGGCTGAGTTGAATTTCTGTCGCCCATCACTACCTCCACTGCTGAAACCGGACGGTTCACTGGCCCACACTGCGGAAGAGAAGGCGAACTTGTTTGCCTCTCTATTTGCGGAAAATTCACATTTAGACGCTGGTAGTGCCATGCCTCCTTCTTTGCCCCGCTGCGAAGTATCAATGCCAGAGGTGCGTATTCATCAAAGGGAAGTACTGAAGTCACTACGCTGTCTAAATGTGAATAAGGCTAGTGGTCCCGACGGTATCCCAGCAGTCGTTTTAAAAACGTGTGCCCCTGAGTTGTCTCCTGTTTTGACGCGCCTGTTTCGTCTTTCCCTAAAGTCGAGAAAAGTTCCCGAAGCGTGGAAGCTTGCTAACGTGCAGCCTGTGCCTAAGAAGGGTAGCCGTGCGGACCCATCGAATTATCGTCCCATTGCAATCACTTCCATACTCTGCAAGATTATGGAACGTGTATTGAACAACAAGCTCCTTGCGTATCTTGAAGGTAACGATCTCCTTAGCGACCGGCAATACGGCTTCCGCCGAAAGCGGTCTACTGGGGACCTTCTAGTGTACGCTACCCACATTTGAGCGAGGCCATCGAGAAACGCGGCGAAGCTCTCGCCGTGTCTCTCGACATTTCCAAGGCCTTTGATAGGGTTTGGCATGACGGCCTTCTGGGCAAGCTCTCTGCGTACGGAATCTCTGCTGGTTTGTGCTCTTGGATTTCTGATTTCCTGAGGCAGCGATCTATTAGGGTCGTAGTGGATGGTTGCTCATCGGATCGCGTTGCAATTAATGCCGGAGTGCCTCAGGGTTCAGTTCTTTCAGCTACCCTCTTTTGCTGCATATAAACGATTTGCTAAAGCCCGGTATCTTTGGGTATGCAGACGACAGCACGGTGACTGAGAGATATATTCCTGAGGCCCAAACTACTAGTGGAGAGACCAGATCCTTTAGGGAAGCTTTGGTTGAGCGAACGAACCTGACCTTGAAGGCCGTTGACGAGTGGGGCGAAGCCAACTTGGTCAGGTTTAACGCTTCCAAGACACAGGCGTGTTTATTCACAGCCAAAAGGAGCCCTTTTAACTTGGCTCCTGCTTTCCAGAATGTTTCATTAGCAATTTCGGACCACCTCGAACTACTTGGGCTGAAATTAACTACTAAGCTGAACTTCGGTGCCACTATTGAGGCCAAAGCGAAATCCGCTGCTCAAAAACTTGGGGTCTTACACAGGGTGAAGCGGTACTTCACGCCGGAACAGCTTCTAACACTTTACCAAGCTCAGGTTCGATCGTGCATGGAGTACTGTTGCCATCTTTGGGACGGGTCTGCCAAGTATCAGCTGGCCGCTTTGGATTCAATAGAGCACTGTGCTCGCAAACTCATTGGCGATCCTGAATTACTCAGTGTAAGGTTACAAAGCCTTGAGCACCGTCGCAGGGTTGCTAGTTTGTCTGTGTTTTACAGGATACATTTTGGAGAGTGTGCACAGGAACTGCACGATTTAATTCCGCCATCTCCGTTCCTCCACCGGACGTCCAGACGAGGGGAGCGGTTTCATCCTTACGTTGTGAATATTCCATTCATTCGCACGAAGCGATTCGCTTCTACCTTCCTAATGCGGACTGCTAAGGAATGGAATTCGCTCCCTTCGTCTGTATTCCCGGTAAGATATAATTTGGGTCTTTTCAAGGCAAGAGTGAATAGGCTGTTACTGAACCAGCGTGCTACACCCTCGACCTCGTCGTCACTTTCCATCAGGTGCGACTGAGGTCAAACGCTGGTCAGTCTTTTATATAAAAAAAAAAAAAAAAAAAAAAACATAAGTACTGTCATAAGAAAGTACAACTTATCGATAAAATAATATCGTGTGTCTCTCCCTAGCAAAATTGTATTCGTGCCACGGCGACTTCGAGGTCTGATCATCACGCTTGAGTCTGGAGAAGCCCGACTGGGGAAGTACCTCCTCCTTACAGAAGACCACGGCCATAACAGCACTGCTACCTTTCAGGTATGTAGTGTCAGGTAGGTAGCCAACCCTCTCTAAAGGCCAGCAAGGCGCTTGGGACTCCCCTGGTGTTACGGGTGCCTATGGGCGACAGTAATTGCTTACCATCAGGCAATCCGTCTGCTCGTTTGCCACCTATGTTATAAAAAAAATGGCCATAGTGGCAGAATGTCATCGAACAAGCCAATGTGACTAATTAACAATTTTTTTAATGGCCAATCGCCATGATGCCGAGTCACAAATTTATGTGGAATGGCAATTAAAAAGGAGGATATTGTAGTTCATGTTTGAGAAAAATATATAACTTAGGTTTGACGTATGTCATTTTCTTTTAGCTAATCAATGGACCAGTGACAACTTATTTTAATAGCGGGAATTTGCGTATTGGATAATATCTAAAGCCGAGGGAGGGAGTAAGGGGATAACTGTCAATTGAATATTGGAGTCATTTTGGCAGTTATTTTGTTTTTTGGAGTTTTCAAAAAGTGTAGTCAATCATCGTGACTTGGAGAAAAGTTAAATTATGTCATTTTAGTGACCTGGAAGCGCTGTTGGCCTGGCGGTAAGAGCGTCTGACTTGCAATCCGAAGGTCGCAGGTTCAAACCCTGGCTTGTACCAATGAGTTTCTTGGAACACCAGTCGCTTTTCAAAAACTATGTATGTATATTTAGTCACTAGTTAGTTAACGGTGTTTTTTTTTAAGATTTATAAATGTGAAAACATCTAAGTATTAATATGGTTATTTTTATTGTTTTAAATTCATAACAGTTATAATTGCTTTTTATTGATATTTGATGAAGGTGATTAAATAATACAATAACAAACGTTTAAACTAGAAAAAAAGTCAATATAAAAAACAACAAAAAAAATGTTTTAATTATTTAGTTAATTGTTACAATTGCACAAAAATGTAATACCTTAAGTTTCGCCCTGTTTCTTGTTTCCATTTAAAAAAAACACTAAAAACACTCACATCAATTTTTCACTTTAAATAAAATAAAATAAAAACTTGAGTAGCACAAAACTGCACTATTTTTGGTCACTGTACGGTCAAGTTCACTAATATCTACACAGGCGTTGTGCCAAGTAGGTAACCAAAATGTTATTTAAAAAAATGAATGTTTTTTTTTTAACCACGTTGACAATTAAACAAGATATCTTTTATGAACTTTTAGTATTTGTACATCGTAATATCACTTATAATCTATGAAATGAACACCACAATTTAAATAAAAGTATACAGGTTAAACGGAAATCGTGAGAAATATTAGGTTTTTCTAACTCCATAAATAAGTAGCAATCGAACGCCCCGAGTCTCACTGAAAACTGGCTAAGTTTTTTTAAATGTTTTAACCAATAGTTTTCTGATTTATTTTACTTTAGAAGATGATTTCAAGATTTCATAACGGCTTATTAATTTATTTAAATTAGTATATTGAATTTCCTCTCTGAATCGCAACTGTAATTACAAGAAATGTCAGTACTCAATTAGAAATGAAATTTTCCTAATTTTACATCTTAAATATTTTATTAAGCTCTATTAATAGATAGATATATTCATTTATTTCTGTCAGAAAATGGCAATATATTTTAAATAACAAAATCAAGTGCATTCAAATTATATGTGTCTAGAAATCCTAGGTTGTCAAAGTAAAAATATATAAACAGTTCGAAATATAATCCAAACACAATTTCAATACTCATTAATAATCAAATAAAATAGAATGCAAAATTTAAAAACAAATTTCCGCATAACGCACAATCCAAAAAATATATATGATATCAGCTTTAAAAGTAAAATAAGTTACAATGAAATAAACAAAAAAATAAAAAATGTTAAGAGTTAGTTTATGGAGTTAGAAAAATTTATTTCTGTTCACGATTTAAATTTCAACCTGTATCGTAACACAACGAATATCGATTTATATTTTCTTAACAACTCACACTAATTAGGTACACTATTTACTGAAAACTCCCGGATATGAGTGAAATAAAGATAATTTTGCTCACTATAACCTTACAATACGACCATATATACCCGACTTGTGAATCAGACTGAATTCAGCGATCCCCAAGGTAGAGATAATTGATAACGTTTTATGATATCGATGATATTTCGCAATAACAATGATATTTTTCATTAATTGTTGATATTTATCTGTTACACTAGTCAGTCATACCTACATTTTCATTACACCCGCTCTGAACTTAAAGGCGAGCTTTCTCCATCGAAGGCAGAGACGAAAAATGTGTGTCCAAACACTTATTAGTTACCTATTTGTGTACGATTTTAAGCTAATAAATAATTAATGAATTTTACAGGACATTCGTACACAAATTGCCTGAGCCCCACGGTAAGCTCAAGAAGGCTTGTGTTGTGGGTACTCAGCCAACGATATATTTAATATACGCACATTACTTAGGAACAAATATCTGTGCTCATCACACAAATAATAGTTATTTGTTATCCTGAGCGTAGCTGAGTGTTTTAATACACGAGAAGTAAATTACAATAGCACCCGTGTGTAACACAAAACTTTTCCCCTCACTACAGCGAGGAAAGTGAAACATGCAAAAAAACGTTTTAAAATCGCATTGACTTTTTCTTTGCGTTTAGATACATTCAACACTTGTACAATAAACAAAGGTGCCTTTAGCTTAGCTTAGCTTGTGGTGGCCAGTACGATTTACGAATGCTCTAATTCGATTTTCAACTCGGTGCGTGTGCGAGGCTCACCTGCGCCCGCCTTTAAAACCATAGCAATAAGAGCTATGAGAAGTCAACTTACTTTAATCACTAGCGGATAAAATGCGTTTTTACCCTCACGTATTAAAGGATAAACAAGCGCTTTACGAGCTAGTGAGGGGAAAATGCCTTTACAGTACCCTTACCATGAGTTGTGACATTGAGGTTTTCGATAACGAGTATCGAGTATACTATTTGTGCATCTCGTGCACACTAAAATAGTACAAGCGAGATGCACAGATACTAACTCGATACTCGTTATCGAAAACGTCAATGTCACAACTCATGGTAAGGTTAGGTTAGCTTGGCTTATGACCGGCTTGATAGGCATAGTTACTTACGTATACTTTAGGAAAAATGGCCAAGCCTATAGGTGTCAAAGCAGGGTTTGAACCTGCCTCTTCACAATCGGGGCTCGACCATCAGAACAGTCAGGATACCGTCTCTAATCCTGTCGGGATATGTGCGCCTAGTCACTTTTTTTATTCAAGATGATCAGAAAATTAGAATAATAAAGCTGGCAATGGGCAGGCCCCATTGCAAGCAGAGAAGATGGCAGATGGGGTCGAAGAGTGCTCGAGTGGAGACCACGGACTAGCAAGCGCAGCGTAGGACGTCCACCCTCAAGATGGACAGACGACGTCATTAAGGTCGCCGGAAGACGCTGTATGCAGGTCGCTTCCAACCGGTACACGTGGGAGTCCTATGTTCAGCAGTGGACGTCTTATGGCTGAGATGATGACAATAAAAACCAGGGATTGCGTAACAATTTACAACTAATATATTATGAGAGGTAGGGCACAGCGTTGACCATAACGCTTGAATCTGGGGCCGCCCAACTGGGGAAGTACCTCCTCCTTGCAGAAAACCACAGCCATAATAGCACTGCCACCTTTCAGGTATGTAGTGTTGTGTTCCTGATGGTGAGTAAGGTTACCAGAGCTCCAACCCCCCTTAAAGGCCGGCAACGAGCTTGTGACTCCCCTGGTGTTGCGGGTGCCCATGGGCGACGATAATTGCTTAACACCAGGCAATCCGTCTGCTCGTTTGCCGCCTATGTCATAAAAAAAAAACTAATAATATTAGCGGAACTCTTTCTACTAAATATTTTTCACATAATTAGATTTACCCGTGAATTCTATGTCATGCTTTTACTTACTCCACGACCAAGATATCATAGACAAGAGGGTGTCAAAAAAGATTATAACTTTAAAATAATTCTACGGTTGAGACTAGTTAAACAATATTATTACGGAAAAACAAAGTGTTATGTTCGGACAAGAGATGTTTAGGCCGTTATGTAAATTCACAACCGGTTTTTTTGCTCGGCTGATGTAATGTGTCTACTAAACCTTGAATAGTACATAACTATTGTTTAATAGATTTGACACAGCTATTATACATACAGGGTGCGAGCCCCACGGTAAGCTCAAGAAGGCTTGTTTTGTCGGAATCTAGGCAACTTAAAAAACTCAGTGCGCGACGGGCCGGCGACACGCGATCGGCGAACCGAACGGACACTCAGCACTCTTAATGCTTGGAAATGGAGGCCTATATTCTCCGAAACATGTCACGCAAGTGACTAAATAAACGTGAGTAGAACCGTGTTAATCGTTAATTATTGTACTCACTAAAGTTTAAATACAAACTTTAAAAAAATCTTATTTCTTAAATGTTTTAGTGAGACTCAGAGCCCTGAGTGTAAATTTTTAACGTAACTTTACGTCACGAATGCGTTTGCGATTCCCATATAAATAACATTATCACTTACGCGTTCGTAAACGTTTTTTGTACTTCATAAGAAACTTACACTAGAGCCTCAGGGCATGTAAATGCTACTTGTTTACGGAGTCAACTAGAAAAACATACTTTTGTTCGCGATTGAAGTGTCACCCTGTACACATGTCAATGATGTATTAATTTGCAATTCGTATAAGTATGTTAATTTCCAAGAGATAAGCTGTATTGGAGGTGTGATCAATGATCATATGATGGACGCTACATTTTGTTTTTTAACAACGTACTATTGTACAAAACAGGATAGTTGTTTACGCCAACGATTGAATATATAGCATGGAATCTATGCCATAGATAACGAATGAAGTCAGCATAATGACTCCACAAAAACTGTTTCAAAAAGTCTACAGTCAGCAGCAGAAGTAGCTAAGCATTTGAGGAGTTCACAATGAGGTCAACACGCCTCTATTGTTAAGAGAATAAGAGCGCGTGTAGGTCATTTTGAACACTTAAAACGCTTAGCAACTTTTGCTGCTGACTGTACAAAGACTATCTTGTAGACTCAGACTTCAAGTGACTTTTTGTTACAACACGGGTGAAGGCTTCACCCGGGCACGAAGTTTGACATATGTCATTTTATTTTGTTCTTTAAAATATGGCTTCAATCAATATATCAATCGATGATTTAGCCAATGTCAAGTAAAGTAACTAATAAGTAAGATATAATAATATATCAAGTTTGCTTTTAGAGCATGACGTTCGGTAGTAGGCCTTGCTTGTAAAGTGGTAGCTGGACTTTACAGAAAGCCGAGAGGAGGCAGTGACCCTGGGACTGCCGGGTGATGACTGATGACCAAAATAGTGGTGCAGAGAGAAAAATAGTAGTGGAGTGAGTTTTATGAGAGGTAGGGCACAGCGATGACCATCACGCTTGAATCTGGGGCAGCCCAACTGGGGAAGTACCTCCTCCTTACAGAAGACCACAGCCATAATAGCACGGCTACCTTTCAGGTATGCAGTGTTGTGTTCCTGATGGTGAGTAAGGTTCCCAGAGCTCCAACCCCCCTTAAAGGCCGGCAACGCGCTTGTGACTCCTCTGGTGTTACGGGTGCCCATGGGCGACGGTAATTGCTTACCGCCAGGCAATCCATCTGCTCGTTTGCGCCTATGTCATAAAAAAAAAAAAGAAACGCGTTTTGAAAATCAATTCTTCATTAGCTACACAATTCTGCGTTATATCACTGCGTAATAAGCTATCCATATTACACACTAAACTACGTTAATGAACAAAAAACAAAAAATATATTCTCAATACGACTTCGCCATTTTGAGGTTCAACAGTCAATCCTCATTTTATTTTAGCCAATCAAAACTTTGATGGACCAATGACAATTTATTTTGAATAGCTGGATTTTGCTTATAGGATAATGTCTAAAGAAGAGGAAGGTTGCCCCCTTCCTTCCTTGATTACTATGAATTATAATAATACAATTTATACGAATTATAGTTTTAATGAAGCGGCTATTTATAAATTACTAGCTTTTCCTCGGATTCGTCATGTTCATCTATATTAATGTACGGTTGCGGGATAAAAATTATCCTATGTCCTTTCTCGTAGCTGAAACTGTCTCCATACCAAATTTCATCCCAATTGGTTCAGCAGTTTGAGCAAGCGTGAAGAGGTATCATACAGGGAGACAGAGAGATACTTTTGCATTTATAATATTAGTACGAGTATGAATAAAATATATATGTTTTTACTTTTTTTTCTGATATTATGCATCTTTGTTTCCTACAGTATAAAAGATAACAGAAAATGTACATACAGAAACAAAAGATACATACAGAAGTTGTTTGACGGATTCGTCACAGGCATGCTCTGTTAAAAGTATTGTATTTTTTTTTTATATACTCGTAAACACAGTATTTTCTGAATGAGAAAATCGACGTGGAAATTCCAACACTGTTACAGAATCTTACTGATATTCAAATATTATATACGTAAATTATTTGTATCGGGTTCAACCATAGTCACCTACAAGACTGACCAGCGTTTGACCTCAGTCGCACCTGAGGGTAAGTGTCGACGAGGTCGAGGGTGTAGCACGATAGTTCAGTAACAGCCTCTCTTCACTCTTGCCTTGAAGAGACCCAAATTATATATAAAAATAACAAAACTAATTTAAACTAAATAACATCTAAAAAATTCCAGCATCGTGTCTAGAAGGCTGGCAGTATTCCCCCGCTGAATGGCAATGCTAATAATGCTGAGAGAAAGCTGCCAGCCCTCTCGTCTCCTGTGGCATCCATTTTTTTAAATGAGCTTTTGGGCCCCAAGGTGCCAGAGTCTCAACCCGGAATGCCAAAAAATTTTGGGGGCCGATACTCTGACATTTACAAACTTTAACCTATTATATGGGTTCAAATACCAGTAAGGGCATTTATTTGTATGATGAGCACATATATTTGTTCCTGAGTCATGAGTGTTATATAAGTATTTGTATATATTATATATCGTTGGCTACACGAGACTTCTTAAGCTTACCGTGGGGCTCAGTCATCTGTGTAAGTATGTCCTGTAATATTTATTTATTATTTGAAAGTTTTACGAAAATTAATCAATGGTACATGCCAAATTAACTATGCCAAGACAAGCCACGGGCCACGGTTACAATCATAGCATTCATGTCATGTTCGAGCCGTCACTTGCTTTCAGTCTTGGCAGGTAAATGATTAGATACATAAGATGAACCAGGAAGTTCTAAACGAGTATAAATATAATTCTATATTCAGATTCACGACACGTTATGAAAAATGGGACTTTACAGGCGGTTCGGAGTTGTGGCATGGAATGGAAAGAGCTATGCTAGGATATCTCTACGTGATGGGATCAGAAATGAGCCGTAGAACTACCAAAGTAACCGATGTAGCTCGCAGGATTGCAGTTGAAGTGGCAATAGGCATACGAAGCTTGGAGAGTCTATGACCGTTGGGGCAGAAGACTCAGGGGCAGAAGGAAGGAGCAGTGTCCGTGGGAATCTGGACTGGTACAGTCGCCGTCAGATATATCGGAGCTGTGGAGGTGGTCACAAATATCTGAATATACACTTTATCGCCTTAACAATAAATAAATAAATAATAAATAAATATTCAGGACAATCTTACACAAATCGACCTAGTCCTACGGTAAGCTCAGTAAGGCTTGTGTTGTAGGTACTAGACGACGATATATATAATAGATAGATACATATAAATACTTAAATACATAGAAAACAACCATGACCCAGGAACAAATATCTGTGCTCATCACACAAATAAATGCCCTGACTGGGAATCGAACCCAGGACCATCGGCTTCATAGGCAGAGTCGCTACCCACTAGGCCTGACCGGTCGTACAATAGAGGCGTTGTTTCGATATTTGTGACCACCTCCACAGTTTCGATATATTTGATGGCGAATGTACCGCAAAGTTCGTACATGTCATGAGAGTGACAGAGACAATCGTCAAAAACTTAAGAATATCGTTTTTCGCGGTAGCGACGCTGGGCTGCTGTGTGCTGTACCTTTACCATGAGTTGTGACATTAAGGTTTTTGATAACGAGTATCCAGTTTTTTTTTAAGATATAGGAGGCAAACGAGCAGACGGATTGCCTGATGGTAAGCAACTACCGTCGCCCATGGACACTCGCAACACCAGAGGAGTCACAAGTACGTTGCCGGCCTTTAAGATCCCTATACGCTCTTTTCTTGAAGGATTGGATGTCATATATTATCTTTGCATCTCGCTTGTACTATTTTAGTGCAATATAGTAACAGATAGTAAACTCGATACTCGTTATCGAAAACCTCAGTCACAACTCATGGTAAGGGTACTGGAGATGGTCCCCTGGTGCGAAGGCAACTGATTTAGTTGGTTTCAAGTAAACAAAAAGACAATATCAAATCCATCAAATCCGCAACACAAAGCCAAGAGTGAATAGGCTGTTACTGAACCAGCGTGCTACACCCTCGACCTCGTCGACACTTACCATCAGGTGCGACTGAGGTCAAACGCTCGTCAGTCTTGTTTAAAAAAAAGCCATCAAAATCTCGCGCTCAAATTCAGAACACTCACGGGATTACCGGAGTTTAGTAACGAAAAAGTAACGTATGCGGAGTGAAATTTGGACAAAGTGCAATATTGTTTTAAATAAAAAAAACACCATGATTTTTTTAAATAGTTATGTTTTTATAATAAAGTACCTAATAATGATTAATGTAAAAAAAAGTTTACTACCATGCGAGATGCTTTACGGTAGTTCTGAGGAACTTTGTCCATCGCTGTCGAAAACATAGATGTGGGCATTTTATTCAACTCCAATTTTATTTTACGAATCAAGCTTTGCACATTTTTGGACCGAAAATTATCGCAATATACTCGCCTCTTCAGATTTGCCCAAAAATCTTCAATAGGGCGAAGTTGCGGAACATTAGGTGGATTTGATGTCTTCGGTACGTATGGGGTGTTTAGCTCCGCCATTTTGCTAAGTGTTTTTTTGGAATAATAGCTTGAGGCTAAGTCTGGCCAAAACACAACATTTTCTCCTCTATGACTCGTATTTATGAAATCTCGCACTAATGACAAACAACGCTCTATGTAGCGATCGGCGTTCACAGCTAAACCTGATTCAAAGAACACCGGTTTGGACATTCCGCGTTCCTGATGGCAAGCCATAGCAAAACTTTTTTAGGAAACTTGGTATGCTCAATATATTTCACGTTCTCATCAGTTGGACCATTGGTCTTCTCAAAATAGTAATTGCCTTGCCACTAGTTTCCATCTAACGTGAAATATGACTCGTCATCCATGACGCAAGTCACATTGTTTTTGGCGTAAAATATTTCTTTGACCAATTTACGCAGCCGTATTTTCTGAGTGGATTTTTGATTTTCGGAGACGGTGGATTTAAATTTTCTACACCGCTTATCGATGCCCATGTCTTTAAGATATTTTTTGACAGTTTTTTCGTCACATTTAAATTTTCTTCCGAGCTCTCTGTAAGATTTAGCAACACGGCCGGCGGTAATTTTCTTTAGTCGAGCTCTCTCAGAAAACTTGCTCAAGCTGGGATAGTTTCCAGAACCAGGCTTTCTAGCAGTGGTTGTTTTTAAGGTAAAAGACGCTAAAATATTATAAATAATGCTTCGACTCTCACCCATTTGTACAAAATGTTCCACCACCTTCGATTTCGGCCATAGGGGATGTATACGGTAAAATTACATACAGTTTTACGACGGCATTCTTGGTTATTTACCATAATTACAAAATCAAATATCCAATCCTTATGAAACTTACCAGATTGATTGACAGATATATAGACTTGATATTAACATACACACATATTTTTTTTAGATTTTTGTTTTTTACATTTTATATATTCAAACTTTGTCCAAATTTCACTCCGCATACGTTAATGCTTGCACTTCAAGTAGGTCAAATGTCAAAATTGTTTATAATCGTTGCGTGTGGGTGAACAACTATTTCTTGTCGCGTATATTCTCCTGGGTCACTCTTTATATTTTAATTGTATGGAATTTAAATACTAACACGCTTTTTGATAGTTATACGCCTCAACTACAACTAATATAACAAAACCACCTAACATTTAAATCATGCCACAGTTCAGATAAGAAAGCAAAGCATATCAAAGTATGTATATTTTTAAGTGAAGTTAAATTTGTTTTTTATATATTATTATTTTTAATTTTATATTTTAGCATTTTCAGTTATATCTTGTAATAAACTGTTTGGGACTACGCATAATTATGTACTTTAAGATTTGATGTATCACTGTTTTGTAAAAATAAGTCCTGCCGTAGTTTCTTGCCGGTTTCTTCTCGGGTCCGAGGTGTAGGGTTAGAACCGGTGTAGATTTCTTAGACGTTCATATGTGCATGTAATGTGCCTAAATTAAAAAATAAAGATCTTTTATTTTTTCTATTTTTTTAATATTAAAGGTTTCTTTTAACAAATAACAACAAAATATAGTCTACTCATTCAAGTAGGTACTAGGCGCCCATAATAAATAAAAGCACTTATTTTGAACTTATCAACTCATCACTACACTTCAACTAGCCTCCTTAGCCATTGTAAACTAGCTCTTAACACGTCAGCACAAAGTTCACGTCAATAAAGTTTACGAGTCGATAACCCTTCGCGCACGACACTAAATATTTGGAAAGTAGATCAAAGTTCACTGACTTCGCCAATGTCACGGATTTCTACCGTTGCATTTTGAGCTTTATTTTCATAGGGATACAGTCGAGTTTTACGTGCGATAGTTTGGTGTATGTGACAGTATGTGGTTTGATATAAGTACAGTTATTGCAAAAAGTGCGTATGCGATTGTTATGTAATGCAGATATCGGATTATTTGCTGTGCGGCGCGCTAGTTTGCGAAACTGTGACACCAGAATGTGTTACATACGTTCATAGTTGTTTACAGTAAAACTAGAAACTTTCGATGACTTTTTTTTAACCTGACAGGATCTATGGCTCAATCGACTATTATTTATACCTCGTTGCCATGGTTACGTTCCCATGGGTTACTTTAATAGCATCTAAACACACAAAAATATGTGTGGTCGATATATGTCCCTTCCATAACGGGCCTCCTATCAAGCGTGGAGCGGTACCGCGAACATCGAAGTTCGTATATTTCAGGCATCTTTTTCTTTTACTCCAATTGAGGTGTCATCAGAGTGACATTAGACAATCATCCCAAATTCACGAATATCGTTGTTCGCGGTAGCGCCGGTGTTAGTATAACGCGGCGCCACATTTCTTGTAACAAACAATGCTTAAGTTGTCCCCTACCTGATGGGACAGAATAACAACAACAAATATGTAGCCTGGGAAAAATCCGGGACCCTACTACTGGAATACTCCAATAAATAATAATAATAATAATAAAATGACGCTGTCACTGTCAGACGTGTTTTTGTAATTCTTTCTGTTATTTTGCTAAAATAATGTATTTACGGGCATTTTTAAAGTTTATTTTGTATATCATTTTCGTGGAAAAGTTGCCTCATATCGCAACGGTATAATTGACCACAAATATACTTTAATATATGGAAATAAAATGCCCACGTAGTACTACTCAAATGAAGACGCAGTAATGATTACACGCAGCAAAACACGCAACCAACAAGCGTCGACACACAACGCACGGATACCACCCTCGCCCGCCTCGTCCGTCTCCTCGCCATCGTCGTCGGCCGACGAGTTCGCAACTGCGGCCGACACCAGCGAGTCGAGCGACGAGTGCGCGCCGCCGCCGCCGCCACGACCACCTGCGCGGCGAGGACGGCCGCCGCTGCCGGCACGCTTGGGGCCCGCGGGGCACACTGCCCCGCCCACGGCTCCCGCTGCCGGTGGTGTAGTGCGTCGCATGCGGTGGACTCAAACACTGACTGAGAACCGCCTGCGCGTCCATTACAGGGTTACAGCGGGGAACTAATCTGTGCGCGTACCGTGTCCGGATGCTGCCTCTGTTTCAGGCCCTTGAACCAACTATCGACGTGACTGCGCAGCGACTATCGGATCAGGTGCGAGTCATCCAACGGCTCAAGCGATTGGATGACTTGACGCTTGATCGGCTTCGCCTGGAGGCTCTCTCTGCTCGTGCCGCCTTCACCTCGGCGCAGGACCCGCCCGCCACGGCGCCGGTCTCGATGCCAGCATCCGACCTGGCACCACGGGTGCCGCGGGTGGATCCTTGTGCCGACGAGGAGGAGTTCGCGAGTCAGAGTGTGAGTACCACAGCTAATGAGCAAATGAGGAGGACTCTGGAAGAGACGATTACGCAGTATCGCTCCACAAACAACCCTAGGCCTCGAATACCACGCTTGCCAATGAATAGACGCAATCATGCGATAATGGGAGCCTTGAATGCTTTACTAGAGCCATATCTTCGGACTAGTAAAGATTTAGATGATACACACTCGATCATGTACTGCGGGGCCATCGCGGCGTGCCGTGTTGCACGAGTCAAGTTTCCGGACGCTGAACGTGCACCTAGGACCGCCGGAGGTGTCCCTGCATGGCAAGTACGGATCGAGCGTCGTATCACTTCATTCAGGACTCTCATTGCAAAGCTGATCTGCTTCAGGGGCAATAATCGCCCCCGAGTGATGCGTTTTGTGAACCAGGCGTTCGCGGGGACGAATATCAGGCCCCGCGACTACATGGCCAATATCACGGAACGCATCGACTTCCTGAAGCAGAAAGTGTATGCATGGGCAAGCCGTATTCGTCGATATAGAGAGCGTGTGGATCGATTCCAGCAGAATCGCCTCTTTCAGAGTGACCAAAGGAAGGTGTACCGAAGATGGGAGGAAGCTGATCCCCGTGTGTCTAACACGCAGCTGCCGAATGCTACTGTCATGACTGATTTCTGGCGTAGCATCTGGTCAGTGCCTGTTGAACACACGGAGGGTGAATGGATGAGCGTTGTTGAACGTGAGTGCGAGTCTATCGAACCTATGGGGGCTATCACCATCAGTCCCGACGACGTAAGTTGTGCGGTCCGCACGGCCCAGAACTGGAAAAGTCCTGGGCCGGATGGATTGCACAATTTCTGGTTGAAATGGTTTCGATGCTCGCACTCGCGATTAGCAGCGCAATTCCAACAAGCCCTTGAGCTCGGCTCCTTGCCACCTTCCTTAACAACTGGTACGACCTTCCTGCTCTATAAGTCCGGTAGTACCACGGAAGCTAAAACTATCGACCCATCACGTGCTTGCCTACACTCTACAAGCTCCTTACATCCATTTTGAGAGCAAAATTAACACGCACGTTGTCGCGAACAACATTTTGGCCACCTCTCAAAATGGAGGTAGGGTGGGGTCCCGTGGTACTGAAGGGGTCCTCCTCATAGACATGACCATTTGCCAACAGGTCCGGCGGAACAAGGGGCCCTCTCGGCCGCCTGGATTGATTACAAGAAGGCCTATGATTCAGTGCCTCACTCATGGCTGCAGAGGATCTTAGAATTGTATAAAGTCAATGCAACTTTAAGATCCTTCCTAGGTGCGTGTATGAGGCAATGGACCACAGTCCTTCGTCAACCAGGAGGTGGCGATGACCCCCCTGGCCCGCAGGACTTCATAAGGATTGAGCGAGGAATATTCCAGGGTGACAGTTTGAGTCCCTATGGTTCTGCCTAGCTCTGAATCCGCTCAGTACTTTACTGAAGGATTTGGGACTAGGTTGCCGGCTTCGGAGAGAGGGTGAAGTCATTTCTCACCTTCTGTATATGGACGACCTCAAATTATTTGCGCCAAACAACCGAGTCTTGCTGGAGCTACTGAAAACCACTGAAGTGTTCAGTAGTGCCATCAAGATGGAGTTTGGTGTCGATAAGTGTGCGGTTATGCATGTACAGCGGGGGAAAGTAGTAAATTCAACAAATTTACAGCTTTCTGAGACGATGTCGTTCAGATCTATCTCCGAATCAGAAACCTATAAATATCTTGGTATGTCAGAGTCTCTGGGTATTGAGGATGTGGCTATTAGACAGGCGGTGAAGGAGCGCTTCTTCGGTCGGCTGACAAAAGTACTTAATAGCCTTTTGTCAGGTGGCAATAAGGTACGGGCCTTCAACGCTTGGGTAATGCCCTTACTTATATACTCCTTTGGCATACTAAGATGGACTCAGACCGAGCTGGATGCCCTGGATAGGAGGGTCCGACTACTACTCACCACACATCGCATGCTACACCCACGTTCGTCGGTTATGAGATTGTATATCCCACGGAAGTGTGGCGGCCGCGGGTGTTTGACTGCCAAAAGTCTCCATAACCGTGAGGTGTGCAATCTCAGGAATTATTTCCTGAACCACGAGTGTGGGATGCATCGTGATGTGGTGGCAGTAGACAGGAACCTCACACCGCTCGCCTTGGCAAACGAGAACTGGCGCAAACCAGTGGTACTAAGCACCGAGGACCGCAATGCCGTATGGAAGAGTAAGGAGCTACACGGGCGGTTCTACAGGGCCCTAACGGGACCAGACGTAGACCTGCCCGCGTCGGTGAACTGGCTACGATTCGGGGACCTCTTCGGAGAAACCGAGGGTTTTGCCTGTGCAATTGCGGACGAAGTTATCATGACGAATAACTACCGGAAGTATATCCTGAAAGACGGTACGGTCGACATTTGTCGGGCATGCCGCCGTCCCGGAGAGTCACTCAGGCATATAATTTCCGGTTGTTCTCATCTTGCTAACGGCGAGTACTTGCACAGACATAACCTTGTAGCCAGGATTATACACCAGCAGCTTGCTCTTATGTATGGACTTGCGGACCGCGAAGTGCCGTACTACAAGTACACACCTGCGCCAGTTCTCGAAAATGGTCGTGCCACGCTCTATTGGGATCGATCTGTTATCACGGACAGGACTATTGTAGCCAATAAGCCTGATATCGTGGTGATAGATCGATCGCAGCGCCGGGCAATGCTCATCGATATCACCGTCCCATGTGACGAGAACCTCGTGAAGGCCGAGAAGGACAAGTCCAGCAAGTACTTAGACTTGGCTCACGAGGTAACCGCCATGTGGGAAGTTGATTCGGCGATCATTGTACCGATAGTTGTTTCCGCGAACGGTCTCATAGCGAAGAGTCTCGACCAACATCTTGAGAGACTCTCGCTACGTGGTTGTGGTTGGATCAAGGGTCAGATTCAGAAGGCGGTAATCCTGGACACGGCGCGCATAGTCCGACGGTTCCTCTCTCTGCAGCCCTAACCACCGGCAGCCTGGGCCCTGCCCCGTTGCCGGCGGCACTCTAGGTTAGGTTTTTTATAATGTTTTTATTGTTTTGATACGTTTTAGATGTATTTTTATATTTTACTTTTATAAAAATGTTATAAAACCTAACCTAAGATTTAAAATGAATAAAGAGAAATAATAATAATAAATGGAAATAAAATTTAATACCATTTTATTAGGCAGACGTCCGGTTTTTTATCCAATAGCCCAGTAGCTAGTCCATCCTTTCCACCAAATAGCCTAGTACATTCTAGATTCCATTATAACTCAATAGTCCTTACACCATGGCGGGTGCTGTCTCTGTGCGCGTCCCATGATACGGACAGGGGCAACATCCGCTTAGTATACCCCTTACATTTCATTAAATTGTCGAAAGGGCCTCTGCGCGTTGGCTCGATCTGGCTCCGCGTACGCCTCCCAAATGTCCGGAACACCATTGTTCCGTGTACGGAAGAGACATACAAATATAATAATAATAATAAGGACGCTCTAGGTTAGGTTTTTTATAATGTTTTTATTGTTTTGATATGTTTTAGATGTATTTTTATATTTTACTTTTATAAAAATATTGTATAAAACCTAATCTAAGAAAAAAGATAAATAAAGAGAAAATAATAATAATAATAATCAGGCGTAGGGATGTGACGACCCCATCGCCCACTGGTTTTCTCCAGTGCAATCAGTCAACGCAGGGCAGCTTGTGGCGAGCTGTTGGGGAGTAGCGACTCCACGTACCTGAGTGCCCCTGGGGTGCCCTGTCGGACAGGTGGGACAGGTCCCCTGCCTCTGGCTTGCCTTCACCGGCCGTCCAGAGTGGGGTCGCGAGAGCTGCGTTCTCGAGGGTAGATGTGGAAACCTAAGTGGCGAGTTGGCTATATGTTTAAAGTCCAGTGACACCTCTCTACCCTTAGCCCTATGCACCGGTGTTGCCCTTGAGCCATCTTTGATGTCGCTTTTTGTGGGGGCCCATCTCGCATAGGGCGAGTCACCGTCTGCCGGAAATAAAATTGAATACCATTTTATTAGGCAGACGTCCGGTTTTTTATCCAATAGCCCAGTAGCTAGTCCATCCTTTCCACCCAATAGCCTAGTACATTCTAGATTCCATTATAACTCAATAGTCCTTACACCATGGCGGGTGCTGTCTCTGTGCGCGTCCCATGATACGGACAGGGGCAACATCCGCTTAGTGTACCCCTTACATTTCATTAAATTGTCGAAAGGGCCTCTGCGCGTTGGCTCGATCTGGCTCCGCGTACGCCTCCCAAATGTCCGGAACACCATTGTTCCGTGTACGGAAGAGACATACAAATAAATAATAATAATAATAATAATAATAATAATACGCCCCCCAAATCCAACCATACGTCCGAATCGAACATCAGATTCACGTGGGGGGCGGACACACGATAAAAAAAATTACTGGCGTGGCTAACATGGCTCTGGGTACCCATTATGGAGACATGAACTTAAGAAGTAAACGTATAGGGCCGCTTCCCGGGGGCGATCGCCGGGGCACACCTGGAGCTGACGCTGGGTGTCACAGCATGCGAACCGTCAGCGGAGAGGAGTTGAATAGGCGGGCTCCCTCCGGATCTTCCGAAAATGCTACAGCCAACCAATTAGACGACAGACAGACAGACCATGACGATATTAGTTTAACTTCAATAGTAGAGCCATACAGTCCGTCAACAGCATCATATATTCCATCCCCTGTATCTTCCGTGGGTGCAAGCTCACGCAAAACACCTACGCCCGACTTAGATGTTGCGCAGGAGGCGAATGCCTTTTTGCCTGCGTCCACTAAGGCCGGGAAACCGAGAGTGCGCATGAGTTGGAGCAAAGATGTAAACCTATTCATCATGCGCACCTACTACTATATCACTAAATTAGAAACAGACCTGACCACTTATCGAAAGCAGTTGCATGAACTTTTCTCACGGCAATACCCTTCTGTTAAAGTATCTGAACAACGAGTATCCGACCAAAAACGAGCAATTATCCGAAATAAACTTTTAAGTGACCAAGAATTAACCCGACTCAAAGAAGAAGTAGAAACACAGTTAAAAGATGACCTAGAAAACAATACAAATAACGCCGCTACCACACCATCACTCAATCAAATTGAAGATAATACACAACACCGTTCACCACATCCATATACACCATACACACAATCATACATATCACATACATCCACACAAACGGAAACTATAACATTAACCTTAGAAAATGACATAGAAGCATTACATTATCCAAACAATAACACAGAACCGATTACCCAAGTAATTCTTGACAAATTCCACGCTGCAATTACCAAATACTCAGGAATGGACCCATCTAGTAGACCAAAATTACCAAAACTAAAATACAGCAACAAACTCTCTCAATTAGTTCATTTATTTAACCGCGACATACTAAACCGATTCCTTTCTGACGAAATACAATTATTAGACATTCACACTCTTATATATTGCACAGCAATAGTCATTTCAGAAGAATTGAACTACAACATAACAGAACACCCGACAAACACTAGGAAAAAGGACACTCACAAACCCTCATGGCAGATACGGTTAGAAAGAGACATTGAAAAACTAAGGGCAGATTGCGGTAGACTTACTCAATATATAAATAACAATAGGTCTCGCAGAGTACTGAAGAGAGTAGAGGAAATATTTAGTAGCAGGATTACACACACTAGACATGAATCAGATAACAGGAGACCAGAAGAATACTTAGATACATTGAAGCAGAAATTGGCACTAAAAGTACATAGACTTAGGAGATACATGAAAGCACAAAAGCGGAAAAATGACAATAATTTGTTTAATACAAATGAAAAAGGATTCTACAGAAACCTAAACAGTTACACGCAACATACACACATAGACACGACCATACCAAAACAGACACAACTTGAAACATTTTGGAGCAGCATATGGGAAGAACATACACAACATAATGACAAAGCAGATTGGATAGAAACAGAAAAAAGTAAATGGGAATTGATAGAAGAGATGACTTTTGAAAGCATCACAGAAACAGACATAGCGAATATTACAGCGAAATTACACAACTGGAAATCGCCAGGGGTAGATAAAATACACAACTTTTGGTACAAAAAGTTAACAACCTTACACAAACCTATAGCAACTAACCTCACTGATATTGTATTAGGCAAACAAAACATACCAGAATTTTTAGCCACAGGAATAACGTATATGCTACCCAAGACGACTCACACCATAAACCCATCACAATACAGACCAATCACATGCTTACCCACTATATACAAAATATTAACATCGGCAATAACTAGAAAAATTAATGGACACATAGAGCACAACCAAATCATATCAGAGGAGCAAAAGGGTTGTAGGCGGGGCCACATGGGGTGCAAGGAGCAACTGATAATAGATTCAACCATCCACAAACACGCCACTGCAAAAAATAGAAACCTACATTGCACTTATATTGACTATAAGAAAGCCTTTGATAGCATTCCGCATTCTTGGTTACTACAGATTCTGGAAATATACAAAATAGATCCAAAAATAACACAGTTTCTGCGTAATATCATGTCACATTGGAAAACCACTCTCCAGTTAACAGCCGGTAATAAAACAGTTACTACACGCAACATATTAATTAAGAAAGGTATCTACCAAGGTGATTCCTTGAGCCCTATTTGGTTTTGCCTCGCCCTAAATCCTCTCTCACACCTACTAAATACAAGTCGAGCTGGATACAATTTCAAAAACGCATCAACAAATACACTCATCTCACACCTTATATACATGGATGACATAAAATTATACGCGAAATCAGACAAAGACATGAAGAAATTATTAGATATAACAGCAACTTTCAGTCACGACATAAACATGGAATTTGGCTTAGATAAATGTAAGACTGTACACATATTAAAAGGAAAAATACAACCAGGAAACTATACACTAGACGATAACAACATTATAACAGCTATGGGCACTAATGATCTTTACAAATATCTCGGTTACAAACAGTTAAAAGGCTTGGACCACACTATCACTAAGCAAACATTGAATAATGAATACAAAAGCCGATTAAATAGAATATGCAAAGCACAATTATCTGGCAGAAATTTAATAAAAGCCATAAACACTTACGCCATTCCCATCCTCACATACTCGTTCGGCATTATAAAATGGTCCAAAACAGACATAGAATCCATAGAACGAACTACACGCACAACACTAACAAAACACAACCATTTACACCCCAAATCTGCAATAGAAAGGCTAACCCTCAAAAGACACATAGGAGGTAGGGGCATGATTAACATTAGCCATCTCTGGCATAAACAAATAAATAACTTACAGACTTTCTTTCACACAAAATCACAGACAAGCAGTATACACAATGCAATCGTTCAAAATGACCTTAACTACACACCACTCAACTTAAGCCAGCAACCTTATTTACAAAGCCACGGTGACAACGACCCACAAGCACAACAGATAAGTAACTGGAAGAAAAAAGTACTTCATGGGCGACACCCCCATGATCTAGAACAAACACACATAGACATCGACGCATCTAATACATGGCTTAAAATAGGCAGCTTATTCCCAGAAACTGAAGGTTTCATTATCGCAATACAAGACCAGATAATCAATACTAAAAACTACCGCAAATATATTATAAAAGACACTACACTAACAAACGATAAATGCCGGAGATGTCACACCCAATCTGAAACTATACAGCACATAACCGGAGCATGCACAACACTCACACAAACAGATTACACACATAGACATAATCAAATTGCAAACATCATCCATCAAAATCTAGCATACAAACATAACCTCATACAAGACACACGCACTCCGTACTACAAATACGCACCACAGACAGTGTTAGAAAACACAACACACAAATTATACTATGATCGCGCCATACTCACAGATCGCACCATTCACTACAATAGACCAGACATCACGTTAATCGACAAAATAAATAAGACCACGTACCTCATAGACATTTCTATTCCTAATACGCACAATCTACAGAAGACCATCACTGAAAAAATTACTAAATACGCAGACTTAAAAGACGAAGTTACTAGAATATGGAGACAAGAGAAAGTGTATGTAGTTCCAATAGTCCTATCCACTACAGGCGTCATCCCCAAACATCTACACCATAGCCTAAAACTACTTGACCTAAAATCAAATACATATACAACTCTACAGAAAGCTGCAATTTTAAATACGTGCCGAATCGTGAGAAAGTTTATGCAACTAGACCCAGAAAATAACACACCTTAAGCATTATAACAACACCTACTACATTTACTTGGTTGATAACCCGTAAATGTAGTTACTACTAGCACATTGCTAAGAAAAGTAAACCTACCAAAAATAATAATACTGGCTACGATTCGGGGACCTCTTCGGAGAAACCGAGGGTTTTGCCTGTGCAATTGCGGACGAAGTTATCATGACGAATAACTACCGGAAGTATATCCTGAAGGACGGTACGGTCGACATTTGTCGGGCATGCCGCCGTCCCGGAGAGTCACTCAGGCATATCATTTCCGGTTGTTCTCATCTTGCTAACGGCGAGTACTTGCAAAGACATAACCTTGTAGCCAGGATTATACACCAGCGGCTTGCTCTTATGTATGGTCTTGCGGACCACGAAGTGCCGTACTACAAGTACATACCTGCGCCAGTTCTCGAAAATGGTCGTGCCACGCTCTATTGGGATCGATCTGTTATCACGGACAGGACTATTGTAGCCAATAAGCCTGATATCGTGGTGATAGATCGTTCGCAGCGTCGCGCAATGCTCGTTGACATCACCGTCCCATGTGACGAGAACCTCGTGAAAGCCGAGAAGGACAAGTCCAGCAAGTACTTAGACTTGGCTCACGAGGTAACCGCCATGTGGGAAGTTGATTCGGCGATCATTGTACCGATAGTTGTTTCCGCGAACGGTCTCATAGCGAAGAGTCTCGACCAACATCTTGAGAGACTCTCGCTACGTGGTTGTGGTTGGATCAAGGGTCAGATTCAGAAGGCGGTAATCCTGGACACGGCGCGCATAGTCCGGCGGTTCCTCTCTCTGCAGCCCTAACCACCGGCAGCCTGGGCCCTGCCCCGTTGCCGGCGGCACTCTAGGTTAGGTTTTTTATAATGTTTTTATTGTTTTGATACGTTTTAGATGTATTTTTATATTTTACTTTTATAAAAATGTTATAAAACCTAATCTAAGATGTAAAATGAATAAAAGAGAATATAATAATAAGTTGATTCGGCGATCATTGTACCGATAGTTGTTTCCGCGAACGGTCTCATAGCGAAGAGTCTCGACCAACATCTTGAGAGACTCTCGCTACGTGGTTGTGGTTGGATCAAGGTTCAGATTCAGAAGGCGGTAATCCTGGACACGGCGCGCATAGTCCGACGGTTCCTCTCTCTGCAGCCCTAACCACCGGCAGCCTGGGCCCTGCCCCGTTGCCGGCGGCACTCTAGGTTAGGTTTTTTATAATGTTTTTATTGTTTTGATATGTTTTAGATGTATTTTTATATTTTACTTATATAAAAATATTGTAAAAAACCTAATTCTAAGAAAGAAGATAAATAAAGAGACATAATAATAATAACACAAGCCTTCTTGAGCTTACCACGTAGCTCAGTCGATTTGGGTAGGTATGTCCTGTAATATTTATGCAATATAGTAAATTGTAATACCGTTTTTATATTAAGCAGAAACGTCTGCTAGCATATCAAAGATATTTAAATCGAAAGAAAAATAGAAAAACACACCCGTAATGACGTACACATCACCCGTAATGACGTATACCAGGAAGGATAAGATAGAAAAATTTGACAAGTCCAAGCGGTACTCGTATAGCACAATTGGTAGTGCACTGGGCTAGTGATCCAGTGGTTGTGGGTTCGAGTCCCGCTGCGAGTCAAATTTTTCTATTTTTCTTTCGATTTAAATAAATTGTAATACCCATAATACCTACAAGTGTTGCTGAGTGTGGGAATTATAAGATTGGATTATCGTAATAAATATAATAGGATACTAAATATTATCAATGAGTGATTACATCGGGTTATATAAATTATATGTTATCTAGCTGCATCTGTATAAACATGTTAAGGCAGGCTGCCTATTCATTAATCAGCTCATAATATATATGGATATCGAGTGGTACCATTTTTTTTTCCAGACGAGCGCAGTCCTATGAAGCCACAGCAAAACTAGACGTATGTTTGGCCGACTACAAAAAAATCCTAGAACTAGATCCATCACACAAAGAGGCTCAAAAGGCTATAATCCAGCTCCCGCCGCTCATAGAAGAAAAAAACGAGAAATTTAAAGCGGAAATGCTCGGCAAACTGAAGGACTTGGGAAATATGATTCTGAAGCCGTTCGGACTCTCCACAGACAACTTCAAATTGGAACAAGATGGCGAATCGAAGGGATATAAAATTAATTTTCAACAATAAAACTTTATAAAATACTGCTATCTTTTATTACGTTATTTAATTTATACAAGACTGACCAGCGTTTGACCTCAGTCGCACCTGATGGTAAGTGTCGACGAGGTCGAGGGTGTAGCACGCTGGTTCAGTAACAGCCTATTTACTCTTGAAAAGACCCAAATTATATCTTGCCGGGAATACATACGATACGAAGGGAGCGAATTCCATTCCTTAGCAGTACCCTTACCATGAGTTGTGACATTGAGGTTTTCGATAACGAGTATCGTGTTTACTATCTTTGCATCTCGCTTGTACTATTTTAGTGCGAACGAGATGCACAGATAGTAAACTCGATACTAGTTATCGAAAATTTCAAAGTCACAACTCATGGTAAGGGTACTGATTGTAAGTTTTTAACGTGATATTACTTCACCATTGCGTTAGAGTTACCCATATAAATAACATTATCACTTACGCGTTCGAGACGTTTTTTTACGCTAAAAGAAACTTACACAAGAGCCTCAGTCCAATTTTACATTTACAGACCACAGACTGCACTCGGGTACTGTCCCCAAACTGCGACCTTATGGCAGATCATTTTTAAACTGATTCAGTTATGGCTCCATATTAAAAGTTGGTCGTAATCATGACTAAATAAATGAATATATCGGGACAATCTTACACAAATCGACCTAGTCCTACGGTGAGCTCAGTAAGGCTTGTGTTGTAGGTATTAGACGACGATATACTACAAAAGGCTAACGTGAAAAAGTGTAAATCTTTGACGTCGACGAACAAAAACCTTCTCAATAAATTTGTTATGACACCTTGAAAAAAAAAAGTGCAAAAAATAAAAAATACGTTGATTGTCTACTGTCTTCAACGTCACTGCATTCCAGAATTAATCTATATTAACGTTCCTTCTCATTCCCACTACATCATAGAAACGAGTAAACGAAAGAGATAATAACATTATGGACTCTGCCCTCAGCTACGTACTTGAAGTCGATAAATATACAAATTACATTGTTACCGCGCGGGTTTGAACCTGTGACCTTTTCTGCATATGCGTACAATGCGACATTGTACATAAGAAAATACGTGATTTTTAAAATACGTAATAAACTATATTCTAATATTTCGGTAAGCTCACCGACCGGTCTGGCCTAGTGGGTAGTGACCCCGCCTATGAAGCCGAAGGTCCTGGGTTCGATTCCCAGTCAGGGCATTTATTTGTGTGATGAGCACAGATATTTGTTCCTTAATCATGGGTGTTTTCTATGTATTTAAGTATTCATATGTATCTATTTATTATATATATCGTCGTCTAGTACCTACAACACAAGCCTTACTGAGATTACCGTAGGACTAGGTCGATTTGTGTAAGATTGTCCCGATATATTTATTTATGAGATAACTATATGTCCATACATAATGGGTCACCTACCAAGCGTGTTAACCACTCAGATTCGGACTCAACCAATCTCGCTGGAAGCGTAAACTCAGTAGGAGTATTCCAGTACAAATCAAGTCTGGTGCGGAAGAGTCCTGGATTCCCCAGGCTACCTTCCCTCCAGTCCGATCGCTCTAATTTGCCGAATGCTCAAAGCCAAAGTCAAGTTTTAAAAAAAACAAGCGTGTCAATAGAACGCGGTGCCACATTTCTTCACACAAACCATGAAACTGTTTCCCTGGCTGGTGGGACAGAATAACAACAAATAATAGTTGAGTCACCCAGCAACTTCCTAGTCAATTAATTTATTATGTTAATTATTTTTACCTTGGTATCTTATTTTCTTTTTTATGACAAAAGATGGCAAGCGAGCAGACGGATTGCCTGATGGTAAGCAATTACCGTCGCCCATGGGCACCCCGCAACACCAGGGGAGTCACAAGCGCGTTGCCGACCTTTATGGGGGGTTGGAGCTCTGGGAACCTTACTCAGCATCAAGAACACAACACTACATACCTGAAAGGTAGCAGTGCTATTATGGCTGTGGTCTTCTGTAAGGAGGAGGTACTTCCCCAGTTGGGCTTCTCCGGACTCGAGCGTGATGGTACTTCGCTGTACCCTACCTCTCATTGTTAGACGTAGTTTAAGGACATACCCGGGTCCTTATCTTAGCAAACTATGTAATATGAAAGTGCAATAAATTAAACCTCAGTTCGATTCTATGTACAGTCGCCATCAGATATATCGGAGCTGTGGAGGTACAAATATCTGAACATAGACTTTACTATCTAGAGTCGTTCCGATATTTGTGACCACCTCCATATATATCTGATGGCGACTGTACACTAGGGGGGTGAATTATTGTGATTTAAAAAAAAAAACCTATAATACATAAACCAACGAGTTTCGTTGGTACCCTTTTAAAAACAAAACTATCGTGAGATTCAAACATATTAATTGTGTAGAAGCCAGCAACTCACCTTTTAAGCCCCATTTAGACCATGCAAGTACTTGTATACGATTTACATTACATTGCGGGCTTATATAAAGCGACCGATTTCGCCGTACGCCCATAGCCCGCAATGTAATGAAAATCGTATACATGTTCTTGCCTGGTCTAAACGGGGCTTTAGAAGTCGAATATTGTTCGACATGTTTCACTACATTCGACATGGACAATTAGCTCGTCATGAACGCGACGGCTCATGATTATGCTCCTCGTTACGGAGTGAAACATGTCGAGCAACATTCGACTTACAAAACGTGAGTTACCCGCTTCGATGCAAATGCATGCTAAGCGTGTTGTGTATTTTGTGTAATTATTCAGAAGATTAATAAAGGCCTATAAAAAAACTCACTTGATGAATAGTAATAACTCCAGTTTGCTGCTTCATTATGAATAAATTAATTATAAATAAAAAATTAACACTAATATCACAGATTGAATAAATAACAGCACTATTATCACAAGTCACTCATTCTCTAAATCCAATTCGAAGGCATCAACTAAACTTTTCAAAAGTCTCTTCAGTATATAATTTAGAATTTTGCATAGAAACAAATTGTAGTAGACTAATATGTATGTTATTTGTATTATAAGACGCGGGTCTGGCATGCGTGCGCTCGCCGCGACGCCCGATGAGCGACTGGCGCTTTTGGACGCGAAGTTGAATATTTTGCTTGCGTACGCGCAAAGGGCAAGAGTTTATTTGTTTACACGCGCGTTCGGGGTGGACAGGAGATGTCCGGCTGTTATCAGTGAGCAAAATTGTGCATGTTTTAATTTGATAACAGAAATCACGAGAGAAATAAAACGTGATGATTACTTTGGATGATTTGAATGTGACTCTTTCGAGTCTGCTGCTCGGATTAATTCAGTGCAATATATTTTTATATCACAGCAGAGGTCACGGAGATATTGGGACAAGAGTGTGGGGTCAAGTCTGGCAGAGTGTAGAGGAATAACACCGCCATTATTCAAGGCTCTTGGCGTGGGGACTTTGGGAGGTTTTTTTTATATTTAGTCATCAATCATCATCTTCCTCGCGTTGTCCCGGCATTTTGCCACGACTCATGGGAGCCTAGGGTCCGCTGGGCAACTAATCCTAGGATTTGGCGTAGGCACTAGTTTTAAGAAAGCGACTGCCACCTGACCTTCCAACCCAGAGGGTAAACTAAGCCTTATTGGGATTAGTCCGGTTTCCTCAAGATGTTTCCCTTCACCGAAAAGCGCCGGGGTTTGAACCTGCAACCTCCGGATTGCAAGTGCAAGTTTTTTTTATATTTAGTGTTAGGTTTAGTTTTTTAGGCTTCGTTTTATAGGAGATTATGTTAAATTTTGATATTTTTTCAATATTACGAGATGTCATGTAACAAAATCATCATCATTATAATTATCTTAATCCCATTTACTCGGGGTCGGCATGATTTCATGTAATTAAGTTTTAAATAAATATTATTTAAAATGACTTTGTCTCTAGTCTCACAAGCTTTTGTAATATCGGAGTTAAACTTTTTTCTTACCATTTCTTGCCGTTTATGTTTTCTGGATCCAAGTTTTTATATTTTTTTTCCTAATTCAGATAATATATTTTTGGACCCAGGTATGTCCTTAAATTACGTCCAATAATGAGAGGTAGGGCACAGCGATGACCATCACGCTTGAATCTGGGGCAGCCCAACTGGGGAAGTACCTCCTCCTTACAGAAGACCACAGCCATAATAGCACTGCTACCTTTCAGGTCTTTAGTGTTGTGTTCCTGATGGTGAGTAAGGTTCCCAGAGCTCCAACCCCCCTTAAAGGCCGGCAACGCGCTTGTGGCTCCCCTGGTGTTGCGGGTGTCCATGGGCGACGGTAATTGCTTACCACCAGGCAATCCGTCTGCTCGTTTGCCGCTTATGTCATAAAAAAAAATATTGCTGATTTTGTATACATTTAAATAATGTCGTAGGTCGTTGAGCCAAGATTTTAAATTTTAACCTTTAAACTTTTTTGTCAAATATTATATTCAGTTCTTTATTTATAAAAAAAAACGATTTAATCGGTAAACTCGCACTGAAATATGTTAAAATACTTAGTAATTTGTCCGTCAGAAGTTCATTAACTGATGACTACTTTAGGTATTGTTGGTATTTTTTTTTATGACATAAGGTGGCAAACGAGCAGACGGATTGCCTGATGGTAAGCAAAGACCGTCGCCCATGGGCACCCGCAACACCAGGGGAGTAACAAGCGCGTTGCCGGCCTTTAAGGGGGGTTGGAGCTCTGGGAACCTTACTCACCATCAGGAACACAACACTACATACCTGAAAGGTAGCAGTGCTATTATGGCTGTGGTCTTCTGTAAGGAGGAGGTACTGCCCAGATTCAAGCGTGATTTAATGAATGTAATTATTATTGTAAAGAGCTATTTAAAAAATACTTCAATAAATATAAAAAAC